>CAWUFW010000161.1:0-2621250 GCA_963921515.1 Calotriton arnoldi
GCGTCGCCCGTCACTTCGCCTCATCCTCGTTGGTGCCGTGTTCGTCTCGTAGCCGTGGATCGTGTTGTGGCGCGAATCGGAGCTTATGTGCGCCTCTCCCGGATGCTTTGACGTGCCGTGCGTAGCGACGGGTTCGGCGCGTACGGGAAGCGCATCGTACTTGTCCGGCCGGACGGGGCTGCATTTTTCCTTCCGTGCGACTCGATTCGGCGTTTCCGGATTCGCCTCGGTCGGAGAACAGGACCTGGTTTGGGTGAGTACGGCTCGGCCGGATTTTTTGCTGTTGTGCGCATCGTACTTGCTCGTTCGGTGTACTGTACGGATCGGTCGGGAAACAGGCTTTCGCATGGCTTTTTTCCCGACCGAATGGTGTTGGGTACGCCTCCGACCGAGATCGGAATCGGCCCCTAAGGCTTCTCCTTGCCGCCGGGTCACACCTCCCATTCTCCAATACATTGTAAATTGGGGTCGACATAAAAGGCTGCTATCGGCCCAATAAAGTGTCTTTCTGTACTTTTTCCAAATACCTGAGGAACACTGGACTAAGCATCTACAAACACTTGACACGGCATGAGGGAAACCAGGCTCAAATTCACTTTTTTAAGATTTTACATAGCTGGTAATGGAAACCAACTAAAATAAAAAGAGCAAGATTCTACATTTATGGCTTGTGTTGTAGGTCTCGCCTCTGTGACCTATTTAATTTTCTCTGGTCCTGGCCTGAATTAACTCTTTATTGGACTGTGATATGGCAGGCGCTGTCCTCTTCCAGTGGATGTCCTTTATTGTACTCGTAAACTTGTAATACTACAAGATGGCATGATCTCTCAGGCATGGGTAGCAGCCATTGTAGCTAAGATTTGAATTCTGAAGCATGGAAGGTCCCAAGACATACCCTCACTTGGAGAGTGGTGATCTGATATGTTTCGTATGGCACTGTATGAACATGTCACGCACAGATGCACGCTCAATTAGTTTTAGCCGACCAACTGTGGAGCCCTTGGTTTAAATCTATCTAGGAATTTCCACATATTACTCATCTTAAGAAGGAATGGATACAAGCTACCATTAAGAACTGATGTCACATGTTTGTGGAGAACAGTTCAATCGTTGTTATTATCCTCTAGGAAGAAAGTTAGTGAACTCCTTGCTTGCCGTGGCACATGTTTCCTTTCTTATATCTAGGTTCACTGTTCATTCAACACCCTCATTGGCAGGTGCGATATAATTGTAATTGTGTGCTTTCATTATTGTTCTTTCAAAAGTGACCAATATTTGTTGTTATCCATGGGACCTACGCATTTTGCCACTGACGGTTAAAGATTACTCAATTTACTCCCTTTTGGGTTGTGGTTCTTTCCTTTTACCAATAAAACCTCTCCATTCCCTCCTCCAGCCTCCTCCCTATCTCTTCCAACTCCCTCAACACACTTAATCTCCTAAATCCTGATAGCTCCTGTTACTTGATCGATAGTAATAACATTGTCACCTTACACTGCTCAAGTGTTCCAAGGAATATGCATGATTACCATAGATGTTCTTTGTACTTATAGCTTTGATGCCATTGCACGTAATGAAAATAAAAAATAAAAGTACGCACATTTTTATTTGAGGGCCACATCTCGAGTTGATGTCCTGGAGCGGTTCTGATTCACTAGTAGATGATGAAAGCTATAAATATGCTGAACTGCCTGAAAGTGTGTGAAATGTGTGTTAAGTTATTTTCTTATTATACTTGGCTACTTAAAATTTGCCAGATCTTGCTACGAAGCCACCTGAAGTATCAGTAACACATTGATCAAAAATTCATAGTAAAACAGTTCATATTTTCCATTTAAAAAATACAGGTATGTGTTCCATTGCATGTGCACTGGCAGTACCTAAAAGAAACGCCAGGGGCGCCTGTCACCGGCATTTCCTGTGAATGAATAGCTGAGCGCGCACGGAGCACGCGGATCAGGCCGCCATGTTCCAGCCAGGAGACGCGCGTCACCTGAAATCCCCGGCTTGGCCCGCGCCACGCACCCACAGCCTCTCTATTACTAATATCGTTAAGATCCTTTTACTGGCGTCGCAATAATAAGCGCAGGCGGGGACGCGGTGATTAATGCGGGCTTGATGGATGAAACCCCCTGTCACCATTTAATACCGGTAACAATACATTCATTAACCAGGATTAGTTTCAGACATAAGCTGGCTATACCCCTGGCTATTACTCACTCAGTTCATTAACAGGACAGCATTAGTTCTGGTACCTTTGAGCTGGAATGCGCACTGCATACAAATTACGCCAAAATACTATGTTTCGTGAAATTTGAAGACTGTTTTAACAATAAAAAAGAATCATAGGAAATAAAAATGACTAAAATGCTCAGTCCAAATCTATTATGTGTGATTTCAGCTACATTTCTGTCTGATTTTTTTCCACTCGCAGAAAGAAGAGGCTGCTAATCCGCCGAAGCAAAGAGCATTACAGGAGCGCAAATCCCCTGCCAAGGCCCTCTTGGTACCTGCACAATTCCTTAAAACGCTTCTTCATTAGAGAAAGAGCTTCTGGCCACGGCTCAGAGGTTTTCACCTCCAGGGCCCAGGTTCACTCCCAGCTCACACTAGCATTGATTTAAAAGTTATTCCCTGGCACATGTAAATTTAGAACCTGTTGCCTAGCTATCTATGCCTTCACCTTGAGGGCAAAAGTGCAGGACTATATTTAGAATTTCAGACCCTCCCTCAAATTATTTTTACAGTCTGAGCCCTAAGTCTTTGTATACTGGGTGGAAAACAGTTTAGAAATAAAATGTTGGGAACGGAAATAGCCAGTGATGGTCTGTGTGTGTGGGGGAGTTGGGAGGGCGACAGATATGAGATTGAGAAATTATGTGGTGACCGACAGATTTGTTGACTGTATTGTTTTGAAATACAGGGACAAGTGTTTGTAAATACCTATAGCACTGCCTATTGTGGGTTGTAGCCACCACACAATGAAGCTCATTGGCCTGACCTGAAGCAATGATGTTGTAAAACTGATACCTGCTATTAAATACAACATTTACTTTGTTTGGTTATTACACAGCACTAATTACAACCAGAGTTCTCACGTTTCTCAGGTCCACGAGTGAGTAGCTCATCCATTCCAAGTTTGTGTTTGCATTTTGGGAGTTGCAGTCCTGTTTATCCCATATAAATCCAGGATAACAAGTACTGGAATGCAATGTTGATTCCTAAACTGGATGACATAATCACACACAAACCTGTGGAACCTGAGATCTCTGTTAGCAACTTGCTTAGTCATCATGTAAAAGAAAGTGTAATCGGCCAGTGGTGGAACAAGTTGTGGGAAAGACCTTATTCTTACACTTGAACCGAGTCCAAGGCCGACTCTCACGAAGAAGTCCCACCTGTGAATTGGGGCCAGATGTACGAAGTATTTTTGCATGCGCAAACTGGTTTGCGACCCGTTTGCGCATGCAAAAATACCTAAGGGCCATGTACAAACCCTAATTAGCGAGTCGCAATTTATTTGCGACTCGCTAATTAGGATTTGCGACTCGCTATTAGGAAGGGGCGTTTCAAGGGCGTCCCTTCCTAATAGCGAGTCTGAGCCCTATGTATGACTGTTTTGCGACCGCAATTGCGGTCGCAAAACAGTCACAATTTACCACCTACTTCAAGTAGGTGGTAAAGCATTCGCAAACGGGAAGGGGTCACCAGGGGAATGCATGGGAAAATATTTTTTAAGGGACCACTGCCTGCCCTTAAAAAATGAAACAAAAACGTTTCATTTTTTTTTTTTTTAAATGCATCCCGTTTTCCTTTAAGCAAAACGGGCTGCATTTAAAAAGAAAAACTGCTTTATTTAAAAGCAGTCCCAGACATGGAGGTCTGCTGAGCCCAGCAGGCCACCATCCCTGGGAGGGCCAGCCATTCCCAATGGGGTCGCAAATTGCGAGTGGCTCATTAATATTCATGAGCCTCGCTTTTTGCGACCCCATTGGGAATCGCTAACAGTGTCTCTGACACTGTTGTACATTTGCTTTTGCGACTCGCAAATTGCGACTCGCAATTTTTTTTTAATTTGCGAGTCGCAAAAGCAAATGGTCGTACATCTGGCCCTTGGTGCTGTATGCTGACACCAAGACACAGGCACTGAGCACACGTTCAGAGCGCTTTGCCTCGAGGACAGCAGCCTGGCAGATGGACAGAACTCTACTTTCAACGCATCATCACAGTGACAGTTAATTTGTAACATTTATTACACAATATAAATAGAAAGAATTACAAAAAAACACTAATACTGTTTTCTGTAAAACGTCATACGAGGAAACATTTTGTTCTCGATAAATTGAAATATAAATAAATAAATATAATTTTATAAATAAATGTAAGCGCAGCATACATTTTTGCAAGATTCATTATTATCACAAGTTATCGGCAAAGCGAAAACACATCACGACCTTTGTTTAGTTTTTCAGATAACTTCCATGAGGTTTTAAAAAAAAGTTTGCACCTTGGTTCACTATTAATCATAGCATAGCGCACTCAAAGACACCTGCCCCCTTAACCCGCAAAACAATTCTATTCTATTCTATTCATCGGTTTTGTAAAGCGCATGGCTACCTGACATCGGGCTTCCCAACGCTATTGGTCTGTTTGGAGTGAGGGAATTAACAGATTAAAAATAACTAAAATGAAATAAGGGAATAGATAAGTCTTCAGCTTCTTTCTGAAAGTCATGAGGTTGTCATTCATTCTTAGGCTAATAGGGGAGGAGTTCCAAAGCTTAGATGCAAGATATGTAAAAGACCAACCTCCACTCCTCGCTCCCTTGATTCTGGGGACAACAAGAAAGAAAAGAAAACAGTGGAATGGGGAAGGAAACAAAAAGCAGATGAATAATAAAGAAATATCAACTAAATGGATAAATAACGCTCAATGTAACTCATAGAGTTAAATGTGCTGCCATGTGTCACTGATCCAAGCTAAGCTGACCAACATGGGCTGTACTTCATATGCACTCGACACATATTCACTTTCTCAAACCTTGCCCTGACGTTCCAAAACTGCTTCTCCCCACTAGACTCAAAATCACTTCCAGGCCACAACACCCCATCCATCCATCCATCCCACCCACCCATCCCACCCACCCACCCCACTCATCCATCCATCCCACCCACCCCACTCATCCATCAATCCCACCCACCCACCCCACTCATCCATCAATCCCACCCACCCCACTCATCCATCAATCCCACCCACCCCACTCATCCATCAATCCCACCCACCCCACTCATCCATCCATCCCTCCCAGCCACCCACCCACCCATCCACCCAACCATCCATCCATCCATCCATCATCCCACATCTGCACAACCAATTTGAGGCCAGGCAATTAAAATATTTTCCTCCAAATTAGTTTAGAAAAACACACCGTTATCCACTGTACAATGCTCCTACATTGCACTTGGCATCAAAATGACATTTCTATTTTACTGAACTCTTTCCACTTGTTCATGACACACACTCCCACATCATCAGCACTTCTGTTCCTGTGAAACCAAGTTTCATTCCATTTTGAACATGATATACATCTCATCAGTAGACCAAAAAGTTCATCTTGAGACCTAGAATGAGCCAT
Source organism: Calotriton arnoldi (assembly GCA_963921515.1). Classification (NCBI taxonomy): domain Eukaryota; kingdom Metazoa; phylum Chordata; class Amphibia; order Caudata; family Salamandridae; genus Calotriton; species Calotriton arnoldi. The sequence continues at coordinate 5,636 of CAWUFW010000161.1, forward strand.
TGTGTGGTAAGCTCACAGTATGCCCTGCACCAAAACCAATTGAACCTCATACCACAAACAATTGAACGTCATGCTAAAACCAATTGAATCCCTTCCTTCACAATCTTGTTAAATTGTTCCATTAACCCGTAGCTTGGAAGGTAATCAAACATGTTCCAATGTTATGTTATGTTATGTTAACAATTATTTATAAAGCGCGCGTACAACGATTGGTTTCTTGGCGCTAGGTCCGGAATAGGCTGGGGCCGTGTTAAACTGTCCTGCACTTGAACTAATCATAGGCTTGAGCAAATAGCCAGGTCTTAAGAAGCTTCCTGAATTTCATGAGTTCCGTGCATGCTCTGATGTTAGGTGGCAGGGAATTCCAGAAACGAGGCGCCAACACTGCAAATCTACAACAACCTTGTCGCTTCAGTTTATAGGCGGGTATGGTTAGCAGATTCATGTGAGACGAGCATAGGTTGCACGTGGGTACGTGCCTTTGAATGAGGTTGGAAATTAATTTAGGACTTGAACCATGTAGGGACTTAAAAATCAAGCAGCCCACTTTGAAAGAAGATCGTTGTAGAATGGGTGACCAGTGCAGCTTCTTCTTAAGGGGGGAAACGTGTTCAGACCTGGGTTGCTGAAAAACCAGCCTGGCTGCTTGATTTTGAACCAACTGCAGTCTCTTGATGAGATACAGTGGTATGCCATAGTAGAGTGAATTAGCATAATCTAGGTGGGAGATCACCATGGCTAGAACAGCCTGTATCAATGCTTCTCTCGTGAGCAGTCTGCTGATTTTCCTAAGTTGGTAATGGCAGGTTGACGTTACTGATGTGATTTGGGTTTTCATGGATAGATCATTATTTATTATCACCCCAAGACTTTTTGCTGAGGAAGATGGACTGGGGGGAGCACTCAGCACGTCTGGCCAGAACCGAGGACTCCAGGGGTTCTCGGTGCCTCCTAACAGGACCAGTTCTGTTTTAACCGGGTTGAGTTTCAGCTGATTGCAGTTCATCCAATCCTGGATATGAAGCATGGTGGCTTCATAAAAGCCAATATGTCCTTTTTTTAAAAGGAGAAAAGAGGTAATTGCAAGGGATCAGAAACTGGATGTGCTGCTGAAAACATCTCTTCCATCAGTGAGGAAGCAAGCCCCCACCCATCCTACAGAAAGGTCACCTTCCCTTGCCCAATACGGGTTGTGGTACCAACACCCAGCACAGAAAAGACAGAGAGTTGCTTGCCGACCTTTCTGCATGGACCTAATGACTAGTTACCATCAGACCCAGTTCTCAAGGTTCAGAGAATGGCCTGTTCGGGAAGAGCTATGGGATCCAACCTTCACTTGCTTACAAGATGAGGTTGCACAATTGGGTCATACTGGATTCTTATTGCGAAGTGGTGGTTTCAACCACCAGCTGTACAGTAGAATGAAGTCTGCTTCTTCTGTGGGCGCTTTGGCACCAGTACATTGCACTGAGAGGCTAACCACACCATGCACTATGGAGGTAGTATTTGAGATGTTCTAAGAGAATTATGTAATTAGCGTTCCATTCTGCGTGAATTCTGTTCTCTGCAGATGCTTCCTAAAGGATGAACTTTCTGTTATAGTTCTTCATTATAGAAGCGCTGCTGCTCACCTTCGTTCATATGGTGCTTCTTTTAATTGGCGATGACTTATGCAGGTACGTGGCACAACCCAACATTTCTTCTAATGGTCTGGATGCCCATCCATGCTCTCTTCCTTCATTGAATGCAGTAGGAGAGCATGATCTCGACTCGTCCACTTTGCATCTGCCATCTACAAATTACTGCTTGTGTTTCCTTCCTCAAGCAACAGGCCTTCGGTTTTGGCTTACACTTGGCCTGGCATGTGTCATTGTCAGGCACCTGTGAAGCATCATCATCAGGCATGGCGGCACGTTGCATATTTACTGAGTAGTCACATTCAAAACACATCGTCGCAATAGCCTACCTGTGCATTCAGCTTTTATTTTGGGTTGTGGCACATTTCTGTGTGGAGCGTGCTTGTGCCAGCTTTTGGTTTCCTTATCTCTGATGTGTGTCATGATATAATATGTACTGTGATGCAATGGAATGTTTGGGATGGAAGGTGGAAAGGAGAATAGAATAAACAGGACGGTTGGTGAGAGTGCTGGAGGGAAGAGCACTTAAGTCTGATGTCCTGAATAAAGATAAGAAGAGACTGAGCTGACTACGACTCATTAATTGAGGTTAATCGAAGTTACCACAAAAGCAACAAGTGGAAAACATCTATGTGGCATGTATTAGGGGAATCTTGGTGGCTGCACTCACCGGTAAGAGCATGAAGGGGTGGAAATCTGGCCCTATCACGCGGTGATACTAAGTACAGACATCGCGCAGTGAGTAAATATCTAAAACGGAGCATCGCGCGATGTGTAGATAATCACAGGCGCCTCAACAAACAAGCAGGAAACGAGTTGTTGGACAAATCACATGTGCATGCGCATTGTTAGAAGTGAAGTGGCTTTTGTTAAAAAGTGAAATGTCTTCTGCATTATTCAAAATAAGCTACGCCGGCCATTTTAAAGTCAGGCAACAATGGTTCGGGCCTGAATAAAGTTGAGAAATTCATTTAAAAGTCAATCTTCACATTTTAAAGAGCATATATATATATTTTTTCCTCCAGAAATAAAATGTCAAGTGAAGGAACACATAGTGAGGCAACAATAAATACAGATACAGAGATAAGTAACAATGAAGAAAATATAGAAAATGTTTCAAGCATAATTTTTCTGAGACCTTTACCATTTGACATATCTGATCAACAAAATATATTGCAAAGATGGTAAAAATGGAGAAGAAGATTTGAGCATTTTTTAAAGGCTACGTGCAAAAAGCACACAGATGAACAAGCAAAAGATCTGTTGTTCAACCTTGTAGGGTAGGATGTGGAGGATTTGATAGTGACATTTCCTGAGCAAAAAAAGACTACGTATAGAGGTCTCAATAAATGTCTCAATGACAGGTTTGATCTGTAAAGGAATTTGGATTTTGAAAGGAATAATTTTAGTGTAGCCTTTCAAAAAGAAAATGAATCCATGGATGAATACGTGACAAGATTAAGGAAGCTGGTCACTTTCTGTGAATTTGAGAAGTTTAACAATGAAGAAGCGATAAGACTAAGGATAATTCAAGTATGCTGTTCTGTAAAATTCAGGAAAAAGCTATTGGAGAAGACATACGACTTACAGACAATTTACGCATGGCTAGAACAGAGACACAAGCACAAACGCATTCTACCAATATGGAACAAGGCAAAGTGAAAACTGTAGAGCAAGTGTGACAAATGTCAAAAAAGGATACTGCTACGGAGAAAGCAGATGTGCAAAATAGGCAAAAGAAGTCATATTATAGATGTGGATTGCAATTTCCGCACTTAAAAGTTTGTCCTGTACTGGGTCACCAGTGTAGAGAATGTGGAAGATTTAATCATTTTGCAAATGTATGCAGATTTTAATGAGACAAAAAAAGAAACCTGGAATAAAAAGGAAAGTTGGAACAGACAAAATCTACTTGACTCTAAAAAGAAGGTAGGGAATATTAAATATCTAAGGCAAATGCAAAGTGTTGAACATGATTATGAGGACGAAGAAGCTGAACAATCTGAGAGATTATACATTATGTCTGAAGAAAGTGAATTAAAAAAAATTAACATGATCAGAAGAGAAGATATATAAAGGCAACATCTGAGGATATCATGGTTGGCTCTCAAAAAGTTCCTTCTGTGTTAGACAGTGGAGCGATGTGAAACATTATGCATGTTACTGAATATCAAAAAATGGAAAAACGTTTGTCTCTAAGGCCATCACAGGTCTGTGTTTTCCAATGGGGAGCAAAGCATCCAGTTTTATGTTTAGGAAAGTTTGAAGAAGTTTTGCACTGTGAAGAGACGTCCAGCAAGGAAGAGATGCATGTCAGGTAAGGTGAAGTTCCTGGCCTGTGTTTCTTCAGCAATGTCGCGGCTCAGATTATGGGTCTACTAGCAATGACTAGTAATGTCACGACAGATGATCCTGTGCTTAGGCAGTTTCCAGAGTTATTTACAGGACTAGGAAAGCTGAAAGATAAGACAATTTCTTTGCATACCAATGAAGCTGGGAAATCTGTATCGCCAGTTCACCGAAGAGTTCCAATAAATTTACAAATAAAAGTAGAACAAGAGATAAATTCACTTCTTCAGCAAGATATTATTGAACCAGTGTATGGTCCCACACCATGAATATCTCCAATTGTAGTAGTTCCCAAAAATATACTGAGGATATCAGAATTTGTGTAGATATGCGAGTGCCCAATGTAGCGATTAAAAGAGAGAGGTATCCGGGACCACACTTAAATGCCATGATTTGTAGTATCTGTGGTGTGACTAGCTCTTCAAAATTGGATCTATATCAGGGGCATCATCAATTGGAAATTGATGATCAGTCTTGATACATAAGATTTTCAACACATTTAGGGTTATTTAGGTACAAAAGGTTAAATTGTGGCATATGCTCAGATGCTGAAATTGTTCAGGAAACCGTAAAGAATATAATAAGGCCAGTGAGGAATGATATGAACTACAGTGATGATATCTTGCTATTCTGAAAAACACAAGAAGAACATGATCCAGGGTTAGATGAAGTATGCCAGCAACTTGTAAGAGCAGGATTAACACTTAACCTAGGAAAATGTGAAATAAATAAATCTGAATTAACATTCTATGGCCATATATTTTTAAGTGAAGGAATGAGACCTGACCCCCAAAAAGTGTCACCTTTAAATTCAATAGTTATGCCCACAGTCGTGTCTGAACTGCGTTTATTCTTGGGAATGGCCAGCTATTGTTCGCAGAACATTAAAAACTATGCCACTACAAGTTCACCTCTTAGAGAATTAACAAAAAATGAGTGAACATATATTTGGGTTATGGATTGTGAGCATGCTTTTAAGCAGATAAAGCCGACATATCATCTGCAGCTAATTTAAAGTATTTGATCCACAATTGTGCACTGGAGTAGTGGTGGATGCTAGTCCTGTGGGACCTGGTGCAATGTTGGTGCAACATAGGACTGGCAGAGAGACCCCTCGGTATGTGATTTCACATGCCAGTAAAAGCCTGTCTGATATTGAACGAAGATACAGCCAAAAAAAGAAAGTCTTACTGTAGTTTGGGCTTGTGAGCATTACCATGATTCCATCGAAGGAAGTAAGAAACCTCGAAATGACCATGGACTCCAAGCTATCAATGAATGCCCAAGTGGACAAACTAGAAAGATCAGGCGTTGTTACTATAAAAACTCTGCAATGCATCTTCCCCTACCTGGGATTCCCACACAAGATCCAGGCTACCATATCTCTTGATCTGTCCAAACTCGATTACGCCAATAGCCTCTACCACAGACCACCTTTAACAACTATGAAAAGACTACAACGAAGTCAGAACGTGACTGCCAGACTACTCTTACATATAAAGCCGCAAGCCCACATCTTCCCTGCCTTGAAAGCCCTACATTTTTTACTGGTTGCCAGAAGATCCACTTTCAAGCTGCTTTGTATCACCCACAAAGCGATACATGGAACCTGGCCGCTCTTCATCAGCAATAAAATCACAAAATACATGCAACAAAGGAACCTCCGCTCTAGACTGGCTTCTCGCCTCAAAATTCCATCTTACAAGAAAAAAAACATGGTTGGTACATCCTTCTCTGTTCAAGCAGCCAAACTATGAAACTCTTTACCCCCAAATATAAGATCCACGGATAAAAACCTTATCTTCAGAAGACTACTCAAGAATCGGCTTTTCCCCACATAACCACCATACTCAAACATAAATATACAGCATATCCCTCTGTATATAAGCATATATTTGGACTATAGATGTGTACCTACATATGTTTATTGCTTTGTATAAACATGTATAATCATTATTTTTAAAGATATAGATATTCGTTAGTTCTGCTTAAAAATGTACATATCACTTATAGTTACTTTATTCTATGTTTAACATGTATATAAGTGCATAAATAAGTAACTCATATCATAACTATTTATCTACAATTGCTTCACTATTGAATTACAAAAATAAAAACAAATACATTAATTTAAAGTAAAACAACACTTGAAAGTCTGGGTCTATTAAATGCAACTTTAGTTTACATATATTACCTTCCTTATACATCTATACCTTCCATGTACTTATGATATACCTTCAGTGTACTTATGTATCCTTATATTTATTACTTTGTTTCAAATTCAGCATATCCAATGCACTACCCTTTATCTCACCCTATATCTCTCGCAATATATCCTCTACCTCCACTCTGACTCATCTCAAACCTCATTCTACTACTCTCTCCAATGCACTATCCTATTTCTCACCCTATACCACCCTATACCACTCTCAATATATCCTCTATCTCAACTCTCTAAATCATCTCAAACCTCTTTCTACTACTCTTTCCAATGCACTACCCTATTTCCTACCCTGTACCTCTATCAATATACCCTCTACCTCCACTCTCTCATTCATCCCAAACCCCATACCACTATTATGACCCACAAAAAAACCCTTTCTAGACTCTTCCCTCCTCTACCCCTCTTTGCATCACCTCATACCTTTTTTACTATTCACATCTCCCAAACAAGCCTTTCTAAACCCTTCCCTCTGACTGTTCCCCCTGCACTCCCCTTTACTCATCCCAAACCCCCTACTACTGCTATAAACTCCCCCCCCCAAAAAAAACACTTTCTAGACCCTTTCCTCTTCTATCCCTCCACTATTCCTTTTCAATCCAAATAACAGACTAACATGTCCACCACTCAAATTAATTTCACATTTCCCTATTCTAATTCCCCACTAATTCTGTTTGGGTTCCAGAGTAACGTGCTACCCACCAAAAAGCACTTCAACACCTCATCAGGGGTAGCAATCACTATATAAATGCAAACCCTTCCCTCTTCCATCCCACCACTATCCTTTTCAATCCACATAACAGGCTAACATGTGCACCACCCAATTTCATATCATATTTCCCCAGACTAATTCACCACTAATCCTTTTTTGACTCCGGAGTAGCGTGCTACTCACCTAAAAACGCTGCATCACCTCATCAGGGGTAGCAAGCGCTATATAAATGCAAACCTTTTAATCCCTCTTCTATCCCTCCACTATCCTTCTCAATCCAAATGAACAGACTAACATATCCATAGCTCAAATTAATTTCATATTTCACTATATTAATTTCACCACTAATCCCTTATGGGTTCTGGAGAAGCATGCTACTTGCCGAAAAAAGCGCTTCAGCGCCTCGTCTGGGGTAGTAGACGATATATAAATGCAATTACAATACAATACAATATATGGGAAGCGATTTGTTATAATAACAGATCATCAAGCACTAGTTGCAATTTTGGGGAATCCAAAAATTAAAATGCCACCACGACTTGAAAGATGGGGAATGCGACTGATGGATGATGATTTTAAGATCATTCTCAAGCCAGGAAAAGAGTGCAATACAGCAGATTATTTGTCAAGGCACCCAACTAACCTAGAGATAAAATAACAATTGGAAGCAGAGGAGTACATATCTTTCATCATCAGGTCTACAGTGCCGGCATTATATCAGAAAAAGAATTAGTTGAAATGACTGAGAAGGATGAAACAATCAAAGAAGTAAAAAAATTATACTTGAAAACAAATGGAGATTGATAAATGGGACAACACGATTTCAAACAAATATAAAAAAGAATGACATTTTGGCATTTAAGAATATACACTCAGAGTTATCAATAGCAGCCTTTGGAGTGCTTCTACGAGGGAAATCAATTATTATTCTTACAAGTTTACAAAGACATGTGATTGATCTGGCACCCGAAAGCCATAGAGGTGTGTCAGTGACAAAGAACATATTAAGAGAGAAAATGTGGTTTCCAGGACTGGATAGTCAACTCCTTAAAACTTATCTTTTTAGTACTACACACTAACCTGCCGTGATTCTGCCTGTCCTGTCCTAAGCGCTACGAGGCCTCAGGGTAGTAACGCGCTATAGAAATTTAATTTCATTCATTCATTCATTCATTTCAAGTAGAGGAAACTGTACTAACATGTCATATATGCCAATGCACTACAAAAGGAAGAGCAATGAATGAACTACACATGTCCTGATTACCAGATGCTGCATGGTCCATTGTGGCAGCAGATTCTTATGAACCACTAGATAATGGACATTATTTGCTAGCATTAATTGACGAATACTCTTGTTTTCCAATTGTAAAAGTAGCATAGTCAACTTCAACAACAGCTGTACTTCCTATTCTTGATTATATTTTTTCTACCTGGGGAATACCAGATGTGTTGAAATCAGATAATGGACCACCTTTCAGTGCAAATTACTTTAAAAACTTCATGACTTACCTAAGGATAACTCATAGAATGGTTGCGCTGATGTGGCTACAAGCAAATGGAATGCTGGAAAGGCTAATGGCTACCATTAAAAAAGCACTGCAAAGGGCAAAACTATCACAGATTTCAATAAATCAGGCATTATGTCAAGTTTTGCAAGACTATAGAAATACTTCTCGTGGTTCCACAGGAAAATGTCCTTCTGAGTTGATATTTGGTCAGTCAAAGCAAACACGTTTGCCACATCTTCCATCTGCCCCACCAAATAACCATGCAGAGATAACGGAGAGGGATAGGGAAGCAAAAGAAAAAAAATGAAACACTATGTTGATAGCAAGTAGAGTCTTTGAGATCAATATTGTAATGTAGGAGATTTAGTATTAGTAAGACAACAAAAAATAAGAAAGTCACAAAGTAGATTTCATCCAGCTCCTTTGGAAGTGACAGAAGTTCATTGAACTACAGTTACTGCAAAAGGGGATAGCAAAATGATAACAAGAAATAAGACTTTTTTCAAGAAGTATAATCCAAGAGTTAATGAACAAGGAAATGTACAATTGGATGATCAACACAAGGAGCAATTAATTAGGAAATATGAGAGGGTTTCACAAAAACAAGATCGCCTAAAGGAACATTGTTGAACATCAATATATGATATATGAACAGTTTGGTTTTCGTCTATGTTTTCTTTTTTCTTCTTTTCCTTCCTTTTTCTGTTTTTTTCTTTCTTCTCTTTAAAAAAAGAAAAAGAGGGGAGAAATGTAATGATGTAATATTTACTGTGATGCAATGGAATGTTTGGGGTGGAAGGTGGAAGGGAGAATAGAATATATACAGGACGGTTGGTGAGAGCCTGGAGGGAAGAGCACTTAAGTCTGATGCTCTGAATAAAGGTAAGAAAAAACTGAGCTTACTACGTCTCATTAATTGAAGTTAATCGAAGTTACCACAATGTGAACCTTGCATCAACTTGTACTGTGTTTTCTTGTGTTTTACACTGCATAAATAGTGACATGAAGCAACTCCAGACCCATAAAAACTATGGATGGCGTAACCCATTCCTTTTTTGGAGGTTCCAGGGTCTCTGGTGACATGATATTCTGTCCACACAATATTTTTGTTTCCGACATTCTGTCAGTGATCCATGCTCTGAAACCTGATTTCACTTAAAATGAGCTTTATTAAATGGAGAGCCTGTGCACTGTGATCTGGCAGTCAGTGGGGAGCAAAGCTACTGTTTACCAGCGAACTTCAAACTTCGAGCTAAAATATACACGCCGGTAACATTAATAGAATGTATAAACTTACAATAATGCAAACTACACATAGAACTAAGAATATTATAGTCACAAAGAATATACGAAATATATATCTACTACACATTACAGAAAATCTAATGGCTTTATCTCCTGTAACAGTAGGACGAAGTTGGAACTCCAGATGTTGGGCCTGTAAGTTCATCTTTGAGGGCTCAGACCTTGAGACATAAAGTGCACCCATTCCGTATTGTCAAGAGACTCTCACAAATTATAGTCTGTCAACTCTCATTCAAATTGTATTATCCTATATATACTCCACATCTATTATCATGGATTTGTTCTGATGACTTCCCAATACGAACAATTTTGTAAATCCTTGAAAATTTTGACTCACCCTTCCTTGTGTAATGTGTTTTTTCTTCATCGTCACTTAATGCAAGATAAACATGCAACAATGGCTCATTTATAATGATTTGTTACAATAATTCAAAAGGTACAACACAGAAATTGTAAAGTGCAGATGCATAAAGTCATTGCCATAAAGGCTCTCAGTAATAGGGCAATACAGAATAATAAGCAAAATCAAAAATATTCTCAGTCCCAAATGAGCAGCAAAATAAAAAGAAATCGGACAGCACTCCTAGTAGTATTGGAAAGCCTTCTGGCTCACCCTCAAATTCGAGGGTTTATAGTACATCTTCTCTCAGAATAACTCGAAAAGTGCCAATTCATTATGGGTTGAACAAAGAAATTACAATTCCAACCAATCAGAGCATCAAAATGAAGGGTGTCATACAGTGGTAAGGCTGTAAGTGCTAACCCACTACTGATTATTACTTCAGCCCCCTCTATGCTAATATCATCCGGAGATGTCAGAACAAACTAGTTATAAAACAATAGTGAACCATTGTTAATATAATACTGCAAACAGATAGAAGAAACGTTTAAGAAAGTTACATTACTGAGCCTTCTTTAAGAGCAATGGCATTTGGAAATAAACAAACTTGACTTGCTTGTGTATGTGCAGCAGAAATGATAAACAGTGAAAGTGCAGAGTGAGACATCCATTTTAAACAAGATGGTGTTGAGGCCTAGCTCAGGCCTAGGACGCATAAGCCTAGAAAATGGTAATAACATCATAGAAGTGTACACATGTATATTCGAGTGTAGATTACTATTCTGCATGCTGGTAATATTACACAGTTCTATTAATGCACAATAACTTCAACAGATGTTTCATTGTGTTTTGTCTCCTCAATAGTTATCTGCTGCAATGCCCTGCCTAAAGATCCCTGTAAGAATCCTTACTCTCATTTGTTCGGAGATCACCATGGTCTTAATAATGTCTCTCTCATAACATTTACTCTTTCATTAAAATTGGCATTAGGTCTCGAGCATTCGCATCTGTATTTAATTGTTTTTGTAAAGTGCTCTTTCACCTGTGTTCAGGTAAGGTTCACGCTATGTAAACCTCTTTAATAAACAAATAAAAAAATGGTAGAGAATGGTGTTATAAGGAAATTCGGTCTTCAAATTGTTCTTGCTGGTTTGAGAAGTAAGGTGTGGGAGCCATTTGTAGTATTAACACACAAGGGACACCCAAGAATATCTAGGGACCTGGGGTAGTCAAATAAATAAGTGAACAGTGGTTTCTTATATAAAAATGCACTGTAATAAATGCAATCAAATAGTAGTTTTAATAAAGACATGGTCAAATAATGACAATGAGGTGAATGCCAGTGAAAAACATGTTTGGTGCTCACTTGAAACGTGATACACGCATCTGAATAAAGTGATCAGTGTGCATCTCATATAATCAAGACAAACATGGCTCATACAGTTATAATACAGAATATATTTTGGATCTGTGGAACAAGTAATGGACCCTAAATATTCCGCATTATAACTGGACAGGCCGGGATTGCCTTGATTTTCTGGCTCTCGCCTCGTTATATTTTTACCATGTCTTTATTGTTATGTTCTGTTAATTAATTTTATTTATAAAGCGCAAACAGTTGCTCGGAGGTGTCAAAGCGCTACTGAGTATCGGAGCGTGTGAACAGAGTTAGTAGGTCAAAAGTCATGTTTTCAGTGACTTACGAGCGTGTGAGCAGAGTTAGTAGGTCAAAAGTCATGTTTTCAGTGACTTACGGAAGGAGAGTAGGTTAGTCTGAGATTTTATATACAGAGGGAGGGAGTTCCAAAGTTTCGGAGCCCCTGTCACGAAACGTCTGCCACCCCAGGAGGAGCGTCTAAACTTAGGAATCCTAACATTTCTTGCTGCACTTGAACGGAAGGGCCTCTCTGGGAGATACCATTTAAGTTTGTCCTTAAGGTAATTCGGACCAAGATCATGCAAAGCTCTAAAGGTGATGCATAGAGCTTTAAAATTTACTCTTTGTTTAACCAGGATCCAATGAAGCACCCGTAAAGCTGGTTTAGCAGATTGAAATTTGGGGATTTCGAGCAAGAGCCTAGCGGCAGCATTCTGGAAAGATTGCAATTTATTTCAGTACTGTACTTGTAGGTTTAAATACAGTCCATTACAGTAATCTAATTTAGACAGTATTAATGCTGTTACTGCTGTTCTTTGTAGAGAAGGTGGAATATATGGAAGAATCTTTTTGATTAACTTAAGAGTATAGAAGGTGGTCGAAATAGTAGCATTGACCTGGTCCCCAAAGGTAAGTTTGTTGTCCGTACGGACAACCAGATTTCTGACCTTTTTGACGGGAACTGGTAACGGTCCTAAATGTTGTGGCTGGCAGGAGGGTGTCCAGCAAGTGGATTTTTTGCCAAGAAGGAGAACCTCCTTCTTACTGGAATTCAGTTTGAGACAGTTTCTGCCCATCCAGTCATCTATGGCCAACATGCAGTCATGGAGTCTAAGTGCAGTTGTGTCCGAGGGATTGGAGAAGGACACTGCAATCTGGGTATCGTCGGCATATGATACCAGGGAAAAACCAAACGTTCTAATCAGATTCACTAGGGGGGTAACATAGACATTAAATAGTGTCGGGCTCAAAGAGGACCTCTGCAGCACTCTGCAGGCAATGAGAAAGGCTTGGATTCAAACTCTTTTAGAGACACTGTTCATGATTACTCAGAAAGGATTTTAGAAGGGAGAGAGCAACTCCTCTGATTCCGATATGAGCCAAACGGTCAATCAGGAGAGCATGATTGACAGTGTCAAATGCCACGGAGAGATCTAACAATATGAGCGCATCATGTCCTCCATTGTCCAGGATCCATCTAATCTCTTCTGTGGCCATTATAAGAGCAGTTTCAGTGCAGTGACAGCTTCTAAACCCAAATTGGGTATGATCTAACAGATCATGCTGTTGAAACTACCAGTTGGTTGCAATAATTATTGTGCATATTTATATTAGGGAGCACCGTTCACTTACATAAATGTCATTTGGGCTTTAGACCTGTAGATTCCTAATGACTGTCAGTGGCCACCTCTAGATAGAACATTTGAACATCGTGTAAGGGTGATCCATAGCTTGTGCAGTAAGTGACATACCGCAGGTTACTACTCCATTGCTGGTTACTGAACTGAACTGAACTGAGTTTCCAAAGTTGCCATGTAGTAAGTTGGTGGTGCACCGTTCAGGCCCTTTCGAGTCAAAAGTGGCTCTCCCAAGTATGCTGTTTTAATTTGGACTATATCTGAAAGTGTCCAGTGGTCAGGTTTGTTGAGGTGATTACAACTAATTCTGCAGTAGAGCTTTTCCAAGTCTATTTTTAATAAAATGGGTTATCCAGAGCAAATAGTAACAGAAAATGGACACTAACTATTGGCCAGTGAAACTGAAGCGTTGTTGAAGAAGGCAGGAATACATTTGTACCATCTCAGAAGTAATAGGCTGAATGAGAGGTTTAATAGGGTGGTGAAGGAGCACCTTCAGTTTGCTACGGTTAATGGTGTGGAGTGAAAAGGAGCTCTCATGGACATGCTTGGGCTTGTCGCACCACATCTTATGTCAGCACTGGTATGGCACTGTTTGTCGTTTTAAGGGGAAGTGTAGTAGGTTCTATTCTTGACTAGGAATGTATGGGAAGAAAAGCCTGTCCTGCCAAACTGTGAGAAATCTGTGGTCAGAAGAGTGGTGCAGGGAAAGTATACATGTGAGTCTGTAGAGGTGTCAAGATGGACGTTGGTGACTGGGTAGGGATCAAATATGTTGGACATGGAAAGATGGGAGCTGTTTGTCTAAGTCTTTGAAGATGGTGAAAGTGAAGGATACTGTGGTCTTGTTGGAAAATGGAAATATGTTGAGTAAGAGCAAATTGTTGGTTATGCTGACTAGTGTGAAGGTGCAGAAGGTTTTGGGGTTGTTGATGTGTTCAAGGATGGAAGTGTGCATGATGGTGCAGCTGAATGTTCATGCCAAATTGGCAGTAGAAAAAATCAAATGAAAAAGGCATGGTCAAAAACCTTTTCAGTTATAAATGACTATGCTACCAATTGACTCCAAAAACAATCCAATATTCCCTTCCTGTTTTGTATTGCCCTATTTTGTCTTATCAACTTTTATGTGTGTACATACATTTTTCTCTGGTGGGCTGTGGTTTGTAGGCTGTGGGAAATGTTGGGTTGTTCTAAGAGAATGTGGAATGGTGTAACTATGGTTGCATTCTGCCATGATTATGTTAAGAGCAGTTGCTGCTGTGTGGACCTCTTTGCTGTAGTTCTTCAATAAAGAAGTGTTGCTGCTCATCTTCACTCGTCCTGTGTTTCTTTTCAGTAATTTTCCATGTAAATACTTTATCTATGACCTCAGCAAGGTCACCTCATACCTTAGCTTTCTACTCAACCGACCATCTGAACTAGTGTTGCCACAACATCGAATCGTAGATTCCTACACCTTTTATACCATACACTGAACTAGTTCTCACAAGCCTAGTGAGAACTAAGCAGAGTATGCAGTTCAAGCTACATCACTATTCTTCGTACCCTTGTCTGGAAATAATGACTTCATTCATGGTAGTTTAGCCTGTACTAATAAGGCAGATGTGAATCATACTAATAACGAGGCTCATCCAGAACTTCGAGTTTGGTAACTAGTTATGTTTAGTTCAGGTGTCACTTTCTTCCAGGATGCTTTGATTGACAAGATGAATGCAAATATTTCAACCTTAGCTCATTTTCCCTGCCTGGATGACTTCAGGACTGATGTTGGAACCCACATCTAAGGTTCCAGTACCAGTTCGTCCTCATCAGTGTAAACATTTCCGGCCACAATAAGGATACCCAGAGCCCATTTCTAGTATCTTTGGCAGACACCTTTAACCTGCCAAGCCAGTCCATCTGCTAAACCAGCTATGTGCATAAAGTTGAGGTTGGTAAGCGGAGGCACAATCCAAACACTGAGAATGCTGGTACTGATGAGATAGAGTTTGCATCCAAATAAGATCTACTTTTCGCACTTGCAAATTCACTTCAGGTATATTCCATTGAGACATTAGGCCACTTGCTGGAGAACAAGAGCGTTTATACTCTGAGAGCCACACTTGTTTCCCTGAAAACACATTCACTCCCTTTGAAGGCCCAGGTCCCTAAGCAGGTGTGGGAGATCTCGAGGTAATCTAATTTTGAGCCAGATATTTTAGAACACTGGGAAATATATACAGGGTTCCAGAGGGCAAGTGATCTTTTTCATTGGGAATCCACTAGCTCAGTATGACCTCATGGAAGCTCTAGGAAGTCCATGAAGTTCTATGTAATCATACACGCTCTATGCTATTGTGAGAGTTCTATGACCTCGTTGAGTCCTAAGTACTCGTTGAACTCCCTCACATCCTGGGAGCTCTATGAGCCCATGCGTGCTATGTAACTTCATGTGAGCTCTCGGACCTTATGCGAGCTCTATGACTTCTCAGGTGTTTATGGCCTTGTGTCCTGCTCAGTTATCTCATGGCAGCCCTAAAACATCTTGGAAATCTATGACATCCTGCAAGCTCTATGGGCTAATGCCCTGTTTATGACTTCATCTGATATCTATGATATCCTGGAGCCCATGGCCTCAAGACATCTGTTGGTCTTGAAGGGAGCCTGCTGCTGTAAGAGAGGTCGAAGACCTCATGGCCGTGCTTCAATATCCCGAGAGATCTGTGACCCCATGAAGCACGTGACGTCGTGTGATCTCTGTGATCTTTCATGAGTCCTGTGACCTCAGGGGAGTTGTTGGCCCTTATTCAAACCCTATGACGTCATGCATGCCCTTTGTCCTCGTGAAAGCATGATGATGGGGTCTTGGGTGCTGTGTGACCTCAAGGGAACCCTATATCTTCGTGGGAGCTTTAAGGCCTCATGGTAGCTAATTGTCCTCAATAGAGCCCTGTGACCCTCATGGGAACTGTGTGACCTTATGGTAGTAGAATACTATCTTTAATGCCACCTGAATTAATCTTTCCCATTGTATTGGATATGAATGGATGAGCAGCAAGGAAGGGTCGGACTCCTCCCATTACCACAGTGTTACCACTCCCCGCCCACCCTACCCTACCTCACCCCACCCCTTGGAGCATACGTGTATCTTCTTTATTTCCACTCTCATCTATGTTACAGGAGGACAGGCATCGCTCCCGCTCGTGTGGGCTCGACAAGTTCAAGTGCTCAAAAGGGCAGCTCTCGTGGCTGCTTCCAGCGCGGATCTAATGGTAATCTAAATTAGTTATTGGAAATAATTACCGACGCTTTATTGTGCCAAGCTTAGCAGAGCCCTCGAGAGCAGTCACGCTCAGACGGTGCCATGCAGCTAAAAGCTTTGATGTCCCATTAATATTCAAGGAGTCTCGTTCCTTTCCGCCTCGGATAGTAGCTGCTGGATGTCTGTGTGTGCGCACGTGTCTGTGTCTGTGTATGCTTTTGTGTTCCTGACACTGCTGTTGTGGTTGGTTGTAGGTATGCTCCGTACATGACTTGTGTACAGAGATGTGGGGGAAAGGCCGGGAGTGTTTCTATGCAGCATGAAGCCCCTCAGATATGGTCTGGCATTCTCCCCAACCCCCCTTGCCCCACAACCCGCCCCCCAAAGGGATACCCTGGTTCTGGGCTCCCTGCCCACGAGAGCACAGCTCTCAGAAATGACGCGCCCATTGGCTGGGCCCTGTCTCAGCATCCTTTTTTCCGTTGCCTGGAAACCTGCTCCCTGCCTCAGCTCTTTGATCTGTGACTCTCTGGAGGACTTCTAGGTTTTAGAGGCCAACCGGCCGCTTAATCCTTAATTCTTCCGGTGCCATAAGGTCTGGACCACCGCAGGGCGCCCCAGATTCTCGTTAAACCTCCCGCTTAACGAGGAGGGGAAACCTGTAGCATACGAATGCTCGCATCTTTATTAGTCTATGGAATGAAAGACCTCTCACTATCTCAAACCACCAATTATAAGGTCAGTGGCGTAAAGCAAAATTATGGGACCGCCCTACCGAATGTGAAGTTGGACCACTTAGTCTCCCTTGTCTCACAGATAATCATTGCCCTGGGACTGAATGGGGGCCCCCTGGAGGGATAGGAGGCTCCTGACAAGTTGGAGCCCCATGTCAGGGGCTCGCGTTACAACCCTGGGGAGGGTTTTGTACCTGTAGATGGCATCCAAGCATAATTTCAGCTGCAAAAAACAGTGTGGAGTAAACACATTTTGATAAAAATCTAATCTTGGGTAATGTCGATAGGCTCAGATTATCAGCCTACCAAAATACAAACATGACATTTACCCCAAATGTGATAGGAATTCACACTAGTCAATTAGCCCATGTCATTATTTTTAAAAGTCGATTTTAGGTGTATTTTGGCATTTTTGCTCCTAACATTTTTGTCGTTGACATTTCTGTAGGTTATATTCCGGTGTTGAAATTATAACCTAGAGGAGTGGTCCCCGACTGCTAAGAAAATGAAATAATATTAACATATTAATAAAGTGTATATATATAAAAAAGCAACATGTACAATTGGGAAGTTTAGAACCTTCTGTCAATGTGAAGGAATTTGAGATTAGCAGCTAAAAAAAAGGCAGTATCCTCAGATTGATTCATGGAAGCAGTGCAATTGCATCAAACAAAATATAGTATGGTCGAAGAGTGACCTCAATTGACTTTAGAAAAGGTCCAACCAGCCCATTCATATATATATATATATATATATTATATTTGTTTGTGAATTAAATAAAATATTGAATCATTTGCATATTTGTTTGATGAATGCTTGTTTCTGAATTTTCAATATATTTTTTTGAGGGTCAAATTATTGGAAATGCTTAAGCCGGGGTCCTGGCTTCCAGTAATTGCTCAGCGGGGGGTCCCTGGATTGCAATAATGATTCAGTGGGTGACACTGGGCTCCAGTAATGATTACAGAAGTCAAAAGGATAAGAACCACTGGTCTACCTTCTAGGATGCAGTAGCTTTGGCATGCAGTTACGTTTACTGTCTTAGACCAAGAATTGCTTTTATGGAAATGGGAATATTTTCCAGGACAGGTTGATACTTCTAAAGCAGGGCTTTGGCTGGGTGAAGATTCCCAAGCAGTGGTGTGCAAAATGTGCAATTTTTTTCCAAAAACAAATTAGATGAAATATATTCCTTTGGCATCTGAGTAGATTTTCTCTTCAAGGGTATACCTCACACAGTAACACGAGATACCAGCTGAAGACAGGTTTCAGGAGAAAAGGCCTCTTTTGCTGAGAAAATATCTCATGGTGAGTAATTTTCTATTCAAAGCAGGTGCCCACAAATAAAAATCATGCGAAATTTTGCATTATACGAAATGTAAAAAAATGCACACTTTTTGTATGAATCAACATCCAAGAATTACACGTGATTATACTGGTGAAACAAAAACAACTGTTTCCAGGATGGTTCTCATGATCCCACCATTCTAATCCCTTTAACTCCACTTTACCTTTCCACATATCTAAAGGAAACCCTTCATCCCTTTTTACCTTGTCATTAGGTCTCGCCTAGCGTTGCAGCGCATGCGCTGCTCGCTTTGCGAGGCATGCAGTATACACTATAGTGTGGAAGCTTCGTGGAAGCTCCGCCCTTCTCCGCCCATATTTTCCATTGGCTTAGGTCCTAAATGCTGGTTTCTGATTGGTTTAAGGTTCGTTAGTCCCGCCTCATGACGACCATGTCGTCATTTGTATCCTTCCAAGGCTACCGGCCCCTTTACTTCAGTGTTGCACAGTAACTATTTTCTTCCCGTGCGTGCCTTCTCCCCCACCGCCCCCCTCCCGCAGTCCGTGCGTTCTCGGGTTGTTTCCTACAAACGAATCGCCGTTTAAGAGTTTTATAACAAAACAGGATCTCCTAGGAGTCTCGGAAGCTGCCATTCAATAAGATACTTACTGGGACAAATCGTTTCAAAATCATGTTTGAATGGGAAAGTCTGCCTGTCAGTGTACGCCAGGCCTTCGTTGCGAATGGAGAAAAATCGTGAAAACAATTAGAGAGGGGAATGTTATAGCGGTAGAAGCATTAGAATGAAAGTACTTCGCTGTTACTTCTACGCATTTTCGGGTGCTTGGACTTCTTTTGGTGGGCGTGTGCTTGCTTCTCCCTTCTTTTCAATGGTGGTGGGGCTTGTTATTCAGATCCGGCCTCCCACACACTGCTGGCGGTCAGCTGAGCAGGCGCAGCTCTCTCTCCTCCTCCCGGGCCGCGACACACCGGCAGACGCTTCCCTGCAGCTCCAGGCGGTCAGCTGAGCAGGCGCAGCTCTCTCTCCTCCTCCCGGGCCGCGACCCACCGGCAGACGCCTCCCTGCAGCTCCAGGCGGCACGGTGAGTGACCAAGCAGCGCAGCGGGTGGGAAACAGAGGGTTTGTGTGGCAGCTACGTCGATGCGGTACAGGCAACCCCAGTGACACGCATGGCAAAGAAAGATGCGCACTTGGCGCTACTTGTGAAGCACATGTGGGCATTAGGGACTTGTGGATAGCAGTGAGCGGCACGTGTAGTAGCACGCAGGCTGCCACTGAAGGACATGTCACCCGTTGACTTCAGGGCAAACGTTTGCCTCTGTAAGGGTCATTCTGCTCTTTTTACATGTGGACTCCAGGGAGGGGCAGGTCTACCCCGGGAGCGGATATGCCGGCACGGGCCCACAGAGCTGTGTGGGTCATTTCTTTGTGAGGAGCCCATGCACCCCCACCCTTCCCCCATTGAGCTTTCCCCTTTGAGGGGGAAAGCTGGTCGCCAAAACTGACTCAATCAGAAAGTGCAGGCTGCCGATCCCAATAGCGCCACCACTTTCGCCGCTCGTCCTGTTTTATGGTTCTATCCCTTAGAATCTTCAATTGTGATGTCGCGATGCGTGTGACAACACCAGTTTGGAGCTTCGTGCCCAGGAGAGGGCACCCTGAGCAGAGCTGGCTGGGCATGCTGCCCCCGGAAACAGCTGAGCAGAGCGAGCATTCGGCATTTGTGATTCTGGGAAAGGTTGCCTGGGAAATCCGGTAGAGGGATCGACCCGGAGTGTGCCCTTCTAACCAGCAATATGGAGATCGGGACTGAGATCAGCCGCAAGATTCGGGTAGGTGAAAGTGTTTCTTCGATTTGAGAGAGCAAACGAGACTGTGGGTAGGAGATAAAGTTACACCGGTTGAATGTCGTAAAGGTAGCTTGGTAGAGGAAGATGCCGGCGAGAGGCTGAGAAGAAGCATTTATGTACTCCACCTCACTGAGTCTACTCAAAGGAATTTATTTATCTGACCTGGCCTTGCAGGAACTATGTACACTTTTATGCAATATGGACGTTTTCTTGTTTTGCAAATCTAAGGGTTTTTACTTGCCCGTTAGTAGTACGTGATCGCTGTTCTGACGTCCACTGTACCGCAGGTGCATTATATGATATGTACTAAAGTGCATTCCTATTATACGTTTTAAAATATAGGATTTAGCATGCAAAGTGTTTTAGCCTAGAAAGCCTGGACTAGAATACTTTTTCACACAAGACAGGAGCCTCCTAATACCTGTTCATTTTGTCCTTACACAGAACTTGTGTAAACTGGCATCTTTATGTTGAGGAAGGGGTTAGCATCTTTCATTGTGATGGAGTAGCACCTGTCCTCGTGATGTGGTGAATGTATTTTTACTTTGCAAAGCTGACTCATTTTGTTTGGTTCAAGGAGTAGTAAGTAAAGTGCATCTGCCATAGAGTAATGCACACACAGTAGCAAATGCTTTTAAACAAGCACTTCTGACACTTCTCTTCCTGGCCACTTGTCTCTGATTTGAGCTCTCAGGAGAGTTATTTTAAGCAATAGTACCTCGGATGTGTTGGTTTAGGCCGTTTAAATGTACTTTGTTGAATGAATTAATGAGATTTATTGCTGTCATTCTTTTCTTGATCATCAGAATTAGATTTATTAAAAGCTTGCAGCACGTTACTTTTCTCATACAATGATATACAACACTAATAATTAAAAACATAATCTTAAATCATAAAAGATGTTACAGAGTTCTTGCATTTGTACATTGTATACATATACATTCCTTTTGGCCCCAAGAATACATATTTCTTTACATTTTCTGAGGAAGAGAATAAGGCATATATTTTGTTTAATACAATTCTCTAAAGTAAAAGAAGGCACATGTTTCATGTGGATTTGCACCCTAATAAGACGCCATGCTTTCAATATGCCTCGTTTGCTCAGTGAGCGATGGCCTTCACGTCAAAGTTTTCTAACATCATGGTGGGATGGCCTGCCTAAAATGGTGAACCCACATTTCAAAACTCCCTGCTCTTATATTTTGTTTTATTTGGTGCTACCCAATACTTAGTTTTAGGAGTGAGCTTCTTCCACACTGCCCAGCTTTTTGCCTGGTATCATGTCATTGTTTTAGCTGGAACTTTGCCATAAATCACTAAGCAAATAACACAATTCCTCCAAAACGTCCTTGGTAATGGCCCACGGTGTTGTTCCCCAGCCCCCCTCCTTATCTTGACATAGATTTGGACAAAACATAAAATGAAGGAGGTCCTCGTGGCATTTGCCCCCTAAAACCCTTCATTTTGTGATTTTCTGTTAAAATGATTTCTTTCTTTCCCAACTGCTCCAATTTGCTTGAATCCCACTCCTGGAAAGTGAAAAAAGTCTGCACTTTTGACGATTTCTTAATGTTAAGTCTTGTTGTGGATACAGTGAGACATGAAACAGGTCTGTTAGCAAACAAATGCAACATTTTTCCAGTGCCCGAAGAGCTAACACCAGGTGTGGATCACTACTTTCTTTAGGTCGAGCCTGAGCCAGCGCGCAAGCACTGCTCTGGCGATCTGTTGTAGGTAGAGTACGGAGGAGAAGCCCAGCCCACATTTTTCATTGGCTTGTGTCTTTGCTCTTCATAAATGCTAGCGTCTAATTCCTTAATAGGCTTGGTAGTCCCTCCTTAGTACGCCCATGTCGTCATTTGTATCCTCTCATGGCTACTGGCCCCTTTACTTTGGTTGTTACATGGTAGGCGTTGTTTAGTCTGTAAGCACTACTTTTATTAATGAGTTTCGCATTAGTAAAGCACCTATGGTGTGCATGTGTGGCGACACTTCACCCATGAGGTACGTGCCATGCACTTGTTGACACAGTGCACACGTTGCGTCTTTTTTTTGTTTCGGAGTGGGTCAGTGTTACATTACAGTATAATGCATGCCCGGAAGATGAACACCCCTGTTCATGATAAAAAGGACCATAGACAGACAGCAAAATAAAGGCGTGGAGAGTTCACTGAAGGCTGCAGTACAATAGCAGAAGAATTACAAGTGGAGAACTCTGTGATAAGACTACGGTGGCTTGGTCTGTTCATTTTGTGCAAGGTATGTTTGTCTGGTGAAGTACTGCACTCGCTGTACCGTCCACACGCATGCCAAGGTAGAAGTGAGGACTGAACTTCAGGGCAGAAAAAAGCAGAGTGCAGGCCGGCTGTAGAGAAATGGGAATGGAAAAAAGCCGAGCACCTTCATAAAAACGGCTGCGGATGACAACATTCGGTGCTTTTAAGAAAATCAGTCCATGTTGGCCACTGGTTAACTGCTGAAAGAGCTGGTCACAAGCACACTGTCCTTGCAGTTTGTGCTAGCATGTCAACTTCCACCTCTTCTTGTAGACGGGATAGTTTCTTGTTTTTTGGTTCCAAATGGGTACAAGGCATACATTTTTTCAGATTAAAATTGTCTGCAGCAAACAATGAACCTGGATTAGGGTGGAAGAGGCAGTGAGAGTGAACTTTATTTTGTGGAGGGAAGCGAGGGGACATCTAGCATACTCAACCTGTCATTTACTTGACCTTTGAACCCATCTCAAATTGTGTGGTGATTGGCAAATATTTTATTTTACAGTCACTTTGTTCTTCATTCTCACATGAGTGCACCTTCAAATATGTGAGTACAGCATTTCTGCTGTACAAAACTTTTTCGTTTGATTAAATAGACTAAACGTTTGCTCCATGTGTAATAAGAATTGAGCCCACATATAGGGTGCACATGATCACTGACTTGCATGTTAGTTTACTGATAGCATTGCCATCAGGGCAGGAGTGTTTCTCAGTTCATGTTTAAGCACTCACTGTTAGAACTGGGGATCTCTAGTTGGCCGAAATAGTTACCTTTGTCCAAGTAGGGACCTTGCTTCTAGTTAGGGTAAGGGGGATACACACTTTAGATAACCCCTGCTCACCCCCTTGGTAGCTTGGCACGAGTGGACAGGCTTATCCCCAAAGCACAAATAAACAATAATATTTTTTCAAGTCTTGTATTTTCAGTGATATGACCACCGAAGGCCCTGCTTTTATATTAAAAACAGAACTTTGGACTATACCATTCCCCGCTAAAAGGCAATATTTCTCTACATGTGTTCCCATACCTGGCGTGTCACGCAGTTTGGTGCTTACTTTCCCTCCATATTAAAGAATAGTAGATGTTTCAGCACCCAGGCTGATATACTGCATTGCTAAATACATATAAGGTCCCAAAGGCGAGACCGATGCATTGCAAATGCTTGTTTTTCTATATGTGAACTCTTGTGAAGGGCTTTGATGCTCACCAGAACATTGTCTGCCCTGCATGCAGCTTCGAAGCAAAATCAGGTAAACATTATATAACAAGAGAGTCGGCGTGGCTATCTGTAAAGGTGCCAGAATGTGGCAGTGGCGTACCGAAACTTGAGGCCCCCCCTGCAAAGTACATGGAGGGCCCCCCTCTCCCTGGACCACCTCCTTCCACTTTTGCTGAGGGGGCCCCCTGGAGCTGGCCCCCTCCCCCGCACCCCAGGGACTGCGGGAGCTTATGTTACGCCACTGGAATGTGGGTAACCAGAACTTCATTGACATCCAGGGGAAAACAAGGATTGGCAAAGACAATAAGTCTGGCTTATACCACAAGGTATTTGATGCTTCCATCTGTGCAGTTACTCATCCATCTGTCCATGCACTCTGTTGTTGTTCTACACCCAGTTTGCTGGGGGGGTTTACTTTCTAGGACCCAAAAGGAACGTCAACCTTTTTGAAGAGATGTAATGGTTTGCTGTAAGTGTGTGAGGGGTGTTAGGGTATTTTTAGTTTGTGACTACTAGTCTGTGAGGGGGGAGCGAGTGGTTTTGGTACGACATGACTGCTAGTCTGAGAGGGGTGCCTGGTTGCTTCTCTTACTGTGTGACTTCTAATTTGTGAGGGGTGAAAAAGTGCTGTTCGTAGTGTGTGAGCGGTATGAAAGTGCTGTTGTTATTATGAGACAGGGCATGTGAGTGGGCTCTGTATGCACTAACAGTACATCAGACTGTAACTCCGAGAGGAGTGAGTGCTGTTTGTGTGACTAATAGTCTGTGAGGTATGTGAGTGTGCTTATGGTAATGTGAGACTGCTATTCTAATAGGTCTCAGTGGCGACTCGCGGGTGGCGTGGCGAGGTTGGGTCGCGCAAGGATGCGCAAAACAAAAAGAAAAATTTCCTTACCTTCCCGCCGGGCCCCACGTCTCTGCCCCATGCTCTCCTCAAGAATCAGGAAGCACAGCCAGGCCCCACTGACCATTCACAAAGCTGCAATGCAGTGTTGTGATTGGTAGGCACACAGGCTCCCCTGACCAATCACAACACTGCAATGCAGCATTGTGATTGGTTTTGACCCTCCTGGTTTGACGCTCAACCAGGGAATGGGGGCCTAGGCACGTTCTCCTCGCAGGCTGTAATGCAGCCTGCATGGAGAATGGGGAAAGAGCGCATGACTGGTTTGGGCGGCCCCAGATGGCCGACCAAACAGTCATTGCGCACTTAGCCTTTAGACATAGCCAACACGTGTTTCGTCGCAATCTAGAGAGAGTTATCCCGCTACTTCCTAAGGGCTAAGAGAAGTATAAAGAACAAAATCGCTATAACATAATATGTGGTATCATGATCTGTGTAATCACCACATAGTGACTACACAGACGTTCTACTCTTAGATATGTATATTCCTCATCGTCCAATAGGCATAGATCATGCCACTGCTTCAAATGTCGATTGATATTATCCGTCAGACTCCATATAGGATTGTTAGGTAAGATTTCATAACAGTTGGTGTCATTCAATTGTGAGTGAATATCTTGTTCATAGTCTAAACTGTTCATGATTACGATGTTCCCACCCTTATCAGCTTCTCAAATTGTAATATCGCTGTCAGTCATAAGAGTATCAAGTGCCTCACGTTCTTTTTTTGGGAGGTTGTCTGTTTTGTTCATAAATAGTCCACACATAAATTGGAATTATACATTAGACTGGCTAATTCAGGAACCACTTGGGGGTCCGGATAATATACTTTCGGACCTCTGCTACTAAACTTTGGAACTGTCGGGGCGGAATTACAACCAATAGGGAGGTAGGTGTATCTTATATACTGATTCTTTCCGGTTAAGTTGGCAAACATTCTTTCAATATAACTTTATTGACACCCAATTATCATCATTCTTTACCAGGTACCGCGTAAGGGAGAATTAGGTATTGTAAATATGTATTACATTACACCAAATGTTTGATTTTCCATTAAGGTTGCACAGTGTGATTATCACTTTGTCATACTTTAGGGTGAACCTATGTAAATAATACTTCTTTTTGCAATGTCAAGTTATTATGCTTAGAACATGAGAACTGAGCATTGACGCTCACCCAAACTATTAGTTAATGATGTAGATGTAGAAATGGCAGATTTGAAATACTGGTAAACACATATTGACTCTAAACTTAGTTATTATAAATCTGCAATTGTGCGCATTGGTTTCCACTGCACGGTTTTATTTAATGTTTCCTATATACGTGACATCTTCACAATTTAAGTCACTATGTGGTGATTACACAGATCATGATACCACGTATTATGTTATAGCGATTTCGTTCTTTATACTTCTCTTAGCCCTGAGGAAGTCACAGGATAACTCTCCCTACATTGTGACGAAACACGTGTTGGCTATGTCTAAAGGCTAAGAAATTTGTGTTTGAGGTTATGAAGTAACACAACTGAACATAAGAACATTAAAGAACAAAAGACAAAGAAAATTACAACTTATATCTGTGTATATTTGTATCGAACTCATCTGCGTGTGCTGTGGGACTACACACATACTGTATTTGACTTGGTGTCTGTGTTAACAGTGTCTGGATCAGTTATAAGCAATAGAATCCTTTCATATGCAAGGTAACACAATTGTGATTACATGAGCTATGGCATACAGCAAAAGCGGCTTTTAGCCAAACCTAAAAACTCTAACCATAACAAATCTTCTTAATACCAATGATCCAGTGAAATTACCTAACAGCAGACTCACCATTTTCTCTAACGTGGAATGTCTCAAGAAAATTTCAGAGATTGGTCCAAGACCAGGACCTTACATCAGCCTGTCGAGAAAGAGGTGCTGAAACGCAACACGTTGAGTGTAGAATAACAAGTGTTAGGTCAGGGGGCACACAGATTAGGATCTGCACTTGCCAAGGAGGACCTACAATATACATGCTACTGTAGGCACAGGGGAGAGGTCATTGCTCTCCCGACAGTCGCTATCTGGGGTTTGCTTCTCAGCTAGACTCTGAAGGCAGCTGTTAGAAATTGGGTCTCTAGTTAGCAGAGGTTTGAAACCTGTACCAGTAGGGTCCACAATCCTAGTCAGGGTAAGTCAGATAAGCAATCTAAATGAACCTGTGCTCACCCTCTGGTAACTTGGCACAGAACAGTCAGGCTTAACTTAAGAGGCAATGTGTAAATTATTTGTCAAGTACTTAAATTATAGTGATGCAGTGAAAACACCACAAAAAGACGCCATTCCAGTTTAGAAAAATAGAGAATATTTATCTGATTAAAACCTGACTAAAATGAAACAAATTCAATTAGTATGTCTTAAGTTACGAGTTTTTTTTTAAAAAAAGGCAGGTAAAGCACAGTGCTTAAAGATGTGAGTGTTGATGGAGCACTCGGGTTTAGTAGGTTATTTATGGTCCTGCTATTGGGTTGCACTGAGAAAGATACAATCAGTGGATCCTCTGATCTACGTCCTCGAAGTATCTGAAGAAACAACAGTGCCCAACAGTCATGAACACTAAAGCTCTCAGCCGGTCCTTCGAGGCCGTGCACTGAGACAAATTCAGCCGCTTGAGAGAGAGCGCAGTATGGCTACAGGGACCGCACGGGCCCTATCTTACGCAGTACCTTCTCCATGCGGGGCAGCGGGGTGAATACACGCTGCTGGTGTTGACGGCCTCTGGGTCGGTACTCCTGGTGCTGCGGTCTCCTTTCTTGGGTTGAGTGCGGGGCCGTGGCGAGCCGTGCTGAGCCATCCTCGTGTGGTGCTGATTATAGGAAGCAGTCGCAGTGGTTTCACTCCGTCGGGGGTGTGTGCTGGGCAGGATGTTGTCCCGACAACATTCAGCAACAGGAATGCAGCGATCAAGTGTGACGTGCTGCCCTCAGTCCGACCTCTGCCATAGTTCGGTGATGAAGCGCGAGTCCCTTGGTGGTAACAAAGCACGGAGAGCTGGGCTCCGCTGTTGATTGGGGCAAGCGCTGGTCTTTCCAATGGATTGCCGAGCTTTGTTTGGCAGGAATTGCTGCTGGCTGCGTGTAAAATCCTGATCATTGCAGGGCTCAGCTGCCGGCTCTCAGATGGCAGAGGCTGGCAGTAGTGTAGACAGCAATGAAGTCTTTGATGGCCCTGAGACTTTGTGAACAGGAGGCAAGCCGACAAGCCCTTGGAGTTACTTAAGCATCTTTAAGAGGGTGTAGAGAGGGAGTACAGTCATTCTCACTGTCAGGCAGAAGGCAGCAGGCCCTCACAACAGAGCAAGCATCAACGTGGCAGTCCCTCCTACAGCAAAGCAATCAGCAGTCAGCATACCAGCACAGCAGAGCAGTTAGCAAAGTGGCAATCTCTGCTACAAGCAGCTCCTCTTTCTGGCCGAGTCCCCTCAGGTCCCAAAATTGAACTGATTTGGGGGTTTCAGGGGTCCAGTACTTATACCCAAATGTGCCTTTGAAGTGGGATAGACATCAAAGAGGCAGTGAAGATCACAAGGTCCCTGCCTTTCCTGCCCTGGCTCCAGACACACCATAGGGGGTTAAGCAGCTCTTTGTGTGGGGACAGGCACAACTCTGTTCAGGTACAAGTGTCAGCTCCTCCCTTCCAATCTGGAAGGTCCATCAGCCTGGTGATGGGCAATCAGGATGCAAATGTCATGCCCCAGCTCCGTTTGTGTGACTGTTTAGAGGGAATGCACAAAGCCCAGCTGTCACTTAACCCAGACATGTATTCAAAGACATGCAGAGGCACAGAATAGTTAAAGTAAGAAAATTCCAACTTTCTTAAAAGTGGGATTTTCAGACTTACAATTTAAAGTCCGACTTCACCATAAGTTATGATTTAAAATTGTGAGTCCAGAGACACCAACCTCCAAATCTCTATCTTTTCCCAGTTGGAAAGTACACTTAAAAGATGTTTTAAGGCAATCCCAATGTCAACCTATGGGAGAGATAGGCCTTGCAGTGGTGAAAACCGAATTTAGCAGTTTTTCACTACCAGGACTTGTAAAACTCAAAAGTACAATTCCTACCTTTTAAATACACTGCTCCCTGTTCATGGGGCTGCATAGGGCCTAACTTAGGGGTGACTTATATGCAATAAAAGGGAAGGTTTGGGCCTGGCAAGTAGGTTAACCTGACAGGTCGAAATGGCAGTTTAAACTGCACACACAGGGTTTGCAGTGGCAGGCCTGAACCATGTTTAAAGGGCTACTGAAGTGGGTGGCACAATCAGTGATGCAGGCCCATGAGTAGCATTTAATTTACAGGCCTTGGGCACATACAGTGCACTTTACTAGGGACTTATAAGTAAATTAAGTATGCCACTTGTGGGTAAGCCAATGTTACGATGTTTTGCGTACAGAGCATATGCACTTTAGCTCTGGTTAGCAGTGGTAAAGTGCCCAGAATCCTAGAGCCAGCAAAAATGAGGTCAGAAAAAGAGGAGGAGGAAGCCAAAAAGTTTGGGGTGACCCTGCAGAAAGGGCCATTTCCAACAGCAGATAAGAAGTGAATACTTCTGTGGGGAGCACTTCTGTGAGGAGCACCATTGGCTACAGGGAGCACCTGTAGCCAATGGTGAACCATGGACAGGGAAAATGCAGCATCAGTTACTGGGAGAATACGGAGGGATGAAGAGTACTACTTTTGCAGCAGTCTGCACAGAGCGGGGTTTCTGACAGAGCATAAAGGAAACCCATGGACTGAGAACAGAGGGCAAGTACAAGCAGGCACATTGCGAATATGGAGATGTTTTGAAAGGACGCGAGAGAGAGAGAAAAGTGGGAGAGGGACAATAATGGACATGGACAATAATCCATAGGGCTGCATAAGAGACAGTAGAAAGGGAAAAAGACTTCTCTTGCCGAGCAGCTGTAGCATCAGAAATGAGAGAGAAAATTCAACCTTGCATTCACAGCCACCACATGCACAAGACCAACTGAGCTCCTTGCAAAGGTGTTGGCATGCCTCCACAATATGTAAAAAAAAATACAGATACCCTTCTCAAAAAAATGAACTGACTGACGCAGTACCTACCTTGGAAGAGTGGATGACGCAAGTGGAAAGAGGAATGAGTCTGAATAAAAGTGAGATACTGTGACCACTGAGAAAGAAGGTGCAGAGTACCGCAGGAAAATAGCTAGAACGTGGACCTATGAGGACCAATTACTCTAGGAGCTGGAAAACAAAATCAGTCATAAAACTGTGTGCAGTAGGGCTACGTGTGGGATTCCCGATGGACTAGATTTAACAAAGAAAAAAACAATGAACAGAAACATGCTGGGCACCCAGACGTAGTACTTGAAAGGGTAATTTGTGCCATTTTGATGGAGTCCCCACTCTGATGGTCACATTGTGAACTGCGCCTTACATAGATAGTATTTTAGGAGGTCCCAGAAAAAGAAAAGCTTCATAGATGAAGTGGGGCTCAGTCTGTTTTTTTCCTCAGATGTGCACACAGTGACAAAACCAGAAAGGGGCATGAGAAGAGGTTAGAAACAGCTTCCGATGGAGGAAGGTGTGAGCGAGAATTCCAAACCTAATGTTTCTGTGCTTTAGTCGAGATTAATGAGATGCAATTGAGTGTTTGCATTGTGTTTTAACATGGTGAAATGCTTAACTTAGCCTGGATGGGCCTAGTAGTTTTTAAAATATTTTCATTACTCTCTCAAATATGTCCTTCTCCAATGTATTAAATATATGAAATTCAGTTCGCAAAATGGTTGTTTGCTCTGTAACATTGATTAAAATGTATTATTTTATGTTCCTAATGTTCCTGGAAGGGACAGATTTACAACTGTATACACTTGACGGTCACTTCCTTCAGCTGAAGAGAGGTGCTGTTTATATTTTTGAATATGCCTTTGTTTTCTGCGAAAGGCATAGAACAGTGTATTAATTAGATGTAGAGCAAAAGTAATTACACCATGTGATGTGTTTTCTGTTTTATTATTGGGTTTAGGAGAGTAGCTTTCTCTGTCACACCACAGTTGCTGTATGGTTTCTATGTCCAAAAGTGTATAAAGACTCTCCATTTGGGAGAAGAGACAAGATTTTTCCGTGCTATTCTTAGAGGCAGACACCTGTGTCATACATCTTATTACTTTGCTTAAGTCATCTTCTGGTCCTTTGAGAGAGCAGACTCCATGCTAGTCCATGTATCAATCTGCACTTTTTCTTTTTGTCCTGCCTTGAACTGACCAGTCCCTCTGATATTTTGCTCATCATTCATCCTGTGCATAACGATATTCGGTTCTGGCTACTGACTAGATTAGGCTCTAATTCCACTGCTAATGACATTTTTCATTTTGCATTATTTGATTTGATTGACTAACCAATGTCTTTTGCCTTCATTATTGATTCTTAATTTTAAAATAAACCTTCATGGTTTGCACTTTTAACCTTGTCTTGGGTGGATTTTCCTGTGTGGATTTTTGTATGTTTATTCTTATGTTTATTTCTCTGGATAAATTCTATAATTGTGTTTAGGACTCTCATCTCTCAGAGACTCAAGCATAGAACCGAATTATCAATCGGCCCTTTTGATGTAAAAAGTGCCGACAAAAGCTATACTGATACTGAGAGACACTGAACAATAGCGGTAACCCGTTCAGAAGTAGAAAAGCAAATGATCTCATTGGGGCAAAATACAACAGAAAAGAGATAAAATCATCTACCATGGCATGCACAAGTTTCAGAAACAGATGTGATGGAGCGTAAAAATATAAAGACTATTGCCTCTATCAATTCTCACTATTAAATGTGATTTATGACACTAAGCTTAACAAAATGTGCATAATAGAATGATGACGAAAACATGAGATCTTTTACTGCATCGTAAAAGCATGCAGAAATGTTCTGAAACGTAAAAAATTTGAAAAATATAGATAAAGAGAGCAGAGAAATAATTATATGATCATGAAATGTAGACATATGTTTAAGAAATAAAATGTGGTCAACTTAGAAATGTGCTGCTGAATATCTAACGTGACAAAATGAAATGAATGCTTACACAGTGAACTAAAATAAATACGATTAAAATGTCTAGCTTAAAGATGATTAATAGTAAAACTTTTGCTGCAATTACAAAAATACGTGAACTACAAACATGAAAAACAAAAGAAACGGATATTAATCTGTTTAAAAATTAAAACGTGTGAAGTGTTTAGTTTAGTAGTGCCTAATATTGACATGTAATCTTTGAAGATAAGAATAATGAGTGAATACACTAAGAAAACTGAATTATATATGTTAATGTTGTTTTATATTAATCTTAACGTGGTAACTTTCATGTAGGTCTTGTATGCTTCTTTTTCCTCGTTTCAAAAAGCAGAATCTAGCTGAAGTAGTCATTTCAGACACTATGAGAACTTTTCCGTGTGTTTCTTTTCATGCTTATGAACAATGGGCCTTTTCTGATTTAGCAACACTTTCGACAAGATGTATCTAATACAATTGCTAACCCAGAGAGAGCATCTGGGATCAGACAGACAGTGAATAAAATTAATTACCTAACTTCCGTGGAAAGGATGCAAATTATAACATAGTTGATATTGATGACTCAACAAAAGGATTACTTAATGCTTCCGGATTTTCTTAGAAAGGTATCGATCACACCATGAGCAGCCCACTGTGGATAACCAATGGAAAACATAACGTACGACTGAATTGATACTTTGTGGGCGTAAACTGAGAACTTTTGTATAATTGCCCTCATGGAGGAGGAGTTGGGGCTGGCTATCATTTTCAATTTCCTTGCCTGACATGCTGTCTGACTGAACTTTGGTTTCACATGCCTATCCCATTTTGAACTGAATTTTTGAACTGGCTCAACCTGTACTTTACCGGATGGTAAAGTGTGCAGGTATAAATCTTCGGCTGGAGAGTTATGGACTCAATCCTGTGACTCCTTCTGTTTCATCTCTGCATAATTGGTTTGTATAACCTAAATGCTAAACTTGATTTCCCTATGTTCTCTCTTTTTTTTTTATCCCCTAGGTAATCAGCATATGTCTATTTTATTAAATCTGTATGACATTGTGTGACTAATTGTACTAAATGAAATCTATATACAAAGGCTTAAATGTAATTTGTGTTTCTTGACCATTCAAATTGAGGCTTAGATAAACGATATACATGAGCAATTTTATCGTTTCGAGTCATTCTTAGTGTGAAACCTTTTGTGGATAATTTGCTTACCAAGGTTACAGGTGATATTTCAATGTATGCATGCATTTTGTAATTCCTTATTCCAGGTCCTCATAAGGATTTGCCACATGTTCTCTTGATATCCAAGTCTCTGTTAGCTCACATAAAAGATTCATCAGAGGATCTATGGTTTGTATGTAGAATAATTTAATGATGGGCCCAGAGAGGAAATAGTTGAACATAACATAGATGATGAAAGTAAAGAGTGTGTAAAATTTGTGTAACTTTCCGCTGGATCAGTTGTCTGGTAGCTTATCGGATGGTTAGTTTGACTAATTAAACTAGGATATGAAGAGACAAGACTAATAGTGATGGAGTTTTGACTTTGACGAAAGATTAAAATGGACTGGTGATTACAGAAAATTGTTGAATTGTATGTTTATGTTGTGGTCCATCGTGACCTAAATGAGTACGGGTCTGCCTTGACCTAAGATCCCGGGATAAGCCTACGGGCAGTCTTAGTGTGGCATACACTAAGTGTGTTTGTCTGCTGTTTTGTGAGTGCTGTGTGTGAGACGTCATTGACGGCACTGAGAAAGGGAACTTGATGCATGACAAGTTGGAATTATTGAGATTTCTTCGGGAAGCTCACTGGGAGAGATCTTAAGAGTTTTTACTTAATGAGAATGAGATCGCGCTGGTCGAGGTTTTCACTGGAAGTGATTGAAATTCTCTGAGTGAGTGGGTATCTATAATTCTTTTAGTTAAGCAGACAAAGTTGTTTTATGTCGTATTGTTTTGTGAAGTCTGTTTAAAGGACGAGAAAAAGACGACGAATAAATTGTGAAGGGAGGGTCAGTGCAGCGAGGAGTTACACTGACATCATAAAGTGCCACGCTGGTATTGGTGGTTGGTGTAAAGCCGCGCTGGTATTGGTGGACAAGAACAAACAGTGATTGGTGGTATAAAACAATAACACGAAAGAGAATCTAGTGAAGTTTAGAAAGGAAATCATGAATTTTTAAAAGTTTTTAAAGGCTTTAGTGTGAAGGGATGAGCTGATACCAACAAGGGAAGGAGTTCCTTTGGCTCCGGAAGGTAAACCTGCTTTGCAGATCTCATTAGAGAAGTGATATCATACTTGTATTTGGTTAGAGAACTGGGTAAAATATACTGAGAAAGATGGTCCCTTAGCGTTTCCACAGTACAGGACATTTAATGTTAGAATTTTAGAAAATTTGACAAGACAGATGAATGATTTAAAACCTAATCCTAGACCTATACAGTATGAAGCATATCGGAGAGAAAAAGAGATATGTCAGGGAAGATATAGAAATACAATAAGCCGATATGAACTAGCAAAATTGGATTCCCAGAAAAAGATATGGAGACAGGACGTTGCTTTTTGAGCTCGCTTGTATCCAGTAATGATAGCTGAGAAAAAAGAAGGAGAGAAATATAAAGAAAAGAGAAAACATGTAGAGGAGGAAAGAGTTCAAGGGCTCCCTGGAGCAGATGAGAATTTAGAGGACATAGATGATGAGTTGTTGAATGAACTCTTTTTGAACAGACCTCTACTATATAATGAAGAACAGAATATTTGAGAGACTAATCCGTTTGTAGGTTTAAGGCCAGAAGTTCCACCTGCAGATATAAATCCAGCTTATAAGAGAATATTTTTAGATGAAAATCAGACACCAGAGAGAGAGCAGGATTTTCTAATATGGTAATGACAAACAATCCTGATGCATTATCAGTTCCTGTGACCATTGGTCCAGTTGTTCCTCTTTATCAGACAGGGAGAGGAGTTTCACAGATTCATGCAATAACAGTCCTAAGTGAAAATGTAGGGAAAAACATACGTTATCTGGAACAAGAGATAATGTGAGAAATTAGGGAACAATGTGTACCTCAGTGAGATTAGAGACACATGAGAATAGGACAGAAGAGTGCAATAGAACAAATTCCACCATAGAAGGGTGAATAGATTCATTGATAAATATCTCAGAGAAAATTCTTGAAATGCCAAGTAGAGGACAACAATTGATTACTGGGAGAGTGTTGCAAATGGGTAGACAGAAAACAGATTCACGAGTATTGTTGAGGCCAGTAGAGACTAGTAGAGATTCACAGAGATTGGAAAAGAGTGTTTCGATAGGGCCATCATCAGAAGAACTTGATGACTAGATTAGAGACATAGTCCGTACAGGAAATACAATAACTAGTGCCAATCAGAGCATGAATATAGATGCAAGTAAATTAAAGGTAGAATTAGAAGAAATGATATTAGGGACTATTAGTCCAGAGAGATTATCAAAATACTGTG
Source organism: Calotriton arnoldi (assembly GCA_963921515.1). NCBI lineage: Eukaryota > Metazoa > Chordata > Amphibia > Caudata > Salamandridae > Calotriton > Calotriton arnoldi. The sequence continues at coordinate 40,808 of CAWUFW010000161.1, forward strand.
ATTAAGAATTATTGTTCATGTGTAAAGATATAGCTCGGAAAGCAAGAAATACCCATGAGAAATTTGCCAAAGTAGCATAGAAATATGGGGTGGATGTAGAAAAGGCTAAGGCTCTACAAAAAACATATCGATTGGATTTTAGTGACAGAGATTTGGAGAGTTTAAATTCTTCCAGAAAGAGATTGCAGATTAAAGAATTAATTACAATTCTGAAGTGATGGGGAGAGATAGAAAGATGGGAAGGCAGATGGAAGGAAAGAAGGAAGATACTGCAGTGACACTGCCTTTATATCCGATGAGGGAAAAAGAGAAGAATGAGGCAGATGTGTTGGCTTTCCCAATGAGAGAAGTCCCAGGAGGAGGGTATGTACATGTCCCCTGGAGTAGACAAGACATATTTGGGCCAGATGTATGACCCATTTTTGCATGCGCAAACGGATTTGCGACCCGTTTGCGCATGCAAAAAGTAAAAGGGCCGTGTACAAACCCTATTTAGCGAGTCACAATTTATTTGCGACTCGTAAATAGGATTTGCGACTCGCAATTAGGAAGGGGCGTTCCAAGGGCGTCCCTTCCTAATTGCGACTCGCTACTCCATGTATGAATGTTTTGCAACCGCAATTGCGGTCGCAAAACACTCGCAAATTACCACCCTCTTTAAGAGGGTGGTAATGCACTTGCAAATGGGAATGGTTCCCCAGGGGACCCCTTCCCCCTTGCAAATGCAGGGGAAAATATTTTTTAGGGGCAGGTAGTGGTCCTAGGGACCACTATCTGCCCTTAAAAAATGAAACGAAAACGTTTCATTTTTATTTTTTTAAATGCATACCGTTTTCCTTTAAGGAAACCGGGCTGCATTTAAAAAAGAAAAACTGCTTTATTGAGAAGCAGTCCCAGACATGGAGGTTTGCTGAGCCCAGCAGGCCACCATACCTGGGAGGGCCTGCCATTCTCAATGGGGTCGCAAATTGCGAGTGCCTCATGAATATTGATGAGGCATGCAATTTGCGACCCCATTGAGAATCGCTAACAGTGTCTCTGACACTGTTGTACGTTGTGATTTGCGACTCGCAAATTGCGACTCGCAATTTGTCGCAATTTGCGACTCGCAAATCACAATGGTCGTACATCTGGCCCATTGTCTTTTACAAATGATTTTCCTAGGCTGAGAGAGAAACCAGTTGAATGGTATAAGCAAGTGGAAAGATTTGTAAAGGTTTCAACATTCTTGTTAAAGGATTTGGATGCTTTCTTTGACATAGTGGTTCCTACAGACTTGTGGGTGGAATGTGAGATTGCAGTTGATTGGCCAGAAACATAATATGCTAGAGATCCAAAAACAGGTGCACCAACAGCAGAAGTGATGAAGAAATACAATCAGGTCATTACATATTTGAAAGGAAAGATTTCACTTAAAGAAACGGATTGGGTACAAATAGATAGAACTACTCAGGAATTAAAGGAAACAGTACATGCATACTATGAGAGGATCCTGCAAGCATTCAAACAGTAGAGTGGAATTGAAAACATGTCAGAGAAAGATATGGGACATTTTGTGTATCAATTTGTTTACGATTTGAGGCCTGAGATGAGTGCTGTGATTCAACAGCATTTGAAATGTTGGCAGAGTAAATCAATAGATGAGATACTCCGTTATGCAAAGTATTGTGGAGATGTCATCGAGATGCGACATAAGAAATTGAAAGAGAAATTGATGTTGGCACAGATGAGGGCAGCCAAGAAAGGATATGTGGGTTTTGACTCAGATATTGCAGGTATGGGGTATGGTAAAGGGAAATGGTCAGACTACTACTGGAATGAAAGGAGTAATGGTAAATCCTACGTCGAATTTGATGCCACTAGGAAGGGGATGTAGATCAAATATAGAATCATTGAAAAAGACTTACCCTTGTTACATTTTCGGCAAGATCGGGCATTGGAAGCACGAGTGTAAGTTAAATATGGCAAATCAGATGAATGGACAGGCAATTGTGACAAGTGGGGATGGATTGATTCAATCACAGATGACTAGTGATATGTTAAATCAGTCAATGGCAAATGTGAGGGGTCAGAATCAGAATATGCCTCAAGCTCCTATGCAAAACTTGAATGGACAAGTACAGAAATACAATGCGAATATGGGTTTTCATACCAATGATCAAATAAATCCAAATGTACAAGTGGCTTCCATTTATTACAGATGGATGACAGTGACTCAGGTACTTCCCAATGACGGTGCCTGAGGGGGAAGGAGGAATGCGTGCTTGGCACATCCTTAGAGGTTGACCAGAACGGCCCTTATGTGGATGGCAAGGTAAATGGAACATATATTTAATTCCTTGTAGATACTGGTGCAACCCGTTCCACTGTGATAACTGTGGAAATTCACAACCTACCCCTCTCGGGAGAAACAATCCAAGTAGTAGGAGTGTCGAATCAGTTAATTCCAACCCCAGTGACAGAACCAGTACAAGTACAAATTGGGGCATTTGAGGATATGCATAAATTTGTGGTGTGAGACACCAGTCCAGTAAATCTGTTGGAACAAGCTTTATTGTGTAAAATGAATTTTTCTATTTATTGTACACCTGAAGGAATAGAATTTCATACCAAAGATGAAGATGTAGTGTTTAAAATGGCCAAAGTAAAGAGTTTGTATCCCTTACTTACAGAAAATGATTTACCTCATGTATTGAAAGAAATGGTTTTGCCTGAAGTGTGGGATTTTACAGATAAAGATATTGGACTAATGAGAGGAATGGCTCCAATTCGAAGCACAGTAAAACCATATGCAGAATTTCCAAAAACTCCAGCATACAATCTTAGTCCTGAGACTATTGCTGGAATAACTCAGTTGATCGAAATGCTGATTGAACAAGGAATTTTGAGAGAAATTTTAGGCAGTCCATGTAATTCACCTATCATGGACATACGAAAACCGAATGGGAAATATAGAATAGTTCAGGATTTGCAAAAAATTTATCAGATTGTGATACCATGTTGTCCAATTGTACCAAATCCTGCTGTGATTTTATATCAGATTCCCTGTGAAGCTGAATGGTTTTCGGTGATGTCAAGCGTTTTTCTCCATTCCCTTGCATCCGATAGCCAATATTAATTTGCGTTCCGGTTCGGAAACCGTGTCTTGGCATGGTGCCGAGTTCCACAAGGGAATACGGAAAGCCCCTCAAATTTCAATCAATTTTTGAAAAGAAATTTGTATGCTGAATCATTCTGTGCTAGTGCAGTACATAGATGATTTGTTAGTGGCATCTGGAACAAAAGAAGCATGTGTTACTGATACTGTGCCCTGCTGATCATTTTGCAGTGAGTGGGCACAAGGTGTCACCAGCAAAACTGCAGTTTTGTAGGAGAGAAGTTCTCTATTTGGGACACCACATTGAGAAAGGAGTCAGGAAAGTGTCTCAAGATCGAATCACTGCCATATTGCAGATGAATCCTCCAAGTACACAAAAGGAATTTGGAATGTTCTTGGGAATAGTTGGTTACTGCAGGCAGTGGATCCCGAGTTTTTCGGTGATAGCTAAGCCACTTCAGAGATTGACACACAAAGATGTGTTAGATCCTGTTCCATGGGATGAGGAATGCATGCGCTCTTTTCTTGAACTGAGAGACAGCTTGTGTCGAGCACCAGCATTGGGAATGCCTGACTTTAATAAGAGTTTCACTCTGTTTTGCAGTGAGCGTGAAGGTTGTGCACTATCAGTTCTAACGCAAATGCACGGAACTGCACGTAGACCTGTTGCATACTTTTCAGCTACATTAGACCCTGTGGCTGCTGCTTTACCTGGATATTTAAAAGCCGTTGCTGCAACATGTGTGAGCTTGGAACAGTGTGAGAACATTGTGATGGGACACCCATTGAAAGTGTATATGCCACATTCAGTTGAGATTTTGTTAATGCAAACTCGAACGAAGCATCTTAAGAGTAGTCGGTTAACAAAATATGAACAGGTAATTTTGGGAGCAGAAAACGTGACTGTGACGAGATGTACAAGTTTGAATCCAGCTACCTTGATGCCGTTACCTGGACATGAAGTTCTGATGGAAGAAGCTGATCATGATTGCCTTGACCTGACTGAGATGTGTACCAAACCGAGACTTGACATACAGGATACCCCATTGCCAGAGTCAGATCATGTGCTGTTTGTGGATGAATCTTGTTTGAGAGATTCGGGTGGTACCTTGCGTGCTGCAAATGCGATCTGTACTGTGGTGGGTGTGGTGGAAGCATCGTGGTTGAAAGGAGTGTATTCAGCACAAGTGGCTGAATTGATTGCACTTACCAGGGCTTGCAGCATTTTCCAAACAAATGAGAGTAACCATATTTACTGATAGTCAATATGGTTTCGGGGTTGTTCATGATTTTGGGCAGTTGTGGTCTCAGCGTGGGTTTATGACCTCTTCGGCTTCACCTATTGGAAACAGAGAGTGTGTAAAGAACCTACTGATGGCATTACAGCTACCGGCACAAATTGCAGTGGTGAAGTGCTCTGCTCACCAAACTGAACATGATTATGTCACTGTTGGCAATACTGCGTTACTGCACTCTAAATCATTATATATTTAATGGGGAATCCTTGAAGGAACACTCTGATGATATGGAATGCAGATTGATGTTTTCAGTTGTTGAGACATGGGAAGAAATCAGAGATTCGGTACCACAGGCAGAGAGAGAAGGATGGATTAAAATAGGGTGTAACCGCAAACAAGAAGATGAGGTTTGGGTTCACACTGACGAGAGACCTGTTTTGCCAGATAGCCTACTGTCACAGATGGGCAGGATTTGCCATGGACCTACACATGTAGGTAGAGATGCTATGTTGCGTCTCTTCCGCCAAACTTGGTATAATCCCAAATTTAGGGCCATTGCAGAGAGTCTGTGTCAAAGATGTGTAACTTGTCAACAACAAAATGCAGGAAGAAAAACAGTAGTCAGTACAAGTCACATTGGAAAATCAGCAGGTCCCTTTACCCGCATGCAGCTGGACTTCATTGAGATGTCCCCTTGTAATGGATTGAAGTATGTCCTTGTGATTGTGTGTTTGTTTTCTCGTTGGGTTGAGGCTTACCCTACTAGGCGGAATGATAGCTTAACTGTAGCTAGACTGCTTCTTAGGGAACTTATACCTTGGTTTGGTTTTCCAGTCTCGTTGGACTCAGATAGAGGAACACACTTCAATAATGAAGTAATACGAATGCTTTGTGCTGCATTACAAATTGAGCAGAGGCTACATTGTGCATACCACCCTGAGGCTTCGGGCGCGGGCAGCAGGTGAATGGGATGATCAAATCCAGACTAGCGAAAGTGTGTGCGTCCACATCCCTGAAATGGCCTGATGCGTTGCCCTTGTTGTTGATGAGTTTGCAAAGTATCCCATACAAGAAAACCGTACTGTCCCCTCATTAAATACTTATAGGGAGGGCTATGAGACAGCCTAAAGTCCCACCAAATCAGCTTGTGAATATTTCTGATGACTTGGTACTCGATTATTATAAAGGATTGGCTGATGTGGTGCGTTCTGTGTCTCACCAGGTTGGAGAAGTCTCAACTACCGTTCAACAGGAGCAGTGCCACAATTTGTGCCCAGGCGACTGGGTGCTCGTTAAGAAGCACGTGTGAAAATCCTGTTTAGAACCTCGTTGGCATGGGCCTTATCAAGTGATTCTTGTAACCACAACAGCAGTTAAATGTGGTGGTCTACCTAATTGGGTTCATGCAGCCCACACTCGTCGAGTCCCATGTCCTCTTGAAAGTGTGGGGTTTGTAGTGGACGAATCGGTCTTAACAGAGAGACGTCCTGTTCAGACTGAGCACAGAGTAGAGAGGGCACCAGCTACTGGGTCTCGAGACACTGTTATAAGTGAGAGTCAGAGAGAGTTGATCCCGGTTGGTATCGAAGGTGAAGGTGATCCAACTAGGGGAAATGACGACTCAAATGATGTGAACAGTGTACCAGAAAAACGAGTGCGTAAAGGAGACCGTTGGCCCAGGAAATCTGAACGATTGAGATACGGACTACGGGAAAAATACCTTCCACTGTGATTGAAGTCTCTAGTCAGTCTGAACAAAGTGACACTGACGGAGAAGAATCTACAGTCCGAAGAACAAAAAGAGCACGGACACCAAGTCAGAAATATGCAGCTCTGGACACATTTAGCTGCTGCAAATGATTAGGAAAAAGAGTTCTTCGCATTTTGCACCAAAAACTGTGACTCATACAATCCACCATGAAAGAATTGTTGTGAAGAAAAAAAAAGGGTAAAGAAAAACTGAAAGGCCAGAAAAGCATCGAAGGAAGAGGCGTGACTGGACGTTGTTTAAAGTCACTGCACAAAGCCTATTGCTATAGATTAAGTATATAAAAAAAAAATATGAATACTTCTAATTTAGAGACGGGAAACAAAAATCTAGTTTCACTAAAATGTAAGCGTACATGTGCTTGCTTTTTGTTTGCTTTTGTTTTAATTTTTGTCTTCTTGTTGATCATCCTAAATCTACCTCATCATGTTTATTTGGATTCAAATACTAACTTGCATGTGTCTACAATTACTGAAACTATTAAACAGAAAGAAAATGTAGAATTAACCAAAGGTTTAACAAGTGATGATTTACATCGTGATCGTTCAATTAACGATTTTTCTTTAAACATGTTCACTAAATTGATCTACGAGCACGTAGACACAATGGATGCGAGAGATTGTTTTGTCTGCATGCAATTACCAACTACTGTGTCTTTGGGGGTGACTTACCATCACCTCCCATTAACCTATGGTGTATCTTGTAGTGTATTAACGAGATTGTTTTATACTAAATGACAATTTTAATATTATTACTCTAACTATGATTTGATTTTCTTAGAAGTTCCGGTAAAGATTACCTATAGATACAGTATATGCGCACAGACACAATTTAACTTGTGTTTTACATAGTGTAGAAAAAGAATTTATTAATTCTGTAGAAGATCATAGGGAAGAAATAAAAAAGAAATCTGAAAACCAAATTAAAACACCCCCATGGGCTTATAGGAAGGATGATTATAAAAAAGGAGACACATTCGCTGCAATGACTCTAGATTGCCAACACAAGGGAAAGCTTTGCATACTAAGACGCAAGACTGAACATAATAATACATTTGTTGGTTCCAGTGAGTGCGAACACACCATCTCACTTATGTGGAATGGGGATTATATTTGGGTAAGCAAAACCAAAGGGGATGATGGACGGAGTGTTGACATTGCAAGCACTCACCCCCAGTCAACTGATCTGGGTTTAATCCATCATCATTCTTTAGCTCACTCCGCCACCCCAGTTCAGACATGGCCATATGCAAATCAGTCTGACCCTGTGCCTCATGGGAACAGTCCAGCCCGAACTGCCAAGTCATGTCTTCCCTGGACCGAAAACAAGCATCCTGGGACCGGTTTCGGGCTCACAGCCCTCATCAGCCAGGCTATCTTGAATCCAGTGGCAAAGAGAGCAAGGGACCCACGTCTGGGCATACCCTGCCAACTTAGGGTGAACAAAGCAAAACCAAAGGGGATGATGGACGGAGTGTTGACATTGCAAGCACTCACCCCCAGTCAACTGATCTGGGTATAATCCATCATCATTCTTTAGCTCACTCCACCACCCCAGTTCAGACATGGCCATATGACATTGTTCTGCATTCTGTCCATCAACTGTTGTTCTTGCATTTGTCACCCCGAGTGGGACGGGTATGCCCAGACGTGGGTCCCGTGCTCTCCATGCCACTGGAATCAAGCTATCCTGGCTGAAGAGGGGTGAAACCCCGAAACCGGTCCTAGGATGCTTGTTTCCAGTCCAGGGAGGACCTGGCTTGGCAGTTCGGGCTGGACTGCTCCCATGAGGCACAGGGTCAAGACTGATTTGCATATGGCTGGGTTCAAACTGGAATGGCATGGTGAGCAAAAAAACGATGGATTCAAGCCCAGATCTCTGTACTGGGGTGAATGTATGACATTGTTCTGCATTCTGTCCATCAACTGTTGTTTTTGCGATTATATTTGGCTAGTCTAGATCCAGTGTTTCCTGGAGTATATTTTGTGTGTGGAAAAAATGCTTATTGCAAATTGCCCAAGCATTGGTATGGCTGTTGCTATATGGGAATAGTTTTCCCAAAAATCTAATATGTTGATGAAAACAATGGCATCAATGAAAGAAAACCTGCACGTTTTAGAAGAGGGTTAAGTGTTGCTGAAATTATTAGGGATATATTTGGAGCCATAATACCCTCAGTTGGGGTAATACTAAATTCAAATAAAATTCTAAAACTATCCACAGTAGTAGATCGATTATCAACAATAACTGCTGGAGGATTTCCTGTAATTGATACGGAAATGGTTGCTATTAGGTCTATGGTTTTGCAAAATTGACTTGCTTTAGACGTGCTCCTAGCAAAAGAAGGCGGAGTCTGTTGCATGTTGAAAATTCAACAATGTTGCACTTATATCCCTGACAAAAGTAAGGATTTGAGGGGATATATAAGCAATATGACTAATTTAGGAAAAGATCTAACAGAATTAAAATCAGACGGTGCAGGGGAGAAAACTGGGAAAGGATTGTCTTCTGTGGGAAACTGGCATGCAACACTGGAAAAAAGCTTAGTGGGGAAAATATTAACTCCATTAAGAGCTATTGCTATTGGCTTACTAATAATAATACTAATATATCGATATTGGAAAAATAAAGGAAGCTATAAAGAAATTAGAGGGCGAAAAAGAAATTGAGCAGAAATTGAGTTAGAAGACAAAAGGAGTGATTTTTATGACGAAATGAAAAATTTGGAACAAACGAGATTGAAACAAATGAAGACAGCTGCATTCTAATGTAACATCAGATTAAGATTAATAAATAAGGTAAGATTGTGTGATGGCTTGATTCGCCATCAAAGGGGGAATTGATGGAGCGTAAAAATATAAAAGACGATTGCCTCTATCAATTCTCACTATTAAATGTGATTTATGACAATAAGCTTAACAAAATGTGCAAAATAGAATGATGATGAAAACATGAGATATTTAACTGCATTGTAAAAGCATGCAGAAATTTTCTGAAATGTAAAAAGTGTGAAAAATATAGATAAAGAGAGCAGAGAAATAATTATATGATCATGAAATGTAGACATGTGTTTAAGGAATAAAATGTGGTCAACTTAGAAATGTGCTGCTGAATATCTAACGTGACAAAATGAAAAGAATGCTTACATAGTGAACTAAAATAAATACAATTAAAATGTCTAGCTTAAAGATGAATAATAGTAAAACGTTTGCTGCAATTACAAAAATACGTGAATTACAAACGTGAAAAACAAAAGAAATGCATATTAATCTGTGTAAAAATTAAAACGTGTGAAGTGTTTCGTTTAGTAGTGCCTAATATTGACATGTAACCTTTGAAGATAAGAATGAGTGAATACACTAAGAAAACTGAATTATATATGTTAATGTTGTTTTGTATTAATCTTAACATGGTAATGGTTTCAATAAGCTTTCATGTAGGTCTCAAATGCTTTTTTCCTCGTTTCAAAAAGCATAATCTAGTCATTTCAGACGCTATGAGAACTTTTCCATGTGTTTCTTTTCATGCTTATGAACAATGGGCATTTTCTGATTTAGCAACACTTTCGACAAGATGTATCTAATACTATTGCTAACCCAGAGATAGCATCTGGGAACGGACTGACAGTGAATAAAATAAATTACCTAACTTCCGAGGAAAGGATGCAAATTATAACATGGTTGATATTGATGACTCGACAAAAGGATTACTTAATGCTTCCGGATTTTCTTAGTAAGGTATCGATCACACCATGAGCAGCCCACTGTGGACAACCAATGGAAAACATAACGTACGACCGAACTGATACTTTGTGGGCGTGAACTGAGAACTTTTGGAAGTATAATTGCCCCCATGGAGGAGGAGTTGGAGCTAGCTATCATTTTCAATTTCCCTGCCTGACATGCTGCCGGACTGAACTTTGGTTTCTTATGCCTATCCCATTTTGAACTGAACTTTCAAACTGGTTCAACCTGTACTTTAGAGGCTGGTAAAGTGTGCAGGTATAACTCTTCGGCTGGAGAGTTATGGACTCAAACCTGTGACTCCTTACGTTTCATCTCTGCATAATTGGTTTGTATAACCTAAATGCTGAACTTGATTTCCCTATGTTCTCTCTTTTTTTTGTATCCCCTAGGTAATCAGCATATGTCTATTTTATTAAATCTGTATGACATTGTGTGACTAATTGTACTAAATGAAATCTATAAACAAAAGCTTAACTAAACAATATACATGAGCGATTTTATCGTTTAGAGTCATTCTTAGCGTGAAATTAGTTGTTGATCATTTGCTTACTAAGGTTACAGGTGATATTTCAATGTATGCATGAATTTGGTAATTCCTTATTCCAGGTCCTCATAAGGATTTGCCACATGTTCTCTTGATATCCAAGTCCTTGTTAGCTCACATAAAAGATTCATCGGAGGATCTATGGTTTGTATGTAGAATAATTTGATGATGGGCCCAGAGAGGAAATAGTTGAACATAACATAGATGATGAAAGTAAAGAGTGTGTATAATTTGTGTAGCTTTCCGCTGGATCAAATGCTACCAGAAAGCACTCTTAGTCTTAACATCACAATGAGATCAACCGGGAGGCCTGATCTATCTGTGTTATGTTGTTGGTATTTGTAGAGTGATTTCCACCATTATTATGGGTGCTTTTTGTGCAGTCTGGGATTGGCACTGTTCGCTTGTGTATGTTGCAGATTGTGAGTCATCCTTTAGGATCTCCTCAAGATCAGATTCCAGTGAAAGTTTGTAATACTGTTCAATAAATCAGATGTCTACACTTTATTAACTTCCCTTTGAATTCAGGAATCATATCACAAATTCCAGGGCCAACCCATTTAATCTTTATGTGAGTCCCTTGACCAATTTCATCAAATACTTCAGATCTGATCTTTATGAGTGCAGATGACACCAAAATGCTTCTCAAAAAGAGAATTTAAAATTTCCACATTTCAGGAATGCTTCTAAACATAATATGTCCAAAACTAATTAATGAATGTATTCATGAGCTTTCCGATGGCCCTTAGTGTCACTCTTTGGTTCTTTGGAGATTTTCTATGCGCATACCATGGAAGTTACTAATGACCACAGGGAAAGGGTGTGTATGTGTGTTGGAACGGGGGGCGGTAATAGACTTTGGTGTTGAGCCATATATTGTAAACTTAGTCTGAGAATAATTAGACTCTTTTTTTAAGCAGTTTAATTTTCAGTAACCTTCTCAGGTTGAAATAGTTTGGTTGTGGTAGTGGGAGTGGGTTGATTCGAAAGCTTGGTCTCCCAAACTTCTACCTAATCTTTTATAACCCTGAACCTCTGTTGGGTGAGACATTGTGAAGTTCACATGTGGGAAGACCTGCTGGCTTTTAGGTGTGGAGTAAGTTTCTGTAAATAGCTAGAGCCCTTTCCCTAGTTGTTACTGTTCAAAGTATAAAGGACTAAGTTCTTGACCTGTGATTACACAGAAGACAGTGAAGATATTTCAAGAGAGATTTTATGAGGTCTCACCTTTTTACATTTTTGGCCAGTCTTGCAGCTTGGTTTCAGGCTCTCTGTAATCTGTAAGTTTATTTGGAGTCCGTCAGACATTCTAATACAGTAGTCCAATTTGCTTATGACTAAAGACCTGCTCAAATCACACTGTGGCTCATTTGTAGGAAACCACTGTTTTGTGAAGTAGAAAAAGCTGGAAATCAGTTCCTTTGCCCAATGCATTGACTTAAGGGATGAAATATAAATCTGAGTCAAACACAGCACTCTGATGTCTGACTAGGAAGGTTGGATTGGAATAGATATCGTGAATGGGCGTGCCAGAGTGAGGATGTCTGGCATAGGTAGCCTTCTCTGATCCATTGGGAAATACAAACAATACAATTGTTGATGGCGGTCTAGTTAGTGTATTCTTTTTCCAGACAGAGATGAATTTAAGTGTCATCGACATTCCTCTGTAAATGGAGGCGGCATGGATTTTATGATTGGACTATAGGATGAAGGAAGATGTTGAAATGGGGTGGGGACAAGGAAGATGCCTAAGGAACAACTTGACAGACCATCTGAGTGGAGGATTTGAGCAATCCCATCCTGATCTTCTGGGTATGATATTTAGTAGTGATTGGGTAACATCCAACAGAATATTTGCAATTCCATCCCACTCCTCCAGTCACTTACGCAAAAGGGAATGAAAAAGAAGAACCTTTCTGTTCAAGGGACCCTATATGTTTCTTCCTGGACTATTCCTGGTGATGGAAACCAGAAGAAGGGTCTTCAGATAGGTGAAAAGAAAGCTTCTAGGACAAGTGAAAAAAGTTGGTGTCCTTTAGCTAGCTATACTCAAAATAACAATCAGGGGAAACGGGCATAATTTCATTACCAATGCATAAGCAAATCAACTAATGATATTACCAGGTCCCTGAAGAACAAAAGAGAGATGCATGGACTTCCCTTGGAGACAAAAATATTATGAAACAGATTCTTCAAGATAGCACTAGTTGGATTAGAAAAGGTCCCCTGTATAGCCCTGGAGAGCGTTCGCCACTGCCTTAAGTTCCCATAGTGAGTTTATGCTGTTTTTTGTTTATAATTTAGACTTCGAATACACAACAATTGTGTGTACACTGAGGGGTTCACTGTGACATGGAACGAGACCCAAAGCTGGGATTTGTTGCCTAGGGGAGCACACCACGTGTGCTCTCCTTTTTGGAGCATGACTATGATCACCTCACTGGGCTCTAGAAGACTGACAGTGGTGACAGCAACAGAATCTAGTGGCTGGACCGGCCTTTTTACATGTCACCAGCCAAGGAGAGATGGCTACTGGCATTGCCCATGTTTTGAATTGGTCTGTCAGTCCCCCACAACCGAGTCCTTCGCTCCACCCATTGTGTGTGTGTGTAGAATTAATGTACAATACAATGTGTGTGGAACAAATGTGCTGGGTGTAACTGTGGCAACGAAGAACCCCTTTTGATATTCTGAATTAAGATGGAGGTTAAAGACAGCCCCTGAGAGCATCCCCAGCCCATCCTTTCTCCATTGTTCCCTGGAAGTTTTACCCCACCAGACTAAGGGGTAGTTAAATGGGGAAACCTCTCCCTTTGTGTGCCTTGTTTAGGTCCCCCCCAGCCCACCCTGCTGACACTATGACAGAAAGACTATGACTGGACTAGTTTGGGGGTATACACACAAGTCTGAAACCGGACTCAGGGTGAACTTGTGGAATACACAAAATGTGTCTGAAATTTTAATATAAGCATGTGGAAGAAACGACCAGGTACTGTGCCATGATTTCACTGCCAGAATACTGGAGTCCTACAGCAATGGCATCCGAGAAACTCTTCTGTGCTCCAGGATTGGTGTCACTGACTGACAACTCCCCTTTGCCAGGTTCAGAAACAAGTGCCTGGGCGCCCTGCAAATCTGCCACGACTAGCTGCTTGAGGCCTATCTTGAAGGAAGGAGAAAATTGACTGCTGAGAAGGGGTTTCAGGAGGCGTCCTTGCATGAAGAAGATACTGGCTTGAAAGGAAGGCTGTGATGAACTGAAGCAGTAGGAGTGGAACACAGCCTGCTGCAGTCCAAAGGCATCTGCACTGCCAGGCCTAGTGGTGAGGCCTTCAGGCCCTGTGGCTGATGGGCCGTGCCTCAAAGCTAAAATGCTTGTGAGCGACATGGCATTCATGGAGATCACCATAGTATTATATAGTCTTCCCTTACTATAACTAAGTGCCTGTCACGAAGGGGCACTTGAAGAACTCAAACTGCACTTCTGTAGTTACCTCAACCGAGATCAAAGCACCAAAATCACAGAGTGCTACAACAATATTGCACACTGCATTCAGCAGTTTTTCACAACCTCCACTGGAGCATTGCTCTGGCTTGGGTGGGCTTTACACTTTGTTAGAGTGGGGGCCTTGTGTGTGCGGCCAAAGAAGAACCATTGACAAGGACCTACATGAATCTGAGCAGCCCTGCAATGTACCACGCATCAGGAGTTAAACTAAAGCATTTTAGTAAGAACAAAGGACAGGGTTTTGAACGTATGTGGTAGGAAATGGCGCCTACAACGAGTGTACGTAGAATTGGCTATCTTTGTCATGGGACGGTGCCAACAGGAGGGGGTAGACCCTGAACCCCCTAAGTTTCAGACCAGAGGTTTCACAAAATTACTATAAGCCTGTGCACACGTCTACATATAGCTGCCGAGTATTTACTCTGTGTCATGCGTTCACATAAACTGACATTCAATGTGCAGACATGTATTTGGTAATCACAATGAACACTCAGAAGTTTGTGTGTTCTTCTTTAATCCTGAACGATTAATCCTGAACAATTGCGTGTGCGCTGCTCTGTCGAGAGCATTCGCAGCGTACGGGACCGGAAGTGTCCCATACGCTGCGACCACTCTCGACAGAGCAGCGCACACGCTGCCCAAGTGCTCCATACTGGCCGGATTCCGACCTTAATACGGACCCTACATTAACTAACTGCGTTATCTTGGCCCCTCTACTCCACACTGAGCCACACACTCGACAGTGCAGCCCTTACTCCTGGCTCCACTCTCCGGTGCACCCTTTGGACCGCAACTGGGTCTATATACTTACCTTTTCCCTGGAACCGGGACGGAAGTATAACCGGTTAAGAGTGAAGCCCCTTACTTACTCCACCGTGGTCCTGATTTTGGACCCCTCCTATCCGCTAAGATCTACTCAATTATAATAACCAGCCGGGACGGAAGTACAACCGGCGGAGAGATTCTCATCTCCTTCTCATTGCCATAAGCCCTGAAAAAGTCGTGGGGTACTTCCCCAGACGAAACACGTGTTGGCTGGGCAATCGTTCAGGATTAAAGAAGAACACAAAAACTTCTGAGTGTTCATTGTGATTACCAAATACATGTCTGCACATTGAATGTCAGTTTGTGTGAACGCATGACACAGAGTAAATACTCGGCAGCTATATGTAGACGTGTGCACAGGCTTTTAGTAAAGCATTTTAGTGTTGCTGTCCTCATCACCACACTTAAATGCTAATGTCATGCATTGACTAGGTCCTATGTGCCTGACAATGCACTCCAGACATCTCTGTGGGGTATGGTAAATAAAGCAGCCAGTGCTGTTTGCACTGAGGCAACTTAGGCCCTGGTTGAGAAGTGACTTGTTGCTATGGTGATTGGGGAACTGGGCCATCATGGTATGTATCTGTGGTATAGCCTTAAATCATTTCCATCTTGATTCCATGTAGCTTACGCAGATTGAGGGACATCCTGCTGTCAAGGGTTTTTAAGCAGTTCTGAAAAGTGGAAATTGTAAACTCTCTTTTTTGAGCAGCATATGGGTTTCATCTGCACTCATAAAGAGATCAGAGCTGAAGTACTGGATGAAGTGTGACAAGGGGCTCTCAAAAAGATTGAATGGGTTGTCCATGGCTTGTGTGATAGAATTCCTGAATTCAAAGGGAAGTTAATAAAGTGCAGACATATGATTTAATCAAGGGTATTAATAGCTTTCCCTTGAATGTGATCTTGAGGAGGTCCTTAAGGATGATTTGCCACCTGCAAACAACATACACAAGCAAACTGTGCCATTCTCAGACCTGCACAAAAAGCGCCCATAATAATGATGGAAATCGCTGTACAAATACAAATAACATAACAAGCAGAGACCTTGTAGTACCATCTTCGAGCTAAGCAGAGATACTGCATTATAATTGTAAAAGTGAGCACATACACCACAATATCCTGGTCACACCTACTGAAATTTGGCAATAATATCACAACAACTAATGTATTGTACTTCCACTGCTGAAAGGAGTACAGCTTTCCAGTATCATTGTTGCCACACAGCAAGAATGTGCCACATCACCATAAAAAAGCAGAACAATACTGTACCATTGTTAAAGCAAGCACAAGTACTGTATGTACACACTTATCGAGAGTAAGTACTGACTATACCTAGGTGAGGTACCAGAATGTGTATTGCAACCCTCACTTGCTCACCATTCGGTGCCTACTGTCCTGTCTGGTGTTTTGTCTGAGCTTCAGTCTGTATGCATTTCAGTAGAATCCACCATAAGACAACAGTAAAGTGATGTGCGTCTTTATTAGTAAACCAGCTGTTTTCATCACATAACCCTCTATGGGGCAAAGTTTACATGCAGTACCGCTTATTTCAACATGATTTACATAGTGCCTGTTTTTCAACAGGTTACTGATATACTGTTCATGGATAAACACACAAGAGAAGTAATTTTCCACTTTTTTAAAACAAATAAGGTGCTCTCCTACCATATGTTGTCTCATAAGATAGACCTCATTTATGACACTGGCTAACATTTTTAGGTTTCGCTTTAGACAGCTTGCATGCGCTGTCAGCAAAAGCTTAAAAAGTGCCTTAGAGCTTGCCTGTTACTTACAATTACTTACTACTGGTTGGCTTCGACGTCACTCTCGTTTCCTTGCTTCTTGTTGGTCATCGCTGCCTGCTTGCCTCCTACTTCCTGCTGAGTCTTCCTGTGTTTGTCGCTGCTGTGGAGCATGGACCAAGAACAGCTTCCTGTCTGCAGCCAGTGTCTTCCACTGTCCGCACGCTCCTACTAGTACTTTTTTTTACAGTCTTTTTACATGCACTATATAAGAGAGCATGGGGCATAATTATAAGGTGTTAACGCCACCAGAACGTCATTTTTTACGACGTTCTGGTGGGGTTAACTCCTTCACCTTATTTACAAGGCGGTGTTAAGCCACTTAACTTGGCTTGACA
Source organism: Calotriton arnoldi (assembly GCA_963921515.1). Classification (NCBI taxonomy): domain Eukaryota; kingdom Metazoa; phylum Chordata; class Amphibia; order Caudata; family Salamandridae; genus Calotriton; species Calotriton arnoldi. The sequence goes on from CAWUFW010000161.1 coordinate 57,677, forward strand.
CTGCCTGTAAATAATGCCCCTATTCACGAGGCACTTAGCATGAAAGGGGCGTGCAATGGGTGTTGCAGTGGGCGTTCTGCTGCAGCACCCGTTGTTTTTTGACACTGCCCCATATTTACAAGGTATGGGGCAGCGCCAAAAATACAGCCAGGGGATACCTTGTCTTAAGCAGGCAATACGAGGAGAAATGTCTTATTTCTCCTCGTATTTTGCTTTTTCCATGTGTGCTGCATTCTGCAGCACATTAGATAGAGCAAATCACCTGTAAAGATTGTTTATGTGCAGGAAGGTGTTCCTTCCCGCACATAATCAATCGTCCCTGCGGCGCAGGCACCCTAACAAAATGGCACATGGGTTCTTGCGCTGACGCTAGGCAGCTTTTTTAGTGCCAGCGCTAGGGGTAAGACAGATGTGCGCTGCATTCTTGTGAATACAGCGCATCCCTACGTTTTGAAACTGTCAGAGCGCGGCGTTGCCAATTTTGGCATAACACCAATTTCCACCAGTTTCTTGTACATTGTACATATGCCCCTATGTGTCTCCAGTCCCTCCTTCCTTCCACCATATAGTGCTCTAGCACCCACCTCCACCCACTCTCCGTTATGTTGCTGCTCCTTTCCTCCTCCCTCATGTTGCTTGACCCCACACTAGCTCTGCCCTCTGGTGTGTTGCTGCTCCCTCCCTCCTCCTCCACACCTCTCTCATGTTGTTTGCCACCCCCACAATCCTTCCCCCACTGTGCTGCCACACCATCCCCCTTTTTTTAAAAATGGCAAATGCAGAATAATGGTTTGCATTATGGTTTTGCCAGTGCCAACAATTTAGGAGTGCTAGATGTTAAAACCATTTCCACCAGTTTTGCATGTTTTTCTTGCTACAATACTCCAAGGTCTAAGCTACGGTAAGTGACACTACTAAAGCTGCACAACTCGTAATAGTGTAAAAAATAGTGGTAATTCCAATCCCACTCGCTACTATAGTTAGCCCAGGACTCCAAATGAGCCCTTCAGCACAAAGATTACTTGACAGGAACTCTGCCTTTACATCAGCTCTTCCCTCATGGCTACCAGCATAGACTATTCTGCTTTCTGCCCTGTATCTGAACAGCATGCTATTCCTGCAGTTCCTTCTCTCCACCCCCACACCTCCCTCGTGTTGCTTGCGCCCCTGCACCTCCCTGTTATCCTTTGTGTGGCTGCTCCCTCCCTCCGCCCACGCTCCTCCCTTGTGTTGCTTGACCCCCTAAATACCCAACACTCTTTTGTGTTGCTGTTTCCTCCCCCACACCTCCCTTGTGTTGCTTGCCCCTGCGCCGTCATCCCCATATCCATTGTGTTGCTGACCCCCATCAATAGTTCCACCTGCCCCCTCCAACCCTCTAGTTCCCCACAAAAAAACATTAAGCAAAGCCAAATAGCTCTCGTGGATGCGAGTGCTATTTGGCTTTGTTTATTGTTTTTTAGACATATTGCACAGAAGCGCAAACTCCTGTGCAATATGGCTTAAAGAAAAAAATGATGCGGTCAATGCTGGCAGCGTCATGGTTCTTTTTAAATTTGTTTTTTACTTTAAGCCATGTTGTACAGCAACCCGCGCTGCTGTGCAACATGTTTTATTTATTTATTTATTTATTTTGAAAGTTTTATATAGCGCGAACATGACCACCGAGGGTATCAGAGCGCTTTACAGATTATGTAACGCCAAGGGAATAAGCATACAAAACAGAATAGACAAAGCAACAAATTCAAAGTCTAAAATTATCCAACATACTCGTGAAGACAAAGCAAAACACATCAGCATCAACAGAGGGAGAAAAAAGATCACAGTCTAGAATTGTCCGACAGACTCGTGAACAAGGTGGCTGGGCAAGAGTCAACGGGTATGGACACAGAATCAGAGGAAGGTGCCAGGCTAAGGCAGAAATTTCTTCATCAGGAGCCCTTTGACTTCTTTTTTGAAGAAGGCAGTAGACGGGTTCACCCTGACTTCGGGGGGTAGGGAGTTCCAGATCCTCGGAGCCATCCCTGAGAAGGCTCGGTTATAGGTCTTTTTTTTCTTAAATTTTTGAGGTTTAAGCAGAAGCGAGCTAGCACTTCTGGAGGCTCTAGAACCACAGGAGAGTTCCAGTTTCTGCGCAAGGTACAGCGGAGTCTTGAAGTGAATGGCTTTGTGAGCCATGCATGCAATTTTTAGCTGTATCCGAGCTTCATATGGCAACCAATTCAGTTCCCGCAAGTCCGGAGAGATGTGGTGGTATTTTCTTGTGCCAGTTAAGAGCCTCGCAGCTGAATTGAGGGTAGCCCTCAGAGGAGCCGTCCTCACTCTGAGCAGGCCGCAAAGTGTTGCACTACCATAGTCCAGCTTTGAGATCACTAATGCTTGAACTGCAACCTTTAGGTCATGAGCAGGGAGGAAGGGTTTGAGCTTCCTAAGTAAGCTGAGTTGGAAGTTCGCTCCTTTGGTGAGGGAACTGATGTGCTTCTGCATGTTCAGGCTTTTGTCAAGAATGATGCCCAGAGATGATGCCGAGTCTACGAGGTGCGGTCTGCAGTTAAGAGCAGTCAGCTGATTCAACCATTGCTCCATGACGAGGGATTGGTTGTGGGGTGAGATCAGTAGGAATTCCGTTTTAAGAGCATTTAGCTTCAGGTGATTGCGTGTCAGCCAGCTTTGTGTTTCCAGCAGGACTGAATTGAGGGACTGGATGTCTTCGGGGGAGGCGATCTTCAGGTATAGTTGGGTATCGTCCGCATACATATGATAGCGAATGCTGGATGATTTTAGAATTTCCGTCAGAGGCTCCATAAACAGGTTAAAGAGCGTGGGGGACAATGCTGACCCTTGTGGAACCCCCAAGGTGACTGGTGCAGGGTGGGACAGGGATTGGTTCACCTTGAAGCTTTGGGATCTGTTCTGAAGGAATGAAGAGAACCAGCTTAATACCGGCCTAGATAGCCCCATCCTGTGTTCCAGGAGGTCAATTAGGTGATCATGTTTGACAGTATCAAATGCTGAGGAAAGGTCCAGAAGGATCAGTAAGCACGACTCATTGTGATCCAGCATTCTAAGCGCATCATCCACGATGTGCGTTAGCGCCGACTCTGTACTATGACCTGGGCGGAAACCAGATTGGCATTGGTTCAGGAGTTGGAAATGGTCAATGTGATGACAAAGTTGGGATAGCACACATTTCTCCAAGAGTTTTGCCAGGGTGGGGATGTTAGTGATTGGGCGAAAGTTAAGAAGGTCCGTGGGATCCGCATTTGGTTTCTTTAGGATCGGGGTAACTTGACCTGATTTAAGGCAATCCGGAATAGCCCCTTGCATAAGAGAAGCATTGATGATCGTCGTCCAGAGTGTTAGTAAGGCGGATCTCACTTCTGGGAACAGGTTCGATGGCAGGGGGTCGTTGTAGTGATTGGAAGGTTTCAAAGTCAACAGCATTTTGCGTATAGTGTATTCATCCACGGTTTGGAACAAACTCCAAGATGCATTGTTTTTGGGGTGGAAGGGATGTGAAGGTTCAGTGATATTCGACTCTGAGGGGCAAAGGGTGATCAGCGGACCGCTCGAGATGTGATCACGGGCCGAGCGTAGTTCAGACTCGATCTTAATAGTCTTATCCTTGAAGAAGACAGCAAAATCTTCACAGTTCGGCAGAGTTCCTTGATCCGGAGCCAAGAGGTGAGGATGATTATTAGATTGGGACATGATGAGTTCGAACAGTTTTTTCGGACCGTTTTTTGCTTGATCTAGTTGAGTTCTGAAGAAGGTAGCCTTCGAGCATCTGATGCATTTGTTGTATATGCTTCGCAAGGATCTCAGGTGACAAAGATGTTCAAGGGAGGGATACGATCGCCACTTCCTTTCTGCAAGTCTTAAATTCCTTTTTTCGGCATTAAGACTATCATTAAACCAAGGTTTGGAGATTTTAGCCGACACTCTTTTAAGCTTAAGTGGTGCCACTGAGCCAAGAACATTAAGCATTGCGTGGTTATAGTGGGCCGTCAGGTCATGGACATCATACATGTTCAAAGGGGGGGGCAAGATGTTATCGCAGAGCTCCGTCAGGTCTTGCGAGTTGATGTTCCGTAAACATATTTTCAACTGTTTTGGGTTCTTAGGTTGGGATCTGTTTGTTCTTACCGATTCAAGGACGAGGAAGGTGATGCAATAGTGGTCTGTCCAGTCACATGAGAGGATCGACTCCAGGCGGAAAGAGTTGGGCTTACCAATGACAAGATCTAACGTGGCTCCTTTGATATGCGTAGGGCTGTCACATATTTGGATAAGGTTAAGGTCAAGTAGGAAGGATTTAAGGCTATTGACCAGCACATCGTTTACATCATTCCAGTGGAGGTTGAAATCACCCAGGAAGATCTGAGTGCCCTGGAAATCCGCATTGGCCGAAATAACGTCCATAATCTGTTCAGTGAAGGGAAGGTTGTCACGCGGTGGGTGGTAGAACACGTGCAGTTTGCATGAGTGATTATTGCCCCCGGTCACTTCACTGCATAGGTATTCACAAGAGGGTAGGAGGTCGGCATGAATGACTTTTACTAGTAGATTACTACAATGTAAGCATGCAATGCCTCCCCCGTGACCACTAGTTCTGTCCAACCTAATGATATCAAAGTTGGGAGGCATAAGAAGGTCAAGAATGGGAGCGGCTGAGTCATTTAGCCAGGTTTCCGTCAACATTACAAGGTCAAGATCCTGGACCAGAATGAGATCGGCAATATCCGCAGCGTGTTTGACAGCCGATCTGCAGTTTAGGAGCGCGCATTTGAGACTGACGCGGGTGTCCTTAGGTGGAGGTAAAGTGGTGGTAACTACCGTGAGGTTGCTCTCATTTAAAGTTCTTAAGTTTGGCCTAGGTTCCCTGAAGGGATCAGTAGGGATTGATTCAATTAGATGCAAGTTTGAAGGGGTGGAGGGAAGTGCCAGATCGTAAGAAAGAAGTAGAGAATGAATATCACTATCAGACAGGAAGGCTCTACACCTGGAGGGTCGAGAGGGGTCATTAGGGTGCGGAGCGGATGGCCAACTAGGGGGTGTGTGGGTGGTGTGGGATGCAGATCGCCTAGGATAGTGGGGGGAAGGGCCCCAGGCACAACCACAGACTGGGAGCAAGCGTAGATGGAGATTGGTTAAAATGGAGCAGCTTAGTCGGAGTAATCTGACAGATCCTCAGTAATGTGTGATAGGTTACGAACATCTGCCTTGAGTTGTTGTAGGCAGAGTGCAATCTCGTTAAGTCGGGCTTCCAATGAAGTGTGTGAATGGGGATGTGAGGCTAGGTCCCGGGAGCCCTGCGGCAGAGGATAGCTAGTGAGGGAAGGGCAAAGTGGGGCAGGTGGCGACTGAGTGGGCCCCGGGGCAGGGGATTCAGGGAAATGGAATTGTGTGCTTTGGGGAAAGTGTAGGATAGGGGAGGAGGGGACGGACAGCAGGCGACCCTTGCCAGCCTGTCGGACCGGGACGGGATTGCGGGTTGGGCTGGGGGAAGGGATCCCGGGGAGAGTGCTAGTAGCGTTGTGAACAGTGGAGCTAGGAGAGTTAGAACCAGCTAACCGTGAGGGGGTGGGAACATGTAGACTCTCGTGGAGACTGTGCTGTCTCAGCTCGTTAGCAACGGGCAATGCAGTGGAGTTGTTAATCTGAGTGGAGGTAGCTAGAGGGGGGCCCTTCAGAGTAGATGTACGGTTGACTGCTGGTGGTGTAGAGGCGGGAGATAGAATTTGCACGGTCGGGGGGACCCTTGAGGGGCCATCACCTCCAAGGGGGGCGGCACTGAAGTTGGCGACTGTCTTCAAGATAGTGGGGAAAAAGTTGTCAAACAACATAAGATTGCGGTAAGAAGCTTGGATAAGGATGGTTCCGTTTTTGTAAAGTGAGATGGTTGCTTCAGCTCTAAAGGCTGAGGAGGGCGCAACTATCAATCTAAGACCATGAGGAGTTTTAAGGGACTTGGAGATCTTGAGGAGAGAGTAAATGGCCTTCCGCCATTGAGCATGCCGTTTAGTGTATAAGATGAGATCATTTATGGTGGCACCATTATTGATGGAGAAGAAGGGGTCTGAGATCAGGGTTTCCAGATGGGTTTTGAGTAGTCTATGTTTGAAGTTTTTTGAAGCATTTTTTGAGAGGTTCGGGGGATATATGATTCTGAAAGCGTTCAGGCCAGCCAGCTCTAGGTTGGGAGAGATGCGATTTGGAGGTCTCGGCTCCATACCTGCACCCGCCATGTCTCCACCCCGAGGCAGTCTAGATAAGCAAATCGACTGGGCAGAGGTGTGCGTCGACCATAGGAGGCGCAGGGAGGCCACTAGACTGGGCAGAGGTCGTGGTCATATCAAGGGGTTAGCTGTGTACGCCGAGGGAGAGTGTCATGGGGTAATGTTGGGATGGGTGTGCAAATGAGTCCCACTTGCTCACTAGGCACTAGAGTCACACTTGCAGGTCACACACACTCAGGTGTACCGTAGGGTAGACCAATATGAGAGGTCAGATTATCCAAGCAAAAGACCTTAGACTGGACCGTAGTAGCTAGAAGGTCATCCTGGAGATTACAACTTCAGCAGGTAGGGAGTTCAGGCTGGCCGTTTCATAAAAGCCCTTAGAGGAAGTAACCATCTCCCACTCTGCGGTGATGGGGCAAACTGAGCAAGCCACTGTGTGGGATACATGAGGAAGAACCCACTCCAAGATGGCCGCCACATGCTGGAAATGGATCAGTCCCATTTCTCATCCCATGGCATGCCGTACCTAGTGCTCATGGAAGGGGGTGCCCTTCATCAACTTCCGAGGGAGGAGGCCAAAATGGATGCCAGCCTCACCAAGACTCTAATAGAGGCGAACAAAATGGGCGCCCATCCTGTAGTCAACTGAACTCAGTGGCAACCAAGCGAGCTAGGGCAGGAAAGTGGATAGATCTGTAGCCACAAGCAAGACTTTCACCACACTTGACACCGGCAGGAGGAGACGGCAGCCGGGTGAGTCACACGGACCGCAGGCGAACAATCCTGCACACGCATCACTCCACAGCATTCACCTGATCTCGACGTGTTGCTCAGAACCATCTAGCGCGACGCTCAGGCTCCGCAAGACGCCTTGGTATCTCATCGAGCACAGGACTTTTTTGCCGCACCTCCAGCGGGACTGTTTCCCCTCAAGCGAGACGCTCTGGACCGTCGAGCGACGTGCTCATTCTAACCTGACAAAGCTGCGCTCAGAAACTCCCCCAGGGATAAACACATAGCCCCTCCGGCGCCCGGCACCAGCAATGTGGCAGCATCACAGGGGGGATCGGGTCCGAGAACATAGAGACGTGCGCGGCGCTCCTGCCAGCAGTGATCATTCCAGTGCGGTGGCAGGCATTATCCTCATCGGCAGCAGGACGGATCGGGCGGATCGGACCCTCTGGCCAACGGCATCACAGGATCTCGGCAGCGGGGAAGGGGGAGGTGGAATGTGCTCCTTACTTCTCCCGGGTGCGGAGCTCAGCTGTTCGGCAGGCAGACTCCGCATCCGAAGCCGGGCTCTTAACGCCGCCCCACCGTTCAGCAGGCAGAGTCCGCGTCAGAAGCTGGGCTCTCAACGCCACCCCACCGGCCCCAGGGGCTCAGCACCAACCAAGCTGTGGTACGAAGTCAGGCCACAGGGCTGACCAGACCTTCAGCGCAGCGGCACCTCCAGGATCACGACAGCAGGGAGGGGTGTGTGCTCCTTAATTCGGCAAAAGATCTTCACCGCCGCCCTAGGAGCACAGGAATCGGTGAAATGCAGGAAAGGAACAGAGACTCCAGCAGGAGAGAGACTCCCGCAGCAGCTGGGCACCCGCTTCAACCAAGACTGGGAAGGGTTCGCTCAACTCCTCACTCCGGTCAGGCAGTCCCAGGCAGCATCTTCGTCGCGGACCGGACTCCAGGTAGGTTTAAAGCCGAATTTTCTTCTTTGCAGGAGTTTGCGACATATCGTTACGTTACAGGCAAGTTTCTTAGTAGGGGGATGACGAGTAGCAGGATGGAAGGGGGGCATAACTGGGGATATTCACAGAAAAGTGATCCCTAGCCCCGGAGCTTCAATGGGGAGCTCCAGCTCGGCGGCCATCTTGCCAATCTTGCCAACATGTGTAAACAACATTGACAAAGCCAATAGATTTTGAATAGGCGAAACCTATTGGCTTTGCCAATGCTTGTTGATTCATACAATGCTTCTTTCCAATAGGTCACCGATATGCGTCTTTTACAAAAATAAAATCAGTATGTTTGATTCTAATGATATGAACGATTCTGTAAATTACAGTCTAGTCTATATAATGAGTGCGTTATCCCTCATCTGTGCATTTTCTTCACAATCTTCACTTATACAGGACATAAACCTCCAGATGAAGAGTAGTAGAAGTTGGAAATGCACTCAGGCACAAAAAGAGACCAATTGAGTGGTTTCCTTGTAGTCGGATTGTAAGGGGGAAAATAGCAAACTATTAAAATTCTGTGTTAAATTAAAGCCTCACTAATCTGAATTAATTTTAGGATTAAAAATGATAAGGACTAAGAAGTAGATAAACACATCCAATCAACAACTTGTGAAATATCATCAATACAAGCAGAATATATATACAGGCCCTCCGCTATCCTTCTCAATCCAAATAACTGACTAATATCCACCACTCAAATTACTTTCATATTTCATATTTCACTATACTAATTCACCACTAATCCTTTATGGGTTCCGGAGTAGCGTGCTACTCGCCGAAAAAGCGCTTCAACACCCCATCAGGGGTAACAAGCGCTCTATATATATGCAAACATTTGTCCCTCTTCTATCCCTCTGCTACCCTTCTCAATCCAAATTACTGACTAACATATCCACCACTCAAATGACTTTCATATTTCACTATACTAATTCACTACTAATCCTTATGGGTTCCGGAGTAGCGTGCTACTCGCCAAAAAAGTGCTTCAACACCCCATCGGGGGTAACAAGCGCTATATAAATGCAAACCTTTTTCCCTCTTCTATCCCTCCGCTATCCTTCTCAATACAAATAACTGATTAATATCCACCACTCAAATTACTTTCATATTTCACTATACTAATTCACCACTAATCCTTATGGGTTCCGGAGTAGCGTGCTACTCGCCCCAAAAGTGCTTCAACACCCCATTAGGGGTAACAAGCGCTATATAAATGCAAACCTTTTTTTCCCTCCGCTGTCCTACTCAATCCAATTAACTGACTAATATCCACCACTCTAATTATTTTCATATTTCACTGTACTAATTCACCACTAATCCTTTAAGGGTTCCGGAGTAGCGTGCTACTCGCCGAAAAAAGCGCTTAAACCCCCCATCAGGGGTAACGAGCGCTATATAAATGCAAACCTTTTTCCCTCTTCTATGCCTCCGCTATCCTTCTGAATCCAATAACTGACTAACCTATCCACCACTCAAATTACTTTCATATTTCACTATACTAATTCAACACTAATCCTTTATGGGTTCCGGAGTAGCGTGCTACTCGCCGAAAAAGCGCTTCGACGCCTCGTCAGGGGTAGTAAGCGCTATATAAATGCAATTACAATACAATACAATATACAGAAGAAACTAATAAAGCTAAGCCAGCAGTGGACATTGACCGAAAGAGAAGCCCAGATCTCAGCAGCCTGCGCCCCACTCAATGAGCTATCCGATCGAGCTGCACAGTGGCGGAGGGCCTCAATGTCATCAGTTGTGCTAGGGGTTTCGGATACCAGAATTTAAACCCCATGAGCTACCTTGGAATGTACTTTGGTGGGGAAAGGTGCAAAATGACGCTAGACCCTTGTAGTGTTGCAGGAAATCAGAAGCCTTGTTAATAATAAATCAAGATACTGACATTCCATTTCAGGCACTTTGCTGCAGTTTCGAGGCCCTTTTAGAGTTTCTCATTGCTCAAAAGGGGGTAACTCCTAATATGTATCTCCTTCTATGGACTTCTTCCTTGGTTTTACTCTGGAGAAACTATAACTCCAACTGTCACACATTTGGTAGAAGAATGCCACTCACACATACATTGAAACCATATAAATGTCACACATAAGCAATCTCATAATGTACACTGTCAATCTTGAATATTTCTGAGTTTAAACAGCATAAAGGCATGCTAAATCTCAATTTAATGTAGGTTAAATGAGCACAACTAGAAAGCATTTGTGTTCAATTGATTGACAGCTCAAGTGGTGTTAACACAAGTTTGTTCCTACCAGACCCTTACTATATTTAGACATACCCCTATCCCATCTTTACACATGGCTCTTCGAGCATAACTCAAATGAAAAATGTTGTGAGAAATCACTTTTATTTGCCGCCACTTACCTGTCAACCAGACCTAAATCTGTGGGGACTCTGTCAGAGCTGCTCATTTCGGCCTTTTTTAGATGATCGAATACGTTCAAATTAGGAAATTGCAGAAAATAGAAAAAACGTAGTTTGCTACACTCAATGTTTTTTAATTGTCAGTTGTTCATAAACATTCCAGATTACATGTATTATTCTAATATCTTTTGCCTTAAACTGGTAATTTTGTTTTCTTTTGTGAGCCGTATCCAATTGCATAAAATCAAATCTACATTATAAGTCTATGTTCAGCTAGCCAGGGCTTCTGTGGTCATACATATGTTTGTGCAAGGCAGAAAGTTATGGTAACTAAAGCAGACTTACTTCTGTGCCCTGTTGGAGCGTAACAAAACTAAAAGATAGTTTGAAAAGTAATTCAATTATACAACAAGAGAAACCAGCATTGGCAAAGCCAATAGGTCGGTTTTTTTTTTTAAACCAAAAGCATCTATGTCATTAGTATATGTCCTAGTTATTCTGTCTCTTATACATGCAAAACAGCGTCAAACGTGCATTTCTTTTCTACCCACAGACAAACACTTGCAAACATTGTTGTGGTGGCAGAAGTGGTAGTGGTGAGGTGATAACAGTGGTCATACTAATGTTGGTGGTAGTCGTGATGGTTATAGTACTGTTGAAGGTGGTAGTACTGTCAGTGGTGGTAGTACAGATGGTGGTGGTGATGGTAGAGAGAGTAGTTGTGGTAGTGGTTGTAGAGATAGCCGTGATGGTAATGTTGGCGTTTGTGGAATTGGTGATCTGAAAGTCTGGATGATGATAGTGGTACTAATTGTGGTAGTTGTGATGGTGGTGGTAATGATGGTGAGGGTACGACTAATGTGAGTAATAGCGGTGATGGTGGTGACGATCTTGTCGGTGGTGGTGTATTGCTGTGCATATAATACTGATGTTGGTGATTGAGGTCGTGATAGTGTTAGTTTTGGTGATTGTGGTGATAGTGGTGTTGATGGTAGTGGAGGTGCTGCACTGCAGGATAGATGGTGACATACATGCACAAGACTAAAACAGCAGTTGATGGAAGTGTGCTGAGAGCATAAAGGAACAGCAGGGGGTACTGCAGGACTGGAATGAGGTGCATTTAGAGACATATGCAGGTACACGTAGGAAATGACCGGTTACTTACCGGTAATATTCAAGACTCCGAGTCTTAGACCTCCCTGTCACAGTCCTTACATAAATGAGACTTTCTCATGTCTCTGGATCTGAGGGATGCATATTTTCATGTGCCGGTTCACAGGGACTCGCAGCAGTTTCTCAGGTTTTGTGTGGGCGGCAAACATTTCCAGTTTCAGTAATTGCCCTTTGGTCTCTCTGCTTCACCTAGGGTGTTTACCCAGGTGTTGGCTCCTTTGGTGGGATTGTTACATGCACAGGGGATCCAGGTGTTTCCGTACTTGGATGACTGGTTGATTTCTTCCTCTTCTTTCTCTAAGGCTCAATTTCAAACTCAGGATGTCTGCAGTCTCCTATAGAAGTTCGGGTGGATTCTGAACTTGGAGAAGTCCCATTTAATTCCCACTAAGGAACTGCTGTTCATGGGTCTTCAACATGAGGGTGGGGAAGGTGTTCCTTTCCAAACCTCGCAGGGTGACTTTGAGTTTTGGCCTCTCCCGCTTCTACAGCACAGCAGTGGTTGAGGGTACAGGTGCTACTGTCATGATTGTTCCTTAGGTCAGGTTGCACTTATACCCCCTGGTGAATCACATCCTTCGCCTTTGGTGTCCCGAGTCTCAGGATTACGACCAGTTGATTCCGAAGGGTCCGGGTATCTCCCGCTAGTCGGCCTGGTGGTTGGATGTGGGGAATATCATGAAGGGTTCTCCATTTGTGCTCCAGGACAGGTTGGTTCTGACGACGGATGCCAGCGAACTGTGTTGAGGGGCTGTGATATCACAGGATTCAGTTCAGGTATCTGGTCGGTCAATGAGGCTCGGATGTCTTCCAACTGGAGGGAGTTGAAGGCCGTCCGGTTGGTTCTGGTTCATTTTCTTCCTTGGGTCCTGCAGCGGGATGTTCTGTTGAGGACGAACAATACTGTGGTGGTGTGCTATGTGAACCACCAGGGAAGAGTGAAGGTGGCTTCACTGAACTTGATAGCTCAGCAGATTAGCCAGTGAGCAGAACTAAATTTGTCGTCACTGAGGGCGATGCATCTTCCTGGGGTGTTGAACTCAGAGACGGATCGTTTGAGCAGGTTGTTTCCCTCCCTGTTGGAAATGTGTTTGGACAAAAGGGTGTTTGGGGTCCTCATGCAGAAGTTTGGAGTGCCAGTGGTTGACCTGTTTGCGACCCAGGTGAACACCTTGAGAGAGAGGTTTTGCTCTCTGTGCCCGTCAGAGACTGTTTGGAGGGTGGATGCTCTGTCGTTCCAGTGGGGGACGGGGTTGATGTATGCTTTTCCTCTGATTGCTTTAATTCAGAGGGTTCTTCTGAAAGTCAAGCTGGGCAGGGCCTCTGTGATCTTCGTAAGTCCGGTCTGGAGCAGGCGGCCTTGGTTTCCTCTGTTGTTATAGTTGGCGGTGTTGCCATGCTGGAGACTTCCTGTGGACCCCTGTCCTCTGACGTTTCCGGGACTGTCTTAGCACTGTCTGGTCGGGTTGCAGCTGGTGGGCTGGCTGCTGAAAGGATGAACCTTGTGGCGCTTGGTTGTTCTCCTGAGGTGGCTCTCTTTATTCAGCAGTCTCGTAATCCTTCTACCCTAAAATCTTATGTAGGCATTGGGTTTCCTTTCAGGGCTGGTGTTCTGACAGGGGCTGGTCTGCCTTGACTGTGGATCCTGTGTCGATTTGGGAATTTCTGACGGAGGGTTTTGATTTCTGTTCGGCTGTTCCCTTTTTGAGGGCTCAGTGGGCGGCTGTGCGTGCTTTTCAGGGTCCTGCCTGTGATGTGTCTTTAGTGTCCAGGCTGTTGAGGAGTTGTTTTCTTAAGAAGCCTGTTGTTAAATCCTTGACTCCCGGTTGGGTTCTGCCGTTGGTGTTAATGGCATTGCAGTTTGCCCCATTTGAGCCTCTGGAGGAGGTTTCCCTGAGGTTTCTGACTATCAAAGTGGTTTTCCTGGTGGCTTTTAGCTCGGCTAGGCGTGTGGGGGAGTTGGGCTTGTTGCTTTGTTCGGAACCTTTTTTGAAGTGCTATCCGGATCAGGTGGTCCTCAGGCCTGATCCTTCGTTTGTTCCTAAGATTCCCTACTCTTTCCATTGTTTGGAGGAGCTGGTGTTGCCTGTGTTCTGTGTTGATCCTCGGTCTGAGGAGGAGGTTCTGCTACACAGTTTGGATGTCAAACAGGCTCTTGCGGTGTATTTGGATCGTACTCGCCCATTTTGTAAAATGGATTCCCTTTTTGTTACTTGTGGTCTGGGGAGTCAAGGTCTGAAGCCTTCTGTTGCTACTCTCAGTCGGTGGCTCAGGTGGGCTATTCGTGTAGCTTATGAGTCCGGTGCCTGGGTCAAACAGGGAAGGTCTACTCGGGGGATGGCTGCTTCCTAGGCTTGTTTGCATGGGGCTTCTATGGTGGAGATTTGCAGGGCCACCCTTTGGAGTTCTCCTCACACCTTTGTGTTGCATTATTGCTTGGTGGTGGGTGACGCTGTGTTACGTTCTGTGCGAGGGGTATACCTTTGCTGCTTCTTAATTGTAATAAAGTCTGTCTGCAGCTCTGTTGTTGAAGCCAATTCTTCCTTGGGTATCTGCTCATTGTAAGGACTGTGACGGGGAGGTCTGTCGAGGAGGTAATGATCGGTTACTTACCGGTAATATTCATTACTCTGAGTCTTAGACCTCCCCGTCTCAGTCCTGGTTCCCACCCCTCCCTCCCTGTTTCGACTTCTTGTGGTTTTGCGGTGCAGGATGTTGGAAGTTAAGATCAGGGGTTATGTGCCACAGGATGGAGGCGTGGCCTGGAGGGTAGGGATGGTGTGAGAAGCTGGCTGGTATATGATGTCCACTAATGTAAGTGGACACCTTGCACCAGTCCAGACAACCCTTATGGTGATTTAAGAGGTCTTAGAGAACCTTAGAAGTTCTCTAAGTGGTAGCTGTGGAGAGCAGCCTTCAGGCTTAGTCTTGAAGGAGTGTAAAGCAGCTTCTTTCACCAGAATGCAATCTTATAGTATAGATTAAATGAAAAAGAACCATACAAAGTATTTATAAAAATATGTATTTATTATATTACACTATGTAGTACGTTACAATATCTCCTACATGGAGATAGACACAAAGCACACAATACTTCAGAAAAAAAATCACAGTAAATAGCACTAATACACAGTGGACCCCAGGGGGGGACCAAACCATATACTAAGAAAGTGGTATAAGAACCACGACTCGAGTCATAAAAATCTCGAGAGAACTTAGAATCGCTGGGACCCCAAGGAACCACCCAAGGTGAGTAGATAGGGACCCTACAAAGAGCGCGTGCAGTGTGGGAACACGACCGCGGGCTCCGTACAACTCTACGTGTAAGTCGCGGTTGGAGTTTTAAAGATTAAGGACCCTTCCCAGTGGACCCTGAAGAAACCCCGTGGAAAACAGAAGGTTGGGGAGCCACCCCAACCGTGGATACCCTAGTACCCACGTTACCTACACCAGGGAAGCTGGGTGCATAGGGGTGAAGTGGTGTCGGAAACCGCCTTCAAACCCAATGAAGGACTTCAGGAAAGTGCCACTGCTGGTAGAGGAGAAAGTGTCCGTGGAAATCCCAACATGGATTCTTCAAGAAGAGTACCTGAAAGCAGAGGGGACAGAGTCTTTGTCACTCTGGGGTGTCCAGGAGACTTGGAAGACGAATGCCCTCCGATGTCGGGTGCTTCAGGGATGATGTCGATGACCTTGACTCTGCAGCTGTGGGGACCAGGCGAGGCTGAGGATGACCAGGAGCTGGATACGAGCTGTCCCACGAAGGATGTCGAGTGCTGAGGGGTCGGTGTCCGGCGGGAGCACCAACAAGCCTTGGCAAATGCAACCCAAGCAGGAAGTCAAGAAAGTACAAAGGTGGGACCAGCAAGGTCCAGGGCGCTCACCACAAGCAGGGGAGTCAGGGCAGGCCCGAGCAATCAGGGGAGCCCAAAAGAAACAAGTTTGACCCTCAAGTGGACCCAGAGGCCGGAGGCACTGGAGTTGCAGGAGGACCTCAAGCAGCTCACCAAAAGATGCAGGCCACGATGCACACGATGCGGTGTGGCTGAAGATTCTGGTCACTGGAGGAGCTCGAGGTTGGGGCTACTTGGAGCCTGAAGATCTTCTTGCAAAGATGACAACAAACCTTTGCAACTGCAAAGGGGACGCGGCACCCAAGGGTTTGGTTATTGCAACCCCCACGAGGACTACTGGCCTCAAGCTTGGTGAGAGGTTACAGCAGGCCTCGGGAGCTGTGGAAAACCACCACCTGGATTGCAGAGCCCACGGAGTCCGAGGAGCTCAGGATCTGCAGACCGGTCGACTTAGTTGCGGTGCCTGCGAATGCAGGGGAGTGACTCCTTCACTCCAAGGGAGATTACTTCCATTGCCTTTGATGCTTCACAGGTCTTGGAAGGTACTGTATGATGCACAGGCACAGACGATGCAGCAGACTGGAAGGGAGACAAAGTCAGGCCCAAACGAGGTCCAGCGAAGTCCAGAGTGCCCAGAATCTAGGGACCTACACCCAGGTAAGCCCCTAAGTACCCTAGGGAAAGGGTTGGGAAGATTCAGGGTTCCCTCCCAGGGGAGGGTCTGGACAGGGGGGAGTTTACTCCCATGTCCTTTGTCCAGTTTCGCGTCAGAGCGGGAGCCAATGTCTCCCAGGACTGGTTTGAACTGGATTATGCACAGGGACACCAAATGTGCCCCTCATGCAGAATTTCTGGCGCTGGCAAGCGCGCCCACCCAGCCCTAATACACTAAATCTTGTCTGGGAGGTGGTCACACCTCCCTGTGACAGGATGCCTATTGTTCCACCTTCCTCTGCTCGAGCTTGGCTCAGCAGCAGGAGGGCAGAAATGTGTCTCTGTTCGGCAGCAACCATTTTGTGCTGTCCGGGTCAAGAAGGCTGGTACCGGGAACACTGAGAGCCTAACGGAGGGCTTTTCCAGTGCTTGGAATTATACCTTCCTTACGGTGTGGGGGTATGATTCCAACATGTTTGATACCAAACATGATAGGATTTGTTGCAGCCAGTTTCAAGATGGTCATCGCATACTTACGCGGTGCCCCTCTATATAGTATATGGCTGCTTCACTGACAACCCGGAAGAATGGGTTCCGTAGGCTGCAGGGGTGTGCGCTGCTCATGCAGGGGCCTCCTCTCACTTAGAACCAAGCACCCTGCCCTCAGGATTGTAAAGGCCTTCTATAGGAGTGACTTATAGGTTTTAAGTGAAGTGACCCTTAGATATAGTAAACCTATATCTTTAGTGAGTGGTACATGCACCAACTTACACAAGCTACAATGGCAGGCCTGTAGTTCTCTTTTGCATGGTCTCTCATGGGTGGCATAATGTATGCTTCAGCCCATGGGAGACCTCTGGGGTACCTATGTCCTGGGTACATGGGTACCATATACTAGGGACTCCTAAGGGTACCCCAGTATCCAATCTGGGAGTGTACCTAGGTTCTAACTCAACAGTTTAGGGAGAAAGCAGATAGACTGGGGCCCTGATTAGCAGGATCCCAGTCAGACTAGTCAAAAACCAGCTTAGCACCAGGGAAAAGTGGGGGTAACTATACAGAAGGATCCTACCTTCCTACAGATGAGAGCAGGGGAGTTTTCAGTATGGGAATGTGTGCGGGGAGGAGCTATCGCTCATTTATGTAAGGACTGTGACGGGGAGGTCTAAGACTCGGAGTAATGAATATTACCAGTAAGTAACCGGCCATTATTCCCTAACCAAACAGATTCTCGATGTTTCATAAGCATGCTTCTGCCAGAAGGCGGGTCTTGCTTTGAGCTGCACTGAAAGTGAAACCAGAGTTGGTACTGTTGTGTAGTTCCTATAAGACCTATATAGGATCTGCGCGTTTAGACAACATACACTGCGGGACTGATGTCCAGACTGATTCCAGACACCCCCACCGGGTATGTTAGCTTGTGTACCAGCTAGCTCGCAATGCCACTATAACCTCCTCTTACCAAGGAGAGAATAGTTCTTGGCAACTATCGAACATGACAACCCTGATCCCTCAAGACCGTGGAAACAGTAACTTACTTTTCGCTCAGTCACTCGTGCTCACTTATTCTCAGAGAGATACACAGAATAAACGGTTGGGACGTTTTTCAATAAGCATTTATTGAACAGTCGTTATTCTTGCGTAAAATGAGTGTACTGAAATCACCAGTAGACAGTAGCATATATAAATGAGTAGCAGCACTAAGAAAGTAAACAGATGGTAGGTTTCTACCATTTTGCTAAAATCATAACTACAGGCAAGTATATAAAATACATGGCAATAAAATGCGTACTCCTACGATGCACCCTAACTAGATGTACCTAAATGTACCTAGCATGTGAGTAGGTGTAAAGCCAAGAATCCCTCTAGGATAAAGCCAACCTCATTACCTGATGTCAGACTGCGGGTCCCCTTTTGGTCTCGAGCTGAACACCCCGCAAGGGATGTCAGACCACTGCGAGCTGGAGTATCTGCATGCAGGAACCTCAGTGTCTTCCGTCATTGTGCCAGATGGGAAGTCCTGATCTCCTCTCCCTATCTCGGCAAGATGTGATGTTTATATACCCTAAGGTAACCCCAGGGGTTCTACCTTGCTGTGCCAGTGTTGGACTTAGGATGATGTCGGGAATGAACTTTATACACAGTTATTATGCAGGAGATGGTGGTCCTGCTGTGTTCCAAGAAACTAAGAATCCTCATGCATAATTTATGAGGCCAGTGTTCAGGGAAAACCCTACGTACTGTGTATAGTATTGTAACTAGGCAAAAGGTCAGTCCCTCAAATCTGTTATGTATGTAGTATAGGAGAGAATGTAGGTGAAGGGTTATGATGTTACCTGGACCTATATCGGGGTACCTATATGAAATATAACACCCACTCCTCATCCGACTGGACGACATAACTAAATTCTAGCGTACTACCAAGGCGTCTAGAGGTTTGTACGCAATAAATAATAAAAACATTTTAAGAGAAGTTAAAAAAGCGTTAAAGACCCCTTTTTAAAAGTGTTGTACAAAAAAAAATCATTCAAGTAGTATTTGCTCTAAAGTGTCCGTTTATATAGTCCGAACAACTACAAGCATCTGAAAGCCATGCAGGTCAAAAGGTTTCAATTTGGAATTTCGTAAAAAGGTAAAAAGGCAAATCTTCCCAGCGTGCGACATGCCAAATGTTTATGTGTCCTTGCTGGTAGACGCAACATTGCTGCTGTCTGCATACGCAACTGACGATCCCTGTAACACCTCACAAAGAATGTCAATTGAGCACAGATGTCTGCAGCAGATGCCGGGCAGCCTGTGCCACATCAAAGGTGCCGGTGTCCATACCAACAGGAGCAGAAACTACCTGTGGTGGCTCTAAGAATGCTGCCAACAACATGGGAATGCGCTGAGGACACTGCAGAACATGGGCCGTTATCGGGTCCAGTAAAGCATCAACGTCCAGTGGCGCAACCGAATGAAGTGTCAGACAGAGGTCCAACACGCATTCTTCTCGGCAGAACAGGCATCGGAGAACAGGAAGGACACGATCCATCCAGACTGGTCTAAATGACAGGAACCAAGAGGCGCTCAGTTCCCGTAGGCGAGGTGAGCCCAGATGTTGTATCATGCGATCACGGTATTTGCGCTCCAGGAGTGCTGTTGTTATCTCCTTGGTGGCTGGGACGTCCATTGCGTAGCAGAAAGGTAACAATCAGGATTCCTGCTATTAGAAACAGGATCAGCGGAAGCCCTCCAAAAATGCATCCAAAGACGGAATGTATAAAGTTTGGTATAACTCCGAGGATCGTCTGAAAGGTGCTTAACATTCCTGAACCTATGGTCTTAAATAGGTGTACAATACCCGTCATATCAGACATGTTAAAGATACGACTTACCATTTCTGTGAAATGGAAGGGGCAGTTTGTACTTAGAAGTGCCTGTATCTCTGCTGAGGACCTTGCGGTCTGGAGATCAAAAGTCTCCCGGGCGGAGGTTAAGGGCACGGTTTGCTGTAAAAGCATGGTTTTCATTCTGCTCAGAGTATCAAACCGTATAAAGGAAACATTTAACGAAGGCCATAACGGCGCCTCCCTGACTGTATGTGTTGGTGGAAACAATACTTGCATACAGCAAGTAACCCTGGAGCTCACGGTGACTAGATATGCGATGCCCGGAAGCATCCCACAACAACCTTGATCATGCAGCATCAAGTAACTCCCATTCGAGAGAAGCCTGAACACCGGATTAATCACAGCTGCCGGGGTACCGCTTAAATGACAGGACAAGTTCGCCACAGACCCATTACAAGCCCCGTGTAGCATAATATCCTGGCATATGAGAGATCCACTTAACGCGTTCTCGCAGTTAGTTCCGCTTAGAAGCACTTCAAGATCCCCACTCCTGCATCGAAATCTGTATGGTAAATCTCAGGATTCCTTAATGAATTCCTTACCCATTTTTTCATATCTGCCTGCCTGTTGCTGTTCTAGGCAATACTGAAACTGGAAAGTTGCGACCGGTAATGTTATATGGCCGTGGATTAACCACTCTGTGGATGGTGACTCTGCCACAGTAAAGGGTAACTTATCCAGCTTTTCAATATGCAGCATTGTATATTTTGCTCCCCTCTGTGCCGTTTTTATCTGTTTTTCTGTTAGATTGTATGCAGAAAACAAGGATGTACTATTGATAAAAAGCCAAGGCACATAACCAGCGCGCAATGACTGCAGCATCCAGCTCAACAAAATAATAGAACGTAACTGTGACTGTCCGTGTTGCAATATGAACAAATCCTGTTCTAATACTTCGATAGCAGAAGATACAATGTTGCATAGTGAATATATCCTGGATGTTAATGTAGTCATGCCACTGTCAACTACAGCTAATGCCTTTTCTAGGTTAATTCTATCTATTTCTCTTAAGCTCTCTGCTGCTTCTTGTTTGAGATTTTCCTGATTTCGTTATAGACAGCATATAAAAAACGTTTTTGACGTGGTTTTCTGGGACCTAATAAAAAATCCCGAAGGTCCACATCCTCTGTGAGTAAGGACAAGTGTTGTTTCACCTGGGGTAGTGTTGAGGTCTTTAGCCAATCGAGGCATAACTTCCCAACACTATATGATGTCACTACCCCCGGATGTTCTCGTTGTACATATCGTGGGTCTGGCCTATGGATACTAAACCCTTCGGTGGTACCCCTGAATCTTTCCTGACATTTGTTTGTGTCTGTGGGCCAAATCAACCATCCATTCCAATTGGGGTCTGATCTATTGTATTGCAATATGTCATCCATCTTAGCCCCTCTATCTGATGTAAAATTCCCCTCGGTGTTTAACAGTGATGGAATTTGAGGCATGTTCACTTCCTTACTCTTGGCTAGTCCAAGACAGGAAGTCTGTTGCACAGTGTCATTCAAAAAAATCATCTGCTGTGGAATGAGGCATGCTCTAACTAGTGCTTCTGTTCCCTGGACTTGTCAGTCTCTAGAACTCCAGATCGATTTTAAATCTACAGTGTCCATCCATAAGTCGAAACCCTGTTCAGACAGCTGGGTAATAAAGGAAGCAGAATAAATCTGTTTGGTGTTTGTTAACATATTCTTCTGTGCAGATATAGGTGCAACCTTATAATAATACAAGGTCGCGTCAGAAGTGTTAACCCCTGAAAAATATGAGAACTTCTGTGCAAATGTTTTTGAACTACTTTTCGGTGGTGTAGGGCAATGTTCCCACTGGTGGTATGTGAACATTTCTAGGTTTGCTAGATTTATGCAAAAAATTATGACCATAATGTTGATAACAATACATTTTGTAAAAATCTGATGTGTTTTCAAACATTTCAGTGCTAGAAAATGTGGCAGATTGTTCTAAATCAGACAATAAGTTGTTAACAGTTTCAAAATCCCAATCATCAGAAAATGTACTGGAGGTAATGATATCGTTCAATGAAATTTTAAACAAATGTGGAATCTTTAAAAGCTCGCTCGGTCCAAATATATCATAATTTACTTTGTCCCACACTATACCATCTGGTATAGGAACTGCTGAAATGTTCACGAAGGACAAGTCTCTTTGTTCACGATGAGATGAAATATGAGGTTTTAAAATTAAGTTTACTTTTGACGTTGCAGAAGTCTGTTGAAGATAAGTTCCATTGATGAGTAAATGGAAAACAATTACTGATCCTATCCAAAAAAGAAGAAATAGTATACTGGTAATTATCCAAAGCTCTAGCCAAGGTGATACTAAATAAGTCTTTCTGAGAAAGTTAAAAAAGTCTTTGATCCGTTGTTTGCGTGAAATTTGGGCTGGCATCGTTTCAGGTTCACTTGGATCCAATGAAAAGGTATCGAAGTCGATGAAATAGCCAGATGCAGTTCGATCTATTTTCGGTAGCTCAGCATGTTTTGTTGAACTTGAGGATTGTTCTTGTTGAGGCATGTTGACGTAGACATACTTGTTAGGTTGAATTGAAATTTGCTTTCATTCTGATTTGGAAAGTTTGTGTCAAGGGGAACTAGTTCCATTGCATTGTTATCGATTCCGTTGCTTTGTAAAGGTGACTCTTCAAATGTTATGAGTCTTTCTGTTTGAACTTCCTGTATTGTAGCGAGAGGAGGACGTCGGCTACTCAGGAGCCCACGAGGCCTACTATTCAGTATCGGCCACATAGTGTGGTTTGATCAGATCGATTGAGACGATTTTCTTTTCTTTTCCGGCAAGGGGCAGTAGAAGTACAGTTCTTGATCCTTCAACTGCCAGGACACGTACAGGCTTTCGATAGGATGCCCCGAATTCTTTCTTGTCCACAATCTTTTCTCTGACCAGATCCCCAACTTTAGGAATCCTGGCAGGTCTTGCCGTGGCTGACTTGACTTCCCCAGTGGCGGTTTTCTTTGTCTCTGCGTTACTTAAGGAGGCTCTGGATTCATTCGGATCCTGTAAAACAGCCAAACGTTTATTGATGACAAACGGTTTTTCATCCGCCACTGTGCTTTTACAATCGAGATCAGGTACCCACATTCTTGTCCCAAACAGGACCTCGTATGGAGAGGCACCTCCCAGAGAGCTTCTTGACTGGTTATTAAGGGCCCGCTGGACCCCATATAGGTGAATGACCCCACTACCACCCGAGCCTAATACCTTAGCTGTTATAGATTGCTTTATGTCCCGGTTTTTCCTCTCCACAACCGAATTTCCCTCAGGATGGTACGGAGAGGAGTACTGCAATGCTACACCCAAACTTCCCATGGCTTCCTTGTAAGCCCGAGAGCTGAACGCGGGGCCACGGTCAGAATGTAATGCGCCAACTGCGTATGTCCCTATGAAGACTCGCAAATCCTTTATAACAGTTCGAGCGTCAGCCGAGCGCTGAGGCCATACCCATAAGAATCTTGAATAAGAATCCACTGCAACCATGATATACTTGCAAGCCCCATCAGAACGTAAGAGGCCACAGTGGTCCAGGTAAACTCACGCGAGTGGTCTGTCTGATTTTAACAAAGGTGTCTGCGCTGGCTGCAGTGGACCCTTTTATCTGTTGACAGATATCGCATTTTAAGACGAAGTCTTTGGTCTGCTTTGTTAACCCTGGCCACCAATAGCGTTGTTTCAATAATGAAACTGTTTCTGTAATTCCTGCATGCGCAGAACCCAGACCCTCGTGTGCAGCCAAGATTAAACCTAACCTGCGATCCATGTTTGGTATTACTCTATTCCACACTCCAGGAATCTGAGCAAATGGAACGTTGTTTGCATCTAAATTGTAGGAGTACTTGAGTGGAAAACCTTTTGGTAGTTGTTAGACTTGGCACCATTGGCGTGGGTCTCCCTTCCATTTTTTTTTGCTGTTGCCTCATCTGTTTTTGCTGGTCTAGATGCTTTGGGCACTTTGCCATTTCTGTTCAGTGCCAAAGTGCAAGTGCTCCCTTTTGTAAATTGATGTAATGGATTAGTGATTCCATGATTGGCTGATTTGATTTACTTGTCAGACCCTAGTACAGTGCACTATGTGTGCCCAGGGCCTGTAAATCAAATGCTGGTGGTGGGCTTGTAGCACTGATTGTGCCACCCACAGCCTGTAAAATGTGGCTCAGGCCTGCCATTGCAGAGCCTGTGAGCAGTCTGGGACTGCCATGTCGACTTGGCAAGTGCACACACTTGCCAGTCTCTAAAACTTCCCTTTTCTACATGTTAGTCACCCCTAAGGTAGGCCCAAGGTACCCCTGTGGGCAGGGTGCATTGTATGTGAAAGGTAGGACATGCCCTGATGTGTGTGGCATGTCCTGATAGTGAAATACTGCCAATTTCGTTTTTCACTATTGCAAGGCTATCTGTTCCCATAGGCCAGAATGGGCAGTTTGTTTATAACATCTTATAAACATAACTGACCCTGGGAACAAGATAGGAAATTAAAGTTTATTATGCCTGAACTCAGAATGTTAAAGTGCATCTGTTAGTGTGGGTGATTTCTACATTCTGTGTTTGAAAATACCACTTTTAGAAAGTAGGTATTTTCTTGCCTAACCATCCAGTGTGCCTCTGCTAGGTTTGTGTATTGCCTGTCTGGCTTGTGAGTGACAGGTGCTGGGAGAGGGCAGCGGCTCCGGCAGTCTGATGGGTCAGGGCTGGGCTGAATGGGACCTGGGTTGAATTTAGAGTAGGGGGAGGAGATTTCCTTTCACCTGCCTGGGCCAGGTCTGCTTTCAACAATGCTGTCTCCACCTCCTGCCAGGAAGCTGCACCAGTGAGGACAGAACTGGTTTTGGCTGGGTACAGACACTCTCTGCCTTCAGAGAACAAAGAAATTGTGTGTATAAAAAGGGGGACCCAGACCCCAGAACTTTAGATCACTTCTGGGAAATCAAGAGGAACCTTTGCCAAGGAGAAGCTGAGGAGGAATACTGCCCTGTGCTGTTTGCTGTCTGGGGTTGGCCTGCAGTGGCTGCTTGCTGCCAAGGAAAGGAGAAAAAGGATGTTGCTGTTTGCTTTGTCACCTACTTGAAGAAGAAGATCTCCAAGGGCTTGAAACTGAGCTTGCCTCCTGTTCTGAAGTCTCAGGAACACAAAGACTTCACCCCTTCTGTCTTCCTGCATCTAGAACTGCTGTTTTAGCTGCTACAGAAGGAAATTGCAACACCGACGCCGGCGGGCGACGCCGTAACCTGCCCGAAGCCGTGAGCGCTGCTCCGACTTGCGACGTAGGCCCAGCACCAGCTGCCGTGTCACATCGACGCCAGCGAGCGACGTCGTAACCTGCCCGAAGTCGTGAGCGCTGCTCCGACTTGCGACGTGGGCCCGATGCCTGCTGCTGTGCCGCATCGACTCCGAAGCCGACTTCATCATCGCGGAGACGATCCTCGACGTGGGTGGCCCCGAATCCATCGACATCGCAACATCGTAAGGAACAGTGGTTTTGGCGCCATCGTGACGTCACCTCCCCGACACAGTAAGGAACCGTCGTCTCACCTCTCCTGCGCTGCAGTAAGGAACAGACTCTACACCTCCCCTGGGGTCGTAAGGAACTGACGCCGCGCAGCGCCAACGAAGCCGCACCTCCCCGAAGCCGTGAGCCGTCTTTGTTTTCATCGATTTTCCAAGGTACTGTTCTTTGTGGGTCTGTTTGACTCCGGGCCCGACGCCGCGCACCTCGCAGTCGGCGCCGTACTTTGGGATTTCTATCTGTCACGACGTCGTTTAACTCAAAGTGAAGTTATTTGTTGCTACAAGCTTGATTTAAGTGAATAACCTATTTTTAAGTATATCTGGAGAACTGTATTGTGGATTTTTGTCGTTTGGTCTTGTTTTGGTTTAGATAAAGATTATTTATTTTTCTAAACTGGTGTGGTGTCCATTTGTAGTGTTTTCACTGTGTTACTGTATGTGTTCACAAATGCTTTACACACTGCCTCTGAGATAAGCCTGTCTGCTCGTGCCAAGCTACCAAGGGGGTGAGCATGGGTTATTTTAGGAGTGTATCCCCCTTACCCAGACTAGAAGCAAGGGCCCCTATTCGGACAAAGGTACCCACCTCTACCAACTAGAGACCCCCATTTCTAACATTGATGGTCAGCGGTGATTTGCATTTGTGATTTACGTACAGTGATTGGTGTACACTACTAGTGAGTGCAGACCATTACGCGACCACATACATTTTGGTTGAGTTTTTCCTTGGAACTTCTATTTTTTTTTTTTGAGAACTGCCAATTTTTTTCACCATGAGCAAAGCAGCATCCATTGCATCTGTGGATATTGAATTTGAAGGAGAGGATTGATACCTACACTGTGCCACACCTCAAAGCTGTTTGCAAGAGATTTAAAATCTCTATAAGAGGCCTCACCAGGAAGGAGGAATACCAAAAGGCGCTAAGGGCCTGGTTGGAATCTAGGAATGCCAGTGAGCATCCTGAAGAGCCTAGGGAGGAGGCAGAGAATTTAGATGGGCAGCTGGAGGGGCCATTGGGCCTAACTGGGGGGAAAGTGCCTTCCAGGGTGGGCAGCAGTGTTTCTTCAAAAGGCCCGTCCCCAGAGGAGCTGGAGGACAGGGAGAAAAGCAGAGTGCATGAGATGGAGCTGACCAAGCTCAAAGTGGGGAGTCAGAATGACATAGAAAGTAAGAAATTGGAGTTAGAAAATAAGAGGTTAGCCATGGAGGAGAAGAAGATGCTTTTAGAGCATGAGAGAGTTGTGAGGGAGCTGGAGCTAAAAGCAAAGAGCTTAGAGATCACTCCCTCTGGTGGCAGCACACCTTCAGTGCCTGTAGAAGGAAGAGTATATATTCCCAAGGATGTCATTAAGGAATTCATGAAGAGGGAGGACATTGGGCAGTGGTTTAAGGCCTATGAGGTAGCCATGATGTCCCACCGGGTCCCTGAGAAAGATTGGGGAGCGGGGTTGTGGAGCCGCTTTATGGATGAAGGAAGGGACACCTTACTAGCATTGCCCAAAGAGGATCAGATGTCCTATTCCCCCATGAAGGAAGCCTTAATAGCCAGATATGGATTGACCCCAGAGCTTTATAGGCAGAAATTTAGAAATTGCAAGAAGCTGGAGTCTAGCACCTGGGTGGAATATGTGTCTTTTTTTTGCAGAGCATTGGATGGTTGGGTGAAGGGTAGCATGGTAAATGATTTTCAGGCGCTCTATGATTTGATTGCATGGAAGTACTTGTCCAGTAGTTGTTTTCCAGAGCTACGCCAGCACCTGATTGATAGTAAGCTGACTGATCCCAGGAAGCTTGCTGTGGAGGCGGACCGCTGGGTCAGTACCAGGGTCCACAAGGGTCTTGTGGGAGACTCCGCCAAAGGTGGGCAGGGTCCCCAGCAGAAGAGTGGGGGGAAAAGGGTAAACCAAAGGAGTTCCAGAAAGGGCCCCAAAGTAATCCCCAAGGGAACCAAGGGAAGGGTTCCCAGCCTCTCACTGAGAAAAGACCATGGGTCCCGACAGGAAAAACTGTTCACAGGGGTCCCAAGATATGTTTTAGTTGTGGTCAGGTGGGTCACTTCCAAGGAAGTCCCAAGTGTCCCAACACAGGGACCACTGCACCCACTGGTGCACCACCCCGGGAAATGGCTAGTGTAGCCTTGGGGGAGGAGTTGGGTGCCCAAGGTAGGTGGGGTCCAGCAGAGATGTCCCTAGTCTCTTTAGGAGACAGTGAGATGGTCCCTAGGATCCAACTGCCTGATAACACTAAGAAGTACAGGCAGTGGGTGAACATCAATGGCCATAGGGTGGAGGCTCTGAGAGACACCGGAGCCAGTGTGACAGCTGTCAGTTGTCGGCTGGTGTCTGAAGAGCAGGTGATTCCCAACGCATTCTACCCAGTAGTTGCCGCTGACAATTCAGAGTGCAACTGCAAGGTGGCACAGGTTCCCTTTGAGTGGGGGGGGGTCTCAGGTACCTTTCAAGTAGCTGTGAGGCCAGCCATGCCTGTTGACTGTCTGCTAGGCAATGATTTGGAGAGCTCCCCTTGGGCGAAGGTGGAGCGGAGGTCTCATTTGGAGATGTTGGGTCTGCCTGAGTGGGCGTGTGTGACCACTCAGTCAATGGCAGCCGGTAAGGGCATTCAAGAGGACCTGGAGCCTGAAAGAGTGGCCCAGGTGCCTGCCTTAAAGAGAAGGGGCAGGGGGCGTGGGAAACCGGCCCCCAAAGTTCCCACGGTCCAGGAGGAGGCAAACCTTGAGGGGGATGCCCTGGAGCCTACAGGGGAACAAGTGGCTGAACTGGGGGACCTGCCTGAGCTGACCCATTGGCAGCAGGAAGGAGGCCCCTCCAAGGAAGAGTTCTGCGAGGAGCAGAAGAAGTGCCCTTCTCTTGTGGGTTTGCGGCAACAGGCTGCAAACCAGGCGGCAGGTGATCAGTCTGGATCACATTGGATTTACTGGGAGAATGGTCTCCTGTATAGTGAGCCTAAGGTTGCTGAGCCTGGGTCAGCCCGTGTGCTGGTGGTACCCCAGCGCTTCAGAGCCTTCCTACTGGGTCTGGCTCATGATGTGCCTTTAGCAGGACATTTGGGGCAAGACAAGACCTTTGAAAGGCTTGTCACCCACTTTTACTGGCCCCAAATGCGCAAGAGTTCAGATACTCATTGCATGACCTGTCAGACTTGCTAGGCAAGTGGTAAGAGTGGGAGGAAGCACAAGGCTCCTCTCCAACCTTTCCCTGTGGTCAGCACCCCCTTTGAAAGGGTGGGCATTGACATTGTGGGGCTTCTCGATCCCAAGACAGCCATGGGCAACAGGTTCATCCTGGTCTTGGTGGACCATGCCACCCGGTACCCGGAAGCCATCCCTCTCCGGACTGTGACGGCCCCCGTGGTGAGTCGTTCGTTGATGGGGATTTTCTCCCACATGGGGTTCCCCAGAGAGGTGGTGTCAGACCGTGGTACCAAATTCATATCGAAGTATATGAAGTCCCTGTGGCAGGAGTGTGGTGTAACCTATAAGTTTACCACTCCTTACCACCCCCAAGGGAATGGGCTGGTTGAGAGATTCAACCGGACCCTGAAGGGCATGATTATGGGTCTTGAGGAACCCTTGAGGCGTAAGTGGGATGTCCTCTTGCCATGCCTTCTGTTTGCTTACAGAGAGGTGCCACAGAAGTCCTTAGGGTTCAGTCCCTTTGAACTGCTGTACGGCCATCCTGTGAGAGGACCTCTGAGATTGGTGAAAGAAGGCTGGGAGAAAGCTCCCAGTAAACCTCCCCAGGATGTAAATAGCTACATGCTGGCCTTCAGAAACCAGACTAGGCGTTTCAGACAACTCGCTCAGGCGAATCTGGAAGCCAGCCAGGAAGAGATGAAACGGTGGTATGATCAGAATACCACTCTGATCGAGTTTCAGCCTGGACAAAAAGTGTGCGTCATGGCCCCAGAGGAGCCTTGTGCGCTCCAGGATAAGTGGACCGGACCATTTGAGGTGGTGGAGCGCAAGAGTAACGTCACCTACTTGGGGACTTGCAGTCTCCTAGGAACCCTTTGCGGGTCCTGCATGTGAACCGCCTGAAGCCCCACTTGGAGAGGTCCGAAGTGGGCATGCTCCTAGCAACAGATGCTGGAATGGAAGAGGAGACTGAGCCTCTTCCTGACCTCCTGTCTGCAAAAGAGCAGGATGGGTCAGTGGACGGTGTGAACCTCTCTACCACTCTGACCCCTGAGGAGCAGAATGACTGTCGCCAACTGTTGGGACAGTTTCCTGACCTGTTCTCCCTGACCCCCGGTGTCACTCAGTGGTGCGTCCATGATGTGGACACTGGGGACAGTCCTCCAGTAAAACATAAGATTTACAGAGTGACTGACAGGGTCAGAGCTTGCATCAAGGAGGAGGTCTCCAAGATGTTAGCGCTAGGGGTGATTGAGTCCTCAAACAGCCCTTGGGCCAGCCCAGTGGTCTTGGTCCCAAAGGCTGCCGCACCCGGTGCCACACCAGAACTCCGGTTCTGTGTGGACTACTGAGGGCTCAATTCAGTCACCAGGACTGACACGCACCCCATCCCCAGAGCTGATGAGCTCATTGATCGGTTGGGGGCTACCCGGTACCTCAGTACGTTTGATTTAACGTCTGGGTACTGGCAGATCTCCTTAACTGATGGGGCAAGAGAGAGGTCAGCATTCTCCACACCAGATGGGCACTACCAGTTCCGGGTGATGCCCTTTGGGATGAAGAATGCCCCTGCCACCTTTCAGAGGTTGGTCAACCAAGTGTTGGCTGGACTGGATGATTTCAGTGCCACCTACCTGGATGACATTGCAGTGTTCAGTGCCACTTGGGAGGAACATCTGCACCACCTCTGGGAAGTGTTGAAGGCACTGCGGACGGCAGGCCTCACGATCAAGGCGAGTAAGTGCCAGATCGGGCAGGGTTCTGTGGTGTACTTGGGATACCAGGTTGGGAGCGGCCAGGTGGCGCCCCTACAGCCCAAGATTGATACCATTCTGGCTTGGGAACCCCCCAAGACCCAGACAGAGGTGAGAACCTTTTTAGGACTCACAGGGTATTACAGGAGGTTTGTCAAGGGGTATGGCAGCATTGTTGCCCTCTTGACAGAGCTGACTTCCAGGAAGCAGCCCAAGAAAGTGAACTGGACTGATGCCTGCCAGAAAGCTTTTGATGCCCTGAAATCTGCCATGTGCACGGCACCCGTGCTTCAGGCGCCCAACTTCTCAAAGGAATTCATTGTGCAGCCAGATGCTTCAGTATGTATAAAAAACAAGGGTAACCCCGTAGTAAGACCAGGGGTGGTAATATAGTTAAGGAGAACAGTGGTCTCAGGGAGGCTTCAAGAGTCCTCGTGTAGCCTGGGCTACTGTAAATGAATGCAGAGTTAATCAAAACAATTACTTTCAATAGTAGTCCAAACAGGACTCATTAAGCAATATATGCCAGGACACAGGGTGCAGAATGACATCACATTTATTAACACCATAAATGGAGTATCATTCAATTTTCAACGTTTAATAGTTCTGGTGCTCACACAAAAAGTGCAAGTGCGTGAAGTGAAAGTGCTTAGTGACATTTAAAACATTACATCGCATTGACAACAAGCTAAAAACTCCAAACTATTCAATTACAATGAAGGAGTTTTTGGTTGTAAGGTCGACGGCGTTTCGATCTTAATGATTAAAAGATCATCATCAGGACTGATGTGTGAGCAATTAGAATCTATAAAGGAGAGAAATAACGGAGTGACCAAGTGTCCTGATACAGGTGTTAAAAACAGAAGCACAATTGATGCGAGCTTAAACTATGATCTTACTGGACGATTAATTAATTTAATCAAGGCAACAATAATAGAATTAACATTTGCCTGAAACTGCTTGGTAAAGGTGGCGCAGAAGGGCAGGTAAAGAAGCAAGAAGGGAACAATTTAATAAGTGCATGCTTAATTAGGGGACCAGGACTAAGGATACGTCTGCGGAGTGTCCGAAATTAAGGTAACTCGGTACACGACGAAGGAGAGTGTCTTAAACTGTGGCATGCAGGACAATTAAGCGCAATAAGAAAGTACAGACCTAGTCAATTAGGCGAAAGGAAAATGTCAACACGCGATTGGAACCCGCGAAGCTGAAGTCCCAAGGCGGGTGGATGGAGGATCGGATCAGAGATCCTAAAAAGAAAGGGGGGGTTTTGTGAGTAGGTGCCCGGGCAAGGGGAGCTCAAGGGACAGTGCTAGGCTGGGGAATACTTACAAGGAGGATGTAAATCAGCCGGTTAATGAGGAAGGGAATCGACGGCACCCCAGGGTTATTCTGCAACGAGAAGGGTGTAGTTCAAGGCTAGGCAAGGGAATCAGTGCTATGTACTCAGGAGCCACGGGCACAGGGTACTTACTTGAACCGGGATGAGTCCGGAGATCAAGGGTTCCACATCCGTCGCGGAGTGAGTCCGAGTGCTGCCGGCACCGGAATGAGTCAGAATAAAACAGCGCGTATGGACTAGCGGGACCAATTCGTCGTGTACCGAGTTACCTTAATTTCGGACACTCCGCAGACGTATCCTTAGTCCTGGTCCCCTAATTAAGCATGCACTTATTAAATTGTTCCCTTCTTGCTTCTTTACCTGC
Organism: Calotriton arnoldi; assembly: GCA_963921515.1. Taxonomy (NCBI): domain Eukaryota; kingdom Metazoa; phylum Chordata; class Amphibia; order Caudata; family Salamandridae; genus Calotriton; species Calotriton arnoldi. The sequence goes on from CAWUFW010000161.1 coordinate 89,257, forward strand.
CCTTCTGCGCCACCTTTACCAAGCAGTTTCAGGCAAATGTTAATTCTATTATTGTTGCCTTGATTAAATTAATTAATCGTCCAGTAAGATCATAGTTTAAGCTCGCATCAATTGTGCTTCTGTTTTTAACACCTGTATCAGGACACTTGGTCACTCCGTTATTTCTCTCCTTTATAGATTCTAATTGCTCACACATCAGTCCTGATGATGATCTTTTAATCATTAAGATCGAAACGCCGTCGACCTTACAACCAAAAACTCCTTCATTGTAATTGAATAGTTTGGAGTTTTTAGCTTGTTGTCAATGCGATGTAATGTTTTAAATGTCACTAAGCACTTTCACTTCACGCACTTGCACTTTTTTGTGTGAGCACCAGAACTATTAAACGTTGAAAATTGAATGATACTCCATTTATGGTGTTAATAAATGTGATGTCATTCTGCACCCTGTGTCCTGGCATATATTGCTTAATGAGTCCTGTTTGGACTACTATTGAAAGTAATTGTTTTGATTAACTCTGCATTCATTTACAGTAGCCCAGGCTACACGAGGACTCTTGAAGCCTCCCTGAGGCCAGATGCTTCAGAGCATGGTGTGGGGGGCTGTGCTTTCACAGATGAATGAAGAGGGCCTAGACCAACCTGTAGCCTTCATTAGTAGGAGGTTACTTCCACAGGAACAGAGGTGGAGTGCGATTGAGCTTGAGGCATTTGCTGTGGTCTGGGCACTGAAGAAGTTGAGACCATACTTGTTTGGGACTCACTTCCGGGTTCAGACAGACCACAGGCCGCTCAGATGATTGATGCAGATGAGGGGTGAGAATCCAAAGCTGTTGAGGTGGTCCATTTCCCTACAGGGGATGGACTTTACGGTGGAACACCGCCCTGGTACAGAACATGCCAATGCTGATGGTCTGTCCAGATTTTTCCACCTTAGTGAAGAGAACTCCCAAGAGGGTGGGTAGTTCTCCCCACATTTCAGCTGGAGGGGACACGTGTTAGACTTGGCACCATTGGCATGGGTCTCCCTTCCATTTTTTTTTTGCTGTTCCCTCATCTGTTTTTGCTGGTCTAGATGCTTTGGGCACTTTGCCACTGCTGTTCAGTGCCAAAGTGCAACTGCTCCCTTTTGTAAATTGATGTAATGGATTAGTGATTCCATGATTGGCTGATTTGATTTACTTGTCAGACCCTAGTACAGGGCACCATGTGTGTCCAGGGCCTGTAAATCAAATGCTGCTGGTGGGCTTGCAGCACTGATTGTGCCACCCACAGCAGCAGCTTGTAAAATGTGGCTCAGGTCTGCCATTGCAGAGCCTGTGTGCAGTCTGGGACTGCCATGTCGACTTGGCAAGTGCACACACTTGCCAGTCTCTAAACCTTCCCTTTTCTACATGTTAGTCACCCCTAAGGTAGGCCCAAGGTACCCCTGTGGGCAGGGTGCATTGTATGTGAAAGGTAGGACATGCCCTGATGTGTGTGGCATGTCCTGATAGTGAAATACTGCCAATTTCGTTTTTCACTATTGCAAGGCTATCTGTTCCCATAGGCCAGAATGGGCAGTTTGTTTATAACATCTTATAAACATAACTGACCCTGGGAACAAGATAGGAAAATAAAGTTTAGTATGCCTGAACTCAGAATGTTAAAGTGCATCTGTTAGTGTGGGTGATTTTTACATTCTGTGTTTGAAAATACCACTTTTAGAAAGTAGGTATTTTCTTGCCTAACCATCCAGTGTGCCTCTGCTAGGTTTGTGTATTGCCTGTCTGGCTTGTGAGTGACAGGAGCTGGGAGAGGGCAGCGGCTCCGGCAGTCTGATGGGTCAGGGCTGGGGTGAATGGGACCTGGGTTGAATTTAGAGTAGGGGTAGGAGATTTCCTTTCACCTGCCTGGCCCAGGTCTGCTTTCAACAATGCTGTCTCCCCCTCCTGCCAGGAAGCTGCACCAGTGAGGACAGAACTGGTTTTGGCTGGGTACAGACACTCTCTGCCTTCAGAGAACAAAGAAATTGTGTGTATAAAAAGGGGGACCCAGACCCCAGAACTTTAGATCACTTCTGGGAAATCAAGAGGAACATTTGCCAAGGAGAAGAGCCGGAGAATCTGAGGAGGAATACTGCCATGTGCTGTTTGCTGTCTGGGGTTGGCCTGCAGTGGCTGCTTGCTGCCAAGGAAAGGAGAAAAAGGACTTTGCTGTTTGCTTTGTCACCTGCTTGAAGAAGAAGATCTCCAAGGGCTTGAAACTGAGCTTGCCTCCTGTTCTGAAGTCTCAGGAACACAAAGACTTCACCCCTTCTGTCTTCCTGCATCTAGAACTGTTGTTTTAGCTGCTACAGAAGGAAATTGCAACACAGACGTCGGCGAGTGACGCCGTAAGCTGCCCAAAGCCGTGAGCGCTGCTCCCACTTGCGACATAGGCCCAATGCCAGCTGCCGTGCCACATCGACACCAGCGAGCGATGCAGTAACCTGCCCGAAGTCGTGAGCGCTGCTCCGACTTGCGACGTGGGCCCGATGCCTGCTGCTGTGCCGCATCGACTCCGAAGCCGACTTCATCATCGCGGAGCCGATCCTCGACGTGGGTGACCCCGAATCCATCGACATCGCGACATCGTAAGGAACAGTGGTTTCGGCGCCATCGTGACATCACCTCCCCGACACAGTATGGAACCGTCGTCTCACCTCCCCTGCGCTGCAGTAAGGCGCAGAGTCTACTCCTCCCCTGGGGTCGTAAGGAAGTGACGCCGCGCGGCGCCAACGAAGACGCACCTCCCCGAAGCCATGAGCCGTCTTTGTTTTCGTCGCTTTTCCAAGGTACTGTTCTTTGTGGGTCTGTTTGACTCCGGGCCCGACGCCGCGCACCTCGTGGTTGGCGCCGTACTTTGGGATTTCTATCTGTCACGACGTCGTATAACTCAAAGTGGAGTTATTTGTTGCTGCAAGCTTAATTTAAGTGAATAACCTATTTTTAAGGATATCTGGAGAACTGTATTGTGGATTTTTGTCGTTTGGTCTTGTTTTGGTTTAGATAAAGATTATTTATTTTTCTAAACTGGTGTGGTGTCCATTTGTAGTGTTTTCACTGTGTTACTGTATGTGTTCACAAATGCTTTACACACTGACTCTGAGATAAGCCTGTCTGCTCGTGCCAAGCTACCAAGGGGCTGAGCAGGGGTTATTTTAGGAGTGTATCCCCCTTACCCTGACTAGAAGCAAGGGCCCCTATTTGGACAAAGATACCCACCTCTGCCAACTAGAGACCCCCATTTCTAACAGTAGTGCTTTGCTTTTTTTGCGTGAAGCAATCACAGCTACCATTGTGCTACCGTCTACCCTCGTTTTTGAACGGGTGATTGCAGCTATGGATGCAGTGCGTACTGCCCCCTTTGCAGCTTCATCAGTCAATTAATTCCCTTCAACGTGAACGCCATTGTGTTGATGACTCAGCGTGTGTATCACGTGAGCTCTTGGTAGTTCGTTCTTCAACTCTGCTACCTGTTCCCATAGTTTCCTTTGTTTGATTCTGCCACCTTTTGAATCTCTGAACCCATTTTGTCCCCAATAGTGGAGGTATTCGTTGTATGACTGGACACAGTAAAAGGAATCACACACTATCAGTGTGGGGAATTCTGGATCCGTATTTATCAGTGCCAGTAGAAGTGCTTTTAATTCTGCCAACTGAGCTGTGCAGTCTCCGAGAGACTGCGTTTTTGTACAGCTTGGATGGAACTTGCCGTCCTGCATCCTACCTTTTACAATAGCGTATGCTGCACTGTATTGTTGCTTACTTCCAACGGCTGGTTGAGCAGATCCGTCGGTGTAAATAATGTATTCATACCGATCTAGAGGCATTATTTCATTTGGTAGAGGATATTCTTGTTTGTATTGCAGGAATGCTTGTGTTTTTAGACTAGGGTCATATCTGTATTCTACATCTGTTGCAGTGAGAGAATTAGCCCACTGTATCCATCTTGGATGTAATGCTTTCTCATTTGGGACACTTGCCTTTGTGGCAGCCTCTAAGGCCGGTACCGGGGTTACGATAATTATTCGTTTCCCTTGAGCCAGTGCTCTTTCTCTCACTACAGCAGTCTGTACTGCTGTCAGAATTTTTTCTGTGGGTGCAAAACGCATTTCACGTTGGTGTATAAATGCGATTTATATGCAATTGGTACTGTTTCCCCTTCAATGAAGGTTAAGTTAGTGTACCCTGATTGACCTGCGACTACGCGGATTACCAGGTTGCGTATGTTTACGCGTGTCTGTAAGTGTTTTGATGATATCATATCAGCTTGTAGGGAATGAAGTATATTTGTGTGTTCCTGAGTCTATTGTCTAACTGAAAAGTCTGGTCTTATGAGGTCGTAGAAAGGTTTTACTCTCTCTGCGTAATCAAAAATGTATGTTCTGCCAAAATTCAAAAATCCCAGTATGGACTGTAAATTTTTAATGATTTTGGAGGTTGGAGCAATGCGCACTTTTCTAAAAAGTGGGCTGCCAGGCTTTTGCCTTCACTTGAAAGCTCATATCCCAAAAATAGGACATTGAGGTGGGCTATCTTTGATTTTTTTAAATTAAATTTGTAGCCCTCAGAGGCCAAACCCAAAATTATGGTGCTCACCCTGGTCAAGTGTTCCTCTAAGTCATCATCCGTTAGATAAATGTCATCTACATAGGATAATGCTTCCTCATCCAGATTCTGTAGTAACTCTGTTACCCTTTTTGAGTATAACCCTGGGCTGTTTGTATACCCTTGGGGGAGTCAACAAAATTGACGCTGGGACCCTAGCGCTGAGAAGGCTGTCAAATATCTACTTTCAGGCGCTATGTTTTGGCAGAAAAAGCCATTTGAGATATCTAATGTTTTGTATTTTTTTCGCACTATGTTATTCAATAATGCGGCACTGTGTGCATTCTGAACTGCAAATGTCTTCGTACATGAGTTTTGATGTCTATAATCTAAAACTAGACAATATGAATTGTCGGGTTTCATTACGGGAAACAATGAATTACTCATTGACGAGGTGCATGGTTCAATTACACCTTAGTATTCAAGTTGATCTAGGATCTCCCTGACCTGTTTTTTAGCTTCCTGTTTTATAAGATACTGTCTTTGTGGAGCTGGGTTTGTTTTAATTGGAATTACGTGGTGGGGTGACTCCTCATCCCACCCAACGTGGTTGTGGTATAATGCTGGAGCAAGGGCTACTGCCCACTCCCGTGCATATGTATGTCTTAGGTGTGTGGGGACTAGGTTGGAGAAAGCTGGTAAAATCACAGTTACTCCCTTTGGGCATTCCATAACAATAGTGGGCGGCCAATCTTTTTCTGCTAATAGGATGTCGTAGCCAGAAGTCAGGTTCTCCCAAAAGAGACCCTTCACTTGTCTTGGCTTATCCCCCTACATTTGGAGTGTTATTTCATGTAATTTGTGTGGGACACTCACCCTAGTATCAGGTGTTTCCACCTCACTCAACTCCACTGTCACCAGAAATTCCATCAGGTTCCGGCGAGCTATTGTTACTTCTGCTACGCTGTCTAGCATCGTCAGAGCCCATTCCCCGTTCAGAAGTTGAGTCCTCAGTATCCTTGGCATGTCAAACTTTGAGACCTGCTACCTTCTTCTTCTTAAATTGAGGTTTTGCTTTAGGATTTTCTTCTTTCTTTGAAGCGTAGTCCGAAGTGCGTTGCCTGTCTCTGGGCTTTGTACGCTCTTCTTGTCTCTGTTCTGACCGTCCTTCCCTCTCTGAGTTTTTTGATGAACCCTGAAAGGAACAAGAGGAACGTGTATCAGTGTCCTGATACCTGTCAGGTTTTTTAATGTTATCTCTATTCATAAGATTATATCTCCTTTCTGGGGGCTCCTGTTGAGGAGACCTTCCCCTGGAGTGAGATCTGTTCTTTTGCTGTTTATTATTGTCCCATTTCTTCTTTGAAGAAACCAGTGTTTGCTTTGCCTGTTCTTTATCTGTACCTCCCACTAGTTGAGGTTTTACAGGTCTAGCTCCCAGACTGTCTCTACCTAATTCCGCATAAGCAGTTTCAATTATTTTAGGTAGCTCTGTCTCCTGTTGTAATGGAGTGAAATCTCTCAGACGTTGGCGTATTGCCACTGATGCTGCTTCCCCTTTAATATTTGCCAATATTATCGCAGAAACCTGGGAAAGTTATTTAACAACTTCATCCCTAAGTTCAGAGCAGGTTCTGCTCCATACTCGTTCTGTATTTGTCTTAATACATCTGGGATTACCGCTAAAGAAGGGATGCCATGAGTCCTGGTATATATTGCAGCGAAAACTGTACCCCAAGAAGTACAATCTTCTATAGAGGGAGCTATCCCCATTGGCAAGCAAATCGTCAGTATTCTATGCTTTTCCTTAGGACCAGTGTGTGGAAACACTGCCTCCAGCTGTGTTATTTTTTGTGCTATCCAGAAGGGCATTTGTTCACGTTTAGTGGGCATCTTACCCATCACTGCGTGCAGTGTTTGTGGTGTAATTTTGGTTGTATTATTTTGGACTGGTCCTGGTTGTGTAGCCGGTGTTGGCTGAAGTGTGAGTGTTCTCATCACAAACTGTGTCATGTTTCTGTAAAGTCTTATTAATTCTTTATGCTGTACAAGTAAGTCTCCTCCTGGCATTGTATCAATGTCAGGATGTGGTGTGTAGGCTGCTAGTACTGGCCATGTTGCTCCATCTCGTCCGAGCGGACCGAGTCTTACTCTATTTCTTGTATGGGGGAGGGCGCCTTTAAACCAGTAAAAATGTTCGTGGTAAGTGAGTGGAATTTCAATGTCCTCATATGGATTGTATTCGTTCGGTATGACATCTTCGACACAGTAGTGAAATGTTTTTGTCAAAGCATTTGCCTGCGGGAATCTAATCCATGAATACAATACGTCTGTTCTATATGATTCATGTGCCACAATCACGAAGGTCACTTGCCCACCCCTAATTGTAACACCATATGCTACTAGTTTTAGGGTGACGGCATTTCTAACATTTTCTGCAATGTGTATTGCATCTGCATCATCTTCCTCTGTTGTGAAGTTTAGTGCATTCCCTTCATCTACGTCTCCCTGCTCAGTCATTATTTTTTAGAAAGGAGAGCCTTTCAAGGGAACTGAGATAAGGTGTTATGCACAATTAGGAACACTGTATCCTTCAAGCTTGATTAAACCAACAGCCAATACATAGGAATTTTCCTACTCAGCTGCGGCGGATTTTGTTCACACCCACTCCAGACTTCCCAGGGGAATTGTGAGTAGGGGTCTCTGAGAATAGCACGACTGAACTACTCAGATTTGACTGTTAAATAAGTGCAATACCAATGTTGGGCGCCATGTCGAGTAGTTACTATAAGACCTACATAGGATCTGCGCGTTTAGACAACATACACTGCGGGACTGATGTCCAGACTGATTCCAGACACCGCCACCGGGTATGTTAGCCTGTGTACCAGCTAGCTCGCAATGCCACTATAACCTCCTCTTACCAAGGAGAGAATAGTTCTTGGCAACTATCGAACATGACAACCCTGATCCCTCAGGACCGTGGAAACAGTAACATACTTTTCTCTCAGTCACTCATGCTCACTTGTTCTCAGAGAGATACACAGAATAAACGGTTGGGACGTTTTTCAATAAGCATTTATTGAACAGTTGTTATTCTTGCGTAAAATGAGTGTACTGAAATCACCAGTAGACAGTAGCATATATAAATGAGTAGCAGCACTAAGAAAATAAACAGATGGTAGGTTTCTACCATTTTGCTAAAATCATAACTACAGGCAAGTATATAAAATTCATGGCAATAAAATGCGTACTCCTACGATGCACCCTAACTAGATGTACCTAAATGTACCTAGCATGTGAGTAGGTGTAAAGCCAAGAATCCCTCTAGGATAAAGCCAACCCCATTACATGATGTGAGACTGCGGACCCTGTTCTGATCTCGAGCTGAACACCTCTGTGAGCTGGAGTATCTGCATGCAGGAACCTCAGCGTCTTGCGTCAGTGTGTCGGACGGGAAGTCCTGATCTCCACTCCCTATCTCGGCAAGATGCGATGTTTATATACCCTAAGGTATCCCCAGGGGTTCTACCTTGCTGTGCCAGTGTCGGACTTAGGATGACATCGGGAATGAACTTTATACACAGTTGTTATGCAGGAGATGGTGGTCCTGCTGTGTTCCAAGAAACTAAGAATCCTCATGCATAATTTATGAGGCCAGTGTTCAGGGAAAACCCTACGTACTTTGTATAGTATTGTAACTAGGCAAAAGGTCAGTCCCTCAAATCCGTTATGTATGTAGTATAGGAGAGAATGTAGGTGAAGGGTTATGATGTTACCTGGACCTATATCGGGGTACCTATATGAAATATAACAGTACCTTTGCAGCAACATGCTAATATGTTGACGTATAAATGTTGGATGGGGCTTTTGGCATAGCGCTCCTCGGAGCACCAATAAGTAGGGTTATATGTTAACAACAAAAGTAATATAAAAAAAGTAGATGAAGCGTTTCAAGTGCAATAAGACACTCATACAGTCACACCAGAATACAATGTTTTCAAACTGTAGTTTATTAATAGTACCTGTAAAAATTGTGCATGAAAAAAGGTCGTGGTTGGGACTGAACCGAAAACCTTACTGATAACAGGTTTCCACCCTGACAGATTACACCATAGAACATAACTACGTAACTATCTTTTATGCAGTTAATAAGTGATTTTATTATTTGCCATGCATAAACTCTCTAGTGACAGCCGCATACAGATTCATCATGAGTGTGATGTTTATTGTTTCATAGAGGCGAGCAGTGCAGACTTTTATTCCTGTAAATAAAGGTATCCCTAATTTTAAGGACCCTGTGTTTTTTAACATGTTAACTTGAAATAAATATTGCAAGCAAAGATATGCAGGGACGTCAGTGGTTTAGAGGGCCAGGGACTAGAGAGTGGGCCGTGGACTAGAGAGCACACAAACACACCTTCACTGTCTGGGCATGGCCACTTGTGGTCCACTATCCATTTATTTATCCCTTTCAGCCGCGCCCGCTTCCAGAGTGTGTGCTTGAAAAGTTTGTGGGTAGAGGTCGGGCGGCACTCTACATCCCTCCCCACATTAGTTCCTAGCCGTGTCTCTCATTCTGGGACTCTCCATCCAGCTTTCTTTTGCCCCACACATAGTTTTTGAGTACCTTGCTAGGTTCATACAGTGGTGCGGACCTGCTCTTGGCCCTCTCTGTGCCCTCCAGAACCTCGCTGTCCTCCCTCTTTAGCGAATGGCTCCCAGCCAGGCATGGGGGAGCATCCTGCGATTTCCTTGTCCTACTTTTTGTATTTGGGGGTCATCGGACCTGGCAACTCACCACCCTGTGGACTCCAGTCCTCTTCGTAGTGGGGATGATAAATGTCAGCCATGCCTGGTTGTGCTTCTCCCTAGGCTCTTTTGAACCAGGACTCGTTCCTGGTAACGATTACCCCTTGGCGCAAAGCTGTGGCCATGTTCCCTTGTATCTGGGTGATTTGCTATAGATTCCTTTCGAAAGGTGTCAGGAACTAGTGCCCAGGGTGGTGGTCTTTAATGAACACCATGTCCCCTACCTGGAGGGTTGGCATACAGGCCCCTTGATATTGACCGTCTTCGAGTTGGTCCTCCGGCGCTTCTCCTAAATGGCCTCCTCATCTAAAATGGCCAGCCACCAGTGGCTGCTGGTGGGGATGGTCTCCCTGGCTGGTCACTTTAGCAGGAGATCCATGGGTGCACATCCAGTTGTACTGTAAGGGGTTTGCTGGTTTGGCATCATGAACTTTTGGAGGCATGCTTCAAGCTCTTCTCCTTGATCTACCCCTATCCTTCAGGTCTTGTTGAGGGTTCTCATTATGTGCTCCATTTCTCCATTGGCTTGGAGCCACGCTGGTGTGATCTTTCTGTGGCTTTGGAGATAGTTGTTGATGTCCAAGTCATGGAACGGAGGTCTGTTGTTGTTTCTGATTACATCAGGCAGTCCGAACAGTGCAAACGTCTTTAGAGCACCGGGAGCATTGCCTTAAATGCTGTAGATTGACTTACTTCCACCACTGGGTATTTGGAGTAGTCATACATTACGACAATCGTGAATCTTCCTTTGAGGAAACTTACAAATTCCATGCTGAGATTGTTCCGCAGGCATCAAGGACTGTCCTCTGTGGCTTGAGCTGGTCCCCCTCCGGTGATCTGGCATGGGACACAATTGCTGACTACCTCATCCACCAGCTCGTCCATCCGGGAAACCAAACGTTTCTCCTTAGCCTGGCCTTGGTCACAGTTTCTGAGGAACTACAATGCTGGAGCCTCTCAGCAGGTGTATCTAAGTTCATGGCGGACGTGTCATAGCTGAGTAAGGACGGCTTTGTCCTGCTCATTCAATCCCCTTGCCCCATCCAGGAAGTGGCCCCGCTTTCAGTCGGGAAGGGCATCCACTGCCTTTGGAGACAGGAGTCCATGCTGGCTGCTGTCTGGATGTCCTCGGATGTCATCGCCCTGGGGCAGGCCCCTTGCATGACCATGCTGACAAAGTCTTCCACCCATTCCTCTTCATCCTTGTCCTTTCTTTCCAACTGCAGGTGTCCGCAGGGTTATGTGCTCCGGGCCTGTACGCCACCATGAAGCTGTACATCTGCAGCTGGACTGCCCATTGCTCAGTCCTGGGAGGCAGGTTTTGTGATGTTCCAGCAAAGAGAGAGACAAGCGGCTTGTGGTCCATGATGATTTGGAAGCAATGACCACTTAGGTAAAGATAAAAATAGTGGCAACCCCACCGGATAGCCAGGGCCTCCCTTTTGATCTGTGCATACCAGGACTCTGCCCTGTGAGTGCTTTGCTGGCATATACAATCGGGGCCCACGTCTTGTGGCTTGCCTCCTGCATTAGTACTGCCCCCAGCTCTATGGGGCTGGCATCGACAACCAATTCCATGTTTCGTCCAGAGTCATAGTACGCCTTTTATATGTGGGAAGGCTTCCTGTTCCCGGTCAGTCCATTCCATTTGTCGTCTATCTTTGTAAAGGCGCTTAGGGGTTCCGCCAGGGTCGCCAATTTTGGAATTAATCTGCCACAGTTCAGATCCGAGGCCACCGAAGTCATCTGCGGCGTTCCACAAGGATCCTCACTCAGTCCTACCCTCTTCAACGTCTACATGAGCCCCCTCGCAGCCATCGCACGCCAACACAACCTCAACATCATCTCCTACGCCGACGACACCCAGCTGATCCTCTCCCTCACCAACGACCCCACCACCGCCAGAGCCAACCTACACGACGGGATGAGAGACGTCGCCGACTGGATGAGGAACAGCCGCCTTAAACTGAACTCAGACAAGACGGAAGTCCTCATCCTGGGCTCATCACCCTCCGCCTGGGACGACTCCTGGTGGCCCCCGGCCCTGGGCACCGCGCCCAAGCCAACGGACCACGCACGCAACCTGGGCTTCATCCTGGACTCCTCCCTGTCAATGACCAGACAAGTCAACGCCGTCTCATCTTCGTGCTTCAACACCCTGCGCATGCTCCGTAAGATCTTCAGATGGATCCCCACTGAAACCAGGAAGACCGTCACCCAGGCACTCGTCACCAGCCGACTGGACTATGGGAACACCCTCTACGCCGGAACCACAGCCAAACTTCAAAAAAGACTCCAGCGCATCCAGAACGCCTCCGCACGACTCATCCTGGACATCCCCCGACACAGCCACATCACCGGACACCTGAAAGACCTGCACTGGCTCCCCGTCAGCAAGAGAATCACGTTCAGACTCCTCACCCACGCACACAAGGCCCTCCACGACCTGGGCCCAAAGTACCTCAACGACCGCATGACCTTCTACACGCCCACCCGCCAGCTACGATCAACCAGCCATGCCCTCGCCACCGTACCACGCATCCGCAGAACCACCGCCGGAGGAAGATCCTTCTCCTACCTGGCAGCCAAGACCTGGAACTCCCTCCCCACTCACCTTCGGCGAACCCAGGACCATCTCTCCTTCAGGAAGCAGCTCAAGACCTGGCTGTTCGAGCAATAACTTACCCCCTCCCCCAGCGCCTTGAGACCCTCCCGGGTGAGTAGCGCGCTCTATAAATGCCGTGATTGATTGATTGATTGACAGTATGTTGCCAGCCCAAGAAAGCGCTGTACTTCTCCCACATTTCTAGGCATCTGTATGGTTCAGATGGCTTCTGCTTTCTTCGGGTCAATCTGCATTCCTCCTTTGGGGCATATGTGACCAAAGAATTTGATTGATTGCTCAAAGAAGAAGCACTTCTTTTTGTGTAGTATCAGATCGTGCTCTGCCAAGAGGGCTAGGGTGAAGCAAAGGCACTTGTGATGATCCTCTTCCATATTGGAATATATGTGGATGTCATCGCTGCTGTTAAGCACGGAGGCCGGACAGCACCTCCTTGATTGTGTTCTAGAAGTTCTCTGATGTGGACGACATGCTGAAGTTGAAGAATTTATACCTTCTGAGGGTGAGGTGGGTGGAGAAGGTGGTGATGTACCAGCATGCAGGGTCTAGTTCAAGCTGGTGGTACCCAGCATTGAGGTCTAGCTTGGAGAACCATTGTTCCCCGTTGGTGTCACATGCCCCTCATGGTGCATTGCCTCATTTGAGAGGAGCATGTAAATGCAGAGGCGTACTGCCCTCCGTTGTCTTGGCTTGGGTACGACGACTAGCGGGGACCCCTAGGAAGTGGGACCCGCTACTTTCTCTATGAGGTCCAGCTGCTCCAGTTTCCTCAGTTCTGCTTCCACATAAGGTCTGAGGTGGAAAGGGACACGTCGTTAGAGCAGGGCCACAGGCTGGAGAGTGTTGTCGATTTGGAGCTGCACTTGTGTGTTTCCTAGGTGGCCAAGGCCCTGGAAGATGCTAGGGAATTCCTTCATGATTACACTCGCCTGGCTGGTGTGGGCGTGCTGGGTGAAGACGACAAGTTCCAGGTCCTTCGCAGTGTGGCAGCCCAGCAGGATACTGGTCCTTCCCTGGTAGTGTGGAAGCAGGTCTGTAGCTTTCAGCTGCCTTTCTCGATGTCCAGCTCAATGGCTTCTGCTGATCGCAGTGGGCACGCTTCCATATGCAAAGATCTTAGCTTTGGCTTCTCCCAATTGAGGGTGTGGTTGAAGCTTGTTGTACTGTTTGTAGTCAACAATGTTATTCGGTGCCCCTGTGTTAATCAGGACAGGCACCGCCACTTCATGACCACAATGGTGCACACGGGGGCCAGTTTCTTGTTGTCTGGGTGAGAAGTGAAGATGTTAAAAACATTGTCATCTTCTCTGGGTCATCCAGGATGGAGTGGGACACACTGCTGCTCGACTGGGATGAGGTGTCATCAAAAGTGAGGTGTTTCAATGTGGCCGGCCTCTTGCATTGCGCATGGGGTCTTCGACCTCGTCCAGCACTCCTGCAGATGTGGGTGAAGTTATTGGTCATACCACACTTGGAGCAGGTTCTGCCTCTAGTCGTGCAGATGTCATTCTGGTGTTGGTCCATGCCCCAGTTTCCACACTTGGGTGGGGTAGCTGTTGGTGTGGCTGTCATTGTGGGCCTGCTCGCCCATCGATAAACTGCATCAACCCTCTCTATCTTAACCCTTGGGGACCCTGGCCTGATACACCCGTGGCATGGGGCATCTGGTTGATGGCCAGTTGCATCTCCTCTGCCTGACTGTCAGTTAGTTTGCATGAGTAGGCCAGGCCTAGGATGGTATCTAGTGATATGCCAGGTTGGCGCAGAATGAGTTGCCTTAGGTTGGCGGACCTGCAGCCTTGGATGAGTTGGGCGAGCACTTCTTTGAGCTGGTCCTCATCTACACATGTGCTTGTGAGGAGTCGCAGCCCAGCGTGGAAAGTGTCAATGTTCTCGTCTTCTTGTTGCAGTTTGAATAGATCAAAATCCGGGTAGAGCTGAGGGTCAAAGTACACATCGCTGGCCCTTACAGCTGCATAATAGTGATCCTTGGCCCCCGTGGCCAGCAGGATCTCAAAGAGTTTGTAGATTTCCTCTACGTCAAAGTGCTGGAGGAGGGACCTCTTCACCATGCTGTTCATTTCACTCGTGGCACAGAAATAGTTGTTGAGTCTCCCCACCCACATGTGCGATCTGTGTGCCACTGTGAGTAGGGCAGCCAGGGTGCTGAACGGCTGCAGTGTAGGTAGAGATGTGTGGGGGCGGTGACCATGTGGCGCTGGGGGCTCAGTCGCTACTGCTGGCTGGTCATTCCCCATGGCGTGGAAGTGTGTATTGGTTGCGGTGAGGGGATGCACTAACGTGTTCCTCGGTGGCTGAAGATACTGGAAAGTCGGTGCACAAGGCTACTGCTGTCAGGAGGGGCATGTGGCAGAGGATACTGTCGGATAGACCTTGCTGAGTCCTGGTGAGGCAGCTAAAACTCCCCTGGATGCATGTGCGGTGAGTGCCAGTGGACACCAGGTGGCGTGTGATGCCGGGATTCATGAGGTCCTCAAATATCTTTGACTCATCTCTCTCCTTTGAGGAGCAAATTAAACAAATTTCATCTGTCTATTTTCTGAAGATTAAAACTCTAAATAAGTTTCTTGGTCTGGTCCCTAAAGATACAAGGAAAACAGTAGTTCATTCATTGGATACATTCCGCCTGAACTACTCAAACAGTCTCTACCTTGGTCTTCCTGCATATTTGATACGCAGACTTCAGTTAATTCAGAATGCAGTAGCAAGACTAATCAGGAGAATTCCGAGGCATCCTCATATCTCTCCACATTTGAGACACCTGCATTGGCTCCCGGATGGAACAATGAATTAATTTCAAAGTTCTGACCTTGGCTTTCAGAGCTTTTCACGGTGAGGACCCATGCTATCTGTTGAATACACTGTTTCCATATACTCAAAAGAGGACACTTAGATCCAACAACAGTCGCCTCCTGTGGATCATAAAATTCTTAAAGTCTCGTCGCGGCAGCAGTTCCTCTACTGTGTGGACGGCAAAACTATGGAACAGTCTTCCTTTTAAACTATGGCAGGTTGAATCACTGTTTGACTTTAAAAGGCAACTCAAAACCTAGCAATTTGACTCTGTTTAGTCCCCGGTTACTTCGGCATGTCTTATACTGTCTGCTAGAGTGCCGGGGCGCTTCTCTTGAAACAGCTGTGCCCTTTATTTTCATTTGATTTAATTTGATTTGAAACAGGTGTGTCATGCAACCAAACGCCTGCAGGAGGCACCTGAGGTCAGCAATGGAGCAACGGTATCAAGGTGGGACTACTGGGCGAGCAACACACTGCTCTCTGGTGCTGGGGTGCAGGCAGGTGGCAGAGGGGGAAGCAAAGCTGTGACTGCACCATGCAAGCCTGTCCACTTGGGGCCTCGATGGGTCCAGCGGTTAAAGGTACAGACATGCCGCGCCCCATGTAGAGTGCCCTTGTCTGCTGTTGTGCCTGGGGAGGCGAGCGTGTGTCACAGGCACTCAGTGGGAGGCAGGCAGGCTTCAGGCAGTTCAAAGACAGCGAGGGACGTGGTTGGCCCTCCTCGTCGCCAGTGTAGTGAGCCAGGGTCCAAGTTGGGTGAGTCACGACCAGAGAGCACAAACTCACACCAGGCACACACCTTCACTGTCTGGGCATGGTCATGAGCGTTCCACTGCCCATTTATTTATCCCTTTAGGCCGCGCCCAGCCTCCAGGGTGTGTGCTTGAACCTTTCATCGGTAGAGGCCAGGTGGCAGAAAAGATAAATAAAAAAAAGTATACATATTGAACTATTAGCTCTGGTACTGAAGGGGGCTAGTGTTTGGATGGCTGCACACATGTACACAAGCGAAATGCGATGACTTACAGTATGGAAAGCCTATCACAGAAGTGGGTTGACCCACTGGCCCATGCTGTGTATTGTGGTGGGCGGAAGCAAAATGTGAATGACAATTGAACAGGCTAATAGGTGAAGATCAATGACCCAAAGCCGCCTATGTATGTCTATATGTATGTTATGTACGTATTTTTTCAGATTTTGTTTTAAAACAAAAGGTCTTGGCTACCTTCAGACCTAAAAATGAAATGTCAAAAAGTTCGCTTTTTTCCAAAGTAAAAATCTTGGGGGCATGTGAACAACAAATGTCGGCATTTTCACAGATGTGCTGTATTTACTATAATACTGCGCACCCCTGTGTTTTCCCTAGCGCTGGCGCTACATTTAGCTCCCTAGCACCAACATAACATATGTATATGTAAAGCACACGTTCACCCGTAGGAATCTTGGTGCTGAATAACAGATGTTTATTGTTATCCAACTCAATGGTACTCATTTGATAGACCTCAGATGGATGAAAGCTGACTGGACTTGCTGGGATTTGAACCTGTGACCATGAAGTCAAACACAGGCCCTTGCAGTGGACACACTAGTCCACTGAGCCACCAGACCCGGGATCTTGCACCATAGTGCAATGGTGCCTGCGTTGCAGGGAATGATTGTTTATGTGCAGGAAGATGTCCCTTCCTGCACATAAACAATCCTTAATGGCTATTTGTTACTTCTAGGTGTGCTGCATTCTGTACTTGTTTATGTCCTGGAAGGGACATCTTCCTGCACACAATCAATCATTAATGGCTTTTTGCTCTTTCTATGTGTGTTGCACAATGCAGCATACATAGAAAAAGCAAAAATGAATGAATGAATGAAATAACACTTCTAAAGCGCGTAGCTACCCGAAGGCATCCCAGCGCTGAACGATTCAAAGAGGTGAAAGGGACACTTAAGGGAAAAGCCACGTCTTTAGGAGTTTGCGGAAGGCCAGATGATTAGGTTCCTTCCGCAGGGGCAGAGGGAGTGAGTCCCAAAGCCTGGCGGTATTGTAAGAAAAAAGCCGTCCGCCACTCCTGGCCTTTTTGATCCTGGGAACAACTGCTAAGGAGAGATCATCTGAACGCAGATGCCTATTGGCTCGATAGGGCTGGATCAAGGAAAGATTAATTGGAGGACCATTCCCTCAAAGCAACCTGTGAGCAATACACAGGGCCTTGAAGCGGATTCTCTCCTGAACAGGAAGCCAATGTAGGGACCGCAAAGCGGGCCTTGCCGACTGACGGGACGGGATCCCCATGAGCATTCTTGCTGCACAATTCTGCACAATCTGGAGTTTTGTGGTTACTGAGCTTGGCGCACCTAAATATAGGGCGTTTCCATAGTCCATCCGCGACAAGACAAGTGCCTGAACCATCAGTTTTCTGGCCCGGAAGGGAAGAAGAGGGAGCACTTTACGGAGCATCCTAAGGATGCCGTAGCACGAGGCTGCAACCTTCCTAGCCTGAACTTTAAAGCTGAAGTCCTGATCCAGCCAGACTCCCAGACTCTTTATTTCAGTCTTTGGGGCAGGGGGTGGGTCTATGCAGACTGGCCACATAGTACTGGCTTTAAAATGTATATGATCTCCAAGAACCATGAGCTCAGTCTTGTCACCATTCAGTTTCAGATGGGACAGGTTCATCCACTTGGCGACTTCCTCGAGGCAAGGGCAAAGGCCCTTGGACACCTGGTCGGAATGATTCAGAGCCACAACCAGCTGAGTGTCATCAGCATAGGTAACTATGTGAACCCCAAAAGGAAGTACAATATCCGCCAACGGGGCCATATAGGCATTAAAAAGAGTGGGGCTCAAGGATGATCCCAGAGGAACTCCACAATGAAGAGGCAGAATTTTTGAGACGGCCTCACCCTGAAAGACCTGGAAGGATCTTTCCTCCAAAAAGGACTGCAGCCACAGCAGGGCTGTACCGGTTAACCCCAGACCTCTGAGTCGGTGAACCAGGATTTGATGGTTAACCGTATCGAAAGCCGCACTCAAGTCTAGGAGGATCACAGCAGAGGATCCTCCTGCGTCAAGGATCTTTCTGGATTCCTCGGCTACTGATAATAGCGCAGCTTCAGTACCTTGGCGCGGTCGGAAGCCTGTTTGAGAGGGGTGGAGGAGTTTATGAGATTCCAGGTAATTGGAGAGGATGAAGTTAACATATTTCTCCGCAATCTTGCTAATCCCTGGGAGAAGCGAGATAGGGCGGTAGTTGCTCAAGCAGTCCGGGTCCAGATTAGGAGAAATAAAAGCATTTCTCCTCGTGCCCCATTCTAATGCCTGCTCTTGTATGGTGTTAGTTTTTGGTGCTGCCACAGATTTACACCTCCTAGTAAATCTGGGGCAGCGTCAAAAGCAATGGGTGTTGCGGTGGAACGCCCACAGCAACACCCACTGCACGCTCCTTTCACGCAGATACCTGTGTGAAAGGGTAGCATATTTACAAAGCTTAACGCCACTTTGTAAATATGGTGCAGGGTATACCGCCACCAGAGGGTAAAGAAATGACGCTCCGGAAGCACCAGGGGCTTGTACAAATGCCCCTTGGTGTTTTCGATGTATTCCACAGAATAATTACCACTCTTTCTATTAATTGCAATAATAAGCATAATAATTAGGAGAAGAAAAGAGAAAGGGATCAAGGGAGGAAAAGGGGCACACAGAAGGATGACGGGAAGTGGGAAGATGGAGCTGGGAGTGTGGGATGAAAGAAGGGAGAAAAAGGACCAGGATGGAAGAAAGGAAGGAAGAGGAAAGATGGAAGCGAGCAATGTAGGACAGAGAAATCTAGCAAGGAAATGAAGGATAGGAAGGAATGAGAGAAGAAAAGATAGAAATATAGGAGACATAAGTAAGTGGAAGAGAAAGACAGAAGGGGGTATGGAAATGGAAAAGGAAAGACGTAAAGAATTAAGGAAGGAAGAAAGAAAAGAATTAAGGAAAGAAAGGAGAAAGAAGAGGCAAAGAGATCGAAGGAAAAAGAAGAGTAGGAAGGAAAGGAGAAAGGAGGAAGATAGGGAACAGGCATTGTATGAAGGAAAGAAAGAACGAAAGACGGAGAGGAGAGGAGAACGCACGGAGGGGAAGAAGGAAGGGTGAGCTAAGATATAGAGAAAAAAAAGGAATTACATTATGGACGACATAAAGATCTAAAAGACTTGACGGATCATTTCCAATGCGCTTTCTTACAACGCCCATAAAGGCCCATTGATTGCTGTGGTTCGGTTTGTAGTAAATGACGGGACCATCAGTTACAAACTGCCTTCACTCCAAGAGTGATTGCGACCCTTAGGCGCGGCTCCAGTGGAAGAGACATGCAGAAAGTAAGTATTCAATAACTACTCGGTGTACATTTTTTCCTTGCAACGAGACTGTATCAGTGAACTGATGTCACAGGTGAGATTCAGGACAAACGCACCTTTGTGCTGTGAAGCGCCAACCTAAAAACACATCAACCTGTGTCCAATCCGCTCGCGTCTAATCATGGAAGTTAAAACTGCTCCTCTCTAGGGGACTGAGACAATGAGCAGCCTTTATAATTGAATAATAATATGTAACCCATCTGTAAAAAAAAACTTGGCCAAAGGAACTGGTGTAAGTACATGAATTATATTTCTAACGAGCTGGGCGCGAGCCACGTTTCTTATACCCTGAAGATGGAGTCGGCTGCGCGCGAGGCCTGTGATTAGCTCTGGGCATGTGCTGGTTCTGCCGCGCAGCTGATCCCGGGATGGAAGTGGCCAGGTGAGCCCTCCAGGGGGCGCCGCCTCTTATGGGCTATGGCCAGGCAAGCCTCCAGCGGGCCGCTCTTTCCACTCAGGCCCACAAGGGCGCAACAGTGGGCAGAACCTGGCTCCTGCAAGGGTACTGGGATAGGGTGCCACTGGAGAGAACAACATACTGAATGCGAAACTCCACAAGAGATAAACACTTTTTAAAGCCCATCAAATAGAAGGCACTGAACAGATTTTTTCACTGTTATCGCTTGTCTGTTAAAATATGAATTCACATTTCTGTAAATGACAGGTCCTCAGATCCTATTTTTCTATCCCTCGTGGACGTCTTAGGACGCATCATTTAACCTCTAAAAACACTATGTGACTCGGGACTTGCAGACTTGCTTGGGAAGTTCATGGCCACGATAGGAACATGACAATAGCAAAACTGGGGCAGGTGGCCGAGAGGTGAATTGACCCAGGAAAATGTGATAACGTCTGACAACTGGCACTTATTGGAGCATACAGTCGCACATACATGTGAGCTAACCTGGGCTTTACACCAGCATCTGTCTTGTAGAGTGTAGTATGCATGAAGGTAGAGGAATAATGAGGACATAGAACACGTCGGAAGCAGGTCACGAGTGTGGTATTCAAACAGAGCCTACGGTGATAAAGTATATATGTGGCAGTAATGATATAAATAAATAAATAAATACTCGGGTTTGTAGAGCGCGGCTAATCACACATGAGGGTGTCCAGGTGCTGTTCCTGGGTGTTGGGGGGGATTAAGGGCCTTATTTCGAGTACTGCGGTCCTGGGACTGCCGTACACTCGGTAGCAATCCGCCCGCCGTATGCAGCGGTGTGTGCAGCGGTGAGGAATGGAGGCGGTGCTGATCCCGGGTGGGTGCACCACAGGCATGGTGGACTTCCTGGGACCGCCACTTTGACAGTCCCAAACGAAGACCCCCAAACTCGTGATAAGCCCCTAAGTGATTTGCCCAGAAGCACAGGATATTGAGCCGACGCCGAGACTCGAACCTGGATCCCCAGTTCCAAAATTGGCAGCTCTGGCTGTTATGCCACATCCTGTCATATTGAGCGAATAATCCAGTTATATGAACCATTTGGGGCCTGGAGTCAAGAAACAAGAAGATGATGCAAGCTAAAGATTTTGACCCCCCTTTTATATCTCTTTGACCCCTACACTCTGATCAGTACCCCTGAGCCTGCAAAGCTGTGAGTACTGACATTAGTCTCACTTACTTACTGTGATGTATTGCACAAGATGGATCTGCCTGGAGACTTCTCAAACCAGGCAGAGATACTAGCAGGGTTATTTTTTAGATGGAACCCCTATTTGGTTGTGAGAAGTCAATGAACATGACAAGACTTTATCTACAAATGAAATTATATGTTATCCAAATGTAGTGATATCCAGTTTATTATCTTAGTATTTGATTGGGACATTTTTAAGTGCTTTGAGGAATTTATTTTAATTATCAGTTTGATTGACATATGCTGTGACATAAATGAATTTTGTAAATCTGTGTTATTGTTTTATAGACGATTGTCTTAATAAACATATTTTATCATCTATCTAATGTAGCAAAAATGGCAGGCAATTATAGCAGTCATTACATCATTACCACTGGCATATAACAACAATAAAAATGAGAAGAAAATGACTAACATAAAATAAAAATCAGTCTAAGAGAATGATCTATTAGGTGTTCAACCAAAATATCAGTTTTTAATATAGCATGCACTTATATCGCCTCCACAACATCTACCATCAATGTGCCATCAAGGCAGGTATAAATGGAGCTCAAAAAAGTAAATCTAGAATTCCCTACTCACTCTTACCTTTACAAAAGGTTGGTTGTTACTATTCTGTATACGAAATTTATGAAAGTTTAGATTACTGACCTAAATATTTGGAAATACTCCCTTTACTATTTCTGTCTTTGTGAGAGAAATTGCCCCAGATCAACGTACCTACTGTATCGCTCTATGCGCGAGAACATCGAGTTGATAAAACATGGAAAGAACACAGTGGGTATGGATAGTCCTGTGAAAGATGGACTACATTGTGTATATCAGAAACGGATAATGTGGCACAAAGCCATAAATAAAATGTAGCACTGTGCTGTCATCTATTAGTATTCATACACAGAAAGGCAAGGACCAATCCGAGGCATCCATTGTAGGGTGGACCGGATTGATGAGTGCACTTTAAAAACAACACATGTGACCGTATCCCTATAACGCTGCATCCATTATGTAACATGGATATACACTAGGTACAAA
This sequence comes from Calotriton arnoldi, assembly GCA_963921515.1. Taxonomy (NCBI): domain Eukaryota; kingdom Metazoa; phylum Chordata; class Amphibia; order Caudata; family Salamandridae; genus Calotriton; species Calotriton arnoldi. The sequence continues at coordinate 111,141 of CAWUFW010000161.1, forward strand.
ATGAATGATGTTATAAGTAGCGGGGTATAGAACATAGAGAAGTACTCTTGATGTGCTATGGGCCAGTCGTAGACTAAGATAACAGTATCAAAATGTATGTCTCAATGTTTTCAGCCACTACACACTGAATGGTCATTAATGTAACAATGGCGGTGCAGTAGAAGTGATCTTAACGCCTTTATAACGGCGGAATGCAAAGCATGGGGGTATAACAGTAGAATGAAATGTCATAACAATGCTTCCATTCAGTTAACATATTTTTGTAAAATTCAATTCACATTGTTTTAGTTTGGATTTTATTGTCTGAATATATGGAATTGTTACTATGGACTACAATTCCCATAATGCCTCTTAATGACTACAATGGGCTTCTTTACATAAGTTGTAATTGAAAACAGACTCACATACCGTGAGCAAGACTTGTAGTCGAAATGCGTCAATGTGGGGTTGAGACGCGGTTGTTTTCTTTTAAAATAAGGTGCCTGGATTTGAAATTCCCTGGATTGCTACATGTTCTAATTTTGCAGAAGAATATATATGTATAAATATATATCTATATATATATTACTGAGTGGCTATAGTCACTCTGGCTAAAGTTAGGGTTGCTAGGGCTAAAAATTCCTCAGATTTTTCACCATTAAAAACTTTGCGCCCGTTTGAAGAATCTCAACTATCCATACCTATTGCTTTTTCTACATTGGTGGAGGATGGAAAGTTGCGCATTGATTGGTCAAGGGGAGCAAAGATAAAAGGGAGTTCCAAAATATGTTTGGGTATCAATGCATTTTTTGATAGACTTTGTACTCACACATAATGGCCAAACGCCCAGTCAGATTTCCATGAAATTTGTCTGGATTACACATTATCGTGTACAGATTTTCAATTTGGGTACTACAGGTAAGTAAGGTAAGTATTTTTTAAGGTATAAGGCATTTTAAGTTAGTGATATCTGTTGTCACTGTACTTCTGCAAAATTTGGCATTACTCCATGGGAGTACCGCTGTACATAGTGATGATAAGGCATTATGTGATTGGCTAATGAAAGCCTTTACAAAAGCTAAAGGCAGTCATGTTGTTTTTAGGTACACTTGGCTGTGTTATGCGTTACACCATTAGATATAGGTACGTATTATGTTTGATATTTTTCCCCTACTTATTACCACTTTGCTAAAGTGGTAATAGGTAGGAAAAAGTATTTATAAGTTTCTATATGTTTTTTTAAAAACTGTACAGAGTACCGAGGTACTATAAACCAAAGTGCCGTAAACTGGCCGTAGTACAAGGTCCCATGGAGAAATGGGAGATTCTCTTAATCCCTGCACCACGTGGCAGGCACCTCAAGGTACCTGCCACACGGTGCAGGGATTAACAACCAGAGGCCGCAGAGAGAAAGGGGCCCTGCTAGGGGCCCCAAAGTCGCTTTCTGACAGGCTTTCCATGTCGGAAAGCCCCAAAATGGAAAGCCTGTCAGAAACCGACATCGTAATCCCGACGGCGGAAATACCGTCATATAGGGATTACGTGCTGGTTCCGACTGTCTGACGGGCTCCTTGAGCCTGTCGGAAGCCAGCCGGAATGACCGGCCGGTTTCAATTCCAACCGCCTAGATTGAAATTAGGCGGTCGGAATTGAAACCGGTAATGTCGGTTGGAAAGCTTCCGACCTGCGGTCAGAGGCTTTAAGACCAACATCAAAATCAGGCCTATAGTGTACTATAGTGCATTTCCAATTTGTAACATATATAAATCTTTGCAAAAAAGTCTACATACCGCCATAATACATACAAATTACTGCCCTGCTTACATTTTTTTTTTACAAAAAATGCACAGTTCTCACTAAACTGCTGGAAAAATTTATAGAAAATTATAAATACAGTTCTCTATTATCACTTTCAAAAAGTAAACAATAAAACCTTACACCTACCTATATAACCAACAATGCAGCAAACGTGCAGAAAACGAAATGGCTGCTTTTTACATTTAGTAAAGACGGGCATTAGCCAATCAAATACTGCTTTCTTTTCGGCATGTACTGCGGTATTCCGCGGCACAATATATTGCTAAGTATTTTAACACTATTAACTTTAACAATACTTACACCATTTAGGCTGACTATAAAAAATGAGCATTTAGAGCTCATAATCTATTTCCACTCCACTTTACGCGAATCCACTGTATGCCACTCCACTCCACTCTACCACACTCCACTCTATGCCACCACACTATAAAACAGTGCACTGTATGATATTACACTATACGCCACTCCATTCTACATCGTTGCAGTGTAAGCACTACACTATACACCCCTCCCGTATATGCTACTGAATCCTACAACACTACACTCTATGCTATTCCACTGTATGCCACTTCACTGTATGCCACTTCAGCATACACCTCTCTACTGTACTCTATTCTAAGGTACGCCAATCCATTCTATGCCACTTGAATACATGCCACTCCGCTCTACTGTACACTGCTCCACTGTATGCCATGCAACTCTACAGCACTCCTCTCTATGCCACTATAGTCTATGATATTCTGCTCTACCCCACTCCATTCTACGACCCTCCAGTGTATGCCACTTCACTGTACCACCCTCCACTGTATGCTACTCCACTATACGCAACTCCACTATGTTACACTACACTCTAAGATATTCCACTCTATGACACTCCATTTTATGACACACCATTCTATGCCACTCTACTGTATGCAATTCCATCCATTCTACACCAGTACACTGTACCTCACTGCACTGTAGGCCACTCCACTGCACGCCATTCGATTCTGCCGCCACTTCAGAATACCCCACTCCACTCTACGACACCCTACTGACACCATTCACTGCTACACAACTCCACTTTACACCACTCCACTGTACACTATTCCAATAAATGCCACTTAACTCTACCACACTCCACTTTACACCACTCCACTGTATGCCACGCCACTGTTCCTCACTCCAGTCTGCTCCACTCCACTCTACTGTCCACTATTCGACTGTACGCAACTGCATTCTATTCCACTCCACTGTATGCCACTCCATCTTATGCCACTCCACTGTACACTAATCCACTATACATTAGTCCACTGTACGCATCTGCACTCTACACCACTACACTTTATGCTATTCTACAGTACCCCACTCCAATCTACCCAACTCCACTCTACGCCACTCAACTGTATGGTGTTCCACTGTACGCTACTGCACTGTAAGCCACTACATTGTAAGCTACTCCACTATATGCTATTCCACTCTAATACACTCCACAATATGCTATTCTACTCTATGCAACTCTAGTCTACACAACTCCACTGTACACCACTCCCCTGTACACTGCTTCACTCTACGCCAATCCACTCTACGCTATTTCAGTGTGTGGCATACCGCTGTACACTACTACATTCTATGCCACTCCATTTTACACCACCCCACTCTATGCAATTACACTGTACTACACTCCACTATACCTTATTTCACTGTAGACCACTCTCTCTACGCAACTATGCTGTATGCCACTCCACTCTACGCTATTCCACTGTACGCTATTTCACTGTATTTCGCTCCACTGTAGTCTAATACCCAGGGGATCACTCCAGTTTACAACACTCCAGTCCAACCCACTCCACTCTATGCTATGGTACTGTTAGTCACTCCACTCTTTGCTACTAGTTTCTATGCTATTACACTGTATGCCACTCCACTTTACACCATTCCAGAGTATGCCACTCTCCTATATGCTATTCCAGTGTATGCCACTACACTCACTGGCACTCCACTCTTCCGCCACTCGACTATACACTGTTTCACTCTACATCTCAGCACTCTATGCCACTCCACTCTACACTGGTCAGAACCCACAGGATATTGCGGCATAGAATTGCAAATTTTGCGGCACAAAAGTTGACATTTTGTGGCACTTTATTTTGCGCAGATTTGCATCACAAAATCTAAATTTTTCTCCCACTTCTTCTTGGCAGCAAAAGCCACCCTATAGCACAGCACCGAGTGCCTTGTGCCACAAGGAGCATTAAGAAAGCCACAGTATTGCACAGATTTGGGCCAGGGATACCAATCTGCTCTCTACAGCCCCATGAGGTCCCAATACAGCAGATTCTCTCCCCCGCCCCTCCTTGCCCGCCCTACTTACTGCAGTCTTCCTGTGATGCAACCTGCAGCTGGATTTGCTGGGTGCACGCTCGCATGTGAAGCTCACACTCGCTGCTGTAGGTGTTGCCATCAGTATCACACACCGGCTGGGCGGAGGGTACACACTCCATGGGGCATACACACCTCCCTATCTCTACATCACAGATGGCGCCAAACTGGCATTGTCCACAGCAGTCTGAAACTTACACCTCTGACCCCCCACAGTAATGCGCTAGGAAGAAGCAGGCAACTATTATGGATGTACGGTGCCACGTAGTGATGTGTGCGCATAAAGGCAATAAAATGGTACCTTTTTTTTGCTGCCTGCTGGAGACCTTTTTTTACAGCCAAAACAATAAATATTGCGCTCATCATGCTAGTCAGCTGATTTTGCGCTTATTTCATGAGTCGCAAAATGAGGAAATGCTGGAGGGTCTGACCGTTACACTGTACAAAACTACACTGTACCCCACTCCACTCAACTCCACTTTACAACACACCACTTTACGCTAGTCCACTGTACACCAATCCACTCTACGCCACTCCAGTCTTCACCACTCTACTGTGCGACACTCCACTGTACCTCACTCCACTGAATGATATTCCACTGTATGCACCTCTATTGTATGCCACTCCACTCTACGCTGTTCCACTTTATGCCACTCCATTCTATACTATCCGCTGTACTCCACTTCACTGTACTCTATTCCACTGTATGCCACCCCACCATATGCCACTCCACTGTAAACCACTCCACAAGTACACTCTGCACTATTCTGCTGTACGCCATTCTATTCCACACCACTCCACTCCAATGTATGCCATTATAATCTACACCACTCCACTGTATGCTACTCCACTATATCCTATTCGACTATACACCACTATTCTATACGCCACTGCATTGTACACCACTACACTCTATGCTATTCCACTGTACACCACTACACTTTACCTCACTCCGCTCTATGCCACTCCACTGTACAAAACTCCACTCTACGCTACTGTATTCTACGCTATTCCACTCTACGCCATTCCCGTCTACGCCACTCCACTCTACGCTATTCCACTGCACGCCACTCCACTTTACGCTATTCCACTGCACGCCACTCCACTTTAGTCTGCTATACAACACTACACTGTATGACACTTCAGTGTACAACACTGTCCTCCACTCTACGGTATGACACTTCACTTAACAACACTCCATTCAATGACACAAAACTGTACGCTTTAAAATACATTTTTATAAAAAAACATTCAAACAATGAAAACACCAAAGGTTAAAACTTTGTTTTAGTTAGGAACACTTTATTTATTCTTTCCATACAAACCAAACCTAAGCTAAACAAAGATTAAAATTCTAAAGTTATAGTTATACCTTAAGTTTATAATTTACCCACCACCTTTAAATTACTATAACTTTGTTCTTTAGATACAAACCAAACAAGCTACACAAAAATTATGAATTCCAAACTTATACTTATACTTTTAATTTATAATTCACGCAATACCTTCAAATTATTTTAACTTGCGCACCTTCACACACAGTGTATTGAACACTGTAGCCACACTACAATAACTATAACTAGCCACTTTAACATTCACTGTGTTCTCGCAAATGATGTCATTTGTGATGTTATCAGTGTTACTGTAAATGGTATTATATTTGACGGTATAGCTAATACAATATAAAAGGGTATAAGGGGTGCATGGAGAAGGCGCGAGTTAAAGTTAATGTAGTGTGGCTACCGAGTTTAATACACTGTGTATGGAGGTGCGCGAGGTATGACTCCACTTTAACCTTTGTTTTTGTACTATATATATATATATATATATTACACTTTTACACAATGTCTGTAGTCAATATGTAGTTATTCTTGAATACGTGAGTCAGAGTTTCCATAGGAAGAGCGTTTTTTGTTTTCCTAATAACTGTGGAGCAGTGTGACAAATCTTCACAAACCTTTCCAAAAAAACAAATTCATCCACCTCAGCTCCGCCCTAGGTTATCTGTCAACATACTTCTGTCAGTTATGTATAATTGGCGAAATTTCTGTTTTTTTGGTATTTAACCTGTAGTGTTTTTTTTGTTTTTTTAACGCACAATAAAATCTTACTACCTTTCTCACGTATAAGTTTAATCTTTGTTATTTTAGCAACAAAATTTAGCTATATCTATATTTGCATTTCACTCAAACAGTTAAGCAGAAAACGTTCTTGTACCACACAAAGCATGTTTCTCCTACCTCAACCCACATTACAATCTCAATGTTGCATCCTATTACATAACGAGCGTTAAATGATTTACAATCTTGTCTATTGGGAAAATCTTCAAATCAATCCTCAGAAAGTGCACATAATAGACTTTTAAACGCAAATTCCCTTTCTAGATTTAACAGGGCTGTTCCTGGCCTCCTCAAAAGTACATGCAGTTACAATACAATTCAAAAACTATGAAATCATCCCCAGAGTCTATGCGTGGATTTGAATTAAGCTAGAGAGCCTTCATCACAGGAATTAGACATGCAAAATAAGCGAAGCAAAACTCAATATGCAAAGGGTCTATCAAAGGGCAAGGGGAGGGGCACATAAAGTGCCACAAAACAGCATCAACTCTTGCATGTTACAAACTAAACTTAACTGGAAGCGAATCACTATTTTGTGTAGTTGCAATAAAAGATAGGCACATTAAAACCTGAAAAGTACGAACCCGCCCTTCAACAACAACCCTGGTAATCGGGCGAAAGGAGTACATTCTACTTCCAAATGCAGTGGTACTGAGGGGTTTTGCTGCCTACTTCTTCTTTGTCAGTACTTTCTCATCGTGCACTACACCTGCAGCTTTCCTGCATTCAGATTTAGGGGGATATTTATCAAGGGCTTGTGTCGGCCTTGCATCACGTAGTGTGACAAGGGTGTCGCAAGCACTAAGTCAAATTCATCAAGCGACGCAAGAGCTCAAATGCATAATTTCCCAGCAATTGCGTGAATCTGGCTGCATCACGCAGGAGTGCATTTTTGCAATGTAGGTGTTCCCGAGTAAGTTCCGTTGCAAACGTGACACAGTGGTATTTATCATCATATCACTGTGTTACATATTAAGGCATAGTTTATCGCAATGATAGAAATGCACCAGGTTTGCTGTGCATCCCCAACGCAGGAGTAGGAAATGATGCAGCGGCTGTAGTATAAAAATCTAACCATCACAGTACACTTTGGGAAGCTCAACTTCGCCATGGAGGTCATCATATTGCAATTGTGAGTAGGTAGGAGACAACCACGTAGGCAGCGAAGGAGGAAGGAACGTGTTTTTATCCATCAGTGCATATTCCTCATTGATCTCAGCGAAGAGGAGGTCATACAATTATACAGAGCGAAGAAGGAGTCTATTATGGAATTGTATCAGGGATTCTAATGCGGAAAGTAAGTGTCATGACAGCATGGTTGTAGCTCTGTAACAAACTTGTGTGTGATTCATAATAGTGGTAACAGTGTAATGTGTATGGCAAGGTAATCCACACATGGAAACTTATCACTCTGATTTATTAAGCAAATATAACATCACATGTCTAGGCATATTGTGTAACAAACAAGGAGCCCTGTTCATGTGAACAAAGTGTCAATATAGGTGTTTGTAAGTATTTCAGCTTGAAATACGGGGATGATATAACTAACAGAATCTGCATGTCATACCAAACTACACTCTGCATAGACATTAGGCACAGTGTCACCAGGTTAGCCATCACATTGCAATCATTGCACAACAGATTGATGCAGGAAATATGGCAGTAGCATCCCAACTTTAGGTGTATCTTGATTACAGCATTAAAAAATGCAAATTACATCTCACTGTGTGGCAACTCAGGGGTGTGAGACATTTCTCTAGCGTCCAAATCCCTTACTATTACCACTTACCTATGGTGTAGCTATTGATATCATGTCTCAGGGGTGTCTGACCCTCCATCAGAGGTGTCCATGTCAGATTTATGTAGAATGGAGTGACAGTGGCCCCATAAAACTGATGCCCTGGCAGCCGCTTGGATTTAGGGCAGCTAATGTATTGAATCAAAGTTTCCTACAAAGTAATAGCTCTTAGCCAGTCTTATGCACAATGTGAAGGTATATGTCCTCTTGGCAGGGAACTTGTGCTGTGTCTTTCCAGATATCCCATGGATGGCAGCCTGCATATCTCAGATGTTAATGTATTTGAAAGAGCATAGAGTGCCAATATAATTTATGATGCACCTATGGTGCTCCAGTATACCTCACAGCATGGATACAAATGTATTGCCCTACGTTAAGCCAGCAGGACATAAGCATTAGAATTGCTTAATTTGACAATTAAAATATCCGGCCCATGGTTTTTCTATAATTTGACAACTCAGTGCCAGCCTCATGAGCAGTTTCTAAACTATGGGGCATATTTCTCAATCTTTCACACAGCACTCTGCGTCAAGCCACCTTGCAGCGCTGCGTGAAAGGGCAGGAATGCACTGTAATTCCAACATACAGTTCTTTCTTGTCCTTTCCTAATGGTGGTGTACTTTTGGCTGCCTAGCACCAATTCAGGCACCCTTGCATCATGGTGCAAGGGGGCCTGCATTGTAGGAAGAATGGTTTTTGGGCAGGATGGGACACCAGGCTGCAAGAACACACTCCTGAGAGGCTTTTTCCTCTTTTTTTGTGTGCTGCTGAATGCAGTACAGGTAGAAAGAGGTCAAAACAATGAGAAATAATGATCTTTCTACTCATTAATCCTCACTTGGGGACGTGATGCATTTTGACGCATTTTCATGTCTACCAATAATACTAAATGTAGGAAGCCGTCAAAACCCTTCGGTCGATGTATGGAGACCCATGGAATGCCTCCCTGCCGCAAAGTAAGGCCAGGCAGTGAATTGTGCTGCCTTGCGTAACTCAAGATTACTCAAGAGATGCAGAGTCACGCAAGCTACCCTTGCTTAGCTTAACACATCTCCCTTTGCTTTTGACCTGACCTTGCACCCCCTTGCATGAATCAAGGCCAACACAAAAACGTTAAATATCCAGCCCATGGTTTTTTTTTCCAATCATATATCAATATGAGTGGGAATCACTGGTATGAGTGAAATGCGTGGTTGTATAATGTAACTAAAGAGATTTTGGTCAACCTACACTGACCTTCATCTTGTAAGATTGACTTATGGTAATTGGAAATGTCATTGTAATAAAGGCATATTGAACATATCTATACCACTAATAGATGTATGTATGGACTGGCTTTTTTCTTTCATAACAATGTGAGTAAGTTATGGAAATAAGAGATGTTCATACAAACCTTGGTCTAATATGATGTACGTTTTTCTCCCTAGCTCACTCGTCTGCTGATATGGCAAAAACGGTAGTCTGGCGAATGGCAAGATATGGGTGCATTAAAAAAATAGTGCATGGTTTCAGAAAGATAGGGCGTTGATATGACCGAGAAAGGGCAGCAGGTACATGGGCTGCCTCAACAAGATCTCAGGCCAAACAGAAACCCCCGGTAACTACCAACACTCAAGTGTCCACTCAGATGCAAAGCAGCACACAGCCCACCCCTGGACCTGCATGTCTACAGCAGCCAGCACCAACAGTCCACAAGAGAAAAGGACGTGCAGCATACTACATGATACAGAGACTGGAAACGACAATGCATAGGATGGGCAGGCTACTGGTCAAGATGGCAAAGGAGCAGAAAAAAAAGACAAAGATTTTAATGAAATGCCACTAGGCCTTAATAAACATTGCCACACAGATTTAACCCTGGACTTTCCCTCAAAACATTCCCTTCCCTGTATTTTTTACCTGTTTATATAGTACTTTAAGTGTAATCAGTTAGTTAGTGTTGAGTGCAGGTTTAGAGATAGTGTAGGTTAGATATAGTTAAGTAAGATATTTTGAGGTAGGTTTTAGTGTAAGTTTTTTTTATAATGTTTATGGTGTTTAGTGGACGGGGTGAATGTTTACGTTTTTTAATAATGTTTAAGGTTTTTAGTGGGTGGGAGTGAATGTTTTGTGTTTAATAAAAAAAAGTGTCAGAATCCTTTTGACAAGTGTTTGTCATCTTCAAATTAAAGTTATGAATACACCCATATTCATACTTTAAACACTGGAAATGGGGCTCAGTTTTTTTGCACACAGCACAACACAAGTAGTCTCCTTACTGCAGCGCTGAGTGAAAAGGAGAGGGCAGGAAAGTGCTGTATTTTACATGATCTGACAGATTCCTGCTCTCTGCCTGTGCTGGCACACCCACTGCTGCCTAGCTCTAATGCAAACACCCTTGCACCACAGTGCCATGGGGACCATGTTGTTGACTGAAATAATTTTTGTGCAGGAAGTGACATCTGCCTGGCTTGAACCAATCCTCATATGCATTAGCTTCTTGCTAAGTGTGCATAATGCAGCTGACTTTGAAAGAGGACGCAGCGTAACGTAAGGCTGCTATTTTGCCCTGTGTTGCATTACTCCACATTTCCCAAGACGCACAAGGCCACACTAGGTGGCTTAGCATGGCTTGGTAACTCTCATTCAAGGTATTGTGTTGCCCTTGTGCCCCCTCGTGTAGCGCATGTTCAATGCAAATCCATTATAAATAAGGGCATTAGTATCTGGCCAGTATTGGTTCAACCATCCAGAGTCATTTATTGATGATAAACGTTTGTGTGAGCAGTGAGGTATACAAGGTTTGTAATATTGTTGTACTAAATACTTTGCAGCATAGATATGGATCAATGGAACAGTGTGTTGGGACCACATACCTCACACATTCTTTTTAGAGGTGGTAAATATTTGTGTACTTTGCAATGATCTCACTGTGAGTCCATCAAGATGAGGTTGCCTGCACATTTACTCTGACGTTCCATAGAAGTATTACACATTGCTCACTCTACCATTGCAGTGGATAGCGTTGTACTAGTCACATATATGAATACTCTTGTCAGACCTGTATCATTTTACTAATGGCCTATAAAAGGCTCAACGATAGGGCTAGTCCACAATGATCAGTCTTTCCATACAAAGTCCGTCTGCAGACGGACGCGCAGTTTCTACGCAAGCCACAAGCACATAACCAATAATAAAGCGGAGGACATCGCTGCCATTAAAAAGGGAAAGCATATATCCAAGGAGATTAACTTCTTCACATATTATTGCCTAAATACATAGACATAAAAGGTCAAACGTCCATCGATATCAATAAGGAATTATCCGGTAGAGAATGCACAATCTGCAAACTACCCTTCATGCCAACAGGCCTGTAAAAATGAGGACCTGATACTCCTGGTTATGATATCTAAGAGGACACCCGCCCACTCACCTGAAAAAATATATAAATAGGGTGGTCCTGATGAAGTAGGCAGTCATGTACATCCACCGAAACGTACGTTGACCAGATCATGGGAAATCCCTCAAAGATAACATCAAAGTGAAATACATTGTGATTCATTCAGTCCGCTTGTTCGTCATCGGTGTATATCATATAAATGAACTGAGGCTCTTTTTTCCCACCCATTTCCTTTGTGTGTGATTGTTTCGTTTGTGAGAATGTGGTGTGTTTGGTGAGATTAGCTGATTTGAGGTAGCATTTGTCTCCAATTGGGGGTATAGGTATGAATCAATAGAATGTACATATATGTCTTTCCATGTATTTTATTTGTAAATAATACATCTTGCACGTGTTCAAAATGAAATGTTTACGATTAACCTGTTTGTATTTTTGCACATTGAGATCTCCGAATAGAAATGTTTATATCTGTATAAATTGAGACTCTCAAAAAGATAAATTCTTAAAAATTATAAAAATGATGAAAATGTATTAATAACATTTATTATCTTTTGTATACCTTTGTATGGAAAGACTGATCATTGTGGAATAGCCCTATCGTTGAGCCTTTTATAGGCCATTAGTAAAATGTTTTCCTCTCCCCCTGACTCCTGGACCTAGAAGTATCCATAGGGGGTATTCTGCGATATTTAGCATTGTACTAGTTGCACATTCAAAGACTGCATGTGATATTTAATTTAGGCCCTTCTTCTTTAGGTTTAAGAATTTTTGCTTTTGTTTTTGTTCAGAATGTATGAAGACTTTTGAGATTAGACTGTACAAATCTGGTAATAGGATTTAAAATGTGTTTATTATTAACCAGGTTCAGATTCTTACATTACATTAAACTTTTTTAATATCATCACATAGTGCCAAATACCAATGTGTAGTGGTTCCCAATACATGTAGCTAGAAATGGTACTTCACATTCACATGTGTTACATATGAATCGTGGGGAGAAACAAATTGCTATTAGCAAACATGGGTGCTATTTGACAAGTACATTTGGACAAGATCAAATACTTCACATAGAGTACCGTAGTGGGTTGCAAAGAAGGTGGCATAATGTTCTACACAGGACAGATTGCAAAACTGGCTTGGGGAATACACGAATGCTTATCAGGAAGTTCTGGTTCGGAAACTCCTCTGATGAGTGTTCTGCTTCCACTGGAAGCTATGTTGTTAGAATGGGAGGCAGATGAGTGATGGTATTTGCCTCTGAAACATATCCATCAGAGGCAGTAGATCTAATTCCCATGTTCCCAATTACGTTTCTGAATGCCAGTAAGGCAGCATGGTAGTCCCTGGGAAGGGCTTGCTGTCTGGACAACACAGCTACGATGTTGCTAGTGAGGGCACTTGTTGATGCCATGAAGGAATTCATCTTGACCTCCAAACGTTTACCTAAAGCTTCCAGTCCTCTTTCCAAGGACTGAATGGGTGAATTGATGGCTCCCAGATGGCTAACAACATCACTGGTGTCAGATGTTGAAGGCTGGTGTTGTTGCTCCTTCTGCATCATGACACCAGTGATGGAGAAATCAATCTCATGGAGCCAAGAGTAGGTGTCTGAAATAGCCTTTGACAACCCCTTATTGGGGCTGAAACACCTATGGACTCCTTCGGGAGTGCCCATTATAGTCTCCATCCCAGCCTGACTTCATCAACCATTCGCTGCAGGACTCTTACCGCTCGCCGTTGGAATGTCACTTGGAGGTTCTCAGAGTCCTCATCTGTAATATGATATGTTGATGGTCCATGTCCATCCAGTCTGGGTTGGTTCATCTGGAGTCCCAACAACGTTGTCTTCCCTTGCCAAAACCGGAGGAGTGTTAGATTTGAAAATCCCATTCTCGTTATATACTAATTTTACGTTATATTAGGTTAGCAGTGTGCGGCTAAATGAGACACCATTCGTATTCACGTTATGTAACCCACTGAGTTATCCATGCAATGTGCGAGCTTCAGTTAGCAAGTGTGACTCCATTTTGTATTTCGTAATCCCAATTAGGGTGTGTCCGTACCAGGCCTCACTATTCGTACTGCTTGCCTCAGCAGAACGCTGTATTCAGTTATTATTTTCTCTTCTGCTCAAGGTTGCCTTCTGACTTACTAATGAATAGGCCATTTTGCCCTCGCATACCTATCTTTGTGTGTAGCTCTGCTCCCACGTTAGGAGACGCCGAAACCCAGCACAGCAACCTTGAGATAGTGATAGCGTGTACCCATCTGGCAAGTGGTAGCCCATCCTTCTGTGCCTCCTTTGTTCATGTTCGGCCTAAGCCGGTAACTTTCCATTGTGGGCGTGGTTAGGAGGCCTTTGGGAGAGATGATTATGCGTTGCCGACTGTTGGGGGATCAGTCCCTCGGCAGACATCTTAGGGTGCAGGTCAGAGTGGACTCCTCTGCCGAGTATTGGTAATAAACAATTGTTTTATATTCTCTACTGTCTGACCGACTCTTCATTTTGGGGAAGGCGATTAGGAGGTTGTAGAAAACCCGGGTGGCCCTTTTCGGGCCACTTCCTTCAGTTGGCGCCCGAACAGGGACTCCGCAAGGTGACCCGACTCGCCCGTAATTGGGTTGTAGGGTCGGGGTGGTGTCCGGTCGGTCGGTCGGATCGGGGATCCCCACACAATAAGAGCCCGGTTCTCTTGGCTGCCCCACCCGTCTGATCGGGCGACTCCTCGTCTAGTGGTCACCGGCTGGAGTCCTGAGAAGGCGGAACCTTGGATTTGACCATTTGGTCTGAAGAGTCGGCAGTGGAGAATAATATTGCTCGACCTGAGTGCACCAGGTGAGTGACTTGAATTTTTGGAAAATGTGGCGCCATGGTTGAACGGCACGAGCCTACGGGCTGTGTCTGGTACAGTCTCCGGACTGTCTTGAACTTGGTGGGTTTGCGGACCCTTGAAGGACACAGAGTGTTTGTGAATGGTCTACCAGGCCAACTGGAAATTCGGCCCATTCTTGAAAATGTTTGCGGCTGTTTGCGAACAATCTGCCAGGCCAACTGGAAATTCGGCTTATTCTTGAAAAGGTCTGGGGCTAGAGCCTGTCTTCTTGTCTTGGTACAGTCTGCGGACTGTCTTGTTTTGGTACAGTCTGCGGACTGTCTTGTGCGGTTTTGGACCGTTTCGATTTGGTTCTTGGATCATTTGTTGGTTGGTGTTTTATTTGTCCATTGGGGACAGTGTATGTGTCTTATATTAAGATGCCTTGTCTAAGTAAGTTAGGGTGTTTTGGATGTTGGTGTTGTTCCACTGAAGCTCGATTGGAAGAAAGGCAGCCGGCGCCTCCAGAGGGTACCCCAAATTTTGATGTATACATCAAGCATGGCATTGGACCTATTATGTTTAGCACGTTGTGGAATAAATATACGAGGGACAATGTCGATCTACAGTGGCCGCTTACTGGCACATTTGATGAGCAAAAGTTGAATTACTTGCAGGACAAATTGTTCGCCAAAAAGAGCAGACAGTCGATGTTTGATTCTCTGAGAACATGGCAGAAGGAAGCAAAGCAATGACGTATGAGAGCAGAGAAGCAAGCCCGGAGGGGACAGATGCAAACGATAACGCAGAAGGCAATAGCTTATGATAGAGAAAAGAGCGAGAAAGGCATAGAGTGTGCAGACAGGAAGTTTCGATTGCAGAGTGATAAGTGTTATGTGGCTAGAGAGGAAGGTGATGTTTTTGTTGAGGAGTTGTTGGATTCTCGACCCCCACCTCCTTATGCCCCCGAACGGATATATCCCGTAATCCCGGCACCTCAGTCTTCGGCCTCTGGTTCTGTTATTCCTACTCTTTCTGTTTCTAGCTCTACTGCTTCGGCCTCGGCCCCGCCTGCTTCTTCCCCACTTTCGCCAGTTACAGGGGCGGGTGCCATCTGTTCCTCTACTCTGTCTCCTGACTCTGTGCCTGTGGTTACGCCTCCTCTTACTCCTGCGGCACAGTCTTTTAGCACGATGATACCTGTTTCTTCATCTGCTCTTTCCCCTTTGAGTGTGTTACCTCAGGCATCGCAAAGTGCCGAGACGCCTGTGCGTGGAGTGCATGAAGTGAATTGGGCAGCGGCACGTGAACGCATGGATAAAGTGTTGGTACGCTCTGCTGTGGGTGATGAGGAAAAGAGAATGGTGGCTGTCCAGGCTGCACAGTGGGCCCGGAATCCGATTTATAGTGTGGAAAATGTGTGGAGCATGATGAAAGATTATGAGCTGTTTATACAGCAACATGCCCTTAAGCATATGTCGGCTACGCTGATAGGATTGTGGGAACAGTGCTTCAAGGGTATTGCACCGCAGATAATTTATGACATTCAGGATAGGGTATATACTACAGATATGGCCCCAAATGAGGTTTTCAGTAATGTGACGACATTGGTGGGTTATCGGGGTAGATTGCTCCAGAAGGTCCCGACGACAGTGTCACAGTTTCCCATGAGGGAAGTTCATCCCATTTACCACCCCGAAATACCAGAGTTGCGAGATGGGAATAATATTGTTACTCGCCCACGAGTGGCGGCCCATTTCCAGGAACAGTGGATCTACACTCCTTGGAAGAGGAGTGAGGTAATATCACTAAAAGGACAGTTGCCGGACCCTCGGAAAAATCCAACTGCGTACTATAAAGAATTGACGGAGGCGGCCTCCTCCACGGTGATGACATTAGATGATATAGAGTTGTTTTTCGGTCTGTTGGTACCGGTAGATATATGGAGACAGGTGCACACACAGGATCATGTGGTGGAATTGGGTGGAACATGGAATGAGATCAGGGCATGGGATAAGGAGCGCAAGCCCGGCGAGAAACCGAAGGCGGAGTTATTAGCCTTGCCGGGGCGTATTATCACTTACATGCATTCCCTTATCCCGCCGAGACGAGTGGATTGGGACAAGTTGACTGCATGTCGTCAGAAGAAGGATGAAAGTGTGTCTGATTTTTTTACTAGGTTTGAAGGGGTGTTTCTGGATTTTAGTGGTCAGGATCTATCGCTGGAGTGGTGTTCGTCTGTTCGTCAACAGGTCTGTCACTAATTTGCTTCCCGAGATTGCGACTAGGTTGCAGGCGTCGGAAAGTACTTGGACCACCTCCTCCCCATCAGTAATATTGAGTATGGCACAGTACTACGAGCATAGGGAGAATGAGGACAAAGAGAAGGTGGAGAAAAAGTCAAAGGAGTTGAAGATGAGGGTGTTGATGCAGCAGGTGGCAAGGGGAAGCGGGAGAGGTAGGGGTTCGGGTCCCGCTCAGCGGGGATCCCGGTCTGACCAGAACAGTACATCGGGTGCACCCGTGGGATACAACCAATGTGCGTACTGTAAAAAGGAGGAGCATTGGCGAAGTGAGTGTCCGGAGTTTCTGCAGAAGGTTGAGGCCCCGAGAGGTAGGGGTTTTAGAGGACGTGGTAGAGGAGGATGGGGCCAAAGAGAGGGACAGTCTGAGGATACATCGTATGATCAGCAGAGCAAAAACTATTTCGACGAACCCCGGGGAAGGCAGTACTATCATGACGACTATGACATGGACGAAGTGACGGGGATGTCCCACAGCTAGGACAGCCAGGGACAGGGTAAGGGACCGGTTCCAGTGCCTGTAGATCAGCGGGGACCTTATGTCACTGCGGATTTACAGGGCACGCCCAAGACATTCCTACTTGACACGGGTGCTATGAATAGCTCTGTTTCTCGTTTGCTGGTCCCATGGGCAGCTCTGTCTGGCCAAAACAATGTTTCGGTAGGTTTTTCAGGCATGCCGGTTGTCAGCCCCATTTCCAAACCTCTTCCTTTGACTATTGGTCCCTTTACGGTGGACTCGCCGTTTCTGTTAACGACAAATTGTGGGGAGAATTTGATGGGATTGGATTTGTTGAAGAGATTACATGCCACCATCTTTTGTTCTCCAGATGGTGTTTACATGACCGTTGGGCCACAAGTGGCTCGCGCCAAACAATGCTTTGCAAAAGACGCACCCCTCCCCGCAGAGTTCAAGGAGGTGCCCCGTAGTTTATGGGCAGCAGGAGACACGGATGTGTGGTTACTCCAGATCCAGCCGGTCTCTATTACGATTAAGGACAATGCTGTATTGCCACGTATTCCCCAGTATAAGATTTCACAAGCAGGAGAAAGGGCTTTGTTGCAAATAATACAGGATTTGATTAAGTCTGGTGTGGTTGAGGAGACAGTGGCGAATGTGTGTAATAGCCCTATCCTTCCGATTGTCAAGAAGGCACCCTTGGACTCTCTGATGCTCACCCTGATGTTTATCGCTTTGTAATTGACCTCAGGGAGGTCAATAAAATTGTTGTGCCCCAATATCCTGTAGTCCCAGACATTACCACAATATTGACAATGATTCCTCCGACAGCAAAGTTCTTTTCCGTCATTGATTTGAAAAATGCTTTCTTTAGCATTCCAATTCATACAGATAGCAGATATCTGTTTGGATTCGCCTTAGCCGGCAGGAGCTTTAGATTCTGTCGTGCTCCTCAAGGCTATACAGAAAGTCCTAGTATCTATAGTCAAGCTTTAAAAAGTCAATTGGATTCTTTGGTGCTTCCCACTGGTAATGTGCTATTACAGTACGTTGACGACCTCCTTGTGGCCTCTGATACTGAGGATGGTTGTAAAGATGCCACTGTCACATTGTTGTTACATTTGGCGTCCCATGGCCATAAGGTGTCCCTTTCCAAATTTCAATATTGTCGACAGGAGGTCACCTACTTAGGTCACCTACTGTCGAAGGAAGGTCGCAGACTAACACCTGAGCGTATAGCTGCTATCACTAATATGCCTGTTCCTAAGACCCAACGTGAAGTCCTTGCATTTATTGGTATTACCTCGTATTGTCGACACTGGATCCCCAATTATTCCTTACTAACAAAACCCCTCCTTCACCTGACCACCAAAGAAGTGCATGAACCCCTGCCTTGGACATCTGCATGCCAGCAAGCTTTTGAGCAATTAAAGGCTGCGCTTTGCTCTGCTCCTGTGCTTGGTACTCCTGATTACCAGAAGCCTTTTGTGCTTTACGTACATGAGGCGGACGGTTGCGCGCTTTCTGTTTTAACACAGGGTTTTGGTGGTAAGCAAAGACCCTGCGCTTATTTTTCTGCGATGCTGGATAACATAACCAGAGCGCTCCCGAGCTGTCTGAGAGCTGCCGCGGCAGTGGCAGTTTCTATCAGACAATCGGCGGGGCTCGTTCTTGATACTGAACTCACAGTAATGGTACCTCATGCTGTGGATACGCTTTTGAATAAGACAAAGACACGGTAAACAGCGTTTAGTTCGCATGCTAAACAACGCATGCCATAACAACGCGGTTGTTACAACGACTGCGTTGTTATTTTGCATACCGTTACAACGCAAGTCGGAACAACGACTTGCGTTAGGGGGCAGAAGGTGTTGGATTTAAAATCCAACACCTTCCCTAGTGTCCGCACAGACTGGAGTTGGAATAGTAAATTATACTATTCCAACATCCAGCGCCCCCTAAAAGCAAGTCGTTGTTCCGACTTGCGTTGTAACGGTATGCGAAATAACGCGGTCGTTGTAACGACCGCGTTGTTATGGCATGCGTTGTAAACGCATGCGAAAAAACTTCATATATTCCAAAGACACAGCACCTTACTAGTGCACGTCTGACTGGATATGAACTAACCTTGTTTGCTCCGCACATTACCATCAAAAGATGTGCCACTCTGAATCCAGCCATGTTACTACCCCTCCCTTCGACGAGCAATGACACAGATGCACATGATTGTGTGTACAGAACGGAAGAGGAGACGAAAGGACGGGTAGACCTGACTGATGTTCCCCTATCTGAACCCCAAGGGGAACTATATGTCGATGGCTCTTCCTTCAAACTACCAGATGGCACCACCACTGCAGCATATGCAATTACAACGTTACACACTATATTTGAGACATCCCGTGTCCCATACCAATCAGCCCAAGCTGCGGAGCTGGTTGCTCTTCTTAGGGCTTGTGAGTTGAGTGAGGGACTGACTGTCAATATTTATACTGACAGCCAGTACGCCTTTGGGGTCGCCCATAATTTTGGACGCCTCTGGGCGGAGAGAGGGTTCTTAACATCACATGGATTACGCATACAGAATGGACCATTGATACATAGACTCTTGTCGGCTCTAACACTTCCCAAAAGGTTAGCGATAATAAAATATAGTGCCCACAAAGCAATAACAGATGATGTTGGTAGAGGGAATGCGTTTGCAGATCAAACAGCTAAAGAGACAGCGAGATCAAAGATGAAACAGATGTTTGTGGCAGGTCCGGCTAGGTGGGTCCCAGACAATGGAATGTTCGAAGATTCATTAGAAAGCGTCAAGGAGATACAAAGCGAGGCAACCCTAGACGAATTGGCAATATGGCAGGAGAGTACAGGGTGTCTGGATGAGGATGGGTGCTGGACTGATAAGTCCGAGAAACAGCGATTGATGTTACCTAATGCCTATGTACTTCCTGTGGTTACCATGGCCCATGGCCCAGCCCACATTAGCGCCAAGGGAATATATAAGGTGTTGGACCCAGTGTGGCAGAACGACAATATTTCCAAGGTAGCCACTCATTTAGTGAAACACTGTATGATTTGTGTGACACATAATCCTGGGAAAGGTACTCCTACACCCTCTGGTAATTTTGCACCACCTTCCTTCCCTTTCTAGGTTCTCCAGATGGATTTCATCGAAATGGAACAAGTCAACAATTTGAAGTATGTGCTGGTAGTGATTTGTGCATTCAGTAAATGGATTGAAGCTTACCCCACTAAAGAGAATACGGCTATGGCGACGGCGAAGGCACTCCTAAAAGAGTTCTTCCCGTGCTTCGGATTGCCACGAGTGATTTGGAGTGACAACGGAAGTCACTTCAATTCCAAGGTCATCCAACTGGTGTGCGAAGGTCTGCACATCAAGCAGAAGTTTCATGCAGCTAACCACCCCCAGTCAGCAGGGCTAGTTGAGAAATATAACGGCACTCTTAAGCTGAAGTTAGCAAAAATACAGGGAAGCACAGGATTGCGATGGCCAGATGCATTGCCCCTGGCCTTGTTATCTACCAGGGCGACGGCACACTCTAGGACAGGGTTGTCACCGTATGAGGTAGTGTTTGGTTGCCCCGCCAATATCTGGGGCGTTCCAAGGCCAAAGCGCTTCTCTGAGATAGAGCACCCTTTGCTTATAGATTACCTGTATGAGTTAACTAAAGATCTTCGTTCTCTTCATCAACAGATTCAGGAGACACTACAGCCGGTACCAGAGGGGCCGGGCATCAGCTACAGCCTGGAGATTACGTCCTCGTCAAGAACTTCCAGAGG
Source organism: Calotriton arnoldi (assembly GCA_963921515.1). Taxonomy (NCBI): domain Eukaryota; kingdom Metazoa; phylum Chordata; class Amphibia; order Caudata; family Salamandridae; genus Calotriton; species Calotriton arnoldi. The sequence goes on from CAWUFW010000161.1 coordinate 131,973, forward strand.
AATAGCTGCCTGGAGCCCTGCTGGAAGGGCCCCCTGTTGGTCCTCCTTGCCACTAGAACGGCGGTGAAACTCGAAGGCTGGAAAAATTGGGTGCATGGTACTCATTGCAAGAAGATTCCTCTCCCACTTCCCTACGACAAGTGGGTGCTCGACGGCATTGCTGACCAAGAAGCGGAGAGGGTGCCCTGTTTTGTTCCCTTCTCTGACGCCCAGCTAAGGGGGGTGCAGACGGAAGCAGAGAGTGACGCCGCCCTGCTTGAGGCGGTCCCTCTGGAGATAAGGGCAGCCCCAGTTTCTCCCCCATCTGATTCACAGGCACCTGAGTCCCCCTGCCTTTCTGAGCCTGAGTTTCAACCCCTTTTTGTTGATGAAACAGTGCCTGGAGTTGACAGGTACAACTTGCGCCCACGAAAGAAGGACAGTGCGCCAGAGGGACAGTCCAGGAGTGAGGGAAGGACTTGAGATTAGGGTGTAGGTACTATGTCTGCAGTGCCTGCGTCAGATTAGGGTAAATAACACTGGTGCACTGCCTGAGACACTGGACAGGATCGTTGAGGGTACTTGCCCAGGAGGGAGGGTGCCCTATCCTGCAAGAAGAAGGATTTGTTTCCAGCAAGGGCCGCAATCGCGCGACCCCCACGAGGGAGTGCTTCAGAACACCATTGTTGATGAACGATAGGAGCCTGCCAGCGAGGCTCTAAACGGACGCTGGGTAACTTGTGTCCCTCTGGTCGGTTGTATTTTTGTGGCTCCAGTTCTTAAGGCTTTTCTCATGTTCCTATTTGGCTGTGCTGTCATGGAAGAAGAACAGCCCCTAGCGGCACCACCACCAGGGCGGAGTAGTCCTGTGTGGTCTAGCTGGTCTATTAAGTGTAAGATAGTGGTGGTAGTGTTCCTCCTCATAGTAATGATAACACTGTTTGAAGTAGTATGGTATTTAGAAGAACAGCATCCTGTGCACACCTTGATAGGGACTACCCTGGGTCCACCTGAGCATCTGTTCGTTACGTTGCCCCCACATAAAGAACGACATAGACAGACATATGTTGAAAATGCCTTCCTGCAAATGCTTCACCAGGTACACAATACGACGAATGCCACGAATTGCTGGGTTTGTGGATTACTCCCCTCAGTTATGCACAAGAATGATTTGCTGGTGTCTTTACCACTTTCCTATCTAAGTAGTTGTGAGGCATGGTTCCTGTTGCTTTCCATGGTGTATATACATTATCATACTGATGCTATGAATATGACGGAGTCTGATTATGGGGCAGTGTTGGAATACATAGTAGTACACCAAGGTTATACACCTGGGACAGGAGGAAAGGAGGATACCTTACATCCACATGCTTGTATGAATGTTTACAAGGGTAACAAGAATGCCACATGGCTGCAAAATGAAATGTTGGATTTTCAGGGGTTCAATGTTACCGAATATTTTAAATGTTTCCATGCACGAAATATCACTGAAGATAAAGCCATGCCCGTACCTGTGGTTCATACAGCAGCCAGTTTTTGTGTCGAAGGATCTGGGAATATTCCAGTGGGACAGAGCAGTTGCAACTATACCTATGGATTAAACACTTCTAGTAGCCCACCTTTGCTCACCCCCCCTAATGTATACTTTGTTTATGGGGGGCAGGCTTACACCTGGCTCCCTAGGGGATGGTCTGGCCGGTGTTATGTCTCTTTCCTTCTACCTCCTGTTTACATTGCACCGTCCAACTATCACAAAGATCATAGGCTGCAGCGGAGAAGTGTATATTTGTCCTGAGTAAGGAGAATTATTGACACAGCAGATATCGATCAAACTGATACTACTCTACAACAATTCATAGATGCCATGAAGGGTATTGTGCCTTTCTGGGGACCTATGTATAACAGTGTCAGCATTCGTCGCCTCACCAGGGTTGTTGAAGGGGTCATCAACACTACAGCGGGCATACTCACTAACATCACAGCTGAGCTTCAGGCTACAAGACTTGTTGCTCTTCAAAATCGTATGGTTTTAGACGTCATCCTTGCAGATAGGGGTGGAGCTTGTCGCGTCATAGGCAGCAGTTGCTGCGTTTACATCCCAGACCACGCCCCTAATGTATACTCCGCTATCCAGAAGCTACACAGGCTTGCATCCGATATTCATCAGGAGAATGGTTCATGGTCCTTGACAGGGTGGTTTTGGGGTCTGATATCATCCTGGGGTTGGAAGATACTTCTTTTCCTAGTAGCTATTGCAGGTGTCATCTTCACGTGCTGCCTATGTGTCAATTGTCTTCCAGCATGCTGTTTATGTTTATGTTTATGGATTTTGTAAAGCGCATAGCTGCCCATGGGCCTCCCAGCGCTGCGAACCAGGAATAGGTGCGTATGCCTCTCAGCCTGGGAATAGCCAGGTCTTTAGTTTCTTTCTGAAAGTTTGTTCCTCCGTGGTCATTCTTAGCTCTAATGGTATTGAGTTCCATAATTTCGGTGCCAGATGTGAGAAGGATCTTCCCCCCCATCTGGCTCTCCTTATTCTGGTTGTTGTGGCAAGATGTTCCGAGGAGGATCTCAGAATTCTGTCTGGTATGTATGGAGTGATCAAAGTTTTCAGTAGTGTTGGGCCTTTTCCCTTAAGGGCTCTATGTGCTATACATAGCGCTTTAAACTTGATCCTTGCATGCACGGGCAGCCAGTGTAATGATTTCAGAGCTGACTTAGTGGATTCATGCCGAGGGATTTTTCGTAAAAGTCTGACTGCCGCGTTTTGCACCACCTGCAGTCTGTTAAGAACATATTTAGGTGACCCCAGAAAGAGAATGTTCCCATAGTCCAGGCGGGACACCACCAATGCCTGAACCACGGTTCTCTGTGCTTTCTCTGGGATGAGGTCCAAGATTTTTCGGAGCATCCTCAGGATTCCGAAACAAGTAGCCGCAAGTTTGCTGGCTTGAGTCTCCATTGTGAGGTGGATCTAACCATACTCCCAGGTTTTTTATGGAGTTTTTATGTCCCGGTGGGTGCCCTAGTTCTTCCGGCCAGTTCACGGAAATTTGCGGATTTATTTTGTTGCCCAAAAACATGAGTTCAGTCTTGTCCCCATTAAGTTTTAGCCTGCTGTAGGTCATCCAGATGGCTATTTTTATCATGCACGGGACTACCGAATTATTTATTGATTCGGCATCCTTTGCAACAGAAATTACCAGTTGGGTGTCATCTGCATAGGTAATTATTGACAGTCCAAATTCCTGGACAATGTCAGCCAATGGCTGCATATATAGGTTGAACAGTGTGGGGCTCAGGGAAGAGCCCTGGGGAACCCCACATGTGACTTTGAAACTATCTGATAGCAATCCTCCTTCAGTTATTTGGAAGGACCGGTCATTCAGAAAAGATACGATCCATTTTAGGGCCTGACCCTGAATTCCTGCCCTTTCAAGCCTGGATGCGAGCGTCGTATGGTCCACAGTATCGAACGCTGCGCTCAGGTCTAGCAGAAGGATAGCGGCCTCGCCCCCCTGGTCTAGAATGCCCTTCAGTTTTTATGTTACCAGCAATAGGGCGGATTCAGTACTATGTGAGGGTCTAAAGCCCATTTGGGTCGGATGGAGGATCGAATTCTCCTCTAGAAACTGGGACAGTGAGGAGTTTACATGCTTTTCGGCAATCTTACCTAGCGTGGGAAGGAGCGAAATAGGGCGAAAGTTGGCCAGGTCTGTTGGATCTAGATGTGATTTTTTGATTAACGGGCGTACTATGGCATGTTTCCAGGTTTTCGGTACTGTACCCTGGCTGAGGGAGAGGTTAAGTAGGGTTGTAGCGGGTGTTATGACTATATCCCCCGCCTGTGCCAGTATGTGGGGGGGAATAGGGTCCAGAGGGGAGCCAGATTTCATTCCCTGTAGGATCTTGGATGTAATGTCTACATCCAATTCAGGGAATGCTTCAAGTGTAGGTTTCCCCCAAGTCTCTAAGTCCGCTGGGTTACCATGCGGGTCTCGGATGTGAACATTCTCTGACAAGGAATTGTAAATAGTGTCAATCTTCTGTACCTATTGTGTGAGTAAACTCACCCCTGCCCCATAATTGCCAGGCCGTAATGATAAAGTCTCTAATATGATGATGCAGGAAATACAGGATATGATGCAGATAGATGAGGGTATTTTTGAGTACTAGAAATATCTTGCTATACGTATGTTGCACATTTCCTTTGGATACAACAGTCACTATGCATTTTCTATTTTCCCTGTTTAGAATTGTAAAGACCCTACCTGCTAGCGTCAATAAAGCATTTAGCCTCCCCTGCTAAAAGGAGGGTCTGTTAGATTTGAAATTCCCATTCTCGTTATATACTTATTTTACGTTATATTAGGTTAGCAGTGTGCGGCTAAATGAGACACCATTCGTATTCACGTTATGTAACCCACTGAGTTATCCATGCAATGTGCGAGCTTCAGTTAGCAAGTGTGACTCCATTTTGTATTTCGTAATCCCAATTAGGCTGTGTCCGTACCAGACCTCACTATTCGTACTGCTTGCCTCAGCAGAACGCTGTATTCAGTTATTATTTTCTCTTCTGCTCAAGGTTGCCTTCTGACATACTAATGAATAGGCCATTTTGCCCTCGCATACCTATCTTTGTGTGTAGCTCTGCTCCCGTGTTAGGAGACGCCGAAACCCAGCACGGCAACCTTGAGATAGTGATAGCGTGTACCCATCTGGCAGGTGGTAGCCCATCCTTCTGTGCCTCCTTTGTTCATGTTCGGCCTAAGCCGGTAACTTTCCAATGTGGGCGTGGTTAGGAGGCCTTTGGGAGAGATAATTATGCGTTGCCGACTGTTGGGGGGTCAGTCCCTCGGCAGACATCTTAGGGTGCAGGTCAGAGTGGACTCCTCTGCAGAGTATTGGTAATAAACAATTGTTTTGTATTCTCTACTGTCTGACCGACTCTTCATTTTGGGGAAGGCGATTAGGAGGTTGTAGAAAACCCGGGTAGCCCTTTTCGGGCCACTTCCTTCAGGAGATGCTTCTAATGTGTCCTGGATCTGTTGGAAGGTTACTTCATCCATGGGGGACAGGCTGGAGTCATCAACAGGTTGAACATTACAGACAGGCTGATCTCCAGCATACAGGGATAAGTAGAACATATGTTTCTACAAGTGAATATGCCCATGTTGTACTGTTGTTACTTTTTACATGACAATCCATGTACAATGATCTCACACCCTCATTATTCACTAGGGGCATATTTCTATTAATTTCACACAACGCAACACAGCTAGCCAGCTTGCTCCGCTGCCCCTCGTGAAAGGGAGAGGACAGGTATGGGCCACATCTAACATTATACGGTGCATTCCTATTCTCTCTGCCTGCACTGATGCAAAATGTGCTGCCTAGCACCAGCGCAGGCACACTTGCACCAGGTTGTAAGGGTGCCTGCATTTGATCTATGTATCAGTTTGTGCCCCAGCACTAGACGAAAGATGTAATACACCATATGTTGTTAAATAGAACACATTCCTGCACTCTACCTTTCACGCAGTACAGCACACCAAGCTGCCTTGCTGCACTGTCTTGCATGCCATATGTGCATAGTAGCACCCTAAGGGTCATATTTTCAAAAATGCACACAATACTACACAAAGCCACCTTGCTGCACTGCATTAAAGGAGAAGGGCATGTAAGTGCCATATTTCACATGTTACGGGGCAAACCTGTCCTTTCCTAGTGCACACACATCTCCAGACTCCTCAAAACCTGAATCCAAGGACCAGCTCTCAAGTGGATAGCCTCCTTTCCTGACTGGAAGAATGCAATGGGACAAGCTCGCTCCGCTCACCTCAGAACCCATGGACCTCATCTGCGGTGTCCGCAAGGCTCGTCACTCAGCCCCACTCTCTACAGCATATATATGAATCTTCTAACAAGCATTATTTAGACCCACGGACTCAACATCTTCTCTTACGCCGATGACACCCAAATCATCCTATCCCTCTCAGAAGACAACAGCACCAACAAAAGAAAATTCAAAATGTGCATGACCAACGTGGCCAACTTGATGAGAGATAACTACCTCAAACTCAACCTGACAAGTTGGAAGAGCTGATATTCTGCAACAATAACTTACCCTGGGACTCTACATGGTGGGCCACAGAACTGGGCCCACCCTCCACCCTCCAACCATGCCAGAAACCTGAGTATCATCCTGGGCACCAACCTCACCATGAGACATCAAATCAATGCCGTCACCTCCACCTGATTTCACATATTTTGCATGCTCAGAAAAATTGTCAAATGGCTCCCTACTGACACCAGAAAGACCTTCACCCAGGCCCTCATCAGAAGCTGGCTGGACTACGGCAACGCCCTCTACTACAGCATCTCTTTACACCTGCTACACAAACTGCAAACCATCCAAAACCCCGCCGCCAGACTAGTACTCAACCTTCCTCGCCGCATGGACATCACACCTCATCTCAGCTTAGAAAACTACAGTGGCTCCCCATTCAGAAACGCTGGTAGCTCAAGAACCTCTCCCACCCCTACAGGGCACTACAATACCAGGGTCCCACTTACCTCAACCTGTATCTATACTTCCATCAACTAACCAGGAACGTCTGCTCTGCTTCACTTGCACTCACCCACACCCCTGTATCTATAGAAGCAAGACAGAAGGTAGGGCGTTCTCTTACTTGGCAGCCAAATCAAGGAACGACCTCCCCCAGCACTTCAGGACAGCTGTGTCACTTATGGATTTTCACAAGAAACTGAAAACCTGGCTCTTCAACTGATGCTACTTGCAGAGCATGCACCTACTCAGCACCTGGAAACCCTTTTGGGTGACAAGGTCACGCTCTACAAAGCCAAATTACATTACATTACACTTTTGCCTGGCTAGCCCCAGCACAGGCACACTTGCGTCATGCTGCAAGGGAGCTTACATTGGCACAAGGCTGCAAAAAGTGGGACAGCCCTAGAAAAGGACAGTAATGTACTGCATAATGTTAAATATGGGGCTTTACCTTTCACACAGCGCAGTGAAGCCATGTGACTTGCTGCATTGCACTGCAGGAAAGTTTGATATATATGCTTCTAAGTATCTAATGCAACTCAGGGCCACGCAAGGTGTCACTGCTGGCCTGGATTTTATATTTTGCCTCGCCCTTGAATCTCCTTTCATGGTATAAGGGCAACACTCAGCGGTGGCCCCCATTAGGGTGGAGGAGCATCAACCCCCCGTGCTTCCAGTGCAGCAAAGGTGAAAAATAAAATGGTAATAAAATGAATTACCATTTTATTTTTCACTGCTGCCAGCCCAAACAGTGTTTGAGGGTGGGACCATTGCTGCTCACTGGCAGCAGGGGAGTGTTGCTCATTCCAGTTTAAAGTGCGCATGTCACTTGGGCCGTCTGTCTTGCGGCACCCAGCCTGAAAGCTGGGTGGAGAGCAGGCACAGGCCCAAGTGCCTGCTGGAGTATCACAGCCCACTCCAGCCAATCCTGGAGCTGCTCTCATGCTGCTCATCTGCAGCATGAGAGCAGCATCCGGATTTGGAGAGGGGAGTTGGCTGAGGCTCCATGAGGACTCGCACTGACGACGTTCGAGAAGAAAACATGGAGAACAAGGAAGCATGGGTAAGTACATTTTTAATTTTGTTATCTTTTGGGCCACTGACAGACAGTGTGAGAAACTCGCATTGCCTTGAACCTCAACTCCAGAGCTCTCTGTCATGGCCTATTATAAACAACAATCTGTTAATGAGCCTGTCAGGAAGTGCCTGTCCCAATCGACGGAGTAGAAGATGACGAGAGAGAGGACCTGTTTCCCTCATGCATATCTCCCCTCCTTTATTCACAGCCCCCATCCGTTACGTGGCGTAACACCCATCAGCTGGAAACCGAGGAGGACTTTCTAAGAGACTGTCCCTTTAAGCTGAATCCATGAGGAACTGAGATCACTGACATCAGGGGTCAAACAGTATATGCGGGCCTTCTAAGTACGCCCGAGCGCGAGTTGTTAAAAAAAAAAAACATCGGAGGAAGGAGCAGCGTTGGCGAAAGACCACTCGGAGGACCGGGAACCACAAGAGGTGTCGACGCCAGAAACCGGAGACCCAACGGAGCCCAGAGACCGAAGCAACTTCAGTGGTGAAAGTACAGTGATTCCGGCAGCGGTCGAGAGACCTGAAGAAACCGGAGACTCAGCACAAAAGAATATACTAGAAGCACCCCGCCACGGCCTCGGAGGGATGTGGCTCTCCCAGGTGCATGAGCGCTTACGGGGTTATTTAAAAGGGAAAGAAGTCAGAAAATAATTGAGGGGTTGGAGAGGGAGGAGTGGGAAAAACCAAAATTAACAAGGGAGAAACATAGAAGAATATTTCGTTTCTTAGTTCTTTTTTTTATTTATTTTTGTTATTACTCATTGCTGCTCTCCCTCTCTTCACTTCACGCCTTGACACGGGTGAAATCGGGTGTGATAATTCTTTTTTTGTGTATCCCTCACTCCCTCCCTTGCTTAAACAAAGAAGAAATAAGCCACTAAAATAAAGCACTTACCTGAGCCTTTCTTTTGTCTGAGGGACGAGGGTGGCCAGGAAGACTCCTCAAAGGGGCTACCCCGGAGGCCCTATGGAAAAGGAGACAAGAAAAGAAAAGAACATTTAGAAGAGTTGTTAAAGTGCACAATAAAACTTATATAAAGGAGCCTTACATGCACTGAGTCCCATTCTTGTTGGAAAAACGTTAGAGAGCCATGATTGAGACCTTTGGCATTTGAGCCTAAAGGCATGGTGATTTATGTCAATGCCTATCACTGGGTTTGGCTCTCGGTCTGCTCGACGTCCCTCCACTGTTGAGGGTCACCTTCCGCCACTGGCAACACTGAAGATTGATAAATGTGCCCCTAGGTTGTTGTCCCAGCAATCAGATGGTAATTTCATTTAACTGTTGCTTATTTGACAAATGATCATTCTGTCCATGTACAATTCTCTGACATTACTTGACATTACACATCTTGTTTTCACTCACCCTGTACTTCTTGCTGGTCCTCTACATCAGCACTGTCCTGACCTTTCACTCCAGCTACCTACTCTGTTGGAATGAGGGATACCACCTGCTCCTCCAATGGGTCCAACTCCTCCTGGACATCAGGTGCTCCTCTGGTACTCATGGCTGCCTTTAGGCTCCTGGCCAGTTTTTCATTGGTCCTACATTTGTAATCGTGCCACCTCTTCTTACACTCACTACAGTCCTACTTGTTTGCGCAATGCAGTTGATCTTGTCCACTATAAATTGCGAGATAGCATCCGTCTTCGCTAATGGCATTTGGAGGTGACAAATAATAGATGCTCATCACCTCATTGATGAGTATTTGGTTTTCCTTCTAATTGAAGCTTGACTTCCTCTTCTTTTTCCCCAGGGATGTTGGCAGGTCTTCAGGGTTAGGGTTGTTGCCCTCCTGGCTTCCTTCCATGTTTCTACTGGTAGTCTAAATTGTGTTGCTCTGTTTGCTTTTTCAAGGGTTCCTGTGACATGATGCACTCCTACGTGACGCAATGCTGATTTGCAGCATGTAAAGGTGTTTTATGGGAAACAGTCTTTACCATGCAGTCTTTACCACAGCATGCATTTACCACGAAGTCATCAATACGCGTGTCATTACCACAAATTTATGTTTAAGTATATAGGTTAGTATATTGGTAAGTATTTTGGGATATTTTTTTTTTCAAATAGGTGATTTTTAGTTATCAGATTATCACTTAAATGTCTTAGTAATAATGTACACAATAATGTAAATATTAATAATATTTTTATAAATGTTCTAAGAAATTTGTAACACTAAAATGTAGGAACGGGATGCAAGGGTTATAGGGGTATTGGGTGGGGGAGTGTATTAATAATCAGGTATGTATTTAAATACCTGAGTATTAATGTATACAATGTTGTAAATAATAATAATATTTTTAAACATGTGGTTAGAATAATTTGTATCTCTAACATTTAGGCTTGGGATGCAAGGGATATAGGGGTATTGGGTGGGGATGTGTATTAATACTCAGGTATTTATTTAAATACCCGAGTAGTCATTTATATAATAATCTAAATACCAGTAAATTTTTAAACATGTCATAAGAATAATTTGAAACACTAAAATTTCGGCATGAGATGCAAGGGATATAGGGGTATTGGGTGGTCAAGTGTATTAATACTTAGGCATTAATTTTATTACTTGAGTATTAATTTATACAGTAATTTAAAATAAAATTAAAATGTCCTAGCAACTAATAAGTAATTTCTAACACTGAGAATTTGGCGCTGGATGCAAGGGATATATGTATTTAGTGTGGGGAAGTGTATTAATACTAAGGTATTATTTTAATACTTGAGTATTAATTTATGCCACAACATGATTGCTAATAAAATTAATTTGTATGTGCTTAGAAATTTGTAACAGAAATTTAGGGACAGGATGTAAGGTATATAGGGGTATAGAGTGGAGAAGTGTATTAATGCTCACATATTTATTCAAATACCGGAGTATTAATTTTTAATCAATGAAATAGTACAAATTAAATTTTTTCCATATTTCAACATTATAGAACACTATTCTAAAAAATTATAAATTATTAGAAATATTTTGTGAACTAAAAAATAATATAAATAAAATACATTTGTAATTGTTGTTAATTTAGTTAATAAAAAAAGCACACCATTTTTTAAAATAAATATTTATTACAACATTTTTTTTAAATCTGTAAAAAATGTCATAAATATGTATTGAATTTTTATAATGTATTCACTTTCCCACACTTTCCAATTCCTTTCAATGGGAGAAAGTGTCCTGTTTCTGTTTTTACTTTCAGCCATGGCGTACGCAGTTGTGCGTCTGTATCGACAGTTGGTCGAGAGTCATGGTGGAGATCGGAAGTAAGGAAGAGCTGCGGTCAGGTAAGAACAACTTTATTTGCATATTTAAAGTATATAGGTGACTAAATGTATTGCAATGATAGATGGGGGTAGGTATATAATAGTAAGGATGTATGATGTTGTATTATTTCTATGTTTTAAACACATTTTCATTCCCAAACACGCTGCTATAGTATGCCCGCATTGGGATGGTTGCATTTTTTTCAATTTACGTTTAAAAAAGTGATAAAGTACATTAGCAAGTACTTTTTTAAACGTTTTTAAAAAAAAAAAAATTTGCTATTTTTTTCGTTGTGTTTTTGAATTTCAAACATACAATGCGCACTTGGTGGAAACAGGCCGGAGCATGTGGTCGGAGTTCATTTGGAATTTCTTATGGATTTTGTTTCCTTAGAAAATAAACTGTTTGGGAATTTGTACATGTTGTAAAATTTTTATCGACTTTCGTGGATTATGGGTTTTTTTCTGAGTTTGTACATCTACATCGGATTTCTGCACGGGAATTTCATTTTTGGAACAGTCTTTTTAAATGGCATTTTTGATGATCCATTCTTCAAACACTGGAGGGATTTTTGTATTGAGAAAATAATTTGTTTTTCAATTTAACATATTTTTCGGGTTATGGACTGAGGTTTGGATGTTGGATACACATTTGGATAGTTGGAGCGCGAAAGACTCTTGGTGACAGGTGGAGCTAAAACATTGCCAAGAGTTGAAAAAAGAACACTTCTGCAGGTAGGCGGAAACTGTTTGTTACATTTGAGATAAAAATGTTTACAAAATGCCAATTTCAATTTGAATGTTGTTAAAACAGGCAAGTAATGGGACAGGGTGTTAGACAATGTTAGTAATTTAAGATATAGGCAATATTTGCTAGGTAGTCTGATGCACCCATCAAAGAAAAATCTTTGATCTTTGCCAATAGTCTTTCTGACATTTCTTTGCTTCTTTTAGAAACCCCGGGGTTCAGACTGCCTGTAAAAGATTGAGCAATTTTCATTTGCTGGAAACTTTTCTCCTTCTTCAAAATTTCCAGGAAGTGATATAGATGTGGGGGGTGTTTGCCAATAGATTTGTTGAAGGAGTTGTGCCAGCCCTCAATGGCATTGTTAGCCTTCACACCTCCCTCTAAGCAGGTCCCTTAGCAATTCCAACAGTCAATAGGGAACCTTGGCTTCCTCCTGTGACTCGACCTGCTTAGATGGCCAATGAAAGTGTCTTCAAAATAATTAAGGGCCTTATTATGATAGCGGGCAGTCGGACCACCGCCCGCTATTACAGTGGTCAGGAGACTGCCTGAGAAGCAGGCGGCGGTCTGACCGCCCAATTACGATGCAACCGCCGGGCTGGCAGTCGCAAAGTGCTCATTTTCATGGAGGCTGTGCTGCGGCCCAGGAAAAGGGCCACAGCACAAGCCGCTGTGAACAGTTGCACTTCCTGCACATCCATGGACTGTGTGCCATGCACCATGTGGTGCATGGCACATGGTTCATTGATGTGAGTGTGGGCACTACATGTGCCCCCCCGGCCATTTTGCCATGGCCCATGAGGGACGGGGGCCCTGTTTGGGCCCCCAAAGTCTGTTTCCGACAGCCTGTATATGGCGGTGTTCCCACCATGAACAGGCTGTCTGAAAGGGAGATCACAATCCCGACGGCAGTGACTGGCTTGGCACCGCCTCCATTCAGGACTACGATTCCGACCGCCGCCCATGGGATCTGAGATGCTGTCCCCTGACAGAATAGGGTCAGACCAACAGCACTGTAATGCTGTAGTCATACCGAAGGACTGTTGGCGGTCCCATCGCCATCATAATGAGGCCCTTAGTAAGGGTGCCAATTTCTCCTCATTTTGTGTAAAATAGTCAGATTCAGTAATTGATGTGTAGAACTTGTCTACACACTCAGGAGGAATGAAGAATAAGGCAGTAAGTTTTCATAATTTAAATTGCAATTTACTGTCAGACATATAATTCTCAACTAAGGATGTTTTTTAATTTTATTCCAATATGCTTGAGAAAAGTGAAAAAAATATCCTTGAATTTAAGTGGTGGGGTACAATTTACAAATGGTGTTAATCATTGTTAATTCAAAGTAAATTATCACTTTTCTAGGACTTTTATAAGGTTTTGGATTTTATCACTGTCAAAAATTCAGTATATGTTGAGGATTGTTTGTAAACTGTATACTAGTGGTATGGTTATGTTATTTATTTTAGCATGAATAGTGTATGTTTGGGTGAATGGATGGGGTGTGGATTTAAACATACCATCCATCATCCACACCTCACTATTCTCAAGTGTTACCAGGTTATGTGCAATTGCAAAAATTAGTATTCTTTTTTGAGGGGTTTCGCTGCCTTGCAGTAGGAAAGTTTTATTTAATGAAAGTAATAGTTAGTTCTGGGGGAATATTAATATCTGAAAAGGTCAATGGGGTCACACGTTGGGGATTGCCTGTTTTTGTCTCTGGATCATCCTTCTAAGGTTGGGAATTGAGGGCAGACTAGTAGCTACATGAATGGGAATGTTTTGTGCTACCTCCCTCAGAACTGTGCCACAGGGTTCATTGGAGGTGGATACAAGATTTTGTATTTGTTGGATGTTTTCTCGTACTTCTATCTCCATTGCAGAAGCAGGGTGGTTATGTTCAGAGCTGCTTTCAACACAGTCACCTAGTGTAACCGCTCTGCCTGTGCAATGGGATGAAAAATATTGCAAACACCTCCAATGACTCCTGGGCTCAGTCAATCGATCCTTGCAATAAAGATAGCCATCGTATTTCAGAAGTTGCTTTTCCCTTCTTGACCCTTCTTGATTTTACATACATAGCTTGTCTAGCTTTAGCCATTATTGTTGAATCTGTTAACAAAAATGAAACAGAAAGAAGTGTATGTTACTGTATTTTTGGTATTGTATTCATTTTTGCACTCTGTTACTTTGCCTGTTTGGAAAAAATATGCAAATGGTTTTGTTCATTTTACCTTTCTGTGGAGAAAATGAACACATTAGATACCCGATTGAAAATGCGAAGGTGCATTGTTGACTAGCATATTTTACCTAGGAAAAAATGTACTTTGTTAGAGAAGGAGAAATGGAAAGGTGAGATTTCTTTACCTGTACTATGGTCTGTCTTGGTACTTTAGAAGGGAGGACTGCGATTTTCAAATTCCGCCTTGGACTTTGTGATTTTAGACTTTCAGCGTTGTCGGTTTTCTGGTTGTGGAGATAATAACATAAAATACGTTATAAGTTTTATATCCTTTGGTATTGTTAGGTTTTGGTTTGTTGGTGACTTCATTTATTTATGTTCACTTATTTCAAAATCGGTGATGCCTCCTGATGTTTTTTGTTTGTAAGGTGTGAATTTTCAGGCTTTCCTCAGCATTTGGACTATCTGTTTAAAATGTTTTCTCTTCCTTTTTTCTAGTATTTTATTCACCCACTCTCTCACTGTTCAGAACCTGCCCTGAGTTATGACCCCAGTGGAGTTAGAATAGAAAATTTGCCACCACTCACTGTTCAGCAGCTGCCCTGAGGGATGCCTGCAGCGGAGTTTGAATAATAAATTTGACCACCCCAGTCACTATCCAACAACTGCCCTGAGAGACGCCCCCAGCAGCACTAGAATAGTAATTTTGCCCTCAATCACTGCCCAGCACCTGCCCTGAGGGACGCCCTCAGCGGAGCTAGACTAGTAAATTTGCCCCCAGTTATTGTCCAGCACCTGCCCTGTGGGAGGCCTTCAATGGAGTTGGAATAGTAATTTTGACCCCAGTCACTGTCCAGCACCTGCCCTGAGGGACACCCCCACCAGAGTTAGAATAGTAATTTTGCCCCCAGTCACTGTCCAGCACCTGCCCTGAGGAATGGCCCCAGCAGTGTTAGAACAGTAACATTGCCCCCAGTCCCTGTCCATCACCTGCCCCGAGGGACGCCCCCAGCGGAGTTAGATTAGTAAATTTGCCACCACTCACTGTTCGGCAGAATACTTAGGGCCTGATTACAAGTTTGGCGGTCCATCGGACCGCTGAACCCGTGGTGGAGGGCGGTGGTGGTCGGGGACCGCCGCACTAGTGGTCCGACCGCCGTATTACAACTACAGCAGTCGGATCTCCAGAGGACCTTCGCAACTGCCAGGGAATAGTGGCGCGGTGGTCAGAGGCACGCAATATGCTGGCGGTGCCACTGCGACACTCCCAAGCATATTACAAGTTTTCCGCACCACCAGGATTTCATGGTGGTGTTCACGTCATGAAATTCTGGCGGTGAGTAAACAAAGCTCCTGTACCTCTGGGCCCTTAGGTGCATGAAGGGGGCACATGGTGCCCCCCCCCCTTTGTGCATGCACCCCCTTTCCTGCCCAGCATGAACTTAATAGTTCATGAAGTGCAGGAAAGGGCTTTGGTGTTCCCATTGCGGTGCCTTTTTCAAATGCACCGCCGTGGGAACGCCAATGGACTGCCCGCCAGACAACAAGAAAACTTGTAATCTGGCGGGCGGCGGTTGAGTTTGACGGTGCGGGCGGTGGAGTGCCGCCGCGCTCCCGCACCACCAAACTATTAATCAGACCCTAAGTTTAAAAAATATTTTTAAAAATAAGTTTGTAAATTTTTATTTTAGTTTCAGGAAAAAAGTAATTTATAATTACTTACATTTCGGTAATTGAATGGAGTAGAATATGATTTTTTTTTAATGAGATGTCAAAATCTGTGAAATAAAGAAAAAAATTATTAATATTTATCTTTTGGAGTAATTTGGGCATACTGTAGATATGGTTTGTTTAAACGTTGTACTTACTTTGCCTGGTTGATGGCAGTGTCTCCTCAGCAAACTGTCACGTTCCTCAGAGAGTCCGAGAGACGTGTGGTCACGAGCAGTGTCAGTGTACCACTGGTCACAAAATGGAGTTTGGCTCAATTTATATGTTTTGTTTCTAGGGAAAACCACATTTCAAACAAAAATATGTTTTGGAATCTGCATTTTAACATGTTTCTTTTACTGACAGAATGTGTATTTAATTGTAATGGTAGAAAACTATGTTTATTGCAGTCCGTGCATACTACGACAGCCATTTTAGCTTTGGACAGTATGTATTATTAGCATTAAAACAAAGGAAGGACTACTCTTGAAACTGGATTGTTTCAGATGTATTTCTGTAAGTTATAGATGTATTGTATGTCACTTTCACCAATAATATTTAGTGGTAAAATTATTTTTTGAGGTAACATTACTGCCCAGCTGCATTTTAGAGAATGTCAAAATCTCATTTTTTGTGGTGACATTTTTTTATGCAGAAACCTTTATTTTAAATGTAAAATATAGCTGCGTTGTTACGGTATGCATGGTAAAAGTATGCGTGGTAATGGTAGTTTTCAATGTATCGCTATGAGTATGCATGGTAGTGGTATGCTTGGTAAAGACGAGCGTGGTTCAGGCATATTCGTGGTTTAGGCCGTGTTGTAAAGGCATGCATGGAAATGGCATTCGTGTGTCCATCATACAACTGTGTTTTACGATACGCAAATCGACATTGTGTCACCTTTGTACTTGTTGTATTACGGCACTTTGCACCATAATCAACTACTTTGCCTCACGATGCATGACGCATCTCGGGGCCTTACGCCATGGTGCGCTATATGATTCACACAGCGTATCCATGGCGCGGAAAACTGCCGTAACATGGTGCAATTCATTTGGACAAAATGCTGTGCAACGCCAGGGCCAGATTTATCAACGTTTTGCTTCGTCCTTGCACCACATAAGGGGGCATGCACAAGGGCAACGCAAATCCTAATTTAGATTTATCAAGCCACGCAAGGCCACCTTGCATGGTCCTGCATGGCTTGATAGATCTGGAGTAACGCAAAGCAGTGCAAATCGCTGCCTTGCGTTACTGTGCCCCTGGGAGGCGTTCCATCCACCTATGGAATTTGGCGCATTCCAGATTTACCAATATTGAGAGACCTGGAAACGCATCATAAAGCTGCGCCTCACCAGGTGCGGCTTAATTGGAGAAATATCTTTATTTCTCCCTACTTTTTCCTCTTCTGCAGCACACAGAGAAAGAGGAAAATGCCTTTGGGGATTTTTTTGTGCAGGAAGGTGTACCTTCCTGCGCAAAATGAATACTGCCTCCAACGCAGGCTCCCTTGTACCATGACGCCAGGATGCCTGCGTTGGCGCTAGGCAGCCAAAAGTGTGCCAGCACTAGGAAAGGACAGGAATGGGCCGTATAATGCTAAATACAGCACATTCCTGCCCTTTCACGCAGTGCAGGGCAGCAAGGGGACTTGCTGCATTGCAATGCGTGAAATAGTGATAAATATGGGCCTTAATATTTTATTGTGGCATTGCATTCTTGTGTAATCAGCAGATGACAACCTTTTTTTCACCACATTTATCACCCTTAGCATTCCATCACACAGCTCTAATAGTAGTTTTTGCCATAGGAAACTGAGGAAGCTGGGTGGGTAGGGTGGGTTACTGAGGTCCACGCGAACCAACACAACAGTGCTCAGTGACAGCACTGGAACCTAATGGCAACCGATGCTCTAATTGTAGAGTTTTTTAAACATGGTGTTCATTTTATGACTCTTATGGCTTAGTTACACTGAAAGTGAGATTATTACTGTGTCTGAAGATTTAAATATTTAGATGATTTTTATTTGTTTGTCATTCTAAAAAATGAAATTATATCTCCGCTTTGTTGGTGATAATTCACTTACGAGCTAACTCGTACCACCTGATAGCAAGCAGTGCTGATCTGAAAACAGCAAATCACGCTGTGCTATGGCCGTCTTTTGAACTTTCCCTTTTCTTTTTCCTTTCCCTTGTCCTATTTCTCTTCGCCTTCTGTTACATTTCCATTTGGCTTCGCATTTGGCCCCTTGTCCTGCCCTACCCTTCTACCCTGCCCCCCCCTCCCTACACACACACACACACACACACAACCACCTCATCTCCTTCCCTCCCTTCCCAATTTGTATCCATGCTTTTCAATCTGTCGGGCATTCAAATGAATTACATTACCCCGTGTTGGTCTTAAATACATTTGAGTTTTCAAAATACACAGTATAATTATGCCGTATTCCCCTTTCACTTTTTTTTTTCTTTTCGAAAACTCGTTTAGCTAGTTTGATTTTGCGCCAGGATTAATAATGTAATAAATAACACATTCATGCTATGCTGAGTATTGCTTAAAGCACGCGGACCTCTCTGGGAAGCAGTGATGTCAGTGGTGTGAGCTTGTCGACTGATGTATGGCCACATTGGCGGGCGTTATGAAACGAATATAATGGGATGTTGACATATAAATTATAAGTGCGTCACACCATTGAGGCCCGCCATGGTGTGTCCTGCTCCTTTGGCCTGCGAGCGTGCCGCTCTCACTGCGGGTCTGAGTGTTACTCGCTAAAATCAGGGACTGAATGAACCGCCCCCACCACCCGCCCCGACCCTATCACTACCCTTTCATACCTAAGTGTGAAAAATGTATGTTGGCACCCCATAAAAATGACTTAACTGAATGTTACGCTGATGGATCATTCTAGACCACATTTTCCACTTCGGATGCCAAAGTCGTCCCAGAGACTCCATTATAACTAAATTGTGACTGGCAGAGAGCCCTAAACGGCTTCTCTGTGGCTACTTGGGGAGTCAGGTGAACAAATCGGAGGTGAGTCACCATCTGCCTCCCCAAAGTGTGGCTAAGGCCTCGCTCCATGAGTAATGCCCTTTCTTTGCTACTGGTACGCCACAAATCACGCTGCCTTTCTCAAGTGTAGGAACTCACAAGGCTAGTTTATTGGTTAATATAGTCTGCCAACTGTTTTTTTTAACTTCTTGAAATTTTTTACGCCAGATCTCCATAGTAGTCTCTCATCTTTAAAGGCCTTGGGAAGGTGCCACTCTCCTGTCTAAAGATCCTTGAGTGACTGATACACACACTCACTCATAACTCATAGGGGCCGATTCCGATTCGGGCCGGAAATCTCTCCGACCGAGCCGGACTCAGAGAGATTTCCGACCGAATCGGACCCTGGCAGCCCGACTGAACGAGTACGATGCGCACGTATGCCATCGGACTCGATTCGGTCGGACTCCCATTGAAGTCAATGGGAGCCAGTCGTACGACGCATACACGGGCTCCCATTGACTCAATGGGCACGACGCGAACAAGGGCGCCCCCTACAGCGTGTTCGCGTCGATGCGGGTCGCGCCATACATGCACGTGTAGGGGGGACCCATGGCTCTCCCCTGTGTGCGACTCGCGTGCCTACGCTTCCAGGGGGGTCCGACACGGACCCCCAAAGTGCGGCTCCGACAGCTCCTTGGAGCCGGACTGCGCGAGTCGGTCGGAGCGGTCGAGGTGCGCATCGTACTTACCCGGCCGGGGAACGTCTCCATTGCGCGGTGCGAGTCATCCCCGTGCGAGTCGGTCGGAGCGGTCGGGTCCTGCGAACGAGTCGGTCGGAGATTTCGCGAGCGCACGCATCGTACTCGCTCGCCCGGACGCACGTACGACTCGGTCGGGAAATAGGGCTCCGAATCGGATCCGGTTAAGCCGAATCCGATTCGGTGCCCTACCGGCCGAGATCGGAATCGGCCCCATAGTCTCCATCTGGCACCTTAAGAGCAGTCTATGAAGGCGGAGGCCACATATACACGTCATGCGCTTCTACTCTTGCTGGAAAGATGTAACACGCTTCGTGGGGACAGGAATGTCTGAATGCTGTAAGTTACGCAACTGCAAAGTCCCACGGTATTCCTGATTTTTTTGTGCACACTAAGCACGACAGTCATGTGAACAGCCTGTCACCTGGCATGAGTAAAGGTATTGAGACCCAAAGTGGGACTCTATGGTCTGGAAGGATGCACCAAGCTTGTCAGTGGTGTAACGAAAGTTGAAGGGGCCCCCCTGCAAAGTACATGGATCCCACACCCTCCTCCGGAGTCAGTCAGGAGCTCTCAGGCCAGGGTACTGTGCTGAGGGGGACCCTGGATCTCGGGCCCCCCTGCACCGCAGGTGCTGCGGGGGCCTATATTATTGCACTGAAGCGTCTCCTGCTCACTACATGGCACTACTATCCATGTACTGAATTCGGTGGTGACAGCATACTGTTTTGAATCAGTAGTGCCAGGCAGGGCCTTTTCCCTGCTCATGGTAACAAGCAAGTTGCTTACTGGCTTCGCATTGTAAAGTTCTGCTGAAGCGATCTATGCAGGTCCTCACGCAGACATGGTGTGCTTGTGGTAAGTGAATGTTGAGAACAGAGAGTGATTGGTAGCATAGAGCGGTATGACAGGTGATAGAGTAGTATAAGACTAGTGGGATCCATTTTGTATTACCACGGGTAAAGCATGGCACAATATTGAGGCTGGGGCACAGATCTGCAGCTAAGCAAATTTCATTGTTGACATTCCTGAGGGTTTTGCATATTTAGGTGTGGGAGGATGGAGACAGAGCTGCCTTTAGAAATGAAGCAGTCAACTTTCAACAGTGGTCTGCCTCATAATTCCTTCCTGTGTGATCCCATTAGATTTGATCGAGGTGTGGAGACAGCCATCTCCTTTGTAGTGCAGAGGAAACCATTCTGCCAGGGCCGGCCTTTTTGTTTCTCCCAGGGTTGCTCCTCCCAGAAGGTGGTTGGCTGCCACTGACTGTGCTCTTCTTTTGGGTGCCCTACTACCAGACACATCTTATCACTCCCTGCTGTAGAACCATCACATGTTAATAAAGTCTTCCCTGGAGAGGAGTGACACGCTATCTGAAGAAACCACCTCCAACCAGGTTCAGAACAGTGAAAGTGGACTCAAAACTCCCTGTCTGGAAACTGGTTATCAGTAAGGGACTGAAACCATCCAAAGGTGTTGCAGAAATTCTCACTGACCGAAGAATGGCGCTCCGCAGAGTATCAGGTAGTTCTTGAGATCCAAAGGTGGTATCACTGACTGTCTCCCAGTACCATCACATGAATGTCTACATCTACTGGAGGATTGTTGTGGCTCCACCTTGGTAAGGCGCCTGTCCGGTCTGCTTGGAGAGGGGAGAGGAAGGCACAACCGCAGCAGGAAGACTACCTACAGGAAAAGCCCAACTGCAGACCCCCAGAGGGTGAAACTGCCCAAGAGCATGGACTGGCAAGAGGGAGGTCAAATATCTGACCGGAGTGCTGAGTGGATCTCAGTTCATTCATGTAATCGCACAGTGTGCTGCGCCGAAGAGAAGAAAGAGAGCATGACCATTGCCCATGGTCACCCTGACTGATGAGATGTCCCATGAGCCGACCTGAGTGCTGGATTGGGTCTCCCTGTATCCTGGTAATCCCATCAGGCATGCTGCGCTGAAGAGAAGCGAAAGAATGCGACCATTGTCCGTGGTCACCCTGGCTGTTGGGATGTCACAGAAGCTGGGCAGAGTTCTGGAGTGGGTCTCTATGTGCCCCGCTGCAGACTGGCAACCTGCTTCTACAAAGACGAACTTGGCTGCAGCTCAGTGTCCCCCTATGCAATGTTTGAGGAATGGCGACCAGTACTGACGCTTTCTGAGAGGTCCGACTGCCTGGAACCAAAGACTCCACTAAGATCTCAAGGGTGGGATCTACACTGGTTAGGTGGGTGCTTTTGTACTGGGCATGTTTGCGACTCTGCCACTTGCTACTGCATCTGCACATCAGTTGTGACATCTGGAGCGTTCCTGGCACCACTGAGAGACTGGGGCCGCCTACCCACAGTACACCATGGCAAGGACCTTGCACTAGGGTATCCTACCAAGAGCAGGTCATTTGGGCCTAAGCTGATACAAGGGCCCAGAACTGAGACCGGGGCCTAATTGATAAGTGAACAGGGATTGATTGCCCCAGAGACTGACCTACAGGTCACAGGCACAGTAATCTGCTTGAACTTTCACTATATGCTTGCACCTGTGATTCTGACATGCAAATTATGTTAATGCATTTTTTTCTGTAGAACCTCGTTAGGACCCTCGGCCCCTGTTTATATGCCTTTTTTTGAAGTATTTCGTAATGGATCATAAAGTAATTCTCTTTTTCATAAAGGTAAACATTGGATTGGATAGTCGTTATTTTGCACTATCTGGTGATTGTTGGGTCCTGAGATTCTGCCCCACACAACATCCATGAAAAGCATTGGAGTGATCTCCCCACTGTCCTGAGGTTCACGTGCTGAAAGGGTGTACCTGGTGCTCAGTATTCAGTGCCCTACGAGGTGAGGTCACAGTACGGCAGTAGTAAAAGACCACAAGCGCCTCGGGTGTGGCCCCGCAGCCCATGCTCACCCCGGGACCCCCAAAAGGGTTCGTTCATCATGGAAGCTTGTGGTGGAAGAAAGGTTTATTTCCGGAACAAAGGTAGTAATTGCAAGAGGCTCACCAGGAGATAAGACAATAGCAGTAGGTCAGCCTAGATAACTCTGCTTCAGCTGCCACGAATAGATCCGGGGCTATGCATGCTTATTAGTAAAAAGAGCTGCAAAGATCAATACCAAATGTCACTAACAAGGCAGTGAACAGATCATTAATTCTGCCCCACTAACACCACTTCTAAAAAACATGAACTATTTTTACCGAAACTCACTGAGAGCCAACATTAAAATAAAAATATGTATTCCCAAAAATAGCGACTACATCTGTGGCTATACAAATTACAGACAGATGCCACACATCTGAAAAACAGGATACAGAGGCAACACAAGAAAGACACACGCACACACACACAAAGAACTCCATAACTGGAGAACAATAAAATTCTGAAGCAACAAATTACACACAAAAAGTACAAGGTAACAAATAAAATAGCCCTCTCACACAAGCACTAAAATACGAAAGCTATCACCAAGTAGACACACCTAGTCACACATACCACAAAAAGCTCAATATATGCTCATGCAATTAACACATAGCCATCTCGAACCAAACTGCAACGTTCACACACTCTCCACTCGATGCAAAGGCATAAGAAGGAGCTCACGTAATTTAAGGTATTATAAGCAAACTCAGAAAATGGTTGCCTCTCGATTTGACCAGTGTGTGGAAGCATAAAACCTCCATTGTGACTTTCAGTCAGTTTTCTTCTTGGGGCATAGCACCAAAATGTCAATGCTATTGGTGGCTGATGACGCCCTACATTTTTCTTTTCTGAAAATTAAACTTGCGATTTAATTCGAGCAGACTCCTCCTCGGCCTTTGACATGGTGAAAAACAATAAAATTCTCTTGTCTACTCCAAAAGAAAGACTTAGAATCGACGAGTTAATGCTAAATTGATTCAAGTCCTACCTTGCAAAAAGGGTCTAATGTGTAAACATTGGCAAGTTCTCTCCACACAGCTCCTCAATCTGCAGTACACCCCAGAGCTCAGTACCGCCTTCTCCTACCATTCAGCACCTGCACTGAGATTTGCGGATCCATCCTTACTGGCCACCCTGGGAATTTACCTACATATCTACAAGAATGATACCCAGTTGCACCTCAAAATAAAACTCATGCGCACCTGCTGAACTGGCATGAAGTAAAGCAGACTTCGGATAAGCAGGACTTTTTCTCCTGCTCTCTGTAAACCCAAACTTCCACATAAATGACTTTTGGAAAATGTGACCTGGAATGCTGGCTTTCAGTCTCAAGCTAACGAATAAGACAAGTCTCCGGGCATTATCAGAAGAAACATCACCTAGAAACTCTTATAAAACCCGATGGATGGGGTATTTTTCCAAGTCAAACTCCTTTGCAGTTGCAAACCTGATGTAAAACCTTAGGGCAATCTCTTGTTTTCTCCATTTGGTAATGGCAATGCAATTAAAATCTGTCCTCCATGAAGCAGCCTGCCTAGTCTCAAACTCTTGCAAATGTAATCTCAATCCTATCGGTCATTCGTCTGCTTCCTAGAATGGCTCCCAATTCATGTAAGATGCTTTAATAAATGGCTTGTCTAACCTACATGGGGCTATACCTGAATGCACTTCAATGTCTATCCCAAAAACTGGTTATCTCCAGGAGGACTTCTACATGGATGCAAACAAAGGGAAATATTATTACAGATCCGATGCTTCAAGTAATCGCTATTGTTCTCAGTCCATTCACCTATGCTAAGAGACTCTACCCATTTCCATTACACTAGTGAAATATTTCAAACAATTTAAGTGCTCAGTGAAAAACACACCTTCGAGAGAAATGCTTTGGCCACGTACTACCCCCACACACACATTTCACATTTTTCTACTTCTACCTGAGAACACATTTGTATTTTTGGAAGCCGGCCTTGAGAACCCTAATGACTACGCTTATTACTGATCCTAGCTGATTCCATAAAACATATCTACGAAAATGAAAGTTCTTTTAAGCCATACTAATTTGGTGTAAACATTTATGGAAATGGAGCTCTTTCTCTAGTGCCAAGTGTTGATGTAAATACACAAACCCAGCATTAAATGTTTTGTGTAAACTGATGGTTGTTGTTGCCACCTCTACCTTGTTGTTGGGATCTTGAGTGGATGATTAATTATGTTTCACTGAAAGCTCCTGATAAGCTGCCAAGATGTATCAGAATACCGTAAAGTGCCTTGATGCCTTTCGGTGCCTTGTTCACACCAATATGCACCCACAAAAATGAATAAACCCATAAAAAAATACAGCTTTCACTTAATCCTGTGGCAGGGTTGCAGTAAACCTACAAAATGCCCACACTCAGATCAAGGCCAGCATCCTAAACACCTACCAATAGCCAAGCATCTCTGAACAGATAGAAGGTGGCTGATTTATCTACACCAAAACCACAAATCTACAGGATACTTTTGCAAGTTGTGGATGGGCTGTATTGAAGGCCTTGATTGGGTCTGCCATGCCTTGCTCTTCTGCATGAGAACTTAAAGGCGTGCCATGGCTAATATGAATGCAATTACAATTCAATGTAAATCAATGACATGCCCAAGCCCCTTAAAACATGGAAGTGACAACCATGTTCACTGATCTTATCGAGGCCTGGGTGAAATTTTTTTACGCTGAAGGAATCAGAGTAATTGCAGTAATTACACATCACTCCTTTGATGTGAAATTGCCAAAATGACGCAATTACGCCAGCTTGAGTAATTAAGAGTAATTTGTAGCAAAAATCCTACCATAGGAGCACAGGAACAACGGTCTAAGAGAGAGTGAGCCGCTGCTGGCTACTGCTGTTCTGTCCGGTAGCATTTAGTGCTATTTTCTTTGCACAAAATGGATCCTCTGGCCCATTTTGGACACAAGGGTGCATATTGCACTAAGAAAATAGCGCTAAATGCTTGATTACACTTCTCACGAAATTACACATAATTGCGGGTTATTTTCTGTAATTACAAGTAAATATGCTAGAGAGAATTAAGCCAGTTACGCTCACCCCCTAATCTTACCATCCAGTGATCATGTGTAGGCCCAACCTCTTCACAGGCATGTGTGAGTGTTCATGCAATGTTTTTGGGCAGCAACGCCTGTTTTCCTGTGGGATTATTTTTTAATTTAGTTGTACAGTTTAATAATTCCATGTTTTTTTTAGTTGCTATCAAATTATTGTTTTGGGTGTTTTTGCATTTAATATTGATAATTCTTTTAAGTGCTTTTGCTGTTATGATGTATGTTTCAGGATTTTGTACTTTTATGGTTATTTTTTGTTTGTGGTTATATTATGGCTAGTATGCCTTAACTGATTAAAGTTTTTATTTAATGGATAGGGCAAAGAGTAAAGGGCAAGGGGACATACCTGCCTGGTACCCTACTCAATGGAGAAAGGGGAGAAAAAGATACAATTAGCACGTATCTTGGTGGTTGGTCATGCGTACAGAAGGCTGATTTGAGACAAGAACCACACAAAAGGTGATGGAGGAATGATTGCAATTTGTCTACCAACTGACAATATCTCAGGTAGCATCCCAATGCCTCGTTATTTTGCCTACCACGCCACCTCAGTTTGGCCCAGCTATATGAATATCAGACTTGAACCTCCTCCAAAAGGGACAGTCCATCCCAAACTGCCAGGCCAGGTCCTCCCTAAACCGGAACACAAGCAATCCAGGACCGGTTTGGTCGGGTGTAACTTGGTTGAAATGGCACAGTGTGCATGGGATCCAAGCCTCGGCACTGAGGTGAGGCTTTGTCTGTTTTTGAAGAAAATCACCTCTTGGGCCTACCTGAAGTCTGAACGTATTTATTATGCAAGCAAAGATTCCCCCTCAAAGCAGTTGAGATGCTGCTTTCCCTCCTCTCCCTCTTTACATGAGATTTTTAGAGATATTTCACACTAAAACATCAAAAGGAAAAACATGTAACTGAAACTGAAGCTTAACTAGTACCCCAGGCACCTGGCTTTCTCCTCTGAAAAAGGCAGAGTATATTGAAAAGAGATACATGCATATTAGCATTTAGAGGCTGAGTTAGAAAATTCAAAATCCTTTGCACAGAGCTACCAAGTTTGAGAATGAGGCGAACCACTCCAGAGGTGAGGCAGCCTGGACACCTATGTTTACCATTGGCAAAGTGGCAAATGTTAAAGCAACATGATGGCAACCATTACACTACCTTTACAGTGCAAATTTCTGCGAATTCTCGCTCTGGCGTGCTGCTTCAATGAAATCTGAGCTTCTTTCAGGGCAGATAACATTTCTGGATCACTGAATTAGTAGCACATCTGCACTTGTGTTTGATCTCAAGAGGAAGTACCTCTAAGACTGCAATTGACTTTCGCTTACTCCTAGGGATATGTAGCCCGTTGCATTCCCACAACACATAGGTTTGACAGCTTTCCATGAGGTGACTTGGGACTCGACTGAACCCACATTAACTTGGAGGAAGATTTGTGTTTCCACAAGATGGTAACATAAAAAGGCTTCACCCATTCACCAGGAGGAATTACGCTCCCATATCCTGCCATCCTGTGCGAGTTGATGGCCCACTGATAGCATCACTGGGAGTGATCCGAGATGCTGCCGGTAAGGATATTATCCTTGGTGATAACATGGGAGTCTGACATGGGCAAAAAGAGATGTTCCATTCTTGAGAAGGAATTGTAGGCACACAAAAATAAGGTATACATTTTGTCAGTGGGGTGGAGGAAGTGCCAGGCACCTATGAATCCCCAAACCGTAGTGAAGTCCCTTAATGGGGAACGTTTAAGCCATGCTGTCTGACTACTGCCCAGCTCCTGATCCATGACCCTGATGAGATCCCTTGGCATCAGCATAGTGCCCGATGGGACCAGTGGCAGCATCTGCGTAAGAGTTGTGAAGCAGAAACCAGAGAATGGAGAAGGGCGTAAACTTTAAGGGAATTAAGAGGGTGTCTTTTCAGGGAGCAGAAGACCATAAGATGCTGTCCCTTGATATGGCGTTTGTTGGAATGACTGAGAAAGGGAGAATTTCCATGGAGCAGCACCACACCACAGGACCCTTTTGACAAGCCATAGTGAAGAACGCTCATACATCCCTACCTCCCCAGAAAGGGAACATGTGAGCCAGTCCGGTGGGTCTCTTGAAGCATTAACATGTTTGGGGCATGGTGTTTGGCTGCTTTAAGGACATCCCCTCTCCTTTGATTCTGTCATTGAGGCCATTCACATTCCAGAATAAGACACAAAGGCAAGGGCATTTCCATTACGTTGGTTGGGGTCCATTTGTTTGGCATTTGAGCCTCAGGACGAGGCTGCAAATGGTAACCAGGAACCACACTGAGGGAACACTACAATAGACCAGCACTCTCATTACGAGTGTCACGTTCTTTTCCAACCTCTGTCACAGGAGCCAGTATTAAGAGATGTGGCAGGTGTTGCCTCGCAATTTTCCTCAGGTAAATTTCGGCGGGTAAAACCTGCTGAATTTTAAACAACAAAAATGCCCGGTAAATAGCTGCACATGCTGATTTTTGTGTGCAAAGCACCGTCGTCTGCATGTTATGCTCCATTTTAAAGGGTACATCTTGTAATAGGTGGTAATTATCGTACCTTTCAAATTCCGGTCACCATGGTATCAGATTTTAAAAGGTGCGATAATACTCGCCTTCCCAGCTCGGCACCAGTAATGAGGGCCCAAGTCAGAAATCGTGGATCAAAGCTGCCAAAAAATCAGACAGTTGGGCGATTAGGAAGTTAATTTAATAGAATTTTTTTTTAAAAATAGAAAAAAGCGATTGAAAAGGGAGTTTGAGGATGTTCAAGAATGTGGTCTGTTTAGTTTATTTATTTCCTCCACTGCCACCCTGCAGGCAGCAGAAACAAATGAGGAGCGGACAAGAAGTACAGAGGAGCTTCAAAAGTGGGGCATCTGTGGGGAGAATTGTTGGGTTGGAAGTTAAAAGATGTACAATAGTTAATAACTAAAGTAAAAAAGGAAGGGGAAAAGGACCAGGGACAGGAGGGTATAGACATGGAGATAGGAAATAATAAAAAGGGGAAGGGCCAAGCAAAGATGTGAGGTGGTGGGGGATTTTCAACTGAAAGACAGCAATGCATGATGGGTAGAAAATGTGTGGTCGGAGGGTTTCCCAATCGACATTGGGGATTTGGGGGGGCAGCTGACCATAGGGAAGTCTACCCCCAAGGTTTTTGGGGGAGTGCATCAGTCGGGCGACTGCTCCAGGGTTGGGCTATGTTTGGGCTACTTTTGTAGCCCAATGGGTATATAACTAGGCATTTTGTTGGGCCAGCCACCATTTTGTGGTAACACGGTGGTTGCCACTTAGGTAGCATAGTAGCTGACTCAGTGGGAAATATATTGTTGTAATGGAGCCAAATAATCCAACTTCACAATGTCAAAGAAAATGTCCGTAAATTGTCATTGTCTGTGGGGTCCATTCATTTGGGTTTCATCAGCTGTTATTTATGCACACTGGGTCCGCTTTATAACTTTATAACCTTCCGGTTGCAGCACAACACCACCCGGAGTACCGACGGAGAGAGCGGTGCCCCCCTCCCTGAGCTGCATGCCAGGTTAAGGTGAGGCCATCTATCCGTAAATTACGGTTATGACCAGTGAATCATCAACGCAATAATAAGGATCACTGGTTTTGTATAATTTTCTTGTCTTGACTTTATTGTTTTCTCACAACTAATAACTATAGTGAAATCATTATAAATAGCAGTAGCAGTCCTAGGTCCTGACGAAAACCGCAACACCTTCTGGGGTCTATAGGCTGAAACATGTAGACCTGTTTTCGTCCACTACATGCAGGCATAAGTTACCCCTGCTGGTGCTCTGTTTTTAACCCTGGCACCAGGACGAGCTAATAAAGTCACATTTTGTACCTGGTAGCTAGTTTTACTATTATTCGCCTCTCAGTTTGTATTACTTTGCGCTGCACCCTTTACCCAACCTGATATATCCCTTCTCATTGCAGGAATTAGTATATCCTAAAACTAGGAACAAAACATCCCTGAGCTCCTCCCTCTCAGTGAGGGGGTTGTAGCCTGTGGCGGGACTAGGCCTTTCCCGTCACGAGGAGAATCCCAATGAAAGCATGCCACCTACGGTGGGTGAGAGATTTCGTCCTAACAAAGGGACTCCCCCAAAGGGTTTAAGAGAAAATCTCTGGATGTGTGTATTCTTTCTCTGTTTGTTAGTCTAGACCTGAAGGTTTTTTCAGTGTGTTTTTTTTTCCGCTTTATAACTGCCATTGCTTCCTGACTCTTCCAACAACAAGTTGTTTAATGCCCGGAACCATCAGGTTATTTTGTAGTTCTGATGTGCTTCTATTCTCTGGACTACCAAGTCATACACTGCAATGTCCAGTTTATTTAGTAGGCGATGGTTTGAGATGTAGGGCTAGCACTTTGATTTCATACAGAAATGAAGGCGTAGTATCCTGGGTGTGTAAAATAATGAAAGGAAATATAGAATGGTCCCACTTAATATGTAGCGCATTTGTAATTAAACACATCACTAATCCACCACTACGTTTGCAAATGTTTGTATTTTGCCTGAGGTTTACGCAAGTGGATGGATAAAATACTGTCTACACCAAGCTAGAAGGTGAATTAAGCAAACACTGTTCCAGGAAAAGTATTTAAACATCTAGACTGGTATACCAATTACTTGCACTTTGAGGGTGTGACATAAGCTATGTAAAATAAATAAGGGAATGCTGGAATACTGCAAATTGAGGATTGGGATTTTAACCATAAAATATATCAATTATCCATTTTTTCTGGGGGTGGGCAGTAATTCACTTCTGTGTGAAAGGAAGAGTTCTGCTTTGTTGTGTAATCCGTGGCCACTCATTTGAAAGATACATGCAGCGTGATTTATTTTCTTGTACTTGCATCTCTTAGGTGTATGATATCACCACTCTACCCTCCTTGTCACATTCTCTTTTGTTTTGGATGAGTTTATCGCCTTATGGAATCATTTAGTTGGATATTCAGCGTCCATGTTTTCTCTAAGCCAGGTTTTGATCTGGCCAGTATACAAGACCAGGCTTGGACCTGGTCCATTTGTCCATGTGAGATCACTTGATGACTTTCTTGAGTTATGGTATCCCTCATTATGAATTTAAATGTTGAGATTTTGTTGGCTTGGGCTTGTAAGCCATCTGGGGACCATCTCTCCTCCCCGGGATTCTGTTTTCTTACGTTGGAAATTTGTTTGTGGCGGTGGTGGTCTGCGGTTTGATGGGTATGAAAATGTGATCCTCAGATGCTGGTGTGATCCATTGATGCCGGCACCACGGTATGATAAATACCAAATGCCGCTGTTTCAAAATTAGATGTGTATGGTGAATTTTTCCTCTGATTGTATGATATCTGTTAAGATGGAATGTAGAAATAATCTTCAAGGTTCAGGTTGGGTTGAGAAGAAGATTTATTTGGGAACACAACCTGGCATCCGACCACCTCGACGATCCAGCATCAACTGGCAAACATCGAGTGCCGTCAGCCTCACATTCTAAAGAACACAGAAACATGAGCGCTCCACCGCGAGGTAAGGAAAACAACATGGAAGGACAACTCCGGAAAGGTAAGAGGTAAGTTACATCACAACACATCCTCCTCCTTAATGAACAGAAACAAGAGCGAAACAAAAAAAACAACTAAAAATGAAGAAAAACAGAAGAGATCAAACAGTGACATAGTCTTGTAAATACAAAGGAGGTCTGCGAATTCTTGTACCAGCACCACCCAGATTATCTGATCTAAAATCATGAATATTAGCAAAATCCCCAGAATCTGTGCTGCGTTCAACACCAACATCATGACCCATCCTCTCTGGACCAGAATTATCAGGAGTATCTGGGATAAACATTGTGCCAGAACACCCTTCATCATGACCAGCTTGCTGGACAACAGACCCCCTCCTCTGGTAAAGAGCCACTCTGCGCAAATTCCACTTTTGTCCACCTTCCACAACAACAAAATGCTTCGCAACACTGACAACTCGACACGGACCTGAAAATTTGCTCAAACCAGCTTTCACTCTACCACACTTCAATTTTACCCAATCACCCACCATGAACTTGGAATCAAAGGAATCTTGAGAATGTGCACCTCCAGACGCCACCCAATCTTTCAGCCACGCCGGAACCAGGCGAGAACCAGGTACACGTCCTCTCATACTTTGAAAAGGCGAAAAATGGGTAACACTATGCTCGGTGGTGCGATATGCCCAGAGCATTTCTTCAATAAGACGTTTGGGGGATTGTCCATTGGCCAACGCCAGTTGAATAGTGCCCTTTACTAATCTGTTAGCCCTCTCTACCATACCATTGCCCATAGGATTGTAAAGAGAGGTGCAAGAATGTTTTACTCCACACTTTTCTAAAAAACAACGCATGTCGCCAGAAGTCAACTGTGTGCCATTGTCAGTCAACAACATATGCGGCACGCCTTCATCCAAAAACAACTTTTCCAAAACTTCAATAGTGGACTGGGTAGTGACATCCTTCACAAATTTTACTACAAGCCATCTAGAGTGAACATCTACAATGACAACTGCAAAACGCATATCTAATGATAATTCAGAAAGAGGACCAATAAAATCTAGACAAATAGCATACCAAGCCTTCCCAGGATCGGTAATGTGACCCATACTACTTTGATTGCCAACTTTAAGTCTTTTTTCACTCTCTTTACACAAAACACAATTTTCAACCCACTTACAAATTTGGTCATCCATCCCAGGCCACCAAAATTCTTGTTTAATTCTTCTGATAGTCATGCCTTGGCCCAGATGACCTTCATGAGCAAGCTTAAAGATGTACAAGCGAAGTCCCACCGGAGGCACGAACCTGTCACCTCTCATGACAACATCAGATCCATTTACTGATAATTCCTCCAAGAGTTTCCAAAAAGGTCTGACCGCAAAAGGTACCATATTTTCACGGGGAGCACCTTTCTTTATCAAAGAAATAACTTCCTTCAAGGTGGTATCTAACTGCATTTCTTCCAACCAGTGTACTTTAGAAAACACACCCAAATTGCATTCACACACTTCACTCACCAGAGCCACAGCTTCTTCGGATTCAAATTTCGTGACAACATCTCTGTCAACAACTTCCCAATCTAAGGACATACGAGACAAACAATCAGCTTGCAAGTTCCTCCAACCATGAATGAGTTCAATATCGTACGAGTATTCCTGCAACCTGGCAGCGAATCTGGCCAACCGAGCTGAGCCTTTACCAGCACCTCCAGCAGACAAAATTTTCATCAGAGGTTTGTGATCCGTCTTCAAAACGAACCTTGAGCCCCAAAGGTAAATTCTAAAGTACTCAACACCCCAAGCTGCAGCAAGAGCTTCCCTCTCAATTACGGAGTAATTCCTCTCCGCTTGTGTTAGAGTTCTAGATGCAAAGGCAATCGTTCTCTCCCCCCCACGTTGGTTTTGGGAAAGAACAACCCCAATGCCAGTGAGACTGGCATCTACTGTGAGAAAAGATTTGCACTCTGGCTTAAAGGGAGCTAAAATACCCGCCTCACAGATCTTATTTTTAATATTCGAGAAAGCTTCTTGCTGTTCCTTATTCCACACATATTTGGTTCCTTTTCGCAAAAGACATCTCAAGGGTTCAGAAATGTTAGCAAAAGCTCTCACAAATTTGGAATAATATTCCACAAGGCCTAAAAAGGACCTGAGCTGATCTTTATCTTTGGGACAAGGTGCATTTTTTATAGCTTCCAACAGGTTACGTTTGGGAGCCAACCCACCACTCGAGATAGTATACCCTAGGTACTCCACTTGTTCAGTTAAGAATTTACATTTTTCCTTATTGACTGTTAAACCAGCATGTTCAAGTTTCCAAAGAACTTGTCTAAAAAGAGCATTATGCTCTTCAACTGTTTTTCCAGAAACAAGAATGTCATCTTGGAAGTAAACCACACCCACCAGCCCTTTAAACATGTTGGACATCATTCTCTGGAAAACACTCGCAGCCGACGCCAAACCGAACGGCATGCGAGTGAATTGGAAAGTCCCTTCAGAGGTAATGAAAGCAGTAAGTGATTTGGAATCAGGATGTAATCTAATCTGGTGATATGCACTTCTCAAATCTATTTTAGAGAAATACTTGCCACCACCCACAGATTGTAGTAGCTCATTAATATTGGGCAAAGGGAAAGTATCCATGATGATGTCTTGGTTGAGTGATCTTAAATCAATGCAAAATCTCAAACGACCATCAGATTTAAGTGTCAAAACTACTGGAGAAATCCATGATGATGCCTCTACAGGTTCTATGACACCCGAACTTAATAACTCTTGTAGAAGATCTTTAAGTCCCTGCTTCACAGATAGTGGTACTTTCCTCAGCTTGTGCTGCACTGGACAAGCATCAGGTTTAAGAATTATTTTGTGAAGGTAACCCTGTACACAGCCCAGTTTGTCCTCAAATACTTTATGCGCGTCCTGTAAAATGTGGTCAATCTGTATTGAATCTTCAACCACCATAATTTGGTTAGGGGACCTCGGATTTATGATTATGTGTAAATCATATTGGTGCATCCAACCAATAATTGGTGGACCATCCTTAGCAATGTAAATCTTGCCTTGAGTACTCCTTGAACCAAATTTGATGGAACCATACATGTAACCTAAAATATCAATCGACTCACCTTGATAACTAACAGGATTAATATCCCTACTTGAAAGAGTAACACCCTGCCAATGTGCATGGAAGAGAGACTCCGGTATAATGGTGAACATAGAACCTGAGTCCACCATGAGAGTAACGTTTTGTCCACACACACTAAATTCCGCAGAAGATCTGGTTAGTCTACGTAAGTCCTGATTGACCTCTTCACGAAAACAATCAGTACCTTCCTCTAAGACCAACACCCTGTTGAGTGTTTGTCCAAAAGCGGGGCATGGTTGAACCACATTAACTTTGGATTTATACTTATCAGGAGTATCAGCCGATCTGCACATGCGTGCATAATGTCCTTTACGACCACACTTCTTACAAACCTGGTCCAAGTCAAAACATTTCTTGTAATCCGCCAAATGATATTGGCTGCCACATCTCAAACACTCTCTATTCTTGGGTTTAGTTACAGACCCAAAGGTATTTACATTCTTTACAACTCTTTTAGAAACTGCATTGACATCAACTTCTTCATCCTTGCTAAATTCAACATTTGCAATTTCATTCATAGGTTTATCTCTCTTGCTTAACTCCTTGATACATTTCTGGGATTCCTCAATTACTTTAGCTAAATCAATGGCGTCTTTGAGTGAAGGATCTTTAGCGGCCCACAGTCTCTCTTGGATCTTCCTATCACGACATTGAACGATGAGTTGGTCACGAATTAATTCTTCGGTCATTGTCCCAAAACGACATTTTACTGAAAGTTCACGTAACCTGGCTACAAAGTCATCAATGGTCTCACCCTCTGACTGAGGTTGGGTATAAAATTTGTATCTTGCCATGACTAAATTTACCTCTTTAGCAAACCTTGTTTCTAGACGTTTAATGGCTTCTTTATAAACATCATCCATGGGTTGAACATTTGCACCCATGGCAACAGGAAGATACTTGAATACACGCTGACCTTCACTTCCTAGAGCACTAAGTAATAAAGCCTTCTTTCTTGCCGGAGAAAAGTTAACACCATCAAGTGCTGTAATATAGTTTTCTAACATCTCAAACCAATCCTCCCATATAATAGTAGGAGTACCCGGCAAAGGTAAAAACAAAGGTGGCATAATGACATTGGGATATGACTCATACATGACTCAATAAAGATTGTTAAAAAAACAACACTGAAAATTGAGGCAAAAGTGACCAAAATATAATGTACGAGAAGTAGTTCACAGAGCCAAAATTAAAGATGTAATGGTAAGAAATCCCAAGGTGTGCAGATCACCGGTGTGTAACTGCACAGCACTGCACAAAATGCAAGGTAACTGAGGGGCTGGAGATCAAGGACCAAATAAACTCACCAGCGCTGAAAGCAAATCGATATACTCAAAGAGGTGTGCAGATCACCGCAGAAAAGTTGGACAGTGACTGCAAGTGGGGCAAAGTGAGCTGAAATATCGAGCGATGTAGCAACGCTATGAAATGAACTCACACCCCTGCAGAGCTGCCTTGATTACCGCTGACAGAAGGAAGTTGGTGACTTCAACTCAAATGCGAACAAAATGGCGGCACGTAGATGACGTGAAAGACGTTGCGCACGGCGTACGTTGGACACGCACTGGAGAGTAAGCGTGGGTTACGCCGTGCGTTCCAGCAAAAGCGTGACGTATTCAGCCGATGATTGAGCTCGAGAGTGTGCGCGCGGCTGAAACGGCAGCGCACGGCTCAAACAGCACCAGGCAATCAAATATTGGGACAAGAGGCACAGTACCTTAAAGAGGTGGCAACGTGAAAGGAGGGTCCGAAGAAAAACTCCCAGAAGCGGCGAAGTTGCAGCACGCAGGACATGCAAGGAGATAACAGCCACAAATGGATCACCAGGTTGCGTTCGGGAGCGTCGAGGAAAGCACGAGATCGTCGCCAAAATTGTTAAGATGGAATGTAGAAATAATCTTCAAGGTTCAGGTTGGGTTGAGAAGAAGATTTATTTGGGAACACAACCTGGCATCCGACCACCTCGACGATCCAGCATCAACTGGCAAACATCGAGTGCCGTCAGCCTCACATTCTAAAGAACACAGAAACATGAGCGCTCCACCGCGAGGTAAGGTAAACAACATGGAAGGACAACTCCGGAAAGGTAAGAGGTAAGTTACATCACAACACAATCCTTTGGAAATCTTCGAGGGAGGGAGAGAGAAAGAGGGGGGGAGGGGGGAGAGAGAGAGAGAGAGACTCTCTGTCAGGCGGAGATGCTGTACAGACCAGAAGTCTGGCCCTAAACAAGAGCCCTTTCTAGAAGGTTCTGGAAATGCCTCTTCTCTCCTACATGGGGCGTTGATTGGACACATTTGATGCCACTGATTATTTGGTGAAAAGAGCCAGGAGGCTTTAGAGCCAAGCACAGCCTATAGTGAGCATTCAGTAACTAATCAATGGCAGAAAAGGTGACTTCAGACAAGCATCAAACAGTGTTTGTAGGTATGCTCCCTGAGGAAAATAAAGGTGTGTGTGTTTAACACAGTCTAGTAAGGGTTAATGATATCCATTTCACCCTCACACAAGGTCGTTGGGGGAATTCCCCAAAAGAACAAGACATACCTCTGGTGTGAAAAGGAGTGACTGCTCTGCACGGGAACTAGGAGCTGCTCCTCTGCTAAGGCGGAGGAGCGTCGCCCCACTGCTCTTTGAGCAGGAAAAATAAAATGAAAATAACGTAGTTATTATCCTTTTATTTTTCGCCGGTTCGTGGCTGGGTTAGGGTGGGCCATGGCTGGAGGGACAGGGGAGGAGTGGTTTGCACACTCCAAGTGTGCATGACTGCTCAGCTGGCCGTCTTGGCCTGGCCAAACAGTCATGCGCTCTTTGCATGTTCCCCACCAGGCTGCATTACACAGCCTGGTGGGGAACATGCCCAGGCCCCCAGTCCCCATCTGAGCGCTGATCCACGGCGCTCAGACCAATCACAACGCTGCATTGCAGCGTTGTGATTGGCTTAGGGGAGCCAATCACAACGCTGCATTGCAGCAGCAATGTGATTGGCTATGGGGAGCCTGGGTGCTTCCTGGTTCCGGGACTCGCGGCCGTTGGAAGAGGTAGGTGGTATTTTTTATTTGTTTATTTTGTCCCCCACCACCCACCTGCCCAGCACCTTCATTCCCTGCCAGCCGCTACTGCCAGGGACGCTCTTACACTGCAGGCCATCCAACATTCATTATCACCCTGGCAGCACTCAGCGTAACGCCAAAATGATTCTTTTCTTAGTACGTTCATCTCAACTACAAAAATGAGTGGAAAGTTGTAAATGAATGACCATCTCGATTCGTTTTGAAGCTGTCTTATTCTCAATCTGTAATGCAGCGGAGAGGTACTCTCCATCATCAAATTGTTCACTTTGTTGTGTTTCTAATTCAATGGAGCCCCACCACTACATCAACTTAGAATACAATGACCGCAGAACCGAGTACCCTGTTAACGATGTCTTCCTGCAGCTTACTTTATTTCTGGTGCAGCGTAATTATTTTTCTGAGTGTTCTATGGTACATAAAGCATCAAATATTTATTCTTCAAATAATTGTTGCACTTTGTAGCACCTAAAATTGAGTAGGGTTAGGTGAGGGTTTTCACAATGTGATTGAATAATTATTTTCTTGTCTTGTCCCATGGAGCAGTGTCCATGTTTCTTCTGATCGTCCTTCTTCGTCAGGCCCACACAGGGGAGCAACCCCGATCCCCCCACTGTTGCCTGATGGCCTAAGATGTAGCTGAAAATAAAATCAAGACTGCTCTGTCCCCTCTGGGTCAGAACATCTTGTCTAGGCTGCTCGGTGACACCACAACCACTGGACAACTCTGATGCTCTTAGCTGACAGCTGTGAATACGGCCTCAAGTATACTTTGTCTTCTAATCTGGGCAAAGACTCTTCATGGAGGTTTAAAGCGACTGTTAGTGTTTTTTAGTCATTTGTTGCGGTAAATATTATTTTGATTACTATCAGCGCAATTCACCATAAATATTTGTTTTAAAGAACAGGTAAACAAAACCACAGGATTGTGGTTCACCTCCTTGCCGCCTTGTCATTGTGGCGTGATTTCCTGCAAATCTACTAAGCACTTTATATTATTCTGCCCACTGTACATAGCCTATAGATACTGATTCTTATGACCAATCCTTAAAGAGAGGTCTTTTAACTCGCATCTTGAAGGCTTGACTTTCTTGCAGCGCTTAGAGTTCCCATTGATCAGTTTCGCTGTTTTAAATTTTATAATTCAGGCCCTGAGAAAAAGGTACCCATCATGAAGTTAAATTGGCGTTGTGAGGTCTCATGATTTGTTTTGATCTGATGTTTAATTGTACTTTTACTGTCCTTTTATGATATATTGCTGAGTCAGGGAAACACGTTTGTATTATGAAGTTATACTGGCAATGTGAGATTTCATGATTTTAACTGATCTTTAATAGTTTGTCTTAAGTTTTGATACTCTGCTATATATAAATTGTATTTTTTCTGAGCCTTTATGGTCATATATCCAACCGAATAAAGTATTATTATTGATATTGATTGATTACTATGAGCATAATTATTAGTGTTATAGCTATTATGAAATTTATTAGGACCTTAAAATGAGGAGACTTGTCAATGAGCAGTGTAGAAATGCTCTTACCACTTGACATTGCTCTGGGAGGCAGAACCAAGGGTCGAGGTTAAGGGGGGGCTTCATAAGACCACCTTTCAGGGACTGGACATTTTCTAGATGCTGTCAGATGGCTACTCATTTCATGAGGCTGCGAGGACACCGCCTGGTTGCAGTAGAAGAGGGCAGGTTTGTATCCAAAGAGCATGCCGGGTGGATTAGCAGGCACCACAAGAGCAACGTGTTTATGTGAAGTAGGTTGGGCAGGTGGAGTATGTTTTCTGGGTGATCATGCTCTTGTGGTAGTCCTGGCAAGAGGTTAAGGTTGGCTGGCACAGGTCCTTTGTTGAGCAGATAATTCTTAATGCCTGTCAGAACTGGCACCAACAAGTTTCAGCCCAGGAATAATGTTAGAACAATTACTTGGAAGGCTTTGGTAGAGCTATGGTAAATCTCAGAAACTTCAAAATACACTTCCTGTGCTAGAAGATTGTCTCAGCACAATGAGAATGTCATAAATGGTGTGGCGCAGTGGCCAGAGCGGGCTGATTTCGGAACGCAGGGCTCACAGTTCGATCCTTGGCGGCAGCTCAGCTCAGCATCATGTGACTCTGGGCAATAGCTCACTTAATCTCCCCTACGGCCCCCAGAGCCTGGAGACCTTTAGGGGTGATAAGTCGCGCTTTACAAATGTGAAATTTAGATAAATGCAAACTCTTTAATGAGGTGAGAAGGATCTTCATTCAGTCATTGAAACTGCCTCAACTGATGGTAAGAAGCATGTATTTTGTGAGGAAGGAGTTTATGTGTCCCTTCTGGTACCTAGGTAGATTAGCAATGCCTTGCATCAACACACTCAAGACAGACTACAATGAGTTCACTATGGGGATATACATTAAACGAGCTAGGGTTGGCATCTCTGCACCACTAAGAGACTGTGGCATGATCCAGAAGGTGGGAAGGTGCAGGTAGGGTGGCTCCTTCCATCTGAACTCGGCCTTTACAAAATGAATCCCAGATTAGCCCTGTTCCCACGGGTCCCATGGACAGGGATTCCCAATCATGTTGGCCATGTCACTCTCTAGAAGCGAAGAAATGCCCATTCTCACTCAGTGTAAGGACATCAAATCCCAAGGGCATATTACACCTTTAGTATTCACAAATAGTCGTTCACAATCAAAAGCAA
Organism: Calotriton arnoldi; assembly: GCA_963921515.1. Lineage (NCBI taxonomy): Eukaryota > Metazoa > Chordata > Amphibia > Caudata > Salamandridae > Calotriton > Calotriton arnoldi. The sequence continues at coordinate 171,742 of CAWUFW010000161.1, forward strand.
AAAAAACATCATTAATGTGATTAAGGGAGCTACTGTAGTCCAAGCATTGAGGAAGCACCAGAAAAACGAGGAGTCTGAGCACTTACTTCAAAATTAAGTCAGAAAAGATGAAAAGACTCTGGGCCTCATTTACTATATTTTGATGCACGGCAGCGCAGCAAACGTTCCTGCTGCGCTGCCGTGCGTCGAAATAAAAGGGCAGTCCTGTCCTTCTCCCCTGCGCACAAACAGCACCGTGCGCCAGCGCAGACACCCTTGCGTCATTTTGCAAGGGTGCCTGCGCTGAAGGGATGATTGAAGGGTCACCTTCCTGCACAAAAACAATCTTTAAAGGCATTTTCCCCTTTCTATGCGTGCTGCAGCACGCATAGAAAGAGGAAAAAACTAGGAGAAAACTAGGAGAAATGAAAGTGATTCTCCTCGTTGCGCCTCTTTATGCCTCCCCTGGGGAGGCCTAGGATTCTGCTGCATTCCCAAGTTTACAAAATGTTGTAAATCTGGGAATGCGTCAAGTTCCATGGATGTTGCGTTGGAACACCCGCAGCAACACCCATAGAACGTCTCTTTCACGCAGAGTTATGCGTGAAAGGGAAACATATTTACAAGGCCATGAAAAGTCACACAGGGTGATTTTACATGGTCTTGTAAATACGGAGAAGCCCATTGTGCTGCCGGTGCATCAATAAACGTTACGCAGCAGCGGCTCAATGGACTTGTAAATAGGCTCCTAGGTACCAACGGTAGCCTCCCCATTTGGGGCCTCATTTACTATATTTTGATGCACGGCAGCACATTAAGCCTTCCTGCTGCACTGCTGTGTGTCAAAATAAAAAGGCAGGAATTCCTGTATCTACAAGATACAGCACAGTGCTGTCCTTCACCCCTGTGCCGGCGCATACATAGCAGCCGTGCGCCAGCGCAGACACCCTTGTGTCATTTTGCAAGGGTGCTTGTGCTGAGGGGATGATTGTTTTTGTGCAGGAAGGGACATCTTCCTGCATAAAAACAATAATTAAAAGCATTTTGATCTTTCTATATGTGTTGCAGACTGAAACACGCATAGAAAGAGGAAAAAACACGGATAAATGAAAGTATTTATCCTTTTTATGCCTCCTTATGCATTCCCAAGCTTACAAAATGTAAATCTGGCATTGTGTCAAGTTCCATGGATTTTGCGTGGGAAAATAGTTATGCGTGAAAGAAAAACATATTTACAAGGCAATGAAAAGTCATGCAGGGTGACTTTACATGGCCTTGTAAATATGAGGAAGCCTATTGCGCTGCCGGTGCACCAATAAAAGTGACGCACCGGTGGCGCAATGGGCTTGTAAATAAGCCCCTTAGTTTTCAAATAAAATTCAACTTCCTCCAGGTTTGTTTACAGAAAATTGTGCATGCCGAATTTTTCCTTGAGTCCCATATTTTAACACCACTTTTCTGCATTTAGGCAAATTTCTAGTAATGCCCATGTAGTTGGGCGAATTCGGGAAATTTTGCACTTTGCTAAAATGTACGATGTTACCCCAATTCTCCCGAGACTGGCATAGTTAACAGCCCATTCATGCAGCCGGATGTGCTGATGAATATGAATGTAACATCAAAAGGCAGAAATTTGAGTTTCCCTGCTGTCATCTTAAAGACAGGTGGACACATAATGGCCTCTGCTCAGCTGAGGAAGCCAAAAAGGAGAAGGGTGGCATACCTAAATTAATCTGAGTCACTGGTAATAGTTGAATTAATCTCATCCACTGGTAATTGCTCAGGGCTGCATTCATGTCCATTGGTTGTTGTGCCCTCTATGCCCCTCTAAACAGAAGTCTGCCATTTGCCAAACAACCCATATCCTGCTTCAGTAGGAACTGTCCAACCTGAACTTCCAGGCCAGATACCCTCTGAATGGGAACACAAACAACTCAAGACCAGTTTCGGCCTACCTGGGCCTCTTCAGTCGAGTGCAGCTTGGTTCCAGTGGCACAGTGAGGAAAAGACCCACGTCTGGGCATACCCATTACACCTAGGGCCTCACACTAAGAAACACAAGAAAGTGATGGGTGGAATGCTTCAATTAATCTCAGCGATTGGTATTTAATCTGGGCAGAATTCCAGTTCACCTTTGTTTTACCCACCATGTCACTTGGATTGGCTACGACATTCCATAACCCGCTACGGAAATCTAATCTTATGACTTTCATCAGCAGGTAAAGGTGACCTAGCACAGTGCCACCAAGATAAAAACATTGACAAAGTCAATAGGTCTTGCCTTTGGGGACCTATTGGCTTAGTTAATAATTTTAGCTATGCTGAGCTGAATCCCCCTTGCTGTACAGCATGGTTAAATAAAAAAAGCCTATAGCGCCATTTTGTAGATCCGCGCAGCCACTTTTTCCCCATTTTATGTGCTGATACAACTTGTATCGGCAAATAAAACGAAAAAAACATGACAAAGTGTTTTTTTGGCAAGTGGGTGTGGGGAAGCAACACGGGTAGGTGGCACAGAAGAAACAAGGGGCAAAGCAGGTGAGGAAACAGCATGGGCAAGGGGGCACAGAAGCACCAGAGGGGCTGTGGGGGCTGAAGCAACATGGGGGTCGAGAAGTAACACAGAGGGGACGTATTGGGGGAGCAAAATGGATGGTGCAGGTGGAGCAAACGACCAAGAAAGAGAACAACCATGAACGTGGAGGGCAGGAGATTAAAGCACATGGGTGTGAGAGAGAGAGAATTTGGACTGGTAGGGTGTTGAAGTACATAGGCGGGAAAGCAACGCAGGCTGGGGGGCACATGAGGGCAAACGAATCATGGCAAATTTGGGGAGAAGCACTGTTGTGAGAGAGAGAGCAGTGCAGAGAGGAGAAGAGAAGATCATTAGGAGGATATCTGGAAAACACAAGCACTCTCGTAGAGTGCCTAAACAAAGAGAAAAATGTAGCACCTAGAAAAGCAATCAGTTTAAGGACAGTAATGCGTCCATGCTCTGGGGGAGGGACAAACACAAGAAGAGGAAGAAAGACTCACACACGCTAACGAGTAAGAAGCAAGCAAATAAGATGACAATGAAGTCAACCAATGGTAAGCAATGGGCAGGGTCTAAGCCCCTATAAGCTAACAATACATCTTGCAACAGACAGCACATGCACTGTTTAGTAGGTGCAATCTAAAAATGTAAGGGGCTGCTGCTCCTGGCCTTACCCTGCAAGGCTTTGCTAGAAAGTTCCTTGGCAAAGCACGGCAACCCCTTTTAAAACAATTTTTCTTAAGCCGTGACAGCTTCGTAGCTTGTGACCATGGCCGAACTGGCCATACCGGGCATCGGATGTTTCCTCGGGAGACTGGAATGGTTGGGGGCTGGTTTTATTACTGGGGACATTTTTGTAGCAGTGCAGCAGTTTTGAAAGCACCCGCTGCAGAGTTCCTTATATACCCATTAGTTTTAAGGCAACAATAAAAGTGTCAAGATAACTCTGGTGATTAATGTACCTGCTGGAGAGAGATGGAGTTTTGTCTAGTGGCAGTTTTGACTCATCTAAGGTAGCGCAGAGGGTTAATATGCCTGCTGCAAAGGACGTGTACCATGCACATCACAGAACAACATTTTATATGCATAGTTTAGTGGGTTACTGCTTTTGTCACAGAGACCCTTTTTAGGTCTCGTCCTGAAAGCCAGCGCTTCAGCGCTGGCTCAGGGCGAGACATTTTGTAGTGGGCTTGCAGAAATGCGACCACAACTTTTGGCTGGCCTAGAGCATGCGAGTACGCGCACAGTAACGCGCATTCCTCACATGCTCCAGGCGCCATATGTCTTTCCTCTCACTTGCTCCTCCCCCTCCCCCACCACAGAGCGCTTCTCGGGGCCGCGCGGCCGTGTCACTTTCACGGCCGCGCGTCACTTGCTCTCCCGCTCCTCCCCCCTCCCCCACCACAGAGCGCGTCTCGCATGGCCGCTCGGCCAATGCTTGTTTCTTTTCCATGTGGTATGACTGTGGCTTTTAGAAATAAAATGCCACAAATCACACGTGTTACCACGGCCATCAATCATAACACTTCTGTCACATATTCCCGAATGGGAATAGACGAAAAAGCATCACTTGCAAAATCTGGCATTTCATTTTGGCAAACACCACAATATCCTACGTGTCACCTGGATTGGCATACCTGCAAATGTAGCAACACGCCTGAAGTCAAGCTGTCTTTCACGCTTTCCCCGAGGCCGCTTGAAAACATTCCATGTTAGCACCTGGCGCCAGTGAAAGCAAAAGCGAGGCAGCTGCGGGGTCGTCTTCACTGTATCATTTATACTTTCTCACTACAGTATGCGCCACGTATAATCGGTAATTTGAAAGTTTTAAACACGCCTGCATTTATTTTATTCCACAGCTACAAACTGATGTAAATGAATTGCAAAATACTTAAGTTTGTGACGGTAAACCCCAAACTTATTAACCACTGGGACGTCTGTCTCATAGTTTTGTCACAAGAACCCCCTTCGATGGCATTATTGGACCTGAGTATGCTGTTACTTTATCCTTAAATGCTTTTTTTATTTTTTCCTTTATGTGTATCACAGTCCGAGTAACCAATATCGACCGTGTAGTTATGGCTAAGATGCACAATAAGAAATGGCTTTTTTGAAATGTTAATAACTTTGAATCTGCACAAAATGTGGTACTTGCTTGGCTCATCCAGTGTACGTGGTCAATAGGGGACAGAAATACTTAAGTCATTTATGTTTGAGTTGTGAAGTCGGTCATTCGAACGTTGTTTGCACGCTAACGGCCGAGATCAGCGCTGGGCGTTTGTTTTTTACCCCCTACCTATCATGGTGTTTGGGCCAGATTCCGCTGCTCCACACAACCAAAAAAAAAGCTGCAGCGGTCGTGTGGTCATGCACAGAATGGCAGCGGGCCAGCCCCAGCGGCTTCAGCATCGAGTATCTCACTTTTCCTCCTTTCAGGGTAGGAGGTGACATGGAGCAAGAGTTTGTTTGCGGTGCAGAATGCGTGCTGCTTAGCCAAGTTCCCCGAAACTTAAACATTGCACATTATATGAGTCATACATTTAATAACAACACACAAGCAAACCCAACTCTTTTTGAAGAGTTCCTTTTAACCATCCATCCACTGTTCCTTCTTTGTTTTTACTCTTTCTTGCCTCCATAATTTTTTCCTTCCTTCCATTCATCATTCATTCCTTCTTTTTCTCACTCTTCCTTTCCCACTTCCTTACACCTGTCTTCCTTTTTTCCACTGTCTCTTCCACCAGTGTTCCTTTTTATCCCCTTACATCCTTTATTCCACCTTTCTTCCTCTTTTCTTCTCCCTATCTTACTTTTTCTTCTGTGCTTTTATGCCTCCCAAGCAGTCTATTTGCTTCTCGCTGACCTTTTTTTCTGTTCTTGCATCCTTTGTATTTTATTGTTTGTCCCAGTATTTGACGCCCCTCCGCCACCGCCCCTGAGCTTTGCCTTGTTGTTCTTTTATTCATGATGATTTTTCTGCAAACATGCAGGCAGAAGACGGTCATAAAGACCTAGTCATTGCTTTAGTGTGATTCAGCTGCAGCAGCCCATTGGACCACCTCACTTTAGTTGCTAGAGTGGGGTGTTCATGACGCCGGTTTGCTCAACTCAAATTTGGAAAGACGTTTTCATCATTGGAGATTCTAATCGCAATAATGTGAACACATTCACTAAACAAGAAGGGAAAGTTTAACACAGATTTCCAGGCAACCACTAGCAAGATTGAGATTATGGCCAGTATGCCACTGTAGATTAATTATTTTGTAAATCAAAAAGGAAAATGCAACTAAATTAAATAGTGTGTAGCAAATCGGCCTTTTTTGTGTGGTCACCCCAGATTTTTCACAGACCCTATTAATTTGCTGGTCTTTATCCCAGGGAATGTGCTCTGACCTCCAAAACATGGAGACAATGGCAAATTCCCAATAGGTGTATTTGCCTTTTTTGTAAGGTCATAACATATGACGCATAATTACACCCATGGCATGAAAAGTTAACTGTCACCTGTGGACTGCAGCACTTATTGTGCAATCCTCTAGCGTGACAGAAGAAAACATAGCGTCATGCCTACCCAATGTAACCTGACTGCTACAGTGCAACCTGTTAAAATAACCCTTTTTGACAGGTTAAAATCTCCCTTTAAAATATTAGTAAGTCCCATCCCATGCAAGCCTTAGAGCTCGCAGGGTGTGAATGGTATTTATAACTGGGACATGTAGAAAATTAATATTCCAATGTTCTTACAGTGACAAGGCCCAGAAAGCTAGTTTCAATGTGGCAGGCCTCGCTGTCCTGTGTAGAAAACCAGAGTACAGATTAAAATATTAATATTGTATCTCGGAAATGAGACCAGCTAGAAAAATATTTAAACCACTATTTTTAATTGTTATTAAAAATCCAATTACTGGTGAATTCGGATTTTCAATAAATATTAAGGAAAAGTAACTTTTAGAAAGTTACTCTTTACCTGCCTCCACTGGCAGAAGACAAATTAGCATATGTCTCTGCCAGTTCTGTGCCTCTGCTCAGCCTTTGATAGTTGTGAAATGCTACCCAGGAGCAAACAATAGGTTGACCTGAATGGGCAGAGATGACTCCTTTGAACTCCAAGGATTATGCAGGATAGGGGCTGTGGGCATCCTTTTTGACACAATAGTGTCAAATCCTGCCATGCTTGACCGCTCTGTTGAGCCAAATGTAACACCTGGGGTGATCTTAAAAGGGAGAGGACAGGATGCCAAGACAAGTCTTGTGTATAGTATCCACTGTCTGGTTAATGGAGAACCATGCTTTTGTCCTACCAGATGTCTGTCTCTGGGTTTGTTGTGGGTACAGTTCATGCCTCAGACTTGATTTTAGTGTTAGATGTAGGAGAACACTAGGATTGCCATAGTGCACTCCCCACACACACCCCCATTGCTTAAGTTTAGTGTGGCCTAAGACCTTTGCCTTCTTGAAAGAACCCCTTACACCTGCAATTTTGGGCTTTTTTGAAGAAGTGGGTAGAGTTGATCTCAGGAACTTCTACCTCATTGGTTAGAGCAAACCCAGGAGTCACCCCACCCCCTAGCTGGTTCGGGGCATAAATGAGACACCTTGAGGCCCTCTCTTCAGAGCACTTTCTGGATCTTCAGAAGAGGACTGGACCTGCTGTCTGGGACCTGAGAGAAGGAGCTGTGAAGGACTGGACCTGCCACCTCTTGTACCCAGGACAATGAAGTGGACACCAAGAGTCATAAGGCTGAGCTCCTGTGTGACTACAGGGAGGCAACAAATTGCTGGAGGCCTTTTCCTAGAAGTACCCAGCTGACCAGTGGCAACCAGACCTGAACTACAGACCCTGTTGTTGGCCTCCGCCTGACACAGGTGAGTCTCTTTAAGGGCCTCCTCTGAGGTCCTTATGGGATTACAAAATGTACTCTTGTGGTGGATTATGACATACAAACTAAGTCAGAAGGTAAAATCTTTGACCAGGATGAACCTGGTTGGTGTATCTGATCAGTGCTCCATCGCGGTCAGCCTCAAATTACACCTAGGTCGTGGTCTACCGTGACCATTGGCTAATGTTGGCTCTTTGTGCTTTTTGGCTCAGTTTCTATTTAAAACTTTAGAAATTCATATCTTTGGTTCCTTTATTGAATTTGTGTCATTATGGTACCATTTTGTTTATTAAATATTGCTCTATTTTTCTAACTTGGTTTGGGATTATTAATTGCTTTGCCTTATGACTTTATTACTGTTTTGGTACTGCATAAATACTTTAGACATTGCCCTAAGTTAAGCCTGTCTGCTCTGTGCCACAGCTACTACGGGGCTGAGCTCAGGTTAATTTAAGTGATCTTGAGGGTTCGCCTTGCCAAGGGTTGTGATTATTCCTTGAGGTCGATTTTCACACCCCCAAATAATAATCCAGTTTCTTCCGGTCTGTTATTTTGCTTTATAAATCTGGAATAGCAGTGGACCAGGTGGCCATGATCTATTAACTATTCCAGCTTAGGCATGGAGTAACAATATAATCATTTGTGAATGAAAATTGTACCGAGACCTGATTTGGGAACATGTCCTTGTGCTCATTTTCTATATCAAGCATGTTACAAAGTTCTCACAAAGTGGTAGATACGTGGGCATAGACATAAGGAGTATATGCTAAGTAAAGTCGAGATCCCATTGCAGGCCTGCTCATTCCCATGCCTGTAACTTTCCCAGTTTACCATATTTCACTGAGCAGACAGTGAGTCTGTGTACTGTCTATCCAAGGTAATATCTGTTACCATTTTTCTGATCATACAGGTATTACCAGTGATTAGCTTGATTATCAGTGCTCACATTCTTGACAGAAAAAGTAAGGAGGAGTACGTTTGAAAAGATTGCCCTATTGTACTGAGTTTGATCACATTAAAAAGACCATGATTAAAAACGTTTCCTGGTGCTGCAGTGTCCAATTTGCTCACTAGACCATAATTAAACGTTTATTCTGATGGCAATGCTCATGGAATTCCATCATCAGGGAAATGGAATGATGTTTTTGGAACCATGCTCAGGATTTTAGGTCAGTGTTTATTTCTAGCATATGTTGGTAAAGTGGTAAATCTAGAAACAGATGTAAAGTCTCCTTGTTCCTCGATTAAAACATACAGACGGAGCCATATCTAGTCTTGGAGGTAGTGATTGCCCATATCTTGTGGTATCTGCCACCCACTGAATGGCTTAACTTGTTTTGTGACCTATCAAGATGTTTTTTTTAGTTTCATTTACTTCATTCACTACTGGTATATAATTGACTTGAGTTTGCATCTAATCCTTCTTAATTGTATCAAGACAAGAGCGTAGAAGGAGCTTGTGAGGCCTTTTCACCAGGACCTGGGGATAATGGGCATTATCCATGGTGAACATTGTAGTTTACCATTGGTGTCTCAGGACCTAAGACATTTTTTCCAGCCATTTGGATAATCAAATACCCCTTACCATGTAAGGATTATGAGCAATTAAGGATTGTTCTAGGGTGTGGTATAGAAATGGGAACTCACATACAATATAACACAAGTTATCCTAGTCAACAAACCCATTGTCAAATCAGAACGTTATCTTTGAAAGAAACTAGCATTTTGATTTGAAGGAGGGCCATAGTGCATGTAACATCAAACATGTCTTCTCATGGGTCGGCAGGTGCAAAGTGTTCTGTGAACTGATAATGTAAAATTGGCTGCTTTTTATTGATTGTAAGTAGAAAGCCATAATATATGATCAGAAATTGTGTACAGTACAGGTTACAGCCCAATCTGTGGAAGAGAAATGGGGTCCGAGAAGGAGGGAGACCAGAAGAGAGAACAAGCATTGGCATAGCCACTAGGTCTCGCCTTTGGAACCTTATAAGTATTTAGTTATGCAGTACAATATCCTTGGTGCAACAACATCAACTGTTGCATGGCTAAACACTTATAAGGTCCCAAAGGCGAGACCTATTGGCTATGCCAATGCTTGTTTATTGTGCAGTTCATAAATTACATTCATAATATAGCACTGTGAGCATGAAGTGTAATCAAAGAGCTGCATGCAAACTGCATGGTAGAAGTTAGAAAGTTACGTCTTTTTTCGGAGTATTTCAATATCCTAATGTTGCTAAAAAGGGTTTGTTTTGGTAGAAATAAATTCTTATTAGTAAAGCCAACCCTAATCAGTGTGTTGCATCCTGAACCCTGAGTTTGTGCTTCTCCAGACCAAGCACTCTTAACAAATGAGTATGGATGACATGAATCCTACACCTTGTCCCCTTTGTCTTATGTAACATTTTCTATACACTGATTTACACATGTATGAGTCATTGTCTCTGTATTTGTGTTTGATATAAAGTGCTCTGACACCCTACAGTGGTATGAGAGGCGCTATAAAACAAATGAAATACATTTGAGAGAAGGTCTATGGAAAGATGTGGGGCACTGTTGAAATGTGACAGTGAGGGAATCATTTAAAGGCCCAACAAAGATTGTCCTGTCCTGGTGCACTGTAAGGTCATCATTTATTATGCTTTAAAAAGTAATACAATTGAATATATAATGAAATGTGTATTGTAGAATACACCATTTTCCCCCAAAGTATCTTGTGGGGAGAACCCCCTCTCCCTGCCCCCATCCCTCCATATAGTGGTCAGGCTCGCTCGCTGCACTAACTATGCACAGTATGGGGACTGGTCTGACAAACTTTGTCAGGGCTGCTTTGGGTTCCAAGTCCGGCCCTGTTTGTGACACTCAATCATGAAAAAAATGCGTGAAATTGTTTCCCATTATATCGAGTCTTTGTAAAAAGAAAAAGCTCAACTGTCATGTAGTGGGAAGGGCGAGATTGGCACATTTTCTGTGAATTTAAAACCCGATCGTTTGAGATAAATTTGCAAGCCAAAGTTTCTTCACGTTTCACCGTTGTGAAATATCCTTGTGGTTAGACTGGAGACGAGACATTCCACAGACTCCACACGCCCGTCGAGGAGTGTCTCCTACTGGGCTCTCGAGGTGCCAGTCCGCCGAGGCCTGACTGCCGACTGCATGGCAGGAGCAGTCGAGCATGCCCTGGGCACGCACTCAGCGGTGGACGAGTCACTCAGCCATCCGCACCTTGGTCTAAATTTTAAATAATGAAGCAATTGCTTAAAATCTCGTCTGGAGGCGCATTTTGCTCTCGGGCGAAGCAGAGGTGCTGACAGCATGGCGCGCGCTATTATGTCCTCTGCCGTAGGTGTGAATTCTGCACGTTTCCTGCAGCTGCTAATGAGGCAGTAATGCCACACAACACGTTCTAATGGTGGAAAGATGGTTGTCATTTAGTAGGACAGCACTCAGGGCTCTGCAGGTGTCAGTGACGGGGATGCCGTCCATTCTCCCTCTGTTGCTCCGGCCGCGTGGGTGGGCAGGTTAAGACCCACCGAAGCTTCTGGGGCAGTGTTGGTGGTCAAAAGAAGCTAGTTCTAAATTAGCAGGTTAGGGTTTGTACAAAAACTTCAGGCCAAATCACTGTGTGAAGAAACTAATGCATGCTTGTGCTGAGACAAATATGGTTGCATCACTGTGGAGCAACCTGCCCTACATAAACATTTTTAAATCTGTCTGCATAAAAGCATAGGTGTACTAACTCCTTCAGGAGAGAACAGTCATTTTGCCGTATGGCAGGCTGATGCTGAGCTAACCATATCACACGTACCACGTTGGTTTATCTAATCAGGGGAGTAGCCAGAGAATTAAAAAAAACACTCTGAACCCAAGCTCTGATTGTACCAAGCAAGTGAAGCTCCTTTGTCTCTTCCATCTAAGAATTGATCTATTCATCGTTTCCCCCTTCCATCCACCAGCTGAGAGCCATCATTTCATTTTTACATTTTCTCATCCATTCATTCTTTCATTCATCATTCAGTCTTTCACTATACCATCCATCCATTAGCCATTCCATCCTTACAGACATCAATCATCAATGCCTGAATCCATCTATACATACATACACCCACACATCCATCATTTGACTTATCTATCCATCAATATAGCCTTTCCTATATCAATTGTTCCTTTTCCCCATTCATTCATCCTCTCCAATTTCCATTTACTTTGCCGTCCATCCTCTCAGATTGCCATCCCTCCATCCTCTCAAATTACCAGTTATTCTGCCATCCTTTCAACCCACCCATCCTCTCAGATTCCCATTTACCCTACCATCCATCCATCCATCCATCCACCCACCCACCCATCCATCCCCTCAGATCCCAATTTACTCTGCATCCTTTCAATCCACCTACCCATCCATCGATCATCAGATTTCCATTTACTCTGCCATTCTTCGATCTATCCACCCACCCATCCATCCATCTATCCATCAATCCTCTCAGACTTCATTTTACTCTGCCATTCTTTCATCCATTGATTGATCCATCCATCCATCCATCTCAGATTCCCAGTTAGTCTATCACATTTTATCCATCCGTTCATTCTCTCAGATGTCCATTTCCCCTGCCATCTTTACATCCACCCATCTATCCTCTTAGATTTCCATTTATTCTGCCATCCTTTCATCCACCATCTACCCATCATCTCACCCACTCATCCACCCATCCTTTCACCCGTTCATCCATCCTTCCTTTAACCCTTCCATACTTTCATCCACCCATTCATCCTTTCACCCACTCATCCATTCGCCCTTTCACCAACACATACATCCTTTCACTTACTTATGCATCCACTCGTACATCCTCCTTCTCCTTTTCCATCAGCCTTTCTCGCTTCCTTTTAGTGATAATTATAAGCTTTTATCTGATAGGTTCCAGATGAAAGAGGGCCATAAAGCACCCCACTCCCGCTCTAGCTGGTAAAGCGGGGGGGTTCACAGCACCCCTGTATCTAATCCACCCATTTTGCTAAATATGTTCTGAGCCATTCAATTGATAAACTCTCCTGTTATACAACATTTCTGATTATCATGTTATTTGCTGCTACAAAAAATAAATAAAATAAAAAAATGAGAGCATATGATAGTCATGACTGCAATGTCTGCTGAGAGCACGCGATATGTATACAACTGAGAGTATGTGATATTCCCTTTTAGGTCAAAAGTGAGAAAATGAAAGTGAAGAAGGAAAAAAGTGAAAAACAAAAGATGAAAAAAACAAAGATAGAAAAAAATAAGTTGAAAATGATTAGAAAAAAGAATTAGAGTTCGTATAGTAAAGAATGGGATTATGGATAGAGTTAGGATAGGGAATGAGAAAGTGCTTAAATGAAGGTTAGGGTAAAACTGTAGGCTGTCGGAAGGGTAAGGTATAGATTTTAGGCTAGAGTATGGGACAGAGTTAACTACATGGTTATGAGTAGGGTAACGGTCAGGTGTAGAAATAGAGCGGAATTCAGGGATGGTGTTTAGGGATGGGGTCATGGAGAAAGCAAAGGAAAGTCGTTGAGCAAAGGTCAGACTAGGGGACAGTATTTAGTGTAGATTGAGTCTTAGGTTTAGGGATAGGATCAGGATTAGCAGGTCTCGCTAAGGGTTTATATTTAAGATGTAAGGGAAATAAATTAATGTATAGTTAAGATGAATTTGTAGATGTTATGATTTAATGAGGAAAAACGATTGGGAATGGTTAAGTGCATATAAAAAATCTCAATAGATGTCTCACTTTTTTTAATTTTCCATTTAAAGTATACAATTTCTCACTAAAGATTTCCCACTAAATGTTTTCTCATGATTTTAGGTCGAGCCTACTAGAAAGCGCAAATTGTCTGATTGCAAAAGACCTATTGTGGGCTTACCAAGCATTTACATGGGCTTACAGCCCGCCCATTGCTTACCGCTAGTTGACTTTATCGTCACTCTAATTTGTTTGCTTCTTATTCAATAATTTTCTTGTGGTAGCTTGTCCATCTTGTGTTTATCCCTCCTTTGGGGCATACCCTCTGTACCAGCTCTCTGATTGGCTGGCTTCTATCCTTCCTCCGCTTGCTTTTAAGGAATACTTTTTTCTTTTTGCTTAAACACTCCATGAGGGGGCATGTATTTACCAGCTCTGTGTTCTTGTCCCCTGCCATATACTCACCACCATGCTCCATGCTGCTGCCTCCATCTCTCTCACGTGCTTCTCCCCCCGCCACACTCCCTGCCCCTCATGTTGTGTTCTAGTTTATGTGATTCTCCAACACCTTCCCATGTTGCTCTCCTTTGTGTGCTGCTTTTGCACTCCCCCGCATCCACTCCCTGTTGCTTCCCCCTCGCTTCTTGGTTGCTCACTGTCTTTTTTTTCTTTTAATCTTTTATTATTATTTACATTATTTTTTTAGAGGACAGGTTGCAAATTGGTGCTACTGGCTTAAAAAAGTGCTTTTGTGTGTCTTCTTTTATATTTTTTTATTAACCAATCCATCTCCTATCAGTAAATTTTAAAAAGTGGTGCCTGAGTCATTTTATAGGCATACAGCATAATAATGTGTGCACACACATCATTAAGCATGCGCGTGTCTAAAAAAATAACTTGCCCGCTGCAGCTGCCTCCTCAGGCTTTTTTTGCTTTTCTCAAATTTGCGTTTTACAATGCTGCATCACATTTTGCTGATGCTGTACTGCAGCACCAGAAGGCATTGGCAGAGACAGTAGTTCCCAAGGGTGAGACCTACTGTCTCTGCCAATGCTTGTTTGTACTTTCTACCGAGTATCATGATATTCGTTCCTGAATCGTCCACTGTTGAGCGCATATGACATTCCTGTGTCTGCTGATGAAAGCCTGTGTGAAGTGTCTGCAGCTGAAAGCTTATTTTAGTCATCATGTGATTTTCACGTCTGCAGCCTCTACAACGGAATATATTCATATAAGTTGTGTTTTCTGCTGAGCTTCAGAAAGTGATATTAAATGTATAGCTTACAGCATCTGATATTCATGTCTGTATTGTTTACAGCTCAAGACATGTAATATTCACATCTTCAGTGTCTACAGCTTAAAACGCTGGATATTCTGCCTGCAGCTGGGATCATGTGATATTAATCATCTGACATTCTTGTTTGTAGTCTCGGCAGGTGAGAGCATGTGTTATTCATGTCGGCAGCTGATATCATATGACATTCATGTCTGCAGTGTCTCCAGCTCAGAGCATGGGATATTCATGTCAGCAGCTGAGATCATGTGTTATGCATGTCTGCAAAGGCTTCAGCTGAGAACATGTGATTTTCATTAATGCCTACGGTGTGTGCAGCTGAGAGTTTGTGATTAGCATGTCTGCAGCTGAGAACATGTGATAATCTTGCATGCAGAGCCTGCACTGCAGCTGAGAAGATCTGGCATTCATGCCTTTGGCTGACAGCATGTGATTTTTGTGTCTGCAGCTGAAAGTAGGTGATATACATGTCAGCTGCTGAGAGCTTGTGATATTCATACCTGCTGTTGAGAACAAGTGACATGCATGTCTGTATCTGAGAACGTGGTGTTTATGTCTGTAGCTAAAAGCAAGTGATATTTGTATCTGTCTTTGGCAGCATGTGTAAATCATTTCCGGTGGCTGTAGCTAATAGTATGTTATATTCATGTGTGCATCTGAGACCATGTAGTATCCATGACAGCTTCATGGGGCACTTGATAGCAGATTGATAGTCATGTCTTCATTTGAGAACAGGTGTAGTTCATGTCTGCAGTATCTGCAACTAAGAGTCAGTGATATACGTGTCTGTAGCTGAGAGACTGTGAGGTTCATGTCTGCAGTTTGTGCAGCTGGGAGCATGAATTGTTCACTTCTGCAGTGTCTGCAGTTGAGGGCATATGATACGTACACCTTCAAAATGGCTGCCTGTGCAACATTTTCTAAATGTTTTAAGCTCCCTCTGGTCGGTAAGATGTGGGGTGTTTCATCTCCACAATTTTGTCTTGATGAGTCCTTTGACTATGGCCATTTAAGTGTCTTTATTGGTGGCTGCAGTGATCTCATCTACAGATACAGCTGAGGGAGTGCTTGACCTTATGATGAAATTGAGGTACTCTTCAGAAACCCCTGACGTCGATCTTTGGAGATGGAGCAGTGCTCGTGAAAAGTAATCCGCTGGGTTTTGGTCTTTCCCTGGTTTGTGGACGAACTGATATTTGTATTCCTGAAGCTGCAGCCCCCATCGTTTGATGCGTGGGAGCATCTTAGCCTTCGAGTTTCCAAATATGGTGAGCAAAGCCTTATAATGAATCTTTTCCTATAGAGGAACATGAGGAAGTGTTTGCAGGCCCACACAACAGCCAGACACTCTTTCTTTGGCTGAGAGTGGGCATGTTCTGCGTCAGGTAGGCTTCGACTGGCATATACTACTACATGTCTCTGGGCATCGGGATGGCTGCTGTGTTGAGCCAGGATGGCCCCTAGCTCCACTGGGCTCGCATCCGCGGTGATCTCAGTGTGCAGCTTGAGGTTGATGTAGGCCATTCCTATTGCATTTTCAATTGCGCATTTTATCTCCTTGAAACTTTGGTCGCATTCGAGTGACCACTGAAATTGAACTTTTTGCTTTGTAAGGTCTCTCAACGGGGCACTCACTGTGGGGAATTTACAAATGTAACATGAGCAGTAACTGGCCATGCCCAGGAAGGACCACAGCATGGCAAAATCTTGAGGAAGGCAGGTGGATGACAGCGCCTGCACCTTGTCGGAATCTGGAGTCATGCCACCATCAGTGAATATGTGCCCAAAGAATTTAAGTCTGCATTCAAGGTGAGGCCGGCAACTGCCACACTTGTATGAGTGCTTTGTCATGTTCTCTTTGTGTACTTCCAAAGACCAGGATATCGTCAATATAATTGAAGGCATGTGAAACTGGATAAAATCTTGGAAAATTTCAACAACCGAGAAATACTCCAAAACTCAGTCTCTTATACCTGAATAAACCGATATGAGTGGAAAAGATGCTAATATATCTGTAGGTATTTTCTAGCTCGAGCTGGTGATACCCCTTCTTGAGGTCAAGGCAAGAACAGAATTTGGCTCCATTTAGTAGCATGATCATGTCAGCTATGTGAGGACAGGATGCCTTTCTCTCCTTATTGCTTTGTTTGGCTGGCGCATGTCAACACAAATGCGCACTGCTCCACTTCTGTCTTTCTTCAATACTACTATTATGGATGAGACCCATGAGGTGGAGCCTGTGGAGCGTTCAATGATGTCATACTTTAGAAATGTTGTCAATTCTTTCTCTACTGCTTCCTGCAAGTGAAAAGCGACCCGTCGGTGCCGCTGGGCAACAGGGCAGATATCTTCATTGATGTGGCACTGCACCCTCATCTCCTTAAGCTTCCCTAAGCCATGGAATAATGAAGGGAACTGCTTTGTGAGGTCAGAATGAGCGCATAGGTGGTAGTTGAGAGTATCAACCTCTTGTCGGCTGCAGTGGCAAAGCTGAGGAGACACGCACTAGACAATGTTACTTGCAGGACATGGATTTTGGCTCGTATTGGTGTCGTCTTGTGCTGCACACTCTCCATAAATGACCCTTGACTCTGCAGACTCTGCAGAGATTTGGAGGCCACCCAAATGTAGATTTTCATGTTGGACTGAGTGAGGCACAGGGCGAACAAGAGACTGTTACACTTGTCTACTGGCATGATGTTGATTGATGCCACACTGTCGATAATATGCGGTGACCATTTAATATGATACTGGGACAGTGTCCTAGTAAGGTTCTGGGTTTCATCTGGTGGTCCCTTCCAGGTTTTGGTCTGCTTCACTAGTGGCTAGCCCAACATGCGCTTAATGTTCTTTGGTGGACATCATTAGCAAGTATCCATCATCCTTACTAGTACTCAACAATGATATCAAAGAGCTATTGTGTGATAAAGTTGGTGAGGAATGGCATTGTTTGGCCCCTGCCTGACGTAACTGATGTTGCCACTTGTTCTTGTGAGTGAGAGGAGATTGTCTTCGGCTATCTCTGATGTCCATCTTTTCCTTGTGCCCTGACGCACTTGGCTTCTCTTGGGCACGGCACACAGTTATAAAGTGATTCTCTTTCCCTCAGCCATTGCATTTTTGCCTTAGGGCTGGACACTTGCCATCATGGGGAAATGAGAAACCACAGTGGAAGCATCATTTTGTCTTTTTTTGTGGATACCGACTTATGTGCGTCCGCTCTGTGTTTGCTTCTCATGATTAATGCTGATTTGCTGTGTGCGGTCACTGCTTCTATGTCGGCAGATTGTTGATCTGCTCGTTCCTCTGCTCTCACAGCCATCTGCATTTTTTCTAGACTGAGAGTCACACAACATGCATCTTCTGAAGGAATCAGAGAGGCAGCTGTTGATGACTCTGAGGCACATGGGCTCTTCATCATTGAAATCACAGAATTTGAAATGCTTGATGAGTGATCAAGTCTCTCTACAAACTCATCTATTGTTTCGCCAGTCTGTTGGCAGGCTTTGTTGAAAATATATCTTTCGTAATCAACATTTGGTGTGGGGTGGAATTTGGCTTCTAATGTTCTGTATGAGTCTACATCAACACTTGGAACTTTCTTTAGCACTTCTTTTACGCCATCTCCTGTCAAATTCTTCAGAAATGTGATGCTCTTGCCATCATCTTACTCCTCAAGGGCAGCTACAAAGTCATCAAATGTTTCAATCCATGCAGCCCATCTGGCACCAATGTTCTGTTTCTTTGCAGTGTCAAATGGTGGTTCTGTACCCCTCGCTGCCCCATTTGCATTGTGCCCGTATTTGTGTCTGCTTTTCTCTCCCCATTATCCCTTCTGTACCCCTCGCTGCCCCATTTGCATTGTGCCCGTATTTGTGTCTGCTTTTCTCTCCCCATTTTCCCTTCTGTGCCCCTCGCTGCCCCATTTGCATTGTGCCCGTATTTGTGTCTGCTTTTCTCTCCCCATTTTCCCTTCTGTGCCCCTCGCTGCCCCATTTGCATTGTGCCCGTATTTGTGTCTGCTTTTCTCTCCCCATTTTCCCTTCTGTACCCCTCGCTGCCCCATTTACATTGTGCCCGTATTTGTGTCTGCTTTTCTCTCCCATTTTCCCTTCTGTGCCCCTCGCTGCCCCATTTGCATTGTGCCCGTATTTGTGTCTGCTTTTCTCTCCCCATTTTCCCTTCTGTACCCCTCGCTGCCCCATTTGCATTGTGCCCGTATTTGTGTCTGCTTTTCTCTCCCCATTTTCCCTTCTGTGCCCCTCGCTGCCCCATTTGCATTGTGCCCGTATTTGTGTCTGCTTTTCTCTCCCCATTTTCCCTACTGTACCCCTCGCTGCCCCATTTGCATTGTGCCCGTATTTGTGTCTGCTTTTCTCTCCCCATTTTCCCTTCTGTACCCCTCGCTGCCCCATTTACATTGTGCCCGTATTTGTGTCCGTTTTCTCTCCCCATTTTTCCTTTTGTGCCCCCGCTGCCTCTCGCCATTCCCGCTGCTGCGTCCCCTGCGGCCCCGCCCCCCTGTCTGCCCATTCGCTGACCCTGCCTCCCGCCTCCCAGCTGCTCCTCCCTCCCACCTCCCCATAAATGGCGGCCGCTGTGCGGCCGCGCCGCTGGCGCGCCGAAGGCGCGCCTAAGGCAAGCCCGTCTGCGCCCGTCCGTGCCTGGACCGCGCCCAGCGCCAAACCCCCTGGCCCCCGCAGCAGCCAACCCACCCACCGGACTTACGACACCGCCACCCTCAACGCACTCAACACCGGCCGTATCCCCGGCTGCCACCGTGCCACCCCAGGTCGCACCCACGGACCCTTCGGCTGCCAATCCTGCAAGTTCTCCTGCCTCCGGACCTGCACCGCACCCGCCAAGCCGAGCACCAGCAGCAACCACCTGAAGTGCATCCTGCTCAACACCCGCTCCGTCCACAGACACGCTGTGGAACTTTGGAACCTGCTCGACTCCACATCACCAGACGTCGCTTTCCTCACGGAAACATGGATGAACGCCTCCTCAGCGCCCGACATCGCCATCGCCATCCCGGACGGATACAAGATCACCCGAAGGGACCGCGCCAACCAGACCGGAGGAGGCATCGCCATCGTCCACAAGAACACCATCCGCATCACGACCAACTCCGACGACACCTTCACAGCCGGCGAACACCTGCACTTCCAGATACACACCGACCCCAAGACCACCCTCAGAGGCACCCTCATCTACAGACCCCCAGGACCACGCACACAATTCAGCGAAGACATCGCCGACCTCATCAGCCCGCACGCCCTCCCCTCGGCTGACTACATCCTCCTTGGGGACCTCAACTTCCACCTAGAGAACAACAACGATCGCAACACCACCACCCTGCTGGACAACCTCGCCAACCTCGGACTCAAGCAACTGGTGACCACCCCCACACACCACGCCGGCCACACGCTTGACCCCGTCTTCTCCTCCAGCAAGGACATCTCCTTCAGCCACACCACCGGACTCCACTGGACAGACCACAGCTGCGTCCACTTCAGCTTCAGCAGGATCACCACGCACCACCACCCGCAACAGTTTCCGCGCAGAAGCTGGAACAAGATCACCACCGACCAACTCACCACATCCCTGAGCCAGAACCCTCCCGCCAGCTCAACGAACCCCAACCCAGCCGCCAGCAACCTCACAAGATGGATCACCAACTGCGCAGACGACCTCGCCCCATTGAAGACCCCCCAGTCAGACCCGGCAACAAGAAAGCATCCTGGTTCACCGACGAACTCAAGAAATCCAAGAAGAACTGCCGGGCCCTCGAGAAAGCATGGCGCAGAGACCCGACTGCAGACAACATGACCACCCTCAAGCACGCCACCCGAAAACACCACTAGCTGATCCACACCACCAAGAAAACCGCATTCAAGGAACGACTGGACAACAACGCCCACAACAGCAAGGAACTCTTCATCATCGTCAAAGAACTCTCGAACCCCAGCGCCGGAAACAACGACATCACTCCCTCGCAAGACCTCTGCAACTCGCTCGCCTCGTTCTTCCACAGCAAGATCGCAGACATACACAACAGATCAGCACACAGCCGACGTACCCTACGACCGTTCCAACGTCCCCCACCTCCACCCTCCGAGCCTGGACCCCGATCAACACCGAAGACACTATCCACACGATGAACTCCATCCACTTCGGATCACCAACCGACCCCTGCCCTCACCACGTCTTCAACAAGGCCGACGCCGTCATCGCACCCCACCTCTGGGACATCATCAACACCTCCCTCGACACCGCCACCTTCCCAGAGAGCTGGAAGCACGCAGAACTCAGCGCCCTACTGAAGAAACCGTCAGCGGATCCCACCGACCTCAAAAACTACCGCCCCATCTCGCTCCTTCCTTTTCCTGCCAAAGTCATCGAGAAGACCGTCAACAGACAACTGGCCGCCTTCCTCGAGACGAATGGATCCCTCGACCACTCGCAGTCCGGCTTCCGGGCCAACCACAGCACCGAGACCGCCCTCATCGCAGCCACCGACGACATCCGAGCCCTGCTCGACAACGGGGAAACAGCGGCCCTCATCCTCCTGGACCTCTCCGCAGCGTTCGACACAGTCTGCCACCGCACCCTAGTGCAACGCCTGAACAACGTCGGAATCCAAGAGAAGGCACTGGAGTGGATCATCTCCTTCCTCGCCGGAAGAACCCAGAGAGTCCGCCTCCCCCGTTCAGTTCCGAGGCCACCGAAGTCATCTGCGGCGTACCACAAGGATCATCACTCAGCCCCACCCTCTTCAACGTCTACATGAGCCCCCTCGCAGCCATCGCACGCCAACACAACCTCAACATCATCTCCTACGCCGACGACACCCAGCTGATCCTCTCCCTCACCAACGACCCCACAACCGCCAGAACCAACCTACATGAAGGGATGAAGGACGTAGCCGAGTGGATGAGGAACAGCCGCCTGAAACTGAACTCAGATAAGACGGAAGTCCTCATCCTAGGATCATCACCCTCCGCCTGGGACGACTCCTGGTGGCCCCCTGCCCTGGGCAACGCACCCAAACCAACGGACCACGCACGCAACCTGGGCTTCATCCTGGACTCCTCCCTCTCAATGACCCGACAAGTCAACGCCGTCTCCTCGTCTTGCTTCAACATCCTACGCATGCTGCGCAAGATCTTCCGGTGGATCCCCACCGAAACCAGGAAGACGGTCACCCAGGCCCTCGTCACCAGCCGACTGGACTACGGCAACTCCCTCTACGCCGGAACCACAGCCAAACTTCAAAAAAGACTCCAACGCATCCAGAACGCCTCAGCTCGACTCATCCTGGACATCCCCCGACACAGCCACATCGCCGGACACCTGAGAGACCTGCACTGGCTCCCCGTCAGCAAGAGAATCACGTTCCGACTCCTCACCCACGCACACAAAGCTCTCCACAACCAAGGCCCCAGATACCTCAACGACCGTCTGACCTTCTACACTCCCACCCGCCAGCTACGATCGACCAACCACGCCCTCGCCGCCGTCCCCCGCATCCGAAGAGCCACAACGGGAGGAAGATCCTTCTCCTACCTGGCTGCCAAGACGTGGAACTCCCTACCCATCCACCTCCGCCTTACCCAAGACCACCTCTCCTTCAGGAAGCAACTCAAGACCTGGCTGTTCGAACAGTAGCGGACCCTCCCCCCCCAAGCGCCTTGAGACCCTCCGGGTGAGTAGCGCGCTATACAAATGCTTGATTGATTGATTGATTGGTGGTGGTTGTTTTAAAAACGCTGCTGCATTGAATTTTGAGTTACCTTCTTGCGTCATGGCGTCAATATGTACCTCTCCACTTGCAGTAAATGGTGTGGCTCATGAAGTTCGAATTTCCCAGCCAGGCATAGGTGCATGTGGTTAAGCTCACCCCAGTTTTTTTAAAGCAGAAATGCTTTTTTTGTTTTGTTTTTTTCTTATATGTGCTATTACC
Organism: Calotriton arnoldi; assembly: GCA_963921515.1. NCBI lineage: Eukaryota > Metazoa > Chordata > Amphibia > Caudata > Salamandridae > Calotriton > Calotriton arnoldi. The sequence goes on from CAWUFW010000161.1 coordinate 194,117, forward strand.
TGGATAGTTGCTCCCTTGGCCTGTGCTGATAATTCAGCAAGGGATTAGCTGTCACGCCTCTCACGCAGGCATAGGCTGTTTTCTGATGGATTCCTTCTTGAGTGACGCATGTGCACATGTTGCTGTGCAGAGTTTCAGGCTACTTCTGTGCTGCTGCACAGCCAGAGCAATGCGCTGCCTCAGGCCGCTCCCCAACCGCTGTACACTCGGGGTGATGCGCCGTGTCTTGCCGGCAACCTCACCGGCATTGTCAGCGGTTGCTCATGAGCATGCTCCTCTGCAAGACCTCTCACTGCTTTCACTGCTGTGTGCTGGCTGGGGCGGGGCTTCCACTCCACATGCTCCAGTCGCGGACTGCGTTGCAGTGCCTCTGGCACACACAGTATGTGCGGGCAGCTTGCCATACCGTTGCGGGCTCTCAGTGAGAGTGGTCTTGTTCTTCAGGGGTGCGCATCCCCTACTTGTCACCAGATGTAGCGTCTTCCCCAGCCCAAGAGCATGCTATATCAATTTTGCCACACACAGGAGCTTCAGTTGAGCATAACTTTATTCTCTAACCTTCATCTAGTAAGTGAATAACTGCTTCACTTCCTTAACCACACCCCCCCAACCACCTCCTTCATACCTGCTTCACATAGTCAAGGTCCTAATGCTCTTGGTGTTAATACACTACAGTTATGTGACAAGATGGCCATTTTGGCTGGTGCACGGTATATATACCATGCCCTAGCCATAAGGCCATTGCATGGCTTCAAAGACTGGTAAGGAAGATTCTTCACTCATCGTCTCCGGCTACCACTTCATAGAACCCAGCTCCCATCTCAGAACCTACTTGAGCAATGATGTTGCCTCTCTCCAACTGCATCCATATTGTGAAATGCCCATGTGGAGATCTTTGTCAACTAAAACTGTAAGCAAAGAACAAACACAGATTAGAAGAAAGCCCAGACTTAACCACACCTTGTCGAGCAGAAAGGAAACAGATAAGGTAGTGCACTAACAGTTGCTTTTCTCTTGGGCGAATAACATAACTCTCGGCCTTTTTCCATTGAGGCAAAGAAAACTTTAAAGACACTAGAAAAGCTACCATTTTGTGAAAGAAATTACTTCTGTGCTTATGAAAGGAACCAAAAGAAAATGTCAGACCATATGTTGATATCTTTGCACCCTGAGAGAAAAAGCAGCGCATAAGAACCAAATTAAAAAGACGAAACAAGAGCGTATTGTGGAATTAGGTAAGCCTAATAAATGTATGGTTTACAAGAAAATGCTTGAGCATATTGTCAAGTTTTTCCAAAGTTAATATAGTGATAATTTTTTATATGTTCTGTAGAATGCCTCAACATGCAAGGCATTTCAACGAATCTAAACACTAATGTTCATTCTGTCTGAAGAGAAAATGCTCAAGTGACCCGAAGAACCAAGATAAAATCGCAAGAAGCAATTCTTTCTCTCTCATCCCAACCCCCCTTTCCCTTCGAGAACAACTGCCAATACTTGTTTGAGTAAGCACTGGTTGAGAGTTGTTCCTACATGGGGTGTGGTGGGCTCTTGTCGCCCTTGCAGAAGGCCTGTGGTTCAGGTCAGTGGCTGGCATAACGCTGTGCAGCCACATATTATTTTCTCCACTAGGATATCATTTTCCCAATGGAGAAAGCCCTTCCTCTACACCCCCAGTGGGGATGATCTTGTTCCCTTTCCATCCTGGAGAAAAGGGACTTTACATCCATTTCCAGGGTGGGAAAGGATTGGATCAGAGTTTGAGAATGTTCAAAAACAAACATGTTTTTGAGCTTTCACAAGCTTCAATGGAAAACCGTGGCTTGGAGTGGCCACTTTTGACACCTTGAGTGAAATATATAACTGTAGATTATCTGCTCTCGTGGCACAGATACCAGCAGTAATAACCCAATTTACACCTACCAGGAATATTTCTATGAATTCTTGGCAGGTATAATTGGGCATATGTGTTTTGTGAGCATCATTTTTTAATTTTTTCAGATACTTTCCCCTTTTCTCTGCTAATTTTGTCTTTTTCTTAATTACCACTTTTATCACTACAGCTCTCTGTTGACTCCATATACCTCCTATTGTTTCCTTTTGCAGTCCCTTCTTTTTCCTCAGTGTATTTCCTCCTGTCTCCTTTGTATTTTTTCCTTTTCCGTTTAACTTTTTCTTTAGAGCATCATCTCCTTTACTTCTCTTTTAGATTTCTTCTCTCCCTTCCCCTTTTCTCTTTCCCATCTTCATTGTTTTCCTGATCTTTTCTTCCCATTTCTCCCTATTTTAAAATGTTTATTGTTATATTTTTAACACAAACAATTTTTATTTTTAAAGCAGAAACTTTCGAGGTGATACTTTAGCAAATAATAATATCAAAATCTTTATGTAATATATTTTTTTTTACATGTGTAGTTACAGCAGTTGGTGGTGATACTACTAAATCAGTACCTTTTGTTGTAAAAGCAATACAGAAAGAGGAACACCAGGTTAACTGGGAGAAAGGAAGTGACTACTAGGCTGAGTAATTAAGTATTTCATAGAGAAAAATGCTAGCCCCAGTATTTTGTCCTTGGCACTAAGCCCGATTGTCAAACCTTTGTAGTTACCTTACTATATTTGTATCTTTTCCCTTCTTTCTTTATATGAGTAGATGTACGTGTACTGCCCATTTGCACCGGTGAGCTGGACCATGCAGCAATATGGCACATCAGGGAGAAACTCTGTTTTCATGTATACTATCTACTCAAGTGAGTCTCAGTAAGGGGGCACCAAGACGACTGAGAGGAGGAACTCAAAACCTAGTTTCCTAGTCTTTTTTTTAGAAAATTAGACGTGAAAGAAACAACTAATTCCAAACGAGAGGAGTCTGGGACTCCTTTAAATCCTGATTAAGACTATTTATTTTATGACTTGTATGGACCAAAGTCGACACGCGTTGACTGTACCCCAAGTGATGCTTATGATAAGAAGGATTTTTTAATACCTGTGGGACTTTATTTGAAAAATGACTAAGTGCAACTCATGACTAGGTGTTCCCATTGTGCTCTCCAGCACGGCTTGGTTATGTCATAAGCCACGGGCCAAGAAGGCTTTCACTAAGACTGACCCTACATGATGCTCAGAAATTTCAGCAGAATCAATAACATTGGGTGCATAATTTATAGTGCCTATTTGGTTCAAGACTCCAATACTACTTGTATCAATCATGTATTTTTTTCTAAAATGGCACCTTGAAATTGTGGAGAAGGATATTGTTTTATGCTTTACACTTTGTGTGTGGTTACTAACTCACCATTAAGTATCAATGTCTTTTGTTAATTGTATATTCTTGTATAGTGCTGAATATTGAGTAATGGCATGCATGGTGACTGGTAGTGTACGCATTGCCTATTTTAGAAAGGTGAAAAATATTGATAAATAAATATCCTTTGACGTGTAGAGTGAGCATCCACACCAGTCACATAAAATAGTAAGAATCTATGTATGTTGCGGAACCTATTTCTGTTTACTAGTGTTTTTCACCATACGCCTCTCACAGGGCCTAACCCTGTCTATCAGCGTACCATTCATGACCTGGACCCCTACCTGGAGAGTTAAAATAGTTTTTTTAATCCCAGTACTTGCCATGAGGCGACGTCCACTCCTTACGGCCTCCTCATGACCCTGTAGTCTGGACCAGCCATTTCACTTGACTTCTGTTCTTTCCACTCTCAGTTGGAGAGCATATAACAAGTATCAGTGTCAGCTATGGGTCTGTGGGCTAAGCTTCAAGGACATATCAATACTCACATGCACTTACCTACAATGAGTGACTTTCGATGTACCGGATCTGATGTAGTGCAGGTACACCTTGGATTTATCCTTATTTACAATTACATTAATCAGTGCAAAAGCATTTTAAACATCACATACCTGTCTCCACCTCAATATTGAGGTGGTCCAGCAGGTTCCGGCCCTGTTCCCAGCCAAGATCATCTGCCCCATAGTGCTGCACCTGCCGCTCGAAGCACATGATGTCAGTTCTGTGCCACAGCAGTGGTGGCTGGTAGGGAATGGGGGTTGGGGTGGGAGGGGGATATAAAAACAAAAAAACACTTACCTTCTCTGACAGCTGCGTCTCGCCTCCACTTCTCTGCTCCGGAAGAAGCTGCAGGAAGCACCCGGCACACAGGCTCCCCTGTGCCAATCACAACGCTGCATGCAGCGTTACGATTGGTCTGAGCGCCGTGAATTGGCGCTCAGATCGCGGCAGGGAGCCTGTGCATATTCCCCACCAGGCTGTCTATTACAGCCTGGTGGGGAATATGCAAAGTGTGCATGACTGCTTGGCCGGCCCAAGACGGCCAGCCAAGCAGTCATGCGCACTTAGTGTGCACAGTCCTCTCCTCCCACCCTGAGCCCCCAGCCCCTCCCTGCCCTAATCCAGCCTGCAGCAACCAAAAATCAAACGATAATAACCTTGTTATTATCGTTTCTTTTTTTCCCTTTTCACTGCTCTATGAGCAGTTGGGCGACGCTCCTCCACCTTAGCGGAGGAGCCGCCACTGTGCCACAGGTAGAGCTGTACTTCGCTCATCCATTTCTCTTTGCATCCTCGAAGAGGAGTAATTCCAGCTTTTCTTCTGCCATGATGACTTTCGAGGACGCGGGTATGCAATAAGAACCCAACTAAAACAATAAAATATGTGAGTAACCGCCAGCAAATTTAGCACTTTGTGTAATTATGTGTAATTCTGCATAATTTTCATTGAAATTCGCTGAAAAGATTATACGAATTAAACACAGGGTTAGCGCTGACTATATCACACCCAGTAATTACAAGGGACAGTAAACTTCCCACAATAGGAATTTTCTTTGGCGTACTGAATTAAAAAATGTTTATTTTAGCACGAGTCAAAAGGAGAAAATCGAGGGAGCTCGACTATTCTGTTAATTTTGAGGTGTTCTCAAGGTTTGAAATATAACTCAGAGTTAGACTAAAGGATAGCAGAAATTCTAAAACATACATGAGATGTGGAACACATATGCCAGTATCATACATGACAACATTTTGGAAGAGGAAAGAGGGAGATTCTAAAAAAAAATAATCAATAGAATATATTTCCCCCGTTGACTTCTACTGAAGGAGAAGCAATTTCAGGCAATAAAGCCATTTTGTGGCTTACAAATTCGGGAGTCTCTCGCCTGAATCGTGGCTATTGGCATGTATGTAGTATGAATACAGATCAGCAGTTTACAAAGGGTGACTAACATGTTAACTTCTTCGGACATGAGGTTCACGCAGGGTGTGAGAGAGGTTAGCACTCTAGTTCTTTCAGCCCCTAGAGACTCAGCGGAGCAGCAAACATTCCCTAGTAGAACTTCCCTCAGAAATGGATGGGACAAAGATCTCTCTAGCGGGCAATGTTACCCTTTCTAAAGTGCTGATCTGTATTCATTGCACTAGGGCTGCGAGTATGCATTGTCGCTGGTACTATTTTTGCAGAGGCGTAGACAAAAAGAGTACTTTGATCAGGGCACGCTAAAGGTCACTCTCCTGTAAAGTAGCACCGCGTTTAGCAGTGTAGAGCAAAAGTACCAACTATCAGTTGTGGCTGCTGGCAATAAAAAGTGGCAGGGCAGCAGCAGAGAGACGGGGGGGGGGGATTAATAATTAAAAAAAAATACCTGATGCTGCCGGCCGCTTCGCGCCTCGGTGGTCTTCTGCTTCCTGCTCCCAGCAGTCCCTGGGACACCATCAGAGACTCCCCATCCAATCCCCACCCTGATCTCATGCTCCATGAGAGCAGCACACGGATTGGCCTGAGCGGGCTGGTTTAACGCTCGCTCAGGCACAAGGAGTCTGTGCCGTTTCTCCACCAGGCTGTGGAATACAGCTGGGTTGGAGAAACGTAACTGCGCATGTCTGTATGGCCGGCCTAAGACGGCCGGCCAAACTGACATGTGCACTTAGAAGTGCACTCCACTCCACTCCTCCTCCCTCCCATGTCCCGCCCCACCCCTCCCCGCACACGCCTGGTCAGCCAGCAGCTGAAAAATAATAGGATAATAAAATATCATTTTATTTTTCACCTGCAGGCTCTAAGCCAGTTGGGCGATGCTCTTCCGCCATTATAGAGGAGCCGCCGCTGCCAACTATACTATAAAGTTAATTAAAAGAGCTTCCTGTATAACTTCAACCTGGTGCAGCTAAATTAACAAATGTTTTTCATTAAAAGTGAATTGAAATGCTGAATTCTAACATCAAGTTGTATCTTTTTAATTAGTGCAGTTGTTGGCTGTGCGTATGTATTTGGGTGCATGTTCCGGTTTTATGCATGCTGCAGCAATCTATGTTTAGGCTTCAGGGCATTAAGCTGAATCCCAGCTTTTCCTCCTGCTGATATTAATAAAATAGGTATCATTGAGATCACAGAAACTTCCTATTATACGACTGGAAATTACATCTGCTGCAGTACGTGCTCCATAATACTCAAGTTATTATACATAAGTTACATAAAAAACTAAGAAACTGAAGGTTGCATTGCTTAGAGACCACAATAGCCAGTTATGTTATCTTAGTGGGCTAATGCTTCAACTTCAGGGATATGTGTTTAATGCCATACCCACATGTTCAAATCCTGGTGGACCCACTCAAGCTTTCATCCTTCTGAGGTCGATAAAATGAGTTCTTTTGAGTTTGTAAACATCTGTTATTTGTCAGTAGCACCTACAGACCTACTCTGCACCTTTCTCAAGAAAATGTGAGAAACAAAATTGCAAATGACCTAGAACAGCACAGATCCTGTGTCCCAATTCTTTGTGACAATGGGGTGTGGATATGAAGGATAGTAATTTTAGGAGGCCAGGCAGTGTGGTAGAAGATCAGAGGAAGACTGCTTGGAATGAGATGCAATTTGAGGAGAGAAAGTGCTGACAGGAGAGTGGCGAGGCAAGAACAAAGTGGAAGGCCTGAAGTGAGTTGGACGAGGCCAGAGGATTGGTGAAGGAGCAGAAAACTCTTGTGGTGACGAAATCTTATCAGGGTTTAGGATCAGGGGAAGAAGAGGGACTTAGTGAAATATAATGCACGTATAAGGAAAGATATAGTGATGTAGGACGAAGGGGTTATGTGCTGTGTGGTTTAGACATAGGACGAAGGGAAAAAAGAGAACGAGGAAGGGATTTGTGATAAAGGGAAAGTGGAAATGCTGTTTGGTGGAGATTATATATTCCTTCTCAATTTCTCCATAAATTAACTAATTCTAGTCCATCCATTTGCTGGGTATAGGCCACCATAGGGTGAAGAGAGACCTATAGAGAGGCCCAGAGATAGAGAGAAAGAGTGATAGAGAGAGTGTGGCCTTGAGAGAAAAAACTACAGAAAGAAACTCTCAGAGAGAAACTTAGAGAGAGAAACGTTAAAAGACTAAGAAAAAGTGTGAGAAACTGAAAACATTGTTGCTTTAAAAATAAAGAAAATGTTCTATAAAAATATCAATATAAAGAGCAAATAATATTGGGGAACAGGGACAACCCTGCCTTGTCCCTCTTGCAATGTCAATAGATTTTGATTCTAGACCCATTATATTTAACCTCGCATATGGCCTGTAATACATTGCTTGTATGGCTGTCATGAAGCCAGGCCCAAATCCTCTCTGTACCATAGTTGTCCAAAGATACTGCCATGAAACGCGATCGAATGCCTTCTCGGCATCTAGGAGGATCATAGCCATCTTCTCACCAGTTGTCTCCGTTATATCAAACAAGGCTATGGCACGTCTGATATGGTCTGTTGTACTTCTTGTAGGAATAAAACCATGCTGCCACGGTGAGACTAGATAGGCTATGATCCCCCCTAGCCAAGACGCGAGTATTTTTGAATAAAGTTTGACATCAGCGTTCATGAGGGATATGGGCCTGTATGATGCGGGATTATCGGCAGGCTTCCCTTTTTTTTAAAAAGACGACTATATCTGCCCCCTGCCAAGACTCAGGGGGGGTCCCACTATATTGTATTCAGAGAAACAGATCTAAAAGTATCGGAGTAATTTCCTCTTGAATTAACTTATATAATTCTAGTGGGATTCTGTCAGGACCTGCCGCTTTTCCTGAGGCCATTGATTTCAAAGCTAATAGAACCTCTTCAATCGTAATTTCTTTATCAAGCTCATGTCGCAGTTCTTCACTAAGCCTACGATGATTTCCTAAAATTAACTCAATTTCATTGGAAAGCATGGGATCAAGATTGTCCTGCAGATACAGATCCTGATAAAACTCTTCGAAGATCTTAATAATATCTTTTAATTCTGTGTAATGTTTACCATCTTGGGCTCTAATACCCGTTATGTTGTTTCTGGCTGTTCTTTGCTTAGTCCGCAAAAGCAAGAATCCTGCCTATGGTCTCACCATATTCATATCTCTCTTTTTTATGTGCCTGATAGCTGGCTGCCCCCTTCCTAATGTAATAGCTACTTATTTTGGCTTTTGTAATCATTATTTTTTGTCGCAGTGACAGTTCTTCCTCCTCTTGTTTTTGTCTAATGGCATTAGTATGTTCTTCTTCTAATTGCCCCAATACAGTTATCAGATCGGTTATCTCCTTCTTCTCTTGTTTTATCCTCTTCCCCACAAAACTTATTGTTTCTCCCCGGAGTCCGGCTTTGAAACTATCCCAAACTACGCCCCTGGAAGAGCTAAATCGGTTCATTTCATAATATTCTATGACCCATTGTTTAATATGTTTAAGATATTGATCGTTGGACAATAAAGATCTATCAAACGTACACTTTGCCTGTGGATGGTCTTCTATCTGAAGTGCTAAATCTATAAGTAGGGGATTGTGGTCTGACAGTAATTTGGGTAGTTTCTTTATCCCTACAGTCGTAATCAGAGAGGGTGACACCAGAAAGTAGTCCAACCTGACATACTTCTTATGGGGATTTGAAAAATAAGTATAACCAGGATCAGCAGGATATTTTGCCCCCCACACATCCTTCAAGTCATAGGTAGCCCGCAAGGTCGAGCGGGCTCGATGAACATGGGGTTTCCTGCCTTGATACTTCTGGATTCCCCCATAACCAATATCATAATGGATATTCAAATCCCCGCAAATTACTAATGGGCCTGGCCATAATGCTAGCTCGACTTCTAAGTCGTTAAATATTTGTGGGTCATCCTCATTAGATCCGAATATTGTACAGATAGTCAATCCCATGTGAAGTTGTACAATAGCCCATCTCCCCCACTTGTCTTCCAAAACCCGTTTGGCAGGGCCAATACAGTTCTTTACATGAATCGCTACTCCCCTAATGGTTGAAGTTTGGGTAGAACAAGCAAGGAGATTATATCCCCTTATAGCTAACATATCCCTTTTTCCCCAGGGAATATGCGTTTCTTGCTGGCATATTATATCGGCTTTTAGGCCTCTTAATATTTCGCCAACTCTGATACGCTTTTGTTTGTCATTAAGACTACCAATATTGACTGAACAAATAGTGATTCTACCCATTTGAGTCATTTAATTTTCTCTTAAGTAAGTGCTCTTGCTCATTTAAACTTGCTATCTCATTCCTTTTATTTATAGCCTCTCCGATTTTTTCTTTTTGTTCACCCTCCACCCTGTGTCCTACCCCCCGAGCCCCACTTCCCCCCCTCCAACCCCTCCTTCGACCCTTTCCCCACCCCTCGATACCCTTGAGCCCTCCCCCCACCCCCACCCCATCCCCTGTAGAAAGGCATCCAGACGGGTAGTCTGTTGTGATGATTGCTGCCCCCCGACCCAACGCTAGTTTCCCGGCAGCTAGAAGACACAAAACTAAAGAAAAACAAAGAACAGAAAAAGAACAAAACTTCCTTTACCTTCTCTCTTCCCACCCCCTCTCTCCCCTCCCAAAACCCAAAGATCCCAGGCATATCAAAAGCAACGTCCGAATAAAATGTTCATTAGCCACTATAATACAGAAAATGGGAACGAGGAGGAAAGAAAAACAAAAAAGAAAAAAAAAGGAGAAAGGGGGGAGAATTGGAAGGTTCGACAATTTGATCTGAGAGACAGTCTTAAGACTTGTGGTCCCAGGCATCCAAGTACTCCTTGACTTTAATTTCAGAAGTGAAGAACCGAGTATGATCTCCCTTAATCACTTTCAAACGCGCTGGATACAGCAAATATGCTTGCCCCCCCCGATCTTGTATTGGCTTGACCATCTGGCGAAGGCGCCATCGTCTCTCCACTGTGTAGTGGCAAAAATCTGGTTGGACGAAAAAAAAATAGTCCCCACCGTTGCGTTTCGTTGTTGGCTTTGCTTTATCATATATTGCTTGTCGCAGTAAGAAATTGCAAATACTCCAAGATCAAATAATTATTCCAGTCAAATGCAACGGATTTGAAACAAAGATAATGGCCTTTGCCGATGACCTGGCAGTGGTCACTACTGACCCAGTAAATGCAATTAGCCAAATACAGAATTTAGCCTATGAATATGGTCGAAAATCTGGCTATCTATTAAATACAGGGAAAACCCAGATTTTATGCAACTCTAAAACCCTTTGTAATGACCCTCGAAGACTAGATGAGGTAATCTATCTCGGCATTAAGATCAGTAGCAAAGTAGAAACCATCTGGAAAATAAACATGTGCCCCATGATCGATGAGATCAGCAAGGATCTACGTAGCTTAGACAGATTGCATCTAACGCTTATAGGAAGATGCAACATATTTAAGATGGTTATGCTCCCTAAGGTTCTGTATAAGTTTAGATCGATCCCACTTGCAATTGAAGATTCATTCTTAAAGAAAGTAGATAGTTTATTTAGCAATTTTGTTTGGAAATACTCAAAAGTTCGACACTCCCTTAAATTTCTAGCATTACCACAAGATCGAGGAGGATGGTCTGTCCCTAATCTTAGATATTATTATTATGCAACTTTCCTACAGCAAATGACTTTTGTGATCCTGCCTGGTGTCGGTAGTAGACAACACGATGTAAATAGGGACCTCCCCTCGATTTATGAGTTAGCAATAGGAAGAAATGCACAAGGCGTACTTTTACGACAATTAGAGCCCAGCTACTACAAGAAAACTAAATTTAAGATCACAATTGTAATCTGGAACATATGGAAAAGAATGGTAGAGCTTACAAAGATATCGAAATACAACAGGTATATGCCACTGTGGCAATCCTCTCTTTTTCCCACATTGATGTATGACAATCTGGCTAGGCAATGGGAAGAAAAAGGAATATTGAAGATGGGGGATATTTATTTAATTGAACAAAGGCTGTCGTTTGTTGAGTTGCAGCAAAGGTTCGGTATAGCGGCTGGAACATACTTTAAATACAGACAGCTTACTAGTTTTTAAATCAAATTAACGAAGAGAGATTTTCCCTATGCAGGAATTTGTTAATAGAAACTATGTCTCAGCCTCAGTCAAAAATCAAAAACATATATAAAATTTTGATAGATACTCTTCCCGATGACCTTGAGGCAGTAGAAACTAAATGGGTTGCTAAAGTAGGAGATCCTGATATCGATGTCTATAATTCATTAGCCTTGGCCAAGGGGACATTCCTCGCAGCCAATTTGAAAGCTCAACATTACTATACGGTATATGACCTCTACTTTACCCCCGCAAAATTACATCGGTGGGGGAAAGAGAGGATGATAACTGCCGCGCTGCGACCAAGGGCCAGCAGACATAATACATATGTTTTACAGCTGTGAGAAACTGAACCCACTGATAAAGCAGATAGAGGAATTTTTGTCAGCTGCAATAGACACGTGTATTAAAGTAACCCCAACTCTAATGCTGCTCGGATGTGACGAGAAGGTGCAATGTGACCGTCAAAAGGACAAGTTTGTCTTTGTCTCATTAGCTGTGTTTCGACTTCTTATTGCTACACACTGGAAAGATGTGGATCCCCCTCAATTTCATGCCTGGCTGGGTCGTTTGTTGGCTATTTATCATCTCGAGAAAGCTTTATATAAATGTAAAGGCCGCAGTGTAAGAAGGAGAGGCAGGGCAATCTGGGCCCCTATGAAAAACTGGATTATAAAGCAAAATGTTTTTTAAAGTGAAAGGGTGAATCATGACATATTCTCTTCTCTGGTTTAAGACCCTATAAATGAAATAACACCCATGTATTTAATGATCTCTATCTTCTTTTCGGCCTCCGTCTCTTTCCCCTTTTGATCTATTTGTACTGTAAATATCTATGAAATACTGAAGAACTTGCTCTTGCGCTATCTGATTTTAGTTATTTGTACATATTGAATTGCTTATGAAATGTAAATGTCTTTTTTTATTGATGGACTCTCTCCAAATAAAAAAATAAAATAAAATAAATAAATAATAAAGAAAATGTTTCAGAATTTCTGAGCAAATGAACTTTGGTTGTTGGCTGTAGCTGCTCTAGGCGTCATTATGTATCTTATTTGTATAAGCACTTTAATCAACCATAAAGTCACCACAGAGCACTGAGAGTGGTTGGAAGGGGACGGAGAAATATAAAAGAGAGACTAGGAGGGAAGAAAGGAGGAGACACGAAGAAGAGAATCCTTGTGCCTGGAGTAGTCAGAAGAAACAATACAGATATCAGGTCTCTATCAATGGTTGATAAGGGGTTATAGGCAGAAGGTAATTTTCTCATGAGGGCAGAGATTTAAATATAAAAAACTAAAACCCAGTTTTACAAAAAAATCATCCAATGGAGAGCATTGCCTGAAAGGGAGAAAGCAGAACAGCACCATGTCTTTTAACATATGGCGCTGTTTTCCTCTCTCCTTGACTGGTGCATTGTAGGCTGCCATGTGCCAACACAAACACCCTTGCGCCATAGTGCAAGGGTGGATTATTTGTGTAAGCAAATAGTTTTTATATCGGAAGGAGGCTCTTCCAGTACAAAATCTACCCTGAAACACTTTTCCTGCTGTGCATCTATGCTATACAATGCAACATGCATAACATGTAGGTAAACCCTCGGCCGACCCGACGGACCTGAAAAACTACCGGCCCATCTCTCGCCTTCCCTTCGCAGCCAAAGTCACTGAGAGATTCATCAACGCCCAGCTGACCACCTTCATTGAAGAAAACACCATCCTCGACTCCTCCCAGTCCGGTTTTCGCAGCAACCACAGCACCAAGACCGCCCTCCTCGCCGCCACCGACGACATCCGCATGCTACTCGACCAGGGCCACACTGCGGCCCTCATCCTACTAGACCTCTCCGCAGCCTTCGACACCGTCTCACACCGCACTCTTGCAGCCAGACTCCACGACGCCAGTGTACGAGGAACCGCCCTCGACTGGATCTGCTCCTTTCTCTCCGGCAGAAACCAAAGGATCAGACTCCCTCCCTTACTCTCCGAACCTATAGAGATCAACTGTGGAGTACCCCAAAGATCTTCGCTTAGCCCCACACTCTTCAACATCTACATGGCCCCCCTCGCCGCCATCGTCAGACAGCACGGGCTCAGCATAGTATCTTATGCCGACAACACCCAGCTCATCCTCTCTCTCAGGAAGAACCCCGAAGACACCAGACTCAGCTTCCAAGAAGGAATGAAAGACGTTGCAGCCTGGATGAGCGACAGCTGCCTAAAACTGAACTCGGAGAAGACAGAGGTCCTCGTCCTCTCACCCACCGAATGGGACAGCTCCTGGTGGCCCCCTGCCCTTGGAAACCCACCCACCCCGACGGACCACGCCCGGAACCTCAGCATCATTCTAGACTCCTCCCTCACCCTGACCTGCCAGATCAACGCCGTCGCCTCCACCTGCTTCAACTCCCTCTGCAAGACCTTCAAGTGGATCCCCCCCGAATGCAGGAAGACCGTCACCCACGCACTCATAACCAGCAGACTGGACTATGGCAACGCCCTCTACGCCGGAATCAACAAAACCCTGCTACACAAGCTCCAAACCATCCAAAACACTGCAGCCAGACTCGTCCTCGGAACCCCGCGACACGAGCACATGACCCAGCACCTACGAGACGTCCACTGGCTCCCCATCGAGAAGAGAGTAACCTTCAAGCTACTCACCCACGCCTACAAATCCCTCCACAACATCGGACCAAAATACCTCAACGAAAGAGTCTCCTTCCACGTACCCAAAAGGAACCTCCGCTCCGCCGACCTCACCCTGGCAGAGACCCCACGCATCTGCAGAACCAGAGCAGGTGGAAGAGCCATCTCCTACGTCGCAGCAAAGACTTGGAACGAGCTCCCAGTCAACATCAGATGCTCCCCCACCCTGTACACATTCAGGAAGAGCCTCGAGACCTGACTCCTCGACTGATCCGGAGCTGCACCCTCCCCCCCCCCCCAGCGCCTCAAGACCCTCACGGGTGAGTAGCGCGCTTTATAAATTCCTGATTGATTGATTGATTGTAATACGAGGCGAAATGAAAACATTTCTCTTTGTTATGCCTGTCTTGAAGAGGCGTAAGATTTTGTTGCAAATAATTGTCTACAAATGTTTGTGGATAGGGATTTGAATGAAAGCTCCTGTATGGTTGCATGAGAATGCCTGTGTACCACCCATGGAATGCTCCATTCCCTCAAAGCAACGCAAAGCAGCACATAATACAACTTAGCCTTACTTTGGGAAACTATCCAATGCAAATCCGGATTTGCATTGGATTATAAATACCAGCATAGCACTTTGCATCAGGTTGGCAAGAGAGTTATCTTGTGTACTAATGTCCTATTATGAAAATATGGTAACGGTATTTATGCTTGTAAATGGAGTATGAACATAAAATTACTTAAAAAATGTGCCTAACATGCACCACTGGCCACTAGTTCTCTAAAACATTCAGGGTGGGCTTGGGGATAGCCCAAATATCTTGAAAAGATGTTTAAGCCTTATTCAACTGGCCCCAGTGTGTGTAGAAAAGCACAGTGTGCCACTGGTTGTCCCAGAAATTGGAACTCGAGATTGTACAGTCCAAGGAGTATTACAATGGAACATTTAATGGTAAAGGGAGCCCCCAGGAGTAATTGGGACACAGATTTCGATGATGGCTCTGACCCACCTATTCAGAATACCCCCATTCCCCCCCTCCTATTCAAAAGTGTAATTCTAGTTGCTCCCATGCCCCATGCCCCATGCTATGGTTCCCTCCAGCCAGTTTGGATTTTGAAGCTGGATGATTTTGGTACGGCTAGATTTGTAATCTTTTGATGCCTGTAATCTGAAAGGTGAAACTGCAAATCATGTGTACCCCCCGCCCGAATGTGGATGTCCTTGAAGTCGCCCACATCTGCCGCCCACCCTCACACTGAAGATCGTCCCCTGGAATACCTCCCTCATGTTTGGCTCGTCTGCTCGGTGACTACCTTCGTGCTCAACACGCACTCTTAGGGGGGAGATTTACTAAGATTTTTTGCCTTGTTTGTGTCACAAAAGTGACACAAATCGGCACAAAATCTTTTTTTCCCTCTTTACATTGCACTGCTTGGCATTACTTTGCGCCATGGGGGCGTAGCAAGGGTGGTGCATGGGCGTTCCCATGCAACCACCGAAGGTTTCTCACGCTGAACCCAATTTACTAAATAAAGTAGATTGGGTTTAGCGTGAAAAAACTGCGCCCTTTTCAAGTTACGCGCAAGGAAGGAGAAATGCTTTCATTTCTCCTTCCTTTTCCGACTTTGCATGCGTGCTGCACTGTGCAGCACGCATACAAAGTATGAAAACCTTTGCATCATGTCTGGGCATCGTATTTTGTACAGGAAGGGTAACCTTCCTGTACAAAACCTATGCTAGACTCTAGCACACACCCTAGCGCTATGGCGCTGAGGTATGTGTGTTGCGCATGGCAGCTGTAATCAGCGCCAGCGTAAGGGAAACGGGAGGAGACAGCCATATCTCTGAAGATATGGCGCTCTTCTGCTCCCTCCCTGTCACGCAATACAGCGCAGGTTCGCGGGGGGTCTGCACTGCATGAATTTTTGATAAATCTCCCCCTTACACTGCAAATTGGTGTGAGCTAAAATGTCAGGCCTGGGCAGTGACGAAAAGGAGCTTGGGGGGCCCCCCTGATAAGTACATTGAGGTGAGGGGCCCTACACTCCGGACCCAGGCACGAGGTCTCAGTCCTCGGGCCATCCGCCAGTGCACAGTGCTAGAGGGGGCCCCCTGGAGCTCGCCCCCCCCCGCACCGCAGGGGGCTGAGGGGGTGTCTATTGTTAGGCCACTGGGCCTGGGATAAAATGGCTGGCCATCGTGACGTGGGGTCAGCTGGCGGCCTATCCAAGTCTGAAACAGGCCGCCTCGTGTGGGCTGACGAAGGTGGCACGCGCTCCTGTTTAGTGCCTTCATCACGAAGTGAAATGAAGAGACGCACGGGGTTAATTCAGATCCAAATTTCACGCTTTTTCACTCCTCCTCTTTCCCCCGCACTCCCTTGCCTCTTGGCTCTGATGAGGCTCTGTGAAAGTCTATTAGCGCCATTATCTGCACAGCACAGATGGGGCTTAAAAGCGAGAGAACTTTCCAACATACAAAAAAGTGTAATACTTGCCTGTACGTGCCAACTTTGCAACAATCCAAACAGTGAGATGTCCCTGACCCCCACAGGCTTGGCCCCCTCCACTGAGAAAATCTCTTTAATTGGAATCTTGATATCTATGAGTAATAACACTCTTTTCTTCTGAGCTTATTTAAAAATCCCAATTATCTTCATGTGGTCGGCATGGTGCTAATTAGTATGTGCAGGCTGTGCAGCTCCCTGGTGGACTGTCTCTTTAAACTAAGCTCCACGCGCACTCAGTCAGTCCCTACAGCAAGCTCCAGGAGGCCCTGCCCTCCAGCCTAACCCCTACAGGCAGCTTAGGTCCGCATGTCCTGCTGCAGTCAGTGGGTTGGAGAAGGTAACTCAAATAACACAGACGGAAGCCCGGTCCGGCTTTAGGGCAGTCCAACTGGTGCGGCCGCACTGGGCGCTGACCTGTGGAGGGGGCGCTGACCTCAAGGGGGGGCGCTGCGTTTAGCAATAACTGATGATTGGAGAGATGAGGGGCACTTTTGCCGGGTGGTAGTGAGAGAATCCAAGGAGGTGGTCATGGGGTGTGGGGGCGCCCAAAATTATTGTTGCACCGGGCGTCACCAGAGCTAAAGCCGGCCCTGACGGAAGCCTTTGTGTCCATTCTGAAGGCTGATCTAGCAGGACCAATACGCCTAAGCCACTGGCATAGCAAGGGTGCCATGCACCCTAATGCAAGCAAGGAAAATAGCCAGGGTTGGACTGTGACAGAAAATAAGCCCTTAAACAAACATGGGGTCGCCATGTAACCCTGGGCACTACATTGCTGGTATTAAACAAGAGGCTCCCTTGGAGAGAGCCTACAGCCTATGCTCCATTGGCAACTTCTTAAAAAGAAGAAATCCCATACACAAGCAGTTGTGTGTTAACTACATGATGATTTATTTACTGTCTTACAAATATAAATATCAATATAGGTGCTCCAACGGAAAACGGCGCTTTGCAAGGGGTTTGTGACAAAAGTGAATCATGTGTGCAAAGGATATTTGCAAGAGATAGCCCACTGCTGATAATTGATACATTACTACGAGCACAGAACTTATCTATATGAATTTTCCTGTAGAAGAGATGGCACTTAATGACATACAGCAGTGGAATTCGTCAATGTTTCGACCCCGAATCCCAATTGGTATGGGGCTTTTCTAAGGACAAAAGAACAATGGTAGCAACCTCTAATAAATTAAATCAAAAAGAGAGACCAAGTTACAAACTAATGAACCTGGGTTAGGGTCAACAATGATAAGAGGAGAAGTCATCTTACCCTAAAGACGTATCCAAAAAAGATTTTGTAATCATAAGGGTATTGCCTAAATTTAAAGTGTAAACACACCACAGATGAATCAAAAGGGCCATATTAACAATGGGAACCTACACCAATTGTTACACAAAAAGAGAAAGATCAAAACACCCTTCGGACATACAGGTAGGTGAAGTAGTGTAACGCTCCAAAATAGGAAAGGACATAATAGAGGGCAGACAATGCATCTAGTATTACAAGAATGTGTAACAACAGGCCACCGACTATACACTCCCTTGCCAACAGAATAATGTGGTGCCAAAAAACCTTTTCCCATGCAAAATGAATCCATACTTGGTTCAGCAATATGTGCCTGGGAGATATCGCATTGTTAGAAATGGGTGCCTTTAGTTGGCAGTGGTTTACACCCTGTCCAAATAAGGACCCTTCCTTCTAGTCAGGGTAGGGAGCTTACACAGCTAAGATAACCCCTGCTCACCCCCTTGGTAGCTTAGCACGAGCAGTCAGGCTTATCTCAGAGACAATGTGTAAAGCATTTGTACAAAACACTCATAGTAATACAGTGAAAACACTACAAACTGGACACCTCACCAGTTTAGAAAAATAGCCAATACTCATCTAATCAAAACAAGGCCAAAACTTCAAAAATCCAACATACACAAGCGAAGAAATAAATAATAAAGCAAAAATACAGTTCCTTGAAGTCGATGGTGCCAACCAGGGCTATTGAGGCATCGTGGCCAACAAATCCCGCACTTCAGTCCGACCTCGATGGAGTTGAGGGCCGGCTACCGCTTCAGGGGAGACCCGCAAACAGTATCTGGGGGTTGAAGAGGACTCAAGGACTTTGCGGAGAAGTGTAGCGGTGAATTGTCTCTGGAGTCGTGAAGCGTTGGTGCTGTACGTCGGTGCAGAAGTCAATTTGAGCCCTTGAAGTAACACGCTGTCATGAGCGCTGAACGATCGAGCGCTCGATTCCCGAATATATATATTAAAACACTTCTTTCCTACCTCTCACACGCTTAGAGGCAATCCTGTGTCACTGCGGTGGAGGTCAAGAACACGGAAGCAGTTGCAGCATGGGAGAGGGACTACACGTCTCAAGAACCGTAGCCGAGCCGACGTGCAGCGTGGGGGCGGAGCTGCCTATTTCATGGAGGCCGGTCCACGCAGTGCTGTCGGAAATTCAAGACAGATGCGGAAGTATTTGTGATCCGGCGTTGGAATTTTCCTTCGGTCGGGTAAGGGTGCATTTGCACCACTTCTTTCTTTGCCTCACTCTGATTCGTGGGAAGCCCGGTCTTTCCTCCATTGGTGAGCTTCGGTACAGCAAGCTCATGCGGAGGGAAAGACATAAACTCCTCGCTTCCTCCTTGACCCTTGCTAGTTTAGAGCCCGGTCTTTTCTCCGTTGGCGAGCTTCATTCCAGAAAGCTCATGCAGAGGGAAAGATCTACCTATTGAATATATGAGTGGATGGAGGACTTCCTGTATATCCCTCCAAATATCAATAAATTGTGAACGCAGGTCTCGGAGTGAGTGTTTATCTTTTCAGTAACAAGACACTTGGATGAATTGAATACATGTTTTTTTTATTTTTTTTATTCCTTTTGGCAAACCGTTCAGTGACCACTGTACTGGGGTTATATGACTTACATGCCCATGAACATACTTATCCTGTTCTGCCTTTGTGGCTCTTAACAGGGGTGACTGAAGAATCCATATAGAATTACGCTTTACCACTGTGATGTTAAGTGACCACAATCAAGGGGGAATATTAAGGATTGACTGGTGTGGGCAACATTGGAACCACAGACTAAGGGGCCGATTCCGATCTCGGCCGGTAGGGCTCCGAATAGGATTCGGCTTTACCGGATCCGATTCGGAGCCCTGTTTCCCGACCGAACCGTACGCGGGTCCGGCCGAGCGAGTACGATGCGAAATCGCCGACCGACTCGTCCGGGCGTCCCGACAGCTCCGACCGACTCGCTCGGACTCGAACCGCTCCGACCGACTCGCTCGGACTCGACTCGCACCGCGCAATGGAGACGTTTCCCGGCCGGGTAAGTACGATGCGCGCCGCGGAGCAGTCCGACCGAGCCGCGCACTCCGGCTCGTAAGAGCTGTCGGAGCCGTACTTTGGGGGTCCGTGTCGGACCCCCCAGTACGCGTAGCCGCGCGAGTCGCACACAGGGGGGACCCATGGGTCCCCCCTACCTGTGCGTGTACGGCGCGAATCGCTTCGCCGCGTACCCGCTGTAGGGGGCGCCCTTGTCCGACTCGCACCCATTGAGTCAATGGGAGCCCGCGTACGCGTTGTACGACCGGCTCCCATTGACATCAATGGGAGTCCGACCGACTTCGAGTCCGATAACATACGGACGCATCGTACTCGTTCGGTCGGACTGCACGGGTCCGATTCGGTCGGAAATCTCTCCGGATCCGGCTCGGTCGGAGAAATTTCCGGCCCGAATCGGAATCGACCCCTAAATGTGGAAAATATATGGATATACGGCTTCATATTTTGTTATATCTGTGCACACCTGTATACTACCTGTAGAAGAGAGGAAGGGATACTTGTGTTCATAATCTCCTTGTGTCATTTCAGGTCTCCTTCCCCGCAGTTCCCTTCCTATCCTTCCCTCACTTGATAATCTCACTGATATGTGCTATTACAGCAATTCAGACTTGGGACTGTCAAGAGGTGGACCATTCTGAGCATCAAACCGATCCTGAGGATTTTTCCACTCTGACACATGCATTGCAGATCAAACTACGTGACATCGAAGTCAGGAGCACTGATGTCGGCACTGCTGGGGCTGCGGTGTTGTCGTGGGCGGGGCGTTGTACACTTCACGATGTGTTGTCTGTGGCTTCAGTGCAGGAAGCGACATGGCGTCTGTGCGGCACTGTTGTCAGTCGACCCAGGGTTGCGGTGTCATCACAGTCGGTGTCTAGTGCTCCTCAAGAGGCACTGACCATACCTTTGGTGCAGGCAACAGCATCGGGTGATGATGTCGGAGTCAATGGTGTTGTTGTTGGCAGACCGGGGACTACGGTGTCGTCGAGGGAGGTGACCACGGCGTCGTCGAGGGAGGTGACCACGGCTACGGTGCAGGTAGTGGAGACAGTGATGGTGCGAAGCAGCGCTGCCAGTGAGACCAGGGCTGCAGGCTTGTCTAAGTCGGTGTCCATGGCCACGGTGCAGGCAGCGGTATTGATGACAACGTGAAGCGGTGTCGTCTGTGAGACCAGGGCTGCGATGTTGTTGAGGTCGGTGCTGCGCTCACCCAGCGAGTGGTGACCACGGCGTCAGTGCAAGCAGCGACATCAGTGACGGTGTCTGGAATGCTTTTCTTGAAGTTACAGCCCAGCAAACACCTCCAGTGGCGCAGAACTGGAATTGGCACCATTTGGCAGGTTCAGAACTCCCATAAATGGAGTCCAGGTGCTGTAGGTGAAGTGTTTGATGACCCTGAGACTTCCAACAGGAAGCAAGCGCACACAAGCCCATGGCAAAACTTCACAAGCAGTATACACAGCAAAGTCCCATCCTTTTCCTCTCCAAAGTAGAACAGCAACTGCAGGCCAACCGAGCAAACCAACACACAGCAAAGGGGCAGTACTCCTCCTTACAGCTCTTCAGCTCTTCTCTTTGGTAGAGTCTCCTCTTGTTCCAAAAGTTTTAGGTCCAAAACTTATACCCCTTTCGGCGTGTGAAGTAGGCATTTTTCAAAAGGTTGTCTTTGTAGTGCACATGTTTTTGTCCTGCCTGGTCTTGGCTCCAGACACACTCCAGGGGGGTGGAGACAGCATTGTGAGAGGCCAGGCACAGCCCTTTTCAGGTGTAGGTGAAAACTCCTCCTACCAGTCTAGCTCGGGAAGGCCCAACAGCCTGGTGATGGCCCATCAGGATACGTAGGGCACACCTCAACTCCTTTTGTGTGACTGTCTAGAGTGAATGCACAAAACAGGCCTCTGTCAGTCTAAACCAGACGTTGATTCCACAGGCAGGCAGAGGCACAGGATGGTAAAGCAAGAAAATGCCAACTTTCTAAAAGGTAACAAAGGACAGGGAACCTGACTGTCGATTTATAAACCGCTATTTATTTAAGCGGGTAAAAGCAACGACTATTTAGTTCATATGCTTTCTGAGCACAACTCACATATATTTGACATACATTTTATGTACATTTTAGATAGACATTTGATTCATGTCTGAGTTGAATACATTTCAAATACACAACATATAAGATACATAAAACTGTTTTTACAAAAATAATATAAAAATACAATACAAACATGAATTGTACAAAATTCCAAAAAATTACACCAGCTATGTACTAGTATAAAGGATTTATACTTGGCAGTTCCTGAAAACCATATCACTGGGCAGAATGTAAGGAACTACAAAATACAATACAAACATGAATTGTACAAAATTCCAAAAAATTACACCAGCTATGTACTAGTATAAAGGATTTATACTTGGCAGTTCCTGAAAACCATATCACTGTGCAGAATGTAAGGAACTACAGCCACAAGGGAAAGTGTTGGTCTGTGGGGCACATTTAACAGTGTAAGCCCTCTCCAGAGATACAAGTTTTTCAAAATGCCCTTTGTGGCATTTTGTATTGTATTTTTATATTATTTTTGTAAAAACAGTTTTATGTATCTTATATGTTGTGTATTTGAAATGTATTCAACTCAGACATGAATCAAATGTCTATCTAAAATGTACATAAAATGTATGTCAAATATATGTGAGTTGTGCTCAGAAAGCATATGGACTAAATAGTCGTTGCTTTTACCCGCTTAAATAAATAGCGGTTTATAAATCGACAGTCAGGTTCCCTGTCCTTTGTTACAATTTATGCGTCCACACCTGGCGTCTTTTTGGCCGAAAACCCCCCTTTTTGGTAACTTTCTAAAAGGGGCATTTTCAAACACAGAATTTAAATACCACCTTTACTAAAAGAAGTGTTTTTAAATTCTGAGCTCAGAGAGCTCAAACTCCAAACCTCTTGCGGTTCCCAATTGAAAGTAACACTTGTAGAATGTTACAAGGCAGCTCCAATGATAGCCTATGAGAGAGCTAGTCCTTGCAATAGTGAAACACAAAATTGGCAGTATTTCACTATCAGGACATGTAAAACACACCAGTACATATCCTACCTCACACATACACTCCACCCTGCACATGGGGGCACCATGGACCTACTTTAGGGGTCCCTTACATGTAGTAAAAAGGGAAGGTTTGGTCGTGGTAAGTGGGTGCACTTGCCAGGTCAACATGTTAGTTTAAAACTGCTCTCACAGACACTGCAATGGCAGGCCTGAGACACGTTTTACAGGGTTACTTATGTGGGTGGCACAACCAGTGCCTCAGGCCCACTTGTAGCATTTGATTTACAAGCCCTGGGCACAATTAGTGCACTTTACTAAAGACTTACCAGTAAATCAAATATGCCAATCGTGGATAACCAATCAGAATTAGAATTTACACAAAGAGCATATGCACTTTAGCACTGACCAGAAGTAAAGTGCCCAGAGTCCTAAATCCAACAAAAACAGGTGAGAAAAATAGGAGGCAAAAAGTTTGGGGATAAACCTGTAAAAGGGCCAGGTCCAACACACATTAAAAACAAAAGTGACATAAGAACAACACAAAAAATCATGACACCAAAGCAGGCTTACCAGCTGGAGAACCAATTACTCCAAAACAGATTGCACTGTATAAAATCAATGAGAAATCACTCTGGAAGAACAAAAACACTTAAGGCCAAAATCCTCATTCAATGTGCAACAGAAGCATTTTTGAACAAGGATTGCCATCCACTGGATGGATCCTGAACTTCTAACAGCTAGAGTGCGGGCTCTCCTCTCTGCCGATGTCGGGAGGGTGCGCATGCGTGCCGGCTCCCATTAAGTATTCAGCACTGCACACGCATGCCGGAACAATCAAAATAATTAGAAAAGAGGCCCTAAAAAATCTATTGAGACCTCAGGCTCATTGTAACCCATAACGCTCATAAAAGAAAGTGAGGAACAAAATTTACAAAAAAGGAGCAAACATTCAGTAGTCCAAAGAAATCACAGGACTACAGTAAACAGAGAAGAAATACTCATGGATGTTAGACGGGGATTGGCCATATATCCCGAATGGTCCTGAATAAACAATTTAAGTCCTCAGTTCCATTACAAAAACAGCTTTACTCGATTGTCAGCTTAAAAATCTTTAAAAGGGAAGTCTGACCAGGGAAAAATGTTAAAGCAAAAAATCCATCTCTAGTCCTAATACATCCAAAATCTACACAAGAACAAATGAGAGGGTGGCCAAAGATTTACCCTAATGAAGTCAATAAAAAAACATAAATGATTCTATGAGAACAAAAACTGAAACCGCCACAGAATATGTATCCAGATCCAAATCGCAAAACACACAGAGTTCACTAAACCCTCACTATGTCAGACCAGAGTAACATAAAATTAAACAAAAGTGTCTGAGCAAAGGAACAAGGACAGGGCAATCGCCTGCCCCGTTTGTGGTCCATTAGGATTTTCTCTCCTGAACGCTTCATATCACAGGCTGGCAGCATGCTGCTCCCTGGACAGTGTATGCCCAAAGGCTGCCACCCTCCAGTTCTCCCTGCTTTCCTGATGCATTGAAGATGCATTCTGGAATCATGCACTAACAGCACCCGTTACCATTTGCCACCATTTGTAGCCACGTGGAGAGAAGATTCCTTACCTCCCAGCCAGTGGTTAATTTGTAAAAAACATAAGTGCCAGGGCTCTCTTCAGGAGGCAGCTTGCACCAGCCCTTGCACAATGGCCAGAGCTACCAACTTCAGAGCTAGGGAACTAGGTTTGAGTCTCAGCATAGGCTCAACATCCTCTGATTCTGGACAAATCACTTAATCTCCCAGTGCCTACAATAAATGAATGTGTCCT
The DNA here is from genome assembly GCA_963921515.1 of Calotriton arnoldi. Taxonomy (NCBI): domain Eukaryota; kingdom Metazoa; phylum Chordata; class Amphibia; order Caudata; family Salamandridae; genus Calotriton; species Calotriton arnoldi. The sequence continues at coordinate 218,854 of CAWUFW010000161.1, forward strand.
TAACTGGTGCTCATGAAAAGCGCTGGTGCTGAGCAACGGAAACCACAGGTTCAAACGTAGCACTGCTATCAACGTCCTTTGCTGTTTATGTTGTCTATTCTCCCATCAGCGGATCAGCTGGTGGTGGAGCTGTGACGTGTCCTCTACTATCCACAACAGCCAGGGGGAAATCATGAAAGGTGCCTCCCCTCCCCCCACAGCTTCCAGTTCTCTCACAGGTAGTGGCGTAGCTAGACCATGTGCCACCCGTGGTGGTCCCTGCGTTTGCCACCTGTGGCATGTAAGAGCAGGGGAGAAGATGGCCGATTTCTGCGACGGCCGCAGGTAAGATCGGGAGGGAGGGGTGCTGGAGATTCGATTCCTGCGATGGCTGCAGGTAAGAGCAGGGGGGGGAGGCCGCCGCCCCCAAAACTTGTGCCACCCAAGGCTGCCGCCCCCCCTTGATACACCACTGCTCACAGGCGTTCAATCCCTAGAAAGTAAATAAAGTAATTGCAGATAGTTTGGTCAAAATGGTGGTCTAACTCACAGCAACCACTGAAATCAGAACCAGGGGCTGCTTCTCACTCCTCCTCCCCTTCTCTTTATTATAAACCTTATATTACACTTTAGCATATGATTTAGGAGTTAGACTACATACATTTATACACAATAGTTTATGGCTTAGGAGTTACTTGGTAGGGGGTCACATGGGCAATGTACATGAATTTATGGCATTGGGTTACTTGTTATTTATGCAGTAGTTGTGGTATAGGGGTTATACACACTATATACAGACAAACTTATGGTATGTGTTGTATAAATTACACACATTCAAATATGGTTTCGACTTTACATAGGTAACGCACATTAAATTATTACAGAATGATTATGTAAATTATAATACAAGGTCTTACGATATAGGGTTGCAAACTTTATAGACATTCAGGCCCAGATTTATCAAGCCTTTGCATTGTAAGGACAATGCGAAGGCTTCAGTAATATTTACAAAATCACGCAAGGGGTGATTTTTCCTCCCTTGAATCACTTTGTAAAGAAATATATCACAATGCATTGGTCTGTGCTGCTTTACATTACATTTCAAGCTCGGAAACATTTCATGGGTGGAGCATGGCCATTCCCATGCATCCACCCATGGATTTTGGCACATTTTCAGATTTACTAAAGACAGTAAACCTGGGAATGCATCACAATGCTACACCTTCCCCAGTGAGGCACCCCTTCCTTCACAAAAACAATTGTGCCTGAAATGCATGCTCCCTTGCACTATAGTGCAAGGGTGCCTGTTTTGGCACTAAGCAACACACCATAGGAGGAAGCAGAAATGCTCCAGATCTTTGTAAATATGGATAATTTCTGCTCTCTCCCTTTCATGCAGCAAGGTGCAGCAACTTTTGCTTGCTGCCCTGCGTTGCATGAAAGATTAGTAAATATGCCCCCAAATTCTGGTATTGAGTTAACATGGGTTGTTTGCATTAATTCATGGATTAGGTGCTCCATAGGTTGTACGCATTAAAGTGTTGTTCTGAGTTTTCGTTTGATAAACACTTGGAATTGGGGTTACAATATATTATAAGTAAGACTTTACAGTATCAGTGTTACATTGATTATACCAGGACTACTCTAAAGGATCTGTGACTGGACAGTTTGGGCACCTATGACCTAGGTCTAGGAACATATTTTTTAGTTCCCCTTTGTAGGAAGCTGGCTCTTTATCTGATATACCAAAATGAGGTATATCGTGCAAAGAGTCCAGGGGTTCCCTTACAAATGGACAGGGGCTTGTTCTAGCAGTCCCACTGTGCTCTACGAGGAGGTAGTGTGATTGAGAGGAGTGTTAGACATCTACAAATACCAACAATAGTCAATAAATTATGCACACAACTCAATAAGGAGATCCACACCAATTTATAAAAATACCATGTATCTTTATATATGTTTAGGAACCAGAATCAATACGATCAGGTAAGTGTGTTTTTCAAGAGAAATACGTTTACATTTAAAAAAAATCAACAGTGCGCATTTTTCAGGAGCTGCATTGTTATCCTATGGGAGGAAATACAAGTACGGCATTCAGGTACAGCACAGCACTTACAAGACCAATCACCTGGACTTAAGGTGAGTACGGGGCAAGGGGTCCACCCGGTTCTTCTTGGGGTGCCTGCAGGATGCAGGGGAGTGGTTCTGCTGCTTCACAGGAGTTCTTGAGTCTTTTTTGAAGGCAGGCAGTCCTCCCAGGCTTTGGACAAGACATCTTTGGCGAAGGTTTGATGGGGAACAGCAGACAGGCCAGGAGAGCTGGTTCCAAGTCAGTTGCTCGTCTTTAGTCTTCTGATTTCTCGACTCTTCTGTGTCTTTCTTCTTCGTAGGTCATCAGCATCTGCTCTTCGGGTGCCAGGGACTCCCCTAAATACTGAATTTAAGGGCATTAGGGGAGAGTAGGGTAGTAGCCAATAGGCAACCAACCCCTGGGGTCACTACACCCACTATATGGCCACTTTCTGGGGGAAGTGGGCATAATCCAGTCCCAGAGTTCCTAAGTTTGCCATCACCAAAATTGCTAACTCTGAAAAGTCACCTCCACTTCAAGTAGCCCATCTTAGGGTTGGTACTAGCCTGAGGGCAGACACGCCTATCTGACTAGCTCATTTTCCCACCTGTCCAGGTGCAGAAGGGCTCTGGACAAAGGGAGTCGGCTGGCACCATGTGAGAGAAGCCAGATTTGCATACCAAAAGCAGTGGGCCCTTTGAAGCTCTCCTGCCTTGGAATGCTAGTCTGCAGGTTATCCTGAGGGAGGGGTTGTAAGCACTCCCACCCCAAGCTGGCTTGGTTTATGGCCTCCTGTGAGCAAAGTCCCTCACCCATGGGGTCAGAAACCTGTCTCTGGTGGCAGGATGGTGAAAACCAGTCAGTCAGCACACCAGCAGCCGGTACATTTTCAGGGGGCACCTCTAAGTTGCCCTCTGTGTGCGTGTATTAATAAATCCCACACTGGCATCAGTGTGGGTTCATTGATACAATATGTTTGATACCAAACATCCCTATTTTCAGGAAAGCCATCATGTAACTGGGAAACTCATTTTCACCAGCGTCCAGCACATGTTCTCAAAATGGCTTCCCTGTTCACTTGCACTGGCATCAATAGGGCTGACAAGCACCGGGGCATATCTACTCATTCAGATATGTCCTCACATGTAGTATAGTGCACCCTGCCTTAGGGCTGTAAGTTTGCCGTAGGGGTGATTTACCTACACTGCATGAAGTGTATGTGGGCTTAGCATACAGGGGATGTGTGCCTTGTCATGTTTTCTCTTTTGTCTGCACCAAGACACTCAGCCTGCAGTGGCAGTCTGTAAGTGATTGGTAGGGGGTCCTTTAGGGTGGCACAATTTGTGCTGCAGCCCTTAAGGTCCCTCTTTAGCCTCCTTGCCCTAGGTACCAGGGGTACCACTTACTGGGGACTTACTGGGATTGCTAAAGGTATTGCCAATTGGAGTACAATTGCACAGTTTTTGGAAAAGAGATCTGGCACTGGAGACCTGGTTAGCAGGGGCCCAGTGCACTTCCAGTCGAAATCACATTACATACCAGGCAAAAGGTGGGGGTGACCATGTCAAACCCTTGGAGTTTTCGAATGATTTGGAACTTACCATCAGATTTTGAATATTTTGGAAGTTTCCCACAGATTTTCTATACTGTCAGAATGTCCACTAGAGAGAAAGTTTATGGGGCCGATTCACAGAACTAATCTGAGATAAAATCCTAAACTTACTACTTTTGGTATTCACAGAAGGCATTTAGTAGTAGTAAAGTTAGGACTCCTAACTTTACTACTACTAAACTGAGACAAAATCCTAACTTTATGACTTTCGGTATTCACAAAAGGCATTTAGTAGTAGTAAAGTTAGGAGTCCTAACTTTACTACTACTAAATGCCTTCTGTGAATACCAAAAGTAGTAAGTTTAGGATTTTATCTCAGTTTAGTAGTAGTAAAGTTAGGAGTCCTAACTTTACTACTACTAAATGCCTTCTGTGAATACCAAAAAAAGTACGTTTAGGATTTTATCTCAGATTAGTTCTGTGAATCGGCACCTATGATATCATCAGAAAGGGTTAGTGACTGGGATCAGTAGGGTGCAGCCATAGTAATAAATATGTATTAATAATTATAATTCTACGAACAGTGATAGACCACTTTCCAGGTTATGAAGCTGTCAGTCAGTTTCACAAAGGGAATTGTAAATATTGATCATTTATATTCACAGTTAGCAAAGCAGTCTAGGTGGTATTCTGAAGAATATTGAGGCAATCATCATATATTCCATTATTATTCTGTTCGTATACACCCATGGGGTGAATATCCTTGTGATTTCTGGTATACCCTTGGACTGCAGCTATCTGGTGAGTGCTTCAATTCGATGTGCAGCATTATCCAACTGAATATGAACTCTACACTGCTTTAGGTCACAAAAACGGGTGGTGGGTACCTTTTGATTAACCATGCTACATTGATACCCTCGCTGATTTTTAATATAAAACACTGATTAAATCTAAAAGAATGATTTGTGATCTCCATGCATCAAGCCTCTTCCATCACAAATTACTAATTTAAATATATCAACTGATTTTGAATAGAAATTTCGAAATTAAGATACACTTATAATAAATTCCTGGACTGCCTACAAGTTGGGCAGGTAACCCCTATTCTGAAAAAACCCAATGCAGATCGCTAAACAACTTCAGCCCAATCTCCAACATTCCGACTTTGGGTAATCCCTTAGAAAAATGTGTCCAGGTCCAACTTTGCAACCACATAGAACAATTCCAACTTCTAGACCAACTCCAATCCAGCTTCTTGCACGTCCACAGCACTGAATCGGCTCTCACGCAAATAGTGGACAACGTGCTAAAAATGCTGGATAAGAACTAATACTTCCTTCTAATCCTCTTAGACTTATCGTCTGCATTCAATATGGTTAAACAAGACAGTCTCCTAGACTTACTTGAATGGAGGATGGGGAATTCAGAGTCCGTCCTAAATTGGCTCACCTCGTTTCCCCACAACAGAACTCAAAGAATCAAGGCTAACTAGTCCCTGTCCAATGCCACACCGGTCACATTAGGGGCTCACTGGGGTCATATCGCTCATCTACTCTCTTCAACCTATTCATGGAGCCTCGAGTTGAAATCTTGAATTCCTCCAACACTCATTATCATATGTATGCTTGGCACCCAATTGTACTTGAAAATCTCTTCCCCAGAAAATATTCGGTCCTTCGACACAACTCTACAAAAAAAAAAAAAAACTGGCTAACCCACAACCAATTCAAACTAAATACCATCAAAACAGAATTCCTCCTAATCGTCCCACCCAATCACTCACTGAGATTGAATTATGGTTGAAGCACAAAACTGCTCTTACCTGCTCACCACGCATTATAGACTCCACAAGATCTCTGGAAATAATACTTGATAAGAACCTAAACAAGCAGGAGCACATCAGCACCGCCATCAAAGAAGCGAACTACCAAATGAACATTTTAAGGAAATTAAAACGCTTCTTCCCCCATGACAACTTCAAACCAGCAGTCCAAGCCCTAGTTATTCCCAGGTTGGATTAAGGAAGTGCAAGCCTTTGTGGCCGTCCTAGACTCATCACAGGAACAAAAAGAAACAAACACATCACTATGGATCGAAAATCCACAAACTGGCTCCCATATGAGGCAAGGATAAAGTTAAAAATTGCTTGTATGACCCATAAAGCATTACATTACAACACTCCAAGGTACTCGGCACAAACACTATGATTATCTGGTGGATGCAGATCCTCTAGAAGCACCAGCACCTTGGTGCTGAAACCACAGAAATTCCATACAAAGAAAACTTGCAACAGAGTCTTCTTGGGAATTGCCCCGAGAATTGGAAACTCCCTACCAGCTGAAGTCAGACAGATCTCCTCAATGGCATCTTTCAAAAAAGAAGTTAAAGTACTGCTTATAAACAAACAGGTTTCTGCTCTAGGTCCCACAATTTGACTCAAGATCTATACCAATGATTATTACTCAATTGTTGGACCATGTATATTGTCTTGTCGGCTTGTCCCAGGAAGGTAACTTTCCTCAATTTGTGAACTTACACAATCTGTACCTCGCTTGATTATGTTGTTGTTTGCTTTATTGTTTCTTATTTCTGATCATCTGTAAAGCGATCTGATACCCTCACGGGTTATGTTTGCGCTATATAAAACTTTATAAATAAATAAGATAAAATAAAAAATTGTGAGTGCTGTTTATATCATTTGCTTGCCTAACGGGTCTGGTAACTCAGTGAACTAATGCATCCACTCCAGAAGCCTGTGTTTTACCTCATGGCCATAGGCTCAAATCCTAGCGAGACCACAGAGCCTTTTATCCTTCTGAGGTTGATAAAATGAGTAGCATTGAATTGAGTAACAAATAAACACCTTTTATTCAGTGACAAGATACTGCAAGGGGTCAACATGCAATATGCCCATGAAGTATGGACACTGGCCTAACTTCACAAGTCTTTAAGAAGGCCTAGTAACCTCATTTTTAAGCATAGTAAGCATCATTAGAGGTGCAGGTACAGTGGCAGGGGGCATAGGGGCTTTAGCGGCCCTGTGCACCCCAATTACAGCTGCATTTTAGTACCTAAATGCGAAATAGGAGCTTATTTTCATTACTGGAATTAGAGCCCTCAAGGCCATTGGTGCTCCAGTCCATGCAGGACAGGGAGGATAGCACTTTTAGCCGTTAAGCATTGTTTAACAAGCATTGATGAAACCAAGAGGTCTCACCTCTATGAGAGCTATTGGCTTTGCCAATGTCTTTTAGCCATGTTGCACAGCAGCCTGGCTGCTGTTTAGCATGACTAAAAGTTAGTTGCTTGAAGTACAGTAGAGTGGCATAGAGGACAGTGGAGTAGAATGGAGTGGTATAGATTGGCGTAGCATGGAGTGGAGTCGTGTAGACTAGCATAAAGTGAAGTGGAGTGGTGTAGAATAGAGTAGAGTGGAGTGGCGTAGGGTAGAATGTTGCAAGAGTGGAGTGGAGTGGTGTAGGGTACAATGTTGCAAGAGTGGAGTGGCGTAGGGTAAATGTAGCAGGGTAGAGTGCAGTGGCGTGGAGTGGTGTAGAGTGGAGTGGCATAGAGTCAAGTGATGTAGAGTGGAGTGGCTCAGGGTGGCGTAGAGTGGGAAGAGTGGAGTGGTGTAGAGTACAGTGGCATAGAGTAAAGTGCATAGAGTGGAGTGGTGTATAGAGGGTTAGAGTTGAGTGGAGTGATGTAGAGTGGCATAAAGTAGAGTGGCGTAGAGTAGAGTGAGATAGAGTAGAGAATCACAGAGTGGAGTGGATTGGATTGGCATAGACTATAGTGGAGTGGTGTAGAGTGAAGTGATGTAGAGTAGAGTGGCATAGAGTGGAGGGGTATAGAGTGAGTTGGAGTGGTGCAGAGTGGCATAGAGTAAAATGGCATAGAGTGGAGTGGAGTAACACGGAATGGAGTGGCTTGAGTAGAGTGGCGTAGAGTGGCATAGAGTGCCATCGAGTGGAGTCAGATGGAGTGGAGTGACATAGAGTGGAAGGCATAGAGTGGCTCAGAGTGGAGTGGAGTAGAGTAGGGTGGCGTAGAGTAGGGTGGAGTGGCACACAGTAGAGTGACGTAGACAGGGATGGAGTTACATAGAGTATAGTGGTGTAGAGTACAGTGGTACAGGGTGATGTGGACTTGCATAGAGTGGTGTAGAGTGGACTGGAGTGGCATAGAGTGGAGTGGCGTAGATTGGCATAGAGTACAGTGGAGTGGCGTAGAGTGGCATAAAGTAGAGTGAAGTGGCGTAGAGTAGGGTGGTGTAGAGTAGAGCGGTGTAGAGTAAAGTGACGTAGAGTGGCTTAGAGTAGAGTGGCATGGCGTAAAGTAGAGTGGAGTGGCATAGAATAAAATAGTTTTCAGTTAAGTGACATAGAGTGGAATAAAGTAGTGTGGCTTACAGTCGAGTGGAGAGGTGTAGAGTGATGTAAAATGCCATTGAGTAGAGTGAGTGGCATAGAGTGGAGTGGCATAGAGTGGCGTGGGATAGAGTGACATAGAATGGAGTGGAGTAGAGGGGAGTGGTGTAGAGTGGCGTAGAGTGGATTAGCATAAAATAGAGTGGCATAGACTAGTCAGTTGTGGGTGTAAGTAACTAAATTGTTGATGAGATGGCAGATAAAGTGAAAGCAATAGAAATAAGAAGCAGTAAAACACTTGAAAATGCGAAATTGCTTGAAAGACTTGCAAATACATGCAGTGTCATGAATTCATTAATTGTAAAGAAAGCCCAATGTAAAATAAAAGTGCATCTTTTGAAAGCAAGAAAACCCAATGTAAAATAAAAGCACATCTTTTCAAAATAAAAGTGCATTTTTTTTAAAGTATTTGTTACCCTTATAGTATAGAGCATAATTTGGTCCTGCCCTACCGTATAGTTCTAGTGGCTCTGATTAAGAGCAACCTTGTGCTTTCATTCTGCTTGACCTCTTAGCAGCATCAAACCCCATTGGTTTTTTTTAGTTGTCACTCTCATTTGCAATATTTTATTGCTTAGTTTTGGCAGCTTCTCTTCCTTTCTTGTGTTAGCTCCTCCCTAAAGCATGGACCAAGTGCATTTGTTCTCCCTTTTCTTTGTTCTTCCCAGTCGTTTTGCAATGCACTATTGTTTTTAAGCGTTTCATTATTATTCCTGGATATGCAAAGTGCTTTCCTACTTTTTACACTGACAAACAGCTTCTTTTTTATGTTGCTTTCATCCTATCTGACATCTCTATCAACACTTTAGTAATTTTGAGACAGTACTCAGGCACAGTAAATTATGCAGCAGTGTTAACTCAATTATGTGGAAAGAAACTGCAGATTATGCGTCAGAATGTAGAACATTTTGTGACAGTTTTACCTCATAATTTTGTCACTTTTACACATGTTGACACTATCTGGGCAAAGTTTTCACCTCCTTAGTACCATTTTGACACCCAAATGCTGCAGAAGCAACACAAAGGTGACCAGTCACCTTTGCAATTTTTTTTGATGATAAAATCTGCAGATTATGCAGCAGGTGATGGATTATGTGGCAAATTCACATAATCGCATAATTGCAATGGCCCTGCCCTTAATCGAAGAAGGCTAGTATATTTTCATGGGAGATCTGAGTTTCCTCTCTCGGGTGGGATCTAGACTGCCTAACCCGTGATTCGGAGTTCAATGGATGTGCCAAGATCTCACGAAACTCAAACTCTTGCAGGGACGCATATATTAACACCAAGCCACTGCTGCCACTAGACGTGGAGCGAGAATAAGTGGGTGCAAGCCTTCTGCGCCTCCCCACTCAGAGCCCAGAAGCCGGGCACCTGCTGCAGTGAACAGATCCCGCACGGAAGCAGACGGCTCCCATCTTAGCAGAATGTGTACTTTGTGATGCATTCCGCGCGCGCCGGCCCGGCCTATTACTCAGCTTTCGAGAGGGGCTTACTTGTCTGAAGTGCTTTTCATTATTGTCCTCCCTAATGCAATCAATTAACACATTGGCTACTGGAGCGTCGCCGTGCTCGTCTGCGCTCTATGAATCGCCGGGCTTTGTAAAGACGCCCCTGCTCGCAAACACAATTCACCAACTCCGCCGTCATTTATCGAAAGAAGCTCGAGAGATCTGCATACAATGATAAATGGCAGCAGCCTGGGCGGGGGCTGTGGGGAGGCGGGGGGCAGCCTGATTAATCCTCTTACAATGAGCTCTCACACTGCAGCCGCGCCGCCACTTGGCACCGCTGATGTTAGATAAGAAAGCGTTGTTCTCTTTGAAAGCTTCACCAGACAGTGCATCTGTGGAACTCTGGGTAATAATGAGGAGTGTATTAACAGCAACATGTCACGTGCTCATCATTTCCTAACTATCGTTTTACTATAATAAGGAAAAGTTTCGCTTTTTTACATAGCCTCTTCTCCTTAAATGTCTCATTACAGTTCTGTCACGTGAAATCGCTTGTAATAAGAGTAAGGCGGCGGCCTCTGAACTCGCCTCACCAGGGAAATGCCGTTTGAAGTCACCTGTGATAAGAAAATAATGTCTGCATTTATCGGTACTAAGATGATGTCTGAAATCACTTGTAATAAGAAAACAACATCCGAACTTACCTGTAATACGAAAATGGTGTGCTGAATTTACCTGTAATAAGAAAATGATGCCCGAACCCTCGCGTGACAAGGATTTGATCTGAGTTCACCTGTAATAACAAAATGATGTCTGGACTGACATGTATTAAGAAAGTAACATTTGATCTCACCTGTAGTACGAAACTGACATATGAACTGACCTGCGATAAGAAAATGTCTCAGAATGTATCCGTTTATAATGGGATATCGATTGCAAGGTTTGATGTTACAATGTCTGTCAGCAAACAGAGGATCTATGTTACATTTACTAATGTAAACCTGTGTTTTGAGTAACAAATGTAGCACCACAAAGTAAATTGGACAATCACTGTACATTTACACTTAAAAACTGATTTAAAAAAAGACATTAAAACGAAAAGTTCCTTGTTGATGCAAAATCCAAATCAATTGCTTTTCTCACTCTTTGGTGGTAGTATACATGACCTTTTTAAAGATTTGACAGGTATTCATGACCAGATCAATTATTATGTAAATTAATTAATGTACTTTTGTGTAATGATTTTTATTGATTATATACCTAAATAAATAAATACAAAATACAAATTATAATGTATGTGCAAGCAGTCCACCTTGTGCTCTTTTACACTCTGTCCAATGGACCAAGTATAGGTCTGAATAGTCAACAGATCACCTCAGTTTGTCGTCATCACTAAAATATGTAACTAACTCAAAAAATTAAATTTGCTACCCAGACTACCCTCCTTCCAGTGACTTGTCCACTTCATGTTGAGCCAGCTTCTGCCCAATGCTACCCATTAACTCCAATTCTATGATGCCCTTCCTCTTCAATACAATACTTCACCAACTCTCCGAAGGACACAACGAAAACTTGTGTATATCCCACAGTGGCTTTAGCCAAAAACTGTGAAAAAAAGCCTTTCAAACTGTATGTAGGGACAGAGTTCAGCTACCTTCAGGGGGATTTACACTACGTCAATGCAATTTGTTTGGCCATGATTATAACATTTCAAAGCTGCAATCAATGCTGCTACCCTGTCCATGGATAGCCTCGTTTTCTGCTTCACTCTGCTGATCTTGATATTTATGAAGGATAGTTGTATTGTTGGCAAGTTGCTCGTCTCAGGTGTCAGCACACCACTATCCATGTTCCATCCTCCTGAAGTTTCCCATCAGCTTGACACTGTCATCATTTCCTTATCCGCCAACACAGAAGTTGGCATCCAAGAAGTGGGAACGCCCCAACTCTGTTCTCAATCTTGATAGACAACTCAAAGAAACACTGAAGTTCCAATACTGAGCAGGTTACTGCTCAATCTATGGACAAACATTGTTAATACCAGTAATCCCCTTATGCTTAAAAACCCAGAAGATGACAGGTGATCATACGGCCTGTTAAAATCTTAAAATCCAAACTGTTCTCTGCCTTTGATCACCTTCCTTACCGTGTAATTGCAGGAGATTTAGATTACACCAAAGAGTTCTCATTATCCGGGTAATTATTGGAAGAGTTCCTTTCTAGATAGGATAAAAAATGTATCAACCTAAGTGCACCCAGATTCTACTATAGCCCAAGCCAGAGGTGACAACCTGAAATGTTGGAAAGGATTGTTTCCCACATTTCCTCCGAAAGTTTTCTCCTTTGCAATATTCTCAGTATAAAAAGCTAGCTAATTTCAAATCCCTTGCCATGAAGGATCCCAAGGAATGCTTATAAGTGCTGCAGGACCCATACTACAACCCAGTAATAGGAAATCTGAGTCCTTCTTGTAACTAAAGTCCCAGCAAATGTTTCTGTATTTCCACCACATCCCACTGTGCTCCTGAACACTGATGCTCCAATTCACTATTTAGCCCTATGACTTTTTAGGCCCTTGTACCACTTCCGTTGACTGTCTAGGCCCATGACTTTTCTGAAATTGCTTGTCACAATGCATGCGCAAACAAGAAGCTGCTTCACTGACAGAGGCATTTGCATCCTTCTCTCAGTCTTCATTGATCCTGGTTGGAATGCCAGCCAGGCCTTGTGGTGTCCATTTGCGTGTCACTGTGTATCAATGCAGCAAAGCATCCACCTTTGAAGAGAAGACTGGGTCTGTCCCTTGCATGCCACCACTAACAGCACTAACACTAACGTATTGCTGGATTATTTTCTTCCGTGCCTTGAGAATCAATCAATCAATCAATCAATCAATCAGGATTTACAAAGCGCAGCTAATCAGCTGATAGGGTATCCAGGCGCTTGCAGGGCTATTGTCCTTCTCTGTGCTCTTCCTCCTCCTCTCTGTGCTACCTGCAGACCCTACTGACTCTATTCTCCCCTTCATCACTCTTCAGACCAGTCTAGTCCCTGACCCTGCTCCGCAGCTTGGACAGTTGCTGAGGGCCTTCGGCGCAATCCACTTTTTCGCTCCCCTTTCTTGTATTCGCTCCCCTCTTCCCTACCTCACTTCCAGGCTTCTCACTGATGTACATCTCAGTAAAGCGAGTCCCCCCCACCCTTGCCAGACCCTTTGCTCTGTCTTTTTTCTTTGCTATTTGACGTTTTAAGATTATGCAGTATCTTTTGCGCATAGGCTAAGATGCCCCCATACTCTCTTCTGTACTACTCCCCTACCCTAACCTTACCAATGCAATGTCCTTTTCTATACTTCCTGTCCCCCAGTCCCTGTTTTTTCAACCCCTATTGAAATCTCCTTTCCTTCAACCTGCTTTTAAATTCTTCCCAAACCCTTTGACCATACTCTTCTTCGAACATCAACAGTAACTATCCACCTGCTCAACCAGCTCTTCTATCATTTGTCCACCTTATTCTCTCCTTGGCAACTTTCTTTTTAGTTCACTAAAAATCTCCTTTTCTTCACTGCACGCTTCAGACAGGGTCTCTTAAACTTTGTTAATCTCCTTCTATTGTCCTCTGTGGTGTCGCTCCCATTCACTCCTTCTCTGCATGCAGGATAAAATCATGCAACTCCCTCACAGCCTCCGCCAAGTTGACATTCTGCCTAAGCCTCTATATCCAACACCTTTTTGCTTTCTAGGTACTCTCACCATACCACCCTTACTATGCCAAGCACTATGCTAGTCCTCATTGCACTGGTAGGCCCAACCTTTAGTAACCTCCAAACCTTGTAGTCCTGTCACCCAAGTCCACTAACTCTCTGCCCCCTGCTTCTGCGTCCAAACCAAGCACAATGGCAGCTGGCTCCCTTGGTGAGCCTTAATTCATTAAACTCATTAAATGCTGCACTTGCACCTGAAATAACTAGTGAGCTTCTTCTGTAATAGTAGGTAAGTTTACAGGGCCCAGTGTATATGAGCCATGTGCTGGATACTGCCTCCTGATTATTCTAGCTGGTCTGGTATGATGGTTACTCCTAGAACTATGCTCGTGAGGGTAAAATTGTGGTGTAAAGGGTTAGAACCTCCCGCATATGCCTGAAGATGGCCCCAGAGACAACATACTCACTGGGTAGCTTGGGCAATTTGTTGGACTCCTGAGCTGCCCTATAACAACCCCACCCACTGTGACAAAACCCTTTCCTCTGAGACTGTTTTGTGCTAGTCCACCAGACCCATTAGGCTCCTATCCCCATCAGAAGTCACACTAACCTGTTTAGTAGGGTTTCCTGTTGGAATCCCAGGATCTAGGGTGGCCCAGGGGTTGGCATCCCCTGAGTCATTCGCCCTTCAGACTCTGCTCTAGCATCTATACTCTCAGCGAACTTCCTTACAAACCGATACTCAACCGGAGCCCGTGTACCAAAAATACTCACAGTAATACCACAGGGGAAACTGATAGTCAATCAATCAGGAAATTGTGAAGCGTGCTACTCGCCCGTGAGGGCCTCAAGGCGCTGGGGGGGGGGGAGGGGTGTGCAACTCCGGGTCAGCCGAAGAGCCAGGAATTGAGGCTCTTCCTGAAGGTGTGCAGAGAGGGGGAGCGTCTGATGTCGATTGGGAGCTTGTTACAGGTCTTTTTTGCCAGGATGTAGGAGAAGGCTCTTCCACCGGCTCTGCGGATGCGCTGGGTTTCGGCGAGGGTGAGGTCCGCGGCACGGATGTTTCTCTTGGGTACGTGGAAGGAGACTCTTTCGTTGAGGTATTGGGGTCCGGTGTTGTGGAGGGATTTGTAGGCGTGGGTGAGTAGCTTGAAGGTTACTCTCTTCTCAACGGAGAGCCAGTGGAGGTTTCGCAGGTGTTGGGTGATGTGTTCATGTCGTGGGTTGCCGAGGACGTGTCCGGTCGCGGTGTTCTGGATGGTCGGGAGTTTGCGGAGCAAGGATTTGTTGATTCTGGCGTAGAGGGCGTTCCCGTAGTCCAGTTTGCTAGTTATGAGTGCATGGGTGACGGTCTTTCTGGATTCGGGGGGTATCCATTTGAAGGTCTTGCGAAGGATGCGGAGGGTGTTGAAGCAGGTGGAGGCGACGGCTTTGATCTGTCGGGTCATGGTGAGGGAGGAGTCGAGTATGATGCAGAGGTTTCGGACGTGGTCCGTGGCGGTTGGGGGGTTTCCGAGGGCAGTGGGCCACCAGGTGATGTCCCATGCTTAGGGTAGGGGTCCAAGGACGAGGACTTCTGTCTTCTCCAAGTTGAGCTTCAGGCAGCTGCTGCTCATCCAGGATGCAACGTCTTTCATTTCTTCCTGGAAACTGAGTCTGGTGGTGTCGGGGTCCTTAGTGAGAGAGAGTATGAGCTGGTTGTCATCGGCGTTGGATACTATGCTGAGTCCTTGCTATATGACTATAGCGCCGAGGGGGGCCAAGTAGTTGTTAAAGAGCGTGGGGCTGAGCGATGATCCTTGGGGTACTCCGCAGTTGATCTCTGTGGGTTCGGAGAGGAAGGGCTGGAGTCTGATTCTTTGGGTTCTGCCGGTGAGGAAGGAGCGGAGCCAGTCGAGGGCGGTTCCCTGTATGCTGGCTTCGTAGAGTCTGGCGGTGAGAGTGCGGTGGGAGACGGTGTCAAAGGCTGCAGAGAGGTATAGTAGGATGAGGGCCGCGGTGTGGCCTTGGTCGAGGAGAGTGTGGATGTCATCGGTGGTGGCGAGGATGGCGGTCTCGGTGCTGTGGTTGCTGCGGAATCCGGATTGGGAAGGGTAGAGGATGGAGTTCTCTTCGATGAAGTTCGTTAGCTGGACGCTGACGGTCTTCTCGGTGACTTTGGCCGCAAAGGGAAGGAGAGAGATGGGTTGGTAGTTTTTTTTTTTAAAGAACAAATTTTATTTGCCAAATAACAAATATACCGCAGAGTGCTGTAACCCAGCAACTCATGCACATACAATGTACATAGAAATGACTTTGACACTTTCAATAATGTATGAGGACAAATTAAGAGCGATACATTTGAAATAATACCCAAGAACATAAAAAGGTAACAAACCCCAAAACCCACCCCCCTTCGCACTGGCGCCTACCCCAAAGCAGCATTGGGTAAGAGCAGTCGCCTCTATCCAGACACAACATGCCTACATCTACAGAGCAACAGTACACATCTACTATTATGGAAGGGACGCCAGGTCAGTAGACCTGGCTACTGAGGCAGGTTCCAACTCCAGGCCGCGATACTCTGCCCACCTCCGCCAGATTTTATAATGTTTAAGCGGGCACCCCCTGGCCACAAAGACCGGGGTCTCCAGCCCCATACAGAAATCTATGCCATTCTTCCACACAGATACCGAGGGCGCCCTCGGAGCCTTCCAAGCTTTGGCGATATCTCTCTTGGCTAAGGTGAATCCCAACAACAGAAGATGGCGTTTATATATGTTACCGCCAATATCATTCATGACATGTAATAGGACCAGCTTTGGAGAGCTGGGGAGATCCCATCCCAGAACCTCAGAGAAGCACGACAGAACTCCCCGCCAAAATCGTGCCAAGGCGGCGCAGTGCCAAACAGTGTGGAGCAACGTGCCCTCCTCATGCTGGCATCGGAGACACACCGGGGAGGCCACCAATCCCGCCCTCCAGAGCCTGACCCTAGTGAAGTAGACCCGGTGGAGATACTTAAACTGGATAAGGCGGAGACTTACGGCTATGGAGGACCCCCGTGGGGAGGACAGGGCCTCCACCCAGACTTCCTCCTCCAGCGGGCCTACATCCCCCTCCCAGGCCTCCCTAAGACGCTGCAGTGTGGGGGAACTATGCGTGCCCAAGGACTGATATATCTTGCAGATCTTGTGGTCACAGAGATCACCCATAAAGACCTTTGCCTCTATAGGGCTAAACTCAGTCAGGGACTCCAATCCTTCAATATAGGGGGTAATAGCATGCCGAAGCTGCAGATATTGGAAAAATTGAGTCTTAGGCATTTGAAAGTCTATTTGTAGATCCTGAAAGGACTTCAGTACCAATCCCCGTGTAACGTCCCCGAGAGTGGAGATACCAATACGGTCCCAGCCTCTAAAACCGGACAATGAAGCTAATTGCGGCAATTGTCCATTGTGCCAAAGGGGAGTCTCCCATGTCAACTTGTTCCACCACCCGGTCCGCCGCAGCGCCTGTCGCCATATTTGAAAGATGAGGTCCGTAGCCGGTGGTAGGGAGCTGCGTAGTGGCGCAGAATAGAGTATAGTGTGAAAGGTATGATCTCCCATACAACGCCGCTCGACCGCGTAGGCTGGGTCGCCCCTATCCTCATACCACCACTCATTGAGAACCAACAGGTGAGAAGCCATATAATAGGATAGAATATCAGATGTCGCCAGTCCCCCACAATACGTAGATTGGAAGCAGCTCCGCAGAGCCACCCTTGCCATTCCACCAGCCCACAGAAACTGGCCCAGGGCCGTATTAATCCGTCGGAACCATCCAGGGGAAATCGGATAGGGATGATTCTGTAGCTGGTAGAGGAGACGGGGAAGCGACACCATCTTAAAGATGGCCGACCGACCGTAAATCGACAGGGGCATGCGGGACCAGGTTTTTAGATCCTCGCGCATACGGTTCCACACAGGAACCAAATTCCTTTCCCAAGAGATGGTAGGCGAATCCGACAGGAACACCCCCAGATACTTCAATCCCTCCGTGGCCACCCGAACAGACGAGGCCCAGGACCCCTCCCCCAATGACCCATAGTGTAGATTTGCTCGGGTTCATGTAGAGGCCCGAGGCCTCCCCGAAGATTTGCATAATGCGGAGAAGGCGCGGTCCCGTTCTATCTATGTTTGTAAGGAAAAAGAGTACGTCATCAGCATACAGAGCGATGCGATCCGACAAACCCGCCGCCCACTCCAGACCCGTCACCTGAGCATCCATTCGCACCCAAGACGCTAAGGGTTCCATCGCTAAAGCAAACAGATAGGGGGACAACGGACAGCCCTGCCTGGTGCCCCGACCGATAGGGAACGCGGGGGAAACAGAGCCCGCCACCCGCACCGACGCCGTCAGATCTGTATACAGGAGAGTCAGATAGGACAGGAAGCGCGGTCCAATGTTCAATCTGCGAAGAAGAGCGAATAGGTAGACCCAACTAAGGGAATCAAAAGCCCTATCCATATCCGCCAGCAATAACGCGGCCTGCTCCCCCTGCCCCTGGACAGTCGCCACTGCTACGTGTGCGCGCCGAATATTATGGCGGGTCGCCCTCTGGGGCATAAACCCTGCCTGATCGGGGTGGACCAAAGATGTAATATGTGCCCGCAGACGATTGGCCAACGCCTTGGCCAACACCTTAGCCTCCACATTAAGAAGGGATATGGGACGGTATGACGCATGATGGTCTGGGGGTCTTCCAGGCTTATGGAACACCACAATCTCTGCATGTCGCCAATCACGATGCAGGTACCCCTGTTCCCTGGCCTCCTCAACCACCCTACAGAAATGGGGTCCCAATTGCAGGAAATAACGTTTAAAAAATTCACATGGGAAGCCATTCGGCCCGGGGGCCTTTCCAGATTGCATCTCGCCCAGCGCCGCGCCCAGCTCCTCCTCCGTGAGCGGGAGATTTAGCTTCTCGCGCACGTCATCAGCGAGGGTCTTAGGTGGCAGATCGTCGATAAAGAGGCCGACTGCGGCTGCAGGAAGGCATTCCAGAGGGGCATAAAGGTCTGTATAATATGTAGCAAAACTTTCGGCGATCACGGAGGGATCCGTGAGAGGGGACCCATCCGGACCCAAAATGCCCGGAAGGGACTGAGGACACAGCGACCTCTGACACAACCTGTGTAATAGTTTGCTAGACTTATCTCCCCACTGGTAGATCCTGCTGCGTGTTGCCAACCACGCCTGCCGGGTTTCGTCTAGGAGAATATGGGCGTATTCCTGCTGCGCCAGGAGGAGTCGGCGACGAGCCTGCCGATCCGCTCCTTCCTTGCTGCGAGATTCCAAGTCAAGTAGCTTCGCCTCCACCTGGACAAGAGCCTCCCTACGCAATCTGCGGGCAGCTGCACAAAATGAGATATCCACACCACGAAGCGTAGGCTTCATCGCCTCCCAGAGGCAGTCAGCCCCCTCCACAGTCCCTACATTAGTCGACAAATATTGGGCAATGGCCTCTTCCATATGCTCTCTATATTCTTCCCCCTGGAGGTTCCACACCGATAGACGCCACTGAAATGGCTGCTGTGCCCGGCCCATACGTAATGTGAGAGTAATCGGTGAATGATCGGACAGTCCACGCGGAAGAATGTCTGCGGCAACCACCCTATCAACTATGGCTCGGGGAACGAAGATGTAATCGAGGCGGGAGAAGGAACCGTGGACGGCCGACAGATATGTATAGCCTTGTGCCGACCCATGTAGGTGACGCCAAGGGTCGGGTTGGTAGTTTTTGAGGTCCGTCGGGTCTCTGGAGGGCTTCTTGAGGAGGGGCTTGACTTCTGCGTGTTTCCAGTTGTCAGGGAAAGTGCCGGCTTCGAAAGTGGAGTTGATGGTGCGTCGTAGCTCTGGTGCTACTGCAGCGGTGGCTCTGTGGAAGATGTGCGGCGGGCAGGGGTCCGTGGGAGCTCCTGAGTCAATGCTTTTCATAGCTGTGGCGGTGTCTTCGGTGGTGACCGAGGTCCAGGCGGATATGGTGGGCTGGCTGTCATTGCTGGATGAAGGGGTGGTTTCTGTGTCCTGTGTCTGTTCGTTGAAGTTGTCGTAGAGGGACTTGATTTTCAGATGGAAGTAGGAGTCGAGTTTGTTGCAGAGGTTCTGGGAGGGTGTGACGTCCGTGGCTTCACTGGGGGGTTTGGTGAATTCCTGGATGATGCTGAAGAGTTCTTTTGAGTTGCTGGAGTTGGTGAGGATTCTGTTCTGGATGAAGGTTCTTTTGGTGGATCTGATGAGTTGGTGGTATTCTGTCATGGTATTCTTGTAGGTGGTACGATCTGCTGCGGTTTTGCTGTTACTCCATAGCTTCTCGAGACGTCTGCAGGTGCGCCTGGATTCTTGGAGGTCGGTGGTGAACCAGGTGGCCTTCCTGGGGTGCTGTCTGTCAGTGTTGCGGAGGGGGGCGAACTTTTCTGCGCAGTTGGTGATCCATCTGTGTAGTTCTTTGGCTGCAGAGTTGGTGTCTGTTGAGGTGGGAGGGGGATCGTGGTTGAGGGCGGAGTTTAGGTGCTCCTCATTGCCCTTGCTCCAGTTCCTTTGAGGGGGGTGTGTTGTGG
Organism: Calotriton arnoldi; assembly: GCA_963921515.1. Classification (NCBI taxonomy): domain Eukaryota; kingdom Metazoa; phylum Chordata; class Amphibia; order Caudata; family Salamandridae; genus Calotriton; species Calotriton arnoldi. Next base: position 238,627 of record CAWUFW010000161.1, read on the forward strand.
GTTTGTGAGCAGTGGCCTTGTCGAAGGAGAAGTGTACGCAGTGGTGGTCCGTCCAGGGGGGTTGCGTGGTGTGGCTGAAGTGGATGTTGTTGCCTCCTGCGAAGATGGAGTCGAGGGTGTGTCCTGCCTTGTGGGTGGGGGTTGTGATAAGCTGTTTCAGTCCGATGTTGGCGAGGTTGTCCAGGAGGGCGGAGGAGTTGGGATCGCTGAGGTTGTCGAGGTGGAAGTTGAGGTCTCCGAGCAGCACGTAGTCCATGTAGGCAATGGCGTGGGGGGCGATGAGGTCGGAGATGGTAGTGGTGAACGCGGATCGAGGTCCAGGAGGTCTGTAGGTGAGGGTGCCGAGTAGGGTCGTTCTGGGGCTGGTCTGGATCTGGAAATGCAGGTGTTCCGTGGGGGACGCGGACTCGTTCGTGCTGGAGGGGGTGAGTCAGAGGGAGTTCTTGTGTGCGATGGCGAGTCCTCCTCCTGGGTGGTTGGGGTTGTCCTTCCTCTGGATCTTGTATCCGTCGGGGATGGCATTTACTGTGTCGGGGGCGGAAGAGGGTTTCCGTGAAGAAGGCAACGCCTGGCGAGAGGGTGTCGAGGAGGTCCCAGATTTCTACTGCGTGTTTGTGCAGGGAGCGCACATTGAGGAGGATGCAGCTCAGGGCCTCGGGTGTGCTGGCATCCGGCGGGAGGGCGGTGGCTGTTGGGGTACGCAGGTTGGTGAAGGTTTGTCGGCAGTGTCTGCAGTGTCTGCAGGAGAATTGGCCGTGGGTGGGGTTTGGCGCGGACAGCTGGCAGTTGTTGTTCCTTCCGGGGTTGAGTGCGTGGAAGGCAGCTGAGTCGTAGCGGTGGGTGGTCGGAGAGCCAGGGTCCCTGGCGCTCTTCGCAGTCAGGTCGCAGACGGGCACAGGCGGGCTTGCCTTTGGTGCGCCAGCAGCACGGCTGCACAGTGGCCACCATTAAATAGGGAAGGGGGGAGGGAAGCACAGCTGGGAGGCAGGAGTGGGAACTTGCAGTGGGGAGGGGCTGCGGAGGCAGCAGCGGCGGGAAAGGAAAGTGGCACGGAGGACACAAACAGGCAAAAATAAACAGGAAGGCAGACAGAAAATAATAAATACAAAGACAGATAAAAAGACAGAAAACGGGCACAAACAAAGAGACAGACAACAGCGGACCAGCAGAAGAGCAAGGCTTTCACACTGGACCACCAGGGATGAGGCGCAGGCAGGAGCCTGCGGGTGGAGGAGGGCCTCGAACACCTACCTTCTCAGACAGGTGTAGGGGGCAGCGGCACTGGCACAACAGCGGAGCTGCTGAGCAAGAGAGCAGAGTCCCTGACCAGGCGGTCAGAGGTCTTGACAACACTGTGGCATCCACATTCCCAAAAATCTATTTGTACTGGGCCCAGTGGACAATTTGGAAAACAAACCTTCCCAAAGCAAAGATGCTGTCTGAGCCTTTGATGTTGCTCCCACAGTTTCTCTCTCTTTGGATGCTCATGATGCTCATGAGTCCTTTGCATGTGCTGTAGGGCTTCTTCTCCTTGCAGCATCCCTGCTCATGTTGTCTTCCTTCTGCCAGACCACTTCTCCTGGACCATAATCCTGGACCATCTGAATCTGTTTTTGGTGCATGCATGGTAACCAACAGGCCTGCACATCAATGAAATGCACTGTCCCTGCAATGTCCCTGTGTTTTCTGGGTGGATATCTTGTACACTGCATAAATGCCCTAGCTGTACGACATCCTCCTGAGCCATAATTCAAGGTCGTTACACTTTATTTTTATTTCTTGCCTGGGTAGATGGCGACTGCATATATTACATCCCTTATGGCGCTTTCCACTGCATGCCCATTGTCCTCAAGCTTGTCTTACTCATTTCCTCACTTGGAAAACTACCCTAGGAACCTCTGAACTGTCTGTTATTTTACAAATGGTCACTTTTGAGTTTACATTGTACTAGACGTGGGCTAAAAACAGAAAGTTTTTGTGCAGATAGACACCACGTATGAGTGTCAGAATCCCCTTTATTTTGTTGCATAAAAAAGACAGAGGTGTGCATTCTATGAGGAATTTCTTTACAAAACCTAGCCATAAGGCTGATGATCCTACTTTCTTCTGTTGTGCTACTTGAACTGAGAGAAACGCATTGAACAGTTGCAAATATTGTCAAGCACTGGCAATGCCAATGAGTTTTGTTTATGAGACCTATTGCCTTTGCCAATGTTTTTTAGCCATCCAAGATGGAAAACTCTTTAAAAAAAAAAAAAGAAAGTTTAAATGGATGAGCAGGTTACAGGAGCAGGTTGGGGAGGGGGACAGGAGAAGCAACGCGGCAGGCAGTGGGAGAAGCAACATGAGTGAGAGAACAAGGGGAAAAGGAAGAAACACAGAGGTGAAAAACAGCAACGTGGAGCGTGTGGGGAGAAGCACATGAGCGAGAGAGAGCAACATGAGTGTAGGCGGGGGAGAGAAGCACATGGACAAGAGAGAGCACTGTGGAAGGGGGCAAAAGAGCTTACTAGGGAGTCAGCTGGAAAAAAAACATTCACTCTCATGGAGTGCTTAAGCAAAAATAAAAAAATAGTTTCCTAAAAGTGAGCAGAGGATGCACAGAAGCAAACCAACCAAAGAGACTATGCTGCATGGGAAGCTCAAACACGAGATGTATAGGCTGCCATCCAATTGAAAGCAAGCAAATAAGAGTGACAATAAAGCCAACCAATGGTAAACAATGGGCGAGCTGCAAACCTATATATGTTCTTGGTAAGCTGACAATATGTATTTCGAACCAGACAGCTTGCAATGTCTGGTGGGCTCGACCTAAATAAAGCACCTGGGAAATAAACATGTTTCTGCTAAGACACAATAGATTTTACAGCATTAACTGTTGCATTTGCAAGTGAAACGTGTGCAATTAATGAGTCTCAAGAGTTTTGTTAGTGATTAACCTTATGCAGACCCTTCCAGCCCTGCCAATAAATCAATGTAATGTGCAGTGATAATCAATCAATCAATCAATCATTTGTAAAGCACACTACTCACCCGTGAGGGTCTCAAGGCCCTGGGGGGGAGGGGTGCTGCTACTGCTCGAACAGCCAGGTCTGGAGCAGCCTCCTGAAGGTTAGTAGGTCCTGGGTCTGCCGCAGGTGGATGGGGAGGGTGTTCCAGGTCTTGGCGGCGAGGTGGGAGAAAGATCTGCCGCTGGAGGTTGCTCTTTGGATGCGGGGGATGGTGGCGAGGGTGAGGTCGGCGGAGCGGAGCTGGCGGTTCGGGGTGTAGAAGGTGAGTCGTCTGTTGAGGTATGCTGGTCCGGTGTCGTGAAGTGCCTTGTGTGCGTGGGTGAGGAGCTTGAAAGTGATCCTCTTGTTGACGGGGAGCCAGTGCAGGTCTCTCAGGTGGGGTGTGATGTGGCTGTGGAGAGGGATGTCGAGGATGAGGCGTGCAGAGGCGTTCTGTATACGTTGCAGTCGTTTCAGGAGTTTGGCCGAGGCTCCTGCGTAGAGGGCGTTTCCGTAGTCCAACCTGCTACTGACGAGGGCCTGGGTGACCGTTCTTCTGGTTTCGGTGGGGATCCATCTGTAGATCTTGCGGAGCATGCGGAGGGTATTGAAGCAGGAGGATGAGACGGCGTTGACTTGCTTGGTCATGGAGAGTAAAGAGTCGAGGATGAACCCCAGGTTGCGTGCGTGGTCAGTGGGTGTCGGTGCTGCTCCCAGTGTGGTCGGCCACCAGGAGTCGTCCCAGGCTGAGGGGGTGGAGCCGAGGATGAGGACCTCTGTCTTGTCTGAGTTCAGTTTCAGTCGGCTGTTCTTCATCCACTCGGCGACGGCCTTCATTCCTTCGTGGAGGTTGGTTTTGGCGGTGAAGGGGTCCTTGGTGAGGGAGAGGATCAGCTGGGTGTCGTCGGCATAGGAGATGATGTTGAGGTCGTGCAATCGGGCTATGTGGGCGAGCGGTGCCATGTAGACGTTGAACAGTGTCGGGCTGATCCTTGGGGAACGCCGCAGATGATCTCGGAGGCTTCGGATCGGAAGGGCGGGAGGCGGACACACTGGGTTCTGCCGGAGAGGAAGGAGGTGGTCCATTCCAGGGCCTTGTCTCGGATCCCTGCGTTGTGGAGGTGTGTGCCTAGAGTGTGGTGGCAGACTGTGTCGAAGGCGGCTGAGAGGTCCAGGAGGATGAGGGCTGCGGTTTCTCCGTTGTCCAGCAGGGCCCTGATGTCATCGGTAGCGGCGATGAGGGCGGTTTCGGTGCTGTGGTTGCTGCGGAACCCGGACTGGGACGGGTCCAGGATGTTGTTCTCCTCAAGGTAGCGGGTTAGTTGTCCGTTGACAATCTTCTCGATGACCTTCGCCGGGAACGGGAGCAGGGAGATGGGCCGGAAGTTCTTGAGGTCTCTCGGATCCGCCTTGGGATTTTTGAGTAGGGCGTTGATCTCGGCGTGCTTCCAGCTTTCCGGGAAGGTCGCGGTCTCGAAGGAGATGTTAATGATCTTGCGGAGATGGGGTGCGATGGTGGCGTTGGCTTTGTTGAAGATGTGGTGCGGGCATGGGTCTGACGGAGAGCCGGAGTGGATGGTGTTCATGGTTTTGATGGTGTCGTCGTCATTCACGTTGATCCAGGTGAGCAGGGGATCGGTGTGGATGGTGGGCGGAGAGTCTGAGGTGTCGGTGGCTGTCAGGGTGGTCTGGTTGTTGAAGCTGTCGTGGATGTCTGCGATCTTGCGGTGGAAGAAGGCGGCTAGGGAGTCGCACAGGTCTTGCGATGGTGGGATGTCGTTGGTGTTGGAGCTGGGGTTGGAGAGTTCCTTCACGATGTTGAAGAGCTCTTTGCTGTTGTGTGCGCTGTTGTCGAGGCAGTCCTTGAAGGAGGCCCTTTTGGCGGATCGGATGAGGTGATGGTGTCTGCGGATGGCGTTCTTGTGGGCTGCATAGCTGTCCGTTGTCTGTTCGAGGTGCCATTTCTTCTCGAGCTTTCGGCAGGTTTGCTTGGAGGCCTGGAGGTCGGCGGTGAACCAGCTGGCTTTTCTGTCGATGCATCTGTTGGAGGGTTTCTTGATCGGGGCGAGAGTGTTGGCGCAGTCGTTGATCCATTGCCTGAGGTTGTGGGCGGCGGTGTCGGTGTCGATGGGGTCGGAGGGTGGACTTCGGGCGAGGGTGGTGTTTAGCTGGTCTTCGGAGACTTTGCTCCAGCTGCGGCGGGGGGTCCGTTGAGTGTGGTGGTGTGAGGTGGGTTTCTAGAAGGTGAAGTGGATGCAGCGATGGTCGGTCCAGTGGAGTTCGGTAGTGTGGCTGAAGGTGATGTGGGAGCTTGCGGAGAAGATGGGGTCGAGCGTGTGACCGGCGGAGTGGGTGGGCGTTGTGACGAGCTGTCTGAGTCCGAGGTTGGCGAGGTTGTCGATCAGGGTGGTGGAGTTGCTGTTGTTGTTGTTTTCGAGGTGGAAGTTCAGGTCTCCGAGGAGGATGTAATCTGTGGAGGCGAGGGCGTGCGTGCTGACGAAGTCGGCGATGGAGTCGCTGAACTGAGGCCGTGGTCTGTAGACGAGAGTTCCTCTGAGGGTGGTGTTGGGGTCAGTGTGGATCTGGAAGTGCAGGTGTTCGGCGGTGCTGAGGGTGTCGTCAGTGCTGGTCGAGAACCTGAGGGTGTTCCTGTGGATGATGGCGATTCCTTCTCCTACTCCGTTGGTGCGGTCCCTGTGGGTGATCTTGTAGCCGTCCGGGATGGCTATGGCGATGTCGGGTGCCGAGGAGGCGTTCATCCAGGTCTCTGTCAGAAAGGCGACGTCCGGGGAGGATGTGTCGAGCAGGTCCCAGAGTTCGACGGCGTGTTTGCGTGCAGAGCGGGTGTTGAGTAGTATGCATCTGAGGTGGTTGTGTCCTTTCTCGGTGGGCGGTTTGGCGGCTCGGAGGCTGGTGAAGCTGCAGCTCCGGCAGGAGAAGGGTCCTTGGGTGCGCTTCGGGGCGGCCAGGAAGCAGGCGTGTGATCGTCCGGTGTTGAGTGCGTGGAGGGTGCTGGCATCATAGTGGCGTCGGTCGTCGTGGTGTTCGCGGGGGCCAGGGGGTCTGGCACTGGGCGCGGTCCAGGCGCAGACGGGCGCAGACGGGCTTGCCTTAGGCGCGCCTTCAGCGTGTCCGCTGCGTGGTCGCGCATCGGCTGCCATAAGAAGGGGAGGTGGGAGGGAGGAGCAGCTGGGAGGCGGGGGCAGGACAAATGGGCGCACGGGGGGGCGGGGCCGCAGGGGACGCAGCGGCGGGAAAGGGAGAGCGGAAACGGGCGGAAAATGCGAGGCCCAATACAATGCTACAAAAAAGAATTACACCAAAAAACCGAAATACAGAAAATAAAAACAGAGGCAGACAGGCAATAAACAGAGGCAGACAGGCAGAAGGGGGCACAGGGGCTACAGAAAAGGATTACACTAAATAACGGAAATACAGAAAATAAAAACAGAGGCAGACGGGCAATAAACAGAGGCAGACAGGCAGAAGGGGGCACAGGGGGTACAGAAAAGGATTACACTAAATAACGGAAATACAGAAAATAAAAACAGAGGCAGACTGGCAATAAACAGAGGCAGACAGGCAGAAGGGGGCACAGGGGGTACAGAAAAGGATTACACTAAATAACGGAAATACAGAAAATAAAAACAGAGGCAGACAGGCAATAAACAGAGGCAGGCAGGCAGAAGGGGGCACAGGGGGTACAGAAAAGGATTACACTAAATAACGGAAATACAGAAAATAAAAACAGAGGCAGACAGGCAATAAACAGAGGCAGACAGGCAAAAGGGGGCACAGGGGGCACACAGATACTTACGGCTCCCCACTGGGCCACCAGGGATGAGGCGCAGGTGGAAGCCTACGGGTGGAGGAGGGCCTCGAACTCACGGCAGCAGCAGCGAGCGGGGCACGGGCACACAGGTGGTGCTGTGCGGCGTGGGGAGCGACCTGCCTGAAAACAGGGTCAAGGCTCAAAGGGGTACAGGAGGATAGTCGAGGATTTCGGAGGCTCTGGGAGGAGGGGGAAGGTGAGGGTCTTCTAATTTGAAACAGCATCACAGGAAGTGACTTTCACAGTTCATCCTCGTTGACAACATAAAAGCGATTTTGCTAACAATACCTTACATGGGAGGAATATCAGTAAAATGGATAAAAACATAAACAAACTTTAATTAATATAAATGCCTGTATTCCTGTTTCTTCACAATGTCGCTGTCCTGGCTGCCATTTTTGCTCATAAAGCTCAGGCCTGCAGCAAAACTCTACTTATCATTTTATGTGCAGAAATTTAAATATATAGTATGTGTACGTTTTTTCTTGTATAATATACACGTAAGCAGCAAGCTTAGGTTATCTGTTCACCCACCTGTTGCAAGACGGAAAGAGTAATCCTTCATCGCCTATCCTGTCCCTTTCTTCTACCGAAAAAGCGTTCTTGAGCCATCTCAATCTAAAATACCCTTAATATCCTCAACATTCTATCCAAATCATACTTGGATCTATAATGACCTCTGCTGCATATGCAAGTAGACCAACTGACCTAATGCTGTTAAGGTTAACTTTTACCTTAAAACTGTTGCAGGCCTAGCTATTTAGGGATCTGCTATGTCCCTACATTTTGAACAACTGCATGCGTTTATTAGCATGGTGAGGGTAATTTGTGTATACTTATTTAGGTTTAGTAAGGACTGTGTTATATGTTTCCGTGGACTCTGTTGTTTCCATGACCATCTTATCTGATGTAGAGTGTTCTTATTGGAATGTTTATGGTTGAAGCTGGGACTGTGAAAGGAAGTTATCTGGGAGACCATTCAGAGGCTGTGGCTAGAGTTTTTTCTGCACAATAAACATTTCTTTGACACATAAAACCTGTGTGGATATATCCCTGGATGTATCAACTTCACACTACTTAATTACATTGCCACCTATCCAAATGCATGCTTTGTCCCTACTCTTGCCATGTATACATCATTCCTTAAGTCCCTGCAAGGAGAGATCCCCTTCTACAATCCAGATACATGCTTTGTCATTACTCCTGCCATGTATATGTCATTCCTTAAGACAGAACTCAGTCTACCTCATTTTTATGTCCATATTCTTTCCCTGTTTATATCATCCCCTGCTTCCTCACTTTTGCTATATGTCTCCTGTGCCCCTTCCCTTTGACAGTACCTTTCACCCCTTGTCCCCAGACTATGTGTATCCAGCATCATCATTTGTATTGCTGTTTCTTCACAGTACTCAATATCATCCCTTATAGGCACACTCTTTTCAGTTTCCTTCATTACCCTTTGTGTCCTTACTGTTTCTCATCTCTTTTGCCACTACTCATTCACAGTACCCTACATCCTCCTTGTATCCCTGCTCTTCCTTTGTCCCTCAATTTACTCCTTGTGTTGATATCCATTCATATCACCCTCTGGTTATATCATCATAGAGAAAAACACCATGTACTGTTGGAGGATAGGTTTGGTGAGTTCCTAGATGATATCCACCATGCTTCAATGGAGTACTGCAGCATGGCACATTAGAAAACAAACAGGAGCAGTGTAGTGGTTTTAGAGACCTCCAAGGGCCATCACCTCTGGGTTAAACTACTTCACTTCTAGGCTATTAGTAATGGTGGCCATATTTAAGCCTGAGACATTGCTTGGCATATGTTGCACTTTCTAAGGTTTCTCCACTGCACTTGTTCAGTTTGCACCAAGCATTGCGTGTCCCCTACCACTTTTGTTGTTTTCTCCTGACTGCAATTCCCTTAGAATTTGGTATTCTGCATAACTGTTTCAGCTTCCCTTATGGTGTGCGTAACAGTTTGTTGTTAAGTTGGTGACACCGTGTATTCGTGTATTCCCCATTCAAGATAGAGTCTTACATATTGTATACCGTTCCTTTCCCACAAAGGTGCGACCAGGCTACAGAAACTGAGGAAGAGCCTTGCTGCAACCAATACTCCCATTTGAGAGGACAAGTCCACACCAGGATTCATCTCTTTCTCCTTTCCCTTTTACTCCCTTGAAGTCTTTGGTGGTAAGTGTGTTCCTCGAGCATCACTGCTGGGACGGAATAGTCCTCCACATGGTACTGGAAATGCACATCTGCCCTGAGTGCCCAACAGTACTGATGTCTGGATCCCTAATGCTGATTTTTGCTGTCATAGGCAAACATGGATCATGTATGTGTGCCATGGCATATGCCTGTCTCACGGATTGTGGTCTTCTTGGACCTGGAGGTGCGCCCAAAGCGCTACCCTTATGGTGGTGAAAGGTTACTGCCTTTACCAGTTAAGAGTTAATTTTAGTTAAAGTTTTTATGCAGATGGCCCCAGTGGATATGGTTAAGAACAGAGAAAAAGGACTGGGCATAATTACGATCTCACCGGACCCGCCGAGTTGAGTGTGGTAACCAGGACAGAGCGGTACGACACAGGTGGAAGTCAGTGGCTTGAGAAACCTAATATAGATTCATACTCAGGGTGGACCGAGGTACCATTGGTGGTGCCACCCATCCATTTTATTGGCTTACTGAATTGAGGCTGGTATTTTTTAACTTTATATTACTTGAAGATTTTCAGTAGAGTGACACTCTATACTGTGGTCCTGAGGAATGCCCTAAAACTGAGTTTAGTCACATATGGGCAGAAACATGTCGACCTCACGATAAGTGAACTGCGCTGTTTATGCCCAGTCCCTTTTCTTTGTTTTTGACCCTATCTACTGGGGGCATCAGAATAAAAAAAGGAATTTGCCTACTCGGAGGTATTTTTAATTTACTCACATGCACTCTGCCCCGCACTCAGATTCTTGATACAGCTCATCTTGAGGAAAACTCCTTTGCTTCTCCCCGGCTGGGGAGCTGTAGCCCACAACAGGTACCTTGCGGTCCAGGTGCGAAGAGGGAACCCAATGATGAATCATGTCACTTTCGAGTGAGTGAGGGTTCTTGTCCTTAAAACAACATGCTTTGTGTTTACACCTTCTCTTCTTTATTCATTCATCTATTTATACACTGGATGTATGTGTGCCTGTGAATGGTAGAATATAGGGATAATGCAGTACTGTGCAGTGCATGCATGTTAAATGCATGTGCTTGGTGTATGTGTGTCTGTGAATGGTGCAATACATGAACAATGTAGTGCAGTACATGAAAGATACATTGATGTTCAGTGCATGTATGTTGAATACATGTGCTGGGTGTATGTTTGCCTGTAAAGGGTACAATAAATGGAGAACTCTGGGTTCTATTTTGGGAAACCCAGGGCTGCAAGATGAAACATGAGGAGAGGAGATAGAAGAATCCCCCCAGACAGATTTGTATATTGCTGCAATCCTGGATACTGGGTGGGACACACTGGAGAAGAAGGAGCCAGGCTCCCCCTGTACACTTCAAAGGGTGAATGATTAAAGAAGAGAAGGTATAAACACAAAGCATGTTGTTTTAAGGACAAGAACCCTCACTCACTCGAAGGTGACATGATTCATCATTGGGTTCCCTCCTCGCACCTGGACCGCAAGGTACCTGTTGTGGGCTACAGCTCCCCAGCCGGGGAGAAGCAAAGGAGTTTTCCTCAAGATGAGCTGTATCAAGAATCTGAGTGCGGGGCAGAGTGCATGTGAGTAAATTAAAAATACCTCAGAGTAGGCAAATTCCTTTATTTATTCTGATGCCCCCAGTAGATAGGGTCAAAAACAAAGAAAAGGGACTGGGCATAAACAGCGCAGTTCACTTATTGTGAGGTCGACATGTTTCTGCCCATATGTGACTAAACTCAGTTTTAGGGCATTCCTCAGGACCACAGTATAGAGTGTCACTCTACTGAAAATCTTCAAGTGATATAAAGTTAAAAAATACCAGCCTCAATTCAGTAAGCCAATAAAATGGATGGGTGGCATCACCAATGGTACCTCGGTCCACCCTGAGTATGAATCTATATTAGGTTTCTCAAGCCACTGACTTCCACCTGTGTCGTACCGCTCTGTCCTGGTTACCACACTCAACTCGGCGGGTCCGGTGAGATCGTATTTATGCCCAGTCCTTTTTCTCTGTTTTTAACCATATCCACTCGGGCCATCTGCATAAAAACTTTAAATAAAATTAACTCTTAACTTGTAAAGGCAGTAACCTTTCTTTGATTCAGAGAGAGGTTACAAAGAAGGAACGAGATGCGGCTGGTAAGAGAATCAAAGCGTAGGGCTGACGCCCTGGGCTAACCTTTTGATACACTTATCACTGTGGCTGACATCTGGTGTGAGCTCTAGTGACTTCCATGGCCTGTGCTGTAGGGGTATCAGCTTTATAGATACTCTTGCTGTGACAGACTGCTTTCTGAAGGAAGAGAGGGCAGAGAAGTGGGCACTTCAAAAGGAAGCAGACCACAACATAAACTTCAAAGACTCAGACTGTAAATCACTTTTGGTTTCTAGAAATGGACTAAAGAAACAGGAGCTTGAGACCCCAAAACTTGTCAGTCAACAGACTAGCAGCCATTCGGCCTGCGTGAAGAGGAGAAGCTCTGGAAGACTTCTGCCTGTGTCCAGGACAGGGCATAAGTCCTACTAGTCTCCCAGCAGGGTGAGGGGACATCACTTATTGTATACAAGACCACCAACTGCCCTGGAGTACCAGTGCCTGCCTGCTTGCCAAGCTCAGTGTGCCCTGTGATTACCAGGAGAGCGTTAGTGGGAGCGAAGTCCAGTGGAGATTCCTATCAAGTGGATTCTCTTTGCGAGGTGTGCTTAGACGGATGCTGTACTGACCGGGTCATTGCCCGTGGACAGTGAGGAGTCAGCGATCCCGTATGCCAACAGGGACCACCCCAAAGTGAACTGTGATAATCGCTGTGCTGACTGGATCGTAGCCCAGGTGAAGTGAGGGATTGATGACCCCATATGCCAGGAGGGACTGCTTTGGACAGATTACAGTGCAGAGTGGGCCGATGCATTTGCGTGGTGGTGAGCAGGTACCCCTGTATGCCAGAGGAGGGTCGCCATGAAGTGAGCCGCGAACTTCACTGTGCTGAACAGGCCATCGTCCATGTTCAGTGAGAAATCTGCGACCCTGTATGCCAGGAGGGGCTGCCCTAAAGTGAACTGTGATCCTCGCTGTGCCAATCGGGTTGTAGCCCAGGTGCAGTCAGGGATCGGCGACCCCATATGCCAAGAGGGAGCACCGTCGACAGACTGCAGTGTAGAGTGCACCGTAGCAGTTGCACGGTGGTGAGCAGGCGACTACGTATGCCGGGGGGGCCGCCATGAAGCAATCTGCTGTGCGGATCAGGACAAAGCAGTGTAGTAGAGATACAGTGACCTCGTATGCCAGAGGGGGTCACCGGGACCAGAAAGAAGTGTGACCTGATTGGGATCGTCGCCGGAGAATTGAGGTCGCTGTGGGGATACTTACACACCTACACTAGAAGAAAGGATCAGCATTCAGACCTTTGCACTACTTCCCCCCACCATGGGATGGACAAAAAATTTACCCTGCCAGGAGGATCTGCGAAGAACCTCTGGTTGCTGTGATTACACGACTTCGCGTGAGGAACTTGAGGACCGCTGAGCACAATTTGCCTTGGCAGCGTGCAGTGAACTCACATCAACCAGCCGCTGCTTCTCCAGTGTCTGAAGAGGGGGCATGCACCGTCTCCAGTAGCTCTGACCCTGAAGATGCAGGTAAGACTGATTTTGGGTCAGTCAGCACCAGGGGAACTTGCCTGCTAGATAGCTCTTTGGCGCTGGAACACTTTTGACTTTAATACAGTCGGAGTAGACTCGGTCTACTAGTGGTGCTTACCCTTGATGCTACCTGTAGTGAAAGGGGGTTACCACTATCGCTAGAGCAGGGAGGGAGTGGGACAGAGGGAACTGCCTAAGAAACACTAGACCCCTGACCTTAGGAGAACTGTTGTTTGTGAATGTCGTATTTCCCTTAGTTTTAGTAACAGTAAAATAAAATATTTCTCTTTTTTCATAAAAGTGAATATTTGGTTGGACAATAATATATTACTGCTGCTGCATGTATTTTGAGTAGTGATCCTGTGTTCACCCCCTGCATCTACTTCGTTTTGGCCTGGATTACTTGGACCACGCTAATCCTAAGAGTCAAGTGCTGAAGGGGTACTTGGCCTAGGTGCTCAGGATCCCTAGTAGGCTGGTCCTGGGACATCAGGAGTAAAAGGCCTCAGTCCCCACGTCTGGTCCCAATAACTCCTGCTTGCCCCATTGCCCTCTGAAAGGAGTTCCGACAATCACCAAGACTATAAAGGTTGAGCTGGGGGTGACTTAGTGTATACCGCTCACCAAAATCATGACAACTGCGGATCAAAAATGTAACTGCATACATTCAAAAATAACAGCTGCACATGCATGCACACACATGGGTATCTATCATAGAACTGTTAAAACATTTTAAGACGGCTGTTATAGGTGAGCACGTCAAGTGCAAGGGAGAAATGGGGATATATTAAGAAAGGGCAGAAGTAGGGACTAGTGACAGCAATAGGGAGAGAAAATAGTTCCTCATATTCACCTCAATGCAGGGTCTGAGCTCAGTGGTGGCAGGGTACTTGCCAGCAAATCAAAACACTCTGTGACCGAAATACTCCTTGGGAAGGACAAACACAAGCATTAAGAAGAAAGTCAATAAGTCAGGAGCAGGGAAGTAAGATTTATAAGGAAGCCAACCAATCATGAGTAAAGTAATTATTCAAAGCCTATTCTATTTATTGTGTTGTTCAAAATAGGTCTTTAGCAGCAGACATCTAAAGCTTCCTGTATGCAAAGACCAAATAACACTGTTAGATGACAACAAAGTGGTCCGTCCAGATGATTAAAAATAGTGTTCTTTGAAAACGTGAATTTTGTTGCTTCTGCCAGAGCATTGAGCCGAATATCCAAATTTCTCTGTGATACATCTTTTTAGATACCATGAGAAACAAAGAAGAGTTAGCATCATCCAAAATTTCAAATTACAGTGTTATCCATTTGGCTACACAGCGAGGACCCAAAAGTCATTAAATGGGATAAAATGTAGGTTTATTACAAATTAAAAGCCAAACCGATGTATACAAATCTCAAGAAAATATTGTAAAAATACAGAATTTTACTAATTTATACTGTCTGACAAAGTTTAAACTCAGTAGCATAAAACATACATGGAATTCAGTAACAGCAATACAGCAAATAAGGAACAAAATCTGATGATCAGTATATGATTTCCAGTACTCTTGCCTCTACATGAGTAAATTTAAATTTTCCTAAACTAAGTCTAAACTAAGCAGCATCTAATTTTGGAAACCCTAATTAGATCCAGTAAAACAGGAAGGTGCCAGTATTGTAGAGACTTCTGTAAAAATTCTCCAAAATCAGGACTATTGCATAGCATAAAGCCACACAGCAGAAATATAGCAAAGAGGTCTGTACCCCTCTAAGTCTAAAGAGAATCTGCCTTGTGATGAAGTGTGACCACTAATTAAAGCTTCACAGAACATTTTTTTTTTTAAGTTCAGAAATATATTTATTAAAGGATATGCACACCTCAATACATAAAGCAAATTGGCAATACTTAATCACATGAAATATCTTCTGAATATAAGGAAGAGGTAAGTATATGTACAATCAGAATTGGTCCATCTAAAGAGAAAGGATTGATAACAATAGGAAATAGAGAATCACAAACTGTATAAACTGCAATGCAAAAGAAGAGTAGTTAAGCAGATAATTAAAAAAAAAGAAAAAAAAAAAATTACAGTAAAGGAAAGTTACGGGGGTTTGGAGACCTCCTGCTGTATAGGAGCCAGAGAAAATGAGCCCCTAGCACTAGCTTCAATGAATGTTGTAACAGGTAGCCATAAATGTAAACGCTTCGTGGCCATAGTGATAGGATACACAAAGGCTGTATCTAGTCTGTGATTGTAGCAAATAGCATACCACCAAGCTTGATAGGATAATTTGGTTAGGTCCTTCCAATTTTTAGTAATTTGTTGAAAGGCAACTGCCAGCAAGAGGTCTACGATTTTTGTATTATATGTATGATCTGACCATATCGGGGATAAACTACCCAAAAATACATCGGAAACAGAAAAAGGAGATCGGGAATGAAAAATTGAGTTAATTTGGTCCCAAACCTTTTTCCAAAAGTCCTGAACAGGTGGACATGTAAAAAGTAAATGGTGTATGTCTGCATGAGGGGAAGAGCATGTCCAGCAAGCATCCGAGACGCAAGCGTGTTGTTTGTGTAAAGCAACTGGAGAAAAAAATAATCTATTATAAATGAAAAAGAGTGTTTGCGTGGTGTTAGCAGCTCTCGAGGATTTTCTAATCTTATCCCATATCTTATTCCAAAAAGTAATTGGCCATTCAACTCCCAGATCCTTCTCCCAATAAAGTTCTGTTTTGGATTTGTCCCGTGGAATGCATGAAACGTGTAAATAATTGTAAATGGCAGAAGCTTTAGGGTTAACTTGTAATAGGGAATGTAATTTATCAACCGGAGAATTAGAAGGAGTAATGAAGGAGTTTGGGGGTGCGCAGTGAGTGTACGCTTCTAAAATGGCCTGCTTTAAAAGTGTATATTTAGATTGGGAGGAGGACGGCAGTCCAAACAAGCTTTTAATTTGTACAAAGGACATGAATTGGTCTTGTTGATATAGTTGGTGAACCCATATTAGACCTTTCTGCCTCCACGTCCTCCAATAAAAAGGTTTATCACGTATCAATATCGAGTTATTGTGCCAAATCGTGGAATTGGAGAGAAAAGTGCCATCAATGGGATCATTGAAGTGTGCAGGTTGTAGAATCTTGGATGTATATTTAATTATGGGGGTCAAAAGACACTGTGGTTTTCGCGAGAATGAGAGATATTCTTGAAAGGAATAGGGGGATAAAAAGGAAAGCTCAAGTTTAGTCCATAAGGGGTGATGCGCAGAAGAGTGTGAAAGCCATCTAGATGATTGTCTAAGCAAAAAGATTTTTGATATAAGGGAAAGTCAGGAAAGTTAACACCACCTTCCGATTTTGGGCGGATCAATTTTGATATAGACATACGAGATTTTCTATTGCACCAAAGGAAAGAGGATAACAAAGAGTTAATTTTTTTAATTTTTTTTAAAGGAATGGAAAGTGGGATGTTAGATATCGTGTAAAGAACTATGGGGGACAACATCATTTTTATGGTATCAAGACGGCCCCACCATGATAAGTACAAGGGGTGCCATTTAGCAATTAAAGTCGATATTCTCTGTATACAATTGTCCATGCATCTTGAAATTGTATCTGGGATGGAAGAGGTGAAATGAAGGCCCAAGTATTTAATATATTGGGGACGCCATGCAAAGGTTGAGAGAGTAAAATCTTCTTTAAAAGTATATTTCGTCAGGGGTAATATTTCGCATTTATCCTTATTCAATTTATACCCAGAAACATCTGCAAAGGAATCGACTTCAGTTAGAAATGCAGGAATAGAAGTTGAGGCTGGGATATGAATAACAATATATCATCAGCATATGCTGCTAATTTAATGTGAGTATCATTAAAGTTAAAACCCTGAATATCCTCATTCTGACGGATCCGCAGAAGAAACGGTTCTAGGGCTAGGTTGAAAAGAAACGGGGACAATGGACAACCTTGGCGAACACCCCTTCCCAAGGTAAAATAAGAGGATGACGTTCCATTAGCGCACACTGCTGCTCTTGGGTTGGAATATAAAAGTGAAATTAGGGAAATAATCTTAGGTCCAAAGCCAAACCACTTGAGGGTTTGGAAAAGGTACGCCCACTCCACTCTATCGAACGCCTTTTCGGCATCCAATGCTATAGCGGCCAAAGAATGCGTGACATGTGAAGATTTAGATAATATATCAAAAAACAAGCGGGTATTGTCTGTGATAAGACGTCTTTTAACGAAACCCGACTGTTCTGAACCCAGCAAGTCAGGGAGGTGTGAGTCTAGTCGAAAAGCTAAAGATTTAGAGAAAATTTTATAATCAACATTGACTAGAGATATGGGTCGAAAGTTTTTACAGTATCTCAAGTCCCTTCCCTCCTTGGGGATAAGGCAGATGAGGGCTTCAGAAAAGGAGCCAGAGGACTTCCCCGAAGAGAGAAAGGAGTTTAACAATATATGTAACTTTGGAATTAACAAGGAGGCAAAATGTGTAAAGAATTCAACTGAAAACCCATCTGGGCCGGGGGCTTTGTCTTTTTTAAGTGCCGCAAGCGCAGTATGAAGTTCTTTTTGTGAGAGGTCAATTTCTAAACTAGAAAGATCAGGCTGAGCGGAGGGAGATCGGTGAATGTCAGACAGAAACCGAGAAATGTGTTGTTCTGTAGGGGAGGCTTCTGAAGTATAAAGCGTTTGGTAGAATTAAAAAAATTCGTTTAAAATTTCATCGTCCTTATATTTTAATTCCTGCTGGGCATTCATAATAGACTCTATATTTAATTTGTAATGCTTAACTTTCAAGTAATTGGCTAGAACCTTGCCGGCTTTGTTCTGTCCACCATAAAACTTTGCACTGGATCTTAATAGGTAGGTGGAAGCATTATTCGTTGACTCCTTATTAAATTGAAATTTGACATTAATGAGTCCCGACAGACATTCTTTTGATCTAGATGAGTAAAAAGAGTGTTCAAGTCTCTTTATCTTAGCTAGGAGAGATGTGGTGAGTTCTTTTGACTTTTTGCGTTTTTTAGAGACATAGCCAATAATAAAGTCTCTAGCTGTTGCCTTAAAGGCGTCCCAAATCACGTGGAAAGGAAGTTCATCAGTCTGATTGAATGAAAAATATTCGTTAAAAAAGGAAGTAAATGAAGAAACAAAAGTTTTGTCCAAGAGAAGGGAGTTGTTGAAACGCCACTTCCGTGATGTGCAGGGTTTCTGCAGAATATCTACTTTCATAATGATGGGAGCGTGATCAGAGATTAGAATGGATCCAATCTCTGCTGTCGTTAATGCCTGTGATATGTTATGAGAAATGAAAAAATAGTCCAATCTTGATTGGGTGTGGTGAGCTGGAGAATAATAGGTGTATTCTTTAGCAGTAGGGTTACACAGTCTCCAGGCATCAATAAGCTTGTATTGTTTGATAGTTTGTACAAATGATTTGTGGGCCTTGTGAGGGACAAAGGAGACCATTGAATTGCGATCCAAAAAGGGGTCATAAACTTGATTACAATCGCCTGTAAGTATGAAATTTTCATCAATACATTCTGCAAGTAGCTGTGCTAAGGTCGACCAAAAGGAAGGATCACCAGCAGTGGGTGCGTAAACATTTAACAAGGAGATTGGAACTTTATCAATCAGAAGCTTTGTAAATAACCAACGACCATTTTCATCTAAGCTTTGTGATAACATTTTAACAGAAAGTGATTTACGACATAAAGTAAGAACCCCATTCCGTTTACCATCCCCCGGTGAATAGAAAACCTCCCCAACCCAGCTCCTTTTCAATTTTGTGGATTCTTCTACTGTCAGATGAGATTCCTGTAGACATGCTATATCTGCACCAAGCTTGGCTAGGTGAGTCAGGACCCGTTGTCTTTTAATGGAAGAATGGAGACCTTTCACATTCCAAGAGACAATATTTAAAGACATATGTGAAATGAAAGAATGGGTATGAAACAAATAGCCATAAGAAAAAGCAAATAAAAGAGTGTAGACCAGAAGATAGACCAACTAACCGTAATACGAACCAATTTTGTAAGCAGGAAGTAGGAACAGTAACAATAAAACAAACCTACACGTGACACCTGCAAAGTGCAAAAATAGAAAACAATATACGCAATATTGAGATAAGCAGAATAAACTAGGAGTATATGAAGAAAAGAAAGATGAAATATAAGATAAAGAGTAAAAGATAAGGAGTAGAAAAAAGAGACAATAAGCGAAGATAAGTTAGAGGCAAATGACAGTGAGTAAGTAGAGAAGGTTGAAAGTATTATTGAGACTGGGGAAAGGAAAGAGAAGAAAGAGACTATACCTAGAATGAGTCCAAAACATAAAGAGGGTGGGGAGGTATGAGGCCACATGGAACGATGACACGTCCAGACTCCACAGGGTGAGACGGCCCAACTTCGGGGAGAGCAACCACAAAACATGGGGAAAAGACAACGTGAAGGAGAACCTGTATGAGGGAAAAAACCAGGGTTAAACAGTTACAATATCATAAAGATATAAGCGATTGATAAAATCTTACAGATGTAAATCTACTAAAAATGAGCATTGAACTGCATTAAATAGAGCACGACAATATATGAACTATCAAGTCGACAATGAAATACATAAACAATTTCAACGGAATAGAAATTTGAGTTTGTATTTAGAGATCCCACAAGTAGGCAGAAATCAGGGACCAGGTTTCGAAGTTTCCATCTTGTCAGGGCAGTGAAAATTCAAGAAACTTTTGAGTTTAATCGGATCCTCATAAGTCACAGTGCTGTTATTGAAGGTTACTTTGAACAAGCAAGGATGAAATAAGCCGAATTGTGCACCAATAGAGCGCAAAGCGGGTCTCATGGATAGGAATTCTTTTCTTCTGTCTGCTGTGGGCTTAGCATAATCCTGCGAGAAATAAAGTTGGTTTCCTGAGGATGTAATCCGCTTCAGAGAACGAGCTGCAGCTAGTACTTTGAGAAGGTCCGTGTACTCTAGAAAGTAAATTATAACACCTCGTGGTTTACGTTGGCCAGATGACGAAGAATGTAAGGGGCCCAGCCTGTGAGTGCGTTGAATGTTCAGGACGGTAGTTTCCGGCAACTTGAGCACTGTTGGCAAAAAGGATTTAAAAAATGTTATGGGGTCAGACCCTTCTGAAGCCTCCGGCAAACCATAAACGCGTAGGTTATTTCTCCTATTCCTGTTTTCAAGGTTTTCAATCTGCTTCTGGCATGTTGCAACCTGTGATTGAAGGGCTACCACCTGGGTGCAAGTCGAACTCAGGGAGTCTACACAGTGTTCTACTGCAGTTATTCGCTCCTCCATTTTCGTCCATCCATCAGTCAGAACTTGTATCTTTGAATTAGTCTCTTCTACAAACGGACGAAGTGCCCTTATTTCTTCCAAGAGAATGTCCAATGAGACTGACAAAGTTTGCTTTGGAGGTGATGGTGGGTCCTTCTTCAACCGTTTGGTTGAAACCTTGGTAATTGTAGAGGAAGAGGCAGATGCCCCCTTTGGAGAGGAAGCCAGCAAGTCCTCCATTTTGAGGCGGTGAACGCAAAGGCGTGCACGAGGAATAGATGAGCGATTAGCAGGCGTCACCAATAGGTTAATTGTTTTCAGTCTGCCCATAAAAAGGAGATTCACAAATAGTCAGGTCCAATAATGAAGAAATACACGCTCAAAGGCTGAGAGCCGCAAATTGTCATGCCCATGTAACTATAGAAAGCATGTAATGCGTAAGAAATATCAAGAATAGGATATGCAGGGTAAATAGTTCACACCATTGAAGTGCCGCTAAAGCCTTTGGTTTCAAGATGAGACCTTAATTATCAAAGAAGCGCCCTATAACAGGAATATAATGTCATATTTGTCGATAATATCAAAATACATACGCACTGATGAAAACAGCATCATATTTAAAAGCCTTTAGGAGTCTTTTCGCAGATAACGTTGAGTGAAAAGGAAGCTAGGAATAAACATGCCAGGTTATCAGAAGCGGGCGAGTCCTGTGGCACTAAATTAGAACGCAATAATGCTCATGAGGAGTTCTGCAAGTGTAGGCTCCGTTGAGACAAAATGGCCGCTATCAGTTCAAGTGTAAAGGGAGGAATTCATCTCACTAGCGGTAAAGCATCTCCAGAAGCAACACCCAGTAAAACAAAGCTATTCAATAGCTAAATTCCTCTGATTATATTGGAAACAATGAGGGCAGGGGTCCATTAATATAAAAATAAGCAGTTCCAGAGGTGAGAGGGAAACTCCTCAGGTCGCAGAAAACCGGCAAAAATACAAAATGGCGGGCGCCATAAGCGTGGGCAAAGAAATGAGGAATGCGCTCAAATAACAATTCCTCCCACGTTGAAAATTACCCCGCTGGAGGCCGCCCGCGTTCTGTCGTCCGCGCTGATGTTTCCGCCAGATTTCTTCACGGGAAAGTCATCTTAGAGCCCTCGTTGCGCCGTCGTCACCGGGAGCTCTACGGAGCCGCCGCCATCTTCCGTGGGCGCTAGCCACGCCCCCCGTGCTCATCCTTCACAGAACATTTGAGAATCCCACATCATGTGTCTCTGTACTTTTCCACCTTCTCTTAGTAAAACTTGGGTGTTTCATCTGATATTCCCTTCTCTTGGTCTGAACATCAGAACGTCCTTGGATTCCTTCGGTCTCCATGAATTGGGTCCTCTTTTTGCTTGTTATCGCTTCTCGTCTTTGCCAAAATATGTCCTCCAAAGCTTCACTATCACAATGTGCCTTTCACTAACTATGAAATCATGTGAACGTACCTGCAAAGAAGGGAAAAATATTGCAACCAGAGCAACTTTCACATTGAAGGTTCAACTTTAGAGCCCAAATGCTTAAGGCCTTTGGTCAGTTTAGCGTAGCAAACCACCTCAATACACATTTTAAGTGCATGGTTATAGATACACATACAGTTATAAAATAAATGCATGATACTATTCAAGCGAATACATGAATATATATAGAGTTAATAAAATTACTCAAACTACACAAATGCAGATATATATGAAAACTGCAATTTTGTACTACTATAAGAAAAACATTAGTATGCACACTCATTTAAATGTCTGTTGATTCAGCGAGTGCACCTTCAGTATTTTGGTCAAGTACACCACTTTACGTTAATGATATTAAAGCACACAAATATATAGTACTACATGTATGTATATATGGCATATTCGTGATGTGAAAGAGTGGAGCCAAAATTACGCTGCTCCACTTCTAAAAC
This sequence comes from Calotriton arnoldi, assembly GCA_963921515.1. Lineage (NCBI taxonomy): Eukaryota > Metazoa > Chordata > Amphibia > Caudata > Salamandridae > Calotriton > Calotriton arnoldi. Next base: position 260,517 of record CAWUFW010000161.1, read on the forward strand.
AGGCTAATGTCATGTAAGTCATCTGCAACAGAATTCCACAGTTTGGCTCCACAGACACCATAGGACCGTCCCTTTCACCACTCTATACAAATAATTTACAAATAAGCTGCTTTCAACATAAATACCAATTTAGAATGGCCTTAGATTAGTTCTCGACAATTTGTGCCCTATATGTACCATGCACGAGTGCTTCCATAATTATTTATTTCAAGGCTGTCCCACTTAATGTAGCAGGAGTACGCCTAGCTTGCCTATAAGGACAAGCCATCTCTCAAGTAAGTCTCTGTGGATCAAAAATACACGTCCTTAAAATTTTGCAGTCATCTAGGGTGAAACATCATGTGTAAAGCCTTCGACTGCATGTCCTGCATAGTTTTGGCTTCTGACAGGCCTGTATTTCGAATTTTATGTTATTTCCATTTATTAAGCGCACATATCACCCGAGGGTTCTCATGGCGCTGTAGCGGGCCATCTAGGGAATGGGTCCCAAACATAGGAAGATGAATTTAGAATAATCAGGTTTTCAGCTGCTTTTTAAACAGTTTAAAATCTGTGATAGCACGAATATGTGTTGGAACCTTGTTCCATTACTGAGGGGCCAGGTGGGAGAACGATCTATTACCATTTCTGGCGGTTCGAACTCTCAAAGGGGTCAGAAGATGTTTTCCTCCAGACCTGAGGTTTTTTCTTGGTGAATACCACTTGAGTTTCTTAGATAAATAACTTATCCCAATTCCGTAAAGGGACTTATGTGCGATACACATAAGTTTGAATCAAGTACACTTCCTGATTGGGAACCAGTGCAATGATCTCAAGATGGGTACCGATGAGGACCGGGATGGGAGATTTAGCGGTGTTCTGCAGTATCTGGAGTCTAGTATATAGGTCTTCATTAATGGAGGCCATGAGTGCATTGCCATAGTCTAAAAGGCTAATTAAAACTCTGTGAGTGTGACTCAATCCATACTGAGGCATTTAATAAGAAGTTCACATTGCAGACGAGTCGAGTCGCTTTTATAATGCCCCAAGATCAACTAAGGTGGATAAGCAAAATGCGAAACAAATGAATAGCATAGACAAAACTGATTGCGTGCTATTTCGGATTTCACTACAAGGCAAATTATCCACCAATTAGCACTGAGTATACTGTAGCAGAGAGTGGTGCAGTAATCTCTGAGTAGTGATAAAGTTGGGGGCTGGTAATCTGCAGGACTATTGGTTAAACGTATAGGGTTCCCTGTAGTGACCACCATTTTGGAGATCGTAAACACAGCAAAGCTTGTGGCCTTTTTCCGATATTGGGAGAACGGAGATTGTAGAAAGCACTGTACATTGTTTGCCGTATGTCAGTGCCATTTTAGGGAGATATATTTGTGGGATAAAACTGAAATTGGAAGGAGAAACATTGGAAGAATATGTGCGTGCTCTAGGACAATTAACTGTCCAGTCTAAGTTTGGGAGGCAGTCTGATGACCATATCAGAGGTTGAAGGATGATCGAACGTTGAGTGAAATATTATTAGTAGCACATCCTGGAGTGTGTACGAGAAATTAAAAAAGACAATAAGAAGAAAGTGGAAGTGAATGCGGTAGTATAAATGAAGAGTGCTGGGAGTAGAAAAACTAAACTTAATGAGCATTGTTTGTTGTGTGGCATTATCTGGATATGGCGAGCAGTAATGGATGCCCAGCTATTAAAGCAATATGTAAATTGCCGTAGGAGTGTGATGAAGCCTAAAGCGGGCAGGAAGTTCAGAACGTATGTGGTGAAATTATGTTGAAAATGGATTAGGATAAGGGAGGGGATCCACATGCAAGAGTGAAAATAGATGGAATTGAAGTAGATTCGATGTTTGATTTGCATTCTCATTTTACAATAATATCCAATGAAGAATTGAAAAGTGAAAAGGGAGTGAGCATTAAGATCAAAGGTTAGATTGTGACACGTTTCGAATTCAATGACAGGTATTGTGTTGGAAAAGTTTGTGTCTGTTTTGGTGGTGAGGATAATGTTGGGGCCTACTCATGTACTGTAGAGTCTGCTCCTCCTTGCTCCATAGGGTCTTCAGGAGGGTCTTCATTGAAACCAGTGTTTCTCCAACTTTCTGAGGTCAACACTCCAACTTTTGAACAGATTTTAAGAAAAGCTTCCTATCTTCAAGATTATAGGGCAGATTTACAAGCTCCTTGCGCCACCATTGCGCCACTTTTTTTGACACAACGGCGGCGCAAACAATGCGGCCAATTTACAACATGACGCATCTAGTGAGATGCGTCACGTTGTAAAGCCCTGCGTCACATTATACCTGCGCCAGGTATAATGTATGCAGGGTGGGCATTCCCCCGCAAAAAGCCATGTAAAACTGATGCAGTGAAATTTACATTTCACTGCGTCACTCTATGCCTTCACTGTGTCAAAATCCCTACGACTGCTCAGACCAGGCGTAAGGAATGACGCAGGGCTTTTTGTATGGGACTCACCTATCTGTTGTGGCGCATTGCTGGAGTTGCGTCACTTCCATGAGCAACTCCAGCAATGCGTCACATTTGGGCCAACAGATGTGTCAGAATTTCTGACGCATCTGTTAATCCTTGCGCCATGGAGCACTGTATTGTAAAAACAGCGCATCCATGGTGGCGCAAGGACATTTGCCGCTTGCGCAAGGAAACTGACGCATCTATGCAGATGCGTCAGTTCCTTGTAAATCTGCCCCTATGTACATAGCTGAGGGAAATGTCATTTACAACTCAGTCTGAACCACGCAGTGCCTTTACAATGCGGGCACTACCACAAATGCGTCATTAATACGTGTTCCTTTAGAACGCAAGTCATTACAACGACTTGCTTTAGGGAACGCGATGTTGAACTGGTGTTGGATTTTGGGTCCACCACCTTCCCTACTGATACACAGACTGGAGTTGGAATAGTAAATTATACTGTTCCAAAGTGTGGCGCTTCCCTAAGGTAAGTCGTTGTAACAACTTGCGTGCTAAAGGAACACATGGTAGTGATGTGTTTGTTGTATTGCCCGCGTTGTTAAGACATGCCTGGTAAAGGCATGCGTGGTTCTGTCATACAACCCATAGATGATATTTCAGGGTTTTTTTGTGTGAACATACATTTTTATTAAGCCTATGACCCTAATCACGAGTCAGGTAGAGTTGAATTCCTGTGTAGGATTCTGGTCTGCCCGATTATGATTGTCCCAGTGTTCCTGCATATGCAAAACAGACCAGATTCTTCTGGTTCGGAAATTCTGTCCATTAAAATCACGTGATGCATGGGCGGCAACAGCAGCTAGGCCTCGGAACCCAAACGTTTCTCTGGCAAGAAGGGAGCATGGAAAACTCCCTTTGTCACAACTATTCTTTCCTTACTCTCCTACACTCCATACCCCCTTCCCTCCAAGGTCAACACCTGCAGTTGAAGCCATATATTGGCAAGGCTGAGGACTACACAATTCAGTGCTGCCACACGGACACTCTGGATCACACAAAAACATGCACAATAGGGGTGAGTGAAGCAATTATCATCACTCACAATTTCTGAAATATTCACCCCTGGTAAGCCAGACAAAGTTTACCAACTTTGCCTATGGTTAAGATTCGCTTCAGTCATCTGTGGAGTCTACAATGAGTTTACTTTCTAGTAATTTTACGACTGTGGAGAGTCCACAGTTGGGGTGGAGAATTCCGCACATAAAAAGATAGGACAGAGTCTCTATCACAGGAAATATATGACATACGGTTGCAAGGAATTAGGATATGGGCTGCTTTACTTGCTCTCTCTCAGGACTGCCCTTATCCATGAGCTACAATGGGTCAACCAGCCTTTGGTCCAAACCCCACTGGACGCTCCACTCCTCCCTTCAGTGAAACTCGTAAGTAATGGCGGCAGTATTGAGAACAGATGAGGTAAGTAGGCACGCACTTTCTTCCAGCACAGTGTGAACTGACTCTAACAACAAAAGTAACGGAACATTAAAAATAAAATGTTATGGTCTACGGACCGAAATAAAGAAAGATTGGATTGGATTGGAAAAATAAAATTATACAAAGCTGAGACGTAGCACATGAGTAATCACGGGAGCCCTTGCGTGGCAAGAAAGGAAAAGGGAACAGACTAAAGCAGAACTACAACAAGCAGCCACCGATGGCCCCCAAGCAGCAGGACCTTCAACAACCCCCCCATTATTATTAACGTGTGTCAGCTTTGTGTTTCACAATGTGGCAAAGTTTCAAAAATAATTACACCAAACCACGAGACTCTTACGTTTGCCAATCACACATCCTTATTGCACAGGCACAAGCAAACAGGTACATAAAGACATGCATGCACAGAAACAAACAAATAACAGCTGGGCACATGCATACGGTTGCATCTGTAGAAAGAAGTCTTCTTCACTCCTTCAAGTACAACATAGAGTGTTTATATGTCATTACAGGTTACATATAGGGCACAAGTACTTGGGTAACACTAAATCCCACCAGGAGGTATTGATGTTTCTAGCTCAAACGCCAAGTCATTTCCAAGAGGCACACGTTACATCCGAGAAAGGGAACGTTCTACACACAAACAACATTTCATACACTAAAACACTCAGCCAGCACAGGAAACACCTAGGATACTACACACCTCCCATTCATACAGATGAAAACAAGGGAACACAGAGATGCTCTACAGGCAGATAAAAAGAACCACAGGAAAACACCACCAACACTTTCATTTCAGTTACGAAAATCATCAAACACTAGTCCCCCAAGAACACACCTTCACGCTCTCCATCACAGCCATGCAGACCGCAAGTACAATAAAACAAGCATTGGCATAGCCAATAGGTCTCGCCTTTGGGACCTTATAAGTGTTTACCCATGCAACAGTTGATGTTGTTGCACCAATGATATTGTGCTGCATAACTAAATACTTATAAGGTCCCAAAGGTGAGACCTATTGGCTATGCCAATGCTTGTTAAACTTGGTAACACTCTCTGGGCATTGGTTGCATTACGTTAGTACCAATTAAACACCCAAATACAGCAATATTTGACCTGTCCAGGTTTGCAAAGGACCTTCCACTGTGTAGCAACACGTGCCGTCGCATTTTTAGCAACCTTATAACCGTTTGAGCCAGAAACATTTTTTTTGGGTTAAAATCTGCAGAGTATGCGGAAAATGCGGCAACTCTATAATGATGCGAAAATCTCAGCGGCCACACAATCGCAAAATTCCAGTGGCCTTGGACAAGACATAGTGATGCAGTGTGATAAAACATATTGATGGAGTGTGAAAAGACATAGTGATGCGGAGTGATAGACATGCCCAGAGGTACTCTTATTTATCACAGTTACTGACACAGTGTTATATTTAGGGGATGATGCAGAGAGACAGACATGTCTGCGGTGCTCTTTATATTTTAGACATATCTGGAGGTGCTCTATTTATATTGCAGTGGTGCTGTGTGAGAGACACGCCTGGAGATGCTCTTAATTTCTCGGAGTACTGCAGAGTGAAAGACATATTCAGGGATGCTCTATATTTTCTGCAGTGTTGCAGTGAGATAGACTTATCTGCAGATGCTGTATGTTTGTTGCAGTGGGACAGACATGTCTGCGGTGCTTATATTTGTAGCATTTATGCAATGCAATAGACGTATAGGGGTGCCCTATTTTTATTTTGGTGATGCAGTGTGATAAATCTACAGATGCTGTATATTTATAGCAGTGATGCAGTATCATAGACATATCTGGGTGCTCTATTTTTATTACAGTGATATAGGCATATCTGCGGGTGCTGTATGTTTGTTGCAGTGATGCAGTGTGACAGACATGTCTGCGGTGCTCTTTATATTTCTAGCAGTTACGCAGTGCTATAGACATATCAGGGGGTGCCCTATTTTATTGCAGTGAGGCAGTGTGACAGACATGTCTGGGAGCTCTTTATTTCGTAGAAGTGACAGGGGTGCTCTTGTTTCCACTTGTGACACACTGACAGACACTTGGCCTGGGTGTTCATTATTAGTGGAGTAACAGCGAGATCACGATGCTTGTCTATTGCATTCAGTGATACAAAGACATTTGAGGGGTACAATGCCATGTCACATGGTGTGATGCAGTGGGATGGAAGTCATCAGTGCCCGCAGTGCCCCCACCCCGCTCCCCACGACACTCAGACGTGGATTAACGTCTGACGCGTTTGTGGACCCAGTTTTAAGACGTTGACAGTGGATTCGGCTGGGCTTATGCGCCCTAAAGACTAGGCCATTATGCATCAGTAACAATGTAAGATGTCCGCAGCCACGGGTGATAAATGGCCGATTGAAATGTGTAAATATCGGGGGAATCCCATTGTTCAGGCCGGGGACATTGAAAAGCCCCAGAAGATGCGCGAATGGTGAGAAACGCAGTAAAGAAAAAAAGTCAATGTATGCACAGCGCCTCGAGACGGTGTGAACACTGAATATTCTGTACAAACAGCGTGCAGTATACACACAAAACACAGGACACGTTCACGCAATATACAGTGCAATCAGCACGAACAAATTGTAAAAAAAATCTGCTTGCATGGTGTGTTGTAAAAACACACTGTGCTGCTGCAGACACAGAGCTTGCACGCACAATGAACTGTACAGTCACCAAAATGCATACAACACAGAAAACAAACATGCAAAAGCAGTACACTGTAAAACACATCATGTACACTCTATAGTATACTGTCAACCTATAGCATGCACATAGCATTCAAGCAGACTATACTGTTTAAAAACAGCGTGCAGACACATGTGCTAAACACACAAGCCACGCACACGCAATATACTCTAAACACACAGCAGGCAGACGCGGAATGCATACAATCTGTGCCTTGCATAGGCGGCATCCACCCATGTCATTTTGTAAATCAACAGAACGCACAAACAATAAATTAAATAGACGACAGAGCACAGCCTACTGTTCACCAAGTGGCATTATTCACAATATCGCGTGCATGGAAGGCATACATACTCACGCAATGCAATGTACACTATAAACTATGATCTGTATTACATATATATGGTGCACATGTTGAGTGGCGCAGACCCGATGGAATGCTCACACATCTTGTAAACACAATATGTTGTGCACAAAATGCAAGCACATTATTCTGCACAATTTCCATGCACACAAAGCGAAAGTTAAAGCGACCGCAGTAATTAAAGCGGAGCGAACATATTTGCTCATGTTATGCCAGAAACCGGTCCCAGGATGCTTGTTTCCGGTCCAGGGAAGACATGGCTTGGCAGTTCGGGCTGGACTGTTCCCATGAGGCACAGGGTCAGACTGATTTGCATATGGCCATGTCTGAACTGGGGTGGCGGAGTGAATGATGATGGATTAAACCCAGATCAGTTGACTGGGGGTGAGTGCTTGCAATGTTCAACACTCCGTCCATCATCCCCTTTGGTTTTGCTATGTTCGCCCTAAGTTGGCAGGGTATGCCCAGACGTGGGTCCCTTGCTCACTTTGCCACTGGATTCAAGATAGCCTGGCTGATGACGGCTGTAAGCCAGAAACCGGTCCCAGGATGCTTGTTTCCGGTCCAGGGAAGACATGGCTTGGCAGTTCGGGCTGGACTGTTCCCATGAGGCACAGGGTCAGACTGATTTGCATTTGGCCATGTCTGAACTGGGGTGGCGGAGTGAGCTAAAGAATGATGATGGATTAAACCCAGATCAGTTGACTGGGGGTGAGTGCTTGCAATGTTCAACACTCCGTCCACCATCCCCTTTGGTTTTGCTCTGTTCGCCCTAAGTTGGCAGGGTATGCCCAGACGTGGGTCCCTTGCTCACTTTGCCACTGGATTCAAGATAGCCTGGCTGATGATGGCTGTAAGCCAGAAACCGGTCCCAGGATGCTTGTTTCCGGTCCAGGGAAGACATGGCTTGGCAGTTCGGGCTGGACTGTTCCCATGAGGCACAGGGTCAGACTGATTTGCATATGGCCATGTCTGAACTGGGGTGGCGGAGTGAGCTAAAGAATGATGATGGATTAAACCCAGATCAGTTGACTGGGGGTGAGTGCTTGCAATGTTCAACACTCCGTCCATCATCCCCTTTGGTTTTGCTATGTTCGCCCTAAGTTGGCAGGGTATGCCCAGACGTGGGTCCCTTGCTCACTTTGCCACTGGATTCAAGATAGCCTGGCTGATGACGGCTGTAAGCCTTAAACCGGTCCCAGGATGCTTGTTTCCGGTCCAGGGAAGACATGGCTTGGCAGTTCGGGCTGGACTGTTCCCATGAGGCACAGGGTCAGACTGATTTGCATATGGCCATGTCTGAACTGGGGTGGCGGAGTGAGCTAAAGAATGATGATGGATTAAACCCAGATCAGTTGACTGGGGGTGAGTGCTTGCAATGTTCAACACTCCGTCCATCATCCCCTTTGGTTTTGCCATGTTATGGGACGAGCGAGAGAGGGAAGGGCAGACCCATTAAACTCCTGGCGGGCGCGTGAACGGACATGGAAACAAGCGCGGCCATGCACACAAAGCGAAAGTTAACCGGAAGTCCAGAGCAAGACACTCAAAACAAGCGCGGCTGCAAAAGCAGCTGCAGCGTCCCGCGAGTGGTGCGCGCGCGCTTGAGAGCCGCTGCTTGTAACCGCAAGCCATAGGCCGGAATTCCAGAGCGATTCCAAGAGGTCGTTTTCCTAGGGCAGCGCATGCGCGCTGCGCTAGGCTCGACCTAAAAACTCTGCAACCGGTCGAAGGAATCCTTGCAACCTTTCATTGACAATGAGACTCCACAAAACGTTTGTCAACACATAAACCAGAAGAAAACAAACTGCAGCAAGTACATAATCAACACATTTATATGTAGCAGTCGAGGTAGCATCAAAGTCTTTGTTTTTCACTTCAGCAAAATCAAATGCAATTTTTAAAAGACTCAAAAGAAAGCAATCATCTGATTTGCATTTTAAGAACCAAAAAAACTTTATCAAAGAATACTTATATGGCAGACTCCTGAAATATTCTACTATGACATAAAGTACTGGCCCTTAACCTGAAACTGAATTGATGCTGATAATATTGTACAGTGCATACAACTTTTCAAGTGAGTGAAGGTAATAAACTATATAAGATATATTTAAATGCAACAAAATTGTCTTCAGGTTAAAAAGTATATTGTGGTAATTTGGGACTCTTAAGGTCTCATTTACAAAAAATGACACAGCATGGCACCGCAAGCCAATTTTCTGCGCTCAGCTTCATCATTTTAAAACCACAGGGATGCGTCGTATTAACAACCATACAACGTATTTGTGTGCTTTCCCCTGCGCTGGAGCACAATTGGCTGCCATGCGCTAGCGCAGGCACCCTTGCGCCATGTTGCAAGGGTGCCCGCGTTGCAGGTATGATTGTTTTTGTGCAGGAAGGGGCACCTTCCTGCACAAAAATAATCATTGATTGCATTTTCCTCTTTCTACGCATGCTGAAGAATGCAGCACGCGTAGAAAGAGGAAAAAACAAAGAGAAATAAAAGTATTTCCCCTCCCCTGGGGAGGTGTAAGATTCTGATGCATTCCCAGCTTTACAAAACTTTGTAAGTCTGGGAATGTGTCAGGTTCCATGGATATTGTGTGGGAACACCCACAGCAACACCCATGGAATGCCCCCTTCAGGCCAAGTAATGCGTTAAAGGGGCACATATTTACAAGGCCAGGAAAAGTCACGCAGGGTGACTTTACGTGGCCTTGTAAATATGGGCAAGCACACTGCACCACCGGTGCATCAAAAAAGTGACGCACCCAGGGCGCAATGGGCTCGTAAATAAGGCTCTTACATTTTAGAGGACTTTGTCCATGTGGTGTTTACATTCCTAGTTGATGTCATTCTTGGAATGTGAGCACACAGATATTCTCTTCATTTTAGAATGTGAATGGGGATTTGAGTGCAAGCAGAGGAGGTGGACAGAGGGGGAGAAATGTAAGCACTGTTCCAGTGTTTAATAAAGAATGAAGTAACCTTTCTGCTTGGAAATCCTTTGTTGACACTACAAAAAAATAGCAATGAGCTGAGTCCTAGAGCATGAGCATATCCGCTCGGTTTCAGCTGTCATTTTTAGAGTTTGCCTGCACAGTGCTTGCAAAATCTTTTGTAAAGTAAATAAAATGTTAAAAGGGGCTTAGATCCCGCCCTTACTTTACCTTTACTTACCATTCGTGGAGCCCATGTCACTCTCATTTTCTTGATTCCTATTAGTCAGGGGCTACTCTTGGCCTTTGGCTTCCTCCTGGGCTTCGGAGTCTTCGTCCATGCTGTGGAGCATGGACCAAGTACTGGTTCCTGTGACCAATGTCCTTCCACTGGTCAGCAGACTCCTGCAGATACTGTTCTTTTTTACTTACCAGCTTGCTCTTAGAGAGTGCATCCCTCTGCAGTCCCTCTCGTTAATCCCTGCCCTTCTCCCATTCTCTGTGGTTTCCTCCTCCCCTGTGTCACCTCCCCCTGGCAGTTATTTGAAACAAACACCCGGCACCCATCCTCCCTCACTCGCCATGGTGTCATCCTCCCCCATGTCACCCTCCCCAGTTTCATATACCGCTGGCTGTTGTTTGAAACAAACCCTTCCTCGACCCTGCCCTCCGTGGTGTCACTCTCTCTGGTGTCACCTTACGCTGGCCGTTGTTTCACCCCCCCGACCCTGCGCTCGCGTCGCACTGCGTGTCACCCTCCCCCGTGTCACCTCCCGCTGTCTCAAACAATCCCTCCCGACCCCGCCATCCTCCTGCTCTACAGTGTGTTTCCCACCCTCCTCCCTGGTGTTGCTTGACCCGCCAGTGCTGTTTTCTACATGTTTCACAGCAGCTGGAGCTGTTGTGCATCGTGGCTTAAAGTGAAAAAAGTGATATAATGCAGTCAATGCTGCCCATGTCATAGTGCTTTTTTTTCCTTTAAGCCATTTTTTTTCACAGCAGCTTGAGCTACTTTGCAAAGAGTAAATAAACATTGACAAAGCCAATACATTTCGCATAGGCGAAACCTATCAGCTTTGACAATGCTTCTTGATTGGACCAGTGTTTGTGTCACTATTGCGAGGACGACGTTCTGACAGGTCGAGTTCATTTTTGAACAAGATACTGTTTTTGTCTGGAGTTCATTCATTGCGATTGAGCAAAGTGGAGCTGCTCATGGACTGGCAAGCGGATTTAGGTTGTCAAAGTGAGCCAACAATGTTGGCGCCCTCCCTGTACCCTAAATATCATTTATGGAACATGCCAGCAACAAGGACCAGGGGCGGTGTACTTCAAGTGAGGACTTTGGTGCTCCCCAACTAGAGCAGGCAATCTTTTATCTCAATAGCATATGATACACATTGAATGAGGATGACAGACAAAGGTAGTAGGTTTAAAGGTTTATATAAGTAAGTATAGGCAAGTTACATATTATATCATTAAGACAATTTATGCGCAAAGCATATGAATCATAAGTACAATGAACACAGTACAATTCTAAGAAATCCAGCATAGATTTGCCTTCTAAAAGTGGGGAAAGGGGTTCTCTCTCTCCCTCGAAATCTACGCCCTTCTATAGAACTTAAAACAAAGAGAGCCATACATTCTATGTGAGTACGGGTTTCTCAGCATATGCACCAATAGAAATCGGGCAACAAGAAACCATTTACAACAGAATACATTCAAGGGTCTTCCCATGGGAGCATTACATTGAATGTGCAGACATTCTCACAGTTGGTTCAGCAGTCCAATAGATACATTGTAAGAACATAGACCGGGACAATTGAGGCATCCATGGAACATAGCGAAAGAGGTCTCAGAGAACGTTTTTCAGTTTGATGGTGTGAGTTCTGCAATTCTGTACATGTCACAGAATAAAGAACAACAAATGACGTGTTCTAGATGATGTTGAAACAAGATAGAGGACACTGTGAACATAACTCGAGTTAGCATAAGCTAAAACTGCGATACATTTAAGTGAAAGAAAAATCCGCTCCCACAACCCCCCCCGATTATTTCAAATCACCACAATTCTTTATTATAAAATATCCTTTCATTTATTTCGAGTTCTTCTTGTTGGATTTGCCCAAGTCTTTCATGGTGACATAAATTAGCTCTACATCTCTTCAACCATTACATCGAGTCTTTTCCTCTGTCTTTTTTTCGTTGCTGACAGCTTCTTATACTCACAATCCAGGCTATTCTGTGATAAAATTCCTTTGCAAAATTTTAATAAAACAACCACAGAAGTAATGCCCAGCAATATAAGCAAAAGAGGTGTTAAAATCAGCTTCAATATTCCTCCCCTACACTACCAAGCCATTCCTCAATCTTTGCAAATGCTCTTCCAATCGACCCAAATATCAGTCCTAATCCTTCCCAGGCACCTTATTCTTCCAGCTTAGTTAATTCATGTGTTATATTTGTAATGTTAGTAATGTAGCCATCAAGCTGCTTATCTTTGCATAGGATGTATGAACATTATTCCTGAGCATGAATGACTTTGCAAACTCCGCCCTCCTTTGCGAGGAGCAAGTCCAGCGCTATGCGCTTTTGCCTAATCATAGCTCTCATTGCAAGCATCTTCTTATTTATTACAGCCATGCTCCTGCTCTGTTAGAGGCAAGCTGATCAACTAAGGTAGATCTTTTTCAAATCTTAACATCATTTAATGTCACCCCTATAGAGGGTATGAGCGCTCCAAAAATGTAACCAAGAATCTGTTTAAAACAATGCTTAGGTATGTTCAAGAGGAAAGTCTAACTCATTAGTGTGATATATTCTGGGAAAGACTTGAGCTGCATAACAACTACCTGTCCAGTTATGTGGCAACTGGAAATAGATGGACTTTCCACATACGTAATAGATCCCCTTTATATTTACATCTACTCCTATCCTCTCATTTAATTAATCTATGACACCCTCTCATCCCGGTCAACTTTAGAAGTTATATTGTGTGTGCTCTGGTTATCAGCACTCATATTAGTTATGGGGGTGATGATTTCATCATATACTCATGCTGATCCCGTGTTTTGAACCTTTAATAAGACAGAGAAATATGTTTAGTAGCCCACAAATGTAAGTTATTATCATTTACAATTGGCACCTCCTCTAGTGGACTGTCAAAGTCAGAATAGAACAGTTTAATGGTGCTCTGGTGATAGAAAAGATTCAGAAATACAAAGCAGGAAAACGAATAGGACAATAGTAAGTGAAAATATGCTACTCCCTCAGTTGCAGAGGCTGGAAGATAGGAGCAAACATAACAATCCTCCACCTCCATGACTATCACATATTAGGCTAACATTTGATAATGTACATTATAACTATGCACACATTCATGTTGGGCAATATGCGTCATTCTACTCAGAGGGGACGGCTTAACTACAAGTGTAAAGGTAGAGTTAACTGATATTTAAGGGATATCCCCTCACAACAAATACACACCTAACAACCAGCCAAGCATAGAGACAGAGATAGTAATTGCCATACTTATAAGCAAAATTGTGCATCGTGGCTGCACCATATTAATCTAAATCAGATCAAGAAAATCTCAAGTGGAATGGTTAGTTTTCTTAGTCTTATCCTATTGTCTCTCTCCAATCTCGAAATCTACTGGGATTTTTATTCTACGTCGACTGTATGCCTAAGGAGCTTATCATCCTCAGACTGTTATCCTTACTCTCTATTCATCCTTTCAATTGTTTGTCAATAGTAATTGTGAGCAGGTCCTTGTTGTGATGTCCTTTTGTCTCAAGAAGGCTCATCGACATTGGTCAGACTGTTGTCAGAGTCAAGCCTAATTCTGGCAAGGTATGTCCAGTCGGGACCTGCGTACTTCTGATTGACTTTCTTTTCTCGTTTGGGTCATTTGGTACTGGTCGGGTCTAATCCTTTTCTACAATGTCAATCTGATCGATCTGTTCTTGTTCGTCTACCTCACTGTTTTCTCTAATCGTCTGTTATTAAGGGTAAACAGTCTTTTCTGGTTCGTTGTAGTCTTTGGCCAATTGTCTTCAGCTAGGCCTCGATCCTTGGAGGTGCATAAGATCTCTGGCTCTGATGAGGTGGATTCACTCTCCAAGGTAAAGCTTCCTTGACCTGCCACAACCTTTATTCTTTGTGGGATTTGCTGTGGTAGATTGTTTTCAGTCTTCCATGAGTGTTCACTGTCCCAGTCAATACGTATTCTTAATCCAGTAGTAGGTATCACAGTGGATGTTGGAATGACAGCATTCTGGCTCTGAGTGAGACTCCTCTGATGGGGACTGTGGACCCTCAGTCTGGTCTCCTTCTTCAGAGGCCTCAGACACCTCAAACTTGAGGTGACTTGAAGGATCAGTGAATGTTGGCTCTACTTCTTCCTCTTCATGCCTTGGTCTCTTGATATGAGAAGCAGGTATCCAATTCGGCAGGCCAGCACACTTGACAGCTGAGTCAGTGGCCAGGATCAGCTGGTAGGGTCCTCTCCAGCATTCTTCTAGGCAGGACATCCGAACATGTTTCTTGACGTGAATCCAGTTGCCAGGGTTCTGATCATGCCCCGGGGGCCCCCGGACAGCTGGAGTAGCGGTATTGACCTGATGAGAAATAGAATGCACCTTATCAGGCAATCCCTTGCAATACTTCAGGACTATGTCATCTGTGATATTCACAAGGGTGGCTGCTGGGACAGAGGGTATGGCTCTCCCTATCAATACCTCATGGGGTGACAAACCGGTTCTTTTACAGGTGGAGCTTTGGTTACTCATGAGTACCAGAGGAAGAGCACCAAGCCACTTCAGTGATGTGAAGGCACAAGCTTTGGCCAGTTCAGTCTTTTAACAATGTCTGATGCCTCAGGTCTGTAACTACAGTAGGATCTCTGGACAATCCCTATAACTGTATATATTAACTGCATTATCTCGCTCTTGAAATGAGTTCCTTGATCCCATTCAAGATGAACCAGCATCCTGAATCGCAGTATCAATTCCTGCAACAACAACTTGCCGACTGTTAGACTATTACATCTCCTGGTAGGATATGCTGCGACCCATCTTGAGAACAGACACACGACGATGAGGATATACCTCAATTGGTTACATTGGGGCATCTCCACAAAATTAATTTGGAGATGGTTGAAGGGACCATCAGACTTCCCAATGAGACTCATGGCCACTGCAACTCTCTTGCCCACGTTCTGCTTATGGCATGTGATGCGTCTCTGGCAAAAACTTTCTGCCATTGATCGAAAATGGGGATTATGCCAGTAAGAGCGAAAGGTAGACACCATTCCATATCTACCTACATGAGTCGGATCATGCATGTACCACACCATTGCAAACAGGAGAGAATCAGGGGGGGTGGGTTTTCCTTCCCTTGGCACCCAAATGCCACTCACATCTTATGCACAACCCATCCTTTCCCATTTAGCCTTTTCTAACTCTAGGGCTGTATGTTGTAGTTCCCCAGCTCATTGAAGTTGTGTACAGTATTCAGCAACATGTTAGATACAGTTTCTCCTTCTGCATTACATGGTCCATCCGAGTGGAAGGTGTTGGTCTCAAGAGTACAATACCGGGAACAGTTGTCTGCATAACTGTTGCCTCTGGTGACAAAATCATTGCCACTCTTGTGTGCGGCATACTTCACTATGGCAAACTCTCCAGGCAGTTGCAAACGGGATGCCGGCTGATGTCAAAAATCCCTGCTGCGACCACACTGACTGAACTCGTACACAACTCCAAACCCATACTGGCTGTTAGTGTAAACAGTGACTTGCAAGCCTTCTGAGGTACAGCAGGCTCGAGTGAGGGCAATTAATTCTGCTACTTGAGTGGACGTCACATGGCACAGGTAAGATGCTTCCATCACCCTGCTCAAAGTAGCACAGCATAAGCAGCTCTTAGAATACCGCATCGATCCCTCAGACAAGACTCATCAAGAAAAAGGGATGATCATAATCTGTAAGGGGAACATCCAATATGTCGGGTCTAGGCTTTGTGCACTATTCAGTGACATTGGCGAGTCATGGTTGAACTCCCCCTCCTCATCTCCCTCTGGGGTTTGTAACAAAGAAGCAGGGTTTAGTGTGTTACATCTGCAGATGGAAACATTCTCTGTGGCTAAAATTATTCTCTCACAACGGGTTAGGTGGCTATTTGTCAAGTGCTGCGTTCTTCTACAAGTTAAGAGGATCTCAATAGAGTGGGGCACCATTACAATTAAAGGGTAGCTCATCACGATTCCTTCTGTCTGCTGCATGCTATGACTCACTGCTGAAACTGCTTTGGGACAACCACTTAACGCTGCGCCCATCGGATCAAGAGTAGCTGAGAAGTAACCAATGGGGTGCTTAGTCTCCCCATTGGCTTGTGTTAGTACAGACAAAGCACACCCATCTCTTTCGTGATGAAAGAGCACAAACTCTTTCATATAGTCTGGAATTCCAGGAGCGAGTGTGCTACAAAGCAGATTTTTGAGCTCCTCGAAGACTTCCATGCTTTTATCATCCTGTGGTACCGGGTCATTGTCTTCGACGTGCGTCAGCCTGATCAAAGGCTTCATCACAAAGGAAACGTTTGGGATCCATTGTTGAGCATAGACAACCATGCCCAAAAACATCCTCACTTCTCTCTGAGAGGTTGGAAACTTTATCTTAAGGACAGTCTCAATGCGCTCATGGGACACTCTCCTTGCTCCCTTCTCTATCTGATGTGCTAGGTACATGACCTCCTTCTGACAATATTGTAATTTCTCAAGTTCTTTTTAAGTATCTGATTAAAGTCTGAGGGATTAACCGGAACACGAAGAGAAACTGTCTCTCTTCATGTAATGGGGCAGAGAAGAAAGCTTGACAAAGGTCAATGACCATGAACCACTCCGCTTCTGGAGGAATTTGGAACAGAATCACCTCAGGCTTCGGTCCCATGGAATAACATTGAATGACAATTTGGTTAATCTTTCGGACATCTTGAACGATCCTCCGCCTCTTATTGGACTTCTGCACTGCCGTGATTGGGGAGTTACAGGGACTCCCTATAACTTCTTTCGGGATATCTTGTTCTATCATGCTCTCAATGACATGGGTGTTTCCTGCGATAGCCTCTGGGAACATTTTGTATGAGCGAGTCTGGGAGTAAACAGTGTTGGGTCCGAGGGTAATCTTTAAGGGTTTAGCATCTTTGATCAATCCAATCTTGTCTCCCGTAAAATCCCAAACCTCTTACTTGGATGTTTCCCTTAAGTCTATTGTCAAATCTTCAGTTGTGAGCACAGATATAGCCTGACAACAGGCTCCGGGGATTGTAATTTAAACTCAGCATTGGCCGCTTGGGTTTCAATTCTGACCCCATCCTGCAAACCGTATATGACACAGTTTAGTTTACAAAGGAGGTCTCGCTTCAGCAGGTTTATGGGACTAGAAACACATATTACAAACTGATGCTGTTCCCTAATGTCTCCAATTTTCACTGGTACAGGGGCAATGATTTGATTAGTGCTCTGTTGATTGGTTATGCCTACAACCTGGACTTCTTTTCCCAAGAGGGGTAAGTTAGGGACCTCAACTGCTCTAACAGTTCAACAAGTGGCTCCGTTGTCAATAAGAAAGGAGATGGAATTCTCAATAACCTCAATAAGTTTCCAGGAAAATATCGTAAGCAAGTAGATATACAGACGAATTGTGGGCACAAAACACAACAATGACAACTGAATAAATTGGTCAGACAAATAACAAACACTAAACACAACACGGCAAGTTGTGTGTATTTATGACAAAAGTAGAAAAATATATTTAATTAATGAAAAATGATATAGATTTAAATACATACTCTAAAAATTGTAAGAATGTTCGTCAGACATGCTCACACATACTTTCTAACATCATTTTTCATCATGCTTAATGTCAATATGCTTTTTAGAGATACAATAAATATTTATATCTTGAGTAATGCAGAATTGGGCACAATGTTCACAATTATCAATGATGCCAATTCATAAAAATGTGATGACCATGAGACATAATGCTGAAGGGCTTTTGATGTTCTACGCGCGTTTTGGCATAGTGCCTTCATCAGGAAGCCATCACGGTAATGTCTGTGGACGAACAACAAAAGAAGGGATACCTTTAATGATGTAGCGTGCCTACAGTGGATACTTTATGCATACAGTGGAATACTAATCTTCAATTATAAATGGTTTGTGTACGATTACATATTACATAACAACAGGTCCATAGGGATTGCACTATATTGCAGTGTTCATGGTTAGTGGACAAGTGTGGACAAGTGTGAAAAGGGCAATTAAAATGCTCATGGCAATTCATGCAAAGTAGTATATCAGAACGAACTACTAGCGGATTGAGGTGCGGCAAAGTATGGGGACATTGCAGCGTATGCTAGAAAATAGATATTAGTATATTGAGTGCACCCCATGCGAGGATTATGTTTGGCCAATAGTGCACAAGCGAACAGCCAAGTGAAATTAGTGTCTATCATGCTGGAATAAAGACAAAACTGGCACCTGTATTTGTATACAAAATTCCATAGTTCTAACTCACTGGTTTATGGAGCCAAAAAGGAATGTCCGGACTGAGATCTGACGGAATAAAAAGGAATGATGAATGAAGATGAGCCAGGTGGGCTGAAATGTGTGACTACATATGGAAGATTTGAAAACAAGCGGACTTACCAAAAGTTGTAGAAGACAAATTTGTCGGTAAAAAGATCGCTGTCCTAGCGTTGTCTTGCAGGTTGGCAGTAAAATTACAAAAAATTTAACGAATACTTCGTAAACTATAAACCTTAGAATAAGCTGGTTAAGGCCGCAAAAGAATGTAAATATACAAAATCTTACCGAAGTGTAAAAGATGCACCATCTTGTCTTTAGATTAAGTGGCACATGAGCAGTTCAAGGTTTGGTGAAAGGAACCTTGAAGGTAAAGATAATGAAGTTCTCAGTAACCTCCCCATCCACATATGTACCACTCTGATCCACTTCCAGGACTGTGCCAAGTACTCACTCCCCTCCCCCACAGGCACCGTCATTGGCCCTGTTTGAAATCTGAGGAAGTCTTGAACATCCTAGGAACCGGACCTCCTTGGGTCATTATTGGGTTCTGGGGTACCCTGTGGTTTGGTTGGGGATGGTGACAACCCCCTTGCATCAGCATCGTGTTAAACAGATTTAGCAAAAGTCCAGATTTTGGGACTTTTGGGGCTGCCATGGAGGGTTGAGGTATTGGAGGAAGCTTTCCCTGTCCTGCTGAACTCATTCCCTGAGAATCTGCCACAGTCCGATCCGGGTTGTAACGGTACTCTGGCTTCAAATGCCCTACCCTGTTGCAAATGTGACACTGCGTAACCTTCTTCAGGGCACTTATACTGGTTATTGTCTGATTTCCTCGACCTCTCCCTATTCATGGACATTCCCATTATAATTCAAAGAAACTCATTGCATCACTGCTCCCAAACTGGGGTCTAATTGTGGTCCTTGGAATGGAATCTTAAATCCCATATCCCCTCTATTCTTAGCTGTGTCTAGACTATCATGAAATTCTCCTTAAGCCCTTTGCATTTGGCTTCTAACGTGTCACTGCAGTACTTTGCGTACTGTAAGATCTCATCCACTGGCTTGCTCTGCTAACAAAGGACACCCTGGGTGATTTGGTTACTAATCTCTGGCCTTAGACCATACACAAAGGATACTTCCATGTTCTCTCCCAGTGAATCGTTCATCCCGCTGTGCTCTCAATACACCTGATTTGATTTGATTTATTTATTTGTAGAGCGCCTGAATCACCCCCCAAGGGGTATCTCCGCGCTGTCGGATTGCTACTGCCAGCCCCAAAGGAGACGGATTAGAATAGTAGGGTTTTGAGGAGTCTTCTAAACTGTAAGTGATCAGAGCATTGTCGCAGGTGTACAGGGAGTGTGTTCCAAAAAGTAGGAGCCAGGTGGGAGACAGCTTTACCCCCTAAGCGTGATTTTTTATAGCGAGGAGCAGCAAGAAGAGATTTGGACCCTGATCGGAGAGACCTGGGCGGCATGTAGTTGGTAAGTTTCTCCGCTAAATAACTAGGGCCTTTGCCATTCAAAGATTTGTGCACAGTGCAACAGACCTTAAACCTAATCCGCTTCCGCACAGGCAGCCAATGTTGCTGTCGCAGAAGGGGGAGGGAGGCTGTTCGAGGAGGAAGATTAGCATGCACTGACTCCTTCGGTTCTTGAGAGATTCTGAAAATCTTAGGCTAGTTCATCTCCTTTTGGGGAACCTTTGTTTTCAAGTGCTTTATGACCTCCTCGTACTTCGTTTTAACAATGGACGAAGGAACATTTGTCCCTCCCACCCAAGGTGGTTCTTGTGTAGGCCAAACGACACCCACAGATCCTTTGGGACTGCCACCTCAAACAACACATCCAAGTCTTCCCACAGACCTTGGAGATGGAGATGGTCACGATATGCCCCATCTGAGTACACCATTTTTCGGGATTCTCGCTAAGCTTTGGAAGAGTATTTGTGAAATGGAAAACATCCGGATGAGACCATGGGACATATGCATAGGCTCCTCCCTACACCTTCTGCAATGGAACTCATTTGCCATTCTCTCCTGCTTTTCTGCATCATCCTCCTTCTCTCTTTTACTTTAACTTAACCTTCTCTTTCTTTGACCACAACTCCCTAAATTTCTCGGTATCACTCCATTCCCTAATATTTTAAATCAGTTCCCTCACATGGGTCCTCAACTCCCTCAATTTAAATAACCATAGTTCCTTTTCAGTCATCACCATTCTAGCATTCTTTCGCAACTTCTTTTGATGGGTTATGTCAGCCCCACATTTGTCTGCCACCTTCTCCATCTGTTGTTGTGCCTCCCTCACCACTCTCGCAGCTTCCTTGCTCACATAAAGCAGCTAATTCTCTCCATAATATCCTAGAAAGTCCATTCCTATATTTCTCTTCACCATTTCTTCAAACTCCGTTTCAGTTGTGCAAGTTGTGCAAGATTTATTTGTTCGGAGGTCTGCCCTACACCTAGTGAATTACTTGTCAAGTCTGTGAAAGTGGTTTAGCTCCCCATCCCATCTCTGACTGAGTTCTCCCCTTGTAAAGGAACTAACGCCATCCCTCCAGGCCTCAGTGCTGAGTCAACAGGTATACTTGGGATCAGTTGATTTGGGATGGTACTAACGCATGCCTCAGCTGGGGGATGATCAGGGTGCTCGCCGAGGGTAAAGTGCTTATTGTGACAAACACTGGGGTTTGAGCAATGGGCAAAACGGTGGTTTCTGAATAACTTGGTGGTGTGTGGGCCCCCGTTTAGGGTTCTGTGACTGTCTCTGATTCTGTCGACACCAGGGCAGGAGCACTTGGTGTCTCAGTTGCCACGTTATATGGGGGCAGTCTTATGCTTAAGAGCTCATCCATAAAAGTGTCTTCCTCCACGACCTCTGTTTCCGTTCTCTTCTTTGGGATTTCCCTTTCCTTCTCTTTGCTTTCTAGCAGGGGTTAGGCCCCAATGGTCTCAATAACTTCCTCCCTTCACTTCTACTGTTTTTCCTTATCCTACGCGCTTCTCCAAGAATGAGCCCTACTGCGGATTTTGAGTTCAGACTTCTTTCTTTTCTTTTGGCTGGCCATCTGCTCCCATAGGTGTAAGGCTTCGAATTGTGTGGGTCTAGGTTGTGGTTTCAGGTCATACCTTCTTCTCCTCAAATTCTCTATTGGAGGAATGTGGAAGATACCGATCAATGGGAATCGGAATTGCCCATCCTTGGATGTATATTAGTGCCATTAGTTAAGCTACATGCACGTGTGTAACCCTTTCTTCGCTGCCATTTCCCTGGCAGGAGTGTTTTGCAGAGGAAACTTCTCCTCTCTATTTATATCTTTCTCCTTTTTTGACAAGAGATTCCCCATTCTAACAATCTCTCACTCGCTCCTTTGTTCAATTTCTCCCCCTTACCACACCAACATTCTCCCAGTTTGTCCACCAATCCCAGTGCATCTCTGTCAAGGGTCACCCTATCACAGCGCGGCCACAGTGTTCTCTAGCCAATCATTGGGCGGTGCCCTTGTGACGCAATGTTCAGAGACTGCCTGACCACTTCTTAAACTCCTTTCTGCAACTTTTTCATCATTTGCCTGCTTCAACTACACAAAAGTTTCTGTAACAACAAGAAGACTACCTACTTGTGAGCCCTAGACTTGCGAAGGTCACTATACTCGGCGCGTCAACTCCCCGTGCACTAGAGAACAAATGACCACCAAGTTCTGTTAGTACATCCGTGCAGAAAAGGAATTAGGTCCCTAATATGGTGTGACTGATAGCTTCTCACAGTACACCTCACCTAGCAGGCAAATTCGACATTTCAGTATTCTGACGGTTCTGACCTGTGGTACCTCTCTCACAAGTCCAAGAATATCATCCGAAACACAATAACTATTGCTCTGATAAATTTGACTATCAAAGCCACATAATAATTACTCTCAAATCCCTTCCACTGCATTCCACCACAATGCACCTACTACAATTCCCAACATACACTATTCCACAACTAATTCATTTTTGCGCTTTGCATGCAATTCCTATTGATACTCACATGGTCGCTCTCCTATAGTCACCTGGTCTTCGCTGGAACCAAGATTGGTTTGGGACTGGGCCAATTTAGATGCCAGGGCAAACCGTCTGGATCATGAAGGTGCAGTACCTGGTTCTCTAGCCAATTAGTTTGGGTCGGCCCCAATCAGAACCATCATCTCTGCTACCAGATCTGTTGGTGCCCCCCTGTACCCAGTGGCGTAACAAAACGTGAGGGGGCTCCCGTGCAAGACATTTTGAAGGCTCCTCACACTCATACCAGTAAGGGCTGAGGGGGCTGCCTCCAGTATGGGTCAGCCTGGGCCCCCCTGCACCGCGGGGGCTGCGAGGGCCTTTGTTACGCCCCTGCCTGTACCCTAAATATCATATATGTAGCACGCTAGCAACTAGGACTGGGTGTGGTGTAGTTTCAATAAGGACTTTGGCGCTCCCCGACTGGAGCCGTCAATCTGTTATCTCAGTAGCAGGTGATACACATTGAATAGCAGATATGGGTAGTAGGCTCAAAGCTTTATATAAGTAAGTATAGGCAAGTTACATAATATATCATTAAGGCAATTTAGCCGCAAAGCATATAAATCATAAGTACAGCAAACTGATGAAAAATTCTAAAATATCCGGCGTAGATTTGCTTTCAAAAAATGGGAAAGGGGTTCGCTCTTCCCCTCAAAATCTACAACCTTTTATAAGCCTTTAAACAAAGACAGTTATGCATTCTACATGAGTACAGGTTTCTCAGGGTATGCACCAATAGAAAACGGGCAACAAGAAACATTTTACAGCAGAATCCATTCAAGGGTCTTCTCATAGGGGCATTGTACTGAATGTGCAGACATTCTCACAGTTTGTTCGGCAGTCCAATAGATATATTGTTTGCACATAGCCTGGGACAGTGGAGGTGTCCTTAAAACATAGCAAAAGAGGTCCCTGAGAACGGTTTTCAGTTTGTTAGTGTGAGTTTTGCAATTCTGTACATGTAGCAGAGTAAACGAGAACAAATGAGTCGTGATCTAGATGCTGTTGAAACAAGATGGAGAACACTGTAAACATAACTCGAGGTAGTATAAGCTAAAACTGCGATTCATTTAAGTAAAAGAAAATCAGCTCTCACAACAACAACGTCTCCTCACGCGCTGAACCTACAAGCGCACTGAGAACTGGAATCATGCTAGAGAAAGGCGCAAGACATTGAATGACTGCTCACGAAGTCAACATACTTTCACTCCCTCAAACCTCCTTCCACTCATCAAGTGATGCAATACAGTGCACGCTAAGGGGACACAGCATAACCCTTGTGGGCAGCCATATTCATAGTAATTACTGAAGGCAGCGAGCTGTCGGCTCTCTGTATATTGCTTCCCTTCCTCTGTGACAACTGTTTTTTCAATCAATTTCTCTGACTATGGAGCACTCAAGCATCGATCTGGATCATTTGAGGATCTACCAAGTGTTATCCTGTTCACAAGGATTTATTTAATTGTGTTTTTTTTTACCTTGTGACTTTAAATTCAGGGAATGGTAATATTAACCTTGAAGTCAAAAGTACAGTGCAGAAAATACCTTTATGTCCTTTCTCACTGAATATTTTTTTGTGTAATTCAGGCATTCAATGGAATCGGTGGATTTCTGAGTGTAAAATATGCCCTTCTCAGACACTCTTTTTGAGTCAAGACTGATTTGCATATAGCTGGGTCTGAACTGGGGTGGTGAAGTGAGCTAAAGAACGATGATGGATTCAACCCAGATCTGTGACTGGGGGCAAGTGTCTAAAAAGTTTCAGCACTCCGTCCATCATCTCCTTGTGTTTGCTTTGTTCGCCCTAAATTGGCAGGGTATGCCCAGAACAGGGTCCCTTGCCCACT
Source organism: Calotriton arnoldi (assembly GCA_963921515.1). NCBI lineage: Eukaryota > Metazoa > Chordata > Amphibia > Caudata > Salamandridae > Calotriton > Calotriton arnoldi. Next base: position 284,945 of record CAWUFW010000161.1, read on the forward strand.
TTGCCACTGGATTCAAGCTAGCCTGGCTGATGAGGGCTGTTACCCTGAAACCGGTCTCAGGATGCTTGTTTCCGGCCCAGGGATGACCTGGCTTGGCAGTTCGTGCTGGACTGTTCCCATGAGGCACAGGGTCAAGACTGATTTGCATATAGCTGGGTCTGAACTGGGGTGGTGAAGTGAGCTAAAGAACGATCCGTCCATCATCTCCTTATGTTTGCTTTATTCTTGTTGACTCCACCTCAGCCCTCCCTTGGGCCACCAAGAGATCCTCCTACTAAATGGCACCGATGGAAGGATTCTTTTTGAAATGATATAGATACTATTGATTATGAAGAACTTAAACAAGAAAACAAAAATAAAATACTTTTGCTTTCATTTGGACCACAGGATCTTAAAGTATACAACAGAATTGGAAAAAAAACCAAAAGAACAAGACCAGCTTCTGAAGGGATGTATTCTGGATGAATATTACTCAGTGTCTGTGTGCATCACAATAAATAGGTTTAGAGGCAGATATATGAAAAATTCATATAATGAAGCGCAGCAAGGCAAGTTGTTGCACTCTATTGCGTGAATGGGAGAGAGGTGAAAAGCGCCATATCGATTAAAGCGCCATATCTATCAAGATAGGGCACTTTTCAGATCTCTCCCTGTGCTGGTGAACTTGAGGCTGCCTAGTGCCAATGCAGAAAGACAGCCATGGTGCAAGGGTACCTGCGTTATGGATAGGATTGTTTTTATGCAGGAAGCAATACCTTCCTGCGCAAAAACAATCCAAAGAAACATTTTCCTCTTTCTATGTGTGATGAAGGATGTATCACGCATAGAAAAAGGAAATAACAAGGAGAGAAAAAAGATTTTTCTCCTCCTTATGCCTCTCTGCGGCAGTTGTACCAATTTCACACAATTCCAGTTTTAATAGTAAATCTGGAATAGCAGAAATCCATAGGTGGATGCACGGAAACGTCCATGTTCCACCCTTGGAATGCCTATCACTAAGAAATATAACTTAACGCAGCACCAGCTGTTGCGTTGCGTTGCATTTCTTTACAAAGCCACGCACAGCTACGCAATTCAGGCCTTGAAAGGCTTTGCAAATTAGAAATAAGCCTTTCCATTGCCCTGCATCGCCTTGCATGACGCATGGGCAATGCGAAGGCTTAGTAAATCTAGGCCTTAATTTCTTTAGTAGAAAACACCGTAAATTGGAACCTGTTGATGAATATTTTAATCACTTAAGAAACTTGTGATTACATGAAAGTTTGGGGCACTGCACGATGAATTTATTAGTGGCGAGATAATAATGAATGTGAACAATGTATATGTTCAGGAAAGACTGAACCTCATGGTGATTTCCCACCTTATTGAGGGAGTGGTCGTGGTACACAAGGCGGAGCTTTCTAGTAAATGCAGTAAAGCTGCATTAACAATTTCAAGTGGATCAAAAGAAGTCGTTTGTAGGGTTAAACAAATGAAGAATTAAAAATCTCCTACTGCATCAGCCCCAGCCCAAAATGACCTTAAGGTAAGCAAAACAAATCATAAAGAAAAAGAAAACAATAAAATTACGTTTAACACTAAAAGATGCTGTGTATGTGGGTGTCAGGATCATCTTGTGTTTAGCAAAATGTGCCAGGCATTAAATCAGAAGTGTTGGGAGGATTATAGTGTGGCATGGACTGGAATGCAAGGTAGTGAAGCTATCACTAGTGTGTGTTGCGAGTACATTAGATTCACAGTAGTAATGGAATGGGGTTTAAAAAGGTTGGCCTATAAAGAATTTGTTGAATACAAGTTTTTGTAGCTTCTGGGAAATTTGTGATGAACTCTCTGTTGTGGTGAACAGTTAATGCGAGGTAATGGAGTGGCTCCTCCCAAAGGGGTGAGAAATAGAATAATGGAATTGTGTCGTGCATGCTGCCTGGGCATAATAAAAGCAAGAGAAATGTCAAGGAATCTTTTTGGTTGCCAGGAATGGATGTAGAAGTTGAGTGGTTTATGAGTGAGTGTTTAGAATGGGTGAAAGCAGACAAGTCGTAAGTCACATTTAAACCCCTTTTTTATGCCCAATTCTAAGTCCAAGCATGGGGTGGGAGGTGGCTGGTATGGTCCTTTATAGAATGGGTAGTATATGAGGAAAGTAGAAGTACGTATTTACTGATCGCTATGGATTACTTTTCTAAGTAAGTAAATATAAAGTTTGTGAAACAGGCAGATTCTATTGCTGTGGTTGAGTTTCTGGATGACATTTTCTTGAGAGAAGGTTTACAAAAAACAGTAATTACTGTCAATGGTGTTAAATTTAAGGCAGGAGAAGCAGCAATGGTTTTACAGGCAGCGTAATGGTATAAACTATAAGCTCACTTCTTTATATCGCCCAGAAAGAAATTGTGAAGTGGAGAGATTTAATCGTATAATTAAAGGGATTTTCAGATGGTGTGGAGTAGGATACCAGGTGAAAATAGAAGAAAAGGTCTGGATGTATAAAATCATAGCAACAGTTACTGGGTACAGTTCATTGACCATTATGAGGAGAAGACATCCTTTCACTAAGGACAATCAGGGTTGGCTGCCAGGTTTAAGGTTAAGAGAGTGGTCACCTACTCTGGTGAGGAACAACATTAAAAGATAACTTGGGATTTATAAAAAAATTCCATTAGAGGTGTGAATCCCAAAAGGTCCAATTGGAATTTGGAGAAATGGTGTGTGTAAAAACCCAGGAATGATAAGGAAAGACCGGAGAGGATTTTTCGCACCATTACAAGTTAAGAAGGTTTTCTTAAATTCAGCCAAACTTAGTGATGGTCACGTGCAGCATATGAGCAGGGTTACGAAGTGTAGAAAGGTGTTGGGTGATGTGGAGGAAAGTAAAGTGAAAGGCAGTATAAAAAAAATTCCAACTGGATGAGTTATGAGGAGAATAGTGAGGGTGAAGAGGGAAGACGCAAGATGGATGGCCATGAAGAGAATGTGGCTGGTGGCATAGTGAGTGAATACAGAGGAGATGTTTTGCAAAGTAAATTTGGATGCAATATCAACCGACCTAGCTATCTTGATTTTGTATCTTAAGTTTTCCTTTGCGTTTATAGGGCTGTACATTTTATGACAAACATTTCTTTTCTGTTCAAGTATTTTTTTATAATCCAGTTCATGTCTCTTTTGTTGTTGAAAGTATAGCATTGTAGTTTATATATGTTCTTTAAGAGGGAAGGTAAGTGGTGTTGACATTCCAAGTTGGTGTCATTTTTTCAATGCGAGCACACACATATTCTCTTCATTGTGGAATGTGAATGGGGATTTGAGTGCAAGCAGTGAAGGTTGACGAAGATGGAGAAATGTTAGCACTGCTTAGGATTTAATAAAAGAACAAAGTAACCTTTCTGCGTGGAAATCCTTTGCTGAGACTACAGTCCTCTTAATGATTCACTGGGACCGCTATTTGCTTGTTGCCAGGACCAGAAAAGAAAAGAAACATCTGTTAGCAGGAATTCTGTATTCTTCATATGTCCCAGCTAGATATACAATCAATAAATGTTCTCCTGATACCAGTGCTTAATTTGAGCCAGTGGTTTCCGGTGTTCGGCACTGACACTTAATTGTCAACACTGGTGCTTGAGAGAGTCTGCCACAAGGTGGCGCTGTCTGGATAATTCAGAGATCACCACATCAACAGTTAATTATTAATTCAATATACATTAAAAATGACTTTTACTCCTGTTGTGCTCAAAAGTGACGGTGAAGAGAGCAGGCCTGAATTGCCTTGATTTGTTTGGGCCTTGGGAATTTAAAGTTTTATCATAAGCATGAGCAAGCTTTACGTTCTGCACAGCACAGAACCACATTAAGGGCCAGATGAACGACCCACCAATTTGCTACTTGCAAATTGCGTCACATTTGTGACTCGCAAATTGGGATGTATAACAGTGTCTCAGACACTGTTTGCGATTCCTAATGGGGTCGCAAATTGCAAGCCTCATGAAGATTAATGAGGCAGGCGCAATTTGCGACCCCATTAGGAATGGCTAGCACTCCCAGGGATGGTGGCCTGCTGGGGTCAGCAGGCCACCATGTCTTGGACTGCTTTTAAATAAAGCAGTCTTTTTTCTTTTTTTTTTAAAATGAAGCCAAAAGGAAAACAGGATGCATTTAAAAAAGAAAATGAAACTTTTCAGTTTCATTTTTTAAGGGCAGGCAATGGTCCCTGGGACCACTGCCTGCTCTTAAAAATATTTTCTCACATACTCACAAAGGCCCTTCCCCCTTTGCGAGTGGTTTACCACCTACTTGAAGTAGGTGGTAAACTGCGAGTGTTTTGCGGCCACAAATGCGGTCGCAAAACAATTGTACATGGCATGGTGACTCGCTATTAGGAAGGGACGCCCCTTCCTAATAGCGGGAGTTGCAAAGGCTATTTTGCGAGTCAGTGACTCGCAAAATAGCATTTGTACATTCCTGGACCCTTTTTTGCGCTCGCAAACGGGAGAATCACCCGTTTGCGGCCGCAAAAAAGGGTCGTACATCTGGCCCTAAGTTCCAGTTTGAGAGACAAGTTATACAATCCATATATCAGCCATGGTAACATATTAAGGGGCAGATTTATCAAAATTTCACACAGCAGAGCAAGCCACCTTGCTGCACTGCATGCAAGGGAAAGGGCAGGAATTTGTCGAATTTAACATCATACGGCACATTTCTGTTATTTCCTGCATTGGGCATCCTGCATTGGGCAGGGCAGGATTTCTTTTGTGCAGGAAGGGGCACCTTTCTGCACAAAAATAATCCTCAGAGGTATTTTCCTATATCTTAGTGTGCTGCAGATTGCAGCACACTTAGAAAGAGGAAACAACGAGGAGAAATAAAGATATTTCTCCTCATTGTGCCTCCCCTGGGGAGGTGTAGCATTTTGACACATTCCCAGGTTTACCAGTGTTGGTAAATCTGGGAATGCACCAAAATCCATGGGTGGATGCATAGGAACAACCACGGTCCACCCATGGAAAGCCTCCCTGGGGTAGAGTAACGTGACGCATTGCTTTCCGCTGCGTTGCGTTACTCTAAATCTATCAAGTCACACAGGGCCACGCAAGGTGGCCTGGCATGGGTTGATTAATCTGATTTAGTAGTTGCGTGACCCTTGCGCCCCTTTGTGTGGAGCAAGGGCGATGCAACTCGTTGATTAATCTGCCCCTCTGGGTGTAGCACTTATAGACAGTGTGGAAGAAGATTTAAAGTCAACAGGGAAAGAATGCCACAGGTAGTGCTCTCTGCTGCTGTCTAATTTCAAAGCATAACACAAGCATGAGAGACACATTTCTTAATTCAAAAATTAACACTGTGCTGTAACTTTAGGCCAAATACTGCCAAGGACTATAACAGTATCACTTCACAGCCATTTTGGGTGCTGCGCTGCGTTGTGTGAAACTCTGGGCCAAGGTGTTTATTTGTACTTACAAGTTACATATAAGGTTCAAATACCTAGGGAACACTAATCCCCATCAGGAGCTGTTCATGTTTCCAGGTGACCATTCAGGCCCTTCCAACAGACTCTAGTGCAGTCAGGAAAAGGAACATTCCTTACAAGCAATATTATATACAACAATAATTTTGAAAACAATATTATACACATAAAAACAATATTCGTACCTTATATAGTCTGCTCCTTTACATTTTTGACTTGACAATATTTTTGACACAATATTCTCGCAACTCGATATTTTTTAAATGATATTTGTGTCATTCACCAAAAAGATCCCATAAGGTATCTAACTTTGCTTCAAGGTAGGCCCACATGCTACATAAATGGTGCAGTCCTTACTTAAAGACTTCCAGGATTTAACTGAAGAGTATCAAGAGGGAGTAGACTGTTCCTCTATTCTTTCTATTAAAGAATATCATGTCAGATTTGTGCCGAAGCTTCTGCACTAGGCACATCAATAGAGCAAGAAGGCATATCTGGATGAAGGCCTGGAGAACCCAGCACTCATAGAAAGCCCTGTAAAGCCATCTCCCAATCAACAGCTCAATGGTTTTAGGAACCCAGCTGGAATGCCTTGATAAAAAAAGATCCAAAGAGCATTACAAATTGTTGGTGCTAATTCGTCCTCCCTGTAGAGGTAGAGGAATGGGTGTTTGGCATTCTTTTGGTACGCCATCCACTAAAGGGGATGGCTAGCTCTTTTGAGGCAAGGATTGTTGCTAGGTATGCTACATCTCTCCATTCGCACCTATAGTTCAGAAATCATGACTATGAAAAGACAATGGGAAGATCTCCTAACAACGTTGCAGACAACAGTGAGAGATACCTGGGTACTTCAGACATTCAAAACCTTTTGCCTTATCCGGTTTCAGGAGTCTCCAGAAGGTTTCTTCTCAAGTACTCTTTCCCCTCGTTCTTCTCTGTGTTTTAAGGGACTGGTATGGGGCATTCTAGACTTGCTTTTCAAAGAGGTAGTTGTTCAACAATAATGTTTCTGGTTCAGAAACCTTATAGAGACTTTTGTTCGATCTTATATTTGATAAGGGTAAATAATTTGGTACCAACGATCCAAGACAGTCAGAATGCAGAACATACTTCCTCTAATTTTTCCCAGGCTTTTCTAGTCTCTCTGGACCTGTTAGATGCCTATTTGCACTTTTCGGCTCATCCAGACATTAAGAGATTCCCGGTTCGAGCACCATCTTCCAGCCTAGCTCCGTTTGAAGGGTATTTACCGAAATGTTGGTGCCTCTGGTGGGAAAGTATCATTCTTAAGGGATATTAGTTTTCCCACACCTGGATGACTGATTAGTCTTTGCTTCTTCTTTTCCAAAGGATGTGGAAGCTGTCGATCTGGTCTGCAAAACCGCCTAGGTGTCATTGTCCCTTACTCAACCCCCTAGGTGTCATTGACCCGTACTCAACCAAGACAAGTCCCATTTGCTGCCAGTACAGTCCTTAATATTCATAGGAGCCCTATTCAGGTCAGAGTTGGGGCCTGCATTTCTTCCCCCAGAGACAGGTGAAGCTGTCTACCCATCTAAACTCAGTCCCTCTTTGGTGTAACAAACCACCTGCCGGACAGTGATTGACAGTAAGGGGAGCATGGCTGCTTCCCTTTTGTTAGTTGCATGGGCTTGTCTTCATTTGTACCCAAAGTTTTCTGCTTTCCCCTTCCATCTCCAGAGGCATTGGGGTAGATGTGAGGAGCAGTCAGTTGCCCAGGGAGATGGAAGGTTTCCCAGATACGCAAAGACTAGACTGTTGACATGCTACTGCACATCATATTTCCAGGTTTGAACAACACTTCCACGGCAATAGTGGCAGTCAGTATAAAAGGCCGTTTCCTGTGCGATCTGTGCCTGGCAACGGTTTGCGTAGTTGCATCCGCTGCTATCTCAGTTTGCACCTGATCCTCATTCCTCCACGTTTGTTTTGTTTTCTTTTATCAGTTCCCTTGGTTTCCTTTCACCTTCTCTATGACATACCTTGTTGTTGTATTCCCTTTTAAGTGGGTTCCATTCCACTTCTGCTTCTTACCATCCATTAGAGTTTCCGGTCTCCCACATTTCTGTGGACACTGGAAATGCTCCTGATATTTTCAGCATTAATCAGGTGCTTGTACCTTGTTGGAGACCATTAAGCAACATATCAGTGGTTTGCTACATGACTGTAAAGGTCACTAGAAACTTCAGTAATCCAATTCTCCTCTGCAGCAGGATAAAGATAGTGTAAAGAACTGCCTTCCCAATATTGACATCTTACCTGATGTGAGAGAGACATCATAACTGAACATGCACCGAATAAGGTTTTTTCTTTCTCTCTCCACCTTAACGCCAGTTTTACCCGGGTTTGTTTCTCCGATAGCAAATTTCTTCTATCAGTTCAAAGATTCAGGGAGGGTGATAAATGCTCACTAAATTCAGGGCTGGCATTTTGGAAACCTGGCACATCTCTTCAACAACTAACTCAGGGTGTCCGGCACGTTGTTCTGCAGAAGTTGCTCTTTCCATCCAGATTTCTGGAAGACAGAGTACTCTCACAAGGTATGCGACACACTGGAAACATTTTGATTCCTGGTGTTTTTCTTGTAGTTTTCAGACCATTTCTTATGATGGGGTTAAGAATATAGAACCATTAAGAGATGGGTTTCTCATAGACCTCACAGTTTCTACTGAGCTCAGCTAGTGGCCATCATCAGCGCTCTTATGGGTTATAGTCTTGCCCTTTTTGATGTTTTGGCCTCCCATCTTCTGAAAAGTTTCTTTTTGAGGAATCCCGGATATATGGTCCAGGTTTCCGTCTTGGGATCTTCCTTTGGTGCTTCACATCCTTCAGGGGGATAGTTTTGAACCATTACAGTCTTTTTCTTTAACGTTTTTGGTGGCCATCTCTGATCGTAGATTGGGTGGTATTGGAACCTTGCTCTCTCACGATCCTTTTATAAAGGTTTTTTTCGTGACAAAGTGCTTTTGAGACCGGACTGTTCCTATCTGCCTAAGGTTCTTTCTTCTTTTCATCTTTCTTAAGATTTTGTTCCTTGTTTTTTTCCTCCTCCTTCTTTGGAGCTGGAGAGTCTTGGGCATTTCCTTGACCTCCATAATACGGTATCTATCTGTCTAGGTTGGACGTATTCATTTTCTTAGGTAGATTCTCTTTTTGTCTTTTTTGTTTGGCCAGTAAGGGTAATTCCCCTTCCACAGATACTCTAGTTAGATGGAATAGGAAGAGTAGTCCCTCGGCTTATCAGAAGGCCTTCCATCTTCCTCTTCATGGACAGCATTTCAGAGGGGTTTCCATTAAAGACATTTCGGCTGCAGTTACATGGTCCTCCCCCATACCTGCACCTTTAACTGCAGGTTGCACAGGGGGAGGTAGTCTCTTCTTTTGGGTCTTTGGTTTTGTCTTCTATACAGTAATGGGAGACAAGCGAGTTTTTTTATGTAACTTAATAAAAAGTCCACTTGACCCTCATTTATTCTTTCCCTGACACTGCGCTTCTGTTTTTCTCATTGACAATTCATTTGGTCTTAACAGTTCCGCATGATCGGACAATGAGTGTGCGCTACATTTCAAGAAAAGTGTATTGTTACTGAAAGATGTGGTTTTCTGGCAGTGTGTGGCCCCCTCTTACGCTGGGGTGGCCGATCATTTCTACTACCAGCGTTGTTACCAGGAAGCATGCAAGTGCGCATACTCCTGCTTTTTTGGAGGGGTTTTATTTAAAGTGCACGGAAATAGTGCCTTGCTTCCTTGATTTGTTAAATACAGGGCCGGACTGGCCGTAGCGGGCATCGGGCGTTTTCCAGGGAGGCTGGAATGGCAGGGGCTGGCTTTGCAGTGGTGGGGGCCGGTTTTGTTACTGGGGGCCGGTTATGCAGCTGTGCTACAATATCGGCCCCCAGTAACAAAAGCAGCAGTGCTTTACACTTGCCCCCCCCCCGCCAGGGGGGCTGGTCCAACAAAATTGCCAGGGCTGCTTTGGTTTTCCAGTCCGGCCATGGTTAATTCTGCCGTCACGATTGCATCAATGGTGTGTTCTAAATCTAGAAGATGGTTGGTGGCAGGGCTACAAATAGTAAAAAATGTTTATCTGGGATCCAAAGAAATTGGGTGGCAGCCGACAGGGGACAGAGTCAAGAGGGGAGGATTCATGAGGAGTGGAGTCTGGATTGCTCAGTTGATCACAGACTGCGTTTTAAAGTAACATACGGGTTTAAGGCAGCTGCTGCCGAGATCTTTGACTACCCAGCATGTTTCAGTGTTTAACAGTAATCTAGCTCTGGGTACAATGCTCTTGCTGGAGAGATGTGTGTGTAGACTAGTCACAGGTTTGACTCATCACAAAATAACAGGCAGTTAATGTCCCTGGTGCAAAGTACAGATTGTGCCTAGGTCTTTAACCATTATATTAAATTATATTATATTTTACCTTAATAAAGTGCCAGCTCAAAGCAAGCGGCTTGGAAAATTGTTCTCTGACCTACATGGAAGACATTCCAGCTTCCATAAATAGGCGGGAAGTGGATAACGTGTAGGGAAACTGCATTGACAGATCAGATGCTTCAACGCACATTATCCCCTTTTTCTTCATTTTTCCAGTTTTAAGTTGAAAAAGACAGCAGTTTTGGTGCAACAGCAGACATGGTATGAATATGATGTGAAATTGTGAGTCCAAACGCATTTTTTCCTTGTAATCACCATATGTTCGGCAAAAAAAAAGGAAGTATAAATGAGGCTGTGGATGTGTTAATATTGATAAATACGATGTTGATCCACGCCATGATATATGTACTTATAGCAACAAACTTGTTTCGCTGTTGTCTGATCCACCTGATATGACCTCCCCATCAACCCCGAATCTGAAATACGTGGTCAGGCAGGCACTGTGACCTAGGCCTGAAGCAACTGATTGACAGATCACAGGTGGGGTGACACGTAACCCTTAGACAAACGTGTGAACAGGAAAACCCAGACCGATCCCACAGATAGGCAGCGACACCACAATGGTTTTAGGAGATTAGCCCCAATAAAACGCATTTGGCCAGAGGGGTGCATGTTCCCAAAACATGATAAAGTCAGATGCCACACTAAGGGGTCGATTCCGATTCGGGCCGGAAAAAGCACCGACCGACTCGGAGACGGAATTAATTCCGACCGACACGTACCTGTGGCGCCCGACCCGCCAAGTACGATGCAAAGCGTGCAAAATCCGACCGACATGTACGAAACCCAAGCCGAACGACCGAGCCGCACGGAAAACAGCAATCCGGCCGGAAAAACACGCGAATCGAACCGACCGACACGCACCCGGAACAAATCCGACCGAAACGTACCCGCGAACTCCAAACCGCAAAGTACGATGCAAGGCGCGAAAACCACGACCGAGTCGTACGGAGGACAAGCCGTACGACCGACACGCATACAAAACTGCGAGCCGAAGTAACACAAAACACCGCGACCGACGCGTACGCAGCATAGAAAATTGCACAAACGGAGAAGACCGTACGAGACAACTGCAGGGTCCGACTCGGTCACAAGAACGTTTCCAACATGCACAGAAAGTACTAAGGGAAAATACACAAAAAAAGGCCAAACAAGCAATTACAAAGCCAATAAATACTGGGGGGGTGGGGACAGAGAACAAAGACACACCCACAACTCCACCCATATAAAGGACATAAATCCCAACCATGATCCTTTGCAAATGCTATTCACCTGCCAGCACTCAACAGACAGCAACCACACACCCACAGCTCATCCCTCACACAAGCCACACACCATCAGCACACCAACAAATAGCTACCTCACATACACCCAGCAAAACACACACTCACACACTCACACACCTTCACCTGCACACCAACACACACATCACTCACCATCACCACCCATCACCATGCCCCCAAAGAAGAATCACAAGTTCCTAGATTGTGAATTGGAAGTCCTGGTAGACGAGATCCTCAGGGTAGAGCCACAGCTGTTTGGCGCACTGGTCCAACAGACACCCATCTCCCAGAAAACAAAGATGTGGGAGAGGATCATCAACAGGGTGAACGCACAATCACCATGTCTGCGCACAAAGACTGACATCCAGAACAGGTGGTATGACGTGCGCCGGAGGGTACGGGAGCTGCTGAAGAAGGACTACCTCCTGAGCCAATACATCGGCAGTGGCCCTCCTGCCAAGCCAGTATACCTCAGGCCCTGGGAGGAGAAGGTGCAGGCCATCCTTCCGCCAGTGAGCGTCTATGGACTAGAAAACATCCCAGAGCCTGGTGAGTACACAACAAATGTACACAATATTCTGCCACAATACACACACACATCACTTACAAGGGGAGAGTCAAACCATGCACTCTTAGCAATTACACAGCAACCAGAACAGAATCATCCCAAAATGTGTATGTCAGTCAGATAAACACAACACATGCCATCTCAAAGTTACATTTAACCGTGTCATCACATGTACAAACACAACTACAACTACAGCTAGGCAGTGGCACAAATATAACTAACAAACACATCCAGACATGTAGCCACCACTACAACACCAACACACAGTGAAGACCACTGAAAGAAAGGAATTCTGTGTATGCTGGGCAAGTCAGTGTAGCCAATAGCATCATGGGAGTCGTAGTCACAGATATTGCTCACCCCCACAACTGTCCCATCAACACCACCATGAACCATGCGCACATCACAGGGAGTGGAAAAGGACTCACAAGATGGCTGACACTGGGTACTGCTGTGGGGAGCACAAGGCCCTGCTGGCAACTGTGCACCAACCAACAGCAGGACACCACTGACTGACATCCTGAGAGACAACTTGCACTCCCTGCAATGGAAGCACGTTCCATGGTGGGATATCTGGCTGGGTGGGAAGGAGGACTCACAGCACTGACCATAGTCACAAGCACCTCCCCTCACACACCCCCTCAACACAAACTCCACATAACCCACCTGGGAGAATGCAATGCCTCACATCCTAACTCAAGATCCCACAAAGAACCACCACCCTGGGTTATGTTGTGTGAAGCACAGGGACACTCTTGGGACTTTTAGCCAAACAACTGCCAGGACAACACTCCCAGCCATCCTGTCAGCACAGGCAGCCCACCCCACAGGGAAGCAGAGTCAAAAGGAAGGAAGGATGGGCATGCTGGGAAGGGGGGTGGAGGCAATAGCATGATGGGAGTAGTAGGCACAGATATTGCTCAGCCTCACAACTGGCCCATCAACACCACTCACAACCATGCTCACATCACAGGGAGTGGAAAAGGACTCACAAGATGGCTGACACTGGCTACTGCTGTGGGGAGCACAAGGCCCTGCTGGCAACTGTGCAACATCCAACAGCAGGACACCACTGACTGACATCCTGAAAGACAACTTGCACTCCCTGCAATGGAAGCACGTTCCATGGTGGGATATCTGGCTGGGTGGGAAGTAGGACTCACAGCACTGACCATAGTCACAAGCACCTGTAGTGTAGCTCCTATTTCCCTTATAGGCTCTGCGCATTGGAATAATATATCCTATAGGTTTGACATAGGACTAAGGTCAGTATGTCCCTATCGAGTATATTAAACTTAATTACTTGTGCCAGCTAGCTCAGAGGCCACTAGAAACTTCTTGATGACAAGAAGGGATTAGTTTCTGGCTGCCGCAAAACATGACCACTGTGTTTCCCTCACAGAATCAGGATGTGTCCCAGAGTCGTAGAAACAATAGATAACCATTTCACTCAGCTCAGTCGTGCATGTTTCAGTTATTCTCAGAGTTACACAGAAATAACCAGACGGGCGTTTCAATAAAGGATTTATTGAACAGTCTTGTTTCTGTTGTAAGTTATATGTGCTGTTACGATCACAAGACAGTATGCGAGATAAATAATGTACAAGGTGAGCAGTAGAAATAAATAATACTGCGTCAGCATTATCTTTTTAGCATATATGTATTTACATAAAATGACACAACCTAAAAATGCGAGTACTCATACGATGCGTTTCTAGCCTAGTTCTACCCAGTGTGCCTAACCTGTCCTAGGTGTAGGGAGAAGTAGAAGTAGGTGCTGTATTCCTGACTAGAGTATACTAGGAGTAAGTTACGCCTAGCATGCCAAGAGTCTATTATGCCAAGAGTCTATTATGACAAGAGTCCCTCTAGGTTCTAGTCTGCTCCATACCTGAAGAATGAGAGAGGTAGGAATCTCTATCCGGACTCGAACTCCAACACCCCGCAAGGGAAGTTAGATCACTGGAAGCTGGACTCTCTGCGTGCAGGAAGGGCAGTGTCTTCTCAGTGCGTCTGGCCGGGAATCGGGCTCCTCTGAAGTCGAGGTCTCCTCTGATTTACAGGGGTTTGGGAAGGTATATTTATACCTGGAAATGTTAGCATTGACGTGAGTTGGGTAGCGAAAGACGTCATGAATGAATCCCTTAGGGAATAAGAGGTTCATGCATAATGTATGAGACCTTGAAGAAATCAATAGTCCTGGACAAGGGAAACTCCCGCAGCCAGAGGGTCTGTTTTTCATGGACTCGTTGAGACGCTAGGGTGGACGGATGTCGGAAGCCATGCCTGTATTTGGTATGCATAGTTTATGCCTAAATAAGGTCTGGGATTCTATGCCTATATAAGGGCAAGGTGGATTGTGCCTATATATGGTCATGATTCTAGAAAGCCCGTTTAAGGACACCCTATGAAGTACACAACACCCACTCCTCTTTTGTGTATACAACAATACTAAAATGCTAAACATTTAAAATGCTAAACATTAAAATGGAGTACCGCATATTAAAACATATCCTAAAAAGCCTTAAAAGATACATTAAAATGCAAAGGATGCTGTACATTTTTAAGCAGTGCTTTTCATTTTCTGCATAAAGAGTGAAATAAATGCAATCGGAACGAAATGTAAAAGCAATATTTACATATGACGAGAATGAATGCAAGGTTGTTTTAAAACAAAATCATTCCCTGTCATGAAATTCAAATGAACTGAGTTAGACACACAAGATGACTAAGTGTCCCTGGAAGTACTGCCAAGTCTGTATTATAAGGCTAGTTTTACTTTAAGCAGATTGGAGTGCCATTTTCGTTCGAAAAAATGGGACAAAAGTTCAAATTTGGTAAAGTTCCAAGTCTTTGTTTTTAAAAAATGAAGGCCAAATTGTTGCTGTTGTATGGGAACAGAGTATGCCGAATCAGAGTCAGTTTACGGGTCTGGTGTAAACATGAGATCATCTATTTCAATAGACAAAACATCATCCACTGTCGTTGGTGTAAGTTGGAACACCGTGTAAAAGATTGATCGCACAAAGATGGGAAGCATCGCCCTCAGCATAGGTCGCCTCAGCAATGTTCGCGTCCGTTGTTACCTGTGTGCCTGGAGTTGTTTCTCGTACCTCAGCAGCAGCAGGAGGCGACTGTGAGATCTCAATGAATGCTGACATCAGTATTGGGAGCCTCTGGGGACAACACGAAGCATGGACCGTTATCGGGACCAGCAAAGTATCGACGTCCTTTGGCGCAGCTGATGGATATGTTAGACAGGCGTCCAACACGCATTCTTCACCGCATAGCAGGCATCGTAGAACAGGTAAGATGCAATCATGCCAGATTGGTCGGAATGACAGGAACCATGTGGTATTAAGGTCCCGTGAGACGAGTCATGCCCAATAGCTGTACTATTCGCTCACGGCACTTTCTTTCAAGGAGAACTTTCCCCAGTTCGCTCGGAGTTATTTCTGCGAAGCGGCTGGCCATAGCGTAATAGCAGACAGATGAATAGAATTCCCACAACAAGTGCTAGAATTAATGGTATGCCACCAAACACCGAATGTGCAAAGTTCGGAATGATTCCAAGTATTGCCTGGAACGGTGCTAAGAGACGGTGCAAATGCTCTTAAATACGTGTACAATTCCTGTTGTATCTGACATGTTAAAGATACGTGATATAATTTCTACTAAATGTATAGGGCAGTTTGTACGTATTAAAGTCTGTATCTCAGCCGAAGTCCTTGCAATTTGTAGATCATAGGTTTCTTTGGCCGAGGTCAAAGGCACTGTTTGCTGTAAAAGCATGGCTTTCATTCTGCTTAAAGTATCAAATCTTATAAAAGAGACGTTAAGTGAAGGCCACAAAGGCGACTCCCTGACGGTGTCTATTGGGGAAACAATACTTGCATACAGCAAGTGACCCTGGAGTTGACCGTTACTAGATATGGGATGCCGGGCAACATTCCACAGCAGCTCTGATCATTCAACATGAGGTAACTCCCATTCGAAAGTTGTCCAAGCGTTGGATTAATCACAGCAGCTGGAGAACCGTGCTGATGGCAAGACAGGTTTGCCACAGAACCATTACAAGCTCCGTGTAAAATAATGTCCTGACATATGAGTGAACCGGTCAGTGCATGTTCACAGTTAGTACCGCTAAGAAACACTTCACGATCCCCACTCCAACATTTATGTGTATACGGTAAATTCCAAGATGTCTTAATGTATTCCTTACCCAACCTTTCATATTTGCCTGCTTGCATCTGTCTGACACAATACTGGAACTGAAAAGTTGTCACAGGTAATGTTATTTTGCCATGAATAAGCCATTCTGTAGCTGGTTTTTCTGCCACTGTGAATGGTAATTTGTCAATTTTTTCAATGCTCAGCACTGTATACTTTGCTCCTCTTTGTGCCAATTCGATCTGTTTATCAGTTAGATTGTATTCTGCAAACAGAGACGACGTGTTGATGAAACGCCAAGGCACATAGCCCGCTCGCAAAGATTGCAGCGTCCATGTCAATAACACTATAGAACGTAATTGAGACTGACCTTGTTGTAACATAGCCAAATCTTGTTCTAGAATGTCGATAGCAGAGGATACAATGCCATCCAATGAATAAATTCTGAAGGACAAAGTTGTTAACCCATTGTCGACTACAGAGAGTGTTTTCTCTAAATTAATACGATCAAGTTCACGTATTCGTTCTGCAGCCTCTATCTGTGACACTTTCCATGCTTCGTTATAAGCAGCGTAGATGCCGGCATATATGAAACGTTTTTGACGCGGTTTTCTTGGTCCAAGCAAGAATTCCCTAAGATCTGCGTCGTGTGCAAGTAAGGTTAAGTGTTGCTTCACATCCTGTAGTGTAGATTTATGCAGCCAATCGAGGCATAATTTTCCTACACTATATGTTGTTACTACCCCGGATGTTGTCTTTGGACATATCTTGGGTCTGGCCTATGAAGTGCAAAGCCCTGAGTTTTGTTCAAGAACCTTTCCTGACAGTTGTTTGTGTCTGCGGGCCAGATCAACCATTTCTTCCAATTTGGATGAGTTCTGTTGAGTTGTAGTATATTATCGACTGTCACCACTGCCTCTGTATTATTATCACTGGCAGGTGTTGGCACAGAAGGTGATTTCATCTCTTTTATCTTGGCTAACCCAAGACAAGATGTCTGTTGGACGGTGTCATTCAAAAACATTATTTGTTCAGGGATTATACAGGCTCTAAATAAAGCTTCTATACCCTGCACTTGCCAATCTTTACTACCCCAGACAGTTTTTGTCTCTATTGTGTCTTTCCATAAGTCGAAACCCTGTGTAGACAGTTGGGCAATAAATGCTTCAGAGTAAATCTGTTTCGTATTTGTTAACATAATTTTCAGTCCTGTTTTGTTTACATTTTTATAGTAAAACGTTTCTGGATCAGATGTATTATAACCTGAAAAATATGAAAATTTACTAGCAAAAGTTTTTGAACTACCATGTGGTGGTGTAGGACAATGTTCCCATTGATTAAACATAAACACATTTCTTGGATATGCAGTTTTGTGCAAATAATGATGACCATAGTGGTTGTAACAATACATTTCTTCGTAATCATTTGTGCCTTCTAAATATTCATTTTTAGAAAATGCAGCAGATTTTTCTAGATCAAACATTATATCTTGAACAGTCTCTAAGTCCCAATCATCTGAATAGGTACTGGACGTTATCAAATCGCTTAGTGAAATTTTAAACAAATGTGGAATGTTCAATTGTTCACTTGGACCGAAGATTTCATAATCTGTTTTGTCCCACACTATACCATCCTGTATAGGAACAGCTGTGATGTTCACTGATGACAAGTCTCTTGCTTCACGATGGGAAGATTTATGTGGTTTCAAAAGCACGTTTATGTCCTTTCCTTCAATGTTCACATGGTTGTATCTGCCACTTATAAGCATGCTTACTGTTGTTACCAAAGCTAGCCAGAGCAGGAAAACAAAAAGTCCAGATGTAATCCAGAGTTCAATCCATGGAGAAACCAGATAAGTCTTTTTCAGAAAGTGAATAAAGTCTTGTACTTGCTGCTTGAGTTTTGATGATGCTGGCGTCGTTTCAGGTTCGCTTGGATCCACTGAGAACGTATCAAAGTCAATGAAATAGCCAGAAGCAGTTCTGTCAATTGTTGGAATTGCATCAGGATTCGTTGAAATCACAGGAACCAGTTCTTCACGTGTCACGTTGGTGTAGACAGGTGTATTTGGACGAACTGTTATTTGGTTGTCAAGAGGGATGAGTTCCATAGCTTGGTTGCATAGTCCTTCATGTGCTACAGCTGAATTTTCGATCGTGATCAGTCTTTCAGTCTGAACCTCTTGAATAGTAGCGAGAGGAGTGCGTCTGCTACTAGGTCGGAGTCCACGAGGCCTACTGCTTAGTATTGGCCACATGTTGTGGTTTGATCCGGTCGATTGACACAAATCTTTTCTCCTTTCTTCCAGCAAGGGGCGGCAGAAGTACTGTCCTTGTTCCTTGAACAGCTAGAACAGGTACCGCTTGTCTGTAAGAAAGTCCAAATTCCTTCTTGTCCGCGATTTTTTCTCTGACCAGATCCCCAACTTTTGGAATCCAGACAGGCCTTGCTGGGACCGCCGATTTTTCCCCAGTGGTGGTTGGCTGTAAGGATACGTTGCTTTTTTTTCGTTCTTAACTTGTTAAGTTCCTGTAAAACAGCCAAACGATCTTTGATATCAAATTCTTTCCTATCCACCACTGTGCCTACGTGTTCTAAGTCTGGAACCCACATCCTTGTCCCAAATAGGACCTCATATGGAGTGACTCCCCCTAGAGAACTTCTTGGCAAGTTATTGATAGCGCGCTGAACGCTAATGAGGTGTTTGACCCACCCCTCACCCGAGCCTAATACCCTAGCTGTTATAGACTGCTTTATGTCCCGGTTTTCCTTTCCACAACAGAATTTCCCTCAGGATGGAATGGAGAGGAGTACCGCAATGCAACGCCCAGACTGGCCATGGCCTCCTTGTAAGCCCTAGAGCTAAACGCAGGACCCTGGTCAGAATGAAACGTGTCTATTGCGTATGTGCCGATAAAGACTCGCAAATCTTTTATAACAGTTCGAGCGTCAGCTGAGCGCTGAGGCCATAACCATAGGAACCTAGATTCAGTATTTGCGGGAATGCCTTTGTCCAGTAGGACGCTGGCCAGTAGATAGCCTAATGCTGTCTAACAGTGGTGTCTGCACTGGGCTGCCGCATTCGCTGCATGGTGTCAGGTGGCTCTCTTGCTGTAATTTACAGTCTAAGCAGTTGTTGATGAATATGTGAATGTGTGTATTCATTCCAGGCCACCAGTACATCTCTTTTAATTTCAAAATTGTTTTTGAGATCCCTTGATGTGACAGACCCTCCCCCAAATGTGTTTCATAAATCAAGGCTGCTCTTCGTTCCATGTTTGGAATTACCCTATCCCCCACTCCAGGGATTCGAGCAAAAGGAACGTTATTCGCATCAATTACATAAGAGTACTTGAGTGGAAACTTTTTGGTAACGCTGCACTGCTGCCTTTGCTTGAAGCATTGACAGCTAACATTATCTCACAGTCTATTTTTGTTTTTGAACGAGTGATCGCAGCTACGGAAGCCGTTTGCACAGCCCCCTTCGCGGCTTCGTCAGCCAATGAATTCCCTGCAACGTGAACGCCATCACGCTGATGACTCAGTGTGTGGATCACGTGAGCCTTTGGTAGTTCGTTTTTCAACTGAACTACTTGTTCCCAAAGCAGTTTGTGCTTTATTGTGCCACCTTTCGCATCTTTAAAACCATTTTCAAGCCAGGTTCGTATATAATCATTATACGACTGAACACAGTAAAAGGAATCGCACACGATTAGTGTGAGGAATTCTCGATCCGTACTTTCAAGTGCCAGTTTGAATGCCTGTAGTTCAGCTCGCTGAGCTGTACAATCACCTAGTGACTGAGTTTTTGTGACCATAGGTCTGAAGATGCCATTTCGCATGCGACCTTTAACGATAGCACACGCTGCACTGTAAGCTTGCTTACTCCCTGTTGCGGGCTGTGCGGAACCGTCAGTGTAAATTACGAATTCATACTGATCGAGAGGCAGAATCTCAGTGGGCAGAGGACATTCTTGTTCATATTGGAGAAATGCCTGTGTTTTTAAATCTGGATCAAATACATATTCAACATCAGTTGCAGCAAGAGAATTAACCCACTGTATCCATCTCGGATGTAAAGCTTTAGCATTCGGAATGCTCGCTTTTGTGACCGCTTCTAAAGCCGGTACTGGGGTAACGACAATTATGCGTTTCCCTTGGGCTAAGGCTCTTTCTTTTGCTACAGCTGTTTGAACTGCTGTCAGAATTTTCTCAGTTGAACTGAAACGCATTTCCGCTTGTGTGTACAAATGTGATTTGTATGCAATTGGTACTTTCTCACCCTCATTAAAGGTTAAGTAAGTGAATCCACATTGACCCGAAATTATTCGAATCACCAAATTTCTTTGACTTACGCGTGTTTGTAAGTGATTTGTTGCTAACATGTTAGCTTGGAGTGAACATAAAATTTCTGTGTGTTCCTGTGTCTAGTTTTTATTTGAAAAATCAGGTTTGATTAATGCGTAGAGAGGTTTAACCCTTTCTGCATAGTTTAGAATGTATGTTCTACCAAAATTTAGGAATCCCAGTATTGATTGTAAATTTTTTGCGTTTTGGAGGTTGAAGCAGCGCACACTTCTCTAGAAAGTTAGCTGCCAAGCTCTTGCCTTCACTTGAAAGCTCATATCCCAAAAATAGGACATTGAGATGGGCAATTCGGGACTTTTTAAAGTTGAACTTGTAGCCCTCAGAGGCGAATCCCAATATAATGGTGCTCACCCTGTTCAAGTGTTTTTCCAAATCATCGTCTGTCAGATAAATATCATCGACATAGGACAATGCCTCGTTGTCATAAATTTGTAGTAACTCCGTTACTCTCGCTGAGAATAACCCGGGCTGTTCTTGAACCCTTGTGGGAGTCGACAAAAGTGACGCTGGGTCCCCATTATGGAGAATGCCGTTAAGTACCTACTTTCAGGTGCTATATTTTGACAAAAGAAACCGTTTGAGATGTCTAATGTGGTTTTGTATTTTTTACGCACAATGTTATTCATTAATGCTGTGCTGTGTGCATTCTGCACTGCAAAAGTTTTAGAACAAGTGTTTAAATGTCTGTAGTCCAAAACTAGACGATATGTATTGTCTGGTTTGGAGACAGGAAACAAAGGATTGTTCATAGATGAGGTGCTAGTTTCAATCACCCCTTGGTATTCAAGTTGATTTAAAATCTCCCTGACCTGTTTTTAGCTTCTTGCTTAATTGGATACTGCCTCTGAGCAGTAGGTTCATGTTTCAGATGTATTTTATGGTGAGGGAGTCCTCATCCCATCCTACATGATTTTTATATAATGCTGGAGCCTGGGCCACTGCCCATTTTCTGGCATATGTATATTTTAAGTGAATTGGAATGTGATTGGAGAAGGCAGGCATAATCATGTCCTCGCCGTGTGGGCACTCCCTGACAAATTGTGGTGGCCAGTCTTTTTCTGCTAGAAGTATGTCATAACCCTTTGATAGTCTTTCAAAAAAAGTGTTTTAACCTGTCTAGGTTTGTCTCCCTCCATCCGGAGTGTTATTTCATATAACCTTTGTGGAGTACTAACCCTGGTGTCTACAGTCTCTACTGTAATGTACTCATTCAAGTCCACTATCTCCAGAAGTTCCATCAGGTTCTGGCGAGCTATTGTGACTTCTGCTGCACTGTCCAGCATTGTCTGAGCCCATTCTCCGTTCTTGAGTTGCGATCTCATTATTCTCGGCATGTCTTATCTTCAGACCTGCTACTTTCTTTTGGAGAATTGAGGTTTAGCTTTAATTTTTGTTGCGTGCTTGTCGTCTTTCGATTTCACGCGTTCTTCTCTATGTTCTGTTCGTCCTCTTCTTTCCGAAGTCTGTGATGAGACCTGAAAGGGACGAGAGGAACGTGTATCAGTGTCTTGATACCTATCAGGTTTTCTCAAATTATCCCTATTCCTGAGGTTGTACCTCCTTTCAGAGGGCTCCTTTTGAGGAGACCTACCTCGGGATTGAGAACCTTTCTCGTTTGAATTTTGATTGTTAGATTCCCACTTCTTTTTAGAAGATGTAGGAGTTTGTTTAATTGAGTCCTTTTCAAGACTTTCAGATAGTTTTGGTTTAGCTGGTTTCCCACCCAAACTATCTCTGCCTAATTCTGCATAAGATTGTTCTATAATTCTGGGTAGCTCTGTCTGATGTTCTGTAACATCAAATTCTCTTAGTTTTTGCCGGATCGCCACTGCTGCTGCCTCCCCTTTAATATTAGATAATATTATCGTTGAGACCTGTTCAAACTTTTTCAGTAATTTCATACCCAAATTTAAAGCAGGCTCTGCTCCATATTCGTTTTGAATTTGTTTTAGGACATCTGGTATTACCGCAATTGACGGAATGCCGTGTGTTTTAGTGTAGATGGCAGCAAAGACTGAGCCCCAAGTGGTGCAGTCTTCTAGTTGTGGTGTGATCCCCATTGGTAAACTGATGGTTAGGATTCTGTGTTTCTCATGTGGGCTAGTATTTGGAAATACTGCTTCGATTTGAGTAATTTTTGAGCTATCCAAACGGAATTTGCTCCCGCTTAGTGGGCATTTTACCCATGACTGCGTATAGAGTCTGTGGTGTAATTTTTAGATTGTTCCCCTGGTGAGGGGTTTGATTTGGAATTGTTAATGGTGGTTGGACTGTGAAAGTCCGCATGACATATTGAACCAATTGTCTGTAGATTTTTAATAACTCTGTGAGTTGATTAAGTATTTCCTCGTCTGACATTATTTCGATGTCTGGATGAGGTGTATAGCCGGCTAGAATCGGCCATGTTGCTCCTGGTCTACCTAGTGGACCGAGCCTGGTTATATTTTTATTGTGTTTTAGGGCGCCTTTAAACCAGAGCTGATGCTCCTGGTATGTTAATGGAATCTCAATATCCTCGAAAGGAATGTATTCCTCTGGTGCTTCATCTTCTTTGTAGTAGTGAAACAAGTGTGTTACTGGATTGGATTCAGGAAGAATTACCCATGAATAGAATACCTCTGTCTGAAAGGATTCATGTGCCTCAATCACGAAAACTGCTCTACCTCCTCTCGGAGACAGGCCATGTTTTATAAGTTTTAGAGTAATGGCTCTTCTTAAGTTAGGAGGAATGTCTATGACACCCTCTTCGGCTTCATTTAAACCTGTGTTGTTAAATAACGCTGGTTGGGCTGGATCAGCCGCAGCTACACCGTTTCCGGCGTCTTCATTCATTTTGTTTTATGAAAAATGTAGAACAAATCTCAAGGAAACAAAGATAAGGTGCACAATATTGTGGAACACTGTATCCTTCAACGTTGAGCAAACCAAACAGCTAATATATAGGGTACTGCCCTATGTAGCCGTGGCGGATACTATCCCTGCCCACTCCAGACGTCTTTTGGAGTATATGGGGAGGGGTCTCTGAGAGAGAAAAGAATATATGCACAGCTGAGTTACTCAGTATCTAACGTTGAATTACTGCCTTACCAAACGTTGGGCACCATGTAGTGTAGCTCCTATTTCCCTTATAGGCTCTGCGCATTGGAATAATATATCCTATAGGTTTGACATAGGACTAAGGTCAGTATGTCCCTATCGAGTATATTAAACTTAATTACTTGTGCCAGCTAGCTCAGAGGCCACTAGAAACTTCTTGACGACAAGAAGGGATTAGTTTCTGGCTGCCGCAAAACATGACCACTGTGTTTCCCTCACAGAATCAGGATGTGTCCCAGAGTCGTAGAAACAATAGATAACCATTTCACTCAGCTCAGTCGTGCATGTTTCAGTTATTCTCAGAGTTACACAGAAATAACCAGACGGGCGTTTCAATAAAGGATTTATTGAACAGTCTTGTTTCTGTTGTAAGTTATATGTGCTGTTACGATCACAAGACAGTATGCGAGATAAATAATGTACAAGGTGAGCAGTAGAAATAAATAATACTGCGTCAGCATTATCTTTTTAGCATATATGTATTTACATAAAATGACACAACCTAAAAATGCGAGTACTCATACGATGCGTTTCTAGCCTAGTTCTACCCAGTGTGCCTAACCTGTCCTAGGTGTAGGGAGAAGTAGAAGTAGGTGCTGTATTCCTGACTAGAGTATACTAGGAGTAAGTTACGCCTAGCATGCCAAGAGTCTATTATGCCAAGAGTCTATTATGACAAGAGTCCCTCTAGGTTCTAGTCTGCTCCATACCTGAAGAATGAGAGAGGTAGGAATCTCTATCCGGACTCGAACTCCAACACCCCGCAAGGGAAGTTAGATCACTGGAAGCTGGACTCTCTGCGTGCAGGAAGGGCAGTGTCTTCTCAGTGCGTCTGGCCGGGAATCGGGCTCCTCTGAAGTCGAGGTCTCCTCTGATTTACAGGGGTTTGGGAAGGTATATTTATACCTGGAAATGTTAGCATTGACGTGAGTTGGGTAGCGAAAGACGTCATGAATGAATCCCTTAGGGAATAAGAGGTTCATGCATAATGTATGAGACCTTGAAGAAATCAATAGTCCTGGGCAAGGAAACTCCCGCAGCCAGAGGGTCTGTTTTTTCATGGACTCGTTGAGACGCTAGGGTGGACGGATGTCGGAAGCCATGCCTGTATTTGGTATGCATAGTTTATGCCTAAATAAGGTCTGGGATTCTATGCCTATATAAGGGCAAGGTGGATTGTGCCTATATATGGTCATGATTCTAGAAAGCCCGTTTAAGGACACCCTATGAAGTACACAACACCCCTCACACACCCCCTCAACACAAACTCCACATAACCCACCTGGGAGAATGCAATGCCTCACATCCTAACTCAAGATCCCACAAAGAACCTCCACCCTGGGTTATGTTGTGTGAAGCACAGGGACACTCTTGGGACTTTTAGCCAAACAACTGCCAGGAAACACTCCCAGCCATCCTGTCAGCACAGGCAGCCCACCCCACAGGGAAGCAGAGTCAAAAGGAAGGAAGGATGGGCATGATGGGAAGGGGGGTGGAGGCAATAGCATGATGGGAGTAGTAGGCACAGATATTGCTCAGCCTCACAACTGGCCCATCAACACCACTCACAACCATGCTCACATCACAGGGAGTGGAAAAGGACTCACAAGATGGCTGACACTGGCTACTGCTGTGGGGAGCACAAGGCCCTGCTGGCAACTGTGCAACAACCAACAGCAGGACACCACTGACTGACATCCTGAAAGACAACTTGCACTCCCTGCAATGGAAGCACGTTCCATGGTGGGATATCTGGCTGGGTGGGAAGTAGGACTCACAGCACTGACCATAGTCACAAGCACCTCCCCTCACACACCCCCTCAACACAAATTCCACATAACCCACCTGGGAGAATGCAATGCCTCACATCCTAACTCAAGATCCCACAAAGAACCACCACCCTGGGTTATGTTGTGTGAAGCACAGGGACACTCTTGGGACTTTTAGCCAAACAACTGCCAGGACAACACTCCCAGCCATCCTGTCAGCACAGGCAGCCCACCCCACAGGAAGCAGAGTCAAAAGGAAGGAAGGATGGGCATGCTGGGAAGGGGGGTGGAGGCAATAGCATGATGGGAGTAGTAGGCACAGATATTGCTCAGCCTCACAACTGGCCCATCAACACCACTCACAACCATGCTCACATCACAGAGAGTGGAAAAGGACTCACAAGATGGCTGACACTGGCTACTGCTGTGGGGAGCACAAGGCCCTGCTGGCAACTGTGCAACAACCAACAGCAGGACACCACTGACTGACATCCTGAGAGACAACTTGCACTCCCTGCAATGGAAGCACGTTCCATGGTGGGATATCTGGCTGGGTGGGAAGGAGGACTCGCAGCACTGACCATAGTCACAAGCACCTCCCCTCACACACCCCCTCAACACAAACTCCACATAACCCACCTGGGAGAATGCAATGCCTCACATCCTAACTCAAGATCCCACAAAGAACCACCACCCTGGGTTATGTTGTGTGAAGCACAGGGACACTCTTGGGACTTTTAGCCAAACAACTGCCAGGACAACACTCCCAGCCATCCTGTCAGCACAGGCAGCCCACCCCACAGGGAAGCAGAGTCAAAGGAAGGAAGCATGGGCATGCTGGGAAGGGGGTGGAGGCAATAGCATGATGGGAGTCGTAGTCACAGCTCAACATCCCCCACCATATGGCCCAGCAAGCTCACACTCACGCATGCACATCCCACAGAGAGTGGAAAGGCCCATCAAAGATGTCTGACACTGGTGCTGTGTTGTGGGGAGCACAAGGGCATGCTGGGAACTGCACACCAACCAACAGAAGGACACCACTGTCAGCCATCTTGCCATTGCTCTCACACCCACACACACTGAACTCCCCACAAAAGCAAGTAAGTATGGGAATGCTGGGAAGTGGGGTGGAGGCAATAGCACGATGGGAGTCATAGTCACAGACATAGCTCACCCCCACAACTGTCCCATCAACACCACCCTGAACCATGCTCACATCACAGGGAGTGGAAAACAACTGACAAGATGGCTGACACTGGCAACTGCTGTGGGGAGCACAAGGCCCAGCTGGCAACTGTGCAACAACCAACAGCAGGACACCACTGACTGACATCTTGAAAGACAACTTTCACTCCCTGCAATGCAAGCACAGTCCATGGTGGGATAACTGACTGGCTGGGTCGGAAGGAGGGCCGGCTGTCAACAAAATACAACCAATGCAGACCATGTTCTACCCCAACAAATACATAGAAATGCCCAAATAATGCAGGACAATGTGCTACACCAATATCAACCCCTGACTGTGACAACTTAGGACAATGCAATGTACAGGCCCGCACCCAGAGGCACAGTCACAACTGTCAGGTGTGTCAACCATTGATGCCTGCAGAAACATAACATACATTGTGTGTGTCTCCCAAAAACAGGTGATGATGGGGACACAGCAGCAGACGCTGAGGAGTCCCAGTCCCAGGCTCAAGAGGATACGGAGCTCACTGGTGTCGAACAGCCTCTGCCCTCCTCGGATGAAGAAGACCAACCTGGCACCTCCGGTGCAAGTCAACATGCAGCACCACCAGGACCACCAGCTGCACCCCCTGCACCCACCCCTCCAACGACTGTCACCACAAATACCATCCCTGCCGACATGGACAGAACAAGGAGCACCACCAGCACAGGGACCCTGGACCAACGTGGGGCCATGGACACCACCACCACCACCAACCCCCAAGGGGGACCAGGGTCATCTGTGCCTGCCACTGCACGCACTGCACATGTCGGCAGGGGTGGTGGGAGGGGTGGGAGACAGAGGTCGCTGCTTGCAGAGGTGTCTGGTGTGCATGATGACCCACAACTGGCACGCATAGCCGATGCGTACCAGTCCAGCACCGGAGATCTCAGCCAGGTATTGGGGCTCCTCAGGGACATTAAACAGCAGCAGGCTGCCCATCATGCCCGCTTGGACTCACACATGTCCCGCGTGGAGTCCAAGTGGGACACACTGCAAGAGATGACGGCGGTGCATAGGGACATATTACAATGCCTCCGCCAGATGACCAGCAACCAGTCTACACCTCCCTGTGTGCCAACAACATCTGGTGCTGAAACAACTGCAACTGCCACAGGGAGGGAGGATGACTCTGGCGGAGAGTCCCCTGCACCACAGCAGCCTGTACTTGAGGGGCCCCCCCAAAGAAGAGGAGTCGTCCGAGGAGGGGCAAGTGAGAGGCCGATGGCCAAGTGCAACCCCCAGGAAGCCTGAACCTGTTCTGGATGTTCACCTTTGTGCGCAAACTGTTCACCCTGTTGACGGCAACACAACTCCCACACATGACATGGGAAGTACAAGTTGGACCAATGTCTCAGACAACTGTGGCCCCGATACTGGGGATTTTGTCTACCAGGACTTTCAATTCATCTAGGAACTTCTGATTGCAATATAAATGTACAGCACTAACCATCCTATGCACTATTCACACAAATGTATCACAATAAACACACTAATACACCATACTTGCCTCTGTTGTGATTCCAACGTGGGTGCTGTCATGGGGATGATGAACTGCAAAATTACACTGTGTATGCGAACTGCAACAGCAAGTACAACACAGGCATGTGAGTAATGGCAACGTGACACATATGAGGGAGACACACCACCAGGGCTACACAACACATACACACCTAGGCCATCTGACTCATTGCCTACACTGATGTTGCCAGGAAAGACGGTGCAATGCACAGACACCACACCTATTCCCAGTTGTAGTCAAGTAGCCCACAGGTGCAGTAAGCAAATGGCAGTCAAATGTGTGACCACAGACAACGCACATCACAAAGTGAAGCACAGGTTTGTTACACAGTTGCAACATGTCGTAACCACTACAGATGCAAGGTAATCCCACCTGGCAGCGGGCACACAGTCAACAACTGTAGAAGGAAGGAAGTCCATGGGTGTGGCGCACATCACCTGTAGGGACACAACAGCTACCACCCTGGAAGTGCAATGACGTCGTCGGTGGACACAGTTGACCAAACGAATCTGAAAGTACCCTGTGAAGGACAGAAATGACACACAGTCAAAAGCAATGGAGAACAGGACAGAACAGCAAAACTCATGCACAATACATGTTACAAGATACCCACCCAGAACCAAGTTAGCATGTCAACACTGTTGGGGAGTACAGACCACCTGTAAGCACACATCGCTACACACATCCAGTCAAGTAGCCCATGGACACACTCCAACAGCACCAGAGCACCACCTACACATATCATGCCAACTCACATCATTGACATGACACCTCAGGATACTCACATTCAGCTAAAGAAGTTGGTGATGAGCTGTGTGTGGACATCATCATCATCATCATCACTGGCATCGTGGTCCAGGCCAGGATCCTCCACAGGTGGCGGATGTTGGTCATTGTCATCCTAGATGAGAGGCAACTCCTTCCGCACTGCCAGGTTGTGGAGCATGCAGCAGACGATGATAATCTTGCACACCTTCGCTGGGGCATATGGAAGGGACCCTCCTGTCTTGTCGAGGCAGCGGAAGCGGCTCTTCAGGAGACCAAATGTCCGCTCAATCACTCTCCTGGTCCGGCCATGTGCCTCATTGTAGCGCATCTGGGCTGGTGTCACAGGGTTCCTGAGGGGTGTCAGCAACCACGGCATGTTGGGGTATCCCGAGTCACCTACGGACAGACAAGTGCACATTAGCTGACTTG
Source organism: Calotriton arnoldi (assembly GCA_963921515.1). Classification (NCBI taxonomy): domain Eukaryota; kingdom Metazoa; phylum Chordata; class Amphibia; order Caudata; family Salamandridae; genus Calotriton; species Calotriton arnoldi. The sequence goes on from CAWUFW010000161.1 coordinate 314,071, forward strand.
GAAAAGTGGGCGGAATACTACAGATCAGATCACACACAATGGCACAAATTCAGTACACACCGACAAGCCAGGCACGCTGGTTCTGCATCTGTGCCATCATCCTGGGGATGCGACTACTCCTCATCACAAAGGCATCGTGTGCTGAACCAGGGAAACGGGCACACACGTGTGAGATGGTCATATCTGCAAGACACACCACCAGTGCACTGACCGAGTGGTAGTGCTTGCGGTTACGGTAGGCCTGCTCCTGGGCCTGTGGTGGTACCAAAGCCACATGTGTCCCATCAATGGAGCCAATGACATGCGGCATCCTCCCCAGGGCATAGAAGTCACTCTTCACGTCAGTGAGTCGTTGCAGTCTAGGGAAATAGATGTACCGGTTCAGGTATAGCAACATTGCCTCCAAAACATCGCGGAGCACACGGCTGAACATGGTCTGTGACATCCCACCAGCAGTCGCCACAGTATGTTGAAAGGTACCGGTGGCAAAAAAGTGTAGGCCTGCCATCACCTTCACCTTGGGGGTCAGCGCTGTAGGATACGGCCGGCCAGGCTGCAAATGTGGGGCCAACTGCACTGCCAAATCCTCAATCAGCTGCCTGGTGAAGCGGTACCGTCGGATGCTGTCCCGTTCCACCATCGTTGCCAGGTCTGGAAATGGTCTATGGACAGCAGGAGCCCTGCAGTGCAGAGGAGAAGAAAGCAAGATTGTCAGTCACCCCACATATGCGGCATTGAACACACTCAATATCACATCATACATCATTATGAGGCACAACTACATGAAGTGTGCAGTTCCGTAAGGACATGTATGGTACATACATGGCCAACATCTGTCATCACGGTTCAACAAGTGGCATCAATAAGTCCCAGGTTGGCCCATTGGATATCATGAGGCCGTGTCACAGTTCCCATCTCCTGCTGCCATGTCACAATCACCCCCACAGTGACATGTGAGGACAGATGTGCCCCAGGCATCACAGCTCAACGACAGGTACATTCCCAGGGACCCTGTATTGCCACATGGACACTGGCATTACATGGAGTATCATGTATACACCACAGCAAAACAACCATGACCCCCACAGGTAGTGGTTCCACTTGCCTCTGCAGGACAGACATGGACGTCTGTGACACACACACGCACAACATCAAAGTCCATGCACACACAACGTGGATGTGGAGACTGTCTCCCATTGTGCACATGAAATCAGAGACATTGTAAACACTACATGCACACAGACTGTGGAGGACCATCACTATTGTGCCACTGGGTCACCCTGGCTCAAACATACCGTCCCACATGGGACTCACGGGGTATGTGACATGACATACACATACACCACCGTGAAATGTGACCATGGCACATGCTCAGATATGAACAGTTGCACATCACAGTGGTCATGTACACGTAACACCCAGGATCCTGTCCCCATGAACACGTGCACAGCCTGGGGGTGGCTGCCCCAGGTGACACCCACAGGACAACATGTACACCAACATACACACAATAGGAAATGCAGCCTTACATGCCTTATGATACAGTTTGGACAGGCTGTGGTGTTGTAGGTGTGCCCCTCACTCCCTGGGAGCTATTTGTGGCTGGCATATGTACATCTGAGACAGGCATGGTGACATATGCCAGTCACTTGTACAGGGATGCGTTGAACAGCAATGGACCGATCGGTGCACCCGGCCGGCCCATTGCATTCAATGTGTGCGGGTACGCGTTGTACCCCTGTACGCGTTGAACAGCAATGGACCGATCGGTGTGCCCGGCCGGCCCATTGCATTCAATGTGTGCGGGTACGCGTTGTACCCCTGTACGCGTTGAACAGCAATGGACCGATCGGTGCACCCGGCCGGCCCATTGCATTCAATGTGTGCGGGTACGCGTTGTACCCCTGTACGCGTTGAACAGCAATGGACCGATCGGTGCACCCGGCCGGCCCATTGCATTCAATGTGTGTGGGTACGCGTTGAACAGCAATGGACCGATCGGTGCACCCGGCCGGCCCATTGCATTCAATGTGTGCGGGTACGCGTTGTACCCCTGTACGCGTTGAACAGCAATGGACCGATCGGTGCGCCTGGCCGGCCCATTGCATTCAATGTGTGCGGGTACGCGTTGTACCCCTGTACGCGTTGAACCGCAATGGACCGATCGGTGCGCACCCATTGTCAATGGCCTAGCCTGGCAACGGACGCGTTTTCGAAATTCGAACGAGTCGGTTGCTGGAAATTCAGTTGGTCACCCACAACAATGTTGCAAAATCATGTATGTCATGAAGTTGAAGATTTGAAGGATGCTGTGGGCGTGTATTGGTGCTGCTATTCCATGGATTGGCCAGATTCAGAAGATGCAAACGACTTGGACCTATCACTTTGGACACATGGGACAGTATCTGCCTCTGCAGCACATATATATTGCTGGCTGTTCCCCTGAGAGCTCCCTTGCCTGCACTACATGCTCCAGGACGACATCTGCCACTGCACTGCTGCTGTCTCTGCCCCCTCTGGACCCTGCAATGGCACGTACTGTGGAGAGAGCCCCAGCCTTCAGCCTTGAGGAGAACCAGGCCCTGCTGGACAGCCTACTTCCACAGTACAGCAAGCTGTATGGGGCACCAGGGGAGCAGGTGAGTGTTCTGTGCACTGCCTTTCTGAATGTGCATTTTGTCTGACTAGCAAGGCTGAAAGTCTGCACGCCACTGGCTAGCAGGCTCACTGAGTAGTTGTCACCCCCATAGTGTGTAGTGACATGCACTGGACAGGTATGGTGCAGTGACAGTGCATTTGAACAAGGTTTTACTTCCCATGCAATGATACCATGTAGTGACTTCTGGCAAACTGTCCATGGGCAGCGTTGCACTGCCTGTGTACATCATGTGCCCCTGTGATTGAGACATGTATATACAACTGTGTCATGCACGGATATGTTGCATGTGTAGTAATGGCCTTTTCACTTTGTCATCCTCATAGGTTAATGCCCATCGGAAGCAGGAGATCTGGAAGGACATCGTCCGGGCTGTCTGGTCCGTGGGGGTCTACAAGCGCCGTATCCGCAACTGCCAGAAGAGGTGGCAGGACCTTCGGGGCTGGAGCCGGAGGATTGCACGGGTCCAGCTGAAGCTGTCGCCTCCTCGCAGGAGGGGCAGAACACGGACCCTGACCCCCCACATGCTACAGATCCTGGCGGTGGTGTTTCCAGACCTGGATGGGCAGCTGAAGGCCAGACAGCAGCAAGGAGGGGTGAGTCAAAGACTGCACTGTGAACTCTGTATTACATGCTATGTGCCCTCCTCTGGCCTGGTTAAACTGCCACAGTACAGCAGTCATGTTGTCCAGGAGCCATGTCCCTCTATTGTGCACTGCCCACTCCTCATCTGATACCCAGGTGTGGCCCTTACATTCAGGGAATTGTGTCACTTGGGACTGTGTCCTTGCAGTTTGCTTCACTCAAGGTGGGGGACAGCATCTGTTTCCCTAACTCTGTTGTGGGCATCATGGGTGGGTCCATTGTTCACACAATGCCTGTGTTCGGACATGTAATCTGCGTGTTGCTTTGATATGCGGTCCACTTGCTGGGCTGAGCCACCACATGTGCCTGGGGTATCTGGCACACACCCATGCAGCGGGTGGGAACAATGTTTGGGCCCCAGGAGTGTGCAGATTACGTGTGTCACACATACATAGCCAGCTATCCACTGTCCAGGGCTCATCCCTCATTCATGTGGGGCAGGACAGTCATGCCTACTCCAGCCCATCCAATACACCTGTACTCCCACTCCCGTGTATCAGCTGACACGTTGTGCGCAGTGATTTGACCCCTCAGGTGTCTGCCTCTATGTCAGTGTGCTGTGGATTTGTTGCCAGGACTGCTGGGGTGTTTCTCGGTAGGGGCTCAGCATGCCACTGGAGATGTGACCACAGGAGACGATACTTGTGTGTCACATAGGTGTTTGATCAGCTGCCCGTGCAGACTGGGGTATGCGAATGTGAAGTTCAGGCAGCTGTTTCCCATTCACAGCAGATTGTGAGGGGCTCAGGTTCAGAGGGTAGTGTCACAAGTCTCCCATATGTCCAATCGGTATGACCTGGACAGATGAGGGTTAAGATGATGTGTTGTGTGGGGGATGTACATGTGCACTTGTGCAGCTCCAGGACTTGCATTCCCCATGACCTACTATTGTGACACAGTGCAGAGTGTTGTTGTCTGGCTGCCAAGTCATACATCACTGAGACAGTGATGTATGACTTAGCAGACATGCCTCCGCCATGGCATGTGTCTACTTATTGGTGATCCTGCAGGGGAGTGACATGTGCTACATGCACACCATTGTGGCGATGGCTATCAGGACATGGGTGCATCATGGTGTCTGTCGCTGGTATGCATCACATGCATTTCCTATTTGACTCTGGGCATCCCTTTCATCCGGAAACCTGTACTGACTCAGTGGCAAGAGTTGTGATGTGTGCATGTCCACATGCTACACCGTGTCCTCTGCACTGTCCAACTACTGTGTAGGTGGTGCATGTGTCCACACTGGGGTGTTGCTATCCAACAGACACCAGACAGATGGTTGCAATGCCATGTGGGATGTGAGTGCCATGGTTGGCATCAGACTGACAATTGGCTTCTCCTGTTCAGTTAGGGCACTTTTAGCAATGTTCAACTAATGATGCCAGGGCTTGCTCTGTAATGTGCTGTGCTCACAGTGGTGTGTGCGTTTGGTGCAGGTGACTGATGTCTGTCTGTTTCCCCATTGATTGCAGATACATCCACGGCCACGGAAGGGGACAGCTCCACGGACCAGGAGGAGCCGGAGAGCCAGACTGGGTCAGCAGCCGAGGAGTGGTCGGAGGGACCCAGTGGCACGGAGGGCGAGGGAGCCACACCGAGGAGTCCTCAGCAGCATCCACCTCAGCTGAGGACCACAGCGGCTCGGAGGATGACTCCCTTATGGAGGCGGGTGTCAGCAGCCACCACACCCCAGCTAGTGTTGCTGTCCCCGCCACCACCAGCACCACCACCGCCCTCCCATCGGCTCCCATTCCCCAGGTCCGTGGAGGCTCCCCTGTTCGGGAGCGTGTCTCCTTCGGGCCAGGCACCGCACCCCCTGCCCCTGTGTCCCCTGCTGCCCTGAGTGAGGAGTCTGTGTACCTCCTTCGCCAGCTCCATGTAGGGCAGACAGCCATGCTGAGTGTCCTCCATGCGCACACCGCTCTGTTGACTCAGCTGGTGTCGTTCATGGAGGGCATCTCATCGGGCATGTCTGACCTACAGAGGGGCAATAGGTCCATGGACTCCTCCCTGACGGCAGCAGTGTCCCTCCTCAGACAGTCCCTCACCCCTCCTGCCTCTGCTCCATCCACACTCCCCAGCACCTTACCCGTCCCAAGCACACACACACCGGCACAGGCACACACCAGCACACACACGTCCAGCACACAGACACACACGCCACAAACAAAACGCACATGCACGCACAGTCAGGGGACTGAAACCAGACTCACAGGGGATGGGGCCCTGGAACACACACATGCATCCACAAGCACTGCGCAGTCCTCAGTTGCCTCTCCCTCCAAAGCACCCTCCCTTGCCTCACCTGCAACCCCAAAGTCACAGCGGCTCTTCCTCTGTGACCTCGGCCTCATCCCCTACGATCCAGCTGCTCCAGCATCCAGGGGAAGAGGAAGCCCACCCACACGGAGCAGAGTGCCCCTCGCCCCCGGACACCCTCCCCCAGGCGCAGACAGACTGAGGCCCCCACCCGCAAGTCCCCCGGAGTCGTAAGAGCAAGACCCCGCCGCCACCCTGCAGCTCAGGCACCAGGTCTCCTTCCTCCATCCCTCAGGCCCCCACTCCACAGGTGCCCCCACCACACCCTGCCCCAGGTGCCCCCACCCACAGATATACCATCCCCAAGAGGATCCGGCCTTCTCCCCTGCCACTTGCTCTCCCGGCACCACACCCCCGCTGCGCTTGTCTGTGCCACTGATGTGGTGAGGGTGTCCTCCGCCTCTGTCCAGCCCACCTTGCCTGTTCCCCATTCTCCTCCCCTGGAGGTAGGCACTGCAGTGGAGTCCACTACCACCCTGTCTGACTTGGGCACTGCAGTGGCGGACCTGTCCACTCCATCTGCAGGGTCCACTGCAGTCGTGCCGGCACCCACAACATCTGAGTCATGCCCCCCAGTTGTGCCGGCACACACCATGTCAGACACCTCCACTGCAGTTGTCAGTGGCTCTCCAGCACCCACCACCCCTTCCCTGCCTCCTCCTGGTGAGCCCTGATCCTGTCCCTGCGGTGCCTGGCCTGCCCCCCGGTTGCCCCTCCTAGTGGATTGTCCCTGGTTTTGTGCAGTGCAGGCATGCGTAGGGTGACATCTGCAACTGTCACCCTGTATTGACTTACTTGATGGACTGGCCATTGGCCTTTGTTGGAGCATTACTGTTCTCTGAGTTTTTGGACACACATATGCTGAATAAAGCAACTTTCTGTTCTCTAGTGCTTATGCTTCTGATGTACATGTTGTTGATGATGCTAACCATGCCCTTGCTGCAGTGATGGTGATATTTGGTCTCATGATAATGAAGTGTTACTGTGCAGGAACACATGTGGTCCAGGGGGAATGTGTCCTATCCTGTGGTGTATCCATGTCATCCTTAGCAGCATCTGAGGGTGTCATGTGTTCAGTATTTGGCAATGGGATTTCCTACTTACATTAGCAATTTCACATCTGTGGCTTCCACCCCTGCACATCTGTTGTGCCTGCCATTGTTCAATTCGTCTACTTCCCTGACCGTGTGGCCATCTCCACTGGACATGCAGGTTTGGGCATCAATGGGGAAGGACTCATCTGTGTTGTCAGTGCAACATTGCTATACAAGTGTGTTGGATCTGTGCTGATGATTTCGTTGGCACTCCCATGACCAGGCTGATGTGACGGGAGCCTTCATTTGGTGCTAATTGTTGATTGTGTGACCAAGTGCTCAGCTGACATGATGGGGCCCTACTGAGGCAACATATGGCACAGCTTTCCTCACACAGAAGTGGAGTCCCCTCATGGCAGTATGTACTCCTGTGACAATGCCTGCGCCCAAGGTGTGGGTTGTATGAGCATGTCTGTGTGTTCACTTCCGTTTTGCTGTGCATGCTGGGATCCCTAGTGTTGCACCTGTTTGTGATGCTTGCTGAGTTGACCTATGTTCCCCCAAAGTCTTCTCCCTGGGTTCTCTGTGATGTGGGTGCATGGCACATTACTGGTCATCAGGGTGTCACCCATAGGTGTGTTTGCTGTCAGGGCTGAGTTTGTGCGCAGACGCAGATGGGTCACAGTCAGGTTTCCCCTTGGCACTTGTTGTTTTCACCTGTCATGTGATTTCCAGTTTGTGTTATCTTTCAGTGATTGTGACACGTTGTGTGTGTGACTGCTGGCACTCCTCAGGGTCCGGGCTGCAATGTTGGTTTTTGTCTATTTGTGTTCTTTGTGGGTGACCTTGGCTTCTTCATTGGTGTGTGACTGTGGCTGGGATCCCATTGGTTGGTGTGGTATTGCCGTCATGTCCATGTACAGCGTAGTGTGCAGTGTGTCAGACATTCAGGAGTCTTGTTGAGTGGCCATGTGTGATGTGTTTCTGCACCTTGGTTCCCACCCACCACCCTGGGATTGTCATGGGTGCATGTGCAATGTCACCAGTGCATGTGTGCTTCACTGCTGCACATTGTTGGAGGTCGAGGTGTGTGGTGTTGAGTGTGTGCAGATGAGAGTTGTTGCCCGGCTAGACCCCTGCCTCCATGTTGGCCTTGGCTTACTGGCTGTGCTGATTGATTTGTGCTTGTGTAGGTGTGATGGTAGTTTGTTGCTCAGGACACATGACTGTGGTTCACAGTGTGAACGACATTTAGCTTTGTGGGGGCCCTGGGGGTAGTGCTGTGGTGTATCTGTGTCTTGCTGTGTCAGTTGCTGTTCCTACATGCTTGTGTGACATGTGTGATTTGTGCTCCCTCTCATCTGACAATGCCTGATTGCCCACATAGGGGATTTGGATCCATGAGTTACCTTTGTGTGGCACTGTATGCACATCTGTGTAATTGGTATTCAGGCCTCCTCATGTGTTGTGTGGTTGCCTGGGGACACTGGCACCCCCCCTCACCTGTTGTGTTTGATGTGCAGTGTGGGTCTGCCTGTTTGTGTTTGTGCATCTGCACCACTGCATTGGCATATCTTAGGTGTGCCATTGGCTGTATGTTGTTTGGTGGGTTTCCCCTGCTGTCCCTGGGACTCCTAGGTCATCGGTCAGCACAATGATCATGGTTTGTGTGTCCCATTGCTGCCATGGTATGGTATCTGTTCACCTCACATCTACAGTCTCCACAGGGTATCTGCATTTGTGTGCCCATTGGTGCAAATATGTGGGTCTGCATTCTGATGGTCACTTCTGTCATTGTGTCATTGATGAATGTTGACAGTGTCAGCCCCCATGGGTGTTGTTTGCCTGCACATGGCCAAAGGTATGTCTTATTTTCACTGCAGTATTTGCCTCCCCCAATCTATGTTGCAATGGGACACATGCACTACTTTGCCACTGATGTGTTTTATGTTCTGTGACCAGGAATCATCCATGCAGTTTGGCAGTTGCAGCTTTTTCTTTGTCAACACTTGCATTTTGGTCACAGTGATGATGGGGGTTTGGACCCCATTGCCACAATGTTCAAAATGTGCTTCAGCTATGGACCCCACACTTACCTTTTGGTCACAGTGATGATGGGGGTTTGGACCCCATTGCCACAATGTTCAAAATGTGCTTCAGCTATGGACCCCACACTTACCTTTTGGTCACTGTGATGATGGGGGTTTGGACCCCATTGCCACAATGTTCAAAATGTGCTTCAGCTATGGACCCCACACTTACCTTTTGGTCACTGTGATGATGGGGGTTTGGACCCCATTGCCACAATGTTCAAAATGTGCTTCAGCTATGGACCCCACACTTACATGTTGGTCACTGTGATGATGGGGGTTTGGACCCCATTGCCACAATGTTCAAAATGTTCTTCAGCTATGGACCCCACACTTACCTTTTGGTCACTGTGATGATGGGGGTTTGGACCCCATTGCCACAATGTTCAAAATGTGCTTCAGCTATGGACCCTACATTTACCTTTTGGTCACTGTGATGATGGGGGTTTGGACCCCATTGCCACAATGTTCAAGATGTGCTTCAGCTATGGACCCCACACTTACCTTTTGGTCACTGTGATGAAGGGTGTTTGGACCCCATTGCCACAATGTTCAAAATGTGCTTCAGCTATGGACCCCACACTTACCTTTTGGTCACTGTGATGATGGGGGTTTGGACCCCATTGCCACAATGTTCAAAATGTGCTTCAGCTATGGACCCCACACTTACCTTTTGGTCACTGTGATGATGGGGGTTTGGACCCCATTGCCACAATGTTCAAAATGTGCTTCAGCTATGGACCCCACACTTACATTTTGGTCACTGTGATGATGGGGGTTTAGACCCCATTGCCACAATGTTCTGAATGTGCTTCAGCTATGGGCCCCCACACTTACCTTTTGGTCACTGTGATGATGGGGGTTTGGACCCCATTGCCACAATGTTCAAAATGTGCTTCAGCTATGGACCCCACACTTACATTTTGGTCACTGTGATGATGGGGTTTTGGACCCCATTGCCACAATGGTCATGGCCTGCTTGCATTGTGGGGGCCACACACATATATGTGTGGCACATGTGATAGGGGTCACATTGTATGTTCAAAGTCATGTTCAGTGTTGTAGGCATTTGAAACAGTCTACACATGTTTGTCATGGTGTTGGGGGATGTCTTTTTCTTGCATTCCCTAGGTTGTGGTGTGCTGGTTGTGTCATGCATTGTCCATCCTATGAGTGGGGGTGGTGTTGGTGGTAGGCATCCAGCCCCCCATGGGTAGAGGTGGTAGTAGTGACAGGCATCCAGCCCCCCATGGGTAGAGGTGGTAGTAGTGGTAGGCATCTGGCACCCCTGGGTAAGGGTGGTAGTTGTGGTAGGCATCCAGCCCCCCATGGGTAGAGGTGGTAGTAGTGGTAGGCATCTGGCACCCCCTGGGTAAGGGTGGTAGTTGTGGTAGGCATCCATCCCCCCTGGCTAAGGGTGGTAGTAGTGGTAGGCATCCAGCCCCCCTGGCTAAGGGTGGTAGTTGTGGTAGGCATCCAGCCCCCCTGGGTAAGGGTGGTAGTTCTGGTAGGCATCCAGCCCCACAGGCTAAGGGTGGTAGTAGTGGTGGGCATCTGGCACCCCCATGGCTAAGGGTGGTAGTAGTGGTAGGCATCCAGCCCCCCTGGGTAAGGGTGGTAGTTGTGGTAGGCATCCAGCCCCCTGGCTAAGGGTGGTAGTAGTGGTGGGCATCTGGCACCCCCTGGCTAAGGGTGGTAGTAGTGGTAGGCATCCAGCCCCCCTGGTTAAGGGTGGTAGTAGTGGTAGGCATCCAGCCCCCTGGCTAAGGGTGGTAGTAGTGGTGGGCATCTGGCACCCCCTGGCTAAGGGTGGTAGTAGTGGTAGGCATCCAGCCCCCTGGCTAAGGGTGGTAGTAGTGGTAGGCATCCAGCCCCCCTGGGTAAGGGTGGTAGTAGTGGTGGGCATCTGGCACCCCCATGGCTAAGGGTGGTAGTAGTGGTAGGCATCCAGCCCCCTGGCTAAGGGTGGTAGTTGTGGTAGGCATCCAGCCCCCTGGCTAAGGGTGGTAGTAGTGGTAGGCATCTGGCACCCCCATGGCTAAGGGTGGTAGTAGTGGTAGGCATCCAGCCCCCTGGCTAAGGGTGGTAGTTGTGGTAGGCATCCAGCCCCCTGGGTAAGGGTGGTAGTTGTGGTAGGCATCCAGCCCCACAGGCTAAGGGTGGTAGTAGTGGTAGGCATCCAGCCCCCTGGCTAAGGGTGGTAGTAGTGGTAGGCATCTGGCACCCCCATGGCTAAGGGTGGTAGTAGTGGTAGGCATCCAGCCCCCTGGCTAAGGGTGGTAGTAGTGGTAGGCATCTGGCACCCCCATGGCTAAGGGTGGTAGTAGTGGTAGGCATCCAGCCCCCTGGCTAAGGGTGGTAGTAGTGATATGCATCCAGCCCCCTGGCTAAGGGTGGTAGTAGTGGTAGGCATCCAGCCCCCTGGCTAAGGGTGGTAGTAGTGGTAGGCATCCAGCCCCCTGGCTAAGGGTGGTAGTTGTGGTAGGCATCCAGCCCCCTGGGTAAGGGTGGTAGTTGTGGTAGGCATCCAGCCCCACAGGCTAAGGGTGGTAGTAGTGGTGGGCATCTGGCACCCCCATGGCTAAGGGTGGTAGTAGTGGTAGGCATCCAGCCCCCCTGGGTAAGGGTGGTAGTTGTGGTAGGCATCCAGCCCCCTGGCTAAGGGTGGTAGTAGTGGTGGGCATCTGGCACCCCCTGGCTAAGGGTGGTAGTAGTGGTAGGCATCCAGCCCCCTGGCTAAGGGTGGTAGTAGTGGTAGGCATCCAGCCCCCTGGCTAAGGGTGGTAGTAGTGGTGGGCATCTGGCACCCCCCTGGCTAAGGGTGGTAGTAGTGGTAGGCATCCAGCCCCCCCTGGGTAAGGGTGGGCATCTGGCACCCCCATGGCTAAGGGTGGTAGTAGTGGTAGGCATCCAGCCCCCCCTGGGTAAGGGTGGTAGTGGTGGTGGGCATGTGGCACCCCCTGGGTAAGGGTGGTAGTAGTGGTAGGCATCTGGCACCCCCATGGCTAAGGGTGGTAGTAGTGGTAGGCATCCAGCCCCACAGGCTAAGGGTGGTAGTAGTGGTAGGCATCCAGCCCCCCTGGGTAAGGGTGGTAGTAGTGGTGGGCATCTGGCACCCCCTGGCTAAGGGTGGTAGTAGTGGTAGGCATCCAGCCCCCCTGGGTAGGGGTGGTAGTGGTGGTGCGCATCCAGGCCCCTGTGTGCATATGTGGCATTGGTGATGGGCATCCCGCCCCTATGGTGCTGCTGTTGCTGGTGTAAGTAAATTCTGCATCCCTCTGTGTGTGTGTGATGTGTCGTGTACGTGTTGTATGTTTTTGTGGTTGGTGTCTGACTTACCTTCTGCGCCGTACGCGTCCGTGCCTGTTCAGGTAGTAAATGTAGAATATTGGTAGGATCGGAACGAAGGGATTCATGGTTGGTTCGTCTCGTTCGTCTTTCTCGTTGCTTCGCGTCGTCCTCGTCGCTGGCGTGTTCGCCTCGTAGCCGTGGATCGTGTTGTGGCGCGAATCGGAGCTTATGTGCGCCTCTCCCGGAAGCTTTGACGTGCCGGACGTAGCGACGGGTTCGGCGCGTACGGAAAGCGCATCGTACTTATCCGGCCGGACGGGGCTGCATTTTCCCTTCCGTGCGACTCGATTCGGCGTTTCCGGATTCTCCTCGGTCGGAGAACAGGACCTGGATTGGGTGAGTACGACTCGGCCGGATTCTATGCTGTTGTGCGCATCGTACTTACTCGTTCGGAATGATGTACGGATCGGTCGGGAGACAGGCATTCGCATGGCTTTTTTCCCGACCGAATGGTATTGGGTGCGCCTCCGACCGAGATCGGAATCGGCCCCTAAGTTAGGAACACTCAGCCAATCAGAACACAGCATGCACACTACACGCAGTGATCACGCTCTCCCCATGCCGGACATCTGGACATGTACCCACTGGCCCCACATTGTGCCCACGCAAGGTCGAGACCCACCTGCGCTTCTTATCAAACAACCCGATTTATGGCCTGTGACTAGGCCCAGATTTCTGTCTCCAAAGGAATGTACAAATTGTTTTATTACGCTTCATGTAATGTATAAAAAGACGGCTGAAACCAATGTGCTTTGAGACAATCTTCAGACTCCGACTCTGTTGCCTGTTCTCCAGGCCGCTGCGTTTAATTAAACCAACGGTTCCTGTTTTGCCAAACGCCTCTTGTCTTTCATTTTTTCAAGGTAAATTCATATTCGAGCAACAGATGTCGCATTTAATCCTGCTGTTCTGTTCTTTTTCATGGTATATTTTAGGCATTTTCTTTCAGCCTAGTTATTTTATCATTACAGGAGGACTGGGTTAAGGAAGATGGACGAGCTGGTAATGTTTGGCTTATTTACCAGTAATCCTCATTACTCCATGTCCTAGTCTTCCTTGTGCCAATCCTACATTCCCTTCCCTCCCTTCCTGGTAAAGAGGTGTTTTACTGAACATAATATGAAAGTGAAAAATTGCTTTACTTAAAGTTTTTTTGAATATCAGAAGGAGAAATGGGCTAATCCCACGTTTAAGGGGAAATGATATGGAAGGGTTATAGAGGTTCAGCCATATTGGAACAGAATTTTATTTTTATATAGTAGAGGTGACAGCTGTACCCATGTTGAGGTTATTAGTAGCATAATACAACAGCAGTATTGAGCTGAATATGCTGGACCAGCAGGAAATCTCACATCGGGCACTGAAGTACTTGAGAAAGCACATCTGCAATCCCTGGCTTTTCAGCCAACAGCTGGGTGTATTCAGGGATGTGCAGTCTTACTGTTCTCATTTCTGTGGATCAGAGTGTTTTCCCTGTGTGGCACAGGAGTTACTACATTTTTATAGAAACAAATGTAATTTTGTTTTGAATGCTTCCGTGGATTTACAGTGCTGTTTATTTCTAAGTGTACATTTTATGGTTGTAACTTGACAAGTATGGGCTAATCTATTTTATTTACTCTTCGTGCATCTTCAGGTCTTAAGTTTTCTTTTTGTATTTCAGGTCACCTGAGAGGATGAAAATGTTGTTTATTGATTGTTTAGTGTATGTATTTTGTAGTTTATTATATGCAAATCAATAATATATTGTAAGTATGCATATTTAAACAGATATCAGTTTAAAAATTGTTACCTGAATGCTATTTTTTACTCTTTCTTTCATCATATTTCCAGGGGCGGCTCCTCCGCAGTGGCGGAGGAGCGTCACCCCACTGGTCAGAGCCAGCAGCTAAAAAATAAAATTATATTTCATTATTGTTTTATTTTTAAGCAGCTGGCTCCACCAGTGTGTGCAGGGAGGGACGGGGCCGGGGCATGAGAGGCAAGAGGAGGAGTGCTATGCGCACTCTCTAAGTGAGTATGTGTGTTTGGCCGGCTGTCTCAGGCCGACCAAAACACACATGCGCACTTCGGTTTTTCTAACCAGGCCGCATTGAACAGCCAGGCTGGAGAAACCGCCCACACTCTTCCCCCTCCTGAGCGGAGTGTCTTTCCAGCCCGCTCAGGCCAATCCCCGCGGTGCTCTCCTACACGGAGAGCAGCACGGGGATTGGACAGGGAGTCTGTGACGTGAGCCCAGTGTCTGCTGGGACCAGGAAGAACCAGCATGGAGGTGAGACGCGGGAGGCAGCCGGCAGCAGGTAAGTTTAACTTTTTATTATTATTAAACTCCCTCTCCCTGCCCCCTGCCCCCTGCGCTCCCCCTCCCGCGCTGCCCCCCGCAGCCACTCCCTCCGGCCCACCACTTTATTTATGTGGCGGCCGGCACTGCGTATTTCACTATGATAGCGGGAGAAGTATGGCGCAGTGTCCAGAGCGGCTGACTCCGGAGCACGGGGCTCGCGGTTCGATCCCCGGTGCTGGCAGCAGCTGAGCTCAGCATCTTGTGACTCTGGGCACTAGCTCACTTAATGTCCCCGACGTCCCCCAGCACCTTGAAACCCTCAAGGGTGATATGTTCACGCTTTACAAACAGGAATTATTATTATTATGATAGCAGTATTAAACTACTCAGATAGTTAGGTTTTCAAGGCCTCGCTTAAGCAAAAGAGCACATCGGGGTGCTATGTGTTTTTCTTCGACCACCAGTAGTTACACACTGCATTCAGTATGTTTTTCACTAAGTTACACTTACACCCAAAAAAACACAAATGCACGCCCACATACAGATACACAAATAAAAAACACACAGAGCAAAATGCACGCAGACTTTCACACACAACATAGGTGAACACTCATAGAGATGAACGCGAACACATATACAAACGCCTGCGTGCAATATTGATATTGTTTGTTTTGTATAGCGCTATAATGCCATAGGCATCTTGGCGCTAAGTCTAGACCAAGGACAATAGAGGTTCTAGGAGCTGCCATTGAACCGAAGTCCTAAAGCTGATCGAATGTTTGCAGTGGCGGCCGGCATGGCTCACGGGTGGTGTGGCGGGCGTGGAGGGTCGCGGGGGAGGTCTAGTGTTGCGCAGGAGCTCGGAATTAAAAAAAAACGTACCTTGAGGCCGAGTCCCGCGTCTCTGCTCCTGCTCTCCTGCCTCCGACTCTGACAGGAACAGGAAGCAGGCATCCAGGCTCCCTCCCCTAAGCCAATCACAACGCTGCAATGCAGGGTTGTGATTGGTCTGAGCGCCGTGACACAGCACTCAGCCAGGGGCTGGAGGGGTGGCCATGTTCTCCATGCAGGCTGTAATGCGGCTTGCATGGAGAACGGGGAAAGTGCGCATGACTAGTTTGTTCGGCCCTACCAAACAGTCACTGCGCACTTAGGAGTGGGCAAACCACTGCTCCCCTGCCCTGCTCCGAGAGCAGAGCAGCCCCGCCCGCCCACCCACTGTAAAGCACAGGACACGAAGCATAAAATGATAATAACTCTAAGTTATTATCATTTTATGTTTCTCACTGCTTAAAAGCAGTGGGGCGACGCTCCTCCGCCGTAGCGGAAGAGCCACCCCTGAATGTTTGAGAGAATAACCAAGTTTTAAGATGTTTTCTAAAACTGGATAAGCTAGGTTTACCCCACAGCTGGTCAGGCAGATTGTTCCAGAGTTCTGCTGTAGTATGGGCGAAGTCTCAAAGTTTGCAGAGCGCAAGTTTCTTCTGGGGGCGTACCAAGGGGGGAGCAATGGTGCACAAAATCACATTGATAGACACAGACCAAAAGCAGAGGCAGATAAGCAAACGCTAGCTAACATGTACAGTCAGACCAAACAAGCACGCAGCTGCGTGAATGCAACAGAGAAACACGTGCGAACTCACGCCCCGAAACAAAGAAACACACACACTCAGACATAAACCCATCTCAGATCTAACACGCTGCGAAAATCATCTTCAACTACAGAGCAGGGGCGCAGTAAACAGTTATCCCCGCCATGCTCTGCACATTGCTCTCACTGACCTATTTCTTGCCACGTGCCCACGGTGTAGCAGCGGTGCCCTAAGCCCTTGTAATTACTGCTTGGAATCCGCGCAGGCCGCGTGCCCACGGCGCCAGCATCAGTCACTTTGCTTCGAGAAAGAGGGGAGGAGGGGCACTCGGAGGCCAGTTGCAGGTTTTTGGCGCCCTTTCAAAGGTTAATTACACATTGGCTCTGACTGGAGCCTCCAAGGCACGCAGGGCAGACTATTTTGGACAAGGAGGGCCGTTCACGCGATGGCTTTTACTCACGACAAGTTTGAAAGAAAAACAAAAGATCCTAAAGGGACAAAGAAAGCAGAGCATTAAAAATATCCACTTTGGTAAGTGCGCAGCGCCCAGGGAGGCTTCAGTCACATGCGTGTCAATTGGCCAAACCCAAGGCAAATGTAAATAGTGGTTAAGGTGTGTGGCTTGATGTTACCACCGGAGACAGTTTGGGTTGGCATTTGGCCTGCAGAGCTGCCCCCAGAAGAAGAGATGCCATCTGCGCACCACTGAAAATCTGTGCCGTTTTCAAAAACTATAATTAGCTAAAAAGAACTAGAAACAGTCAACTGGAATCTTCCCCACTAACCTGAGAGTAGGGTTCAGCTGTGAAAGCACGAGGATCTGTTGGGGAATGCTGCACGTGCCTGAATAAAAAACACAGAAATAAATACACGGGCCCACGTTCTGCGTGGGCCCTTAATGTAGTTTGGGGGCACGGGCATAGTAGTTTCTGACCAAATGGCGGGGCTTGACGCTAAAAGGGTCATAAGGAAATTATACCACACGATGTCATGGAATGAGTAGACACAGCTTTTACAATCCATTTTATGTTATCAGAATTTGTATAGCATTTTCCATCATTAGTAGGGCACTATAGCACTTTCCAAATCTGAGTGCCTCTTTTGTACAGTTTTGGGATTTCCACACACCATTTGTTTACGGTAGTTTGTTTCTGTATGGTTAGAACTAGAAGAGACTTGGTCACATAACGCAAGAGTAAAATGATTCTGATCTCCAGGAAAAGATCTTTGTAGTTTTGTATGCATATGGACGAGTGCGTCAAATGATTTTTTCTGATATTCGTTGTAAGTTGTACTTTGACTAGCCTATGCATATATATACAGAAACAGGATGACGCAATGTCGAGCTGACCCAATTATTAAGCAACAATTGGTAATGGTAAGCAGATTAAGGTCATACAAAGAATAACTACTGTGAGTCAACGCTACAAGAACTAAATACAAATTGGTGAACCCAACAGGTCCGTGTACGGCCAGTATGACACAAACCATCCAGTATACAGAAATGGTTAAGCAAATTCAAAATAAACAATCACTGCTCGCTAGAACCGTAAAGCCTTGCCACCGTATAAGACCTGCCAGATAATCAAATGCAGGCAGTTTAAAATAAACCAGTCCTCCGGAGATATTGTACAGCAGAAAAGAGACGGGAAACTTTCATCCTCTACAGGTAGCAATACCCAGCGAGATGCGCGCTGATAGCTATTGGCTTTGGCAATGTGTTTTTGCCATTTTGTACACCAGTGTGTCTGCTGTTCAGCATGGCTAAAAGTTAGTGGCATGGAGTGTCCTAGAGTGGAGTGGGGGAGTAGAGTGTCGTAGACTGGATTAGTTGGAGTAGAGTGGTGTAGAGTGGAGTAGGGGAAGTAGAGGTCAGTGGTTCAGTGGCAGAGAGTGTCATAGAGTGCAGTGTCATAGACTGCAGTGGCGTGGAGTGGGGTGGAATAGGGTGAACGTGGTTGGAATGGACTGAGACAGTGGGGTGGATTAGTTTGGAGTAGATTGGGGTGGATTGGAGTGGGGTAGAGTGGGTTGGATTGAGTGGAGTGGGGTGGATTGGAGTGTGTGGACTGGATGGGGTGGATTGGATTGGAGTGGGGTGGATTGAAATGGGGTGAGGTGGATTGGATTGGGGTGGATTGGAGTGGGGTGGATTAGATTGGTTTGGGGTAGGGTGGATTGGATTGGGGTGGGTGGGTGGTGTGGATTGGATTGGGGTGGGGTGGTTTGGAGTGAGGGGAATTAAAAGTGGAGTGGAGGGGGTGGATTGGACTGGACGGGTGAGGGTGGATTGGGTTGGAGTAGGGTGGATTGAATTGGAATGGGGTGGACTGGATTGTAGTGGGGTGGTTTAGAGTGTGGTGGGCTGTATGGATTGGATTGAGAGGGGCGGATTGAACTTGGTTAGGTGTGGTGGATTGAATTGGGGTAGAATGGGGTGAATTGGAGTAGAGTGGGGTGGATATAGGTGGAGTGGGGTGTATTGGAGTGTGGTGGGGTGGACTGGATGGGGTGGATTAGATTGGAGTAGGGTGGATTGAAGTGGGGTGGGGTAGATTGGATTGGGGTGGGATGGACTGGAGTGGGTTGGATTGGACTGGGGTGGGGTGGACTGGAGTGGGGGGAAATGGAGAAGGTGGTATGAAGTGGGGTAGAATGGAGTGGGGTGGGGTGAATTGGAGTGAGGTGAATTTGACTGGACTGGGGTGGGTGAATTGGAGTGGAATAGGTTGGATTGCAGTGGGGTGGATTAGGAGGGAGTGGGGTGGATTGGATTGCAGTGGATTGTATTGGGGTGGGGTGAACATAATTGGGGAGGGGTGGTGTGGGATGGGATGGATTGGATAGAGGTGGATGGGATTGGGGTGGGGCGAATTGAAGTAGCGTGGGGTGGGGTGCTTTGGAGTGGGGTAGATTGGATTAGGCTGGATTGGGGTGGGGTGGGGTGGATTGGATTGGAGAGGGGTGGTTTGGATCCAGGTGCAGTGGATTGTATTGGGGTGAGGTGGAGTGGAGTGGGGTGGATTGGAGTGGGGCAGATTGTTTTCGATTAGAGTGGGTGGATTGTTTTGGATTGAAGTGAGGGAAATGGTTTTGGATTGGAGTGGGGCTGATTGGAGTGGGCATATCGGAGTGAGGCAAATTGCTTTGTATTGGAGTGGGGCAGATTGTTTTGGATTGGAGTGGGGTGGATAGTTTTGTATTGGAGTGGGGAAGATGTGAGTGGGATGGATTGGAGTGGGGTTGATTGTTTTTGGTTGGAGTGGGGCAGATTGGAGTGGAAATATTGTTTTGGATTGGGATGGGGCAGATTGCAGTGGGACGGATTAGAGGGGGGCAGACGGTTTTGGATTGGAGTGGGGCAGACTGGAGTGGGGCAGATTGGAGTGGGGCAGATTGAAGTGGGGCAGACGGTTTTGGATCGGTGTGGGGTACACTGGAGTGTGGCAGACTGTTTTGGATTGAAGTGGGCAGATTGAAGTATGGCAGATTGTTTTAGATTGTAGTGAGGCAGATTGTTTTAGATTGTAGTGAGGCAGATTGTTTTGGATTGGAGTGTGGCAGATTGTTTTTGATTGGCGTGGGGAAGATTGTTTTGGATTGGAGTGGGGCAGATTGTTGGAGTGGGACAGATTGTTGGTGTGGTGCAGATTGGATTGGGGCGGATTGGAGTACGGAAATTGTTTTGGATTGGAGTGGGGCAGATTGGAGTGGGTCAAATTGTTTTAGATTGGAATGGGGCAGATTGCATTGGGGCAGATTTGAGTGGGGCAGATTGAAGTGGGGCGGATTGTTTTGGATTGGTGTGGGGTACACTGCAGTGTGGCAGAATGTTTTGGATTGAAGTGGGCACATTGGAGTGGGGCAGATTGAAGTATGGCAGATTGTTTTAGATTGTAGTGAGGCAGATTGTTTTGGATTGGAGTGTGGCAGATTGTTTTTGATTGGAGTGGGGCAGATTGTTTTGGATTGGAGTGGGGCAGATTGTTGGAGTGGGACAGATTGTTGGTGTGGAGCAGATTGGATTGGGGCGGATTGGAGTACAGAAATTGTTTTGAATTGGAGTGGGGCAGATTGCAGTGGGGCGGATTAGAGTGGGGCAGATTGGAGTGGGTCAAATTGTTTTAGATTGGAATGGGGCAGATTGGATTGGGGCAGATTGAAGTGGGGTAGATTGGAGTGGGGTAGATTGTTTTGGATTGGAGTGGGGCAGATTAGATTGGATTGGAGTTGGCCAGATTGGAGTGGGGCAGACAGTTTAGGATTAGAGTGGAGCAGATTGGAAAGGGGCAGATTAAAGTGGGGCAAATTGTTTTAGATTGCAGTGGGGCATATTGTTTTAGATTGCAGTGGGGCAGTTTGTTTTGGACCAGAGTGGGGCAGATTGTTTGGGATTGGAGTGGGGTAGATTGTTTTGGATTGGAGTGGGCCAGATTGTTGGAGTTGGGAAGATTGTTTTGGATTAGAGTGGGGCAGATTGTTTTGGATTGGAGTGGGACCAATTGGAGTAGGGCAGATTGGAGTGGGCAGAGTGGAGTGGGATGGGAGGATTGGAGTGTGGTGGATTGGAGTGGTTTGGATTGGGGTGGATTAGAGCCGGGTGGATTTGGGTGTACTGCACGAATATGTGTTAAAGCATCATTTCAGAAATTACACATAAGAAAGAAACAATGTCGCTTTACAATAAAATAATCCTCATCTTTTGAGAACAGTGCCCACGAGCAAAAACAAAAGAAAACCTGAGTGCAAAGCGAGAAAAGAAGACTTGGCAAAATAAAATAAAGTTAATTATAGCAATTAAAACGTTACAGTTTTATTTGTTGTGCTGGGCACATTTTTGCCAGTCACACACCTCCTGTTTGCAGGGTACTAAAAGTTAAAAAGAACAAAATAGTACTTCAATCACATCGGGACTAGCGGACGGGCACTGATTAAGTTTAATCAATCAGTGCTTTGTCCCTGCTACGCAGAGAGGAATGCAAATTATGTTAGGAATGCCTTGACGAATTACGAGGCTGTAAAGAAGAGTGTCACAAAAGCCAGTAAATGGTAAGCAACAGGCGGCTCCTAGCCCTTTTTATTAACAATAGGCGAGACACATGTGCTAGCGCATGCTTGGCAAGGCTCGACCCTTAAAATGGCCAGCACGAGCAAAATGAAAGCCACACCCACAACCGAAGGTTTGCAATAGGTTGGAACCAGAGGAATATGAATTATAATGGTTTTAAAGAAGGAAATGTGTGAAAAAGTGCAAGCTTTACGGTTCAATATCGAGATACTAAATGGACTTAAAAAAATATATATATCTCTCCCAATTTGGCAACAATTGAATTAAAAGAGAGGGAATCAAGGTTAAACCACACCAGCAACCGGACATAAAAAAAGCAAAGATATAACCTAAAGAGAGACCAATCTGGGGGCACTAGTGCTCTAAAAAGATAGGACAAAGTAGACCTACCAAAAGGTCGTGATTGTGATGTAAAACCCTCTTTAGCACCAAACCTACATATGTGTATCTAATTTGTTACACAACTGTATAAAGCTATGCATAAAAGACTTGCATAGCAGGGCACTAGCACTCTTCATAGACAAAGAACAAACAGGCCAAACTGTGAGTGAGCTCAAAAGTAAAAGTGAGATAAAACACATTGATATCAATCTATACTTGTTACAAAATACTTAACAAACGTGACCATTTGTAATAAAGTTAAACATATAAAAATAGGCAGTCCCTTCAGTCCAACGAAAAAAGTTACAAACTAATGATGCTGTGCAAATCCCTCATATTTTTCATTCCATTATTGATTGAGTTCAATTTATGGAACTACAATCATTATTTTCGGTTAATGATGGATGTCAGATCACAACCCTGTCAGGTCTGGTAGTATCATCAATGAGTTGCCAGGTAAGGTAATTTTCAGTGTGGTTCATCTATAGATAATGTTCAGCCATAGGTGCAGTCACTGTTTTGCATCTGATCCTACTCCGATGTTATGTGATAAAATATGCACCTGGAGAAGGAGTTCCAATTTTAAAACATATAGAAAGCTATACAATCAGTGTACGAACTTAGATAAGATGCTGCAGAAGATTTAAGGGTGGTCAAGATTTGGAAGCTTTCATTATTCCAGAATTTGTTTTATCAAACCTGGTCCGTACTTGCATATCTTCCACCCTGGGCACTGGGAATACAATCATCGATTCAGCAGCTGACCAAAACTGCTGTGACTTTAGGAAATTAACCTTCGGCCCGTTCACAAAGATGTTTCTATGATTATGGATGCCTTACTTCTCACTTACGAGTGACTTACTCATGGCTTGAGACTGACCTACTCCTAATTTAGTCATCACTTGGTCCTATCTTAGGTGTGACTTACCTCTGACTTACGTGTCACTTTCTTCTACATCACTCTTTGAATCAGGGTCTGACTATTCTTGTGCCCCAAACTATGATATCATGTACTTACTTACTTATGCCTAATAACCCTCCTGGGATATAGGCCATCAACAAGGACTCTCAAACCATCTAATTCCTGGACTTTTCTTTCACTCTCACTCCAGGTATAACCCATAGCCTTACAGTTAGCCTTGAGGCCTCAGCACCAGGTATTTTCTTGCCTTCCTCTCTTCCTTTTCCCTTGAGGGTTCATGGGCAGGGTTTGCCTGGTATTGTTTGATGTGAGGTTGCAGAGGGTGTGACCTATCCAGCCCCAGCATCTTTTCATGAATTCTTCAAGAGCAGGGAGTTGGAAAGTCTGCTGCCATAGGTCATTGTTGCTGACGATGTTTGGCCAGTGGATTTAGAGGATTTTGCTCAGACAGGTTGATGAAGGTGTGTACTTTGTTGGTGGTGGTCACTGTTCTCCTCCACGTTTCTGCCCCATACAGAAGGATCGACTTTACGTTGGTGTTATAAAGCTTGATCTTGGTTTGCAGCATTAGGTCATTGGATCGCCAGATCTTCTTCAGCTGAATGAAGGCAGCCCTTGCTTTGCCGATTCTTGTCTTGACGATGATATAATATAAATGTGAAAAATTGATCAAAAATGTGTAATGTGGAGCAGCCGAAGAAGATGGCCGCCCGTTAGTGCGGCTCCGGTGCCCGCGACCTTGAATCCCTGCATATCCTGTCATTTATCCACCCACGGAACGCGCACACTCGAGTGACAACTCCTGGAGAGAGCTGCGACTTGGGACTGCCTGCTCCGGCCACAAACGCTGCAGAGAGCAGCGAACGGCGAAGTGGCGGCCCTGGAGCGCGAGTCGACCACGGGCTCGCGTACTCAGGCACCCGGACGAGAGAGAGGGTGTGTCCGGACGAGGGGCCGTCGCGCGACAAGCGGGACAGCCTCGACACCCGGGGGTCTGATGACGTGTAATGGCCCCCCCGGTGAGAAATAATCCTCGACATTGGTGCCAATTGCCCCCCCCTGTGAACTGTAAGTAGCGGCGGGTATTACAAGCAGCTGGTTTGACCCCCGTCCTGCTATTGACTGCCAACTACACACTGTATTGGGGGGAGCCAGCAGAACTCAGTGACAATCGGCCTGATAAGCGTTGCAGAGACGGATCACGCCACACCTGCGGGGGTCGTCTTTGTGTATCGTCATAAGGCCCTGGCGTGGGCCCATATTGCTGGGGTGCTGCCAATGCCCAACGGATCACGGATTGCAGAAATAGAGGAGTGGGACTTGGCTGCTCCGGAGTAGTGGAGCCCCATGCGATATCGCTTCCTCCCACCTCCCCCACCAATAAAGAGATTACATTGACCTTGCTGGAGACCGGGCTTTTCGGAGTTCCATTCCGAATTGCCACAGCACAGCAGGGCGGGAAACCCGACAGGCCACGCAGTGCATGCTGCGGTAGGCGGCCGTGAGTACCATCGGGCTGCAGTGCAGGCGACCGTGAGACCAAGATGGCGTCATCCAAAGGCGGTCGTCTTGTACATCAGCAGAAAATTTACAAGTTTGCCTCATTAAAGACACCAGAAGGGGGGCAGCCAACGGTGGAATTTGATCACCACACCCAACAACAGGAGGGCGAGCAAATGCCACCCACGCTCCAAGATGTGCTAGCAGCGATTAACGGTGTCCGTGCCTCGCTTGAGGGCCGTATTGATTCAGTGGCTACTGATATATCCCTCCTCAGAGCTGACCTACGCAAAATGGAAAAGTGAAAGATGTTGAGGGTGTCACCCAGGAACTTACCACCGACGTCTCCGCCTTGGGCAGACAAGTCTCGGAACTACAGCAAAAGGCTGAGCATCTGGTGGCGCAGTTGGATGATTATGAGGGGAGGTCGAGGAGGAATAACATCCGCATCCTGGGGGTGCCCGAAAGAGCAGAGGGGCCGGGGGCGGACCTCTTTGTCGAAGAATTGGTGATCAAATATCTGCAACCCAAAAAACTATCCAACTACTTCTCAATCGAGAGAGCTCATCGCGTACCGGGGGGTAGACCCAGGCCTGGGGCACCTCCACGACCTATCCTGGCGAGGGTGTTCAATTTATGCGATAGGGACCATATCCTTCAAACGGCTCGCAATACATCTCCTCTCAGATTTGAGAACAGCACAATCACCTTTTTTCCTGATTTCACCACCAAAGTCCAAAAACAAAGACGCTCCTTCCTGGAGGCAAAAAAGGCTCTCAGAGAGCGAGAGCTCAAATATGCAATGTTATTCCCCGCAAAATTGCGTGTTGAGGCGGATGGCAGGAGTTGGTTCTTCACAGATCCCACCGAGGTAATGGACTGGCTCGATGGACGACGAAAGACCGGGGAAGGCGGACGCCCCAAGTGTAAACAACGCTGAGAATGGATATCAATGATTAACTCGGGGACCCGTCGAGCAAAGAAGGGACCTGTGACTCGCGGGGATATAGGTAATGGGCCAGGAAGCCTGGACTCAAGGATCCCTCAAGGAACAATCACTAGGATGGTGTTGGCGCACTACAGATTGGTGGGGGGAGGGGTGGGGTTGATGTCATCTATGTAACCGGCTGTCCTGTCATATGGTCTCGCTCCCGACTGAGATTGATCTGCATCGATTTGTGGACCTGCAGAAGCATATTTCGAGACTGTGATGAGTATATTCTATGTTATATACTAGTTCCCGTGGCTCAAATTTCAAGTTCAGATGTGCAGGGATGGGAGGTGCGGGTCAGGCCCACGTTCCCCACTAAAGGGTTGGGAGGGCGACGGGCACTCTGCACTGTTGGGGATACAGGTTATTTTAATCCGTTTAGCAGGGAGGCAGGGAGGGGGGTGGAGAGAGTTTCGGGAGTTGGGATGGGTAGTTTTTTTTGTTGTTCTAGTTTCATACAGCAATGCTATACTTCCATAATGTCACAGCTTATATTTTTTGCTGCTACTGGGGTGTCACATGATCTGATAGGGGTGCCCCCGTACATACTCGATGGGTTGCTTTCAAAATATACAGTGGAGCAGAACTGTCCACGGACCTACAACTCGAACATGCACAGACCGCACCAACAGGGTGTACCCAGTTGTACAGATCCCTCGCTTCTGTTACACATGATGTTATTTTCCCCCCTCTACATATGGGACCACACGTAGATCTTAAGCTCCTGACATGGAATGTCAATGGGCTGGGGGACAAAATCAAACGAGGGATAGTCCTTCAATACCTGAAGAGGCAGGCACCGGACATTGTCCTCCTCCAGGAAACACACCTGGTTGGCAACTCCTGTAAGGCCCTAAATAGGTGGGGGTATCAGCTGATCGCACATGCTGGGTTCACCTTGGGTTCACGGGGACTGGGGTGCTTATACGGAAGGGCTGCCCCTACATGGCTCACACCCGCTCGGATGGACAAGGTAGATTTGTAGTTATATCAGGTACCTGGGAGGGGAAAGCACTTTATGTGATCTCGACGTATCTCCCCCCGGGCTGCAGCGCTCCACACTGCAAGACCTCAGAAAGCTTCTCCTTGATCTCCCCCTCGGCATGCTGGTGCTAGGGGGAGATTTCACTCTCACAGTAGACGGCGCACTGGATCGCTTGCCCCCGCGTAGGGACCATGCGGGTGGATTCCAGCTTGCTGAATTCTTATCCGCCATGGGCCTAGTCGATGTATGGCGACGACTTAATCCCAATGCCACACAATTCACCTTTCACTCCGGGGCCCATGGCAGTCAGTCACGAATTGATTACATGTTCACGCACGCACAGAACATTCATGAATTCTCCGAGTCCCGCTGCCTCGCTCGGGGAATCTCGGACCACTCTCCCATTCTCACAAAGTTGTCAGTTGGCTCCCCACCTCGACGCACTGCCCTGACATAAATCCCTGGGTGCTCAAAATACCACACATCAAAGCGACGTTAACTAAAGACACTGAGCTATACTTTAAAGAAAACGTCGGCTCAGTCACCTCAGCCCAGATCCTGTGGGGCGCGTTTGGTGCGGTGATAAAGGGGAGGGCTCTTGCTCTGATGGTGGGCCATAAGAGAGAACTAACCAAGCATATAGAGGAACTTGAGGTGGATATCCTACAGAGGGAATTAATACTAGCACAAACCCCTGATCACGATGCGCAACAATCACTGGCGGTCGTGAGATTAGACTACAAACAACTCCTTACAGAGGCGGCCCAGGCGAAATACAAATCAACCTGTCATAAGATATATGAACATGGGGAGGGAACAGGCCAGCTCCTTGCCTGGCTTGAAAAAAAAGAGCAATTATCTAGATGGGTACATCAACTGCTTGAGCCAAACGGCGAGAGAATTACTGATCCTCAGCGGATAGCCAACACATTTGCAACCTATTTCGAATCAGTGTATACCTCAACCGGGACGACCACGCCACTCGTGGCTAGGGAACTGCTTTCAACTATCAAAGTCCCCTGTTTGTCCCCTGAAGAGAGAGACTCCCTCGAGGGAGAACCCACGGAGGAGGAAATCCAATTGGCGATTCGCGACACCAGATCGGGCAAGGCTATTGGACCAAATGGGTTTCCGATTGAATTTTTCAAACCGATGGCTTCCAAATTGTCCCCCTATTTGTGCCAAATGTATCTTGAGTGCTTTGCTGAAGGGATGTTGCCAAAAGATATCAGACTGGCCTCAATTGTGGTCATCCACAAGAAGGACAAACCACCCGACGATTGCAAGGCATACAGACCTATTTCCCTCCTCACGGTAGAAGCAAAAATACTTGCAAAATTACTTGCCAATAGACTTATTCCCCATTTCACCGGACTGATACACCCAGACCAATAAGGCTTCATGCCTGGACGGAATACCGCCCTGAATTTACGGCGACTAAACGGGGTGCTGGGCAGACATCACACAATTAGGGATGATGCAGCCCTACTGTCCCTAGATGCCAAAATGGCATTTGATACCATCGAATGGAATTTCCTGTTTGCAGTTCTGGAAAGGATGGGATTCGGTCCCAAATTCATAAAGTGGGTACAATTACAATATGCCTGCCCGGTCGCCCAGGTTGTGGTGAATCGGCATACCTTGAGACAGTTCCAATTGGGAAGGGGAACCCGGCAAGGTTGTCCCCTATCGCCCCTAATATTCGCCTTGGTGCTGGAGCCACTAGCGGTCTTGGTGAGGGGAGACCCCCTGATCTGTGGACCTAAATGGACAGAGAATCACAAAGAGAACATCTCGTTGTACGCAGATGATATCCTGTTATATATGGCTTCGCCCTCATCTACCCTTCACCGTATCCTTCAAATTTTTCACATATTTGACGCTCACTCGGGATACACTATTAACTGGTCTAAATCCCAGCTATACATACTGTGGGGGGTCACAACCACGTAATCCAAGAGGATATGACATCCCTATTGCAACGGGGGCTTTCGCTATCTAGGTATATACATAACGACCGACCCAGACCAATTTTATGAAGCAAACTTGCAGGAACCTCTGAGACGCTTTCGCGCCAACGTTAAACACTGGCGCTCACTTCCCCTGACTCTTTTGGGACGAGCAGCCCTTTTTAAAATGCTAGCGCTACCGCGCTTTCTTTACGTTTTGCAGAACACCCCCGATAAAATCCCTGACTCATACTTCACTAGCATCGACAATACCGTGCGCGCTCTCCTATGGGACGGCCGTGCACCACGGATTGCCATGAAAAAACTATCGGCGGGATGGTATGAGGGGGACATTGCACTACCTGACATCAAGTCATACTATCAAGCATCTCAGTTAGTGGCGATCAATTGGTGGGCACATGGGAATCATGAAGACCCGAACTTTCGAACTGACTGATGGCTCATGGGGCAGGGCGGATATAACAGGGCATTATACACGAACCCCCGAAAGTTAAACCTCAATGGACCCACTGCACGCACTATCGAAACTTGGCATAGGGTCAATAAACAAATGGGTTGGCACAATCGAATTACTCGTGCTACACTACTATGGGAGCCCAAATATTTGGGGCGCCTGAGTACCTCCCCGGGGTTTGATAAGTGGGACCTGATCGGCATCTCAACTGTTGGCGATCTGTGGAACTCGGGGAGACTAGTCACTTTCACAGACCTCAAGAAGAAGTACGAGCTTGCACAGACCGAGGCATTCAGATACTTACAGATCAGCCACGCACTCAAAGCAGTGCCGGCAAAGGGTGACCCGCTTCCCGAGGCCTCTCCACTGGAAGATAGGTTACTATTGTATCCCATGAACAAAAAAGCCATATCCCTCACGTACAAAAAACTGATTAATAACCGCCCGGACCCTCTCGGGCGTCTGCGGCAACATTGGGAGGTGGACCTGGGCGTTCTTGAGGAAGATGATTGGCATGATGCCTTGCCCTCCCCTAGAGAGGTGGCCATCCCCATGAGACTGCGACTGGTCCAACTGAAGATCCTCCATCGAGCCTATCTAGATGCGGGCATCCTAGTCAAAATGGGCAGACGGACAGATCCCCTTTGTCTCAGACAATGTCGTCAGGGGGGGACCTTTTTTCACATTATATAGGACTGCCCAGCGGCTCTATCACATTGGGACGCCATTACCAAACAAATGGAGAGGGCTGGGGGTAAGACGTTGACGTCCTCCCCAAAACTTTGCTTACTCAATGTGTGGGATGCCACCGACCTTACACAGACCGAGAAAACATGGGCCTCGTTGGGATGGGCCATTGCAAAATGCAACATCGCACAGAAATGGGGCGTGGGAGCGATGCCTAGTATTCGTGACTGGGCGGCTGACATGGACAGAGCCATGATAGCCGAAAAAGATGTATTCAAACACAAGGGATACCTCAAAAAGTGGGGCCGCAAGTGGG
This sequence comes from Calotriton arnoldi, assembly GCA_963921515.1. Lineage (NCBI taxonomy): Eukaryota > Metazoa > Chordata > Amphibia > Caudata > Salamandridae > Calotriton > Calotriton arnoldi. The sequence continues at coordinate 343,319 of CAWUFW010000161.1, forward strand.
GTATGTGGAACAAATACAGGGGAGATATATGTTTGTCTCCAACAGTTAAACTGCGATGTGACAAAATGAGACTTGACAATGCGCTCACTGTTGATGGTTCACCTCCGAGTGGGGGATCGTGATGTTATTGATGTAATCTATAATAATGCCTCAATCTAGTATCGACCAATTCATAATGCTTGTATACATGTTCATCTCATGCGTGCCATAACTTCAATGCATTGCTGTGCTGTTGTTTATGTTTTTACCAATAAAACAGTTAAAAAAATAAATGTGTAATGTGAAAAAACACCACTAATAGCACTGCCGCAATATCACATCCTGTTTTCTGTAATCTAGTTTCCACTCAAACGTGGCCCACTCGCACTTTAGGCCTAGTTTTGTCTTCATATTGCACCTCATATTGAGATGCTCCTGTTTCAATACCTGTTCTCTAAAAAGTGCTTTCCTGCTCCTTGGAGCTAGGTGTACGTTATATTAAACACATAAATATACAAACGGAAGTTTGAGAGGGTAATTTAAGGACTAACAGTACACCGTCCCTTTCTGCATGAGGTATCTAAAAAAAAGACTGTCTATGGATTAGGGTCTAGGGTCTGTGAATGGAACTTATACAGGAAACGTTTGCCAGGGCATCATGGTGCTAAAACCGCAAATCACAATTAAAACTGAACTGAACAAAGTATAAATTAAAATAGATACATTTTAAAACGTTTCCTAAATGTTTGTAAATTAGCTACGGAGCAAATAAATAGAGGTATAGAATTCCATGCTTTAGTCTCTGCATTTGAAAATGCTCTATCTCTAACTGCGAGTGTGGGATCAAGTAACAATTGAACTTCACCGAGGGGACCAAGGGTTAAAGTGGTATTGTGGGTGGGTGAATGTGTCAGTGACCATATTGGCTTTTTGAGCTGGGGAAGACATGGAGGTTCCCTAGTTGTGGTTTGCAGAGCTGGCTGTGGCTTGTGCCTCTGACATGCACTGCTTATGCCCTCACATGTTGCATCCCTTGTGATGTGTTCTTTGGCATCGTTTCTGGTGTCGTTGGTGACATCTCAAGTGACGTCATTGATGACATCACTGATGACATCACCCAAGCTTTTTTGCACAAATTGCTCCATAAACTAGTATGGCATTTGAGGTCTGAAAGTAAGTATAAAATAGCTCAGAATAATATGAAGCATCATTAATGCCATCACCGTTACAACTGTCTTAGGTGAAGCAAGCATTCGTTATGTGCAACATTGACCCTATACCATACACTTCACGCATAGCCTAGTTCACATTAACAGTAAACCACACATATATGGGAAACTCTCACTGCATATGGTGTTTTTTCTTTTTGTATACAACTATTCAGACAAAGCCAAGTTCCTCAAGATACTCAACGTCTGTTCCAAAATTAAAGCCCTAATACGGGCAGCTTTAATCTGTATCAAACCCCTCACAGTCACCGAACCTACATTGGGAACTTAAGGTGAAACGAGTAGACAAGTGGGTACTGTAAACATTGTTTACTCTATGGAGGGATTTTACTCTGTACTACACTGTTTGTAGACTTTGCAACGTTAATGAAAAATACACCACAGATTATTAGGTATCTACTAAGAATGGTGTACACTCTATGCAACACTTGTCCCCACTTCCACCTCAAAGGTGAAAAACCTAGGAGTCTATTTTGACACCAAGTTGTCTTTCGAGGGGCAAATAAACGCAATCACCTCTGCATGTTTTTACTCGATCAAAATTATTAGGAAAATTCTCCCCTATGTCAGAACTCCAGAAAACGGTGGTCACAGCCTTGATCCTGTCTAGAATAGATTACTGTAGTGGGCTGTTTCTAAATATACAGTCACGTCTCCTCAACAAAATGCAAGTCCTCCAAAATGCAGCAGCTCGCCTTCTACTTGACATCCCGAGACGTCAATCAGTGGCCCACGCCCTCCCAATTCTACATTGGCTTCCAGTTAAAAGAAGGATAGAATTTAAGGCCCTCTGTATCGCCTTCAAAGCACTACATGGCCTGGGCCCTGAATATTTCGCAGACAAGTTCCAGTGGTATATCCCAGAGAGGCAACTGCGCGCTGCGACTTCTGCAAATCTGACAATTCCCAGGGCCAAAACGGCCTCCTGGGGGGGAGAAGCTTTATTTCAGGGACAGCCAGATTGTGGAACTCACTCCCACTGGCACTAAAGACAGAAAACAACTTACTGGGATTTTGTAAACTTTTAAAAACTCAGCTTTTAACAACTAGCCCATCACAGCATGTCAACTATTCACTCTGGTTAGTATATCAGGGGGAGCCGCCGCGCCTAGACACCTCCGGGTATTAGCGCGCGTTATAAATTTAATTTTCCTTTCATTTTAAAAAAGACACTATTCACTTATAATAACAAAGGCCTGAAGGTGCTAACGATTGTACTACCTGCAACCTACATGCTGTGGTGAATACTATATAGATATCCCATCTTCTGAAGCAAAAGAAGCACATGTACATAGGTTAGTATCTGGTGCACAGTGTTCTGTAAAAAAAAATATATATGCATATAAATATATATATATATATATGTGTATATATATATATATATATATATATATATATATATATATATATATATATATATATATATATATATATATATAATATCCAGTGTCAGTTGTCTCTTGGTAGTTAAAATTAGGACCACTTTGCCATAGGAAAATGATTTCTTTTTTTTGGGTTCGTTAAAAACTTTAGCTACCCTTGACGAATCTTCACAAAACTTTCCCAAAAAAGTCTCATCCACGGCTGCTACTTCCTGGAAAGTTTTGGGGTGATCCGTCAACCCGGGGCCGAGAAGAAGGGGGTGTCCTGAAATGCATTTTCTCCATGCAATTTTCCATAAGAAAATTAGACATGGCTACAGCCGATTTAAACCAAATTTTGCAGAAAGCTAGATCGTGGTCCAGAATGCATGCTCATTGTGATTTGGTGTAAATCCGTTCAGTAGTTTTTGAGAAATTAAGGTTAAGAAAAAATTCACACCACCACCAAAACACAGTCTCTAAACTGCCTATTAATAAATGCTCAATCACTCTCTAAAAATAAGCACCACATCTCCGATCTACTCACTGACACATAACCTGACTTACTCTTCATAACTGAATCATGGCTGGGAGATGACATGGCTCCACTGTTGCATGAAGCCATTCCTCCAGCCTATCAAACTATCATGCAAAATAGCATAGGCAAAAGAGGAGGTGGACTAGCTATTATGCTCAAGGAAACAATAAATGTCACCAAAACTGATGACATTCCCATACAAGGTTGTGGGGCCCTCATCAGCAGACACAACCATGCACCAACTTTCTCCTGTAACATCTTCCTTCTTTACAAACAACTACTTAGCAATTCTATATGCCCAGACACATTTCTAGACACAGATTCAAACGTTATGATGCTACACTCCAACCTATGCATCCTCGGTGATCTCAACATATGGTTTAACAAACCCAATATGCAGCATCCAATAACTATCATCACTGGCCTAGACACACTGAACCTACATCAGATCATCCACAAGCCCACACACATCGCTGGACACTTCTTAGATGTCACTTTTGCAACTACAGTACTAATTACCTTTCAAAGGATAACTCCTGTCCCATGGTCAGACCACCATCTGGTAGCCTTCCAACACAAAACACCACAAATCAACACACCTAAGGCCACCTTACATGCATCCACCTATTGACCATGGAACAAACTAAATTTTGAATACTTAGAAACACAACTAACATCCAAAACAGAAATAAATTCCATGTAAAAAAAATGAGTGGGTCCAGGAAACGTTTGATATCCTAATACCACCAAGAACAACAAACAGGAAAAAAGAAACAAGCACCTTGGAGGAATGCAGAACTAAAAAGATAAAACAACAAATTCCAAAGCTGCAACACATCTGGCTCAAAATAAATAATAATCAAGACACCTAAGCAAACCTAACAAAATATACAAGTCAACAATCAAAAAAGCTAAAAAAGGTACTATTCAGACATAATTTAAAATGCTAAATGTGCATATCAACAATTTTATAAAAATCTCTCTGAATTTGGTAAACCTAAATGCACAGAAGGAACTCATCCCATTACTGAAGAATTTACTGACAAACTGTCAAGCCATTACACTACCAAAGTGGACAAGTTAAACTCTTATTTAAAACTTAGAAAAATCACCAGCACCAACTTATTTCCAACAATCTCCTCCAAGGGTAGGCTGACCTAGCCTCTGCATTCCTTCAAACAAATATCACAAAGTGAATTTATGGATCTTGTCAAAACAAGTAGGTCAGCCGGCTGTCCTTCTGACCCTTGTCCACCACAAATCTTCAAGAACATTCTTTTAACTACCTCTTCTGCTACAACAGTAAAAAAAATCATCAATAATTCATTAACTACAGGAATCTTTCCAGAAGACTTAAAAAAAGCATACATAAGCCCATTAATAACAACACATACCTGGACCCGCATGACCCAAACAACTACAGACTGATTACAAATGGACCTTTCCTGGGCAACTGACAGAAAGAGCAGCATTTGCCCTGATGTCACAATTCACTGAAGATAACTCCATACTTTCTGACTTCCACGCAGGATTCCGGAAGAGGCACAGAATCTGCCCTCAGCGCCATCTGGGATTACCTTAAAAACACAGTAGCTCGCTAGAGAAAAAAGAACAAATCTCAAAATGGATCGAGCTTAAAAATTTGGACCATAGGCTGTCACATACCTTTATCAGATTATTTTACTATTTATTCAAATTCAGTGTCAGCAGCTTATATACATATATCGTGACCACTTCTAAAACTATACAATTTTAGAATAAATACAAATCTTTCCTTCTTCTATCATCCCTCATTCATTCTTACAATTCAGTCTCACCTACCCAGCTCTCACACACCACATGCATACTCATTCCACTGACCTATATTAAATATAGATAAACTAACATTTGTAGATGCACACAGGAATATAGACACTGCTACAAGGATCAAAATCATATATCTCTCTCTTCATTTGTAAATTCTCAATACGCTAAGAAAATATTTCAGTTAGTCTTCTGATTAATAACTTGAGTCAGATCTTCAAATTTAAAATTTTTGTACATTGATTTTTTACAGAATACAGTATGTACAACATCATCCAGAGTTGTGATCCTAATATTCCTGTTTCGTCAAATGCCGATGCGCGTTTCGGTACAGGCCAAGATGTGGCCGAACCTTCCTCAGGGCGCTCAAATAAACAATTTCTTAACTCGATGTGGAGTAGAAAAATTGAGGGGGAGAAAAGAAATACATTTGAAGGACCTAGCAAGGATCGTCTCCACTCTTATCCAATAGGGATAGAACAGCTCTTATTTCCTGAGATGGGAGCCTGAATGTTTCACTTCCCTTGCTCGCAGATCATACTTAGATTCCTTTGTATTCATCACGTTGTTCTTGGGAGACGCAAGAAACCCTGTGAATATGGCTATTCTAGCCCTATTGGACTGGCTATTAACGGAGCATTCCAAGTAGAACGGCAACTACTATATCTGTGTTTTTCTTCCCCTCTGGTATTTCATATAAGAGTGGAAACAATCCTTGTTGGGACCTTCAAATGTATTTCTTTTCTCCCCCTCAAGATAGATGAAAGGATGACTACTTACAACCGAATGACAAGATGCATGAGAAGATAACATGGTGGTTTCTGGTGTGGAGTTCTTGATATGGGTTGTCAGATGGGCTGCTGACCGCTCCAGGGCATGGATGGGTCCAGATGGACTTGCCTTTGGTGCCCCTTCAGCGCTGACACTGTGATAAACAATTCTTATAACACAGGAGTTGTACCTCAAATGTGTTTTTAATTATTCAAATCTATTTATGTTTGTGTTGGCCTTCCTAAAAAAAGGATGCCAACATATAACCCACAGCAGTTGGCATGAGTCATCATTGGGGTTGCTCCTTCCTCCGTAATGAGCATTTTGAGGTGGGTTCACCTTCAACTCTTTGTGAAAACTATTTTGTGAGTTGTGAACAATGTTGAGGGCTAAAATGTGGAGGTAAAATGTTGTCTCTAGGTATGTTTTCTATTGATGTCTCCTGGGTACAAAATTAAAAAAAGAAGAATTAAAATAGCGGTTGCTAGGGGCCCATGTATCATCAAGGTGTAAATTTATCGATATGGTTCGGCCATTTCCTAGCACCTCTGTGTGCCAGGGACCTTCGATAGGACCTAAATGACCCCTAAAATGTTCCTGATTCCCTGATATAATCTTATCCTAATGTGAAGTAACGTGTGTATGTGAGGAAATAGAGTTACCTGTTGAACCATTATCCCAGGTTCAGGATGTGAGATGGTCTCCAAAACTGAGCTTATTTCCAAAGTAACAGAATCAGTGGCTGGTAGGAGTTCACCAGCCATGGGGTGCAGAAACTAGTTTAGCCCTGGAGACAATGAGAGAAGAGGCAATCCTTTCAGATTCGGTACACCTTCCCTCCCTTCATCCCGTTACTTCGAGAATAGACACAGCTTATTGCATTTTTAAGACAGATTTACCAAATAGCATTTGCTAATTTTTTGCAAACCCTCAGGAAAGCATCAGAAGAAATATATACTGATATACTTGCAAATTAGAGGCCTTTGTAACAGACAGATACCTACAAAAAGCTACCAAGTATACACAGACAGCCTAACTCGCTTTGAAGATACGATTCCCTAATATCTCAAGCCATATGTCCACTTTGGAATTAATTGATAACAGAGTTGCAACTGGTTGCCCTACAGAATTAATTCACATTTATCAACTTTAGGGGGGCCTTAGCTAAAGGCATTGTTTTTTTTTTTAGATGCATCAGTTTCCGCAGATGCAGACCTGAAAGAGTCAAATATAAATCACAGAAAGAGGGACTGGGGCTTGACAGGTCCAGCATGCATGCCCCTATGTATTGAATGGCAAAAACAAGGGTATACCCGAGTAGGTCCTATACCCTAAGGAGCGCCAGTTGCAGCTCCTTCACTCGCCATTGTGCAAATGTCCAGACCGTCACAAGGGGGCTATTTTCCTCCCCCTTCTAGGTGCATCCAGAAGGTACCTTGTATATCTATTTATGCTGGACTACACTACGAGTCCAAACTTCAGGGCACGGCACTTTACATACACACACTGTATCTGTCCCTACCTGAGAAGAAGAGGATCCCTTGGTCCTGACGAAATGCAGAGATCCCTTGGACGTAAATAGGCATGAAACATGTTGAACCCTTTCACTGCGCATACACCAATCAGAGCTCGAGAGGTTGTAATTCCCCTTCCCTAGCTACAACTTTATAGTCCTTGTTTTTACTAAAGCATAGGAACACAGTTACTAACGGATATTCTGTAGGATCCTTATAGCTAATTTTAGCTCTCACTTGCACCCTCCCATTTCTACCCCCACCACCTCCGCGCCCTCTCACCCCTCAAACTTCACATCGGCAAAAAGTAAGACCTCCGGCAAAGAGCCCCCTCGCGGGGCCCGTTGGGCATTGTAGCGCCGGCCCAACGAGGAGCTGCCCGATGATGAAGCATGACATCTTCTGGGGTGTGTGAGGGCCCTTGCTCCTAAAAGGAGCTATCCCCCTGTTGTTTTCTTAACCTCCTGGCACCTGGGATACCACCCTATCTTTCCCCCTAAACACTGCCTTCCATAGGAACTGCATACCTTTGTTTTTGCCACTGAAAAAGTTAAAGCCATGCTCAAATATTCATCAGAGCAGAGTGTATCAACATCATAGGCGGTGTCTAACGAGAGGTTTCACAGCTTCTCCTTACCCAAAATAATTCTGTGACTCTGAAGGAGCTTACGCATGGTCACATATCATGCTGGCTGGTTCCCGATGAATCTGTTTTCATCTTTTAAATCTAGATAGCAGTTAGTTAAGTAGGACACACCACACCTGGAGGAAGAGCACCTTCGTGCACAGCCAGTTTGTTTCTTAGTGACCCAGCTATCACCTCCAAAATTCCCGTCTACACAGACAACTCACTCATCACTCCTGAGAAGGAAGACTCACATACAGACATTCATAGACACACACATAAAGCACAGGATAGAACTCTTCTCCCCCTTACAAAACAATAGACCGCAACTAGCATAATACGTCATCCCCTTGCAGAATGGTAGACACAAAAAAGAGACAATGCTGTGGCAACTATCCAAAGCAAACAACACTCACAAAACAACAGCAAAGTAAAACACAAAAAGGCAGCATATCTCTGTATATGCTGAAAAATCTCAGGGTGGAAAGAGTATCACAGTGGAAATCCTGCAGCCAAAACAAAGACACTCAACTTGAGTTTGCAATCTTTTAACACTCAGTAAAGAAATATACGACTATGGTTATTTTTTCACCCAGTGGTGGAACACACACCCTCCATGTGTACAAAACAATCTCTAAATCTCAGTGAAGGCTAACATTCTCTCTCTCTCTCTTACACACACACATACACAAACACACACTCTCTCTCTCTTTTACTTTCTCTCTCTCACACATTTGGGCCCAGATTTACTAGATGATCACGCAGGGCAGTGCAGTGCAGCAGCCGCAAATGCTGCGCTGCACTGTGTAAGAAGTAGAGAGACGGAGAGCTCCATATTTACAAAAATATGGCACTCTCCTCCCCTCTCCCTAATGCTGGCGCAGAAATGTGCTGCCATGCGCTACAGACACTCCTTTGCACCATAGTGCAAAGGTGTGTCTGTGAGTCTAGCATAGGTTTTCTACTGGAAGGATACCCTTCAGTACAAAATACTATGCATAGACTAACTGTAAACCTTTTCCCACTTTGCAGACACGCCATCTGCGCAAAGACAAGGTTAATATTTCATTCCTGCAGAGGCACATGCTGCAACCACAGCACATGGAGTTTTTCCAACCTGTGTGAGAAACACACACTCAAAACGTTTGAGGTGCATAAAGACCTTCTGGAAAAGAAATGCCATGATGCTCTCTCAATAAGATTGAGACACTGCAGACCAATTTGAGGTGCCCTCTTTCTGATTGGTGGCCTACAAATGTTTTTGAGTAAGCCTTGTCTGATTGAAACAGTGTCAAATCTAAATATGAATGTGTTTGTGTGTGTGTGCAAAAAAGAGCAGGGAAGCACTCTATAAGACCACTGACTCGCCATGTCTGCTCACCTCAAATGTCTGCTTTTCTCACAGTGTTTTTAAGCATAGGATTGGCAAAGTGCCATCCACGCCGAGCTTGTAGGTGAATGGTATCTCCCTTATGTTGGGGCAAAGCTATATCTCTCAGTTGAGCTCCAAACAGACCCACACACATCTGTCAGAGTTTGCTTTTATTCATTTCAGGTTGGCTTGCATGATATTTTACTAATCCAAAGCTATAATATTGTGTTTGGAGTGGTAAAAAGCTTTTGTCATTTTTTAGCTCAGTGTGCATGGCACTTGCTAATCCTATGCCTAAAAGCTTTGCTGTAAAAATGCAAACGGCTTTGTCACTTTTTACCTCTGCGTGGATGGCACTTTTTTGCATTTACACAGCACTCTAAGCCTGAAAGGGTATTGTTTTGACTTTTACTGGGTGATCCCTTGTGCCTGGACAAAGCTAAACCTCTCTGAAGAGCTGTAATGCCAGCAAAACATGTGTTAGGGGTTGCTGTTATTCATTCCAAGTTATCTTGGATGGTATTTTAGCAGTACAAAGGTGTAATAGTGTGCCTGGAGTGGTAAAAGGCTTTTGTCATTTTACAGATTGGCATGGATGACACTTGCTGATCCTATGCTTAAAGACTTTGCTGTATAAATGGCAAAATACTTTGTCCCTTTCTAGCTTGGCGTAAATGCCACTGTGCTAAACCTATGCTTAAAAACGTTTCTAGAAAATCAGACATGCTTCATTGAGCCTTTGTTTGTTTTGCCAACTAAACATATTTAAATATGTTTGTGAAGCCAAATTTTCAGGTTTGAAGGAAAAGATGGTTTCCATAGGCTGTAAAATGGATACCATGAGGACGATATAATGCTGTATTGGAATATTTGATATTCAAATGAAAAATGGAACACATTCCATGATCTCGAAGGAATGCTGAGACTGCCTTGTTGACATGTCTTCGAGTCTTTTCAAACTTAGCAGCATTTAGAGTTGACCACTTCCACCTTTGTCTCTGACAAATGTTGGAGAAAACAAAATGTGTGTTTGGAAGCACAAACATTAAGATGGAAAATGTCTCCTTCATCTCAATTTAAAGTCTAACTCCAATTAAGTGGCCTATATCATTAGCACCACACTGAATAAACATAAAGTGGGGATGGTTACGTATTAACAGAGAAGAGTAGCAGGAGTAACTGATTCCATCTCAAACCTCTTCCACCAATAAATGTTATTTCTACTCATTTCAAACTTAAATCAGTTTCCAAATCTACTTCTTGGCATGCTTTCTGGCCCAAAAAATGAAACTGTGCCCACCAAGCGAAACACGAACCATCTTGCATTTGCACTGACACACAGGAATGAGAAACACAGAGTTAGACAAACAAATATATACAGAGTTAGATGACTGGCCAGTAGGAAGGTGCATAGTATCAACAACTTCATTTTGAAAGAAGGACAACGATGGGCTTGAATACAATTAGGCTTATAATGAGGCACAATAGTATCTAAAACCAAAATGAGGAAAGATAATAAACTAGTCTGCAACAATGAAGATTCACAAGTACTAGAAAGGCATTTCAACAACTCTATCTGGTCTTACGACAATGAAACCAATAGAAAACTAGATAAGAAATGTAATTCATATGCAAACCATTATTTGATTGGTAATTATCACAAAGTGCGCTATAAACACAGACAAATACTACTAAATACCACCAACAATCATTGAGACGATGCTGACTTTTGGAAAGCTATACAACTGTATTTCTTTTTTAAAGACAGAGAGATTGAAAATTACACTTCATCATCTCCACTCTACAACACTCTACTCCACTCTACGACATGCCACTTTATGACATTCCATTCCACTGTAGTATACAACACTCTACTGTACACCACTCCACTCTACAACACTCTACTGCACTCTATGCCCCTCCACTCTACGCCACTCTACAACACTGTACGATACGTCACTCCACTCCAGTGTACGACACGCCACTCTATCACTTGCCATTCCACTCTACAACACGACACTCCACTCTACGACACTCCATTCTACTCTATGACACTCCATGTCACTCCACTGTATGATATGCCACTCCATTGTATGAGATTCAATTTCACTTTACACCATTCCACTTTATGCCCCTCCACTCTAAGATACTGTCCGACAAGCCACTCTATGACATGGCACTCCACTCTACACCACACCACTCTATGCCCCTCCATTCTAAGACAATGTATGACAATCCATACTATGATAGACCACTCCACTCTATTGCACTGCACTCCACGCTACACCACTCAAATCTTCTTTACGCCACTCCACTGTACACCACTCCACTCTACAGCACTCTACGATACTCTGCTCCACTCTATGCTCTTCTTCCCTACAACATTGCATTCCACTGTATGCCACTCTATGACATTCTACTCCACTCTATACCACTCTACAACACTCTACGATACTCTACTACACTGCTAGACACTCTACGCTCCTGCACTCTTGAGACTCTACTACACTTTATACCACTGTATGGCACTCTGCTCTACTCTACAACACGCCACTCTATGACACGCCATTCCACTATACAGCACTCCACTCTCTGACACCCCATTCCATTTTACGACACGCCACTCCATTCTATTAGATGCCACTCCACTGTACGCCAATGTACGCCCCTTTGTGGAAACTAGCAGAAATCGCTGTTAGCATGAGCTGAAGCCATTTTGGTTATGGCAGCCATTTTAGTTAGCCATGTGCTGGCCATGTTCTTCTTGTCTCTTTACTGTTGCCTGCTTTTCTATTCTGCTTGAGTCATCAGTTACAGTTAACTCCTTCATCACTGAGCCAGAGCAATGTATGATCAGAAAGGCCTGTAGCTGCTAGAATACACCTGTTTTAGAATAGAACTGTCAGGCTGTTTTAACTGATGTAAGCAGAAATGTCTCCCCTCCCACTTTGTTGAGCAAGCAATTTTTGTATACCCATGTTAGTCAATAACTATTCTTGTATGTGCCAGTACCTCCCCTTTGAGTCTCCATGCTGACTATGCAACAAATGTATATATAAGGCCCCTAGCTTCTGTACTCGTTGAACAACCTCCTACAGTGGCCTGAGGGTACTGTATTGACGTAGTCTCCCTCATGTGAGGTTAATAAATCTATTTTCTTTGATATTACAGCTTCCGTGCCAATCTCTATTTGTTAGTCCAAGGACTTGAGTACGCAGAAGGGCGAACCCTTGTACTGGTGGGCTTCTAGAGAGTCTCACTCCCACAAATTGGCGCCCGTCACGTGGGGCTCATCAGGAGACGCAGTCACCCAAAAGAGTGGTCTCGACGGAGGTTTGGAATCTCGCTAAGGATGTACACTGCACGATGAGACCCTTCTCTTTGCAGACCAAAGTGCTTTTCCGATTTTCCCGATTTGACCCTCCAGGTGGTGACCGGTCTCCGACTGAGATCCCTTTTGGCGTTCGTCTTCCAGTGACCATTTCGTCGATTCAGAACTTGGCAGTTGGAGGCTGGAGACTTTTGTTTGGTAAGGTCGTTGGATGTGACACTTCTTGATTTGTTTGGCCAAAAATTCTGGTTTGATTTGGGTATATATAAATTGCAATTTATATAGGCAGGCAATGAGGAGATTTTTCTCTAATTTGTGAATTCTTGAACGGTACAGTTTGCGTTAAGTACTACTTTGTTATAATATTATATATACTATAATATTTTTGGCATGCCTGCTCCTAGCACACTTCATAGAATGTGTTGCTGTCTTGGTGGTACCAATATGGATTTACAAAGTACTCAGCTGACTCCCCTAGAGGGGATACCTAAATAGGTTTATGTACATTAAATATGGTATTTCTTCCATAATGTATAGTACACTGTGGAACAAATACACTAAAAAAAGGATCCTGATCTACGCGCTTAGTAAAATTAGTAAATGGTGATACGGAGCGCTTTTGAGTGTTCCACCAGCTCCATTGGTAATTCGGTGTATTTTGGAAAAGATCTGGGGTTAGAGCCTGTCTTTTTGAACATGGCACAGTCTGTGGGCTGCCTCTTGCTTTTGTCCTAAATGTTGATTTGTGGGTTGATTATGTGTTTGAGTGTCTATGTGGTTTGTGGACTGACACCAGTGGTGATGCTTGTGAAGTATTTGTTTGAGTGAGTAGCCACTGTGTTTTTTGTGTAAGAATGGCTTGCCTTAGCAAGCAGTGTTGTATGTTCTGAGTGTGTGGCCCCCTTCTTGAAAATGTCTGTAATGAGCTCAATTTGGTTTGTTGTCGTCATTGTGTTCTGCAGATGTCATTGGAAGAATTACACTTTAAAATTCAAAGAATAAATTGTATAACATATGCTAAATTGCTGCACGCGACTATTTAAAGTAAAGCAGTAACAAAGTATAGATGTCTGAACCTTCAATTATTATATCGCCCCAGTGGTAAAACACAAAATTTGAGTTAACCCTCAATAGGAAAAAATAGGCCTCACAGAAAGAAAAAAAAACGAATTTGTGTGTTTTACACAACTAGGACTCAATACAAAATGTTACAGCATTATCCTTAGATACATTATATTAAATATTAAAAGGCATTCACATTATCTGATTAATTAGTTGCTGCTAAAATAAAAGCGCCTCTTTTACCACATTGCAAAAAGATAGATTTTGACTGGCTTGGAATGCCTGGGTTTTAAATAGACTGAACCGTGCTCATTCCCGGTGCTAGAAAGAGAGCTTTTAAACAGCTGTTCAAAGCTGTCTGTCCGAAGGAAGCTGTCTGTCAGAACAGACGGAGGTAATCCATGGTTTACAAACTTTTTGATGACATTAGAATACAGCAAAGAGTTTTTCTCCTGAAGAAGCGTGGAAGTTAACACCTGCTGGTCGAAAAACACAGCTGAGTAAATAAAACATGGCTATGCCCGGGCACAAGCTACAGATCAAGCTGTGGGGACTAGGGTTTAAGTTAGTACAAAATGGTATCAAAGCACGTGCATTAAAGACCACTGATTTTGCAAAGTTAGAAATACAACTTCATTATTTTGGATAAAAGAGAAAGGATGAAAAGTAAAAACTTTCTTTCTTGTTGCTTTTCTACTAAGCACATCTGTGGATCTGATGGCAAATAATTCCTGCCCTCTAAAAAGTGATACAAACTTTTTCTGTTTCAGTAAAAAGCTTCTGTGCTTAGTGTTATAAATAAATGCATTTCCACAAAAAGGGTTAGTGACCATTATTCAAAAACTGACTACATGTAAAAAATTATTAAAAGTTATTGCACTAAAATCGTTTTTACATAATTGTGATCCCTATAATGTCTAATAACACAATTGTGACAATTCAATAATATTTAGCACTGTAGAAAATTACCCTGAGCAAAGTATGTATTCAGATTTCAATGTGCACATTAAGATTTCTATCTCCAACTGGTTAAAATATGTTGTTGCACCACATTAAAAGGTTGAATATTAGTTTATCTAACAACGCCAATATTACTGTCTCTTAGTGACAAACTTAAAATATGATTCCTAGTATGGCCTACTGGCTGCAGTCTGAAATGCACTTACAAGTTATGCAAAGAGCAGCTGTACAGACATGTGAATTACATTGCGCGCCTTAATGCACGATAGTTCTGAGCGAATTATGGCATTCTGAAAACTGAAATTTTGAGCCAATTTTTTAGGTGCTACAACGCACAATGCACAAGAAGTACATAAATAATTGAGAATACAAGTTGCATCCTACCTTTAAATTCTCAGCACACAGGCACGGAGCAGGAATGTCCTTCAGCCGTGCTTCTCGAGAGTTACTTTGAATTGAAAAGGCCACGTGGGAATAGCCTTGCACTGACATGGGACAGCAGGTTTAAGGGTCAGAGGTCGAGTTGTGTATTTAGCAAACTAGCAGGGCTAAGGGCAAGGCTTGCTCTGGCACTTCGACCTCTGAAAAGATTCCGAAGGAAGGGATGACAGCGCAGAGAGAGAAAGAGAAGCTTTGCTTATTATTTTTGGCAAAAGACCAGGCAGGTTCTGCGAAGTCATAAGAAAAGGAGAGGCAGTAGCGTATATGGGTCCTGTGTGGAGAACAGCTCTGCCATGCATATAGAAATAATGGTTTTAGTTTAAAGATTACTGTGCAAGGGCTAAAATAAGGAGGCAATGAAATTCAGTTTGCTTTCATGCGCCCTCATGTTAAACTAGTTCAATTGCTAAAGGAATTGGTAGTTGGTTATTAATGTTTTCTAGTTAGCTCAATGTGCTATTTGCCTCCTACAAGTCTGTTTGTGCCCAGCTGCCAAAAAGGGGGGTAAATATTATCGACAGGAGGTCACCTGTTTAGGTTACCTACTGTTGAATGGGGGAAAGGAGGCTAGCTCCTGGGCAAAATAAGGGTAAGCAAATTTATGTTCTCTCTCTTTTTTGTCTCACTCTCTCTCGAGCCTGTTTAAGCTGTCTAGGAATAGCCATGAGATAATTGGTTGGGCTCGCTTTAATTGAGCTGACAGCCCTTATTAGAGCTGGTGAATAGGGGGTTTTTTTCTTTGAAAATGATGTTACATAGTCCAGATCGTGAAAAGTAGAATGCACAAGGGTTCACAATGTTAGGAAAGACGCCCGTGTGATCCTTAGCAAACATTTTGAAGGAAAATATTGCTTTATAGGAGTTTGTTTGCCACAACAGGTTCTGCTGGAGAAATTCATGTACCCACTATGTTGAGGTTTTGTTAGTTATTTATGTAGTAAGGATCCCTGTTAAATTAGCAGTTTTTAGATTTTCATGCCGCGCCTATAACATGAGAGCATGGTCCTAAGCGTAAAATGTAGGTGTTTTTACGTAAGAAAAATAATTTTAGAAGTGTCTGCAGTCCTGTACAAGTAGTGGAAGGTTCATAAGTAGAAGTGTAGTGAACCATATGACTTATGAAACACAAGCTTGTTAAGACAAGAAGCACAAAAGAATGCTTGTTCTGAAAATTCCTTTTTGTTTTAGGTTCTTCAGATGAATAATATAGGAATACACAAATGTAAGGATTCAGAGTATGTCCGTATTGTTTTTCTTTTTCCCTAAGAATTTAGTAAATAAACACAGACTTCCTTGGCTGCTTGGGATTGGGAGAAACAAATCAAGTTGTGTAACGTTTTACTCTTGTCAGTTCATCAAAAGTTCCTTTTATACTCGCTAATAGGTCCAGGGTGTTTTTTTTTTTAACTCTCAGATAGATGAAGTGGTTCTTGGGTGCCCTGCTAATGTATGGGGCGCCCAGAGACTAAAGAAGTTTTCTGAAATAGAGTATCCTCTCTGTTGATAGATTATTTGTATGCCTTGTCTAAAGATCTTTTGTTCTGTCCACCAATAGATATCTGCTGCCCTACAACCATTGCCAGAGGGGCCCGGACATCAGATCCAGCCTGGGGAGTCAGCGCCGATCCAGCTTGGAGTCGAGGTAAAGGGAACCAGCACAGGCATTGCTGGCAACTAGGACCACAGTGAAGGTAGAAGGCCGGAAGCACTGGGCCCATGAAAGCGACGTGAAGCGTGTACCCCTGCCACTGTCTTGGACGAAAGACGGGGTCACAAATCAGGACGGAGAATTCTTTGCGTTGGTCCAGTTTTTGATGCCCAGCTGAGAGAGTCACAGACCGACAAGGACGGCAAAGAGGCTTTGCTTGAGGTGACCCCCTTTGAAACAAGGGTTGCTTCAGATTCTCCAGCATCAGGCCTCTGAGTCCTGGTCCTCAAGTGAATGCAAGTCTGCACCTCTGTTTGTTGATCGAGAGGTGCCTGGGCATACTAGGTACAATCTGTGGCCCAGACAAAAGAGCAGTGCGCCAGCGGAGCAACACAGGAGTTAGGGAAGGACCTGAGTTCAGGGTACAGGTGCTGTGCCTTTGGTGCCTGTTAGATTAAAGTGAAGAATACTGGTGCACTGCCTGAGACACTGGACAGGATCGTTGAGGGTGTTTGCCCTGGAAGGTGATTGCCCTATCCTGAAAGAAGAAACTTTTCCCTTAAAACTGGGCCGTGATTGTTTTCTTGAGTTGCAAGTTGTGCAGCTCCACCGTGGGAGAAGTGAACACTTGATGAACAATAAGAGCCTGCCTGTGAGGCTCAGACGGACACAGGGAGAAGCCTCCCCTCTGGCTGGTTGTACAGCGGCTTCTATTCTTCAAGTACTTTTCAGCAATGTACCCCT
Organism: Calotriton arnoldi; assembly: GCA_963921515.1. Lineage (NCBI taxonomy): Eukaryota > Metazoa > Chordata > Amphibia > Caudata > Salamandridae > Calotriton > Calotriton arnoldi. Next base: position 360,697 of record CAWUFW010000161.1, read on the forward strand.
TTGGTCGTCTCATTTTTGAGGAGGAGCAGCCCTTTGCGGCTCCTCGTCCTAATTCCCATGGCCCCGTTTGGTCCTCCTGGTCCCCTGAAGTGAAAATTGTTTTTGTGATAATCTGTGTATTCTCTTTAATACTAGTATTTGGAGTGCTGTTTATTCTGCAAGAGTAACGTTTTGTGCACACTTTGATAAATACTACTCTACCCTCCTCCTGAACATATCATTGGTACCCTAGCCCTCATAAAGAACAACACTGGAAGGTTTATTAAAAATGTTTTTATGTAGACATTGCATCCAACATGTGCTGTTGGCTATTTCCAATCGGCCTAAAACAACCACTGAAATTCATTCCGATATAGGAACTTAGACTTTAATTGGCTGGTTAGGGACATTGTTTGTTACTTGGGGCTGGAAACTGTTGACAATTCTATGTATATTCTTTGCGATCCTACTGTCATGCTGTCTATGCATACCATGTGGCCTGATGCTTTATTCCCTTTGTGTCTCTACTTGTATACCTACCAATCGCAACATTAAGAATGTGAACGCCCAATATGTATTAGACCAAGAAGTTAGCAATATGATAAGAATAGATGTGTAAGATATTTTCTATATTCCTTCTAGATCATAGAGATGTCTTCAGCTAATGCTAAAAGGGTCATCTGTGGAAACTAGCAGAAATCGCTGTTAGCATGAGCTGAAGCCATTTTGGTTATGGCAGCCATTTTAGTTAGCCATGTGCTGGCCATGTGCTTCTTGTCTCTTTACTGTTGCCTGCTTTTCTATTCTGCTTGAGTCATCAGTTACAGTTAACTCCTTCATCACTGAGCCAGAGCAATGTATGATCAGAAAGGCCTGTAGCTGCTAGAATACACCTGTTTTAGAATAGAACTGTCAGGCTGTTTTAACTGATGTAAGCAGAAATGTCTCCCCTCCCACTTTGTTGAGCAAGCAATTTTTGTATACCCATGTTAGTCAATAACTATTCTTGTATGTGCCAGTACCTCCCCTTTGAGTCTCCATGCTGACTATGCAACAAATGTATATATAAGGCCCCTAGTTTCTGTACTCCTTGAACTACCTCCTACAGTGGCCTGAGGGTACTGTATTGACGTAGTCTCCCTCATGTGAGGTTAATAAATCTATTTTCTTTGATATTACAGCTTCCGTGCCAATCTCTATTTGTTAGTCCAAGGACTTGAGTACGCAGAAGGGCGAACCCCTGTACTGGTGGGCTTCTAGAGAGTCTCACTCCCACACCTTCACTGTAAGAAGAGCCACTCTATGTTACAACACTCCACTCTATGCCCCTCCACTCTAACACACTGTACAACTGGCTACTCTATGACACACCACTCCACTCTATTATACAACATTCCACTGGAATCTACTCCACTCTACTCTACTCTACAACACAACATGCTTCTCCAGTCTACACCACTCCACGCCACTCTACGATACTCTACTCGACTCTACGCTCCTCCACCCTCCTCCACTGTACGACACTCTACTCCACTCTATGCCACTGTACAACACTTTACTCCACTCTATACCACTCAACAATATTCTACTACACTCTATGCCACTTAATGATACTCTACTCCAGTCTACGACACTCTACTCCACTCCACCACAGTCTAAAAATCTCCACTGTACAAAACTCCACTCTACAACACTCCACTCTACGACACTCCACTCTATGACACTATCCTCCACTGTATTCTATGCCACTCCTCTCTATGCCAGTCCATGCTGCTGTATTCACTCTATGCCACGCTGTCACATTCAAAGACACTCCACTCAGTGACACTCCACTCTTCAATCAATCAATCATTCAGAAGTTTGTAAAGAGTGGCTACTGACCCTTGAGGGTCTCAAGGCGCTGAGGGGGGGCTGCTGATCCGTCTAGGCGTGGAGGTTCAGTCAAAGAGCCAGGTCTTGTGATACTTCTTGAATTGGGTCAGCGACGGAGATTGCCTGAGGTGGAGGGTCAGGGTGTTCCAGGTCTGGCGTCTCTCCACTCGATGACTCTCTACTCAATGACACTACACTTTAATCTATGACACTCCACACCACTCCACTGTACAACACTCCACTCTTATGATATTCTACTCTACGACACTCCATCCCACTTCACTCTATGACATGGCACTCTGCTCTACGACACGCCACGATTCTCCAGTTTACAACATGCCACTCCAGTCTATGAGATTCCACTCAGCTCTACGCCCCTCCCCAATAAGACACTGTACAACACAACACTGTACTCACTCTATGCCACTCTGTGACAATACATTCAACTACACTCCACTCGATGACAGTGTACTCGACGACACTCCACTTGACAACACTCCACTCTACAACTCTTCACTCTACAACTCTTCACTCTACAACTCTCCAATCTACGACACGCCATTCCAATCTACAACATGCCACTCCACTCTATGATACTATACTCCACTCTAAGACACTCCACTCTACGACATGCTACTCCAGTTTACAACATGCCATTCCAGTCTACGAGATGTCATTACACTCTACGCCACTCCAATTTACGCCCCTTCACTCTAAGACACTCTACGGCACACCACTCTATGACACAGCACTTCGTTATAAGCCACTATAGTGGAGAAGTGTGGCTCAATGGTTAGAGCGGCAGACCCTGATGCAGAGATCTGGCCCGGGACCAGGGTTCAATTCCCGCCTCGGCGGGTCTTGGGCTCAATTTCCTCGGACCTGATAATTCTCACCTCGGTGCCTATTCTAATCATGGGTCCCACTCTGCAACTCTGGGCAATAGCTTGCTTAATCTCCACAACGGCCCCAACAGCGCTGGGATGCCTGGCTTCACCCTGGGGGTGCCCAGGAGTGGACATTTCACAGGGAAAAGCCAGGAAGGGTTCCACAGCGGTATGCGTACAGCGCCAGGACACCCCTTTGGGGGTATAAGTGCGCTTTACAAGTACAAATTTCATTTCATTTCATTTCACTCAACTCTATGCCCTTCCACTATAAGATACTGTATGACATGCCATTCTATGACGCGCCACTCCACTCTATTGTACGACACACTACACCACTCTACTCTACATATGATATGACACTCTACTCTACGCCCCTCTATGACACTCTACAATACTCTACTCTACTCTATGACACTATACGCTCCTCCACTCTATGAAACTGCACTCCACTCCATGCCACGCTATGACACTGTACTCCACTCTATACAACTGTACGACACTCTACTACACTCTACGACTCTCTATTCCATTTTTTGACAATCTACGCTCAACAGTATGACACACTACTCCACTTTTTGCCTCTCTACGACACTCTACTCCACTGTATGCCAATTTCTGACACTGTACTCCACTCTACCACAGTCTACAAAATGCCAATCTACAACACTCCACTCTACAACACGACACTCCACTGTACAACACTCCACTCTATGACACTCTCATCCACTGTACTCTATGCCACTCCACTCTATGCCACTCCACAAGACTCTACTCACTCTAAGCCACTGTACGACACTCCACTCGACGACACTGCACTGTGTGACATTCCACTCTACGACAGTGTACTCTACTTTAAATACAATAAGATATCACTGTAGTAGTGTATTATAAACTTACCATGTACTATGAAGCTACCATAAGGCACATGTTTAACTTACATTACACTTACCTTTTATCTCTATATTAATTTCAATGTTGTATTTCTGATACCCCCCCCAAAAAAAGATTAATATTGGCACAAGCTCTTTATTTCTTTTAGATATTTGGTTAGTTTTGAAAAGAACTTTTTTTCCTTCCTTTTTTTCTTTAACTGTTTTCTGTACGGTTTTTTTCCATGACCAACCAACAAAAAAAATATTACCAGGAAACAGGAGGAAAACAAAGGAGAAAACAAAAACTAAGTATGTTGTGGAGGATACTGGTGAGCCATGACAAGCTCATGGAGTATGGTGAGATCTGTCAACGCTGCAACAATTATTGTTTGGCACAGAAGAGAGTATGTTGCAGTACTGGCACACTGGTCCACAATTTGTCTATTCTGTCTCAATGTCTCAACTGGCACAGGACAGATGGAGGTCCTGCCAACTCTGAAGAGGTTGATGGTCTTGGAATAGCCATGAAGTGGCCATTGCCAATGTTGTTGCTGAAGCCTTTTCCAACTCCTTCTCACCCCTTCTTTCGGCCTCGCCAACCTGGTTGAATGGATCGCCTACAGGTGTTTGAGCATTCCTAAAATACTGAAAGAGTACTGTTTCATGTTGCCATGAGAAATGACCTTTTTTACAAAGATTGTCAGTTACCAATTTGGCATTTATCTTCTTCTCTCCAGCTGGCAAGGAGAAAAACTCCCAGACAACAGAATCTTTCAGCATCTTCCTCCGCTCCACCTCTGGTTCCTCCTCTTGCATTCTTTGCTCTTCCTGTCCTTCCTCCTTCTCAAGTAGTACAAGATCTTGTTGGTCGGCCATTTGAGTGTAGAAATGTCACAAAGGTGGGTTTAAAGGACAAGATTGTCCTTCTGGGAATAAGTACAACCTTCACATTTGAAAATCTCACTAGAAATGGGGGAAAAGGGTGTAAACCTCCTGTTTCCTATAATAGACAGACTTCTAAGTCAATGAAGTGCTGTTTAACAAAACACAAAAGTACCACAGTACTAATACAAAAGTATATAGGAAGTACCGCAATACTTACGAAAGACAAAAAATAAATTATATATGACAAAATCAACATACACATAATGTAGGGTTGCTCTTACAACACCCTTTGGTTTGTTTTTAAAGTAAACATATTTGATAAGAAAAAAAAAGAAGTCAAGCATTATGTCATTGATTAATAGCACCAAGTGGGCTATAAACACAGCCCAATACTACTAAATACCAAGAACAACCATAGAGACTAGGGTGACTAGTAAATACCAGCAACAACCATTGAGACTGTGCTGACTATTGAAAAGCAATAGAACTATATTTCTTCTGCAAAGAAATACCAGATAAATGGAAAATTATACCTCATCTGATCCATCTATATATGTTTCTACATAAAACAGGTACATTTTTATGTGGATTTGTATGGCTGTTCTGAAAAACAATGATGGATTTACTTTGTGTTATGTTGAAAAAAATCATAAATTTAAAAAAGCATTCAAATTCTATGAAAAGACAAAGGTTTAAGCTTTTTATATTTAGGAAAAGTTAATGTATTACTTATATACAAAACCAACTTAAACTGCACAAACTTTAGAAATTCTAAAGTTATTGTCAGAACACACAGTTACAATTTGTGCCCTAGCCAAAATGTGCTGTAACTTGCGTACTTCGGTACACACTGCTGTGAACTCACTAGGTATACTATATTAACTATAACTTGGCACTCTACCATGTACAGTGTTCTCATAAATGATGTTGTTAGACATTTCATGAGTCTGGTTATGAATGCTATCATTTAACATGCTATAAGTAATGTAATATTGAAAGCTATAATCAGTGCTTAGAGAAGACACCCCCACTGGGTAGTTATAATTAGGACCACATTTCCACAGTACATTGATTTTTTTGATGTGCTAATAACCTTGATGAAGTTTGACAAATCTTCAGGAAATGTTCTAAAAAAGTCTCACCCACCTCAGCTTCTCCTGGAAAGTTTAGGGGTCATCCATCAAGAGGGGGCCGCGAAAAGGGGGGATGTCTAAAACGTGTTTTCCCCATTAAATTTCCATATTTTAAAATTAAACAGCAATACCGCAAAAACTGATCAGAATTTCACCAAATTTGTCAGAAAGCTAGATCTTGATCTAGAAAGCTTGCTTTTTATAATTTCGTGTACATCTGTTCAGTAGTTTTTGAGCAATTAAGGTTTAAAATGTATGCGCCACGAAGAATCTGCAGACCCGACCGATCTAAAGATAACATCTGATTGCCTGCTACCACAGCAACAAAGATGTAGCGGCAGCTATTTTAGGACTTGGGACTTGGTCCCCTGTCCTGCAAAAATATAAAATAAAAACTTAGGAGCGCAGGGTAGGAATACCCTGTCCCCTAGGTCTGGTAGGGGTCCCAGAGTGCCAAAAAACCATATATTTTTTTAATAGATACCACGAATCTGTGGATCAGTGGTCCCTTTAAAAAAGGGCGCCCTTTTGCAATATAAGCTCTCCCCCAGGGGGTGAGCGCCCTCTCTCCCCAAGCCATTTTAAGGCCCCAGGGACCCCATCTCCTGGGGCTGCCTTCATTTTAATGCAGAGCAGGGTGAGCAGCCCCCCTCCCAGAGGCACTCTATGGCCCCAGAGACCCCATACCCAGGGCCTGGTTGCCTTTTTATGGGGAGTTGGGCATGAGTCCCACACCCCAGGGCCAAAGCTATTTTTGGTTGGAGATGGGGGCATGGAGCCCCCTTCAGTGAGCTATCCTATGCTTTGGGAACCCCATTTTTCAGGGCCTGATGACATACAGTGTCCTGAGGACTCTATCCCACAGGACAATGTGATATTCCATATCCAGGAGAGTGTGGGCAGGGAACACAAATCTAAATCTCTTCCCTCACTCTCACGGGCAGGGAACACAGCTTTGCTCTTGCCCTGAAGGAGCAGAACAAAAAGCTGCTCTCGCCGGTTGGAGCAAGGCTACATAGCTGACTCCCAATGCACCTAGGATGGAAAGTCGTCAGGGCCTGCAGCAGTCTTTGGTCTACCCTGTGGCCCCCAAGAATAAAACAAGATGTGTTTGCCCCGGGAGGCAATGAGGCACCCATGGTAAAATGAAAACTGCCCGGACCCCTCTGGCACCCAGGATGGGTGTTAGCTGGGGAGCCGACAGTGGCTGGTGAGTCCTTAGGGCTATCCCCCAGCCCACAACATTAAAAACCGTGTGGGTGTCCCAGGCGGCACCCAGGCACTCACAGTACAATGGAAAATGTTCGGCTCCTGCCAGATCCCAGAATGGGTGTTGACTAGGGAGCCGGTAGGGGCCAATGGGCCTTGGGGTTCCCCCTACGACCTCAAAGTGTTCATGAAGTGTGGGACTCCTAAGTGGTACCGGGACACCCAAAAAAAGACAGAAAAAGGAATAATAAATGAGCGGCAGGAGCTGCTTATTTAATATTCACTGCTTCAGGGACAGAGCGCCCAATCATTGCATATACTTTTGTTCCTGGTGGGGCCACTAGAAGTGGCTGGGGCATCACCAACCATTTTTGTAATGTTTTGGAGGGCTGAAGGGAGCGCAGCAGCCCCCCAGGACCATTAAAAAAAATCACAGTAATGCTCCTGGGTCATTGAATCCATGACCCTAGGAGAGCTTACAAATATTTTTAAGCAGTCTGAGCTGAAGCTGTATGCTCTTCAGCTGGAGTGCAGGAATTCCTTGTGGTTGGTTCTATAGCTGCATTTTTTGGCCTGGAAAGTGTTAAAAAAAGAGGGTTGGGCACCGGTCATAGGCCTTGCAAAGTCTGGAACGGGGAATTGTGCGACTGCAGTGTGGGGGGCTGGAACGGTGATGGACATCTGACTTTACATTAAAAAAAGTCATGGAAATTTGGTTAAATTAAGTTAAAGTGACATTATAGTTTGAAATTGAAATAACATATTTCTTTACAATAAGAAAAATCTTAGAAATTCACTGAAAAAACAAATGTTAATGGAGTTATTTAGTTAGGTGAAATTGTTAGTGAAAACATAACATTTGAAAGTAAATCACGGGAATTCACCAAATACAGTTATCTCAAGTAACTGTACATCGTGCCGTAAAGTAACTTTAACTCACACTTTTATCATGCTCTGCTAATTACCACACATATTAAATCACTCATGACATCCTCTATGACATCATTGATAACATCACTGCAACATCTGAAATGACATAAATGATGACAACACTGTGCATGGTGGGGCACGAGTTATAGTTACTTTAGGGCACGAGGTATAGTTACACATATATACATATTCAAAGAAAAAAAATCAAAGGTTAAAGTGACAGTATAGTTAGGTGAAAATGTCAGTTAAAGCATACCATTCTATGTTCATTTTATATTCCATTCATGTATTCAGTGCACTCAGCTAAGGCTGAGTGCACTGAATACAAGCAACAACTTAACAGCTTATTAGCAAGCACATGTAGTGTGCAAGCTACCAAAATCAGTGTAACAGTAAGGGTGCCATGGGTTATGGCACCAACAATTGGCAAAACTGTTGGGGGCTGTGGACGGCTCCACAGCTAGCACCCATAGTGGTGCTGGTGGGAGCCGGCTGTTACTTTGCTCCTGCCCGGGATGGAGCAGCATTTTTCTGTGCTTCTGTCCGGGCAGTAGTAAAGATCTGTTCCCTGCCCAAGAGAGTGTGTGCAGGGAACTGCAGTATCCTGGGGGACGGGATCCCATATCGGTCTCTAATAAAGTTTTTACAGGTGGTAGTGTAGTATCACATGTATTTTTGTGCCTCTCTATTCCGGATAAGACTTTAAATCTTGGTGAAAAACATACTGAATGCAGTCTGTAACTATTGGCGGTTGAAAATTTGATTTGTTAAAATATGATTCATTGTTTTTAAAATTCAAAAAAGTGCATTTCTTTAACATGGGGAAGCACTTCACCTTAGTACATCAGACTATATCACTGCATAGACAGACATTTAATACAAGTGATCATTTTTAGAAACATTCATTGCTCGACCCCCACTGCCAATGCCGTTAGTGAACTAAGAGGCAAAGAAGTAATCATATAAACTGTAAATGTGGCCTATATTCTTATTATAGATGGAGCAGCATTATAGTCTATTAAATGAAAAATAAAAGGTGTTGTACAGCATGCACCCTGAACCCAAGTATGTAAAAGTGCGCTCATGTGATAATAAAGAAAACAGAGGCTTTGTTAAATAACATATTTGCCGAAGATCACACAATTTGGACAAGTAGGGAAGCTGGTATTGATTCCAGGTTATCTGGTTTCACAATTTGAATACCCAGGGACCCGATGGGTAGCTCTCTCTTTCTCCCCTGTTTACATCAAAGGTCACTGTTTTTTCTTTCATTCTTAGCTCACGACAAGAAAAACTGACAAAGGCATAGCAGACCAGACTCAGGGCCCCAGACCCAACTACAAAGCCAAGAATGTATTTATCTGGGAGTTGTCGCACCCCAAACAGCCCCCTTGAAGCTACGCCCTTGTTGAAAGGTGAGCCTCCTGGCAGTAATCACCATCAAGGTACTACGCAAGTGCCGTCTCAAACACCTGTTGGCCACAGGTTTTTTCATTCCCCATTTCCATAACAACTTTAATTCTCGATTTTGGTGTTTTAAAATGACATGGGGCCCGATTCACAGAACTAACTTAAGACAAAATCCTAAACTTACTACCATTTTGGTATTCACAGAAGGCACTTACTCATTTTGGTACTCACAGAAGGCACTTACTCATTTTGGTATTCACAGAAGGCACTTACTCATCAATGAGGAAGTGCCTTCTGTGAATACCAAAATGAGTAAGTTACTCAAAATGAGTAACTTACTCATTTTGAGTAACTTACTCAATGGGGAGGGCGCCGCAGCGACCCTCTCTTTATGCAGATGGGGAGGGGGGGATTGTTGGTGCAGCCAGTAAAAGGCAGGCGAGCACTGCGCTGCATGGTAGTAAAGTTCCATGTCCGGGGTACCCAGACCACCCATAGAGTAGGGGAGCGTAAGAATATCCCATCTGACCCGGGGTTGTTTACCGGCCCAGGCTAAGTGGATCAGCAGAGATTTAATGCATTTAAAGAAGGGGGCTGGGGGAATCATCGGTATGTTTAAAAACAAGAACAGGAACCGAGGGAGGACCACCATTTTCATTAAAGAGATGCGACCAATGAGGGACAATGGGAGGCACACCCATCTATTGACATTGTCTTCAAGTTTAGCGACCGCCCTGCCATAATTCTCGCTGAATACCACTTCGGAATTCGTGTGCACCTGAATGCCCAAATAGCGCACAGAGTCAGAGGTCCAATGTAATGGGAATTCCAGTTCGATGGGTTCCATGGCCGGCATGAGGGGGAAAATGGTGGACTTGGTCCAATTGATCCGGAGACCAGAGAATTCACCGTAACGTACCACTTCCCTCAAAACCGGGGATAGGTGGGTCTCAGGATCTCTGATATACAAGAGAGTATCGTCGGCACAGGTGGAAATTATTAGGTTATATCCGGGGAAACGTATCCCTCTATGGCTATGATACTCCCTAAGTACGCACGCCAAAGGCTCGGCTACAATGGCGTAGAGGGGAGGCGACAGCGGGCACCCCTGACGAGTACCCCTAGAAATTTTATAGGGGGAGGTGACCAGATTACCCACCCTGACCCTGGCTGTCGGGGAGTTATATAGAACTGACACAAGCTGGGAGAAGAGGTCGCCAACACCCATCCGCCTTCAGACCAGCATCATAAAGTCCCACTCAACCGAATCAAAGGCCTTCTCGGCATCCAAAAATATCGCGGCGGCCTTGACTTCGGGATTAGTGTGTTGGATGGCTCCGAATACTGTGCGCAAGTTATGGGTCAGGGTGCGTCCCAGCACAAATCCCGCCTGTTCCGGACTGACCAATGTTGGCACCAATGGAGCTAAGCGGTTGGCAAGTATTTTGGCAAATAATTTGGTGTCGACATTCAACAATGAGAGCGGTCTATACGATGAGCATTCATCTAGAGGGTTGCCTGGCTTTGGGAGGGCGACTAGCAGGGCCTCCCACATAGACGAAGGCATCATCCCACTCTCTCCCATTTCTTTGAATAAAGTAATCAAGTGGGGGACAAGGAGCTCTCTAAACTCCTTGAAGAAGGCCACAGTGAAGCCATCTTGCCCAGGAGCGCTTCCCGCTCGCATAGATTTCAACACGTCGTGAATTTCCCATGCCTCGAGTGGCCTCATCAAGTATTCCCTGTGTTCATCCGCCAACCACGGACGTTTGATGTGTACCAGGTGGCTACGTCGCTCCCTCCTGTCAGTCTGGCTAGATAAAGTTCGGAGTAATAGTCTCTAAATCTATCAGCAATGGCATCGGGATCGCGCAGTACCTCGCCGGTGGCTGCACGAATTTCTGTGACCCCAGTCGCCTCCCGTCTACCCCTCAGGACAGCCGCGAGTGTAGCACCCGGGCGCTCACCTTCCCCGTAAGTTTTAGCTATGGCATACTTCCCTAGAAATTTGACTTCTCTGTCGGCAGTTTCATGATATTCATCCAGTGTAGACTTTAATTTTTCCGCCACCTGGTCGGCTCCGACTACTAAGGCCTCCCTCTCGAGGGCGGCTAGTTTCCTTTCCAGAGCTACCAGGTATTCCCTGATGGAGCGGAGCACCCCCGAATGTTTAGTCATAGCGATCCCTCTAATATAGACCTTAAAGGCCTCCCATGTCATAGCGACTAGAGGAACAGAGCCAATATTAGAGTCAAAGAAGATCTCGATGGCTTCCGCCATTTCGGTCTTGAACACATTGTCTAGTAGGGCATAGGGCGGGAACCTCCAGGTAAAAGGAGCAGGCTTTTTCGATGGGGTATCGAAGTTTAATTGGACAGGAGAGTGGTCTGAGTATGAGCGTGGGTGAACCTCACACCCGCAAACCGCAGTGAAAAGGGAGCCAGTGACAAACCAATAATCAATCCTAGTATACAGATTGTGCGGGGCTAAGTAGTGCGTGTAACCTCCCGCTCCACTATTTCTGGAGCGCCACACATCTACCATACTTAATTCTGTGATTGCATCCTCTACGGTTTTAGCCGATAACGATTGGCGCCGCACTGGGCCCCCGGAGCAGTCTAAAGCGGGATTAAGGGTACAATTAAAATCGCCTCCCCAAACCATCGGAAGAGATGCCCATCGCCGCAAGCGCACTAGGAGCCCTCTAAAAAATTGCGGGTTATCAAAATTGGGGCCATATACATTAACCGTAATGAACTCCATTCCTTTCCCCTTAATCTTGGAAATTGCAAATCTACCCTCCCCATCAGTCTCTAAAGCCTCAAGGGAAATACCGCTTCTAGGGTTGATCCATGTGAGCACCCATCGAGCATGCGTGGAGTAGCCTGCAGCGTGGAAGGCACCATGCCGCCGTCTGTTAGTCAGCATCTGGGAGTCAGTGGGTATATGAGTCTCCTGCAGGAGTGCAACGTCTATACTGTGTCTGTTGAAGTAGGCAATCACTTTCCTAGTTTTCCAGAAATCGTTTAGGCCCCTAATATTCCAAGTTAAGAGCTTCAGCCTATCGCCCTAGTGTCAACATAAGGGATCATTTCAGCAGGAATGTCACATCCATGTCTAGATGGGGGTACCCTCCTGCACCCCGCCCCACCTCGAGGCGTCCCTGTTGAAGTGGAAGAACGCAAGGTACACTCTGTGACCGAAAAAAGACAATTTAAAAACAAACAATACTTAGAATTACCCACTTGCCACCCACGCCATGCAAACCCCAAAATAGCATAGACGACACTCCCCACCCCCCACCCTCCCAAATAAAGACCATAAACCAGCAAGAACAGTACGATGAGTAACACACGGGGGCGGATGTTACCTTACTACCGCAAAGAACCCTACAAGGACAGAAACATAGTAATGCCATCGAATACACATCTGGTACATCCATGCTTAATAATGACAAAGCTGTTCTCACATCAATAATAGTCCGGCGCCCACTGTCCATGTGTATAGGATAGAGTATCTGCCATCTGGGCCCACAGTCGAGACGATGTAACAAGTCCCTACCCCACCAAACAACATTTTAATTAAACAATACTTGCGATACGCTGGCTTCGTGGCTCAGGAAGAACAGAAGCAAAGAGCCGGGCTTAAGATCGCAATCCGATGGATGCAAAGGGGAGGGCAGGGTTGCACCTGGCGCCTCTGCGAATCCTAAGCAAGAGGTATGTAGAGGAGGCCGTGCTATTCCTCTTCTCCAGTTGCACCATCAGCTGCCTCATCCAGCCCCTCGGTTTCTCGGCCACGCCCCGTCGTCTTGAGAAGATCCTTCAAGGCTTTCTGTAGCGATTTAGGGTCGAGAAAGATTCTGGATTGGCCGTTCATATTGACCCTCAGCCTGACAGGGTACAGCATGGCGTAATCGATGTTCTGATCCCGTTGGCGCCGTTTCAGAGGAGCAAATTGGCGTCTGGCTTCCTGCACCTTCATGGTAAAGTCTGGGAACAGTGAAATCATGGCACCCTCGAACTGCAGGACTCCTTGAGCTCTGGCCTGCTTTAGGGCAGCATACCTGTCCCTATAGTTTAGGAGCTTCGCAATTACTGGGCGCGGCGTAGCCCCCGGAGGAGGTCTAGGGCCAAGCGAGTGGTGTGCACGCTCCACCACAAAGATGTCCGAGAAAGTTTCACGACCTAGAATTCTGACCAGCAGTTTTTCAATGAACACCTCCATGTTGCCGACAAAAGTGGATTCCGGCAGCCCCGTGATTCGTATATTGCTTCTCCTGGATCTCGCCTCCAAATCTTCTGCCTTCTCCTGCAGCGCGGTTAGTGTTTTTGCTAACTGCTTTTGGGCTGTGTCAACTTCCGACTGCGCTTCCTCCACTTCAGAGACTCTCCTCTCGGTCATGTCGATACATTCAGCGTGTTTGTCGAGGCGCTCCGACATTCTGTCCATCCGGTATGCAAGAGTATCGATTTTCCCGTCTATGGTTGAGAGGCTTTTCTGTAGGCTTTTCTGCATCGCCGCGAGTATCTGCTTAAGGTCCCCTGTTGCCTCCTCCGTCATATCGGCCTGCTCCGCAGGAGGGTGGGCCCCCTCTGTGTCTCTGGACCTCGATTTACGTTGCTCGAATTGCAGCTTGGATTGGGTTCTGTCCACCTTGCCCATGCTGGGCCGCAGGAAGGGAGGGCCCCAACACCACCCAATCCTGTTTCACTTGAGCACCAGGCACAGGACCAGGGAAGAACACGGGCTTCACTCTTCAATGGCTGAGGCCCAATGTAGTCGTAGAGAATGCCAGCTAGCCGGGCGCACCAGGCTCTCACTGCAGGCAACGCAGTCGAGGGGACCACTCTAGCGCAACTGAAGCGAGCACCCACCAGTTCTCCTCTGGGCTGACTACCAGGAAGTGAGCCCTAGGCAAGCAGGGGGCGAGGACCCTTCCAGGGTGCAGGCAGGGCTTCGCAGGGCAGCAATGCCAAATAGAGCCGGGGCTGAGTTAATTACATGTCCAAGCACACCCAGGAAATCACACAATTTAGGCAGCTATGCACATGTCCCAAGCAGATGGAGCCTCAGAACCCACTGCAGGAGATCCCAGCTCCCCGATCCTCACGACATTGCTCCGCAGTATGCCACGATAAGAATCCCAGCCGGGTTGTTCTGCACAGGCAGCAGGGCCTCTCAAGACAAAGCCAGCGCCGCCGCGCGCAGCAGGATGCCAGCCGCTGGGCCCACTTAGCAGGCAGATCCGGTGATCTCTCGCAATGCAGCTGCGTAGCGGTAAGGCCTATTCCGGCACATTACCTCGAGGCGTCTCAATGTAGCAGGATGGCGTCTCCAATCCTGGGGCGGGCAGCACAGGGCACTTTCAGACCCCCAGGGCCCCGGCACCGTCCCAGGCGAGCGCACCGCACTCACGCACCAGACTTCGGCGGCCGGCCGCAGGGCCGTCAGCCAGCAACCGCCACACAGCCCAGTAGTCGCAACCCCGCCAGGTCTCGTTCCTGGGGGTCAGCCGGTCTGACGTGCGCCCTCCGTTCGCCAGCGTAGTCACAGGAGGCAATACCAGTGTTTGTAGCAAATTATTGTTCCCACAGCCGCGTTTAGGCCACACGTTCTCTCCGAGGCCCTGTGACCCTCTAATCCGCTCACGCAGGCAGGCCCAGGCGGGGATCGCGGCCAGTCAGGATAGCGTGGGAGCCGCAAGCACAGGCCATAGTCACCTCAGGTCCCCCGAGCACTTAGTTTACGGCCGAAACCTCATCGATCCATGGCACTGTCTCGGGATGCCTCCTGCCGCCAGTCTGAGCTTACAGGGAGTGCATGGATGTAGGATAAATATCGGATCGTAGCGATGACTCGCGGAGCTCGCTCAAAGCGCGGCCATCTTAGGCTCCGGCAAGCTCCGCCTCCCGCCTACCTTGCACATTGCCCTTGTGAAAGGAGCATACTGCCAGAGATCAAGCCTTAGGCACAGATTTGCTAAGCAAAACCAAAGGGGATGATGGACGGAGTGCTGAACATTGCAAGCACTCACCCCCAGTCAACTGATCTGGGTTTAATCCATCATCATTCTTTAGCTCACTCCACCACCCCAGTTCAGACATGGCCATATGCAAATCAGTCTGACCCTGTGCCTCATGGGAACAGTCCAGCCCGAACTGCCAAGCCATGTCTTCCCTGGACCGGAAACAAGCATCCTGGGACCGGTTTATGGCTTACAGCCGTCATCAGCCAGGCTATCTTGAATCCAGTGGCAAAGTGAGCAAGGGACCCACGTCTGGGCATACCCTGCCAACTTAGGGCGTACATAGCAAAACCAAAGGGGATGATGGACGGAGTGCTGAACATTGCAAGCACTCACCCCCAGTCAACTGATCTGGGTTTAATCCATCATCATTCTTTAGCTCACTCCACCACACCAGTTCAGACATGGCCATATGCAAATCAGTCTGACCCTGTGCCTCATGGGAACAGTCCAGCCCGAACTGCCAAGCCATGTCTTCCCTGGACCGGAAACAAGCATCCTGGGACCGGTTTCTATCTTACAGCCATCATCAGCCAGGCTATCTTGAATTCAGTGGCAAAGTGAGCAAGGGACCCACGTCTGGGCATACCCTGCCAACTTAGGGCGTACATAGCAAAACCAAAGGGGATGATGGACGGAGTGCTGAACATAGCAAGCACTCACCCCCAGTCAACTGATCTGGGTTTAATCCATCATCATTCTTTAGCTCACTCCACCACCCCAGTTCAGACATGGCCATATGCAAATCAGTCTGACCCTGTGCCTCATGGGAACAGTCCAGCCCGAACTGCCAAGCCATGTCTTCCCTGGACCGGAAACAAGCATCCTGGTACCGGTTTCTGGCTTACAGCCGTCATCAGCCAGGCTATCTTGAATCCAGTGGCAAAGTGAGCAAGGGACCCACGTCTGGGCATACCCTGCCAACTTAGGGCGTACATAGCAAAACCAAAGGGGATGATGGACGGAGTGCTGAACATAGCAAGCACTCACCCCCAGTCAACTGATCTGGGTTTAATCCATCCTCATTCTTTAGCTCACTCCACCACCCCAGTTCAGACATGGCCATATGCAAATCAGTCTGACCCTGTGCCTCATGGGAACAGTCCAGCCCGAACTGCCAAGCCATGTCTTCCCTGGACCGGAAACAAGCATCCTGGGACCGGTTTCTGGCTAACAGCCGTCATCAGCCAGGCTATCTTGAATCCAGTGGCAAAGTGAGCAAGGGACCCACGTCTGGGCATACCCTGCCAACTTAGGGCGTACATAGCAAAACCAAAGGGGATGATGGACGGAGTGCTGAACATTGCAAGCACTCACCCCCAGTCAACTGATCTGGGTTTAATCCATCATCATTCTTTAGCTCACTCCACCACCCCAGTTCAGACATGGCCATATGCAAATCAGTCTGACCCTGTGCCTCATGGGAACAGTCCAGCCCGAACTGCCAAGCCATGTCTTCCCTGGACCGGAAACAAGCATCCTGGGACCGGTTTCTGGCTTACAGCCGTCATCAGCCAGGCTATCTTGAATTCAGTGGCAAAGTGAGCAAGGGACCCATGCCTGGGTATACCCTGCCAACTTAGGGCGTACATAGCAAAACCAAAGGGGATGATGGACGGAGTGCTGAACATTGCAAGCACTCACCCCCAGTCAACTGATCTGGGTTTAATCCATCATCATTCTTTAGCTCACTCCACCACCCCAGTTCAGACATGGCCATATGCAAATCAGTCTGACCCTGTGCCTCATGGGAACAGTCCAGCCCGAACTGCCAAGCCATGTCTTCCCTGGACCGGAAACAAGCATCCTGGGACCGGTTTCTGGCTTACAGCCGTCATCAGCCAGGCTATCTTGAATCCAGTGGCAAAGTGAGCAAGGGACCCACGTCTGGGCATACCCTGCCAACTTAGGGCGTACATAGCAAAACCAAAGGGGATGATGGACGGAGTGCTGAACATTGCAAGCACTCACCCCCAGTCAACTGATCTGGGTTTAATCCATCATCATTCTTTAGCTCACTCCACCACCCCAGTTAAGACATGGCCATACGCAAATCAGTCTGACCCTGTGCCTCATGGGAACAGTCCAGCCCGAACTGCCAAGCCATGTCTTCCCTGGACCGGAAACAAGCATCCTGGGACCGGTTTCTGGCTAACAGCCGTCATCAGCCAGGCTATCTAGAATCCAGTGGCAAAGTGAGCAAGGGACCCACGTCTGGGCATACCCTGCCAACTTAGGGCGTACATAGCAAAACCAAAGGGGATGATGGACAGAGTGCTGAACATAGCAAGCACTCACCCCCAGTCAACTGATCTGGGTTTAATCCATCATCATTCTTTAGCTCACTCCACCACCCCAGTTCAGACATGGCCATATGCAAATCAGTCTGACCCTGTGCCTCATGGGAACAGTCCAGCCCGAACTGCCAAGCCATGTCTTCCCTGGACCGGAAACAAGCATCCTGGGACCGGTTTCTGGCTTACAGCCGACATCAGCCAGGCTACCTAGAATCCAGTGGCAAAGTGAGCAAGGGACCCACGTCTGGGCATACCCTGCCAACTTAGGGCGTACATAGCAAAACCAAAGGGCATGATGGACGGAGTGCTGAACATAGCAAGCACTCACCCCCAGTCAACTGATCTGGGTTTAATCCATCATCATTCTTTAGCTCACTCCACCACCCCAGTTCAGACATGGCCATATGCAAATCAGTCTGACCCTGTGCCTCATGGGAACAGTCCAGCCCGAACTGCCAAGCCATGTCTTCCCTGGACCGGAAACAAGCATCCTGGGACCGGTTTCTGGCTCACAGCCGTCATCAGCCAGGCTATCTAGAATTTGCTACGGACTTGCGTTGTCCTTGCATCACGGGCAAGGCACTGCAAGTCCTTAACTGGAATTTATTAAGCCATGCAAACCCACTTTGTGTGGATTACTAAATATAAAGTAACGCAACACAGCACATAGTGCTGCCTTGCATTAGTTTGCATTGGGCAGGCGTTACATGAATGGAGCATAGGCATTCCCATGCATTCACCCATGTATGTTGATGCACGCCCAGATTTACTAAGACTTGTAAATCTGGGTGTTTGCCAAAATGGTACGCCTACCCGACAGAGCCATAACAAGGAGAAATAACTTAAATTCTCCCAGTTAATTCCTCTTTTCATGTGTGCTGCATTGTGCAGTACACATAGAAAGAGGAATAGTCCCCTAAGGATTGGTTTTCTGCAGGAAGGTCACTGCAAGGAGAGAGAAATGTTCCACATTTTTTGTAAATATAGAGATTTTCTGCTGTCTCACTTTCACGCAGCGCAGCACTGCAAGTTGCCTTGCTCTGTTGCGACAAAGAATGGTATATCTGCCCCTTAGTATCTACTACTACATCCTTCAGTCACTTCTCTTAACTTACTAATAATCTTCACTACCCAGAATCCTTTCTTACTTGTTCCAGTCCTTTGCGAGTGAGAATGCTCCAAGCAATGTGCCTGGATTTGACTTCTATGAGAACACTACAACATATCTAGGATTATTAAAATATTATATAAAGATAACTACTTGGTCTTATATATCAACCCAACTAAGCACCCTTCCTTCATTGTCTGTGGCCTATAAACCACCCATGAACAACCTGTAGCGTGTCATGAAATTGTGGGGACACATTCCACACAGCAAACTTCTGTAGTCCCCCCATAAGGCCGCCATCCCCCTTGTCGAGCAACCTTGAATTTAAAATATTTATATATATGTTCATGTGAAATATGTATTTTGTCCAAAATCAGTCTGAGTCTGACTGATTAGCTTGTCATTAGCTAATTAGTCTCTAAGCATGAAAGTGCATTTAAACAATGACATCCTGAAAACACTCTTCTAAGTTTTACCATTACCCTTTGTTTAATGAATACAATATTCATGAAAGTTAATCAAACCCCAAACATTCTAATTACAATCAAGATCCACTGTTATCTGCACCGGGCAGACAGCAGCTTAAAAAAACATTCTGACTTGTAGAGACAGGATGCGTTTGTAACAAAGAAGAACTTATGTTTTCTCTCACCATACATTCCTACCAACATACTTAAATAGTTTTCGACTAGTTTCACTACAGATAATCAAAATTTTAGCTCACTGTTTCACTTAATCTTTTGACTGCATGTTTCATGGTGTGTAAAAAACACAATTTTCTTGCTAAAGCATTACAATTCTCTGCACTTTTCAGCATTAAAAGGGTGATTGATGGATCGGTGGGGTGTGAGCCTTTAAAATAAGAGCCCTATTTTTTTTGTATACCCAGAGAATTTGCATAAGGAAATCCACACAGAAAAATCCACACAAGACAAGGTTCAAAGCATAACACATAAAGGTTTATTAAAGTTTAAGAATCATTAAAGAAGGCAAAAAGATATATGGCTTGTCAATCAATTCAAAATGCAAATAAATATAAATCAGCAATGGGAGTGGACACTGAACTCTAATCTAGTCAATAGCCAGAACAGAATACAGTCTAGAACAAAGCAAATAATGATTCAAGAAGTATTCTGTCATAAGGACTGCTCTTGTTGCAGGGATTCTGCCCAAAAACAGAACTATGCGCAGGATTATGGGACCTTGGTGTATAGGGACTGAGGCATCCTACCCCTTTAGTACCCATGACCCCAAGACCGACTAGCTATAGTGTCTCACTTGCTCTGCTACTCACTCACAGAGAAACAAACGATTAGACACCCCAGAACACAACACTCCCAGATCTTTCAGGAATTGCGGTAACAAGACACACCCTTTCGTTCGCACTCTTGTACTTTTCCACAATAAGATCTGACAGAGACACGAAACAGTTTAAAATATTTATTTTAACTAACGTGCCCCAAAAATGCAGTATACGTGCCACAACAAGGAGGAAAATGCATAGTGCAAATACAGTCAGCGTAGTAGCTATTCCATAAATCATGAAGGGAGATGTCATAATGAAAAGACAATAGAGCCTAACCTCCCTCCCGTTGCTAAGCAGTATTATTATATATTAGAAAATCTCTGGGCTTTGGCAGCAGACCCCATACCTTAGCCTATAGACAGTAGGTCCACATCATAGGTTCTGTCTCGCTCTTCTCCCTGGAAAGGTCCTTCTCCAAGTTTGTGCTACCTATTCGTGCATTCCAATAAAACCAAAGTGCGTTGTCCCAAACAACAGCTGCATCGGCATGTTTTGTCTAAGGGCTAAGGCCTGGCCACAACACAATAACAAGGGGCATTCTCCCTTGGCACGCATGCGCAATAGACCTCAACAAAGAAGCGGTCTAGTTTTTGCACGCCTCGCACACCCACGCGATTACGCATTTCCGGCGTTCGGCCGGCTCCGGCGTCCTGCCGGCTCCGGTATTTCATCCCGGTCCAGGAGCGAGTCCAGTAACACCGAGGACTACTGCGGAGACCGAAACAGGTGCAACAAGCGGGTGCCTGATCTTGATGAAGTAAGGTTTTCACTTTTAAACTTAGTATGCTCAGGCAGCACCGTTTACCAAGCTACTCCGAAGACTGCTGAGTCCATACGAGTGTTTTCATGCTTTTTTTCTGCCCATAGAGTGTGACAATAGATGGGCGCTCCTCCCGGGTCCTAATAAAGCTACCAGCAACACGTAGCCAGTGTAACTATATTGTCCATCTTTTCATAGACTGCAATCCACTCGCTAATCAGACGTAGTTTACGCATGACCACTAATTGTTAAGGTCTAAGTAGATAATACGCACCTTGTGCCTACAACTTCTAACGATAAAACTAAAACAGCACCAACGGCACTCACAGGGCCATACCGGCCCTTTTACCTTTATAGGAAATAATTGTAATAGCTTGCCTCGAACACGCTATACCCGGTAACCCCTGCACATTTAGGGAGCACCTCACTGGAATGGCATGCTCGACCGGCAATCCACCCGGTCCCAATTACAGACCGACTTACGCCTGTACTCACTCACCATGACAATCACAGTGGCGCATGAACATTGCGGAAAAAGATTGCATTTTATGTTGCATTCATGTTATGTGTGTCTTGTCTTTTTGTCTACCTTTTTCCTCACAGGTTTTTACCAAGTGGGTCAGTAAGTATACAGACACCACCCACATCACAACACACCTTAGCGAGTGTGTTGAAACATTACTTGACACGTGGCGTAATTTTGCCACCATCACGTCTTTCACACGGTCCTGAAGAAAGCCCTTCAATTTTTATAGGGGCTGAAACATGTAGACCTTCTAATGTGACAACAAGGATTATTTTTCTCCAACGTTGTCTTTCGTTTTTAACGTTACCCTGAGCCGCTATCAATAAATCATTTGGCAAGGATTCCCAGAGGTAATTTTAACTTGCACCACTTCCCTCACATATTGCACAACACCAGCTCCGCTGTTATCAGGCGTCGTAACACAACCGGGTGGCATTCGGCTACCCGGTTGGGACCCCAATGATGAAGCATGCCACCAACTAGGTTGGTGGGTGAGGGGTCTTTTTAAAAAACCTAATGGTTTTCAGGCACTTCTGTATATTTGATTACAGGATAGTCGGCCTTCTATCTTCTCCCTCATAACCAGGTCCGTCCACGTTGTTTAAAGCTTTGTCAGCAGACCCCATACCTTAGCCTTTATACAGTAGGTCCACATCATAGGTGCTGTCTCGCTCTTCTCCCTGGAAAGGTCCTTCTCCAAGTGTGTGCTACCTATTCGTGCATTCCAATAAAACCAAAGTGCGTTGTCCCAAACAACAGCTGTATCAGCATGTTTTGTCTAAGGGCTAAGGCCTGGACACAACACAATAACAAGTGGCATTGTTGTTCGACCTTGCTCACAATGTTCAGTCAAAATCCCAGGAACCTGCAGAGAGTGAACACAGCGATTAGTTCTCATGTGAAACAGCCATAGAAATTATTGCAAAAATAAAGTCGTGTAGTAACGTGCGCAAAGCAGCGGGCAAGCTGCAGCGTCCTCATGCTAACTTAGAGAAGACGACAATGTCCCAATGGGCCATGTGACAAGTTTAGCAGGAGCGATGAAACATGAAAAATCTTCAAAGTACAGATCAGCAACCAATCTAACTTGAGGTCTGTCTCTAAGGAGAGCAAGGGAAAATCATTGTCTCATCTCCCAAATGGAGAATTTTTACCTGTTTTTAGACAGAGAAATTGTGCAGTCACTGTGGTGTCAAGCAAGGGATACATTATTTTGACCAATAGCAGGACAGAAAACAAAAGCACGTTCAGAAATATAAACAATGCCTCCATTAGGGCAAAGCAAATGGCCTTCAATTGATTATAGATATACCTTTCTTCCTTCAGCAATATTACGCACATACAAAAAGAAACTTTAATAGATACGGTGTAAGCAGGACCGTAGAGTTCACTGAATTTCGTGCAATTAATGAAACACTGAGGGTATCATTTGGGGCAGTTTATCCATTAGGGCTCTGGGGCTGCACCCCTCTGAAATTCCTACATAAGTAGATCGACTCAATTAGAGATAAGATTTTAAAGAAATTAATGTATTTAAGTCTGGGCTGTCTGTCTCGGGCTGCCTGCCCTGCCTCGCTCTGAGGTAGGCGACGGAAGTCAGGCATTACATCAGCTTTCAGCAATGTGATGCACGACGGAGGGATTACCTTTCTAAATCCCTTCATTGCCAATATAGTCTATGGTGGTATCAGTGGTAGGCCAGTGATGTTGTTGGTGTCACGCTTTCAGGCGACTGAATCTGCATACCTGCTTGAGGCCAGACATCCCTGACTCACAAGCACAGATCCCACCCTTTCCCATTCGTCACATAATAGGACTGGATGCAAGCACATGTGATTTGGTGCCTTTAATCTTGTATTATGTATATTGTGCTGAGACCCCTGATTACACTAACCTCCCCCACTGTGGCACTACAGGCCCTGGCTACAGTTCGCTGGCCCCTTTAGAAGTGGAGCTGCTGTATTTGTTCCCCCATGCAATTGATCCAAAAGAGAACAGTGTTTTTGTTCCCTTGTGAAGTTGATCCAAATATCCGAGTCAAGTGCAAAGGGAGGAATAGAAATATGTGCTTATAGTAAAGACAGTTACATGCTGTATGGCGTTAAAAGTGGCCCAAACTTCATGATATCTATATTAATGCCAAAAACATGGATTGATTTAATAACAATGAGTGTTAAAAAGGTTAAGGTAATGCATGTCAGCGATTTAGTTCCTATTTTATTTTCACATGTTTTACTTAATCTTGCATTCCCCAAGGCTGTTAGTTATTTCATCATATTTTTTTGCACCTTATTACTCTTATATAGTACATACTTTGAGCCGTGCCACTTAATCTTGCATTCCCCAAGACTGTTAGTTATTTCATCATATTTTTTTGCACCTTATTACTCTTATATAGTACATACTTTGAGTCGTGCCAGGTGTTTATGAATGGCTTTTCTCAAGAGTTCTGGCGCTGAGGCTGAAAGCAAAGCAAAGCACCTGTCAGGGGGTTGGCCTCTCTGCAAAGCACACAGAACAAAGGTCATGCATTTTATTTTTTTTGCTGTTTTTTTTATAGAGCACGAACTCGACTGAAGGTATTGGAGCGCTTTACACGAGCACCAGTTACATTACACAAGGACACATTCATTTTTGATAGGCATGGGGAGATTAAGTGATTTGCCCAGAATCCCAGGATGTTGAGCCGACTCCGAGACTCAAACCTCGTTCCCCAGCTCCAATGTCAGCAGCTCTGGCCATTATGCCACATTCTTCCATGCAAGTGTAGTTCTGTGTAAATGTGTTTGAAGAGGGTGCACAGATATCAAAATATTTACAATGCAGAAGTAGAAGAAAATAAAGTGTCTGAATGTGAGTGAGTGCAGTGTATGTTTGGGGGTGGTGAAGTGAGGGTGATGCAAGGAAGTGCATTTGGGGGAGAGTGAAAAGAGGGTGCTGAAGAGGAAAAAGAAGAGGTTGAAGATGGGTAGAAGGACATGATGAGCAGAAGAAAATGGCATACATATCTCACATAAAGCACACATAACTGAAGGCTAATACTCATTCTACAGTCCTGAATAATATTTGATTCACAGTCTCACAATTTTAGAATTGAAACATTTCCAATGCTAATTATTTATAAAAAATAATAGTTCTTACTTGTTCATCTTAAACTGCTAACAACACTTGATAAAGACAATAGTACTGGCAGGTTTTAGGTGTATGTCAGTTGTTGTGTTATATATCTGGATGAAATAACATCTCAGAGAGAAACCAAAATACACGTTGGTGTTACACTATGGGAATCACAGAAATGTATTTTACATGTTCCCTTTTAGAGAGCCCCCAATTTTTTCATCCCACTCAAAGACCTGTCTGCACATTTTTTGTGTGACTGATTGCAGCCAGCAGCTGTGGGTGCTTCCCGAAGCCTGGTTAGAGCATTTACTTCCAAAGTCGATGCTGCATGCAGTGTAAGACACTGGGGAAGCACACACTCTAAAGGGCCTGAAGTTGTTGCACTGTACAATTTGCACATTGCTGCAACTGTTTAACATGTTAATGCAGTAAGATATGCGGCAATTTTTATGTGTTTAATATTTCAAGACTATACATTCCCAAAGCTTTATAAATCATTCTTTCTCACTAATTTCATTTGCTTAAAAATTCAACATTTGCCAATCTTTTTTCAATGTTTAGTCGGGAAGAGGGCCCCCTCCTCAGATCCCACATTTGTCTATTGAGCTTACTCGCTTTGTTTGCTACATAAAAGTCATTGCCGCCACTGCATTTGAGGCTTCTCAGCGTACATGCAGAGAAAGAGAAAACATGATTGTGTGCTCTGTATATCACTCGCGTTTGAAAGTGCAATTAAAACTCGGGTAAGCCCACTCATGTCAACTCTAACCCGTTCCGTGCGCGCGTCGGCCAACGGCCGTCGCGAGCACTACCTGGCTAGTGCTTCGCACGTCCGTTGGCCGACGAAGCCCCGCCCACTCATTAAAACTCCCGCGGCGGAATTCGCGCCGCGGTTAAGGAGTTAAGGACTTTGTTATGTTTATTACAGTCCAAACAGTGCATTTGCATCTCTTACATATGAATTAAATGCAGAGAATTATTAATTTTGTAATCTGCTTCAACAAAATAAACATGCGAAAGCAATATACAAAAATATATAACGATTAATGTGTAATATCATCCTACATTGCTTTCTTGGGTTTTTGGTAACATTTACAAGCCAAAAACCCTCATTTGGATCCTGGGTTATAATGTAATGATGTTGCCCGAACCTCTTCATGAAAATATTGGGCTAAATTACATGCTTATGTATCCCCTCTCTCTCTCTCTCCAAGTATAATTCCATTATGAGTAGTCATGAATTCTTATTTGAGGGACTGGACTGGTACATGGAAGAGAGGGACGGTTGTCATGTGAAAAATTGACCCAGGGTGCCAATCTTCAGAGGAGATCACAGAGCATTTCTAATGTGTCACAGTCATAGGGGCTTATTTACAAGCCAATTGCTCTGTTGGTGCATCACTTTTTTTGATGCACCGGTAGGGCAATGGGCTTGCCCATATTTACAAGGCCACGTAAAGTCACCCTGCATGACCTTTTATGGCCTTGTAAATATGGGACCCTTTCACGCATTACTCTGCGTGAAAGGAATGTTCCATGGGTGTTGCTATGGGTGTTCCCACACAACATACATGGAGCCCAACACATTCCCAGATTTACAACATTTTGTAAAGCTGGGAATGCATTAGAACCCTACAACTCCCAAGGGGAGGCATAGGAGTGGGGCAACGAGGAGAAATACTTTTATTTCTCCTTGTTTTTTCCTCTTTCTATGCATGCTGCATTCTGCAGCATGCATAGAAAGAGGAGGGAAATGCCATCAATTATTGTTTTTGTACAGGAAGGGATACCTTCCTGCACAAAAACAATCATCCCTGCAACGCAGGCACTCTTGCAACATGACACAAGGGTGTCTGTGTTGGCGCACGGCTGCTGTTTATGCGCCGTCACAGGGGAGAAGGACAGGAATGCGCCATATGTTGTAGATTCAGCGCATTCCTGCCCTTTTATTTTGACGCACGGCAGCGTATCAGGAAGGCTTGCTGCGCTGCCGTGCGTCAAAATATAATAAATGAGGCCCATCGTTTTTAACACCATATCAACAGCCCTCCTTACCCTCCCATTTCGCTCTTCTCCCCGCTGCCTCACACCAACACCCTCTCCTCACCAAAACAACTTGGCACCAGTGTGTCGATGGAGCTAAGCAGGGGGTGATTTTAGGTGAGTTAGGGGTTGTGCGGAGATGTGTTCAGAGGCATGTATCTGACTCGATGTAGCCTGCCAGAGACTGACCTGTGAAAAGGGTCCCCTGCGGCCTCATTTTATTCACCAGCGTCAACGAGGGCGGCACATTTCTTTCCGCCCAGGGCTCTATCTGAGCAAGGGTTGCCTCTGGTGGTGGCAGGGTGACTGTAATCTAGCACAGTAGTCTGGGTGGTGGAGCCGACTGTGCCATTTACATTTTGTCAGTCCCCCAGTTGCCCCAGACAATTTTAATCAGTTCTTGGCAATACTTCTCCGGTGACTTCTGTCCTGGGTGATGTGTCGCAGAGCCCCCGTGGGTGTGTGGTGAAAGATGCGTCACGCGCACGCTCTGCCACTGCGAGGGGCCGCTCTCTCAGGCCACTGACAGATATGGCGCGCGGAGACGGCCGTGCCAGCCTCCGTCTTCGTTGCAGTGAGAGAGCCCGCCAGTCTGCTCTGACAGTGATGCGCTCCCAAATGACAACACTGGTGCGGCTCATTAAAGTGTTCAGAGGGGAACGAAACAGTTCAGCATTTAGACAGCAGCCTCGGGTCGCGCTCGCATCTCGCGCTCTCATCTCGCGCTCTCATCTCGCTGCCATGAAAGCAGGTATTTCAGAAGATAAAAGAGCTTTTGCTGCATTCTCTCCATTTATTTCCGACTTCTGCTCCTATCTTTCGTTTCCACATGTCCCAAGGTTCAAATGGCTCAGAAGGGTGAGAAATGTGCCCCCGTGCCCACAAAAATACTGCCTGCGTGGTTAGCCTTGTACAGGGTTGCCTGGTCTGTACTGTAACTCCACCATCTTCTCGTCCCCCGAGTTCCTGAGTAAGGCGAGTTGGTGCTCTCTCTACACAACTGCTAAAAATCGATAACACACCACCAGCGGGAGTTCACCACTGAAGCTTCCATTTTGTAGGCGTTAAAGCTCTGTTGGGTAGTAATTTCTCTGCGAGGGTCTATTAACAGCAGCATTTCCATAGACCCCCAAGAGTGCATCAGAATGGGGGGGGAAAGAGTGCAGTGGACGTGCAGGCTGTGTGCAGAAATGCAAGCTTGTCTGTGCCTGTCCGCGCATCCAGTGTGACCAGTCATGCTTCCGGTTTCAGGCTAGTTTTGGTAAGTCTCCTATTTTGCTTCCACTTACAAATACTTCCCTGCTTAATCTCTTTCCATCTTTGTATGAGTGTGATGAAAGAAAGCTCACTACCCTAGAGGAGTTATACCCACTAGTTGACAAACCCCCTTTTCCATGCCTCCTTCTCCATGTAGACTAAAAAATGGCTCATAAGCTAAACTCCCGTGGCAAAAACAATCAACATGCACACATAGTACAATTGTATCAAATTTTACTAGTACTTGAGCCAAAACAAAGAGGTCCTTATTTATGAGAAGTATCGCATCGCTGCGACAAAGCAGCGATGCAACACTTCTCAGTGCGCCCTCCTTGCGACACCATAGATGCACCGGGGCATATTTACAAGCCCCTTGCGCCACTTTTGCGCCGCCGTTGCGTCACGCATGTGACGCAGCGGCGATGCAAACCATGCGCAGCATTGCGCTATATTTACAACGTGACGCATCTAGGGAGATGCGTCACGTAGTAAACCCCTGCGCCACATGAAACCTGCGTCAGGTTTCATGTGGGCGTACCGGCGCAGGGGGCGTTCCGGCGCAGGAACGCCTCGGAAAAGTGACGTAGTGAAATCTACAAGATTTCACGCAGTCACTTTTCCGACGCTGGTGCGTCAAATCCTTACGCCTGCTTCAAGCACAACTTCAGCACTGCGCCAACCTTCCGCCGGCAGATGCGTCACGCATCTGCTTATCCTTGCGCCACGATGCGCCGCATTGTAAATGCGGCGCATCGGACGTGGCGCAAGGGTAAACTTGCGTGACGCATTTTCCCTGGCGCATCCCTGCTGATATGCAGGGATGCGCCAGGGAACGTAAATATGCCCCACCGTATTTAAAGTACGGCGCATCATGTTGCAAGGAGTTACAGATAACGTCAGTAGTACTGACGTATCTGTATGCACAAAAGTGATGCATTGCTGGGGTGTGTCTGAAAACAGACTCAACTCCAGCAATGTGTCCTTTCACATGGGGCAAGCCCCATGTGAAAGGGCCTGCGTCACCCTTACGCCTTCCATGAGGCAGGCGTAATGTTTTCACCCAATGGCGTCCTAGAAGTGGCGTACTGAAATCTTATAGATTTCAATTCGCCACTTCTACGAGGCTTTGATGCGGGGGAACGCCCACCCTGCATACATTATACCCGACGGAGGTATAATGTAGCGCAGGGGTTTACTAAGTGACGCATCTGCCTAGATGCGTCACTTTGTAAATAGGGCAAAACATGGCACATTTTTTACGCCGCCTGTGCATCACAAAAAGTGACGCACCTGCGGCGCAAAAGTGTCGCAAGGGCTCATAAATAAGCCCCCGAGTGTGTAGCTCAACAATTTCAAAATGCTGCTCCAGTTAATGGCGCAATGAAAGTGGCATGTGAATAAATTGTGCGCTAAGTGTAATTGTGACAGGAAACAAAGCAAAAACACTGTAGACTTATGCGCAAAATTACTTCCAATATTGACTTATAGTAAAAGTTCAGTTTGGGTGAATAACAATGGATGACAGTCTACATGTCATTGACATTGGCGTTCTGACCCCTATCAATTATTTAAGAGGAGTCTTCATCAGGATTAATTGGCAGCACCTACAAAAATAGATGGGGAACATATATTACAACATATATTAACCAGTGGTGGATCAAAACACGCTGAATTTCTACTCAAGTGTTCATGTTGCACTTACCAGATCAACTGGTAATTTTTTCCCCCCGATATATTGACCACTTGTCCAAAGGTCATGAGTGTTTATCTGTCGACTCCCCCCCACCCGGCCCCACCGCTCTTACCTGCACGGGCCGCTCCTGCTGTAGGGAACATATTTCCCCTGTGCTTGCTTCCCTCCATTAGCTGCTAGTGAAGGAGCACATTCTCTTGAAATCGATCTGTCCGGTTCACAAAACCAGCTCACCCATTTTTTCAGCGATATCAAGTCTCCCGTGCACTATGATCCGCGAATCTCCATTTTCTCATGAGTCACGATACCAAAATCCCATCTACAATCTGTGGGTGATAGAGCTTTTTCGATTGGAATATGCTGCCCCTTTATCTACGTTCTGAACCCGTGTTTCTGAAGTTCAGAAAGATATTGAAAACCCGGCTACTCACCTGAACCTAGTAGCCTTTGGTAGCTTTGATGGTTTTGTGCACTTTTTAGGAATCTTTGCTTTTCTTTACGTCACAATACGCTAGTAAGGGTGATAGAGCATTTAAAAAAAAAGCATAAATACAAATATTTCTGAACAGCCTCTAGAGTCTAATGATGAACATCTGCCGTCATGCACCATGACTCTTGGCGCTTTGATGAATACAAGGGAATCAAGGTGCAGCCACACTATGTTATAAGAGATCATGAATGCACTGTTCCTCTCTGCCCAAGGGTGATGCTGAGGTGGGTGGAGACGTCCAATACCAGTCCAGACCCGACTGCACTGAAAAAATGGGTTCTTATTGATTTGTCTCTTCTTTTTGCGCTATATTTTGTGGTATAATGTAGCAGCAAAATACAAGGCTGTTGTAATTTGGTTGCGCCTTGGGCAGCAAGCAGCGTCGACTCCTCTGTTATGGCGGAGCAGCATCCACCCCCACCAGCTGCCTCAAAACGGCAGGAAAGGAAAAACAAAACAATAATAAATCATTTTATTTTTCCTTTCCTGCCGAGTCATTGCGGGCGGGGCCATGGGGATGATAGGCTGCAGGAGGAGTGGTAAGTGCACTGTGATCAGTGTGCCTGACGGTTTGGTCAGCTGTCTCAGGCCGGCCAAACCGTCATGCGCACTGAAGCTGTCTCCAACCCGAGCTGCATTGCCGGGTTGGAGTCAGCAGGCACAGGTTCCCAGTCTCACTGTGAGTGCAAATTTAGAACACTCAGGCCAATCCTGATGCTGCTTCCAGCCTCATGAGAGCAGCGCCAGGATTGACCGCAGCGGAGTCTGGAAGCCTGCGTCTGCAGAGGAGAGGAGTAGAAGAGAGTGATGCGGTCGGATGCAGGTAAGTTCTTTTTTTGTATTTATTTTGTCATTTGTCGTCCATTGTCCCTCGACCCCTACCCCCCGCCCGCCACTCTTCGACAACACCAGCCACAACTGACAGCAAGTACGGAGACTATAACCTGTTACTAGTCATACATTCAGGTCATTACAATTTCCCCTTCAATTCCAATGCAGCCCACTCCTCCAGCCCCATTCAAATTATGAGAATGCATGAACACCACAGATCCATTGAGTTTCACCCAAGAACTCCAACTGCTGAAAGCAGCTGAAATCTCTTAGTGAGACACTGGGGGAAATAGCAGGAGAATTGGACCAGAATTACCAATTCACCCTGAATTTCCTAATCTATCAAATGAACATCTAAGGGCCATCTGTGCTTGGTATTGTGCTGTAATTGTGCGCCACTGGAATTACTGAGACCCCTGGTGTTGGTGACTATGGGGGTGTGGAATTACCCTCTTGGTAAACTGGGGCCTTTGTTATGGGCTCATGCCTGGCATTGAAGGAAATTAGCCACTTTAGTCATCCAAGAAAATACCAATGACTTGTTAATGCAGCACAGTTGCCAGGTGTCCTGAGATCAAAATGGAAGGGCTCTAACAAACATGGGCCAAAGATGTCGGGCCCATGAGAAGCTCCCCGGGAACACGCGCATTCTGATGAGCAGGAGACATAGACAAATAAGCCGAACAATGCAGATGGTTGGACATACTGACTCGATTCAAATGGAAATCGATCCAGAAAAAAGGTCACAATAAATTTCGAAGATTGTAGTGTATTAATAAAGAGCAGCTTCCCAAAGGTTCTCTTTAATGGGGATCTAAAAGCATAATCATATTTTCCAGTGTATTAAAGTATTGTTTTATATATGAATATGTAGCGATGTATTTTATAAACAAATGTGGATGTTGTTTCTTATTGGCTTGAAGTATCCATTATCATCAAATATGCTTGTTAAATTTCATGATTTCAATAGGTCCAAAAGCCATTTTATTTAAGGTTGTGCATTTGCACATTTCTGCAAAGCATATCCTAGTTTCCAGTTCTGGGAACTGCAAGTGGGATTTTGGGACAATAATGAGATCAGTATTGTGTTAACGAATGCTATCTTGTCCTCAAGGGTGTATTGTGTTTCCTTTGGGAAAAATTGTGCCACCTGCTCATTGGATACGTTTTTGCTGAAAGTCTCTGTCACTTAATAAAGTTCCATAGACTTGCATTGAGAGAAACCTACATAAACTGTCCTACAATTGATTTATTTTAGCATTATGCTCCAATTGACCCTTTTTGGCTAGCACTCTAATCAGTTGATATGACAAGCGTCTTTTGATTATTTTGCTGTGCTGCTTGGTATTTTGCATTAAGCGCAAGTTAGATTTTGGGCTTCCCGATAAGTTGTGGTTTTTTTCTTCAACTCTTTTTATTGGGTTTTTTCGCAGTGAAACAAAGCGGTGCTAAGCTTGTCGTATAGTATTTATGATAATAAAACAAATAAGTAGTCACCACACTCTTGCCCGTTTAGCCCAGGAAGAAAGGGATTCCAATAGGGGGAACCATAGTGGGAGTAAAAGTAGGAGGAGAAAGGGGTGCGGTTAGTAGTACGGTGCTTCTTTGGGGGCGATTGGAAAGATCTATAAGAGGTTGTCAGAGTCGGGTGAACTTCCTGCCTGTGTTAGCCGGACTGTGCGTCATTTGTTCCTCAGTGTGGATCTGCCACATTTTTGGGAAATAAAGAGAGATAAGTGGGGGGTCTTTTTTCTTCCAGGAAAGGGAAATCAGCTTTATAACCACTCCAGTCATGAGTCGTGAGCACCCAGTCTGAGCCCGTCATGCCCTCCAGTTCACCCGGTCTCACCACTGGAAGGAGAGTGGCAGGATGAGCTGGGATAGGATAGCCTACTGTTCCCTTGACGAGAGTCAGTATCTCCTTCCAGAATTTTTGGATGAGTGCACAATCCCACCACATGTGTATAAAGGTGCCCACACAGCGGGCGGAGGTGGTGGAATATTTGCACTGTAGCTTTCTGGAGGTGGGGTACAAATTCTTAACAGGACCATCGAGTGAAATATGCCACAATAGGTTTTACAAACTTAACCAGACATCATCAGTTTAAGGGACATTCTAGAATACTCATTCTTATTGATTTTTGATAATGTAAACTAGGGAAAGAGGACACACGTTTTTATTTTGACTGGATAGTCTCTTTAACCCAATTACTCCTAGTATATCTATTTTATCCTTAAGTAAATCCTTAATGTACACATATTATAGCCTTGCCATGCCCCATCAGAATCATGATGACAGTGGCTAACCCCATCCTCTAACGAGTTACCTGAGCGCTCAGGAGAGTGATACACAAATTACATTCCACATACAACACAAATTCTAAGCACATTTGCATTTCTTAGTCATGAACCTACACAGGACAATGAGACAGAACATAGCACACACACAATGTATCAACAATAGTACGGCATTTAGCAAGAATAACACAAAATGGTAGTATATGTGATGAATGAGGCAAAAGAGCTCTTTTAATAGCTGTGATGAGGCTCATTTTGCAAAGAAGAGTGAAGTCTTACTTTGTTTATTGCAGTGACTTGGACAAAGTGTCTTAGAAGAATGTGGGCCTAGTAGGCCTAGTGAGGGTGTGATCCTCCTATTGACACATACATACATCCTTGAGGTTGAATTGTGGTACAAGCACAATAAGCTTTACAAATATGAAGGGTGATAAAGCATGCAAGAAACAAGTGAATACATTGTTGGGCCAAAGCAGGAGATGTGCAAGGACATTGGAAATGTACAAGGGTTTCTATTATTACAAAACAAACAAGCACAGGTAAAGCCAATAGGTCGGCTTTGGATGCCAGCCTTTTGGCTTTGTTGATGCTTGTTTTGTCATGGGTTTTGTAAAAGTTAACTATTGGGGAATTTGGTGAGTCCTTACCAATATAAAACAAGCATTGGCAAAGCCAATGAGTGTGGCAATGGGAGTCAGCCTTTTTGCTTTGGTCACGCTTTTTTTTTGTTGTTATATGATTTTTGCAAAACTTTAATGTTGGGAAAGTTGATGGGCCTTCATCAATATAAACAAGCATTTGCAATGCAATGGATCTCGCATTACTGAAAGTTTGAGCTATTGGAGTTGAAAATAATAATGCAACACCAATAGCTCAAACTTTCAGTAATGCGAGACCTAGCGCTCCAATTCCTTCGGGTCGAGTACGCGCTATACAAAACTGCAAAAAAAAAAAAAGCGAAAGTTTAGAAATCCACATTCCAGTGTGCTAATAAGCTATGTTCTTTTTTTTTTTTTTTTTTTTTGTCCTCATCTCACCATAAGCTATGTTCTTACAAAAAAAAATGTCAAGCTGTGCATAAGGTACTGGGCGGAAGCATTATTAGATCCCCATATGCTGCAGTGGTCTCAGAGGCACTACAAAACTATTTTCGGGAGAACTGGGGGTCTGCCACCAACAGGTCGACTGAATGGGAGGCCATGAAAGTGGTCATAAGAGGGGTGTGTATGGGGACCACCTATGGGGTGAGGCAGCAGTTAGAAAGGGACATATCAAAATTAGAACGTCAACTGCAGGAGCTAGAGGGCACGGTGCGTGAGTCACAGAACCATTTAGCTACATGGACCAGGGTGCGTGGGGAGCAGTTGGATGCATGGGCCAGACTGGATAAATTCACATATACATCTTATAGGCAGAGGCTGTATATGCAAGAGGATAGGTCAGGGGCGTTGCTCGCGAGGTTAATTAACACAGAAAAGGAGCAATCACCTATACTGCAATTACAGACCAAGGATGGGGTCTGCCTTCAAACACAGGGGGAGATTCTGAGGGAATTTGCATCACATTTGGAGTTCACGTGTGCGGGTACCCGGACAACTACTACGGGGGGTTGCGGGATTTTTTGGGATGGCATGGCTCTCCACACACTTGATGAGGAGGAGGCGGACATCTTGAGGGCACCAATTTCTCGGGAGGAAGTTTTGGCATCCATATGCCGCTTGAAACCAGAGAAATGTCCGGTGGGGACGGGCTCCCGGCAGAGTATTATCAAAAATATGCTCCTCTGTTGGTAGATCATTTGTTGGAGGTGTTTAATGAGGCCCTAGCTAATAAAATGTTACCGAATACGATGTCGGAGGCAATCGTATCCATGCTCCTTAAACCAGATAGGGATCCCCTCTCCTCCAGATCTTACAGGCCAATATCTCTCCTCAACGTGGATGCAAAGATTTTGAGTGGGATCTTGGCGTCCCGATTACTGCCATACATGCCCCAATTGATTCATTCAGATCAGGCTGGGTTTATCCCAAAACGAAATACCACACATAATCTACGGAGGTTGGCGCATGTTTGGCACACCCCGAGTTTCGAGTTGGAGGATTGGGCGCTGGGATTGCTTGACATTCAAGCCTTTGACTTGGTGGAGTGGGACTACATGTGGGCAGTGTTATCCAAAATGGGAGTGGGACAACGGTTTATAAAATGGATACAAGTCATATATACTAAACCAACAGCGAGGGTGCGCATCAGAGGACATGTCTCAGAGAGTTTTGAGTTGAGACGGGGTACGCGACAGGGGTGCCCCTTGTCCCCGCTCCTGTAATGCTATCGCAATGGAGCCTCTGGCTGCCACTTTACGTACGACAATGGAGGAGTGGGGGAAAGGATTAGGGGAAATGCATCATGTGGTTTATATGTATGCCGATGATACGTTGGTATACTTGCGTCGTCCGGAGGAGGCGGTCCCGGTACTTATCGCCGAACTGGAGAGGTTTGGTATGTGGTCTGGTTTAGGTCTTAACCCCGGGAAATCTAAGCTATTTCCCATGGGGAGATTGATAGGGAAGCCTGAAGCGGAGTTGCCTGCTGTCGGGATGCGTTGGGTATCGGAGGGGGTACGATACCTGGGGATTACACTGACACACACTAGCACGGCCTACTTGGCCGACAATATCGGGAAGAGGATAGATGGTATCAGAAGGTCGGTAGTCTTTTGGAGGGAACTCCCGCTATCATTGATGGGGAGTGTGGCACTGACCAAAATGGTCATCCTGCCGAGATGCCTGTACACCCTACAGAACTCGTTATATATGGTTCCGCAGAGTTTTTGTTTTTGCAGCTGGACAGTCTGATAGTGGAGCTACTATGGGGCGCCAAATGGAAACGGCTAAAGTTGAACACCCTACAGAGGCGATGGGGGGCGGGGGGTCTGGAGGTTCCCCGTTTGAACTTTTATTACATGGCCGCACACTGCAGCATGCAGTACATTGGTTTGATGAGCAAGACAATTGGGAGAAGAGACTGCTGGCGGGTACGTACAGAGAGAGTTCCCTCCCGGAGCTTTTCATGATGGGCTCAAAAGTGCTGGGATCCCTTCCTTATATTGTACGTCATGTAGCGTCCTTATGGGGCACGGTAGTGCAGAAGGTACTTAGGAGAGCAGCATATGCTCCCGAAACCCCGTTGTGGGCGGTGGTACCCTTTAAACGGATAGGGCAAGTGATGAATATTAATAAATGGAGGGAGGGTGGCTGCCTATTGATGGGGAACTTATATCTCGCGGAGCGGTTTATGACATGAGGGGAAGCGGATACTGCCTTCCAGTTAGGCGCGGGGCAGTTCTTACAGTACGCTAAGATCTCCGCGGTGGCCAGGAAACTGTGGCCGTCATCCCCCCCCCCAAAAAAAAGCTGTGCATAAGGTACACCTTGTTGATGGCAGTGCGTGGACGCTATTTTGTTCATTTAAAGGTGTCTGGTTGTCAGACAAGCACTGGATGTGAAAACTATTAGAAGGCAGTCTTTTCCGCAGGATGTTTAGGTGGGTGAAACTCCTAATTTTCATAAGTTTATAAGGGGTAAAGTGCCGGGAAGAGGGACTCATTTGTCTGCAGAAAGCGCTATAGGAAAGTGCTAAACAGTAACAATGGAGAATGCTGCTTTTTACCAGTAACACAATCAGGCAGGTCCCAGATGCATTGATATTGTGCCTGGTACTGATTGCAAACAATTGCAGTCAGTGTGGTAGTGGGGAGCAGCGGGGGATTTATTAAGCTATGTGCACAGCAGGAAAATCTGCAGCCGGTCAGCGGCGCACCCAAGCCAGTAGTGCTGATTGATAGAGGGTCAGTTGAAAGGCTGCAGCAAATCACTGGATTTCCCTATTGCCTCTGTACACCCTTGTTCCCTGCAGACCCAACATCCACGCCATGCCTAGACCTCACCTTTACTGCCTGTAGCGAGCAGCACCTTCACAGGCCAGCCTGCTGCGACAACTCACTCCCCCTGCACCGGCTCGGCTGTGGGCAGCGGTCAAGGAGTCAATTTGAGTGTTAAGTCATCGACTCGCGTCAGCCCGCGATGTTCCGAAATTAATTATGGCTGCTCAGTGCTGGACTGCACTGCAGTCCAGGCTGTCTGCTGACACCAATCCTCTCCGGCTGTGGTCCAGGGGCCGTCAGTGTCACATTTACGGATAAACGGGCCCACAGGTGAACTGAATCAACTTCGTTACAATGTAGCTGCTGCCTAACGTGGCCTCCCAGAAACCACACCAAAAACGCACACACCTAATAAAGGGCGGAAGCAGCGACTGCTGTTACCTTTTTTAATAAAAAAAGTACTGTACAAGAACAGATGAAGAAAGTAAGCGTAAGGAGACTGTGCTGGGCCGGTGCTCCTTAGCTTTGACCGGAAAGTGAGGTATCGGCTGCTTGAAGAACTTAGGAGGCAGCAAAGAAGAGCGATGTAGGAGCTATCCAATGGTAAGTAGCAGGTGGCATTACACTCCATGTAATGCTTACAGCAGGTCTTGCGGACAGCGCATGCACGCTGCCTAGGCTCAATCTAAAAAGAAACATTGGCTAAAAGCAATAGTTGTCCCTGGCAATGGAACTACTTGGTGCATAGATGTGCCACTTGTGCAAGGGCAGTATGTTGTCACTCACAGTGAAGTTAGTGGTAAAGTGGGCTGACCGTTGTCCCATGCTGTATGCTGTCATGGACAGAAGAAAAATGTACATGCCATAATAACAGATCAATGGATGAAGAAGGCCGGCTTAAAGGCCCCTATAAGTAAATATATAATGCACATAATTTTAGTAAAATCAAAAAGGTCTTGGCTAACGCATGAACAAAAGGCAATGGCAGAGCCAATAGTCTTAAAGGTGAGATCTACTGTCTTTTCCAATATTTGTTTGGTCTTGGCACCATACCCCTGCGATTCTGAACAAATCAGTTAATCTCCCCATGTGTGAAAAAGAAAATAATTATGACATTTGGCAAAAAATCCTATCACCTAAAGAAAGCAATTGTGCTCATGTCCATGCCTTAGTGAAAATTCATTTGGAAGCAGATAAGGCAGGTGACATCTGTTGTCACAATAAACATCCATTTCAAAAGAGGAATGGGATTTTTTGAAGTTCCTGTGTCATAGGAAAACATAGTTACAAAAGGCAGGAGGTTCAACAAGGATCACAGGGAAGAAGAAAAAATAAAAGTAGTACTTCAATCACAGTACAATCAGTGAAAGGACAGCAATAAAGCTGAAGCTACCAATACTTGGTCCATGCACTAACTGAAAGAAGAGCAAATGAAGCCAGCACGTACTGGAACTAGAAGTCACCCATTAAAAGGGACAAATAAACCAATGGGTGGGCAGCAAGCCCTTTGCTGTATTCAATATCTCTCGCAAGTGAGCGCACATGCAGCCTCAGGTCTCAGGTGAGACTTAATAATGGCTAAAAGAAAAAATATTTTTTGGTCTTAAAAAGCACACCTTATCATAGTAGTCCCTAGCACTGAAGGAAGCATTCGCTCCTTCCATAAAAGGCAGAATGCAGTCACTCACAGTGAAGTTAACAACTGAATGAAGTGGGCTGACTCATGCTATTAGCCCCAGTGGATGGAAGCTCAAAGTGTATGATGCAACAATAGACCAATGGATAACAAGGGATGGCTAAAATCCCCTAATAGTGAGTAGACTAGCTATAATTTTGGTAAAATCGAAAGATCTTAGCAAACACCAGATGTAAAAAGATTGAAGATTGAAGCTGTCTTCGAGACAAGTGGTATTCACTACTATGGGCTTTGAACATGCCCAGTGCTTTAATTTGGTTCTTTCGTCTGCCTTTACAAATTTCTTCATTTTCATTAGTGAGTAGTATACATTTGTCCCACCTTTTGGCTGTTTTGAACCACCCTGCAGACTTCCCCTGCTACATGGATCCTTTCACTATCGGCCATATGTTTTAGATTCAGTGCACTACTTTTTCTTTTGCTCTCTCCTCGCTGCTCACTAGCGCACTGCGCTGCTCCCAGTTCACTTAATCACCCAGTGCCATTCCCCCAACACCACCTCCCACCCCTCACAGCTTGTTATTTGCAGTGTCATTGTTCTGTGATCCCGCCACCTCCCGCCCATCCCTGCATGTACGGCACTGCTCCCAGCTGCTCGTTTAATTTGGGTTTAAGCACTCTATATTCACGAGGTTGCTGGCCCCCACCCGCCCTTTCATGCATGTGTTATTGCTTATCTCCAGAAGATCCTTCCCACTCTCCGTTGTCTGGGTGCTTGTTCTTCCTGTAGCCGCTTGAAGGAGGAGTTCCCCTGTTCAGGTTGACGCCGTTGTCCAGGCCGCCTACCTCCTGCAGTCATCTGTCTTCCATCTGGTGGGTTCCATTAGCCCGAGACCTCCCCCACGATACACCACTTACCGGTGAGAAGACTCCCTCAGCTGTTTCTGTAGTGCTATCGTCCTGTTTTGGAGAAAGAACCCTCAAATCCCTGGTATCTCTAGGCACTATAAAACTAAAAGCAAGGAGCAGGTCAAAAAATAGAGTACCCCAAAACAAGGTTAGAGCAGTGCAGTGCATAGACAAGTGCATTATTGTTGCAGAGGCGATCCCCAAACCTTGCAGACTTTGTGATCCTTCACACCGAAAGTACATAAAACTCTAATTAATATCTGCCTTCTCGACTAGAACACGACCCATTAGTGTTATAATTCTGTAAAGTGAGTTTGATTAATATGTTCACTTAGTGCCCTGAATGAATTGGCACAGAGGAGCTGAAGCACAACGTAATGGTATGCAGCCCACAGTAACCAGTCGCTGAGAGTCGTTCGGGCATTCTTCCCATTGCTTTTTTGTGCTTTAAGTGGTGGTGTTTTAGACCTTTCCTATAATAAACGCCTGCTGTTAGTTATACAGGCAATCAGTGGTTTAAAGCCACCTAACCCGCATAACAAAACAAATGTCTATAATCCTGAACGTATTGTGTAACTCAACAAGAAGTCTTATCAGCCTGCCATACCTTTAAATCCTCTTGATTGCATAAACAGCACAGGTCTTTTTTGTTTTGTGTCATGATGATGGGGTACATAGGCACAATATCTCCATCTACTTATGTGACTTGGTACAGTTTATATCTCTCATTATAGCTATTTGTTTGGCTACCCACAGAACCACACGTTTGTGTGTGTGCTGATTCTTATGCTGACCTTTCTTCAACATGTTGCAGTAACTAAACATACTATGGAGCCCTGTTTTCAATCAAGGGAGCCATACTGAACTGTAAAAAACAGAGTTTGTGAAGCACAACTATTTGGTTTGCAAGGCAGGCAGTCTTTTATCATCTCTGGCTGGCTCTCTCGCTGACATTCTGGTTCCTGGAAATTGATGTCTCTAAAGCAATTTTTTTTTCATGTTGAATTTAGCGGTGTTGATGGACTAAATTTAAGAACCCAGCATTGCTTTGATGACAGTATTATGTAAATGTTTTGTTGTTTGAATCAAGTGATGCGTTTTGTAAATCAGGTGATTGCAGTAAGATTGCAAAGCTTATCTCACAACAATTTTTCTCATGCTGTTGCATGTGCACTCAACCATGAGGTTATCTTCAGGATAATACCAAGAACTCATGGCAAGGAACCTCGTGATTACTTAAAAAACTTTAATAAAAATGGTCCGATTTCATCAAGGTTTGCGTAGAGATAACTATGTTATGGGATAGTTTTGTATTGTCTTGACTTCAGAGCGTTTTACAGGATGGTGTTTGACAAAACAAAGTATAACTATATACACACAAAGTTTTAAAAAGTGTGCCAGGCTTCTCATCATTAGTCGAGTAGGGTGTGTTGGCATGGAACAGGTGTAGAGGTAGTATGAAAATAAAGTTTAGGTAGAAGGCACTTTGCAAAAGCGTACCTTATCTGCATTATGCGACCAATGCATTCCGACACACGGAATAGAAATATTGCTCTATTTGAATAATATACTTAATGCAACCAGACCCAACGCTGCACTTTTCCTATCATATATTTGAACAGCAATAACAACTCTGTAAATGTTTCCTGAGGCAAGCATGTATTCCTGAATCACACTGCATGACCAACTGT
Organism: Calotriton arnoldi; assembly: GCA_963921515.1. Taxonomy (NCBI): domain Eukaryota; kingdom Metazoa; phylum Chordata; class Amphibia; order Caudata; family Salamandridae; genus Calotriton; species Calotriton arnoldi. The sequence goes on from CAWUFW010000161.1 coordinate 401,750, forward strand.
GTAGTAATTGTATAGTTCTTCAGTCCCTGGTGTCACAGCACCCAGGATAAGGAGGTGCATGGCTCAACATTTATAAGGCCCCAAAGGCGAGGCCTATTGGCTATGCCGGTCCTGGATACTCTTGCACCTGTCAGTCAAAGACTTCGTTGCAAGTAGGAAAGGTGTAAAGGCATGCAGATAGAATCATGATTGACATCCATATGACTATTGCCAACACCAAACATCATGCTTTCTAATTACTTCCAGATTGTGCAGAGCACTTTACAAAATACAAAACTGTATCAGGATGGGATTTGCTCAAAGGTCAAATATTACTCTCAACAACCCCAGTACAGCATCATTATACATTTTTCGGTCTTGCCTAAGACAGCGTTTGTGCTATTGCTTGTTAGACATTTTGTTAACTTACAGTGGACTTAGAACCCACCCATTGCTTACCATTGGTTGACTTTATAGTCACTCTTAATTGCTTGATTTGGTTTGATAATGCTAGTGAGATTCACATCATCTTCTCTCTGACCCTCCCCTGGAGCATGGCCCAAGTACTTTTGTCCTTCCACCACTCGCGTTTTTAGGAGCTAGTTTTTTCTTTTTGTTGAAGGACTCCGTAAAATTGCATGTGTTTGAAAGCTGTTTCTCTCATGTGACCTTCCCCAGCACTCCATGTCGCGCTCTCTCACCAGTATGCTTCTGTCCACCTCAAACACCCATATTGTCCCCACTCGCTCCTGCTGTTAGTGTTGTTGCTTGCCCCATCCTACTGTCTGTATTGCTGCTTGTTCTCTCCCGCCCTCCTCCCACTGTCTGTGTTGTTGCTTTCCCCCTTCTACCCTCCATGTTGTTGCTAGGCTCCTCCAGCCCTCCTTCCACTTTTTGTGTTGTTGATCACCCCACTGCTGTCTGTGTTGTTGCTTGCCATATCCATCCATTGTTCGTGTTGATGCTTGCTCCTCCTGCCCTACATGTTGTTACTTGACCCCTCTGTGTTGTTACTTGTTCACTTCTGCCCTCCTCCCGCTGTTCGTGTTGTTGCATGCCCCCCCAATGTTCGTGTTGTTGCTTGCCTCACCCTCTGTTTTGTTGATTGCTCTATCCATGTTGTTGCTTCCCCCCTCCGCTGTCCTTGATGCTCCCGCCTCCACGCGCCATAGCAAAAAAAAGCACTATGACTCGGACAGCATAGGGCTTTTGAAAAACACATCTTTCAGCCATGGACCAATCCCTCACCCCCAACCCCACCCCCTCCAAACCCAATCAGTACACTCAAGTGCATACTGCCATTAGAAATAAAGAAAATTACTCAATCCATTTGTACCTACTACTCAACTCCTCACTAAGGTCTCGATTACGATTCGGTTCCGAAGGCTCCGACCGTCAGTCGGAGCCTTCCCAACCGCATCGTAATATGCTGGTTGGATTCCTTTCCGACTGCCTCATTACAATGGAGGCGGTCAGAAAGGAATCCGACCAGTCATTCTGGCTGTCTGCCCGTCCGCCAGTCGGAATGCGGCAGGTAATCTCAAGGGTAGGCCTTTCCGCCCTTGAGATTACGATAACGCTTTCCGACATGGTTTGCATGCCGGTTGGTCCGACATGGAAACCAATTTGGAAAGCGTCTTTGGAGGGCCCCCAGCAGGGCCCCCTTGAGTACACTGCCTCCGGTTGGTGGCCTGGCACCTTGTGCCTGCCATGGGGTGCAGGGATGAACTGCACCTCCCATTTTACTATGGGAGCATGCATTACAGCCGGTTTACGGCCGGAATGCATGCTCCCATAGTAAAATGTAGGAATGCGACCTAACACTGTTCCGTCACATTCTAATGTGGTGGTCGGGACTGCCGACTGGGTGTCTGTCGGTCCCATGACCGATGCGGTGTGGGGCGGAAGTGATTCTGCCCGACATCGTAATGAGGCCCTAAGTGTTTCCGGCATATATCTGATTATTTTACAAAAGGATATACAACGCTTAAATAAAAACAAGCAAACCCCGCTATCTAAATACAAAAGCCTCATTATCATTTTGGCACGGGGTAGTCCCTTACCAAAGATCTTTTAAGCCACCCTGACAAGTTTGTCTCATCATTTATTGTATACCCTTCACAAAACACAACATAGGCATCGATGCCGAACTTATCCTAATCATACTACTCCGGATCACCAACCGACCCCTGCCCACACCACGTCTTCAACAAAGCCGACGCCACCATCGCACCCCATCTCCGGGACATCATCAACTCCTCCTTCCACACCGCCACCTTCCCGGAAAGCTGGAAGCACGCCGAGCTTACCGCCCTCCTGAAGAAACCAACGGCGGACCCCACCGACCTCAAGAACTACCGTCCCATCTCGCTCCTTCCGTTTCCAGCCAAAGTCATCGAGAAGACCGTCAACAGACAGCTTGCCGCCTTCCTCGAGACGAATGGATCCTCGACCCCTCGCAGTCCGGGTTTCGGGCCAACCACAGCACCGAGACCGCCCTTATCGCAGCCACCGACGACATCAGAACCCTAACCGACAACGGGGAAACAGCTGCCCTCATCCTCTTGGACCTCTCCGCGGCGTTCGACACCGTCTGCCACCGCACCCTAGTGAAGCGCCTCAGCAACATCGGAATCCGAGAGAAAGCACTGGAATGGATCATCTCGTTCCTCGCCGGAAGAACCCAGAGAGTCCGCCTCCCCCGTTCAGATCCGAAGCCACCGAAGTCATCTGCGGCGTTCCACAAGGATCTTCACTCAGCCCAACCCTCTTCAACGTCTACATGAGCCCCCTCGCAGCCATCGCACGCCAACACAACCTCAACATCATCTCCTACGCCGACGACACCCAGCTGATCCTCTCCCTCACCAACGACCCCACCACCGCCAGAGCCAACCTACACGACGGGATGAGAGACGTCGCCGACTGGATGAGGAACAGCCGCCTTAAACTGAACTCAGACAAGACGGAAGTCCTCATCCTGGGCTCATCACCCTCCGCCTGGGACGACTCCTGGTGGCCCCCGGCCCTGGGCACCGCGCCCAAGCCAACGGACCACGCACGCAACCTGGGCTTCATCCTGGACTCCTCCCTGTCGATGACCAGACAAGTCAACGCCGTCTCATCTTCATGCTTCAACACCCTGCGCATGCTCCGCAAGATCTTCAGATGGATCCCCACTGAAACCAGGAAGACCGTCACCCAGGCACTCGTCACCAGCCGACTGGACTATGGGAACACCCTCTACGCCGGAACCACAGCCAAACTTCAAAAAGACTCCAGCGCATCCAGAACGCCTCCGCACGACTCATCCTGGACATCCCCCGACACAGCCACATCACCGGACACCTGAAAGACCTGCACTGGCTCCCCGTCAGCAAGAGAATCACGTTCAGACTCCTCACCCACGCACACAAGGCCCTCCACGACCTGGGCCCAAAGTACCTCAACGACCGCATGACCTTCTACACGCCCACACGCCAGCTACGATCAACCAGCCACGCCCTCGCCACCGTACCACGCATCCGCAGAACCACCGCCGGAGGAAGATCCTTCTCCTACCTGGCAGCCAAGACCTGGAACTCCCTCCCCACTCACCTTCGGCGAACCCAGGACCATCTCTCCTTCAGGAAGCAGCTCAAGACCTGGCTGTTCGAGCAGTAACTTACCCCCTCCCCCAGCGCCTTGAGACCCTCCCGGGTGAGTAGCGCGCTCTATAAATGCCGTGATTGATTGATTGATTGATGCGTACCAGAGACCAGGTACATAAAGGGGTCATTTTTGCTATCACCTTTTTAATATCACCTCAAAAAGAAATAGCCAAACGTAGAATAACAATGACTTGCCTTATATAAAACTTTATAACCCATGAGGTAACCTCTTTCCAAATATATAGTCAAGGCTAGAAACACAAAACATGGTGATAAGGTATACCTGGTCCTCCTCAGCACACAGCATAGCGAAATGTAAAGATTACACCCTATTTCAATAACCTGTTTCTGATCAAGCGGCTTTCCTCTCTTTTCTTGGGTATGTTCCACTGATCCTCCTCATTGCCATCCTGCAGAGTCATCCTTGAACACCCTCCCCCCCTCCATTGCCACAATATCTCTCATCCCCGCCTCTCTCTCCCTCTGCGTTTCCTAAGGCCTTTTGTGCCTGCTGCTTTTGCTTTGCCAGTGCTGCAAAATTGGTTGGCAAGCATTACCTTTGAGGGAACGAGTGACCATTTAACCATACAGTTGTGCTTCTGTCTCTCATACTTCATCATCCACCACACTGCTACGAGCTGCGTCCCATAACACGATAACCGCAACTCGGTGGTCATCATGCACGACATTGAAAGAGTTCCCAGATACGATTAAAACAAGATAACATCCATCTAACCACACACCCTACACGGGTAGTAAACTCTTGATAAATGCTGCAATACAATGCAATGCAATACAGGTTTCTAGACTGTTCATGTGCACAACTGTACATAGTACACAACTGTGCCAGGAGTAATGCCACTGCATTTGTGCATTGACATTTTTTCTCCACTGGGAAAATATGTTTTTCCCATTCTCTAAATTCATGTCAGGCTAACATTGGTCACGTTCCATGGTGTTCAACATGTGTCTGTGGACGCTAAGAATAGGGGAGTCTTGTTTTGCTTCATCTCCCATCTTAATGCCAAACAAGTTCAAGGAAGGTTGTCTTTAGTGTAGGGTGCTAGAGCGTTGTTGAGCATGGATTGTGTAGGATGATTGAATTAGTGAATGCGTATTCCATGAACTACAGTGACAATGCTACAATGCACGTGCCTTAATGAAATACCAAAACTGTTCAGCACATGTGCATGGATCAGACATGAGCTAGTGATCATGCTGCAATTGAGCCACATGTCGCCAGTGAGGATAGTGTTACAAGAGGAGAGTATTGTGGATCAGGGTAAACTATAAAACGTAGAGGAAAACAGCTCAATTGTTTGAAAGATAGTGTTTGCATCAATGCTTGTACAATCCTTCAGCATTCAAACTCTCTGGTAATGCAGTTCTTATTTTATGAATCGAAGACAACTCTTGCTCGAAAACTTCATGTCTCCCCCTTTTGATTCTCATGAATGTATATCTTTGCAAGGCATGTTATTACCATGCTTACCTTTAAAATGAATGTAATACTAAGCGTTGACCTTTACAACATGTGGCATTTCATTGAGGACCTTTATCTATCTATCTATCTATCTATCTATCTATCTATCTATCTATCTATCTATCTGTCTGTCTGTCTGTCTGTCTGTCTGTCTGTCTATCTATCTATCTCAAAACAACGCCCTTTCAGGCTTAGAGTGCCACATAAATTATGCAAAAAAGCAGCAGAGAACTCTGCGTAATTCCCACGTTTAGGTGGAGAGCAACTCCTGTATAAAGCACCCTTCAACACCAGCAACACTCTGATTCTGCTCACCTCAAATGTCTGTTTTTCTAGCAAAATTTTAAGCATAGGATTAGCACATTGTCATCCATGGTGAGCTAGAAAGAGACAAAGGGGCTTATTTACAAGCCCCTTGCGCCACCGCACCAGCGGCGCAACCTGCTGCCCCATATTTACAAGGACACGTAAAGTCACCCTGCGTGGCTTTTCATGTCCTTGTAAATATGGCCCATTTACATGCAACACTTTGCGTGAAAGAGGCGTGCCATGGCTGTTGCTGTGGGTGTTCCCACGCAACACCCATGGCTTCTGCCACATTTCCAGATTTACGAGAAATCGTAAACCTGGAAATGCGTCAGAATGCTACGCCTCCCCAGGGGAGGCGCAACAAGGAGACATTTTTCATTTCTCCTTGTTTTTGCTGTTTACATGTGTGCTGCATTGCGCAGCACACATAGAAACAGCAAAAGCCCATTGATTGTTTTTGTGCAGGAAGGTGTCCCTTCCTGCACATAAACAATCATTTAAAAAAAATGACGTTTTGCAAATTCTATGTGTGCTGCATTAAGCAGCACACATAGAGGTTTCAAAATGCCACTTCAGATTGTTTATGTGCAGGAAGGGACACCTTCCTGCACATAAACAATCATTCCCCTCAATGCAGGCACACTTGCACTATGGTGCAAGGGTGCCTGAGTCGGCGCATGGCAGCAAATTGTGCACCAGCGCAAGGGAGAGCAAAGGGATCCATCATATAGTTGTAGATATGATGCATCCCTGTGCTTCGGATTAACCCAGTGCGGCGTAACCAAATGGCTTGCGGCAACGTGCTGCATTGATTCCTTGTAAATGAGGCCCAAAGTCTTTTGCCATTTCTACAGCAAAGTCTTTAAGCATAGAATTAGCACAGTGCTATCCACGCCATGCTATAAAATGACAAAAGCCTTTTAACACTCCAGGCACAGTATTACAGCTTTGGATTGGCAAAATACCACCCAAGCCAACCTGGCATAAATAAAAGCAACCCTGACACATGTTTAGCTATCATTATAGCTCTTCAGAGAGATTTAGCTTTGTGAAGACACAAGGGAGCACCAAGAAAAAGTCAAAACAATACCCTTTCATGTTTTGACTGCCGCATAAATTATGCGAAAAGAAGCAGAGGACTATGGGTAGTTCCCAAGTTTAGGTGGAGAGCAGCTCCTGTATAGAGCACCCTACAACACCAGTGACACTCTGAATCTGCTCACATCAAATGTCTGTTTTTATGGCAAAGTTTTTAAGCATACGATTAGCACAGTGCCATCCGAGCTAGAAAGGAACAAAGTATTTTGCCATTTCTACAGCAAAGCCTTTAAGCACAGACTTAGCACAATGCCATTCACGCTGAGCTGTAAATTAACAAAAGCCTTTTACCACTCGAGGCACAGTATTACAGCTTGGGATTGGTAAAATACCATCCAAGCCAACCTGGAATGATGAAAAGCAGCCTCTGACATGTTTTTCACTATCGTTATAGCTTGTCAGAGGGGTTTAGCTTTGTCCAAAGACAAGGGAGCACCCAGTATAAGTCAAAACAATACCCTTTCGGGCTTAGAGTGCCACATACATTGTGCAAAAAAGAAGCAGATAACTCTAGGTAGTTCTCAAGTTTAAGGGGAGAGCAGCTCCTGTATAGAAGACCCTAAAACATCAGCAGCACTCTGAGTCTGCTCACCTCAAATGTCTGTTTTTCTAGCAAAGTTTTAAGCATAGGTTTAACACAGTGCTATCCACACCGAGTTAGAAAGGGACAAAGGACCAGATGTATCAAATAAATGTTTTGCGATTCCCTAATTGCGAATCTTTGCAATTCGCAATTTGGGAATCACAAAACGGCATGCATGAAAGTGTACAGTACACTTTCTGCGATTCATAAGGGGTCGCAAATGACCTACCTCATGAATATTAATGAGGTTGGCCGCAATTTGCGACCCCCTAGGAATAGCAAAAATCACAGGGATGGTGGCCTGCTGAGATCAGCAGACCACCATGTCTGTGATTGCTTTTATATAAAGCAATTTCTTTTTGTAAAGCAGCCCGTTTTCCTTAAAGGAAAACGAGATGCTTTACAAAAAGAAAAATGCAAAGTTTTCTTTTCATTTTTAAGAGCAGGCAGTGGTCCCTGGGACCACTGCCTGCTCTTAAAAATGCTTTTACAAACATTCACAAAGGGGAAGGGGTCCCTTGGGGACCCCTTCCCATTTAAGAATGGGTTACCACCTACTTGAGGTAGGTGGTAAAATGCGAATGTTTTGCGACCGCATTCACGGTCACAAAACATTCATGCATACCGTTAGGATTCTCTATTTGGAAGGGACGCCCTAAACACGCCCCTTCCAAATAGCGAATCGCAAACCCATTTTGCGATTCGGTAACAGGTTACCGAATCGCAAAATTGGGTTTGATGCATCGCAAAAGCATTTTTTGCGATCGCAAAAGGGCCGACTCTGCGAATCGCCCCGTTTGCAAGGAGAAAAATAATTGATGCATCTGGCCCAAAGTCGTTTGCGATTTCTACAGCAAAGTCTTTAAGCATAGGATTAGCAGAGTGTCATCCATGCTGAGCTGTAAAATGACAAACGCTTTAAGAAAACTAGAGTGCAGGAGCAGGGAGCCGGCGGGGCTTTGGGAGCCCTGGGTCTCCCCCCCCCCGCAATCCCCAATGTGGACACCGGGGCATGCCAATATTTTACAAAAAAACATACTTTATGCTGGTTCCTGCAGGAGCAGGGAGCCACATTGGCCCTGCTGCTCGCCCTGCGGGCCCGTGGAAAACAAAAACACAGTGGGTGTCCGGGAGACCCATAAAAATATTTTAAAAAGCAAAATTCACTGTTCCTTTAAGGAGCGCCACAAAATGCCCTGGGAGAACTATTTACTTATATTTTTGTTTTTGGTGCTGTCCCTAGAAGTGGCAGGGACATCACCAAACTATTTTTTTTAATATTGTGGGGGGCTATAGGGACTTCTGCAGCCCCCTAGCAACACCAGTAGGGGTGTAAAGGCGGTGGGGGGCAGAAGGGTGGGAGGTGGAAGGGCGGAGGGGGCGAAAGGCCAGGGGGGCAGAGGGCAGAGGGGAGGTTTGGCTGCCTGCGGGGGTTGGCCGCTGGGCCTGGCCTGCTGCCCAACTCCCCCTACCTCCTGCTGCGCATGGCCGAAGGCCTTGCAAAGCCTTGGGTTGGCTGTCAGCGAGGGGTTGGATGCAGGGCTTAGCCAGGCCCTGTGGCCAAACCGCACACAGCCAAAGGTTGTGCGCGGCAGGGTTTGGCTTTACGTATGGTAATAAAATGTTACTTTAAGTTAAAAAAAAAGCCTAGAAAGTCACTGAAAAAACTAAGGTTATAGTTAGGTAAAATGTTCAGTAACAATGTAACTTTTTAAATTCTAAAAACCACAGCAATTCACCAGTTATAGTTATCTCATAAAATAAAATGAAAGGTGAAAATTCCATAGGTTAAAGTAACATTATAGATTGGTGAAATGTTCAGTAACAACATAACTTTTTAAACTCTATTATAAGTTACATTTATCTCATGAAAAGGAAGGTGAAAAAACCAAACGTTAAAGTACTGTAATAGTTAGGTGGAATGTATATATATATATATATATATATATATATAACAATGCCACTTACTACTGCTACTGTTGTTTTAGACGGACTCACTTGAGATTACTATTCCGGCACTACGAGAACCATAAGGCATGGGGAGTGGCCATGCCCACTGGGGCAGGTACTTGGAACTGAAAAGTGCGCGGAAATGCTGCCCGACATTAGCAAGTTATGCCATTGAGAAAGGGAACGGATTCCCGAAACGCGTCTGGCTTGGCTGTCAAATACTGATGACTGCTACCAGGCGGGTGTCTGTTTGCAAGCTGCCATCATTCAATAAATGAAATATTCATCTACCTGACGGCTTCTTCCATTTGGGGCTACCTTTTTGTTGGATGTTGAGCGGCTGAGCCCAGCCGCAGGAGAAGCCCACCGCATGTGTGCGGGCCCGTGATGGCGCCAAGATGGTGTCATCTAATCTACGGGAGGCAGCGTTCAGGTGGCAGCTGTAAAGCGGAGCAGGTACTTACAGCGGGACAGTGCATCAACCCACATGGGTAATAACAATGCCACTTACTACTGCTACTGTTGTTTTAGACGGACTCACTTGAGATTACTTTTCCGGCACTACGAGAACCATAAGGCCAGGGAAGTGGCCACGCCCACTGGGGCAGGTACTTGGAACTGAAAAGTGCGCGGAAATGCTGCCCGAAACTAGCAAGTTATGCCATTGAGAAAGGGAACGGATTCCCGAAATGCGTCTGGCTTGGCTGTGAAATACTGATGACTGCTACCAGGCGGGTGTCTGTTTGCAAGCTGCCATCATTCAATAAATGAAATATTCATCTACCTGACGGCTTCTTCCATTTGGGGGCTACCTTTTTGTTGGATATATATATATATATATATATATATATATATATATATATATATATATATATATATATATATATATATATATATATTCACTGAAAAAAACAAATGTTGTGATTTGGTATAAATCTGTTCAGTAGTTTTTTTAGCCCTCACGATCTTCAAAACCAGAAGCATCATTTACAAAGTCATCACATACAGCACCCCAGCTTATCTTACAAACAAGCTCACCTTCTCCTGTGGTTCTCAGCACACCCGCAGCCAGGACACCATCAGACTGCAGACTAAGAAGTATAAAAAATAAAAACAAGACTACAGGCCTTTTGATCTATTTGCCTAGTATTTGGACCAACATCCCCATATTGAATGGGACTGCCCCAACGCTCCTCCAATTCAACTCTTTAAGGAACACTACATCACGATGCACTAAACATCCACAACTCATCTTCCTCTCCTATTACTTGGTGACTTTAAGCTTGCCTTCGACCATTAACAGCAATCCGCTTACTTTTGGTGAGGTTTGTGCTATAGAAATACCATACGCATACATACATACATATATACATACATATATACATACATACATACATACATACATACATACATACATACATACATACATACAGATGTTTGAGACCTTCCTGAGAGGTATGGATGTGATGTATCTCTGAGTCCAATTGAAAGGCCATAACACACAGGAATGTCCACCTGATTCTTATTTTTGGGCCAGGTCTTGTAGAAAAATCAACTTGCTCTCTCTGAATAATACTGGTGATTGCTTACTTACCTCCCTTAGTATATCCACATTCTGGGGGAAGGATGAAACCTGTACCACAATGTTCCTTGGCTGCCAGGACTACTTCTTTTCCTTGGCCCTTCTCTGTATGCTCTCTATTGCCACGTTATCCCCTTCTTTCAGCTAGAGTATCTGACCAAATATTCCTTCTGCATCTACCATTGAAATCCTGATATTATTACTCCACTCCCTGTTTTTCCAAGTCCTCACATTTTAATAAGGTGTTTACTTGCGTTTCCAGGTGAGTAATGCTAGCTGTGTCTCTCAATTCCTGGATTGTCCATTCCATAGCCATCACTCCTATGCACAGTTGGTCCACCTCATGAGGAACATGGCTACAGCTGTGTTTATGCTTGTTTTCCCTTTGTCCATCTCCTGACATCTCCTGACATCGCGTCGCTCTTGCAGGCAGTTCTTGTTGCCACCTTTTGTCAAGGCCAGCTCCATGTTGGGTTGTTTGACCTGTGTTTCCAGTTGTGTTGTGCTATCCTTCCCTTGTCGTTTATTCCAGAAATCCTATAGGCTCTTGTTGCCCTTTTGTCCCAGTCTGCTTGACTTTCCACGTTTTTTCATGAGTATCATGGTGTACTTCAGAGCCTGGATCCATGAATAGACAGACCCCTGCCTTCAGTCACATGCCAGATGGCCCTTTGCCTTGTTGGCAAGATCTTCACTTTCCAAATAGTAATTTAATAAGGCCACCTTTCCTGGTCAGTCTCTATATACACACATTAGACCCGCGCCAGATCCGCTTCTTACCGTATAATGGCCATACTTGCAGTACGGCCCTCCCTTCAGATTGTTTTTACTGTAAGTCAGATGAGGGTTTATAATTAGTTAATGCATGTGTTTGTCTGGAGCTGTTCCCTTCTGCCACCAGTGTCACCATTAGTGATGCTTGTCTCATGAGGCACTTACTTCTTGACTCCAATCCCTCTTCTTCCATGTTGTGGGCTCTTCCTTGGTACTAAGGGCCCCTTGTGTGAGGATCCCACTGCGTCGCTGCCATTCACCGTAAGGGGGAGGGTTTTTCTTTTTGTCTTTTCCTCTCCCCCGTCATCTCCTCCAGCTAAGGTCGCTAAATGCCTGGGTCAGATGGCTAAAACGCCACCATATCCGTGTTGCTGCCTCATTCGGCCATAGTCCTTGAAATCGCCATGTTACTTGCACCTTACCTCAGTTCTCATTTGTGTTCGTATTCCTCCTACCCCGATGCATGTATTCCCTTGACGTGGGTCTCTGGGGGGCGCAGAGCTCACGCAGCTGTGTCTGCCAGGTTGCGGAGCTGGCCGCACCCCCACCCCAGATTCACTTTTAATCTTATTTTTGTGCTCAAATTTACAAGACGTCAGTATACATTAAGTCTTACCAGCATACTGGAAGTCAAAAGGGAAGATGACAGTAGAGTGCTCTGTGTGTTTACCTGAACATGTTGGAAGCCAAAAATGCATGTTATAGTGTCCTCATATATGTGACAACTTGAACATACCGGAAGCCAAACATGCTTGTTATAGTACCATAATTTACATGTCTATTTAAACATGCTGGATACTAAGAGGGCATGTGATAGTGTCATGATTTAAGAATCAAACTTTGATTTGTGACTCATGACCAGGGAAAGAGGTCAAGGTAAACTGATGAATGTGTCTGCTTGAATTTAATTAAAGCTACTGATAATGTTAGGCAAAGAAGCATCAGCAATTTCAGCAGTTGGGGTAATGTGGTAATGTGGTAAACTCTGGCACTATATGGCTTAGTAATATGCTGCAGGTTAATCAATGAACAGTGCCCACTCTGTATTGTACTGTGGCTGCATTTGTACAGCACTGATTAGCACCATAGCATGTTTGTGGACACATAACATCAGTGGCAGCCCATGCAGGTAAGCGCGGTAGGGTGGCAGGGCAGGGGCAGGGCCGAGTGTGGGGGTGAAAGGGACAAACGACGGGATTGATAATGTAAAATAAATAAATAAATAAAACCACTTACCACCCCTGCCCCGCCCCTCCCCACTGCGCTTACCCACACAGGCCACTACTAAATAACATGCTACTCCATGAGAATGCTATTCAAGGAAGAGTGTGTGTCTGTCATGTGGCCTCTAGCAGGAGATGTTTCGATGTAGTACATCGGAAGCAGAGTTGTGCTCTTACTGTGTCTTGTCGCTGCTCCTGGCACAAATTTGAAGTGAAGTTTACAGCATAGCAGCAGAGGAGAAACCCATAGGAATGGGCATTATACAACCAGTCAGACATATGCCCAATTGGGCTGCTGTGCTGCAATACAGTAAAAGCCACAGTTGGATTCCGAGGAGTCTGATCCAGATGTGGAAGGGAGCAACCCATAGGCATGTAGATGAGAAGTTGGTGTCTGCTGAGTCCATGGTATGCCCACCAAAGATAAGCGGGGGCCCAAGGATCTGTAGGGAGCCCAAGGTTCAACACAGTGTCAAATGATCAGTGTGGGACATCAAAGATCAGACCCTGATCCACTGACCCCACAAGGGAACTCAGTAGAGGACGTACAAAGGTAACTGAAGTCTCTATGCAGATGGCACAAGGCTCTTCTTTAAGGTAGCCCTCCGAAGGGTATTAAACGCATCCCAAATTTCTTATGAAAGCTGGAAGAGTGGCCTGGGAGAAAACAAATCTGACTCGCTGCGACCAAACATATAGAATCTAGTGGTTCACACTTGTTCAGGAGTGAGTAAAAAGAAACGATGTTCTTCAAATAGTCAACCCTTGCCTGCTCCTTCACAGGAAATGAAGTTAGTACTTGAAATGTTCTTCTTCAGGTTGTCATACTCAAAGTAGGTGCAAAGTTGTAAACTGGGGACACTCAAGAAGTGAGGGCCAGCAGATGATGTAAAGTGAACATTTCAAAGTCCACAGCTTAGAAAAAAAGTGCAAGTCAGTGTTGCAACTTCACTGGATTACTGAACACAATTTAAGAAGTTACATCTCCAGAAGGATAATGAATGATTGGGAAACCTTGACAACCATGGTACATAGTAAACAACACATGTCCAATGAAAAGCAGCGCTGTGAGCTATTTCTGCAATGTCTGGAAATGAGAAAGGGAATATTTTCCATTTGTATATTTTTGTCTAGGGCAAGCTTCCTGTGGTCTACGAGAATACACAGACTTTGATTGGATGATAAACCATCAGGAACAGGTTCCTCACTACTTTCTGGGTCAGATCCTCAGATTAGGCATTTCCAGGCTCATTTTGAACCAAATTCATGCAGAAGGTGCAACTAGGTTAAATCATCAAAGTGCAGGTCCGTGTTCTGTGCAGTACATTGGGTCCTCACCAAGGGGAAAGGCCGAGGGCTCTAAATAAAGTCTTTACTCAGGTTTTGTTTTTTTATGTCAAGCATCCCTGGCCTTGGAGGGTACTGGAACATTTTCTATCACACTAGATTTGTTGTTGGTACTCACCCTGATTTTAGGATTAGCTGGCCAACCATTCTCAGTCCTGTGAATCCATCTTGCCCGATGAAGGCGGACAAGGAAGAGTTACGTTTACAGACGTCTTTATTCCTCCTGGCAGTACTGTAGATCATCCCAGCCTATTATTAACTGAATTTCAGGGTATCGAAGTGGCAACAACTGAGTTGTCGGCTCTGTACAAAGCAAGCAATAAATAAACAGATAAAACGAGGTCTCCCCTCAGACTTTGCTGCACTTTGTCTTTTGCAAATGTTATCTATCTTATACTAAACGTTTTTTAATGGCTCTTTTACGGAAGTACAGATTTACTACGTGCGCAGTGGCACTGTTATATTTACAACAACTTGATTGTCCTGAAGTATGTTCAGCTGTGGGTCTAGTTTTAAAGTCCGCAGTACGCTCGGGTAATGTGAAGATTATCAACCTGGTTTTTTTCTCTCTCTTTTTTAGGTCGTGCATTCGAGACCTCTTGTATATACTTTAGTATATACTTATATGTGTATGTACTTTGTGGTCTCTGGAGATCAGCCCTAGGACTTGTCTGCTTCCGCTTAGGGACTTTATTTACTGTTCAACTGCCTCTATTTAACTGTCTTGATAGAAAACGACCAGCAGAGGTCAGTAAAATACCAGAATCACTTTAGCATTCTCTAGATTACAGTCCATAGAAATTGTCTTCCACGAGCACCCATAGACAATAATATTTTTTTCAAATCTTGTATTTTCAGTGATATGACCACCGAAGGCCCTGATTTTATAATAAAAAGAGAGCTTTGGACCATACCATGTCCCGCTGAAAGGCAATATTTCTCTCCATGTGTTCCCATACCTGGCGTGTCACGCAGGTTGGTGCTTACTTTCCCTCCATGTTAAAGAACAGTAGATGTTTCAGCACCCAGGCTAACGTGCTACATAGCTAAATACATATAAGTTCCCAAAAGCGAGACAGATTGCATTGCAAATGCTTGTTTTTCCCAGGCATCGAGGTATATGACTCTTTTGGGGGTGAAGGGATGACCAGGTCGTCAATTACAATGCTGTTTTGGGTGTGCAAGATGTCACTTATTTGCTTTGGAATGCATTGCAGAGTGACTGGATGACTGATATATATTATTTTTGGGAAGGCTGGGGATAGCATAATGCTACCATGTGTGTTTTAGAAGGGGTGGTCCAGAATGCCAGACATTTAGGTTTTGGGTGAGGGGGGGAAGAGGGGTAGATGTGAAGCATACAAGTGTTTTAGGAGAGGTTAGGGATGGTAAGATGCTAGGGATATCAGTCCTTTGGAAGTAGTGAAAGGCAGGACACCTAATAAACTCTTGAGAGTGGGGGGGGGGCTGCTTCTCTTGTTTTTGGAGGATCCGTGGGATAGAGCTTGAAGTAACTAATAATACGTATTTGATTGACAAATCTGTGCTATCATATGAGAGATGTTTCGGCCACTAATTTTTGGCCTATAGGTTGGTTCCAAAACTCTTGCTCTTGACGTCTTTGGGTCCTCTTTGGCCGACAAGACAGGAGCGCACACTTGACTACTCACAAAGGGAGGTGACATGCACAAAAAACTGTAGTTCTTGTGCTGTCCCATTCCAAAATGGCAGCACCGTTTGTTCACAAATTGCAGATAATAATTCAAGACCCTCCGCAATCCAACGTAGCAGTTTCTAGTGATGATTACTTTCGCATCCCAGTACAAGATGGTGACCTGACTGGATGAACTTCAACGACCTGCCACAACCAGCAACTCATAGCAAGACATGTTTGGACTTCAAGCTAGCACAGGAAGGTTATCTGTAATGACTGAACAGCTTCTGACAAAGATTACCTTGGGCCACGTTCCTACTACACCTTATTGTTTGGTATTGCCCTAGTGTATGCTAATTTCTGGCTTGTTTGTTTGTTCTCTTTCTTATTGGATTATATTTACCCATTTCTAATTACTATAACCAAACTCGTTGTAGATACTACTCTGTAATTCTGAGGGACACTTCTATCTCCAGGATTCTATCAAAGGGTGGGTGTTAGTTCTAGGAAACGGGGACAGCACAATTGCTATTTCCTTTTCCTCTGTCACATGTTAGTGACCTGAGTTCTTCTACAAGCTATCGTGGGCACCCCAACGTCGGGCAATAGTTGCTTTCACCAGATACCACAACCAGTGGCAGCTGAGTCGGTTGCTCTTGCATGAGGACAGAAGGGAGCAGTTTAAGGTAGGGCTGCTCCCGATCCATCGAGTACAACTGTGTCCAAGTACTGTGAGTACAGCATTTTAACACCACACTTTATGTGCTCTATAAAACACAACCTTCAAGTTCATATGGGCGGTAATCAACAGATCTTCATTGATAGGATGCGTTTCCCTATACCAATCATTTCCTAAGGTAATTTCATTACCAAATGATAATATTTTAAAATGAAATTTAGCCTTGCCTTTTTTCATTTTATTGCCTATTTTAAAAATGTTTATTTTAACATAGATGTCTATTCGTAATTTCGAGTAACTCTGCAAAATGAGGCACACAAAGCATGGGTGGGAAATCCTGTAATTGCGTGCTGTTGGGTTTGCTTTTAAACCCAATCTGGCCTTTCCCCTATCCAATTATACCCCTTTGCACACTTTTGTGGTCACGACGATTCATCCAGGTTTGCCTGAAAGAACTTGCAAGGATAAAAACACGGACCCAAGGGCAATTTGCATGATACTGGTGAATTTGAAATTGGGCACAGATTTAGAAATTACTGCGCTACTCAGAAGGAGGCTCCTAATGTTCTGCCTGGTAAGGATGGGATCTATTGGAACTCAGGCGTCATCCACAGTTCGCATGCCGAAGAATGTGTTGGGTTGTGGCCGCCCACATTTCTTCTTGCCTGGGGTATTGACGTGATAATGAGGTTGGATGGCTCTCTTCCACAGAGATAAATGACAACTTTAATTTGCATTTATGTAAATCTAGCCATGGTAATAAACCTAACGTTTGGGCACAGCAATGAAATTGACCATATGCCTTTTTTGAAGAGATGCCTATATATGTAAAGTCAGTTGAATGCTACTGCCATTTGGGGTGTGGGCCAGACCTCCATGCCGTGGGAGGCGCAGGTGGCCGTGGGCTGCAAGGGCTGCTTGGAGGTGGAGATGAGAATGAGAATATGCACCAGGCTGGCTTCCAAACACAAGCACGGGGAAGACCTCAGTTTCTGTAAGAGGCTGAGCAGATGGCTGGAACTTCGAGGTCCCCGATTGTGGGCGATGGATGGAAGCGGGCCCGGAACTTTGTCATGCGGGGAGATTACAGAACAAACCTGTGTGGGACCTGCAATTCTGCCTCTGTGACTCATTCACTAACTGTGAGGAAGCTAGTCACACTGATGTACACTGTTCAATACCTGAAAACGGAGAGCTTTTGGGATGTTGTAGTAAAAGCCAGAGATTGGATATATCGCTAGAGGGAGAGAGTGCCATGCACTGTGTACCATTCAGAAGAAACAGAGCATGTCTATCTATGGACCGCAAATTGATCCTGCAAACCTCAGAGGCTTGTCATGTCTGATTTAAATGTTCCAACCTCTAAGTAGATCTGCAAGTGCTATGTTGTGCTCCCAGGTACCACTGATGTGAGTACTGCCAGTACTGTGAGGAGAGGATGCCTGCTTAGTCCATACGGCTTGTCCCACTCATGTTAGCTAATTTTTAAATTAATTTCCGTACAGCTTCCACAGAAGTCAAGCAAAAACCACACACCGTAAATATAGTTCAATACGTACAGTATTAGATACGTGTTAAAACGTTTAAAGTCAACCAGATATTGCCAGAATCTGGAGCACATAAAACCCAAAGAGCATCTACCCTGCAGTAGTCCCTATTATTATAATAAACACTTTTTCCTTAAACCTTTTCCAGTGCACTAAAAGTGCTACGGAGGAAAAGATTAGATCTTGTGAGGCAGATTTATTTAAATTACAAAACTGGTCCCAATAGCAGATATTGGACCATGTTCCACTATTTCAGAATATCCGAAGTCCTCCAGTGTGTTACTTGCTGGACACAACTGGCACACCTTCTTCTCACATCGAGATGCCTGAAGGTAGGATGACTCCTTCCTGGAGCCACTATGTTGCTTAACACCTCAGAATCTCATGCAGGAGCAAAAAAGTATCACTTTGAAGAGCTACTAACTGAAAGACTAAACCACCAGAAGCAGAATTCCAAGAGAAGGAGCAGAAGAAGAAAAAACCTGTGACAAAAATCATTAACAAAGCACCAAGAATCATCCCAAAAAAGTTAGCAGAACATTTGCAAAAAATCATACTGGTGCTTTCAGCTCCTTCTGTATGGAGAAACAAGAACTGAGTGAGAGGAAGACACAAAGAGATTTTCAAGAAGTTATGCCACCATGATGGCCTGGGTACTGGCAGACGTATAAAAGATGGTGGGGGGCATGATGGGTAGGAAAGAACAAAATATGCAATTTCCTGTTGTAGAAGAAAGAGAAACAGAAGAGACTGGAAAGGGTGTCATCTTGTGCAACGACTATTGACTCTTAAAAGAATCAGGAAGTAAGCATGAAGTAAGTGAACAAACATTCCTCCAGGCAGGCCCCACAGAGAATGTGAGAGCCTGACCAGCCAGTACTACAGTACACTCCCCTCTAGCAGGCCCAGGCTCACTCAGAAATGCCCAACTGAATTTTCGAATCAAGGAAGGGACATGGACAGCAGCCGGCACCCAGTACAGTTCACTTGGGGAATAATATTTCCAATCAATGATGAACCGCAGGGGACCTCTAAATAATTGAAAATAACAGATTTCTTGGACTTTATACTCAGAATTACTGTCTACCAAGACAGGTCGGGGAGCTTGAACCTACGGTTGAATCTGAGAATCATGGAGTACCAGATGGATCTTCCAAGAGATGGGTAGTATACTTCAGCAAGATGCTAGCTGATTTTGTTTGGGGATGCGAAAAGGCCTCAAAAAGTGAGGTGTTAGCTTAAATGGCAAAGATGGGGGGGCATGGCCAGGCTAGATGGCTGGGTGGATGTGATCCACTTCAGCTCCGGAGCCACGGATCTGCCGGATGGTGATTCCTCGGAGCGGATGATTTGAGACCACCGATATCGAGCAGTGATGGTGGCGTGAGGCAGTAGGAAGATTGGGCGCACACTTTCGCTGCAGCATTTTGGACTTTTTCGGGCTTTCTTCAGTGTGGCCTGGGGCTGAACGCGGAGGCAAGATGGCGCCACAGCCGTTGTATGAGCGGGACACCGGACAGGCATAGTCTTGTGGAGGCAGCACCGGCAGCAGCAGTATCGGGAGCCGTCTGCCGACCTTCATTCCAGAGCTCAGCGGTGCGGGCAAGTCTCCTGCTCCCGAGCAGAGGCACAAGCAGTCGCGGAGGGTGATGAGAGGGACAAGCAGTCGCGGAGAACAGCGTCGTGGCAGAGGACTGCCCCAACTCCGCCGAAGAGATCAGGAGCTGAGCGAGGCACCAGGACGCATCACCTTGGATTGCTGGGATGTCCCTGGGGATCCCCCACTAGCGGAACCTTTGCCTGGGGGAGTACTGAGGCCTGGACAAACACCGGAAGGCCAGGCAAGGGCAATGCCTGACTTTAAAATGGCGCCCAGAACGGGAGTAACCTACTAATACAGGGGGCACCAGAGCGTGAATGACTGGCAGGGGGAATGATTCCCACACAGCTCTTCTCCAGTATAATCCCCCACAAAGAGAGCCAACCGTTGGGGCGGTGGAGTGCCACACTGTCTCAGGCCTGCTCATTCTGAATGCCTGACTTTAAGATGGCTTACCCAGCCTGACTCCTGAAAGCATTGCCGCCGGTTTAGCTACAGCCCAGTAGAAAACCACTGCCTTTCTCAACTCTACACAAGGTGCTCACGGGCCGGAGGGGGAGTATTGCACCTCGCGGGAAAGGCGCACGCCGCTGCCCCTATGCCACCAAAAATAGTATCGAATAAGGTCTTCAACTACTTCGCTTCCGCTGAAAAGGGTCCAGCACACGACAAAGGGGAGCAGACTACCACGATGGCACTTACTAGAGAAGATCTAGAGGCTGTGCTGAGAGACTTTAAAACAGAACTATGTGCGGAGATTAAGCATGATCTACAGGCCTCTGTGGACCAACTGAAGGCAGACCTCTCCGGCCGCATTTCATCTCTCCAGCAAGATGTAGACGCCGTAGGGTCCAGGGTGCTAGAATTGGAGGACCAGACGCAAGCACTTGATACCCGCACGTCCAAGTTGCAGGAAAAAGAGCACGATTTCCAGACGCAACTCCATCAGGTCCTCATGAAAGCGGAAGATTTAGAAAATAGATCCCGACTGGAGAACATTCGAATCCGGGACCTGGAGGAAGGAGCGGAGGGGCCAGACCTGGGAGCCTTTGTGGAGGGTCTCTTCCCTGAGATATTGAGCCCACGCCAGCTGAAGATTAAGATCGACAGGGTCCATCGTGTGGGGAACCAACAGACGGGAGAGCAGAGACGCACACGAGACGTACTCGTCAAGTTACACTCTTTTACGCCGAAGGAAGCGATCCTACAGGCGGCACAGAAAAAAGAAGGGACCTCTTTTCAAGGCTATAAATGTGCACATTTCCAGGATCTGGCCCCCTCCACGTTGGCACGCAGACAGCAACTACGGCCAATTACGACGAAACTGCGAGAAGACAACATCCGCTATAGATGGACTTTTCCCTTTGGGCTCGCTTTCGAATTCAACAACAAACCAAGACACATCACGGATCTGGAAGAAGGCCTACGCATTCTGGGTCTCCCGATTCCAGACGAGGTTGGCAGCCACGGCCCTACGACAGGATTAGAGGCAACGCAAGGAGCTGCAAGGCAGTGGCGCACGGTCTCCAAAGGTAAACCTAGCTCAAAATGAAGGCAACATAGCGGCGCAGGTTCTCAATGAGAGAGGACGCTTTCTTTAACTCTGTTGCCGCACCACATCGATACACGTGCAAAAGGAGATGGACTACAGCCAGAAGCATTCCTGCACTACCATCACAAAGATCTTGCTGCGGTGGACTCTGGTCCACACCACTCCCAGAGGTTATTTTCTACATGAAGCAACCGGCAGCCGGGGTTTCGGGCTATGACCATGACGCCCGTTACCATTTGGTTTTTCTTCAAGTTCAAACTTGTTAAGAGCCCGTTGGCTCTTCAGCATAAGGTTTCTAAGGGACACTGCTATTTTTCCCTTTTTGAGGGGGAGGGTTCCTGGTGGTGGTTCGGGGGGACATTCAGGCATTTCAGGCGCGTCGGGAATGCAGACATTTCATCCAGAGCCAGATAGGTCACGAGGGCGCATGGGGAAGGGACGGGCGAGGTAGATGGAAAGAGTCATGGGGGGTAGTCTGGAGAGGCACAGGGGACAAATATCTATAAAATGGTTTCCTTAGCCTCCTGGAACGTGAAAGGATTAAATTCGCCACTTAAACGACAAAAAATCTGGAAATATCTTGCCGACCACCAGTTCGATGTAGGAGCGTTGCAGGAAACGCACCTTAAAAAGACTGAAGAACTTAGACTCCGTCATAGAAGCTACCCCTAATTTATAGATCCTCTGCCAATTCCAAACAGGGAGGGGTTGCACTCTTATTTCATAGTGCGGCAAAATTTCAACCTGTAGCCATAAAGACAGACAAGGAAGGCAGGACAATTATGGTGAAGGGGAAACTGAGAGGTAGAATCTGCACACTCATCTCCACCTACGCTCCCAACATGGGACAGGCGCTGTTTTTGACCTCTCTCTTAGATCTGATAAGCAGCTTTGTGGAAGGGCCTGTGGTGCACATGGGAGACTTTAACCTAACGTGGCATGCCGAATTAGACAGTACACACCCACACAGGGCAGCTACTAGCAACTTCCCAAAGGGGCTCAAGCAGAAAATGCAGGCCCTGGGTCTGAAAGATGCGTGGCGAACGCTTTATCCCACTACTAAAGACTATTCATTTTTCTCACACGTTCATTTGACCCACTCTAGGATAGACCACATATTTGTAAGTCAATCTATGCTAGGCTCCTTACAGGTGGCAAAGATGCTCCCAATTACGATTTCAGATCATAGCCTAGTGACTATCAGCCTCTCCTGGGGTTGCAGTGGGCAAGGCACTCCAAGATGGTATTTCCCAATCTCTGTAACTAGGGACAAGATACTGCGGGACGAGTTAAGAGCCGCCATTTCGGAATACTTTGAACTAAACCAACCCCAGGCCACATCTCCTCAGAATAACTGGGATGCTTTTAAAGCAGTCCTCAGAGGCAAATTTATTCAACTGAATTCCACACTAAATAAACGAAGGGCTAAGGAATGAGAAGAGTTGGAGAAGGAACTAGAGAAGGTAGATAAGGCCCATAAGAATGCACCATCCCAAGTATTACCGCACCAGCTTAGTGCACTGAAGGGAAAAATCAAGGCGATTTATACGAACAGGGCTGAATACACACTATTGAGACTCAGGCAGATATCCTACGCACAGGGGGGTACAGTGGGCTCCCACCTAGCGCGACAGCTGCGTGAAAAAAGAGAACGAGAATACATTGGGGGCATACAGGACATGGATGGTACACTAACTCACTCTGACGAGTCCAAAGCCCGCATCTTTGGAAAGTTCTATAGGGACCTTTACACTGGCTCACCTCCAAACACATCTAGGCAACAACAATACCTAGACTCTCTAGAACTCCCCCACATCTCGCCGGTTGAAAGAGATCAATTAAACAAGCCTATCACGGCCGAAGAAGTGAGACAGGCAATCGCGAAGCTTAAAATCCACAAAGCCCCTGGACCTGATGGCCTGACGGCACACTTTTATAAAATCTATACGGCGGAGCTTCTCCCACACCTTACAGTGTTGTTTAATGCTATAGCAGAAGACTCCATGGTCTCGACCACTATGGCTGAGGCCGTGGTCACGGTTATCCCTAAACGAGGGAAAAATCCCCAGAATTGCGCCTCATACAGGCCTATTGCGCTGCTAAACATGGACGCCAAAATCTTCTCCGTGATATTGGCTGCACGCTTAGAAAATTTAATGCCCGCACTAATCCACCCTGATCAATCCGGCTTCATAAAAGGTAGACAGATGCATGACAATACCCAGAGGACAATACACCTGATTGAAAAGGTTGCCAAATTAAAGATTCCAGCGATATTGGTGGGTTTAGACGCAGAGAAAGCCTTTGATAGGGTGGATTGGTCGTTTCTCTTCCTTACCATGCAAAAGATCGGTTTCGGGGATAGATTCCTTAATATGGTTAGGGCTTACTATCGGCACCCACACTCCAGAGTCCAGGTCAATGGCGTTTCGTCTCTCCCGTTTGAGTTAAGCAGGGGCACGAGGCAAGGCTGCCCACTCTCCCCCATCTTATTCGCCCTTAGCAACGAACCCTAGGCTACCCGATTTAGAGCGAACCCAGAGATCATGGGCATTCACTTTGGGGGTACAGAATACAAGGCCTCGCTCTTCGCAGACGATATTCTGATGACACTCACAGCCCCAGGCCCCTCGCTTCAGGCACTACAAACAGAACTGGGTAAATTCGAAGGGGTGGCGAGCTTTAAGGTCAATTTGTTAAAATCCTACATTCTAAATCTTACAGTCTCTGAGAGAGAGGCTTTGCAACTCTAGGGACAAACCTCCCTTCAGTGGGCCAGACGCTCCCTGCAATATTTAGGTATTCAGCTCACACCGAAGATTGCAGACCTGTTTAAAGCGAACTATCCCACATTACTGTCCCAGATCCAGCAAGAGCTTAAACGCTGGAAACCGCTATACATTTCCTGGCTCGGACGGATAAATGCCATTAAAATGACACTACTACCCAAGTTGCTCTACCTGTTCCAGGCACTCCCAGTCGACTGAGACCGCGACCTATTACCACGGCTTCGCTCCCTTATTACTAAATTCATATGGCACGGGGGTAGGGCGCGTCTTCCGTTCCATGTCCTAGGACGACCCAAGAAGGAGGGGGGTGTAGCACTCCTGGACTTCTCACTATATTACAAAGCAGCACAACTAAGAGTGATGGTAGAATGGTCAATGAGAAAGTCAGACAAACATTGGCTCCACATGGATAGGGCGATAGTGGGAAGGATGTTTTGGGATGTGCTCTGGAAAAGGAGGAAAGACAGATCGGCCAACGCTTACATCAGCACCCGACACGTACCACTCTCAAGGTCTGGGATGAGGTCACGAAAGACGAGAGATGGACTTCCTTCCCCTCACCTTACACTCCTATCCATTTTAACCCAGATTTTCCCCCAGCTATGAGGGAAGGCCCTTTTGACGGGTGGCGGGAGGGAGGATGCTTGATGGTCTCAGATTTGTTCCACAACGTTCATGTGCTAACCTTTGCGAGCTGCCAAAGGGAATTTCAGGTTCCGAGTAGCGAGCATTTCCACTATCTCCAACTCAAACACTGGGTATCCCAACCACAGATGAGGGAAGCCGCCACCAGAGAGCGTACGCAGATAGAACAATGGATACGGAGGATGGGCTCAGCGAAGGGGGCGATTTCCGCGCTCTACTCAATGTTACTATCAACAATTCATGCACCACGAGCACGCTACCAATCGTTCTGGGAACAAGTAGTGGGGAGGGACATTGCAGAAGAGGACTGGCGTCACATATGGTCGGACATTTCCAAGCATAATCACTCAGTGGCATTAAGGGAAGCTCACTACAAGACCATGTTTGATTGGTACCTATACCCTTCCAAACTCAAGAAGATATTTCAGGACACTTCCGAGCTATGCTGGCAAGGTTGCGGCCTTCTTGGGGACTTTCATCACATATGGTGGGATTGTCCTGCAATTCGAGCTTTTTGGGAAGAGATTTTATCACACATTAAAGATATGCTGGGATACCCCATACCAACCTCTATAGAGGGAGTACTATTGGGCGTTAGAGACCCTGACCTTGAGCACCAGACGAGGGCGGACAAGGCTATTCTATGGGCGTGTCTTGGGGCAGCCAAAACTACTATAGCAGCAGCCTGGAAAAAGAAGGAGGCACCTGCTCTGTCGCTTTGGCACTCGCGTCTCTGGAGAATCCTCACCATGGAACAGATGGCAGATATCTTCAGAGACGAATACAAAAACTTTAAATACAAATGGGGCCCGCTGATTACTTTC
Source organism: Calotriton arnoldi (assembly GCA_963921515.1). Classification (NCBI taxonomy): domain Eukaryota; kingdom Metazoa; phylum Chordata; class Amphibia; order Caudata; family Salamandridae; genus Calotriton; species Calotriton arnoldi. The sequence goes on from CAWUFW010000161.1 coordinate 427,018, forward strand.
CTGTCCCAGGGTCTCCCCTCGGCGGTATGTCCCCCCTCCGTGAGAGCTATGCACCTCTTTCAGTTTTAAGCTGACTAACTTCCAGGCCCGTTTTAGCGCCCCAAACTGTTCAGGGTGGCAAGATATCTGCGAGAAAGGTAACGCCCCTCTATACGGCACAAACCTGATTGCCCAAACGCCTACCTTCGATGTTACACCACCACCAGGGAGGGAGGGAGGGAAGGGAGGGTTAGGGGAGGGTTTTTGTTTATTTGAATTGTTTAGGGCGTTTCCCCCAATGTTGGATTTGGTAAAATGGACATGACTCCCCATGCATGATGGTGGCGAGGGGACTTTCCAAGGTCAGAAACTGAATCTGTATTAGATGATAATTCACGCGGGAAGTCCTGTATAATTCGGGATGTGCTATATTTCATGCAGAAGTCTTGTTGAATAAAAATATCTTTGACAAAAAAAAAATGGCAAAGATGGAGACAAAAGGAATCCAAAAGATAATCAAAATCGACACTTAAGAGGTAGGTTGGAGAAGGTCTACAAAGCTGTTTGCCAGTTTCGATCATAATATCTTTGGCCTTACATATATTCTCAGAGAATATTTGTCTGTGGTCTTTTACGTATATCATACATTTTAACAATAACAGCATAAATATTGTTCAAGACATTGGTTAACCCTTCCAGTCTGGCAGTTAGTTTGTCAGTTAATAATTTTACTTCTGATTAGGCCTGGGCAGAGTTCGCGGAGTCCGCAGTGTGGCTAAAAAACTCCAACGCGCTACGGGGAGTTCTACGGGTGGGTGGAGTTTCCCGGCACGCCGTTCACATTGCGTTTTCCCGTCAAACGCAATGCAAAGTACATCCTCGCATACCTAATCGCGCGCGAACGGCACCACGTGGTTACTCTGTTTATGGTGCTGGGCCTGTTTTTTAATCCCTGTTTAATCATTGTAATCCTCAGCTTACCGGCCATCCCATCACCGGCGCCGCCGCTAGTTGACAGGGGCCCTGACAACTGCTGCCACCCCTCCCGGTCTGACAGGCCATTGATGCGGTGCATCCTGAAGTGGCTGGATGCTATGGAGAGCCGGCTCGTCAAGAAGGAGCAGAACCCGGACCAGCTCAGGACCCAAATGGACAATGCCGTCTTCTAGTGCTTTTTTAAAAATGTTGTTTGGTGGTAGGGACAGTTGTGGGTGGAGAGGGTGGGAAAGGTGTTGGGATCGGATTTTTTGATTTGTTCGACATTGGTGGTTGGGTCAATTTGTTTGGGGAGAGGGGTGGGCCTGTTGAGGATGGAGAGGGTGGGTTTGTTAACCAAAGGCCCGTTCCTGCACAAAAACATTCCTGCCTACAATACAGGCATCCTTGCACCATGATGCAAGGGAGCTTGTATTGGTGCTAGGCTTCCGAAACAGCGCTGATGCAGGGGGAAAGGACAGGGCTGTGCCATATTGCTTAAATATGGCACATTCCTGCCCTTTCCCAGCGACTCAGGGCAGCGCAGCAAGGTGACTTGCTGCACTGCACTGCCCTGCACCAGTATTTTCATAAATATGCCCCTTTGTCTATGTAGAATGAGCATTGTTTCAATAAGTGGGTAGTGGGCTTTGTGCGAGTGACCCTATCCCACAACCTGCCCCCTACTGATAGCGCCAAATGATCCAACGAAATAAGTTTACAGCAAAAAGGGTCAGCCCTGCCCAAAGAGAGATCAGGTAGCTGGGAGGTTCGCACTTCAGGGGTCACATGCTGTAGTAGTTGCCAGCAGTAAGGGCTGTGTTCTGAAAACACCCTTGCAGCACACTTGTAGGAGCTGGAGTGCTTCCACCAGCATGTCTGGACATTTTGGTTCCTTGATCCGCTTGCCATGTCATGCATGGATCCTGGCAGGTAGTCTGTGGCACATCGCAGCTGTGTTGGTGATGATACGTTCCTCCTCACTACGGCTGAAGGCTGACTTGCACTGCTGTATCTTGACCAGAACACTGTCACCTGGATGTTGATTGAGGCAGGTTTCAGTTTGACTGGTGGACAGAGTAGCTCGGACCTGAGAACGGAAGCTATTGAGATAGCATCTCAGATGTTAGCTGTATTTCAAAGTCACATTGTCATTCTTGTGCAAATAAAGTAAAACTGGAGATACTGCAGATATGGGGTGGAAGAAGAATCATAGGACTGCTCACCAAAATTTTATATGAACTCAATTTAGTCTTTTGTGTAAGAGTGGCTCAAATTGACCAGAGCGATAAAAGTCAAGCGTTCAGCCACTTTAGCCCATTTTGTTTATTATATTTTAGACACCATATTTTTCAGAGTTTCGTTATACCGTTAGACCTTTGCAGAGAACTCAGGTGGTATGCACTATGGAAATATTGTCGGATCCCTAAAACTTTGCATAATTCTTGGACTACTATGCACAATGGAAATTTAGTCTGATCCCTAAACCTTTGCATAATTCTTGGACTACCATGGACAAAAAGTGAGTTGCTTTGTCACTCCGATCCTATGCGGATTTCTGAAACTAGAGGTAAAGTTTCATAGTACTCTCTTGGCTACATTGATAACATCAGCTTGGGCACATGGGTAAGCTTTGATCCTTCAGAGAACATGCACCAATACCAGTACATACGAATAGGGGCATTCACCAATACCAGTGCATAAGCATTGGAGCATTATAGAGGCATCTGGATGAAAGCGATCTACGCATGGGCAAAAGAACCCCATGGAACCAGGGGCAGCTGGAGTATTCTTGATACCGTTAAACAGTGTAATCTTGATGTCTGCCAAAAGTATGGCAATACTGTTGATTGGTGGAGGGGAAGTGAGGTATCAACCAATGAGTGCCAGCAACATGCATCATCCCATCTCTGCTAAAATAAGCAATACCATGATACAGTCGACCTATATTTGCAAGTAACACCTTAGGGGCAACCACGCTCCTGCCCTTGCCTTGCCATAATCCATCAGGTTGTTCTGACTTTCATATTTGGCACGTGTAGTCTTTTCACTGACCCAGTAAATCATCAAGATCTCTTAGAGTGGGTACAGAAGGATTGCCTTGGGACACCTCATCTTGAGGGGAATAGTAAGCAGCACATTTAACAACATTAACACCCAATATTGTACAGACTGCATAACCAGCATTTAAAAACGACATTAATATAATATACAAGATCACATTTTGGTAAAGGTGCATTGGTATGGTCAACATCGGGTTTGGTTAGGTGGGCAGTGATGAGGATACAATTATGTGGTTCTCTATTAAGGGAAGCAGGATGCAGTGAGGCAAGATGGGGTAGCATGCTAATGTGATATGGGAAGCATAATAGTATTTCATACTTTGCAACACCACAAAAGTGTTGGTGGTTAACAATAGTGGACATCAATATGGGGCACTACAACAGTGAGAGTTGATCTAAGTATAATATTCAGACACTCAAGCATGAGTGGCAGCTGCAGCAACTGTGAAAAAGCAAGAAGGAAGACCTTGCTGCCACTGCATCAAAAGCGATGGAATAATAAACAGTTTGTTTTTCCGACCATGATCTTCCACCAGCATTCCTAAAACTAGGCCTTTCCTCACATGACAGAACAATGGAAAACATTTGGTGCAATGGGGTGATCCCAAAGCAAATGCTGAAGACAGAACATGCTTTAAACAATGCTTTTTCTGATAGAGTCCCCATGTATTGTAATGGCGGACCCAACATCTTCTTTCATGTTGCGGCCAACTAATCAGATCACTCCCTCCCGGAAGCAAGCCGGTCAAACACAGAAAAAGCACTCATGGCCAATCAAATTGCTTTGATTTTTTAATGTGCATCCAATAGGAGTCTCGCAACACGAGTTGTCAGTATAGCTATACATTTAAAGACCTATGTTTCTGCTAAATTTTGTGTAATTCTGTTCAGTGGTTTAGGCTGTATCCTTGTACAATTTTTCCTATGGAAAATGCATGGGGAAAAAAAGTGTTTTGGAACCACCCATTTTTCTTGGCTTGACGGATCACCCCAAAACTTCCCAGGAAGGAGCTATGGTGGATGTTCCTTTTTTTTTGGAAAGTTTTGTGAAGATTTGTCAAATGTCACCAAAGTTTTCAGCTTTATACAAAGTGCTTTTCAACTAGTTGGAGGGAGTTTTTGTAACCTGTGTTGCACTTTCAGGAGATTTTTGAACCATTAGTTTAGCTACATAAGATCTGTTGCTCTGTTCTAAGGAATTCATGTTAGTCTTTCCTTCATTTTTTCTGTGAATAGGAGGCGAACTGTGCCATTGTTGTTAGTGTACTAATTGTTCCAGGAACAGGATGGGAGACTGTTTAATGAAAAATGCAGTGCGTCCGTGAAGCTGGCTCGGGTGGTGGGCTAAAAGTGTGCCAAATCATGTCCGTCTATGCCCATCTGTGCCCGTTCACCCCCGAACAGCACCTGTTTCCTAAGGGTATTAGTAAGTTAACTGCTTTTTCTTATTCCTGCTCAGGCCTTTAGTTGTTATTTTCTCCTTTTTACAAGATTGATCCCATAATCAGTATAATCTTAAGAGCTCTTATCCTATTTGCGGACAAGCCCAGATTCTCCTGGCCATTCTCGGCAGTGCAATCTCTCACTCAAAAGAACAAGTTACTTACCTTCGGTAACAATGTATCTGTATGAGACATACATTAGTTATAGATTCCTTAACTTGGAATTACCCCCAGGCGTCAGACTGGATCCGGAGAAATCTTTTTGTAGCAGTACCCCTGCGCGTCAATAGGTGGCATCAGTCGACTCCGCATTCGTCGTCGTGGTCGCCGGGATGACGTCGCGGTGTCTACTTAGACGCCGCCCCTGCGCTCTGACGTCAGTTCTGACACCACTTTCCATGCCAGAAGCGCAGAGCCATGCAAGACACAGACCACTGGTGCACAAAACTAGGACCCTGTAAGGGAGTCCCTATCCCTAGAAGTCAGTTCCCAGAACAGGGAGGATGGGTGGGGCGATAAGTAATCTATAACTAATGTATGTCTCTTACAGATACATCGTTACCGAAGGTAAGTAACTTGTTCATCTGAAAGAGACCATTAGTTATAGATTCCTTACCTTAGAATAGATACACCAGCAATACCAACCCCGGAGGTGGGTCTGCGAACTAAGTTCACACCAGGAAGTCCTGGAGAACAGAACGGCCAAAAAGCCGTCTCTCCAGACTTGGCTGTCCAGGCAGTAATGCTTAGTAAACGTGCGTAGGGATGCCCACGTGGCTGCCTGGCAGATGTCAACCAGCGGAACTCCATGTCCCAAAGCAGTAGTAGCTGCGTGCAGTCCTACTGGAGGTTCCTTTTTGGCCAAAGAATAACAGATCTTAATGCATAGGAAGACCCATTGAGAGATGGTATGTTTGTGCACTGCCCAACCTTTCTTGGCACCCACATAACCCACGAAGAGTTGATCGTCCACCCGGAAGTCTTTAGTGCGGTCAAGGTAGAAAGACAGCGCACTTTTTGGATCCAGACGGTGGAGTCTCTCCTCCTCTTTGGAAGGGTGCGGAGGCGGGAAGAAGGTGGGCAATGTGATGGTCTGACCTATGTGGAAAGAGGTAACCACTTTGGGCAGAAAAGAGGGCCTAGTACGGAGGACTACTTTGTCTGGATGGACAGCAAGAAAGGCAAGCCTGGAAGATAAGGCTTGAAGCTCACTCACCCTGCGAGCAGTGGTGATGGCAAGCAAGAAAGCAGTCTCCAAAGTAAGGAGATGAAGAGGACAATTATGTAGTGGCTCAAAGGGAGCACACATAAGATAAGTGAGGATAAGATTCAAGTCCCACTGGGGCATTACGAAAGGAGAAGGAGGAAAGAGATGAGTAATGCCCTTTAGAAATCTATGAACAATAGGGGACTTGAAAAGAGAAGGCTGATCAGGAAGGCGAAGAAAGGCCGAAATGGCCGAAAGATAGCCTTTCAGAGTGCTCAGAGCCTTGCTGGGCCAAAGAAAGAATGAATAGGAGAACCTCTGAAAGAGGGGCAGAAAGGGGATCCACAGCCTTTGCTGTGCACCATGCACAAATTTGTTCCATCTATAGGTGTACACCGTTTTAGTGGAGGGACTCCTGGCTGCCAAGATGACATTACACACTTCTGGAGGAAGGTCGAAAGCTGTCAACTGTCGCCACTCAATCTCCACGCAAGGAGGCACAGACTGGACAGGTTCGGGTGGAGGACCGTCCCCTGCTGCTGCGATAGAAAATCCTCCCGAAGAGGCAGTCTGATCGGAGGATCGATGGCCATGCTCAAGAGCTCGGGGTACCAGACTCTTCGTGCCAAGTCCGGAGCCACAGGAATTACTTGGGCCCGGTCACGCTTGATCTTCTTCAGCACTCTGGGTAGACGTGGTACAGGCGGAAAGGCGAACAGGAGGCAGCAATTCCACCTGCGACGAACGGCGTCACTGAGCGAGTGCCGCTTGGAAACTCCAACGCGGAGAACTGCTGACATTGCGCGTTCTCTTCGGTGGCGAATAGATCTAACCAAGGCTCTCCCCACTGCTGAAAGAGACCTTGCACCACCTCCGAGTGAAGGCGCCATTCGTGTTCCATCATGCACTGGCAGCTGAGTTCTTCCGCCCTGGCCTTCAGGGAACCTGCCAGGTGTTCAACCACCAGGGATATGCCCACAGGCGAAGAGTCTCTTGACATAGGGTCCACGACCCCTCCCCGCCCTGTTTGTTGCAGTAACACAAGGCAGTGGTGTTGTCTGTGAACACCTGCACTACTCTTCCTTTGACAGAGGGAAGGAATGCCTTCAGTGCAAGACGAATCGCCCGGAGGCTCAGAAGGTTGATGTGGAGCCTGGACTCCGCCGGAGACCAGATGCCTCTGATCTCCACCTCCCCATGTGGCTGCCCCATCCCAGAAGCGACGCATCCGTCACTACTGTGGACTCTGGTTGGGGAAGGGAGAGGGATCTGCCACTGACCCAATCCTGGTTCCTGAGCCACCACTGCAATTGACTTGCAGCTCCCCCCCCCCGAGATCTGGACGACATTGGAAAGATCCCCTGATGATGCGCCCACTGGAACTTCAGGTCCCACTGCAGAGCCTGCATATGACATCTGGCATGATCCACCAGCAGCATGCAGGAGGCCATGAGCCCAGCAGCCTCAGGGTCATTCTCACCGAAATCCGGGATAGAGGCTGAAACATCGGTATCATAGCCCGAATTTCCCGGACTCGCTGCTCAGGAGGATAGACCCGAAAATTACGCAGTGTCCAGAACCGCTCCGTTGAAAAGGAGCTTATGAGAGGGAATCAGGTGCGACTTCGGCATGTTGATAGTGAATCTCAGCGAATGCAGGAGGTCCGCCGTAGTCTGGAAGTGGAAGAGGACAACCTGGGGCGAGCCCGCTTTCAACAGCCAGTCGTCGAGATAGGGGAAGACTTGAACCCCTGATCTGCGCAGATGAGCTGCGACCACCGTCATCACTTTCGTGAACACCCGAGGGGCGCTGGTAAGGCCAAAGGGGAGCACTGTGAACTGAAAATGCTTGTGGCCTACCGTGAACCGTAGGTAACGCCGGTGGGCAGGCAAGACGGGGATGTGAAAGTAAGCGTCCTGCAAGTCCAATGTTACCATCCAGTCTCCAGCGTCGAGGGCAGACAAGACCTGAGCCAAAGTTAACATCTTGAACTTCTCCTTCTGGAGGAAGCAGTTGACGTCCCTGAGGTCTCAGATAGGACGCAGGCCTTTGTCCTTCTTGGGTACCAGGAAGTAGTGGGAGTAGCAACCACGACCTACTTCTGGCACAGGGACAGGTTCGATAGCTCCCTTGGCCAGGAGAGCTGTAACCTCCTGGCGGAGAAGGGCCAAATGATCCTCCGACATGTGATGGAGTGTTGGTAGCATGGGGGAGGGGTAGTCTCGAAGGGGAGGGAGTAGCCCCTTCGGACTATCTGTAAAACCCACCTGTCAGACGTGATGTTGTGCCAGTGGGGGAGGTGATGCCGGATCCTGCCGCCCACTGGCAACTGGTGGCACTGAAAAGTCAGACTACGAAGGTTTGGAGGCTGCTGCAGGGGGGGCATTGGTGGACTGGCCCGCCCACTGGCCCCCAGACCCACGACGTTGGGTCCCACGTACCCGGCCGCGCAGAGGCTGGGTATCTTGCGCAGGCCTGTGGCTCTGGGTGGAGTGTGGTGGGGCACCCCTTCCGTAGCCACGATAGGGGCGAAAGGCAGACTGCATTGGACGAGAGGTGGCAGCGGAGCCCAAGGATCTGGCCGTAGCCCTAGAGTCCTTGAAACGCTCGAGCGCGTTGTCCGCCTTGTCACCAAACAGGCGACGGCCATCAAAGGGCATGTCCAAAAGGGTTGATTGAGCATCCTCAGAGAAGCCAGTGGACCTCAGCCAGACGTAGCGCCTCAAGGCTACTGACATTGAAATCGTTCTACCCAGCGAGTTGGCTGTATCCAGCCCACACCGGATAGCAAACTTTGCTGCGTCTCTACCCTCTGCGACAGCGTGGGTGAGCACGGCCCGGGCCTCCTCCGGGCACTGTGGCAGCACTTGTGCAACCGTGTCCCACACAGAGTGTGTGTAGCGGCCCAAGAGACATGCGGTGTTCACCGACCGCAGTCCTAAGCTGGCGGAAGAAAATATCTTCTTCCCAAGATGGTCCAGCTTCTTGGAATCCTTATCTGGGGGAGCAGTAGGGAACGCGCCTTTGGATGTTGTGGCTTGGACCACCAAGCTCTCGGAGTTAGGGTGCTGGGAGAGGAAAAGTGGGTCACCCGGGGCCGGGAGGTGGCATCGGGCAATCATCCTATCCACAGGAGCCCCTGTGCTGGGCTTGGACCAAGTGCCCAGAAGGATGTCAGTGAGGGCCTCATTAAAATGCAGCAGGGGCTCCGAAGAGGCCCCTGCATGGCTGAAGCACCTCAGTCAGGAGGTTAGTCCTGACTGCCACCATAGGAAGCTCAAGGCCCAAGGCCTCAGCCGCCCTATGCAATACCACAGTGTAGGAGGCTCCCTCCTCCGTAGCCACGGTAGGGGGAGAAAGCATACCAAGGTCTGGGGAGGTATCCATACCACTGGCATCACCCAACTCCTCTCGCCAGCCGGTCTGCTAGAGGGTCACCAGACCCCTCCCAGTCCTCCTCAGGCTGGCACTCAGGGAGGTAGGGAACGCCAGGGATGAACAGCGGTACAAAAGTACACTCCGGCGCCGGTACCGACGTTGGTCGACGTCAGTCCGGCGCAGTGTCCAAGTCGGGGGTGAGGCTGGGGTCGACGCCGGCTGGGGGCGCAGCCGGCATCTGGGGCATCGCCACTGGAATCAGCACCGGGGAAGGTACCGTGAGGTTAACCGGCGCCGATCCGTATTCAGGCCTGGATCCATGGGGGCCCTGTGGTGCAGAGGCCGGAGCTGCCGACATCGAAGGCCTAGGGCCCCCAGCCGAGTCCACGGGCCCAAAGGCGCGCCGGCGGAGTTGGGCTGCCCAAAGTTGGAGTGGATGCTCTTTGTAAAAGGCACGAAGCTGGACAGGGGAAGCTCCAGCTCCCGGAAAGGGAGGGAAGCGTGGAACCATCCCAGCGGGCTCCAAAGACAGAGCCGGAGAGCGGCGATGCTCCGGGTCCCGCGTGGCGTCGGCCGACGGATGGGTAGAAGGCGAAGAGCGATGATGCTTCTTCGCCTTCTTCTTGTGCTTTGACTTACCCAATGAGTGCGAAGACTTTGACAAGGAATGGTAAGGCTCCGCGACCAGTCCCGCAACCTTCCGCTCGACCGGGACCTCGAACGACGCGGAACAGACTTCTGGCCACCAAAAGCTTTCGGACCGCTCCTGCAAAGACTTCGGATTCAGTGCCCGACAGTCGGAGCACGACTTTGGGTTGTGGTCGCGCTCCAGGCACCAAAGGCACACGAGATGCGGATCGGTTACCGACATCAACTTGTGACAGGAGTCAAAGGGCTTGAAACCGGGCTGACGGCTGGACATCCCTCGTGCACCAGGAGTCGTTAGACTCAAAAAAGATGTTGACAAAAGTAAAAAAAGAGTTAGTCAAAAAGTGACTAGGGGCACGCTCTCTGCGGATCTGCGCTGGCTGGCGCGGAAAAGGAAGAACTGACGTCAGCACGCAGGGGTGGTCTCTAAGTAGACACCGCAACATCATCCCGGCGACCACGACGACAAACGCAGAGTCGACCGACGGCACCTACCGACGTGCTGGGGTACTGCTACGAAAAAATTTGTCTAGATCTAGTCTGACGTCTGGGGGTAATTTTAAGGTAAGGAATCTATAACTAATGGTCTCTTTCAGATCCATTTGTTGGGGTGTCAAACACTCATTCCGTGGTTAAAAACGCTCACGCTATTATGAACTTGATCTATGAGTTCAACTTTAACTTAATTGCTATAACTGAAACATAGTTTACCAATGACAAGTCTGATGACGTTAAAAACATTTTCCCCTGATGTAATTTACTTGAGATTTACTGCACACCTAAGCAAGTCAAAAAAGGTGGTGGTATGGCTCTTAGAGGATCGCTCTAAGGGCCAGATGTACGACCCGCCAATTTGCAAGTCACAAATTGTGTCGCATTTGCAACTTGCAACTTGTGACTCACAAATTGGGATACACAACAGTGTCTGAGACACTGTTTGCGATTCCTAACGGGGTCGCAAATTGCATGCCTCATGCATAATAATGAGTCAAGCGCAATTTGCGACCCCATTGGGAATGGCTGGCACTCCCAGGGATGGTGGCCTGCTGGGGTCAGCAGACCACCATGACTGGGACTGCTTTTAAATAAAGCAGATTTTTTTTTTAATGCAGCCTGTTTTCCTTAAAGGAAAACGGGATACATTTAAAAAATAAAAATTAAACTTTTCAGGCAGGACCACTGCCTGCCCTTAAAAAATATTTTGAGAGCCACTCACAAAGGGGAAGGGGTCCCCTGGGTACGCCTTCCCGTTTGTGAGTGGTTCACCACCCTTCTGTGAAGGGTGGTAAACTGTGACTGTTTTGCGACTGCAAATGCAGTCACAAAACAGTCATACATAGCTTAAGGAATCGCTATTAGGAAGGGATGCCCCTTCCTAATGGCGAGTCGCTAATCCTATTTTGCGAGTCGCAAATTGATTTGCGACTTGCACAATGGGATTAGTACATGGGCCACATGTTTTTTGCGGGTGCAAACGGGTCTAAAACTCATTTGCGCTAGCAAAAAACCTTAGTACATCTGGCCCTAAATGTTTGAAAATTGATGCATCATATTCCAGCACCTGTCAGTCTCTAATTGATAGGTATTGACCTGCTGGCACTCACTGGACTTTCATCCTCATGTACAGATCCCTTGAGCCAGGCCGCATTCTCTTGATTACTTGGCCTCAGTGTTTGCTCAAGAGAATACTGCTGATTGGTCATTCGGTGCATCCAGGCAACTTAAATGTGCATTTTGACAACCTGAACAATCATATTTCAGTTAAATGTTTGCACCTTTTATCTCTCAACTTGGATTTCAATCCAGTAGCCAACACCCATGAAAACGACCACATTCTTGACATTATATGTTAAAATTCTCCCTATTGTCAAACCTTTTTGGTCAGGCATTAGCCAAGACCTTTTGATTTTACTAAAATTATATGTATGATATACATACTTAATGGGACTTTCAGATACCTCTCTTCATCCGTTGGTCTGTTGTTGTGTTATTCACAATTTGCTCCAGCCCACTACAGCATGGGGCAATGGGTCAGCCTACTTCGCCGACTGGTTAACTTCATTTTGAGTGACTGCATTTTGCTCTACCACAATGAGCACATACACACACACAGTAGTTCCCTTCAGTGCCATTGTTTTAGTTTTAACTTTCTAATTACTTCCGTGTTTCCCTTGTGCTTAGAGCCTGAGGTGATAGCAGGATGCTTTCTACCAGATGAGAGCACAGGCTACATTTCAGCTTTATCATTTCCTGTGTCCTGCCAATGTTGTTGTAAATTACTTTTGAAGTGTCACTTGTTTCTTTGCAGTGGAGGCCAGCAGTCAACAAAACAGGTGGGGCAACCGACGAATATATAACCACTGACAGGCACTAATAAAAAAGCAGTGCCCTTAGTCTCAAAGCCAAAGCTCTCAATCGTGGTCCGTTTTAAACAGTGTTTATAATGGGCCCTGGAGTTGAGACTGAAGGCACTTCGAGTTTCTCACAGTGCCTGTCATTGAGTTAAACAACTTTTGAAAAAATTAAAAAGACTGGCTTACTTGCTGCTTTGCGCTCAATGCTCCCTTCTCTGCAGCACAGGCTCCCGGAGCTCCAGCCAGAAACTCCCCTCTACCAATCCAGATGCTTCTCTCATGCTGCTCAGGCAGCATGAATGAATCACCAGGATTGGCTGGTGAGACGCTCTTTAAAGCACTGTGGTTCTGTGCTTGGTCTCCACTCAGCTGTCTAAGACAGCTTGGATTGGAGTGTTTAGAGTGCGCATGTCAGGCTGGCCATCGCAAGACAGCTGACCAAAGTGAAATGTGCACTTTAAACTGAAGTGCACAGTATTCCTCACTGCTGCTGCCCCACCCCCAAACTTGGCTGCTGCCAACATGAAAAATAAAATGGTAATAAATCTATTTTATTTTTCTTGTTTCCTGCTCTCCAGCGGAGGGGCAACGCTCCACCACTCTCATGGAGGCACTGCCGCTGTTACTTTGATTGCTGGTTTTTCACAGAATAAAAGATTGTGTCCATTTGAAACTGTTCTGTATTAAGTTATTCTCTTTTTACTATGCATGCAGTACACACACCAAAAGCTTCAATTTTATACTTGTGAATTCATAAGTGGACATTCTCCAGAACATATTTATTCTGGACTCCGTTTCACCAACGATTTTTTTAAAAACTTTGCTTAGGAAGAAAATCAGATTTATCATGTTTAATTTGCAACACTTGCAAGCGTCTGAAGCTGTTTTGTTGTCACTGGGCTCACCTATACTCCTGAGATCCTGCTGCCCCATAAGGTGTTCTTCACAGCCCCTGCTGTACAGAGGACATTGTCACTGCTTGGGGGGAAGCCGCTGCGGACGTTTCTGCTGCCGCTGGGGCCTACACGTGCCACAACCCCCTCTGCCCTCACACCTGTGCTCATTCCAAGTGGGGTCTTAAGAAATGCTGCAGTCCCCTAGCGAGGGATGCTCTGGCGAAGACCAGACCAAGAGCGGGTCCATACATGCCCGTCGGCGTCCGGAGGTGGATGGGCTGGGCCACCCCTCCTTAGACTATTCTGTTTGACTGTCCAAGGTACTGTTGTTCCAGAATGCCATGCTTTCTTGTATGACCATTGAACTCATCGTGTTGAATAGAATTTTATCGATTTGCTATATTGGTGCCTTGATTTGCTCTGATCCCCCTTTAGGAAATGTTGCAAAGCTGCAAAAAGATTTTTTAGCATTGTGTTGTGATTATTGCCTCCACTTTAGATGGGGAAAAGGAAGGCTGTGGAGGGGAGGCCAGATTGGGGCAAAAGAAAACCAAGAAAATAAAAAGAAATGTAGGTGGAAATCGTGTGTTCGACAGAATTGATAACCTGTTGGGTGATTGTGAACACATTCTCACTTCAGTGCCAACTGTTTTATGTCAATCAGATATCAGATCTCACTCTCCTAACCGCCTAAGCAGCCAAAGGGGGAAACAAATACCTGGGATCTTTAAGACCCAAAATTGACGGGCTCAGGCTGTCCTCCTAAATGGGGAAGATCCTTCATTGCTATCGCCTTTCTGGACCAATTCTGTTCCTGTTATGTCCCCACAGGTTACTACTGATGATCTACTGCTATGTAGTAATTGCTTTACCCTTTTGTCTGAACCCTCAATTGATCAGGTTGTTGCTAGTCATCCTGTAAATATATCTAGATTATCTGAAGATTCTCCACCTACCCTATCTGATCATGCTCACTACACTGCTCTTATTGTCGAATTAAGAAATTAAGTGGCGTTATTGAAATTGTTGGTCTCCTCATTGATTGAGCCCTTGAAACAGGTCATGGTACTTAACGAAGAGTCTGCAGCCCCTGGGCAAGGCACACTATCTGTGACCATTTCTAGTACATCTGATATTCTGTCTAATCAACTGATGGTCTATCCTGATGTGTGATCCAGCGGAAGCGTGTGTAAAAAGTTTCTCCTAGCGATCATTAGACATATACTACTTTACACACCATAATTCAATCCTTAGCAACACTATTCACTATATCACAGAGTTGGGCCCATAGAAACTCCGTAAAAAACACAATCATAATGTCCTATGATAGATCTTTGTAAGAGCTAATAGGGACTAAATAATTAGAGACAGAAAGCCACTCCTTCATTAGAACCTGGAATAAAGAAGTGCCAAGCAAATAACAAAACTTTCACAATATCAATAAGATCATCAAAAAGAAACACAAACACTTTGAATAATCATCAAATACCTTTATCTAAACTTCAATATGAATTGTCAAAGCACAATAATACATTAGAATCAGTTTCGTTAATCAATAATTTCTTTAGTAATACAGGTAAATCACAATACATCCATCGGGGAGGCGACCAGTGGAGACGTAGGTGCACTGACGGGAGACACACCAGTTACACGTTTTGCCACAAGTGGCATTCCGTCCACAGCCTCCTATGGGGCAAGTAGGTCCCACCACAAGGGTTTGAATTTTTACCTCAAAAAGGTGGAGTGTGATATTTTCACCCCACCCAGTGGAACCCTCTAACCAATTCCGGTAAGGGTGGAGCCCATTATTCTTTTTGATAAGTCCTGATGAATGCCACGGACCCAAATGGGCCATTAGGCAGAAACATGTTGACTACTCACACGGTGGGAGGATACTAATTTTCCTCATTTCACCGCACTTTTGTTTTTAATAACCATATGGATGCCAGTCACATTAAAATTTAGTTTGACATCTGTAATGGTTTCTTAACTCACTTCTTTTGTAAGGGCCCCCACTTAGATTTAGAAGTGCATCCCTGTCTTCAGGTGTATGCCCGCCCCTTATCAAACCAAGTTTTTAGGGGGCGAGGACTGTTCAATGATGAAGCATGACACCAGGTGGTGTGTGAGACCAGTCTTTCACTTTTTGTGAGATGCCAGCACTCACATAACTCTGTAAGCACTTAGATCACTGAACTAGGAGAGGTTTCTTGTGGTAAACATTGCATGTTGGAGGCTGCCTGCTCCTAGTACCCCGCGCCTCTTGTTCCCTACCCTGAGTTCTTTTCGGGGGTATATGTGGATAGATATGAAATCACAATACATCACAGCTTAGAGCAAAATACATCATCTAATAACATTTGTGTGAGGGAGAGAGAGAGAGAGAAAAAGATAACATTGCAAAATACAAATGCAATAGAAAATACAAACCCAAGCTTGGTTGTAGGCTTTTCAGAGTCAGGACACAAGATTGAGTCCAATAGAGTGTTAGAGTACAGCGTACAATAGCTAAACCCACTCAGCTTCACCAGCCAGTAAAGTGTAAGATATCAGAAGAGTTCAGTTCAGGGAAAATCACGGTTCAAACTGACAGCATGTCAGGCTTGGAATTGCAATAGCCAAGTGAAGGGAAGAAACGAGCGCCCGTCCTTTTCCCACGGGGTCATTATACCTCCTCACATTATCAGTTCCTTCTCACAAAATAACTTTTTCACAGTTTCCATGATTTCCATTGGTCAAAATCTGTGGTGCCACCGTGGTGTGATAGTTTTTCTATCCTAAATCATCCTGAACACATACGTAATGGCTTTGTCCACTGTTTTTAAGCAAGTATTTTATCATTTCCTTTCAGAAATAGGAAATACATATTTGACATTCGCAACTTGTCGTGTCCGCTCAACACACTCTCCTCTGAGCTTGCAACAAAGTTAGTACAGTTGTTTAGTTACAGAGAACATGTCCATTATTCAAACTGTAGGAAAGAAACTTCAGTGATAATACACATAGGTAGAATGTGATCTGGTCTGTATTTCTAATCCTTCCAAAGGAAATAACATTGAACTAAATACATTTCAAGATTTCGAGGCCTACATGGAAAACTACTAAATCATCATTTTCTAATGAATAAATCACACTTATATTGAAAGTAGGAGAAGAGAAATAAAGGTGCAAAGAGCAATGTTCATTTTTCATCAAACATATTAGCATAGTCTGTTTACGATTCATTAAAATATGAGCATGCATTTTCTCTTAATTTTTACGTTATCAAGAAAACTTAAAACAGGCTTTAACGTTCTCATAATCATATTAGGCTAGACTACAGTTTTGCATTAATACTTTTTTTCCACGTTATTATTACTGTGCATTTAGTAGGTTTCGCTCTCTGTCATGAATGACTTATTCTCAAACTAGTTAGTGACACTCCTGCATGCTTTTACGATGCAGTTTTAGACTTCCACATCTTTCACTAGACACTCTGTTAGTTTTTATTTCTTTAGTAAATTATTAGTATCACACCCAATGGGCAGGATTTGATCGAGCAAAAACATGTTTAAAAATCATGCTCCATCATGTGTGCCCTATATCAACATCGATTCCCGCTCCCATCCCTGACTGTGTCTGTACTTCATCCGGACACGTGGCTCCCCATCTCTCTGATCAATCCAGGGTAATTTTTAGTAGACCTCACGCCCAGTCCTTAGGCAGTAAAGCAGGTCGCTTTCCTCTGGCGCGATCTCCACCTTCTTTTGTCTCAGGGGCCTCTTCTGGTGGATCTATTAATTCTGCTACCATCTTAATGTTTAATATCCCCAAACTAACATTGAAGGCTGGTTATGAAGGGGAAGAATCCCTAACACACAAGGTGACACCCTGGACTCGTCATGTTAGGGGTTGTCGGTCACTCATTCGTGACAACATTATCAGTGTGTGGTAACTTGTTCATGTTAATATCCTGTTATTATCTGGAACGTTTGGGTGCCTGTGAGGTGAAGTGTGACAGTTGGAGCATGGGCTGAGCAGCAGGCAGGCTGCTCCTGGTGGGGCTGCATCACAGGAACTCAAAAACCTGTAACTGAACTTAATAAATCTACTGAAACTACATCTTGCCTGTTGGACTTAATTACTACATATTTTTGGCGACGAGTTGGTGACTAACCCATGTGTTACAACTGGACTTCCTGAACCTGGATATTAAAAGAGGATCTAAAGATGAAGGAATCTATAGAGCCCTCAGATTCTGGCAGCGTAAAGAAAATTTCCAGGAGGAGGACTTCACAGAAAAGCACAAGTGTCCACAAGAAAGCAAGAAGTTGTTCACAGAATAGCAAAAATGTCCACAAGAAAGCAGTGAAAGTGAAGCGCAACGCATCGCAGCCCCACCAGTGTCCTTCCATCAGACAGCCCCAGTCTAGGCGTGCTGCGCTCATTGACATTTTCATTGACTTTGGATTTTATACAGCAGTCTGGAGTACTCTCACTACAACTTACTGGGAGCTGTTTTACTCAGCATGCTTGTCAAATGGTGGTAGGAAGATGTTTCAGTGAAAGGTCTGGTTGAATTTTACATTGCGCTCTTGATGGGAATTTTTTTTTTGTGGAGGCACTGAGCGCAAGGAAATTTGTATCCAGTCAACATCCAGAGGCAGTTTACGGATTGATTGGTGTCAAGTCCATTTCAAGACGCATGACAAGTCAACTATGGCGTGTGCACTGATATAGAAATTTCGGCACGCTGTGCCATCAGTTTTTTTTTCATGTGTCTGTCAGCACATGGTTTGTGGAGCATTGCGGCTGACGCTGTGGAATGGGCTCACTGTGGCATGTTGTTTTATGCAGTCTACATAGCGTGTTACACAACTACTGGGATTCACTCAGGACGTTTTGAAAATTTGACATCAGCACCGGCAGACGGAGGAGGCTATTTGATATGTAAAAGTCTCAGACTGTGGTGAGTTTATCTGAATATGTTTGTACTTTACGTCAACGATTTCCCTACAGTGAGGCCGGTTAAACGGATACGCAGCGGTTCAAATTGTGAATTGAGCGTGCGCACTTTACCTTCATCTGGAGTCATGCTGTGCCTCCGTGGGATCCTCTGTGACATCTTTGCTACTACGCATCTTCTGGCTGCCGTGGGACGCTTGGTACCAGTAACGCGCCTGGAGCCACCTGGCGCTGGCGTGACTGCGTGCCGCCATCTTGGTGTTGGGTGCAGTACCTCAAGCACCGCGACTACGGAGTGGTCTGAATTGTCCAGTCTCTGTCTGATTGCGTTCGGCCAACCACGAGCAGTGCGAGTATTAAGCACTGAAGTATAAGCCGACTGGGCACATTGCAGGATCCCGGGGTGCTGTTGCTCTACTTTTCTTGGTGTATAAAGGAACGATGCGATATTGAAACAGTGTCTGTTGGCCATTCAGTTTAACGTCTACTGTGGATTTTATATTGGATTCAGACAGCTCATCATTCTTCGTGTGAGGCGATTACCAAGGTTTGCAGTGGTTGCGTTAGATGACCTTACTCATGCTCACTGCCTTACCGAACTTGTTTTGGCCAACTTACAGCAACTTTCAACATGTGATAACGCTACAGACTTATAGTTTTGTTTGTTAATACAGTGGTTTTGGAGCATTACAGGAGCATTTTGGACCCAATCTCATAGTCTTTATGTTCCATGATGGGAAATTTCAGTAATTTTCGCTTACGTCGCATTTTGCAGCATTAGCAGTGAGGGTTGTCTTTTCTAGTTTTAGTGAAAGGTTCCTCAGCTGTGGCTGTATCTACTGTATGTTTTCCAGTATACGTTATTACATTGCATCTTAGGTTACACTTCAACATTGAATGTTACATCCCTCACATATGGGTTTTGCGTTATGGGTTTAAGTTGCCCATTTACTGTGGAAGCATAGGTACCCTTACATAAGTGTTTTAGTGGGTGGTGGTCACCCATCTCTTGGTTTAGTCTTACACTCCCTTACATGAGGGACGGGTATGGGTACTAACCCCATTTATACATAGTACATTACGTGACCTCTACATGGGGGTTGTCATAATGAGTGTTGTTCCCATTTACATGTGTACATTTAAATCCCTTACACACGGTGTGTCTTTATGGGTATAGTCCCTTTTCTGCTAGTTTTGATCCCCAATTGAGGGTTGGCTCAATGGGTGTCAATCCCATTTACATGGTTCCTGTCACTAACCTTTACACGTGGTACGTATTCATGACTTTTATTCATCACATTAGGTATCCCTGGATGGGGTACAGTGTTCTGTGTCTACGCTTATTGCTTGTTACGTTATGCAAATATTGTTTTACATCTTAACATGAAAATGGGGGAGGATGAGTGATACTTTTTGTATTTTTATTCATCTTCTCTGTTTTCGTGCTTGTTCAGTTCTCCTTGTGATGTTACATTTTCTTTGCATCCTTGGATTCTGGTCTATACTAGGTATTTGGACATTCTTTGTCTATAGTTGTTCCAAAATTGTATTGTGCTGTGTCATGCCTCCTTCTATGCCTGCCTGGCCAGTGGGTGTGTTTGGGGGTAGCCATAGGTGCGTTTATGTCTATCTGTTGACATGTTGTATTCTTTTGCCATATAATTCTATTCTACTCGTTTGAAATTTATAGAAGGGGAGGATGGGATATATCGATTTGTGTATATTTATCTATTGCTTCCTCTTCATTTACTTCTACGCATCTTTTTGCACTTTCCCTTTTGTATAATTTTTATTGCATATGTTTAGCTGCATTTGTGTACTTTCCCTTATTTCCTTTTTATGGATCAACTTGTTATAACTTCATTCGGGTAACTAGATTTATGCTTCTGTTATATAAGAAAGGGGGATATGTAGTAACTTGTTCATGTTAATATCCTTGTCAGGGTTTACAGGAGGTTTCCTCCTCGTTACCCTACTCTAGCAACCATCTCAGCTTCTTATTTACATAAACAGAGACCACGACCCCCCAGGTGTCTCAGTTGGTTGAATTGCTGGCGGCGCTGGAATTCCAATATGGCCACCAGCTCACACGACAGTTAGCATTCTAGCCTGCCCTAGAATCTTGAAGCCTGGTGAAGCGCGCTTCAACGTTCTAATGCGCACTTCACCTGAGTTCTCCCCGTTGAAGCATCTTCTTCCTTTGAGTCCGTCGTGTTTAGCTAGTTAAGGTAGTTCCGTCTGGTCCGACGTTTAGTTTCCCCGGTTCAGTTCTCTCATTAAAAGGCTTCAGGTTAGTGTTACTATTTTCGCGCATGCTCTTTGTTATTTATCCGTGCATGCTCGGAATAGTCAGCTTTGAAATAACTAGCGTTCTCCCTCACGCATGCTCACTTTAGAAATTCTTTTTCTCGAATGCTCGTGAGGAAAACACTATTCAAGGAAGTTTGGTTATTGAAGGTATTCGCGTGAGTGGTGTTCCTCACTACGCGTTGCCTCGATATTATTTTTCTGAAATTAGAGCGAGTATTAAGCCACAATTAGAGTACATTCTCCATGGCCCAATTATTTCTTAAACCTTAAATTTGTCTATGAGCCTGGATAGTGTTCTACTCTCTCTCTCTCTATTGTAGTTAGTAATAAGTATCCAATGCGCATTATATAACCCATTATCTTGAGTTCAATTCAGTTTCCACTCACCGAGATTTCTCTACGTAGAAGGTTGATTGAAGGAGTCTTTACCTTCTTCTCCACTCCTGCAAAAGAAAATAAGGAAATTAGTAAGGCTCTTTATCTTTACCTCCTTGCATTCTCCACATCTACTCAAGAGCCATATAGAAGAGAGGCTAATGCCAAGTCAAGTCCTGGTAAGATAAATTATCTAAACACATGTTATTTATCAACTGATACTATGATAAGAACTTAGTTAATAAAGTCGAATTGTTGTGACTGTTTACAGAAAGAAGGAAGAAGCAGCTGTGCTAGCGGAACCTGTTACTTGGCAGTCTCTTCTCTCACTCCCCTTCCCCTTTCCCCCTTGGTACTTACCTGCGAAGGATTCACTAACCTAACAGGAACGTATTGAGAGAGGCATTGGGAGCTAAGCATCATTCTGCTTCTGCGCTAATTAGTAATTAGAATCAATTGGATCTGACAGAGTGAAGTGCCCACGTTGGTACTAGCACCCAAGCAGAATGGCAAAAGGATTTGACCTAAAAAATTTGGGAAATATTTTGGTGAACATTCAAAGAGATTTAGAAGCAGTTCGGGAAGAAAATAAAATTCTTAGGCAAGAAATGGTCAACTCTAGGAAAGAAACTGCAGAGCTAGCTAGTAGATTAGAAACACCAATTTCAGGAGCTAGACTAAAGACTCCAACCTTTGGATCTCAAGATTCCACCACAAGTTCCTTATCGTTCACTCCCACACAAGTTATTCATTCATTGTCCCCTGTAATACCTTTGGCCCCTCCTGAGCGATTTAATGGTGACCCCCAAAAGGCCCAAATTTTCTTAACTCAGTGCTCCCTCCATTTTATGTGTCACCCAACGATTTTCCCTGATGCTCAGTCTCGTGTCGCATTCATCCTATCGTACCTCAGTGGTGACGCTGCCTCTTGGTCTATGCCATTAGTGACCATGGACGACCCCATTTTATACGATTTTGAAGGTTTCAAAAGAGAATTCCTTCGGATATTCGACAGAAGGCAAGCATCACAGGCCACGGACAACGAGCTACTAGAATTAAAACAAGGAAATCGTGAGCTGGTCACTTACTTGGCCTAATTCAACAAGCTTGTGGTCGAGACCGAATGGCCTGAGAACAAAAGAGCTGCAGTCTTTTACAGAGGGCTAAGAGAAGAATTGAAGGATGCATTGGCACAAATTCTGAATTGTCCTACCGAGATCTCAGCTCTAATTGATTTGGTATTAGAGATAGACTTTTGACAGAGTGAACGAAAAGGAGAACGAAAGAGAGAATTCCGAACTAGCGTTCCTCGTTTCGACCGAAGTAAATCAGAAGCTATTCGACCTACAGAAAATTCAACCGGAGTACAACCAATGCAAATCGGAGCCGTTCGAGGTCCCTTGTCCAAGGAGGAAAAGGAGAAAAGACGACACAATAAACTATGTTTATATTGTGAAAGCAGTGGGCATTTTGTGAAAACTTGCCTGAAGAGACCCAAGACTCCAATGAAGGATAAGGAAAACTTGCAGCACCACCAGTAAGCGGAGTTGGACTGGTGGATGCGAACGAAGATACAACTCCAATAAAACATCAGTTGGCTAATACTCTGCAAGTGTCATCTCCTCACCTAATCATGACGATGACGTTGAAATTTCGAAACGTGATTTTGAAGGATGTCACAGTGATGGTAGATTCTGGTGCAACCGGTAACTTCTGCGACTTAAAATTCGCTGCACAGATAGGTCTACAAGCCATCAAGAAAGAAAGAAGTGAAGTCGTGAGAGCGGTCGATGTAACTGATTTGACCTCAGGACCAATCACAAGCCATACTGAAAGCGTACAAATGATAACCAATGAAGGCCATAACGAAATTTTACAGTTCAATTTAATTGACGCCCCACAGTTCCAACTGATTTTGGGACTTCCTTGGCTAACTGAACACAACCCCTCTATCAATTGGGAGGCCAGGACAGTTCAGTTAAACT
This sequence comes from Calotriton arnoldi, assembly GCA_963921515.1. Classification (NCBI taxonomy): domain Eukaryota; kingdom Metazoa; phylum Chordata; class Amphibia; order Caudata; family Salamandridae; genus Calotriton; species Calotriton arnoldi. Next base: position 449,574 of record CAWUFW010000161.1, read on the forward strand.
CTGAGTATTGTAGAGGACATTGTTTTAAAGAAAGAGATGAACGACCTGAATCTAGCATTGTCGCTCAGCTTTATGAAAATGGAGCTTCAGTGTGTGTCATTCAGACAACTGAAATTCCGGAAGAGTATCGAGATTTCACTGACGTATTTGACGAAGTCATGGCTGAGAAGTTACCACCTCACAGGTCCTACGACTGCAAGATTGATTTGGAACCTGGGGCGACTTTGCCTTGCAGTCGCATCTATGCCTTGACTGAAAAGGAAAATCTGCATCTAAAAGAATACATAAAGAAACACCTGGAGAACGGATTTATCAGACCATCACAATCCTCGGTTTCTTCTCCTCTTTTTTGTGGCAAAGAAAGGAGGAGATCTTAGAACTTGAATTGACTATAGAGCAATAAACAGGATAACTACAAAAAATTGATACCCTTTATCTCTCATTTCCGTACTTCTAGACCAGGTAAAAGAAGCAAAGATTTACACCATGTTAGATTTACGTGGAGCCTACCACTTGGTCAGACTTCGAGAAGGTGATGAGTGGAAGACGGCTTTCAGGACCAAGTACGGACTCTATTAATACCTAGTGATGCCATACGGCTTGTGCAATGCTCCAGCAGCGTTCCAATATTTCATCAACAACGTATTAGGTGATTTTATCGACTCGTGTGCAATTGTGTACATAGACGATATCCTAATCTACTCCAACACAGAAGAAGAACATCACGTGCAAGTCCGAGCCGTGCTTCAGCGCTTAAGAGAAAATTCTTTATATGCTAAACTCGAGAAATGTATATTTAACACAAACTCGGTGGAATTCTTGGGGTTTGTATTGTCACCCTCCGGAATTACAATGGATGAACAGAAAGTGAGAGCAGTAACCGAATGGAAGTCCCCGTCAACCATAAAAGAAGTTCAGAGTTTCATCGGGTTCGTGAATTTTTATAGAAGGTTTATTCAGGAATTCTCCCAGAAAATTCTACCGTTGACAAGATTATTGAAGAAGGGAGTAACTTTCAAATGGTCAGAAGAAGCTGAAGAAGCTTTTGTCTTGCTGAAAAGAAGTTTCACCACTGCACCTATTTTACTTCATGCAGATCCTACTGAACCTTTTTATCTTGAGACAGATGCTTCGGAATTTGCCATCGGGGGAATACTTTCTCAGAGGCATAAGCAAACAGGACAGTTGCATCCAGTAGCTTACCGCTCTCGTAAGTTGAATCCAGCAGAATGTAACAATACCATCACAGAAAAAGAACTTTTAGCCATCAAGGACGCATTTAAGGACTGGAGGCACTATTTCATGGGTGAAAAACACACAGTGACAGTGTTCACAGATCACCGGAATTTGAAGTTCTTAAGATCAGCACGTACCCTTACTCCCCGTCAACTTCGCTGGTCGCTTTACTTTGCAGATTATGACTTCGTCATAACCTACAGACCAGGTACAAAGAATGGTAAAGCAGACGCGTTATCAAGGATAGATACAAACAACCAAAAGAAGAATATCGACTGTCAACAGATCATACCTGAAGACAAAATCATAGGAAGCATTTCGCAAGTACCTTTGGAGGATCAAATCAGATGCTCAATGAATGAATTAGAAATCGAAGACTGGGTCACTGAAGACCCCCAACGAATGGTTCGAGATGGGTTGCCTTACCAGGATAAAACATTGTTTTTACCCACTGAAGACCTTTGAAAAAGAGCAATGTATGAGTGTCATGACGACCCTCTCGCTGGCCATAAAGGTGTACAAAAGACTGAAGACTTACTCAAATGAAAGTTCTGGTGGCCTCACATGAGTTGAGACATACGTCAATACGTTTTAGGATGCGAGATTTGTGCACGGGGAAAAACGGACAGACAGTCCCCAAAAGGGCTTTTACAGCCATTGCCCACTCCCCCGTATCCTTGGCATACCGTCTCCTTAGATCTAATTGTAGACTTACCATCATCCCAAGGTTTCAATACAATCTTAGTTTGTGTTGACACCTTCAGTAAAATGGCACATTTTATTCCCTTCAAAGGAATACCCACAGCAAAACAACTGTCCACCCTTTTTAACCAGACAGTAATTCGACTCCATGGTGTCCCTAAGGTATTAATCACTGATAGGGGGTCTCAGTTTTTGTCTTGGTTCTGGAAATCTTACACTAAGGGTTTGTTTATTGACCATCGATATTCCACCAGTTTCCATCCAGAGACTGATGGCCAAACCGGGAGAACGAACCAGGAACTTGAGCAGTATCTCAGACTCTATTTATTAGATGAGGAAGGTGATTGGCCAGATTTCCTGTGGACAGCTGAGTTTGCGCACAATAACGCCCAAAATGTGTCCACAGGGTACTCCCCCTTTTTCATGAATTATGGCAGACATCCTAACTCTCACATAGAATTTGGTAATGTAGAAGTTCCAGCAGTTCAAGAAATGGCCCAACACATAACTAAGATTCATCAGGCGGCTACTGACAGTTTAACACTAGCTGAAAAATCGCTATAAACATTTTGCTGATCTTAAGAGAAAGAAAGAACCCAATCTTCAAATAGGAGATCTGGTTTGGCTCTGCACCAAAAATCTAAAATTAAAAGGGACCCGTAAGTTCCAACCACGCTTCGTTGGCCCCTATCCTAATGAAAAAATTATCAATCCAGTTACTTACCGTTTAACTCTCCCAGAAAACACTAAAATACACCCAGTCTTTCATGTCTCCTTACTCAAAAAAGTTCAACCAGTTTTGAGACAAAAAACTCCTCCTGCTCCTTTGGTCATAGATGGAGTTGTGGAATATGAGGTCAAAAGAATCTTAGACTCAAAAAGGATAAATGATGATCTTTACTACTTAGTTGACTGGAAGGGCTATGGACCTGAGGAAAGATCATGGGAAAAACACTCTGATGTTCATGCCCCACGTTTAATTAAAGCCCTGCACAAGATATTTCCTTTTAAACCAGGTACGGAGGAAACCCCGTTGAGAGGGGGTACTGTCAGGGTTTACAGGAGGTTTCCTCCTGGTTACCCTACTCTAGCAACCATCTCAGCTTCTTATTTACATAAACAGAGACCACGACCCCCCAGGTGTCTCAGTTGGTTGAATTGCTGGCGGCGCTGGAATTCCAATATGGCCACCAGCTCACACGACAGTTAGCATTCTAGCCTGCCCTAGAATCTTGAAGTCTGGTGAAGCGCACTTCAACGTTCTAATGCGCACTTCACCTGAGTTCTCACCGTTGAAGCATCTTCTTCCTTTGAGTCCGTCGTGTTTAGCCAGTTAAGGTAGTTCCGTCTGGTCCGACGTTTAGTTTCGCCGGTTCGGTTCTCTCATTAAAAGGCTTCATATATAAGGAAATTAGTAAGGCTCTTCATCTTTACCTCCTTGCATTCTCCACATCTACTCAAGAGCCATATAGAAGAGAGGCTAATGCCAAGTCAAGTCCTGGTAAGATAAATTATCTAAACACATGTTATTTATCAACTGATACTATGGTAAGAACTTAGTTAATAAAGTCGAATTGTCGTGACTGTTTACAGAAAGAAGGAAGAAGCAGCTGTGCTAGCGGAACCTGTTACTTGGCAGTCTCTTCTCTCACTCCCCTTCCCCCCCTTGGTACTTACCTGCGAAGGATTCACTAACCTAACAGGAACGTATTGAGAGAGGCATTGGGAGCTAAGCATCATTCTGCTTCTGCGCTAATTAGTAATTAGAATCAATTGGATCTGACAATCCTGTTATTATCTCCCTACCTGCTCAGCCCAGTGTGAATGTGCTGTGTGCTCCGTGGAATGTTGGTGTGATGATGCTGAATGGAATGTTTGGGTGCCTGTGAGGTGAAGTGTGACAGTTGGAGCATGGGCTGAGCAGCCGGCAGGTTGCTCCTGGTGGGGCTGCTTCGCAAGAACTCAACAACCTGTAATTGAACTTAATAAATCTACTGAAACTACATCTTGCCTGCTGGACTTAATTACTACACAGTGCCAAACGGTTAACCATTTTTCATTGCCCTTATGATCAAACAGAACTGACATTAAGGTCTAGGATTTTGGCTGACAAATTAGTGGCTCTGGATAGTAGGTCCTGTCCTCCACCCAAGTCAAAAATTCAACTTAAATATTCCAGAACTTCTAAATCTCAACATCTAGCTAACGGACCCTGTTTGATACCATCTAATTCTCTTGTGCAATCTTGTGACAGAGACACACCTTTCAATATCTTACGAGCTGACTCTCCCCTTGGGATGGCGGACTCACAATCATCTGCTAGCATCCGGAATGGCAAAGGTGACGTTCATTTGGCCATTCGAGCCCCAGCTGGGTGGTGGCTGTTTTCATCAGCTCTAACAGCTGTTGTCACTGATACTTGTTTAACCAAATTCCCCTTAATGCCTGATAGACCATTCTCGATGGATTATTCTTTATCTACAGGTGTTACTGACCCTGATATGTTTGCTTTAGAGACAGCTAGTCAAGCACCAGACAGATCATCTCCAACAGGCTACACCTTATCTGTTATTAGAACATTGGAATGTGGAGCACTCCATTGAATACAATGGAGTGCTCCATGCTTATACAGGCCGGTAAAAGCCCGCAGAGCAACATTCCAATGTTGTTTGAACAAAGGCCTCTCGGAGCCCTAGGGGATTTCAATCCCCTCGGGTTCCGAGAGGCCTTTGTTTTATTTGTTAGAACATTCTGCCCTCTAGTGGCAGAATGTTCTAATAGCCTTATAGCCCTTCGTAACTGGGCTATACCGGCCATTAAAGTCCCGCTCCCTTGTTAAAGGCCCGAGCCGAAAAGCTGGAGCAGGCCTTTAATGGCTGGTATAGCCCGCTAAGGCGGGCTATTAGGCTATAGTATTGCTGACCATGAAATTACCCCAGTGACAGCTAGTCAATTTCTATCAAACAATACGTCCGTTGTGGTTAATAACGGGATTTCCCTCTTATCTTGGAATGTTGCTAATTTTAAATCTAAAAGCATCATTCCTGATTGGAATTCCTTTCTTGAGTTGTATGATATTTGTTTATTCCAAGAAACTTGGAATGTGGAACCTGTTTCTAAATCTGGCTTTTAAACTATTTTGTACCTGCCACCTGTGGTTCAGTTGGCAGGCCTTCAAGGGGTCTCACCATATGGGCAAGAATGGACTTGGATTGCAATATTCAACTGCTTGATATGGATTCCCTAGAGATCCTGGCTCTCCGTCTTGTGGCAAAAAGAGAGAGGTTAATTGACATTGAGATATTTAACATATATGCTAGAGGGGTTTGGGGAGGCCTAAGGTCACATACCATCATAGCCCTAGAGGAACTTTAGCTACAAGGTGATTCTAATTTGGGCTTGATAGTAGGGGGCGACTTTAACACTACATTTGAGCTCCTAGACAATGATGACTTTATTGGCGTATGTAATGAGGATGAGATCTGGGGAATACCACAGCTTGATCTTCCCCAATATTGAGGTGGACGGAGGCTGCTCTACAGTTGAAAAGTTTTTACGTTGGATTTTGGCCTCAGAGCCACCAACGGCAGAGCTCTCTCTGATAGGAAGGGTGCAGACACATATAATAATTCGATCCACTCTAGTCGTATCCTTTTAGACGTTCATCTTTGGTCATCTTTTGTCGATATGTCTGTTATTAATAGTATCGAGAGCAATCACGACCCTCTGAGCTTCTCCATGAACTCTATTTGCTCCAAATTAATAACTGATTGTTTGATGAAATTGAGCTCCCTGACCCCACTCTCGGCAGATACTGTCCTGCACAATGATTTCTTTAAGAAAATACTGTGTTATTTAATGGTTCCCTGTAATAATTGTGGAAGGAAACCTCCTAAAGAGAACAAGTGGTTTGATAAAGAATGCAGATTCACTGGTAGAGACCTGGGGCGGGCATTAAGAACCAAGGATGTTGGAGACATTTGCCTGGCTAGAGAGAGCTACAAAAGGGCCCAGTCCAAGGCCAAGAAGGCTTGGGATGAAGCCAGATGGCAGGATCTCAAACAGGCTGGCTCCCTCAAGGATTTTGGACCCTTGTTAAATAGGGGAGAGGCGTCTTTGTGACCCCCCTGCATATTAATATACCTTTGCAATCCTGGATATAGTATTTTTCTAGCCTCTATTCTGGTATCACTTTGTCGAATGAACTGGACTCTGTAGAGGGGAAGGCGAATATTGATGATTCCACAGACGCAATGAATCCTTTATTTAACCTGGCTGATGTTTTCTCTGCCCTAAATGCTATAACTAGAGGCAGAGCCCCAGGTCTAGATGGTATACCGGCTGATATCTTTCTGCTTGAAAGAGACAATTGGGCCCAGTATATTCTCTTATTAGCCAATGCTATAGTAAGTGGTGCTCCAATACCTGACTCATGGAAGGGAGCAGAGATCATCCTGATATGTAAAAAGGGGGACAGATCCAGTACTGCAAATTACAAGCCAATCAGTTTGATTAACTGTATATAAAAAATCTTTGCTCAATTGGTTTTAAGCAAAATTGAGGAATGGATTGAGGAAAAGGCCATCATTTCATCCTTTCAGGCTGGATTTAGGAAGATGATCTTGATGACTGATCACATTTTTCTCTTCCTTTTACTCTATTGGAACATTGTTGTGGTCGGCGGAGGTAACTTATATGTTGCCTTCATTGACATCAAATCTGCTTTCGATTTGGTTCCACCTGATATGTTTTGGCAGGTTCTGGGTGATTTGGGTTTCCCTAAGAGACTTTTGCGACTCTTGATTCGTCTCCATGAGGGGAATTTTGCTCAAGTTCATTGGGGATCTCAGGGGCAGGTGACAGATTGATTTTCCATTACAAAGGGGGTCCATCAGTGGTGTGTACTGGCGCCCACCCTACTTTCGCCATACCTTAATGATGTTGTCTCTTATCTTTCCTCTTTTCCAACCGATGCTTCATCCTTAGCAGGTATCAAAACACTGATTCTCTTATTCGCGGATAACACCTTATTGATTTCCAAAACCCCAAGTGGTTTGCAATACGCACTTCATCGTTTTCAGGAATTTTGCACCTCTTGTGGCTTGGAAATCAACTCTGCAAAGACAAAGATAATGTTTTTTAATAAACATAGGTCTTTTAAGGGAAGCATTAGCTAGGAGGAGTCCCACTGGATAGAATAGAGGTATTTAGTTATTTGAGAGTTACTCTATCTTCGAATCTTTCATGGAAACCCCAGTTGGATCTATTGACTCTTAAACATAGGCAAATCACAGGAGTCATAGCAAGAGAACACAACAGCTCCCTTACAAATTGATAAACGGATTGCTCCTATTTAGCAAATTTATGATGCCAAAGCTGTTAGGGCATGTCTTTACGGTTCAGAGTTGTGGGGTTTCTCTAATCTGTCCCCGCTGACTAGATCAGAAAATATTGTTTTAAGGAAATACTAGTCCCCTGCAGTCAGCAGGCACAAACCTTCCTTCCACGACCCACAGAAGGACTGTCCGCCGGGCTGCTTCAAGGACCAGCCCAAACGTTACCAGCCAGGTGGCTTCTGGTAAGTGTAGTCCTGGACCTCAGCAAGTCTCAGCCCACTACAGCATTCCCAAGACTCGTGGAAGAAGATTTGCTTCATCGCTGCATTTGCCGTGGCCAAGGTTTGTTGGTGGTCTTGCTGACTACTGACTACTTTACTCGACGCTCCTTTGCTCCATCAACCTTCTCCTTCTCTGGCACAGTAATTAAGTACTTGCATCCCAAACCGACCTGCGTTAGCACACCTGGTAAAGACAGCTCCTGCAGTCCTGTTCAGCACCGCAGATAGCCAGGTACACCTCTGCACCCGAAACGCCTGAGCTAGGTACAGCTGTTTTGCTGGTGATTCCTGGTCCAGGGCCCCTCCAAGCTGTCATGTCCTTTAGGCTAGTCCTGTCAAGTATACCCCTATTTTTCATACATTGTCCTAGCCACACGACAATAACGATTCTAAACAGTTGACCTTTTACCTAGTAGCTTGCTCCTGTCTCTTCGACACCAGGCTCTAAGTATTTTATCATAATCCCTGTACCTGACGTACATAAACATGTCCCCAGGCACAGCATAATTATTCTGTATAAGGGTCACCACTTTTTTTCGTCCTTGGCCAACAGTCCGCTGTGCATGATCGCATTTGTTTGGAAAAACATTTATGATTGTTTTCTAAACATATTGATTCTAGAAGAAACCCTGGAGTACCACTCTAGTATATAAGACCCCTATTTCCCCCTGCAAATCAGAGGAGAATTCCTTCCAAGCTGACACAGGGGTCCTGCATGCTGAATCTTCGACATGCATCGGTCTGACATCCCTTGCGGGGTGTCATCCTCGAAGCAGAGATGGGGTCCTTCGTTTTCTACCATCAGGTGAGGGGGATGGTTCTTCCCAAGGGGTTTCTTGGCTTCGTACATACATATACGCATATACATGCTACACATACAGATCTAGGCTAGGTACATTTAGGCAAATTACTTAGGGCGCGCATTTTAGGAATATGCAAGTACTACTGTTTTTATCTGAACTGCTTATGTTCATCTTATTAGCACTATGGTAGAAATGTACCTACTATTTACTATATTGGTAATAGCAATCTCTTTTGTATTCTTCTGTCTCCTGATTGTCGCAGCACATATGTTTTACACAAGACTGATGCTGGACCAATAAATACTTATTGAAATCTCCTAATCGCCCTCCTGTGTATTTTCTGAGAATAAAGTACTGTACTGTTTTCCACGATCCCTGAGGAATCAGGGTTGTCATGTACAGTGGTTGCCAGACACTACCTACACCACTGTAAGATACAGGGGGGTGGTAGTGGCACTGTAGAGTTAGCTGGTCTAATGGCTGACATATCCTGTTGGGGTGTCTGGAAGCGGTTGGGACACCAAGCCCCCAGTTTAGGCCATCCAAAATGCACAGGTCCTGTGGATTCATAGGAACTACACGACATGGCGCCCAACCTTGGTTTGGTTCCTATATTAACAGGTAAAATCTGAGAACGTTCCTTTCGTTCTTTCGAGGGTTCATCAAAAAACTCAGAGAGGGACGGGCGATCAGAACGAAAGGAAGAAGATCGACCAAAGACAAAAAGGGAAACACATCGAAATTCAGATCATATTATCAAACAGGAAGAGTAACCTAAAGCAAAACCTCAATTCCAAAAGAAGAAAGTAGCTGGCTTAAAAATTAGACATGCTCAGGTTACTGACAACTCAGCTTCTAAACGGGGAATGGACTCTGATGATGCTAGACAACGTGGCAGAAGTAACAATAGCTCGCCGGAACCTGAAGGATATTCTGGTGACAGCAGTATTGAATGAGCACATCATGGGGGAAACACCTGATACAAGAGTTAGTGTCCCACATCGATTACACGTAATTACACTCCAAATAGAGGGGGACATCTCAAGAAAGGTTTTGACGGTCTCTTTTGGGAGAAATTAACATATGGATATGACATACTGCTAGCAGAAAAATATTGGCCGCCTGAGTTTGTGATGGATTGCCAAAGAGGGGAAAGCGACATTATGCCTGCTTTCTCCGACCTCGTTCCAGAATCCCTAAATTATTCATACGCGCAGGAGTGGGCGCTAGCCCTAGCTCCAGCATTTTACCGTAACCAGGTAGGATGGGGTGTGGAGTCTACCCACCACGAAATCCCATTAAAATCTATTCCAAATCCACAGAGACAGTATCCTATAAAAACGATGCAAAAATACAAGTCAAAGAAATCTTAGACCAACTTGAATATCAAGGTATAATTTGAGGCGTGCACCTCCCAGATGAATAATTCTTTGTTTCCTGTAATGAAACCTGACAACACATATTGTCTAGTTTCAGATTACTGACATTTAAACACATGCACACGAACGTTTGCAGTTCAAAACGCACATAGTGCGGCATTAATGAATAACATTGTGCGGAAGAAATACAAAACGACATTAGATATCTCGAATGGATTCTTCTGCCAAAATATAGCTCCAGAAAGCAGATATTTGACAGCATTTTCTGCCCTCGGCACTCAGCGAAATTTTTGTCATTTGCCCCAGGGGTATAAGAACAGCCCAGGGCTATTCTCGGCAAGAGTGTCAGAATTATTACAAACATGCGACGAGGAGGCGGTGTCCTATGTAGATGATATCTATCTGACGGACGAGGAATTACTTGAATACTTGAGCTGGGTGAACAACATAATTGTGGGGTTCACCAACTTTAGCTACAAATTTAATTTAAAAAAATCAAAGATTGCCCATCTCAATGTCATATTTTTGGGATATGAGCTCTCAAGTGAAGGCAAGAACCTGGCAGCCAACTTTTTAGAAAAGTGCGTGCTGCTCCAACCTCCAAAGACTCTCAAAGGTTTGAAATCAATTTTAGGGTTTCTGAATTTTGGAAGAACATACATTCTGGATTATGCAGAAAGAGTAAAACCTTTCTATGACTTAATCAGACCTGATTTCACACCACACCAGTGGACACAGCAACACACAGATACTCTCCGTTCAGTTCAGGCTGACATGATAGCATCAAAACATTTGCACACACGTGTGAATTCTACCAACTTGGTGATCCAGGTAGTCCAGGGTTTATCAGGGTATTCATACATCACTTTCAATGAAGGTGAGACAGTCCCAATTGCATACAAATCACAGGTATATACAAATGCTGAAATGCGATTCGCAGCAACAGAAAAATACTGACAGCAGTACAGACTGCTGTAGTGAGAGAAAGAGCAGTAGCACAGGGGAAATGCATAATCGTTGTAACCCCGGTACCAAATTTAGAAGCTGTTACCAAAGCGAGCATTCCAAATGCAAAAGCACTGCATCCGCGGTGGATACAATGGGCTAATTCTCTCACTGCAACAGATGTAGATTACAAATTCAATTCTACATTAAAAACGCAAGCGTTCCTGCAGTACAAACAAGAATACCCTTTCCAGAATGAAATCTCGCCTATCAAAAAATATGAATACATAATCTACACTGACTGTTCTGCTCAGCCTGCCATAGGAAGTAAACAACAGTATAGCGCAGCATGTGCGATAGTGAAGGGACGTATGCGGGATGGTAAGTTCCATCCCATTAATACGACTACGCAATCTCTAGGAGATTGTACAGCACAGCTGGGAGAGCTAAAAGCCCTGATACTCGCACTACAATATGTGGATTGGGAATTCCCCACAATGATAGTGTGCGATTTGTTTTACTGTGTGCAGTCCTATAATGAATATCTTCATTACTGGGGCCTAAACAGGTTTAGAGATACCAAGGGTTGCACAATTAAACATAAATTGTTATGGGAACAAGTGGCAAAGCTGAAAGTATGCCTGTCACGGGCTCTAGTTATTCACAGCTTGAGTCATCAGCGTGTTGGTGTACACGTTGAAGGGAATTCACTGGCTGATGAAGCCGCCAAGGAGACAGCGCGAACTGCTGCCGTTTCTGCAATCACTCATTCTAGCACCAGGATAGACGGAGACATACTGAAAGATGTCAACACCTTAAAGAACGGCTCTGCAGTCCCAAAAGGCTTTCCACTCAAATATTCCTATAAATTGGATGCACAAAATACACCGTATGCTCAAATTCCAGGAGTGGGGGATAGAGTTAAACCAAACATAGATCGCAGATTAGGTTTGATTCTAGCTGCACACAAAGGTCTGGGCTCAGCACACGCAGGCGTCACTGCTACAATTTCATTACTGAAGCGGCGATTCTGATGGCCAAGTTTGTTGAAACAAACAAAGGCTTATGTTCTAAAGTGCGACATCTGCCAGCAGATGAAAGGTTCCAACGTAGCATGGCCACCACAAACACCATTACTCATTTCAGACAGACCTCTCGCATGTGTCTATTTGGATCACTGCAGCCCCTTAAATTCAGATGGGGCTTACAAGTACATCTTGGTGGCAGTAGATTCATGCTCTAGATTTCTATGGGTTTGGCCTCAGCGCTCGGCTGACACTCGAACTGTTATAAAGGATTTGCGAGTCTTAATTGGGACATATGCAATTGGCACGTTACATTCGACTTTGGCCCTGCGTTTAGCTCTCGGGCTTACAAGGAAGCCATGGAAAAGTATGGGCATGGCCTTGCGGTACTCCTCCGCCTACCATTCCGAGGGAAATTGGGTGGTGGAGAGGAAAAACTGGGACCAAAAGCAATCCCTAACAGCAAGGGTATTAGGTGCGGGCGGTAGTTGGGTCAATCACCTATATGGGGTCCAGAGGGCACTAAACAATATGCCAAGAAAATCCTTGAGAGAGGTACCCCCTATGAGATCCTGTTTGGGACAAGAATGTGGGCACCTGACCTCGACTGTGCTAGCACAGTGGCGGATGTAAAACCATTTGAATTGAATGATCGTTTGGCTGTTTTACAGGAACTCAATGAATTCTGGGCATTACAAAGCAACGTCCAAGTAAAACTGGGGAAGTGAAACCAGTACCGGCAAGACCTGTCTGGGTCCCGAAGATTGGAGACCTGTTCAGAGAAAAGATCGTGGACAAGAAGGAGTTTACGCCATCCTACAGAACACCTGTACCTGTCCTGGCGGTTCAAGGAACAAGAACAGTGCTTCTTTCGCCTCTTGCCGGTAAAAAAGAAAGAAGATTTGTCTCCATTGATCTGATTAAACCACGCTATGTGGCCAATGCTCAACAGTAGGCCGCGTAGAATCCTGGGAAGCCACAGATCTCCTCTCGCTACTATACGGGAAGTTCAGATGGAAAGACTAATAATATTTCAAAACTCCTCTGTGCAAGATGCCGGAGTAGCCAATAACGGAGTACGAATTACACCTGTTGAAACAGAACAACATCCAAATGAAACTGAAAAGCCTGCTGCTAGACCAGGGACACACCGCAGCCCTCATCCTCCTAGACCTCTCCGCAGCCTTCGACACCGTCTCACATCGCACATTAGCCGCCAGACTCCACGACGCAGGCATACAGGGATCCGCCCTCGACTGGATCCAATCCTTCCTCGCCGGCAGAACCCAGAGGATCGGACTCCCCCCCTTCCTCTCCGACCCCACTGACATCATCTGCGGAGTACCCCAAGGATCTTCACTAAGCCCGACGCTCTTCAACATCTACATGGCCCCCATCTCTGCCATCATCAGACAGCAAGGGCTTAGCATCGTATCGTACGCCGACGACACCCAACTCATCCTCTCCCTCACCAAGAACCCAGAAATCACCAGACTCAGCTTCCAGGAAGGAATGAGAAACGTAGCAGCCTGGATGAAGGACAGCTGCCTCAAGCTCAACTCCGAGAAGACAGAGGTCCTCATCCTCGGGCCCTGCACCTCCGCCTGGGACAACAGATGGTGGCCCTCCGCCCTCAGGAGCCCTCCCACCCCGACAGACCACGCTCAGAACCTCGGCATAATCCTCGACTCCTCCCTCTCCATGAACCGCCGGATCAACGCTGTCGCCTCCACCAGTTTCAACTGCCTCCGCATCCTCCGTAATACCTTCAAATGGATCCCCCCCGACTGTAGAAATACCGTCACCCACGCACTCATTACCAGCAGACTAGACTACGGCAACGCCCTCTACGCCGGAATCAACAAAACTCTTCTACGCAAGCTCCAAACCATCCAGAACGCCGCAGCCAGGCTCGTCCTAGGGACACCGCGCCACGAACAGATGACCCAACACCTACGAAGCCTCCACTGGCTCCCCGTCGAAAAGAGGGTCACCTTCAAACTCCTCACCCACGCCTACAAATCCCTCAACAACATCGGACCCAAATACCTCAACGACCGAGTATGTTTCCACGTACCCAAGAGAAACCTTCGCTCCACCGACCTCGCCCTGGCAGAGGTCCCCCGCATCCGCAAAAGCAGAACCGGTGGGAGAGCTTTCTCCTACATCGCCAGAACCTGGAACGAGCTCCCGGTCAACATCAGACGCTCCCCAACCCTCCACACGTTCAGGAAGGACCTCAAGACCTGGCTCTTCAACTGACCCGGAGCTGCTCCCCCCCACAGCGCCTTGAGACCCTCACGGGTGAGTAGCGCGCTCTATAAACCTCTGATTGATTGATTGATTGAAAAGCAAATTGCAATTCGGCCCAATAATGAAATTTACATCAATGTGCCTTCACAAGAAGCAACTGCCAGTTCTACAGACACTGCTGAGCTCCCAAAGATAGATCGAACTGCGTCTGGCTATTTCATCAAATTCGATGACTTCTCTTCAGATCCAAGTGAGCCTGAGCAGACGCCACCCATCTCCAAAAAAGAAAAATTTGGACAAATCTATCTATGGCTGAAAAAGACTTACCTTGTGTACCCTTGGCTGCATCTTTGGTGTGCATTAGAGATCCTGTTCCGGTTAATTTGGATTGGTTTAGTAACTGTCTTTTTCCTACTACTGAATGGACATTACCTCCCACAATGCTCTGCAGTACAACTTGTGAACTTGGTCCTGAAACCACATAGGTCATCACACCGTTAACAGAGAGACTTGTCCCTAGCGAATATTACAGCAGTTCCAGTCCTGGATGGTATAGTCTGGGATAGGGTTTCATATGATGTATTTGGTGCTACTGAACATTTGAAAATTCCACATGTATTTAAAATTTCATTGAATGATTTCATTACCCCGAGTACACTCTCTGATGATTGGGACATTGAGACTGTAAATACTATGCTCTCAGATTTAGAACAATCTGCAAGATTGTTTGAAGATACACCTGACTTCAACAGTATGTATTGTTACCAGCATTATGGTAATCACTTTTTGCACAAAGCGAGTGTTCCACGCACTAACACTTACCATGAATGGGAACATTGCCTGGCACCGTCAAAAGGTAGTTCTGCCACATTCACACAGAAATTTGCATACTTTTCAGGGTTCAATACATCAGACCCAATGTCATATTATTATAAGTTTACGCAAACGAATGCAACTGCGAAGAAAATGATGTTGACAAACACCAAGCTTATATATTCTGCACCTTTTATCTCCCAACTGTCTATACAAGGTGTCGACTATTGGAGGGACACAAAATCCATCTGGGGGACAAAAAAATGGCAAGTTCAGGGTTCTGAGGCTTTACTTAGAGCTTGCCTCATACCATTACAGATAATTTTTCTGAACAGAACTGTGCAACAGACTACATGCTACGGGTTTGTAAAAATTAAAGACCTGAAAATACCACACATTCCCTTGCCCATACCTACTGAAGGTACATTAAATGACACACTAATAAGTGAGGAAAAGCTGGGTGCAATACTGCAGAATGGTACATACAATTCATCAGCTCCCAATTGGAAGGGATGGTTGGTTTGGCCTATCAACACAAATAGGTGTCAGTCAAGATTCAGGGGTACCACCGGAGGGTTTAGTATCCATAGGCCTGACCCACGCTATGTACACACAGATAACCCTGGGGTAGTGACTTCTTATAGTCTTGGGAAGTTGTGCCTAGAATGGCTAAATACCTCAACACTACAACAGGTGAAACAACACTAGTCCCTTTTGTCAGGATCTTAGGGATTTCTTGCTAGGTCCCAAGAAATTGCATAAAAATCGCTTCTTATATGCCATCTACAATGACCTATGGAAAGTCTCCCAACAGGATGCTGCTGAGAGATTACGTGAGATTGATAGGATTAACCTAGAAAAGGCCTTAGCTGTGGTAGACAATGGTATCACCACACTTTCTTCACGTATTTATTCACTGGGCAACATGGTGTCCTCAGCAATTGATATAATGGAACATGATTTGTCTATTTTACAACACGGGCAATCTAAATTGCGCTCCAATATGTTTTTCAGCTGGACGCTACAATCATTGCCTTCTGGCTATGTGCTATGGCGGTACATTAACGGCATAAATCTGTTTTCGGCTTCTAATCTTACCGACAGACAAATGACCTTGGCACGCAGAGATGCAAAGTACACCATGCTGCTCATTAAAAAATTAGAGAAGTTACCTTTTACAGTAGCAAAGTCACTGTCTATGGAATGGTTAATTCATGGCTATATCACACTGCCAATCACAACATTCCAGTTCCAATACTGCCTTAGATACATCCAAGCAGGCAGGTATGAAGCGTTGGGTGAAGGGTACATACAGGAAACCTGGGAGTTACCGTACAGATATAGGTGTAGAAATAAGGACACTGAAGTTTTCTTAAGTGGTACAGATTGTGAGAAGGTTTTAAGTGGGTCTTTAATGTGTAAGGAGGTCTCGCTTCACGGAGCGTGTAATGCTTCAATAGCGAACTTATCTTGCTACTTGAAAGGCTCCCCAGCTGCAGTGATTCATCCAATTTTGGAGTTACTCTCAAATGGGAGTTATTTAATGCTGAATGATCAAGGCTGTTGCGGGATGGACCTAGGCATCGCGTATCTTGTCACAGTAAACTCCAAGGTTATTTGTTGTAAGCAAGAATGTTTCCCCCGGCTCGCACAGTTAGGGAGGCACCACTGTGGCCTTCATGGAATGTTTCCAGCATTAGGTTTGATTCGCTGAGCAGACTGAAAGCCATGCTGTTTCAACAAAATGTGGCCTACTTCAGCCCGAGAGACTTTTGATCTCCAGGTTGCAAAGTCTTCAGCAGAGATACAGGCCCTGGTCCGTACTTTCCGATCCATTTCGGAGAAATGCAGTAGCGGCCGGTAAGTTTTGGAGGGAGGGGGCAGACGGGACACACTCTCACGCACATGCACACATCACACTCAAAGCAATGTATTCACACACACGCACACAAACACATCCATTCACAACACTCTTCACCATACATACATGCACGCATGCACACAAACACATCCATTCACAACTCTCTTCACCAAACATTCATACATACACACACGCACGCACCAAACAATTTAAAAGAAAAACAAACACTTACCTTCAGCCAGCTCTGTCTCAGAGGTTCCAGGAGACTTGGGACTGCTGCCTTCGTCTGCCAGTGAAGGCAGCAGTCTCAACGTAATCACAGAGTGGGATGGGGTCAGTGAGACTGATGATCCCACCCCACTCTGTGATGAAGTGTCACTGATTGACACTCGACCCTGGGCGCTTCAGGGCTTAAAACTGAAGCGCCCAGGTGTGAGGCAATCAGTGAAGCTACCCCTCATCACTGAGGGGAGGGCCTTAGGGACCTTTGCTGAGCTGAGGATGTCACGCCCACAGGAGCTGTGACTTCCTCAGCCCAGCAAAGTTCAGCTCAGGCTGCCAGGAGCCTGCGCTAAATGCGCACGTCTGGCTCCTGGCTGCCTGGCCTGAAAGTGAACAGTGTCTGTCAGGCTGACCTTTGTTCAGCCTGACAGACACTGTTCATGCGAGGCGAAAGGTGGAGGGGCGTGGCCCCTCAGCCCCCATGGACCGACCGCTTCTGGATAAATGGTTCATCGTATCTTTAACATGTCTGATACGAGTGGGATCGTACACTTATTTAAGCGTCTTGGATCGGGTCTCTTAACCACCTTTCAGACCATCTTTGGAGTAATTCCAGCTTTCATACACTCCGTACTTGGAAGAGTTTTTGGAGGACTTCCTTTGGTCCTGCTATCAATGGCGGGGATCCTGATTTTAATCCTATTGCGTCGCAATGGACGTCTAAATCCCTCAAGACATGGAGAGAAACTGCTGGAACGACACTATTGTGAGCGTATGGTGTTGTACCTGACTACGCCTCGGCTTCGAGAGCTGAGTGAGTATTGGTTCCTGTCTTTTAGACCAGTCTGGCTAGACTGTGTCCTGCCTGTGTTCCGCTGCCTCTTCTGTGGATTTGGATGCGTGTTGGATCTGTGTCTGACACTTCCATCGGTTGCGCCACCGGACATGGACGTGCTCCTGGAGCCCTTGCAGGCCCACGTGTACAGTTGTCCACAGGGTATTCCCATGTTGATGACGGCATTTCTAGAGCCTCCAAGGGATGCTTCCGCTCTTGTTGGAAGGGAAATCGGCTCTGCTTCAGAGGTGCAGACATTGGTTCCAGGCGTGCAGGCATCTCATTCTTCCCCGGCGGCTGCTGTGGGAACCAGAGATGACCATCTTTGCTCACTCAACATTATTTTGGAAGTGCTGGAGGGATTGCCACCTGCGGATGCAATGTTCAGCGATGTTGCGTCTTTGGCACAGGATTCATAAACAATCTGGCCTTTCCTGTGCTGGGAACTATTCAGAATTTCTTTAAAACATTTACAAAATTGAAGGTCGTAACTGACTTTGTTTTATTTTTCTCCTTCTCTGCTCTAACTGAGCATAATGGTTTTCAAGGTGCTCAGTGTAATAATAACCACATATGCAAGTTTAGAGGACCCTTTTGTACGCTTTTAGGAAAAAATTACTTTTCTTTTATTTACATTTTATTTGTTTACAGGCTTTAAAGTGCTTTTAGTATTTTTAGTATAAATTATTTTTTATGCTTTTAATGGCCATAGCGTTATCATTATCAAGCTGACCCTGTTGACCTTTTGATGAGGAGTGGGTGTCATGTCCTCTAGGCTAGTCCTGTCATGTATACCCCTATTTTTCATACATTGTCCTATCCACACGACAATAACGATTCTAAACAGGTGACCTTTTACCTAGTAGCTTGCTCCTGTCTCTTCGACACCAGGCTCTTAGTATTCTATCATAATCCCTGTACCTGATTACATAAACATGTCCCCAGGCACGGCATAATTATTATGTATATGGGTCACCACGTTTTTCATCCTTGGCCAACAGCATGCTGTGCATGATCGCATTTGTTTGGAAAAACATTTATGATTGTTTTCAAAACATTTATCATTGTTTTCTAAACATATCGATTCTAGAAGAAACCCTGGAGTGACCACTCTAGTATATAAGACACTTATTTCCTCCTGCAAATCAGAGGAGAATTTCTTCCAAACTGGCACGGGGGTCCTGCATGCTGAATCTTCGACACGCAGCAGTCTGACATCCCTTGTGGGGTGTCATCCTCGAAGCAGAGACGGGGTCCTTCGTTCTATACCATCAGGTGAGGGGGATGGTTCTTCCCTAGGGGTTTTTTGGCTACGTACATACATATACGCATGTACATGCTACACGTACAGATCTAGGCTAGGTACATTTAGGCATATTAATTAGGGCGCGCATTTTAGGAATATGCAAGTAGTACTGTTTTTTATCTGAACTGCTTTTGTTCATCTTATTAGCACTATGGTAGAAATGTATCTACTATTTACTATATTGGTACTAGCAATCTCTTTCGTATACTTCTGTCTCCTGATTGTCGCAGCAAATATGTTTTACACAAGACTGACGCTGGACCAATAAATACTTATTGAAATGTCCTAATCGCCCTCCTGTGTATTTTCTGAGAATAAGTGAGCACGAGTGACTGAGCGAAAAGTACTGTACTATTTTCCACGATCCCTGAGGAATCAGGGTCGTCATGTTCAGTGGTTGCCAGAAACTACCTACACCACTGTAAGATACAGGAGGGTGGTAGTGGCACTGTAGAGCTAGCTGGTCTAATGGCTGGCATATCCTGTGGGGGTGTCCAGAAGTGGTTGGGACACCAATCCCTCAGTTTAGGTCATCCAAAACATGCAGGTTCTGGGGATTCCTAGGAACTACACGGCAAAGCTTCACCCCCCAAGGGGCTCCCGTGAACTCGACCTGCAAGCATCGTTTTGCTAAGTACTGCTTTTCAGCCCCCGCGGCTCCCGTTCAGTACCAAGGACATCCAAGTCACTTTGCACCCGGACTCCCCGGGCAAGGAAAAATTGTTCTGACTGTTGAAGCTTGGTCTGTGGACCCGCAAGACATTAACTCCAAGTGGGTTCCGTTGAACTCACCCCGCAAGTAACCAAGTGTCACCTGAGATGTTCCCTATTGACTGCAATGATCAAATTTGACAGCTCTGCAAAGTACTGATTTATTGAACAGTTTAAAATCAATAACTCTGGTTATACGCCTTGTATTGCTTTAATTTTGGTGTCTAAATTTATATAGAAAGGAAGTCTATTTTTATAAATCGGTTTTGGATTTCTTTTGAGTCGTGTATATTACTTATCGTCAATGTTGGTACTGTAAAATGCTTCACACATGTTCCTCCAAGTAAGCCTGTCTCATCTTTGCCACTTTACCAGGACTGAGAGAAGGATTACTAGTGTGAATCCAAGGACCGCTTTTGGGTATCGTGCTAATATTAGACTGTAGGCCCACCCAGCCATACCACATAAACAACATCACCTTACTACAGCATCAGAACCTCTGTAGAAATTCTAAAAGTAAAGAGTCATGTATAACATGAAGCCACACAATCAGAGATGTCAAGGGCAGTCTGTACCTCTCCAAGTCTAAAGGGAATCTGACTAAACCCGAGGTGGGTTCACTAATTAAAATGCACAAAGAACATTCGAGAAAACATGACCTCATACACATAATATTTTGTTTTCCAGTTCCGCCTTGAACACTACTCCCATATTCCAAAGCATTCTTGGTTGCTCCCTTCGTCCGACAGTACCAGCTGGTAACATTCCCTTTGTTCTTCATTAAAATCATTTTTCCTTGCCCGCTCTTCCTTGCCTCTCTATCTCTGTAATACAATCTGATTTTCAATAACTAACAAGTCTTTGGTCTACACCTGCAAAAGGAAAAAATATGCAGAAAAACAACATTCACATTAAGATTTAATGTCTTGACTGCAAGCTTAAGGCCTACAATCATGCTAACTTAACATTTCTCTGTAAAACATTTTAGTTCTATAATCCACATATAATCCAATAAATGAAATCTTTAATAATGAATTAAGCTATAGCGTGCTGTACTCTGATATGTGGCACATTAACTAATCCATGTCATTTTAAGCAAAAACGACAACAGGTCACAATTTATAAAGAAAACATTAAACACAAATGAGATTCATTCTCACTAATCCCTGGCGAATGCACTGCATTAAATGCATTTTAGCGCACCACCTTACAATTTAGGCCTGTAGAAGATTAATATCAGCAATCCAGATGTTTCTGAAAAGGAAAAACGTTAATATGCCCCCACACACACTTATATGTCAAAACATACAATAAATGCACTTCTATACCTTCGGTGTATCTTATCTCATTATTATTGTTATGTCATATGAGTACATAAGTCTTAATGTAAATATATATGTGGCCTAGCCAAACACAGAACGATAGAGCCAAAATTATGCTACTCCACCTACGTTCCCTTTAATCATGAAGCAGGTTTTATTCTTGTTTTTCACATTCAGTAACACATCATTCCCTCCACTATTTTCACTACTGTTTTCTTTCACATCATTCTCTACCGTGATACACTACACCCTATCTAGTTATTTTCTTTGCCCACAAACAATGGCAAAATGACCCAAGATTCCACAATTATTTCAGTTCAGCTTAATTCATGGACACATTTTAACTGAGGCTAAATGCCTGCGACCCTCAAACCTTTACTTCCTCTTATCCACTCCTAATTTGAGTCTTCCTTCCTATCTGCTTCTGTAACTCTCCCCTGCTTTCTTCTTCCCCTTACTTTTACTAATTTTCCCTAAAACATCACAGCGTTTCTCATGAATCTAAGACTTCACTGTTTTAGCACATCTTTCTGATATTTTGGCCCTCCTAATATTCCCTATAGTGTCGTGAAAATTAACATCTCCAATAATCTATAACCTCTCTGGAAAGGAGCTATAATTTATGTGCATCATAATCTGGTACCCGTAGAACTCATGTGACATAATCGTCTATGTATTTGTTGATAGCAACACAGTTACGTTTATGAAAATATTTCTTTATCTATCTCCTCTTTTCCCTTTGGAAGACGTCTGTAGGTTCTCTGACCTTCCAGGCCTAGAAAATGAGAAAGTATTCTCTGTCTTTTTTTTCAGGAGCTAGCTCTTCCGCTCCAAAAGTAGACGTGTAGTTTAGAAATATCTAACTGCATTCTTGTCATTGCCTCAAAGAGGGTTTCCCTGGTCAATTTAGAAATGCTTGTGGAGGACTTAATGTGATACATTGTACTCTCATTGTGGAACTGCTCTCAGTATAAGATCTATGAATGGCATCCATTCACTACATAACCCTCCCCCTTCACTTAAACTCTACATAGATCTTACCCAAACATTAAATAAGAATCAACTGCACCTTTGTACTGCTCCTCATTAGTAGAAGAATTGTGTACTTTCACGTATAAGAATCCGGTTTATGCTCATGACCTCTTTGAATAAGTTGATCAGGGTGATTCTCCTGAAAGGTGATCAGAAACCTAAGGGCTCTTAGGCCTTGACGACTGCCACTAAGCAGCTCTATGTAAGTCACATCATACCTGTGTGCTACACTGTCAATTTCCGACACTCACTAGCTGATGCAGCTGTGATGCAGAACACAAAGATGCAAGACATTAACAAAGCTCCAGCTTATCTTCCTTACGCATTCCCTTGGGGTACTTTAAAACCAATTAACATAATGGTCGCACATACCTTTTAGCACAGGATAAGGATTTATGCATTCACAAGCACTGTTTAATTTGATTATAGTACTCACAACACTTCATCTATCTAAAGGTGTGTTAGAAATGGGATTTCTGGTTGGCTAGGGCAAGCGCCTAAGCCAAGCAGAAACCACCACTCTAGTCAGGGCAAGGGAGTCACACACTGAAGATAACCCCTGCTCACCCCCTTGGTAGCTTGGCACAAGCAGTCAGGCTTATCCCAGAGGCAATGTGTAAAGCATTTGAGCAACACACACACACAGCAGCAACACACTAGGCACACTACAAAAGAAACTCCACACAAGCTTATATAAAAAAATAGCCTTTGTATTATCCAAAACACATTAGATCATAACCACACATATACACTGTGCCAACTGGCACTAGGCAATATTCACAGGGGATTATATACACATAACAGGGCCAATCGGGCCACTGTCAGAACCTTTAGAAAGCACAAGTAGCAATTGTAAAACACAACCAGTAACTACTGGTACAATACTGTACTTAGCATCATCACCTGCAACATAAACACATTACGTCTGCATCACATTAGGCATAAGACACATTATGCATAACCATCATAAGCATAAACACATTATGCAATCTCTGTAGGCATAAACACATTAGGCCATAGGCATCACAAGCATAAACACATTATGCAATAGTCATGGTGCATAAATCACATTTAGCAACAATCAGATTAGGCATAAACACATTATACCATCTCATTGGGCCTCACCACAAAAATGATCCCAGGCCAACTGGCCTTTCACCGGGGCCCACAGGCCCTTTGTTCCAAATGTCAGGGCGTAAATGTAGGGCCTCTCAAGTAGCCCTCTGGCTGCCCATGCAGCGAAGATACTGCACAATGCGCTGGGGGCGTGGGGTGCCTCTCACCCCTTCCTTATCATGAAAACAAAATGCCCCTGTGTTGCAGCTGCCCGCGCTCTCGCGGTGCAGTTGAGAAAATGGGCCTTGGCGCCACTGTGCCCCTGGAGCCCAGCTGGGACTCCTAAACAATGTGCCCCTCTCGTGGCAGCTGCCCGGAGTCAGGGCGGTGCAGCTGTAGCAAATCACTGGCACTACTTGTGCCTGGTGAGCCCCCTTCAATGGGGCCCTTCCGGTGCTCTCAATCGGCACCAACCCTGCAGCAACACGGTCGTGGCCCTGGCACTCTCCGTGCCTCTTAAGCCCCACTCACCGGGATTCCGTGCAGGCAAAACGAAGGGGGTGCCACCGTAGGCACCAACGATACTCAGGCTGCGGCCCCACTCACCGGGGCTGCTCGGGGACTCCTCCGGTCTCCGTCTCTGCGGGATTCTGGCGGGAAGCCCGCGGGGCTCCGGTCTCCTCTACTTGGCGTCCGGTGAGCCTGCTGGGGCTCCTCCCTCACTTTTCTGGCACTCGAGAACTTCCTCACCGACGGAGGCGGGGTAGGCTCCTGCCCTCCTTTCGGACTCCTGTCACGCCCACAGTCAGGCAGAGGCGCCTGACTTCCACTGTCCGTGGTCGCGGCGGCGGCTCTCTCTTCTTTGTGGCGAAGTGCGGGGTGGGCATAAACACCTATGCGGGGTGGGCTCCCTCTGGTGGATAAACTCAAATGCGGGGTGGGCGCCCGCCGGTATATAACTCAAATGCGGGGTGGGCTCCCGCTGGACCCAGCAAGGCACACCGAGGCGGGGTGGGCTCCCACTCGCAAATGCTCGCAAATGCGGGGGAATCCCCTCTGAAGCTGGCGCAGCTCCTGCGCTGCACAAGCACCAGCACTCTCCTTGAAAAGTAAATAGAGCGCCCACAAGGCGCTAAGGCCCCCACAGTTCCAGGGCAAAGGCTGGGCCCAGGCAGGCCAGCTCACATGGCCCTCCAGCAGGGAGGCAGTCCCTCGTGGCGGTTCCTCCTGGGGCCCAGCAGCAGCAAGTCACAAGGAAGCACAAAAAGCACAACAACACCTGGGGTCACAGCCCCAATATTTATACACCTTTTCCTTTGTCTGCCCTTGGCATAGGGCTTGGGGGAACCAGCCTGAACTTGTTTCGGAGGGTATTGGAGCACTCTGTTTACAGGGCTTCTCTTCCCCTTTGTCAGGTGGGGGCTCGGTCATCAGACACTCCACAGGGGGGCGGAGCCAGCATTCACCCAGGCAGGCACAGACCTATTCAGGGTCAGGGGACTTCTCCTCCCACTACTCCAAATGCAGATCCCCTATTCAGCCTAGCGCTGACTCACCCTGCCCTCCCTGGAGCCACACACACCTCACCAGCCCCTGTCACTCCAGAGCCAGACATGCAATACACATCAGGCAGACAGACACATAGCACACAGAAATGCCAACTTCGCCCTAAGTTGGCAGGGTATGCCCAGACGTGGGTCCCTTGCTCACTTTGCCGCTGGATTCAAGATAGCCTGGCTGATGACGGCTGTAAGCCAGAAACCGGTCCCAGGATGCTTGTTTCCGGTCCAGGGAAGACATGGCTTGGCAGTTCGGGCTGCACTGTTCCCATGAGGCACAGGGTCAGACTGATTTGCATATGGCCATGTCTGAACTGGGGTGGCGGAGTGAGCTAAAGAATGATGATGGATTAAACCCAGATCAGTTGACTGGGGGTGAGTGCTTGCAATGTTCAACACTCCGTCCATCATCCCCTTTGGTTTTGCTATGTTCGCCCTAAGTTGGCAGGGTATGCCCAGACGTGGGTCCCTTGATCACTTTGCCGCTGGATTCAAGATAGCCTGGGTGATGACGGCTGTAAGCCAGAAACCGGTCCCAGGATGCTTGTTTCCGGTCCAGGGAAGACATGGCTTGGCAGTTCGGGCTGGACTGTTCCCATGAGGCACAGGGTCAGACTGATTTGCATATGGCCATGTCTGAACTGGGGTGGCGGAGTGAG
Source organism: Calotriton arnoldi (assembly GCA_963921515.1). Taxonomy (NCBI): domain Eukaryota; kingdom Metazoa; phylum Chordata; class Amphibia; order Caudata; family Salamandridae; genus Calotriton; species Calotriton arnoldi. The sequence goes on from CAWUFW010000161.1 coordinate 474,910, forward strand.
CTAAAGAATGATGATGGATTAAACCCAGATCAGTTGACTGGGGGTGAGTGCTTGCAATGTTCAACACTCCGTCCATCATCCCCTTTGGTTTTGCTATGTTCGCCCTAAGTTGGCAGGGTATGCCCAGACGTGGGTCCCTTGCTCACTTTGCCGCTGGATTCAAGATAGCCTGGCTGATGACGGCTGTAAGCCAGAAACCGGTCCCAGGATGCTTGTTTCCGGTCCAGGGAAGACATGGCTTGGCAGTTCGGGCTGGACTGTTCCCATGAGGCACAGGGTCAGACTGATTTGCATATGGCCATGTCTGAACAAGGGGTGGCGGAGTGAGCTAAAGAATGATGATGGATTAAACCCAGATCAGTTGACTGGGGGTGAGTGCTTGCAATGTTCAACACTCCGTCCATCATCCCCTTTGGTTTTGCTATGTTCGCCCTAAGTTGGCAGGGTATGCCCAGACGTGGGTCCCTTGCTCACTTTGCCGCTGGATTCAAGATAGCCTGGCTGATGACGGCTGTAAGCCAGAAACCGGTCCCAGGATGCTTGTTTCCGGTCCAGGGAAGACATGGCTTAGCAGTTCGGGCTGGACTATTCCCATGAGGCACAGGGTCAGACTGATTTGCATATGGCCATGTCTGAACTGGGGTGGCGGAGTGAGCTAAAGAATGATGATGGATTAAACCCAGATCAGTTGACTGGGGGTGAGTGCTTGCAATGTTCAACACTCCGTCCATCATCCCCTTTGGTTTTGCTAACTTCTGAAAGTGGCATTTCTAAAATAGTGATAATAAATCTGCGCACACCATTGCACAGCATTTATTATTACTATTCCAAACATACCAAACTTGACCACGCTGCTCCTCTCATATCAGGAATTACCGCTGAAACACTTATCAGGGAATCCCCAATGCATTCCTTTGAGAGGGCAGCCTCACAGCAGTGAGAAACCAAAATGGCTGTTTGTCACTACCAGGACATGTCACACACTTAAGGTACATGTCCTACCTTTCACCTACAATGCACCCTGCCCATAGGGCTAGCTAGGGCCTACCTTAGGGGTGACTGGCATGCAGTAAAAGGGGGGTCACAGACGTGGCACACACTTTAGGTGTCACGTCACAGCGGCAGTAACACTGCGCGCACAGGCCCTGCAGTGGCAGAGGCCTGAGACAGGTTTGAAAGGCTACTTTGGTGGGTGGCGCAACCAGCGCTGCAAGCCCACCAGTAGCATTTAATTTACCGGCCCCGGGTATCTGAGATACCACTTTACAAGGGACTGACAGGTAAATTAAATATGCCAAACAGGTGTAGACCAATCTTACCATGTTTACCACAGAGAGCACACACACTTTACACTGGACAGCAGTGCTAAAGTGCCCAGAGTCCTAGAACCACCAACACCATGTCAGAAAAAAGGCTAGGAGGAAAGCAAAAAGTTCAGGGAGGACCCTGCAAAAAGGGCCAAGTCCAACAAGGTGCAACTCTAATACATATAAATTTATATGTATATAATATATGCAAAGTGTGAATACTGCAAGGCCCTTATTTTTGTTAAATCGTTTTCATTAGCACTCCTAAAAACTACTGCCTGAAGCCAACATGTTGATATCAGCCAAATTACCACATCTTAGTGATCTATTACTTGAATGGCATGGTATCACACAATTTGACTGAAAATCTGAATTATGAAAGTGACTGAAGAGTACCTAATCAAGATAGCCACAATTGAATGTAGTGGCTTAAAAATCACAGTCCTGTTAGTTTATCACAGAATATTATTTCAAAACCATCTTAAAAAACAAGCAAATGGTGGGGGATTAGGACAACTATAAAGACCACCCAAAAGAAAGATTATTCTCCTAGGTAGACCCAGTCAGCAATCTAGTGGCAGTCGGAGATCAATAACACATAGGGCAGAGCTACTCCAATGGGTCAAGAGTCCCTTCAGATATTCTTCAGCTGCCTCACCTTTTTTTAAACAGTTGGTATCCCATCTACCACCACTCAAAGGTGAGCTGAAAACTTACTGTATGCTTACCATGCAGGCTGATGAAGGACCTCTACGTCTCCCGCAACATCTTCAATGATATGTGGCTGGGCTAGCACCGGGGGAAAACAAGACTCTGTGGTTTTGGTACAGGACAATTCATTTTGATGGCATACTCCATGGTACCCTTTCATAGTGGGTCTTCATGCAGGATTGCTTGGATGGTGTCTAGATATTTGTCAATGATCGTTACTGCTCTCTGGTGGTATGTGGTGCATACTTTTCAGTTGAATAGGTGGCTTCTCCTCAGATGAGTTCACTTTCATGGTGAGAAGGTTCTTCATGTTACTTTTCAGATGCACAAATGACCCCATACTCTGCCAGCAAACCAACCTTGGATTTGGAGCTCTCTTGGTGTTTTCCAGTCCTTCAAGTCTTTCCTTCAATTGCTTTATTGTTATGATGAGCTCCTGAATTCAGAAGACTTGGGATTTTTTTCATTCTGTCAGGTTATGCAATCTTCCACTAGCGCCTCTATTTTCTGCCTCACATCCTCAGTCACATTTACCTTCACCAACATTGATTCCAGCCCCAAATTGGCTTCTGTTCCTGTTAATGTATTGAAAGTGTGTTGTGCAACTCCATCAACATGATTGAGCCATACAGCACACTTTCCGTTTCGTTTTTATTTTAAAAAGAAAATCCTAAAGCTGGATTTTCTTTTTGAAAATAAAAACACAACTACACTCTTGCCATGGGAGTTTTCTCCCATGGCATGGGGGTCAGTGAAATGTTTTTACTTTGATTTACCGCCATGTTTTGGATAGTGGTAAGCAAATGAAAAAACGTACTATTTAATTGCTCACTCTAAACAGGGTGGGTGGACAAATGGCAAAACCTCTGATGGCCCTCTCTCCTTTGGGCAGTTGAAGGTATATGTCAGCGTTGGAGACCTTCAGTACGGTGGAAAGGGTACTCCATTGCTATTGTGACGTATGGAACTCCTAGGGTTAAAGGGTACTCAATATGGTTAATGGTAGTCAGAGTTGGCTGTCTCTCCTCTCACTGCATGCCTCCCCATCTGTGCTGCTCATCTCAGGTAACCTCTCCCTTTGTGATGTTCCATAAAGTAGATCGCAACTGCCTAGGTTTCAAAACGCAAGTGAAAGAGAAACCTATCGTTCACTGGACTTGGCTTAACTGGTTCCAGGAAGCCAGCCTGTGACCTGGCTTGAGCAGCAAAGAATAGCCCAAATGGCAAGCCAGCCTAAAGTACTTTGAGCACATTAGTTCCTCCCAATGTTTGGTGTGAAAGTTGAATTTGATTGATCAGCGGTGTCATGCCAACTGCCCGCAGAATTGGATACAGGCAGATCCCTTCATCACATCCAAGGTTCCCCTTGGCACTCCTGGAGTTCCGCACACCAGTGTGGAGGAAGGCAAGGACCAGGGGCAGTATTCGTGGCTATCTGCCTTCTGAGGATATTTATCATGTCCTAAAGATTGAGGAAGAAACTTTCTGCTGCTGGTGCTGAACGACCCAGAAGGCGAACTGACTAAATGTGGAGAGGACCTGCCTAGTGCAGTGAGAGACCACATTCAGTGTCAAGAAAACCTGTTGTGAGGAATCAGGAAGCCCCAGACCTGCAAAGACCAGGAGCCTGCCACTGCTTACCAGCCAGGCTAGTGCTTCTCTTGTGAGCAGAACTCCTCAAGCTGGTAAGCTTCTACACTACTGGCATTTCAAGAGACCAGGTTTGTATGGTACTGACAACATTTTGAGGTCTGTGTGTCTGTGCTCTGCCATTTGTCACATAACTGTTTTACAAGTAGTGCTGCTGCGTTCATGAGACCTAGGCGCCTGCACATTGCCTTTTCTACACAACTTTCTCCAAACGTTATTGAGGACATGGCAATGCAGACAGCATGCAACCTATATCGCCGCTCATCATTTTTTCAGCGTCATGAGGACCCTGTGTATACTAAGTGCCTGTGTCCTGCAGACTTCTCCCAAATCTGTGAGTGCCTATTCGAGTACCGTAGTCCACACTCTGCCACCTGCTGTTGCAGCTCACTGACATCAGCTGACACTAAGATTAACAGTCTTTCCACCCTCTCAGCCAGCAGCCTAGACTGTGCAACTACTTCTGATCAGGAAAAGTCGAGAAGTGTATGCATTCCTGGCTCCCATTCAGGCATATGGCAACGATCAAGAGAAACTGAAATTAGGTATTGTACTGTGACGTAAGATCACTCTCTAAGCATTCATTTGTGGTTTACAATTGGATGAAACTTGCACAAGCTAAGTGCAAACCCCTGAGGAAAGTGCATATAGCATAGATAAGCAAGTTAAAGGAGATTAATTAATGCCATAAGAGCTTAACAAAGTTACTGAGTGTACTGAACTAGTGTCATAAAACTGAACAAGATACTATTGATTCACATCACCCCCCAACAGTAAGTTTTAATACCCCCCCGAACGTCAAGGCCTAAAAAAGGAGGCAATAGTAACTTCACTGAAATTACAGTAGTATCTGGTGTTTGAGTTGCCAATGACAACCCCAATATGTGTAACAAGAATTGTCTGTAGCCCTCTGGAGACCCTTCCATAGCTACCCTAAAGCACTCTGTCACCAGCACTAAAACCATACAAGCAATGTCCGTCTTAAATCCCACCATCAAAACCAAGGCTGTTTTATAATGGGTTCTGTAGGTTGCAACTGCCATGGCTACTAAAAGCATGAAAGATGGCCTATGCAATGGGTGATTAGGCTGTTTGAGTGTTCAACAGATTCAACAGGGAGAGGCATTGAACAAGTCCACAGAATTAGAAACATGCTTTGATCTAACGCTGTTCTAGAGAGAAGGAAACACCAGTTGATGATTGGAAGCACACTCCTGCACTGCAAGTTAATGGAGTAAGCAGATCCTAAGGTGGACTTCCTATACATCCCACAGAAATGAAAAAGTGCCTACCTTGTTCTGTTCTTTATGTGTTAAAAATAGTTTACTGGGTTTTTTGCAAACAAAAGACAAAACAAAGAATGATACAATATTGGTATATATAACAAATCGATACTTAACGCTAAAAAAAATTCATTGTAGTATATATATATATATATATGTATATATATATATATATATATATATATATATATATATATATACAAAAACTTTACAATGGTCATAGAGGCAATGGAAAAGAAGGAGTGCATACGGAACAAACAAAGGATACTTTCCAAAGCATTAGGCTTACAACAACATCCATAAAATAAGAAAAGGAATTACTAAATATTTTACAGGTAACTATTTATATAATCATCAATCGATCTCCATAACTGCTGAAGTAAAAATGTATTTTTACACGATCCTTTATAGGACCATTGTGCATCAGATCTAACAGAAGTAACATAAGACCACCAAGCCTGGAATGATACTGCCCCAGCTGACTTCCAATTAGAGGTAACAGATTTAATAGTGATAGAAATAAGATCAAAACGTTTAGAATGGGACTCTGATAAGGTAGAGGATCATACATGAGATTTGCAAATAAGCATGCTATAGGTGAGGGTCTCAATAATATCCCAAACATTCCTCCAAAACTGAAATATTACTGCACACTCAAAAAGAACATGCTTTAGAGTACCTTCATAACATTTGCAATGCCAACAAAGTGGGGAATCAACAAGTTTAGCCTTATATAATTTATAAGGAGTCCATAAAGAATAAAATAAAATAAAATAATTAGTTTGAAATAATGATCTGGGTACCATCCTGAAATATTAGTAATCCATATTCGCCATGTTCATTGAGAGTTCTGCATTCCAAAAGGTGGCAAAAAAAGTTAGGTTAATTGCACTCGTACAATTTATCTGTTTGTAAAATTTGGAGACAGCGTGCTGGGAAGCTGAGAAAGCCTTAATACAGCACACCGAATCAGAAGTAGTAACGTGGGGTAACACATTGGGAAGGAATTAAGTAAAACATTACAAACAATTTCATATTTAAGAGCTTCAGCATCCGGTAACATGAATTTAGTTTGTAATTTAGAGAATGGCAGCAAAACCCCATTTTGGTAAATATCCTGAAGGAAGAGAATACCAGTATTTCTCCATCATTTCCAAAATTTGATAGTGCAATTGAACTTTAGTTTAGGATTGTGCCAAAGAGAAATCATAGTAGAATCTGAAATATGTGACAAAAAAAGAAGCATCAAAGTCAGCAATAATAAATTTAGTGGATGCTATGATGGGGGAGGATTTAAGAAGTTTATTTGAATTGGACATAGACTAAAGTGATTAAAGAGGGAATGGCGAAACTAAATTTCGTTCTATCAATACCCATTTAGGGGAATATCTAGGGTCCGTACAAGTAAACCAAAGTGAACCTTGTTTTAAGATAAATGCTTTGTAATATTTGATAAAATTAGGTAGACCAACTCCTCCGTTAAGTTTGGAAAGTTTAAGCTTGGCATGACAAATACGAGGTGATTTATGATTCCAAAGAAATTCGGAAATAAGTTTATAATTTTTTTTATAAAATAAGAGAGGTAACTGTGATGGGATCATGGTTAAAGTGGAGAAAACAATAGGGGTAAGTACCATTTTGATGGCCTCGAGTTTCCCCCACCATGATAAATGTAGCGTGGACCATTGGTGAATTTTATCTGTGATTTTAGTAATTAAAATATCACAATTGAGTGAAAAGGAAGGATTTAAGGAATGTGAAAAGAGTATACCTAATATTAAACTTTCTCCTTCTGCCAAATAATATCAATATTATACAATATTATAAGTGTGCAAAGGATATTTAGGGGAAAGAATTCTCTTTTATGAGTATTCAAGGTATAACCATAAATAATAGAGTATTCATGTATAATTTTTAAAACTGCAGGTATAGACGCAGCTGGATTACTAAGGTATAGTAGGACATAATCTGCATTCGCAGACATTTTAAGATTATTAGCTAAATCTATTCCTGCGATATTGTTGGAATTCCGAAAATGAGAGAGAAAAGGCTCAACTGCTAATACAAAAAGAAGAGGTGATAATGGGCATCCTTGTCAGGTCCCTTTCTAGAGAGAAAATTAATTAATATCAAAATTAAAGGAAGAAAGCGTTTGAAATAGAAATTGCCAATGAACTTTATCAAACGTTTTCTCAGAATCTAGAGCAAGAAGACCAACGGGAGAAGTAAAGGTAGAGGCATTATCAATGACATGGAAGAGGAGTTGTGTGTTATTAACAAAGAATATTTTTGTCATAAAACCAGATTGATCTATGTGAATAAGGGACGACAAAATACAAGCTAACCTAGTAGCTAAGATTTTTGCAAACATTTTACAATCCTGATTTATTAGGGAGATAGGACGTTAATTGGGAACCTTAGTATGATCTTTATCAGGTTTAGGCAAAACTATAATTAAAGCTTCCGTGAAGGAACCTCCAAGTAAGCCAGATTGGGTGAATGTAAAATAAATTATGTAAATGAGGGGTAAGAACACTAGCAAAAGTTTTATAAAATTCTGCAGGAATGCCGTCAGGTCCAGAGGACTTTTGGGGTTTGAGCGTGTGAATAGTAGTTAAACGTTCTCTACAGATAGGGCTAACTAATTTGGTTTTATCAGATTGGGAACGTTGCGGGAGATGGCATAAGCTAAAAAAGTGTCTATAACTTGAGGATCAAGGAGATTTGGGTTACCATATAATGAGGAATAAAATTTAAGGAATTCGTCAAGAATGTCCGAAGTAGACACTGCAATGGTACCATTATCTCTGTGTATAGCATGAATTAGATTTCTATCTTTTTTGATGCGAAGATAGTTAGCTAAAGGTTTCCCCAACCTATTTGCATTAAAAGCAAATTTAGCTTTCTGATTAGCAAATAGAATTTCAGCTCTTTTGCTTAGCATTAAATTATATTAAAATCTGAGTTTTTGCAACGTGGTTTTAAAAACAATATTTTGGGAAGAGATAAATAATCGTTCAAATTTTGTAATTTGCTTTTCTAAATGTAATAATTTGGTGTTAAATGTCTTCTTATCACGGGCCATTATAGACATAACCACCCCTCTTAAGTATGCCTTAAAAGTGTCCCATTTTATGATAGGGGAAGTTACACCATCAGAATTGAGGGAAAAATACTCTTGAATAGCTGTTAAAATTGCGTCCTTGTAAACATCTTGAAAGACAACCTCTACATTCATGCGCTAACAGGAATGAGAAACAAAAAAATTATTAACTTGTAGAAGAAGTGAAACAATTACGTGGTCAGAAATTTCAATGTTTCCAGTGGAGGGTTGAGTTATAGATTTCACCAAATCTCTAGATACTAACAAATAATCTAAGCGTGAGTGATAGTTATGGGGATTGGAGAAAAAGGTGAAGTCTTTCTGAGTAGGGAAATGCAGTCTCCAGATGTCAACAAGCTTAGTGTTTTTAAATAAAGTTTTAAGGCAGTGAAATGCTTTTGGAAGTGTAAATTTAGTACAGGATAGCCTATCTAAAAGGGGGTCACTTACCAAATTAAAATCTCCACCCACAATCAAGGAAACATTCCTAAATTGAAGAATTTCAGTAGTAATACGATTCCAAAAATGAGGGTCATCTGCCGTTGGACCATACATGTTGATTAAGTGTAGAGTCGTATTACCAAGTTTCACTTTAACCAAGAGAAATTGGCCATCAGAGTTAGATTGCTACCGGCATAAAAAACCTTGTCGTTAGGACGGGTGCGCTGGAATTGAGCTGCGAGCCGCTATTTTGAACTGAGTGCTTGCGCGTCTCCTACCTTGCTCACTTCTCAGCACCATGTGGCTCACTTTGCAGATGTGCTGTGCTGCCCAAGCACAGAACGTTTTCTCACAAATGATAAAACAACGTTTTTAGAGAAAACAGCAAATTTGCCCTGTTAGGGACAATTCAAAATTTGCAAACATACGTGACAAGAATTTTCAATTCTATTAAGGACACGGGGGCGAGGATTATGCTTCTCATTTCTTTACTGGTAAATTTCTTTTCAGCCAATAAAAATACAGAAAACAAAAATACTTCAATACCCATGAACACACGATGTGTCACATGATCAACCATAGAGAGTATCCTGTATATAAGCTGCAGTCCATATTACAACTTCCTCTTTCTTTGACAAAACAATTAAACAGTTATGTCCATGAACAACAGCATGATCTCGAAGAACCATCTAGAATGTAGAAGAACCTCTTCTGGTAGAGAAAATGTGCAGCCCAACGGGGCTCCCTATTGCAGACTAGATTCCTGAACCAACGTGTCGCATTAACTGACGTGAAAACGCGAAGATCTTCCAAGAACGAGGAACAACGTGCTTTACTTGAGATCAGCACCTGAAATGAAAAAGGATACGGCCGTAACATCCTACTCCTTCCTATATCTCATCAATACATCGGGAAGGGAAAAAACATAGGAACATGCATGCAGTATGAGGATACTCAAAATCATATAATGCAATTTACAATATGCAATACATATCTTTGGGTGGGATAACCCTCGCCTCCGTGTCCTTAATAGAATTGAAAATTCTTGTCACGTATGTTCGCAAATTTTGAATTCTATGTCAGGACCGGAGGCTCCGATTATGCTTGTTTAAAGCTTAGCCACCACTACTGATGCCACATCCACAATAGGCTTATAGTAAAAAGATTTAAACGTTGTGTCAGATGACCAATCAGCTGCGTTCATAATATCTGGTAAGCTGACCCCCATATAGAAAGCCTTAGATGCCATAGCTCCCCGAGCTGAATGTGCTCCAAATTTCGAGACATCGATACCTGCTTCGCCCATGAGCCAATGCACCCATCTAGACAAGGTAGCTGGGGTCACTGGGCAAAAAGGTTTTTGTAGAGCAATTAACAATTGACCCCTCATGTCTTGCCTAAATTCAGCGGTACTCACCTCATAATCTTTTATACACTGTACTACACAAAGTTTAGGATTATTAGGGAAAGCCGGGTAAGCTATGGAAGAGGTATTACACTTAGTACGTTTTGTAATTACAAAAGTGACCCCCTCTGGGGAAAACCTACGACCCGCTAGATCCAAAGCACGGACATCTGAAACCCGTTTGCATGACACTAGACAGAGTAGCATAGTCAACTTAGCAGAAAGCTGTTTTCTTGACAAATACTTATTGGAGGGCCAAGCCTCCAAGAATCTCAAAACGGAGGACACATCCCATAACTCTGAATATTTGGGACAAGGGGGACTGACCATAAGTATACCCCTGAGCAATTTACATATCAAAGGATGCTCTCCTGCTGGTTTGCCATCCACTGACACGTGACCTGCTGAGATGGCGGACCGGAAATTATTCACCGTTCTATAGGCTAGGCCAGAAGCCGCGATGGAAGCTAGAAAGTTTACAACAAAGGAGACATGTGCTGTAGTGGGATCCACATCCCGTTGAGCGCACCAACCTCACCATCGTTTCCAAGCTGAAGAATATCGCTTGTGTGTGTTGGATGACCATGCTTCGCTGATAAATCTGTCAGCGTCTCGCGGAAGGCCTGGGATCTTCCATCTGTCCCTGAAACTCGCCATGCTACCAGAAGAAGTTGCCCTGATTCTATCAAAGTATGCAGAGCTTTCAGAGGATCCAGCAACAGGTTCCACCGCTGTGGAAGGAGGATCGGCACTGCACAAAGCATCTCTAGAAGTACTGGGAACCACGCTTGCGCTCTCCATAGCGGAGTGATCATAATCAACCCTGATTGATAACATCTGGTTTGTGCCAGAACCCTGGGAATCATCACAAACGGTGGGAAGGCATAACATAGAGACGACGGCCATTCCTGTAGAAACGCATCCGTGGTCAGAGCTTCCGGATCCGGACGCTAGCTGTAAAATGCTGGAATTTGCCTGTTGAGGTGTTAAGCAAACAGATCTGTCTGGCAGGGGCCCTAAAGTCGATTCAGTGACTGGAAAATCCGTGGATGGAGTCTCCAGTCGCTGAAATCCCGTAGGTGTCGGGAGTGCCAGTCAGCAATTTCGTTGTTGCAGCCCGGAAAGTACTCCGCTATCACCGATATCTTGTTCTGAAGACAAAAGTGCCAAAAATCCTTGGCAATCTCTGCTAGAATCCGGGATTTTGTCCCCCCCCCCAGCTTGTTTACATAGCGTACTGCTGACACATTGTCCATGCGAAGCAGAATACAACAGTTTGTCTTGCGGGGGGAAAGACAGCGAATCGCAAAGGAGCCCACCAGAAGTTCCAGGCAATTGATATGCAACCTCAGTTCCTCCTGTGACCAGCGGCCGCCCGTGGACACCTGACCGCAACGGGCTCCCCAACCCCACCGACTGGCGTCGGATTCTATCACTACTTCCGGGGTAGATCCCAAGAGGGCTCGACCATTCCAGGCCTCCATGTGGTCCAGCCACCACAACATCTCCAACCTCGCCTCCTCTGAAAGAGGAATCTGATCTGAGTAACCGAGGCCTTTCTGGAGATGTCGAATCTTGAGCCGTTGAAGTGCCCGGTAGTGAAGGGGACCCGGGAGGATTGCTTGAATTAAGGAAGCTAACAGCCCTACGATCCGGGCTACAGATCTCAATGACACAATCTGCTTGTGCAAAATCAACCTCAACTCTCTCTTGATAGACCTGATTTTCTGGGTGGGCAAGAGGAGTTGACAACTCTGGGAGTTGATCAGAAAACCCAGAAACTCGATCGATTGAGTTGAAACTAAGACCGATTTCTGTGGATTTACAAGAAAACCGAGACACTGCAAAAGATTGATCGTCCATTCTAGATGGGTCATCACAACAAGTAGAAGACAACAAGCCATGATGAGAATGTCGTCCAAGTGTATAATCAGATGAACCCCCGTGCTCTCAATGATTCTACGACTGGCCTCAGAAGTTTCGTGAAGCACCAAGGTGCTGACGAGAGGCCGAAGGGAAGGACTCTGTATTCGTACCAAACTCCCTGCCACTGGAACTGGAGAAAGCGTCGATGAGGTTCGTAAATGGGAACAGACAGATACGCATCTTTCAGGTCCAGACGGACCATCCAGTCCCCCTCCTGAAGGAAGTCACGTAGAAGATGAATACCCTCCATCTTGAAATGCCGATATACTACCCATCCATTGAAATCCTTTAGATTTAAAACTAGCCTGGATCCACCCCCCCTTCTTCTGCACTAGGAAGATGCTGCTGATGAAGCCTCGGGGATGACGATCCGTGACCACTATGGCCCCTTTCTTTAGGAGAGAATCTATCTCGTTGGAGATGAAGACCTGATCTTGTCGAGAAAAATACATTTGATGCGGAGGAAAAACTTGATTGGGGGAATTGTAAAACTCTATCTTGTACCCCTGCACTGTCTCTAAGATCCATGCATCCTGCGAGATCTTTTGCCAATTGTGTAGAAAAAACTGTATCCTGCCCCCCAACATTACTTCTGTAGGCAGAATCAGTCTCACCTGAAGCTCCGGCATCTTGTTGTCCGCCCTGGTTGCCACCATATCTGCCTTTTCTAAATCTGTTCTTGGCTCGACGAGTCGGATAGAAGGAGGATGAATTATTGTAACTGGACTCCTGATAACCTCCTCGATGTGGTTGGTACTGACCACGCGGGGCGCCTTGGTTGAAACTACGGCCGAACGACCGCCCCCAATATCGTCCTGCCATTCCGAAAACCGGGCGGAAAGCTCTTTTAAGCGATCCCTGTGCTTTGTCTAAACCACTAAAAGTGGCGACAAACTTTGTCAGCTCCTTAAGAATAGGTTGGCCGAAGAGGAGACCCTGAGCTAAAGGACCCGACTCAGAAGAGGAGAGCTCTGCCAATTTTGGGTCGAGCTTCAGAAGAATGGAGTGACGTCGTTCGCTAGACATAGCGCAATTCACGTTCCCCAACTGACAGATCGCCCTTTGCGCCCATCCAATCAGTTCCTCTGGGTCAATCGCCATTGTGGACTCCTTGGCACGAAAACCCAGCTCCAAAATCTTAGTGAGGGGACCCGTCAAATCTAAGAGTTTGTCCTGACAAGACCTCCATGCTCGATCTATACCTTTTTTAGGATCCTTAGAATATTTTTTAAGATAGGTGAGCATTGAGGGATCCACCTCTGGCGTTTCCGCCACCTTATCGGCCAAGTCGAGGCGAGGGCATTCCGAACGAAGTCGCGCTCTAACATCTTTATCAAATGCCTGCCTAAGGTGAGACTGAACATATTCAGCGACCTCAGGAGGCAGAAGCCAAGCGGAGGAATTAGGATGAACTAACTCAGTCGGTTCAAAGGTGAGGAGTTTAGGGTGAGAAGGTGCGTCAACATCACGCTCTTTCCTCAATTTCTTGGCGGGCCTAGGGGACTCTTCCTGCTCAGAAGCCGGGTCTGAGGAAGTATCATTGCCATCCCCTTGAGGTGACTCCGAAATAGGTGCTTCCTTAGAAGACGTACCATAGTCATGGTCATTAGACATGGCTTTGGCCAGCCTGGCAAAGTCCGCCGATTGGGGATTCTTGGACCCCTTCCCACTGGTGGTAGGACGACTGCCAGAGCTGGGAAGCCAGCCCTGTTGAAGGGCGTAAGTACATAGATGACGCTTCAGTGGTTCAATGGCCCTGACCAGAGCCTTATTGACCGAGTGTTGTACTCCAGCATCTAACGCTTCAACAAGCTCCTGCTCCATGGACCCAGAGGGCTCCTCATCAAAATATTCCTCCTCAAAATAAAAATCTGACATAATGTCACACTAAAGTGACACACCTTCCCACAGGAGGACTGCCCGTAATACACAATAAGGGCCAAGTTGCGCAGACAATATCTGCAAACAATTGCAACAGCAATTCAATAAGGGGGAGTGGAGAAAACCCCAGGCAAGCCAATGCACATGAGTGATAAACAGAATGTGTAAACAGTTCGTGCAAAAACAAAATAAAATGTGGAGGGAGGGCTTGCCAAAATCCACTCTAGGCAAAGCCTATGCAGCAATTATCCAGCCCCACTCAACCAAATAGACAGGGCGTCGCTGGGAGCCCGGAACGAGCTAATGGGGCAAGAGCAAGTTAAGCGCTGCTCCTGTGCTCGTTTAAACCCGTTTTTTGTAAAATATCTGCGTACAAAATGGGTAAAATGGCCGCCGCGCATGCGCAGAACAGGCCACCCGTAAGACCAGTAAGAGGACTAAGCGTCTAAAAGACGCGCGCCCTCGCTCCCGTAATCTCCCACTCCACAATCAAGACGCGGGCACAACAAGCGCCCGGTCAGAGAGGTAGAACGCTCCCGAGGCACAAGCGGCACAATCGGCGAAGGAAGCAAGAAGGAAAACAACCGCGTCCAGCGGTGGATTAGCCCATATGACAGAGACGAGGTACGCGCCTACAAAGAGCAAGTAAATGTAAGCGAATGACAATGGGCAGCAACATTGAAAGTAACACACAAAGCGGATCCGCGAATAAGCGGAAATTACCCCAATTACAAAGACGCGCTACGCGCCACCAAGTACAATGTAAGCATGCAAATAGCCATATAACAGATAATACATATATCAAACAACAAATAAACAGTAAGGCACTCAACTGGCTGCGGAGCAGCAAAGAAAGGAAGTTGTAAGCTGGACTGCAGCTTATATAAAGGATACTCTCTATGGTTGATCATGTGACAAATAGTGTGTTCATGGTATTGAAGTATTTTTGTTTTCTGTATTTTTATTGGCTGCTGAGAAATTTACCAGTAAAGAAATGAGAAGCATAATCGGAGCCTCCAGTCCTGACATAGAATTAAAATTGCTTTGTTAAATCATAAATTTAGTCGAGAAGGAATGCATTGTCACCAAGTGCTCCAAAAACCTGTTTGTATATCACCGCCACACTGCAGTTAGCAAAACAGATTCTTGCACTACAACTACCTGTCCTTGAATACTTTGTCCATGTATGCACACCTACCCTACGGTGGACAACTGTATTGAACCTCAGCCGGTATACCAAATGTTTACATGCACATACTGGAGCGCAACCCTTGACTTAGCAATAGAGAAAGGAAAATGAGGCAGTTCATTACATAATCATTCCGGCTATGTGAATTGTATTGCTTTATATTGCAGCCTTTATATAGCGGTTACTACCCCTAAGATGGACGCTGAAGCGCTTGCCAAGTGGATGGCAGGCTACGCTTGTGACTTTCTCTGACCTTGCCAAACCTGCCTTTTAGAGGCTTGGCTCGTCTTCTGCTATCCTTACGAAGCAGTCTACCTCTAAACGCATGCAGGCATCTTTTCTTTATATTTATTGCGAATGCAAAGAGAATGTGGTAGCTTTGCAAAGTCTGAGAACTTTAAGGAATGGTAGGGTCTGCAAAGTCGGCCTCTCCCTCTGCTTTTTAATTCCGTCCTCACCATCCACCTTATTTGTTCTCCTTTCTCTATTTTCCATGCCGAGCTTTTCATGTTCAAGACTCAGTATTTCAAGGCACCAGATGAAGGAATGTACACGCTACACAGACAAAGAAAGCTGCCAGCCTGCCAGCGGGCTGGCACGCACACCCCGGCTTGGAGAACAGCCGCACCGCCCCCCTTGCGAGGGCTTCTGGGAACGTCAGGCCCTTCACACGGTCAAGCACTCCCCTCCCACAGCTTCCTTCATTAGCCACGAGGAGCCGCGCTCTTCACAGAACGCGCGCGCTTCAGACGCGAGCATCCTTCCCAGGGTTCACCTCTCAGCTTCTCTAATAAGAAACACATTCATATTTTGTAAACTGTTTCTCACAGCTTGTTTATTCGGGGTTAGAGCTTGATTTAGGATCCTCGCGGATGGAAGTGTGACTCATTGTTTTATGTGTCAGCTCATTAGCAATATTTTTTTTCTAGTATATTCCCTTATAATTATGTGCCTCCACTAATTGCTAAGCTCACGGTGAGCTCGTTTTGGCAACGAGAGTGAGTAAAATATACAGTTTGCAGCCAGAGCTGTCGCAGCGTGATGAAGGTGAAGGCTGAAAGGAACTTGCCCAACTGCAGGAAGGAGCCTCTCGACAGGGGCGGGCGGAAGTAACCAGTTAATAATCCCCATTATGGAAAAAAACCAAACTCTGAGGAGTATAAACCCGAGGGCAGTGCTCTGGGCATAAGACAGAGCCTTCCTCTCTGTCCAAGTCAACCAGGCCTGATTTTGATTGCTCCATTCCTCTCCTCCGTGAAAGGCACAACGCTAAACGCAGCCCCTGTTTATGGGAGACTCTAGACGTGTCACTCACTAAAAGTGGGAGAGGGATGTTTAGAGTGTGACAGTGAGGATGGAATTGGAATAATGTCTAATTTTTACTGTTTGTTTCATTGTTCACAGATATTACACTGGATTGTTTATTTCGTGGCTTTCCGAGGAAGGCGACTAGCTGAAACGCACGAAAGCAAATTAGGACAGCAATTGTGAAACATTCACATCCTAATAAGGGAAAATTGACAACCAGAAGAAGGACTAGCCCCATTTTCAGCACTGGGAGTCTGATATATTACACTGGATTGTATATTTCGTGGCTTCCTGAGGTAGGCGACTAGCCGAAACGTGTGTAGAATAATGAACAATATTTATATTGATTAGGCCACAACTGTGCAACCATTACTTCAATATCAGAATAATCAGTCTGCTGTATAATATATAACTAAAATTGATGTTGTTTTCATTAGTGTGTAAGAGAGTTGTGCAAATGTATGAATGTGTGAGGTTGTGAGAGTATGACTGAAGAATGAATTATATCTATCTTTTTGGAAATCATATATAATGATTATGCATTTGTGTAAACAGAATATATTATAAATACATTGATATCTTCATTTTATCATGATAATAAATAAGAATATATTTTTCTAATTGTTGCACCTTTTTGTCTCTCTGTCTGTCTTAGTATGTGCCTCTTATCTTGTTATATTAATAATTAGTTGCCCGAGTTCTTTCTATATTTTATGTACTTTATCCTTGCCTTGGGCAAATATTGTTGTAGCAGGGGACCCTTTTTCCTTACATTAATTTTTATTGTTTGTCAGCACTTGCGGGCGGAGTGGGGGGCTGAGTACTGGACTTTGGGGGAATCAGTATGATCTCAGGTGTGTTAATCATCACTGAGCGTATTTAGGGTGAACCCCCATGGCTCTGATAGTGTCCAAACTTTTACTGTGCCCCGGTGCATTGTGAGAACACCAGTACTCATGATGCGATGCCTGCAGGGCATCAGGCCAAACTCCCCAGCATCCCTTTACAGCTGGGCGAGGCTGGATCAGCGCCTTCCTTTGTGTCAGTAGTACTGAAAATGACATACGGATCTGCTGCAAAAACATGTGATATGTGATGCATGTGTTCCGGTCTGATGGCCAATCAGTCGTTTATCCATGGGGCGGGACAGAGTGGGCCCTATTAATAGAAAGAAGAAACTGCTCTAGACTTGAGATTAGGGATATGCAGTAGTCCTAATTGTGTTGGCTCTCTCAGGGGTCTCTGACTCAGTGGATCACCAGATCCTCCAAAATGGAATGGTTCAGGGCCACGGGGTAAGGAGATTATTCCCAACAAGTCAACCAAGAACAATTTTTCTTGCAGTCCGGGACACTTAATTGGATTGCTCACCACCGGGCTCCGTTGTCGTCCCACTGCTTCTCATCAGTTGTTGACTACCATTGACAGAGTTGTCTTGGAGTTATAGCTGAATTTCCTTGTGTTCACCGATGGCAACCAGCGGTTGATGCACATAGAGCTTCTTTATAAAGCGGTTTCACCTTTAGCGAAGATACCATTTTCAAATGGTCTAAAGACGCACATCTAGAACAAGGGAAGTGTGCAATTCTGGAACAAATGGAAATCAGGGTCTGAAACAAAGAGAGTGATTTAGTCGTCAAACTCTGTCCCAAGTAAGTAAATAAACGAGTTGAAGTTAAAATGGCTGCTTCTTGACTCACAGTGTGTTCTAGTTTTTACGTTCTCACTTCTGTGGCAAACATGCTTTGAAGTCTTTAATTTTTATTTCTGTTTTTGTGAAGAAGTTATGTTTCTTTAGATTTAAAACCATCTTTTAAGGAACAGCTGATTATATGGCGTTCAGTCCTCTATCCTTACAGTCTGTCTTCTGAGATTTCAACTGCAATAATGTAATGCAAGGCATTTCAAAACTAGCAATTCTTTGTCGCCAGGTTTTCTACATTAATAAAGTTTACCAGTACTTATGATTTGGGAAATTTTTATACATTTGCAAATTAAATGGCATGAATCTGACATTTACAAAATGGAGGGAGGTGATGATAGTGGGATTATAGATAACTCAGTCACTGGCCCTTTCAGGAAAATGAGAGAAACCAAATTATGTCTTTCATTTTGCCAAAACAGAGGTGCTACTGTTAGGTTTCTTAGTGTCCTCCAAATCTCTTTATCATGGCCAGAGGTGTTAGCATCCCCACTTGCTTTGAAAGTCAGTGCTCAAAAATTTGAGAAATTACTGTGATCATAAGCTCTTGTGTGACTGTCAAGTAGATGAATTAATGCAGAGTTGCCATTTCCAGCTGAGGCTATCATAAAAAAATTCTACAGTTTCTTGATTGACTTGACAGAGCGAAGTGGACGATGGCGCTGACAATGTCTAAGAAATGTTGATCTTACATGGTGAGTGTTGTAGGAAGGGTGCCATAGGCTGTCATGGGAGCATGTTAAACAGACCCCTGCTTCCAGGTTGGGTAGTAAACGGCAACCATTAGAAGGGTTCATGGTCGCCTCATAGCCCTGGGGACACTGCATCTACTGCAACAGCGACAGCTAGGCCCTTGTTCACAATCAAATTATGAGAAACATCAGCAACATGGAAAAAGAAAGAGAAAATATGCTGGATGGGTGCGATACAGAAATCTACTACAACAATACATTTGACCAGAACTAGAAAACAGATGGCAGGTAAACAAATATGATGCCAGAACTTGCCGGTGGGCACTAAGAAAGTGCTATAATATTCTCAGAAATAATTACAGTAGCCAATCCTTAAGAGCTAGTGTATCCTCCCACCACACTAAAGCAATAATTAAGATACAGATATCAATTACAAATCACCAATGGTATCTGTCGTCGGTCTACATATTTGTTATATTTTAACAGCTCTAACAGTTTTTTTTTTGTGTGCAGTATCTGGATACGCGGCTCAGTGCTTCATCAGCATTTTTGGCAAGGTCCACACTTCACAAAAACCTAAACATATTAATTAAGTACATTAAAAGACAACTGCTGCTATAATGCGTCAAGATGTTCAGAATCATGTGCTCTTTAAATACAACAGTTGGATGCTGTTTGCGAGTTAGGGAGGTCAATATTCCTCTTCTTACCCAGAGGGAGCCATCTGTTGAGCTGATGATAGTTGGAAGAAATAACATCCCTTCCTCTTCTTTCTGAAAGCATTAGCAGTAATAACCAGTAATGAGGCTGTTCCGTCCATCTAGCACTTCTTAGAATTGTCGGCGAGATGAGTTACGTGATCCAATTTTTTTTTCCAAATGCCATCCACCACTTCAAGTTTTCCCCAGATACTTGCAGTCACACGGACAACTAAGCATTATCATAGGTTACACACTGCTGGTGCTCCCGTCCAATCAGGACACTGGCGAGTTTGACATGGACAGCTTGCCTTCCAAGCATCCCTGGACTCCGGTGGCGTAGCGTAAAATGATGCCCCCACCCCTCGCAGAATGTGAATAAGGGCCCCAGAGACTCCCATATCTCACAAATATTCATTGCTCTTGGGCAGAATGAGGCCCTTTACAAGGGTCTGTGGGCCCCTGAAGGGTGGGGACCCCCCTGTGGCGCAGTGGCTGTAGTGGCCAGTGTTTCGCCCCTGCATGACTCTCGAATAGAGGCAGTCGAGCAGTCAAAGCCTAGCTGACACGAAGTGTTGTGGTGATGAGTCCAGTTGCAGTTTAACCAAGTTGCAATAAACTCTGGATATGCAGTCTTGGTCAGGCGAGGTATAGATCAACGGTTTCAGCATCACGTCCAGACTCTGACATTTAGTAGGTTTTTTTCTGAATGCTGATGTTTTTTTTTTTAATATTACTGTATTTTATCTTTAACATGTGCTTTTATTGTTTTAATATCTGAAACCGAATAAAGATTATTAGATTTGATTTGAATGCTGATGTTGCAGTTAAGAGATCATTTGGTGACAGTGGGATGCTGTAATGCGAAAGATGCACCCATCCAAGGCAAGGGTATATCCTTTGGTCTGTATGTCCCTGTCAGCAGGCTCAGAGGTCTTTAGCGTGCATTCTAGTTCATCTGGGACTGCAACTTCCATTGTTTAGCAGTCAAAGGTAATGAGCATTATTGCGGGCTCAAGGATGCGTCATGTTTCTCTTTCCTTGCCTGGGTTGTAGCTAGAGAAATGCCTTTCTTTTTAACTTACTGTTGAGATTGAAGTCTGCTGAGATATGAAATAAATGTTCTTAATAAGAGCAGGGGCCATGTCTTTTTTTAGAGGCTTTGATGACTTGACTGGCTTTTTTGTGGTGCAGAAAAGAAGTAATGACTGAATGTTGAGATTTGTTTTGTCTTGGTGCCTCAGTCGGATGCGGTGAGCCTTTTGGAATTCAAGTGGCAGGGAAAATTCAATTTTTAGGAGACGAGGCAGTAACGTTGACAGAAATGTTTCAATACTGTATTTGTTATGCTTTTCAAGATGCTGTAAAATTGTACATTGCCCTATATCATTATGAGGAAATGTTTTTTTTGCAAGTTCACCCCCATTTGTCGCTCCTCTTATTGACTATTAATTCCTAGAGAAATGACCCGGTGATGCACTGGGTTCTGCTAACTAGGCCTCAGTACATGTGCTCAGCCCCTAACTAAAAGTGCATGTTTAACTGGCTTTTACCCAGTTGGCATAGGGCATAGGTTAACTTACTTTATAAGTCCCGAGTGTAGGGTGCCATGGGTACCCAGGGACCATAAGTTAAAGTGTCCCTCATGGACTGCAGCACTTATGTGACAACGTAAAGCATGTCTCCCAGCCTGCCAATACAGACTGCTAGAGCTGTTTGAAACTGCTAACTCAACTTTGCCATTTAAACTAATGAAGAGGACTTACCTTACTTTTTAATGTATGTATGTCACCCCTAAGGGAGGCCTAATGAGCACTAAGGCAGGGTGCTGAATATTAAAAAGTAGAATGTGTGTTTTTACATTTTCTGACAGTAAAAATCCCACATTGTCGTTTTTGCTGTAGAAAGGCTAATACAGGGTTACATGCTGACAACTCAGCTGTGCTAACTTCTGAATGGGATTACTAAAGTTGGTACTACAAGGTATCAAAACAGTCGTTCCATTAAGTCTGACCTGTTGTTCAATTTGAATTTAATGTAACTTTTGCACAAATTACTTTAGAAAGTTGCCAGTTTGTTGCCCAAGTTTTCCAGTGACTGTTTACGGTTGCACACAAGCTGCTGCCCATAAGACATACTTCTGCCCCCCTTGGGAGAGGTGTGAACGACTCTCAGGATGGAACACAATCATCTGCTAAGGTATGCAGTGAGACCTCCCAATAGCAGGAAGGCCAAACAAGGTGTGAGCCCAAAAGGCAAACTTCAAAGGAGAATCCGCCTTTGAAGGGCAAACGGTGATCACACAGAGGAGAAGCTGCTCTTTTGTTTTTGCAGACAGGCTGGCATCTTGGGCAGAGAGGGAAAAGCCATTGCCAAAGTCTTTGTTTCAAGTGGAATGAAGCCCCCCAAGTAGTCACACCTCTGGGATGGGCTGGGGAGCTCCAAACAGCAAAAGAAGGGTTCTGCCATGTTGAGAGTGGGCAGAATATTGCATTATGGGACAGCCAGATGCCATACTTGACAAGAAGTTGTCATCAGCCGGGAGGGGACTTGGACGCACATTAGCTAGTAGTCACTGCATCCCCCGAGGGCAAATTCTAGGCATACAAGTGGCACCCCCGGCACCCAGACCTCAGATCATGTCGGCACTGGAGAGGGGACCCAAGAAGGACTGCCCTGCTGTTTCTTGGATCCGGCAAAGAGAGGCTGCACCAAAGACTGGAGTGCACCTGCTGATCCTTGGGCTAGCAAAGAGAGAACTGTGGTGCCGTGCTCAAGGAAGAGTAGTCCTGAGCCCCAGACAGAAGAAGTGACTCCATGAGTCAGTTGGCTGACTTCCTGTTACATCTCTAGGGTCACAAAAGATGAAGAAGCCTGCCTTAGCAAGTTGGTAGCCACAATTGCTTAACCACCACTAACCGCTGAAGCTCAGTCTGGGAGACAGAGTCTTGATGCTCAAAAGTTGCACTCAAGTCTGCTGGATCTTGGAGTCATCGGAGTGCAGTTTAGTCATCCAAGATGGACACTAGCCTGGGTAAAAAAGGAACCACTGGTTTCTCTGTAACTGGAGACCAGTAGACCAATGGCAATTGTTTTTTGGCTGGACTTCAACCGGACTTTGAGGGACATCATTCCCCAAGGCCAAAGTCTCCCCACCATGTTCGTGGATTGAGGGGTGGCCCCAGGAAGAGCCCTTCACCAGATCAGCATTCTCAGCATCCTTCACCATCTTCAACATATTATCCCTGCAATCCGGACCACTCCATTGATGTCTATGGCGGCTTGCCCATAGAGGCTGCCACTGGACTGGAGACTGCTTTGACTGCAAGGTAAACTTCCTGCCAAGCCTTATGGCCCTTATGACTTGCTCCCTGCCGGAGTCGGTAGACCAGCGTGGGTCAAAGCAGTCGAGCACAATGTTACAAAAAGCTTTCAAACGTTTTCCAAGTAACCACCGTTTGTTGTAGTTGCCAATGCTTGTTTGCGATTTGTATGAAAAGCAGTGATTTATTATTTGCTTAATAATTCATACCCGGTTTAAATACTCTTTATTTTGGTAAAATACCATAAAAGGGATACACAGTACAATATACAGTGGCTATGAGTTAAAATTTTAAAATAAAACAATAATCAGTCTAATTTAAATACACAGACAGAAATAATCATTTTCTTGGTTCCTAAATGAGATAAAACCAGGGATTAAAATATTTTTAAGATAAAAATCAATTAGAGCCATTTTGCCTTCTTTCAACAGCCTGTCTGTTCCTTATAATAAGCCAAACGTGAAACAAAGATCTTGATAAAGCGAATACCAGATATGGAGTCGTTTCGGTTTTACTGTTCCTATAGGCTTCCTCATTCCTTCTTATACCAAGCTTTTTACAGATAGGAATCAGCTATTTCGCTCTTGCCCCTCTATAAGCTGGACAGAAAAATATCATATGCGGTATGTCCTCTTTCTTGTAAGCACACATAGGGCACCCCTGAACATTATTGTTTGATAATCCTGACCATTTGAACATAAAACAATGTAACAATTGGTTTCCATGTCTGTAACTGGACATACAATTCTTTGGATAAATTTAGTTCTATTTCATCGCAAAAGTTTTCAAACTGGTAATAATCCTTGGCCACTTAAAATGAAGAACATAAAGTGCCTTTTGCTTGCTTTAAAAAGTACTTACATTTATAAATTTCAAACTGACTTTTTAACTCCTTCGCTGTAATTAAAGTGCAGCAATCCGCTGGATCATTCCAAAGATTGGCCAAGCCCATCCCCATAAGGGAGTCTTTGACAAATTTAATCCAGGGAAATTGTTTCGCAATCGAATGTCTAAGAATTTCCTCCAGCCCACTTTGATAGAGCAAGAGTTCAGGAGCAGCTCATAGGTGTCTCCAGAAGATTAGCTGGCGAAGTTCAATCTTATCAGAAATGGGCCCAAGGTACAAATCTAACCTCAGCGGTAATAATCGAGTGCTGGCCGGGAGGCACAAAAGCTGCCTCATAAACCTATTTTCTGCCATTACCAGGGATTTTTGTGCTCCCATATCTCCGCACCATAGAGGGCAGCCCCAAGTCCCTGGAAAGTTTACAACTGGAGGACTGGTGAATCAAATCTACAGTGGGACCCCTTATGTAGCTTCAACAGCCCCAGCACTTTGTTGCTCCAGTTTTAACCTTCTTTTTGCACTGTGATGTGCCCAGTCCAGCTTTTCGTCTAGGGTGATCCCCAAATACTTGTTCAAGGGGACCACCATCTAGGGTGGGGGTTGAGGGTGTGGTAATACATGGATTGAAAACCATATATTTGGTTTTGTTTATGGAAATTTCCGAACCCCTCAACACACAGAACCAGCTAAAATGGTCAAGTATTTTCTGAAGTCCCATAGGTGACTTTGACAATAAAAGAGTATCGTCAGCAAACATAAGAGCCGGGACCCTCAAGCCTGCTAGTTTAGGGGCATCATTGTTACAACTATTTCAAAAAGCAACTAAATCATTTAAAAACAGAGTAAAAAGGGTGGGAGTCAATACCCAGCCTTGTCTTACACCTCGCTTGACAGGAAAGAGTTCAGTTACTTCCCCCATCGTGCTGCATCTAACTTGTACATACTTATTCTGGTGTAATCTCTCAATTATACTACACAAGTAAGCAGGGATGCCCAATTCAGCAAAACTTTTCCACAATAGATTTCTAGGAACCAGGTCGAGCACTGCTCTGAGGTCAACAAAAACGGCATATAACCTTCCCTTCTCTATACTGATGGTCTTCCAGAATATCATTTGCAGTCTAAATACCTGGTCAGCGGTGGAAGCATTGGATCAAATGCCACCTTGAAGAGGGCATAGTATGTCATTCTCATCAAGCCAATGCTGGAGCCTGTTAAGTATGATCTTACTAAAAAGTTTTTGAGTAGTATCTATTAGGCTAATAGGCCTATAGATAGCAGGGTCCAGAGGACAACCCTTCTTATATATTGGAAGAATCTCGGCCCCTGCCCAAGTTTTAGGGATACTTAGTCCATTTAAAATGGTATTAAATTCCACTGTAAAATAAGGTTTCTAAATATCAATTTCTGATAAAAACAGATCTCCAGGAATCTTGTCAATACCAGGGGCTTTACGTGGAGCTATCTTCCTAATGGCTTCTTCAAATTCCATACTCGATATCAGGGGAAATCCTCCTAGGTCCCTCTCTGATTCAATATGCAAAGGCATTACTACTAGTTCGAATGGTACATCCTCACCAGGCCTTTTTTACATAGATTAGTAAAGTGTACTATCCAGGCCTCTGCGGCAACATTATTATTATCAATTTTAGATTGTCCTAACCTGTTACCAGTGGCAATTAAATTCCAGAAGAGGGTTTGATTATTTTCCCCCGCAGCTGCTAGAAGGAGTCTCCAATTTTGGCTGTCCCAACCCCTTTTTGCCATTACAAGTGCAGTTTTATATGCAGCTCTATTTTCTTGGATGTCTCCTCTCCTCTTACTCTTGATTGAGTTAATCAGTGCATTTTTGGCCAAACTACATTGTTTGTTGAACGAGGATGGTACACTACTCCTTGGCCCTTGGCTACTTGCTTCTCTGAAAAAATACATTTTCAGGCTATTAAAACGGGAATTATGTACAGATTTACTCGAATTCAGGAAGGCCTTAAAGACCTGGCTTTTTGACTAATTACTCCATCCGGTTTTAATTCTGGTGCTTTATGGAGGACTGTAGCTAGCGCCAGGACACCCTCAGGGTAGCAGTTGCGCTTTACAAATCTCCTAACATTAACATTACATCTCCAACCTTTAGCAACATTTACTCCAGGTTTGACACTAGAATAAGGCTGCAAAGTTCTTTCAGTGCAGGTCCCACCTTATTATATATAGATCGTAATGCATTCTCTGACCTTGCCACTGTGTGCCAATGAATTCTAGGTTTATCATGTGTAAGCTTACTCCTACCCTCCAGTTGTTGAGGAAGAGCTAACTGGGTTTGGGTGGTGGGAAGCTCCAGGTCCATCTCAAGTGCATTTTGGTCGCTGTCGTGCCTATGCACCACAGCCATGCCCAATAGTAATGGCCATAATTTACAAGGATGTAGTTAATTAGACTGGTACTTCCTGTCCTATTAAAGGTGTGCTTCCCCTCTCTATCTGATTTTGTTCTTCTATTGCATGCTCGGATACTTCTATTCAGGGATAGAGCATTTAGTTGTATCACCAGGGGAGACCACTTCTTGATTGAGGGGACTGTAAGAGCAGGAATTGACCAAATCCTGTCCTCTTCCGACATGGAAAAGTGATTAGCCAAATCTAGGGGTTCAAACTGGCAGTTAAAATCACCTCCCAATATTTTTTAAGTACCTGGATGAAGTCCTGCTATATGAGTAGCTAGCACATCAATAGTGGGAGATTCCTGACGTGTGGCAATGGTCTTAAATAGATGTTATAAATGCTGGGTATGCGACCATTGGGAAGTTTGACGGTTACACATAAGATGTCTTCGGTTACTTTTTCTGACTCCAGCACTATGCAACTCACATGGGTCCCAATCCATGTCATGAGGCCCCCGGAGGGTTTTCCTTGTCCCTGAGACTTGGAGCTGACAGCATATGTGGCAAAGTCGGGCGACTAATTTCCTCGCTTTGCCACGTTTCTTGGAAAAAACAAATATCAAAGGTGTCAATATATGATACCCAGTCTGGATTCCCCAACTTTCAGTTATAGGCAATATCATATTGTGCAGCACCTGAGGTCTCTGCATTGACCTCTAATGAGGTTAGGGCCGGAGGTGCTATACTCAAGGAGGATTCCCCACCACCTCCTAAGGAGAGTCTCCTTTCTGTAAGTGCTTTCTCAGTACCTATTACACTCTTGGCCCTTTGTAGCATTTTATTAATGGTACCAACTTTTGCAGGCTGTGAGGTAGAGTGACCAACACCCGCACACTTGTGTTTCCCCATTTAGGTAGGAATTGACTTTTACCAACTAAGTTAAATAAGCTCAGTTTAACTCACCCCTGCGATCAGGTGAAATTTAGAAACAAAAAAACCAAGGGACTAATGGAGGTGGCCCAGCCCAGCCTCGTCCGGTCGCGGCCTTCACCCAGGCACTCACCCAGGCTAGTCCCGTGCGTTCCACGCTGCGGGACCCCCTGTCTCCTAATAAGTGCCTCCGGGTGTGGAAACAATACGGCCGGAAAGCAGGGCAGCATGGGGCTTGAAGTCTTCGGCCCACTCCTGGAATCAGCGCGTCCCACGCTGCGGGACCCACGCTCTCCTAATATGTGCCTCCGGGCGCGGAAACAATGCAGCCGGAAAGCAGGGCAGCCTGGGGCTTGAAGTCCTCGCCCCGCTCCTGGAATCAGCACAACATAAATCAGTTAAGTTCTTTTATATTTATGCAATTTTCACTGAATATCACTTTAAATGTATCTAGAATGACTAGCAGCCCCCGAAGCACCTCCTCTTCTATTATGCTTGTTACTGTAATTTCTTAGTGCAAGTCCAATGAATAATAGGTCTTGTCCTGCACATCACAGTGAAAACAACATAGATAGTTCCAACGTTGTTAGCATTTAAAACATCCCATATGGGTACTTTGCAGGTTTATGTATCACACTACCCCTCAAGGATAGAAGCTCCTGCGCTTCTATTAGGACCTTTACGGTACCTTTCTAGTGTGAGTTCAGGAAGATCCCCGCCGGGGATTGATGAAGGACTCTTCGGAGTGGGGGGATGCAAGCAGGTAAAACAATGCCCCCTCAGGTCCCACGGAACTTAGTAAGTACCTGGCCCCGCACGACCAATCTGCTCTATGTGTTCCATCACCCACGGTCACACGGGGTCAGCAACAGAGGCCTGACGTGCCCACCATGCCTGTTAGGGGCACCAGTTGAGGGGGATGCAAAGAAACTGTAGTGATGCCCCGAGCCTCTCAAGTGGACCCCGCAGCGTGAAGCTGTCTCGGCGGGGGCCGCCGAGATGAACAATGCAGTGCATAGTTCTACTCCGGGTTGGCAAGTTAAAGCAAATGGTTCTGAGGCAGCGGCTGCGTCCTCCGGAGCGCGACATCGGCTGGAGCTATGTTACCAGCGGGAATACCGGTTGTCCACCGTATCTCCTGAACCCTCTGATGGATTTTGTTCACTTTGGTGTCTAAAAAGTCATAAAAATAAGAGCTATTTTTATAAATTGGTGTTGCATTTTCTTTGTGTCGTGTTTCTTTCTTATTCAACTTCTCTGGTACTACTGAATGCTTTATGCTTGTTCCTCTGACAAAATCTAACTGCTCAAAGCCACAACTAGCGAAGGTTGAGTTAAGGCTTTTCAAATGAGCCTGACTACACGGTGAGGTCGCACAACCACACCCTCAAATAAACCTCTTTCCTCACACTCATCCTGTCTTCCAGGTCTTTGATTTTGTTGTGGAATGCAAGATTTCCTGCCTCCATCAGACGTGTTGCTAAAGGAGGTTTCCAAGTCATCCAGGCATTTCTACTAGTATTCAAGGTGTGAATGAAAAGCAGCAAAGTCAGATCGGGCAGATCTAATGCCTGGTGTACCACTGCTATTTCCTGCATATTTCTATCTCCTACGGTTGGTTTTTATCTGTTGTCTCTCATTTAAAACGTATGTCCCGTGAATCTGGGTGTTTTTGGTTCAGTGGCTCAGGGGAAACCAAGCTTCATGAATAAAGAGTGTGCACAGAGTATGACTCACAAGTACAATGGTGTGTGTGGCATACTGGTTGTCAATGTCACATAGGTCCTTCATGATCAAAAATGTGTGCAGCCCAACTACATGCTCGACCTCTACACACAAAGCAGGGTCTATTGAACAAAACAAGCACACAGTCAACACCCAGCTCACCTCCAATCGGAGTTGTTGGTCCTTGAGGCAGCCCTAATGGAACCTCTTTTGAGGGCTTTCAAAGCACCTTGTTTGCATCTCTGGACTGCTTGGGCTGGCTGGATTTTCCCTTTTGGCAAAGCCAGCAGCAACAGTGAAGGCCTAGAGTGCCAGAGGAAACAAACTGCATTGAACTGCACCTTCTGGAACCACCTCATCAGCAGTGTTCTTGCAGGTATGTGACAAACAATATGTGCAGCAAACTTAACAGGAGCACAAGCTAATGTGTCCTACTCCTGAAAGAAAGCCATCAGATCACTGTCCATCAGTTCAGTGAGTCTGTACAGCTCCAACGTCAACCCAACCAGGTGGGGAAGAATTTCCATACACAGCTGGGCACCTGGGAAAGGCACACTGTAGTGACCAATGGCTCCTTTAACCTGGCCAGGTACAACCCCCAGGCTCCTGCTCTCTTAAGAGCCCGAATGCCCCCCCACCCCCCACCCAGACAGCTCCTGGAACCAATGTACAGGAAAGGAAAAAAAGTGGGGTTAAGGTGAATCACCTGTCTATTTTGTTTTCTTCCGGAAATATTCATCCTCCATCTTGCAAATACTATTGGCTGGTACAAAGATGCAACCCTAATGGCCTTACTGACTGAAAACTATGTACTGTGTGCACATGTCCAATTTTTGTGATTATTACTGCAAAACTTATACACAACTGCACTTCCACCGGTAATACCCCGAAACCGGTCCCAGGATGCTTGTTTCTAGTCCAGGGAGGACCTGGCCTGGCAGTTCAGGCTGGACTGTTTCCATGGGGAGCAGGGTCAAGATTGATTTGCATATGGCTGGGTTTAAACTGGAATGGCACTGGGAGCAAACAAACAATGATTTAGTCCCAGATCTCTGTACTGGGGTAAATCTTTGACATCGTTCAACATTCTGTTCATCAATTGGTCTTTTTGCATTTGTCACCCCGAGTGGGACGGGTATGCCCAGACGTGGGTCCTGTGCACTCCATGCCACTGGAGTCAAGCTAGCCTGGCTGACGAGGGGTGAAATCCCGAAACCGGTCCAAGGATGCTTATGTCGTCCAGGAGGACCTGGCCTGGCAGTTCGGGCTGGACTATTCCCATGGGGAGCAGAGTCAAGACTAATTTGCATTTGGCCTGGTTTAAACTGGAATGGCATGGGGAGCAAAAAACCGATGGATTTAGGCCCAGATCTCTGTACTGGGGTGAATGTTTGACATTGTTCAACATTCTCTCCATCAATTGTTCTTTTTGCATTTGTCACCCCGAGTGGGACGGGTATGCCCAGACGTGGGTCCTGTGCACTCCATGCCACTGGAGTCAAGGTAGCCTGGCTGACGAGGGGTGAAATCCCGAAACCGGTCCAAGGATGCTTATGTCGTCCAGGAGGACCTGGCCTGGAAGTTCGGGCTGGACTATTCCCATGGGGAGCAGGGTCAAGACTAATTTGCATATGGCTGGGTTGAAACTGGAATGGCATGGGGAGCAAAAAACGATGGATGTAGGCCCAGATCTCTGTACTGGGGAGAATGTTTGACATTGTTCAACATTCTCTCCATCAATTGTTCTTTTTGCATTTGTCACCCCGAGTGGGAAAGGTATGCCCAGACGTGGGTCCTGTGCACTCCATGCCACTGGAGTCAAGCTAGCCTGGCTGACGAGGGGTGTATTCCCGAAACCGGTCCAAGGATGCTTATGTCGTCCAGGAGGACCTGGCCTGAAAGTTCGGGCTGGACTATTCCCATATGCATATCCTCTCAATTGTCATTATCTCTATGTCCCGCCTCCTAGTCATTACACCTGAGGTGACCCCAAATCCAAGGAAAAATGCAGGAGAATTCTGTGACTGAAGCCCCCACCAAGCCTCACCGGTGTTATAAGGAGCTAGCATTCTCAGAGTCTTTCTGTTTTATTTTCCTGTCTTCAGGACGAGGACATAAGATGCAAGTGTTGAGATAACCGATGCTTTTGGGAAGGAGATCTCCTGCACGCCAGGCTTGCAGGAAATCCTTCTTACTTCATAGGGCATTACTGATCTTACCGCACAAGGAGACAGTGGTAGTTCAGTTCAGCAGAGGCTCCTTCCTGTCCCACTCATAAGATCGTCAGAGGAGGTGTGACTTGGCTATCACATGTGTGGTGGATCGGAAAGGTCTGCGCATGTGCGAGGGTTTGTTTCGGAGAGCGGGTGAAAATGTTCGAAATTCCTATATTTGAGAAGCATAGAACAATAAGGTACGCTGGGTCCTGGCTGCTGTTTGACAATTTGCTTGGTGTTGCTTCAAGTGTGGGCACTTTTACAAGCTTGTTGTCAGTTTAATGGAGGCACATAAATCAAAGAGGAGGCATGTTTGTCCCTCCACATCTAGATCACAGTGTCCTCTCACTCTATGGTGTCTCCTCATGTTCGCCCAAGAGACAGAGAAAGGGAACAGGTGACAGTGAGGAAGAAAGACCAGAAGGATTGTATTGGAAACCATGAAATATTTCCACCAAGATAATTGTAAGATTGACAAGAAATCTCAAGGAGATTCATTGTCTTCATCAGATATTTCCTTATATTCAGATGACTCTTTCCCTACTCCCGAGTGCAAGGTAAAGTATATACCTGAAGAAATGCTACTAGATGTGCTAAGTCATATAAAAGAGAATGTGGGTTTTGATCCAAATGAAAAACTATGTTCTTCCCAGGATTCAGTTTTGCACCAGGCACAGAAACCAGTTAACGCGGGTCTCCTGATTCATCAATTAGTGTTAGAAGAAATTTAAGCAGGAATGGGAAAATCCTGAGAAGATTGCGTTGCCAATATTTATTTTTAAACGGTTCCCTTTAGAAAAAATGGAATCCCTCTTGCCAGATAATATTCATGTTGACTCAGTGAGGGCCAGCCAAGTGGGCAGATCTTCAATGGCGGAGGAGAATATTTTGAAGGACCCCTCTGACAGAAAAGTTGATTCCTCTCTAAAGGGTGGTTGCTGGGTCCCATGTGACTAAGAGGGTGGGCATATATGGAGTCTTCACTGCGCAGACCCTAATCTTTGACTTTAAATATTTATTTAAAGTAATCAAGGAGAACTCTAAATGCTCCTATTTATTAGACTTGATGGAACATGAAGTGAAATTATTATCAGATATCACATTTGATGTGGCAAGAACCACAGTCTTTGCTAGTGGATCATCTTTTGCTGCTAGACACAATCCATATTGAAAAGACTGGAATACAGATGTGGCTCAGAGATCAGCTGCTTTGAAAATGCTTTTTGAAGTTTCTAGATTGTTTAGCTCTGATTTAGAAGATTAACTACCCTTTTTAAGGAGCATAAACATTCTTCTTCCCTTCAAAAAAGAACCCCTGAAATCATCTAAGTCATCACACTGGAAATCCTTTAGACAACCTTCATGGAGTCAGGGTTTTGACCAGTCTTTCGGAACCCAGGGAATTCCTTTATTCTTTCTTATTTTAAGAAACACAACAGGTTTCAGGATCCAAAAAACTGTTTTCATGATTATGCTAGGTTGGGCGAAGATGGCCAGCTATTAAAGATTGGAAGTTGGATAAGACCATTTATCTCAGCATGGCAACAAAGAACTATAAATGGATGTGTTCTCAATATTATGAAGAAAGGGTACCAGATTAAGTTTCAGTTTTTCCAGACGTGTTGGGGGCTATGCGTATACCTGTACCAAGGAACCCGCTGAAAAAGAAAACTCTTCTTGAAGAAATCACGGCTCTAGTCCGGAAGGGTGTGATTTGTCCAGTTCCATTGCACGAGGCAGGAATGGGCATGTATACCAATGCCTTCCTAGTGAGGAAAGCAATAGGAGGCTTTCGTCTAGTGATAGACCAAAAGATCCTGACTTGTATCATTCAAGGCATCAAGTTCAAATGGCTAGTGGCTATTACTTCTGCTTGTTGGAGTGGCAAACTTTCAGCCTTACTTTGTCACCCTCCTTTGCAAAGATGTTTTGATGATGGGGTGATTTTGAGAACTGACCCTGCCTTTATTCTGAAAGTCATCTCTTCTTTTCATACATCAGAAGAGGTGATTCTTCCTTCTTTCTTTCCTCAATCTTCTTAAGAGGGCAAACGTGCAATATTATACACTATATGTTAAAAAAGTCTGATCATCTATTTGTGACTTTTGGTCAAACAGGATGAGGGAGAAACCAGCAAAAATTATGTTTAGCAGTTGGTTTATGACCATGATCGTTCAGGCAAATCAGGCTGTTTCCTATCAAGATCTGATACGGAGAAGATCTACAAGAGGTATGGCAACATCGTGGGCAGAGTTACAGGGTGTCTCCATCCAAGAAATGTATAGAGCTGCCAACTGGGCCTCTGACAATACTTTTATGAAATATTCCAGACCGAGTGTTGTTGTTGATAATCAAATGTTGGTGTTGGGATTCTTAAATCAGTGATGTGTTATTTCTCATTTATTTTTTATTTTTGTTTCATTCCACGTTAAATATGCATTTCACAATGCCTGTAAATACACATTGACAGTTGTCACAGTGCCCCACTAAACCCACATTGATAGCTTCCTGAATGGACCCTTCACCAACCTCTGTCTGATAGTCACAATGTTGCAGACAATTGATGTTCGCGCGATTCCTTTTACGTACTGGCTGTTTCCACAAAGAAGAACATGCAGACAGATTCACAGGTGGACAAAGGTGAACCGCCCACAGGAAACCACACAGACTCTTACACATATACACCAGGGGAGTAGCTATCAATGGTGCAGGAGGTAGATGCCTCTGGGGCCCAGATGCCTGAGGCAGTAGCGACCGGCAGGGAACGAGAGTGGCGGGTTGGGGGATACAAAATTAAAATAAAAACACACTTACCTCCTCCCCGCCGCCGTCCCTCGTCGTCTATCTGTGGCCCGAACCAGGAAGCACACAGGCTCCCTCCCTTAAGCCAATCACAACACTGCAATGCAGCATTGTGATTGGTCTGAGCTCAGACGGGGAACCGGAGGCTGAGCATGTTCCTCACCAAGCTGTGTAATGCAGCCTGGTGGGGAAATTACAAAGTGCGCATGACTGTTTGGCTGGCCCAAGAGGGCGACCAAGAAGTCATGGCCACTTTGGAATGCAGCAACAACTCCTCCTCCTGGACGTCAAGGGAGTTCAGCCCCGCCCAACCTGGCTGGTACTAAAAATAAAATGATAATCACAGAAATAACTTCTGTTATTATCATTTTATTTTTGCTTTTTCACTGCTCTGCAAGCAGTGGGGCAACGCTCCTCCTCCTCCGCTAAGCCTGAGGGGTCCCTATGTCCTGACTATTGCTGCATTGTATTACCCAACCAGTGATCAGTGGGCCAATTACCCTACCCATGGCGCCATTGCTATGCCACTAATATGCACCCACTCGAACATACATGGACATTCAGATAGATGAGTGTACACGCACACACAACACACCCACCAACTCATGGTCATTTGTAGACACCGGCACAAACTTGGAACACATACGCAGAAAAATAAATTTTCACATGAACTTACACATGCACACAGGATTTAAGAGGGTAAAACACGTAGGCTCATTACGAGTGGCCCAGTAAGTGGAGTGATATTTATCACACCTGATTAAATCTGACTACTGAGTCAGAATTTGTTGAGTGCAATAAATACCGCTCAATTACAAGTTTTTTGTGAATAACATGCAGATTTTGGTGCTTACTGCACCAAAATCTGCATGTTCTGGTAAATACAGGCTATATGTGATTTGTGCAGTAACAGGAGTAGAAGCACTGAGCCATGGATATTATTAACCCTTCTCTCTTTGACTAACATGCCTAATTCTCTTAGGGCCTTATTACGAGTCTGCCGGTCCACGCACCACCAGACTCGTGGGGGCGCGACAGTGGCGGTCTTCTGACCGCCCTATTACGACGAGGGCGGGTGGGCCACCCTGGGACCACTGCAACCACCAGGGATCAGAGATCCCTGGTGGTGGCGTGGCGGTATTGAGGCCGCAATAAGCTTGGCGGGGCCGCTGCTGCCCCGCCAACCATATTTCAAGTTTCCTCACCGCCACACTTTTCATGGCAGTGCAACTGCCATGAAAAGTGTGGCAGTGAGGAAAAAGTAGGGCCTCCTTCTGCCTCTGCGCCATGGGATGCATGACTGTGTGCATGCACCCCAGTACCTGCATGGCATAGACTGCAGCAGTCCATGCCATAGTGGTACTGATTTTGATGTTCCCATTGCAATGCCTATTTCATAGGCACTGCCGTGGGAACGGCAAAGAACTGCCCGCGAGACAGGAGAAAACTCCTAATCTGGCAGGCGGTTCAAACATGGGTTTGGCGGTGCGGGAGCGGGGCGGACAAACTCATAATAAGGCCCTTAGGTTTCTATCATACTTCAAAGTTTCAAGATTTGGGGATTATTTATCCATAAATTGTTTTGAGTAACGTGCTTAAGTCGTTATTAGTTTTCACCATCATTTAGCGGTGTAAGGTTGGTCTGTCAGGTTTGGATAGAGGTGCATCCTACTTGTCCTGATGAAGACCCGGTTTTCTGATTAAATTGAAAGTTGACATGTAAACACCTCTGAGCCTTGGTTTGCTCTTAAAATGGACATTATAAAATGGACATGATGAATTACTAGACCTTGCTCTGGTTAATGTGATATTGCACCAGCCAATGTTCTCTACAATTTTTTGAGTGATTTCACACTTAGGTTATCACTACTGCCATATCTCACTTGCACTGGCCGTTTTTTCACTTGAAGCACCATTTTCTTACTCAGTGTTTCTTGACCTTACACATATTTAATATAACCTTCCTTGTCTTAATTATAACTGTGAGAATTGATGATGTTAGGATTCTTTTTTGGGAAAGCATTCATAAAGGACCAGTTGGTGAAAAAATATAAATAAAACCATAAGAAACATTGGGCCGTGTTTACAACAAAGTAACACAGCACGGTGCCTCAAGCTGTTTGGCTGTGCCACGCTGCGTTACTTTGGAAGCAAAGGGAGGATGCATCATATTTGCAACAATATGACCTATCCCTGAGCTCTCCCCAGTGCTGATGCACAATTGGATGCCATGCGCTAAGGCAGGCACCCTTGCACCATGGTGCAAAGGTGCCTGCGTTGCGGGGATTATTGTTTTTGTGCAAGAAGGGACACCTTCCTGCACAAAAACAATCACGAGAGGTGTTTTCCTCTTTCTATGCATTCTGCAGAATGCAGCACACATAGAAAGAGGGAAAAACGAGGAGAAATGAAAACATTTCTCCTCGTCGCGCCTCCCTACGCCTCCGCGGGGGAGGCGTAGCATTCTGACGCATTCCCAGGTTTACAAAAGGTTGTAAATCTGGGAATGCGGCAGAAGCCATGGGTGTTGCGTGGGAACACCCACAGCAACATCCAAGGCATGCCCCTTTCAAGCAAAGTGCTGAAAGAAAAGGGGACGTATTTACAAGGACACGAAAAGCCACGCAGGGTGGCTTTACGTGTCCTTGTAAATATGGGGCAGCAAAATGCACAAAAAGTAACGTACCGCGGCGCAAGGTGCTTGTAAATATGCCACATTGTTTTTGTTACTTAATGTTCAACCCTTGTTCAATTGGTATACAGGGTTGCCCTTTGTTTTAATATTATTATTCAGCTCAGAGGGGCCAGCATGAAGGGTATTTGGACAAAATATAATGGTGCTTAATTATGATCCCCTGCGTCACTTTTGCGCCACCATTGCTTCACTTTTTGTGACGCAGCGGTGGCGTAAAATATGCGCCCTATTTACAAAGTGACGCCTCTAGGCAGATGCATCACTTTGTAAAGCCCTGCGCCACATTATACCTGCGTCAGGTATAATGTATGCAGGGTGGACCCACCAACGCAAGAAAGCCTCGTAGAAGTAGTGCATTGAAATCTATGAACTTTCAGTGCACCACTTCTAGGACGCCATTGCGTCAATATCTTAAGCCTGCCTCACAGCAGGTGTAAGACTGACGCAGTGCTACAATCATAGCCCTCCCCCCTGCATTGCTGGAGTTGCGTCACGCTTCCGACACAACTCCAGTAATGCATCAGTTTTGCGCCAACAGATACGTCAGTAACACTGACGTATCTGTCATTCCTTGCGACATGAAGCGTCATACAGTAAATGTGACGCATCCATCATGTCGCAAGGAGGGCACAGTGAAAACTGTTGCATCTCTGTTTTCACGTAGTGATGCTGCAGTTTTCATAAATAAGGCCGTGAGTTTTTAATATTGGGAGACAGAAATATCAGAAAAAAATATTGTGATACAAAAATATCGTGAAGCAGCAATATTGTTGGCAAGAATAACGTTTTTAGGTAAGTAATATCATTATTAAGAATATCATTGTTTTTAATATCATTTTCAATAATATAGTTGAAAATATTGCTGTATGATTTTTTTTAATGTGTTTTAGTGCATATATTTATTTTATGTTATCATTGTTTGTATAATAGTTATAAAAATGTTTAAATATAGTTTGTAATTTTAAGTGATTTAGATTTTTTAATGTAATTGCTAATAGTGATTTATAGGGTCATAGTGGGTTGTTCGGTTTGGAGGGGGATAGGGTGGGAAGTTAATTACGTAATAATTAATTAATTAAAAAATGTTAAGTAAGTATGTGATTGATATTCATTTTGTACATTATGTCATATTGATTTATTTTAGTTTTATTTTAGGTGCAGGTTGCTAGGTATGTAGGAGTATAGAGTAATAACTAAATATAATTAGTTAATAAGTTTTATTACTATTTTAATTGATTGATAAGTATGTATATTGTGTAATAATTATATATTTTGGTTATATTTTACGTGTGGGCTGCTGGGTTTGCAGGGGTATAGGGTGGGAAGTTTATTAAGTAA
Organism: Calotriton arnoldi; assembly: GCA_963921515.1. Lineage (NCBI taxonomy): Eukaryota > Metazoa > Chordata > Amphibia > Caudata > Salamandridae > Calotriton > Calotriton arnoldi. The sequence goes on from CAWUFW010000161.1 coordinate 512,459, forward strand.
TCATTAATTTTAAAGTAATTATCAATTGTTAATTAATTATTTAAATGATTTTTATAGTAAATTGGTTATATTTATTTGTTTTAGTTATATTTTAGGTGTGGGATGCTAGGTTTGTAGGGGTATAGGGTAGGAAGTTAATTAAGTAATAATTAAATATTAATTATTTTTAATTGACAATTAATTATTAAGTTGTTTAATAATTATGCAAATTGAATAACTGTTTTTTATTTATATATATATATATTTATGTTTTATAAATCATTAGGGTTATTCAAATATGTAATGTGCTTAAAGTGAAGTTCTTTCCCTACTGTTGCACAGACTGAAGTGGGAATAGTACATGTAACCCTTCCGAAGTCCAACACTTTCCCTATTGTAGCACAGACTGGAGTGGGAACCGTAAATCTTACCCCGCCGATGTCCAACACATTCCCGACTGTAGCACAGACTGGATTGAGAACAGTACATTTTAGTCCTCCAAAGTCTAACGCTTTCCCTACTGTTGTACAGACTGGAGTGGGATTGGTAACCAACCAACCAACCTAAGCTCCTCACCCAAACCTATCGTCCTAAGCACTGGACAAAGAATAAGCACCAAATCCCTCAATCAGAGTTAGAATCCCTAATCAGTTCCTGAATTCTCCAGCCACCCAACCTCCCTACCACAGACAACCTCACCTCCCACTATAACTCAAAAATGACAGAACTTCGACACTGTCGTCCCCCTAAAACCCAAGAATTCTAAAAGTATCCCCTCCAGATCGTGGTTCAACAATGACCTTAACAAGGGAAGATGTCAACTGAGACTGACTGAATGAACCTGGAGAAAATAACCCTCTCTGATCCATCTCTCCCTCCTCCTTGTGAATGCCTAAAATGCAAAAAACATCTATAGAGAAAAATCTTCCTTCTTCCAAGCCTAACTTGACCACTCCAGAAAACAGAACTAAACATAATCAAACACCAAACCTCCTCTCTCCCACAACATTCAATTGTCATCTCTACCAAGCACTGTGAAGCGTTCCCCAAATTTTTCTCAATTAAAATAACAAACATCGAACTCTCTCTAGAACCCACCACCTCTTCTCCTGCTCCCAAAGATGGCCTTTCTACCAAAGATGTAGATGGAATTCTCCTCTCTACCTCCCCAACTAAGGGTCCCCCCCCAAACCCATCCCCTCAGAGAACAATTACACTAATAACAACCCCTTACAACTGAAAAACACTGCAACCTGGACCAAGTTTGAAAACATCTCTGAAAGGAAGTCTTTGAAATACTTTCTTGCATGAAGCCGACATCTCACCTCTCTGACCCTCTTCCTTCTTCTCTTGTCAAAAATCTCGGACACATCATCTCCCCAACTTGGACAAAAATCATTAACTCCTCCTTATCCAGTGGCTTATTGCCGTCCTCTCTTAAACCCGTCCAAGTCACTCCCCTCATCAAAAAGCCAGATGCCAACCCGAATGAACTTAATAGCTACAGACCTTTAACCAACCTCCCTCTCCTTGACAAAACAATAGAAAAATGTGTGCTCTCTCAACTCAACAACCACATTGAAAAATTCAACCTACATGACACCTTCCAATCCGGGTTCAGGAAAGGCTACAGTACGTAGACTGCAATCCTGAACACAAGTGATGACTTACACAGATCTCTTGACGATGGTGAGGCCTGCCTCCTAATCCTCTTGGACCTCTCATCTGCCTTTGATACCGTTAACCACAACATTCTCCTAAACACCCTCTCACAGCATGATGGCATCAATGGAACTGTCCGGCAGTGCTTCGCCTCATACTTGAACCAAAGATCCCAAGTAATCAAATTAAACAATTCCACCTCACCAGCAGTATTAGTCACACAAGAAGTTCCCCAAGGTCACCTTGTCCTCTGCCCTGTTCAACCTCTATAGGGAACCCCTCGCAGTGATCCTGAAACAGGCCAGAATTGCTTACCATCTCTATGCTGACGACACCCAACTCTACGTAAAAATCTCTTCATCCAAAGATATCCAACACCTAAACAGCACTCTCTCCTTGGTACAAACCTGATTAACCAAAAACCACCTTAACCCCAACAAACTGAACTCCTCTTCATCCTAAAGGAAAGTCATATCCTATCCACAACTGGCTTGACAATCTAAATGCACTAAACTGTAAACTATCTATCTATGACTCTGTTAAGTCACTAGGGATTACTCTTGACAATAACTTGAACATGAAAGACCACAATAATACCTCAGCTAAAAGTGACTACTACATGCCGAAACTCCTAAAGAAAATCAAAACATTCACCCCCTTGAAGATCTAAAAACTGTACTGCAATCCCTAGTACTCTCCAAACTGGACTACGGCAATGCAACTATCACGGGTACTCCAAAAATCCACCTTCTACCTATGAAATCCACACTCAATGCAGAGGCCAGACTTCTCTCTGGGGAGAGGCGATATAACCACATCACTCCCACACTTAAGAAACTCAACTGGCTACCAGTTGAAGAAAGAAGTATATTTAAAACTGCTTGCATAACACATAAAGGCCCAGATGTACGACCAATTTGTATGCGCAAAATCGGTCGCAAATTGATTTGCGCATGCAAAAATGGTTGTATACAATGTACGAAAGGCACTTGCAAAAAACAAAATTGCGTTGCGCATGAATACCGACTCGTACAAAATGCGACCGTTTTTTGCGTTTCCAAAATTGCGAATCACAAACTGGGACTCGCAAAATACAATGTACAGAGCAGTCGCAAATTGAGAGTATGCGCAATTAAACCAATTTGCGCATGCAAATTACCACTAACCAGAAACAGGTGGTAACCAGGCCCAACCTATAAAAACAGCCCCAAAATGCATCAGAAATCTCTCCACAATGTCTGCCCTGTACGTGCTAGCGAGTAGGATGCGGATACTGGCTGCCCAGCAGAGGAGGCAGAGACAGGAGATGATATTCAGAGTCAGGCTAACATTGTTTGAGAAGACAGAGGAGGAGATTTATGACCAGTACAGGCTGAGCATCACTGTCATCCTAGACCTCATAGACACCTAGAAGCCACAATTGGAAAGCAGAACCCTGAGCAGCAATGCAATCCCTACACATGTGCAGGTGTGGTGCTCCCTCCACCTCTTGGCCACTGGTATCTACCAGGATGTCATTGTAGTGGCCGGAGGTGTGTAGCAGAGTGCGCTAATGCGTTTTTTTCCTTATTTCCGAGATGCCATGCTACACCACATCCATCAACACATCTACATGCCCATGAATGATGAGGAACTTGAAAATATAAAACTGGAATTTTACAGATTAGCATGGTTCCCACAGGTTATAGGGTGCATAGATGGGACCCATGTGCCCATATGTCCCCCATCCCGCATAGAATACATCTTCCGTAATAGGAAAAGCACACATTGCCTCAACATCCAAGTCGTCTGTGATGCCAAAAACATCATCACAGACTTGGTAGCAAAATATCCTGGAAGCACCCATGATGCATACATTTTCAGACACAGTGGCATATACCAGAAATTAGAAAGAGGTGACTTTGATGATGCATACCTCCTAGGTAATGATCTTTCCTGTGCCCAGAGAAATGTATTGGCACTTTTATGTCTGTATGCATGTTGTCTCACCATCACATATCTTTCACCAGGTCACAGTGCGTATGCCCTGCGGCCATGGATCCTCACGCCGTACCTGTCTTCCAGGAATGTCCATGAAAGGCGGTACAACAGGGCACACAGGCGCACCAGGAACGTGATCGAGCGCACTTTTGGTATCCCGAAATCGCGCTTCAGGTGCCTACACAAGAGTGGCGGAGCTCTGCAGTATGCACCTGAGAGAGTCTGCAAAATCGTGGAAACATGTGCCATGCTGCACAACATGGCCTGCAGGGGTGGATTGCCCATGGATGTGTCTGACACAGATTTGTATGATGAGGACCCAGGACCACCTGCCCAACAGCAAAGGGATGGTAGCACTGCAGCAGAGGGGAGAAGGCGCAGGGACCAGATTGCTAACAACTATTTCTAAAGGTACGTACACACTAATTACCCACTACCCTCTACATAAGACAGTACAAATTGTGACTTTCAATTGGTGCTTTATTGTGCAAACATCCACAAACAAAATATTGACAACCTGTCCATCTCCAAATGTAGGCCTGAACTAAAAAGTAACTCCATTGTGGTTACATCACCACAATTCAGAAATGATATGTGGCCCAAACATTGTGCAGTGACCCTACTCAAATCATTTTCTGCCCCCCCCCCCCGTCCAGCCTGGCCAGAGGTGCCACTTCCAATCCCAGCCTGGCGGCTGCTGCTACGCCGCATTACAGGTGGTTCCGTAGCTGAGACGCTACTGCGGCTTGACACCTCACTGTCTGTGCCCCCCGTAGCACCACCACTGACAATCATGTTGCTTTGCAGTGTGTCCACTGCTGCAGTGATCTGTTGAAGGCCACGAGCAACATCCTTAGTATAGTGGCCCATCTCCACCTGGAGCCCCAGGGTGTGCTTGCTGTGTTGGCTCGTCGCATGGGCAAGCCTCCCAATGGTCCTGCTCAAAGTGTCCAATTTGTGGCCCCTGCTGCGTTCCATGCGCCTGTGCTGCACCCTTTCTTCCGCCCATTCTTTGGCCAGATCAGCACTTGTATTTGTGAGAGCATCAAATTTTGCTTTAAGCCTGCACTGATTTTCAGTCATTTTGTCTGTGATGTTGCGCAAGTCTTGTGTCCGCCTCAAATTCATTCGCCTCTGTGTCTTCTGTTGCAGGCGCTGTATTTTCAACATCGCCTGTTCCAGGCCTCCATACAAGACCTGACTGGCTGCTCCATCAGGGGACTGACTTTGCAGACGCCATAGGGACTGCTGGGTTTGTTGCACTTGCCGCACCCTGGTGGCCGGAGAGCGTCTGGATGGAGCTGACTGACGTGAGGTTGGTGTCACACTGGGTGCAGCCTGGGATGTTGTTGTTGCATCTGTGGCTGGGACTTCTGGGCAACTTGGCCCACTTGATTCTCCCACATCCTGCCCTTCCTCCATCTGCTCCTGATCCGGTCTACTCTCTGTGTCCTCGGCACTGTGCTCTCCTCCCAGTGGTGTGTCTATGAGGCAAAAGATGGAAGGAGAAAATAAAATATGTGAGTCACTATCTCAGTGGTGTTGCAATGTTTATCAGCTCAGGTCATTCATTCACTACACTGTATATGTCACTGACTACATCTCCCATGATGCACCATTTGTGTTATTTTTCTGGCAATGGATTTTTGGTTGTGGATAATTAGTATGCATGCACAGAAAAGGCTTTAGTGGGGATTTACACATTACTAACACATTTAACACTTACCAGGGTTTGGTGCTGGCTGTGATGTGTCAAGGCTACCAAATCCTACAACAGCCGCCCCCCCCAGGGTACTTTCCACCATGGCCTCAGCTGCGGATGGTTCGAATGCAGTGGATGGCCCCCCTCCGGTCCGTTGTGCCTCTTGCAGACCTGCTGCCACCCTCTCCTTGGCCCTGGAGCGCAGGTCGTACCAGCGCTTCTTTATATCATCCAGGGACCTGTGTGCCACACCAAGGGCATTGATGCGCTGCTGCATTCCACGCCAGATCTTTCGTTTGTCAGCCTATGGCACATGGTGTGAGACCCTACCAAATAGCTCCTCATAGTGATTGCAGCATTCCTCGATAATTATATCAAGCTCCTTCTATGAGAACTTGAGCTTTCTCAGCCGCTCCTTGCCACCCTTGTCGCTGGCCTTGCTGCTCATGGTTTCAGTGATGCTCACACAGCAGTGTTGAACTGTGCTGCTGCACCTGACCATGTGCTAGTGATTTTGCTCAGGAGTATCCTTTGACACCACTTCCTGTTTTGGGGTCCTTCAGCTCAACCAGGAAGTGTTTTCCATATTTATTATTTGAATCGCAATTTGCGAGCAAGACATAGGCTTGTTTATGCCGCGCTCTCTATTTGCGTATGCAAAAAGGACTTTTCAGAGGAGTTTGATATTTGCAAGTGTTTTCCAACTCTCAAATAGCCGCGAACAAAAATAGTGATGTGAACCATTAGCGACTCGCTATCATGTGTTCTCTTTCGTTCGTAGGTACCATTTAGCGACTCGCAAATTGCGAGTCGCATTTTGTCGCAATTTGCGAGTCGCTAATTTAACCGGTCATACATCTGGGCCCAAGTTCTCTACACTGGAAATCCAAGTTACCTCGCTAACAAACTCTCAAAAGCTGTCCAAAATAGGCATCTGTGAAGTTCGAACACTCTGCTCCTGATTCCACACAAATTTAAGACAAATAAATCACTCACCCAGTCCTTCTCTGGGAATGCAGCCAGAATTTAGACCGCTCTGCCTCAAGAACTACGGGACCACCAATCATTCCTATCCTTCAGGAAAAACCTCAAACTATTTCTTCTCAACAAATACTTGAACCCACCCTCCCAAAATAATCAACTCTAGGACACCCCCCTTCCATCAAATAGCCCGCTTATCTCTACCTCCAAAACTACTGTTTATTCATTCCGCTAACCCGTGTGACATTCTGCCATTGTTACCCTTGAACTATATTGACCACTTATCCCCCACCCGTATACTATTTCCCCACACATATGTTGCTAGATCTAGGCATTCCATCTTTCTGGTGTATTCATTGTAAATGATGTCTGTACGTCTTCCATGTGTATTCTTTGTAAATGCTGTTTGTGCAAACTTTGTAAAGCACTCTGATGCTCTCGGGTCAAGTTAGCGCAATATAAAACTCGAAAATAAATAAATAAATCTTACCCAACAGAAGTCCAGTGCTTTCCCTAATGTTGCATAGACTGGAGCGGGAATAGTAAATCGTACCTCTCCAAAGTCCAAAACTTTCCATACTGTTGTACAGACTGGAGTGGTAATAGTAAATATTCAACCCTCTGAAGTCCAACTCTTTCCATGCTGTTGCACAGACTGGAGTGGGAATAGTAAAGCTTACCCCTCCAAAGTCCAACACTTTCCCTATTGTTGTACAGACTGGAGTGGGAATACTAAATTTAACCCCTATGACATCCAAAGCATTCTCTACTGTTGTATAGACTTGAGAGGGAATAGTAAATTTCACCCCCCCCCTCTGAAGTCTAACGCTTTCCCTACTGTTGCACAAACTGGAGTTGGACTAGTACATTTTATCCCTTCAAAGGACAACGTTTTTCCTACTGTTGCGCAGACTGGAGTGGGAATAATAAATGTAACCCCTCTGAAGCCCAACATTTTTCCTACTGTAGCACAGACTGGAGTGGGAATAGTAAATCTTACCCCTCTGAAGTTCAAATCTTTCCCTACTGCTGTATAGACTGGAGTGGGAATAGTAACCTTAACCCCTCAGAAGTCCAACGCTTTCCCTACTGTTGTACAGACTGGAGTGGGAATGGTAAATTTAATCCCTCCGAAATAAAATGCTTTCCCTACTCTTCACAATATTTTTAGTAAATGTTTTTTTAATTTAAATAATATATGTGTGTGCTTATTTTTTTATTTTTCTAAATCTGTTTTATTGGTTTTTGGAAACCGGTATAGTCAACAGTACAGTATAGTTGAAATGCACTGTTCCAAACAGGACCAAATTGGCATGCAACATTAAATACATAACATGTATGTTCAGCACATTATTACAGTGCACATATGGCAGGTGCTGTTGTAGTTATATAAGTAGTTGTCAAACAGACAGAAGAGAGGGCTTGGCGTGTGAACTGGGAAAGAGGGGGATGCAATAAGGGATGTTTGGGGTGGGTACGGCGAGATTCGTCACAGTGGAGATGCCAGAGATAAGGGAGAACCAGGAACGGAGTGAGCGAGCACGCCCAGCAAAGAAGGGGTAATGGAACATGAAGTACATGTACGAGGATGGGAGAATGGCATGGGGTAAAGTCAGGTGCTAAAGTTTCGCAGGAGCTCTATGGAGGGAGGCTATCGTTTACAGCATATTGTAGAAACTCAGAGAAAAGGGTAGCCCATTGAGGGGAAATGGGTTGTTTGGGAAGGACCTGCATCTCCTTGTAGCAGAGGGCATCCTCCTCCGCCGTACCCCATTTACAGACAGCTCCATACCAGGCCGCCAAAGAGTGGGTCATCTTGGAATGCCAGTGCAAGGTGAGGGTGTGTTTGGCGAGGAGAATCACCAGGGAGGCGAAGCGAGTGCGTATTTTGTCGGGTTTGCGGCATTTGAAAATGCCCAGAGAGAAAGCCTCCCATGTGTGAAGATTGGTGAGCTCTGTGACTTGCCGTAGGATATCATGTACCTTCTCCCAGTATTGGCATAGGGCTGGGCAGGATCAAATCATGTGTTATAGATCTGCGTCAACTGCCAGGCATCTGGTACAACTTGTGCCCGCCTGGGGAAAAAAAAGAATTTATTTGGCCTAGGGTGAAATATGCATGGTGTAATAGGAAGAATTGTAAATTCTTAAAACGGGAATTATGGGATACCTGTCACGGGAACTGTAAGGCTATTTCCCATTCCTTATCATGTAGTGTGTGGCCAAATTCCTCCATCTACCTATGCCTGAGGGTTTCTAGGGAAAGCATAGTCAGTTCAAGGACAGCTTTATACATCCAGGTAATAAGATGACGGCCAGGGTCCATTGTAAAAATAGTCTGTAGTATTGGGTGCGGTGTGGGTTCTGTTTCCGTGACACTCCACAGGGTATGAAATGAACGAGTGAGTCTAATGTGTAGGAGGAATTGCCCTGGGGGTAAATCATAGTCTCTTACCAGCTGATCGAATGAGAGTAATTGGTCATTGAGATATAGACCCCCCGCTGTGTTGATTTGGTGTTCCATCCACTGTTCTAGGTCGAGCCGAATATAAGACCCAGGGAATTTAGGAAGACAACCAGGTGAAGGAGTGGGGCATATACAGGTGAGTTTGGGGACATGCGATGCATGTGTGCCATGCAGGTTTAGGCCACTGCCACCTGTATGGGCAGTGAGGTGGGGTGTTGTTCTAGGAAGTAGGAGGTGATGGATCGCTGGGGAGGGCATCATGAAATCTGCGTTGCAAGTCTTCCCAACTTATCTCCCAGCAGTCCACCGTGAGAGCCACTGCAATTGTGCTGCAAGATATGCCTCAAATGAGAAGGCACCCAGTCTGTCACGGTCCATCGGGAGCTGTAGTTTGTGGAGAGCTACTCAACATCGTCTATTGCCCCAGATAAGGTTTCTGAACAATTAATCCAGTTCTCGGAAAAAGGAACGAGGTGGGATTATGGGGATGTTAGTGAAGTGGTAGAGCAGGCGAGGCAGTATAATCATTTTTGCTAGGAAAATTTTCCCTATCGGGGAGAGAGGAAGTGAGCACCAAAAGTGCATTCCTATCTTTAAGCCCTGCAGCACTACCTGGAGATTTCCATCAAAGATGTCTAAGGGAGAGTGATATAGGCGGACACCCAGATAGCGCATGGCCATTCCCTGCCAGCGGAAGGAGGTAATGCCCAGGCATATGGATCAGGGTGGTTGGTCGGGGTTGAGTGGTTGTATTGCAGATTTATCCCAAATGACCCAGAGCCCAGCAACTGTTGCAAACTCGTCAAGTGTAGTATGAAGTGGGGCTAGGTCTGAGGTGATGTCTTGTAAATAAATGAGGAGATCATCGGCGTGTAGGGACACAGCATGTGTCCTGTCCTCCAGCGGTATCCCCCAGTCAGTGCCCCGCATTGTAGTCGGATAGCCAGGGGTTCCATTGCGAGGGTGAAGAGCAACGGAGAGAGGGGACAGGCCTGTCAAGTTTCTCTGCCCACTGGGAATGAGGCGGAGATAAGGCCCCCCAAGCAGACCGGGGAGGTCAGGTTAGTGTAGAGAAGCCGAGTGTATGACTCCAAATTGGGTTAAGACCTGGAAAAGGTAGCTCCCCGTCAATGTATTGAATGCTTTCTCTAAGTCTAATATTAGACAAGCCACTCATGGGCAGCGGACCCTGACCTGGTCTTGTATGTGTTTTGGGAGATGATGCATTCCAGAACAAAACCATTCTGGTCAATGTGAATGAGATCTGGAAGTATCCGGGCATAACATTCGGCCAGTATTTTGCCCAGTATTTTATAATCCGCCCCCAGAATGGCGATCGACCGATACGAGGAGTGTTGGTTCGGGCTTCTACTGGGTTTTAGAATCTATACAGGTGTGACTCCGGGAGAGACGGTGGGAGTTCACCTGTAGTAGGTGCCGCTTTGTACATGTCAGCCAATTTGGGTGCAAGTTGCGAGGAGAAAGTACTGTAAAATTTGAGTAGTAGGCCGTCAAGTCCTGGGGTTTTGTTATGGGATAAGTCCCTAATCACCTGTATCATGTCTTCTGTTGTAATTTTAGCATATAGTACGAGTTTAGTTGCAGTGGATATGTGGGGGTGTGTGATATTCCCAAGAAAAGCATGGGTGCGGTCTTCCGTGTGGTCAGTTGGGGCCTGATATAATGTGGAGTAATAAGCGTAATATGTAATATTTCTTCTTGGGAATAAAGAAGGGTGCCAGTGGTGATTAGTTCAGTATTGGGGGCCGGGTTAGTGTCCTGTCTGACCAGCCAGGCCAGAAGTCAACCAGATTTGTCTCCCTCCCGGTGGACTTTAGTCTCATGGGCCGAGAAATTATAGCGGTGGAGGAGCTCTAGGAGTTGTGCATAAGTAGTCTTTGCTTCAGCCAGCTGTGGGATCTTCCATGGATTCTGGTCAACCTCCTTACTCAATTGTGCCAGGCGCATCTTGGAGGCCTGGATTTCGACATTTAAAACCCTTTGGACCCCCACCACCTGTTGTATGCAAAATCCCTGCATCACTGTTTTAAATACGTCCCATTCCACTTTCCTCCAAAAGCCGGTGCTGTAGTTCGCCACAAAGTAGTGATGAATATGGTTGCCCTGGTCCTTCCTGAAAAATGGATCATCAAACAGCAGCAGCCGGCATGACTTGCGGGTAGGGGGGTGGGCGGAAGGGGTGGGCGGAAGGGGGGAATCACACGGGAGGGAGGGAAAAAAAATTACTTACTTTGCCGCCGCCCGGTCCCGTGTCGCTGGTCCTGCTCTCCTGCTTCCGATTTCAGGAACAGGAAGCAGGCAGCCAGGCTCCCTCCCCTAAGCCAATCACAACGCTGCAATTGCAGCGCTGTGATTTGTCTTAGCGCCGTGCCAGGGGCTGGAGGGGTGGGCATGTTCCCCATGCAGGATGTAATACAGCCTGCATGGAGAAGTGGGAAAGAGCGCTTGACTGGTTTGAGCGGCCCGAGAGGGCAGACCCAACAGTCACTGCGCACTTTTAGGAGTGGGCAAGCCACTCCTCCACTGCCCTGCTCGCAGGTTTTATTAGTGAGAATAGAGGAGTGGGTGTCCCGAAAAGCAGCCTGCCCTGTGTTAGGGGAGTAAATTCTGCCTGGGAGTAGGAGCAGCCATCATGGCGTCCCTCCAGGAGTACGAAGCGGCCGTCGGTGTCGACTGTGGCGTCCAGGACCTGAAAAGGGACCCCGGGTCTGACCCAAGCAAGAACGCCATGGGCATAGGCGGAGTAAGTGGTAGTGTAGATATGTCCTCTCCAACGTTTGCGCAAGCGGGCAACCTCAGGTTTTGTGGTGTGGGTCTCTTGTAAGAAGACTACATGTGCATGCTGCCTTTTAAGGTAGGAGTATACCTTGTACCTCTTACGGGCGGTTTGCATGCCTCATACATTCAGTGTGAGCAGTCGAAGTGTGTCAGGGTAAGTCTGCATATTGAATGTAACACAAAGGATTCACTGGCCATGACTTTGTTCCCACTCACAGTATGAAAGTGAGGTAAGTGTTCCTCCATGTTGTGAATGAAGTATTGGGGTAGGGTAAGATTGGGAAACATGTGTAGCTAGGTAAGTAGAACGGGGGGCCTACTGTAACCACGGTAAACCCAAACAAAATCGTAGATGCAACTTGAAGAATGAGGGTGGGTCGAGCGGCTAAGGAGGTGAAATGCTAAGTCATGAGTGCCCTGGTGGATAAGTCCTGAAGGCCCGTGGGAGCCGCTGCGACCACCAGGAGGCAAAAGAAACAATTGATGGACGGAATGCTGGACAATGCAAACATTCACCCCCAGTCACAAGGATCTGGGTTAAATCCATCATTCTTTTGCTCACCACACCAACCCAGTTTGGACCCAACCATATGCAAATCAGTCGTGACCCTGTTCCTTGTGGGAACAGTCCAGCCCGAACTGCCAAGCCAGGTCCTCCCTGGACCGGAAACAAGCATCCTGGGACCGGTTTCAGGGCATCACCCTTCATCAGCCAGACTAGCTTGAATCCAGTGGTGTAGTGAACACGGGACCCACGTCTGGGCATACCCTTCCCACTTAGGGTGACAAATGCAAAAGAAACAATTGATGGACAGAATGCTGGACAATTCAAACATTCACCCCCAGTCACAAGGATCTGGGTTAAATCCATCATTCTTTTGCTCACCACACCGCCCCAGTTTGGACCCAACCATATGCAAATCAGTCGTGACCCTGTTCCTTGTGGGAACAGTCCAGCCCGAACGGCCAAGCCAGGTCCTCCCTGGACCGGAAACAAGCATCCTGGGACCGGTTTCAGGGCATCACCCTTCATCAGCCAGACTAGCTTGATCCAGTGGTGTAGTGAGCACGGGACCCACGTCTGGGCATACCCTTCCCACTTAGGGCGACAAATGCAAAAGAAATAATTGATGGACGGAATGCTGGACAATGCAAACATTCACCCCTAGTCACAAGGATCTGGGTTAAATCCATCATTCAGGAGGGGCAGGGAAAAATAGGTATTCCTGTTTCAAGAAGAGGATGTGTGTGGTTTGAGAAGGATATAGTGGGTGCATCATAAATCCCCAAGTAGTTTGCTCGGGTGGGCCAAAAATGGGACATTGTGTTGAGGTCGAGCAAGTAGGGAGGGAGGGATTGGCGTATCAGATCTAGTGTTCGCAGTGAAGTGAGCGGAAGGCTATGTGAAGCGAGGGGAAAGAATGAGGTGGAAAGAGCAATGTGATATAGCTGTGAGTATGTGACATCAAGATGCGCAAACAAGACAGCAATAATCATCAATGCATCACAGTAATGTAAGAGGATCTGCTGACTGTAATGGCATCTCAAAGCGGTTCGGGGAGCCACAGTGAGAGTCATCAGAGAGGAGGGTATCATCATCTGTGGTGAAAAGGTGAGGGCCTTAGTCATCATCGGTTGTTGCATTGTTAGGCGCAATGTCCGAAGCCGCCCGCAGGGTGCTCCGCCTGTCCTCGATCTGCTCAAGGTTCGGGGGTGCTGTCGTGGACGAACATTGGGTGCTCTGAGTACAGGATAGATAACGCTTCGTATGCCTCGACGTAGGCAGTGACCGGGGTGGTTTGTTGCAGTCAGCTGTTGTGGGACCATATTGTTGGTCCACCCAGTCCCAGGCCTCCTTTGGGACAGTGAAGAAGAGAGTGGTATTGTTCACAATGATCTTCAATCGGGCGGAAAGAGGAGTGAATACTGGGCTCCCTGTTAGTGCAGTCTGCGTTTGACTCCCGTAAAGGATGATCTTTGCTGCTGAACCGCTCTGGTGTAGTCAGGCAAGAGCATGACCACCTTGTCTTCCACTCTAAGCAGCCCTGCACGACGATCTGAGGATGGCGTCAAGATCTTTCAAGTGAAGGAGTTTCGCAAGCATGGGTCAAGGAGGAGATCCTGGGGGGGAATGAGTACCGAGGCCGGTGTGAACAACCTGAATCAGGTCTCTAGGTATTGAATGAAGTCACAGCCCTCAACCCCCCCGGTAGGCCCAATATGCATACATTGCTTCTGCAGGATCTGTCCTTAAGATCATCAGCTCTGTCCTCCAGTTGGTGGACTCGGTCCTGCAGTTCCCAGACAGTTCGTTGGGTGTCCATCACAATTGTATCAGGTGGCCAGTTGTTTCTCCCCATACGATACCTTGTCAGTAAGTTTGCGATGATCATCACGAAGGAAGTTAAAGTCCAAAGCTAGCGCATTGAAATGTGTCTCCATGGTAACTCGTGAGTTCTCTACTGGGGCCAGCACTAAGTCCAATTTGTCCATCACAGGCGCTGTCTGCGAGAATGTCCGGGATGGCGCTAGATGGAGGCTCTGATTTCTGGGTCTATTCTGGTGCACAGTAGCAGCTGGTGTCAGGGTAAAGTACCGAAGAGTTCAGGGGGCAGACGACAAACAAAAAAATACAAAAAAAAGAACTTACCTGCCACCCGCCGCATCTCCGATCTTCTGCTCCTCTCTGGCTCCACTGCAGCACAGGCTCCCAGACTCACCTTTGTCCAATCCAGACACTGCTCTCATGCAGCTTGCAGCATGAGAGCAGCGTCAGTATTGGCCTGAGCGCCCTGGATTTACCCTCCCAGAGAGACTGGGAGCCTGTGCCTGCTGTCTCCAACCCGGCAACGCAGCTCGGGCTGGAGACATCTCAGTGCGATTGTCGGTTTGGCCATCCTAAGATGGCCGGCCAAACCCACATGCGCACTGACAGCAGGGCCCACTGCTCCCTCTCCGTGACTGCCCCCGCGATGGACACGTCCCCAAGGCTCGGCCCTTAGAACTTGAAAAAGAAAATGATAATCAACCTGTTTTATTATTGTTTTATGTTTCAGGTTTTGAGGCTGCTGGCAGAAGGGGGGGGGAGTTGGGGCGATGATCTTCCGCCATAGCGGAGGAGCCACTGCTGCCGGCGCAGCCGCTGACCGAAGTCTTCCCATGCTGTGCGACATCAAGGATGTTTGCTTCAGGGGCATATGGGCTGGTTGGCGAGCAAGGGTATGCACTGGTATCAGAGGCCCTAAGCTATGAGCAAGAGACCCCAAGCACAACCCCGTTGGGCGAGCCCTGGTTACAGCAGGCAGAATGGCTCCAGAGGCAAAGAGAGGATTCTGCTTCCCACGCAATATGCACCGTGTTGTGTGGGGCAATGAGGAGATGCAACCCCAGGGAGGGGAGAGTGACAGGGAGTAGAGAAATCCCTGCGGCCAGCGAGTATGTAATCTTCGTGCTGCGGGTGCAGTCAGGAGCCTCAGAAGCGGCTAGGAGAGTCAGTGTCACAGTGGGATCACAGTGGTGGGTGCCAGGTTTCAAGCCTGGACGAAAGAGCGGGGGAGAGAAGCATAGGCGAGGCCTTCGAGGGTTGCTCCTGGGTGTGAGCTACTGGAGATGTAGCCAGTAGTAATGGGTATTGGAGAATGTGATGGGTCAGACTGAGCCCCAAGGAGCAGGAGGTTCAGGGGGGTCCAAGATGGCCAACCTCAGCATCCAAGGGCCAGGTCCGTAGCCAGTGGTCAAGCAGGAGGACGTTGGGGGCCCACTCCAAACCCCCGCTGGAGCAGTTTTTGAAGTTGTGGATAGTATTTAGATATCACCCCCACGCTGCATTGAGGGGGGAGTCAAGGCCCAATTATAGGAAGAGTGTAATCAGGTTCCCCCTGTGCGTCTCGTGATGACGCCAATGCAGAGGGGCTTACACTTGTGTGGGGCACCAGTGGATGAAGAGAAGGGGGGGCCCATCGCTCAAGTGAAGGTAGCAGTGCTGGCAGGTCGCAGAGGCCCCAGGATTATGGTGCTACACCAGTGGAGGCAAGGAGCACCCCGCCTCGCGCGTCCTATCTGGATTAAGGGCGGGCGGAGAACTCCGCTCCGCCCGCGGAGTGTGCGGAGATTTGCCTACTCCGCGTTCCGTGGAGAACGCGGAGTATAGGGCAAACCTCCGACTCCGCAGCGGAGCGGAGTTGGCCAGCCCCCGCCTCCACCCCCCCTATTAAAAATTAATTATAAATTAATAAAAACAAGAAAATAAACACTTACCTGTACTGCGGCGTCCCCAGGCTGCCCTCCTCCTTTCTTGCGAGAAATGCGCATGCGCGGGCCCGCGTCCATGCGCAGTTTTCGCAAGATGATCGACCCATGAAGGCGAGAGATGGCGAGGAAGAGGAGGAGGGCAGCCCGGGGACGCCGCAGTACAGGTAAGTGTTTATTTTCTTGTTTTTATTAATTTATAATTAATTTTTAATAAGGGGGTGGAGGCGGGTGGCGGAGCAGAGCGGAGTTCCACGGAGTTTGTTCCCAACTTCATGGACCTCCGCGTAGTCCCGCTCCGCCAGCTCTTAATCTGGATGCCAAGGCCTGGGGTCGGGGGGCTCCATAAGTCAGGGATCAGCAGTCTCGGCCAATCAGGCAGTCCGTGAAGGCCGAAAGGGGGCTGTTCTGCTTGCAGCAAGCACTGGAAAGCCTCACACAGGAGCGGATGCCTCTCCGGTGCACGGGATCGACTCTCCTTCTCGCGCGTTCCGGTAGGATATGCCGATGTGAGGTGCCGTGGAGACGGGAGTTGAGGGGAGTCTCAAGGGAGCTGAAGGTTGGAGCGGTTCTCCGCACACGAGGGTACTGCTGCAGTAGCGCACCTGCATCACACAGGCCTCTGGGGGTACCCGCATCACAGCCCGCAGCCCAAGGGCCCGGTTGCACATAGGGGGCCAAGGAGTGACGCTGCCTGTCGGGGTTCACAGCTGCAGGACGATGTCCCCTTGCAGATCTGGTTGGTAGTCCCTCAGCCTCGTCACACTCAGCACGAACACTGGCGGCCCTGCCGTCTGCATTGTCGTCTGTGTTGGCTGCATGGTCGCGCTGGACCAACAGCGAGGGTTGCAGTCCACTTCAGGGGGCCTAGGTTGTCACAGGAAACGCCCGGTGGCCAGTGAGCGGGGTCCCAAGGCAGGATGATTGAAGATATGTCGGTTGGCTAATGGAGCTTCAGAGGCTCGTGTCCGCCATCTTGACTGGCTCGGGCACTCCTCATTTATATATATGTGTTTAATTTTCACAGTAATAATTTGTAAATATTAAAAAAGTAATATAATGTAAAATAAATATTAATTATGTTACACTATACATATATATATTTATATAAACACAATCATATATATGTATATAGATGTGTTTGTCTGTTTATATAAATATATATTTATATATACTATTAAATATTAGGGGAATTTATTTTATTTACATTATATTAAATTTATATATTACAATATTTAACATTTACTTCTTAAAATTGTATTTATATAAAAAAAAATCGATATTTTGGGATTTTTTTAATGCTATTTTTGTACTTGCCATTATACGTATAGGGCCATCATATTTTGCTAAATGATATTTGTGTCAAACGATATTGTTTACCTCGATATTATGTCAGTCAACCACATGAAGAGGATATAAACAAGCCACCCATTGACTATCACCCATACCTGGTCTTAAAATGGGACGTGCCCCTAGAGTCCAGGTCATTTGATATCAGTTCTGGCAAGCCACAGCAGAGAATAAACAGGCATTAGTAGGACCTATAACAGTCCCTGAGCCTACTTGCACCTGAAGAGCCGTGGCCTTTTGGCTCCAGTTCAGAGGAGCCAGAGAGGAGATAAAAGTACATAAGACTTGCTAACCCTGAAACTGACAGCACCTGCATTTTCCTAGCCCTGACCTATTCAGAGTACCGAGGTGTTGGGAGGTGGAGCTGCTTACTGCTGAGAACTTGGTGAACATGGGAAAATGCTGAGTTTCTTTCAGGGAAGGAAAGGCTGACAGTCCCTGCAGTGTGTCGGTGCTGTCTAGACTAAGGCTTCAGGTGCATGATTGACGCACAACAGGACTGCGTCCTGACATTGTAGGCCATGAACTCAGAGCAATTGTAAGGCAATGGCAAAGTGGGTAAATGCCCAAGGCCTACACCTTAAAGGAGGCCCCCACGTTAAGTTATAATGGTATGCATAACAGATTTTTTTTTTCAATTTGGTGACGGA
The DNA here is from genome assembly GCA_963921515.1 of Calotriton arnoldi. Lineage (NCBI taxonomy): Eukaryota > Metazoa > Chordata > Amphibia > Caudata > Salamandridae > Calotriton > Calotriton arnoldi. The sequence goes on from CAWUFW010000161.1 coordinate 530,277, forward strand.
ACATGCTCGGCCTCCCCTTCCGTAACCCTCATTCTTTCAAGCATTTAGTGGCAAATAAATTAAGAAATCATCTCTCTCTTTCTCGCTCTCTTACTTAACCTCACCTCTCCTAATTTACTTCACTCCCTTTTGACCCCTCTCTACCTATCTCTTCATCTATATGTGGCTCCTCCTTTCTTTTCACCTCTCTCTCAAGTAGGCCAGCATGAACTTTCAACTGTCTTGGCATGCCCTGTTTCTGAAAGTTTAATGTATGATTCAATATTGTTTGACTTCATAGGTACTTACATGATTTGATAATTGGTCATACATTTTAAGTTGTCCTGAACGATGGCCCCAAAGGAAGTCTTGCACAGGACTCAAGAAATCCTTAAGATTGTACAGCATAACTTGCATAGCCTGGAAAGACAGCAGCCATCTTGGATATCTGGGTATAACTTCCCTCATGGCCCACGGCATCTTTACTAGGCAATCAGAATACAATGTTGCAGCAACCAGGACCTTGTTACCTGCATCTCAGATTTTATTTGCCAAGAGCCACTTATTTCCCGTAGATTTGATTTGAAGAACATTGGTAATGCAATGAAATATTTCTCAGACGTGTGTTCTTGGAAGAAATAAACTTTGAACTAATTTTGAACATTTATATGACCTCTTTATTAAGATCACTGGGTTTTTACTAAGGGTTAAGCTGGGGCGGAACAGGAAGGATTCTTAGCTTCTACTATGTTTCCAACACTATGTGTGAATAACACAGTAAAAGATATTTGAGCTCAAGTATGTTTATACAAATTGCTAAATAGAGAAACAGTAGAATATTAACATCTTACACTGTTACATTAGTGAAGTAGAAGCTATAACTTACCTTCCATAGAAAGCGCATAGAGACAAAGGTTAAGGTAGTTACTCAAGTCATAGGGAGATGTGTTAGTGAACATAAATCCAAGGTACTCATTTGTATGGTTAGTTTTAAGGAATTACCAGTTCCACATTAAAGTACAGAGAGTTGGTTACTCTGAGATCAGTGGCGGCCGCTATTTAACGGGAGTGACGGGCGGGGGGAGGAAGGGCAAAAGAAATAACAAAAAAACACTTACCTTCAGGCCGGCCACCTGCTGCCTCTCGCTCCTGGAAAGCAGGAACCAGGAAGCACCCATGCTCCTGACTCTCCTAGCCAATCACAATGCTGCAATGCAGCGTTGTGACTGGGGGAATGGCGGCCTGGGCATGTTCTCCACCCAGGCTGTAATGCAGCCTGGGTGCAGAACATGCAAATTGTGCCTGACTGTTATGGTCTCCCGGAGAGGGCCGGCCAAACAGTTATGAGTACTTTAGAGTGGAGCAACCACTCCTCCTCCTGGCCCCTACTCTGGCAGTCCAGCCCCGCCCACACCAGGATATGGAAAACTAAAAAGATAATAACGCTGGTTATTATTATTTTAGTTTTCCTTTAAGTACTGCTCGCAGAGCAGTGGGGCGACGCGGCCATAGCGGAGGAGCCGCCACTGTCTGAGATATTGTTAAAATAAATCCGTTCACTATTACAGTTAAGCGTAGATCCTTTTTATGGCAAGTTACTAAATATATCTCTTTGACTTTAGTTATTCTGTACATCCTGCAGCCATCCTTAACCCACAGCAGTGATGCCTCAGAATGGTAAAGTCCAGTGTCTCTGTTTTCTCTTTTATTCCATTTCCCTTCCTCATTTCTATCACAGGTCCTGTTATTCCTGTGTACATGGTCATTGTTGGAGGAAGAGAAAGAATGAAGAGGGCATCGCTCCTCTTGGATTCTGAGCACAAGTTAGTGCATCCTGACACAGGAATAGAGAAGACATGGATAATGGAAGTAAATTGGCTTTACAGGCTCCTATATCTTGTCTGTACCTGCAGAGTCCCTGCCATTTCAAGGCAATTCTGGGAATAAAAGTGGAGGCTAGGAGGGGAGTAAACAAGTATCTCTAGCACCCATACCCTTTTGCTACTCTCTACTGTACCTGCTGAAGCATGAAACCGGGGCGCCAGTTCAAGGAAGCCAAAGGGGAGGGATGGTAAAGAAGTCTCCCTAATCATTAGCACTAATAGCTTTCTCTAGACCTACCAGCACCTAGTTCTATCCTCACCACCCTTCACCAGTTTACAGAACATGAATGGAGAGAAAACAGGCTGTGTAAGTAAATACCTCATAAGCGACTGCAGAGTCCAGGGTCTTTGACACCAGTTCCAGAGCCATAGTGGGAAGGGGAAGTAAATGAGACTCCCTGTAGCACTTATACCCGGTCCCTCAGCTAGCCTCTATCTGCTGAATCCTGGTCCTCAGTGCCATCTCAGGGATTTGTGGGCCATGGGCCAGAAATATTTTGGGGGCCCCGTTCGGAGCAACTTAGAATTTTATGACTCGTTTTCTGCTAATCTAAGCCTGGTGATGCCAAACAATATTGATTTATTGATTTATACGTTAAGGGTTGAGACAGAGAATAGAGAGAAGACAGAGTAAAAGTTTAATTTCCTAGGGGCCCCCAGGAAGGTGGGGGCCCTGGGCAATTGCCCACTTGCTCATTCCTTAAAACGTCTCTGGGTCCTATGAACTCAGGGCCAAATTTATCAAGAAATTCACTCAACGCAGCAAACCACTTTGTTGCGGTGTACTGCGTGAAAGGGAGAGGGCAGGAATGCGCTGTATTTAACATTATGCGCTGCATTCCTGCTTGCTGCCTGCGCTGGCGCACAATCTGCTACATTCTGCCAATACAGTCACCTTTGCACCATGGTGCAAAGGGGCCTGCTTTGTAGGCAGGATTGTTTTTGTGCAGGACGGGGCACCTTCCTGTACAAAAACAATCCTCAAAGGTCTCTTTCTAAATGTGCTGCAGAATCCATCACACATAGAAAGAGGAAACAACGAGGAGAAATAAACATATTTCTCCTTGTAGCGCCTCATCGGGGCAGGCGTAGCATTTTGACGCATTCCCAGGTTTACCACTAATAGTAAATCTGGGAATGCATCAAAATCCATAGGTGGATACTTGAGAACACCCACGCTCCACCCATGGAACGCCTCCCTGGGGCAGAGTAACACAAGGCAGTGATTTGCGCTGCCTTGCTTTACTCAGGGCCAAGAAAGGTGGCCTGGAGTGGCTTTATAAATCTCTCAGGTTTTTGCGTCACCCTTGAGCGGCGCAAGGGCGACTCAAAACCTTGAAAATTGGCCCCTCAGTTCAGAGAAGTTGGCGTGAAGGGAAGTAATCCTATCTAACACACCTTCCTTTCCGGCACGCGCTTGCAGGGTTCCCCAGAAGCTGCATCACATGACTCCCGGCTGCCTGGCCCACTTATGAAACTGTTCAAATAAAAATGACGGAGGATAAAATGAAAACGCTGTCATTTTTTCTTTCCAAGAAAATGTGCAATAAAACCCCGCACGTTAGCGGCAGAAGTAGCAGAAAGGCAGTTAAAGAGATTTATGGACGTTTGACTCCTGTTTAAGTGAGGCAGCAATGCCTTTTCCCGCCCGGCTCCTCATCTACCACATACCTCGCTATGCAAACTCTGGGACCTCTCCTGCGGGCAGCAGAGTGGCGAATAATGGCACCTAATCTGAATTTCATCAGATATCATTTCCTTTTTCCGACGAGCCGCAGCTGATTTATTGAAAGACACTCCCCTTCCCGTTCTTCCTCTCATGTGCGCCAACTTTTAACTTTCAAGGAAAACTGCTGAATTATATTTATGTATTTTCCAGACAACGCTGTCAAATAATGCAGCCATTATTCTGGAAGGGCTCGGAGCTGTGCTTATGCGTTCATCCATCACAATATTGAATAATAATTGGGTCATAAAACAGTGCTTGCGCGTGGAGCGCCCTTCTGTGGCAGATGCTTGCCGGAAAGGACCGGGCTCCCTGCCTTCATAATCTGATCCGAATTTATTCTGTCAGTTTAGTGGTTAACTAGGTTTGATGGTCTGGTGGAGGGGAAGCAGCAAGTATTTCACCAGGTCCAGAGAATATTTTAAAGAACAAGCCTAGAGAACAGAGGCTTATTAAAGGGCAGGTGTACCATATTTAGAATGATTTATTGGGCTGGAACCATAACTACCTGTTGGTAGTCTGTGTGGACGTAGGCATCTCATGTTCTCTGATGGAGCTTGTTTAATGTGATGTGATCCGGTGTCAGAGGGGCCTGGGCTCGTTGTACGAGGGTGGACAGCACACAAACCTGATCTAGTCCGCACCCTGCTCCTCCGGTGGTTAATTTGTAAAAAAAAAAAGCATAAGTGCCGGGGCTCTCGTCAGGAGGCAGCTTGCACCAGCCGATTTCTCCTGTTAGCGCCGCCTAAAACAGAACCAACTATTAACCACGAAAGTGGGGAGAGGATGTGGCCAAATGGCCAGATCTCCGACTTTGGAGCTGGGGAACCAACTTCCAATGTCGGCGTCGGCTCAACATTCTGTGATTTTGGGCAAATCACTTAATCTCGTAGTGCCTACCATAAATGAATGTGTCCTTACCTGGTGCTCATGAAAAAAGCCAGTGTTGATGATTAAGTGCCAGGTGCTGAGCACCGGAACCCTACGGCTCAAATTAAGCACTGTCAGCTCCTCATATAAACAGTCCACCCCAAACTGTCAGGCGAAGGCCCCTCCAGAAGGAACCAGAAGCAATCCCCGGACCAGTTTTGACTTGGGTGTCATAACTGAGGCATAGCGTGAGTCCTGGGGCACAGTGAGCATGGGACCAATGTCTGAGCATACCCTTCAGTGCGTGGCCCTAAGTCACCAAGGGTATGCCCAGACTTGAGTCCTGTGTTCACTGTGCCACTGGAACCAAGCTACACCTGACTGAAAAGATCCAATCAGGGCAAAACCGTTCCTGGGTTGCTTGTGTTCTGGTTCAGGGAGGACCGGGCCTGCCAGTTTTGGCTAGACTGTTCTTAGTGGAACAAAGTCAAGGCTGATTTGTATATGGCTGGGTCAAAACTGAGATGGCATGGTGTGCAAATTATCATGGACTGGGATTCGGCCTGATTAATTTCCAGTGTGTTAGGTACTGTATACCTTTAAATGCTTTCAAGTGTATCTTTAAATCTAGCACATGCCACCATGACTATGTGTTCTATACTGGAATGGTGGCATGTGGAATGGTCAGAAGGGCAGTTGTACTTTGCTGTCGCTCTGGCCGGTCGTTTACCCTGGAGATCTCTTGTACCAAATAAAAGAGATTGAACTTACCAAACGAAGTATCCTCTTCCTTTCACTGGCGACGACTGGATTTGGACCCTGGACCGGCGGAGAGCATTTTCATTTCCTGTGGAGACTTTTACTGCGACCTGTTCGTTGTCTCCGTTGCTGACGGCCATCGTGTTTCTACTTGCAGCCGGAGCCCTTTCCCTTTTGCTGGTTGAGATCGGACTCCTGTAGGATTTCCGTTTTCTATCCTTTTTCTCCTGTTTGGCGAGTTTTTCTCTGGTGACAGTTTTCCTTGCTGCTTCGCGCCGCCCTCGAGCACTTGAGCGTGAGGTTGCGCGCGCTGCCTTCCAGTTTCATTGTGACGTGTGCTTCGCCTGCTAGTTCCGCCTTCCCGCAGCAAGAGGCTGAGAGACTCGAGTGCGTCCTCAGTTGCCCGGCAACACGCAGCGAGCCTCGTCACAGTCTTGGCAGCGTCTTTCTTCATTTGGCAACGTCATGCCCTGCCTCGCACAGCCTGCATTTCTTTGAGAAGCTTCCTGGCTACGGATTTGAGCTGCGCACGGCAGCCATCTTCCTTCCAGACATCTACTCACTTACTTTACGTGGAACCAGCAGTACAGTCCTCTAATCGCGATCAGCTGTTGGCGCGTCACGGTGATGCGCACACCCTTTTATACTTAACTATTACGTGCCTATTGCGTTTTGACAACACGCATTTCAAGCAATTTTTGTGAATTTCGCCTCTCCCTATCAGCTGATTGCGCATCACGGTGATGTGTACACCTATTCTCACATGACATTTACTTGCAAATTGCATTCATAGTGCCACTTACATTCAAGTGCACATCGGTGACGTGCACACCTTTCCTTATTAAAACTATTCAGTGGATTTTCTCTTCATCACGCACTACCTCACGTGCACTCCTTTCAATATTAGTTCTTTTATTCTGTCACAAAAGTGTGTTACTGTTGCTGTTTTTTTTTTATACCTTACCTACCAAATAGCTAAAATGCAACAATCTGTACTCCCTCCGTCCCCCTTTCTCTCCACTCCAGGAAATCCACCTGGAGAATGGGAACTGTGGCTAGAAGGTTTTGAGGCTTATCTAGAAGCCATTAAAGCAGAAGTTTTTACGCAAAAGAAAAAATTAGCTTTACTGCGTCACTCTTTGGGTACAGAAGGAAGGAACGTTTTAAAACATTTACCTCCTGCAGTAGTCATGGGTGAGGGTGACGCCATCGATGAATATGCTTCAGCCATAAAGATGTTAGATTCAAGGTTCAAGAAAAAGCGTAACATCATTATGGAAAGGCATAAGTTTTATATGAGAAAACAATTACCTGGTGAGCCCGTTGAAGTTTTTGTAAGTGATTTAAGAGTGTTAGCATCCACTTGTGATTACAAAACTTTTCATGTTGAAATGTTGAGAGACCAGTTAGTTGAGAAAACTAACAGTAAAAAGATTCAAGAGAAATTGTTACCAACGCAAGATTTAACTTTAGATAAAGCTTTAGAAATAGCTAAAAACCTAGAATCCACAGCAATGTACATGGATCAGATGGCTTTGGAGACCAAGTCCATGCTCTTACTGTTGACAAGGTTTCGAACAAGAAAGAAATTAAGTATGACAAACAACGTAAACCATTTGAATGTTCCAGGTGTGGTAGCAGGAGTCATTTAGGAAATGCTCCCTTTTGTCCTGCTTTCGATAAATATTGTGCCAAATGCAAAAAGAAAGGCCATTTTTCTAAGGTTTGCAAATCTAGACCTGCTAATACCAACATCAAATCCTCAACTAAAAAGGTCCTTTCTATTGATACCAAATCTGAAGTAGATCTTGATTCAGATAGTGAGGATGGAAATGAAATTATGATGTTATCTAATGCAGATGAATCTCTGGTTAAAGAATCCCTGAATGTCTTGCGTGTTCCTCATGATTCCAGTTTTCTAGTCAATGTTCCACAAGTACTGAAACTCCAACCTACCACCGTAAAGTGACCCTACTGTCAAGTTGGGGTAAATGGTATTTACATTTCCATGATGGCTGATTCTGGCTCCTTTTTCACTTTACTTGGTCCTGAGGAGTGGAGTAAGTTAACTAATATTCCTTTGAGGAAATCCCTAGTGAAACCGGTAGCGTATGGGAGCAAGCCCGTTCAGGTTTTAGGAGAATTTGATTGCTCTTTAACTTTCAAAGAGCACTCAACTCCAGCCACTGTCTATGTTGCAGAAGATGGATCTTCACTTCTTGGGTGGTTGGAACAAAAAAATGTAGGTATCATTTTGGACCCCAACAGTCCTGAACAGGTTCTCCTTAAAGAAGATTTTTAACCTGTTTTCAATGTAGGTGCACATGATTGGAAAGCATCTTTTCCATGTGTTTTTAGTGAGGGTCTTGGTAAAATAAAAGGTTTTTCCCATCAAATCATTCTAAAGCAAGGAGTTCAACCTGTAGTGCACAAGCCCAGACGTGTACCCTTAGCCATGAGGAAACAATTATCCCAAGAGCTCGAATCTCTTTGCAATCAAGGCATCATTGAGCCCATAGAAAGCTCAGAATGGCTTTCCCCCGTAGTTTTAGCCAGAAAACCTAATGGGGCCCTTAGAATGTGTATAGATTTGAGAGACCTAAATGACAGGATATGGTGGACAGACATCCCCTGCCCAACATCACAGAAATGTTGAGTTCTCTTAAGGATGCAAAAGTATTTACTACTTTAGATATGTCATCCGCGTACCACCAGATCACACTCAAGAAAGATTGTCGCCATTTCACGTCCTTTGTCACTCCGTCTGGCGCCTACAGATTCCAAAGGATGCCTTTCGGTTTGGGGGCAGCTTCGGCTGTATTCCAAAGGGTAATGGAGTCTATGTTTGCTAATGTGCCTAATGTCAAATGTTTTCAAGATGATATATTGGTATGGGGGGAGAACATGGTGGCCAGCGAGTAGTTGGTCGCGGAGGCTGCCGTGAGTCAGGAGCGAGATGGGAGCATATATCTTGGGGTAGTGTAAAAAGTCGGGTTTGTAATGGCAAAATAGCAAGTACAGCAGCATAGCGGATACGAAGAGGAGACGGTGTAGTTAATACACTTACCGGTGGTTGTGGTGGTTGGTGACGCCTCGCTTGGCTTTGGATTTGGGGCTGAACTTCGGTTTCTGGGATTTTTGTGCGGTGGCTCGGCGTGAGTTTCCGGCTTGCTCTTTCTTGCTCCTTTGGTGTGACGCGGAGGTGGCGGGTCCGGTTGGATCGAAGAAACCGGCAGCTGCGGAGTGGCAGCTTCTGGGACCTCGGGAGGCAGGAGTCGCTCTGGTCCCGTGCAGCCCGCGAGCTGGGACGCGGACAGAAGGCCGCCGCGAGGCTTCCCATCCAGGGCGGGAGAGGCAGGGGCAACACTTGCGCTGCTCCTGTGCTACAGCAACCGCAAAAAGCCCCCCAGAGTCTGGTAGAGGAGGCGACGGAGAACACCATTATTGAGCGCGGGGTAAGAGCGAGCAGTAAAGCGAAATCAAACGTGGTGAATGAACGAGGTGTTTGCATGACAGAGGGGGCTCTGGCGACTCTGGAGGGTGAAATAGGCAGAAGACCCACAGGGATTAAGTTGGGGGGACAAACTAGGTACGCATTGAGAAGTGCAAGCTTGAACCCGCCCATCGTGGAACTGCAAATTAGTGATAGCACTCGAAAACAGGGGGCTCAATCAGCGAAAAAACACATCAAAGTGTTTCCTTCTCAAAATAAGGCAACAACTGGGGAATGGGTTGCTTGTAAAAATAGAAAGTAAAAAAACAAAAAATCCCTCCCAGAACCAACATAATCCTAAACTTACCCCCTCATTGAGGAGTTATTATAAGGTTGCACCCAGCACCTTAATACTAAAACCAATAGGCTCTAAGCCTGTTAGTAACCCCAGGAAAGTATCTGAATTTTCAGAAGACATACTAAGCCCAAACAGGTTCCAACCACTTGCAAGCGAGCTGGGGTCACTAGAAGGAGAGGTCGCAAGGGAGTTGGTAATGGCTGACGAAGGAGACAAAGTCTCAGATATGACTAAACAGAGAGACTTGGTTTCTCCAGGTGAGAACCAGATGGTTCAATCGGGGGACACCGTTTCTGAGTCAGCGGCGGTGAGAACCAGGCGGCTCAATCTGGGGAAACCGCTTCTGAGTTAGCGACACTGGCAGCCCAAAGAGGGGATGCTGTAGACCAGTCCCCACCTCAATCAGTCTTTGATCTATTGCAAACACTGACAAAAGAAGTTAGAGATAGAGTTGTGGTTTCAGAAAGGAATCAAGCTGATATCAAAGTGTCATGCGAAAAGTTGGAAGACAAACTGGATTCTCTAGCAGCCAGGACCACAGCATTGGAGCTTACTGTAGCGGAGCTAGCTTCCCACTCGGAGGAAAATGCAAGAAATATAACTTTATTTAAAGAGAGGGAAATGGGCTTTCAGGACAAGCTGGAGTCTCTTGAAAATTCCCAAAGGAGGAATAACATTCGCTTGCTTAAAATTCCTGAGGGGGCCGAGGGCAGCAACCTTAAAGAGTATGTAGTTAAACTAATCAAACAAGCTACCCACATTGAATTTTCAGAGCAAGCTCTCATGGCTGACATACAGAGGGTACATAGGGACCCATTTAGGCTGAACCCAAACAAAACTAGACCCAGAAAAATCCTAGTCCATTTTTTAACATATAACTTGAAGGATGAAATCCTCAATAAGGCTCTTAAGATGAATTCGCTAAATGCAGAAGGTATAACCTTCCAAATGCGATCTGATGTCTCATCAATTACAGCAACCAGGCAGTGGGAGCTGGGGAAGTTATTAGAACCCCTCAGAAAGCACGGCGCAACAGCGCACCTTAAATTTCCTGCCATGCTTAAAGTGATGTATAACAATAAAATGCATTCATTTGGCGGGTTGAGGAAGCTGAAAATAATTTTTTGCAGTCTATTTCAGGGGGTATAGAGGAAGCGGGAAGTTAAGTAGAAGCTCCGCATAACACGAAGTCTTCTCCGTTACTGTCAGCTAAAAGTGTCAGCTAAAGGTTTTAGAGTAAAATGAGAATCATTAAAGATCGCCAGAATCACAATATAAAAAATTTCCCAGGAAAATATATAGTATCTAGTGTTAAAGCTCCTGACTTAAGGGGGGGGGGAGCCTCAAAGGCCAGGGTAGGGCCATCGAAAAGGAAAGAGGGGGTTCTCCAGGGGAGGGGTCACGAGGGAGAGAGGGGAGAGAGGGGGGCACAGGGTGGCACGCAGTGGGAAAAAATCATAAAAAAATATGTCCAATTCGCCTTAATAGGGTGCTTAAAATAAAAAAACAAATAGAGAGATGGCCCAGCCAATAGAAGATCAGAACATTTGTTTAAGGGTATTGTCTTGGAATCTGAATGGCTTAAGAGCAACGTACAGGATGGAGAAGATCTTTCAATATTTGAGAGATGCCCCAGAACAAATTCTCATACTTCAGGAGACACATCTAACAGAGAGCGAGTTAAAAACTTTGTGTAAGTCTAGGAAGTGGATCCAAGATGTGGTCTGTACCACGCAACAAATTCTAACTAAGGGCATGGCTAGAGTTATCAAGAGAAATCCAGCTATCTCTCTAGAATGTAGTAGAGTGGATAAGATGGGGAGATGGGCCATAGCTAAAATTAAGTGTCATGCTTACAAATTTACAGTGGCAGGATACTATGGCCCCAACACAGACGATCCTGCTCCCTTCAGAGATTTGCTTTCTGAACTGCTAAACTTTGCAGATCCGTTAATTTTGGCTGGCGACTTTAATGTGGTCTTAGACCCTGTGTTGGATAGGTAATTGGAAAGTAGAGCAATTCAGAATTTTAAAATGAGATCTACGATTAAAAACGCTATGAAGCAGTTAGCATGGTTTGATGTATGGAGAGATAAAATGGGAAACAGGAGAGGGTATACTTTTCATAACAAGAAATATGGCCACAAGTCTAGGTTAGATATTTTCTTGTTGAGTTTGGATTTGAAGAGATGGGTGCAGGATATAAAACATTTGGGGGAACATCTCTCGTATCACTCGGCAGTAACTTTATCTGTCAAAGTGCCAGCAAAGTCGATCCATAGAAGATGGACCCTAGACCGTGCTATTCTTTTGGAGGAAGATGTAATTGAGAAGTTAATTGTGGAGATAAAAGCTTTTTTTTACCAATATAGATACTGCCCCAATAGAAGTTGTCTTGGACATGTATAAAGCTTTTTTGAGAGGTCACATAACGTCACTCCAAATTGCCATACAGAAAAAGTACAGAGTTGAAGTGGAAGGGATAGAGCATAAAATCCAAAAGGCAGAGCAAGACCTCATTACTCACAGGAGTAATCTGTCGGATAAAGACATCTCAGCAAATCTCCAGTCTCTTAAATTAGATATGACTGGGGTGATTGATTCTAGGCTGAAAAAGAGGTGGCTAGCTAGCTCACTTAGAGTATGGGGAGGGCTGCTGGAAGCTTTTGGCGTGGAAGACCAAACAAGATATTGCCAGAGGAACCATCAAAGAAGTAAACTCTGACATCTCAGGGAGTTTACGTAAGAGCCCTGTAGAAATTGAAGAGGCTTTTCAAAAACATTTTGAAGAGGTATATCGAGACGATCTGATTGTCCAGGAGGAAGAAATTAGGGCCTGGCTGGGCCAAGATCTCCCGAACAAAATCACTGAGGATCAATCCCATAACATGAATAGTCCGATAACAAGTAATGAGATCAAGAAAGCATTAGTAGCTGGAAAATCTGGGAAAGCTGCAGGACCAGATGGTCTGCCTGTGGAACTATATAAAGCGCTAATGGAAGCACTTATTCCCGTTATGGTGAAGTTATTTTCCCATATTTTTGAAAAGGGCGGGAATATGCCGCTATCTCGGAATGAAGCTACAGTAGCTTTGATTCTTAAACCTTCAAAGTCGCCTCGCTCATGTGATTCATATCGACCAATCTCTCTGCTAAATCTTAATTATAAGATCTTTGAAAAGATTTTGGCAGAGAGGTTGAATGGAGTGATAGAGGGGCTACTGCACAGGTATCAAAAAGGCTTCGTTCGGGGAGAGGAATTCGAGATCTTACTTATAATTTGATTGGGGCAATCGATTTAGCAACACTTTATAAAACACCACTGGCTATTATAATGTTGGATGCTACAAAGGCTTTTGACAGAGTTAACTGGGCCTACTTAAAGTATATACTGAGATTATGTAATCTAGGGGAAAACTTTTGTGGGACAGTTACTCTGATCTATCAAACTCCTATAGCCAGAATCCTAGTGAACGGGAACCTATCTGCTCCAGTTAAAATCTGTAGGGGCACAAGACAGGGTTGCCCGTTATCCCCGTTGCTTTTTAATTTATATATTGAGCCCCTAGCTGAAAAGATTAGAAGACATTCCGGAATACTCCCGTTTAAATTTAAGAACTGGGAAAGGAAGGTGGCTCTATACGCCGATGATCTGATTGTATTTACATCAGATTTAAATACTGCAATTCCAATAATCTACAAGGAAGCACAACAGTTCGGTCAGGTTTCTGGTTATGAAATCAATGCGGCAAAGACTGAGTGTATGGCCTGGAACCTAGTCACAAACGTCTATCCAACGAGAAAAGTGATAAGGTATCTGGGCATAATGATTACACACAATATTGAAGATATTACAGATACAAATTTCTACAAAATTAGCAAAGAAATTCATAATTCTTTAACGATCTGGGCTTATTTACCTCTAACATTAATAGGTAGTGTTAATTTAGTAAAAATGATGGTTCTACCTAAACTGATTTTTTTACTACAAAACATCCCCTTGGCATTCAAAGAAGAGGGTTTGAAAGAACTCCAGGCAAAAATAAACAGTTTTATATGGACCTCGAAAGGTATTAGGATATCATGGAAGAAATTACGCAGAAAGAAAAACAAGGGAGGGCTGTGCCTGCCAGATTTCGTTTTTTATGCGTGGGTATTCCTAATGAGGGCCGGGAAAATGCTTATGAATGTACTAGACAGCTCAGACATATGTACAATGTTTAAGGAGATGCTGCTAGATTTAAAGGGAGGGGACCAGGGCTTTATATATAAATTTGGTGACCCAAGATTTTTTAAAAAGGTTCGCCTAAAGATCTTAAATGGTCTAGCCTCTACATGGTCTAAGGTTAGGAAGTTATTACAGATCAGTTATTACAGCGCATTGGCACCCATCTGGGACGCTCCGGGCTCGCCTGAATGGACTAAGGACTCTCTGGTAACCCCCTTGAAAATAGCTGGAATATTACGTTGGGAACAACTTGTACCGGAGGGTTCTTTGCTTTTCTGGGATACTTTGAGTACACTTACGGATAATGGATTATCTAAATTTAAGTATTGGCAAATTAAGAGCTGACATCAAGCCGTTGGTACGACAGTTGGCGTGACTAACGAATTGGAGAAGACCCTGAGGAAAAAAATCGCGAAAAAGAAAGAGGTGGCGATCCTATATTGGCTTTTGCTAGACTTGGCAGAGGGTGAATTTAAACTTCCATCGGAGCTGTGGGGAGAGTGATTGCCTGGCGCCTATCCAGAAGACTTATGGCAAGTATCTTATAACACCTTGTATACTACAGTTCAAGCTGCAAACCTAAGGAGAAACCATATCTTTTGTCTCCACAGGGTGTTCTGGTCTCCCTTAAAGCTATCCAAATTCACGAAGGGTCCTACTCCAAAATGTCCAAAATGTTTCCAGGCTAAAGCAGATGATGTCCATATGTTTTTAACTTGTCCAATGTTATACCATTTCTGGACCGCTGTAAGTAGAGGTATGGAAGCTATGTTTGGGCCGGGTATCCAGGGAGCACAATTTTTTTTTTTTTTTGGGTTGTCTCCATATTATGAGTCAATGTCCCTGGAGGAAAACAAGTTATTTTTTTATTTAATTTTACTTGCACAGAGAGAAAACTGTAAATTTTGGGTTAAAAGTACATCTCCGACGCTTCTAGAGTGGTTACTCTCTATTAAATACACGATGAAGCTTGATAGAGCCTTATTAGAAAAGAAGAGCAAGAAAAAAGATTTTTGGGCCCCATGTGAGGAATGGCTGGGTACTTTTTGATCGTCAGGGGGAATCAGTCCAATGATTATGCCTCTATACCGAATTACTTCACCCCTCTGGTTGTTCTGCGAGGTGCCCAGAGAGATACAGAACAGACCGAAAGGGAGGTTCTGTGTAAAGTGCATCCATTTAGATACAGAGCTCTCCAGTCGGTGCCAATTAAGTGGGGGGCCGCGGAGATATCTGAATTGCCCTGGGTTTATCTAATGGCAAATGAGGACATAAAAAAAAAAAGATGATATATTGGTGTATGGTAAAAATTTGGAATCTCACAACAAGACTTTAGCTATAGTGTTATCGATTCTAACAGACCGAGGTGCAACTTTAAAAGCAGAGAAATGTAAATTTTCAGTTAAAGAGGTGAACTACCTGGGTTACAAATTATCTGCCAAAGGAGTTGAACCTAAGGAAGATTTGGTCACGGCCATAAAAGGTTTTCCCAATCCACAGAACAAAGACCAACTTCGATCTTTTTTCGGCATGTTAGAATTTTATGCCAGGTTTATCCCCAATTGCAGTAGTAAAACACACAACATGAGACTTCTTATGAAGAAAAACCAACATTTTCTATGGTCATCTGATTTAGAGAAGGAATTCCAGTCCATAAAGTTAGAATTGAGTAATGCATCCCTTTACAACCTTTCGACACACGTGACCAATCCATTGTGGTCACCAATGCCAGCCAGTACGGTTTGGGTGCTGTTCTTCTTCAAAAAAGAGAGGGTAAGGAGGAGGTAGTGGCGTTTGCCTCGCGTGCCTTAAGAGGTGCCGAGTCCACTTACTCAGTTGTAGAGTGTGAAGCTTTAGCTTGTTGGTGGGGCGTGGATTACTTTAGACAATACTTATGGGGTTCTGAGTTTACCATTCGCATGGACCACAAGCCGTTGGTTAATTTGTTTACTACTAAAGGCGCTAGTAATGGCACTCCCCGTATTGCCAAGTGACATTACAGGTTAATGGAATTTCATTTTCATTTAGAGTACATTCCTGGTGTTAAGAACATTTTTGCGGACTGTTTGTCCAGACTGCCTCTTTTATATGAACAATCAGGTGAACAAGGGGAAGAGGAATTTTGTATTGTGGCTTCTTTAATGGATTCTAGTTTTAACTGTATTTCAGAAGAAGAATGGAAGCTTGCCGTTCAGCATGATGAATTGATACAAGAAGTGATAGGCATGTTAGGTAAGGGTTGGATGCCAAAGGATGAGAAAGTAAGTTCATTTAAACGCGTTTTTCCTGGGTTGAACTGGCACTCCAGTATTCTGAAGATAATAGATTTGTTGGTTGTACCCGTTTCTTTACAGAACAAGGTTTTGATGCTCGCCCATGAGGGCCACATAGGTATGAGAGCCATGAAGAGAAGACTTAGAGAAGTATTTTGGTGGCCTAGAATGGATCGCTCTGTTGAACATTTTGTAAGAGACTGTGTGTCATGCGCTGTCAGCAATAAGACTCAAATCACCTTTCCCAGTCCCATCGAAGCTATTCCGGTTCCTAACAAACCATGGGTCAAGTTAGCTTTAGACATCATTGGACCCATGTTTGTATTGGATGAACGGAGCAGGTATGGCTTGGTGGTGGTGGACTATGGTTCCAGGTGGCCTGAGGTGAAATTTGTGAGGTCTGCAACTACTGAAGAAGTAATCCGTTTCCTCCAGTCTTTGTTTTTGAGGGAAGGTGCTCCAATCGAACTTATTACTGATAATGGAGTGCAGTTCACGCCCAAGGAGTTTCAAGAGTTTTTGTGTCATTGGGGCATTAAACACATCACTACCTCCTTGTATCACCCCCGCAGCAATGGTTTAGTGGAGCGCTGCAGCAGGGTCATAAAAGATAGTATTCAATTGTCCATGGCCAATGGTTTGAACTGGAAGAAGGAACTAGCGAACTTACTTTGGGCTTTACGTACGACACCCAATGCTGTCACCAAAGTATCTCCCTTCGCATTATTAAAGGGTAGATCAGCTTCCACCAAATTGGTTAGACCTTGGATGCCTGATTTGAGTGCTTCTAATGTGAATCCTGAGTTAGTGAAAGACAATTGTGTCAAAGCTCAGAGCAAATATGTTACCAATGAACCTGTTAAAGGAAGAAAATAAGTAGCTTTCAGAGAAGGGGATTGGGTTAAGGTGAGACTTCCTGGTTTCGTTGCCAAAGGTCATTCCAAGTTTTCTTGTCCTATGCAAATCATTTCGTTGAGAAACAGATCCGTCAAACTAAGTGATGGAAAATGGTGGAATATGGAAAGGTTATCCAAGCAGAGATTCGCTGGTGATCCTAGCATGGATTCCACTTCTCAAAGAGTGCCCAGTTCCATCATTCACGGAGAACCTAGTTCTAGTGTTCCTGCAAGGGAACGGAAACCACCTTTTTGGTTTAAGGATTATGTTAAATCTTGATAGACTCTTAGCATCTCTATTTAGCTTCCTGCATAATGGCTGATGTTTTTGTGTTGTTTTTGTTTTTTTCATTTGCATGTATTGCTTAACCTTTCTTTTCTCCATGTTTAAGGGAAGAGATGTGTTAGGTTCTGTATACCTTTAAATGCTATCAAGTGTATCTTTAAATCTAGCACATGCCACCATGACTATGTGTTCTATACTGGAATGGTGGCATGTGGAATGGTCAGAAGGGCAGTTGTACTTTGCTGTCGCTCTGGCCGGTCGTTTACCCTGGAGATCTCTTGTACCAAATAAAAGAGATTGAACTTACCTGACAAAGTATCCTCTTCCTTTCACAGTGTCTAAGTTTAATTCAAGCATTCTATCCATCACTTTTTTGTATATTTAAGGGTGGGAGCAGGCCTGATCTTGGGTGTAGTGTGTGGGGTGTTTTTCTACTCCTGTAGGAATTAATATACTTGAAACACCCAAAAGGTGATGGGAGACTGCTTACAGTAAGTCTAGCCACTGGCAATAGCTCGGGGTAGCACTCCAACGCGTTGTTTTTTTGCTCACCATGCCACCTCAATTTGGACCTAGCCATATGCAAATTAGTCTTTACTCTGCTTCTCATGGGAACAGTCCAGAAAGAAATGTCAATCCAGGTCCTCCTTGAGCCGGAACACAAGCAACCCAGGACCGGTTTTGCCCTAGTTATAGACTTATCAGCCAGGTACAGCTTGGTTCCAGTGACACAGTGGGCACAGGACCCACATCTGGGCATACCCAAGCCACTAAGGGCGGTACATAAACCACAAAAGGTGCTTGCAATAAGTCTAACACTAGCAATAGTTTGGGGTTGTAGACTGTTCCCTCGAGGAGCAGGGTCAAGACTGATTTTCACATGGCTTAGTCCAAACTGAGGTGACAGAGAGCAAAACAATGATGGGTTGGGATGCTATCTTGAGTGATTGCCAGTGGTTAGACGATTGCAAGCATTCCTCAAGGATTCTGCAAGGATTTTGAGGGAGATGTCAGAATGGAAGATCTAGATAAGGGATATAACACACATTGTAGGGTTACATGCAAGTGAAACACTTGTGTATTTGAAAAATCCTGAGAATGCTATCCCACTGGTGTCACAGACCCTGTACGATTTTGGAAAACAGTTGGGCTGTCTGAACTAAGTGGTCCAGTTTTCACCTATTCCCCCTTCAATTAGAACCTTGCTTGCTGTGAGGCGCACAATCTGCTAGAGCCTAGGTATGTGCCAGCCTAAACTATTGCAATATTTAGAAAGCTGGATCATCCATGAGCTGAGAGGCAATAAAGACTTGGGGGCATATTTACAAGCCCCTATCTACCAAGGAACGTCACTTTTTTTGATGTTCCTGTGGCAATAGGGACCTCGCCTTATTTACAAGGCGAACTTGAGCCACTTAATGTGGCTTAATGCCGTCTTGTAAATAAGGCACCCTTTCACGCTATACTTAGTGTGAAAGGGGCGGGCAATGGGTGTTGCAATGGGTGTTCCACCGCAACACCCATTGCCATTTGACACTGCCCCATATTTACAAGGTATTTCGCCGTGGCAAAGATAAGCGAGGAAATACCTGGTCTTATACAGGCGATAAGAGGAGAAATGTTTCATTTCTCCTCATATTTTACTCTTTCCATGTGTGCTGCATTCTGCAGCACACATAGAAACAGCAAATTGCCTGTAAAGATTGTTTATGTGCAGGAAGGTGTCCCTTCCTGCACATAAACAATCCCCCCTGCAGCGCAGACAGCCTTGCAACATGGCGCGTGGGTGCCTGCGTTGGCACTAGGCTGCTTCTTTAGCATCAGCGCTAGGGTAAACGCAGGGGTGCACCTCATTTTTGTAAATAGGGCGCATCCCTGTGTTTCAAAAGTGAAGGAGCGGGCGTTAGCCTTTTTGGCTTAACGCCACACTCCGCCACTTTGCCAGTAAATATGCCCCACGGTTATTTGCTGGATCAGGGAGAATGTGAAGGGTTCGCTCTCCATCCAGCATACGTACCACAGTCAGGGATGGCATAGAACTGCTGAGCAGGGATAAAGGAGAGGATCTTTTTCAGTACCCTCATCTGAATATAACAAGATGATACTACCAAACTATCTAGAGCTAGGCGTGAACTCATAGGACATTCGAACCAGGAAGCAGAAAGGATGAAGATAAGATGGGAGCGCAACACGCCATCTAGTGATACAAAATTGTATCTATGCGGATTTATGAGATAACAGGAGCCAACACGGGGTGGATGACAACATTTGGATATTGATCAAGCCCTGATAAAGTCCCACAGGGACGAATCGCGTTGGCTGGGCCAAATGGATTGCTTCTGTCAAATTGGAATTTTTTTAATCAAATTGGAATCAAAGCAACTCGCAAGACTCCTGAATAACTTTTATTCGTCACATCATGACTACTTGATCTATCGCTGGAGAACAGTTTAACCATCTGTTGATTTTGTAAGAGATAATCCTTTATAGAATTGAACGCTCCTTTTCATTTGTTATTTCTTGTCCTTGTGTTGGGGTGGCCTCTTGGCAATGGGGTCACAAAAGTAGAGCGTTGGAGGAAACAGAATTGGTATTAATTACACATTGCGCCGTTTGGAGCCCACATTGCCAGTATGCTGTTTTCTAGTAGATACTACCAAACTAACCTAAGGGATTAGCTTGAGAACCTAATTTAGGCACAAACCTAGGCTCTTAACCTTCTCAGATGTTGAGGGAGCATTTTCCATGCATGCCGGCTACAAGTCTGTCACCATGAGGAATTCTTTCCAGACAATAGGTACTCAGTCTTGGCAGAATTAAGCTTGAGGAAGTTGTTATTCATCTAAAGTAGAGTGCGTAGAGACGGGAGTTGAAGTGATAGTACATTTCTTCGGCCTGTTTATCAAATCTCAGAGTGATCTGATTGTCGTCAGCGTAAGGTATCACTTTGAAATCAAAGATCTGAATAAATGAGGCCAGGGTGAGATGGGAGAAATATATTAAAAACGAAAATGGGAAAGAGAGGATCCCTGCAGGATTCCATGTTCAACCAGCAAATGCCTTGATTGGAAAAAGATGGACTAATAAGGATTGAGTTGTGGCCGAAATTAAAGAGTTCATGACAGTTTGACAGATCCACATATTCCCACCTTCCAAATTTGCTGGAATGTTCTAGAGTATCAAAAGCTGCTAACAGATCCTGCAGAAGGAGGCAGTGGGAATGTTTTCATATACGGTCTATCTCAGCTCGTTAATAGCAGTAACTAGTGCTGATTTTATGGATAGGCCACGCCAAAAACCCATCTGGAAAGTCTCTAGCAGCTAGCGGTCTTCTAAAGATCTAGAGATATTGCGTGCAATACCTCTAGCAATGGTATTGGTGGAGAAAGGAAGAAGTGTATAACTAGCTAATATGAGATTGAGAATAGGGGCCACATTTATCATAGGATTGTGTTATCCTTGTGTCACGCAAGGTGATGCATGGGCAATGTAATCATTAAGTCAGATTTTCCAAGCCAAGCAAGGCCACCTTGCGTGGCCCTGCGTGGATCCAGAGTAATGCAAGGCAGTGCAAGTCGCTGCCTTGTGTTGCTCTGCGCCAGGAAGGTATTACATGGGTGGAGTATGGCTGTTCCCATACAGCCACCCATGTATTTTGGTACATTCCCTGATTTACCAAGACTGGTAAACCTGGGAATGTGTCGAAATTGTATGCATTCCCCATAGAGGCGCACCGAGGAGAAATATCTTTATTTCTCCTTGTGGTTTCCTCTTTCTAAGTGTGCTGCAGGAAAACGCCTCTAAGGATTGTTTTTGAACAGGAAGGTGTCCCTTCCAGCACAAAAAAAATCCTGCCTGCAATACAGGCACCCTTGCACCATCACAGTGAGAGAGCAGGAATGCACCATAACTTGATAGCTACGGCGCATTCCTGCCATCTCCACTTGACCGAGCACAGCAAGTTGTCTTGTTGCTTTATTCTGAGTCAAATGTTGATAAGTCTGCCCCTAGGCTTTTTTCAATAGAGGTTTCACCATCACCTCTTTCCATTTTACCCGGTTTGAGTTTGAACACAGCGCTTAATCAGCCCATGCTGTACATAGAATCAAGTAGAATGGACAACCGAAAGATGCGTTCAATCAAATGTGCAATTGAATCCAAAGGATACAGCTAAAGAAGTGCTGTCTTGGTGCATTCTCTGTCGAGAAGAGCACCAGTGATAATGTGAAATTGTTGGCAGCAAGCCTGCTAGCCGGTCCCAAGGCGCACAGATTCAAATAGACACCTGGGCTCAATCCAGGTGGCATTGAATAAACTGGCTGAAAGACCAAGTTCTACACAATTTTTATTGCTTGAATGTTAAATCCATTCAGAACCATATGAAAATATCCAACAAAAAGATCATTGTTCCTTTATCATACATCTTCTATAATGTGTTTAATTGCTTCAGTGGAATTCAGTATCGCAAATGACCCAACGCATTTCTGGTATAGGCAACCCTTCATCAGGGGTAACTAGAAGGAAAACAATAAATATTCTATTCAATAATGCAAAATAGTGGGACCCAGTACGCCGCACCACGTGAGCCGATATACATGATTATGAAGAATTGCTTAAATCTGAACTGCACACAGAGGTGTAAATTTTGATTTAACATGCTCCAATGCTCCGTATCTGCATTAAATCACATATAATATAGCGTGTTTAGTGAAACTAAACTGAACACTTTGTACATGATGGAATCTAGTACACTGCACCATGTGAACCAATATACAGGATTTAAAAGAATTGCTTGAATCGGAACTACATGCAAAGGTGTCCATGATAATTTTGCCTAAACATGCTCAACACAGACCAAATAGCTTAACCAACAAAGAATGGGACAGCAATCAATAAAGGCAATCAAACACCCCTCACTTGGGGATTAAACCTCACAGGTGTCCTTCAAAACTCTCAGAATACCTTCAGACACTACCAGCAGTCTTTCAGAGATGCTCGGGCGGCATACTGACAACCCAATTGATTGACTAATTGATTCCCCTGTCCCTGTGATAACATCTCTAAACAATCAATGGGACATTTTGTGTTTTTTTGTAAATTCTACGACCACCCTAGACAACAGGACTTATTACCATTGATATGCACCATTGGTTTCAGATCTTGTAAAGATTGTTTGTACTATCTCCAACTCTTAGCCAACAAGCAGTGTTGCCTTGTTGAAATAAGCTTTGTATCTCAAGCTTTTAGACCTAGTAAAAAATTGAAGGCCGAATGTCTTTTATAATATTTAAGTTTTGTTATTATGCTTTGCATTTATATTGTTAATATTATTTTATGGATTTTATATTGTATAGTTTTATCTTTATTCTTGTTTAGTATTATTGATATATTTTACCTGGATGTAATATCTTTTATGGCTTTTAGCCGAATAAAGAATTTTTGACTGACTGACTGACTAATTGAGACATAGCACGAGTAAGTCACTCATAGACTGTTGTCTTCATTAGAACACCCCCATCAGACACTTGTTCACACCTGTGAGACTCTCTGCCTACTACATTTAGATACAATTGACATTCAATGGCAAATAAGCATCATCAAAGTCACTCAACTTCTCTTCAGTTATCCACAGCTGTTATTTAAAAACCCTAGGCTTGTACTCACACTGCTCTTGGCCTGATGGCAAAAACCTAGGCCATGCCTGTAGAGAACAGCAGCATGTCCTCAGACCCTTAGTCATCCCTGTAGCCAATGCTGGTCCTCACACTCCCCTAGGCTGCCTTAACAGATTTTCAGTCGGCCTGCAGCCTCTACTGGGCTCTCAAATTAGAGATGTGTGAGCCGCTGAAGGCTCGAGCCAGTCCCGAGACTGACTCCTAGCTCTGGCTCATCTAGACTGCCTCGTCCAACCTCGAGCCAAAACCGAGCTGAGCCTTCGAATGGTTTCTGCTCTGCACCCTTACCTTAGTCAACATTTTCTAGAAAGTTTTCATCTTTAATTTATTATATATTTATTTAACACAGTGTACAGATGTAGCCCCTCAACAAATTAGACATCAAGCTTTAATCGCTGATGTAATATGGGAGACAGCGATACAGTTCAAGTCGCTGAATTGCACAATCAGGAATCATGGGATCAGTCTTTCCTCAGGCTATCCTGCTTGTGTGATCCTAGGCAATTCCTTTATCATCACATTTGAGATCACCTTGAAATACATCAGTTAAGGGTTTACAATTTATAGAAACCTCTCTTCTAAATGCTTCTATGGACTTAATATCCCTTCATCTACAATAACAAACCAGGCCACCAACAGGGTACGCATGAGAACTGACTTGCCTCTTGGCATCATCATTATTGCTGGTAGTGGAGGCATGAATATTTATAAGTTCATGTTTAGAAACTATCACTTTAAAAAAATGCCACTCAATGCAGTGATATAGTCAAATGCTCTAAAGTGAAATGCATCCTTAAGTTGAATACATGTTTTTTATTTTTATTTTGAAGACTCTTTGTAATATTTGTATGTTGCATGATTTTAATGTCAAATATGTTGAAGGCTCAGCTCATATTATAGCTCTTAGAGCCATGCCAGACCTTGGCTTGGTCTATGGACACCCTCAGACTGCCTCAAATGTATTCAGAGAATGCCAAATGATCCTGTTCACCTTTAGTCACAAAGCCATCCCAAACTCGGTGGTCCACAGCTTTCAATCAACGCTATTTATTTTGTCAAAATGATAACCTAGTGCACCTTCAGACCTACAATGGCATGGATTGTTCTGAAGGGTGAAGACATGCCTCTTTTACAGAGATGCTGAGTCTGGGGTTTATTTAACTTCAGCTGTAGACTAACGCCTGCCAATAAACCAGAGTTCCTAAAAGAAATAAACCGGGTAAAATGCGTAAAGTTGACGGAATTTACAATAGCCAAGCTTCCATTTCTCAATGGACGTTTTGGAGAAAACACCAAAGGTTTGGCCTAAATGAGACCAAGAAATGGCAACAATTGTTTTCTCCCCGTGCCAAATTACGTTCAATTTTGCAAAGAAAGAGGTCACCTAGCAATCAAGCCTCTTCCACTGAGGGGACGACAGGTGGGTGACAGGTTACCAGAGAGAACCTACTAATCAAGAATTTCTTCAGCGTGACAGTTTTTTTTAAGTCGCCTTCTTTGATGTTGAGTATTCATGAATGTGTGTGGAACAGAATATAAAGGAAGCCTTTACAATTTACATATAGATGTACTTTTATTGTGACCTGACCTTCTTGTGGGTCACCCTTGGACTCAGTGTCAAGATAGTTGTTCTTGCCGAAGGTTTGTATTAACTTCCAACTATCTAGATTGGAAATGTTAACTAGTATGCTGATGATCAAGACAAATCCTGATTCCACTTGAAATTAGCAACTCATTGGCAGTTATGGGGGGGTCAGATTAGCTAATTAGTGGTAATATTTGACAAACACCAAATCCTTTTGGCAGAGTTGCCTTGCTTCAAAACTGCCTTCAATCAGATATAGTGAAAGTTGCCTTGTAGACAAAATCTTGGGTCTTGGGTCTTATGAATCCAGTAGCAGGCGCTGCATTCCTTTTTATGGAATGGAAGAACTTCTTTCTGGTCGGCAGGTGTTCAGCAAGTTTCAAAAAGAGATACCTGAGATAAATGTGGAAATGACCCATGTGTGAAGCAGAAAATCCGACCATATACTTAGAACCACCTCTAGAAAGAGTAACGTCATGGATGCAGTGGGAATTTCAACGTCATTGCTGTTAGTCACAGAGGTGGAAATATTAGGAGAAAAACAAGCATCTTTCGTATGAGATGTTTGAGTCACAGATCTTCTTGGGGCAAATTGTGTCCTCATCAGTTTTAATAATATTGCATCACCATGTCAAGCCAGATTCATGTCTGAGGCAAACTTTCTCTTATAAAGTTCCAATAGAAATGATTTTCGGGAATCTTGACAAGTGACCAGCAGTCTGATGCCTTCTGGTTAGTGATAAAAGCAGTTTAATGGGATTAGGGAGACAACACTAAAAAGACACACTTACCCACCCTGACTACACATTCCTTGTAAGTCTGGGCAGAGTTCGCAGAGTTGTGGAACTCCGCGAAGTGACAAAAAAATCTGCCGCTACGCGGAGTTCCGCAAGCAGCGGAGTGAGTTAGGGTCTTGCCGTTTGCGGTGGTTTTGAGCGCCAGGTGTTTGTCCCACGCTGTAAATTCATCACAAACTGCACCATGCGTAGCGCAAGAGGGTGCAGCTTCCTTTCTGGTGCTCGAGTAGAAGGTTTCTCAACGCGAGGGTTCGCGACCTGCCGCGACCACTCGCATTGGGAAATCCGACCACCCGCATTGAGAAATCTCACCAGGAGGTTGATTTTCCTCGCTCGCGTTCGCCAACTAAACCTTGGGGAGCAAGGAAAAATCTCGCCGGGAGGTGGATTTTCCTCGCTTGCACTCGCCAACTTAACGTTGACGAGCGTGAGAGAGAAAAAAAACTCCGCTCCGCAAGGCGGAGTTTTTGTGAACTCTGCGTGCTCCGTGGAGGGCGTAGTGCAGAAAAGTCCGCAAACTCCGCGAACGGAGCGGAGTTCACCGCTCAGCGTTAATTCCTTGTTTGATGGACTCTTATAGATGCCTACTCAATTTGTCAACCCACTCAATTTGTTCTCCTGGTACGTGCCAATTAATTGACCACATCCAGTGCCACAGTTGCCATGCTTCTGAGAATTTGTACCGCCCACTTGTTGATGCCATCCTTTTGGTATTGTGTGTTTTCTGTAGTTACAAAGAACTTCAGCTGGGCTTGGGGGCACCCAGCCTCTTTCTTAAGGATTCTGACTGCCTCTCATCCAGCCATTTTCTTCCAGTCTCCTGCCACCTCTGGCCACTGACTATTAGC
The DNA here is from genome assembly GCA_963921515.1 of Calotriton arnoldi. NCBI lineage: Eukaryota > Metazoa > Chordata > Amphibia > Caudata > Salamandridae > Calotriton > Calotriton arnoldi. The sequence continues at coordinate 555,873 of CAWUFW010000161.1, forward strand.
TTCTGAACACCACTAGTCTAGAACCCCATGTGGGCGCAAACTTATCCATCTAGCTAAAGAATTAAAGGGAATTCTTAAATATGAAGAATAATTGTAACTGATAGGTTTGCTGGGACTGTTTCTAATTGCCTGATATTAGAAGCTACTTCTCGTGCTCTGACTGAATATCAGCGGCGGTAGTTTGCTTACGTGAGTTGAGGCAGCCTATGTGTGTGATCCTCTGCACAATAGTGTTTAATATAGATTAGAGACTCTGGCTGTGCCATTTTCAAATCATTCACCACATTAAACATCCCCCTCAAATGGCGAATGTGGCCCTTGCACAGACCTTTTCTGCACAGACCTAAAGCACCCAAAGGAATTGTAGTCAGGCAGAGAAAAACACTCCCTCCTATTCTGATCTGTAGTGCATTAAATTGTAAGCCGTGCTTTATAACTGGTGTTTAAGCCGCTTGCGCTGCCAAAAATACCTGGTGATTAACATGAATTTGAAATTATAATATCAGAAGTTTCTGCTGATAGTCGGTAATGTGAGGGTGTCAAGCAAAGCTGATCTGCGCATCTAAAATAACTCTGGCGCGTGAATGCAGATCTCTTCTTATCGGAAGCTGGAGTGACGAATTAAACAGGTATAATATGCTTATCAGGTAGAGAAGAACAAAACTAACGAATTTTGGTTATTGCTGGCCGTGGGTCTCCAAAAGTGAAATCTAATCAGGTGTCCGGAATGACAAGCAAGTACGCAAACAAGCTCTGCTGACATTCATCATATGCATATTTTGCTCATGCATATTCAGAGCAGGTATCCGGCAGGCCTGACCGGATTTTACAGTTCTGTGCGATGACGAGCCCCGCCCTAGTTTTGGATGCAATTAATATGGATGTCCACAAGGGAAGGCTTCCATTTCAATTGTATTGTATGGCACTGCAGCATTTTAGTTGCAAGGTGGGTCTGGTGGCTCAGTGGACTAAATCATCCGCTGTAGGGGCCCTGTGTTCGACCTCATGGTCGCAGGTTCAAATCCTGCCGGGTCCACTCAGCCTTTTATCCATCTGAGGTCGATAAAATGAGTACCATTGAGTTGGGTAACAATTCAGTGCCTTGATACCCTTGGGTGATATGTGTGCTTTACAAATACACCTGTGATGTTTATGTTAGGCGCACAGGTAAGAGTGGTATGGGGGAGACGACAGGATAGGTAAAATTAAATAAATGAATAAAACCACTTACGAGTCAGCGATGCAGCGAGTGCAGGGTAAGTGGTTTTATTTATTTTATTTGACCTATCCCGTTGTCTGTTGACTCCCCTCCACCCCGCCATGCCACACCACCCTTACCTGTGCCAGCCGCACTTGGTACGTGGTGACCTCTGAGGTGCAGTATTCGTGTTATGGGATGCAGCGTTTAGCAGTGTGGTGAGTGAAGTGGAGTGAGAGATAGACGCGCATGTATTGTTTTCTCAAAGCTGGCAGTTTTGAGCAGCTTTGCAGGTCACTTTATGATATTTCTTATTAACATAATTTACTTAGCAGGTTACTGCACTAGGCTGTCCAACATGATATTTTGTTTAAAGTTTTTTGTCGTGAGCTGTCATCCCAGATCAGAATGTTATTGGGAGGTGTAAAGAAGCGGTCATAATGTGCAACTAGTTGGGACTTGCAATGTTGGACTAGATTAGAGTCCTTTCAATTGGCCAGCAGTGAGTGGCAGGGATCTTCAGTTATTCTGTGCCAATAAATTCATTACATTATTTAAGACTGCAAAAGAATATTTAAAACAAAATTCATGGCAGATGACACTGGCAGATGATGAGGTGTGGAGCAGAGCAAGGGCTTATGGTGTTCTGAGTTTGAGGTGGTTTTAGGCAGTGCTTTAAATGGAAAAAAATAAGTGCAGGTACTCACCAAATTGAGATGTGGACTGGGGGGCGGGGCTTTGGGTGGGGCTAGGGGGCGGAGCTATGGGCAGCGCAAAGGGATCCGGCCAGGGGCACCCATTTAAGCATTCCTCTTGCTTATTACTACACTCATTTCAGAGCATGCCCAAATCACCTCTTTCCCCTTACCCCTCCTACCTGTGCCCTATTCTGTCCTTCAAGGGTCTGCTATTGACCCTCATGCCACATTTATTTTGCCCTAAGGCCTTATTAGTTCAACTATGCAGATGACACTAAAATCATCTAGAAATTTGAACAATAACCCAACGTGGGCATTTGCACGATAGGCCCACATCATTGTGCAGTTGAAGACTGAAGGACCAGAAACACCTGAAATCAACCAGTAAAAAGACTGACATCCTGTAATGCAGCACTGGCCTTATGTTGAACTGGTAACGGTCTTGAGTCGGCCTGCGGTGTCAAGGATAGGTTGGTGAGCTAAGTTGCATGTATTTATCACTGACTTTGATGAAGAAGGTGGAGGTCAATTTGCGCGCCTTGGCCATTACAGGGTCAGCTGGAGTTAAGGGCCCACTTCTAATGAGGGCATCAGTAGTTTAGTTCTACTTCCACCTCCCGAGTCTCCTCGGGAGGATATTCACTTCCCTCGGATTTCTATAAAGAGTGCAGCCTCCTTTCCCACTTGTACTTTCTCGTCTGTACTACCTGCCAATGGACTCCATATCTGCTGTCTTCTTTGGTGGTGTTTGCAGAAATGAAGGGCCCAATATCCAGAGGCCATGGTGAAAAGTAGCGTGTGCAAACTGCACTTCAAACGGTTTGCGACCCAGGCTGCATTTTGCAGGCAATTAATGTGCTAACCTGTGACGTAGCAGAACGAGGATTCACAGGGGGTGGCAAATCACAGTGTGAGTCAGCCCCCTCCCAAACTTCCTGCCAGCTCTGCATGAATGCCTTCTGAAGGCCGCTCAATTAGCACATTGTAAGGCGAGATTAGCACTCGATCAGAGTGTTTCACGTAAACGGATCCACTCGTGTCAGCTGTGTTGCCCTTCTTTTTGAAAATGCCAATTTCACTGAACTTGGCTCACATCCCCATGAGTACCGGTACTCTCTTTGGACAAAGAAAAGTTCCGGTACTTAAGCGCCGAAAATTTAGAAGTGCCGGTACTCAGTACCGGTGAGTACCGGCCCATTTAAAGCACTGGTTTTAGGTGTGTCACTTGTCTACTTTAAGAAACACATTGTTTAAATGTCCTCCTTTTCACTCTTTGGCTGTTGGTGTAGAATTGACATTGTAGGTGCGCTGCTGGGAGGGAACTGCTTCTTACTAGAATTGGAACCTGTGACGTGCGAGTTACACACAAATAACTCACAAGTATTTCCCAGTATCATCGGTACTCGCAGGGCTTTAAGTGGGATGAAAAAACTGGGGGGTCTCTCAAAGGGGCATGGCCGACGTAATTAAGGGCGTGGCTTAAAAACACGTAAGCTAAAAATCTGTGCTTAGCATAGTGTGCTGCCCGACTTGTATTTTGCTATTTCTGTAATTGCATCCAGATATATGATACAACAAGTAGCATCATATCTACAACAAGCCAGGGCTATTGGCTTTGTCAATGGTTGTTAGTTGCATAAGATAAATAAGCAGCAACAATGTATATAATATTGAAAAAGCTTCCACTTAAAGCCCTGGTGACACCACGATAATGTTGCTGCTCCCGAGTTTCAAAAAGAGAAGGGAAATCCAGAGAGAAAATGACTCTTTAAAGGATTTCCCTTCCCCTACAATGCTCGCCTAGCATGACGTCATGCCGTAACTTCTCCACTAGTGAGAAGTGAGCAGTGTGAGCACGCGCACATGGATGTGCCTGCTGTCACTGCAGTCCGCAAAAAAAACGGACCGCCTGTGCCAGGGCACAAGACAGAGCCCGATAGAGACCCGTTTCGAGGATCCTTTAAAAAACTGCCGGTGCTCAGCACCGGTGAGACCCGGTCAACTTAAAGCTCGGGAAGCTCCACAGCTCCCTAGACAAGACTTAGGGAGGAATTCATGGTAGCTTTGGAGAGCTGCCTCTGCCTGCTACCCCTGGTGTCTGCTGACAGTAACAGGCCAAAAGAGAGAAGTTGACTCTTATCTGGAACCCCCACAATAACAGAGAGGTGTTAACAGTGTAAGGAGGAGCCGAAAATGCTCCTAGCTGAGCACTTGGGACAAGCATGGGTGGCCAACCTCAGCCAATGACTGAGAGTAGCCCCAAAAGGCTTCAGACCCTGACCAGCCAGTCCAAAGATCACAAAAAGCGAATACACCTTACGAAAAGGCTTAGTACGCACCAAGTACACCTCAAGAGCCCGCTTAACGTCCAAACAGTGCAGCTGCACCTCATCCGACGAAAGAGGATCCAGACGGAACATGGGCAAAACCAGATCCTCCGAGCAGTGAAACGAGGAAGGAACCTTGGGCACAAAGGAAGGATCAGGACGCGATTCGGAAAAAAACGCAAAAAGGGCTCAAAACAAAGCAAGGAGCCCAACTCCCCAACCCTCCTGGCCGAGGTAATAGCGACAAGAAAAACCACCTTGATCCTCAAAAAACACAGAGACACCTCACACAGAGGCTCAAAGGGAGCCGCCTGCAAGGCCCTCAGTACCAATGGAAGATCCTAACTAGGTGCAAAGGATTTAACCATGGGTTTATGGAGGAAACAACTCTGCAATAACCAGGACACCAACGGAACAACAAGCTCACAGTCCGAACCCCTAAAGGCCCTCACAGCCGCCCACTGAGTCCGCAAGGAGGACACAGCCAGACCCAAGTCGAATCCATCCTTCAGGAAATCCAAGATACGCACAGGATCCACCTCTAAAGCAGACCAACCCCAAGCTGTACACCAACCTTGAAAAGACACCCAATGCCTAGCATAGGACTTGAGAGTCGAAGGGTGCCGGGACTGCTGGATAAACTCAGCCACAGTAGGAGAACACCCCAAAGCCGCCAGGTTTCAGCCTCTCAACAGCCAACCCGCCAGCTGCAAGTGGATGAGACAATTCCGGGACAGAGGGGGAAACTACAGGGGACAAGGAACCACTGGCAACCGCCAGCAAGGACCCCTCGCCAACCTCAACAACAGAGGGAACCAAGGCCTCCAGGACCAAGCAGGAGCCGCTAGGACAACTGCGGCCCGATCCAACTTGACTTTCAGCAGGACCCTCGGAATCAGGGCAATCGGGGGAAAGGCATACATCAGTCCCCCCTCCCACCGAAAGGACAGCGCATCCACCTTCCAAACCGAGTCCTACCGAACCAGTAAACAAAACTTCTCCCACAAGGCGTTCCCCGGGGCAGCAAACAGGTCCACTACTGGGACCCCGAACCTCACCATCAGGCCCCCAAACACTTCCTGTGTCAGGCACATGTCGGACAGGGAGGGAAACAACATGCACAGGCAATTCGCCTCCGAGTTCAAAACTCCCGGCAGATGCAACGCTCTCAGAGACAACAAGTTCAACTCTGCCCACTGGCAAATCTGTTGTGCCAACAAGTTGAGGGAAGCCACTTTTGCACTTCCCTGGCGGTTGACATAACACACCACCACCGTGTTGTCTGACCGCACCAGCACATCCCGCAGCAGAACCAACGGAAGAAAATGAGTCAAGGACGACTGCACTGCCTTCAACTCTCTCCAATTTGAAGACATCTCTGCCACCTGAACTGACCAAATTCCTTGCACAGATTCCTGAGCCAACATCGTCCCCCACCCCAGCTCGCTGGCATCTGTCGTCAGCACCAACCGCTCCTGGGACACAAAGGAAGAGCGATGCAAGAGGTTCTGATCCTCCAGCCACCAGGACAATTCTCTGGCAATGTCCACACCCCCCGGAATCAACTGTTCGTAATTCTGAGACCCTGGACTCCAATGCCCCAGAACATGATTCCCCAGGGGGTACAAGTGCAAACGGGCGCAAGGAACAATCATTACGGAAGCAGACATCAACCCATGAACCCGTTACCACTGTCGCGCCGTGGAAGTCTGGGCTACCAACACCTTCCTCAGGTCGCGCACCAGAGTCAGCCTGCGAGGTTCCAACAGGGAAACCTTCCCCAACTTGGTGTTGAAGACCCCCCCAATGAACAGCAGTTCCTGAGTGGGGCACAGATGGGACTTCTCCAAGTTCAGAATCCACCCGAACTGCTGAAGGAGCCGGCAAACCTTTTGGGTATGTGCTTGAGCGAAGATATCAACTAGCCATCCAAGTAAGGAAACACCTGGATCCCCTGAGCATGCCACACCCCCACCAAGGGTGCTAACACCTTAGTAAACACCTTAGGAGAGGCAGACAGCCCAAATGGTAATACCTGGAATTGGTAATGATCGAAGCCCACACAGAACCGTAGAAACCTCTGGGAAGCCACGTGAACCGGCACATGTAAGTAGGGGTCCCTGAGATCCAAAGAAGCCAGGAAATCCCCCACTGACAGGAAGGGCAGAATTATCTGCAGCGATACCATTTTAAAGGACCGATGAGGGATGCATAAATTCACCGCCTTCAGATCCAGAACAGGCCGAAAGTCCCCATTTGGTTTTTGGATCAGAAACAGGATCGAGTAAACCCCCGACCCTGTTGACTCACAGGCACCCTCACCACAGCCCCTTTGGGAACCAGGTCCTGAACCCCGTCCAACAGAGCCCGACACTTGACCTGAGATCTGGGAACAGGGGTAGCCCTGAACACATCATCCGGTGGAACCCCAAATTCGATCTGATATCCCAGCTGGACAATCCACAGGACCCATCGATCCCGAACGAACTCCTCCCATACCGGAAATAAAGTCCTGAGGCGATCCCCAACCGGCGTCACTTCTGAACCCTTCACATAGTCATGATTTGGAAGGCTCAGAAGAAGAGGAGGCCCCCTGCTGACCCCGGGACTTGTGGAAGGATGGGACACCCTGGCCACATCCCCTACCACGAAAGGGCTGGGCTGCCCAAAAGCCCGCTTATAACCAGCAAACTTCCCTTTCTGTGAAGAGCGGACCGGAGCCAACAACTTTTTGTCCTCCGCCGACTTTTTAATCAAGGTCTCCAACGGTTCCCCAAACAACTTAGAGCCTGTGAAAGGAAGTTTCATGACGGCAGCCTTCTGTGCCGCCTCCGCTTTCCAAGGATTAAGCCACAACTGTCGCCTAGCTGCCACTAAGGGAATCAAAGGACAAATCAGCCAGGAAGCGCAACTGCTGCTCCAACATTGTCAAAGACTCAGAGGGGTCCTCATCCTGTAAGAGTTGTTCTGAAATACTTTGACAGTCCTTCAGCAGGGACTGAACCAGGTAGCTAGTGTAAGCCGCAGAACGAACCGCAAGGTTAGAGGCTGCAAAGGACCTCTTCAAAGCCCCTTCAACCCTCTTGTCCCCAGTATCAGAGGGAACCGCATCCTCGGAAACCACCAGGCTCTGAGAAGCCAGTCCCGCCAGCAGGGAATCCACCTTCACCACAGGCGGGAACTCCTCCGAGAACCCCTGCAAAGGATATCTTTTAGCCAGAAACCTGGGAAAAGTATGCTTGTCAATATCCTTCCATTCCCCCTCCAATACATTCTGTACAGTTTTATGAATGGGAAGGCACTCAGGTTCCCGACGCTGATAATTGGCAAAAAAGCCCTCCGACTCATCACCTACCGCGGGATCAGGGAACTCTAAATTGTCTTGCACATGCTGCAGAATACTGTGAAGGTCAGCCCCTTGGACAAAATGACCCTTCACCTCCTCATAAGACTCTCGTCAGGATCAGGGACAGGCGCGGCATCCAATTTCTGCCACTTAGGCCCCTTGGATTCCCTAGCCAGAAATGCCGCTGCCACATCTGCTTGAATCATCTTCTGCACCTCTGACAAGGCAGGCGCCGTGGAAGGCCCAGCGACCACCATCTCCTTGTCCTGGAGCCCACTCAACTCTGACCGTCTCTCATCCATGATGAACAATGGCCAGAGGAGCACCCACAGACTCAAATATACCTACAACAACCAATCAAATTATTACCCCCCAAGGGCCAATCCCAGGCAGCCCCCAGCGAAAACAGCCAATACCACCAGGCATAGAGGCCCAACCCAGAAGACAACCAATCCTGGCCTATCCAATCAAATAAAACCCTCGACCGGGGCAACCCCTATGTCGAGCAATCTCCGAGGGATCTAACCCCTGAATCAGTAAGTAACCGTCTAACGATTGTACTGGAAAGTGCGTGACTAGCGTAGAAAAGCCAAAAGCCCATCATTCAGAAAGCCCAAACCTGCGAGGCTCTGTATTTCAACCCCCGAAATTAAACAGAACCCCGCAACAAGACAGCGCCATACTCACTGGGCCCCCGGGAATATTCCAAGCAAAAGCACCCCCGCAGTCGAGGACAGCGAAAAAACGCTGAACTGCTAAAAGAAGTACTCCCTGTGAGTACTACCGCCTCCCGCTTACCGACCGCGCGGGAAGGGAGACGTATGCCCCACGCCGGCGCCGTGCTTTGTAGGTGCCGGCAGCCATTGATATCAGGTGCATTGTGATAGCATGGCAGTAGGCTTTAAGAACACAGAGCCAAACCAAACCCGCTTCTGCCGGGACCCGTGCTCTGCAACGAAAGCCCGCCCACTCCAGGCGGACCTTGAATGTGCCGTCATCCCTGACGAACCCACACGCTCCACAAATCCCTCACACCCCCCAGGAGGCCCCCACTACACCGATGGATCGAATCCTGAAGAGGGGAACCAACCAGGTCAGAATTTGGGCACCAAGGAAGGATTCCAAGAGACGCATAAACAAAAACACCAGCGTCAGAGACCATATTCCCCCCAGAACTACGAGGGCAAGAGGCAGCGAGTCGTAAAAAAAATTACTGCACAGTCGTGCTAAAGCAGGGACTTGACTCATAATACCCACACAATGGCCGCTACAGCAGACCGCCGCACAGTCACCTGTAACCTCAGAGTCTTGCAAGAAGTAGTTCGCAGAAAAGAACAACAGGATGTGCTTACATGGGTCAAGGGTTACATGCCACAGGATGTGGGAGGGGCCTAGAGGGTGGGGATGGGCTAGGGAGTTTTTGCTTGGAAGTTCTGGGGAGGAGCTATTGCTCATATGGTAATAACTGTGACGAGGAGGTAATTAAAGAAGAACTTGGCGTAAGTACTGTAAGTTAGGGAAAGGATATGGCCTAACGGCTAGAGCGGCCGACTTTGAAGCAGAGAAACCTGGACAGCACCCTGTGTCCCGGGCTGCTGCAGCCTCGGGACACAGGATTCTTTCAGCAGACGTGTACGCTTGGACTATTGTACTTCGCAGGCCATCCAAACACCTTTGAAAAGTGGAGGAGGTTTTTTTTTTATTTCGTTTTTACTTCTGTGCTCCCTGTGTCGACTTCTCTTCAGCCCATTTGCAAGGTGTTAAAGACTTGGGGGGATATTCACAAGAAAGTGCGCTAAACATCCCCAAAAAATGTTAACGCAACTTTACACATCGCAGTCTATCGCGGGAAAATAACCCCGTGTTAACGTGGAATTCACAACACGGCGGTACCATGCGATAGCCTCCCGAAACTGCGGCCAAAGTCCGCGATACAACCACTGCGACGGCGATAAAAACACAAACCCCAACGCGTAAAAAGACGCGATGGGCCCAAACGCGATAAGAAAACAGTGACAACCAGCGAGAGGCCAGCAATACCCACACGTAATGCGGGAAAAAGCACAAGAACAGCATATGGAAAATGCCACTAAATAGGAAATCAACTGCGGAGTACCACGGATGCACCCTGACCGACTGCAGAGGACAACATGAACCCCACAATCCCCACGGAGGAACACCCAGGAACCCAGGGCTAGTGGAGGGGCAATGAGAAGAGGAAGAGGAAGACGGGGTACAGTCTGCAGGAAAACCCGATTATCGCCACGGATGAGATAGAACACCACCACCAACTGTACGTCACCTCCAACGTGTCATTGGCAACAAAGAGGCAAAGATGGCACACCATCTCGGACCATGTGAATGCCGTCGCAGCGCCGAGGAGGACAATGGAAGAGGACAAGAGGCGCTGGACTGATGTGAATTGCAAAACCAAGCAGAAACTCGCTGCCAACACGAAAGCAGCAATGCACTTCGGAGGAGGGGGGCCAGCAGAACACCAGGAGCTGAATGACATGGAGAAGATGGTGGCCACAGTCACCAGTCGGGAGACGGTGACAGGAGTTGGGTATCCGGACACTGCCCAACATGACTCGACACTACATCAACAGGGCGGTACGCACCCTGTTGATGTAGTGTCGGGTCATGTTGGGCAGTGTGTCCCCCCGACCAGGGAGTGGGGGGACGGGGGGAAATGGGCCCAATGGCACACATGCACAATTAAGCAGAGCACACTGCACACCCACAATGACTCAGGATCATGTCCCTGATCCCACGGGAACACTTCAGCACACACACAAACACCAAGTAGTCCCACGTACACCATGTGCCCAAAGGGGCACCCACCCAACACATCAACAATCACACAACCAACACATGCACACGTGCGAAACACAGCAAACATGCATATACGTCAGCCACACTGACAATGCAAGAGACACCACATGACGAGTAGCATGGCTGCAGTCCAATCATCATGACAATGTACACGGCACGACACTGAGGTGGCTGAGTGCGGACCACAACCGAAAAGGAGCAGGTCACACTCGGACACAACCACCTGCCCAAACAACCCCTGTCGTCAACGACACATCTGCGGACAAACCATGCCCGAGACTCAACTCGACAAAGAGCACAAGTTACCCAAGTCTGCAACATCTCAGCACTGTGGAAGCACAGAACTGAAAGGCACACTGCATCAAAGGGATAAGTGGCAGCCAAATCAGAGCCGCAGGAGCGACTCACCCACCGTGCAGCATACGCACATAAGAATAAGTGCACCTCGACATTGACAACATCCTGGTACAAACAGCAACACCTCCACAACAGAACACAGGACACAACTGGTGCCGCATATGTGCACAACATGGCCAATCACATCTGGCACAGCAGGAAACTGTGACATGACAATGTACAAGTACAACCTGTAACCTGCAAATAAGTTTTATTCAGACATGCTGTGCTTGTGGACATTTTGTACTGTCCCATGATTGCCAGGGACGGCCACAATGTGACGTGCTCATGAGAAGAAATTGGCAATGAGGGTGTTCCTACGGGCCATTCCTGCCGCAGCTGCAGTGGGATGTGGGCCACCTGCCCCATCGTCCTCATCATCGTCCGGTACTTCTGGAACTTGGATCCATGGGGCATTGGTGCGTACACAGATGTTGTGCAACACACAACATGCAACGATCATCTTGCACACGATGTCTGGGCTATACAGGAGCTTTCCACCTGTGCCGTCCAGGCACCTGAAACGTGACTTCAACACGCCAAATGTGCGTTCCACGATGCCCCTGGTGCGTATGTGGGCCGCATTGTACTGCCTCTGGGCGGGTGTGTTCGGGTCTCGGAGGGGTGTCATCATCCAAGGGCAGAGTGCATATCCTTGATCACCTGTGACAGTGCAGAGAGAAAAGAGTCAATACTTGGTTCGGCATGATGTGTTGGCAGGCCCACTAGTCCAGTGACGCGTGTGCTGGCTGTGTGTGGGGGGAGTGTAGGCCAGCCCTCAGGGAGTAGCTGGTGCTGGCAACAACTTCAACAGTCATCAGGCACTCAGGAATGCAATGTTCGAACAGCAAGGAAGCATGACTTGAGTTGCACAGAGTTTGTGGCCCGGGATGCACAGCGGCCGACACGGGCCTACCGCCACGGGACACTGACTTGCGGGAGACTGGGGTAGGGTCATGAGGGCGGAGCAGGGTCTCGTATGTATCAAAGGTGGTTTTCGCGGAGTGTCTCGGGGGAGAGTGGGAGGTGTACCCCCAGGGCATGATGCAGAGGGCACATACCAGCTGTGTCCGGCAACATGGCAGATATGAATGCCACAGACTCATGCCAAACACCAAGTCCGTACCTGCCCGTTGCTGATGACAACCCCCAGGCCACAGGCTCAGACACCAACAATGTTCGGCCGGAGGCTGACGGTCACTCACAGCGCACAGGGTTAGTGGCACCAGGTCAGTCCTTGCTACTGGTTGACCTCCTCCGTAACGGAGATCCATGTTTCCACCGGACTGAAACGCATCTTTCACTCACTCCTCACCCTGCGTTCACTGGCATGGACTCTGCCATTGATTAATGAAGACTCAGTTCTAGATGTGGGACATACTGGACTGCAGTGTAGGCCGGCTGCAGCGGTGGAGTATGTCAACGAATGAGGACTAATGGGGGCCTGTGTCACGGAGGACAGCGATGGTCTGTGGAGGCTGCCAAGGTCGCGGGCATGGGTCTTGGAGCTAGCACCAGCACGTGGTGGGCCCTCTTGGACACACGACGGTGTCGGCAGGTGAGCAGTGCGGCCTTGGAGCGCTGGGGCGGGCAGGCCTGGTCTGGGTATCAGCGGCCTGGGGTGCAGCAGGCGCACAGGCTCGCAGGCCCCGCTGCTCACGGCGTCGGCCTCGTGGCGGGCTGAGAGGCGCCACCCTGGCAGTGACGTTGGCCATTCTGGGAGAGCACCACGCTCTGCGCCACAGGGTTTTTGTCCTCACCCCTGCGCAGGCCTGGCGTAAGCCGGGCCAACCCACTACACTCACGCACACAGAGGGGATGCAGCGAGCGACATTTCCGCGATCTGACCCACAGCCTGGGGTGACATGGTTGCGTCCACTGTTCACTACTCTCCAGACACCAGCAGTTAATGTCTGCATGGACATATCTGTGGTTTGCATACCCGGGTCTGTCCAGCACATTCACTCCACACTTGTCGTTGTGTACATTCCCGTTCATGGGTCACCTGCATCCTTCGCACATGCCTGCTTTCCGCCTCTCCACACGTTCAGCTGTTGTGTGGCTGTGGTGCCATGATATAGCTGGATTGTGTACATGGGAAGCCCAGGATCCAAATGGAGTTGTGTTGTCGTGTCTGGTAGGTGGGCATGTTGATTGACATGTTGTATTTGGTTTGGTCACGTGTGCATTCCCACAGTTGTGCGTTGTGTGATGGTGGCTTTGAGGTGTGTGGTGTGTAGATTTGGTACTTACCAACGAGCAGTCCAGTTCCGTATGTGCCATCCTGGAAGCGCTGGTTGATGATTGACTGTCGGAAGATGTAGGAATCGTGCACACTGCCTGGGTAGTTTGCGACGACATTGGTGAACATTCCCCGGTGGTCCACTATTGCCTGCACATTGATGGAATGCGTGTGCTTTCTGTTGCGGTAGATGTGTGCAGTGTCCTCAGGGGGCACAAGTGGGACATGTGTGCAGTCAATGGCCCCCAACACGTGTGGGAATCTAGTAATGGCGTAGAAGCCTTGCTTGGTCTCCAGCTGTTCCTGCGCAGTGTGTGGGAAGTGAAGGTACTGGGGTATGAAGCTGATGATGGCATCCAGGACAGGTGTGAGGAACTTTGATAGGGCTGGCTGTGAGACACCTCTGACTGTGGCAGTTGTTGGTTGGAAGGTACCAGAGGCCAACAGGTGCAGCACAGCCAGCAGCTTTGTCTGCGGAGGGATGTTGGTGGTCCGCTGTGTTGGGACCGTCAGCCTGTGGCCGATGTGGGTCATGATGCGGAGGATGGTTGTCCTTTTGAGCCTGTAGTGGGCAATGACTTCCTCGGGCGTTAGGTCTGTGAGACTGGTGCGTTTTCGGTAGGTCCGCTGTCTTACTCTGCGCTGCCTCTGTGGTGGTCCGGGGGGGGTGCGGGTCCGGGTCCTGGGGGTGGTGGCGGTCCTGGGGGTGGTGGCGGTGGGTGTTGTGGCCCTGTTGGGGCTCCGAGCTGCATGATGAGTAGCTCCATGGCGTCGGTTGTCTTTCGGGTGTGGCTGTGTGCGGGGCTCCGTTGCCTACTGTAGGTAGTCGTCCTGCTTTACACCAGCAAGAGGCAGGTGTTAAATACCTGCTGCTACCGCGGCTTATCGCGTGGTTTTGACTCGCACCGCAGATCTGGCAGTTCGTTGTGAAAGTGGTGTAGTGGTGTTTTCGTGTGTTTTTGCACGGGAACGCCTACTCTGCATCTCATTAGGGTTAGTTGGTGGTGTCACCCGTGGAGATAAATTTTGGGGCAGTTATCGCGGGAATACTGGCGATGTCTGCAGTTTGCACACGCTTGTCAATGGGGCGTTAAATCTATCTCCACTTTTGATGCGTTAAGGTGGCGATAACTCGGCGATAAGTCCTTGTGAATATGCCCCCTGGTGGGAACATATGAAAGGCTTCATTAGCATATCTCTCCCCATTGACAAGCACACTGCAGCAGTTACTTGTCACAGCTTAGCTTCTAAAACAGGGAAATAACATGCATACCATTGCTTTAAAATGTAACTGAGCAAGACAGTTAGATTGTGTTATATTGTCATTTTTGTAACGCATTCCCTAAGCTTGAGACGCTCAAGACGCCATTACATCAGAAAAAAAATAAACTAAGACATCAGGAAGAGGTAAAAAGAAAGCTAATCTAAGGAAAGAGAAAGCGATACCCATTTCTTGTCTGATTTGTACAAAGTGAAACCAGAAAACCTGGATAAATCGTGGCTTCATCCGTTAAATTGTGTGATCTTTGGCAAATATTTTATTTCACCAAAAATCTTTTTTCCTCATATCTTTTAATAAGCACTTCTCAGTGAGGTGCTATAATGTGAGATATTAATGACAAAGCTTTACATGTTAAAGACATACACTTTTTTGAATTTTGAACTACTATATTTTACGTAATATTTGTTGTGTGATTTACATAGCAAACATTTTCAGAGCTCGGCTCGTGCATGGGCTCTAAGATCCGAGCCAGGCCATTGGCTCAGCTCTGGCTCGGCTGTAAGTTTGTTGGCATATCCACCTCTACCGATAACACATGCAAGAGCACTCTCCAGGCATCATGCACAAAATAAAGCAAACACAAGGAGATGATGGACGGAGTGCTGAAACTTTTCAGACACTCACCCCCAGTCACAGATCTGGGTTGAATCCATCATCGTTCTTTAGCTCACTTCGCCACCTCAGTTCAGACCCAGCTATATGCAAATCAGTCTTGACCCTGTGCCTCATGGGAACAGTCCAGCCCGAACTGCCAAGCCAGGTCTTCCCTGCATGTTCTAGGTCTCTCACAGAGAACAAGTCAGTGAAGGTGCTTGAAAATCTTACACCTCCTAATTGCGGCAATGATTGGCATTTCTTGTTTTTCACTGGTTTTATGGTGCTCATCTGGACCCGCTGTATGCAGTACAGGTGTATAATTTTAGAAGAAAGTCGAGCACAAGTGCAGTCTTGCAGTTCATATCTCTTGCTGACAATATCTCTGGGATATACAACAGTATAGGTTGACAGTAGAATACTGGAGTCCCTGGACTCTAAGGAAATGTTACCAAACCATAAATTACTATATTTGGCAAACTCTGAGAAGTTGGTTAGAAAGTAGGAGATGCCCCTAACCCCGATTAATTGCCTGGAAGACTATGCAGAAATTGACATTTTTAGAATTGTTAAAATGGTGACACTACCCTATAGTCCACCCTAACATTGGAGTATATCTGTAGTAAAGGCCAATATACATCTGCGTTCCCCTGTTTCTCCTTTGTTGTGTTATGTTATGTGGATTTGTAGCGCATATTATTAACAGGGCAATAGTCTAGCCCATCTAGGATGGGGCTATTCGAACAGCCAGGTTTTCAGCTTCTTACGGAACTCAAGAAAAAGAAGAGTCTCTAGGAGAATGTCTGGCCTCCAGGTCCGTTTCTGTGTATGCGTAGGATGTGTGCGAGTAGGAGTGCAGCTAAACAGAGGTTTCTGGAGGGTTTGTGGCAGGAGATGTGTCTATATAAGTAGGTGATGCCGATGTTGTATAGTGCCTTGAAAGAGTGAGTAAGGGACTTTGGGTATCGGGAGCCAGTGGAGCTCAATGAAGTGTGGTGTGATGTGGGTACTGCGTCGGAGGTTTAGGGTGAGTCTAGCTACCACGTTCTGGATATTTTGAAGTCCTCCAATGAGCTGCTTGCTGATTCCTCCATAGAGGGTGTTCTTGTTGCCCAGTTTGATGATGACAATAGCATGTTTGACAGGCTTTGGCTTGTTGCTTGGGACCCATTTGAAGATTTTCCTCAGTATGTTGAGGGCCTGAAAGTAGGATGCAGTGATGGCGTGACTTGCACAGTCATATCCAGTTTCATGTCAATGATGATTCTGAGGTCCCTGGCATGGGTGTGGGTCCAAGGTTGGCCGGGCACCAGATGGAGTCCCATGGTAAGTTGTTCCTGCTGAAAATCACTACTTCTGTCTTGTCAGTGTTTAGCTTGAGATAGTTGACTTCTTCCAGTTGGCGACTTCAGTCATTCAGTCTGTGAACTTTTTTATGTATTGTGGTTCTTGTCTGAGAGGGAGATTTTGAGTTGCGTGTCATTGGCATAGGGGATGATGTTGATGTTGTGGTTGTGGATGACCTTGGCTAGAAGGATCATGTAACCATTGAAGAGGGTAGGACTGAGGCACTCCACAGATACGTTTGTAAGTTTCTGATGAGTATGGGGCAAGGCTGACAGGTTATGTTCTGCCTGTCAGGAAGGAGCAGATTTAGTGGCGAGTGGGTCCTTGGATGCAAGTCTCCTGCACGCATCAGATAAGGATGGGTTTGCAAACCCTGTCAAATGCTGCAGGGAGGTCCAGAAGAATGAGGTCCGTCATGTCTCCTCTGTCCAGTATCATACGTATGTCATCTGTAACGGTGATGAGTGCTCTTTCTGTGCTGTGGTACTTTGTGGTGATACGTGGCATGCATAGGTTTTCACTGTGTTCAGTGGTTGCCTCCAGGTGCTAAATACAGGGCTGGTGGCAAATTTGGAATAAATCAAGCAGTAATAGTGTTGTGTGGCTCTTGTCTTTTGGTGTAGAAGCTTTGTCCCGTGAGGGATAGCTCAGGTGTTTAGATCAGAACCTCTAGGTATACTGAGAGACAGCGTGGCTATATGAATGCTGTATAAAAAAAATGTGTGTAACCTGAAGCACACCTCTGCTGCCTAAAGCAAGAACCACTATGATCAGTTTCTCATAGTGCAAACAGATGTAGAAATTGCTGGAAGGGTGTCTATGGAGAGGCAGAACAGTGTAACAGCAGCACTGCCCTGTTACACTGCCCTTATATGATGTTCTAATTAGTGTAGTTTGGCAGCAAAGTACTTGTGAACCCTAACTCTGCTGTCAAACTAAACTAAAGGCTGTCAAATGCAGCATAACTCTGAGCATAATAGGTAACCAATACAAAAGCATTACACAAGGAAAACACACTTCTTTGTGAGAAACAAGTTCATGTGTTTCAATGCGTACATCAAACTTTTTCCTGCAATTAGTCAAAAGACATTTAGGAACCATCTTTATAGAGACTGTAGTCATTCTCTCAGAAGATGTTCTGAAGAACTTAGTAAAAAATTACACATTTTATCAAGCAACTTTCCCATTCAAGATTTATCACTAATACATTTTAGTGGTTTTGATACTGTATGTGCTGTGGGCCTTAGAAGTGGATTGAAAGCTGGCTGTTATAATGCATGCTATTACAACACACACTTTTTGTTATTCTTTGGAGTGACTTAGATACAAGACAAAGCACCTGCTTGGTGGCTTACTGCATTGATGAAGTTCAATCATGCATTACATATGAGAACTGCTCAATGTGGGGTACTAACAGCAATTATGTTATCCTTAAGATAGTGCAGATTCATGACAGGGCAAATAACATGTTATAATATTGTCAACTGAGCAGTATTCCGTGTATTTCAGGAGGAATGAACGATGAATCAGGAATCACACCTGTCACTTAATAGTCATGCTCCCCAACCCTGTGTGTTAATCCACTAAGCTCAGTTTTTTTAGACCTGTGCATGAGTGCTGCTTCTAACAAGCATATGTTGAAACATCCTGATGAGCAGATTGTAAACATACCTTTGGCTAACAATCGGGGAAGAGCACTGTTCTATACATGCAATAATAAATAAGTAATGAGCACTTTATCCTGCCAGTAAGGAATTGTCCGAGAAACGGAAAAAAGGGCCAACATTTTGAAATAACTTGGCAAAAACTTGTTTAATGTGCTTTGTACTGACATCTGTTCAACCTGCTTGTTACTTAATTTCTCTCAACCCATCCTTTAAAGTTCTGTGTAAGTAGTCTATAAATGTCAAATCCACACAATCACGTTTGTTCTAATACTATTGGGTTTGTCCAATGTGTTTAAAATACACAGTTTGTTACTATTGTGTCGTATTGGCTCTGAGGATCAGTCCGCTCCCAATCTATGTCAGGACCGGAGGCTCCGATTATGCTTCTCATTTCTTTACTGATATCTTCTCAGCAGCCAATAAAAGTAAAGTAACCAAAAATACTACAATACCCATGAATACACTTCAGGTCACATGACCAACCACAGAGAGTATCCCCCATATAACCTCCAATCAAGGTGACAGTGTCCTCTTTCTTTGCTGCTCCGCAGCCAGTTAAGTGCATCCCCATTTACTTTGTTTGTTAGTCTGACTGACGTTGGTTTTAGGGTATATATATATATTTGATATATTTGATATTGATAGTTTAATGGTGTTCTTGGATACTGCCTTCTATCGCTTATGCTTTGCAGCGCGAGTTTATAATCTGGCAGTTTTTGCTGATGCGCATTTATTCCTCAATCCCGTGCAGGTTTATGAGTCTTTGTTTATTGTAGTCGCGCCAGTAACGCTCGTGCTTTGGGAGCGCTCTGCCTCCCTGATCGGGCGCATTGCGCCCGTGTTGAGTCCTGGTGGAGAGGGAGAAAAAAGGGAGCGAGGACACGCATCGATCCGACGCGTAGTCCTCTTTCTGTGCCGATGTGCGGCCGGCACTGCGCATGCGCGGCGGCCATTTTGCCCGTTACACATCGTTATTCGGGCTTAAACGAGCGCGGGAGCAGCGCTTTCATTGCTCTTATTCCCACTTGCACGCTCCAGGCTCCAGGTGACGCCCTTTCATAATACTGAGTGGGGCTGAATAATTTCTGCATAGGCTCTGCCTAAAGTGGATCTGGCAAGCCCTCCCTCCACATTTAAAACATTCAGTTTGCATATAAGTGCATTGGCTTGCCTGGGGTTTCTCCACTCCCCCTTATTGAATATCAGTTAATACTGGTTACAGACCTGGCCTGTGTGAATTAACCCTTCGTGTGGGAGACAGGCAGTCCTCCTGTGGGAAAGTTTGTCACTACGATGTGCCATCATGTCTGAATACTATTTTGAGGAGGAACCCTCGGGGTCCATGGAGCAGGACCTAGTTGAGGCGCTTGACGCAGGAGTGCAGCACTCGGTTAATAGGGCCCTGGTGAGGGCCATTGAGCCACTGAAGCGCCATTTATGCACCTACGCCCAGCAGCTGGGCTGGCTCCCCAGCTCAGGCAGTCGCCCTGGCGCCAGTGGGAAAGGGACCAAGAATCCCCATGTGGCGGACTTCGCGAAGCTAGCCAAAGCGATGGCTAATGACCATGATTATGGCACTTCCAATAAGGAAGCAACCATCACTGAGTTACCTCAGGGGGATGGCGATGATACCTCCTCGGAACAGGCGTCTGATCAGGAGGAGGCCCCTAGACCCTCCAAAAAATCAAGGAAAGAGCGTTATGTAGACGCACCTTCCCAACCCAAACTCCTAACCTTCGAGCCAGCGGAGATAGTTCATCCCGATTCCACCGCCTGGCTTCCGCCTCCAGAAGTGGCAGAGTATGTTCAATCTCACCTTAGGCAGGCATTCGACAAAGATGTGAGGGCACGACTAAGGTCAGAGTGCCCAAGGCCTGACCTGGCAGGTAAAGTGGCAGAGATGCCGGAGGTGGATCCTTCCATGCTCACATACCTTAAAAAGTACTCCAAGGACCCTAAAAAGGGCATAGACCGGGCATGGAGATCATGCCAGGACAAGCTTTTCGACTTGACAGGTCCCCTCACTAAGATATTGGAGTTGGGCTTTCGAGCCAAGGAGTCCGCAATGGCTATTGATCCAGAGTAATTGATTGGCTGGGCGCAGAGGGCGGTCTGTCAGCTGGGAAACGCGAACTGCGCAATGTCCAGCGAGCGACGTCGCTCAATTCTTCTAAAACTCGATCCCAAATTGGCTGAGCTCTCTTCTTCTGAATCGGGTCCCCTAGCCCAGGGCCTGGTCTTCGGCCAACCCTTTCTCAAGGAGCTGACGAAGTTTGTCGCCACATTTAGTGGTTTGGATAAGGCTCAGGGATCCCTCAAACAAGCTTTCCGCCCGGTTTTCGGCAGGGCCGGGCGATACCTAGGGTGGTCGTTCGGCCGTGGTTACAACCAAGGCGCCCCGCGTGGTCAGTCCCAACAGCAACGAGGAGGCTACCAGGACTCCAATTACAATAATAACTCCTCCTTCTACTCGACCCGTCGAGCCAAAAACCGATTCCGGAAGGGCAGTTACGGAGGAAATCAGGGCGGTCAGCAAGATACCGGAAATTCAGGTGAGACTGATTCCCTCTACGGAAGTAATGTTGGGGGGCAGGATACAGTTTTTTATGCACACCTGGCACACAATCTCGCAGGATGCATGGATCTTAGAGACAGTGCAGGGGTACAAGCTAGAGCTTTACAATTCCCCCAATCAAGTTTTTCCTCCCCCCCAAATGTATTTTTCCCGACAAGATCAGGACTTTATCTCCGAAGAGATAGATTCTCTCCTAAAGAAAGGGGGCATAGTGGTCATGGACCCTCACCCCCGGGCTTCATCAGCAGCATCTTCCTAGTCGAGAAGAAGGGGGGTGGATCCAGGCTAGTTTTAAATCTAAAGGACTTCAATGGATGGGTAGTATATCAGCATTTCAAGATGGAGGGCATCCATCTCCTACGCGACCTCCTTCAGGAGGGGGACTGGATGGTCCGTCTGGATCTGAAAGATGCGTACCTGTCTGTTCCCATATACGCGCCACATCGGCGTTTTCTACAGTTCCACTGGCAGGGAGTTTGGTACGAATACAGAGTCCTTTCCATCGGCCTCTCGTCAGCACCTTGGTGCTTCACGAAACTCCTTCGGCCAGTAGTGGAATCATTGAGAGTGCGGGGAGTTTGTCTGATTATATACTTGGACGACATCATCATCATGGCTCGTTGTCCTCAACTAGTGATGGTCCATCTAGAATGGGCGATCATCCTTTTACAGAGTCTCGGATTTATTGTAAATCCACAAAAATTGATTTTAATTCCAACTTGATCGAGTTTTTGGGTTTTCTGAACGACTCACGGAGTTGTCAACTCCTCCTGCCAGCTCAGAAAATCAGGTCTATCAAGAGAGAGTTGAGGTTGATTTTCCACAAGCAGAGTGTGTCATTGAGATCTGTAGCCCGGATCGTAGAGCTGCTAGCCTCCTCAATTCAGGCGATCTTTCCGGGTCCCCTTCACTACCGGGTGCTCCAACGGCTCAAGATTCAGCATCTCCAGAAAGGCCTCGGGTACTCAGAACAGATTCCTCTCTCCGAGGAGGCGAGGTTGGAGATGTTGTGGTGGTTGGACCACATGGAGTCCTGGAACGGCCGAGCCCTCTTCAGTTCTACCCCGGATGTAGTGATAGAATCCGATGCCAGCTGGTGGGGTTGGGGAGCCCGCTGCGGCCAGATTTCCATGGGCAGCCGCTGGTCCCAGGAGGAACTTTCATTACATATCAATTGCCTGGAGCTTCTAGCAGGCTCCTTTGCGATCCGCTGCCTTTCACCCCGAAAGACGGACTATTGTATCCTGCTTCGCATGGACAACGTGTCAGTGGTACGCTATGTGAACAAACTAGGGGGAACAAAGTCCTGGATTCTAGCCGAGATTGCCAAGGATTTTTGGCACTTTTGTCTTCAAAACAGAATTTCGGTGATAGCGGAGTACCTTCCGGGCTGCAACAACGAGGTAGCCGATTGGCACTCCCGGCACCTGTGGGATTTCAGCGACTGGAGGTTCCATCCTTGGGTTTTCCAGTCGCTGAACCGTCTTTGGGGCCCCTGCCAGATAGACCATCACGCCTCAACAGGCAACTCCCAGCCTTTTACAGCTGGCGTCCGGATCCGGAGGCTCTTGCCACGGATGCGTTTCTACAGGACTGGCCGACATCCCTGTGCTATGCTTTCTCTCCGTTCATGATGATTCCCAGAGTTCTGGCACAAACCAGACATCATCGATCAGAGTTGATACTGATCACTCCACTCTGGAGAGCGCAGGCATGGTTCCCAGTACTTCTGGAGATGCTTTGTGCGGTGCCAATCCTTCTTCCACAGCGGTGGAACCTGTTGCTGGACCCTCTAAAAGCCCCGCATCCTTTGATAGAATCAGGGCAACTCCCTCTGGTAGCATGGCGGGTTTCAGGGACAGATGGAAGATCCCAGGCCTTTCAAGAGACGCTGACAGATTTATTAGCGAGGCATGGTCAACTAACACCCACAAGCGATACTCATCGGCTTGGAAACGATGGTGTAGTTAGTGCTCTCAATGGGAAGTGGATCCCATTAAAGCACATGTCTCCTTAATTGTGAACTTTCTAGCTTCCATCGCGGCTTGGGGCTTAGCCTATAGAACTGTAAATAACTTCCGGTCCGCCATCTCAGCAGGTCACGTGTCAGTGGATGGCAAACCGGCAGGAGAGCATCCTCTGGTATGTAAACTGCTCTGGGGTATCCGGATGGTCAAACCCCCTTGTCCCAAGTACTCAGAGTTATGGGATGTGTCTTCAGTCCTGAGGTTCTTGGAAGCCTGGCCTTCCAATAAGTATCTGTCAAGAAAACAGCTATCTGCTAAATTGACCATGCTACTCTGCCTAGTGTCATGCAAAAGGGTCTTTTGCAATTACAAAGCGGACTAAGTGTAATACCTCTTCAGTATCTTACCCAGCTTTCCCTAACAATCCTAAATTGTGTGTGGTACAGTGTTTAAGAGATTATGAGGTAAGTACTGCTGAGTTTCGAGCAGACATGAAGGGTCACTTGTTAATTGTGCTGCAAAAACCCTTTCGCCCAGTGACTCCAGCAACCTTGTCTAGATGGGTGCGTTGGCTCATGAGCGAAGCGGGTATTGATGTTTCAAAATTTAGAGCACATTCAGCTCGAGGGGCTATGGCGTCTAAGGCTTTCTCTGTAGGGGTCAGCCTCGCAGACATTATGAATGCAGCTGATTGGTCAACTGAGACTATGTTTAAATCCTTTTACTATAAGCCTATTGTGGATGTTGCATCAGTAGTGGTGGCTAAGCTTTAAACAAGCATAATCGGAGCCTCCGGTCCTGGCTTAGAATTAAAAATTTGCAAACATTCGTGACAAGAATTTTCAATTCTATTAAGGACACGGAGGCGAGGATTATCCCACCCAAAGGACATGTATTTTGCATTGTAAATTGCATTCTATGGTTATTTAAGTATCTTCATACTGCATACATGTTCTTATGTTTTCCCTTCCCTTTCTGATGTATTGGTGAGATATCGGAGGGCGAACGGTGTTACGGTCTTATTCTTTTTAATTTCAGGTGCTGATCTCAAGTAGAGCATGATGGTCTACATTAATGGAGGGTCTTCGCGTTCCCACAGATGTTAATGCGACGCGTTGGTTCAGGAACAAGGAGCCCTGTTGGGCTGAAAGTTGTCTCTGCTAGAGGAGGTTATTCTACGTTAAGGATGGTTCTTCAAGATCAAGTTGTTGTTTATGGACTTAACTGTTTGAGGATTTGCCAAAGAAAGAGGACACTGTCACCTTGATTGGAGGTTATATAGGGGACACTCTCTATGATTGGTCATGTGACCTGAAGTGTATTCATGGGTATTGTAGTATTTTTGGTTACTTTACTTTTATTGGCTGCTGAGAAAATATCAGTAAAGAAATGAGAAGCATAATCCTCGCCTCCGTGTCCTTAATAGAATTGAAAATTCTTGTCACGAATGTTTACAAATTTTTAATTGTTTGAAGTATTAGCTCCGCCTCCATTGGTTGGTGTGCCAGCCCCCTCCAAAGGTCCGGTCTAGTTGCGCCCTCTGGTGACTACAAGGGAGTATGCTTATTAAAGCGCATGCGCCCTACCTAGGCCCGCTATCTGCTGCAGCTGACCTTCAGATAGGAAATGCTGCTCTAAAGATGGCGCCTCTTCCCTCCAGAAAGAAGCCTTTTGGGATCAGACTGCCCTCAGCTACCAGTCGAAGTGCAAAGCCACCTAATTTCTTCCTGACTGGCTGCTTGTGCTGCCACAGAAATAATCAATGGTCTTTGAGCACACAAGACGCTGAAAGCTGGGCCGAAAGTCTGGCCCATGTTAACATGAGATTGGAAAACTTAATACAGCACGCTAGATAATTATAAAAATTGATTGCTTGTGTGCACGTAGAGCAGGAGCCACTATAAAAATGTGTGTAGCATGGAGCCGAAGATCAAGCTAGTGGAGCAGCGGAAGGTTCAATGACCGTTTGAGGTTTGCAGAGCAAAATAATACTGCTTTGGAACGGAAATGTGATTTTCGAAAGAATGTCTATGAATGCATTCGCTCGGAACGGCTGTTGGAAAGAACCAGCGGTACAGTATTTGCCAGCATACCAAGGAGTTTTAAGGACTAGTTGAGATTGTCAGTTCTGCACAAATGTGAAAATACCACATTTTAATTCTCATCAGAATATATATGTTAGGCTTTTTTTTTTACAAAGTATGGTGCAAAGGAGAAGAATGGTGCAAGTGCAAATAGCCAGACTTAAAATAGAGCACTTTTTAAAAATTCACAACTAAGTTCCACAATTAGCCGAATGTTCAGATCGCCTTAATATAAAAGCCCTTGAGTTGGTGACTGCACACGCCGTGAGAAGTCTAGTGAGGGCACAACTGTTATGGTGCATAGCACTAACGGCCGGAAGGAACAGCTTTTCCGAGGCACTAATCAGGCTGGGCCCCTCATATTAAGGCAAGGGCACATTGGTTGATAACAAAAAATGCATACCAAAGTAACTCATACACAAGTCTTCCATTTCTTACCCTGATAATTGTTATGGGGAGACAAAAGCCATTGCAGGGGCGTGCAAAAGAACACCGAGCAATGAGTATAAGGAGTGGGCATGTTGACGAAAATCATATGGCACAATTGTCCCTCTCTAAGGCATGTCTGCTGATTAAGAACGAAATACCGTATACAAACTACTACTTGCAATGCTAGCAGGTCTGGCGCTGACTGTCCACCTTTTTGCTTTTTCAAGGATTTTTTTTGTTTTATTATGTAAAACTTTATTATTGGAGAAGCTGCCAGTTCATAGGCAATGTTTAAAAAAAAGGCTAAAAGTAGTGGTTTTGAAAAAAAAAAGTATGAATTGCCCTAGAATTCCTGGCACGAAAAGTAACTGTTTTGTGTGTGGCTGTTCTCTTTGTGAAAGAGCGGAATCCAGCCACAGCCAATGATGGACATAGGCTGCTTCATTTCCCCATGCTGTATGCTTGAGTGGGTGGAGTAAAAATGTGATTGACAAAACAATGGATCAATGGATAAAGAGGGATGACTAAAAGCCCTTATAAATAAATCTATATGTATATATCTAATTTTAGTAAAAATCCAAAGGTCTTGGCTAACACCAGGCCTAAAAAATGTAAACGATTGGAGGAAATTCAAATGAACTGAACATTTAAATTTTTTTTTAAATTACAAAATCTTGATTTAGAATAGTAAAGCTTTAGAAATTGAGTTGTTGGTTATCTGGAGTGTGAGCTCCGGTCAGGAAGCATCCACAATCCTTTGCAAGGAGAACCACAAAAAAAAATCACTAAATTAACCTGTGCTTAATCCTGGGTAGCTTGGCACAAAAAGCAGTCAGGCTTAACTTAGAGGCAATGTGTAAAGTATTTATGCAGCACACAAAAACGAATAAAGGGAAAACACAACACAAGAAAAATCCCAAGCAATTTAGAAAAATAGAGTGCATTTTAATAAATTATTTGACACCAAATCAGCAAAAATCCAATCAGTGGAGTCAGAGTTATGAATTTTTAAAGATATTAGTGAAAATAAACACCAAAAAGAACAAAGTGCCAACTATGGATATCTGGTCATGCTGTACCACGTCAAAGTCACAAGCTCAGGCCGACCACGAAGGAGTGTAGGTTGGCTATAGTCACCAGGTTAGGCCCGCTGAAGTTTTACCTTCTCAAATAAGTGCTAAGAGTCCCGTTAGCACTGGAGGGGCTGCAAGGAGCAGCGAGAGTGTCATAGGAGGTTGCTAGCGTAGAGGGAAGAGCAGACCAGGCGTTCCAGGTGGGCGCTGCTGGAGCTTCACGTTGGCGGTCCCCCGCATGTGGTCGATGCTGTAGCACGAAGAGGCAGCTGCTGGAGTTTCGCATTGAACCGCGCTACGAGCTGCAAGGTCTCACTGCGAATGCGCCCGTTCGCTGTCGCAAACAGTCCAAAAGCTTGATTCCAGCTCTCTGAGCCACACCAAGGGTCCAGGACCTGAGGGGCACCACTTAGGGGTCAGGAACTCACTTCAGCTGGTTCCAGGTCCAGGTGCTTGGTGCAGGATGTTATGGAGCCTTTTATGTCCCTGAGGCTCAGATCAGGAGCCCAGCAGACTAGCCCTTGGAGTCACTCTGTTAGCCCTGGGTTCAAAATGAAGTTCCAGGTCTAGTTCTCTTCTCACACAGGCAAGAGGGCAGCAGGTCAGCACAGCAGGGCAGCAGCTCCTTCAGAGCAGCAGTCCCGCAGAGTGGCAGTCCTTTCAGCAACACAGCAGTCTTTCTTCCAGGCAGAGTATCTACAGGTCCAGAAGTGTAATAAAGAGCTGGTGGTGTCTTAGGTCCTCTTTTTATACCTTGGTGCCCTGGTTCTGGAAGGTGGGAGAAGCTTTAAAACAGTGGCTTTGAAGTGCAATCAAATTTTCTGACTCCCCTGCCCTGGCTCCAAGGTGGCTGCAGTGACTTTGTGAGGTTGTTAAACCATTTGTATAAATGCAGATCACAGACTATTCAGTTGCAAGTGGGGCTGTGCTCAGCTCTGCCCCCATCCTACCAGCAGCTGGCCGATTCAGGCACACACATAATCCCTCTATTGTGTGACTTTCTTGCAAGAATTCACAAAGTCTAACTGTTAGTTACATCCAGTCATGTGACTTTGGCCAAGCTACAGGCACAAAAGGGCTAAGAATAGGAAATGCTACGTTAATAAAAGTGGTATTGTCAAATTTGTAATGAAAAATCAGACTCTACCATTAAAGATGGTTGATCATTACAATTTCATAGACACCAAACTTGAAATAGCCACCTGCACCCATTTGAAAATTACAGCTAATTAAATGTAATAAGAAATCCCCAAAGTTATCCTATGGCAGGGGTTGGCCTCACAGTAGTAAAAATGAATGTAGGAGTTTTTCACTTACCAGGACATGGAAAACTTGAAAGTATATGTCCAACATTTGAATCACACAGCACCCTGCCCTAAGGGCTACCTAGGGTCTACCTTAGGTGTGATTTATAAGTAATATTAGGAGAGTTTAAGGCTTGGCAAGGGGATTTTAATGCCAAGTTGACATATGTTAAAACTGCATTCAGGATGAAATAGAAGGCCTGAGACATGTTTTAAGGTGTTACTTAAGTGGGTGGCACAATAAGTGGTCCAGGCCCAGTAGTAGCATTTAATTTCCATGCCCTGGGTATATGGTATACCACTCTACAGGGGGACTTAGAGGTAAATTAAATATGCCAATTGAGTATAAGCCAATATAACTATGTTTTAGGGGAGTGAGTACAAACACTTTAGCAGTGGTAAAGTGCACAGAGTCCAGAGGCCAACAAAAATAAGTTCAGAAAAATGGAGGAGGAGAGGCAAAATGTTTTGGGGAAGACCACCCTAAGGCTGACAGGTCTAACATAAAGCAAATGTTTATTATGAACAAATCAATTCCATATCTCACAAATGAAGACACTCGTTACTACCATTAAATGTTCAGGAGAACTCTCTGAGGCAGGCGCAAAGTTAGAGAAATGTTTTCATTGCTCCAAACATTTCACTCATTCCTTGTGTGCTGCACTGTACAGCACACAGAGAATGTGTAAAATGTTAAAATAATTGTAGACAATGACCATGAGTACTCAAAACAGATCCAGATTTCCACCTAAAACTGCAGACACAATGCAGCAGACCCCAGAGTAAATAGTAGGGATAAGAGCAATGCTGCAGGGTATATTTATCTTCTGTTCTGTTCTGTACCTTTCTATCATTTATCTTCTGTAGTTCAAGTTCACTAATCTGTCCCAATCTGGAAGAAGGCACACAGACATTATGATGACGAGGACAACTACAACACCCATAAAGGCTCAACACTTGTGGGGCATATGCACGTCTAAAAGACAGGCTGAATTGCGACACATGATACAAAGCCCCAATTACAGAACATGATTGTAAACGTTAGCAACATACTCATACACCCACAAACAGCACTCACAAGTGCCTAAATAATCTTTTTATATCACGAGATCCGAATGATCATCCTACAACATTTAATGCCACTACTGGTGCACAGTTCCCTATCCTGTAAGAACCCTAATCACTATTTCATTAAGTACAAAACAGGAGGCTAACAGTGCTTTTTTTCATACTGAACCTCCGGTCACTAACTCATACACAATAATTTTTTCAGCCCAGTTTATAAGGTGATGTGGCCCCACACAATAACACTTTGTGACTAACATATGTCTTCACATTTTGCACAACAAGTGACTGGCACATTTTACTTGAATATCTACATTCACAGCAGTCATGGAAATTGAACCTTCTAGCATCCCAAACAGTGCCATTTTTCTATGTTCAAAGACAAACAATGGTTGTTTTTGGTTTATACGTGGACATTCACGAATGATCAGAGCAGAACAAGCTTGTCCCAGCTGAGGTAGAAGAAAGTCTGCCTTCCCACCACACCAATCCCACCTTCACATGGCCAGCTGTAGCGTTGGTAACCCCCGATGCGACAGTCTTTTTTGACACCCCTCCAATGATGACCTTTTCCACGGATTCCCTCACTACTACCCTCCAATAGTGCCCCTCATCTGTTTATAGCCCCTCTTTTACATGCATTTCATTTGTTTTATAGCACTACTCATACCAGTGTAGTGTGTCTGAGCAATTTACATCACAGTGGATAAATTATGGCAATGTAGCCAGTGTGTACTCGAGGTTATAACTAGATGAACTTGCTAGTATGATGATTTATAACAGTGTGCATCCATGCCGATACGCTGTGTCCTAAGGCGTCAGTAGTAAAGCTAAAAGGAGTGCTGGAAGGGAAACCCTCCCTGCTGGCAGGAGCATGTATCCGGTAACTTATAGTTGTCAGTTGCTTAAACTGAACCTTCAATAAGTTCATACACTTTAAGTGGATGTAGATATCACTTCTTTTTAATTGTCAATTATGATAACTGAGGACATCGTGATAAAACTGTGATTCTTCGTGTGCCAAATCATACTTGTTTGATTAACGCATTTACATATCCCAATGCATTTCGGGTCGGAACATGACCCTTCCTCAGGGGTCACTTCATGAAAGTTCTAAAGGAATGGAAAATGAAACAGTAGGCATTTCAAGAAGCAATCTATCACTTATTACTGGCTAAACAAATAATGGTGACGTCTTCCTAATAATGCAAATCGTGCGTGATGTTATGGCGAATAGTGGACAAGAAAACAGTGCTCATCGAAATAAAAGATCGTGCCGATTGAACCAATCACTGTGAATACGTCAGATTCAAAGAAGATAAAACGATGAGTGCTCATGTGTAAAAAAACAATGCTTACGCCGTAATCGTCAAAGCAACGAGCTGCTTAAAATATAATTGCGTTTATACATGCGTTGACTTATCATTATTAAGGTGCTTGCGTGTGACTCATAGTCAAATAAAAGATACAATCATGGCTGTGTGTAGCGCGTATTGATATAAACTCATAGTTCATATACTCATGCAATGCAACCGTGCAGGATAGAGAAAAACTAAAAAAAAGCGCAAAAAGCCCGGAGCTTACAGAGATGATGCCGTCAGCCTGGATGCTTTACCAGGAGTGTTAGTCACGCAACGTGATTCGGGTTAAAGGTTAAATAGGCGTCGCGCTCCCGGCCGTATTATTAGGAAGACGTCACCATTATTTGTTTAGCCAGTAATAAGTGATAGATTGCTTCTTGAAACGCCTCCTGTTTCATTTTCCATTACTTTAGAACTTTCATGAAGTGACCCCTGAGGAAGGGTCATGTTCCGACCCGAAATGTATTGGGATATGTAAATGCGTTAATCAAACAAGTATGATTTGGCACACGAAGAATCACAGTTTTATCACGATGTCCTCAGTTATCATAAATGACAATTAAAAAGAAGTGATATCTACATCCACTTAAAGTGTATGAACTTATTGAAGATTCAGTTTAAGCAACTGACAACTATACGTTACCGGATAAAATCAATTATCATGAAGCATTGGTCAATCATCCAAACAGAACCTGACTTTCTACAGCTGTTTCCGCAACGTCCGACCTTTGCGTTTCAGCGTTCAAACAACTTTAAAGAATTATTATCTAAGAGACAGGAGTCAGTGTCACAAGCACACAAAGGCATGCAAAAATGTATGAATTGTGTACACTGCAACAACGTGATAATTGGAAATTAATTTGTGCATCCCACTAAAGGTACTATCATAAAGCTTCAGCATTTCAGCACATGTGACACTTGCAACGTAATATATGCCTTAAAATGCGCATGTGGAAAAATCTACGTGGGTAAGACAGAAAGAAAAGTAAAAGTGCGTGTGGGGGAGCACAAAAGCAATATCAGGAATCGCAACACAAAATCTACTGTCGCTACACATTGGATTGAAGCTAGACACAACATCTCACAACTTTGCTTCACTATCTTGGAGGCACTTAAACCTAAGCTGGGCACTGATCCTCAAAAGATGTTGGCAAGATCCGAATTCTTTTGGACCAAAAAATTACAGGCCATGCAACCGCATGGGATGAACGATAGACTGGAATATAATTGCTTCCTATAGCTTCATTTACAATAAGGAAGTCCCTGGTTATGTCTGACGAAACCATATATTTTGGTTATTTTAGTATTTATGACATTATATTGGATTTTATTTCTTACTTACAGCTAGTTAGCTTGACATTTTAATTTTTGATTTTGACATCAACGTATAAGCAACACTCCCCGTTTATAGGCGCTTTCCTTGTAAATGTCCGTTTTTTCTAACACGCTTGTTTTTCACACAAGGTTTTCAAATAACTTTATCACTGACGTCTGTTCATGAGTGAGCACTTTTCCTTTAATACGGCTGGGAGCGCGACGCCTATTTAACCTTTAACCCGATTCACGTTGCGTGACTAGCACTTCTGGTAAAGCATCCAGGCTGACGGCATCATCTCGGTAAGCTCCGGGCTTTTTGGGCTTTTTTTAGTTTTTCTCTATCCTGCACGGTTGCATTGCATGAGTATATGAACTATGAGTTTATATCAATACGCGCTACATGCGGCCACGATTGTATCTTTTATTTGACTATGAGTCACATGTGAGCACCTTAATAATGATAAGTCAACGCATGTATACACACGTTTATATTTTAAGCAGCACGTTGCTATGACGATTACGGCGTAAGCATTGTTTTTTTACACATGAGCACTCATCGTTTTATCTTCTTTGAATCTGACGTATTCACGGTGATTGGTTCAATCGGCACGATCTTTTATTTCGATGAGCACTGTTTTCTTGTCCACAATTCGCCATAACATCACGCACGATTTTCATTTTTAGGAAGACGTCACCATTATTTGTTTAGCCAGTAATAAGTGATAGATTGCTTCTTGAAACGCCTCCTGTTTCATTTTCCATTCCTATAGAACTTTCATGAAGTAAACCCTGAGGAAGGGTCATGTTCCGACCCGAAATGCATTGGGATATGTAAATGCGTTAATCAAACAAGTATGATTTGGCACACGAAGAATCACAGTTTTATCACAGTGTCCTCAGTTATCATAATTGACAATTAAAAAGAAGTCATATCTACATCCACTTAAAGTGTATGAACTTATTGAAGATTCAGTTTAAGCAACTGACAACTATACGTTACCGGATACGTGCTCCTGCCAGCAGGGAGGGTTTCCCTTCCAGCACTCCTGTTAGCAATTTACATCACAATCAATCAATCAATCAATCACAGAATTTGTAGAGCGCACTACTTACCCTCGAGGGTCTCAAGGCGCTGGGGAGAGGGAAGGGGGGGGGATGCTGCTACTGGTCGAACAGCCAGGTCTTGAGTAGCCTCCTGAAGGTCAGCAGGTCTTGGGTCTGTCGTAGGCTTAGTGGAAGGGTGTTCCAGGTCTTGGCGGCGAGGTGTGAGAAGGATCTGCCGCCGGTGGTTGTTCTTCGAATGCGAGGGACGGTGGCGAGGGAGAGGTCGGCGGAGCGGAGCTGGCGGTTGGGGACGTAGAAGAAGAGTCGTCTGTTGAGGTAGGCTGGGCCAGTTTTGTGGAGTGCCTTGTGTGCGTGGATGAGGAGTTTGAAGGTGATCCTCCTGTCGATGGGGAGCCAGTGCAGGTTCCTCAAGTGGGGGTGATGTGGCTGTGGCGTGGTACGTCGAGGATCAGGCGTGCGGAGGCGTTTTGTATGCGTTGCAGTCGCTTGATGAGCTTGGCCGGGGCTCCCGCGTAAGGGCGTTCCCATAGTCCAGTCTGCTACTGACGAGGGCCTGGGTGACTGTTCTTCTTGTGTCTGTCGGGATCCACCTGTAGATCTTGCGAAGCATGCGGAGGGTGTTGAAGCAGGAGGAGGAGACTGCGTTGACTTGCTTGGCCATGGAGAGCGTTGAGTCGAGGATGACTCCCAGGTTGCGTGCGTGGTCGGTGGGTGTCGGGGCTGCTCCCAGCGTCGTTGGCCACCAGGAGTCACACACATTATACATAGACAATGAATAATACACGTGTAAATCAATCTATAGGAAATGTTACATAAGAAATGAGGATTACAGATGTAGTAATCACGTCAAAAACAAAAAACACGTACAAAACACTGCGTCTACAAGAGAGCAAACAGGAAAGAGTGCTAGTGGAGTGTCCCTTTTAAAGGACGATTTCCCTCACCTATCCGAAGGTGGCATGCTTCATCATAGGGTATCCTCCTCGCATTATGAACCTAGCTATGATGAGGGCTGCAGCCCCCTCTCTGAGAGGGAGGAGCTCAGGGATGTTTTGAGAAGAGAGGTATGCTTATTACCTTAGATGAACTAAGCATGGTGAGGGGTGCAGAGTAAAAGTGAAAATGTGAAAAAAGGGGATAAAACTAGCTCCAGAGTACACAATAAACGTTATTAGGGCGTCCCTGGACTAGGATTAAAAACCAAGGTAGAACAGGAGGGAACGTGTCATAGAGAGAATAATAGGTCAACATGTTTCTTTCTAATACCCTCAACAGAGGTGTGGCGGCCTTCTTCAGGACCTTATATGGAAGCTTCTGCAAGGTAGTGTGCAAGAAAAATATATAGATTCAGTGAAACAGCACAAGTTGTTATATACAGAGCCTCTACCTGCAATCTTTTGAAAGAGAAGAAGTTCTGGTGCCTGAGAATTACTATCACTCCAACATCTTACAATGGAAGCGCTACATTGATTACATTTAGTCATTTGGTGTGGTGATGTTGACTCTATCACTGCCTTTCATCAATGGCTTAACTCACGCAATCCATTCCTGAAATTCACTTGTGAACACAGCAAGGAGTGCCTTCCATCCTCTGGAGTCTTGGAGTCAGAACTGTACAAAAAACCCATGGCCCGGAATGCCCTACTTTCATATACGAGTTATCACCCAAGGTCTCTAAGAGACAATCATCCATTTGGACAGTTCCTGCGCTTACGACGGAATTGTTCAGATGTTCAAAAATACAAAACTCATGCAGCCAACTTATCTTCCCCACTGTTGGACTGCCAGTATCCATTATCATTGATATGCAAATCAGCTAAAAGAGCAAGAAACAATAACAGCAAGGCTCTTTAAGAAGCGTGTCCAGCAAAAGAGCCAACCAAGAAACTGGTTTTGGTAAACACTTTTTGCAGTGCATCTGGCCAGATTCAGAAATCTATCAATAAAAATTGCCATATTTTGAATGAAGGAACCCAGTCCTTGTCATGACCACTCTTCGCATTTAATCGGAGTGGTAATTTGAAAGACAAGCTAGTGCATACCAGACCGAGGACCACCAATGTGAACAAACAAAACACCCTTTGGGGCTTACCTCCTGTGAAAGGACATTTTCCATGTGGCTCATGCGGAGTATGTGTACAGACGTCCCACTCTACGCATATTGATATTGGTACCGCAATGCCCTGGGAACAGAGACAACACACAAATTGCAATAGTGAACGAGTGATCTTTTTGATCTCTTGCCCCTGTGGGTTGAAGTACGTTGGGATGATGACACGTAAGGTTAAAACATGGATAATGGAGCAAAAGAGTACCAGCAGGTGTAACAAACAAGCCACGAAATTGACTACACACTTCCTAGAGAAGAGTCATCAGGCAGACGATCTGACATGGAGTGTACTTGACAAACCTACATTCCACACTTTGTCTCCAATGTGACACATTACCTGTTTAGGAGAGAGCAAAGATAGGTCTTTCGACTGCGGAGTGATAAACAGGGATTGAACGATGACATCGCTTGGTCTGCTATCTCATAGATACTCACAACTTAGCGACAACGAGGTACTACCTAGGAGTTTATAGACCTCCACTATCTGCCATGACATGTCATCTCCTTATTATACTCTACAGGTCACAAGAAGACCTGGGAGACAAAACATTACAATTTATTAATCTTTCTTTACTACTGATGATGTCTTTGGCCCCTTATATTTGATGACAAGTGTTTGGAATACGCAGTTTGTTTTACTTGCCACATTAATTTAAACATGTCTTGGCAATAGAGCACAGGCTGGTTGGATTGGGCAATATGTTACTTTTGGTTCGACATCACTGACTGACAGTGCGTGGGACTATATTTCCCAGCACTCTTGTTGTCTTTATTTATTTGGCTTCAGGGTACTTCCATTTTTATTGTCTTCAGCGTACCAGCCCACATGCACCTGAGGGACTACATTTACCATCTTTTCTTTAGTCCTCTATTAGCCCTTTGAAGGCGGCATGTGACACGCCGTCACGTCTTTCAAACACCACTCAATTTACAAGGCTCTTTAAAATGGACTTGCCCACCCGCCGCAGGATATGCCTTTCAATGGCGCGATGAGTGGCCATGTCCTCACTTCTTTTAAGGTATGTGACCATGATTGAGATTGCCTCTGATGTGTGTGGGAGCCTAAAGGTTTGCCGCTTCACTCAACCTGACAAATTGAGTTAAGGCGGTATATTGTGTCCGCTGCCACGTTCTCCCGTATTGTAGCTGAGAGTGGCTAATAGCATATCGCTGCCGTATTGACAAATTAAGATAAGGTGGCATATTCCTGTCCACGTTCTCCCGTATTATAGCTTAGAGTGGTCAATAGTGTATCGCTACCGTATTCATCCCATTGGTTTTAGATCCAGCACACTTAGGGTCTGCTGGATTCATGGCACATGATTGGGACATTTAGAAAGAGAATGGCTAATAAAGTTTGTCCTGCATGATTCACTTTACTGATTTTGATCAAGTATACTTGGGGCTGCAACATTCATGAGACCTGATTGTTACTGTTAAACGGGAGGTCTCCACTAGGTTCCTTCCGCTTGCAACAGGCATATTTGTTTTAACACAAGGGTGGAACATGCATCCAGGATTGCCTGGTTATACCACCACTGTGGTATATAGGAATTTGGGGTGTTGATAAGAAGCATTGTTAACTTTTGAGTCGCTTCATTGACCCTTTACTCCCTTGACAAATTGATTTGTTTGTGTCTTTTCATTGTGATAATGGACTTGATGACCCCTTGAGCTCTGCGCCAGGGTTAAAGTTAAGGCATGATACCTAACGTCTGTGGGTAAGTTTATGCACCTTTTTTGAAAGCACAATGCTGCGTTCCTATGAGTCATTTCAACTTGTTAATACACATGGTTGAGGTTTTTAGTTACTGATAGTTATGGTAGCCCTAATTTAGTACCAGGATCCAACACAAGTCCTGCAACTAACACATTTTAGAATGAGTTCTAGAGTGTGTCTTACTAAAGAAAATTCAAGTTGATGTCGCTTTGAAACATGTTGCTTCTTTCAGGTAAGCTACCAGTGGATCCTTGATAATGGATACTACCACTCCTACCACTTGTTCTGCATATAACAACTTATTTTGTTTCACTGAATCTATATATTTTTCTTGCACACAACCTAGCAGAAGCTTCATGTAAGGTCCTAAAGAAGACTGCCACACCTCTGTCAATGGTATTAGGCTGAAACATGTCGACCAATTATTCACTCTATGGCAGGTTGAATTCCCTCCTGTTCTAGCTTGGTTTTTAATCCTAGTCCAAGGATGCCCCAATAAAGTTTATTGTGTACTCTGGAGCTAGTTTTATCCTCTTTTTTCACATTTCAACTGTTACTCTGCACCCCTCACCACACATAGTTCATCTAATGTAATAAGTATACCTCTCTTCTTAAAACATCCCTATTGCTCCTCCCTCTCAGAGAGGGGGTTGTAGCACGCATCATGACTAGGTTCATAATGTGAGGAGGTTACCCTGTGATGAAGCATGCCACCTTCGGGTGGGTGAGGGAAACTGTCCTATAAAAGCGACACTCCACTAGCACTCTTTCCTGTTTGCTCTTTTGTAGAGCCAGGGGTTCGTTTGTGTTTATGAATATTGATTAGTGGAGCAATCCCTGCAGGTCTTTAAATCTCCTCTTTTGCTCCCTGTGTTTTGATTGGCAGGAATCACGTCATCCATATTAGTAGGCAGTACATTTTAAGAGTATTTTGTTTGGAGAATCGCAAACACAGGATATCCAGAGTAGCAAAGTGAATGGAGTTTGCTTTACTAATAAGAATGTATTTCTACCCAAACTAACCCTTCTTAGAAACATTAGGTTAATGAAAAACAATGAAAAGAACATAGGGCCATATTTACAATGCCCCTGTAGCACTTTTATGCCTCCGGAGCATCACTTTTGTGACACTCCGCAGGATCAGTGTGCCGGCCCATATGTACAAGGCCACGCAAAGCCACCCTGCGTGGCTTTCCATGGCCTTGTAAATATAGAGTAAGGCAATGCCTTACTCTGCGTGGAAGGGGCATTCCATGGGTGTTGCTGTGGGTGTGCCCACGCAACACCCATGGTTTTTGACACTGCTCCAGATTTACAAGATTGCGTATATCTGGGGAAGCACCAACACTAACGCCTTCCCAAAGCAGGCGTAATGAGGAGAAATGTTTACATTACATTGCATTCTGTAACACACACAGAATGAGGAAAACACCTCCTTTGATTGTTTTTGTGTAGGAAGGGGCCCCTTTCTGCACAAAAACAATCATTCTAACAACACAGACACCCTTGCACCATGGTGCAAGGGTGCCTGTGTTGGCGCACAGTTGCAGTTTGTGCACTGACACTGCAGAAAAGACAGGAATACGCTGTATCCTAGATATGGTGCATTCCTACCCTTTTTTGTTTGACGTAGGGCAGCGCAGCTAGACGCCAAAATATTGTAAATATGCCCCATAATGTTCTAACCCAGCATGCAGTTTACATGCAGCTCTTTGATGACAGTTCATAGGTCACTGTGCTATATAAGGATTGTAACTTATGAACTGCAAGAAACAAAAAGATCTCAGTGATAAAAGCAGTAACCTACGGAGCCATACACATAAAATACAGTTCTTTGATCTGCATGTTACACTTTCTTTGCAGCAGGCATATTAACTGTCTGCACTACTTTATGAGGAGTGAAAACTGCCACTAGACAAAACTCATCTCCCTCCAGCAGGAACATTAATCACTAGAGTTATCTTGCCATTTTTATTGTTTCCTGTAATATGTTGGACACACAAGGAACTTTGCATCAGGTGCTTTTAAACCCATAGGTTATTTCTCAACACAGTGCCCAACCCTGACTCCCCGACAGGGGCGTTGCTTCAGGGGGATGTTTGGGGTGTTACACCCCCCTAATAAATGTATTTTGTGTTAAATAGTTGGTTGCATGTGCTTTCAGTCAGTTATGGTGAGGTATCTGTCGGATTTCATCAGGATGTTTTACATACACAGACCAAAACGCACACACCCTCTCTCCCTCACTGAGGGGCATATTCACAAGGGAATGGCGAAGTGTGGCATTAAGCAAACATTGCTAACGCCACGCTCCGCCATTCTGAAAATGCAGGGATGCGCCATATTCACAAGAATGCGTACACCCCTGCGTTTCCCATAGCACTGGAGCTAAATCTAGCTGCTTAGTGCAAACGCAGGCACCCTTGCACCATAGTGCAAGGGTGCCTGCATTGGGGTTAATGATTGTTTATGTGCAGGAAGGTGCCCCTTCCTGCACATAAACAATCCGGAATGGAGAAATTGTAACTTCTATGTGTGCTGCTGCATTGTGCAGCACACATAGAAGTTACAACTCGTCATTTCTAAAATTATTGTTTATGTGCAGGAAGGGACACCTTCCTGCACATAAACAATCATGCATGGCGTTTTGCTGTTTTTATGAGTGCTGCACAATGCAGCACACATAGAAACAGCAAAAGCGAGGAGAAATAAAGTATTTCTCCTCTTTGCGCCATGTTAAGACCAGGTTTTTTTGTCTTCATTTTGGCGCTGCCTCATTTACGCCAAAATCAATGGGTGTTGCAGCAGAACGTCCACAGCAACACCCATTGCCCACCCCTTTCACTCTAAGTATAGCATGAAACAGTGCCTTATTTACAAGGCAGCGTTAAGCCACGTTGTGTCTTAACGGTGCCTTGTAAATAAGGCGAAGCTCGTATCGCCACAGGAACGTTGGAAAAAGTGACGTTCCTGTGTTGATAGGGGCTTGTAAAAAAGGCCAATAATTTCTTCCCATGCCTTTCTGAAAGGATTTATATATTTGCTGCTGAAATGCTAGGTGCCTGCATTACATTGGCTGTATAATTTAATGAAGGCTTGAATCACATTTCAGATCCACACATGCACATGTGTGTGCGCCCAAACACATACAGACATTGTTCATGCAAGGAGACACACAGCTCCACCAGGGAGCTGTCTGTCTACTTGCATGTTATGTGTAATTGTAACATTAATTGATGAGAATTAAAATGTTTGTGGAAATCCACCTTTACAACACAATTCCATCAGTTTTAGATACAAACCGTCCGAGACTTGGGAACTTGAAAATGAAAACACTGTCGGTGAAAGATATTGACACTGAGGAGGAGCTGAAATAGAGTTTGGAAGACAGGCAGTTCGCCCTCTCTATTTTGTGTAAGGCAGATCGTCTTGTTTCTGACATGCGGTGACCCCTCTGGCTATGACGTCAGAAACCCTACACCAATGGCCCGAAGGAATTGGGGCCATCGGTGTAGGTACATAACACTGTCCACCCTATTTAGAGTAGATTTCTAATATTATGTTTTTTAGTCCAGGACCGTTAGGGAAACCCTGACAGCCCGACCTGAAAAAACAGAAACATGACCCCCACACCCTTGGATAAAACTCGAAGGCGTGTCAGGGTCATTTGTTTTTTGTTAGCACTTTGGGAGAGTTTGTTTTCCAAACAAAAAAATTTTTGCAGAGTGGCTGCCTGAAAAATGGCGGCTGCTCAGCAAACTTTCAGTGCCTTCAAAGAAGGCACAGAGGTCTCCATGGGTGTTGCTTCGGTGTTCCCACACAATACCCATGGATTTTGATGCATTCCCAGATTTAGCAAAAGTGGTAGACCTGGGAATGCGCCAAAATGCTACGCCTTATCAGATGAGGCGCAACAAGGAGAAATATTTTTATTTCTCCTCGTTTTATTCCTCTTTCTATGTGTGCTGCATTCTGTAGCACAAATAGAAAAAGGAAAATGCCTCAGGAGATTGTTTTTGTGCAGGAAGGTGTCCCTTCCTGTACAAAAACAATCCTCCTTACAACGCAGGCCACCTTGCTCCATGGTGTAAGGGTGCCTGCACTGGCGCTAGGCAGTCAAAATGGCACCAGCACAGGGACAAAGGGATGTATGACGATACATCGCAAACTAAAACAACGCATGCCTTTACATCGCTGTTTTTAGTTCGCATGTACCGTCACAACGCAAGTTTCAACAACGCAAACCATTACTCCGCATTTCCTTTGAAATGCATACAAAATCCCTTTACAACGCACCCAAATCCCCTGCATGCTTTTACATCGCAATTTGTCTTTCGAAATAACCCCCCTACACTAATACAGTACCCTACACAACAGTACCCTACAGTACAAAACAATAGACTACCCTAAAGCCTAAAACAGTACTCCCACCATGAACCTACCCCTACGCCCAGTCTGTCCCCTACACTGAATCACTACCCTACACTACGACCCCCTGACACGACCCTAAGCCCTAAACCGTAAAACAGTACCCTACACTACGACCCCCTGACACTACCCTAAACCCTAAGCCCTAAAACACTACCCTACACTATGACCCCCTGACACTACCCTAAACCCTAAGCCCTAAACCCTAAAACACTACCCTACCCTACGACCCCCTGACACTACCCTAAACCCTAAGCCCTAAACCCTAAAGCCTAAAACACTGTCCCTTACCTCTCTTTCCTCGTGGTTCCTCGCTCCTGGTTCCGGTTCCAGTGTCGTCTCTTCCTCGTCTCTGTCCCGGCGCACGTCCGTCCCGGCGGCCGTCCATTACATCACATGCGTTTTAAAAGCGCATGCGTTTTAAAAGCGCATGTGATGTAATGGGACGCGTCGTATTGTGTACGCGTTGCAACGTCGCATGCGTTGTAACGCATGCGACGTAACGCATGCGACGTAGCGGCATGCGATGTAACAGCCGCGATGTGATGGCTGTTCACCGGACAAAGGCAAGGTAGCTAACAAAGAAACCTCAGCTGACTTCACCATCACAAACCTTTATCCCTCCTTCCTCAGGCCTCTGGTTTGTCTACATCTGAAGACCCACATTATATAGGGTGGTCCTGTCAGAGACATAATTACTCTCCTGGCATTGGCTTTTTGTAATGGTGTGCAAAATTCTTGTAATTCCCTTTTGCATAATTATGCTTTTTAAAAAAAAAAGACACAAAATTAAGCAAATTTGCTTGAAATTCAAATCTGACATTTTGTACTAGATTTTAGTGTGAAATGTATCTTTGCACTAATTTTAGACGCTAGCACGCGTTTGTGCTAAAAAAAAATGCCCCCAAAAACACACAAGTGCTGCGAAAAACAGCCCCTATTCTGTTCATTCGCATTGTTCCCATGCTCCTGTGAAAGGATTTTTACCCAAACTGAGTTATGTCAGAAATTACGGGAGAATTCACAGGCATAATGAAAATTTTGCCAGGGCCTAATATTTTGTCAAAAACACTTCCCTCAAGTTGGGATGAGAAATTTCTGCATAACAGACCAATCATAACAGCAGGCTTCTTTCAATAAGTCAGACAGTTTGCAATGCAGCGGCCTCTGCCTTCTCAGTAGGATGGGGTACCTCCCACTGGATTCCAAATCACTTCCAAATCTTGTGTTTAGAATTGTCTGTTGTACAAAGTTAGTGGTCAATTAAACACTTTCTACTTTGAGAAAATGTGAA
Organism: Calotriton arnoldi; assembly: GCA_963921515.1. Lineage (NCBI taxonomy): Eukaryota > Metazoa > Chordata > Amphibia > Caudata > Salamandridae > Calotriton > Calotriton arnoldi. Next base: position 597,597 of record CAWUFW010000161.1, read on the forward strand.
CTTTTATCAAAAATGTGCAAAAATTCTACAATTTAAGCTGTGGCTCTAATAAAAATGTCAAACCGGTCCAAGGACCCGATTTAAAGTCGAGTTGTCATGGAAAAGCCTCTGATTTCTGAGGAAAATGTTAAATTCAGAGGAGACTTCACCTGCAGAATTTCCCCACCTTACTATATGTAAATATTCCTTAGATTTAGCACTCCAAAAATCTAAAGATTTTCCCTTGCTGCCCAGCGTTAAATCAGACAATAGGAGGGGTCATTTACACCCTGGGGGCAGTGCACTATCTCACTGAGGTGGCGGAGGTTGCAAATACTTCCAGAGTACTTAAAGAAGTATGCCCTATTTTTTATAAACGTTCTCCTGCTGACACAGTGACACAGCTTGAGCACATTCAGCAAAAATATCAATGACGGGCCACATTAGGGAGGCCCAGTGATCAATGATTTTTTTCAGAAACTTACCTAAAAAAGGGGTGGAGAGCTTGTTTTTAAGAAAAAAAATCAATGTTCCTGATAAGTAGGGTGTTTTTTCAAAGTGCGTTGAGGTTCATTGATCATTTCTTCTGGTTTGGACCTCTGTACTTTGCAAGCCAGTCCCAGGCAGAAACAAACATTTGCAATGCAATAGATCTTGCATTACTGAAAGTTTGAGCTATTGGCGTTGCAAATATTAATGCAAAGCCAATAGCTCAAACTTTCAGTAATGCAACACCTATTGCATTGCAACACTACTTTGTAATGATGAAAGACACCGGTGGCAGTAAACATTAGATGTATGGCAGCAGAGCCACTTTCAAGAAACTACAGCAAAGCCCTAATCGCCCCACTGCCGCCATTGTGAAAGAGAAAGCAGAGTAATAGCCAGCTAATAAAAAAAGTTATGCCCATGGTGGCCCATGAAGCGGGCTCCATGCTAATTTGAAATAAAATCAGGCGCCTGCTAAAATATTAAGCATGGCGCCTGTGTTGTTAATATGAAAGCGGGAGCTGTGCTGAAACCTAAAGCGCGGCACCTGGGAACAGACAGGGATGAGGGTCTGCGAGCCGTTAGGACGCCATTGTTGAGTGTGTGTTGATTGATTTGGGTGAGCCCCGCATAACAAAAGAAATTTGCGGCTGCCATTCTCAAACCTGAAGCGCGCCTCTTGTTTGAAAAAAGAACATAAAGAGCGGCTTAAAACCGCGGTGCTTGGAAAAATATATATTATGGAATGAGCAGCGTAGATGGCTCGGCCGCCATTCTTGAAGCAAAAAACATAAGCTAAGATAAAGTGAGGCTGTGCTGCCTAAAAAACAAGTGGTTGCAAGTTGCAGGGAAAGCATGTTGTGCATGCAATAGGAGAAAGTAATTTAAGAAAATAGTGCTCACAGACTGTAAATAAAACATACTAAGTAACAACACGTAAGAGGGGCAGTCCTCATGGGAGGTTGCAAAAGGAGAAATGGAGGTACTAAGGAGGGACTACTAAGCCTATTCACAAACCAAAAGCCACCATTTACAAAGGACAGGAACAGGAGCCAATTGAAAAGATGGGCAGAAAATGAGAAGAGCTTCAAGTCCATACCTGAATACAGCATGTCTCGAAGAGACAGAGCAAGCACTGCCTAGGCGAGACCTAAAATAATTTACATCAGAATTATGTCTTAAATTGGGCAGGCCTTCCAACATACACAAACTGGCAGCCGAGTGGTGGGTGGGTCATTGGGCGAAGATTTCCCACAACAAAACGATCTGAAGGTCCCCCATCAGAAACATGGCCTTTTACCCTCCTGTATATGACATGGGGTCAGGAGCCTTGCCGATTTAGGATAGCGCTTCGGCTCTACCAAACCACCGTCTAGGCCTTGTTCCCTTTCTGAGAAATTATAGAGTGCTTCCTCATCCGCTCAGGCCTGGTGGGTGTCAAGAGAAACTTTAGAGAAAGTAAATAACACTAGCAAACTTCAATGGCACAGTGGTGGACAGTGCAATACAAGGGAATAAAGTGGTATGCAGTATACTCTCATTGCAAGAGACAGACTGGCCAAGATTTAAGGTATGACTCAACTAGGACACTCTGACAGGAGAGTGCCTCCCTTTGAGTGTTCCATGAATCTAAGAGGGGTTTGGGAAGCATGGTTGCATAGGCTTAACACCCCAACATTGATTGTGTTAGCAATTATTATTCTGCTCATTTGGAAAGAATGAGCAGCAGTCTGTAGTACTGCCGTCTGCATAAAGGATTGCATAGATTCTCCTTATGTCCCATTCGGGATCACTGGGCATACTGTGATTATGATCTTTTGGCGTACACACACATAGTTCTTTCCCCACCCTTATGGTCACATTTGTGATATGTAGATGCATATAAGCATAACCCAAATGCCTGCCACCTAGTTGTAATGAATGCTATGGCACAGGAAGCAACAAACTTCGAAACTTCGAAGAGGGCGCATTAGACAGAACGTGTTGCAAACATCCAGCATAGAACAAATAGGCCATAACATTGGTTAGCCCCCCTTATGTTAACAGTGCTTCCTACCAAAACATGCCACACTCTTAACATTCAACAGGACACAGCCCAGATACACTGTATAAGCCCTCATTATGAATGGCCTCTTAAATCCGATACTCGTAATTCCCAATTGGAATTATGAGATCTGCTATGGACTTTCACCCTTAGATTTTGGCTGCTTTAGGGTGAAAGTCTGGCCAAAATATTATGTTATGTGTATGTGTCAAGCGCACTATCACCTGCAAGGGTATCCTGGGGCTGAGCAGGTTTGTGTGCCTACCCTTTCTATAGTTGGTTGATTAATTGAAAATTCAGCTTCTTGCAGAATTCAGGAAGAGAAGAGGAGGCACAGATGTGGAGTGGGTGACCGTTCTATGCTTTAGGAGTGATGTAAAACCATGCCCGTCCTCCTGATCTGGTTCTGTGTATGTGTGGGATGCTTGTCAGGAGCAGTCATGCAGAGTGGAGATGTCTGGGTGGTTGATGGAAGGATATGAGACTGTTCATGTAAGTGAGGCCTAAGCTGTGTAGTGCCTTGAATATGTATGTGAGGATTTTGAAATGAGCATGTTTGTGTATCAGTAGCTGGTGGAGCTCCCTGAGGTGTGGTGTGATGTTAGCTCTGTGTGGGAGACTGAGGATGAGTCTAGCTGCTGAATTCTGGATGGTTTGTAGTTGTATAGCGAATTACTTGGTTGTCTCAGCATACAGGGTGTTCCCCTAGTCCAACTTGCTGTTGTCTAAGGCATGAGTTAGAATTTTTCTAGTGTTACTTGGGAGCCAATTGAAGATCTTGCTCTGCATCCTGATGTGGAAGCAGGATGCAGTGATGGGGTTGACTTGTGTGGTCATGTCCAGTTTGCTGTCGATGATTATTCTGAGGTTCCTGGTGTTGACGAAGATCACTACTTCTGTCTTGTCGGTGTTGAGCTTGAGAAAGTTAGCTTCCATCAGTCATGCAAGCGGAGAACTTGATTCTTGTGTTTGGGTTCTTGTCCAAGAGGGAGAGTATGAGTTGCAGGTTGTCGGCATAGGAGAGGATGTTAATGTTGAGAAAGCTCTGAGCCTGTTGTTTTCTCTTCTCTTCTGTCAGTGGACCTTTTATTAATTGCCAGAGAGGTAAGAGGGAGTTAGCATCACTTCAATTACCATCACACATGAACAAAGATAGTCATGCAATAAAGCCAGGAATACTAGATAAAGTTAAAGGGTTTTATTACAAACTCAGAAACAAACGGATATAGATGAGTCTCAGAAGTATGTTATAAAAATAAAGTATCACAAGTATAAATCTGAATCTCCTGATGAAATAAACAATAAAAAGCATACCAGAAACTCGGTGCAAAAGATGAGGAAGAGGAATGAAAAGTAAACTGCAAGATTATTTTTACTCCTGTCTAGTCATTAGTAGATCTAAACAAATCTAACTTATCCTACTCTATACAAAATAGGAAAATCCTGATTAATCTAGGGTAAGCAATGAACAGGTGTCAGCATTATGGAGTCTTTCGTAAAGTACTCCAAGCCCATAGAATGTATAGCATGAAGCCACACAGTGAGAGGAATAGCAAAGTAGGTCTGTACCTCGTGAAATCCTAAGGGTCTCTGCTCTCTAACTAAAAATACAACACCTATTAACACGCAAAGGCCCTTATTTATGAGGGCTTACCCGCCATTGCGTCACTTTTTTGTGACGCTGTGGTGGCGTAAACAATGCGCCACACTGCGCCCTATTTACAAAGTGACTCATCTAGGCAGATTTGTCACTTTGTAAAGCCCTGCACAACATTATACCTGCGTCAGCTATAATGTATGCAGGGTGGGCGTACCCATGTAAAAAAGCCTCGTAGAAGTGGGGCAGTGAAATTTAAGAGATTGCACTGCGCCACTCTTACGACTTGACTCTGTCACAATCCTTACAACTGCTTCAAGCAGGCATAAGAAGTTATTCAGGGCCTTTTACATGGGACTTGCCTCATGTGTAATGACACATTGCTGGAGGTGCGTCACTTTACCGACACACTCCAGGATTCCTGATGTATCTGTGCAATCCTTGTGACATGGAGCGCTATAGTGTAAATACGGTGCATTCATGGTGTCCCAAGGATGACCCAATGAAAAGTGTTGCATCGCTGATTTTCCCCAGCGATGCAACACTTTTCATAAATGAGGCCCAAAGTATTCAAGGTAACCACCGTCATCATCTCCAGTACATTTCCATCTTCCTTGGTAGAAATTGCCAACATTCAGCTCTTCTTTCGCACCTTCAATTGGGTACATCCGATCGACCTTGAGCATCCTTACTCCTCCATGGGAACTTGTCTCCATATTCGTTAGTGAGTCTTCTTTTTGCCAAAAGTTTCCTCCCGTACCTTACTATTGCTATAAATAAACAATGCCTTTTCACTAACTAATGAAGTCTTGTATCTGCAACTGCAGAGGAGAGAACATACAAGCTGCACAATTCCCACTTGAAAGTTAAATATTGATACTCAGAAACTTAAGGCCTCTTATTATGCTAAGTTAGCACAGCAGTTAAAGTGCACTTGACATTTGAATATAGGTGCGCACACATTCACAGGTAGTACATATAATGAATATTTTGTGGAATAAAATCATGATTACATATAACTGTGAGTTACATCTTAAAACATTTGTATAGCTATGAACGAGAACTACATGTTTACAAGAAATCTTCAACATTAGTATACACACATTAAATAATTCTATTATGGTTCTATCATGGAACATTTCAGAAATACTTTTGAAACTCCATTGTTTATTGAAAATGTTAAACCACACGGATATGAAAAGTGACAAACTGCAGAAATCAACGTAAATATGTGATGTGTAAAGGCGGGACCAAAATGTAGCTGCTCCAATGTTGTGTGCGCAGATGACGTTGGCCAGAAGAATCATGTATACGTTGAAGAGGGTGCAGCTAAGCGGTGAACCTTGAGGTATTTCTATAGGAATAGGAACCAGAATTACTGATTCCTCTGGCAGCTCTTCATTTCTAAGTGGTCCCTCAAGACCCAACTTGGAATGGGCCAGATTTTCCCCACCCCGAGTAACCAGTACCTCCAGTATCGATAACTGGGGTGTGGAAAATCTAGTCCATTACCATTGACCAGGGAGAGGATGTGGCCTAACGGCTAGGGCGGTTGATCTCAAATCTGGGGAACCGGGTTCAAGTCTCAGCAAGGACGCTCAACATCCTGTAATTCTGGGCAAACCACTTAATCTCCCCGTGCCTAACAAAAATGAATGTGTCCTTGTGTAACGCAACTGGTGCTCATGTAAAACGCTCTGAAACCTGATACCTTCGGGTCAAGTTTGCGCTATATAAAACTCCGAAGAAACTCCCTCCCCCAAAAAAGATCGCTCATAATGAGGGCTATTACCACACATACACCACATATGCACACATAAACTTCATAGGCCAGGCCATGGATGTGTCAATCAACCTAGAATATGCTAAAGCAATTGGCAAAGCCCTGTGAGTATGGTGAGATCAAACCAGAAGCAGAATGTGCACTATATGAATCCTGTTAACATAATGCATCATACAGCAGAGTGCAGAATGGTGAAGTGGTAATCAGCTGCATAGAGTGGTAATCCGTGGTGTACAATAGTGCGAAGTGGTATTCAATATTATAGAGTGGCATACAGTGGAGTACAGAGAGTGCGTACAGTGACATACAGCAGGTTCCGAGAGTTGTCAACAGACCAATTTTTGGTGCACTGTTATTGAGTGGAGCTAGTGAGTTCCAAGTAATAGACTCTGAGGGAGGTGTCGGTGATTGGAAAGAGACAGCTGATGCAATGCTCCCCGGGGTGCTGTGGGTGCCTATTAGTGTGGCAGCCGGCCACATGCTCAGGCACAGGTTGAACTCTTGTGCAATGCGGTGCACCCAAGGGAGACAAGGAGCAGGTGATCCACTGCTGCCCTTCCAGCTGTTTGAGCGCCCATGCCCCAGAACAAGCCCAACTTCCGTACTTCCTGCCGTCACGTTTGCCTAAACTTTAACCGCACGCAATGGTTGGTCTGTCTGACGACACCAGAGTGTCCGTGCTCTGAGAATCTGCTTTCTTATTGCGGCACACTTTACTAATGATTGAACAATTATTTGTGATCGGTACTAACGGTACCTTGCGTTATTGGGAAGGTGACACCACGTCCCGGATTTCCCCGGACTGTTTCAGTTGTTTGATGCCTGTCCTGGCGCCATGACACTTTTCTTTGAATTAAATAGAGGTTCGGGTGAGCAGGAGCAATACAAGAAGGTGTTGAGCATCTTTGCATCTCTGTTTGACGTCTCGTGCTCGGAAGGCAGGCGTCTCTCGTGCTCGGAAGTCCGGTGTCTCGTGCTCGGAAGGCCGGTGTCTCGTGCTCGGAAGGCAGGCGTCTCTCGTGCTCGGAAGGCAGGCGTCCCTTTACCAGCACTGCTGCCTGCTGCCTTTTTACGCACACGCTTGTGCAAAGAAGTGGTTTAAGCCAAACTAAAAAAGACGTGACTAATCACACAATCATCGTTTTAAGACACCGTTGCGTTGTATAATCATACAACCAGTGAAGACAGGTTTGGAGTTATGATTCTGCGCCATGAGGAACTGCTGAGCCAGGCATGCTCTCTGCCCTGCCCTTGTATGTGTGTGCACTGCTATCCCTTTTTCACCCTGGAGTGGGACACTACTTACATGCAGCAAAAACATAAAAAATTACAACGGTGTCTTAAAACGATGATTGTGTGATTAGGGTTGTATGATTATACAACGCATGCATTTACATCGCATGCTATTAGATCGCGGTTTTTACCACGCAAGTCGTTACAACGACTTTCGTTGGAGGGCGCTGGACTTAGGAGTAGTTAAATTTATTATTCCAACTCCAGCCTACGTACAGTAGGGAAGGTGTTGGATAGTAAATTAAACTATTCCTTGTCCTATAGCGCCCTCCAGCGCAAGTCGTTGTAACGACTTGCGTTGTAAAGACCGCGATCTAATGGCATGCGATGTAATGCATGCATTGTAAAGGTTGTTTCCCGTCTTCACTCAGCACTTGATTGCTATATACCATTAACGAAATACACAAATTAAAAATGCCTAAAAACTGCCTTTATTTTTTACTGTGTGATTACCACAAAATGACTCTATTTATTTCCAAGGGGGGTATGCTGTAGTAATAGTAATGACCCTGGAGCTGCCTGTTACCGCATCCCTACCTTGGTGAGCAGGGCTTTAAGTGGGATGAAAAAACTGGGGAGTCTCTCAAAGGAGCGTGGCCAATGTAATTAAGGGTGTGCCTTAAAAACACGTAAGCTAACAATCTGTGCTTAGCATAGTGTGCCGCCCGACTTGTATTTTACTGTTTCTGTCATTGCATCCAGATGTATGACACAAGTAACATCATACCTACAAGTCAGGACTATTGGCTTTGTCAATGGTTGTTAGTTGTATAAGATAAATAAGCAGCAACTATGGCTTGTATATAATATTGAAAAAGCTTCCACTTAAAGCCCTGGTGAAACCACGACAATGTTGCTGCTCCTAAGTTTCAAAGAGAAGAGAAATCCAGAGAGAAAATGACTCTCTTTAAAGGATTTCCCTGCCCCTACAACGCTCAATTGGCATGACGTCATGCCGTAACTTCTCCACTAGTGAGAAGTGAGCAGTGAGAGCACACGCACATCGATGTGCCTGCTGTCACTGCAAAAAAACGGAACGCCTGTGCCAGGGCACAAAACAGAGCCCGATAGAGACCCGTTTCGAGGCCCCCTTTAAAAAACTGCCGGTGCTCAGCACCGGTGAGACCCGGCCCACTTAAAGCCCTGTTGGTGAGTGATATTAAAGTAGCCCTAGGCTAGTAATGAATAGTTGTAGTCCTACTTCTATGTCTGTAGCCTGTCCCCGTTTTTGGTTTTGAAAATCTTGCCACCCTAAATTATTGGTCTGTGCTACCGATATGCCAGGTTATTCTTCAATAGTAACAATGCATCACTTTGTTGATTGTGCTAAAAAAATGTCAAATAGTTGGTCAGTTCCACTGACACTCCAGGGTGTTAGTTCATATTTATATCTTAGATTGCTGGTCAGAATTATGATATCCCAGATTGCTGCTTCTTACTAACCATACATCAGTCTGTTGGTCAAACTAACAATAGATCACATTGTTGGTTAGAAGTAACAGTACCCCATGTTGTTGGTCAGTACTAACGCTACGCCAGACTTTTGACTCCCGCGAACAATACATAACATTTTTGGCCAGTACTAAATATTGGTCACATTGTTAGTCAAACCATCAATACTGACAGGTTGTTGGTCAGAAGTGACAACACAGCTTGTTGGCAACTTCTAATGAAACATATTGTTAGTCTAGCTGGTAATACTCCAAATTGTTTATCACACTAACAATATCTAGAGTGTTGACCTGTTAGATTTCTTGGCAAACAATACAATAAGGTACCGGTCAGAACTTGGATACATCGGCTTGCCGGGTCATACTAAACAAGACATCATGTTACTGATAACAACACGTAACATTCTTAATACTAAAGATTTGAAAAACTGTTGTTCAGAACTAGTGATATGCAAGATAGTTGGGGAGTACGAATGATGCATCATGTTATTGACCAAACTAACATGACGTCAGATTCCTGGTCTACACCAACAACATATCAGACTGATTCTAGACTTATTAACGAGGAGTTGTTTCTACAGGCAACCATTAACCACTACTGCTGGCGCCTTAGACAACTGCACTGCACTGGTGAGAGTGCATGAGGCCATGTTCACATGGAGAATGCAAACTACCAACCGGTGAAACGTGCGGGGGAAGATGTCACTCTTTTGTTGAATAGAACCAGCTGCCATTTTTACACACCAACACATGTGGCTTGGATTGGTTCTACTCACTGGTCTTGGTTAATGCACACAAGTCAGGTGGCTTTGCAGCGCCTTGAGGTAGCTTTGGCTGAATGGCACCCTAGAATTTTTTTTAAACTTTACTACCGATCAACCTATCCCTGTCAGGTGATTGCCTGGGCTAGCTGTTCTGTAGCTTACCAGGAGCTATGTTTTGTTCGGATGCTATGGTAGGCCCAGATCAGCTTACAGTCACCAGGTGTTTATTGTCATTAATTAAACCCATCATCATGGTTTGGCGCTAATTGGCATTTTGATTGTGTGGTTTAGCGCTGGAGGCTTTGAGCTCGGGGTAAGGTGTCATGTTTGCGAGGCCCAGATCCCCACTGACATGCTCTGTGACCCTGGGTAAGTTAAGAATTTCCCTGTGGTTCAATTTATTAATGGCTTAATTGGGAGGCTATTTTCCTTGCTAGTCATTACCCCCTCTCCAGTTAATGTTGGCTCCAACTCTTTCTAATTGCACTTGCCACACATTTTCATGCCGTGTTGGTGTTGTATTTGTAACACCGTGATCTGTGGTTTTCACTGTGGCTAATGTTTCCCTCTATAGGAAACAACAGAAAAAAAATATTCCACGCTTTGACTATCTGGACTTGAAAAATATTCATGGGATAAGGAGAGCGTGGGCTGTCCACAATCAGTAAACAGTATACTTTTTCCTATTTAAAGTAGAGGAGCCATGCAAGGAGACATATATTAAAGAATTATTCATATGTATTTATTTATTTATTAGCACTTTAGTACAGCGCCACATCACCTTCTGGTCACTTCAACCCGCTCCGTTTTTGCAAATAAGGCGCCAGTGCCTGCTTTTCTGTCATCACTATAATTATCGACGCAGTCTCCATATCAAGCCCAGGTTTAATAACTGGGTTTTAGTAGTTTGTAAGTGGTTGTGCTCTGTGATTCGGTAATTCTAAAGTCTTGGGCTCACAAGGACCAATTTTTGTCTTTGTGCTGCATCAGTGTTGTTTTATGGATCCGATATGAGTTCGCTGTTTTTTGGTTTTGTCGGTTATAAACAAACACAATATTTATTTATGCTTTTTTATATACTGCATACTTTACCCGAAGGTTTCAGAGCACTTTACAGTAGAACCAAGCACTGGCGTAGCAAGGGGGGGGCGGAGGGGGCGGTACGCCCCGGGCGGCACGAGATTTGGGGGCGGCAGGTAAATTTATCGCCAGCACCCCCCCCCCCCTGCTCTTAGGCGTTCGGCGGCGGCAAAAGGCAGGGACCGCCACGGGCGGCAGAGTGCCTAGCTACGCCACATTACATAAGGAATTCAGAGTACATGGATTACATATAAAATACGAAACAGATACATGAGTTTAAACACAAAAAGAAAACGTTACAATGGTGTGTACGAGGGATGTTCAATTTAAACTAACAGTGTAGATGTAATCTGCCAATATTGGCGGGAAGTGAGCACAAAGAATATAGACAAAGGATAATGATAATATATAGCATAGCATTATGATATCGACTGGTTGGTTAGTTCAAAAACAAATCCAAAAAGCATCTATGGGCCCCAGCCACTAGCCCTGTCCCGGGGATCAGCCCACAGGACGGGCTCACGCAACATAGGGAGGAGCAAGCCAGGCTGTAGTCATCGTGCCGCAGGCGGGACAACTTCCTGGTTGTCCCCGGGCACTGCACCAGGCGTCAGTGAGTCTCAGCAGTCCGACCTCTTCATCGAGGGTAGGCTGGGCGCCGCAGGCTGGGTGAGGTTGAACCACATAGGCATGCTGCGATTGTCTCCTCACCTCCAACATAGCCACCTCAATCTCTCTATTTCCCGCACTGACAGGTAGCAGCGTCCCAGAATTGGAGAGTCAGTAGCCGTTTGCCCCCGCAGCTGGTCCCGGCTTTTGTCCATCTCCTCCTATGTGGGAAGGGGACTCGCACCTCCCCCGGTGGGGAACAGGGAGGGCAGGGGATGCAGCACTGGTGGCCATCCGCAGGCACTCAGCAGGCAGCGGCGGAGGGCAGTGGTGGGCTCTCCCTACTACCTAATGGCTGCCTCACCCTCTCCATCCCCCGCTCCGGCTGGATAAGAGGGCGTAGGAGAAAGGGAAAGGCAGCAGGCCTGCAGCCAGAGCCTGCTCAGATTCCTGTTGCCCCAAGAGCTAGCAGGGTGTATCCTTGCGCCATGGTGGAAGGGTGTCTGCGTTGGAAGGGTGATTGTTTTTGTACAAGAAGGGACACCTTCACGAAAGGTATTCTACAGCACACATAGAAAAAGGAAAACAAAGCGAAATAAAGGTATTTCTCCTCATTGCACCTCCCTTATGCCTCTCCTGGGGAGGTGTAGGAATCTGACGCATTCCCAGGTTTTTACAAAACCTTGTAAATCTGGGAATGCGTCATGTTCCTTTGATGTTGCGTGGGAACACTCACAGCAACACCCATGGAAGGCCCCTTTCATGCAGAGTAATGCGTGAAAGGGGGCTGTATTTATAAGGCCCTGAAAAGCCACGCAGGGTGGCTTTACATGGCCTTGTAAATATGGGCAGGCACACTGCGCCGCCGGTGCATCAAGAAAAGTGATGCACCAGCAGGGCAATGGGCTTGTAAATAAGCCCCCTGGTTTATAGATTTAGGACCAGTTCTCAAATATGTAATCATACATCTACACTGAGGCCCATATTTACGGGGATTTGGAGTAGGGCAGCACAGCAAGTCACCTTGCTGAGCTGCCCTACCCAAAGTATAAGGGCAGGAATGCACTGTATTTATGCAGTACTGTGCATTCCTGTCTTTTCCCCCTGCACTGGTGCCATTTTGGCTGCCTAGCGCCAATGCAGGCACCCTCGCACCATGGTGCAAGGGTGCCTGTGTTGTCGACAGGATTATTTTTGTGCATGAAGGGACACTTCCTGCATAACAACAATCCTCTGAAGCATTTTCCTTTTTAGGTCGAGCCTAGAGTAGCGCGCAAGCGGTGCTCTGCGAGACTTTAAGTAAGGGGCATGAAAAAGCTGACCACACGCTCGTGCACAATGGCCTTTTCCGTGCGGTTACCCGCAAGCAAAAGGCCATGGTGCACGAGCGTGTGGTCATGCCTGCTGCTCGCAAGCGCGCGCACCACTCGTTTATTTTAAACTTGTTCACCCAACTTGTTTATTTTAAGCAGGATCTGAATTCCCTCCCACCATTCCTTTGCTCTCCTCAGCCACACCCCGCCGCTCATCTCGTGCTTCCGCACGTCTTAAACAGGACCATCTGCTCGTGAGTCGGAATGCTGGCATGGTAGCCCAGGCTCCCTCCCAGCGCTGCCCGATTTAAAATAGCACCCATGCAGGTAATCCGCACATATTTCAGCTGCCTGGTGTGAAGTTCTTCAAAGGCAGCTTGTAACCCGAGCTGCCCTCTGCCTTCGCAGAATGCGTGTTGCAGTGAGAAAGAGCCCGCAGGGGCTTTTCAGCACTAGGTGCTCGGGCGAAGGCAAGGAAACTGAACTCGGAGCTAGGGTTGCCAGCCGGGCCCCCCTGCTCCGAACCGAGCTCTCTTCCGGCACCACATTGAATGTCGCAGACCTGTCCCTCCTGTGCGACGTGTGCTTTGTGTTCCGGTACCTAGCGATATTAGCCGAACTGACCTCGTCAGGGGTAGTAAGCGCTATATAAATACCAAATGTAGGTATACATTCAAAGAACAGGGTGCGAATCCCCGCTCCTCCACGAGACTACATTGTGTGATTCTGGGCATCATTTTATGCTCACTGTCTAGCCTCGTCTTCTATATCTTTTCAAAGGGGGTTTCTTAGAACCAGACTGGGCGAGGATGCATGAACGGCTTATAGTTTGCCCATGGCTCAGTCAGAGAGCAGTGTTTAGGAACTGGTCCGAGCAGGTTATATAAACAGGCCAGCGTGTGGGTTAATTGTCCCCGGTGTGGCCGCCCCCAATCCCTGTCTATCCGGAAGGCTGCCCAGGGAGCAGATGGGAGAGGCAGCAGCAGCTCCTCCCATCATTCTGTCTGGCTCTCCCTTTTCTCTCCCCCACCCTGGCTTGTTTTGTTTTGTTTCTGATGTTTTGTTGTAATGTGGCGGCGTGGGCAGAGGTCTTTGAAGGGGAGCCTGCCCTCAGTGTCTGCTTCAAGCTTCCCTGCTCTGTCTGGAGATACCAGAGGAGCTGCCTCCATTAAATGCTTATTGTCAACGCTTCAGTGAAGGGGGAAGATGTCTCTTGTAAGTGAATTTCCTGGGATGAGTGCTGTCAACTCTGTTTCGGTCTGATCAATACATGTGAAAGTTTGTAAAAATGATGTGACCTGTGGAAGCGACTCTGCTGCTCCCGTAATTGTTTTGGGCCTGGGACCACTTTTGTGCACAGTGTTTCTGCACAGTGATCGCCTTTGCAGTGAGGTAGAGACCTGTTAGCCTTGTGCTATCTGTGGGTGACTACTGCATGCAGGGCAGTCCCCTTTTAAAGATTGCTGGGTGGCTCAGTGAGCTAAATTTTGCTGCTAATTATTGGCACAGGCTCGTGGCGCTTCAATACTAAGCGCTACACAACCTAAGACCAAACCCGTTGTACTTTCATGCAAACCTACACTGCGGCCGTGCTTGTTTTTCTCTGCTCTCTCCCTCTAAGTACCCCCCTACCCCTCGATTCTGTGGCCTCTTTATCCGGTCTCAGGGTACCACTCTCTCACTAGCCTTTTCCCCAGTCTCTCTCTTCGCACTGCTCTCGCTCTCCCACATCCGGCCCTCCCTCCCTGCCCTTACTCCACCCCCCCCCACTTTCACCCCTCCACACCCTGTGTCTGTGAAGTCAGCTGGCATACCCTCTTGAAGCACGTGGATTCTGGCCGTCTCTCACTGAGGGTGTCTATTTTAAGTGAAAGTCGATGACATTATCTAAGGCACTGGAGATTACACTGCGCGAGTAAATCACTCATTCACCAAGGGAGGGGCGCGGCCCCGCCTGACGCCCAGCACATGCTCATGGCGCTTCAATACTAAGCCTGTTGACTAACCACAGACCGCAAATGATGAGCAAGCAACGCCCACAACTAATGGCCTTAAGAGTGCCTTACTAAAGCGTGCCCTGAATAAGAGCGTTATGGGTGATAGTCCAATGTTTCTAAGCGCTATTCAAATTCCAGTAACGTAATCAAGACTACAACTCCCAGAATGCATGAAGGTAGTTCAGGAACACGCCTCTTTTCTGTCCTACAATTATCTTATGAAAACACACTGGTTCTGGAACTCCTTGCTGCAGCTGCATAACACCCTCTGTCTGCACAGGAGTGTCTGTCAATAAGATCTACGAAGCTTGTCTTACGTGAGCTTACGTGTACCATTGCTCCACAAGTACCCAGCTTCCCGTGCCTGATGCTTTACGTGCGCTTTTGCCTCAAGTGCAACCATCCTCCACATGTGCCAATAGCTATGGCTAAACACTTATAAGGTCCCAAAGGCGAGACCTATTGGCTATGCCAATGCTTGTTCTATGTGTGTTGCAGAATGCAGAATGCAGCACACAGAAAGAGGAAAACACAAGAAGAAACAAAGATATTTCTCCTCGTTACGCCTCACCTCAGGAAGTGCAAGGATTTGGCTCTTCCCCAGGTTTACATGATCTTTTAAATCTGGGGCAGCATCAAAATCCATGGGTGTTGCGTGGGAAAACCCACTGCAACGCTCATAGAACGCCTCCCAAGCGCAGAGTAAGGCAACACAGCAATTTGCGATGCCTTGCCTTACTCCATATCTATGAGGCCATCCAAAGTCACGCATAATGGCTTTGCATGGCCTCATAGATATGATTGTATAATCTGCGTTGCTGGAGAGTCACCAAAGGTGATGCTCCGGCAGCGCAGGGGGTTCGTAAATAAGTCCCGGTGTATTTTGGTTATCGCAGATGCCCAACTACCTTTCTCCTGCATACAAATCTAGAGTCACGGAAATGATGTGTGCACGGTGCAGGCTCTGCGCCTTTGATGCTTGAATTGTTAACCCGAGGATGGGTGCCGGCTGCTTTGCTGAGGCATTCAAGACCCATGTGGGTGGAAGGAGAGGCAGGGGTGTAGTTTTGTCAATAAAATTGGGGGAATGTGAGCTTCAAATTTCCCAGCAATGATGCTGGCATATCTTGCTAAAATATATTATAAGTAAGGCTTCCTGTTTTCCGTTTATACGGATTTTTACACATAAATACAGACAGAAAACAATGTGTTTTCTGTCTGCATTTATTTTTCAAGGCGGATAAATACAGAAAATTGTGCTTCTTTAAGTGAACCTCTGTGCTGTCTTTCATGAATTATAGCCCAACAGCTGAGCAGATGGACAGCATGGAAAATGAAACAAGCATTGGCATAGCCAATAGGTCTCGCCTTTGGGACCTTATAAGTGTTGAGTCACAGATATTGCCAATGTTTTTAAGGTATGTTGTAGAGCAATGTATCTGCGGTGTTTAGTACTGTACAGTTTGTGTGCAAGTTGTGCTTAGTGTAGTGACGTAAGGGCAGTGGCATGGTGTGGAATGTAGTGGTGAGTTGTGATATGATGTGTGTTGGTGGGATGTATGTTTGTAGTGTATTTTGCTGGTATATGTAAGTTTACATCCCCTAAAAAAACAATTGTAATGATATTAATTATGTGTGTAGTGTGATGCGGTTAGTGTCTTTTGTAATGTTTTTAAAATTAAATACATTGTTTTGTTAGTTGTGTGTTTTTTTTCTATATTTACTGCTCAATAAAATATGAACCTATGGACAGGCTAGAACATTGTTTATGATATTTCCACAGAAAAAAAAGTGAATGCTCCTTGTTGTACTTACTGTACTGGAAATGCTTGTAAATGAAAGCCAACGTAAATATCTATTTAGCAGTGAAACTTAAATGTGTTTGCTCCATACCTTGCAACCCGCACCTTCGTTTAGCTTGCAAATCCAGTAATTGAGGAAGGGGGCGGGAGTAAAGACAGCAGGGACAATGGGAGGGGCGGGAGTAAAGAGATCTCGGACAACGGGTGGGCGGGCGGGAGTAAAGAGATCTCGGACAACGGGTGGGCGGGCGGGAGTAAAGAGATCTCGGACAATGGGTGGGCGGGAGTAAAGACGGCAACGGGTGGGTGGGCGGGAGTAAAGATGGCACGGAGAACGGGTGGGCGGGCGGGAGTAAAGACAGCACGGACAACGGGTAGGCAGGAGTAAAGACGGCACGGACAACGGGTGGGCAGGCGGGAGTAAAGACGGCACGGACAACGGGTGGGAGGGCGGGAGTAAAGACAACAGGTACAAGGGATGGGGGGCGGCAGTAAAGACAACATGGACAACGGGTGAGGGGTGTATGTAAAGACAACACTGACAACGTCGTATGGAAAACAATCGGAAGCGAAAGCACGCTTGTTCGTCTGGGAAAGGTGTTGTTGCAGCAGGCCTAGGCAAACACACCACTCATCCACCAAGGCCTGGAAGACATTGGGGCCGAGGTGACAAGGGAAGGGGTCAGAAAAAGCACAGAGCTGCTACTGCTCCAGCAACAGGAAGGAAACGACGGACATGCACTGGCAGCTGTGGGCGGGTAACGGAGGCCCTAAAAACACAACTCTGCACACCCTAAGACCCCGGCCCATCATCGCCCAGTGCCCGCCTTCCCAGTGCGGCCCTGCTGATGGGGGCGAGGGGAGTGAGTGCACGGTGTTGAATTCTGTGAATCTCAAGGGCAGGCTGTGTTTAAATCGATCCATCCAGCTCACAGAAGCCAGTAGATCAAAGTGCCCTCCAGGCGCTAGAAAACTTGTGCACCTCTAAAGTCAGTAGAGAGACTGACATCCACATGACGTGGTGGTGCGTGGGGGGCAACCAGCCGGTGAGAAGCAAATCAGTGGTGTGGGATCGATGTACCCCCCTCTGCACTAACCTCAGCAGCTGTAAACTGTAGATGCAACACTTATGGGGTCGCCCCTTTGCCATCTTCTCCCCCACTGCTGATGCACAAGAGCCTGGCACGGACAGCGGGTGGGGGGTGGGAGTAAAGACGGCACGGACAACTGGTGGGGGCGGTAGTAAAGACGGCACGGACAACGGGTGGGCGAGGCGGGAGTAAAGACGGCACAGACAACTGGTGGGGGTGGGAGTAAAGACAACAGGTACAAGGGGTGGGGGCCGTGAGTAAAGACAACATGGACAACGGGTGAGGGGTGTAGGTAAAGACAACACTGACAATGTTGTATGGAAAACAAGCGGAAGAGAAAGCACGCTTGTGTGACCGCGACAAAGACAAGACCGCGAGTGGTGCGCGCGCCCGCGCGCGCTGCAAGGAATTTAAGGAATGCAGCTGGCACACTGCGTGCCGCTGCTCGCTCCTGAGACCCATAGGCCATGGGAGTGAACGTTCACAAAAAAGGCGGGACATAGCCCCGCCTTTGGCCATTTGCGTGCTTTCATTTTTGAAAGCCACACGCAAAGGCCAATGGAATGTGTGGGAGGAGTCCAACCCACACTGAGAAGTCTCTTGGAAGTCTGGAGTGCTTCCAAGAGGCCCTCTCCTAGAGCAGCGCATGCGTGCTGCGCTAGGCTCGACCTAAAAAGGAAAGGGAGATAGCACACTTTAACCATATTGAGATGGATTAGATACACACAAAACACTCCAAAACTGGGCGCTGTAATTTCTGTGACATCACTTCATTGTAGAACATGGGAGTGTCATTTAGATTACAACTAAATAGGAGACTCTAAAAGGGTCATTTGGAGTTATAGCTGCCTGTTCTAAGGTTGGTGGTTTCTCAATTAAAGTTATCGGAATAAACATCCTTGGAAACACCACTCTGCATCTTGGATTTTACTTCTTAACACTGGTGACAAGTAATAACCTGTTGGGGACAGGGCTAAACCACCAACCACGTTTTGAACCCATTGCTAGAGGCCTCATGAAGCAGCTATTGTCATTCCTTTCTATCTCTGTAATATCTCCATGTTTTCTATGAGCAAGGAATGAAGCGCATCACTTTATTTTGACAAGTTTATTATTGCATCAACATCAAATAGTGAAGTATCTGGAACGTGTTTTTAGTTGTGCTTGAGCCTTGAAGATCACATTGATCATGCAGATGCGCTTGTGCCTTTGAAGAGCTCATAAACCTTCCAGGAGTGCTTTGAGGATGGTGCGTCTGCTACCACGTGAGCAATCCGCTAGCGCTTCACATGAGCTCTGGTGGATCAGTACTGTTGTCATGTCACACACAACGTACGTTGCCTTTACACACAACATGACAGCCACCTTGCTTTGGGGCAATATTCTTTAGGTACACATTGCATAACTGACCTTGGCAAGCCAACCGTGCAATCGGTTGTTGATTATCCAACATGTGGTTTCAGTTTAACCTTGAGGTACTTTCCCGTTTATCTTCAGTGATACATATTGGATGCATAGGTAAATTTTCAGAACATATGGAAAATATAGACTAATTCATGTCAAATTAGCTTACCTAGTACACAGCAGGCGGTGGAAGTTATCTTCCAAAAGGTAGCTCAGGTACAGTTGATATTTCTTTCTGGAGCTTTTGGACTATTATTTACTTCCAAGAAGTTTGAAGATACCCACCTCCATTCCCAAATACTAGCTTCATCATGGCAACTGGTAATATGTGCCAACCTCACTTTTTCCTCTCTGATAAAAGAGATCCTATTCCTCCTTGGAAACAATGGAAGAAATTATTTGACTCATGTTTGTTAGCCACTGGGGATGAGAAATGTTCAGTTGTTAGGAAACAAGCTGTACTTTTACACAGTTTGGGGTTGGGGGTAGGAATATTTATGAAAGTTTGGATGAAATGCCTTTTGGAAATGCAGAAGGTGAACCTGCTATTGTATTTGAGATGTCAATGCCAACGTTAGAATAAAATTTTGGTTCTCAGATTAATTTAGTGTTAGAAAGACACACATTTTTTGCTAGAACTCTAGGTAGATTAGAAAAGGTAGGTACTTTCATTGCGCCCTAAAATTATTACAAGGAGATGTGAGTTTGGTGATCTCACAGAGTCCTTAATCAAGGATCTGTTGGTTAGGTGTACTAACAGCCAAAAGGTACAAGAAAAGTTATTGGCTAACATTCCTGACCTAAGGGAAGCAGGAGCTATGGTTGAAGGTATGGAGAATACCACATTTTGGGTAAAAGAAATGAGAGATGGGAGAAGCAATGAAAAGTGGAAACTAAGGCGGCAATATGTGAAGTTGCTTTTGAATGTATTCATTGTTGTAATGCGAATGTGTTGAAAAATTGTAGCAGGACTTCAATTGATGTTAAGGATAATATAGAAAACAAAGGGAAGTGTGTCATGTGCGGCACTGAATGTAACCAAATTTCAGTTGACGATAAGGATAAACAAACATTTGCCATGTAATAGGTCTTGCATTTGTGAGAGTAAGAGCTATTAGCATTGTAAATGACAATGTATTCTATCTATGTGTTTTGGTTTGGAGTGGATGTATGTGGTTTGTAGTGGAATTATGTGGATTGAATTGAAAATGTTTGTTGTGGAATTGTGTGGGGTGGAATTCTGTGGTGTGTAGTGTATTTGTGTAGTGGAATTATGTGACATGATGAATAGATAGGGGTGAGGTGGTGCTGCGCTGATGCTGAGTCGGTGCTGCACTGCTGGTGGTGCACTGATAAAGTGGTGCTGTGCTGTTGCTGAGGTGGTGCTGTGGTGGTGCTTAGGTGGTGCTGTGCTGATGCTGAAGTGTTACTTAGTGATACTGAGGTGGTGCTGAGTCATGCTGAGGTGGTGGTGCTGTGCTGGTGCACAGTTGGTGTTGAGCTGGTGTTCAGGTGGTGCTGAGTGATGCTTAGTTTGTGCTGTGCTGAGGTGATGCTGAGTTAGTGCTCAGGTGGTGCTGTGCTGATACTGAAGTGGTGCTACGTTGGTGCTGAATCGCTGTTGAAGTGGGGCTGGGCTGGCGGTGGTGCACTGATGTGGAGGTGGTGCTGCACTGGTGCTGAGGTGGTGCTGCGCTGATGCTGAGCTAGTGCTGCACTGGTGGTGTTGGGGCACTGAGGAGGAGGTGGTGCTGTGCTGATGCTGAGATGGTACTGAGGTGATGCTGAGGTGGTGCAGTAGTGGTGCTGAGTGATACTGAGATAGTGCTGACTGATGCTTTTTTGAGTTATGCTGAGGTGGTGGTGCTGCATTGATGCTCAGGTGGTGCTGAGCTGGTGCTCAGGTGGTGCTGAGTTGGTGCTGTGCTGAGGTGATACTGCGTTGATGCTGAGGTGGTGCTGTGCTGATGCTGAGATGGTGCTGCGTTGGTGCTGAGTTCCTGCTGAGGTGGGGTTGCGCTGGTGGTGGTGCACTGATGCTGAGGTGGTTCTGTGCTGATGCTGAGGTGGTGCTGCACTGGTGCTGATGTGGTGCTGCACTGGTGGTGGTGCATTGATGAGGAGGTAGTGCTGTGCTGATGCTGAGATGGTACTGAGGTGATGCTGAGGTGGTACTGAGTGACTCTGAGGTGGAGCTGAGTGATGCTGTGCTGGTGCTGAGGTATGCTGAGGTGGTGGTGCTGCATTGATGCTGAGGTGGTGCTTAGCTGGTGCTCAGGTGGGGCTGAGTGATGCTGAGTTGGTGCTGTGCTGAGGTGATACTGCGTTGATGCTGAGGTGGTGCCGCGCTGATGCTGAGATGGTGCTGCGTTGGTGCTGAGTTCCTGCTGAGGTGGGGTTGCGCTGGTGGTGGTGCACTGATACAGAGGTGGTGCTGTGCTGATGCTGAGGTGGTGCTGAGTTTCGGCTGACGTGGTGCTGCACTGGTGGTGGTGCACTGATGAGGGGGTGGTGCTGTGCTGATGCTCGATAGGTCTCTTGCCTCCTGTCCAATTAAGATTGAAACACAATGTACTGACGGGCAGTGTGCTACATTCTCAGTGAAAATTAAGAACCTTAGTTTTACTGTAAGCAGTTTTAAAAACCTATACTGGGTGCATTACTGGAAGCACTTCCCAAAGCTCATGCTCTGCTGCTCCAGAAATAAGCCACCAGTGAACCGCTGCTTGAGGACACTGGTCAGACCAATGTCTCGACGCCTCTCTGTGAGCCCTGGGCATTGCTGGGCAAACGTTGGCTTTAAATGTAAAACTACCTGGCACAGCAACGCTGCACATCCGCAACACATGCAGGCACTTGGTTACCTTTGCATTCTTCTTTGGGAACGTTGCCGATCTTGTACCACTTATCAGGTTAGGGAGTTAACATATTTGATTAGACACAGTAACATGATTCCGTACCCAGTATAAACTCACGACCTGCAAATTATCTTTACTATGGCCCAGTCTGCTGGTCTGCAACCTGAATGGATTTCTTGGTCTGTGAAATGTGTTTTGAATGTTTTCCTAACTTGCAATGGGACTTTGTGATGGACCTCCTATGAGGTGGACTACCTGCGCTCTACAGTTTTTGCCCTTTGGATTTACAAACTGCATTCTATGAAGAGAAATCATCATCGATCTAGAAGGCCTCCTGGAAATCAAGACTGATCAATGCAGTCTGCATAAAGCACACAGTTCAATGTCCGACGAGTGACAGGGCTATTAGCTGATCTTGTACATACAACCTATCACAGTGATGTAACTCAAATAGCACGTTAGATGTGATCTCTACAGTGCCCCGAGCATTGCAGAGGCCTGAAATATCCATAGGTGATTACAATGAATGGAAAACTGCTTTTGTGGTGTCCAGAATGGCAACATAAGGGCAGGTAAAGGGAAGCAAGCACACAGCACATGACCTAATCGTGGAAGTGGAAGCATAATAATAGAATCTCCAGTCTTGAAGAAGCGGGTGCCCTCCTGCTCCAGCCAATCATAGGGATCCGAACACCAGGATGTGAACTTTCTCACGAGGTCCCGGGAGCAGGCGGGTGTTATTGAGCACGGTATCCCAGACAGTTGTTAGACAACTGGCAATGTATCAACATATATGGAGTGAGAAATTGGACATCCGCCAGCACACCGGCGGGCTGATGTGTATTCGGCACCCCTCCGTTTGGAAAGAAGACACAGCTAGCTCAGAGTAACGACTACAGATGGCTAGGGCGTCAGCTTACACACAAAAGAAGAGACGGTGGGTGCTGTACACACATCTCATCGCTTTATATTGTGGCAGGAGCACAGTGCATCGGACCATAACTTAACCAGATTACAACTAGATGTAGCACTGACTAGGGCACCAACGAGTTAACCGAAGACGAAAAACAACAACAAGAAGGGCTGGGCGAGAAGGGAGGGGGAGAAGGGAGGAGGGAGTGCGAGCAGCAGCTGTGCACGTGCACGGCTACAAGGCAAAAGTGAAAGCAGGCTGGCAAATGGTGTGCGATGTGCGCGTACCATGACGAGAGAGGAAAGCCATATGGTGCCTCTGCTTGTCATTGTGCGCGTAACCGCACACTCGTTGCCAGCCAAAAAGCTGTGGTCGCATTTCTGCAACCCCTCTACAAAACGTCTCGCCCAGAGCTAGCGCTAAAGCGCTGGCTTTCAGGGCGAGACCTAAAAACAGGATGAAATTTCTTTAAATAATGGCATATGTCAACATGCATTTGTGGTATAATGCTAATATTTACCAATGGATGTATTGGTATGTAATATCTGGTAGCTTAAATAGCGAAAACATGACAGACATCAAAGTATGAGTGTGAACGAACAGTTAAATAAATATGGAAATGTACAGTTTTACAACTTAATTATTACGCAAAACACAAAATAAATATGGATAAATACAGATAAAATGGCCAAAAAATAACTATGGATAAATACAGACGGAAATGTTAAAAAAATAAATACCATAAAACCGGGAGCCCTAATTATAAGATAAGCAGGGCATGAGGGGGTTAGGAGCAGTGAAAGGAGAGCAGTGTGGATTGTTTGCGTTAATAAAAAGACAATCCAACATATCAAGGAGCGCATCGCAGCAGCCAAAAATGCTGTGCTGCGCGGTATGACAGAGAGAGCAGGAGAGCGCCATATCTACAGAGATTTGGCAATCTCCTTCCTTGCTATACGGCGCACAAACATCTTTGCACCATAGTGCAAGGCTGTGTGCTTGATTCTAGCCTAGGTTTGTACTGGAAGAGTTGCCTTCAATTACAAAATACTATGCCTAGACAAGTTTTAAAACTTTTCCTACTTTGTATGTGTGCTGTACAGTGCAGCACACATGCAAAGTTGGAAAAGAAAGGAGAAATGAAAACATTTCTGTCCCAAACGTCCAACTAGTTTGAAATATGCTAAGCCCCTGCTTTTGAAGAGATCACTGTGGCCCTTAACTCCCTCTTGGTCCGACCAGGAAAATCAGGGCAGCTGCCTAGACGGGATGGTTCAATTCTGAAGATTACTTTGCATCAGATCCCAAGAACCCAAATCTCAGCAATTATGGAAACAATTTAATGAGGCTCTATCAGCTAGGAAGGGGGAGTTGAGGGAAATGGCATGGCTAAATTTGGCACAGGCCGCCACTACCAACATCACTCCATTGCTCTGGAGTACTGTAAATACCCCTTTTTTGAAGACTGATCCCAGACCTGTTTTAACAACTTTTGTTCCCCTGCAGGCCCGGGTTGACCATTTTGAGAGGATTTTTGACCCAGAGCCTAATAAGGAATCACAGCCCTTAATATTGGTCACATCTAACTTAACAGAGAACTCAAAGTCCTCTAATAATTTGCCCTTGGCATCCACGCTGGATGAAGTTTCGGATGCAATGTGTGAGTGTGCAAAAGAGAAAGCTCCTGGACCCGAAGCGGTCCCAGTGGATGCCTTCATAGGAATGGGAGAGCTATGTGTCCCAATACTCACACGCATTTTTAACGCGGCTGCTAGGGGCAATTTCCAGTCCTCTTGGGTTAAGTCGGTCATAGTGCCCATATACAAGAAAGGAGATAAATCAGCTCCGAAATGCTACCATCCCATCTCCCGCCTGGTCTCCTTGGCTAAACTCCTGTGGAGGGTTGTTTTAAAGAGATTACAGGACTGGGCAATTGACAACTTCTTTTTGATTAAGGTTAGTATGGATTCAGGAAGGGAGGTTGAGGCGGTGAAATAATGATTAAACTTAGAACTCTTGATTGGGAAGTACACAACAGCCAAGACAGGATTGCTCCACTTGTGCTTTATAGACCTCACTAGCACTTAGTAGACCACTCAATATTATGGCATACATTGCTCCCCTACAGGGCCCCTTTGGAGATCGTTGGTCTCCTTGCACAGATCTACGAGAATCTTTCAGCAAAAGTGCGGTTTGGCCCTAATGGCGAATTGATGCCCCCTTTTAGAATTAGACGGGGTGTACAACAGGGAAGTGTATTGGCTCCCTTTTTATTTTCTTTATTTATAAATGTGGTTGATGAAACTCTATGGCTCCGGCTGATGCACCGATCGTTTTTTGTCTGCTCGGTTCCTGTGCTTCTTTATGCTGACGCCATGGTACTGCGGTAGGACTGCAGAGACTAATGGACTCCTCCTTAGATTTCATGGCCTCAAGAAAACTGATAATAAATAAGTTGAAAACATTTGCAATGTCCTGTGGAAAACCCCCAAAGACTGTTAGATCTTTTTACCTTGAGGGGACCCAGATAGCAAAGGTTAAGTCCTTTTGCTACCTCAGTGTGCTGTTCTCTGCAAAGGCCTCCTCTGCAGACCACAAATCCAATGCTAGCAGGCAGATGAAAAGAGTCTGTGAGGGCGTTTTCAGATTCTCCAGTAACCTGGGCAGCCGTCCCATCAAAGAGATGGTCACAATCTACAAAGTGAAGGCTGCATCCGTGGCATCTTACGGTGGAGGAGTTTGGGGTTATGATGTTATCAACTTACAGTAGGCAGAGAAAAATAATTTCTTTAGGAGTCTGCTGTGTAACCCGCCCTTCGGCATCGTCTATCATAATGAATAGAGAAGTGGGGATGGCCTTCTGGACGACCTTTTGTCAGCTAAACCTATCTCTTTGGCGCGTTCTATGTGCCAAATTAGAATTGACAACGGCAATTATACAGGACTGCCTTACCTTGAATCATGCTCTTAAAATTCCTTTGCTGTATTTTATTAATAACACTCTCAAAACAGTAATAGGCCTACCAAGACTATGAGGATCCGACCAAGATTCTAACATCAGAAAAATCGGCAAAAAAGGCTAACATGTCAGACGCAAGGGCAAGGAAAAGAGCTGTGGCCCATGGGAGGAAACAAACGGTGGTAACATTTATGTCCCACATTTTACCCGTAGTCTGTCAACCCTATTTAACCTGGGTGACAAATCATCAACTCTGATATGTCTTGACTAGACTACAGCTGAGTAAGGTACACCACCTTGTTTCGTTTCTAAAGATAAATCAATGGGATCTGATAACATCACCATGCCCATGCGATGGATGCTCAAAACAATGCTTCTTACATTTTATGCTCTTCTGTCAGTTTTAGGTAAGCCCAAGTAAACAATTTTTAAAACCAATTTGCCTTGCCTATAATATCAGAGAATTTAAAGCTGCTATGAGTTTTCTGTTTGGCTTAGAATCATTTGCTATTTGTTTTGATGTGGCTTCGTTTACTTGTAAAGCAATTTGTATCAGAGAGAATGTGTTAAGATGGTGGAAGTTGCATGCATTTGTAGCCTCCTTAAAACTTGACTGCTTTAACTGTTTTTGCTGTACCGTTTTATTGCTTATTTATTTTATCTGTATTAGGGTTGAATCTTTGCAAGATTCCTGGATTTGTATTATTATATGTTTGTTTGTTTTATTTATGTGTATTTTTAAATAAGGTCTGAACTGTTTTTACTATATGCTTTTATGGCCTGTGATGATAGTGCCGAAATAAAGCGTTTTTGACTTGACTGGAAAACATTTCCCCTTTTAAGGCCTGCTTTCAGATGGCGTTAATTTTTGACAAAAACTCTGTCTCAGTTTTTTGGTAGATATGGTTTTGCATCAAAAAGCATGGGTGGTTACATGGTACGCCCATGTAACGCCCCCTTGACACTAACTAACGCATAACACAGCCTCGCACTACTTTGCGTTACTTCTAGGCAATATCCAGCGCAAAACAAGTTTCGCGCTGGAAATGAAATAATAAAATAAGCATTTTGTGCTGGTTTTTGTCACTTTTGTGATGGAAGCACAGCACAAAATGTTGGTAAATCTGCCTCAATATGTTGTAAAATAACCAACAGCTTTAAGAACTTCAAAACAGAGAATGTGTGTGTGTGTGTGTTTTTTTGTGTGTGTGTTTTTGTCTGAGTGTACATGTCAAAATCTTAGGTGATATCCGACAAACACTTCACCATACCCCACTGAAAGCACCTGTACCCAATTATTTACTAGAAAATCCATTTATTAGGAAGTGTAACACCCCACCCCCTCCCCACCCCCCGAAGCTACGCCCCTGGAGAGAGGTGAGCTAATGACATCGCTTCAGCCACAACGAGGTGACTTTTAGAGTTCCTTACATGGCCTATAAAGGGAATAGTAAAGCAATACATTCTTAACTGCATTTAATGGGAGCTAGGTTCAGCAAACTATTGGTGAGAAGTTCCATTCAGACGAGCTACTGAGTGAGCCGTCAGGGAGGCCTGACTCAAGAGCACGAAGATCAATGAATAAGACACAGGGATGAAGGCATCCAGGCCTGACTCCAAAACCATGAATACACAGCCAGGGCTGGACTGGGAACCCAAAGCAGCCCTGGCAATGTTGACGGACCAGTCCCCTGCTGCTTTTGTTACTGGGGGCCGATATAGCGTGCACCGCTACAAAACCGGCCCCCAGTAACAAAAACGGCCCCCACCCTTCCAATCTCCTGGGGAAATGGCCAATACCCGCTACGGCCAGTCCGGCCCTGAATACGGTGCTCATGTATTCAGTTCATATAACGTCGACCAAGAATAGCTGGACATCCAAGCTGCTCTCCCATGAACAAGGAGGGAACAAGACAAAAACGTGGATGGGGGAACAATTAGAATAAACAATGTGAAACAATGCCACAGCCATAGGAAAGGCTCTCACAGCCTTATCACACCTTCCTTTACAGTCAAAGTTGAAGTAAAAACTTTGTATTGCATGTCACTTATGCATGTAATATATGCTTTACGATGTACATTTTCTTATACAAACCACAACCAGGTTTTGCAAAGGTTTGCAATCATGTTATGTTTTTATTAGTGCCCTGAAGCCCTACTGAGCGACCAATATACAAAACAACAATAAATAAGATATTATATATTTTAAGCAAATGTGAAAGTAACTGTTTAAAGTTATTTTAACTGTTGTGAATCACATGCATATTTTCCAAATACTTAGGGACAGTTGATCTTACAATGAATCAAAATGACAACATTTAAAACAAACTGGGGGTTATCTTGATTGGTGCATGTAAAAAGGGCAGTTTTGCAACAAGTAAAACAAATGGTCTGCGTTGAAGGTAGTAACACTTGTGTGCCTCATAGGTGAGAGATGACATGAAATGACAGTCTTATGTGTGTCTTGGACTCCAAATGTCACTCTCACACATTGTCTTTCTGAAAGCAGTCATCTGGAAATATGTCAGTCTTGTGCAGGCCCAGTCGGTAACCCAGTGCTTAATTTGAGCCGTCAGTTGCAGGTGGGGCCAACTGGCACTCATTTTGGAGGACCAGCACTTATTTTTCTTAAGCAAAATTTGATCCAGACCATGAGAGAGGAAGACATGAAAAGGGGAAAAAAAGGGGGAAGAAAAAGATGGAAAAACAGTGACAAAGTGAGAAAGCGGGCATGACAAAAACCTGCAAGAGTGAAATAAACAGGGAGTATCTTGAAGGTGGATTAAAGACGTATGAGGTTGAATCAAGACTATGCAGCTTTGATAAGCATCGCCCCAATCTTCAATGTGCTGGCCACAGACTTCGGAACAAAACTTTGGGCCCAGGCATTTATTATTATAATTTTTTTAACAAATTAAGCACTGCAGTAAAGTATGTGAAGGTCTTGTCATAACCCTTGGGCTCTTAACATAAATTACTTTTGGAGCGCACCTATAAGCCTGACCCATATCACGGAATTTGGAGTAGAAATGGAGTAATGCCTAACAGTGTTGAGGGTTTCTATGAGTGTGCTGGATGAGCTCCTGCTGCTATGCCAGTGACAGGTATATGTGCCCTCGTGTGTATTGTGACTTCCTCTGAGTCCTGCGACAGGTCAGGTTTCGCGGAGGGTAAGCGAGCAAATATAAGGGATGGCAGAGCCAGAGCTGAGACAGGGCTCTGGCTGGGTCCTAAAAGTCAAAGCATGAGCCAAAACATCAAAAGATTTGATAGGTAAATTACTCCAAAAATATTAAGTACAAATATACAAGAGGTTTTATATACTTTTTTTTCATGAACTGAATTACTTTAAGGTGTTATTAAAGGTGACGATCAAGGAAAATGATATACTGTGAGGAACAATGATTTGAGTGAAATCACACAGCTTAGTCAATGACGGCAGAGGAGATTGATTTGAAGCTGGTTTTTGGTTTATATATTATAGCTAATGGAGTCAGAGCTTGTTTGTCCCAACACCATAGGATAATGCTTTTTGTTGAATTCTCTCAGGAACTAAGTAGTACACCCTTAAATAAATAGACCAATCACGGTCAATCAATCTCACAAAAAGCACTAAGTTAAGAAAAGACAGAATGCTAAGGGCCTTATTAGGATGCGACCAGTGGTCAGAGGCTTTCTGAGCCTTATCGATGTTTCAATTCCGACCGCCGCATTACAATGCGTGCAGTCGAACCTGAAACCGGACGGTCATTCCGGCTGGGTTCCTACGGGCTCAAGGAGCCCATCGGCTAGTCGGAGACCGGCATGTAAACTCCACGGACAGCGTTTCTGCCGTTGGGATTACGATGCTCGGTTTCCGACAGGCTTTCCATGCCAGGCTTTCCGACGTGGAAAGACTGTCAGAAAGTGAGTTTGGGGGCACCTGGGTGGGCCCCTTCTCTCTGAAGCCTTCGGTTGGGGGCCGAAGGGGCACCTATGGTGCCCCCCTGTTAATCCCTGCACCGTGTGGCAGGCACCTTGAGGTGCCTACAATGCGGTGCAGGGATTAACAGACTCTCCCATTTCTCAATGGGAGCTTGTACTACGGTCGGTTTACGGCCGCAGCACAAGTTCCGGTTGCATTGGGATTGCGGTGTTGGGACTGCCGACCGGAGGTCAGTCGGTCCCGAGACCGTGACGGTGTCGGTCGGAGGCAACTCCGATGGACTTTGTAATCGAGCCCTATATGTTAATATCACCCTTTCCTCACACTTAACAAAGACTATGGTTTCAGGAGCTGGCTAAGGGCTCAATGAAGGCAATTGAACATAGCAGGAACATATCTCTGGTTTATGCAATACTTCTCAGGGACACATGGGGTTTCAGAGCTCAGTTACAGACTGAGTTTCATATACATGTGTAGGAATGTCGAAAAAAGGAAAAGCTGAAGCGCTATGTTTGTGCTCGTCGTTCCTGTGCTTTGCATTTTTTGTATATGGAAATTTGCACTGGGAAGGGAAAAGGGCAATGACTGGAGTGCCAATGTGGCTCTTCTTTCACAAGCCAGTCCTATGGTCAATGACTGGGCCAGACTCGGACATTTGGCCCAACCCAGGCTCAAACCTTGCTCGGCTCTTTCACCTATAGTGAGGAGTACCTCTATGAATGAAGGATGTGCCCAGGTCTGCAACTTTCATATCATTAACAAACCCAGATGACAAATATTGCAAATGGAGTCTATATATGTGCATACAGCAAAATGTGCACAAATGTTGCATTTTGAACAAATTTGTTTTGTGAACCTCAAAATGTGCAGATTTGTGAGTTTTTTTAGATTCCTTTCCCTAAAATCAGGGCTGGAGCTTCCATCAGGCAACTTAAGCCAGCTGCCTTGGTGTAAAATTACAAGCAAGGCCATAACAATGTTTATTTTTATTAGTATATGGGGAGTGCTCCAGTTGGCGCAATGTTAGTTTTCCCGGAGCATTGAAAATTCGTGACTCTTTCTTGCCCAACCATGTCGCCTGATTCAGTTGAGGACCACTGCTGGAGCATTTGAGAATGTTTAACCCTTGTTTGAAGCAGTATCTTTCTCAGTGATAGAGGAGGCCTTTCATTCAGTCAGTACCTAACTGCACACTTATTCCAGATTTTGCAATAATGTCCCACTCTACACTAATGTCCTACTTCCATTGTCAGAGTATGGCTGGATATACAGTCAGTGCCATGGCTCAATCAACCCAAATTGTTGTTGGTGACCCTTAACTGGTCCTCCAAATCTATGATGGAGATGCTGATGATAATGTCAACTTTAATCTCAAACTGATATGGGTATGGCAAAGTTGTCCCTCATTGAAAAAGCTGAAAAACTGAAAGCACAGTCATCAACAGAAATGGGGAGCAAGGCTGCCATCCAAAATCGAAGCATGATAAGGATTTTCTTTGAGAGCATGGCTACCATCTAAGTATGGTACAAAGGTGTCATATAAACATGAACATTATGGTACCACATAAAAATTAAGCCACAGTTTCTATCTGTTATGGAGAGAATGATCACAATCTGAAACTGAAATCATGGTCACCATCTGAAACAGAAATTCCAACTCTTTCTCTAACCCCAATGTGGAGCGGACATAGTATATTTAACCACCCTCCCCTAATGTCTTGAACTTTCAGCAATGTGGTTAAGTTTGGAGTGGGTATTGTAAAGCTGAGACCCTTAACTAAAATTCTTCCTTCAATGTGGTTAAGTTTGGAATGGAAATATTAAATTTGAACTCCCCACCCCCCAAAGCCAAACACCTAAGTATAGTTAAGTCTGGAGTGGGGGTAGTAAATCTGGCCCCCTCCCCCAAAGTCCAACTCTTTCCCCAATGTGCTTTAGACTGGAGTGGGAATAGTAAATCTGACCTCTACAATGTCCAATATTTTCCTCAATGTGGTTAAGTTTGGAGTGAGAATAGTAAACCCCCCACCCCACCCTCCCAAATCCAACATTTTTCCCAATGTGGGTACTTTTGGAGAGGGTTTAGGTAATTTGACTCCCCTAACTTCAACACTTTCCCCAGTTTGATTAACTTTGGAGTGAAAATAGTAAATGTGACCCTCTCAGCGTCCAATATTCTCCATAATGTGGTTAGGTTTAGAGTGGGAATTCCCCAGTGTAGTTAACTTTGGAGCGGGAATGGTAAATTTGAACCCCTCCATCCAAAATTGCAACACTTTCCCCAATGTAGATAAGTGTGGAGTAGGAATAGTAAATCTGAATACCCCAGAGTCCAACACTTTCCCTAAAATGTTTACGTTTGGAGTGTAAATAATACATTTGCACGCTCCCTCCCCCAAAGTCAACCGCTTTCCCCATTGTGGTTAAGCTTGGGGTGGGAACAGTAAACCTGACCAAAGTCCAACATTTGCAACAATGGGCTTCAATTTGGATGGAACAGTAATGCTGATCCCCGCAAAGTCCAACACTTTCCCCAATGTGGTTAAGTTTGGAGTGGGCATAATAAATCTGCCCCTCCCCAACTCAAATATTTTCTCCAATTGGTTAAGAATGAAATGGAAATAGTAACTTTGACCCCACCCCCACCCGCAAAGTCCAACACTTTCCGCAATGTGGTTAGTTTGGAGTGGAAATAGTGAATCTGACAGCCCCTGACCCCCTTAAGTCCAACACTCTCTCCAATATGGTTAGGTTTTGAGTGAGAACAGTAAATCTGACCCTCCACCAAAGTCCAACATTTGCAACAATGTGCTTCATTTGAGATGGGAAAAGTAAAGTTGATTCCCCACAAAGTCCAACACTGTTCCTAATGTGGTTAAGAATAGAGTAAGAA
Organism: Calotriton arnoldi; assembly: GCA_963921515.1. Taxonomy (NCBI): domain Eukaryota; kingdom Metazoa; phylum Chordata; class Amphibia; order Caudata; family Salamandridae; genus Calotriton; species Calotriton arnoldi. The sequence goes on from CAWUFW010000161.1 coordinate 629,841, forward strand.
TAGTAAATCTGACCCACCTTAACTCCAGCTCTGTCACAAATGTAGCTAAGTTTGGAGTGGGAATAGTAAATTTGACCCCCTTTTACAAAGTCCAACACTTTCCCCAATGCTGTTAAATTTGTAGTGAAATTAGTAAATCTGACCCCCACAAAGTCCAATATTTTCCTCAATGTGGTTAAAATTGGAGCAAAAGTGACTCATCAAAGGCAACACATTCCCTAACATGGTTAGGTTTGGGAAAATGGTAAATATTACAGCTCCCCACCTAAGTCAAAACCTTCCCTAATATGGTCAAGGTTGCCATGGGAACAGTAAATCTGACCTCCCCTAACTCCAATACTTTCCACAATGTGGTTAAGTTTGGAGTGAGAATAATAAATGCGACCCCCCCCCCCCCGAAGCCCAACACTTCCACCAATGTGGTTACATTTTGAGCCCAAATAGTAGAGGTCAGTAATTTTAATCTATTTTCAATACTTAATATGTCTTGGGGATGTAGTATTCTGTTAGTGTGTGTTTCTCATGAAATAGTTTGAGGCACCCCCACTAGGCCAAAACTGTATTTTTAATATTAGATAGTATGTGACATTTTATCTATTTTTAAGTGTTTTGATTTGTTTCTGAGGGGCTGATTACAAGTACGGTGGTCCCAGGACCGCCGTACTGTTGGTGGTGGCCCGAACACCGCCTCCTTGGCAGTCCGACTGCCTGATTACTAGCATGGTGGTCAGACTGCCACAAGACCACTGCCACCGCCAGGATCTTGGATCCTGCAGTGGGGGAGAAAGTGGTGCGCCATCGAGACCATGCCGATGCCGGCATAGCCGTGCTGATTACGACTTGCCTTTCCACCGACCTTTTCATGTTAAGATTGGCGGAAAGGCAGGGAAGGAGCCCAAACAGGGCCCACAGATATTTTAGCCCATTGGGCATTATGGCTGGGGCACATGTTGTGCCCCGCTATGCCTGCACTGTCATGCGCACACTGTGTGCCATGCAGTGTAGCGGCACTGCCTTCAGGCACTCTCTGTGAGCTGAAGCATGCTGCCGGCACACCGCCACCCCGGTGGTAAACTTCAAATGCGGCGGTCGGGATGCCACCAGCTTGGTGGCGTTCTCCCGACTGCCGATGCTGCGGCCTGGCGGTCCAATCTCCAAGGTCACAATCAGGGCCTTAGTGTTTACTTGGAGTATGTTCGTTGGGCTTTTATGTCTTTTCTTTCACAGAATTTGTGTTAAAAGTCAAGATTCTGATTTTGGATGATGGATGCATTTCTATTTTTTTTGTACAAGGAAAAATTGTTGCGATTTTTTAATTAACTATTTATCTTATTATTCCTTTTTTTTGTTTTTTGCTGGAGCAGTTTTTATCTTTTAAATTTTGTTTCGGGCTTTGAATGAGTTCTATGGTTTTTATTTGGATCTATTGGATGGATAATGAATTGTATTTCTGCATTTTGTGTTGGGATTACTTCTTTTATCAATTGTTGATGGATTAAATTTTAATATAGATATTGTATTGCCTCTGGAGAACTTCAGATACAAAGTCTTGAGTAGTTCTATTGCTTTATCTATTTATTTGCTCGGTGAGAAATTTTAATTGTGTTATTTTGTAATATTTTGATATTCTGTAATTATGCATTATTTTGTAGCATTATATTACAGACAGTTTTTTATTTATGTGTGCTTTATTTTATTGTATATTACTTTCTTTATTTAGAGGTTTTTAATAAGTAATAAATATTATTTTTTGTTATTCTGAAAGTATGCTTTTTTATTGTTTATATTCAGAATGATAAAAAATGTTAATAATTTATTATTATAAAAATTGTGTTGCTGACTATTGTTCCCAGGTAACGTAGGACGTGATTGTTACTAAATAGTTGCATTTTTCTTGCTAGAATTTAGTGACTTTGCTTAGTTTGCTTGGTTATTTTTGGTTTTAGTCCTGTTAGGGAATATTCTAGTCTTAGTTCCTGGTAACTTGTTTTTTTAAGTATTTGTAGATTTTTGTAGAGTGTGGGGTGACTGCTTCCAAGCGTTCCTTGGAAGGAATTCTGCCACCCTTCCATTGCATTGTTCTTTTTGCTTCTTGAGAGATGGTGCTGTCATAGACATTCCACACGGAGGCGTAAAATGTGGATTGATGCCTTTGGGGCTCATTACGATGGCGGAACGATCGCCACTGCCGGGCCGGTGGTGGCGATCGTTCCGCCATCACATTGAGATTTACCCACCGCCATATTAGGATGGTGGTGGGTATCGCGGCGGACGCAAAGTCCGTCCGACGCTTTTCCACCGGTGGCAATTGCACCGATTGCCTGGCGGGCGGAGCAGGGCCACTAATATGGTGGCAGTGCCTAGCAGGCACCATCCGCCATATTAGGATGTGTGTGGCCAGGCGCCTTTCCATGGCGGCGATGCCGCCATGGAAAGGCTCGTGGGGATTGGGTTTGGGGGCCCATTGCGGGCCCCTCTTGTTTGGGGGGGTGTCGCTGCACTGGGGGGTACCCATGGTACCCCCCTGCATTTCCATGCACCAAGTGGCAGGCACCGTGTGGTGCCTGGCACGTGGTGCAGGGAAATGCGGTGCAAGCACTTTCAACATTGCGGATGGTGCTGTAGCCAGCAGCACCGCCCGCAATGTTGAAAGCCCAGGATGCGCCTGCCAGCATGGCAGGCGCATCCTAATTGCAGTGGTGGGACCGCCGCATGTCTGGCGGGCGGTCCCAATCACCGCTACTGTGGCGGGCGGACCAAGTCCGCCCGCCATCGTAATCAGGCCCTTTGTTCTGATTGGTGCAGGCGAGCTAACCAAGTGTCTTCGTAATAGTCATTTAGCAGAGTGAATTTGCTTACATTTGTTTGGTAGTATGGCGATTCTGTTAGCATGTCGTAGTGTTTGGTTACTTCTGTGACAGGGACGTAGGCTAATCTTATTAATTTTTTGATTTTGAATGTCAGCTCTTCATTTGCGGCCTACTTTATATGAAGTGCCTCCACATACTTTGGTTGAAGTGGTAGTAGCACCCTTGTATTGATATGTGGGTAAACAATAAACATTCAGGATGGTAAAAATCATAACTTGGTCAAAATCTATAATGATTTTTGCAAATTATAATTATTAGTTTTTTTGTCTGATTAGTGTTAGGAGATTATTAAAGGTTGCACCTTGCTTGTTTGGCTGCAGTGTATATATTATAGAGATGATTGTGTTATGGTATTGCCCATGTATAGTGTGTATTTGTTTGAATGGTGGTGGGCATGATTTAAATGTGCTGTCCATCATCCATGTGTTGCACTTTGTTAGGATTACTACATTGCTTTTAGTTGCATAGACAACTATTCTTTTGTTTTTGTTTTCATTGTCATGCTGTAAGAAATCTTGATTAGTATGTGTTATTTTTAAAATGGGGGCTTTGTCATATGTTCTGTGTGTGTTTGGTCTTTTTCTAGTGATTCTCTTTGCTCTAGTTATTAGTCTTTTTAAGTATTCTCTGGAAGGGAGTTTCCCAGTTGCTTGTTCAGGAACCTGGAGAATTAATTTTTTGTATTGTTCCTGTGGATTCTTGTGAACTTGTGCTTGCTTCTCTTAAGTCCTGTAGGACGTTGTTAACTTGAATTTCAGTGATGTTTGGAGGACAATTGTGTTCCCTTACACTTCCTACAATATCTTCTTTGGTAGTAGAAGAGAAGGGGTGATAGGTCCCAATTCCTTACTCGCCATATAGCTTTGGGCAATTCTGATTAGAAATACTTGTCCTAGACAGGGGGAAACCCCTAACCCCCTAAAAAACACAGAAGTTACATGAAAGGATGTCTGGACAAGTTTTATATTCGTACTGATCCAGGAAAAAATTCCAATAGGCTGATATCAAGGTAAAAATTCTTTATATGAAGGTGATTAGAAAATCTATGTAGGGTTAATCACGAGTGAAAAAACAGCCAACACGTGTTTCGCCCCCTTACATGGCCAACCGGCCTGGGGCTTCTTCAGGGCGTTATAGAGCTAACGGGTCTTCTAAAAATGGTGCATGCAGAGATCCTAAGTCGAGCTAAAAGTCTCGGGCATAATCCCACCGGCGTGTCTACGCAAGAAAAAAGGAATTGCTTTTTTCTTGCGTAGACACGCCGGTGGATTATGCCTGAGACATTTAGATCGACTTAGGATCTCTGCACTGCACCATTTTAGAAGACCCGTTACTATACGCCCTGAAGAGCCCCAGGCGGTTGGCCATGTAAGGGGCAAACACGTGTTGGCTGTTTTTCACTCGTGATTAGCCCTACATAGATTTTCTAATCACCTTCATATAAAAGAATTTTACCTTGATATCAGCCTATTGGAATTTTCCTGGATCAGTACGAATATAAAACTTGTCCAGACATCCTTTCATGTAATATCTTCTTTGGTGGCGGCTCTGCTGTAGAAAGCGTTGGAATAATATTTAGTGCACTTTCAATGTGTTCATTATTTACCAAATGTGATTTCTTTGAAGTAGGTGTATCCCCTATAACATATTAGTTGTTTACTCTTTTGTTATTTGATGTATATTGCAGTTATGTAATTCTGTAATTTGTGGATTACAGAATTTCTAAAATATATGTTATTATTACATTTATTATATGTTATTTCAAAAGTATTGTTACATTTCTAAATATGCTTCACAATATGTGCTTACATGTTTGGTATTATTCTTGTTTCCGATAGGTTGGTTAAGTGTTATTTGGAGGGATGTTCATTTTTCATTTCTTCATTATTCCTTTTATTGACTGTTGAGAAGGAGAAATGGTTTAGCTATTGTTTTCTAATTTTGTTGCTTTTTAACTGCATGTTTATACCTGTTACTGAAGGAAAAAAGGTTTATTATTTATCACTTTAATTGGTTATCTTTTTTGTTTTGTTATACTTACATGTTTTTCCTGTTTTTTAATGTTGCAATAGTTTGTTGGCTTGGATTTCTTTGTTCATGGTACCTATGTTTTGGGAATATAAGTTGTAAGTATGTGTTATGTATTTGTGTGTGTATTAAAATATTTAATTTATTTTGGTACTTATTTTGTAGATGCACGGGTTTTATTTCTGAAGATGTTTCAGCATCTGAGGTCATAGCTTCAGTCAGGCTGAGTGACGCTTTCCGTCAGTGGTGGCTTCTTCTGCAGCAGTTACATGGGACATTTTTATTTCCTTTTACCACTTTTCTAAAACAAATTGGTAAAGTGTTTCCAGCTGTTAACTCTTTTTAAGTTTCATTTTATTGTTTGGCTGTTTTCATTGGTTGGTTGTTTAAAATTTTGCCTTAAATGTCAAATGCTAATGATCTCTTTTTCTGATATTTCTGTAAGTTCCATTTACTTATATACATGGTTCAAGACAAAATATCATGGTAAAAAATATAGTTGACAAAACTATTGTGTCAAAAATATTGTTTTCTCACAATATTGTGTTCCTTTACTTATAATGTAAATGACAAAAATATTGAGAAAAAAACATTGTGGACATTAATATTGTGCAAAAACAGGTAAAATATGTTTTTCTAATATATGTACAGTTTAAAGTGGTAAATGTTAAATATTAATATCATGTAAAGTAAATAAATTCCACTGATTATTTAATAGTATATATATATATATATATATATACATATATGTATATATATATATATATATATATATATATATTCACTGAAAAAACCATAGGTTTTAGGGACAGTTATAGTTAGTTGGACATTGCACTCGTACAAAACCCATGAAATTCCCCTGTTATAGTTAGTTCAGCTAACTATAACTCGCGCCTTCGCAATGCACTGCTGATGACGTCACATATTACATCACTCATGACATGGTCAGTGACACCACTGATGACATCACTGATGACATCTCAAATGACATCACTGATGACATCACTGATGACATCATCCAGTGACTGTGTGTTTCTGTAAAGTTTAAATATGTTTAATATATATAGGGAAAGGCGTATTGAAGAATGAGTGGGTGTATAAGTGTCTGAATGGATGATTTAGTACGTGAGTGACTGACTCTACAAGTGAGTGATTAAACGTATCTTACTGAATGCATGGGTTAGTGACTAAACTGTGTGAATGTCTGTATCCGTCTGTTTGTTGGTGTGTAAGTGGATGCATGGATTTGCGAATAGCTACATGAGTGTCTATATGGGTTATTGATTGGTTCTCTGAGTATCTGTATGGCTGCCTGAGTGTTTGTGTGGGTGGGGTGTGTGTGACTCTATACATAGATGTGTGAGTGGGTGATTCACTGGGTGCATGATTTCAAGAGTGCATCTGTGATGGACTGCTTGGGTGGGTGAGTGTGTGTATGGGTGTGTTAGTGAGTGAATGTATATCTCAGTGGTACATGTGCGAGTAACTACATATGTAAAAGGCAGTATATATGTGTGTTAGAGTATTTAAATGGCTATAAGTGAGAGTGTGTTATTGTGAGAGTGGCTGTATGGATGCGTGTGTGCTTGTATCAGTTATTGTATAAGAGCGTAAGAATGTGCTAGTATTTGTATGAGTAAGTGAGCTGGTGTGTGTATAACTGTATAGGTGAGTAAATGGGTGTGTGATTAATTTTTTGCATGACTGACTAGGTGTGTGAGTACCTCTATGGATGAGTGGCGGTGTGTTAGTGTTTATATAGGTGTATGAGTGCATATGATAGTCCTGTACTGAGTGACTGTAAGTATGAGTGACTGTACAGGTGAGTGAGTGGATGTGTGTGTAGACCTAAGAATCAGTGAGTGGGTATGTAGTTTTTGGTGTTGGAGTGTCTATGGTTTTGAGAATGGCAGTCTGTAATTTAGAGTGGGTGTATCAAAAGTTATATTAGGGTGTGAGAAGATGCATGAAATTATCACATGGATGATGTCATCAGTGATGTCATTTGAGATGTCATCAGTGATGTCATCAGTGATGTCACTGACCATGTCATGAGTGATGTAATATGTGACGTCATCAGCAGTCCATTGCGGGGCGCGAGTTATAGTTAGCTGAACTAACTATAACAGGGGAATTTCATGGGTTTTGTACGAGTGCAATGTCCAACTAACTATAACTGTCACTAAAACCTATGGTTTTTTCAGTGAATTTCAAAGGTTTTTTAAATGCTAATTTCTAACTATAACGGGTCTGAAACCTATGGTTTTTTCAGTGAATTTCAAAGGTTTTTAAATGCTAATTTCTAACTATAACGTGCCTGAAACCTATGGTTTTTCAGTGAATTTCAAAGGTTTTTAAATGCTAATTTCTAACTATAACGTGCCTGAAACCTATGGTTTTTCAGTGAATTTCAAAGATTTTTTAAATGCTAATTTCTAACTATAACGTGCCTGAAACCTATGATTTTTAAGTGAATTTCAAAGGTTTTTTAAATGCTACTTTCTAACTATGCCAACAGAGGTAGGACATGTGAAGAAAGAAGAAAAAACGCACAGAAAGAAGCAAAAGATGTGCAGAAAGAACCAACAGAGGAGCAGAAAGAGGCCTTGTTGCAAACTCATCCTGTGCCCACAACTTTTTCAGACGGGTACTGGTGGTAACTGACTCTGACTAACCAGAGCCAGTGCGCGTTTGCACAGTGGTGAAGGGAGGGGGCCTGAGGTGACATGTGTGCAAACACGCCCCGTGGCGCGTTTTAAGTTGCGGGATTAAGTCCCCTTGAATCCTGAGGGTCCCTGGGGCCCAACTAGCCCCCAGGTACCTACAGTTAGGACCACAGAGCTGAGTTGCAGAGAGGTGTTCCGAGGCCACGCACCTTTTTCACCTCTCTGCAACGCAACTCTGTTGTGCTTACTGAAGGTACCTGGTGGGCTAGTTGGCCCCCAGGATTCAAAGGAATTAACTCCCCAACTTAAACGCACCACAGGGCGTGTTTGCGCACATGTCACCTGAGGCCCCGCCCCTCCCTTCACCACTGTGCAAGCGCGCCCCGTGGCGCGTTTTAAGTTGGGGGATTAGGTCACCTTGAATCCTGAGAGTCCCTGGGGCCCAACTAGCCCACCAGGTACTTCCAGTAAGCACGACAGGTCTGCGTTGCAACGCCTGTAACAAATTGTGCAGTTGTGTTTAGGTAGTGAAGAGGGTCGTGCTGGGGGTAGTGTTTTAGGGTTTAGGGTAGTGCAGTGGTGTTTGTGTAGTGTAGGGGGTCATGCTGGGGGTAGATTTAGGGTTTAGGGTAGTGCAGTGGTGTTTGGGTAGTGTAGGGAGTCGTGCTGGGGGAGTGTTTTAGGGTTTAGGGTAGTACAGTGGTGTTTGGGCAGTGTAGGGGGTCGTGCTGGGGTTAGTGTTTTAGGGTTTTAGGTTTTAGGGTAGTGCAGTGGTGTTTGGGTAGTGTAGGGGGTACTGCTGGGGGTAGTGTTTTAGGGTTTAGGGTAGTGCAGTGGTGTTTGGGTAGTGTAGGGGTTCGTGCTGGGGGTAGTTTTTAGGGTTTAGGGTAGTGCAGTGGTGTTTGTGTAGTGTAGGAGGTCGTGTTTTAGGGTTTAGGGTAGTGCAGTGGTCTTTGGGTAGTGTAGGGAGTCGTGCGGGGGTATTGTTTTAGAGTTTAGGGTAGTGCAGTGGTCTTTGGGTAGTGTAGGGGGTTGTGCGGGGGTAGTGTTTTAGGGATTAGGGTAGTGCATTGGTATTTGGGTAGTGTAGGGGTCATGCGGGGGTAGTGTTTTAGGGTTTAGGGCAGTGCAGTGGTGTTTAGGTAGTGTAGGGGGTCGTGCTGGGGGAGTGTTTTAGGGTTTAGGGCAGTGCAGTGGTGTTCGGGTAGTGTACGGGTCATGCTGGGGGAGTGTTTTAGGGTTTAGGGCAGTGCAGTCGTGTTCGGGTAGTGTAGGGGGTCGTGCTGGGGAGAGTATTTTAGGGTTTAGGGCAGTGCAGTGGTGTTTGGGCAGTGTAGGGGGTCGTGCTGGGGGTAGCGTTTCAGGGTTTAGGGCAGTGCAGTGGTGTTCGGGCAGTGTAGGGGGTCGTGCAGGGGGTGGTGTTTCAGGGTTTAGGGCAGTGCAGTGGTGTTCGGGCAGTGTAGGGGGTCGTGCAGGGGTGGTGTTTCAGGGTTTAGGGCAGTGGTGTTCGGGCAGTGTAGGGGGTCATGCTGGGGGTGGTGTTTCAGGGTTTGGGGCAGTGCAGTGGTGATCGAGCAGTAAAGGGGGTCATGCTGGGGGTGGTGTTTCAGGGTTTAGGGCAGTGCAGTGGTGTTCGGGCAGTGTAGGGGGCGGTGCAGGGGGTGGTGTTTCAGGGTTTAGGGCAGTGCAGTGGTGTTCGGGCAGTGTAGGGGGTGGTGTTTCAGGGTTTAGGGCAGTGCAGTGGTGTTTGGGTAGTGTAGGGGGTACTGCTGGGGGTAGTGTTTTAGGGTTTAGGGTAGTGCAGTGGTGTTTGGGTAGCGTAGGGGGTACTGCTGGGGGTAGTGTTTTATGGTTTAGGGTAGTGCAGTGGTGTTTGGGTAGTGTAGGGGTTCGTGCTGGGGGTAGTTTTTAGGGTTTAGGGTAGTGCAGTGGTGTTTGTGTAGTGTAGGAGGTCGTGTTTTAGGGTTTAGGGTAGTGCAGTGGTCTTTGGGTAGTGTAGGGAGTCGTGCGGGGTATTGTTTTAGAGTTTAGGGTAGTGCAGTGGTCTTTGGGTAGTGTAGGGGTTGTGCGGGGGTAGTGTTTTAGGGATTAGGGTAGTGCATTGGTATTTGGGTAGTGTAGGGGGTCATGCGGGGGTAGTGTTTTAGGGTTTAGGGCAGTGCAGTGGTGTTTAGGTAGTGTAGGGGGTCGTGCTGGGGGAGTGTTTTAGGGTTTAGGGCAGTGCAGTGGTGTTCGGGTAGTGTACGGGTCATGCTGGGGGAGTGTTTTAGGGTTTAGGGCAGTGCAGTCGTGTTCGGGTAGTGTAGGGGGTTGTGCTGGGGAGAGTATTTTAGGGTTTAGGGCAGTGCAGTGGTGTTCGGGCAGTGTAGGGGGTCGTGCTGGGGGTAGCGTTTCAGGGTTTAGGGCAGTGCAGTGGTGTTCGGGCAGTGTAGGGGGTCGTGCAGGGGTGGTGTTTCAGGGTTTAGGGCAGTGCAGTGGTGTTCGGGCAGTGTAGGGGGTCGTGCAGGGGTGGTGTTTCAGGGTTTAGGGCAGTGGTGTTCGGGCAGTGTAGGGGGTCATGCTGGGGATGGTGTTTCAGGGTTTGGGGCAGTGCAGTGGTGATCGAGCAGTAAAGGGGGTCATGCTGGGGGTGGTGTTTCAGGGTTTAGGGCAGTGCAGTGGTGTTCGGGCAGTGTAGGGGGCGGTGCAGGGGTGGTGTTTCAGGGTTTAGGGCAGTGCAGTGGTGTTCGGGCAGTGTAGGGGTGGTGTTTCAGGGTTTAGGGCAGTGCAGTGGTGTTCGAGCAGTAAAGGGGGTCATGCTGGGGGTGGTGTTTCAGGGTTTAGGGCAGTGCAGTGGTGTTCGGGCAGTGTAGGGGGCGGTGCAGGGGGTGGTGTTTCAGGGTTTAGGGCAGTGCAGTGGTGTTCGGGCAGTGTAGGGGGTGGTGTTTCAGGGTTTAGGGCAGTGCAGTGGTGTTCGGGCAGTGTAGGGGGTCGTGCTGGGGCTGGTGTTTCAAGGTTTAGGGCAGTGCAGTGGTGTTCGGGCAGTGTAGGGGGTCGTGCAGGGGTGGTGTTTCAGGGTTTAGGGCAGTACAGTGGTGTTCGGGCATTGTAGGGGGTGGTGCTGGGGCTGGTGTTTCAGGGTTTAGGGCAGTGCAGTGGTGTTCGGGCAGTGTAGGGGGTCGTGCTGGGGCTGGTGTTTCAGGGTTTAGGGCAGTGCAGTGGTGTTCGGGCAGTGTAGGTGGTCGTGCTGGGGCTGGTGTTTCAGGGTTTAGGGCAGTGCAGTGGTGTTCGGGCAGTGTAGGGGGTCATGCTGGGGCTGGTGTTTCAGGGTTTAGGGCAGTGCAGTGGTGTTCGGGCAGTGTAGGGGGTCTTGCTGGGGCTGGTGTTTCAGAGTCTAGGGCAATGCAGTGGTGTTCGGGTAGTGTAGGGGGTCGTGCTGGGGCTGGTGTTTCAGGGTTTAGGGCAGTGCAGTGGTGTTCGGGCAGTGTAGGGGGTCGTGCTGGGGCTGGTGTTTCAGGGTTTTGGGCAGAGCAGTGGTGTTCGGCAGTGTAGGGGGTCGTGCTGGGGGTGGTGTTTCAGGGTTTAGGGCAGTGCAGTGGTGTTCGGGCAGTGTAGGGGTCTTGCTGAGAGTGGTGTTTCAGGGTTTAGGGCAGTGCAGTGGTGTTCGGGCAGTGTAGGGGGTCTTGCTGGGGGTGGTGTTTCAGGGTTTAGGGCAGTGGTGTTCGGGCAGTGTACGGGGTCTTGCTGGGGGTGATGTTTCAGGGTTTAGGGCAGTGCAGTGGTGTTCGGGCAGTGTAGGGGGTCTTGCTGGGGGTAGTGTTTCAGGGTTTAGGGTGGTGCAGTGGTGTTCATGCAGTATAGGGGGTCGTGCTGGGGCTGGTGTTTCAGGGTTTAGGGCAGTGCAGTAGTGTTCGGGCAGTGTAGGGGGTCGTGCAGGGGGTGTTTCAGGGTTTAGGGCAGTGCAGTGGTGTTCTGGCAGTGTAGGGGGTCTTGCTGGGGGTGGTGTTTCAGGGTTTAGGGCAGTGGTGTTCGGGCAGTGTAGGGGGTCTTGCTGGGGGTGATGTTTCAGGGTTTAGGGCAGTGCAGTGGTGTTCGGGCAGTGTAGGGGGTCTTGCTGGGGGTAGTGTTTCAGGGTTTAGGGCAGTGCAGTGGTGTTCGTGCAGTATAGGGGGTCGTGCTGGGGATGGTGTTTCTGGGTTTAGGGCAGTGCAGTAGTGTTCGAGCAGTGTAGGGGGTTGTGCAGGGGTGGTGTTTCAGGGTTTAGGGCAGTGCAGTGGTGTTCGGGCAGTGTAGGGGGTCGCGCTGGGGGTGGTGTTTCAGGGTTTAGGGCAGTGCAGTGGTGTTCGGGCAGTGTAGGGGGTCATGCACAGGGTGGTGTTTCAGGGTTTAGGGCAGTGCAGTGGTGTTCGGGCAGTGTAGGGTGTTGTGCTGGGGCTGGTGTTTCAGGGTTCAGGGCAGTGCAGTGGTGTTCAGGCAGTGTAGGGGGTCGTGCTGAGGCTGGTGTTTCACGGTTTAGGGCAGTGCAGTGGTGTTCGGGCAGTGTAGGGGGTCGTGCTGGGGTTGGTGTTTCAGGGTTTAGGGCAGTGCAGTGGTGTTCGGGCAGTGTAGGCGGTCATGCTGGGGCTGGTGTTTCAGGGTTTAGGACAGTGCAGTGGTGTTCGGCCAGTGTAGGGGGTCGTGCTGGGGCTGGTGTTTCAAGGTTTAGGGCAGTGCAGTGGTGCTCGGGCAGTGTAGGGGGTCGTGCTGGGGGTGATGTTTCAGGGTTTAGGGTAGTGCAGTGGTGTTCGGGCAGTGTAGGGGGTCGTGCAGGGGCTGGTGTTTCAAGGTTTAGGGCAGTGCAGTGGTGTTCAGGCAGTGTAGGGGGTCGTGCTGGGGCTGGTGTTTCAGGGTTTTGGGCAGAGCAGTGGTGTTCGGGCAGTGTAGGGGGTCATGCTGGGGGTAGTGTTTCAGGGTTTAGGGCAGTGCAGTGGTGTTCGGGCAGTGTAGGGGGTCGTGCTGGGGGTGGTGTTTCAGGGTTTAGGTCAGTGGTGTTCGGGCAGTGTAGGGGGTCTTGCTGGGGGTGATGTTTCAGGGTTTAGGGCAGTGCAGTGGTGTTCGGGCAGTGTAGGGGGTCTTGCTGGGGGTAGTGTTTCAGGGTTTAGGGCAGTGCAGTGGTGTTCGGGCAGTGTAGGGGGTCATGCTGGGGGTGGTGTTTCAGGGTTTAGGGCAGTGCAGTGGTGTTCGGGCAGTGTAGGGGGTCGTGAAGGGGTGGTGTTTCAGGGTTTAGGCAGTGCAGTGGTATTCGGGCAGTGTAGGGGGTCGTGCTAGGTGTGGTGTTTCAGGGTTTAGGGCAGTGCAGTGGTGTTGGGGCAGTGTAGGGGGTCATGCAGGGGCTGGTGTTTCAGGGTTTAGGGCAGTGCAGTGGTGTTCGGGCAGCGTAGGGGGTCGTGCTGGGGGTAGTGTTTTAGGGTTTAGGGTAGTGCAGTGGTGCTTGTGTAGTGTAGGGGGTCGTGCTGGGGGTAGTGTTTTAGGGTTTAGGGTAGTGCAGTGGTGTTTGTGTAGTGTAGGGGGTCATGTTTTAGGGTAGTGCAGTGGTGTTTGGGTAGTGTAGGGGGTCATGCTGGGGGTAGTGTTTTAGGATTTAGGTTAGTGCAGTGGTGTTTGGGTAGTGTAGGGGGTCGTGCTGGGGGTAGTGTTTTAGGGTTTAGGGTAGTGCAGTGGTGTTTGTGTAGTGTAGGGGGTCGTGCTGGGGGTAGTGTTTTACGGTTTAGGGTAGTGCAGTGGTGCTTGTGTAGTGTAGGGGGTCGTGCTGGGGGTAGTGTTTTAGGGTTAAGGGTAGTGCAGTGGTGCTTGTGTAGTGTAGGGGGTCATGTTTTAGGGTAGTGCAGTGGTGTTTGGGTAGTGCAGGGGTCGTGCTGGTGGTAGTGTTTTAGGATTTAGGTTAGTGCAGTGGTGTTTGGGTAGTGTAGGGGGTCGTGCTGGGGGTAGTGTTTTAGGGTTTAGGATAGTGCAGTGGTGCTTGTGTAGTGTAGGGGTCGTGCTGGGGGTAGTGTTTTAGGGTTTAAGGTAGTGCAGTGGTGTTTTTGTAGTGTAGGGGGTCATGTTTTAAGATGCAATGCTCCAATACCTGACCAGTCTGCACTACATAAAACTGCAAAAAAACTAAAAATAAAAAGTGTTTTGCACACTTTTGTCATTGGGCTATATGTGGGCTACATCTGGGTAATATTTGTGCTACATTTGGGCTCTTTTTTCACTGGTGGCCATCTTGGAAGACTTCTTTGTTATGAAGTTTCCTAATTTCTTCATTTACTGCAGTCTCCTCAGTAGGAAATGCTTTCAGTTTTTACTTTGATTCCATCAAGAAGGCATTCAGATGTGTCTCACATCTGCCATAAATTCAGAATGTTAGCACTCTAGTTGCTCATTAGATCACTGGAGTAAAGCTACTGCTCACCAGGGAGTTAACTGGTGGTCTGCTGCTGGTATTGAAAGTGATTGTTTCAGTCTGCATGTCAGAATTTTCTAATGAAATAGAAGAGGATTTGAGATCTCACTTAAAACATGCCCTAATTTTTCTTTCTGCAGCACTAACCATAATTTCTATTTCAAAAAGAACCCCTCATTTTGTTCCTTTTTAAATTAAATGTTTTAAGTGTTACCGGTTTATTCCAATCAAGATGGCTTCAGGTGTGCCATACTTTTGTCATAAGTAAGGCTGTTAGCGCTCTAGTTGTTCTTTAGAACACTCTGGGAAGCTGCAGTAGAACACAAAGGCATCAACTGGCAGGCTGCTCCTCTTGAAATATAACAGGAAGATATTTGAGATCACACTTGAAGTATGTCCTAATTTTTCTTTCTACAGCACTAACCATAATTTCTATGACAAAATGAACCCCATCATTTTGTTCCTTTTTAAATTAAATGTTTTAAGTGTTACCAGTTTATTCCAATCAAGATGGCTTCAGGTGTGCCATACTTTTGTCATAAGTAAGGCTGTTAGCACTCTAGTTGTTCTTTAGAACACTCTGGGAAGCTGCAGTAGAACACAAAGGCATCAACTGGCAGGCTGCTCCTGTTGAAATATAACAGGAAGATATTTGAGATCACACTTGAAACATGTCCTAATTTTTCTTTCTACAGCACTAACAATAATTTCTATGACAAAATGAACCCCATCATTTTGTTCCTTTTTAAATTAAATTGTTTAAGTGTTACCAGTTTATTCCAATCAAGATGGCTTCAGGTGTGCCATACTTTTGTCATAAGTAAGGCTGTTAGAACTCTAGTTGTTCTTTAGAACACTCTGGGAAGCTGCAGTAGAACACAAAGGAATCAACTGACAGTCTCTGCCCTTGTTGGATGTACATGTTTTACTGAGAATGTCGGACTTCATTCTCACATGAGTGAGAAAGATAATGTGAATTTACAGAAAATATGCTCTCATTTTAGCTTCTGGAGCACCTTCCAAACCTCCATGGGACAAGCATGAGAAAATAGTGTTCTCTCAAACATGATTCATGATATCCCAGCAGAAGGTTTTTCACATGGTAAAATCACCTTAGAATACACCACAATTCCTAAAATTAGTATGGTACCATCAACAAATAAATTCTAATGTAACTAAAGCCTGTTATCACCCTTTATAGTTCTCCTTTTGGTGACCCTCAAAATCTTCTATTCACTACAATGCATTTCAATGAGGTACTATCATTTATATTGGTCCCAAGATGGCTGCCAGCAATTCCAGGATGAAGTGCTGACAGCCAATCAGATCTCACGATGACATGTGTGGTTAGGCTCCGCCCAGATATATATGTGACTTTACTTTTGATTTTCTCAGGAACTACTGAACGGATTTACACCATTTAAGCAAAAGGCACGACACTGAACCAAGGGCTACCTCTTTGCCAAATTTGGTGTAATTCCGTTCAGCAGTTCGGGCTGTAGCTGCGACTAAAGGTTCCTATGTAAAAATGAATGGGGAAAACGCGTTTTGGGACCCCCTTTTTCTCGGCCCCCGCTTGACGTATCACCCGAGACTTTCAGGATAGGAAGCGGACCGGAGCGCCCCAACAAGTTGGAAACTTTCGCGAAGATTCGTCAGCCGGCGCCAACGTTATTTCAAATAGAATGTCGCGGATTTCCTATGGATAATAGGTTTTAACTATAACTATCTACTGGCGACCGCCAGTAGATAATATATATATATATATATATATATATGGCATGAGCTATAGTTACCTTAGGGCATTAGTTACTTGAGATAACTATAACTGTTACTGGTGAAATTCTGTGACTTTTTTAGTTTAAAATGTTACCTTTTTACTAAACATTATACCTAACTATAATGTTACTTTAAGTACACAAGTATAAAGCAACATAATGATCTGAACAATTTAATAACAAAATATATTAATTGATTTCACCAATAAATAAAATAGTAGAATATTAAAACCCCAAAAAACGCAACTACTAAAAATAATATAAACACTAACAAAATAAAATAATGTTAAATATACAAAAATAAACAAAAGATAATATAAATCCTATTTCACCAATATTATGAAAAGTTTTGGACTTCAGAAAAATTACGTATGCTATTTCCACTACAGTTTAAGCGACAGTAGGGAAAGTGTTGGACTTCGGAGAGGTTACATTTACTATTCTAACTCCAATCTAAAGAACAGTAGGGAAAGCGTTGTACTTCACAGTGGTTAGAGATACTATTCCCACTCCAGGCTAAGAAATAGTAGGGACAGTGTTCAATTTCAGAGAGTTTAGATTTACTATTCCCACCCCAGTCTAAGCAGGAATAGGGAAAACGCTGGACATCGGAGGAGTTAACTTTACCATTCCCACTCCATTCTAAACAACAGTAAGGAACGTGTTGGACTCTGCCTTCTGCCCTCCTGGGTAGTATTGTGACTGACTCCAGACTCAGGAACAATAGAGGCCTGCCACAGAGGGAGGTGCCAGCTCACCCTTGCAGGAAGCCAAACAGGGTGTTAGCCCAAAAGGTGAGCTTCAAAGGGGAAGCTGCCTTTGATGGGCAAATGCTGATCACACTTGTGGAGGGCTGCCACTTTGTTCAGGGAGACAGGTTGGAAGTGGGACACAGAGGGGACACCAGTTGCCAAACCGTTTTTTCTCTGAACGTGTAGCCCACAGGTAGGGTCCCCTCCATGGTGGACTACCAAGCTCCTAACATCCAAGGATGGGTTCAGATATCTGGGAGTGGGCAGAATTGTGCACCCTGAGATTGCTGGATGCCAGACTTTGCTGAAAGTCATCACAGGGCAGGAGGGATCCTGGTAGGCCATTGGCTAGTGAACACATCATCCCCCAGGGCACTTACTGGACATATATATGGCACCACTGGCTTCCTGAACCTCAGATCACAACGGACCTGGAGAAAACACCAAAGAAGGACTGCCTTGCTGAGATCTGGACCTGACAAGAGGGGCTGCACCGACTGCTGGATGGCACCTGCCGCACCTTGGGCTATCAAAGAGAGGACTGGGCCTGTGGATCCTGGCTCGTGAAAAAGTTGCTTCTGAGCCCCAGACCGAATAAATGGCTTCAAGGGTTAGTCAGCTGAGCCCCTGGAACCAGCACCAGCATCATTAAAGCTGAAGTTGCCCATTCTGGCAAGTCAGTAGCTACATTCTTCGATCACCACTGACCACCGATGGGCAACTCAAGAGACCGATCCTCAATGGCCAAAAGTTGCACTCAAGTCTGCTAGACCTGGAAGTGTCATCTGAGTCCAGATTGGTCACCAAGGACAGACATCAACCTTCCCCAAAGGATATCGCTGGACCAGCAGTGTACAGAGACCAGTAGCTCTGCTGCAGCTGACTTTCTCCTGGCTCAAAGAGGACTTCAAGGGACACTGACCCCTGTGGCCAAAGTCACCCTACCTTACCCAAGGACCAAAGAATAACCGCAAGCACACTCCCGCTGACTGGACAGCACCAGAGCATCCTTCAGCATCCTATGCATCCCCAGCATCAGGACCACTCCCATGATGTCTGTGGCGTTCTTGATTTAAAGTGTGGAACTGGACTTGAGACTGGTTTGGTGACCAGGTAACTGTACAAATACAGAGGCAGAGACCGGGGAAGAGGAAAACAAAAGCCCCACAGGCAGACCTCCAAAGTACAATGAGGAGATCAGGTCACCAATCAGGTGGTGTCAAGAAGCAAAGGGAAAGACCAAGCACCCACTACAAGCAGAGACCCTCCAACATTGTGAATCTTAGCACCTACAACCTGACACAGAGTGAGAATGATGTATTGTCAAAGGGGTTAGGATTTGTACTGACACCCAGTAGCGATCTATTCTCTGTACGTGTAGAATTGTCTCAATTCTTCAGGCGGATTAAACTACAGAGTTTTTTTGCAGCTCACGATAACCTACCAGACAGTGGAAAAAACACCGTTCTAAGGAACAAATCAACCTTCATGCCCCCTACACATGCTATACCGTGCGAAGTACTAGCATTTGAACAGGCAGTACTTAAGGAGGTAGATGCAATTGAATGCCATAACCAGAAGGTATTTCAAAACCTAAGCAAAAATGAGAAACATGCTCTTGAGATCCTTAAAAAGAACACTGACCTGTTTATTAAACCAGCGGATAACGCGGGAGCGATAGTGATTATGGATAGGATCATGTATGATACAGAGTGCATCAGACTGCTGTCAGATGGAGAAAGTTATGAGGTCCTCCAATCGGACTCCACTCTAAGATTGGCAAACAAGATAAAATCCATGGTAGAAGAGGCCCTCATGCAGGATTGGATTACTAAACATGAGGCAGAATTCCTCAATGCAGACACACCACGAACCCCGAGATTCTATACTCTCCTGAAGATTCACAAAAATAAGATGCCCCCCCAGGTAGACCAATAGTCTTGGCATTGGGTCACTCTTAGAACCCTTGTTGTAATTTTGTAACAGTTTCCTCAGACCTATAGTAAAAACATCTACCTCCAATCTGAGAGACACCAAGGATGTCCTTTGTTTACTTTGTGACACTAAAATCAACACTGTCGAAGACTTGACCATCACAATGGACATCACAGCATTGTACACATGCATCCCCCAAAGACGCACACTCGAAGTAGTTGAACACATACTACAGGAGACAGAATGGGAGTTCATGACCCCTAGACACTTCGTCATGGAATGTGCAGAACTAGCACTAACTGAGAACATTTTTGAATTAGAAGAAGTAACATATCACCAAGTAAGGGGCACGTCTATGGGAAGCACCTTTGCGCCAAGTATGGCTTGTCTGTATGTACACCAATTTGAGGCAGACTATATTTTCAATTCAGAAAACCCTTACAAAGAACAAATCAAACTGTGGAGCAGGTACATCAATGATGTGTTAATAATATGGCATGGTAGTGAAGACCGTGCAACTGAATTTGCAGAGTCAACACAAGGTACAGACACCTAAAATGTACACATACAATAAGCAAGGATGAAGCAGTATGTCTGGACCTAGTACATACCATGGACCAAGGAGGAATCAGAACTAAAGTCCGCAACAAAGCAAGGGACAAGAACAGCTTATTATTTTATGAAAGTTTTCACCCAAGAGCACTCTGTCAGAACCTACACGTATGTCAATTCCTGTGAATCAGACGGAATTGTTCTACAATGGAGACCTTTGAGACACAAGCGAATACGTTAGAAGAAAAACTAGTGGCACGCCATTACCCAAAGAAACGGTAAAAAATGCTAAGAAAAGGGCAAAAATCAATAACCGAGAGGCTTTGTTAGAGAGCTACAAAAAACCTGAGAATGACAGGGGTGTCTGTGTCACCACATACACACCAATCTCAAATAAAGTTCAGAATATCATAAAAAAGAACTGGAGGATCCTGAACGGGGGAACTAAACAATGGTCCCAACCACTCCTTGCTTTCAAAAGAAACACCAGTATACGAGACAAATTGGTCCACACGAAAACACCGTCACTACAGACTAATGCTCAAACAACATTATGGGCCAACCACCAGCCGGTGAGTCACTTTCCATGTGGCAACTGTGTAGCGTGCCAAATCACAAAAACCACAAAAGAGTTTGACATTAAGACAGGTAGTCCATGGATTCTAAAAGATTTGACGAACTGCAACAGTGAAAATTTTGTTTATCTAATAACCTGCCCATGTGGCCTATTCTATGTGGGAATGACCAAATGAAAAATAAAGATACAGATCAACGAACACAGACGTACGATCTGATGCAAAAAGAATAATACAAAATTAACACGTCACTACCTAGAACAAGGTACTCAGGACATGAAAATAATGTGGGTGATTTTGGAGAAAATCAACACGAATTGCCAAGACATTCATAAAAGTCTTCCGACCCGAGAACAGAGATGGGTGTACCACCTGAGGACATGGGAGAATGGACTGAACAATCAAATCCCCTGGCTTCACATTACGTAAAGGGTCATGATAAAAAAATCAGCACCTTTGAGGGACCAATTTATCGCAAACAAAAAGTATGGTTTATATACAATTCCAATACAATATATAAAAATTCACCCCTTTGTCACAACATGTTTTTTTCCAAAAGCAGCCTTCAGAATATCCTGATAAAGCTCAATAACACCAGAGTACTCTATAAGATAAATGTGTAAAAACCTAATACAGTTGTGACTTAAAACTACTGTGACAAAAATGACAAGCACGGATAATGTACATTCAGTTATTGGATGTATAAAAATCAACTCTCAGACATCTTCCCGAATGAAGACCAACCCATATGATACTATGCATGGGAAACTACAAATCCCAAGAGTCTTAGGAAAGACAATGCACATAGTCATCTTCTTTTCCTTACCATCACTCTTGAGGATATGTAAAAAAATATATGAACTAGGCGTAAACTAAAGACGTTGGATATTTATTTTATTATATTTATTTGAGGGTGAGCCCCGGTAATATTGATAAAGGATAATATTGACAATTTATCCATATTGCCGTCCATACAAGATATGGCCCCATTGAGATGAACTACTGGTCCCAATGCATACGCCGGCTGGAGACGCTACGTCATCAGGCGTCCTCCAGGCAGGCGCCACTTGGGCACCGGATCACTAACAGCCAAAGCAATACTAAAAATAGCCGTATTGGCCCTCAGGTGCAACGCATCTTATTCCTCCCGCAAAAATAGAATACAGTTAAAAATGCACCAGGCCTTCCATTCTGACATCGTCGGGAAGAAGGAGTGGACACACATTGGTGTAAGGCGAAGGACGCACCATGAGGCAGTAAGAGTATGAGTGAGAAAGGAGAGTGTTTTCCTAACTATCGCTGACCACGAGTAAGTGTGTGAGGATCTAACTTATGCTTTTGTTGAAAAATACTCTAAAAATAATTACTTTCCCTAGAGTGTGACTACAGGGGTCCCTAGAACCCTTCTTCCATGGGGCATTGAAGACCCTACGTTGGAGTAAGGTTGTGAGCTTGTCTCACAATTAAGTAAAGAAATGCTTTTACTATTACCTCACGTTTGCAGTGTCACAACATCACACTAGCATGCAATGCTGCGTAAGCATTATATATATAACGTTACTAATGTCCTCCTTACAATTAAGGCATCTTAAACAATCATTTATGTATCCACAGGTATCTATGAACCAAACGTTGGGTTAGAGGTAGACTTAGGTCACCCTAACAGCGAGGAAATTCCTAGTACAACATTGCCACTTAAGGAGCCCATTTGTTTGTCCTGAAGAATGCTGCGGACTCAGTAGAGCCATAGGTAGAAACATGTCGACGACGGTAACAGTGGTGATAGGGTAATAGTTCCCCTAATCCCCACATCTCAAATTTTAATAACTAGTAATGTCTCCTACGAATAAATGTAACTCAATACTCCCATCTAGTAGTGCTTCTAGGGACACTGTAATGTAACGTACTTGACTATATTTCTCGGGTAGCTATAATTGTGTGTTCACAGTAAATTGGAGGCCAGCTCACCCTAGAGACCCCGTAGCCTCTAGTTCCTTCCCCTGGACTTCTCTGGGGGTTATGTGTTGACGTAACTGTACAAGTACTTCTTAATGGCCCTCCTGACCTTCTCCCTGTCAGATCTGGCTGTCCAGCGTGGGCCGGAATAGCTGAACATGACTCTTTCAAACTTTTTAAAAGTCTTCAAACTTTACAATTACCATTGCTTGTTTGCACTTTGAACTGAAAAGCTGAGATTTACGTTTTCTTTAAAAATCTATATCTCCGGAGCCCTCCTGGTGGATTTTGCTCATCCTGGTATTTAAAACTTCATAAAAATGCAATCTATTGTTATAAATTGATGTCGGATTTCTTTCTTTCCTGTTGCGTGAATCTCTTATTCCATTGCTTGATGCTTCTAAATGCTTTACACTAGTTCCTTTGCTTAAGCCTTACTGCTCAAAGCCACAGGTAGCCAGTTGAGCTAGAGGTTTTACAAATGAGTCTGACTGGCCTCAAAACTGTTTTGCAAGTGTATTACACAGTAAGTTTGCACAACCATACTATATAATACACCACAATCTCAACAAGCATCATTCGCCATACAGAGACACATACCCACCCATCTTTCTAGCATGGGGTTGGGCTTGAATACATTCAACAAGGTGCACAGAGGCCTGCCTCCTTGAAATAGCAGACCTGGAGGAACATGACATTTTCCTCCTTCTCTTGCCCCATGAACTGCTAGTGTTTTGTAGGGATTTGGACAGCAGCAGCCAACATGCCAACCTGCTACATGGAGGGGCTATCATCTGAGCCCTAGAAGGACAACTCTGCTTGACTCTCTTCAGTACCTTTACTTTATATGGCATGTAGTAGTTCACTTACCTAATGATGGGTAAAAGAAATGCAAAGTCAGTACATCCTGAGGACATCCCACAGTAAAAAGAATACAAATAATGTTCACACACTAGAGACGTGTTTACCGAAAGATGGTAGCATATTAATCAATGAAATATCATTACATGAGTCCAGTTTAAAAGCCTTGAGGGTGCACAGACCACTGAAGACACTAATGCTCTGTTAATAAATCCTTTCAGACTTTGATTGGTGTGTGAGAGAGGATTTCTATCACAATAGCTTGCTATCTCTGGCAAATTAAATTCTAATGAGCAAAGACACCATGACTTACTTTTAACAGTCTTTTGATTGATATCTTTGATATTTAGCACCGTTTGACAAATCTGCATGAAACATCATAAAAAATACTTTTCTTTAAAATGATTGTGCATATTGGTCAAGAGAGCAAAGTTATAAAGGGATTTGCTATGTGTAATTTTTACATTTTAGCTCTAGATATAAAATAAGCGCTGGATCAAATTACACCAGAATTAGGCATGCACGCAGAGACCAGTTCCCTCAGTTTGCTGTCTATATTTGGGGTAAACCTTTTCAGCAGTTTTTTTGGACTTTTAAAAACAAAACATATAGATGTATGGACTGGACAAAACCCGACTACTGCACATGTCCACAGACTTCATAATTTTTTTAATGATTGTGGATTCTTATTGGCTGTTCCATCCGCCATTTTAAAATGTTGTAGATGCGCACAGAGCTCTGCAGGTCTGGAAAACATTTCTGGAGATAATTATTGATGCAGGCTGGGAACAACCCACTTGCAGATAGGGGTGGAATAATCTTTGATAGGTAGAAAATACAAATTTCCTACCCTTCTGGACACAGTTGCTATATTAAGCCATGGACACGCAAGCACACAGCATAGCAGACAATATGCCTTTTTTCTGTCTCAAAGCAAACTTACGATGAGGTGAGATGGCATTAATAATGCTCTACTAGGTTATTCTAACCTCAACCCCTACTCTATCACCTAGCACTAACACTGATCCAAATCCTAAACCAAACTCTCCGCTGGTACCAGCAAGCACAGCACAAAGGGTTATTCCTTGTCCTCTAGTTCAGAATAATTTATTAAATTTTTAGTTAACATATAGACAATACAAAAAAATAGTACAATAAAAGTACCAAATAATAATATGAAGATTATCAGCATCAATAACATTATAGCAGGTACATTATAATACAATATCTTATAATATCTTATTACAGAAAATGAAAAGGGATGGGGAAGAAACAATTATACATATGATATTAATAATCATAAGATAGAACTACTAATAATAGAAACCTTGTAAAATTATCTATAACAAACTTAACTTATAGAAAATATCTTTTAAGAAGATAAGTAATTATCAATAGGTTTCCAGAATAAATGAAAAGAATTACAATTCTGAATAACACCATTCAAAGATAAATGAGCTCCTCTTCTAGTAAAAATCATCCAAGACCACCAAACATGAACAGATAATAATGAGACATCTTTCCAACATGAGGTAATGGATTTTAAGGCTGCTGATAATAAGAAATTAAAAAGCTTACCTTCTAAGTCAATTAATTTATGAGAAAGAACGACAGATTTACAAATTATCAATTTGAATGATAAATCATCATGAATATTAAGAAATGTTTTTATAACATCCCAAACTTCAGTCCAAAATTTAAAAATGGAATGACAATCAAAAATCATATGCTTTAACGAACCAGTATGCAAATTACAATGCCAACAAGTTGAAGCCGGGAGAAGTTTGACTTTAAATAATTTCAGTGGGGACCATAAACAATTATATAAGATATATGAGTTTGTTTGATAAAGTGAAACAGGTAACCATCCTGAAATGCTATTAAGCCAAATAGTTTTCCAAGTTCCGTAAGATAAAGATAAAGAAAGTTCATTATTCCAAAATGTCATTAGCGTATTAAAATTGTCACCTTTAAGTGTAATCATTTTTATACAATAGTGAAACAGTATGAGGCAAAGTAGAAAGAGTTTGAATATAAATTGATAAATCTGATTTAGCACTAGAAGGAATAAAATTAGGAAATGAATCTAAAATAGAATTACATAACAATTCATATTTGGGCAAATCAGAGAAAGGTAAATTAAATTTCTCTTGTAGAACATCAAAAGAAATGAAAGCATTGTTATAATAAATATCTTTTAAGCAAAAAATACCAGCCTTAATCCAAGAATGCCAATATCTAACATTTTTAGTAAGTTTTATACTTGAATTATACCATAACGACATATCTTCAGTAATGGACATAGGTGATTGAAAGATTAAATCGAAATCGAATAAAATTAACTTAGTTGATTTCAAAATAACAGATTTATTAAAAAATATTGATTTATTGGACATTGTTAACAAAGAAGTTAGGGGAAACGGATTTATTAAACTCTTTTCTATAGAAAGCCATATCGGGGGATTAATCAAATGAGAATGATTAAACCAAAGAGAACTTTGCTTTAATATAAAAGCTTTATGGTAACAAAGAAAATCTGGTACACCAAAGCCTCCATTACATTTAGGTAATTTAAATTTTTTATAACTAATACGAGGTGCCTTATTGCTCCAAAGAAACTTAGTAAGAAGCCGGTCTATATCTTTATAAAACTTCATAGGAAATTGAGTAGGGATCATGGCGAGGGAGTAGAACATTTTTGGTGCTATGGTCATTTTTATGGATTCCATTTTTCCCCACCACGAAAGATGAAGTGGAGACCATTTAGATATTTTATCCTTGATATAACTTAAAATAGACTCACAATTTTGTAGTTTTTATAGAAGATGAAAATAAAATGCATAGGTATTTAAGCTTTTTTCTTTGCCAAATTATATCTTTCATGGGTAACATATCTGGGTTGCAATGAATATTAATAGGAAAGAACTCTGTTTTATTAGTATTTAACTTGTAACCAGAA
Organism: Calotriton arnoldi; assembly: GCA_963921515.1. Taxonomy (NCBI): domain Eukaryota; kingdom Metazoa; phylum Chordata; class Amphibia; order Caudata; family Salamandridae; genus Calotriton; species Calotriton arnoldi. The sequence goes on from CAWUFW010000161.1 coordinate 655,179, forward strand.
AGTATGGAATAAGATTAAATAATCTCAAATAAAGGAGGAAGTGAGGAAATAGGATTACTAATAAATAAAAGTACATCATCTGCATATGCTAACGTTTTAACATTAGCCCCTTTAATATTAATACCATTAATGTCACTACAATTCCTAATTGAAACAAGTAAAGGTTCAATTATGAGAAGAAAAAGGAGCGGGGAAAGGGGACATCCTTGTCTGGTACCTCTGAAAAGGGAGAACTGGTTTGAAGTTTGGCCATTAATAAACAAACGAGCTGTAGGACTAGAATAAAGAGCAGATATCATACGAATAAATATGTCACCAAAATTAAATGCAAATAAAGTACGAAACAAAAACTGCCAATGAACTTTATCGAAAGCTTTTTCAGCATCTAATGCTAACACTCCTACTGGTATATGTAAATTGGACCCTTGTTCTATAACATGTAATAAAGTTCTTGTATTGTTAGCAGAATATCTATTTCTCATAAACCCAGATTGATCTGGATGAATGATACCATCTAAAACAGAGGTCAATCTAGTAGCAAGTATTTTAGCATAGAGCTTACAATCTTGATTTAATAAAGAAATAGGACGGTAATTTGAAACAAGTAAAGGGTCCTTATTAGGTTTAGGTAATACAACAATTAACGCTTCAGTAAAAGAACCAGTAACAGTGCCTGTGGAACTAAAAAAGGTAAATAATTGAAATAAATGAGAAATTAGTTGTGATTGAAATTCCTTGTAAAATTCTGCTGGAATGCCATCTGGTCCTGGGGATTTTTTAATTTAAGAGATTTAATAGCTAATCGAATTTCATCTTCGGTGATAGGCAGATCCAGTTTACTTTTAGTTAAAGGGGAAATTTTGGGTAAACCACATGTAGATAAGAAGGTATCAATTAAAGAAGAATCATCAAAATTAGGTTTATTATATAGAGTAGTGTAAAAATTTAGAGATTCATTAACAATATCGTGTTGTGAAATGGCAATTTTCCCATTGGGACCATGAATCGAATTTATTTGAGATTTATCTTTCTTAATACATAGATAATTAGCTAAAAGCCGTCCAGATCTATTAGTATTAAAACAAAATTTGGCTTTGGATTTGGAGAGTTGAATACCAGCTCTTTTGCTAAGAATGGAATTAAATTCATATCTAAATTTTTGTAATTTCAACCTATACTGTAGATCATTAGAAGTAATAAACAGCCTTTCAAATTTTGCAATTTGTTTGTCCAATTCTTTCATTCGTAAATTAAAATTTTTATTTTCATGTGCCATTAGAGAAATAGAAGCACCTCTAATATAAGCTTTAAAAGCGTCCCATCTATTCACCATGGATGTAGAACCTTCTGGATTATGATGGAAATAATCATGAATAGCATCTAATACTTTCAATTTATTTTGTTCATTAAGAACAATATCAGTATTCATTCTCCATCTGGATTGTGATTTAAAATTAGAGTTAACCTGCAAAACAAAAGATATTAAAGCATGATCCGATATATCAATATTACCAATGGTAGGATTAACCACAGAATTAATTAATTGTCTGGAAATTAGCAAATAATCAAGCCTCGAGTGTGAATTATGTGGATTAGAGACAAATGTGAAAAACTTTTCCGTGGGAAAATGTAGTCGCCAAATATCAACCAATTTTGTAGTTTTAAGGAAAGTTTTGAAAGTAAAAAAAGCTTTTGGAGGACGAAATTTAGTGAGAGATGTTCTATCCAATAGAGGATCAGAAATAAGGTTGAAATCTCCAACTATAAGAGGAACATTACCTAACTTGAGTACTTCAGTATTTAAATTAGACCAAAACAGAGGATCATCAGCAGTTGGACCATAAACATTAATTAAAAACACAATAGAATCATACATTTAAATTTTAACTATGACATATCTACCTTCTGAATCTGATGATTTACTTAAAATTTGACAATGTTATCCTTTAGCAAAAATAATAGCGACACCATTTTTCCTACCCTGGAGAGGAGACAATTGTATCAACCCACTTTTTTTCATGTAGTCCAATATCTTATCTTCAATATGTGTTTCCTGAATAAAACAAATATCTGCTTTACAACTTCCTAAATAATCTAAAATCTTTGTACGTTTTACCGGATGTCTCAAACCTTTGACATTTAAAGAGGTTATTTTAACATTACGAACATTTGCCATAATAAAATAGAGAGAAAAAAGAAAGAGCTGAGAAGAGGAGAACAAGTTGAAGAAAAGTATAAACAGTTAGTAGTTCTAGAATATTATGTAAGGAAAAGGAGGGAAAAGAAAAAAGACAAACAGACATAAAAAAGACGACCACTAATAAACATTAATAACAAAATTGAAACGCCCACGCGCTTTACAAGCATGACCAACCGTTGGAGCCCAATTCGAAGGGAATATTAAAATTAATCAGAAATACATATTGTCAGAATATTCAAGTAGCAGAATCATGCGTATCCATAGAATGCTGTGAGTGTTGTTCCAAGATTAACTTTAGGTCTTCTGGACGCTGAAAGGACTTTGAAAGGGTATCTTTCCAAATTCGCATTGTTGAAGGGTCAAATAGGCCATATTTAAAACCAAGACTTCTCAATTGAGGACGAATATCAGAAAATTCCTTGCGAATCTTAACAGTCTCTTTAGCAAAGTCTTGGTGAATGAAGATCTTATTGCCTTTAACCATTGAGGATGGTATTTCTCGTGCTGCTTTTCGTATCATGACCAAATGATGATGGCGCAAAACCTTAAAAATCATTTGTCTAGGCTTAGTGTGGCGAGGATTGCGATGAGATGGAATCCTATGTGCTTTATCAATTTCAAAGGACTCCTTAAATTTAATGTTTAACAGACCAGGTATCAAATTTTCCAGATATAGTCTACAATTAGCACCTTCATCATCCTCAGGTAGATTGAAAATACGCAAATTGTATTGCCTATTACGATTTTCCATGTCCAGGAGAAGAGTAGACATAGGTGAAATTTTTGCCACAAGTGGTGTGAAAGCATCAATTTTAATTTTGTTATCTTGAATTTTAATAGAGTTATCTGAAACTTTCATCGACATAGTCATATCCTTACGTAGGCTTTTAATCTCTGACGCAATAGTATCAGTGCTGGTATGCAATGCATGAATCTCATCAAGAATTAATGCCAAAGAGGGTTCACTAGATTCCACCACTTTAGATATTGCAGGAGGCGGAGAAATTTGCTGTTTCCTTTTATTATTAGGATTCTGCGCATTTTTATTCTCCATTTTCATATAATAAAGAATGTGGAGCAAATAAATGTAAAGAATAATAAAGTACTGTGAAAGCAGAAAAAAATACTGCAAGAATAAAGCAGGTGCAGCAGCTTAATTAGGCTGTGGGTGTGGTAAGGCCAAAGCCAGGCCCTTTCCTGAACACTTGCTCCGCCCCCCTGACAGGAACTCTGGGCAGCACTCCGAGGCAGAGATAGGAGAAGAATCAGGAGGAAGAAAAGTACCTTTAGCGATGTCTTATTCAACAAAAATAGGACACCACAGCATCACGTAAGGCCTCTGAGCATTGTGAATATGCTTTCCAGTTATTTCCGACTGGAATTGTTGAGTTCGTCGATAAAAACGAGCTCCCTCGTATCGGAGCTCACACAGAGGCGGCCATCTTGAATTCGCGCGCTCGCGCGAGTCCAAGTTATTCCTTGTCCTAAGTACCAGTTGCTGCAGGCATATACTAGTATGAAATACAGCCATACAATAAAGCATTTATTATCTGTTTCATAATTTTGGCGTGCATAAAACCTTCAAAGCTAAAATATGCCCACTTATGATTCACCTTAAACAGTCCCCAGAAGCCTTGTCAGAAGGAGAGAAAGCACCAGGACACAGGAGTCCAAAAAGTTGCAATATTTATTGAAACTCCCAGGGACTTATGTACATGCAAGAACACTTAGGGGCATATTTACAAGCCCCTTGCGCCACCTGTGCGTCTCTTTTTGGGACGCATTGGCGGCGCATTTTGCTGCCCCATATTTACAAGGACACGTAAAGCCACCCTGCGTGGCATTTCGTGTCCTAGTAAATACGGCCCCTTTTCACGCAGCACTTTGAATGAAAGGGGGGTGCAGTGGCTGTTGGTGACCCATGAAAATGGTGGGTCGACATAGATAAAATGAAAAACTATAAAATATACATTTACATTTTAAAATGAAAGAAAAAAGTTTCACTTACCTTTTTAGCCTGCAGCACGTTCTGTCCTCGGTGTTCTCCAGCCGGCTCCCATGGCAACCAATTGTGTGCCAGTGCAGGGGAAAGCACAGGGATGCAACATATTATTGTGAATAGGTCGCATCCCAATGCTTTGAAAGTGACTTAGTACGGCGCAGCCAAATGGTTTGCGGTGCCGCGCAGAGTCACTTGCTTGTAGATAAGGCCCAAAATGTTTTGCCTGACTGCCATGCCTAGTTGGTACTGTGAGGGTAATGACCACATAGCTTCGCTGTAGACCGGGTACTAGAGGACTGAGCTCAAGGCTTTACCAAACTCTGTGGGAATTAGGCATAAGGAATACGTTGTATTTCTGCTGTCCATGGCCAAAGGCCATGCTTGATGAGTAGAAAATGAAGAATGCAATGGAAGGGCACGTGCTGCACTCAGTGTACTTTGGCCACATCTAAATGCAAGAATGCAAAACCATCGCCTGAGCAAAAGGGCCTAAGGATGTCTAAAGTTGGTACAGGGTGCGAGGGATCAGTGCTTCATAAAGTGTATAATTACAAAAACAAAACGATTCCCTAAAATAAACATCTGTTAATGCAGCATACAGCGAAACACTAAAAGCAGTGTTTCATTAATGATACAAAAATTAGAAAAATTCCAAGAACAATTTTTAATTGAAGTTAAAACCAAAAACCAAAGAAACACTGACATTTGCAAGACAGACGGAGCTCCAGAGCCATAGTCCCCTAAAGTCCTCTTCTCGACAATCTTTTGCTAACTGAATACTACTTCTAGCAGATATAAACACTTTAAAAATATGTAGTGTCCCTCCCCTTGTACCTCCATCCATTCTATTATGCCCACTCCTCTTGCACCAAACATAAAACAAATCTTAGCTGCTACAAAGAAATTGAGTGTGCTTTCATTTTCTTTGCATTGCAATTTTCAAAGCTTTACTAGAAGGTTCATGAAAAACCCAGCAGGGTGTCTACCGAGGCTGGCAAGAATGCAGACCCGCCATTTCCACTTACCCAGTATAAGACAATCCACTCTGATTAGAGCTGATTGCCAATCTGCAATTCATTTCTGAAAAAAGTGCGTAGTAAGTAGGGCAGACCTCCAGCGCACTAAAGGTGGCATCTTGTGGTGGATCAGCCACCACCGATAATTGATTGCCAATGGAGGTTTCATTGATGGTCCATTATTGGATTCCACACCTCTGAATGAAACAGGGGAACATTGGGTTAGGTAGAGCAGGAGATGTATCATATCCTAATGAGCTTGTAAGTTGTTTTAAAAAAAAAAGAAATCGCTTGTTGTTGCGAAAAAACCATGTAAGCTTTACATGCAGAACTCCATGACACCAGTTTCAGATGTATTTATTCCATATGCAATATAAGTGTTACGAGCCCACTGGCCAGCATCCCTGCATACGTAAGTCCAGGCACCAGCTGACTAAGCACCGTTGTAGATAGAATACGGAGGACTTGAGATGCTAGAATGCTGGTGACATTCCAACATACAGCAGCATTCTACTATCCCCCCTAAATATAACATCTTCACTTCTACAAATAACATAAATAACTAAAACTACTATAAAGTAGCCTTACACAAAAATTAAAACTTAAACAAAAAAATATATCCATAAATATGAATAAATCACAAGTATAAGCTTTTCACTAAAATGTACACAGGTGGTTACATGTCATGTAAGTACAACTAACTACATCTTAAACTAGCTACATATTTCTTTTTTATTTCAACCTTATGTATGAAATTATTTCAGATAACTTGGTTTCTTTGTCATACGCCCACTGCTATAAATGCCATTTTGTTGACTATCAATTTCATCATTACTAAGCTGTTAACTATCAATTACATCATTACCAATATTAACATTTATACCTTGAATATCCGACATTTGACTGAAAGTATTACCAAAGTATTACGCTCAGTTTTTCCATGATTAGTGGTAATAGCAAAGATTCATCTTGCTTTGTCAATTTCTTTGACATTGCATTTTTGGGGAATTCGTCAAAAGCCACAAGATTCCTTTCAGCCGACCATCTTTCATCAGCTAATTTCACAGAAAAGCATGCTACGTTCACCCATTGGAAAGGACCATCAAATTAAAATGAACTGTAGACTTCCTTGTTTTCGTTTTCTTCACCATAACCCAACCTCCTACATGCACCTGTCTTTTTCCCAACAAATGCTTCTTCTCAAAATACGATTTCATTTTATCCTGAACCTTATCAACATTGGCTTTTATCTTTTCTAAATTATATTCTTTCTCATTTTTATCTTCTTCACTTTGTGTTGAAGATTGTTTGTCACTTAACCAATCTGAACATAACCCGGTATTACACTCCCTTCATGCTTAACAAGGTGAAAGGACAAACGCCTGTAAGCTATGAGGAGCATTATGATATGCCCATGCTTTACTCCTGATGAAAATCTTGTACATTTTTACCACATGTAAGAGCAGTCTGTATACCCTCTTTGATAATTCTACTAGCCCTCTCTACTAACCCATTAGATTTTGGACTGTACAAAGCCACCGTATAATGAGCAATCCCTTGTTTGTGAAGAACATTTCCATTCTTTCAGATACCAGCTATAAACTATTATCGATGTCAATTTCATGGGGAGACCCTTCCAGGGAAAAAACTTTATCCAAAAATGTAATGGCTACATTGGTGCTTATGTCTTGAACGAAACCATAATGGATCCATTTAGAAAAATAATCTGCAATCACAATTAGATACTTGGATTCCTCTGGTAATGTAACTATACGCCCTGCAAAGTCTAAAGCCACTTTATACCATGGCACATCTGGAAAAGGTGTAGGCAACAAGGATGTTCCTGTAAGTTTCCAATGTTTATTAGACAGTAAACATTTCTTACATTTATTGTAGGACTTTGGTAAGATTTTTTTTCGTGGCTGCTGTAAGTTGTTTTAAAAAAAAAGAAATTGCTTGTTGTTGCAAAAAAAACATGTAAGCATTACATGCAGAACTCCATGACATCAGTTTCAGATGTATTTATTCCATATGCAATATAAGTGTTACGAGCCCACCGGCCAGCATCCCTGCATACGTAAGTCCAGGCACCAACTGACTAAGCACCGTTGTAGATAGAATACGGAGTACTTGAGATGCTAGAATGCTGGTGACATTCCAACCTACAGCAGCATTCTACTATCCCCCCTAAATACAACATCTTCACTTCTACAAATAACATAAATAACTAAAACTGCTATAAAGTAGCCTTACACAAAAATAAAAAATAAAACAAAAAGATATATCCATAAATATGAATAAATCACAAGTATAACCTTTTCACTAAAATGTACACAGCTGGTTACATGTCATGTAAGTACAACTAACTACATCTTAAACTAGCTACATATTTCTTATTTTATATCAACCTTATGTATGAAATTATTGCAGATAACTTGGTTTCTTTGTCATACGCCCACTGCTATAAATGCCATTTTGTTGACTATCAATTTCATCATTACCAAGATGTTGACTATCAATTACATCATTACCAATATTAACATTTATACCTTGAATATCCGACATTTGACTGAAAGTATTACCAAAGTATAACGCTCAGTTTTTCCATGATTAATGGTAATAGCAAAGATTCATCTTGCTTTGTCAATTTCTTTGACATAGCATTTTTTGGGAATTCGTCAAAAGCCACAAGATTCCTTTCAGCCGACCATCTTTCATCAGCTAATTTGACAGAAAAGCATGCTACGTTCACCCATTGGAAAGGACCATCAAATTAAAATGAACTTTAGACTTCCTTGTTTTCGTTTTCTTCACCATAACCCAACCTCCTACATGCACCTGTCTTTTTCCCAATAAATGCTTCTTCTCAAAATACGATTTAATTTTATCCTGAACCTTATCAACATTGGCTTTTATCTTTTCTAAATTATATTCTTTCTCATTTTTATCTTCTTCACTTTGTGTTAAAGATTGTTTGTCACTTAACCAATCTGTACATAACCCGGTATTACACTCTCTTCATGCTTAACAAGGTGAAAGGACAAACGCCTGTAGAGCTATGAGGAGCATTATGATATGTCCATGCTTTACTCCTGATGAAAAGCTTGTACATTTTTACCACATGTAAGAGCAGTCTGTATACCCTCTTTGATAATTCTGCTAGCCCTCTCTACTAACCCATTAGATTTTGGACAGTACAAAGCCACCGTATAATGAGCAATCCCTTGTTTGTGAAGAACATTTCCATTCTTTCAGATACCAGCTATAAACTATTATCGATGTCAATTTCATGGGGAGACCCTTCCAGGGAAAAACATTTTCCAAAAATGTAATGGCTACATTGGTGCCTATGTCTTGAATGAAATCATAATGAATCCATTTAGAAAAATAATCCTCACTCACAATTAGATACTTGGATTCCTCTGGTAATGTAACTATACGCCCTGCAAAGTCTAAAGCCACTTTATACCATGGCACATCTGGAAAAGGTGTCGGCAACAAAGATGTTCCTGTAAGTTTCCAATGTTTATTAGACAGTAAACATTTCTTACATTTATTGTAGGACTTTGGTGCGATTTTTTTTCGTGGCTGCTGACCCTAAATACCTTGATGGGCAAGACCAATGATCTTCAATCTACGGGCCTGATTATGACTTTTGCGGTGCTGCGCCGGCACAGCACCACCAAAGCTGTGCATGGTCCGCCTGCCAGATTATGAGTTAAACTCATACGCTTTTCTTTCAATCTTCCTACGGCGGTGTACCGAAAAAGGGCACTGCAAAGGGAAAGCAAAAGCAATTCTAGTACAGCATGGACTGTGAATCCATGCCATGCTGGAAATTGGGGTGCATCCAAACAGGGGTGGCACATGTTGTGCCCCCCTGAATGCATCTCCATGGCGGCGGAGGCATGGGGGCCCTGTATGGTCCCCTTTATTTCCCCACCGCCAGCCTTTTCATGGCGGGCTCACCACCAAGGAAGGGCTGATGGTGGGGAAACTTGAAATATGCTTGGCGGACCACTCAGGTCCCACCTTGCATACTGTATACCCCTGTCCGCTGCGCCACTGCCAGGGAACGGCGGTTCCCTGGTGCAGCTGGCCCAGCAGTGGCAGTCCGAATGGCCGCATCAGAATACGGCAGCCGCAGGATCGCCACCGCTGCACCACCGTGAGTCTAGCAGTCAAAGACCGCCAGACTCGTAATTTGGCCCTTAGGTCCACAGGAGCAACAAACTTACCAGCTGTTAATAAAATTCCTCACTCCACAGACAATTGAGAACAAACATGATAGAAACAAAATATGTCTCCATTCATATACTTTTGTAATGACCAGTCTTTGCTCATATCCTCCATCACTTTCAACATACAAGTATCTTTATCTAGTGCAGATTTCCCTTCCTCTTCCATAATGGTACCTAAACAAGTTTACACAATGTCGATTCCTGCCACTACATACTCAGAACCATAAATCTCCTCATCCACCAATTTTGCCTCTTCAGACATAGAAAGTCTAGAAAAACAATCCGCTCTTATGTTGGATTTTCCTGGAATATACCTTACATCAAAATTGTATTCCTGCAATTTAGATAATATGCATATCAACCTAACCTAGAAGATGCTGCTGAGGTCCCTTTAAACCCCAACAAGTACAACAGCGGCTTATGATCTATACAAAGAATGAAATGTGTACCCCAAAGATATGTTTGAAATTTTTCTATAGACCACGCATCAGCAAGGGATTATCTATAGTACTATGCTATGCTTCCTCTCCCCTTCAGACAAAACCCTGGAGGCAAAGGTAAGTATTCTCAACTCAATCAATATTTTGGCACGAAACCTCTCCTAATCATACAGCACTGGCATCTGCTGTGATAACAAATTGCTGGCCGAAACATACGTTGTCAAAGCTGGTACTTGCGTGGGAATTTTCTTAATCTCAAGAAACACCTCTTGTTGTTCTGTCTTCCAGACAAACTTTTCATTTTTCCTCAATTACTTTTTTAAAGGTTCCATGATAGTGGCATACATTCCTACACATCTCGAATAATAATCACTTAAGCCTATGAAAGATCTCAGCTCATCCTTGTTTTTTGTACAACGTATTTCCCTCAAGGCCTTAATAAGATCATTTTTAGATTTTATTCTTTCAGACGTTATTGTATGGCTAAAATATTCCACGAATCAGTAACATATTTACATTTGTCCTTCGCCACATTCATACCATGTTAATTCAAAATGCTTAAAACTTTGTAAAAAATGCAATTATGTTCCTCCACTGTGTTTGCAAAAATGAATATGTCGTCCTGAAATGCTTGTACTCCATTGAACGTTCTTAAAAAGACAATAAATACATCAGTTTTTTAAAATCACTTGCAGAAGATGCAAGCCCAAATGGTAATCTCAGGTACTTAAAAGCACCAAATGGAGTAATAAATGTGGTGAGAATTTGTGATTCCTTAACCAAAAGAACCCAGTGGTATGCTACCATAAGATCGATATCCCTAAAGAGCCTAGCCCCACCTAATGTGGTTAGTAATTCTTCAATCTCAGGTAAAGGGTGACAATCTGCCATTATAGTCTTATTCAGAGACCTTAAATCAGCACACAATCTGATTTGTCTATTTTTCTTCTTGGCAATAACTACAGCACTCACCCATTCAGCTGCCTTCACAGATTCAATGATTTTATCTTTGCATAATTGATCTAAATGTTTCCTGAGATCCTCTCTTATACAAAGAGGTACATCACACACCTTATGTGCAATTGGCACCACATTTTTTCTTAAAATAATTTCATGTTCATATCCCTTAACTGTTCCAACCTTGTCTGTAAATACTTGCGGGTATTTGCACAATATATCTTCCATACCAACACACTGACTTACTAACAAGATGGGAGTAGTAGTACCAGGTCTCAGGACAATCCCCAATCTACCTTGGTTAATCCAACCCATAATATTGCATCCGTTGACTGCAACATAACTTTTTGTAAATATACTAGTTCCTGAAAAACATAACGTACTCTCGAAATAACTCAATGTTAAAATTTCTGTATTTCCATAAGCAATAGCTCTGATATCAGACTTCTTTAAACTGCTATAATTCCAAAAAGATTTAAAAGTGGTTTCTGACACCATAGTCACCGGTGAACCAGAATCTGCCATGATCCGTAAATCAACCTCTCCTATACTTACATTGCAAAAAGGGCCTTTTTTGCATGCAAGTATACCGGATTCCTTAGTTACTGCAGTCAACCCATCAGTATTCATCTCCGACTCATTCGCTTTTTCATTCACTTTTAGCGTTAAAATTGTAGCCTCCTGTAATTTTGAGGATACAATATTAATATTTTGTTCCTCACCCTCGGAAAGACAACTAACTCACATTATCTATACCTTTACAGACCTTCACGAAGTGTCTCGTAGTTCCCGTAAGCAACTTTACTGATTCCACAGATCTTTCTCTATATTTAGCAATTTTAACAGTTTCTTCTAGTGTAGGGTTTGTACAACATAATAATTGCTCTTGTACTTTTTTAAGTTGGCAATTCAATACATTTTGGTCTCTAATGTACTCATCAAGAGTATTATTAAATTGGCATGAACTGGCCAAAATTCTGAGTGCTGCCACATACTGGTCTATGTTTTCTCCTACTAATTGTTTTCTGGAATAAAAATTAAAACATTCCAAAACAAAACTTGGTTCCGCTGAGAAATGCAAAGCCAGACTTCTTTGGGATTCTATGTACACATTCCACCTTGCAGTGTCACCCTCCTCTCCCCCTGGACCTTGCAAAGCCGGTATATGATAAAAAAATCTTCGGACCTCTATTGCCCAGAGTAGAGAATTGAATAATAAAGCAAATTTCCTTTGTGGAGCATAGTTACCAGCATCAATTGCCATTAAGTAATTTTCAAATGTGCGAAACCAGCGCTTCTCATCCATATTAGATTTTTCACGGTTTGGTAAAAATATGGAGGTCGTTGAAAATTTCCACTTCCAAACATATTTAATTGCAAAACCTTTTAAAACTTGAATATAAGAATGTAATTCATCAACTGAAAACCACCAAATCAGCTGATACAGTAAAAGGATATAAAAATTTGAAAATAAACCATATCTTACTACAAACTATAATTAACTTTTATTTCATGCAATTCCCACCAGTCGGCAACTTCCTCACCGATTGTTGGGTGCAAACGCAGAGAACAAACACAGCGTGACATGTGTTGCATGAAGTAAAAGGCCCAATCCAAGATGGCTGGTCTAGTCATGTGGTGCTCATCTAAACGTAATAACACTTTATAGAAAAGCGCGCTCACAGTCACAAACGTGCTTGACGTTGATGCAAGCACACCAAGAACTGACGTTGATGCATACATCCTAAGGCTTGCCAGACTCCGGCGTCTATACAGCTGATGTCACCACTGCCTTGTTGATCGTCGCCTCAATGACTAAATGAGACACATATGAGCAAAAACTCGCTCCGCATCTCCACTGCAGCCGAGCCAAAGTACACCTGCAAACTCTGAACCGAGTCAGACAAGGGGGCTTCATCCTTGACAGTGGGCTTGATGCCACGCAGCTCCTTGACCAGATCATCACTAAGGGGCCGATTCCGATTCGGGCCGGAAAACATACCGACCGACTCGGTACGGGAATTTAGTCCGACCGACTCGGACCGGCGCCATACGACCCGGGTAGTACGATGAAATGCATGTGAAATCCAACAGACTCGGACGGAATACAAAACGACCGACCGAGCCGGACGGAAACAAGCCATCCGGCCGGGAAATCACGCGAAACAAACCGACCGACACGCACTCGGATTGAACCCGAACGAAACGTACCCGCGAACTCCGACCCGCGTAGTACAATGCTGTGCGTGCAAAACACGACCGACTCGCCCGGAGCACAAGCCGTACGACCGACACGCATACAAAACCCAGCCGAAGCAACCCAATACTACGCGACCGACTCGTACGCCGCATATGAAACCTAGCTGACACACAGCGGGAACGAGTTGGACAAGATCGCACCAGACAACTGCAGCGTCCTACTCGGACACCGGAACGACTCCTACATGCACCAAAAACACCAAGGAAAAATTAGAAAAAAAGGGCCAAACAAGCAACCACAAAGCCAATAAATACAGGGAGGAAAAAAAAATGGAACAAGGACACACCTCCAACTCCACCTACATAAAGGCCACAAATCCCTACCATGATCCCTTGCAAATTCCACTGACCTGCCAGACAGAACACCATCACACAGCAACCACAGACACACTCACAGCTCATACATCACACAAGCCACACACCATTACCACACCTACAAATAGCACACTCACACACACCCAGCTAAACCTACACTCACACCCCCCCACTTGCACACACACACACATCAATCACCACCACCACCCATCACCATGCCCCCAAAGAAGAACCATAAGTTCCTAGATTGTGAATTGGAAGTCCTGGTAGGCGAGATCCTCAGGGTAGAGCCACAGTTGTTTGGTACATTGGTACAACAGACCCCTATGTCGCAGAAAACCAAGATGTGGGCGAGGATTGTCGACAGGGTCAATGCACAATCACCATGTTTGCGCACAAAGGAAGACATCCAGAACAGGTGGTATGATGTGCGCAGGAGGGTCAGGGACCTACTCAAAAAGGACTACCTCCTCAGCCAGCTCACCGGCAGTGGCCCTCCTGCAAAACCAGTATACCTCAGGCCCTGGGAGGAGAAGGTGCGGGCCATCCTACCACCAGTGAGCGTATACGGACTAACAGACATCCCAGAGCCTGGTGAGTACACAACTAATATACACAATATGGTGTGACAACTTACACACATCACAGTCAAGGGGATAGGCAAACCATGCACACTTAGCAAATACACAGCAACCAAAAGATATCCATCCCAAGATGTGAATGCTAGTAAGACAAACACAATACCTGCCATCTCATAGTGATATGTAACTGTGTCATGACATCTACAAACCTAACAACAAATACAGCAAGGCAGTGGCACAAATAGAACCAACAAACACTCCCAGATATTTACCCACCACTAGAACACCACCTCACAGGGAAGCTCACTGAAAGGAAGGAATTCTGTGTATGCTGGTCAAGTCAGTGTAGCCAATAGCATGATGGGAGTGGTAGTCACAGATATTGGTCACACCCACAATTGCAATGCCTCACATCCTAACTGAAGATCCCACAAAGAACCACCACCCTGGGTTATGCTGTGTGAAGCACAGGGACACTCTTGGGACTTGTAGCCAAACAACTGCCAGGACAACACTCCCAGCCATCCTGTCAGCACAGGCACCCCACCCCACAGGGAAGCAGAGTCAAAAGGAAGGAAGGATGGGCATGCTGGGAAGGGGGGTGGAGGCAATAGCATGATGGGAGTTGTAGGCACAGATATTGCTCACCCTCACAATTGGCCCATCAACACCACTCTCAACCATGCTCACATCACAGGGAGTGGAAAAGGACTCACAAGATGGCTGACACTGGGTACTGCTGGGGGAGCACAAGGCCCTGCTGGGAACTGTGCAACAACCAACAGCAGGACACCACTGACTGACATCCTGAAAGACAACTTGCACTCCCTGCAATGGAAGCACGCTTCATGGTGGGATAACTGGGTTGAGGGGAGAAGGAGGCCTGGATGGCAACCAAATACCACCAATGCTGGTCATGCACACACCTCAACATTCACATTGACATGCCACAGGTTGGCAGGACAATGTGCTACACCATTATCACTCTCTGACTATCACAATTTAGGAGAATGCAATGTCCTGGCCCACATCCAGAGGTACAGTCACAACTGTCAGGTGTTTGAACAATTGATGCCAGTAGAAACATAACATACAATCTGTGTCTCTCCCCAAAACAGGTGATGATGGGGACACAGCAGCAGACGAGGAGGAGTCCCTGTCCCAGGCTCCGGGGAACACTGAGCTCACTGGTGTGGATCAGCCTCTGCACTCTTCGGATGGCGAAGAACCAGCTGGACCCTCCGGTGTGAGTCATCATGCAGCACCAGCAGGACCAACATCTGCACCCCCTGCACCCACCCCTCCAACAACTGCCAACACACAGGCCACCCCTGCCAACACGGACAGACCAAGGACCACAGATGACAACAGCGCAGGGACCCAGGCCCAAACTGGAGCTGGTGACAACGAGCCCAGGAACAACACCCAAGTGGGCCCACGGTCACCTGTGCGTGCCACCGCAGGTCCTGCACGTGTCGCATGGGGTGGTGGTAGACATTGGTTGCTCTTTGCAGAGGGGTCTGGACTGCATGATGACCCACAACTGGCACGCATCGCGGATGCGTACCAGACTAGCACCGGAGAGGTCAGCCAGGTAGTGGGGATCCTCAAGGACATACAACAGCAGCAGGCTGCCCGTCATGCCCGCTTGGACTCCCACATGTCCTGTGTCGACACATACATGTCACATGTCGAGACACACATGTCACGTGTCGAGACACACATGTCTGGCATGGAGTCCAAGTGGGACACATTGGAACAACTGACAGCGGTGCATAGGGACATACTGACATGCCTCCGCCAGATCAGCACCAACATGGCCTCACCTCCCTGTGTGCCCACAACAACTGCTGCTGAAACAACTGCAAATGTCACAGGGAGGGAGGAGGACTCTGGCAGAGAGTCCCCTGCACCGCCGCAGCCTGCACCTGAGGGTCCCCCCCAAGAAGAGGGGCCGTCCGAGGAGGCCAAACTGAGAGGCCGATGGCCATCTACATCCCCCAGGAAGCCAACACCTGTTCTGGAACTTTTCCTCTGTGTGCAAACTGCACGCCCTGTCGAAGCCAACCCAACTCTCCCACATGACTCTAGTTGGCCAAATTTATCAGATGACTGTGGACTTTACTCTGGACATTTCAGCTACCAAGACTTCCAATTCACATGGGAACTTTGGATTCCAATTTCTATGTACAGCACCCACCATCCTGTGCACCATCCTCACACCTGTATGTAAATAAACTCACCAATACACCATATCTGCCTCTGTTGTGATTCCAACGTGGTTTTTGTCATGTAGATGGTGATCTGCTAAATGACACTGTGCATGCTAACTGCTACAGCAAGTCCAACACCGTCATGTCAGTCATGGCGACGTGACACATATGAGGGAGACACACCACTAGGGCCACACAACACATACACACCAGGGCCATCAGACTCATCACCTATACTGATGTTGCAACGAAATACAGTGGAATGCACAGACACGCCACCTATTCACAGTCACTGTCAACTAGACTACAGGTGCAGTAAGCAAATGTCAGTCAGAAGTGTGACTACAGACAACGCACATCCCAAAGTGAAGCACAGGTTTATTACACATTTGCAACATGTTGTTTCCACTACAAATGCAAGCTAATCCAACCTGGCTGTGGCCACAAAGTCAAAAAGTGCAGAAGATAGAAAGTCCAGGGGGCACATCACCTGTAGGGAAACGACTGCTTCCACCTTGGAAGTTGAATCATGGATTCGGGGGATCCAAGTTGATCAGACAACTCCGGCAGCACCCTGTGAAGGACAGACATGACACACAGTCAAAACCACTGAAGAACAGCACAGAACGGCAATACTCATGTCTAATACATGTCACGAGATAACTACACAAAACCAAGTTAGCATGTCAACACTGTTGGGCAGTACAGACCACCTGCAAGGACACATCGCTGCACGCATCCAGTCAAGTAGCACTTGGCCACACTCAAACAGCACCAGAGCACCACACACACATATCATGCAAACTCAAATCATTGACATTACAACCCTCTGGAGACTCACATTCAGCTGAAGAAGTTGGTGATGAGCTGTGTGCGGACATCACCATCATCATCATCATCATCTTCACTGGCATCGTGACCCAGGCCAGGATCTTCCACAGGTGGGGGACGTTGGTCATCGTCATCCAGGATGAGAGGCAACTCCTTCCGCACTGCCAGGTTGTGTAGCATGCAGCAGACGATGACAATCTTGCACACCTTTGCTGGGGCATATGGGAGGGCCCCTCCTGTCTTGTCCAGGCAGCGGAAGCGGCTCTTCAGGAGACCAAAGGTCCGCTCAATCACCCTCCTCGTCCGACCATGTGCCTCATTGTAGCGCATCTGGGCTGGTGTCACAGGGTTCCTGAGGGGTGTCAGCAACCACGGCATGTTGGGGTATCCCGAGTCACCTACAGACAGACAATTGCACATTAGCCGATTTGAAAATGTGTGCGGAAAACAACATAGCAGAACACACACAATGGTACAAAGTCAGTACACACCAACAAGCCAGGCACACTGGTTCTGCATCTGTGACATCATCCTCGGGATGCGACTACTCCTCATCACGTAGGCATCGTGTGCCGAACCGGGGAAACGGGCACACACATGTGAGATGGTCATATCTGCAAGACATACCACCAGAGCATTGATCGAATTGTAATGTTTACGGTTCCGGTATGCCTGCTCATGTGGCTGTGGTGGTATCAAAGCCGCATGTGCCCCTTCAATGGAGCCAATTACATGTGGCATCCTCCCCAGGGCATAGAAGTCACTCTTGACGTCAGTGAGTCGTTGACGTGTTGGGAAATAGATGTACTGGTTCAGGTATCTCAACATTGCCCCCAAAACATTGCGTAGCACACGGCTGAACATAGTCTGTGACATCCCACCAGTAGTTGCCACAGTGTGTTGAAAGGTACCAGTGGCAAAGAAGTGTAGGGCTGCCATCACCTTCACCTTGGGGGTCAGCGCTGTAGGATACGGCCGTCCAGGCTGCAAATGTGGGTCCAACCGCACTGCCAAATCCTCAATCAGCTGCCTGGTGAAGCGGTACCGTCGGATGCTGTCACGTTCCACCATCGTTGCCAGGTCTGGGAATGGTCGATGGACAGCAGGAGCCCTGCAGTGCATAGGTGAAGAAAGCAAGATTGTCAGTCACCCCACCTATGTGCCGTTCACCATACTCAATTTCACATGATACATCATTAACAAACACAAGTACCTGATGTGTGTGTCGTTCCGTTTGGACATATATGGCACCTACATGGACATCATCTAACATCTCTGTTCAACAAGTGTTGACAACAGGTTCCAGGGTGTGCTATGGGACACCATTAGGCTGTGTCACAGTACCCATTAACTGCTCTCACGTTCCACACACATACCACAGTGACATGTCTGGACAGATGCTCCACAGGCATCACAGCTCATTGACAGGTAGATTCCCAGGGACCCTGTCTTGCCACATGGACACTGGCATGACATGGCGTATCATGTACACATCAGAAAAACAAACATGACACCCACAGGTAATGGCCCCTGTAGCCTCTGCAGGACAGACATGGACGTCTGTGACACACACACACACACCATCAAAGTTCATGCACAAACCACGTGGATGTGGAGACTGTCTCCCTTTGTGCACATGGAGTCAGAGACATGTGATACACAACATGCACACAGACTGTGGAGGGACATCACTATTGTTGGAATGGGCCACCCTGTGACGTACATGCCTTCCCACATGTGAGCCTGGGGGTATGTGACATGTCATACACATACACATCCTGGAAATGTGACCTTGACACATGCTCCGAAATGAAAAGTTGCACACCACAGTGGTCAGGTGCACAACACACAAAGGACCCTGTCCCCATGAACACGTGCACAGCCTGGGTGTGTCTGCCCCCAAGTGCCACCCCAAAATCCACATGTTCACCCCCATACACAGATAAGGTTATGCTGCCACACATGCCTTATATACAGTGTGGACTGGGTGTGGTGTTGTAGGTGTGCCCCTGAGTCCCTGGAAAGTAAATGTGGCTGGCATAGGTTCACCAGTGACCAGCATGGTGACATATGCGTGTGACCTGTCCAGGGACGCGTTGTAGAGCAATGGACCGATCGATGTGCCCGGCCGGCCCATTGCATTGCATGTGAGCGGGTACGCGTTGTATGCCTGGTACGCGTTGTAGAGCAATGGACCGATCGGTGTGCCTGGTCGGCCCATTGCATTGTATGTGAGCGGGTACGCGTTGTATGCCTGGTACGCGTTGTACAGCAATGGACCGATCGGTGTGCCCGGCCGGCCCATTGCATTGTATGTGAGCGGGTACGCGTTGTATGCCTGGTACGCGTTGTACAGCAATGGACCGATCGGTGTGCCCGGCCGGCCCATTGCATTGTATGTGAGCGGGTGCAGCGTTGTAGAGCAATGGACCGATCGGTGTGCCCGGCCGGCCCATTACATCGTATGTGAGCGGGTACGCGTTGTATGCCTGGTACGCGTTGTACAGCAATGGACCGATCGGTGTGCCCGGCCAGCCCATTGCATTGTATGTGAGCGGGTACGCGTTGTAGAGCAATGGACCGATCGGTGTGCCCGGCTGGCCCATTGCATTGTATGTGAGCGGGTACGCGGTGTATGCCTGGTACGCGTTGTAGAGCAATGGACCGATCGGTGTGCCCGGCCGGCCCATTGCATTGTATGTGAGCGGGTACGCGTTGTATGCCTGGTACGCGTTGTAGAGCAATGGACCGATCGGTGTGCCCGGTCGGCCCATTGCATTGTATGTGAGCGGGTACGCGTTGTATGCCTGGTACGCGTTGTACAGCAATGGACCGATCGGTGTGACCGGCCGGCCCATTGCATTGTATGTGAGCGGGTACCCGTTGTATGCCTGGTACGCGTTGTAGAGCAATGGACCGATCGGTGTGCCCGGCCGGCCCATTGCATTGTATGTGAGCGGGTACGCGTTGTATGCCTGGTACGCGTTGTAGAGCAATGGACCAATCGGTGTGCCCGGCCGGCCCATTGCATTGTATGTGAGCGGGTATGCGTTGTATGCCTGGTACGCGTTGTAGAGCAATGGACCGATCGGTGTGCCCGTCGGCCCATTGCATTGTATGTGAGCGGGTACGCGTTGTATGCCTGGTACGCGTTGTACAGCAATGGACCGATCGGTGTGCCCGGCCGGCCCATTGCATTGTATGTGAGCGGGTACGCGTTGTAGAGCAATGGACCGATCGGTGTGCCCGGTCGGCCCATTGCACTGTATGTGAGCGGGTACGCGTTGTATGCCTGGTACGCGTTGTACAGCAATGGACCGATCGGTGAGCCCGGTCGGCCCATTGCATTGTATGTGAGCGGGTACGCGTTGTATGCCTGGTACGTGTTGTACAGCAATGAACCGATCGGTGTGCCCGGCCGGCCCATTGCATTGTATGTGAGCGGGTACGCGTTGTAGAGCAATGGACCGATCGGTGTGCCCGGCCGGCCCATTGCATTGTATGTGAGCGGGTACGCGTTGTATGCCTGGTACGCGTTGTACAGCAATGGACAGAACGGTGCGCACACATTGGCTGGGGCCTGGCATGGCAACGGACGCGTTTCGAAGCTCCAACGAGTCTGATGCAGTGAATTCAGTTGGCCAGCCACAACAATGTTGCAAAATCATGGGTGTCATGAAGTTGAAGATTTGAAGGATGCTGTGGGCGTGTATTAGTGCTGCTATTCCATGGATTGGTCAAATTCAGAAGATGCAAACGACTTGGACCTATCACTTTGGACACATGGGACAGTATCTGCCTCTGCAGCACACATATAATGCTGGCTGTTCCCCTGAGAGCTCACTTGCCTGCACTACATGCTCCAGGACGACATCTGCCACCAACACTGCTGCTGTTTATGCATCCTCTGGCTCCTGCAATGGCACGTACTGTGGAGAGAGCCCCAGCCTTCAGCCTTGAGGAGAACCAGGCCCTGCTGGACAGCCTCCTTCCACAGTACAGCAAGCTGTATGGGAAACCAGGGGAGCAGGTGAGTGTGCTGTCCACTGCCTCACTAATTGTGCATGTTGTCTGACTAGCAGGGCTTTCAGTGTGCACACCACTGGCTAGCATGCCCACTGAGTAGTTGTCACACCCCAATGTGTGTAGTTACATGCACTGAACTGGTACAGTGCAGTAACAGTGCATTCCAACTAGGTTTACTTCCCATGCAATGATACCATGTAGTGACTGCTGGCAAACTGTTCATAGCCATTGTTGCACTGCCTGTGTACATCATATTCCCCTGTGATTGAGACATGTATATCCAACTGTGTGATGCAGGTATATGTTGCATGTGTAGTAATGGCCTTTTCACTTTGTCATCCTCACAGGTTGATGCCCACCAGAAGCAGGAAATTTGGCTGACCATCGCCCGGAAAGTAAGATCCGTGGGGGTCTACAGGCGCAGGATCCGCAACTGACAGAAGAGGTGGCAGGATCTTCGTGGCTGGACCCGGAGGATCGCAAGGGTCCAGCTGAAGCTGTCGCCTCCTCGCAGGAGGGGCGGACACCGGACCCTGACCCCCACATGCTCCGGATCCTGGCGGTGGTCTTCCCTGACCTGGATGGGCAGCTGAAGGACAGACAGCAGCAAGGAGGGGGTGAGTCCATGACTGCACTGTGCACTTTGTCTGACATGCTATGTGCCCTCCTCTGGCCTGGTTAAACTTCCACAATACATCAGTCATGTGGTCCAGGACCCATGTCCCTCATTTGTGACATGCCCACTTCTCCTCTGATACGCATATGTGTGGCCCTTATAGTCGGGAAATTGTGTCATTTGGGGACTGTGTCATTGCATTTTGCTTTGCTCAAGGTGGGGGACAGCGTTTGTTCCCGTGACTATGTTGTGCGATTAATGGGTGGCTCAATTGCTTACACAATGCCTAAGTTCTGACATGTGATCTGTGTGTAACTTTGATATGTGGTCCGCTTGCTGCTCTGACTCACCACATGTCCCTGGGGAATTTGGCACACACCCATGCTGCTGGTGGGAACAATGTTTGGGCCTCAGGAGTATGTGTATCCAGTGTGTCACACATGCTTAGCCACCTGCCTACTGTCCAGGACTCATCCCTCTTACAGGTGGAGCTGGACAGTCATGCCTACTCCAGGGCATGCAATACACTCTGTACTCCCACTCCCGTGTATCATCTGGCATGTTGTGATCAGTGAAATGTACCCTCAGGTGTCTGCCTCTGTCTCATTGTGCTGTGTCTTCGTTGTCAGGACTACTGGTATGTTTATGGGTTAGGGCTCAGCATGCCATCTGAGATGTCACCATGATAGACGATACTTCTGTGACTTATAGGTGTCTGATCACTTGACTGTGCACACAGGTGTTTGCGACTCTGACTTTCAGGCAGCTTTGTTGTCATTCACAGCACACTGTGAGGTGCTCATGTTCAGAGAGTTGTGTTTCATGTCCCCCATATGTCCAGTTGGTATGACGTGGACAAATAGTAGTACAGATGATGTGGTATTTGGGGGATGGACATGTGCACTTGTCAGTCACATAACTTGCATTCCCCATGCCCTCGGATTGTGACACAGTGCAGACTGTTGTTGGCTGGCTGCCATGGCCATGTGACTTGAGACAGTAATGTATGACTTTGCACGCATTCCTGTGTCATGGCATTAAACTTCCTGAGACTGATCCTGCAGGGGAGTGACATTTGCAACATGCACCCCATTGTGGCATTGACTATCCGGACATGGGTGCATCAAGGTGTCTGGTGCTGGTATGCATCACATGCATTTCTATTTAGACTCTGGCCATCCCTTTATCCGGACACCTGCACTGACTCAGTGGCAAGAGATGTGATGTGTGCATGTTCACATACTTCACCGTGTTCCCTGCAATGTCCAACAACTGTGTAGGTGGTGCATGTGTCCGCACTGGGGTCTTACCATCAGACAGGCACCAGACAGATGGGTGCAAGGGCAGGAGGGGTGTGAGTCCCATGGTTGACCATCAGACTGACAATTGGCTTCCCCGAATCTGTGTGGGGACTTTAGGCAATGTTCAACTAAGGATGCCAGGGCTTGCTTTGTAATGTGCTGTACTTACTGTGGTGTGTGCGGTCAGTGCAGGTGACTGATGTTTGTCTGTTTCCCTAATTGTTTGCAGATACATCCACGGCCACAGGAGGGGACAGCTCCACGGACCAGGAGGAGCAGCGGAGCCAGACTGGGTCAGCATTGGACGAGTGGTCAGAGGGACCCAGTGGCACGGAGGGCGAGGGGAGCCACACCGAGGAGTCCTCAGCACCATCCACCTCAGCTGAGGACCACAGCAGCTCGGAGGATGACTCCCTTGTGGAGGCGGGTCTCAGCAGCCACCAAAGGCCAGCTAGTCTGTCTGGCCCCGCCACCACCACCACCACTGCCCTCCCATTGGCTCCCATTCCTGAGGTCCGTGGAGGCTCCCGTACTTGGGAGCGTGTCTCCTTTGTGCCAGGCACCGCACCCCCTGCCCCTGTGTCCCCTGCTGCCCTGAGTGAGGAGTCTGTGTACCTCCTTCGGCAGCTCCATGTAGGGCAGACAGCAATGCTGAGTGTCCTCTATGCACACACCACTCTGTTGACACAGCTGGTGTCGTTCATGGAGGGCATCTCGACGGGTATGTCTGCCCTACAGAGGAGCAATAAGTCCATAGACTCCTCCCTGACGGCAGCAGTGTCCCTCCTCCAACAGTCCCTCACCCCTCCCACCTCTGCCCCATCCACACTTCCTGCCCCCTACCTGTCCAAAGCACATGCACACCTGCACAGTCACCCAAACACACAGACACGAGCAGCACAGACACACCCAAGAGAAAGGCAAGACGTGCACACAAGCATCCTCAGGGGACTGATACCACAGACACAGGGGATGGGGAACACACACACACACAGGCAACCACAGTCACTCCGCAATCCTCAAGATCCTCTCCCTCCAAGACCCCTTCCCTTGCCTCACCTGCAACCCCACCTGATCAGCAGCTCTTCCTCAGTGACCTCGGCCTCTTCCCCTCCAATCCCGCTGATCCAGCATACCGGGGGAAGAGGAAGTCCACCCACACAGAGGGAGTGCCCCTCGCCCCCGGACACCCTCCCCCAGGCGCAGGCAGAGTGAGCCCCCACCCGCAAGTCCCCCGGTCCCGGAAGAGCAAGACTCCGCCACCGCCCTGCAAGTCAACCACCCAGTCTCTCACCTCCATCCCCCAGGCCACCACTCCACAGGTTCCACTGCCACACCCTGCCCCAGGTTCCCCCACACACCGATACCGCATCCCCAAACTGCTTAGGCCCTCCCCCTGCCACTTGCTCTTCCACCCCCAAACCAGACGCTCTGCCTGTTTGTGCCACTGGTGTGGAGACCGTGTTCCCCCTCTGTCCTGCCCAGCTCTTCTGCCCCCCTTCCACTACCTTGGAGTCATGCACTGCGGTGGAGTCCACAACCACCCCGTCTGACTCGGGCACTGCATTGGGGACCCAGTCCACTCCATCTGACCAGCCCACTGCAGTGGTTGCATCACCAACACCATCTGACTTGAGCCCTGCGGTGGTGCCAGCCCCCTGAGTCAGACACCTCCACTGCAGTTGCCGGTGACACTCCTGCACCCACCTCCCCTTCACTGCCTCCTTCTGGCATCCCCTGATCCTGTCCCTGCGGTGCCTGGCCTGCCCCTCGTATGCCCCTCCAAGGGGGATGTCCCCTGTCCGTACCTGTGCAGGCAAGCAATTGTTGACAAGTTGTCACACATCACCCTGTTGGGACTGTATATTTGGACTGGCCATTGGCCTTAGTTTATTTTGGACTTTTGATTTGAGTTGCACACTTGCTGAATAAAGCCTCTTTTTGTTTACTTGTGGTTAATCTTTGGAGGTACATGATGTAGATGTGTGGAATCATGCATTTGCTGTTGTAATAGTGTTCAGATCAGGTAAATGAAGTTTTGCTGTGATGGGCTCCATGTGGTCCATGGGATATGTGTCCTAATCTAGTCTGGATCTATAGCATCCTTTGCTGCAGTCTGAGGGTGTAATGTTCAGCATTTGACACAGGGATGTACGTTTAGCATTTGTAGATTACCATCTTTGTCCTACACTGATGCACATCTGGTGGGCTTACCACTGTCCAATGTTCCTAGTACCCTGACTGTGTGCCCGTCTTCAATGGACATGCAGTTTAGCACATCAAATTTGGAGGACTCATCTGTGTACACAGTGCAAGTTGCTTGACACGTGTCTTGGGTGTATGCAGATGACTGACGTGACACTCCTGTGCCCAGGCTGATATGAGCAGAGCCTTCAGTGTGTTGTAGTTGTTGACTCACTGACCGAGTGTTCTGCTGACATGTTTGAGTCGTGCACAGACAAGGTTTGGCACAGCTGACCTTCCACTGGAGTATAGTGCCCTCATGGCAGTGCGTGATTCTGTGATATAGGCTGTGCCCGTGTTGTGTAGGCATGTCTGTGCGTGTACCCTTCTCCTTTTCCTACACAGGCTGTGTCCCTACGGATGTTCCTGTTTGTGATGCTTGCTGAGTTGTTCTGTGTTCATCCAGCATCTTGGACCTGGTTTCTCCGGGATGTGGGTGCATGGCAAACTAATGTTAATGAGGTTGTCAACGCTAGTTGTCTTTGTTGTCAGGGCTGGGGATGTGGGCAAACGCAGATGGGACACAGTCAAGATTCCTCTTGGCACTTGTTGGTTACACGAGTAATGTGATTTTCTGTTTGTGTATGCTTTCAGTGATTGTGACACGTTGTGTGTGTGACTGCTGCCACTCCTCAGGGTCAGAGCTGCAATGTTGGAAGTTGTCTATGTGTGTCCTTTGTGGGTCAGGTTGGCTTCTTCATTGGTGTGTGACTATGGCCAGGATCCCATTGTTTGGGGTGGATTTCATGTCATGCCCATGCACTGCATACTGTGCAGTGTGTCAGACATTCACAAGTATTGTTGACTGGCCATGTGTGATGGGTTTCTGCACCTTATTTCCCCCCACCACCCCTGGGATTTTCATGGGTGCATGTGCAATGTCAGCAGTCCATGTGAGCTTCACTGCTGCACATTGGTGGAGTTCAAGGTGTGTGGCGTTGAGTGTGTGCAAATGTGAGTTGTTGCACGGCTGGGGCACTACCTCCATGTTGTCCTTGGCTGGCAGGCCATGCTGAGTGCTTTGTGCTTGTATATGTGTGATGGTAGTTTGTTGCTCAGGACACATGGCTGTGGTTCACAGTGTGGATGACATCTACCTTTGCCATCACAGTGTGATTGTCATGCAGGCTAGTGTCACCACAATGTGGGGTCCCTGGGGGGAGTGGTGTGGTGGTTCTGTCTCTTGCTGTGTTTGTTGCTGTTCCTACAAGCTTGTGTGACATGTGTAATTTGGGCTCCCTCTCATCTCACAATGCCTGTTTGCCCACATAGGGGAATCCAATCCCTGAGTTAGTTTTGTATGTGACTGTGTTGACATCTGTGTATTAGTGAATCTGGCCTCCTCATGTGTTGTGTGTTTGCCTGGGGACACTGGGACACAACCCCCCTCACCTGTTGTGTATGATATGCAGTGTGAGTCTGCCTGTTTGTGTTTGTGCATTTGCCCCACTGCATTGGCATATCTTTAGTTTGCCATTGGCTGTATGTTGTTTGTTGGCTTTCCCCTGCTGGCCCTGGGACTGCTAGGTCATCAGTCAGCACATTGATCATGGTTAGTATGTTCCATTGCTGCCATGGTATGGTATTTGTTCACATGACATCTACAGTCTCCACAGGATATCTACATTTGTGTGTCCATTGCTGCAGATATGTGGGTCTGCATTATGATGCTCACTTCTGTCATTGTGTTATTTGTGAATGTAGACAATGTGGGCCCCCATGGCTGATGTTTGTGTGCACATGGCTAGAACGATGTGTCATTGGCACTGCACTGCTTGCCTCACACAATCTATGTTGCTATGGGACACAAGCACTACAATGCCACTGTAGTGTTTGGTGTTGTGTGGCCAGGAATAATGCCTGCATTTTTGGTTTAGCAGCTTTTACCAGGACTACACTTACCTTTTGGGCACTGTGGTGATGGGGCTTAGGGCCCCATTGCCACACTGTTCAAAATGTGCTTCAGCTATGGAGCACACACTTGCCTTTGGGCACTGTGGTGATGGGGCTTAGGGCCCCATTGCCACACTGTTCAAAATGTGCTTCAGCTATGGAGCACACACTTGCCTTTTGGGCACTGTGGTGATGGGGCTTAGGGCCCCATTGCCACACTGTTCAAAATGTGCTTCAGCTATGGAGCACACACTTGCCTTTTGGGCACTGTGGTGATGGGGCTTTGGGCCCCATTGCCACACTGTTCAAAATGTGCTTCAGCTATGGAGCACACACTTACCTTTGGGCACTGTGGTGATGGGGCTTTGGGCCACATTGCCACAGTGGTCATGGTCTGCTTGCATTGTGTAGGCCACACACACAATTATGTGTGACACATGTGTTAGGGGGTCACATTGTATGTTCAATGTCATGTTCAGTGTTGTATGCATTTGACACAGACGACACACGCTTGTCATGGTGTTGGGGGTGGGATGTAATTTACAGACAGTCCTTATGTGGGAGTATGCTAGTTGTGTCATGCATTACCCGTCCTATGAGTAGGGGTGGTTGTAGTGACAGGCATCCTGCCCCCCATGAGTGGGGATGGTAGTAGTGGTAGGCATCCAGCCCCCCATGAGTGGTGATGGTAGTAGTGGTAGGCATCCAGCCCCCCATGAGTGGGGATGGTAGTAGTGGTAGGCATCCAGCCCCCTATGGGTGGGGATGGCAGTAGTGGCAGGCATCCAGCCCCCCATGAGTGGGGGTGGTGTTAGTGGTAGGCATCCATCCCCCTATGGGTGAGGATGGCAGTAGTGGTAGGCATCCAGCCCCCCCATGAGTGGGGATGGTAGTAGTGGCAGCCATCCATCCCCCCATGAGTGGGGATGGCAGTAGTGGTAGGCATCCAGCCCCCTATGGGTGGGGATGGCAGTAGTGGCAGGCATCTATCCCCCCATGAGTGGGGATGGCAGTAGTGACAGGCATCCAGCCCCCCATGAGTGGGGGTGGTGTTAGTGGTAGGCATCCATCCCCCTATGGGTGGGGTTGGCAGTAGTGGTAGGCATCCATCCCCCTATGGGTGGGGATGGCAGTAGTGGTAGGCATCCAGCCCCCCATGAGTGGGGATGGTAGTAGTGGCAGCCATCCATCCCCCATGAGTGGGGATGGCAGTAGTGGTAGGCATCCAGCCCCTATGGGTGGGGATGGCAGTAGTGGCAGGCATCCATCCCCCATGAGTGGGGATGGCAGTAGTGACAGGCATCCAGCCCCCCATGAGTGGGGGTGGTGTCAGTGGTAGGCATCCATCCCCTAGGGGTGGGGATGGCAGTAGTGGTAGGCATCCAGCCCCCCATGAGTGGGGATGGTAGTAGTGGCAGCCATCCATCCCCCATGAGTGGGGATGGCAGTAGTGACAGGCATCCAGCCCCCCATGAGTGGGGGGGTGGTGGTGGCAGGCATCTAGCCACCCATGAGTGGGGATGGTAGTAGTGGTAGGCATCCAGCCCCCTATGGGTGGGGATGGCAGTAGTGGTAGGCAACCAGCCCCCCATGAGTGGGGATGGTAGTAGTGGCAGCCATCCATCCCCCCATGAGTGGGGATGGCAGTAGTGACAGGCATCCAGCCCCCCATCAGTGGGTGGGGGGTGGTGGCAGGCATCTAGCCACCCATGAGTGGGGATGGTAGTAGTGGTAGGCATCCAGCCCCCTATGGGTGGGGATGGCAGTGGTGGTAGGCATCCAGCCCCCCATGAGTGGGGATGGTAGTAGTGGCAGCCATCCATCCCCCCACGAGTGGGGATGGCAGTAGTGGTAGGCATCCAGCCCCCTATGGGTGGGGATGGCAGTAATGGCAGGCATCCAGCCCCCCATGAGTGGGGATGGTAGTAGTGGTAGGCATCCAGCCCCCTATGGGTGGGGATGGCAGTAGTGGCAGGCATCCATCCCCCATGAGTGGGGATGGCAGTAGTGACAGGCATCCAGCCCCCCATGAGTGGGGGTGGTGTTAGTGGTAGGCATCCATCCCCCTATGGGTGGGGATGGCAGTAGTGGTAAGCATCCAGACCCCCATGAGTGGGGATGGTAGTAGTGGCAGCCATCCATCCCCCCATGAGTGGGGATGGCAGTAGTGACAGGCATCCAGCCCCCATGAGTGGGGGGGGTGGGTGGTGGCAGCCATCTAGCCACCCATGAGTGGGGATGGTAGTAGTGGTAGGCATCCAGCCCCCTATGGGTGGGGATGGCAGTAGTGGTAGGCATCCAGCCCCCATGAGTGGGGATGGTAGTAGTGGCAGCCATCCATCCCCCCATGAGTGGGGATGGCAGTAGTGACAGGCATCCAGCCCCCATGAGTGGGGGGGTGGTGGCAGGCATCTAGCCACCCATGAGTGGGGATGGTAGTAGTGGTAGGCATCCAGCCCCCTATGGGTGGGGATGGCAGTAGTGGTAGGCATCCAGCCCCCCATGAGTGGGGATGGAAGTAGTGGTAGGCATCCAGCCCCCTATGGGTGGGGATGGCAGTAGTGGTAGGCATCCAGCCCCCCATGAGTGGGGGGGTGTGGTGGCAGGCATCTACCCACCCATGAGTGGGGATGGTAGTAGTGGTAGGCATCCAGCCCCCTATGGGTGGGGATGGCAGTAGTGGTAGGCATCCAGCCCCCCATTAGTGGCGGGGGGGTGGTGGCAGGCATCTAGCCACCGATGAGTGGGGATGGTAGTAGTGGTAGGCATCCAGCCCCCTATGGGTGGGGATGGCAGTAGTGGTAGGCATCCAGCCCCCCATGAGTGGGGATGGTAGTAGTGGTAGGCATCCAGCCCCCTATGGGTGGGGATGGCAGTAGTGGTAGGCATCCAGTCCCTCATGAGTGGGGGGGGGTGGTGGCAGGCATCTAGCCACCCATGAGTAGGGGTAGTTGTAGGGTGGTGTTGGTGGTAGGCATCCATCCCCCTATGGGGGCATTGGTGTTGGCCATCCCACCCCTATGGTTCTGCTGTTGCTTGAGTACGTTATTTGTGCATCCCTATGTGTGTGTGACATATTTTGGGTTCGTGTTGTTTGTTTGTGTTGTGAGTGTTTGACTTACCGTCTGCGCCGTACGCGTCCGTGCCGGTCCCGGTAATAGATGTAGAGTATTGGTAGGACCTGCGCGATGGGATTCATGGTTGGTTCGTCTCGTTCGGGTTTCTCGTGTCTTCGACTCGTACTCGTTGCTGGCTTGTTCGTCTCGTCGCCGTGGATCGTCTTGTGGCACGAATCGGAGCTTATGTGCAGCTCTCCCGGATGCTCAAACGTGCCGTACGTAGCGACGAGTTCGGCGCGTACGGGAGACGCATCGTACTAGTCCGGCCGGAAGGTGCTGTGTATTTGGTTCCGTGCGACTCGATTCGGCGTTTACGGATCCGGCTCGGGCGGGGAACAGGAGCTGGAATGGGTAAGTACGGCTCGCTCGGAATCTGGGCTGTTATACGCATCGTACTTGTTCGTTCGGTAAAGTGTTCGAGTCGGTCGGAAAACACGCGTTCGGCTCATATTTTTTCCGGACAAATACTGTTAGGTGCGCTTCCGGCCGACATCGGAATCGACCCCTAAATGTTATGAAATAACCATATAAGCATTACATGCAGAACTCTATGACAACAGTTTCAGATGTATTTATTCCATATGCAGTATAAGTCATACGAGCCCATGGGCCAACATCCCCACATACGAAAGTCCAGGCACCAATTGACTAAACACCATTGGAGACCGAATTCAGAGGACTTAAGGTGCTAGCATGCTGGCAACACTTTCCAACCTACTACAGCATTCTACTATCCCCCTAGATACAACACTTGGAAGTATTTTTGAGGTTACATCATAAGGCTATCATCTTCCACTCGGTTGATGCGTTTTATTGTGTTTAAACTTCCTGCTTACCTCAGTATGAGTGTGTTGCAAAACAAGGGAGCCTCAATATTTGAACCTGGGGTAGTCAATAGTCTTGTACGATAACAATAGTTCATATAAGGCCCAAAGGGGTCCTCAAGCAGCGAGTGCTGTTACTTAAGAAAGATTAACACTTTCTTAAGTAACAGCTCTCGCTGCTTGAGGACCCCTTTGGGCCTTATATGAACTATTGTTATCGCACAAGACTACCTCAGTATGAGAGCTTAGCCTGTCGGTTTTGGTGACTTACTTCGATAGATAATCCACTTAAAGTACCAGCTGCAAGGGTGTAACGTAGGCCCTGCAGCCCTTTCGATGCGGAGGGGCCTCCAGGCTTCCTTATTTTGGATAAAACTCTGTCATCCCTTAAGCCATGCCTTTGCATGCCTTGCAGAATGTGTGCAATGGCATAGAATAAGAAATAGTTAGACGCTCGGGAAAGCCACTCTCCTTTCACAAGCAGGCCCCTGCGGCGTAGGTGGGTCCTAATCTTTCAGGAGGCCTCCATTGAGTCTGAGACCAATGAATATCTGTGTGATTTGTGAGACACCGGGCCCCTCATTGCATACTGCAGGGGAGCCCCGTCATTTTGAGTTACTCCACTGACCAGCTCATTCATTGAAATTTGTGAACAGTAATTTGACCTCAATATTTTATTTTACACTAGAGTGTTATAGTGTTTCTAAGGCATTTATAAGACTATGAGTTCCTTTGTTTTCCAAAGAGTTTATATAATATATATAGGATATCAAGCGGTTCCAAAGAACATTTTTCCCTCTAAGAACATAGGAAACTGCCATACTTGCCCATCCCCTGCTCCATCAAACTCTCTCCTGAAGGCGTGTTACTACCACGCTTCATACCTGCCTTTGAGCAGTATGTACTCTTAGTCATGTGTATTACTTTTATGATTTCTGAAAATTAAAATGCAGCCAGAAGCCCACCCAAAATCCACATTTAGGGTGTCTAGTATTTTCCTTCTTTCAGATAAACTATATAACAATGGGCTTTTGCTTCAATGTGAGCTGGCTGCCTTGGCCCCTTAACGTTGGACAAGAAGGCCAACAGACAAATATCTCTAGTCTGAAGAGAATTGTTTCATCTTTATCAGCTCTCTCCATTTTCTGATTTTAAAAGAAATTAGCCGTCAGCCGCAAACAAGCTTAGAAAATGGCTGCTTTCACAATTACCTCAGAATTCAGACAAAACTGGTGATGATCCATGAAACCCTTCTAACAAGCAGATGTGTCAGGCCAGGGGTTTAGATTCAGTAAGCACATGATTACTCCTAGAGTGGAAAATTATCTGCTCCTCAGTGGCCCCAGCGACAGCCTATCATTTTGCCAACTGTGCCCTCTGTGATTACTTGGTGTTCTAGAATCCTTCCTGTCCATCAGCTACAACTATCTGGCTCGACCTCCACAACCATTCTGTGCCCGTTCTTAAACAATATAGAGATTAAGAGACAATTTGCTCAGTGCGCACTGGTGTTTATGGTTGATCTTTTTCTTCTCGCCGGAGTTGCGATCCTACAGGGTTTCCTTGATATCGTGTGATCCATGTGGCAACTTAAACCATCTTTGTTGCTGCTTGCTTGCTCTTTCAAGCAAGTCCACACTTGTCAGCTCATATTCCAGTAACTTGTTCATGAAGCAGCATCTCTGGAGACTGCATTTTCTTAGTGACTTACCTGTTAATCGTGCTGTTGATCAGTTGGCCTTCAGTTTCAGGGGTGTGCGAATACACTGGAACATGTCGGAGGAAAAGGGTTTATGAACCTGCCCCTTGATGAGTCCCCGGTTATACTGTTGAAACTTTGCATTATTATGCAGGTTATCCGGTTTTTGATTAAGACCTCTAAGAGATATCTGTTCTGAGTTGCGTAGTCTACATAGACTATAACAATATTTTTCTCTAAAACCGAACAGGGACATATGAATCACGTGAAAGCTATTCTTCTAAAATGTCACAATCATGGACCAAAAATAAAATTGAAGGAATGCGTTTTTCAGGGCAGAAGATTGGAGCATTAAGGCCTCACCGTGACACTTTGAACTCTTCTGATTGACACAAAAACTGTATACACTACTCCAACCTGGCATATACTCTCTTCAGTCAAGGATGATCAAAGCTTTATTGGATGTGAACATTTCTACAGATGCTTCATTGACAGTATTTCCAAGTCCCGAGGTGTGCAATGCAACTGATGTCTTGAGGACGAAGGTACTTATGGGAATGTATATGCATGCTCACCATAACAGCTGCCTTCAACCACTACAGCAAAAAAAGCTGCTCCCGGTAAAGGCAGGGGACAGTGTCTGGGGAGCTTCCAAAGAGAGAAGACAGCCCCATTGTGGGAGATTCAGGGTCGAGTTTATACCCTCGAGAAAATGTTGAAACAAATGTAACCAGACTGTGAATTTGACATCACGATTTTCAACGGTGGTAGCTACATAGTTACAAGTTTTACTTGCAGCTCAGAAGCAAAACCCATGAAATATTTTAATATTTCGATGGTATGCTAAGCAAGATTGAAACTCACCAGAGATGTATTTGATTTAGCATGTAGGAAAGCATTAGGCTAAACTGTGTATTTTGAATAACAGTTTCAGTTAAAAAGTGGGTTAAAAGTCAGCCACTTCAAATTAATTGAATGTGCAGGCTTATGTCTCCTGGTACCATCAAAATGAATATATCATGTGACTTCACTTCTGCATACAACTTCCTTTCATTTTCCGTCCTTTACTCCTCCAAGTGGATTGCCAGCCAGAAAAATGACTTGAAATTGCTTAGTCATGGTCTGGACAGAAACATTATAAAACAGCACTAAGTTTCACAATCCTAGGCCTTAGATAGCAGGTTTGGCAAATGGCATACCCCAGACAGCAGAGATTAAAATGCTCTCAAAAGCTAAAATGGCACCCATATTTTCTGTCTTACCTGGACCTTTCATGTTCTGGCCTCAGGCAAAAGTAATAATGCTATAAAAATTATTATTATATCTCTTGAGATGCTTTCACATCAACCCCATAGCAGCTACTGAAGCCCTCGTTGCAGGGCATCCTTGCTGCACCACTGGAAGCGTGGCACAGCGAGCTACGTGTATGTGCATGTATGCTCCTGCTAATTACATTATTTCCAACAAATTGTATTTGTTACCATGACAATGGTGAATAGTCATACTGCCCCGTAGTTCCATTTGCCTTTTACTAAATGTGTAGTTTTATTCCAACGTTGATAAACACATTTTCAAATTCACGTCCAGTAGTCTGTAATATTGATATTATTTTGCATGTGACTTTAATCAATGTCTTTGCGGTGTCCAACTTCTGCATCGCTTAGTTTGCCTTCAAACACTAGGGATCTGATATGCAGATATGTTAAAACACTCACAACGTACCAGATGACGATAACACAGGTGCCATCCTCCTCCTGCTATGAATGAAGTCGCACAGCCCTAGCACACCACCAGCAGAGGATGAGAATCGCAAGGCCCTCACGATCCACCCATTATGAATGGAGATCACATGACCCTCACATTTCATCCGCTGAGGATGAAGCTTGCAAGCCTCTTACACTCCATCTCCTATGAATGACCCTCTCATTGCTCTCACACTCCACCTGCTGTGGACGAATCTTGCAAGACCCTCACCTCACCTGCTGTGGACAAAGCTTGTATGGTCCTCACACTCTATCTGCTGTGGGGGAAGTTCTCAAGCCTCTCACACTCCATCTCCTATGAATGAACCTCTCATTGCCCTCACTGTCCACCTGCTGTGGACAAATCTTGCAAGACCCTCACACCTCATCTACTGTGGACAAAGCTTGTATGGTCCTCACACTCCATCTGCTGTGGATGAAGTTCGCAAGCCTCTCACACTCCATCTCCTATGAATGACCCTCTCATTGCTCTCACACTCCACCTGCTGTGGACGAATCTTGCAAGACCCTCACCTCATCTACTGTGGACAAAGCTTGTATGGTCCTCACACTCCATCTGCTGTGGATGAAGTTCGCAAGCCTCTCACACTCCATCTCCTATGAATGACCCTCTCATTGCTCTCACACTCCACCTGCTGTGGACGAATCTTGCAAGACCCTCACCTCATCTACTGTGGACAAAGCTTGTATGGTCCTCACACTCCATCTGCTGTGGATGAAGTTCGCAAGCCTCTCACACTCCATCTCCTATGAATGAAGCTCTTATTGCCCTCACGCTCCACCTTCTGTGAATGAATCTCTCATTGCCCTCACACTCCACCTGCTGTGGATGAAACCTGCAAGTCTCTCACACTCCATCTACTATGAACGAAACTCCCATTGCTCCACAGAGTCATGAAACACACATGGCCCTAAACTTCAACTGCTGTGGATTGAAACTCAAAATACACATATATGTTAAGACACTTTAAGCCCGATACACAAAAGCAAACTTACACTTTTGTGTAAGATTACTATTTTGTTGGTATTCACACAAGTATAATTTTACTTATAGTAATTTTATGACTGCCGAGACTCCGCAGTAGGGGCGGAGAACTCCGCACATATAAAGATAGGACAGACCTATCTTTAACTGTGCAGAGTCTCCACTACAAGGGTGGCATTTACGCAGTTGTATAATTAGAGTCTCCACTACAAGGGTGGCATTTACGCAGTTGTATAATTGCTACTAGTAAAATTAAACTCACAGTTTGTGAATACTAACAAAATACTACGCTTACACAAAAGTGTAAGTTTTCCTTTATGTATTAGGCCGAATGATATAGATCTGCATCTGTCAAACAACTTAACATGCATACGCAATAAATTTCATTGCATTTCTTCTTGCAGTTAGTAGTATCAAACCTTGAATTTGTAAGGGTTTGACATGTTGCTGATAGCTACGTAGATAACAGCAGTATGAACCAGAATAAAAAAGGGAATTTTCAGTGCCATGAAACCCTTAAATAGTAGTAGAAGGCGCAGTGTATTCGATTACCTCGCGACCACAATGCAGGCATGGCACGCGCTATTGAACAGACAAGCAGGAACAGTGCTATACTCCATACACATCTCATTACAATGGTGTCTGTGGTTTCCACTAGGTCAAGAGGGCGGGGCAAGGAAGGCACTAAAGACATTGGGAATAACCACGATGGTAGACTTTTTTACTGATGGAACGATAAGCACTTGGGAAGCACTACACGAAAAACATCCCCACATGACAACACTAGAAAAATACCATTACCACCGTGCAAGACGCATGCTACAGGAGCTTCTAGGGGAGGACATGCAAGAGCCGCAGAGTATGGGCACCCTTACACTGCTAATACAGACAGAAACACCATTTAAACTCATCACTAAATTCTACACTAGCGCACAAGAGGCGCGCAAACCAGCCATATTGAAGGTGAGGCTGGATTGGCAGAGAGACTTAGGGGACCCAATCAGTGATAAGGACTGGCAATACTGTTGCTCCAGGACTAAAACTATATCATTAAATGGATGGCTCATACTCTTACAGTTTATATTTTTACACAGGGTTTATTATACCCCCAAACGACAGTGGAGATACGGGCTAAGGGAGGACTCGAACTGTTTGAGATGCGGGGTGGAGCACGCAGGATTTATACATACGGCCTGGTACTGTCCAGCAATTTACGAATACTGGCGCAAGATATTTAGAGCCTTAGGTGAAATAACAGACACAGAGCTGGAACCTGACCTGAAGGTGGCATTATTAGGACATGATTTAGACATCCAGCGCACAGTTCGGCCACTGGTTGCTGAGCGGAGGGTGGCCATGGGATGGGGGAAGGCCTCGCTCTGAAACTAGATGACTGGCATACAGACATGCTCTACTGCAACATCCAAACTGACGCATTTAACAACCTTCTCCCTCCAAAGAGCCGACCAAAAAACGTCTGGGGTCCCTATCAAACTTACTTAGTTGAGTTAGGAGGCTGGGGTTGAAGACGGGGTGCCAACCCGGACATAGAGAGATAGAGGTGGAAAGGTATGAACTTCATGATATTGACGTCAAGTAAAGAACCACCCCCCCTCTAGTGAGACGCCTTAAGTACCTAGAGCTGGCCACAAGGTGATAGAAAGGAGGAAACAAGATCAATGTACCGTACCTGCCACAATACAGGCTAACAAATGTACTCTACTGCTTGCAAGCATACCTGGATACCTACTATTGTTATGTTACTGGAAAGCACTGTATCAAAATTTACAGTTTCATGATGGCTCTGGTAAAACTCTGTATTATGATGTGATGTTTCAATAAATACAATAATAAAAATAATAAAAACCCAGAAATAGTAGTAGAGTAAAAGGAAAAACACATTTGTTTTTACCAATGTAGGAAAATTCAGTCTCCAGTTTAATGTCCCTACAAACATAGAAGCCACTTTGCTTTATGCCTTTCTCTTTTAACACCCATCATTCACCCCTTCACCTTGCATCCCATCCAGCCACTAACATCACAAACCAATTCTTTATGAGAATTAAAGTTTCAATGATGGTGAAAGTTAAAAAGTAAGGGTGGTATAACAGCCTTGCCAGGTTTCCCATGTCCTTGCTGCTCCATTCCAGATTATTTTTAAAAATCTGGTACTTGTGGTCTCGTTTATTCCATTATAAAACCGGTTTAAAGTCCCAGAACCCAAAGAAAAAAACTGAACTAGAGCAGCACATTTCGTGCATAGTTATTTTACGGAGTTTTATATAGCGCAAACTTGACCCGATAGTATCGGGTATCAGAGCGCTTTACATAGCACCAGTTGCGTTACATGAGGACACATTCAGTTTTTTGTTAGGCACGGGCAGATTAAGTGATTTGCCCAGAATCACAGGATGTTCAGCGTCATTGCCGAGACTTGAACCCAGTTCCCCAGATTCGAGGTCGACTGCCCTAGACGTTAGGCCAACTCCTCTCCCCAGTTATGGGCCATGCCTCTCAGAATGATTCTAGGTAAGGACCGTAAGTCAGGGAGGAGGAAGGTGGACGATGAACCAGATCTTCAGTATTAGTGAGTTCTCTTAATGACACACAATTAAATGAACACCCTCTCTAAAAAAGTGAAGCTTTGCTTGGTTTACTGAATTGGAAAGTCTAGCCATGAGCATTCTCACAGATGTGGAGAGAATACAAGAAAAGAGAGACAAGGCCAAAAACATTATTACTTGGAAAGATTCATATACATTGGGTAATTGCCCCAGTCACTGTAGTTAGTAGCTGAGCCACTATGAACCAGAATGAAACGTAAGTGTTGGGTTTACCTCATGGGGTATGAAATGTTGAGGAAGGAACTTTGGGGCAAGGAGAATGTTGGTGGTAAGGTTCCAGGTTGGCAGTTGCTTCCTGGAGCCTGGTGTTGATGGTATGGTAATAAACTGGCTCCAAAACTTACCTGTGTCCTACATTTTTCATTGGGCAATCAAAGTAAGATTAAGAAGTGCCATCTTATAATAAGAAAGAATTATTAATGTTTACAGTTGTGCCTGCATCAACGGTAATAGGCACACCATAAATTTTTCCTAAGAACATTTCCACTGGAAAAAAATAAATGCTCATTCTTGCCTACATTGTGCCTGCACCAACGGTGATAGGCACACCAACATTTTTGGAGGCAGCAACTCACCCACATTAAGGTTATTTTGGGTTAACAATGGACAAAATTACAGCACCCCTACCGATTTTAGCAGTGCCCGGTACTCCTCCATTGTGATGGGAACAATGGAAGCAGGGGTTTGAGGCATATTTAGAGGCCATTGTTGGTGACAATGTCCCTTAAAAAAGAAGGCTTTGTTAATTTATAACCTAGGGCCTGAATGCAGAAATATATTAAAAACTCTTCCATTCGATACTGTAAGTGATCATACAGAGGGTGAGGATGGAGATGAGGGTGCTAATGAGGTTGTCATTAACACCTTTCTGTGTTGAAAAATATGGACAAAAGGTTTAACTCAAAGAAAAACACAGTTTTAGAACAGCACAAGTTCTGACAATGATTGTAACTTCCAGGTGAACCCATCAACGAATTTGTGGCAACATTGCGAGCACTTGTAGCAACGTGTAATTTTAGGGTTTTAAAGAGGGAATCATATGTGATCAACTTATTGAAAAAACTGACAACAGGAAAATTCAATACTCTGAAGATCCAGAGTTAGAAAAAGCGCTTACAATTGCCAGAAGTACTGAACAATCTGAATATTGTGTCAAAGACATGAATATAAAGGCTAGTATGTGTGAAGTAAAGTTTTTGGTGAAACGACCTGAAAAGCTACGAGATTAATAAAAGCCACTAGAGAAAGAAAATGCTGACCTATTCAGGTTCTCCCTATACGCCTGTATGGACGAATATAAAGGATTTCCATATATTCAACTGGAGATGTCCCAGATAAAAGAAAATTGTCTATGGGGGAAAGAGAATTGAACTTTTGAGTAAATTCAGTGCTAATATTGAATTTGAGCACAACTCTACACTATGCACAGCATATGTGACAAAAACTGGAGTGAATCTTTTAGGCTGGGATGAGCAAGGGGAACTCAACATTGTACTTGATCCCAATCTTCCCAAACAAGTGATTTGGAGAAACAGACTATTCAAAGACAGTGAGGGGCATATTCTCAAGGAGCCATCGCCAATTTATCGGCACCTTAGCGCCGCAAAAGTGGCGATAGACTTATCGCCCCATTCACAAGCTGGTGCAAACTGCCGACATCGCCTGTTTTCCCGCGATAGCTGCTGCAAAACACATCGCCACGGATGAGAGCGACAACTAACGCTAATGATATGCAGAGTAGGCGTTCCCGTGCAAAAACACACGAAAACACCACTTCGCGATATTCACAATGAGCAGCCAGATCAGCGATGCGATGCGAAAACAGGCGATAAGGCGCGTTAGCAGCAGGGATTCAACACCTGCCTCTTACTGGTGTTAAGCAGGATGACAACCTGCAGTATGAAAGGGAGCCCAGCCTAGAGCCACATCTGAAGACCAACAGATGCCATGGAGACAATGATCATGCAGCCTGGAGACCCAAGAGGGCCACAACACCCACCGCAACCACCCCCGGACCCTCCCCCCAGGTCATGAAGTCCAGTAGTCAACGGTAGTGGAAAAACAGAACTTTATTACAAATACATAAACAACAAGACGAAAAGCACAGCCAACGCGGTCCATTCCCAACGGAGAACTTCACCAGGGCAACTTGTGGATCCAATAAACTGCAAATGCTGCGGGAACTCCCCAATACCATTCCATATCCCGAAATCAGTAGTCAGAAACCTGTTGGAGAAATGGTGACAATGGTCAAGCGTCCTC
The DNA here is from genome assembly GCA_963921515.1 of Calotriton arnoldi. Taxonomy (NCBI): domain Eukaryota; kingdom Metazoa; phylum Chordata; class Amphibia; order Caudata; family Salamandridae; genus Calotriton; species Calotriton arnoldi. Next base: position 695,590 of record CAWUFW010000161.1, read on the forward strand.
ATAGTCACAAACGTAATCTGGTACAGTGTATTGCACTTGGACAAACCGGAATGCATACAGGTATGATGAATCCAGTCCAAACATACTGTAACAGAAGTCCGTGTGCTCGTAACCTCCGCAGGAAAGAAAAGGAAGGTTACGACCACACAAACATCTGTTACGGTCTAATCATGCAGGATTCATCATATCTGTAAACATCACGGTTTGTATCATCTTGATACCCCTGCACCTTCACTTCCCCCACACTGCGCAGGAAAAGCTGGAGACCAAGCAAGGGAACTACGCCATAGCTGGCTTACCGCACGTGTCGGGGGCAATTGACTGTACACATGTACCACTTGTGCCCCCTGCCGACCCTACACACAATTACCGCTACAGAAAGCACACGCATTCCATCAATGTGCAGGCGATAGTGGACCACCGGGGACAGTTCACCAATGTCGTCGCCAACTTCACAGGCAGTGTGCATGATACATACATCTTCCGACAGTCCATCATCAACCAGTGCTTCCAGGATGGCACCCATGGCAATGCACTGCTTATTGGTAAGTACTAACTGAACACACCACACACCTCAACTCCACAATCACACAACTCACAACTGTGGGAGAGCACACGTAACAAAATCACATACAACATTCCAACCAACATGCCCAACTACCGGACACGACAACACAAGTAACCGTGGTAACAGGGGCCAGACATGTAGACAAACCATCCACAAAGGCAGAGCCCCGCACCAGACCCAGCACAAAGAAAGGACACAATGCCAAGTGTGGCGGAGATGTGCTGGACAGACTACAGTATGCAGAGCACAGACATGTCCATGTGGACATCTACTGCTGGTGTTTGCAGTGTAGTGGACAGTGGACGCAAACAGGTGACCCCAGGCAGTGTGGAAGACCTTGGACATGTAACCATGTGGTCCCCCCCTGTAAGCCTGAGCGGAGCGGCCTTGCCCGGCGTATGTCGCGAATGAATAGCCCTGGGCCCTGGGCGTGGTCCAGTTCCGGGATGGCCACCACAGTAACTACTGCGTGTGTCTCTGTGTCCGCCATATCGTGACCATAGGCCTACACACACGTTCCCGACCACATTCAACGGCCGCATTCACACTGGAGACAAGGTGACTATGTCCCTATCCAACCCGTGCACATCTCGTCAGCGCATGCAAGGTCATATCTGCCAGGGCGGCGCCCCCCCCCCAGCCACGAGGCTGCCGCCGTGACCGGTGGTGCCTGCGCGATCCTGTGCACCTGCTGCACCCCAGCCCTGGTCCCCAGACCGGTCCGCCACCCAGCGAAGTCTGCCCGCCCCTGCGCACCCAGGCGTCAATGCTCACCTGCCGCCACCGTCATTTCTCCGAGAGGGCCCTCCACGTGCTGGTGCAACCTCCTCAGCCGATTGCTGGATTCCACGCCACAGGCCCAAGCGCACCCTGCGGCACCGCACCGCGGAGTCATGTGTGTGCTGACTGCTGCCTGCGCGTACACTGCGGTCCAGCAGGGCTCACAATTCAATTTGAGTCTTGATTTGCTGGACGACGTATCGAGGCCAACGCATCATTGCAGGCTGCACACCCGCTTAGCTCTTCAGGTGGGCCTAACTCTGTGCACCGCAAGTCATCGCCACGTGGCGGTAGGCCCGTGCCGGACACAGGCCATCGGGTGCCACTAACTCAGTGCAACGCAAGTCATCGCCACGTGGCGGTAGGCGCGTGCCAGACGCAGGCCATAGGGTGCCACTAACTCTGTGCAACGCAAGTCACGGACCCCTCATGATTGAGTACCATGGATGCGGACACCATCATGTCACCTCCGGCAGTGGGGGAAGTGCTGTGGTGGGCCCCTTTTATTGGCAGGGTCACATGTCCCGTGACGCCTGTGCTGGATGGGTGTGGTGTGGGTGTAAACCAGCCCTCAGGGAGTGGCTGTGGCATGCTGACGACTAGACCAGTGACCAGCAGATCACTACAGGGAAGACCCGGGACATGTAGCTGTGTCGTCACCCCCTGTGAGCATAAGCGGAGTGGGCTGGGCTGGCGTATGCCAGTCCAGCATAGGGGTGTGAACAATGAGCCTGGGGCTCTGGGCGTGGTTCAGTTCTTGCCTCGACAAGGAAGTAACCAATGCGTGTGTCTCCATTGTAGTGTCTGCGCCACCCGGACCGCAATCGGCAATGTTGCACCCTGTGACCCAAGCCCCACAACATGTGCAAAATGGACGTGAGGGGGAATCAGTGACCCTACATTCATCCATACTGTCATACTTGAAGGATCATAGACATGACACATCTGTGTGAATTTGAATGTTTTATTCACATCCAGTGGAGTGTTGCAGCTGGAGCAGTACAGGGCCATGCACACCCCACTTGACATTGTTGCCCCGTGGAGGGCCAGCCAGAGTCCATTAGGGAAGGACAAGTTCATCGGAAGAGGAAGAGTTCAGTCCGCAGTCTGATTGCTGTGTCATTGGTAACCAAACAGAATATGGCAGTCCATGTCGAGGTCCAAGGTGAGTGCCGCAGAGTGTATCGGGGGACAGTGGAAGGTGATGATGCAAAGGGCCGAACCAAGCTGAAACAGGCTATATGGCGGAGATGAATGCTACCGCTTCCTCATTACCACAACGACAGTCTCATCCACATCATCGTCCTCTGATGTGTGATGTGCCTCACCTGTGGGTGTTGGTGTTTCGGCTGCAGCACTGTGTGGCACTGACACATCAGGGGCCGGAGGTGGATTGCCTGCCGCACTGTGTGGCAGTGACACATCAGGTGCCGGAGGTGGAATGTCTGCCGCACTGTGGGGCACTGACACATCAGGGGGCGGAGATGTGGATGGTGTAGGAGCAGCAGCATTCATCTGCGCCAGGCCTTGTGGCAGCAATGCCATGATGAGGATCTGCAGGGCATGGAAGATCCCAGCCACATCTCGCTGATGTGCAGCCGTGGCAGCCATCCTTTCCGCCTCCATCCGCACCGAGTCCTCCATGAGCCTCCGCATGTGTCCCAACTCACGGCTGAGATCGCTGGAGCCACTCTGACTAGACAGGTGTTCTTGTCTCCGAGTCATGACTCCAGCGATGTCAGCCATGGCTCGTTGGAGACCATGGAGTGGACTGTGGGTGTCCGTTAGGGACTGTAAGTGGTCCCTGATGGGACGTAGACACCCATGGATGGCATCAAGTTTGGCTGCCATGAGGTCGAACCCCACCCGCACCTGCTCAGCCATCTCCTTCTGGCCCTCCAACACACGGCCTTGAAATGCCATGTGTTGGTCGTGGGGATCCTGGGAGACAGCCGGGGTGATGGGTACTTCCTGCTGTGTGGTCTGTGCAGGGGGTGGGGTCTCCTCGATGCAGCTGGGCTGCCCTGCTCCTGGAGGTGAGGTGCCGAAGCTGTCCATGAGCTCTTGGAGGGCGTCAGTGTCGAAGGTGGGGAGGTCCTCCTCGTCATCAGTGAGGAGGTGTTCGGTCTGCTCTGCAGGAGGTGATGATTTTCCCTCTGCAATGTAAAGGGGAGATGCAGTTTAACAGTGTGTTCCATGTATGTTCACGCATTGGCCAAGTTTCCAAACAGACTGCATGACAATGTACATTGTGACTGTTTAGGAGGAGCTGCCTATTTGAAGCGGGACAGTGGACATTTGTGCACCATCAGGGATGTGGGGTTGTACTTGTCCATTATCATGTCACAGTTTCCTGCTATGCCAAATGTGATTGGCCAGTTTCTACACACAAGCGGCAGCAGTTGTGTCCTCTGTTCTGTTGTGAAAGTGTTGCAGTTTGTACCACATTGTTGTCAATGTTGATGTGCTCTGATTCTTGTGTGTAAGCTGCATTGTGGGAGAGTCACCCCTGCAGCTCAGACTTTGCTTGGCCTTCTCCCTTTCAGGCGGTGTGCCTTTGACTTCTGTGCTTATGCAGTGCTGAGATGTTGCATACTTGGGTGAATTGGGCTCTTGGTGGGAGTTGGGACTCTTGGGCATGGTTTGTCCGCAGATGTCTTGTTGCCGTCAGGGGTTGTTTGTGCACATGGATGTGTCAGTGTGTGACCTGCTCCTTTCTGGATGTGGACCACACTCAGCCACCTCGGTGTCGTGGCGTGCAACATGTCATGATGAGTGGCCTGCAGACATGCTCATCGTCATGCAGTGTCACTTGCATTGTCAGTGGGGCTCACGGATCCGCAGCTTTGCTGGGTTCAGCACATGTGCATGTGTTTGTTGTGAAATTGGTGATGTGTGGGGAGGGCCCCCTCTGGGCACATTGTGGACGGACTACTTGCTGTTTCTATGTGTGCTGCAGTATGGCAAGCAGATCAGGGACATGATCCAGAGTCATTGTGGTTGTGCAGTGTGCCATACTTCATTGTGCATGTGTGCCATTGTGCCCATCTCCCCCCGTCCCCCCAGTCCCTGGTGGTTACTCACCCTGTTGCTGTTGTGTCAGGTCATGTTGAGCAGTGTCCGGTCCCCCGACTCCTGCCACCGTCTCCACACTGATGACTGTGGACACCATTTCCTCCATCTCATCCAGCTCCTCCTGTGGCGCGGGGCTCCAACCCCCAGTCTGCATTGCTGCTTTGCGGTTGTTTGCGAGTTTCTGCTTGGTTTTGCGCTTCATATCATTCCAGCGCCTCTTGACCTCGTCCATTGTCCTCCTCAGCACTCACCTTGTCCACGATGGACTGTCATGTTCCATTTTTTGTTGCCAATGACACAGTGGAGGTGACGAACAGTTGTTGATGGTGTTCTATCACCTCCGTGATCAGGATCCTGTTTTCCTGCGGACTGAACTGCTTCTTCCTCTTCTTCTTCTCCTCGCCCTTCCCTGACCCCGAGGTCCCAGGCTGGTCCTCCGTGGGGCTTGTGGGGTTCGAGTTGTCCTCTGTACTTGCTCCGGCTGCCTCCATTGTGCTTCGCAGTTGTTATGGTTTTTTTTTGCTGCTTTTATGGTGATTTTTCCCACCTGACGTGGGAATTGCAAGCCTGGCGCTGCTTGTCGCCGATTTTTCTATTGCGGTTGGGCCAATCGCAACTTTTTTTGCGTTCTGGTTTCCTTTTTTATCGCCGTCGCGGTAGTTGTATCGCGGACATTTGAGGCGTTATCGGGAAACTATCGCATGTTACCGCCGTGTTGTGAATACGACGTTGACACAGGGTTATTTCCCCGTGATAGACAGCGATATGAAAAATTGCGTTAGCCTATTTTGGCGATGTTTATCGCACGTTCTTGTGAATATCCCCCAGTGAGTTGAATAAGTGCCAATGTGTGTTGTTGGTTGATGATTGTGAATGGGTTTTTCAGTATCCTAGTATGTTCATTAATGAATTCGGAAAATTGAGAGGGTTTCAACATCAAATTGTGCTACAGAAAAATGCTTGCCCCTGGTTTTGAGGAAAGAGTTGAAAAAAGAGCTGGAGAGATTATGGGACACAGTTACAAGATTAATGGCGCAGGGCAGCGCAGCAAGTCACCCTGCTGCGCTGCCCAGCGTCACTGGGAAAGGGCAGGAATGCAACATATTTATCCAATACAACACATTTCTGTCCTTTTCCCTTGTGCTGGTGCCATTTTGGCCGTCTAGAGCCAATGCAGGCTCACTTGCACCATGGTGCAAGGGTGTCTCCGTTGCACGCAGGATTATTTTTGTGCAAGAAGGGGTACCTTCCTGCACAAAAACAATACTGGGAGGTGTTTCCTTTTTCTAGGTGGGCTGCAACATGCAGCACACATAGAAAGAGGAAATAAAGAGGCGAAATAAAGATAATTCTCCTTGGCACGCCTCACCTGGGGAAGCGTCAGATTTTTGTGCATTCCCAGGTTTACAAGTCCTTGTAAATCTGGGAATGCGTAAAAAACCATGGGAGTTGCATGGAAACACCCACTGCAATGCCCATGGAACACCTCCCTTCTGCAGAGTAGGGCAACACAGAGATTTGCACTGTGTTGCCTTACTCCAAATTAATGAAACCATTCAAAGCCTCACATAGTGGCTTTGTGTGGCTTCATAAATCTGACTTTGAGGCTTGCGTCACGCATGTACCACTTTGCATGGTGCAAACGTGCCACATGTCTCTTATAAATATGCCCTTATGTATGTTAGGTATAATCGTGCCGATTCAGGGATCTGAATGGCTTTCTTCTGTAGTTCTAGCACGCAAAGTTGACAAGTCTATGAGGCTATGTGTGGAATTGCGTGATTTGAACGAAAAACATTTGGGTGGTTCGGCAATCTCTCACAAATATAAATGAAATGCTAACCACTCTCCAAGGGGCTAAAATGTTCACATCCTTGCATATGTCATCAGCCTACCACCAGATACAGTTGTGCAAGGAATCGAGATATTTGACATCTTCTGTAACACCTGAAGGAGCTTACTGTTATGTGCGCATGCCATTCGGTTTAACTTCTGCCTCAGCCGTATTTCTGAGGTTGATGGGGAACTTGTTTAAGGGCATGCTTTGTGTAGCGTATTTCCAAGATGACATATTGGTGTATGGAAAAAATCAGAAGGAACATGATTTGAGGCTAAATGATGTATTACAAATAATCAGAAAGAGTAGTCCTACATTAAGGAGGGATAAATGTAAGTTTAGTCAGACTGGTGTAGACTATTGGGGACACAAAATATCTGCTAAGGGAGTTGAGTCTAAGATTGAGATCTTGAAAGCAATTGAGGATGCACCCACAACTAAAGATAAAGATCAATTAAGATCATTTTTAGAGCTCATCAAATATTATTCAAAGTTTGTTGAAATGTTTGCTGAAAAAACTGTGTGCCTATGTTTACTTTTGTTAAAATGCCAGATTTGTGTGGGATGTGGAGTGTGATAAGGCCTTTAGATCTATCAAGAAGGAAATTTTTGCAGCTGGTTCCCTAAAAACCTTTCAACACTGGTGAATGGAAGAACGCATGTTTGGATGATGAAGTGATGCCAGAAATGGGGCAGTATTTGTTACGTACATGGCCCCATACTAGGGAAATGAGAGGGCCCCATGACCCACCAACATACCCCCCCACCCCAGCTCGCCTCAGATGGAACAACATTACTGAGACCCAGTGGACCACCGCCCAAATCGCCAACAGATCCCACACATTCCAGCAGCCTTGAGCAAGAAGCCCAAAACGTCTCCAACTGGATATCCAACTGCGCAAACATAATTGCCCCATGAATATGGCCAGCACCAGAAGATCCAGCAAACATGCCAGGTAGTTCACCCTCGAACTCCGGGCCTGCAAACTCAACTGCAAATGACTGGAGAGACAATGGCGTTCAAGCAGAAACTCAACAGACCTCGCCACCTTCAAATATGCCCTAAGCAGATACCACCACTGCCTCAAGAAAGCCAAAAATAGCTGGCATAACTACCCGCATTGAAGCAAGTACCAACAACATAAAAGAACTCTTCAACATCATCAGAGAATTCTCTCACCCATCTACCGTCGATAACCATGATCCGCCCTTCCCAAGCCCTTTGCGACTCCCTGGCACACTACTTCCACAACAAGATAGCAGACATCTACGGCAACTTTGATCTGCAGTCAACCAACTTCGCCACCTCCTGGCACACACCGACATCTCCTACAGCCATCTCACCGATTGGACTCTGCTCACCACACCAATCACCACAGCAATCATGACATCCATCCACTCCAGAGCACCAGCCCCCACCATGCCTTCAACCTAGGACAGAAGGGAATCAGCAGCACTCTCACCTTCATGCTCAACTCATCCATCTGTACCGCCACCTTCCCCGATGCCTGGAAACACACAGAGGTGAAATCCCTCCTGAATAAGCCCTCTGCCGAACCCAACGAGCTCAAGACCTACCGACCCATCCTGCTGCTCCCCTTCCTGGTCAGGTCCTGGAGAAAGCCATTAACTGCTAGCTCACCGACCACCTGGAAGGAAACAACCTACTCGATGCCTCCCAGTCCAGCTTTTGCTCCAACCACAGCACGAGACCGCCTTGATAGCCACAACTGATGACATCAGAACCATCCTCGACCGTGGCGAGACAGCAGCCTTGATCCTCCTCGACCTCTCAGCGGTCTTCGACATCCTACCCCACCACACCATAAATGCCAGACTCCATCACATTGACATCATAGGAAATGCTCTCAAACGCATCTCCTCCTTCATCTCAGGATGAACATAGAAAATCCTCCTTCCACCATTTACCTCTGAACCCAAAAGCGTCATCTGCGGAGTCCCCCAGGGATCTTCCCTCAGCACCACCCTTTTCAATGTCTACATAACTCCTCTAGCTGACATCGTCTGTACCCACGGACTCATCATCATTTCATACGCCGATGACACCCAACTCATCCTCTCCCTCATGAAAGACACTGCCACCACCAGATGCAATTTCCAGAACGCCATGACCAACGATGCCGACTGGATAAGATCCAGCTGCCTGAAACTTAAAACAGACAAGACGAAAGTCCTCTTCTTCGGAAGAAACACCTCCCCATGGGACGATATGTGGTGGCTCATGCCACTTGGACCCTCACCTACTCCCACCAACCATGCCTGCAACCTCAGCATCATCCTGGACAGTGATTTATCCATGAAGCATCTGGTCAGACCAGTAGCCTCCTCCTGCTTCCACACCCTCCGCATGCTTCACAAGATTTTCAGGTGGATCCCCGTCAGCACCAGGAAAATGATGACGCAAGCCCTCGTCACCAGCCAACTGGACTATGGGAATGCACTTTACACCGGAACCCAGTTCAGGCCGGCATAGGTAAATGCAGTGGGGCGGGGTGGGGATGAAGTCAACAGTAAATAATACCATATTCCGTCATCTGTCAGCTTCCCCCCCTGCCGTGACCTGCCCCCCTAACCGTGTTTACCTGTGCTGGCAGCCGCTGCCGGAACCACTACCCACCTCATCAAATGACTACAAACCATACAGAACACCTCATCCAGACTCATCCTCAGCTTCCCCAAACAGACCAGCATCACCTCCCTTCTCAGAAGCCTCCACTTGCTCCCCATCCCAAAGAGATGCCAGTTCAAACTGCTGACCCTCACCTACAAAGCCCTCCACAATGCCGGACCCTCTTACATCAACCACCGCCTGACCTTCGACAAACTGACCAAATAACTCTGATCCACCTCACTCGCCCTCACACACGTCCCCGCATCCGACAAAGCCACTGCGGAGGTCGTTCCTTCTCCTACCTCGCCTCCAAGTCATAGAATGACCGTCCACTCTACCTCCGAGTCTCCCCCTCGCTCACAAACTTCAGGAGGGGACTCAAGACCTGGCTCTTTGACTGAGGCTCACCATAGCCCAGCGCGTGGATACCCACCGGGATGACAAGCGGCGCTTTACAAATACTGATTGATTAGTTGATGTGTGCATTATTACCACTGATGCAAACAATTATGGCTTAGGGGCTGTCCTTATGCAAAAAAAGAAATAATGGAGCAGAAAAACCATTGCATTTGCATCTAGGGCTTGACGAAGTGCTAAGCTTACTTACTGTGCCATAGAGAAAGAGGCCTTGGCAATGTGGTGGGGTGCCCAGTACTTTAAGAATTTTATCTGGGGCAATGAATTTCTTCTGAGAACCGATCATAAGCCACTAGTAGATTTATTTAAAACTAAGTGTGGTGGTAGGGCAACTTCACGCATTGCCAAGTGGCAATACTGATTACAAGATATCCAATATAAGCTGCAATATGTTCCTGGTATGCAAAATGTTGCCACTGACTGTTTAACCAGGTTGCCCTTGGAAGATCAATTCCACGAACTTGATCAGAGGTTTGAGGGCGTGGAAATTGTGTGTGCGGTTGATGTAGTATTGAATAGTGCACTCTCTGAAGAAGAATAGAAGAACGCATGTTTGGATGATGAAGTGAAGCCAGAAATTGGACATTATTTGTTAGGTATGTAGCCCCATATTAGGGAAATGAGAGAACCATAATTCCTTTTGGGAGAGTTGCAGAGGAATTGTCTATGATGAATGGAGTGATGCACAGGTGTGAACTTTTGGTTGTACCCAGCGTCGTGGGAAGATATTAAATCTTCCTCGTGAAGGCTACTTAGGCATACGTGCCATGAAAAGAAGATTAAGGGACGACTTTTGGTGGCCAGGTGTAGACAGGGATATTGAACATCAAGTGAGGAAGTGTTATGCATGTGTTTTGAGTGATTAAACACAAGTGACTGTACCTGCCCCTGTTACACCAGTGCAATGCGACAATACACTATGGAACAAGTTAGCATTGGTCTTTGCTGGGCCACTGGCCATTTGTGATGCTTCTCCTAAGTATGTTTAGGTCTTAAAAGATTATATGTCAAAGTGGCTTGAGTTGAGGTTTGTGGAAACAGTGAACACTACGACAGTCATTACGTTTCTACTAGAGGTATTTGTTAGGTAAGGTTACCCCGAGCACCTGGTAACTGACAATGGAACCCAATTTGTTTCTAGGGAGATCAGGGAATTTTGGAACTCAGTAGGTATCAAGCATATTAAATATTCCTTATATCATCCTCATAGTAATGGATTAGTAAAACAATTTAATCGCATCATTAAAGATCAGTTACAATTGGCATTAGCTATTGGTATGGATTGGAAAAAAGTACGCAAGATATGCTTTGGGCAATCAGAATGGCGCCTCACATAAGTACTGGAATTTCTCCTTTTTTATTGTTGTGAGGGAGGATAGCGGGTTCCAGATTGAATAAGGAGTGGGTGGGCAGGAAAGTTATGGATTCAAGGAAATTTGAACATTTGGCGGACATTAGAAGTGCAATACAAAAAAAGTACAGCACTGTTGAGAATTCGAGGAAAACACTGCCGTTTTGGAGAGAGTGACTGGGAAAAACCCCTTCTTGCAACTAAAGGGCATCCCATGTTCTCTGCGCCAGTCAGAGTCAAAGAGGTCAGAGACCAAGTTGTGGTGCTAGAGAATAGTAAGATATGGAACAAATAGTTATTGTTCCGGATGCCATGACTGACTATGTGCGGAAAAGTTTAAACACCAGTTCTGACCATGGAAGTGAGGTAGCACCAGATTCTGGGGAGTGTTCCAGGGTGCTATGAGTCAAATCTTTGCCTTCCAAGTTTAAAGATGATGTAATGAATGGGCAATGAACTAGTTCTGACCATTATTGGATTCTTTAGTTATTGAAAATATAATAGGTTACTGGGGTTTGCATTCAATGTTATGTCACTATTGACTGGATGACATTCTATAACATACTTCTATTTGATTTTTACTCATTTATCATTTCATGTGTACTACACTCAAAATATTTACCTGCACGTTATTGTTTTTGTATTATGTTCCTAAGTATTCTTTTATTAATTTGTAGGGAGGGGGGGTGTTGGCTTTATCTATGTCAAGGGGAGTGGAATGTTGAGAATGGAATTTTGGGGCTATGAGAACATTGGTGTTAAGGTTCCAGGTTTTTTTGTTTTTGTTTTATATAGAGCGATTTAGACCCAAAGGTTTTAGAGCGCTTTACATAAGCAGCAGTTATGTTACAGACGGACACATTCATTCATTTAAAAAAAAAAAAAAAAATGTTAGGCACGGGGAGATTAAGTGATTTGCCCAGAATCACAGGATGTTGAGCGTCCCTGCTGGTTCCACAGCTTCGAGGTCGACCGCCCTGGCCATTAGAACACATCCTCTCACCTAGGTTGACAGTTGCTGCGAGGTTCCTAGTGTCGCTAGTATGGTAATAAACTGGTTCCAAAACATACCTGTTGTCCCCCTCTTCAGTATACTTTGGAAAGCTGTGAGGAAGCACATCCAGGTCTAGCAGTTGTGATCAACAACATCCACACACATGCCCAAGCGATAGCCCTCTCAGCTAATGAAGCCATACAACATGGCGAGAAGCGAGGCTGGATGGAACGATTGGGCCATGCACTCCAATTCACTACTGAAAAGCAAATGCCATACAAGCATATGAAAAGAAAAATTGTACTGTGACATCAGCAGTGGAAGGTTAAACTTCACCAATGAAAATAAGGGAAGACACAAACTGCTCCAGGAGTCGGACAAAGACAAGAATAGGGAGTAAAACCAATGAATCAGCAGCTGGGGAATGAAATAGACATGACAGCCAGCCAATCATGTGATTGATTGATTGATTGATTGATTATGTAGAAGGCCCAAAAGCCCACTCTTAATGCACAGTAAAGCATTTCTTACAATGCTGACTGTGACAGACATCTAATGCTATTTGTAATAAGGTTTACGTTCACATCATAGCTGCCAAGTAGAACCAAGGCACGTGAGACCTTCAGCCATCCCTGGTATTTTAGCCAATAGTACTCTGCATTCTGAAATTTATAATTTCACCTGTGAAATACGACTGGGCCTAAATGCGGTTTTAAAGTTCTTTTCTTGTTCTTCCTCATTTGTATACGCTTGTCTGTTTACCTTTTGTTTTCTTGATGCACAGCGCTCTGATACCCGAAAGTGTCATGTCCACGCTGCATAAAACTCTATAAATAAATAAAAAAAATAAAAATAAATGCCCCAGGACAGAAAGAGCTAGTACCTAAAAACCACCAGTAGTTTAAGGTGTCTCTCATAATGCGGGACTACTTTGCAGGCATGTCGGGAACTGAAGATGATCATAGAAGTCATGTCGAAGCCAGTTGATGGAGCAAGCGCAACCACACTCACTGGTAGACCTTGTGCTGCATCTATCATCAGGCAGCATGAGCATTTCTCATGCAAAGAGGAGAAACATTTTCCAGCTTTGAGAAATTGCATGGCTCTATGATCATTGCTTTCAGGTGAGTAAGTCTACTTTGTTGTATTAATGTGGCTCAAGAAAGCACACACCCATGATGCACTGATGTGTTAAATGGATTTCCCGGACTGGAATAGTGGTACAACTAGGACATGGGGTCATATGAATCATGCAATCCCTTCTTCATTTCTGGGTGGAAGTTCAGTTCCTCAAAGACAGCCATGCAGATGGCGAGCTGGTCTGTTTTTGTTTTCATAGTGTGATTTTAAAGCACGTGAAAGGTGGTGGTAGCTAGTTGTGTAATTCAAGGCAAAAAAACTTCATGTGATCTTGTCTTGTGACTCACAAAAACAAATACTGGCAGGTGTCCGATGGGAAACACTGTTCTGCTGCACGTGTGGGACCGTAAACAACCTCGGGCCCAAAAGAAGGCAGTCTAACTCTTTGCTCGCATGACGCATGTGTTTACATCCCTCGCATTCCACAGCAGCTTGCCTCATCTGGTTCTAGCATTCGTGCCCTATGCTGAGACTGTCTTTGGCTTAGCTGGTAAGTAGACCAACTATGCCATTTTGCACGCACCCTGTGTATGAGGGAAGGTTTACTCCTAAGCATATTATAACAAGCATTTGCAATGCAATAGGTCTCGCATTTACAAGAGTTTGAGCTATTGTCATTGTAAATGGCAATGCCTTTTATTTATATTTTGAAAACCTGCAAGCGGTGCGTAAACACGCACTTTGTACTTGTAGTCGTTGCTTACGCGAAGCAAGGCTGGCAGTAAAAGAGGCGCGGTTACTGGCAGCCTCGCTTCTCATAAGCAATGACTAGAAGTTCAAAGTGTGTGCTTACGCACCGCTTGCAGGTTTTCAAAAGACATTAATAAAAGGCATTGTCATTTATAATGCCAATAGCTCAAACTCTAGCAAATGCGAGACCTATTGCATTGCATTGCAAATGCTTGTTTTCTTTACGTTTAGCCATGTTGCAACATGGCTAAGAAACTTTGGCAAAGCCAAAAGTTCTCACATAGAGAGGACCTATTGTCTTTGTCAAATGATTCACCCTTCACAGAGCGGTATTTTTTAATGCTCCGTGCAATGGATGAATTGCAGCTGGAAAGAGCTACAGGTGCCCCATCAGGGTCTCTTGAAAGCAAGACTCCTGCTGGTTCTTTTGTGATGTTTTGGCTCATTACATCTTCGCACAATGCATTTATTTCAGGTTACAGATAGTGTAGTGAGTTAAACTATCGCCACTGAAACATGCAGTGATATGAAGGTCACATGTTTCAATCCCCACAAGGCCATCTGAGCCTTTCTTCCTTCTGAAGTCGGAAAATTGATTAACTAACTTCGGTAAAAGAAACACTTTTTATTTGCGGCACTTGGACACTACAGAAGTGCAGTGCGACGATATGTTCACATTTTTAACTTTTTTACTTTTCTGTATTTGCATTGAATGCCGTGAATGTCACAGTTTGGCAGCGGTTGTGTCTGTGAGTGTGTCAGTAAACGTGAAGGCTCACGTGGTGGTGAGGTAAGTGGGAAATCCCCAAGGAAAGCAATGTGTTAGTTACTTATCTAGTGTTTTTTGTGAATGTATTTTTTTGGCAAGGTGTAGTTTGGGAGCGTTTTTGTGTCACAGAGTTTCAGAGTGATTCCTTCAGCAGGGACTTAGTTCCTTTTATTGAGTTTAGGAGTCTTACAAGCAGTCTTGGTTGTGAATGTGTCAGAATTCAAGGCAGAGTGTCTGAGTTCTGGCGACTTTCAGTGAGTCTGTGACGGTTTGTACAAGTGACTAGCAGGGTTTGCCATGAAAGTGTAGTCGTCTTAAATATCAGCTGCAAACCATGGACCTACTAGTGCCAACAAGTGAACTCGTGTGCACTGCCTGAGAGTACTGGAGGCCCACCAGCTTTATCCTAGGTGCAGGGTATATCGTGACAGAAACGGGAGTCCTTTCAAGTGCCAGGAAGTCCTTCAGCTGCGTTCCATATGCACTATATATATTTAGAAAAAAGTACACTCCGTGTGTAATGTCGGCGGCCACAGGAAGTAGTCTTTTGAAGTAACACCGAGCCATTCAGCTGATTTTTGTTTGTCACTTCACACGTACCTTAACAGTCTCGCGGAAGTGCACGTCGTGTCTCAGCTGTATTCTATTTGCAATAGGAAGAAAAAACCAGAGAACTCTCACTTTTCAGAGTGGTTCGAAGAGTGCCTCGGTAGAGCTGCGCAGGGAAAGCCGTTTAATTTTGGTGTAAATAACGCCTGTGCAGAAAAGGTGCCAGACAGCGCCCCTTGTGCACGGTCACTTTGGGTGACCTTAAATACGAGAAATGTGGGGATCGGATTAGACGACGGGATGTGGAGTAAGAAGCTCAAGGAGGGCGAGGGGAAGAACCTGTGGGGGGGGGGTGGGGGGGAGGAGGTCGGTAGAAGGAGATTTTGGTGTAAATAACGTATTCACCTTCTCACGAAAATTTGATAATGTAAAAAGGAAGGCCTTAAGTATGCAACCGCCAGTAGCACATGTATCTAGCACAGATGGTACGAATGAAACCAACCAGGAGTCGGATATGAATTCCTTAACCAGCGGGGACTCTGATGATTATAGTGACCAAGTATCCAGTGTGCAACCAATAGTGGGAAACAAATTAACCCCTGGCGAGGAGTTGAATTTTTTAACCATGGACAGGCGGTCGACACTACGCCCACGCAACAACCAAAAGATGCCAGTCACAATAGCAGCCAATCCCGCAGGGAGAGGCGCAGGCAGCGGCTCAAATACATCAGGCAGAGGAAGAGGAGGGAGGAGATGGAATCGTTCACAGCAGGAAAGGACAATACCATCATTAACTTGACGAACACTACTCTTACTAAGGCTGAATCACAATTGTTGAGTCTAGGCTTGTCATACTGTCCGGAATCTAATTTCTCATATAATCAATCTTGTGTAGATGTGTATAAATTTATTCGTAAGATCAAACTTAAAAAACATTTGCAACTTAATAAAACTACTACACTTTCAACCAATCGCAATGTCATTCTGAGCAATTTACAAGTAAAAGATGTACCAACCTTACAAACATTGCAATCTTTGGCTAATGATGAGGTGCCTAATGAAATGTCAACTAATGTCACCCAATATATAGAGGGTATAGATGTTGGAGCACCGGCGGAAAGTCCGTTCCGTCCTCCTTCCTCTTTTTACCCTATGATGCCAAAAGATGCTGTGGATGTTTACAGTGAAATGGTGATAGAAGATTTGAAAAAATGGAATCATGTTGTTACTTCTAAACGCAAGAAACAGAATTATCATTTGAGGAATTACTGGTCATTAATGAGAAAGTTACGAACGAAACATGATATAGTTGTGAGTAGTGCAGATAAAGGTGGCAATATTGTGCTGTGGTCTAAGTCAGATTATCTTTTAGAAGCCCAGCACCATCTATCTGATACCAACTGTTACTCAAGGGTTAATCGTGATCAGTTAAATCTTGTAAAAGACACTGTAGGGAAACATCTATATCAGTGGAAAAGACAGGGGGGCATATTAGCAAGAACATGCGATAAATATCGCAAACCTTGCTTAGCGCGCCTTTTTTTATCGCCGGCTATCGCTGGATATTACCGCGGAAATAACAAGCTATTAGCAAGGTTTATCTCCATTGCGATAAAATATCCAGCGATAGCGGCGAAACCCAGCTTTAACGCGAGAAATCCAGCGATAAAATCCTATCGCTAATTCTGGGGACTTAACCTTACAATCCACCTCCCATTGACTTTCATTGCTAAGTCATGTTTTTATCAGTTCTTTAAATCAAGCGCTAATCGGGGTTAGCGCGCGTTTTATTATCGCTTCGCGGGTATTGCTAATAGGCGATAGGTATGTAAGCGACTGTTTTCTGTCGCTTTTAGTTGGGAACGCCTACCTTGCATGTCATTAGCGATAATTATCGCTGACATGCAAGGCGATGTAAAACCCGGCCGCTATTGCCTGAAAGCTGTCGCTGACGCCTGTTAGCGACAGCTTGCTAATAGGGCGTTAAAAATATCGCCGCTTTAGCGGCAAAAAGTCCCGCTAAAGCGGCGCTAAAGCCCTTGATAATATGCCCCTGGGTTTATTATCTAAAAATGAATTTGCTTTTTTAAAGAATGAATTTCCCATCACACCGGTTATGTACTTTAAACCTAAAGTACATAAGGGCACATTCCCTGTCCCGGGCAGACCGATCATATCTGCCCGTAGCAATGTACTGGAAGCTATATCCAAATATGTAGATTATTTCCTACAGCCACACATGACCAGTCTGCCCTCTTTCATAAAGGACACAGGTGATTTCCTAAATAAGATCAATGAAATTGAGTGGCACTCTGGCTATGTTTTAATGGCTATGGATATAGCCTCATTATATACTAGCATTTATCATGATCAGGGCCTAAAAGCAGTGGAATTTTTTCTGAGTAATCGAGACATTTGTTTTCATGACCACAACAGTATGTTGCTCAAAATGATAGATCTGTGCTTAAACAACAATCTATTTATGTTCAACAAACTTCTATATAAACAGCTACGAGGGGTGGCGATGGGGGCGTGTTTTTCATCTACCTATGCCTGCCTTTTGGTGGGATGGTGGGATGAACACGCTCAGAGTCACCCACAAGGAAATTTGGGATACCCATATTGAATACTAATGTCGTTATATCGACAATGTATTCATTATATGGAAGGGCGCAGAGGTAGCAGCAGCACAATTTGTAACATCTATTAATGAGAACAACATGAATCTTCATTTCACAGCTATGTGTAGCTCACAAAAAGTAGAATTCTTAGATGTGGAGGTTTATATTTGTAATAACCGAATACAAACTAGGTTACATAGGAAGAGTACTGCTGGCAACTCAACATTACATGCTTCTAGCTGCCACCCCTCTCATCTTATCCGTAGTATACCCTTTGGAGAATTTCTTCGTTTACGCCGTATCTGTAGTTTGGATACAGACTTAGCCCATTGACAAAAAGAGGCATTCAGGCGTTTTTTGGCCCGTGGTTACAAATCTTCTGATTTGCAATTGGCCTTGGATAAGGCCAATGTCCTACTGCGTGAAGAATGTTTAAAAACCAAGAGAGAACGTAGAACAGGACAACTGTTACAGCCAGTTTTGGAAGAAGCACAGCCTATTAGACTGGTTACTACTTTTAGTAAACAAGATAAAAGTATACGCAGGATTATTAACAAACATTGGCCCATCGTTTTAACTGACCTCACATTGAAGTTTTTATTACCGGCAGCGCCAGCTATTACGTTCAGGAGGGCAGCCTCTATGCGTGATGCCTTGGTAAAATCCAGTCCAGAAATGACATTAAGTAGCACATGGCTTTTTAAACCTGTTTTTTTTAAATGCTCGTCTTGTCGGGCTTGTAAATTTGGTGTAAACATGTCAGAATACTGTACTGCTTTCAGCAATAGTCCTGTTCCAATTAAGGAACATTTCACATATCGTACTGATTTTGCGGTATATGTGTTAGAATGTACATGCCACTTCAAATACGTTGGCAGCACTAAGCTGCCAGTGTTCAACAGGATATTACAACATCTGCGGGCTATTATTAACTCAGACCCGAATCACCCTGTTGCCCGACATTTCAAGGCAGACCATGATAATAAAATAGATGACTTGAAGTACTTTGTAATTGGTGCAGTACCTTCCGCGATTCGTGGAGGTAATAGAGAACGAAAATTGCGCCAGTTAGAGTCCTCCTTCATACTGACCCTTGATACCAGGATGCCTAATGGGCTGAATAATAGTGAGGATTTGCACAACTTTCTATAGTTTTACCCAACACGAGATCTTTTAATGAATTCTTTAAGACCAGTTGGGGGGCTTAAGTTCTAATGGACTGTAACAATGACATAGATATTGGTATTTGAATATTTATGGTGCCTTTGTTTGTTGATTCCCATGATAATATCATCAAAGTATTTTCTGTGTAGTTCCTTTTTGACGTTCATTAATATTCATTCCTCTTGCGCTACTCTCTGTACTGAAATGGTAATGCACTGGCACTTTAGTGAATTTTGCACTGGCACTTTTTAATTTATAACCGTATGGTTTTTTATACATAAATATAAGCGCCTCTTTTGCACATTCTTACCACTTAATTTTTTTAACAATGTGTATGGGGATTATTGTTGGTTTTTATCACATTAGGCACATTTTTAATCATTTTACGGACGACAGATTCATAATTTGATTGCCGGGTGGTTTTATTTGGGTTTGATAATATGACATTGTGAAGAATAGTTATTGAGAAAATATCTTAATGAATTTTGGGCACTGGCCCTTTATTTGTAACAAAATGGTTTTAAAATGTTGAGAAATTATTTCTTTAGGATAAACCATTCCACACATATATAATGTGAGATTCGATTCCAAAATGATGTATTTTACTGTTTAATGGTACCATTTGGCAATATTGGTTATATTCAAGTACTATGAGTCACTCTGTATGTTTATAGAAGACTTAAAGTTTAGTCCGTTTTTAATGTTTATGTTTTATTTGCACATGATCACAATCGTTTGTTTTGATTGGTAGCACTCAATTTAAATGTGGAGGTTCGTCAGCAGCGCGTTCAGTGGTCAAGATCGCTATGGCGATCGAAGCGCGTCTGGGGCGGACACTTGTCTGTCATACTATGCTTAATTATAAATAAAATATTTATTCAGCGGAAACCGTGGTGATCCGGATTCTTTTGTGGAAGGTGCTAGAGGTCCGTACCTGTGCTTTTTCCCTCTCGGAGCAATAGGAGGGATTGGGACTTTGATTTCATATATATATATATATATATATGTATATATATATATATATATATATATATATATACATATATATATATATATATATATATATACATATATATATATATATATATATATATATATATACATATATATATATATATATATATACACATATATATATATATATATATATATATATATATATATATATATATATATATATATATATATATATCCAAACACAATCCAGTGATCAATTCTTATACGTAAGAAAACACCGGAGCCGTGGCCTCAATTCCATAAAGTGTTTATTTGTACAACGTCTAGGTCCCGACGCGTTTCGGAGTTAACACCACTCCTTTCTCACGGGATGTATATATATATACATACACATGCAGACACACATAGATATATATTACCCAAGCGTAATTTTAGTTAGGACCATATTTCCATAGGAAACAGACTTTTTGTTTGCTTAAAACAGGCCATAAACATATTTTTTAACTGTACTGCGATCCCATCAGAAAAAAAAGGCAGGCTCCTACCTTTTTGAATTTTATTTTCCAACCAGGTGGGCCAGGGCGGGGACATTGCTTTTATATTGTTTAAGGGGAGGGTGGGCGTGCAGCACCCATCCATGGCCTATTAGAAGGCCTCCACCCGGGGTCAAATGATGTTTTTATGGGGAGTGATAAGGTCGGGTTCCTCACTACCATTTTACTCTGGAACCCCTGGTCAATGAATCTTTGTTGCCTGCTGAGAAGTGTAGGGGGAGAAATAACTCATTATGACAAACTCAACGACTTTAAAGAACTATGGGGCATATTATCAAGGGCTTTATCGCCGCTTTAGCGGCACTTTTTGCCGCTAAAGCGGCGATATTTTTAACGCCCTATTAGCAAGCTGTCGCTAACAGGCGTTAGCGACAGCTTTCAGGCGTTAGAGGCCGGGAATTACATCGCCTTGCATGTCAGCGATATTTATCGCTAATGACATGGAAGGTAGGCGTTCCCAACTAAAAGCGACGGTAAACAGTCGCTTACATACCTATCGCCTATTAGCAATACCCGTGAAGCGATAAAAAAACACGCGCTAACCCCGATTATCGCTTGTTTTTTAGAACTGATAAAAACATGACTTAGCAATGAAAGTCAATGGGAGGTGGATTGTAAGGTTAAGTCCCCAGAATTAGCGATAGGATTTTATCGCTGGATTTCTCGCGTTAAAGCTGGGTTTCGCCACTATCGCTGGATATTTTATCGCAATGGAGATAAACCTTGCTAATAGCATGTTATTTCCGCGGTAATATCCAGCGATAGCCGGCGATAAAAAAAGGCGCGCTAAGCAAGGTTTGCGATATTTATCGCATGTTCTTGCTAATATGCCCCTATGACTCTGAAGAATCACAGACTCCGAATTCCAAGTTAGTGGGTTTATTACAAAGCCAAAAATAATTGGACGAGGTGGTAGAAGTACATGGGAACTAATACAAATCCAAACCTATGGGCGACACGAAGACGCTGGATCATAAACAGAATGACAAGTTCCAGAACCAGAACACAGGCAATTATTGCCCCTATGTCAAGATCTGTCTTCCTTTGCAAAAGTGCTTGAAAAGCATTAGTTTATCCCTACAGAATCACTATCATGACATCCCTACTTAGCATTCCCCTGGCAAGATCAGGAAAAGGTGTCAGCGTGTGAAGACTTCCTAAGAAGTACACTCATGTTGTATGGGTCAAGTAGCCAGAGCTACAGAGCTCGTTCTAAGATGCTCCTTCCCTCTCCATCGATCTCCTCACCTCCTCTCCTGACTCAACCCCTGGGGCACTGTCCCTAATTCAAAACACAAAACGTAGAACACGCCCACTGTTTGCATCTCGATCACCTCATCCTGCAGGGCACTTCTCATAGGTGAATTTCCATTTAGTCTCAATACTCCCAGCTCCTGGCTCGATGACCTTGATTCCCAGGCCTCCTTCAGTGAGAAAGAACACCGGCTCCCAATTATCAGCATTCTTGCATAAAAGTATCTTCTCCTCCCTGAGCCTAACTCCTAAAACAAAAGACGTTATTCTAACTAACAAAGACAACTTTCTCCACCTGCAACAGAAACGTGAGAACAGAACAAATCCAACATACACATGAGATTCATCTCCTTCCCCTATTACGAGAGTGATCCCGCGCTACACTTAATCAGGGATCGATACTCAATATCATTGCGTACAAATGGTCCATACACATTCACCCAACTCATGAAATCCCTGTTGCGCTGGGGGTCAAGTTTTAATGACGTGATCGGTTAGTTTTATTCAATAAGTTCATTTTTAACGTTTCTAAATACATAACTGAAACCGTATCAACTCTCTTTCTGCTGGTCAATGGACCAATTAGTTGAGTAGTTGATGGTTATAATAGTACTATCTATCTATCTAGTTTTGACTAAATAATCACAGACTCTCGGTAAGATTAATAAAGTTTATCGCAAATAATGTGTAATTAATGCTCATTGCATACAGGTCACAAAGCAAACAATGAAAGTCTCACAAAGAGAGAAAAGAAAACAGCAGCAAATGCAAACAGTGTCATATTCATCAAATGAACGATGTACATGTGAAGGAGTGGATAGATAAAGAGACATAAGTTTCAGAGACAAAAATACATTTGCAAATAATTATGCAAGTACGAATTATGAAGATATACTAACCCAAAGGATCAGAGAAATACCACTCCCCCGGGCCAAGGAGGTAGTTGGGGTCCCCTGAAATAGAGTCAGGGAACAAATATTTCAGGATACAAGAACGGGACAAGGACAGGATCAGCTAGGCCTTTCTGCAAACCGACGGACAGCGACGAATCACCCCTCTGTCTCTCCTTCTCTGATCAGCTCACCAATCTCGACCTCTCGCCCTCTCGAACTCTAGACCTCTCAACTAACGACACCATTAAAGGCCCCCCAGTTATACCCTAAAACCTACATGTCCAACCCACAATAGTTGAAACAATTTTTAAAACTCAGCTTCTCATTGGATGGTTTAGGGGGTGTTCAATCACACCACTATGATTACATTCATAATTCTACAGTCTTCTTTGTTTTACATCATTCACATAACGTCATTTTCGACTAGTTCATTTGTTCAATAAACATGTAACAGTTTCATCGTTCACATGAGTTTTTCTGCTACGTCCGCGGAAGAAGTCTTGGGTCCCACGTCCAGTCTCGTCTCTTGGCAGACAAACAATGTTTTTCGTAGCTGTTCAACCTTGACTTTTTGTACTCTTCTGCAGCGCTCAGCTTTTCTGTCTATTTATTGGGTTATTCATCCTTGTCTTCCAGTCCCCATCTACCATGTCAACTTTAGGAAAATTCAGGCCCATTCAGCTTACTATGATGAATAAAACATAAGCATTTATTAATTACATGGAAATGTACTTTTCACTGTTTACCACCCTCCTTTTGCACTACCCCATGTTAATATTTTCTTAGCAAAGCTTTTAAAGCAAAAGCGGCATTATTTATTATTATTTTCACAGCAAGATGCTAGATGCAAAATGCGGCCTGGTTCTTTCATGCATTAGTTCACATTAGTGCACGCATGCGCAGAAGCGGTTTCCCGTGTATTTTATGTGATTTGTATGTTAATTTCCACTGCACACTGTTAGTAAATGTTATGGGGTGTCAATTCGAGGAGTCCTTTTCTTTTTGCAAAATTCCTGCTCCATCAATCCCCCCTCTGATGGCTTTTTGAGCCATCAAAAATACCCATCATACCATGTGCCATCCTAAAGTTCAGTATTCTTCTCTCTTTTCATCATTCTCTCGTCTAAATCTTTCATCATTTCATAATAACCTCTTTTCATATCTTCTAGTTCTATCTCATCTCTTTTTCTCTTTCTTGCTCTTCGTTTGTTATTTGATTCTGTCATCTCTTTTCTTCCACATCTACATTTACAACATTTATATATTGTTATTATTACTAAGGCTACTATAGCTACTGAAATGATTGGCATTATTATTTTTCCTAATAAGCTACTCCCAAAAGTAGAGAACCATTTACCTACAGAATAGAAACTCTTACCAAGTCTCTCCCACACACCGTCAACCTCCAGTTGGGTCAAATCTTCATGTAATTTCGTAATATTCTTTTTTTTTTTAAATGTATTTTTTATTTTATTTTTTTGTGTCCTCATTCAAGAAAGAAAGTGAGTGGTGTTAAAGTGGTACCATGGCACCCTCCTGGACCCAGTAGGGCGGACACGCAACCCTGTAGATCTCTTTCCACCTCAAGGGTTCCTAGAGTCGCCAACCACATGACGCTTGGGAATTAACAAGAATAGTATCAAGCCCATGGTTTCTGCATAAACCATCTTCCCAAAAACTCACTTGCTTCCTAATCATTGGACTTTTGTTTATACTAGTAAGTTTCAAGACCCAAGTTGTTAACCCACTCTTCCCATAACCCCCAAAATCTCGTTCTTTTCTTTGACTTACATACCTATGTCCCAGTTATGAACTCTTTTAACAGACGTGACCAAATCTAAAAACTTTGGCGAAATGGGGGAAACCCAGTTTAGACAAATTTCCCTTCTTGCCAGAAGAATTAGAACAAACAGAAGTGAAGCTTGAACATTTAACAGTTTGTTATTCATACTATCTTCAGGCAAAATTCCAAAAATAATTAAAACCAGGCTTACCTTGATTTCTTGGCCAATTACATCTGATATAGTCTTACCTACTTGCCTCCAGAAGCCCTGGATCTGAGGACACTGCATGAACATGTGCCCATCATCCGCGCTCCCCAGGTTGCATTTCACACAAGACTTCTCTCCACCTCCCAGCTTGGAAAGCCTCTTCGGAGTCCAATAAGCTCTATGGAGTGTGAACAGATGATTCCTCCTCAATGGTGCAGCCTTGACAACCCTCCATAAAGTGCACAAAGATACTTGCCAATAAGATGTGATGTCGCTGGAAGGCAGTTCTCTTCTCCAGGGCTCCTCCATAGGCAATGGTGGTGGATCCCCTTTAATCAAAAGCCAGTACCATTTAGACACTTCTTTGCTTTGGTGAAGAGGAACCAAAAACTTATCCTCCAGCTCATCGTTTATAAGTCCATCTCTGCCCTGGTTTGCAGTCCACTGAGACAGTTGATAAAATTTAAATCTGGATAGCTTTTGGTTTGTTTGTGAGTTAAACTCATCCCATGGCAGTAGTTTATTATCTCGCAGTAATTGGCTCCATTTCTGAAAGCCATTTTCCCATAGAGGGGCTGATAAGCTGTCGTTTAGGCAGTCTGGGGTACCCGGAGAGTTCCATATAGGAGCGCTTGAGCAATAGTATGGAATTCTAAAAAGCTTCCTCATCTGGAACCATAGTTCACAGGCCGATCGTAACACCTTCAGTTTGACTTTTTTTAAATACTTGGGTTGTCCGAATTTAAAGAGAAACCCATCTCCCCCTGAGGGACACTGTTTGACATGGCTAAGAGATAAGGCGGAAAGCAGGTAGAATCAAGTAGAAGAGATCTCGTATTCTTAAAATGGAAAGCCCAGCTGTAAAAACAGAGGTCAGAGCTGGCTATTCCCCCGGCTGCTTTCTCACATCTTAATTTCTTCCATGCAATCCTGACCCCTTTGTCAGCCCAAAGAAAACTATTTATGTCCGACTGTAAATTTTTTAAGGAGGCCGAGCTAAATAGTAAAGGGATTGTGTCAAAGATAAATGTAATTTTGGGCAAAACAGACATTTTAACAAGATTGGATCGGCCAAGAATTGACAATGGAAGGTTACTCCAGGATCTCAATAAGGATCTGACCTCTTTCCTTTTAACCTCCAAATTGACCTGGGCCAATTTGTCAATGTCCTGAGTAATTTGAATGCCTAAGTATCTTATTTGATGATGAACTAAAGGCGAGCTGGATTGCAAATTCCATGACATGATTTCAGTTTTTTGTGTGTTAATTAAATAACCAGATATCTTCCCAAAATCTATCAGAAGTTGCTCCAACTTTGGCAAAATCGCTGGTGATTCTTTCGTAAAGATCATCAGATCATCAGCATACAAGGCCAGCTTTTTTACCCATCCCCTATATTCAAATGGAGCAAAGAGCTCACTGGTCCTGATGTTATGTGCCAGTGGTTCTATGTAGAGATCGAAAAGGAGAGGGGAAAGGGGGCAACCCTGCCTAGTGCCTCGCTCTAAACTAATTAAGTTGGTTAAATTTCCGTTGACTATTATCCTTGCTGTAGGAGTTTTATAGATGTTCCTAATAGTCTTTGAAAAATTTTCTCCTAAACCGAATGCTTGGACTATGTGGTGTAAGCAAGACCAGTTCACCCGGTCAAATGCTTTAGCCGCGTCAAATGCAAAAATCGTGAGCGGCAGATTGTTAGCTGAGGCGATATCAATTGCTCCTATCAGCTCATGAGTTAAATCATGCAGTTGGCGTCCTCTAATAAACCCCTTTTGATCAGGATGAACTAAGTGCCCTATCATGTTATTCAGTCTCCCTGCTAAGATTTGTGCAAAGATTTTATAATCACAATTCAGCAGGGAGATAGGTCTATAGGACTCACATTTTTTTTAATCTTTATTGGGCTTCAAAATCAAATAAACCGCTGCCTCATTCTGGGAGCTGGGGATTGGAGAATTGTTAGAGAAAATGCTATCAAATAATTTCTCCATAACTGGGGCAAGAGTCTCATTAAGAGCAATGTAGAACTCGTTGGGGATGGCATCTAAACCTGCGGCACTTCCTCTTTTTAGATTTTTTATTGTAGTTTTTATTTCAAGTAGTGTGAGATTCCTATTTAACTGTTGGGCCTGGTCTCCAGATAGAGGCTGTAAGGAGACTTTATCCAGATAATTTTTTATTTGGGAGTCTGGGACCTCTAGGTCTTCAGTATACAGTTCTTGAAAAAATAATTCAAACGCTTTTTCCATATTGGCCCTATCTGAGATTATCTCCCCTGTTTCTGCATTACAGATCTCCTTAATTAAGTTTCTGGTTTGATTGACTCGAGATTTCCAGGCCAGGAGTTTCCCACACCCTTCTCCATATTCATAATTAGCGAGTTTACTAACTTCCCATCTTCTTCTAGTAATACTGTTGAGATAGTCTGACATATCTTGCTGCTTAGCTAGTAACTCGGAACTTTCCTCCCTCAGTTCTACATTATTTTGATTGGCTACTTGATTAAGCCAGGCTCTAAGAATTTCGGCTTCCAATAACCTAAATCTTTCTTTAACTTCCTTGTTAATTTTAGCTGAGATGCAAATGATTCTACCGCTGATAAATGCCTTATAGGCATCCCATACTACCTCCATTGGAGCTGAAAGATCGTTCACTTAAAAAAAGAACAAGGTGTCCGTCTTTAGCTGTTCAACTACTGAGACATCTTTAAGAAGAGCTTTATTGAACGTCCATCTTTTTGTTTCCGGTTGACTAGAAAATTTTAAGTCTATCTGGACCGCTGAATGATCTGATAAGTGTTCTGGGATGTGAGATACTGCACTAACATTATTTCTTAGTCTAGAATCTATCAAAAAGTAATCGATTCTAGAACGATGACTGTGTTTTTTGTTATGAAAAGTAAAATTTTGAGGGCCCGTTACGGTCCTATTTTTTACTCTCCAAATATCTATAAGATTCAGGTCATCCATAAGGACTTTAATCAGGGAGCCCATTTTCGTAGGTACAATCCTCCCCCCCTTGGACCTATCAAGAGAGGGGTTCAGTAGAATATTAAAATCACCACCCATAATGATCGGAAAGTTAGTTTCAAGTAAGTGATTGTATATAGTTCTGAGAGTTGACTCATCGTCTATGTTTGGGCCATAGTATCCCACCAGAACCACCCACTCATTTTGTATTTTAATGTCTGTCATAATCCAGCGCCCCTTATTGTCTATCTTGGAGGAACCCAAGATTGCTTTGGCAGATTTTTAACAATAATGGCCACACCTTAAGTACAATAGGGTTGCGTGGTATGAAGCGAACAATCAATCCATCTTTGCTTAGCGACAGCCGCCTCCCATTCGTCAATTGTGAGGTGAGTTACTTGTAGAATCATAATATCAATATCAGCTTGACTTAGGTATTGAAAAATCCTCCTCCGTCTACTCACTACCCTGAGGCCATTAATATTCCATGTACAAATTCTGGTTGGAGTGACTTCAGTCATTTAAGCCAGACCAAAGCGCCTTATCTCTAGTCCAGGAGAGCGCACCCTGATTACAAGCTAATCCTTTCTGGTTAACAACTTCCTTAACAAAAATATATATATGAGGACTTTTTCTTTTTTTCTCCCTATTTTGCTCCCCACCCAGTGAAAAACCAACATTACTTTCTTCTCGTGTGACCCTACCCCCCCTTCACCCCCGGGAACCCTCCTAAACCACATTGGGTGTGATGTAAATTAACCCCTGTGAGCTCACTACCCACTCACCCGGCAAACCGATGCTTATAACAAACTTCCCTGCAAAATTATCCCTGAGCTTTAATTTGGTCAATAAAGGTCCCAACCTCCTTAGGGTCTCTAAAAGTAGACATTTTGTTTTTCCACATCACCCTAAGTAGGGCAGGAAACCTCAACTGTACTGAAGCGCCCATTGATCTTAGAATTGGCATGAATTTCCCCAGTTCCCACTGTCTGTCCTGCGTAATTCTTGAAAGGTCTGACCTTATCCGAAATACCCAGTCCCCTTTCGTAAAGCTGGCAGCTTTTAAGGCTTCCGATAATACACGCTCTTTTAGAGCATAAGTTTTAAAGTTAACCAAAATTCGCCGGGGATTTTTTCTGTTTGGATTTTTGGAAAAAGGGTCTCTGTGAATTCTCTGGATATCTGATTACAATTCCCTAACATCCACAGTGGGGATAAACTCTTTTAACAAATTTATGATATAGGTTTTGATGTTCTCCCCCTCTGACCCCTCTGGGATATTCAGAATTTTAATGTTGTTGCGTCTGGCATGATTTTCTAGAGTCTCCAGTTTATCTAGAATGTCCTTTTTACCCTTTTTTAATGCCTGGATCTCAGTACAGTTGATCTCAACTTGTTTATTCAGGGCTTCTATAGAGGCTTCCATTACGCATATTCTTTCGGTAATCGCAGACATTTTGGCTTCTAAAGATTCACAAGACTCTTGTATTTTAGCCTGATTCGTCTCTGAGATAGCGAACTTACTCCGAATTTCCGAAGATAAGGCATCTAACATATGTGCCAGGTTTTGCTGGTCGGGAGTAATTGAAACTGATGGTATTACTAATGAGGCTGACGTGGAGTTAGAGGAGTCAGCGCCAGAGACAGATTCCAAGCCATTTTCACCTAATACCTCAAACCTATTAGTAGTTGTAATGTTAGCGAATCCCGCCTAACCGGGAACCGGAGTAGTTTCCATTGTGGCCATTTTCACCTCTAATAACTTTAGTGTCTTAGTTGGCGATATCTTCCCCTTGCCCTTACCTATAGATAACTGAAGCTCGTCCGATGACAAGGCCGCAATTTGTTGTGTTTTTTCCTGTACTTTAAAATAAGATCTTAAGGACGGCGTAATCTTGAGAATTGGAGTTTCTTTCAATTGTCGTGTAGACGAAATGACTTGCTGGGTCCCCTTTGCGTTCTTGCTTGGTTTCTTAATGGGGGGGTTCCCTGAGGTAGGGACCAAGGAAGTGATAGTAGAAGAAGCTTCCAAATACTCCGACGGATTGAAAATGTTATTACGCAAGGTGTATCTAGTAGGATGCACTGAGGTTATGGCTTTCTCTTCTGCTACCGCTTGTGAATGCCTGCTCTCCAATGGGTCAGATGACTTAAGCGGGGATGAGTTGTCAGAGGAACCCCTTTTATCAGATTGGTGGGGTTCCAGGGCTGGTGTCTTTGGTTTTACTTTCCTTTTTCTCTTTGGGGGTTGGTTTGAGGGGGAGATCGCATTACAATCCCGTTTATTTGAATTTTTAGCTCGTCTGAGGGTCATAGGCTGAACCAAACTAGGACACCCGCTAATTTTAATCTGCGGGAACTGGTAGTTACTGGTAGGAAAGAGCAGTTGAAGCGCTGTTCTATGCCCTTGTGAGTTTTGTGAATCAACCGGGGGTTTTCCAAACTCTGCCTTATCCTTGTTAGCGTAACCACTAGTGAATATCTTTTTGTATGTGCCAATCCTACCTGGCGTTCCACGCAGCGAGATCCTTGCAGCCACGCGCCTGTCGATACGGATCCCGAACGCTGCCTGCAACAGCCGCCCTCTGCCGTAACCACTCGCGGAGCTCCCGCTCAGCCGCGCCGAATCCAGTCCTGCGTTCCGGGCCAGCCCACAAGCCGACCAGCCCAGCCACTGCGAGCCGCTCAAATGCTGCCCCCGTCAACAGACCACCGCCGAGGAATGCCTGAAGCAGCGAGAAGCGTGGCCAAGAACGAGCCCCCAGACGGAGGTGGGGGGAAAAAGCCGCCAAAGTCACCAAAACAGGTACGAAAGGAAGAACCAGGCAGCCCTTAACGAACCGCCACCTTCCGTAAGTAACATAACATGCCAAATATTCCGCTAAGCCCAGGAATCTTTTTCAACGGTGCCGGGAGGTGGAGAGGAGCTCGCGGCGCAGACTAACCCGCCGCCATGTTCCCACAATCCTTCCTTTTCAACGGTGCCGGGAGGTGGAGAGGAGCTCGCGGCGCAGACTAACCTGCCGCCATGTTCCCACAATCCTTCCTTAATTTCGTAATATTCTTTATATATCCCTCAATACTTTTACTTTTGTCTGGGATATAAGTACAGCAGTGTTGAATTTTCAACATGCCACAGACTTCACCCTCTTTTGCCAATAAGATATCAAGGGCAAGTCGATTTTGTAAAACCATTGATCTGATCGCAACCATTTCAGTGTCGATCATCAAGAACCCACCAGCAGTATCTGTTGATAAACGATCAACCACTGTGGACAATTTTCGAATTTTATGTGAATTCAGAACGACTCCAACTGATGGTATCAGTGCACCAAAAATGTCACCTATTATTTCTGAGAAACTCGCTCTTTTGTTACGTGTTAGTCCTTGTTTTACTTCATTGATTCTGTTATTATTTCTATCTACGTGGTAGATTTTGGGAAAAAACAACTCCAAAGTAACAACTACCATACCAATGTGAAGGCAACCTGTAGTAGGCTTTCTTACCACACACATAATAAACTCCTGGGAAAACAGGATCAGTTCCACCCTTTAATCCCCATCCTCCAGTAATTTGGAAAGTATGCTCACACTCACTAGTACCAATGAAATAATTATTATAGTTAGTTTTTAGTTTAAGCAAGCAGATTTTTCCTTTTTGATACCAATCCAGGGACATTGCAGCGTTTGTCTCGCCTTTCTCATAATTTCCTTCTCTAAAAACCCACAGTGGTACATGTGACTTCTGTTCAGCAGCTTTTCTTTGGAAACTTTCTCTTCTATTTTCTACCATATTTATGAACACCTTTTCTTCAACCTGCAAACTACATGTTAAATTATGTTTATAAGCATATTCTATATCTAGGGTCTTAGTAATATGGAAGAATTCTCCCATATATCGTGCATTTTTACTACTTAAAACCTTGTTCAGCTCTTTTATAACAGGTATTTCTGAAAATACTAAATCTATATTGGAATAATTATGCTCCAGCTTCCCCGTTACATAAAAGAGGCTGCTTAGAACGCTACATGACACACCATATGTTAAAGGTAGGTGATGATAGGTCACCCCCTCTGAGACAGACAAAGGTAATTGCATGCACACATAACAATCACTCACATTCATTCTGTTCACATATTCATACAACAATTTAGTAAAAACATTTAACGAGAAATCACTAATTTATTTATCATGGTGATAAATACTTCCATCTATTTGTTCTATATTAGTATTAGGGGTTTCTTTAGTAACATCACTCATTCTTTCACTTATTACGTCATTAGTATTGTTTCTGTTATTAGTGACCATTAGAATAGGTACAATGACCGTTAATAATACCCACATAAATGTTAGTAAAAAGACACTACATAGGCAAGCTTTAATACATCTACGTTTTAGGCTAGATTTTGGATGTTCAGTCACTGTGGCTTTGGCCATTTTGTTTTCTACCAAAAATATCTATTTCTATAAAATTCTAAACTTTGCTCAAAATTTTTTCTGAAAAATAGTGTATTCCTACACTTCAAGGCTTACTTCTTTACCCCTTTTTAAACAAATTTTAAATTTCTTTCTTCAAGTCTTCTGAGTCTGTCAATCTCTTCGTTTTGACTGGTAATGTTGCATTCTAGGTTTTCACAGTCCTTTAAGGTGGTCTCAATTTGCTTTCATCAATTTGCTCAGAGTCAGTACTGTCTTTTTCTTCACTTGGATCTGCACTTTCAATTTCTTCCAGGATTACGTAGGTCCATTCTGGTGCTGTGTATTTCTTGCTTGGAATTCTTACTCTTTTTGTTTTTCGTACTGAATCTTCTTCTGACTCTTCCTGTTCTGTTTGACTTGAGACCTCATTTATTTGCTCTGGTCGTTACTTTGACCTACTCTTCACAATAGTGTATTTCAGTCTTTTCACTCCACCTGGCCAATTGTCACCCTTTCTTGCTCTCTGAGCTTGAACTGCTTCTTCACCTTCTTTCTCTGGCTCACAAGTTCTTTTACTTGGCCCTTCTTTTATCTGTTCTTCTTCTTGACTTCCAGTAGCTTCCCTTTCTTCTGGTTCAACAGCAGTCTCACGAGACCCACTGGTGGGCTGATGCCCACTCTACTCGACTTGTGCTTGGCTGTTCATCATCTGTTTGTTCTTCAGAATCTGTCACTTTAGATTCTTCAGCTTCACAGACTTCAGCCTCTGGTTTTTGTCTTTGGTTTACCAGTTGCTGCTCTTCTTGTCTTTCAAGCGGACTTGGGACTCTTCTGGTATGGCTCGCATGGATCCAGTTTGGCAAGCCACCACACTTCACTGCTGTCGTCATCACCAGAATCACTTGATAAGGTCCGTTCCACCTGGGTTCTAAACACGATTTCCTCATGTGTTTCTTCACGGGAACCCACTCTTCAGGACTCAGATTATGAGCTTGATTCGGCTGTGTTGTAGTAGCATTCTCTCCAACTTGGTGAGACACAGAACGTACCAGATCAGCCAATCCTCTGCAATAATCAAGCACTAGATCATCAGATATATTCATCAGTTTGTTTGCTGGTATAATCGCTTGTCTCATTGTTCTTCCCATTAGGACTTCATGTGGACTCAATCCCGTCTTTTTATCAGGAATGCTTCTGAGACTCATCAATACAAGGGGTAAAGCTTCAGGCCATCTCAGTGTTGTGGATGCACACACTTTTCCTAACCTAGATTTTATTGTGCCGTTTATCTGCTCAACTACTCCAGATGCTTCAGGTCGATAGGCACAATGCAGTTTCTGCTCTATTTGTAATGCTGCACAAATCATCCAAATTATCTCATTATTAAAATGTGTTCCTCTATCTGTTTCTAAAGTGACTGGAAATCCGAATCTTGGGATTAATTCCCTCAAAAGTAGTTTTGCAACAGTCAGACTATTGTTCCTTCTCGTTGGATAGGCTTCCACCCATGCGAGAGAACAAGCAAACAACAACCAAGACATATTTTAGTCCGTTACACGGGGAAGCTCGATGAAGTCCAATTGAAGTCGGGTGAATGGTCCTGCTGCTTTTCCAATTTGTCCCCAACTAACAACTGTCTTTCTGCCTGGATTTTGTTGCTGACAGGTGACGCACCTCTGGCACAGACTCTCTGCAATGACCCTGAATTTTGGGTTATACCATGACTGCTTGAAGAGCCTAATCATTGCATCTCTTCCAACATGTGCAATTCCATGGTATACCCTTGCCATTTGTGAAAGTAGACAATCTGGCATGACTGGTCTTTCATCTATATAAACCCACACTTCGTCCTCTGCTCTTTTTCTGCAGCCTGAATTTATCCAAATTTCCTTCTCCTCGTCACTTGCCTCTTCCTGCAATTGCCTAACTTCATCCCAAGTTTCAAATGAAGAAGAGAACATTAGATGGCAATTGGTATTTTCTTTTTCCATCCCTCTGTTTAGGGCTATTAAATTTTGTGCACAGAAACGCGCTACCCGATCTGCGTATCTGTTGCCTTTCGTCACATAATCATATCCTGATTGATGTGCGGAACATTTGACCACTGCAATTCTTTTGGGCAATTGCAAGGCATCCAATAAATCTTTTACAGTTTCGCTATTCCTGATTGGGGAACCTGAAGAAGTCAGAAATCCCCTTTGCATCCACAACTGCCCAAAGTCGTGGACGACCCCGAAACCATATTGACTATCAGTAAATATGGTTATCCTCAGGCTTTTGGCAATTTTGCATGCTCTAATCAGAGCTATCAATTCAGAAATGTGGGCAGAGTTTACCCCTTTTAGACAGGATGCTTCCAAAACTCCTGCTATGGTGCATACAGCATAGGCAGAACACAATACACCTCTCTCATTCTTCAAGCATGATCCATCAACAAACATAACACAGTCTGATTCTTCTACTGGGCTATCCTCTATGTCAGGCCTGGGTTTTGTACACAACTCTGTCACATCCAAACAATCGTGATCTGCCTCGTCTCTTGCTTCCTCACAATATGAATTTGGCAACAGGGTTGCTGGATTTACGGTTGTGCACCTTACCACAGTCACATTTTCAGCACCCAAGATCACTCTCTCATACCTAGTCAGCCGACTATAGGTCATGTATTGCGTCCTTGTGCGTGTCAAAAGAATCTCAACCGAATGTGGCACATATACCTTGACTGGATGTCCCATCACAATTGCTTCACTCTGTTCCAGACTCACACAAGTAGCAGCTACTGCTTTCAAACAGCCTGGCAATGCTGCAGCCACTGAATCTAAAGTAGCAGAAAAATATGCTACTGGACGTCGTGCCATTCCATGTTTCTGAGTTAAAACTGAAAGTGCACACCCATCTCTTTCACAGCAGTACAACGCAAAATCCTTTGCATAATCTGGCATTCCCAACACAGGTGCACGACAAAGACTGTTTCGGAATTTAGTAAAAGCTTCCATACTTTCATCATCCAAAACAATTGGATCTTTCACATCTTTTCGTGTAGGGGTTTTGCAATCAGTGAGAAACCACTGATCCACTGTCTGCAATATCCAACCATTCCCAAGAACCAGTAGCGGCCCGTGCACGCGCAACGAAATTCGTTTTATTTATTTTTTGGTTACTTACCTCTGTGCGGCCGTATTCCAGAGTTTACTACCCCCCACCCTGCCCCTCCCCCGCCCCGCGTCACCGCCCAGCAGTACTCCCACCACGGGCCGCTACTGCCAAGAACATTCAAACTTCTCTCTGAGTTTTGGGTGGGTTCATTTGTTTAATCACACTCATTCGTTCTGGTGTCACCTTCCTGACTCCTTTTTCTATTTTGTGTCCTGGGTACTGGACTTCCTGTTTACAAAATTGCAATTTTGCTGGTGACACTTTGTGTCCACCTTCTGCCAAATGGTTCAGTAAGGCAATGGTATCTGTCACACATGCCTCTCGTGTCTTTGATGGGACTATAAGGTCATCAATGTACTGAACCAAAACCGAAGTTCCTGGCATAATCTAAGTCTCCATACACCTTTTCAGAATCTGATTAAAAATTGAAGGGCTCTCCGTGTACCCTTGAGGAACTCGGCACCATGCCAAAACACGGTCTCCGAACCGGAATGCAAACAAATACTGACTTTCTGGATGTAAAGGAATCGAGAAAAATGGTTGGCACAAATCAATTACTGTGTACCATTCAGTATCGCAGGGAATTTGGTAAAGGATCACTGCTGGATTTGGCACTACTGGACAACAGGGTACTACAATCTTATTTATCTTTCTCAAATCCTGCACTATTCTGTATTTCCCATTGGGCTTTTTAATTCCTATAATAGGCGAGTTACAAGGACTGCTCAATATTTCTTTCAGAATTCCCTGTTTAATCATTTGGTCAATCACAGGAGTGACTCCTGCAATTACTTCTGGACTCAATTTGTATTGAGGTGTGTTTGGATATATGGCACCCTCTTTCACTGTAATCTGAATAGGATCTACATTTGTCATCAGACCAATCTCCTTTCCTGTAAAATCCCATACGTCCGACCTTACTATACTTTTTAATTCTACGGGTAAATTTTCTTCTGTGAGAAGTGAAAACAACTCATCCACTTCTGTCCCTTGCTTCGCTAACATCATCTTGAATGCGACATCCTCATCAGGTGTCTGAAATGCAATACCATCTGGCGTACAATAGATGGTACAATTCATCTTGCTAAGTAAATCTCTTCCTAAGAGATTTACCGGACTCGTGTCACATACCACGAAACGATGCATGTCGCTGAAACTCCCAATATGAACTTCTATTGGATTTGTGACTGGTGTTCTAATATGCTTATTTGAGACTCCTACAACTTGGATAGTTTCTCCTGAGAGGGGTAGGTGCAGAATTTCTGCTGCTCTCACAGTAGAACGGGTAGCACCAGTGTCCACTAGGAATGTAATATCATTACCTTCCACCTTTCCGTCAACAAATGGACCTGACTGATCTACCGCCAAAGTTGCGCCAAGCACGCACTTTTCCTCCCCCCCTCAGGCACCGTCATTGAGATGAGTCTGAATCACTCTCATTGCACTGCAACCAGTATTGTGGAACCATTTGCACATTTTGATTCTTACCAACTTGATCACCTCCGTGAAATCCAGTGTTCGCACTGTACCTCTTCACTTGAGCATTCACATTATTTGGCATAAGAGCTTGTGGCACCTGTAACTGTGGAGTAACTACCTGCTGCTGTTGTTGATTCACAACCACCTCATTCTGCATCTGTGGATTTAAACTATTCTTTTGAGCAGATCTACACCCGTTCTTCCAATGTCCATACTTTCCACACGCATGACAAGGACATTTCTTCTTAGCCTCCTCTCTACTCATTTTACCTCTACCTCTACCTCCACTGGGTATATGACCATTTTGATTCTGGCCATTCATCTGGTAACCTGTTTGAGAACCACTGTTTCCTTCTTGCTGTTCTGCTACCTTCACTTGTGCCCACATAATTTTCTCTTTTAACTTTTTATGTCTCGATTCAATATCATCACTAAAATACTTCGCATACCTCAAAATTTTGTCAAGTGTTTTGCTCTGCCAGCAGATCAAATGCTGCTGAATCATGTTACTAATCTCTGGTTTCAAACCGAACACAAAACGATACACAAAGTGTCCCATATCTTTGTCTCCAATATACGCAAACCCACTGTACTGTTTGAATACCTGCAACAATATCTCATTGTAAGCATGTACTGACTCCTTTGGTTCTTGGGTTGTCCTGTCTATCTTAACCCAATCTGCTTCCTTAGGGGAAATTTTTCCTTTCAAATAAGTGATTACCTGATTATACTTTTTCATCACCTCATCTGATGGTGCACCTGTTTTAGGATCTCTAGGATATTCTTCTTTTGGCCAATCGACAGTGATCTTACATTCTGTCCATAAATCAGCTGGAACGACAATCTCAAACAAACCATCTAAATCCTTCAACAAAACCTTTGAAACTTTCACAAACCTCTCTACCTGTTAATACCACTCAACTGGTTTCTCCCTTAACCTGGGAAAATCGCTGGTAAAGGATAATATATCCTGTCTCGTCCAGGGAACGTGAACATATCCACCACCTGGAACTTCTCTCATCGGATACTCCCTTTCAACTTGTTCTCTCTCTCTCAACGGAAACAAAGACGCTCCTTTGACAGCTGCCTCTTCTTTCTTTTTCGTCCATCTACCTTTCCACCGTTCTACAGCTCCCCATTTTTTCAAAATATTCATCAACTCCTTTATCTGTAATCTTTTTCCAGACACATTCAAACCTTCCAAATCCTTAGCAGTAAAATCCAACCTGTATGTTTTCTGCAACACCTTTGACTTCCCTATATCTATTCCATATTCACTAGCAGCCTCTGCTATTTTCTCATGAAGATTTCTCGCTCTCCAAGTAATATTTTTACATAAAAACAACAGTTCTTCATCTCGGTAAATCGCTAGTCTGTCTGGACTTATCGTACCAATAATCATCTCTTCCAAATCTACTCTCAATTGGCTCACATTTATACTTTGTGGTTGAGGTTTTCGTGTTTCCATTCCCTTTATCCAATCATCTAATTCATCTGCTGAAGGACCTACTGAACTCCCTGTCATTGGAGTGATATTCCGCCCTATTCTCTTTGGGTCCATTTCTGTACTTCTCTTAGGGGTTTCAGTTATCATCTCACAAACCGGAATATCTAACAACAAAGTATTTGTGTCAGCCTGTCCATCCTCATCCGCTACCGTCACCATTTCACTCCTAACACTACTCTTTGGAACTGCCAACGTATGTACTTTTGATATATTCTGTTTTTCTCCATATAATGGAATTACGGGTCCGATTGTTACCGGTACCGTCAATGCTTCTGTATTTAAACTTAATTGATTTATTTTCTGAGTCAGCTCTTCTTTTGCCTTATTCAACATATCTATTTCCCTTCCTTGTACTACCCTAGCTATTTTCGAATATTTGGAATCACTTCACCTGAATTTTCTTGATATGGCGGAGGTCTTTTAGTCAAAATGTCATCTAACAACTCATCATCAGAATCGTTTGGGTCATAGCTTAATCTTGAAGTCTCTATATTTTTATTTTTCTCTTTACATTTACCTCCTGTCTGGTCTTCAGCAACTAAAACTGGATACAAATCCTCAGTTATCACGGCTCTCCTCCATCTTTTTATTCTATCTTCCCTTTTTTCAAAAGGATATCTAGACATAATATATCTGTATCTCCTGCCGCCTCGATATTTCTCTCTTTCGAATGCCTCTACTTCCCATTCCTCTAACGCTTCATACTGTGTAGGTCTGGGATTTGGCTCTAGTGAATTCATTCAATCTCTCAAATTCTGTAAAACCCTTACATTAAATGAACCATGCTGTGGGAAAGCTCTAACACCATCATCCTTAGTATATTCCACCCAATTCTCTAACCAAGTACACGTATGGTATCCTCGCTCCAACATCATAAAAGAAGCAGGCGTTCTTGGAGGTGGAATAGGAATTCCCTCTCTAGTCACTATGGGTTTGTCCTTTTTAAAGAAATTCTTTATTTTCTTAAGCAACTTCATTTTCCTACTCTTTACGCTAATGTATCTTCAGCAAAACAAACAAGGAAACCTTTCCGTAATTCTACTTTTCTATTTGTCAGTGTTCGTCCTATACCAGCGCGACTCACACCAACTGACCAATCGGAGCACTCCTACGTAAGCAATGTCTCAACTAATACCAACACAGCTCAGAAGAGTCAACCAATCACAGCTCTCCAAGCTCCCGCTATCTGAACAATACCAGCGCGGCTTTTTCTGACGTCAGTATTACTCCTTCTACTGACCCTCCCTTTACAAAATAATACGGCAATGTATTTTCTAGGTTTTCTTAACAAAAAATCTTGTTAATAACAACATAAAACAATGCTACCTTGTCCGTTCCACTAAATAAAGAGATAGTTTTAACTTCATACGAGAGATTCTTACACTTCGAGTAAAACAACGACCAGCGTTATTCTACACCCGAACAAGCTACAGGTGGACTTGGTACTCCTCTAGGGATAAGGCCAAAGTTTCACAAGAGGACTTTATTTAAAGAGGTCTTGTTACTCCCCTGGGGATAAGACCAGAGTTTCGGAAGTGGACCTTTCACTATTTCAAACACTCTACTCACATACGAAATTTTCCCTAAATACAACACCTACAGCCTTCCGCCGTACAGTATTATAACAACAGACAAAGTACTTCTGCAGTGTGATTACTTTATTCACACTCTTCTTCTGCCTATTTCAGGCTAAATTTCCATCAGGTATCTCCGTACCTGTACTTCTAGAAAACATAGAACAAGACACTAACTTTTCATGTTAGAAACATAAAATCAATAATCAATAATCAATAATTATTACCAAACTAATCAATAATTAAACCGTCCTCTGCTACCAGAAAACTGATCCAGCGCTACCTTTAATCAGGGATCGATACTCAATATCATTGCGTACAAATGGCCCATACACATTCACCCAACTCATGAAATCCCTGTTGCGCTGGGGGTCAAGTTTTAATGACGTGATCCGTTAGTTTTCTTCTATAAGTTCATTTTTAACGTTTCTAAATACATAACTGAAACCATATCAACTCTCTTTCTTCTGGTCGATGGACCAATTAGTTGAGTAGTTGATGGTAATAATAGTACTATCTATCTATCTCGTTTTGACTAAATAATCACAGACTCTCGATAAGATTAATAAAGTTTATCGCAAATAATGTGTAATTAATGCTCATTGCATACAGGTCACAAAGCAAACAATGAAAATCTCACAAAGAGAGAAAAGAAAACATCAGCAAATGCAAACAGTGTCATACTCATCAAATGAACGATGCACATATGAAGGAGTGGATAGATAAAGAGACATAAGTTTCAGAGACAAAAATAAATTTTCAAATAATTATGCAAGTACGAATCATGAAGATATACTAACCCAAAGGATCAGAGAAATACCACCCCCTGGCCAAGGAGGTAGTGGGGCTCCCCGAAATAGAGTCAGGGAACAAAGATTTCAGGATACAAGAACGGGACAAGGACAGGATCAGCTAGGCCTTTCTGCAAACCGACGGACAGCGACGAATCACCCCTCTATCTCTCCTTCTCTGCTCAGCTCACCAATCTCGACCTCTCGCCCTCTCGAACTTTAGACCTCTCAACTAACCACACCCCTAAAGGCACCCCAGTTATACCCTAAAACCTACATGTCCAACCCACAATAGTTGAAACAATTTTTAAAACTCAGCTTCTCATTGGATGGTTTAGGGGGTGTTCCATCACACCACTATGATTACATTCATAATTCTACAGTCTTCTTTGTTTTACATCATTCACATAACGTAATTTTCGACTAGTTCATAGGTTCAATAAACATGTAACAGTTTCATCGTTCACATGAGTTTTTCTGCTAAGTCTTGGGTCCCACGGCCAGTCTCGTCTCTTGGCAGACAAACAATATTTTTCATAGCTGTTCAACCTTGACTTTTTGTACTCTTCTGCAGCGCTCAGCTTTTCTGTCTATTTATTGGGTTATTCATGCTTGTCTTCCAGTCCCCATCTACCATGTCAACTTTAGGAAAATTCAGGCCCATTCAGCTTACTATGACGAATAAAACATAAGCATGTATTAATTATATGGAAATGTACTTTTCACTGTTTACCACCCTCCTTTTGCACTACCCCATGTTAATATTTTCTTAGCAAAGCTTTTAAAGCAAAAGCGGCATTATTTATTATTATTTTCGAAGCAAGATGCTAGATGCAAAATGCGGCCTTGTTCTTTCATGCATTAGTTCGCATTAGTGCACGCATGCGCAGAAGCGGTTTCCCGTGTATTTTATGGGATTTGTATGTTAATTTCCACTGCACACTGTTAGTAAATGTTACGGGGGTGTCAATTCGAGCAGTCCTTTTTTCTTTGCAAAATTCCTGCTCCATCAATCCCCCCTCTGATGGCTTTTTGAGCCATCAAAAATACCCATCATACCATGTGGCATCCTAAAGTTCAGTATTCTTCTCTCTTTTCATCATTCTCTCGTCTAAATCTTTCATCATTTCATAATAACCTCTTTTCATATCTTCTAGTTCTATCTCATCTCATTTTCTCTTTCTTGCTCTTCGTTTGTTATTTGATTCTGTCATCTCTTTTCTTCCACATCTACATTTACAACATTTATATATTGTTATTATTACTAAGGCTACTATAGCTATTGAAATGATTGGCATTATT
This sequence comes from Calotriton arnoldi, assembly GCA_963921515.1. Taxonomy (NCBI): domain Eukaryota; kingdom Metazoa; phylum Chordata; class Amphibia; order Caudata; family Salamandridae; genus Calotriton; species Calotriton arnoldi. Next base: position 737,024 of record CAWUFW010000161.1, read on the forward strand.
ATTTTTCCTAACAAGCTGCTCCCAAAAGTAGAGAACCATTTACCTACAGCAGAGAAACTCTTACCAAGTCTCTCCCACACACCGTCAACCTCCAGTTGGGTCAAATCTTCATGTAATTTCGTCATATTCTTTATATATCCCTCAATACTTTTACTTTTGTCTGGGATATAAGTACAGCAGTGTTCAATTTTCAACATGCCACAGACTCCACCCTCTTTTGCCAATAAGTTATCAAGGGCAAGTCGATTTTGTAAAACCATTGATCTGATCGCAACCATTTCAGTGTCGATCATCAAGAACCCACCAGCAGTATCTGTTGATAAACGATCAACCACTGTGGACAATTTTCGAATTTTATGTGAATTCAAAACGACTCCAACTGATGGTATCAGTGCACCAAAAATGTCACCTATTATTTCTGAGAAACTCGCTCTTTTGCTACGTGTTAGTCCTTGTTTTACTTCATTGATTCTGTTATTATTTCTATCTATTTCTATCTATGTGGTAGATTTTTGGAAAAACAACTCCATAGTAACAACTACCATACCAATGTGCAGGCAACCTGCAGTAGGCTTTCTTACCACACACATAATAAACTCCTGGGAAAACAGGATCAGTTCCACCCTTTAATCCCCATCCTCCAGTAATTTGTAAAGTATGCTCACACTCACTAGTACCGATGAAATAATTATTATAGTTAGTTTTTAGTCTAAGCAAGCAGATTTTGTAAATGTTACGGGGTGTCAATTCGAGCAGTCTTTTTCTTTTTGCAAAATTCCTGCTCCATCAAGAGCCATCAGGGAGAATACATTTCAGGCCTACAGAAATCGGCCAATAAAAGAATGAAGCACATAGGGCCTACTAGGATACATGTAAATAAACAGGTTTCCTCAAACATTTCAAAGTCATCACATTACATGAGCGCATTTTAATGCGCAAATCATTATAAGCAGCCTATAACTTTTACACATTTAAATTCGAGTTGCCACATCCGTGTACAACTCCCATCTAGTGCACGTTTATCTGTAGGCATTACATTATAAATGAGCAACTTAGTTAAGCAATTACAAAATGATTACATTATTCAAAACACATCTGCCACGTTTTTCTTTACATGGCACATAATGGTTCTAACACTTCACTTTTGCAGATTATTACAGAACACACCCTAATGACCAATTGTTAACACGACAAAAGAATAAATGTAGGTGCAGACTACTCTTGAATATGATGCACCCCTACAATTTAAAGAGCACCATCGCGCTCCATCAGTCGGGAGCATGCGTCCCCCTCCCTGAGCCATTTTAAAGCCCTGGGCACCCCATCCCCTTTGGCCAAATTCCTTTTAATGGGGAAGGGGAGTGCAGTGCTCCTCCTGGAGCCATTTGAAGGCCCCAGTCATCCCAGGACTGAATTAACTTTAAAGGTAAGGAGGCCACACAACCCCTCTTCCCAAAGCCATGGTATGGCCCTAGGGACTCCATACCCCGAGGCCCGCTGTATTTTATTTTGGGGAGGTGGGTGTGGGGCCCTCTCTATGAGCCATGGACCTCACTCTCCAGGGCCGGCTCACTGTTTGTGTCCCGGAACACTGTTCCCTGCTGACGAGAGCACAGGCAGGAAAGACTTCAGAGCTCCCACCCAGCATGAGCAAGCAAAAAGACTGTTGCCGGGTGGGAGCTGAAAAGTTTCTTCCTGCCCGTGCTCTCACATGGAAGGAGTCAAGATTGCTCTCGCCCGGCAGAAGTAAAGCCGCCTCCTGCAGCTCCCAGGATGGGTGTTGGCAGGGGTGCAGGCAGGGCTCCGGGGACCAAGGGCCTCCCCCATGACCAATGTGAAACATTTTGTTGGGTGGGCTGGGTGAGACAAGGGCACCCAATTTGTTTTTTAAATGTTTCCCGGCTCTTGCGCAGGCCCATGGAATGGGGCTGCTTGTAGGGTGCTGGTGAGTCCATGTGGCCGTTGGGCTGCCCAGCAAGCCCCTAATAACAAAGAAAGCTGAGGGTGTCTCGGGTGGGACAGGAATGCCCACAAAAAAATTTAAACAATTAAAAAGGGAAAGAATAATAAATGAACGGCCTCAGCCGCTTATTTGTTATTCACTGCTCTTGCCAAGGAGTATCCCATAAGGCCCTTCAAGGGATAATACTATAACTTGTGCGCTTGCCATGCACTGCTTATACCCTGATATATTACATCACTCATGACATATTCAATGACAGCATTGATAACTTCACTGTTGACATCTGAAATTACAACATTTATGACAACACTATGCATGGCAGGGGCGCGAGTTATATTTACTTCAGGGCTCGAGTTATCGTTAATTCAATTCAGTATAACTAGCAAATTTCAGTGTTTTATTTTTAGTTAAAAAGTTATGTTGTCACCTAACTACAATGTCACTTTAACCTTTGTTTTTTTCAGTGAGTATAGATATAAATATAGATATAGACTGATGAAGTATCGATTGGCGTAAATTGCACCTACATTTCGCTTTCCATTTATGGGCTTGCTCTCCTTCCGTGAAACTTTAGGCTGCTTGAAACCAATCCTTTCTGCCGTGACATGGTGCAGCGGGGAAGGGGTCTTTCTGTTCCAAATTCACAGTTCTTGAATTGTCACTTGATAGGCATGATTAGCTTATCCAGTCCTGTATTTTTGCATTCTGGTAGTTGTAGTTTTTTCTCTCTAATTATAACATCAATAGTATAATAATGGAATGGAAATTCAGGAAGTTGGGCAGTTACATCACTTCGTATGGAAAGTGAATAAGGTTTTACTTTATAACTCTTCTTCTCAGAATATGAGCATTTTATTGTTGCTCTCACAAAATAGCACTGCCTCTTTCCAAAAAAAGAGCAAAATGGCACATTATTACAAATCGGAATTCACATTTAAAGACTGCTGGGCAGATTTACAAGAAAGTGACTGTTAGAAATGTGATCTCTAGTTGGCAAGGGCTTGCACCTTTGTCCAAGTAGGGATCCTTCTTCCTAGTCAGGGTAAGGGTTGTTACACTCGTGAAGTAACCCCTGCTCACCCTCGTGGTAGCTTGGCACGAGCAGTCAGGCTTAATTCAGAGGCAGTGTGTAAAGCATTTGCACATAACCAACAGTAATACAGTGTAAGCACTACAAACGGACACCACACCAGTTTAGAAAAATAACCAATATTTTATATACTCAAGACAAGACCAATTACGACAAAAATCCACAATACTATACTTTACGAATGAATACTTGATACGTTAACTTCTTCTTTGCAGGAATAGCACAAAAGCAAAGTTCGTACGAGTCGGTAGCTCCGTCCGAGCCTACCGTGATGCTGAAAACCACAGAGTCTAACAGTTCCAGCCGACCGCGTCGATACGGGCCAGCAGAGTCGTGAACAGACTCGGTCACAGTACCTTTTCTCGTTGTGGCTGGTACGGAGTGTACGAGCCGGTCGGCGTTCGTCGCGGTTGCGGTGCAAGACGGAGCGATGCAAGGTGCGGTGTCCCTCGGTGCGGTGCAGGCAGCGGCTCAATGAGCGTCGGGCAGACGGAGTTGGTGAGTCCAAGGCGTGCGATGCAGGGCGAGACGATGCTCGATGCGGTGCTGACAGGTTGCGATGCAGGCGACCTAGCCGGAGTGCGGGAGCTGGCGTCGGACAGCGGTGCGAGTCGGAGCGGTGCGTCGCAGACGTGCGAGCAGTGCCCCAAGTGCGGTGCGGTCTCGACTCTTGAGCCAGTTGCAGCGACAGTGTCGGTCTGGTCCGGCTGGCCCAGTGAAGCGATGCGATGCGAACTGCGGTGCCCACAGGTCACGGTGCAAGCAGCGGCTCGATGTTGGCGGCGCTCGGACGTCGCCCGGTGAGACCAGGGTTGCGATGCGAAGCGGGGCGATGCGGTCTGCGGTGCAAACAGGTCACCGGCCAGGGATGGGTTCGGTTGACGGAGTCGGTTGCAGTTCCCTTCCTCTGTGGCGACTGAAACAGCGTTCCAGAAGCGGTACCCAGAGGCTTGTGAAGTCTTTGTAGTCCCTGAGACTTCTTAACAGGAGGCCAGCTCGGTTCCTGGCCCTTGGAGATACTCAGCACAAGTTCGTAGAAAGTTCAGTCCAGTCCTTTCACTGCCCAAGGCAGAAGCAGCAGCTGCAGGCCAACCCAACAAAGCAACAACACAGCAAAGGGGCAGTACTCCTCCTGGCAGCTCTTCCAGCTCTTCGTCTTGGCAGGTTCCTTGATTCCAGCGAGATCTAAATTCATGGGGTCAGGGCCCCAATATTTATATCCCAAATTCCTTTGTTCTCTGAAGGCAGAGAGGCCTTCGCCTAGTCCAAACCAGTTCTGGAGCACTTTGTTGACAAGTCTCCGTCCCTTCTTTCAGTGAGTAGGCCAGGGACATCAGACACACCACAGGAGGTGGAGCCAGCATTGTGGAGGGAAGGCACTGTCCTATTCAGGGCCCAGTTGCGACCCCTCCCACCCATCTACAGGTCGATCTGGCTATTCAGCCCTGCGCTGACTCACCCTGTCTCCTGGCATCCCCAGCCCCTGTCACTCACATTCCAGACAAGGAATACACAACCTCGCAGAGGCAGGCTTGGATGGTTAGGCAAGAAAATACCCACTTTCTAAAAGTGGTATTTTCAAACGCAGAATGTTAAAACCACTTTCACTAAAAGATGCATTTTATCATTCTGAGTCCAGGCATACTAAACTCGAATTTCTACCATGTTCCCGGGGTCAGTTAGGATTATAAACTGTAATAATCAAAACTGCCCGTTCTGGCCTAGGGGGAACAGGTAGCCTTGCAATAGTGAAAACGTACTAGGCTGTAATTCACTATCAGGACATGCCGCACACACCTGGGCATGTCCTACCTTTCGCATACACCGCACCCTGCCCACAGGGGTACCTTGGGCCTACCTTAGGGGTGACTAACATGTAGCAAAGGGAAGGTTTAGGGACTTGCAAGTGTGTGCACTTGCCAAGTCGACATGGCAGCCCCAGGCTGCGCACAGGCTCTGCGATGGCAGGCCCGAGTTACATTTTACGGGCTGTTTGCGTGGGTGGCACAATCCAGTGCTGCAGCCCACCAACAGCATTTGGTCTATAGGCCCTGGCACTCGCAGTGCACTTTACAAGGGACTGACAGATAAACCAAATAGGCCAATCATGGAAACACCAATCCATAACACATTTTATACAGGAGCACTTGCACTTTCCCACTGGACCGCAGTGAGGAAAGTGCGCAGAATCATCACACCAGCAAAAACAGAGTCAAAACCGGGAGGTCAGAAAGCAAAAAGTCAGGGGAAACACGCCAAAAGATGCCAAGTCTAACACATGTCCCCTCCAGCTGAAAGTAGGGAGAACTACCCAACCCCATGGGAGTTCTCTTCACTAAGGCGGAAGAACCTGGACAGACCATCTGCGTTGGCGTGTTCTGTACCAGGACGGTGTTCCACCATAAAGTCCATCCCCTGTAGGGAGATGGACCACCTCAGCAGTTTTGGATTCTCACCCCTCATTTGCATCAACCATCTGAGGGGCCTGTGGTCTGTCTGAACCCGGAAGTGAGTCCCAAACAGGTATGGTCTCAACTTCTTCAGCGCCCAGACCACAGCAAAAGCTTCCCTTCTATGGCACTCCACCTCTGTTCCCTGGGAAGTAGTCTCCTGCTAAGGAAGACTACAGGCTGATCCAGGCCCTCTTCGTTCAGTTGTGAGAGCACCGCTCCCACACCATGCTCTGAAGCGTCAGTCTGCACGACAAATTCGTTGGAGAAGTCAGGTGCCTTGAGCACGGGCGCCGTGCACATGGCTGCCTTCAGGGCATCAAAAGCTTTCTGGCAGGACTCAGTCCAGATCACTTTCCTGGGCTGCCTCTTAGAGGTCAGCTCTGTTAAGGGGGCAACGATGGTGCCATAGCCCTTAACAAATCTCCGGTAGTAGCCGGTGAGACCTAAGAAGGCTCTCACCTCTGTCTGGGTCTTGGGGGCTCCCAAGCCAGAATGGTGTCAATCTTGGGTTGTAGGGGCGCCACCTGGCCGCTTCCTACCTGGTGCCCCAAGTACACCACAGAACCCTGCCCGATCTGGCACTTACTGGCCTTGATCGTGAGGCCTGCACCTTGCAGAGCCCTCAACACTTTCTCAAGGTGCTGTAAATGTTCTTCCCAGCTGGAACTGAACACAGCAATGTCATCCAGGTAGGCGGTACTGAAATCCTCCAGCCCAGCCAACACCTGATTGACCAACCTCTGAAAGGTGGCAGGGGCATTCTTCAACCCAAAGGGCATCACCCGGAATTGGTAATGACCTTCTGGGGTTGAGAATGCTGATCTCTCCTTGGCCCCATCGGTTAAGGCAATCTGCCAGTACCCAGACGTTAAATCAAACGTGCTGAGGAACCGGGCAGCTCCCAACCGATCAATGAGCTCATCAGCTCTGGGGATGGGGTGCGCGTCAGTCCTGGTGACGGCATTGAGCCCACGGTAGTCCACACAAAACCGGAGTTCTGGAGTGGCACCGGGCGCCGCAGCCTTTGGGACCAAGACCACTGGGCTGGCCCAAGGACTGTGGGAGGGCTCAATCACCCCTAACGCCAACATCTTAGAGACCTCCTCCTTGATGCTGGCTCTGACCCGGTCAGTCAACCTGTAAATCTTGTGCTTCACAGGATGGCTGTCACCAGTGTCCACGTCATGGGTACACCAGTGAGTAACACCGGGGGTCAGAGAGAACAGTGGGGCGAACTGTCCCAACAACTGGCGACAGTCCTCCTGCTGCTCCTGAGTCAGAGTAGGGGAGAGGATCACACCCTCTACTGACCCATCATGCTCCTTGGTAGACAGGAGGTCAGGAGAGGCTCGCTCTCCTCTTCCACCCCATCATCTGTCGCCAAGAGCATACTCACTTCGGACCTCTCGAAGTGGGGCTTGAGGCGGTTCACGTGAAGGACCCTCAACGGGTTCCTTGGAGCCTGCAAATCCACCAGGTAGGTGACGTCACTTTTGCGCTCCTTTACCTCATATGGCCCAGTCCACTTGTCCTGCAAGGCACAAGGTGCCACTGGGGCCATTACCCACACTTTCTGCCCAGGTTGAAATTCGACCAGAGTGGCATTCTGGTCATACCATCTCTTCATTTCTTCCTGGCTGGCTTCTAGGTTCGCCTGAGCGAGTTTCCTGAAGCGGGCAGTTTGGTTTCTAAAGGCCAGCATGTAGCTAAATACATCCTGGGGAGTTTTCCTGGGAGCTGCCTCCCAGCCTTCCTTTACCAAACTCAGAGGTCCTCTGACAGGGTGGCCATACAGGAGCTCAAAGGGGCTGTACCCAAGAGACTTCTGAGGCACCTCCCTGTACGCAAAGAGTAGGCATGGCAAGAGGACGTCCCACTTACGCCTCATGGGTTCTGTTAGACCCTTGATCATGCCTTTCAAGGTCTGGTTGAATCTCTCCACCAGACCGTTTCCTTGTGGGTGGTAAGGAGTGGTGAACTTGTAGGTTACACCACACTCCTTCCACAGGGATGTCATATACTTCGATATGAAATTGGTCCCCCTATCGGAAACCACCTCTCTGGGGAATCCCACACGGGAAAAGATCCCCATTAACGCCCGGCCCACCACTGGCGCCGTCGTCGTCCTGAGAGGGATTGCCTCCGGGTACCGGGTGGCATGGTCCACCAAGACCAGGATGTACCTGTTGCCCATGGCTGTCTTGGGATCCAGTGGCCCCACTATATCCATCCCTACCCTTTCAAAGGGTGTTCCAACTACCGGAAAAGGTTGGAGAGGAGCTTTGACCTTCCTCCCACTCTTACCACTTGCCTGGCAAGTTTGGCAAGACCTACAGTGTGCATCTGACTGCCTTCGCATTTGGGGCCAAAAGAAGTGGGTGACAAGCCTGTCATAGGTCTTGTCCTGCCCCAAATGTCCTGCCAAAGGCACGTCATGAGCCAGACCCAGTAGGAAGGTCCTGAAGCGCTGGGGTACCACCAGCACACAGGCTGACCCAGGCTCAGCAACCTTAGGCTCACTGTATAGGAGACCACTCTCCCAGTAGATCAGATGTGACCCGGACTGATTACCAGCTGCCTGGTCTGCAGCCTGCCGCCGCAGACCCTCCAGAGTAGGGCACTCGCTCTGCTCCCTGCAGAACTCCTCCCTGGTGGGACCCCTTCTTGCTGCCAATGGGTCAGCTCAGAGATGTCTCCCAGTTCGGCTACCTGCTCCCCTGTAGGCACCGGGCGTCCCCCTCGAGGTCCGCCTCCTCCCGGTCCGTGGGAACTTCGGGGCCGGTTTCCCGCGCCCCCTGCCCTTTCTCTTGGCAGGGACTTGGGCCACTGTTTCAGGCTCCAAGTCCTCTCGATCACCCTTTCTGGCCGCCATTGACCGAGTAGACACGCATGCCCACTCTGGCAACCCAAGCATCTTCCAAGTGCGACCGGAGCTCAACCTCCTTCCATGAGGACTGCTCCAGGTCGTTTCCTAGCAGACAATCTACAGGCATGGTAGGGCTCACAACCACCCTCAAGGGACCTGGAGACCCCCCATTCAAAGGGAACCTGGGCCACCATACACTGGCGCTCTGAGTTGTCGACCGCAACTACTTGGTGGAATGCTCCTGGGACTACTTGCTTCTCAGACACCAGGTGACACCGGACTGAGGTCACACTGGCTCCAGTATCTCTGAGAGCCTCTACCCTGTTCCCATTAATGGTCACCCAGGTGCTATATTTCTTTGTGTTAGGGGGCACCTGGTTTCCTGGGACCATCTCACTGTCCCCGAGTGAGACAAGGGTCATTTCTGCGGGATCCCCACCCTCCTGTGGGCACCCCTCCTCCCCAAGCGCTACACTAGCCAACACTTTGGATTGTCCACCGGTGGGTGGCTGTGTCCCCTTCGGGCACTTGGGGTCCCCTTAAAGTGACCTACCTGGTCACATGCATAACACTTGCGGGGCCGGTCTCAACAGGCTTCCCTGTAGAGACCCCTTTCTTCTTATCACCGGGGGCTGGGAACCTTTACCCTGGGTACTAGTTTGGGGCCCTTTAGAGAACTCCTGTGCTTTACCCTTGTCCCCCCACCTTTCTGCTGGGGACCCTGCCCACCTTTGGCTGAGTCTCCCCAAACGCTTTCTTGTGGACCCTGGTACTCACCCAGCGGTCCGCTTCCATAGCAAGCTTCCTGGGGTCAGTTAGCTTACTATCAACTAGGTGCTGGCGCAGATCTGCAAAACATAGACTAGACAAGTGCTCCCATGCAATCAAGTTGTAGAGCCCCTGAAAATCTGTTACACTACTGCCCTTCACCCAACCATCCAGAGACCTGCAGAACACATCCACACATTCCAACCAAGTGTTGACATCAGACTTCTTACTGGACCTGAACTGATCCCTGTACTTTTCAGGAGTAAGACCATACTTCGTGAGAAGGGCATCCTTCATGTCAGCATAGGTGAGGTGATACCCCTTACCCAAAGCTATCAGAGCATCCCTTGCTTCTTCCGGGAAAAGTGGCCACAATCCTGCTCCCCAATTCTCCTCAGGGACCCCATTCATGTGTATGGCTGCCTCATAACCCTGAAACCACCTTTGTATGTCATCCCCCTTCTTGAACTCCTTGCCTACGTTCTTGGGAATGTGCACAATCCTGTCTGCCTTTCTGGACGAATTGCTGCCACCATCTGAGCCTGACTTACTCCTAAGTTCTAGCTCCTTTAGTTCTCTCTCATGCTCTAAGAGCATCTTCCTCTCCTCTATGGCCAATCTCTTCTCCTCCCTCTCACTCTCCAGCCTGAGCTTCTGCAGCTCGAACTGCCTTGCCTCCCGCCTGTCCTCCAGCTCCTCTGGGGACAGACTGCTGCTGCCTGACCTGGCGGGTTCCCCCTACCCAAAAGCACATCCACCCTGGAAATAGGCTCCTCCGCCTCCTCACTGAGATCACCAGGCTGCCCATTGGCATGTCTGGCTGCTACCCAGGCCCTCAGCGCCTTCTGTAGCTCCTCCTTCCTTGTGAGGCCTTTAATTTGGACTTTCAGGTTTTTACAAATCGCTCGTAACTCCTTTACGGCGTAGGATTCCAACCTGTCCTCCTCAAAGATAACTTCCAGAGATGCAACGGATGATGCAATTGATTCAGGCATGACAAAAGTCGTGAGTTGAAAACTGGCAAGATCAAAAATAGGCCAAAAGAAAAAGAACCAGTATGTGGTACGTAATGGTCTGCGATATGGTAGTAGTGCACACCAATCACTGTAAGTCAAGTGCAAACACAAGTCCTATCCTCACCGCTGACAACCAATGTTAGAAATGGGATCTCTAGTTGGCAAGGGCTTGCACCTTTGTCCAAGTAGGGACCCTTCTTCCTAGTCAGGGTAAGGGTTGTTACACTCGTGAAGTAACCCCTGCTCACCCTCGTGGTAGCTTGGCACGAGCAGTCAGGCTTAATTCAGAGGCAGTGTGTAAAGCATTTGCACATAACCAACAGTAATACAGTGTAAGCACTACAAACGGACACCACACCAGTTTAGAAAAATAACCAATATTTTATATACTCAAGACAAGACCAATTACGACAAAAATCCACAATACTATACTTTACGAATGAATACTTGATACGTTAACTTCTTCTTTGCAGGAATAGCACAAAAGCAAAGTTCAGTACGAGTCGGTAGCTCCGTCCGAGCCTACCGTGATGCTGAAAACCACAGAGTCTAACAGTTCCAGCCGACCGCGTCGATACGGGCCAGCAGAGTCGTGAACAGACTCGGTCACAGTACCTTTTCTCGTTGTGGCTGGTACGGAGTGTACGAGCCGGTCGGCGTTCGTCGCGGTTGCGGTGCAAGACGGAGCGATGCAAGGTGCGGTGTCCCTCGGTGCGGTGCAGGCAGCGGCTCGATGAGCGTCGGGCAGACGGAGTCGGTGAGTCCAAGGCGTGCGATGCAGGGCGAGACGATGCTCGATGCGGTGCTGACAGGTTGCGATGCAGGCGACCTAGCCGGAGTGCGGGAGCTGGCGTCGGACAGCGGTGCGAGTCGGAGCGGTGCGTCGCAGACGTGCGAGCGGTGCCCCAAGTGCGGTGCGGTCTCGACTCTTGAGCCAGTTGCAGCGACAGTGTCGGTCTGGTCCGGCTGGCCCAGTGAAGCGATGCGATGCGAACTGCGGTGCCCACAGGTCACGGTGCAAGCAGCGGCTCGATGTTGGCGGCGTCGGACGTCGCCCCGGTGAGACCAGGGTTGCGATGCGGCGGGGCGATGCGGTCTGCGGTGCAAACAGGTCACCGGCCAGGGATGGGTTCGGTTGACGGAGTCGGTTGCAGTTCCCTTCCTCTGTGGCGACTGAAACAGCGTTCCAGAAGCGGTACCCAGAGGCTTGTGAAGTCTTTGTAGTCCCTGAGACTTCTTAACAGGAGGCCAGCTCGGTTCCTGGCCCTTGGAGATACTCAGCACAAGTTCGTAGAAAGTTCAGTCCAGTCCTTTCACTGCCCAAGGCAGAAGCAGCAGCTGCAGGCCAACCCAACAAAGCAACAACACAGCAAAGGGGCAGTACTCCTCCTGGCAGCTCTTCCAGCTCTTCGTCTTGGCAGGTTCCTTGATTCCAGCGAGATCTAAATTCATGGGGTCAGGGCCCCAATATTTATATCCCAAATTCCTTTGTTCTCTGAAGGCAGAGAGGCCTTCGCCTAGTCCAAACCAGTTCTGGAGCACTTTGTTGACAAGTCTCCGTCCCTTCTTTCAGTGAGTAGGCCAGGGACATCAGACGCACCACAGGAGGTGGAGCCAGCATTGTGGAGGGAAGGCACTGTCCTATTCAGGGCCCAGGTGCGACCCCTCCCACCCATCTACAGGTCGATCTGGCTATTCAGCCCTGCGCTGACTCACCCTGTCTCCTGGCATCCCCAGCCCCTGTCACTCACATTCCAGACAAGGAATACACAACCTCGCAGAGGCAGGCTTGGATGGTTAGGCAAGAAAATACCCACTTTCTAAAAGTGGTATTTTCAAACGCAGAATGTTAAAACCACTTTCACTAAAAGATGCATTTTATCATTCTGAGTCCAGGCATACTAAACTCGAATTTCTACCATGTTCCCGGGGTCAGTTAGGATTATAAACTGTAATAATCAAAACTGCCCGTTCTGGCCTAGGGGAACAGGTAGCCTTGCAATAGTGAAAACGTACTAGGCTGTAATTCACTATCAGGACATGCCGCACACACCGGGCATGTCCTACCTTTCGCATACACCGCACCCTGCCCACAGGGGTACCTTGGGCCTACCTTAGGGGTGACTAACATGTAGCAAAGGGAAGGTTTAGGGACTTGCAAGTGTGTGCACTTGCCAAGTCGACATGGCAGCCCCAGGCTGCGCACAGGCTCTGCGATGGCAGGCCCGAGTTACATTTTACGGGCTGTTTGCGTGGGTGGCACAATCCAGTGCTGCAGCCCACCAACAGCATTTGGTCTATAGGCCCTGGCACTCGCAGTGCACTTTACAAGGGACTGACAGATAAACCAAATAGGCCAATCATGGAAACACCAATCCATAACACATTTTATACAGGAGCACTTGCACTTTCCCACTGGACCGCAGTGAGGAAAGTGCGCAGAATCATCACACCAGCAAAAACAGAGTCAAAACCGGGAGGTCAGAAAGCAAAAAGTCAGGGGAAACACGCCAAAAGATGCCAAGTCTAACAGTGACGCATCTGTATAAATGCGTCACTTTCCCTGCGCCACCCTTAGAAACCCTTGCGCCACCATAGTTGCGCCGTATTTACAATATGGCGCACTATGGCGCAAGGATTGACAGATGCGTCAGAAATTCTGACGCATCTGTTGGCGGAAAAGTCACGCATTGCTGGAGTCGTGTCGCAAGCACGACGCAACTCCAGCAATGCAGTCTGAAGGCCTATTACCAATACACTGCGTCACTCCTTACGCCTGCTTCAAGCAGGCGTAAGGTTTTGACGCAGTGGCGTCCTAAAAGTGACGCAGTGAAATCTTGTAGATTTCACTGCGTCACTTTTACGAGGCCTTCCTGCGTGGGAACGCCCACCCTGCATACATTATACCTGACGCAGGTATAATGTGACGCAGGGCTTTACAACGTGACGCATCTCCCTAGATGCGTCACGTTGTAAATAGGCCGCATTGTTTGCGCCGCTGTTGCGTCAAAAAAGTGACGCAACTGCAGCGCAAAAGTCACGCAAGGGGCTTGTAAATCTGCCCCAGGATCTAGGTGAAAATGAGCGTCTAAAGCGCACTAATACCGTAAGTTGCCTTGACGCTAAGTAGCCTGACCTAGGGGAAGGGACGGTCGCCCCAAACAGAATTAAGGTTTGTGCTGGAACCACCCAGTTTTAATGTGTTCCCTAACAACAAGTTGATTATCAATATTTTTAATGTCCAGGGGAGGCAGTTCCAAAGCTCGGCTGCAAGAATGGACAGTGTTCTGCCTCCTTGTCTCCTAAGCCTGACCTTAGAAATGCAAGCATCATGAGGGTGTGCAGATCTGATATTCCGTATGGGGACATACAAAGCAAATGTATCTGTGATGAAACCAGGTCCTGTCACATGAAGAGCTTTGTGAACCAGACACAGCGCCTTGAACATCTATTGTTTGCATATAGGAAGCCACTGTAATGTCTTCAATGTCTGAGTCAGAAACCAAATTATGTTTAGGGATTTCCAGAATGATGCACGCTGCAGCAACTTGAGCCACCTGCAATCTTTGGCAATGTATTTGAGGAGCATTTAGGTACGAGATTCCACTGGAATAAGTGGGAATATTTTTCTGAGTGGATGCAGAATAAGAAAACAGTTTGAACCAACCTGACCCATTTGGGTGAAGAATTAAAGATTATTATCAAAGATAACTCCTTGGCTTTTAGCGGAGATCACTGGTGATGGAAGGGCTCCCACCACCTCAGTCCACCAAGATGCTGACCAAACAGAGGATTGCTTACCAAGCAGAAGCACCTCCGCTTTTTCTCCATCTAGCTTAAGGCAGTTTGAGTTCATCAAATGGGCAACTTCCCCCATAGAGTGTCTACAATTTGCAGAGGCAGTGTGCAAGTCTTCAGTAATAGTAACCATTATCTGGGTGTCGTCTGCGTAAGATACAATATTGAACCCAAACAATCTAATATTGCACCTAAAGGACACATGTATATATTAAAGAAGGTGGGGCTAAGCGAGGAACCCTTTAGTACTACATATTTAGACTTAAAAGACTTAGGGGGATATTCTAAAGAACGTGCGATAATCATCGCCAAAATAGGTTAACGCAATTTTTCATATCGCCGTCTATCGCGTGAAAATAACGCCTTGTTAACATCTTATTCTCAACACGGCGGTAACATGCGAGGGTTTCCCGACAACGCGTCAAATGTCCGCGATAAAATTACCGGGACGGCGATAAAAATTTAAAGCCGAACGTGAAAAAAGTGGCGATGGGCCCAACCGCAATAAAAAAATCAGCGATAAGCTGCGCCAGGCCTGCAATTCACAAATGTCAGGTGGGAAAAATCACTAAAAACAGAAAAAAAAAACACAAACAAAACCAAAACAACTGCGAAGCACAATGGAGGTAGCCGGAGCAAGTACAGAGGACAACCAGAACCCCACAAGCCCCACAGAGGACCAGCCTGGGACCTCGGGGTCATGGAAGGGCAAGGAGAAGAAGAAGAGGAAGACGCGGTTCAGTCCGCAGGAAAACAGGATCCTGATAACGGAGGTGATAAAACACCATCAACAACTGTTCATCACCTCCACTGTGTCATTGGCAACAAAAAATGGAACATGGCAGTCCATTGTGGACACGGTGAGTGCTGAGGAGGACAATGGAAGAGCTCAAGAGGCGCTGGAATGACGTGAAGCGCAAAACTAAGCAGAAACTCAGCAACAACCAGAAGGCAGCAATGCAGACTGGAGGTGGGAGTCCAGCGCCACAGGAGGAGCTGGATGAGATGGAGGAAATGGTGTCCACAGTCATCAGTGTGGAGACGGTGGCAGGAGTTGGGGGACTGGACACTGCTCAACATGACCTGACACAACAGCAACAGGGTGAGTAACGACCAGGGACTGGGGGACGGGGGAGATGGGCACAATGGCACACATGCACAATTAAGTATAGCACAGTGCACACCCACAATGACTCTGGATCATGTCCCTGATCCCCTTGGCACACTGCAGCACACCTAGAAACATCAAGTAGGCCCCCGTTGACTATGTGCCCAAAGGGGGCCCTTCCCACACATCACCAATCTCACAACCAACCCATGCACATGTGCCAAACCCAGCAAAGCGGCGTGTCTGTGAGCCACACTGACAATGCAAGTGACACTGCATGACGAATAGCATGGCTGCAGTCAATATATCATGACATGTTGCACGCCACGACACTGAGGTGGCTGAGTGTGGACCACATCCGTAAAGTAGCAGGTCACACTCTGACACATCCACGTGCACAAACAACCCCTGACGTCAACAACACATCTGCGGACAAACCATGTCCCAGAGTCCCAACTCCCACCAAGAGCCCAATTTACCCAAGTATGCAACATCTCAGCACTGTATAAGCACAGAAGTCAAAGGCTCACCGCCTGACAGGGATAAGGGGCAGCAAAATCAGAGCTGCAGGGGCGACTCTCTCAAAATGCAGCACACACACACATAACATTTAGAGCACATCAACATTGACAACAATGTGGTACAAACTGCAACACGTTCACAACAGAACAGAGGACACAACTGGTGCCGCTTGTGTGTAGAAACTGGCCAATCACATTTGGCATAGCAGGGAAATGTGAGATGATAGTGTACAAGTACAAACACACATCCGTGATGTTGTCGAAATGTCCACTGTACCGCATCAAATAGGCAGCTCCTCCCAAACAGTCACAATGTACATTGTCATGCAGTCTGTATGTAGCCTTGTACAATGCGTCAACATACATGTGAACACAATGTTAAACTGCATCTCCCTTTCACATTGCAGAGGGAGAATCAACACCTCCTGCAGAGCAGACCGAATATCTCTTCACTGATGACGAAGAGGACCTCCACACCTTCGACACCGACGCCCTCCAAGAGCTCATGGACAGCTTCGGCACCTCACCTCCAGGAGCAGGGCAGCCCAGCTGCATCGAGGAGACCTCACCCCCTGCACAGACCACACAGCAGGAAGCACCCACCACCACGGCTGACTCCCAGGACCCCCACGAACAACACATGGCCTTCCAACGCCGTGTGTTAGGGTGCCAGGAGAAGATGGCTGATCAGGTGCGGGTGGGGTTTGACCTCATGGCAGCCAAACTAGATGCCATACGTGGGTGTCTAAGTCCCATCAGGGACCACTTACAGTCCCTAACAGACACCAACAGTCTGCTCCATGCTCTCCAACGATCCATGGCTGACATCGCTGGAGTCCTGACTCTGAGACAAGGACAACTGTCTAGTCAGAGTGACTCCAGCGATGTCAGCCGGGAGTTGGGGCACATGCGGAGGCTCATGGAGGACATGGAGCGGATGCAGGCGGAAAGAATGGCTGCCACGGCTGCACACCAGCGAGATGTAGCTGGGATCTTCCATGCCCTGCAGACCCACATCATGGCATTGCCGCCACAAGGCCTGGCGCCGATGAATGCTGCTGCTGCTTCTACATCCACATCTCCGCCCCCTGATGTGTCAGTGACACACAGTGCTGCAGACAATCCACCTCCGGCCACTGATGTGTCACTGCCACACAGTGATGCAGACAAAACAACACCACCCACATGTGAGGGACATGAAACATCAGAGGACGAAGATGCGGATGAGTCTGCCTTAGTGATAAGAAGGGAGCGGTAGCATTCATCTCCGCCATATGGCCTGTTTCTGCTTGGTTCTGTCCTCTGCAACATCACCTTCCACTGTCCCCTGATACACTCTGCGACACTCACCTTGGGCCTAGACATGGACTGCCATATTCTGTTTGGTTACCAATGACAGATCAGACTGCAGACTGAACTCTTCCTCTTTCAATGAACTTGTCATTCCCTAAAGGACTCTGGCTGGCCCTCCACGGGGCAACAATGTAAAGTGGGGTTTGCATGGCCCTGTACTGCTACAGCTTCAACACTCCACTGAATGTGAATAAAACATTCAAATTCACACAAATGTGTCATGTCTATGATCATTCAAGTATGAAAGTATGGATGTATGTAGGGTCAGTGATTCCCCCTTACGTCCATGTTGCTCATGTTGTGGGACTTGAGTCGCAGGGTGTAACATTGCCAATTGCGGTCCGGGTGGCGCTGACACTACAACAGAGACACACGCATTAGTTACTTTCTTGTCCAGCCCAGAACTGAACCACTCCCAGAGCCCCGGGCTCATTGTTCACACCGCTACGCTGGACTGGCATACGCCAGCCCACTCCGCTTATGCTTACAGGGGGGACGACAAAGCTACATGTCCCAGGTCTTCCCTGTAGTGATCTGCTGATCACTGGTCTAGTTGTCAGCATGCCACAGCCACTCTCTGAGGGCTGGTTTACACCCACACCACACCCATCCAGCACAGGCGTCACAGGACATGTGTCTGAGTCAGAAACCAAATTATGTTTAGGGATTTCCAGAATGATGCACGCTGCAGCAACTTGAGCCACCTGCAATCTTTGGCAATGTATTTGAGGAGCATTTAGGTACGAGATTCCACTGGAATAAGTGGGAATATTTTTCTGAGTGGATGCAGAATAAGAAAACAGTTTGAACCAACCTGACCCATTTGGGTGAAGAATTAAAGATTATTATCAAAGATAACTCCTTGGCTTTTAGCGGAGATCACTGGTGATGGAAGGGCTCCCACCACCTCAGTCCACCAAGATGCTGACCAAACAGAGGATTTCTTACCAAGCAGAAGCACCTCCGCTTTTTCTCCATCTAGCTTAAGGCAGTTTGAGTTCATCAAATGGGCAACTTCCCCCATAGAGTGTCTAAAATTTGCAGAGGCAGTGTGCAAGTCTTCAGTAATAGTAACCATTATCTGGGTGTCGTCTGCGTAAGATACAATATTGAACCAAAACAATCTAATATTGCACCTAAAGGACACATGTATATATTAAAGAAGGTGGGGCTAAGCGAGGAACCCTTTAGTACTACATATTTAGACTTAAAATACTTAGGGGGATATTCTCAAGAACGTGCGATAATCATCGCCAAAATAGGTTAACGCAATTTTTCATATCGCCGTCTATCGCGTGAAAATAACGCCGTGTTAACATCTTATTCTCAACACGGCGGTAACATGCGAGGGTTTCCCGACAACGCGTCAAATGTCCGCGATAAAATTACCGGGACGGCGATAAAAATTTAAAGCCGAACGTGAAAAAAGTGGCGATGGGCCCAACCGCGATAAAAAAATCAGCGATAAGCTGCGCCAGGCCTGCAATTCACACATGTCAGGTGGGAAAAATCACTAAAAACAGAAAAAAAAAACACAAACAAAACCAAAACAACTGCGAAGCACAATGGAGGTAGCCGGAGCAAGTACAGAGGACAACCAGAACCCCACAAGACCCACGGAGGACCAGCCTGGGACCTCGGGGTCACGGAAGGGCAAGGAGAAGAAGAAGAGGAAGACGCGGTTCAGTCCGCAGGAAAACAGGATCCTGATAACGGAGGTGATAAAACACCATCAACAACTGTTCGTCACCTCCACTGTGTTATTGGCAACAAAAAATGGAACATGGCAGTCCATTGTGGACACGGTGAGTGCTGAGGAGGACAATGGAAGAGCTCAAGAGGCGCTGGAATGACGTGAAGCGCAAAACCAAGCAGAAACTCGGCAACAACCAGAAGGCAGCAATGCAGACTGGAGGTGGGAGTCCAGCGCCACAGGAGGAGCTGGATGAGATGGAGGAAATGGTGTCCACAGTCATCAGTGTGGAGACGGTGGCAGGAATTGGGGGGCCGGACACTGCTCAACATGACCTGACACAACAGCAACAGGGTGAGTAACGACCAGGGACTGGCGGGACGGGGGGAGATGGGCACAATGGCACACATGCACAATTAAGTATAGCACAGTGCACACCCACAATGACTCTGGATCATGTCCCTGATCCCCTTGGCACTCTGCAGCACACCTCAAAACATCAAGTAGGCCCCCGTTGACTATGTGCCCAGAGGGGGCCCTTCCCACACATCACCAATCTCACAACCAACCCATGCACATGTGCCAAACCCAGCAAAGCGGCGTGTCTGTGAGCCACACTGACAATGCAAGTGACACTGCATGACGAATAGCATGGCTGCAGTCAATATATCATGACATGTTGCACGACACTGAGGTGGCTGAGTGTGGACCACATCCGTAAAGGAGCAGGTCACACTCTGACACATCCACGTGCACAAACAACCCCGGACGTCAACAACACATCTGCGGACAAACCATGCCCCAGAGTCCCAACTCCCACCAAGAACCCAATTTACCCAAGTATGCAACATCTCAGCACTGTATAAGCACAGAAGTCAAAGACTCACCGCCTGAAAGGGATAAGGGGCAGCAAAATCAGAGCTGCAGGGGCGACTCTCTCAAAATGCAGCACACACACACATAACATTTAGAGCACATCAACATTGACAACAATGTGGTACAAACTGCAACACGTTCACAACAGAACAGAGGACACAAATGGTGCCGCTTGTGTGTAGAAACTGGCCAATCACATTTGGCATAGCAGGGAAATGTGAGATGATAGTGTACAAGTACAAACACACATCCGTGATGTTGTCAAAATGTCCACTGTACCGCATCAAATAGGCAGCTCCTCCCAAACAGTCACAATGTACATTGTCATGCAGTCTGTATGTAAACTTGTACAATGCGTCAACATACATGTGAACACAATGTTAAACTGCATCTCCCCTTCACATTGCAGAGGGAGAATCAACACCTCCTGCAGAGCAGACCGAACATCTCTTCACTGATGACGAAGAGGACCTCCACACCTTCGACACCGACGCCCTCCAAGAGCTCATGGACAGCTTCGGCACCTCACCTCCAGGAGCAGGGCAGCCCAGCTGCATCGTGGAGACCTCACCCCCTGCACAGACCACACAGCAGGAAGCACCCACCACCACGGCTGACTCCCAAGACCCCCACGAACAACACATGGCCTTCCAACGCCGTGTGTTAGGGTGCCAGGAGAAGATGGCTGATCAGGTGCGGGTGGGGTTTGACCTCATGGCAGCCAAACTAGATGCCATACGTGGGTGTCTAAGTCCCATCAGGGACCACTTACAGTTCCTAACGGACACCAACAGTCTGCTCCATGCTCTCCAACGATCCATGGCTGACATCGCTGGAGTCCTGACTCTGAGACAAGGACAACTGTCTAGTCAGAGTGACTCCAGCGATGTCAGCCGGGAGTTGGGGCACATGCGGAGGCTCATGGAGGACATGGAGGGGATGCAGGCAGAAAGAATGGCTGCCACGGCTGCACACCAGCGAGATGTAGCTGGGATCTTCCATGCCCTGCAGACCCACATCATGGCATTGCCACCACAAGGCCTGGCGCCGATGAATGCTGCTGCTGCTTCTACATCCACATCTCCGCCCCCTGATGTGTCAGTGACACACAGTGCTGCAGACAATCCACCTCCGGCCACTGATGTGTCACTGCCACACAGTGATGCAGACAAAACAACACCACCCACATGTGAGGGACATGAAACATCAGAGGACGAAGATGCGGATGAGTCTGCCTTAGTGATAAGAAGGAAGCGGTAGCATTCATCTCCGCCATATGGCCTGTTTCTGCTTGGTTCTGCCCTCTGCAACATCACCTTCCACTGTCCCCTGATACACTCTGCGACACTCACCTTGGACCTCGACATGGACTGCCATATTCTGTTTGGTTACCAATGACAGATCAGACTGCAGACTGAACTCTTCCTCTTCCAATGAACTTGTCATTCCCTAAAGGACTCTGGCTGGCCCTCCACGGGGCAACAATGTAAAGTGGGGTTTGCATGGCCCTGTACTGCTACAGCTTCAACACTCCACTGAATGTGAATAAAACATTCAAATTCACACAAATGTGTCATGTCTATGATCATTCAAGTATGAAAGTATGGATGTATGTAGGGTCAGTGATTCCCCCTTACGTCCATGTTGCTCATGTTGTGGGACTTGAGTCGCAGGGTGTAACATTGCCGATTGCGGTCCGGGTGGCGCCGACACTACAACAGAGACACACGCATTAGTTACTTTCTTGTCCAGCCCAGAACTGAACCACTCCCAGAGCCCCGGGCTCATTGTTCACACCCCTACGCTGGACTGGCATACGCCAGCTCAGCCCACTCCGCTTACACTTACAGGGGGGACGACAAAGCTACATGTCCCAGGTCTTCCCTGTAGTGATCTGCTGATCACTGGTCTAGTTGTCAGCATGCCACAGCCACTCCCTGAGGGCTGGTTTACACCCACACCACACCCATCCAGCACAGGCGTCACAGGACATGGACCCTGCCAATAAAAGGGGCCTACCACACCACATTCCCCACTGCCGGAGGTGACATGATGGCGTCCACACCACGAGACTCAATCGTAAAGGGGCCATGACTTGTGGCGCACTGGGTTAGTGGCACCCGATGCACTGTGGCCGGCAAGGGCCTACCGCCACGGGACGATGATTTGCGGTGCACAGAGTTGGTGGCACCCGATGCACTGCGGCTGGCATGGGCCTACCGCCACGGGTCGATGACTTGCGGTGCACAGAGTTGGTGGCACCCGATGCACTGCGGCCGGCACGGGCCTACCGCCACGGGATGGTGACTTGCGGTGCACTGAGGTAGGGGCACCTGAAGAGCTGAGCGGGTGTGCAGCCTGCGATGATGCGTAGACCTCGATACACCGTCCTGCCAATCAAGATTCAATTTGAATTGAGGGCCCTGCTGGACCGCAGTGTACGCCGAAGGCAGCAGTCAGCACACACATGACTCCGCGGTGCGGTGCCGCAGGGTGCGCTGGGGGCCTGTGGCGTGGAATCCATCGATCGGCTGAGGAGGTTGCACCGGCACGTGGTGGGCCCTCTTGGAGACACGCCGATGGCGGCAGGTGAGCATTGAGGCCTGGGTGCGCAGGGGCGGCCAGTCATCGCTGGGCGGCAGACCGGGCTGGGGACCAGGGCTGGGGTGCAGCAGGTGCACAGGATCGCGCAGGCACCACCGGTCACTGCGGCGGCCTCGTGGCTGGGTGGGGGGCGCCGCCCTGGCAGTCCCGACCCTGCATGCGATGACGAGATGTGCTCGGGTTGGCTTGGGACGTAGCCAATTTGTCTCCAGTGTAAATCTGGCCGTTGAAGGTGGTCGGCCACGTGTGTGTAGGCCTATGGACAGGATATGGCGGACACAGAGACACACGCAGTAGTTACTTTGGTGGCCATCCTGGAACTGAACCACGCCCAGAGCCCCGGGCTATTTATTCACGACATACGCCGGCCAAGGCCACTCTGCTCACGCTTACAGGGGGGACGACAAAGCTACATGTCCAAGGTCTTCCACACTGCCTGTGGTAATCTGTTTGCGTCCACTGTCCACAACACTACAAACACCAGCAGTATATGTCCACATGGACATGTCTGTGCTCTGCATACTGAAGTCTGTCCAGCACATCACCGCCACCCTTGGCATTGTGCACATTCTTATTGATGGGTCACTTGCCTCCTTCGCACATACTTGGTTCCCACCTCTCCCCACATTCTGCAATTGTGTGGCAGAGGTGCCATGCCGTGGATGGTTTGTCTACATGGCTGGCCACGGTTACCACAGTTACTTGTGTTGTCGTGTCTGGTAATTGGGCATGTTGATTGGCATGTTGTATGTGATTTTGTAACATGTGCATTACCACAGTTGTGAGTTGTATGATTGTGGAGTTGAGGTGTGTGGTGTGTTCAGTTGGTACTTACCGACGAGCAGTGCATTTCCATAGGTGCCATCCTCAAAGCGCTGGTTGGTGATGGACTTGTGGAAGATGTAGGAATCATGCACACTGCCTGGGAAGTTTGCAACGACATTCGTGATCAGGCCCCGGTGGGCCACTTTTGCCTGCACATTGATGGAATGCGTGTGGTTTCTGTTGCGGTTATTGTGTGCAGTGTCGGCAGGGGGCACAAGTAGTACATGTGTGCAGTCAATTGCCCCCAACACGTGCGGGAAGCCAGCTATGGCGTAGTTCCCTTGCTTGGTCTCCAGCTTTTCCTGCGCAGTGTGGGGGAAGTGAAGGTGCAGGGGTATCAAGCTGATACAAACCGTGATGCTTACAGGTATGATAAATCCTGCATAATAAGACCGTAACAGAAGTTCGTGTGGTCGTAACCTTCCTTTTCTTTCCTACGAAGGTTACGCCCACACGAACTTCTGTTACGGTCTTTTTATGCAGGATTTATCATACCTGTTAGCATTCCGGTTTGTCCAAGTGCAATACACTGTACCAGATTACGTTTGTGACTATCCGGACGCTTGACCATTGTCACCATTTATCCAACAGGTTTCTGAATACTGACTTTCGGAATATGGAATTGTATTGGGGAGTTCCCGCAGCATATGCAGTTAATTGAATCCACACGTTGCCCTGATGAAGTTCCCCGTTGGGAATGGAACGCGTTGGCTGAGCTTTTCGTATTGTTGATTTATGTATTTGTAATAAAGAACTGTTTTTACACTACTGTTGACTACTAGACTTCATGACCTGGCGCACCCCCATTTCAGTAACTACAATCTTGGATCTGGAGCACAGAGGCGTCAAGCAACGGCTGGCGTTGGGGTTGGTTGCGCAGGAACACTACGAATTGGAACTAGCGTGTGGTGCGGATACAGGGGCCCGCCGTTGCTTTTGTGTACATGCATCCAAGACATGTGTGTGGAAGTTTGATAGGGCTGGCTGTGAGACTCCTCCGACTCTGGCAGTTGTTGGTTGGAAGGTACCAGAGGCCAACAGGTGCAGCACAACCAGCAGCTTTGTCTGCGGAGGGATGTTGGTTCTCCGCTGTGTTGGTACCGTCAGCCTGTGGGTAATGTGGGTCAGGATGCGGAGGATGGTTGTCCTTTTGAGCCTGTAGTGGGCAATGGCATCCTCTGGCGTTGAGTGTCTGAGGCTGGTGCATTTTAGGAATGTCCGCTGTCTTCTTCTGCGCTGCCTAGGTGGTAGTCCAGGGGAGGGGTGGTCCGGGGGGGGGGTCCTGGGGGTCTTCAGATGTGCCTCTGGGCTAGGCTCCCTTTCTAATGCAGGTTGTCGTCCTGCTTTACACCAGTAAAAGGCAGGTGTTAAATCCCTGCTGCTAACGTGCCTTATCGCCTGTTTTTGGATCACATCGCAGATCTGGCTGGTTGTTGAGAATATCGCGAAGTGGTGTTTTCGTGTGTTTTTGCACTGGAACACCTACTCTGCATATCATTAGTGTTAGTTGTCGCTCTCATCCGTGGCAAAGTTTTTTGCGGAAGGTATCGCTGGAAAACTGGCGATATCGGCAGTTTGCACCAGCTTGAGAATAGGGCGATAAATCTATCGCCACTTTTGCGGCGCTAAAGTGCTGATAAATCAGCGATAAGTCCTTGAGAATATGCCCCTTAGATGTGAAAAGCTGGCAAGATACAGTTTGGTTTCTGTCGGATAAAAAGTAATATAACAGCCTCAGGGCCTTCTGACCAATACCTAAGTACACTCGCAGGCTACATGTACTGCATGAGATACAGTGTTGAAGGCCACAAAGAGGTCTAATAAAACCAGGACTGCAGAACCATCTTTGTCTAAAGTAAGTCTAATTTCGTTCTCAATGGCTGCCAGGACATATTCTGTACTATGACAGGTTCAGAACCCCGACTGAGGGACGTCAAGAAGATTATTCTGTTCTAAAAATAAAGATAGTTCCCAATTGATGGCTTTCTCCAAAATGTTTGAAGGCTGAGGCAGCAAAGATTTAGGCCTATAGAATTTTAATTCATTGGGGTCAGTAGATGTTGTTTCAGGCCTAAGGAAACATGGCCAATTCAGTCACCAAATTATTCAAAATAGTGAGCTGTGGGACTACCAGTTCAGGTGACAGCTGCAGAATTTCTGGCGGGCAAGGGTCAGTGGGTGAGCCTGATTAGGTAACCATGAAAAGCTCATAAGTTTCCAAAACAGGAACAGGAAAAACGCCTGGAGTAAGAGGCTTCGATGGGATGATAAAGGACAATAAAGCAGAGGCAGGTGATCTGGGAGTGTCTAAAGAGGAAACTTTGAATAAATGTAATTGATTGTCTTCTTTACAAAAAGTGGCTAACCGATCACACAGAGACTGTGAGGGAGAATTGATGGTATTGGCCACCATAGGGGAAGAAAGATTCTGAACTATGGTGAAGAAATCTTGAGCCAGATTTTTGGACCTTTCAATTTTGAAGGTGTAGTGGGCAGTTTTATCAGCTAAAATGAGACGTTTGTAGTCTTAAAGTGCAATTCAATACTTAGTTGTGGCTTCATTATTGTACAATTTCCTCCATTTTTGTTCTGGCCTTCTGCAATTTTGTCTAGCGATTTTAAGTTCATTAGTAAATAAGGGCACAGTTGGGTCATTCTTCTTTGTTTACAGAGTTTATAGGAGCAATAGAATAAAACAAGCATTTGCAATGCAACAGGTCTCGCATTTACGCAAGTTTGAGCTATTGGCATTGTAAATGACAATGCCTTTTATTTATGTTTTGGTTTTTGAAACATAAATAAAA
Source organism: Calotriton arnoldi (assembly GCA_963921515.1). Classification (NCBI taxonomy): domain Eukaryota; kingdom Metazoa; phylum Chordata; class Amphibia; order Caudata; family Salamandridae; genus Calotriton; species Calotriton arnoldi. The sequence continues at coordinate 762,762 of CAWUFW010000161.1, forward strand.
AGCATTGTCATTTACACTGCCAATAGCTTAAACTTGCGTAAATGCGAGACCTATTGTATTGCAAATGCTTGTTTGTCTTAACATGCCTCCACCCCAGCATTAACGAATTGCATTATACTGTTCTCTCTATTCTTGTTTCTGCTCCGTCTCTGCCTCACCTTGGGTTATCAAAAATTGACGGGTAAACACGCGGTAAAGAATCCAAACAAGAATCTTCCACTAAACAGAAGAGAGCTGACCTTTAAGTCAAGGGGAGCGCTCATTGTGCCTATCTCTATGGCGGAAGTGTGGGGACGCTCTATCTGTATTGCCTATCCTTTAGACTTCCGGTTTGAGTTCACGAGCTGCGGCGCTCCTTCTGCCTCCGCCTCTATGATCCTGCTGTAAACGAAGAGGGCAGCTTACAGGTACGCATGGTGCGGAGTAATGGCTGTTAGTGTGAAAGGGCGAGGGTTAATGGAAGGTGCTCATTAGCGTGGGGGTGAGGACGATTTCTAGTGCTAAGGTTCACCCATAGAACTACCAAATGACCTCATACTGCTGTGTATAACTGCTGGTGCTGGATTATTAGCATTCCAGCGACTGCATTCTGGGAGTTGTAGTTCTACGGTCATTATTCTCGTTTTGAAGTGATACTTCGCAGAATGCAGTGGTTGAAGATGTACTCATGTAGTAACTATGTACTTCTGTGGGCGGGCAAAGATGACACAGGGACACAAAGAGGAGTGGTGGGGGCAGGCACACAGAGACAAGGAGGCACTGCAGCTGCCGCCCTACGCGCCGCTGCTCGCTCCCGCGGCAAAACGCCGTGGGAGTGAACCTTTTAGAAGAGGTGGGACATGCACACACCTTTAGCCATTTGCAGGCTTTAATTCTAAAAAGACACACGCAAAAGCCAATTCAATACGTGGGAGGAGTTAGACCCACACTGAGTAGATACAAGAAGCCTCGCAGAGCAGCGCGTGCGCGCTGCGCTAGGCTCGACCTAAAAAGGTTGGGATCCAACTATTAATATTGGGTACAAAGGAATCAGTATTGGCATCAAGGCATGGAAAATTGTTTGTAGGGCTTCACTGACATTATCACACTGGACTTTGGTCCAAGGGTGAGCTTTTTGGGAACTGTAAGATTCATTAGGTCTCTTGATAGAAGGTGAGACAGTAAGGTTGAAGGGAACTGCTACACAATCGTACCAGGTTAGGGGTAACGATGAGGCTACCTCAAGATGATTTTGATTAACAAAGATGGGGTCAGGGATGTGCCCTGCACTATGTGTTAATGAGTTGAATGAAGCTCATGGTATTCATAGAATCAATTAGAGTAATGGGGTCGGAATTTGTCCTATCATCCAGATGGCAATTCAAATCATCAAGGATCGTAAAACTGGAAGCTTTGAGAATAAAGGTTTCTAGAAGCGATGATAGACAGCAATTAAAGATTTTCTAGGGCACAGAGGATTATATATAATTCACACATAAATCAAGTATTAGCATTGATGGTAAGAGTTAAAATAAGAGCTTGACAATGAGGAGAGTCCAGTTTAGAAAAAGAGCATTTTGTAGTTTTAGGAAATATAATCACAGCAGTTAATTAAATCCTGATGCATGATGGAGAAGCTGGGAGGAATAGCACCAAATATTAGGTCCTGGTGAATTTTACAACCAAGCTTCAGTAACAAATCCCATCCCTGGTTTATGAGTTTAAATACATTTGAGTAGTTCGAACTTGTTTTTTACTATAGATGTGGCATTGATTAGAAAGCATGAAATTGAGTTGGAACCATTATCAATGCTTGTGGCATTAGGAAGAGTAGGGCTATTGTGCATACCTGGCCTACTTTGGGGTGAAAGGTTAGAGATTGAATCCATATGTCTTACTCCTAGTAGTTTGAAAGGGGGTGTTGTTAAGCTGCAGTGCTCCTTGTCTCAGCCACTCAGTGTTTTCATCACATCGCCCTGGGACTCTATCTCCATTATTATCTCGGCATTGACGCCGGGCATATCTACAGACCTGTCTGTTTAATTTGTAATCTTTATGGTGACTGCCCTCACTACCTAACTGATAACCTAACCAACCATGTGTGGGGTTCAGAGATCTCTCCCTAATACACATTATTGTCTTAATTCAGACCTGCCCAATAATTTTGAATTGTGTACAAAATTGTGTTTGAGCCCACTTTGAGATTACAAGTTTACATTGACTCTGCTGTTTTTTGCTGCACAAATATTGCCAGGTAATACCAGGCTAAATTTGTTGGGGGAAACTGCTTATATTTGGGATTTGCGGCTTCTGAAGGAGGAAAACATGTATTTTGACCTGTTAAACTAAGAGTAGGGAGGTAAAACCACACTTGAAGAAAATGCACCTTTGGTGTAGGTATTTCTCACCTCCACATATCAGACCACTTGCAATGACAGCCATAGTGTGCCCAGAGATAATACATCTTGGAAAGCAGTGCATCCTAAATCAGACCTTCTCAGGTTTTTCTTCTAGAATATGGCACTCCTACTCCTTGAGCTCCTCTTCTACGACTCTACCCCTACATTTAGAAAAGAACACAAATGGCTGTTGTTCAGCCAACACCTCCAAAACATGAGCTTAAGCTGCACCACTTTATGTTTTCTCCCTTTTCTTCATGCCCCTAACTATGCTTCTGATTATGCTCACTTAACACTTTTCTGAAGTATACAAAAAGTGATGGATGGAATGCTTGAATTAAACTCAGCCTCTGGTAATTACTCCGGCTGCATCCCAGTCTACCGTTATTTTGCACACCATGAGACCTCTGTTTGGATCCCGCCTTATGCCAATCGGTCCAGCCCACACTGCCAGGCTAGGTCCTCCCTGAGCTGGAACACAAGCAGCCTAGGAACGGTTTTGCCCCGATGAGGACTCATCAGCCAGGTATAGCTGGTTACAGAGACACAGTGTGCTGGGTCAGTGGCATGATGTACTTTGCATAAACTAATGGTATGGCACCCTTGCCAGCTGAACACGATTGATTGTGTTTGATATGGTATAAGTATAGGGCTACTGTCGCCATAGAGTCAGATGGAAACATAGAGTAAATATATATGACGGTGCTTGAGAATGATTACAACCCTGCAAATACTTTCGCACATCAGACCAGAACATGAGAACATACTTGTACATCCCAGTACCAAACACGACATGCCGCCTGAAGGGGTGTGTGGATAGATTTGGGAAACTAGCTCTAGAATAGCTTGCACTCTCATGTGAGTTACCAGAGGTCTGTAGCATGAGGAGTTTGATTCTGGGATAAAAATATGCACAGAATAGTTGTCAGACATCCCCTAACTACTAATAAACTATCATCTTGCTATGGTTGCCAATATAAGACCTATATGGACGTCTTGGGTGGGCAAGAGTAGAAGAAGATAGGGGAGCACAGATGCAGACTCCCTCAATGACAGAGAGGGCATGGAATCAAAATTTTAATTTTGGCACATTATTAGAAAGTCACAATCAATATTCATAAAGCATTAGAAGATTTTGAAGGTTTCCAAGGAAACAGCCAAAGTACAAGACCATTTTTCTGTTACCAGACGTATTGCAAGACCCCAGTCCATTTTTGCACGTCCATCAGTGAGTGGTTTGAACCTCGTAGATACAGGGAGCTTTCCTAACTCCTATTGTGCTTTTTTGAAGATACTAAGGCCCAGATTAACAAACATTTTGCACTGGGTTTGCATCTCAAAAGTGGCACAGAGCTGCACAAAATGTTTTTATTTTGGATTTATTTTCCAGCGCAAAACTTGTTTTGCACTGGAAAGTTGCCTGAAAGTAATGCAAAGCAGTGCAAAATGCTGCTTTGCTTTACTCTTCATGAAAGGTGGCACATTGGTGTTCCCATGCAATCACACATGGTTTTTGATGCAGAACCCTAACTACTAACAATAGTAGACAGGGTTTTTTGCGCCAAAAAATAACCCCACTTGAAAGCAGGCGTCAAAAAGGAGAAATGTTTTTATTTGTACAGCTGCACTGTATAGCACACATCCAACTTGGGAAACGTGGGCAAAGTTAGTCTCAGCATAGTATTTTGTACTGGAAAGACACCCTTCCAGTACAAAACCTACGCTAGTCTCACACAAACACCTTTGCACTATGGTACAAAGGTGTGTGTGTGGCGCTCGGCAACCTGATTGCCCACCAGTGCCAGGAGGAGAGCAGGACCAGGCCAAATCTTTGTAGATATAGTGCTTTCCAGCCCTCTTCTTCTCACGCAATGTAGTGCAGCAGCTTTGGGTGCTGCACTATTTGGGTGAAAGCTTTGTTGATCTGGTCCTAACTGTTTGCAGACTATATGGCTCTATTCATGGAGTCTTTTCTTAGGGGTCATACGATGAACTGCTGCCATCTAAGTCGCTCACCCCATGCTTCATAATAAGGCCCCTCCTCACATACTTGGCCAGTGCACCTAGGAACTGTGTGTGCCATTTTCTCCAGGCCACCATTTGTCTCTTGGTTGGAATTATAAGGAAGGAGAGGTGACAGTGAGGCGATTTGATTGCCTCTGACACTCTTATGTGCAGTTTCCTGTCTGAAGCTTTGCTCAGGTCCTAACATCAGAAAATTGCCAATACACGAGGTAAGAGTGTGACGGGACGCAGGTTGCAGGGCATATGGACCTAAAATATAAGATAGAAGGATCGCTGGAAGGCTTCTTAACGAAATACGTACCTTTTTTTAGTTAATCCTCTTTGTTTCCCACTGATTTACCCAGTTAGGCTAAAGAGTAATAAGGATAAAGAATAATTTTACAGAGACTAACTGTGCACGCTGTTGTGGAATTCCTTTTATTGAAATGTAGTGTTTAATGCACTAGAAATCAACCTTTCACTAACATAGGCCAATATTATGTTTTCTTCCATCTTGAAATGACGTCGTACATGCCACATGATCACCACTATTGTCACTGTTCTCTTCACTGTAAATTGTGAGCTTGCTTTGAAAATTTGAGGCTTTTCCGGCCACACCGAACTCTGTATACCTAACCAAGGACAACGTGGCTGTCCCAGGACTGTATTTCATACTATGTATCAACTCATGTTACCTGGATAGACTCTGAGAACCACTGAATCTAATATGATTGTATTCTGTAGTAAAATGTTTCTTCTTGCTCGTTCTCTATTAGTGCACATCCTGGGAGCCATGCTCTTGTGTAGTGAATGTATAACATTTGTTATGTAAAATCCTATAAAAGGACCCACATTTTCACTGTTGAAGAAGACCCTTTTTTTTTTACCTTAGAAGGTGAATCTATGATGGATTTTCTATTGAACTTCACTAAGTTCTTAGTACTTATAGTTTATATGTCCATATGCCATCCCGATTGATGACCCAGCTCATGTATTTCTGCTCTATATTCTTTAAGTTAAGTTTTAAACTTTACACTGTGTCTATCATTCTTATTGAGAATGTCACAGCTTTAACTGAATGTGTAAGCTCAAAGGAAAGAGACAGGACCTGTCGGGGAGAGACTACACCACTGCCAGTCTGAGTAGTTGGGGTTTAGGTAATGAAAAAAGAAACGGATTTGCGCGACAACACTTATGATGTACCATTGCTGCTTCTATCATCTCTAGGTACTTTATTTAAACACTTGCCAAGGCCCTTACTTGATTAGGATCACTATTCTTACAAGACATCCAAGTGCATTCCGCATGGTTCCCATTATTTTCCTATAATTAGTGCACTTGCAGCTATCCCTCTTCAGCAGTTGCTTTGCCTCTCAGTTACCAGTTTATCTATCACAAAAAGCCTCAGAAGAGCAAAAAACATATTCACCTTGCACCATAGCATACTTTAGATGAATTGAGAATCCTACCTGTGCATGCCAGTTGACCACTCTCTCCTACCATCACAGGAAGACATTGGGCTGATTCACAAAAAAAGTATTTATCTGAATAAGAATTAGTATCATCTTTTACTTGCTCTTACATGTCTTTGTGAATTGACAGCCTTGCTCTAGATATCCATCAGGGTCACAAGATAATGTAAATAAAGGAAAGGATTGCTTCATAAATTATGTGTGTAACACAAAATAGCAAAGAGCGAAGCACTGCATGCAGGGCTGGACTGGCTGTAGTGGGCATCAGGCATTTCCCCCGGAGGCTGGAAGGGTGGGGGCCACTTTTACAGTGGTGGGGGCGGTTTTGTTACTGCGGGCCGGTTTTGCAGCCATGCTGCAATATCGGCCCCCAGTTACAAAAGCAGTAGTGCTTCATACTTGTCCCCCTCACCACTCTCCCTCACCCCCAGCCGCTGGTCTGAAAAAATTGCCAGGGCTGCTTTGGTTTCCCCATCCGGCCCTGACTACATGGCAAGGAAAAGAGGGCTAAATAGACACACGATGCAGGGTCTCCTGTCCTTTCAGATGTCCAAATCCATGCACTGAGTCTCCAGATCCCTCCATCTCTCTCTGGGTAAGGGAGGCCTCTCTCTGTTAACTAGTTGCTGTCCTTATTCTTTTCTTTATTGCCTTACCCTGATAACGATGATGGTGAAGATGGTTATGGTCAGCTTCCAGTCGAGACCAACAAAGTTCAGAGGGGGAACGTTATCTGCAAGACAGAATTGCTGACTGAAATGTGGGAATCAGCCAGAGGGAGAACAATCCTTCCACCATTTCTGGGTGTTTTAACATGCATGGCAACTCCTTGGCCTGAAGACTAGCGTGGATTCTCTGCCTGACAGACAATGCCAGTCTTAATTTCTGTGAAAAGCAACACTTTACACAATGGCTGCATCTAGAAAGCAGCCTTAGAATGACACTTGAAAGAGAACCAGCTAAACTGGTTTTGAGGTTTGAGACAATGGATCAACATGCTCTCTTTAGAAAATGTGTAGAGAAATGAGACCCAAACAACCTCACTTTTTTCCCATTCTAAGTTCTTTATGACCTGGGAAGGAAGTGTTCCACATAGTACTCGAAAGGCTGCTGTGTGACTAGGGCTGGAGTCTGCCCGACAGCCAGCCTCCCAGAGGCGAGGTGGCATCACCTGAGGTCTGTCTAATGCTTAAAAGATTGCCTGACTTGAAGGAAGTGACCCGATTAGGGCCACCCGGGTCACTCGTGACCACCTCTCAGCCTTCCAAGAAATGAAGAGTCGGTGATACAGTAGAGAATACAAACCAAGTTATTTATTAGTAATTACGCTCGAGCGGAGTCCAGTCAGACTAGCCTCCTTAGATGCTACCGAGGGGACTGACTTCAGAACACTTGGTAAAACATAATATGCATTTCCAACACCCCTTAAAAACACGCCCAGACTGGAATTTTCCATCTTGGGCACTGATGAACAAAGGAGGTACAGAAGGATGGGCTACCACCTGAAGAACGGGTACATGTTATCACATTTTCAAGGTAGCCTTGTTCAAGCTCAACGCTCTTTAGTGTGGGAGCAGGGCTACGGTAAAGGAAAGGCATGCCAAGGTAGAATAAGCTATTCATCAGTACATTAGGGTTCAACCTTGAATACAATAAGAAGAAGTAACTCAAAGCAGCTTTTCGCTGAGGCAGGCAATTGAATGAGACAAAAGCTTACTTTCGATTATAGAATAAAATGGCGGCTATAGACAAAATGGCGCTGCAAATGCTAACTTAACTCGCTCAATGCTAGAAGGAGTCGGCTAGACGCATTTGCAGTCCAACAGACCCTCCTTTTAGCATTTGCTAACAATTGTGTCTATTCTAGCATAAGAAAAATCATTAACGCAGGACAATACACATACTGCTAATATTCAAAAATACCCTCATCTATATTCATTAAATCATGGACAGCTTGCATCATCATAGCTGAGGGCTTAGTATCATGCCCTGGGGCCTTGTGTGCAGGTGTTAACTTGCTAACACAATATGTACAGCAGGCAGGAAGACAATTAATACACAGGCAACAAGTGAAAATGATACCCGCAATGGCTACTAGGAAAATGAGTATTTTCCAACCCCAGGATGCTATCAAACCCCAGAACCAACCAGAAAGGGACCAGGTGCCATTCTCTTGGTGAATATCGGATGCAAGTCGGTGCAACTTCTGTATTGCTGCATAGACATTCGGAGCATGGTCCTGTATGTTCACACAGCAGCTACTACTGATGACACAACAGGCCCCACACCGATCAGCAAGGATGACGTCTAACACCATCCTGTTTTGAAGAGCAACAAGTCTCGTAGCCTGAAGCTCAGCTGTAATGTTGGTCAGTATTCCCGCAGTGGTATTAATAACTCCCTCCACAACCCTTGTGAGACTGCGAATGCTAAGGCTATTGGACATAGGACCCCAGAAAGGCACAATACCCTTCATGGCATCAGTGAACTGTTGCAATGTGGTGTCTGTTTGATCAATGTCTTCGGTATTAATAACCCTTCTGATACGGGATAGACTGACTCTCCTACGCTGTAAACGATGGTCCCTATGGGTAATTGGATGGTGCTATATATACAGGGGGTAGGAGGAAAGAGACGTAACATATACCAGACCACCCCTGGGAAGCCATTCATAAGCCTGGGACCCACAAACAAAATACACATTATGGGGTGGTAGTAAAGGTGGACTATTGGTCGTGCTCAAGTCATAAGTATAATTGCAAATACTCTTTCCCACTTTAACACTCCCAAAACCTTGGACACAGAAACTAGCTGTTGTGTTAACTATTGGCACTGGCATTGCTTTGTCCTGAGTAATATTACGCATCTGAAAGGACCTGAAGTACTCAGTGACATTAAAATCTTGAAAATACATCATTTCATTTTGGAACCATGTTACATTCTTTTTGACTTCGTAAATATTCATACAGGCATTTGGATGCAAAGTATCAGGGGCCCCTTGTTCTCCTAATCGGCATAAGTCATATTCATTGCATCAGTATGGAAATGGATATACACCATGGTAAACAGTTGAAACCATGCCTCACAGCTCCCTAAATAAGAGAAGGGTAGGGACATCAATAAATCAGTTTTATGCATCACAGAAGGGAGCAAGCCGCAAACCCAACAATTAGTAACATTAGAGGTATGGTGCGCCTGATGGAGCATCTGTAAGAAAACATTGTCAACGTACGTTTGTCTGTGCCTCTCCTTATGAGGGGCCAAAGTGGCAAATACATGCTCAGGGGGAACAGGAGTAGTACCAATAAAAGAATGCACAGGATATTTCTCTTCAAGAAACCACATAATTCCGAATGCAGTCATTAAAAAGATCAGAACTATTACTACAAAGACTATCTTGCTTCTAGTAGACCAGCTAGACCAACCAGGACCACTTTGCTCAAAACGTGGGGCTGCTAAGGGCTGTTCTTCATCCATAATTGGGCAGCCAAATGGGTACATTTTTTTTTTTAATCAGACTACCAGAGGAAAGGTCATACAATGGAGCCAACGATGATAAAACAAAGAAGAGAGGCACAAAACCCAGCGCCCGTCAGAGCCTCGCCGGCAGACTCCTATTGTTCATCCACAGTGGTGCTATTGAGCACTTCTCGGTGGAGCTGCGCGATCACAGCCCTTTCTGAAGAAATCCACATCGCTCAGGATAGGGCACCCTCCCTCCTGGGAAGACACCCTCAACTTATCCTGTCCAGTGTCTCGGACAATGCACCAATCTCCCTTCTCACTAATCAATTGTTGGTACCGCAGACAGGGTACATACACCCTATTCTTCATCCATGCAGTCCATCCCTACTAATCTGACTTTTCCTTTGGTGCACTGTCCCTCTGTCGGGGCGTAAATTGTACCTAGCCACTCCGGGCACTGTGTCGTCACGGAAAAGGATCTTAAATTCAGAGGGGCCAAGGGACTGAGACTCAGGCTCCTGTGGGCCAGATGGAGGAGGATCCTGGGCAGCCCTTACTTCTGGGGGGCCGCCTCATTCAAGACAGCATCGTTCTCCTCCTCCGTTTGCGCCCATGTCAGTCTTGCATCAGAAAAGGGGACAAAGCGTGGCACCTTCTCTGTGCTCGTGATCCCCACGCCGTCCAGGACCCACTGGTCGTAGGGGAGGGGTAACGGGACTCTCCGGCAGTGGGACGTATGTAACCAATGCTTCTGGCCGTCCACCTTCACTGCCGTCCGGGTGGCGAGGAGGACCTGCAGAGGTCCTTTCCAACGAGGCTCCAAACTTCCCTTCCTCTGGTAGTTCCTCACCAGGATATAATCACCAGGTCAAATATCGTGGCCTGGCCCCTCAGGTATTGGCGGTAGAGCCTCGTGAATCTGTTGGTGAATAGAACGCAAAGTTTTAGTCAACTCGCACAAGTAGTCCACAAGCAAAGGGTATTCTATCTCAGAAAAACGACGAGGTTGTGGGACGCCCCAAACATTTGCCGGGCGGCCGAACACGAACTTGTATGGGGACAACCCTGTTCTAGAGTGGGCTGTCGCCCTTGTGGACATCAGGGCTAGGGGTAACGCATCTGGCCATTGCAATCCTGTGCTCTCTTTGATCTTTGCCAACTTCAGTTTGAGAGTACCACTGTACTTCTCAACCAAACCTGCCGACTGGGGATGGTTTGCTGCGTGGAATTTCTGCTTAATGTGCACGCCATCGCACACCAGCTGGATAACCTTTGAGTTGAAGTGACTTCCGTTGTCACTCCAAATCAAATGGGGCAAGCCAAAGTGCGGGAAGAACTCTTTCAAGAGTGCCTTCGCTGTGGCCATGGCTGTGTTGTCTTTAGTGTGGTAAGCTTCAATCCATTTACTGAACGCACAAACAACCACTAACACATATTTCAAATTGTTGCCTCGTTCCATTTCGATGAAATCCATCTCGAGAACCTCGAAAGGGAAGGAAGGTGGTGCAAAGTTACCAGAGGGTGTAGGGGTGCCTCTTCCAGGATTATGTATCAAGCAGACCATGCAGTACTTCACCAGATGAGCAGCTACCTTAGGGATTTTATCATTCTTCCATTCAGGATCTAACAACTTACATAGTCCCTTCGCACTAATGTGAGCTGGCCAGTGCGCCATTGTGACTACAGGGAGTACATATGCATCTGGTAACATCCATCTCTGCTTCTCTGATTTATCAGTCCAACACCCTTCCTCGTCTAAACGTCCTGTTCTCTCCTGCCATATTGCCAATTCCTCAATTGTTGCCTTGCTTTGGATCTCTTTAACATTCTCCAACGTATCTTCAAACATCGCACCTTTGGGTACCCATCTAGCAGGACCTGCCACAAACATTCTTTTCATTTTAGATCGGGCTGTATCCTTAGCTGTCTGATCTGCAAACACATTTCCCCTCCCTACATCATCAGTAATTGTCTTGTCGGCGCTGCACTTCACTATTGCTAGCTTTTTTGGAAGTGTCAGAGCTGACAAAAGCCTGTGTATCAGTGGGCCGTTCTGGATCTTTAACTCATGTGAAGTCAAGAATCCCCTCTCCGCCCAGAGCCGCCCAAAATTATGGGAAACCCCAAAGGCGTACTATCTGTCAGTATAAATATTGACAGTCAGTCCCTCACTTAACTCGCAAGCTCGAAGGAGAGCAACTAGTTCTGCAGCTTGGGCCGATTGATAAGGAACACGTGATGTCTCAACTACAGTACGCACCGTAGTAATGGTGTACGCTGCAGTGGTGGTGCCATCTGGTAGTTTAAAACAAGTTTAAAACAAGAGCCATCGACATATAGTTCCCCTTGTGGGTCAGATAAGGGACCATCAGTCAGGTCTACCCATCCCTTCGTCTCCTCTTTCATTCTGAAAATACAATCATGTATAGCTCTGTCCTCACTTTCGGAAGGGAGGGGTAGTAACGTGGCTGGGTTCAGAGTGGCACATCTTTTAATCGTAACATGTGGTGCAAAGAGGGTCAGTTCATAGCCGGTCAGACGTGCACTGGTAAGGTGCTGTGTCTTCGTTTTGTGTGTGCACAGCATGAGGTCCCATAACTGTGAGATCAGTGTCAAGGACGAGCCCCGCCGATTGTCGGATAGAGACGGCCACAGCCACGGCTGCTCTTAGACAGCTCAGGAGGGCTCTCGCGATGTTATCAAGCAAAACGGAAAAATAAGCACATGGCCTCTGCTTACCTCCAAAGGCTTGCATTAAAACAGAGAGCGCGCAACCAGCTGTCTCGTGTACATACAACACGAACAGCTTAGCATAATCTGGGGTGCCAAGCACAGGTGCAGAGCAAAGTGCAACTTTTAGTTGCTCACAAGCTTGTTGACATTTTGGCGTCCAGGGCAAGGGTTCATGCACATCTTTAGTGGTTAGCTGCAACAGCGGCTTTATTAGTAAAGAATAGTTAGCAATCCAGTGGCGACAGTACGAAGTAATGCCGATGAAGGCACGCACATCCCTTTGAGTCTTAGGGATGGGCATTTTAACAATAGCACTAATGCGTTCAGGTGTTAGTCTCCTTCCCTCCTTCCACAGTAGGTGACCTAAATAGGTGACCTCCTGTCGACAATATTGAAACTTTGAAAGGGACACTTTATGTCCATGCTGCGCCAAATGTAGTAATAATTTGACCGTTGCATCTTTGCAACCTTCTTCAGTGTCAGAAGCGATCAGGAGATCGTCCACATACTGCAGTAATACATTACCTGGGGGGAAGTGTGAGAGAATCCAATTGGCCTTTTAAAGCTTGGCTATATATGATAGGGCTCTCAGTATAGGCCTGAGGAGCGCGACAGAATCGGAAACTTCTGCCGGCCACAGTAAATCCAAAAAGGTGCCTGCTATCTGGATGAATGGGAATACTAAAGAAAGCATTTTTCAAATCAATCACAGAAAAGGATTTGGCAGTGGAAGGAATCATCGTCAGAAGGGCGGTGATGTCGGGGACCACTGGAAACTGAGGAACCACTATTTTATTAACCTCACGCAAATCAATCACAAAACGATAGACATCAGGATGAGCATCAGAGGAATCCAAGTGTGCCTTCTTAAGAATGGGAAGAAGAGGACTATTACACACATTTGCTGCTGTCTCCTCAACAACTCCTGACTTAATCAAATCCTGTATAATCTGCAATAGAGCTCGCTCCCCTGCCTGCGGTATTTTGTTCTGAGGAATACGGGGCAACACAGCATTGTCTTTGACCTTAATAGAGACCCGAGGTATCTGCAACAACCCTACATCCGTATCACCTGTAGCCCACAACGTGAGCGGCACATCTTTGAATTCAGCAGGGAGGGGCGCATCTTTGGAAAAACACTGTTTGGTACTAGCCACATTTGGTCCTATCGTCATATAGACACCATCCGGAGAACAAAAAATTGTTGCATGCAACTTTTTCAGCAAATCTAGTCCCATTAAATTCTCTCCGCAATTTGTTGTCAATAAGAATGGCGAATCTACGGTAAAAGAGCCAATAGTCAAAGCAAGGGGTTTGGAAATGGGGCTCACGACCGGTACGCCTGAAAAGCCTACCGAAACATTATTTTGGCCAGACAGAGCTGCCCCGGGGACCAGCGAACAAGAAACAGAGCTATTCATTGCACCTGTATCCACCCAAAAATTTCTAACCGAGCCGTGCAAATACGCTGTGACATAAGGACCACGCTGATCTACAGGTATCTGAACTGGTCCCTCACCCTGTCCCTGGCTGTCCTACCTGCAAGACATCCCTGTCACCTCATCCATATCATAATCATCGTGATAGTACTGTCCCCCTCGAGGGTCATCGAAATAGTTCTGATCAGAGCGACCCTGCGACAACTCATCTCCCTGAACCTCGTCACGACCACCTCTACCACGACCCCGTCCACGAGGACTCCGTCCTCTGGGGGCTGCAACTTTCTGTAACAACTCAGGGCACTCACTTCGCCAGTGTCCCTCCTTCTTACAATACGCACACTTGTTCGGCCCCACAGGTACACCATTTCTGCTGGTGCGGGGCAACTGTCGGGCCGGACCGGTGCCATGCCCTCTACCGTTCCCCCTAGCTGCCTGCTGCATCAACACCTTCGTCTTCAACTCTTTATTTTTCTTCTCCACCTTTTCCTTCTCCTCATTTTCCCTATGCTCATAATACTGGGCCATACTCAATATCACTGAAGGGGAGGATGTAGTGCAAGTGCTCTCCGAAGCCTGTAACCGAGTCGCGATCTCGGGAAGCAGGTTCGTAACAAATCTGTTAATGAACAATCGGATACCTCCCTCCATTGACAAATCCTGCCCACTGAAATCCCAAAACACACCTTCAAACCTAGTAAAAAAATCAGATACACTTTCGTCTTTCTTCTGGCGACATGCTGCTAACTTGTCCCAATCTGCTCGTCTAGGTGGGATGAGGGAATGCATGTAAGTAATAATACGACTCGGCAAAGCTAGTATCTCAGCCCTAGGCTTTTCACCAGGCTTCCTCTCTTTATCCCATGCCCTAATCTCGTCCCAAGTGCCACCCAACTCCACAACATGGTCCTGTGTATGCACCTGCCTCCAAATATACACCGGTACCAATAAACCGAAAAACATCTCAATATCTGCCAACGCCATCACTGTTGACGAGGCTGCCTCTGTCAATTCTTTGTAATATGCAGTCGGATTTTTCCTAGGGTCTGGCAACTGACTCTTAAGAGATAAACCCTCACTCCTTTTCCATGGAGTGTAAACCCATTGTTACTCGAAAGTGGGCCTCTACTTGCTGTCTGACAACGGCATCATGCTGATTACGCAGCTCCGGTATCTCAGGGTGAAAAATAGGATGTACTTCCCTCATCGGAAACTGGGACACTGTTGTTGGTGTTTTCTGTTGTAACCTACCTCGGTAACCAATCAGTGTGGCAACATCACTAAAAACGTCGTTAGGAGCCATGTCGGCAGCATACACACGGTCCCGAATGTCATAAATTATCTGAGGTGCGACACTATTGAAACACTGTCCCCACAACCATATTAATGTGGTCGACATATGCTTGAGGGCATGCTGCTGCATAAACGGCTCAAAAACTTTCACCACACTCCACACATCCTCCACGCTGTAAATTGGATTCCCGGCCCACTGTGCGGCTTGATCAGCCACCATCTTTTTCTCCTCATTCCCCACATCAGATTGAATCAGCACCCGCCCCATTCGTTCTCGAGCTGCTGCCCAATTCCCTTCATCCGGTCCACGCACCGGTGTCCCAATGCTCAGCAATGTTGGGGAAGAGACATTTGAGGAAGACACAATAGATGAAGGGACAGGCACCAGAGTTATTAATGGCTGCGTTGAGGGTGTGAGGGATTGAGAGAGAGCATAAGCGGAAACAATAGTCGTAACAGGGAGACTTGCAGTCATTGCATCCGCGGCATGTGAAGCTAGAGAAGAAGGAGGTCCCGTAGCCGAAGCACCAGGTCAAGAGCAGAAGAACCAGAGATGGAAGCAGGAGGGGCGGAAGACTGAGGCGTCGGGACAACATGGTATATTCTCTGCGGGGCATAGGGAGGTGGAAGTCGAGCATCTAACAGCTCCTCCGCTAATATATCGCCTTCCTCTCGGGTGACATAAGATTTGTCACATTGCAATTGAAACTTTCTATCAGCACACTCTATACCTTTTTCTATTTTCTCTCTATCATACGCTACTGCTTTCTGGGTCACTGTCTGCATCTTCCCTCTCCGGGCCTCTTTTTTTTCTCTCATGCGCCTTTGCCTAGCTTCCTTTTGCCATACCTGAAGAGAATCAAACATCGACTGTCTACTTCGTTTTACAAACAATTTATCCTGCAGGAAATTCAGTTTTTGTTCATCAAAGGTACCTGTTAGTGGCCACTGCAGCTCGGCATTGTCCCTCGTATATTTGTGCCATAGTTTACTAAACATATTAGGGCTGAGGCGGTGCTTAACATACATATCAAAGTTCGGGGTGCCTTCCGAAGGTGCAGGTTGTATTTCTTCCAGTCGAGCCTCCGCAGAACAACAATGGCACCCCAAACACCACAATTTACTCAAGCAAGGCATCTTAGTAGAAGACACATTCACTATTCGTTCCAGACGAATAACTCCCAAATATACCCTCTTTTTTTTTATTTAAAAGAGTTGGTCCTCAGACCACATCAAACAAAGGAAACCAAGAGTCAGTCCTCAAACTGCACCAAAGAGACAGGCTCAAGCCCCAGGCATTTTCAAGAGTAAGCCAAATTCATTATGTTGCCTGGCAGAGTGTCCGCAGACACCCTGTATCTAAACGGTCCGCAGACCTACCAAGTTCAAGCAAGCCAAGAAATGGTCTCCAGACCTTACCCAAGATTATTCAAAATGGCGCCATATTCACCAAGAATCAAGACAAACTCACCTGGTGCACACAGGTCGAACAAAGCTATTATCCACTGCCGACTCTTCGGACCAAACGGTCAGATCCAAGGGTTTCGCCTTTTAGGACCCCAGCTGGGATGACCGCTGGGCGAGGCACCGCCCGATCAGACAGGCGGGGTAGCTGCGAGTACTAGGCTCTATCATGCAGGGATCCCCGATCCGCCCATCCGACCCGACGTGGCCCCGTCCTCCTCACCTGTCCGCGGGTGAAGATGGGTCAGCCCGATGGAGTCCCTGTTCGGGTGCCAACTGAAGGAAGTGACCCGATTAGGGCCACCGGGGTCACTCGCGACCACCTCTCAGCCTTCCAAGAAATGAAGAGTCGGTGAGACAGTAGAGAATACAAACCAAGTTATTTATTAGTAATTACGCTCGAGTGGAGTCCAGTCAGACTAGCCTCCTTAGATGCTACCGAGGGGACTGACTGCAGAACACTTGGTAAATCATAATATGCATTTCCAACACCCCTAAAGACCCGCCCAGACTGGAATTTTCCAGCTCAGGCACTGATGCACAAAGGAGGTACAGAAGGATGAGCTACCACCTGCAGAACGGGTACATGTTATCACATTTTCAAGGTTGTCTTGTTCAGGCTCAACGCTCTATAGTCTGGGAGCAGGGCTACGGTAGAGGAAAGGCATGCGAAGGCAGAATAAGCTATTCATTAGTACATTAGGATTCAACCTTGAATACGATAAGAAGAAGTAACTCGAAGCAGCTTTTCGCTGAGGCAGGCAATTGAATGAGACAAAAGCTTACTTTCGATTATAGAACAAAATGGCGGCTATAGACAAAATGGCGCTGCAAATGCTAACTTAACTTGCTCAATGCTAGAAGGAGTCGGCTAGATGCATTTGCAGTCCAACAGACTGCTGAGAGACAGAAGGAGTCTGCTTGGACCTGCAGAAGAAGGTGAGCCTATTCCGAAGGAGGAGCCCAGCATGTTAGTGGCCTGAGTAACACTCAGAGAAACCAGATTGCCTGAGAGCAAAGCCAGGAGGTAACCATGCTGCATATGGTCTTCGGGTCTTTCTCCGTAGCACCCAAAGAGAATTGCAAAAAACTATGTACATCCACGCATTGACCCAAGGTGGGCTGCATTTACCTTGCCATGAGTATGGGCCTAGGTCAGGGCTAAAACTACTTGCTGTGTGCATTGGCCCAAGGTGGGGTGCATCTATCTTACTGTGCGCATTGGCCTAGGTCAGGCTGCTTCTACCTTCCTGTTAGAACTGGGGGTCTCTAGTTGGTAGAGGTAGGTACCTTTGTCCAAATAGGGACCCTTGCTTCTAGTCAGGGTAAGGGGGATACACTACTAAAATAACCCCTGCTCACCCCCTTGGTAGCTTGGCACGAGCAGGCAGGCTTATCTCAGAGGCAGTGTGTAAAGCATTTGTGAACACATACAGTAACCCAATGACAACACTACAGATGGACACCACACAGGTTGTAGTATAAAAATAAGTATTTTTATATAGACTTAACACAAGACCCAAACGTCAAAAATCCACAATACAATACAAAAAATATGACTGTCAAATGGTAGAAAATAGCTCAGTTCAATAAAGATGATAAATGCGACACTTTACTCTCAATGTACCTTTGGATGCGTAACGCAAAACAAACAAAAGGGTCGCAGGGAAGGTGATGCTTCGATTCCTTACCCACAGAAAGGAGGATTTGTCACTTTCTTACTGCGGCCCGGTTCCGATGCGTCGAGATGGCGCTTCGATGCGATGACGATTCGGTGCGATGCGAGAAAATGGCGCCTTGCTTACGGTGCGACAACGTAGACGAGATGCGTGCACGCCCGATGGCCGTGCAGCGACTCGGCAATCTTCTGAGCCGCGACAGGCCCTGCGACACGCTTCTCCGGTGATGTGCCGGCATCCTCTGTGGCGGCGGCACGCTTCTCCGGTGATGCGAGGCGCTTCGGTGATGCGATGGCGACAGCGGCGGCACGCTTACTCCGCGATGCGACGACAACTGCTGCGGCGGCACGCTTCTCCGGTGATGCGGGGCGCTTCGGTGATGCAACAGCGGCAGCGGCGGCACGCTTGCTCTGCGATGCGACAACACTGCTGCGGCGGCGACACGCTTCCTCTTCGTTGAGTCGCGCTTCCAGCTCCCAGCGACACGCAGTCTCTCAGAAGGCCCAACAGCAGTAGGCACTTCAATTCCCAGCAAGGGAATTCAGGAGGGGAGCTGGGGGTGAAGTCTTGTATCCCTGAGACTTCAGGCAGGAGGCAAGCTCAATGTTCAAGTCCTTGGAGATCTTCTTCAAGATGATGAAAGCACACTCAGTCCTTTTCTCCTTTCTTTGGCAATAAAGTAACCACTGCAGGCCAACCCCAACAACACGCAGCATAGGGGTAGTCTCCTCCTTCAGCTTCCTGGTTCTTCTCCTCAGCAAAGGTTCGTCTTGATTCCCAGAAGTGATCTAAAGTCTTGGGGTCTGGGCCCCAATATTTATACTAGCAAATCCTTTGTCCTCTGAAGGCAGAGGGTCCTGTACCTAGTCCAAACCAGTTCTGGGTGCATACTGCCAGTGCACAACTTCTTCCTTTGTCGGTGTGGGCCAGGGTCATCAGACACACCACAGGAGGTGGAGCCAGCATTGTGGAAGGCAGGCACAGCCCTATTCAGGCCCTGGTGCTACTCCTCCCACCACTCCTCATGCGGATAGGTCTATTCAGCCTAGTGCTGACTCACCCTGTCTCCTGGAGTCCCCCAGCCCCTGTCACTCACAAACCCAGACATACAATACACAAGCTAGCAGAGGCAGGCCGGATGGTTAGGCAAGAAAATACCTACTTTCTAAAAGTGGTATTTTCAAACACAGAATGTTAAAACCAACTTCACTAAAAGATGTATTTTATCATTCTGAGTTCAGGCATACTAAATTCGTTTTTCTACCATGTTCCCTGGGTCAGTTAGGATTATAAGATGTTATAATCAAACTGCCCATTCTGGCCTATGGGGACAGGTAGCCTTGCAATAGTGAAAAACGAAATTAGCTGTAATTCACTATCAGGACATGCCACAAACATCAGGGCATGTCCTACCTCTTACATACAATGCACCCTGCCCGCAGGCCTACTTTAGGGGTGACTAACATGCAGAAAAGGGAAGGTTTGGGGACTGGTAAGTGGGTGCACTTCCCAAGTCGACATGGCAGTACCAGACTGCACACAGGCTCTGCAATGGCAGGCCTGAGACACGCTTTCCAAGCTGCTCCGGTGGGTGGCACAACCAGTGCTCCAAGCCCACCAGCAGCATGTGATTTACAGGCCCTGGGCACACGCGGTGCACTATACTAGGGTCTGACAGTAAATCAAATAAGCCAATCATGGAGACCCTAATCCATACATCAATTTATCATAGGGAGCACTTGCACTTTAGCACTGATTAGCAGTGGCAAAGTGCCCAAAGCATCTAAACCAGCAAAAACATGTCAACAACAGAGGAGGCATAGCGAAAAAATGGAAGGAAGACCCACGCCAATGGTACCAGGTCTAACACTTCCCATGTGTATTGGTCCGGTTAGGGGCTGAATCTGCCTGGCATGTGCATTGGCCCAATGTGTGCTAGATCTGCTTTGCCTTGTACATCAGCCCAGGTCAAGCTGCAACTGCCTGACTGTATTTACCGGCAAAGGGTGGACTGCAACTGCCTCGATATGTGTATTGGCCCAAGTTGGGCCTCAACTGCCTTGGCGTGCATTTGCGTTGGCCCAGAAGCAAGCTGTGACTGCAGAGGGTGCTCGCACACCAGAGTTCATTGAGCGGTATCTAACTGTTCAGGGCAACCACACTTGATAAAACAGCATGCTGTGTCTGACCTTCTCAGTGGCCTGCTGAGGTTGTACACTATTAACGTAGGCCTCTGCCTACAGTCAGACTGAGCTGCTGCAAATATGCTGAGGTGAGCAGGTGGACTAACAACTGTTTTTCTGCCCATTATGCGGTTAGGTGCCCTTAACAGGAAAAATGTATGCAGGAAGAACCATCCTATCTGAGATGGAAATTATGACGTACGTTGAGTGATGGCCCTGTGGCTGATGGGCCATTGGTCAAAGGTTTTTGCTTGCGAAGTCTGCCAAGAGTTCACTGGTGTAAACCTTGTGCTTCGCCCAAAACTAAATGGGGTGGGCTTACCACTTTTTTGGTGGATGGGGCAGCTATCACTTTTTGGCATATGCTCTGCTTCCTCAAAACTCTAAATGACCCCTTTTGTATGTCATGCCAGTGTGGCCATGACATTTGCAATATGTGGAGCAAAACCCCTGTTAGTGTGTCTAACGTTTCTGATTTATTATCTTATCAGCAACGCTAAAAGGCTTGTACTGTCCCACCAGGGGTGTAACTCAAGGTCCGATGGTAGAAGGACACCTCCAACCATTCACGGGCCCCCAAATCTTCAGGGGGGCCCCTTTCCACCTTAAGTCTAAGGAATAACTGGGAGATACAGGGGACTCAGGTGCCCCTATTCACATTCTGCAGGGGGACCCATCATTTTACGTTGCGCCACTGTGTCCCTCCCACTAACCCCCAGCTAGAGTTGGCTGAACCAGCAAATTTACAGGAAGAGCTGAGCCAGAGCTGAGCCATGGATCTGGCTCAGATCTTAGAGCACCTGCATGAGCTGGGCCCTGAAAATATGTGTCATTTAAATCATACAGTAAACATCACGTAAAATATGATAAAGTTCATTTAAAGTTAAAAAAACACATATCTCTTTTATCATGTGGAGGCTTTGACATTAATAGGGCACATTACAGCACTGCACTGAGAAGTACTTATTAAAAGTGATAGTTTTGTACAGCTGGTAGTCTTAGCTCACATATTTGAAAGTGCTTTCATACGCGATAATGAAGAAGAAACTGTTTTGATGAAACAAAACATTTGCCTAAGATCACACCATTTAAGCAGAGTAGCGGCGAATTATCCAGGTTTTCTGTTTTCAGTTTGTGCAAATAAGCAAGTAAATGGGTATCTATTTCCGTTTTCTTATATTAAGGTCTTCTTTTAACCTCTTAGTGCATCCAAAATTCTCCAGTTCTGGTGAGAACAGACAATACGACCACTATGTTTTACCTCCTCAAGCAGGGAGGAACAAAGTCTCAAACATTATCCGCTCAGGCTCAAGAAATTTGGCAGTGGCTTCTGAAACACAATATCTCACTACAGATCCAGCATGTTCCTGGAATCCACAACACATAGGCAGATTCCCTAAGCAGATCCTCAAACCTCTGCCATGAATGGGAGTTGGATCTACATCGAATCCGTCAAATATTCGATCAATGGGGAACACCAGGTCTAGACCTTTTTGCAACAAGAGAAAACAAGAAATGCAAAAGGTTTGCGAGCAGATTCCCTCAGAAGTGTTCATGGGGGAATGCTCTTCAACTTCGATGGACGGGAATGTTCGCATACGCATTCCCACCGTTTCCCCTAATTCCGAAAGTAATACGCAAAATAAAATCAGAACCGTGTCATCTGAGTTTTTAAAATATAGTGCAAACACGACCTGAAGGTATTGGGTCACTTTACACGAGCACCAGTTACATTACACATGGTCACATGCATTGTTTATAGGCATGGGGAGATTAAAGGGAAGATTTACTAAGATTGTATGCCGTGTTTGCGTGACATAAGTGATGCAAATTGGCACAAAATCATTTTTTTCCGATTTACTTTCCAGCGCTAAACTTGCTTAGCGCTGGAAATAATGTAAAGTAATGCGAAGCAGGGCATAGTCCTGCTTTGCATTACTTAGCGCAAAGGGGGCGTACCATGGGTGGTGCATGGGCGTTCTCATGCAACCACCCAAGGTTTCTGACACTAAACCCTATTTACTCAATAAAGTAGACAGGGATTTTTTTATTTTATTTGTTTATTTGCATTTCAGAACAATTAGTACACAAACCAAAACTCGCCAGTCAGAATGCCAGAAGTTGTATAGTCAGCATAACACTTGTATTACATGATTACAATATTCAAATCACATGTCGTTCCCATATATCCGCTCCACTCCCATCTCCGCCCCAGCCGCACCCTCCACATCAGTGATCACAGAAATCTTTATTGCATCGCATTATTTCTTAGCCCCATGCGTACATCGCCACCTTACTCCCGCTCTACCCGGAGTTCGCTACTCCACATCACCCCCGGACATGTGCCCTAAAAAAATAAAAAAACTTTAAAAAAAAACTGTTATGGACACCGCCCCTCACAGTCGCACTCTCCCAGTATCTCCTGGAACCGCAGTTCTACCAACTACTCCGTGTGCTCACGGATCCACACCACAAACGGCTCCCAAATATCCTTTGGACGCGATGCTGAGGGCATCAGCTCCCAGAATAACGTTAGTTGAGAGTGGCCAAATGTAACATCCCTCAGCCAATCCATTTTAGTCGGGACCCTCCTGCTGCCCCAGTGGATGGCCACTCGCCGTTTAGCATATAGTAGAAGCATTGCGTGTAATTTCCTAAATTGTACCGGCGTGTCTTTCACATAGCCAAGTAACCCCTGTAGAAGATTAGGCTCCCCCTGCGTTCCCGTTATTTGACTTATTATACTAAATATACTTGTCCAATAAGTCGTTAGCCGTGGGCAGTCCCATGCAACATGTATAAACCCCGCAGGTGCAAAACCACATCTCCAACAGCTGTCATCATCTTTGAGGCCGATATGGTGCAGTCCAGTTGGTGTTCTGTAAAACCTATGTATAAATTTAAAATGGATAAGGCGGAGTTTGTAGTTAGGGGACAGTGCTGTTAACTGACTGCAGCAATAGAGCCATTGATCGTCAGTAAGCGGGTCCTGGAGCTCCTCATTCCATGCCCTGAGTGCCCGGGGTTGTACAACTGGGGCCGTCGTCTGCATATGATTGTATATTCTTGTAATGAGCCGACGTGGGGAGGCCACCGCGAGTACATTCTCTAGCGCGCTCAATGTAGGTGGGGCATTCGGAAAGGTGTTATGCAGAGCTCGGCATGCCATCTTTATTTTATGATATGCAAAGGATTCGGCAAAGGCCACCGGGCGACCATCCTCCCCCTCAGGCGGTGGCCGAAACGCGCCCTCCAGATAGAGATCCCCAAAGGTACCTAATTCCATTGTGCGTGCCAGGTCTTTCCCTATGCCGTCTCCCGAGGGGAACAGCATCGGGTTGTTGGCCTGGGATATGGACGGGGCATATAGAAGGGCCATGCCAGCTCTCCTTTTTAACTTCTGCCAGGCCCACCGAAGTGTCTCCACTGTGTCTATGCCGTCCCTAGGGCGTTTATATTGTCCAAATAAAGCTACACACAGGGGCAGGGGCTTGGCTATGTCCGCCTCTACGGCAACATGTGGTTGAAAGGGAGTTGGGTGTACCCAGTAGTGAAAAAACTGTGCTTGCGCACTCCAGGCGTATAGCTGCATGTCCGGCGCCCCCAAGCCTCCCTGTCGTAACGGCAGCGTCAGCAACTCCCAGGACACCCTGGCTTGTCCGCCCGCCCAGGTCAGAGAGATCAACAGGGATCGCAAGTTACTAAAAAAGGCACTTGTAAGCACTACAGGCACATTAACGAACAAGTACAGGAACTTGGGCAATACCACCATTTTTATCAACGCGATCCTCCCAGCCAAAGAGAGTGGGAGTCCAGCCCAAGCTACAATCTTCCCTTCAAGCCATGCTATGGCTTGTCCATAGTTCTTCTGCCACAGCTCCTGCATATCTCTGCTTATCCATATCCCTAGATATTTCACATGCTCTATGGTCCAATTAAGTGGGAACTCAGATGGTGTTTGGGCTGTGGTGTCTGTTAGCGGGAAAATAACAGATTTTGCCCAATTTATAGAAATGCCAGAGAGACCCCCAAATCTAATGAATTCACGCAATATCGGGTCAAGATTGGACGCCGGGTTGGAGACATAAAGTGTAACATCATCTGCATATAATGATATTAGGAGGCTTCGTGCACTGAATCCAATCCCCTTCGCTGTATGGTGTTGTCGGATGCGCGCTGCCAGGGGCTCCATTGCGATCGCGAAGAGCAACGGGGACAGGGGGCACCCCTGTCTCGTTCCCCTTGATATAGCAAACGGCTCCGAAAGGAGGCCATTGACTCTCACTCGCGCCATCGGCCGCGTGTAAAGTAATCTCACCATGTTAATAAAAAGCGGACTAAATCCCATGCGGCCCAAAATTGTAAAAAGATAGTGCCATTCCAATGTATCGAATGCCTTTGTGGCGTCTAAAAAAACCGCCGCCGCCTGCACCTCATGGTGCAAGTAATGCAGCATGGAGAACAGCGTTCTGAGATTTTGAGATGTCGACCTCCCCGGGATAAAACCCGACTGATCCGGGCGAGCAACCAGTGGTAGCAAGGGTTGCAGCCTATTTGCAATGAGTTTCGCCAGGATCTTCACATCTACATTAATTAAGGAAAGCGGCCGATACGAGTCTAGTTCATCCTCCGGTTTCCCTGGTTTTAAAAGGGTGATAATTATTGCCTCTCGCATCGACGGCGGAAGCACACCAGACTCAAGCGCCTCCTCCTAGACATCAAATAATCGTGGCGCTAGCTCCTCAACGTATGTTTTGTAAAAGACGGTGGTCAGTCCGTCTGACCCCGGGGCCTTATTTATCGGTAGACTTTTTATAACTTTCGCCACGTCTTCGACCGTAAAGGGAGAGTCAAGATAGTCCCTGTGTCCCCCGCTCAACCACAGCAACTCCAGAGAATCAAGGAATGGCAGCAGCCCTTCAGGAACAGAGTTCTGTGTCGTTGCATAAAGCCTATGATAAAAACCAGAAAATTCCTCAAGCACAGCTTTCTGACCCCTAACCTTCGACCCATCTGCATTTGTGAGCTCTGTCACAAAGGCTGCGGAGCGTGGGGGGCGGAGCATAGTCGCTAGTGTTCTCCCGGGCCTGTCTCCCTCTCCATATCTCCTAGCTTGAGCATGCTTCCCCAGAAACTTAACCTCCCTACTCGCCTCCTCCTCAAATTCCAGCAGTTTTTCTTTTATGGATGCCAAGACGGTGGGTTCCCCGGAGGAATAGAATTGAGCCTCCAGTTCCCCTATCTGTTTTTCAAGCGCCTCTAGAGTTCCCCTGATGGCCTTCAACACCCCCGCCTGCCTGGCTATGCAGTTCCCCCTTATCACTGTTTTGAACGCCTCCCACAGGGTGGCCACCTTATCTACCGAACCTGTGTTCAATGAAAAATAGTTGTTTATGTCCCCTCTAATTTCCTCTTTGAATGCTTCATCCAACAGTGCTTCCGGTGGCAGTCTCCACGTGAACATACGGGGAGCTGTGTGTGGCATTTCTAGCCTCAGAAGGAAAGGCGCATGGTCTGACAGGGACCTAGGGAGATGTAGGGCGTCCCTTGTCCATGTAACCACGTCCCGGGATACCACCCAATAATCAAGTCTGGACCATGCTTTGTGATACTCCGAGATGCATGTGCCCTCCTTAACCCCAGGGTGCAATCGCCGCCAAATATCGATCAGGTCCCCGTCTGCCAATATAACCTGCAGTGCCCCACTAGCCATCGGGTGCAGTGGTCTAGAAGCCCCCTTCCGGTCCAGCTCGTCGTCCAGTATGGCGTTGAAATCCCCCCCCCAAATAATGGTATCACAATTGGTCGCCTTCACCCTTGCCCATACAGTTTGGAAAAACTCAGGTGTGTCAGTATTGGGCCCATATACTGCAACCAGCACCAACTGTTGTCCCATCAGAGAACCCTGGATTATGGCATATCTGCCGTCGGGGTCTAAATATATCGCACCAGCCTTCCAGTCCAACCCCCGCCTTAGCAGAACAGCCACCCCCTTCGAATAGTTAGAAAAAATGGAGGAGTAGACCGACCCCCATCTCCCGTGTTTAAGTCTAGGGGATGATGGAGTACTGAGGTGTGTCTCCTGTAGCATGCAAATGTCCACTTGATGTCGGGCCAAATAGGAATGCACCAACCTAGCCTTTCTACCGTCATTTAACCCCCGGATATTCCAGGTGAGAAAATTTAAGGCAGTCATAATGGATACATGTCTCTGCAGTGTGCCTGGGCGAGTGAAGTGCGGCATAGGAACAAATACAAGTGTACCAAGCAATTTTCTCGTACAGTGTAAGGCATATCTGCGGCAAACAAAAAAACAAAACCCGCCTCCCACACCAACCCCCCAATCAGGTTGTAGAGTACCCATCCCCAACAAAAAGGAACATTCAATAACTTGTGGGAACTCTCCCATGGGGGCGTGGTGTTACCGGCACACTCCCCCAATTTCTCAGGGTGGCCGAGAAATAGATGCGGTGTGCTACCCCCTGGCACCTTACAGTTTCATAAACTTATCTCCAACCCTCTCGAACCTCTATGTAAAATTGCAACCCCTTCTGACAGTACATCCCCAGTGATGATTATCTGGCTCTGATGTCCCTCGTGATGTACCTAGATGTGCATATGCTGCTCCGACCCCCTACAAAGCTAGGCAACCTTCTAGTATACTATTTGTACCCGTAGTTCCAGCATACCACCTCTAAACCAGCATAAAGCCCCCAAACCATAGTTACATAGTCTATCGGAGGGATGATCCGGAGCCCCTCAGAGTCCAAAGCCCATTCAGTCATTGTCGCTAAGATTCGTCTGATCTGCGGCTGGCTCTTTGAGGCGTTGTCTGGCCTCCTTCCCCCCTACATGCTTGGCGAACTTGAGGGCAGATTTGGCATCCGTGAAGAAGTGAACCGTTCCGCAAAGTTGACCCGGAGTTTTTCCAGGTACAAAAGTGCGTATGGGATCTGGGCTTGTAGTAGTATCCTCTTGGCCTGCAGGAACTCCCTCCTCGCCGCCTTTACCGCTGGGGTAAAATCTGGATAAAATGAGATAGTGTTGCCTCCATATGTGCTCGTACCCTTGCCTCGGGCCTGCCTGAGCACAGTATCACGGTCCGGATAATTAAGGATCTTGGCCAGTATTGGTCTGGGAGTGGCTCCTACCGGTGGTTTGGGGCCCAATGCCCTGTGTGCCCTCTCCACTGCAAAGACCGTAGAGAGGTGGGGATCAAATAGTTCACGGAGCATATCCGAAACATACGTCTCCATCTTCGTAATGGCCGTTGTCTCCGGTACTCCCGTAATGCGGAGATTGTTGCGGCGTGAACGGGCCTCCAAATCCTCGTTCTTCGCTCTGATGACCCCAAGGACCTTATCCATTTGGAGGAGCTGTTCCTTCGTTTCTACTTGGAAGTCATGAAAGTCCGAGGCCCGGTTTTCCAAAACATCCAGTCTGGTTTCATGTGTTCCCACTTGTGTCTTAACCGCATCTAGTTGAGAGGTTAGCGTGTCCAATTTGGTATCGATATTTTGGAGACTGGACCTCATTTCCAGCATTAGGGATCTCAGATCTTCCCCCTGGTCCTCTACCTGTTGGTCTGGATTTCGCTCCGCTCCCGCTTCCAGCTCATGCTCTGTGTTCCTTGTGTTTCTCCGTTGGTCAAAGGAGATCTTCGGCTGCTTGGCGTCTTGTTTGCCCATATTGCAACCGAATAAGCGGGCTCACCCCACGTGAATCACCGGTTCTTTGTGCTCTTTACCAATGAAGTCCGTGCCCTCCTTTCTACCAGCAATCTAACCGGTATCAGGGTGT
Source organism: Calotriton arnoldi (assembly GCA_963921515.1). Taxonomy (NCBI): domain Eukaryota; kingdom Metazoa; phylum Chordata; class Amphibia; order Caudata; family Salamandridae; genus Calotriton; species Calotriton arnoldi. The sequence goes on from CAWUFW010000161.1 coordinate 790,672, forward strand.
TCGCTGTCTGGATCCCAGTAGTGAGTGGGCCCCCCAGCAGGTTCCACATGCAGCAGCCGACCTCCACGTCTGTGGGTCTCACCCTGCAGGTCACAGATTTCTCCCTTGTATATCAGAAGTTACTGCGCCCGTCTTAGTGTCATACCTCTTCGTAGGTCTCGCAACTCCCTCGTATGTTAGGGCGTGATATGTGTCGGTTCGTCCTGGTTCGCAGGTCCCAAATCTTTCCTTCTAGCCGGGTCGCTGTTACTCCTCTTTCACGCAGGGGCCTGTCCGTGGTTATAGGCCTTGCATACCTGGTCCAAGGGCGGGCCAGAGCAGTCCCTCTCAGTGCCTCGCCCAATCGCCAATTCTCTTCTTACCGGCGAGCCAGCCCCGGGTTCTTCAAGTTTTCTTCCACCTGCACGGCCTCCCAGGGCCTACCAGGTCTTTGCGCCCCTTCTTCTCACGGGTCCTGTGCTCAGGATCAATACATCCGCCGTACTGCGCCACTCTTTTGACCGCCTGGACTCGCACCTCTTATCCGGTATCTTCCGGGGCCCCCCACCTCTCTGGCCGATGTGCGCCACACTTTCTCCTTCGGATGTGAGCGCGACTCACCACAGCGGCGGCGCCGCAGGCTCGATCTCCGCCGCGGCCCGCTTCCCCATCACAGCGGCGACAGGTGTCTCCCGGCCTCTACAGTCCGGGCCACACTTCTAGGGCTCAGAGTTCTGGTTACTGGGCCACGGGTGTCACGTACCTTCCGCTTCTCAGCATGTATTTGTCCAGGGCCCCCACCGCACAGGCCAAGTTCTCGCCGCTCAGGCACCTCCAGCTGTGTGCGTAACCTTCCGCTTCAGCGGTAACCAGGGCCAATGTTCGACCGCAGTCCCCTTCCTCGACCCAGCAGCGGCAGTTGGCCTCCGGTCTCCACAGATCGGGTCACGTCACCACGTTTCCCGGACTCCGATCCTGCTTAGTTTTAAACGAAGGGCACCACACACTGTCCGCACGCCCCTCCTAGCTTATATGTGTCGGGGCCCCCACCTTCTGATCTATGTGCGCTGCACAGGCTCCTCCGTCCGTGAACGCGGCCCACCGTAGCAGCCGCGCCGCGGGCTTGATTTTCGCCGCGATCCGCTTCCTTATCGCAGCAGCAGCAGGGGCGCCCCGGACCTCACCGGCCAAGCCACATCGCCTCGCTTTTCGGGCACTTAGGTCTTTGAGTTTCGGATGGTGGGTTCTTCACACCGTCCGCTCCTGTATATTATAAAGGTGCACCGTTTGCGCACACCCTTTGTGTGAATATTTGTCGGATAATTTTCTCGGCCGGCGGAGCTCGCCTACTCAGCGGCCATTTCGCAGCTCGGCAAGCCACGCCCCCCAAAGTAGACAGGGTTTAGCGTCAGAAAGCTGTGCCCTTTTGAAATAGGTGCAACGAAGGAGAAATGCTTCCATTTCTCCTTCCTTTTCTGACATTGTAGTGTGCTGCACTTTACAGCACACATACAAAGAGGGAAAAGGGTTAACGTTAGTCTAAGCATAGTATTTTGTACTGGAAGGCTATACTACCAGTACAAAACCTATGCTAGACTCTCTGAGACACCCTTGCACTATGGCGCAAAGGTGTCTTCGTGGTGCACAGCAGCTGATTTTAGCGCCGACGCTAGGGAAAGGGGAGGAGAGTGCCATATTTCTGTAAACATGGCACTCTCCTTTTCATGCAGCGTAGCATTTGAGGCTGCTGCACTGTGCAAGTAAGTGATAATTCTGGCACTAAGTGATTTGCCCAAAATCACAGTATATTGAGCCGACGTCGAGCCTCGAACCTGGTATCCCATTCCACAGTCAGCAACTCTGGCCCTAACGCCTCATCCTGAGTAAAGCAATGGAGGGAGGCAGGTAGAATCCACATGAAAGCTCGGCTCGTTGTGGGCTCGAGGTTCCTGCAGGACCTCGATCTAAGTGAGCCAGAGCCAGCCTTCAGGCTCCTGGTTCGAGCTTTTATTGGTCACCCACCTCTTCCACCGTCCAGACTGCTGTCTAAGAGGAACCAATAAAATGGGACAAAAGACATATTCCTACGTTCCTGAAGGTTACCTCCGTGAGATCATCATTTTATGTGCGTCATTGTGCTTTAATTCGTTTGCTCTAAGTGGCGTCATACTGAAGTTGCTTACAAATGTGTTATGTCATTTCAAAATGGAGACCTTAAGCATTTCTTCCTAAGTGTCTTCGTTACAAACTCGCTGCCTCAACTTGCCTCACCCATAACGACCTGATACAAGTTCCAAGGAGACCACGCCCACTCTGTCCTTAAATTCCCCCCGCCAGTGTAATCATGCAAGAATCCTCCTTTTACAATCCACATTCTTTCCCTTGTTTGCCCCCTCAGAAGCAGTGATGTCGTTCATCGCCGCTCGAGGTAGATTGCCACGTGCCTCATTGAAATACAAACAGCTTTGAGCTCCAAACGTGGCGCTCGCTAAACATTTGCAGTCTTCACGTTCTGTTCCTTCCATTTCATCAGTGTCATCGACAGTGTTGGGATCTCGCATGCTGTGAGGGGAATTTAAAATATGTTTCAAGCCACAAATGCGACGCTCTGGAAAATGGGCACCATATGATTAGCATATTGCAGCTAAGAAGGGGTGTATCAAGGGCAGGATTTGGGGGGGAGAACAGATGAATCGGCTGTCGCGTCTTGCACTGCTGCAGCTCTGCTGAGGAAAGCACGACTGCGCCCGGTGAATTATTAGACAACAGGCATCGCGAGGTAGAAAGAGTGTGTGCGCGCGCACGTGTTGTGTGTGTGAGTGCGCGTCTATTTGTGAACGTCTTGTAAGACTTTGTGCTTGTGTTCGCTTCTGTAAAGGCGTTTATTGAGTGTGTGTGTGTATGTACGTGCATGTGGTGGCAGTAGGGGTAGTTTGCAAAAATATGAAACTTTTGTGAAACATCTCTTTGCTATTTTTTATAATGTCTCATTTTTTCTTACATCTTCCTGGACTGCAGGCGGTTTCGTCTGTACAAATAAGTTATGTAAGAGTTCCCACCCATGCGGTCATTGGTTCATTCACTCATGCATTTGTTCAAGTGCCCTTCCATGTGGTTTTCCCCTCGAGTATTTTCCCTTTTCTTAGTGCTGTCCCTTTCTACCACTGCCTCTGTCGCTCTCTATTACCACCGCTGTCGCTTCATACACCCACCTCCATCGTTCTCTACCATTACCAATGTCACTTATGATCAACATCTCCACCGCTCTCTATCACTACCGCTATCTCTTTCGACAGCAGCTTCAAACACTCTCTGCCACCACCGCTGTCACTTCCTACCACCACCTTAGACGCTCTCTCTACCACCATTGCTGGCGCTGCTACTGTCACTGCCATTGCACTGAATCATATCTCCTGGTACTATTTACCACCAATGACTTTGCTCTCTACTGCCACTGCCATGAGACTCCACCAACACCACAGTGGGTCTCTATCACCTTGCTGTCACTTGCTACCACCTCTGCCATGGCTCTCTAAAGCCTACACCACCATTTTGTACCACCACTCGCCTCGCTCTTCTACCCCTGTGATTCCTTTCTCACCCCCACTGTCACTCGCACTACCACTGCTGCCATGAATCTAACCAAGGCACAAGTCCTAAAAAAAGAAGTGCGGGGTCTAACCTAGTTAGGCAGTATGCAAGTGACATCACGGCGTGCACAACATCACAGCGCGTGACATCACGGCGCACGACATCACGGCGCATGACATCACACCTGGCATCACAGGAATTGACATCATAGAAAGTGGCATCACAAGCCACGACTTTACAGGAAGTGGCATCACAAAAAATGACATCATATCTAAAGCCCTCACATATATGTTTAGCAGGTCTATCATGTGTACGTTTGAGCGCATTGCGAGGATAATAGCACGGTGAGCTATGAAGATGATATGTGACTTCTACACCTTGCAATCCCCCAGTTTTATGTAACACATCCTGTACATTCATTTAAAACATATAATTTATTGTACATGTAATATGCATGTGTTGATGTAAAGTGCTCTGACACCCTGCATTGGGATGAGGAGGGCTATACAAGAAAAAATAGTGGTACTTAAATTATTTCAACGCCTCCTCAGGGGAAGTAAGCTCTAGATAAATGCAATTTGCTTTGTGTAAATACTGGGAAAGACCAACACATCTGACATTCTTACAGTGCATGAATATCTCCTGAGCAGGGACTGAACAAAGTGAAAAGCTGCCTCTCTTAAGTATGCGTGAAGTGCTAACAAGGTGTGAGCCTTTGTTTCCCCTCCGCTTCATTTGCATCAGGTGTGAGGCTCCTGACTGCTCCCAGCCAAGAGACTCCGAACAAAAGGAGACCTGATGATCCCTCAAATTCGGCCTTTGTTATGGGCCCAGCAGGAGTCTGAAACGAGAAAGCCCTGTCCCCGCCTGCACGTTGTTGCTTGTTGCAGATGGAAAGCAGACAACGTGCGGAAGCTTTTGAAAGTGTCTCGGTGTTTGGAAATTACAACGGGACGAGTTCAGCACATTATTCAGTGGGGCCCAAATTCTTGGCAGGGTGGACGGCGTTCACCCTGTGAAAATAGTGGGTGGATGCCGTCCACCTGCGTGTACCCCCGACTCGTGCCCTGGATCTAACCCACTGCTCTCCACCACCAGGGCAATATTCTCAGTGGTTAATTTGTAAAAAACATAAGTGCCCAGGCTCGCATCAGGAGTCAGCTTTGACTAGCTCATTTCTCATGTGTTAGCGCTGCCTAACACAGAACCGACAAACCCTACAAGTGGGGAGAGGATGTGGTGCAATGGCCAGAGCTGCTGACTTCGGATATGGGGAACCAGGTTCGAGCCTCGGCTTCGGATCAACATCCTGTGATTCTGGGCAAATCACTTAATCTCCGTGTGCCTACCAAAAATGAATGTGTCCTTAACTGGTGCTCAAGCGCCGGTGTTGATGATTAAGTGCCGCTGCTGAGCACTGGAAACCACCGGCTCAAATTAGGCACTTATTCATTCTCTAACCGCGGGGATCTCAGTCTACCACCACTTACACTGCTCTCTTCACCGATATCTCTCACTAGAACCACCGCTGCCCACTTGCCAGGCCTGGCTTTGCATCTCAAATCAGAATCAGTCAACAGCTTTCAGTGCACAATTCCTTTGCTACATCGCAACTACATTGTTTGTGGGCGAGTTGACATTGTGACCTGAAGCAAATCCTTTTGCCACTTGCCTAGTGAAATGTCAACTAAATTGGAATTAGACTTCAAGTTTCTCTTCCTCAATGAAGCCTACATTGTTTGCCCTAGTACAAGTGTCAATCCCTCTGACAGACAACATCCTACTCCCACTTCTGATAAAACCATCTGCCTTCCCACGACCCTCGCTTCTGCCTTTCTAAGACAGAGTGGACCGTGTCTCACTCTAGCTATTATCATGCATTGCAATTCCAATTATTACACAATTTAGTAATATTCAATTCTTGTTTAATGTGTTATGTAATAATCGTACCTCTAACCAGGGAGGTGCGTTGCAGTCATCTTCTATGAAGATCTTGACCTTAAAACAGATTGCGTTGATTCTAACATTTTGTCTGACCATCTAGCATTTTCATGAAAAATGCAATTTCGTTCTTATATATTCCCCTCCTAGTTTACCTACTGACCAATTTGATGCTTTAGCCGAAGCAATTGGTTACTATTGTTTAAGCGGAAATAACACTGAGGTACTCAGTGATCTAAATTTGTGGTTAGAGGCCCCCAATGGAATAGCTTTTCCAATTGAAGAGGTTTTAATACTTTTCAACCTAAAGCTAATCTCCAAAAATCCTACTAACATAAATGGTAGTCTCTTAGATCCTATTTTTACTAGTTATGATAATCTTCACCTCGGTACCGTGCTACCACTTGCAAGGACGGATCACTTTTTGATAACATTGAGCTTAATTTTCTCCCATGAGAATTTTATGCCCGCCTCTAATGTCCCAGAATTAAAAAGAAACTGGAACACTACCTCAGCAGCAGCTGTCTTACCTCACTCTAGTCACCAACCCAATCACGTCAATCTCAATAAGGAAACAAGACATGACTTTGTTTCCCTTTTAGTTTAATGAGCACTTCACATAAACCTAGAAAAAATCCATGCTTCTCCCACAAATTAACCAAATTGAAGCTTGAAACTTGGAAAGAGGAAGGAAACTGGAAGAAAACCTATGAGAATAAACTGAGAGATAGCTATCAACAGCCAAGGAGTATAAACAGGGGAAGAAATCATTATACTATGATTCCCGCATAGATCAAGCTCCTAGCCTGGCTAAAGAACTCTTCCTTATAATCAAGGAGCTTAAATTCCCCAGTTATGTCTAAAATAATTCTCTTTCTGCCACACTTTGTAACAAACATGTGTCTTTTCAGTACAAATGTAAGAGTTCATATCATAGGAAAAGAAAAGAGAAAAAGGAAAAGATAAAAACTATACACAAAAAACTGGAGCCATAGATTTAAGAATATATAGGATTATAAGAACACAACATTATTATGGGGAATCACAATGTATTCTATCAATCTTTTATCATTCTATGCCAGACTGCCTTATATTTCAACAGTGAGCTTATGCCTCTAGTTGTAGCCAAGACCTTTTCCCTCTCAAAAATCTCAACAACGATAGCCCACCATTCCGCAACGTTGCTGGACCTTGGAGAAATCCAAGCCCTTGTGATAGCTAATCTGGCAGTAACTAAGACGATAGAAAACAGGGCTCGTCGTGCATAGCTCGTCGTGCATAGCTTTATCCCAGCCTTATATCCCAGCATCACCTGCTGTGTGGTAAAGACAAGGTCCAAGCCAAGGCAGGCTTTACAAGCATGTCTGACTCCCTGTCAGAATGTCAGTAGCAATGGACATGTGACAAGTATATGTACGATATTTGCAGCATATGTTAAGCATTTTGGGCAATTCACCTTATTGCTCAGATATCGTCCTCCTTGTCCTCCCAGCTAACAATCGTTTCCGGGGTGTAATACAACATACATATTGTCCTAAATTGCTGTAGCTTTAAGTTGGTTGAACACACAGCCTTTTTAATATTATAAAAGCATCATTTACCACTGTAGGGGCGACATCAGTCTCCAAGACATTACTCCATTTTGAAGCTAACTGTAATCATGGATCGGATCTATCCTGGCAAAGATATTTGTATGCTATACGGATTACATGTCTCCGAGGGATATCCAGTAAAGATGTCAGAAAATCATATGTCTCTACAGGTTTAAGACCCTGTGTTCTGAAGTCTCTGAGTTGTAAATAATTATAATAATATTGACGTGGGATTGAAAATGTATGTTGTAAGCTTTGAAATGTTTGAAAGTCATTGCAATCATAAAGGTCTCCGAGTCTATCGATCCCAAGCTTAGCCTAACCCTTTGAGACACTATAATGGAAAACACCCGGTAACGATGGATTGTCCTAAAGAAGAAATCTGTCATGATATATCGGGAGGGAGTATCTAGCTAGAATTTCCCGCCACAAGGTAACTAAATCCCTGAGAGTCTTAAAACGAACTCTCTTAAAGTAGTTCGGGTCATGAGAACGATAAAGAAATCTACGACAGTCCTGGCCTAAAAGAAGTTGGTGACTGCAGTCTTGACCCTGATTTGAGAGGAGACTATGCAACCGGCCCATAAATGAAGCCCAGTAGTATAGTTTAAAATCAGGGAGCTGAAGGCCTCCTTGACTATATGGGAATTTTAACAGTTTAATTGCCTGACGTGCAAGTTTATACCCCCATATGAAACTACTTATTGCGCCTTCTAATTTGAAAAAAAGGAGTTAGTAACTTTTAAGGGGATTGAGCGGAATAAGTATAAGAATTTTGGGAGAATCATCATCTTTATGATGTTACATCTGCCTATTATGCTTATGTGTAATTTATGCCAGTTTCTTAGCTTTTTGATAACATTTTGAAGCAACATATCATAATTTAAACTACATATGCATTTAGTCTGGGATGAAATACAAATTCCTAAATAAGTGACTTCAGGACATACCCCCATAATAGACCTATCTGGTGTAAAGTTTAAGAGCACCTGTGCCTAGCTAGGATTCAATTTATATCCAGATAAAGAACCAAATATTTCTGCCTCATACATGATTAATTCTAGAGAATTAACCAGGTCTGTTGTAAAGATAGCAATGTCGTCTGCATAAGCGTTAACTTTCAACTAATTAGATCCCGGGCGTAATGGCAAAATGTTATCGTTAGCAAGTAAAACACGTATAAAGGGTTCAATATACAGTGCGAACAATAATGGGGAAAGAGAACACCCCTGACGGGTACCTCTATGTATACGGAAGAGTGTAGACTGAGAGCCTGCATAATTCAGCCTTGCCTGTGGCATGCGATATAAAGCCTGTATCCATATAAGGAACCGGCCCGTCATTCCAAATGAAATAAGGGTAGACCATAAACAGCCCCATGCCACACAGTCAAAAGCTTTTTCCTCATCTAAGAGTTTCATGCCCAAGTTACTAGCAGATTGTTTTGCATAATCAAAAGCCATTATGGCTGTATTAATGTGAGTCGAAGTATCTTGACCAATTATAAAACCATGCTGTTGATGAGAGACAAGTCCTGGAAGCTAAACGATTAGCCAAGACTTTAGCACATATTTTGGCAGCCGCATTATTAAGAGATATCGAGCGATACGAGCCACATTCTTCGGGTGGTTTTCCCTTTTTTAGAAAAAACACAATATTAGTAACATCCTAGGTTGATGGTACGATACCAGTATCGCCTATCTCTTGAATAACCTAGGCAAAAAATGGAGCTATGATATTCCTAAACATTTTATAGAACTCAGTAGGTATCGAGTCATCTCCAGTTGCCTTACCAGCAGGCAGTGAAGACAGAGCAGCCAACATTTCTTCAGGTAAAATCTCTAAGCATAGCTGGGCAGCATCTTCTGCTTGCCAGCATGGAAGCGCAGCCCTCCTTAAATAATTAGAGCGCTCCTCTGCTACTATTGGGTCCGATTGAGCATAGAGGCTCTCGTAAAATGATGCAAATTGTTTAAGTATCATATGAGTTTTCGTATGGAGTGAGTTATCCACTCCTTTGTTAACCTTTATTACATTTTTAGCCTTATTATCAGCCAAGTGGTATGCTAGTATCTTTCCCACATGTTCACCATATTCGTACTGAATAGATCGATGTTTATTATAGGAAGCAGCTACTCTTTCCTTTAGTGTGCCCGCTAGTGTTGCACATGATTCTACAAGATTGATATAGATCTGTATCTGGTTAAAATCATTTTGCCTTACAGCTGTTGCATGACATATTTCTAAATTAGCTAATGCTAAACAGGCAGCCTTAATAGAAACTTCTCTAGTTTTGTTCCCTTGTAATATAAATTGTTGTGTAATGCCCCTTATATATGCCTTCATCGAGTCTCAAACGATACCCAAGGAGGCAGTATTAAGATTAAAATGAATAAATTCTGATAATAGTTTCTCCATATGTAAGTTATATTCGCTATTTGTCAATAGATACCGTAGGAAAGAGAAAGGACGCCTCGTTTTACTTGTCAGCTGTGTTTTAAAGGAAAACAGAATTGGATTGTGATCTGATGTAATTTTTGGGCAAACTTCGATCGTGGCTGACTGAAGTGTGATGTCATTGGCCCAAGCCAGATCTATCTTGAGTACTGCTTGTGTGGGTAAGAGTAGTATGTATACCCTGGGAGATTTGGGTGCAAAGTTCTCCATATATCCTTTAAGTTATGTAAGCGTGCTAATTCAAAAATGGATGCCCGTATTTTTAGCATTCTTATAGTTGTTCGTCGAGTAGTAGAATCCATAGAATGGTTCATGATGCAATTAAAATGACCCATAATTATTAAGACTCCTTGCCATTCCAATATAGTTAGGGGCAGATTTACAAGCCCCTTGCGCCACTTTTGCGCCGCCGTTGCGTCACTTTTGTGACGCAGCGGCGACGCAAACCATGCGCCACGTTGCGCATTATTTATAACGTGACGCATCTAGGGAGATGCGTCACGTTGTAAGCCCTGCGCCACATGAAACCTGCATCAGGTTTCATGTGGGCGTTCCCTCGCAGGGTGGGCGTTCCATCGCAGGAAAGCCTCGTAAAGTGACGCAGTGAAATCTACAAGATTTCACTGCGTCACTCTTCTGACGCTGCTGCGACAAATCCTTACGCCTGCTTCAAGCAGGCGTAAGGAGTGACGCACCACGTTAGGTATGGGCGGCCCCTGTGCATTGCAGGAGCCGCGTCGCGTTTGCGACACGACTCCAGCAATGCGCCGCCCCTACGCCACAGGATGCGACACGCATCAGCCTTTCCTTGCGCCACGGTGCGCCGCATTGTAAATGCGGCGCATCTGTGGTGGCGCAAGGAGAGAATTGCATGTCGCATCTATTCTGGCGCATCCCTGCTGATTTGCAGGGATGCGCCAGAAGTTGTAAATCTGCCCCTGAGTGTTAAGGAATTAAACACCTCAGGGTCATCAACATTAGGCCCATAGTTAGCTACTAAAACATATTTTATGTCGAAGATTTTTAAGTTGGGCAATTACCCATCTCCCCTTATGATCTGCTAAAACCTGGTGAATTTTATTTGTGAACGTTTTATTAGCTAAAATGGCAACTCCTCTAATCGATACACTTTGAGATGTACACACTACTATTTGATATCCTAGCTGTTTAAGCAGTCCCCGGTCCTTATAAGCCAAATGAGTTTCCGTTAAAAATATCAGATGAGGCTTATACATATTTAATTCCTCACGTACCAATTGGCGTTTTTGTCCGGCATTTAATCCAGAAACATTCCAACATAAACATTTAATTAGCCCCATAATATTTGAAAAATGTGCCATACATCATTGATTTACCTATAATACAAGTAACTTCCTTTAAATAACCTTTAAGAGTTCTGCCTACAGATGATGTAGAAAGTCCTACAAACTGATTCTCATCCACAGCATTTTGCGCTTCAGAATTGGTGCCCCCCTTGCTTTTACCCAGCAACCCCCCTCCCACCCACCACACCTCTACCATCACCCACCCCGTGTCTATGAAAAGGAATCACCCCCCTCACTGCTGTCACTGAAAGGACAGTCTTCGAGAGACATCGCACCCAGAGGGCGACCCCGCCACTCAAGTATTTAGTATAAGTAGAAAATAAAAGAAGCTAAAAAACACAAAGATATTATTATGAGAAAGAAAAAGAACCCCCCCCCCAAGGGGGTAGGTATTTGATTATTTAGAGACCCCCTGCCGCCATCTGGCTCGAACCTGCTGGGCATCATGCTCCGTAGATGCCAGCTGTATCTGCCCATCTTTAATGATTTTTAAACGGCCAGGTTCCTGTAGAAAAACCTGTGCCCCTTCAGCTTTCAGTGGGTCAATAAGCTGATGCAGTTTCCATCGTCTGTCCATGGTGTTCTTACAAAAATCAGATCTAACAAAGATGGAGAAGGGGTCCAAACGGAGAAATGGGCCGCGCCTTGATTGAAACCGCCTGCTTCAAAAGGAAGTTGCCAAAGTAGATAAGGATAGGCGTGGGGAATCGTCCTGCGGGTTTATTGGAAATTGATGGTAATCTATGCGCGCCTTTTATTTGGCTGTACCAATCCCAGTCAGCCAGGTCAGGAAAGGCTTCTTGAAGCAACTGTACAACAAATGCTCGAGGATCTGGTCCCTCTTCGCCTTCTGGCACTCCGAAGAGCTTGAGATTATTGCGGCGTTGCCGGTTCTCAAGATCCTCGATTTTCCCCTGTAAAAATTTGAGCTGGTTTTCTTGTGCTTCTGAAATTGTTGCTGATCTGGTAATACATTCTACCGTATCCGCTTCCCGCTGCTGTAGCTCCATAATGTCTGATGCAAGTAAAGCCACTTTACCGTTTACCTCTGCAAGAGACTGTTCGATCAATAAGCTATCAGCCCTAGCCTGTGTATAATATTCCTGTGCTTCTTCTCTTTGGACTTGCAATGCTTGAAGGATCACTGAAACAGAAGATTCGACAGGCCTAGTGCTCAAAGCAATTGGCTCGCTGTTACCCACATTGGTTAAGAAAGTTGGAGAGGCAAGGGGAGAGCGACCAGTCCCATTTGCTAAGTCGTAATTTACGGTGGAATCCATCATAGTAGAAGCAGCTAGTTCCTGACTAGTGCCTTGAGGCACACGTTTTGATTCGGATCCCGTACCGGGACCAGAGCCAGAGAGTCGTGATATCAAGTTTTTGACTTCCCTTTTTGCCGTGACCCACTTGCGAAGAGGACTGCTAACTGAGGCCAGCTTACCGGCAATGATCTTGCTGTCTCGTGAATCGCCTTGCTTGTCAACTCCCTTTTTATAACATCTTGTTGTTTTGGCTTTAGCATTGCCTTTCTTCTGGCTGAGTGATAGGTTGGCTGATTCAGCATGCGATGTCCCGTCGTTTATAGCAAGGTTGTTTAAGTTGGTATTAGCATTATTCGGGCTAGCAGTATCAATAGAGCTGTTACTAGGAGAGTCAGTAATAGTAAATGGGGGGGTAGTTGTATGTTCCTGCTGAGGTACCGAAGTATCGGTGCTGCCAAATCCATCCTTAGAGGCACCCTTCCCAGCCTGCCCACCTCCAACATCAGATTTCACCCTTAACGAGTCTCCCAAAGTAATGCTAGGTTGATGTATTATCTCCCCTTGATGGTTATGTAGGAGAGTTTGGTAAGTTGTTGACTGTTCAGCCACCTGCCTAAAGGGTTGTTCTATCACCTCATCACTCGACTTATTGCCCCCAGCAGCCGCACTCGCAGGCAAACTTGTCAAGTCGTAGAGCTGCCCTTTCCAGGACTCAGAATTGTCATCCTTACCCAGGGGAAATGACTGTAAGGCTCCCAAGTTAGAGGCAGTTTGGGCGTTTAATATCAAAGTTTCCCCAGAACCAGAAAATACAGCCCCTAAAAGACCATCCACCATCATCGCTGTGCCCCCAGGATTAATAACTTCATTCACTTTGCCTGATTGTCATATCTTCATAATTGGGCGGCCAACTCTGGAAGGGGCAGCTCGCGTTATACTGCCCTTCGTAGTAGAGGGGTGTGTGTCATCCTCCGTATTGGAAAAACCAGCAGCCTCAGCCATTGTTGTTGCAGAACGTGATCCAGCACGCCCTCCCCTTTGGAAGGTTGTTTTCGGCAGAGCCATCCCACAAAGTGAACCCAGGGCGGGTGCACGTCCCCAGGAAAACCAGGAGCGCCGAGAGTCAGCCAGACCACGCCGGGTGAAAATCCAAGTTTGCCGCGGCATCTGAGCAATCAGGAGCAGCATCAGGTGAGTCAGTAGCAATGGCCATCAAAGAGTCTTCACATCACTTTTTGTCGCCTCGGTTTCTTTTGGTTTCCCTGGCTTTTCTAGTTTAGTTTAAACATTGCGAGGCAGCAGCAGCTCTGGGTGCGAGCTCTCAGCGGCAGAGTCAATTCGCCATCTTCCCTTTGCCAGCTGTAACAAACATTTGTCACAAATAAAGCCTCCAATATCAGGCACACCATCTCGTCTTATTGTATTCCAGAACCTAATTCTGATATTCTGGCTCTTACCCACTACCATTAGTCCTACTTTAACTGCTTTTGACCCTGTTACCAAGGAAGCCCTGACCAGTGCTTAGTTTGTCCAAAAAAAATAAGTGCCAGGGCTATAGCTAGGAGGCCTCCCCAGCTTGCACCATTCATTGCCACCGCCAGCGGTGCCCATGACATTACGTTCACAACTACTAACCAGCACACTGCTACTAGTCTGACAATTCAGACAATTCCAGGCCCCAAAGTTACAAAAAAATGTCTTGAGCAGCAGGTATTAGTTGTTTTTAATGTGTACTTAATTAAGAAACAATTGCTGTTCTGCTCATCTCCAAATCATTCAAATAGCGCAACCATGTGGCAGCTGTCAAAAGTGCTGGTGCTGACAATTACGTGCCGGTGCGAGCACCGGAAACCACCAGCTCAAATTTGGCACTGGCCCTGACTATTTCAATTAGTCAAAGTCAGCCTTCCCTTCTCAATTTAAGTCCTGAAAGTTGGTTTCAAGTTCTCAATTTCCTCTTAATTGATGAACTAACAAGTCTGTTTACTATTTTGCTAATCCCAGCCTCTGTCCCAAATGATTGCAAAACCGTTACAGTAAAGCCTCTGTTAAAAAACACGAATCTAGACTCCTCTGAGTTGAATAATTTCTGGTCTGCATCTCTTCTCCCTCACTGGGTCAAACTATTAGAAAAAATAGTCGTAAAGCAGCCAAAGCTACACAGAATCGAATGGCATTTTGAACTCTATTCAGGTGGGGTTAATGATGGGTGAAGCACCGAATTGGTGTTTTCTGAGGTTGATGATTTGCAAACACTAGTCAACAGAGAAGAGATCATGCTCTTGGTCCTTTTAGATCTTTTGGTCACATTGGGCACCATCAGCCCTCTATATTAATTTCGAGATTTAAGGCTATTGGCATTTGGACCCAAGCAGGAGCGGCACGTGCAGGTAAGAGTGGTGGGGCGGGAGAGAACTCGACAGACGACGAGGAGGGAACATTAATTATTTATTTTATTTTCCCTGGTCATCGTCTGTCAAGTCCCCCCCACCCCGCCCACCACTCTAACCTGCACGGGCCGCTCCTGAACCCCACTCTGAATTTGTTGACCTCCTATGTAAATGACCGGTACAACGTAGTAGCTCTTACTCCATATACATCAAGTCCCAGAGCTCTCAGTTGTGTTGTCCCTCTGGGCTCTCTATTCTCACCCCGTTATAAAATATTTATACACGCACCCTTGCAAAGCTCTAAACTCGGGGTGTTACAAATTTTTATATCTATGCAGATGACACAAAACTGATCTTTGGGCTAGACTGGTACTGTTTCTGCACTCTGTCCCTAGAATAAGGTAAATACCGTGAAGGCCACTGGGGGTACAGATAAAAATTTAAATTTCATTGGTTAGTCCAGGGCAAATTATCCATAAGAAATATAACCTTGTATAGGATTTTAGGAGGCTAAGAAGTCACTGGAGTTAGCCTAGAGAGACAAGCAAGGAGGATGGTTGCCGGCTTAATTTGCTCGTGGGAGTGGTAGCAGGAGCTGTGACACATTAACAGGGTGCCATGAAGAGGCATTCTTAATAGAGTTTACTTAGAAATGGGATCAAGAAGCTACTGAAAACATAGAAGATCAGATAACAAATGAAGCAAAGCTTGCATCTGAGAAGCCACCTCTTTAAGCTTACGTTCTGCTCACCCCAACATGAAAGGAATTTAGGTAGAGGGAAAACTCAAAGTTTCTGTCTGGAGGGACATACCTTAGCTCCAAACAAATGGAGCTCTGCAGAGTGCATTGAGAGAGCAGGGCCCAGGGTAACCCTCATAGTGACCCAAAGAAGCCCATAAAGGGCCCTGGAGTATAATGTGAGAGTAGTATGTCTGGAAAGCTCCAACAAAGCCCAGCTGATGGCTGGTAGAGCCTCAGTGCCATAGTCAGTTTCTGCTTCCCTTGGCATGAAGGGCCAGATGTGCAACTGTTTTTTAGCGGTCGCAAATGGAAAATCAGGCTGCTTGCGACCGCTAAAAAGCATTGTAGCATGTACAAACCACATTTTGCAAGTCTGTAACCTATTCCCGACTCGCAAAATAGGGTTTGTGAGTTGCTAATAGGAAGCGGCGTGCCAAGGGCGTCCCTTCCTAATAGCGAGTCGCAGGGGGCTGTACGACTGTTTTGCGACCGCAATTTGCGGTCATAAAACAATCGCAGTTACCACCAAGTTCAACTTGGTGGTAACCCATTTGCAAATGGGAAGGGGTCCCTTGGGGACCCCTTCCCCTTTGTGTTTGGCAGTGAAAATATTATTTACGGGCGGGCAGTGGTCCCAAGGACCACTGTCTGACCTTAAAAAATTAAAAGAAAACTTTTCACTTTTTTTCTTTTAAACGCATCCCATTTTCCTTTAAGGAAAAATGGGCTGCATTTGGAAAAAAACGTTGCTTTATTTAAAAAGCAAACACAGACATGGCCAGATGTAAAGAGCTCTTCATGGATATGGTGTATTTACTGACAACCAGTGACAGATTGAGGCATTGTTCTGCCGTTCCCATTCCCTGCCTAAAACCATATTGAATTTTAGAAAGCACATTGTTAGTGGAAGCCCACTCTTCTGACCGTGCCAATAGCAACCTGTCCAGGACTTTTACTATTGCGTCAATTAATGATATTGGCTTGTCGCATACCAGATCATTCCTGTCACCTTTTTCAAAGATGGGGACCACAATAGCCTCTTTCTAGGATGCGGGCAAAGGGCCTACAATGGAGGCTCCAAAAATGTTAGTTAACTATGGTGCCCAAAAACTAAGAATTTCTTTAAAGAGGTCAAGTGGGACTCCATCCGGTCAGGGGGCTTTGAGGCAAATAACCTGAATGGTGGATAACTTCACGTCCTTTATTGAAATTGAGTTGCTAAGCTGCGTAGCCTGGTCCGTATTATGAATCATGTCACTGTCTCTTTCCTCAAGGTTGATCACTTTAATTAAGGGATTAAAAATATGTGTAAAGTGTGCAGCCCATGCAGGCCCTAAAATCAGGGAATCCATTTTTTGTGAAGGAACTTCTGAGAACAATGGGCGAATAACATCCCAGAATGTTTTCATGTCCTTTGAGGTCCCAGCAACCAGTAGGTCAGACCAAGCCTCTTTCCTGAACTCATCTTTCCTCAGCTCGATCACGGCTTTCTAATTCTTCTGGGTCACCTTAGCTAGGTTCTTATTGTGTGGAGTAGTATGCAGGGCTCGTTTTAACTCTTTATGAGCTTTTGTGCAAACATTGTTAAACCAACGCACAGGTCGCACAGTAATTGAGGAACATCTAATCGATAGGGCTGATGAAATGGCTGTGCAAAGTGACTCAAATTCCCTGACTTGGACAGCAGTAAAACCCTCTGGTGTCAGCAGCTATTAATAAGGTCGAGGTTCTCTCTCACAATTTTGGATTCAAGATACTGCTGGTTTATCTGGTTCCATTTCAGCCTAAAGCATTTGCTCGCATTATACTGAATGGGGAGATCTGGAAGTTTCACAGTCCTTATCCTTGGTTTTAAATTAAGGTGCACTACTAGGGGATTGTGACCGCTTGCACAGCTTGGAAAAATTGTGAAATCCAGAACAAGGCTGCTATAATTACTGGATATTAACATGAAGTCAATTGTGCTTGATTTTTCTCTCCCCACAAAGGACGGACAGTATGAAATAGTGCCATTAACACAATCAAACAAAGGGATCAAATCATTAGAAATCACTATACCATTAAGAACATCCCCATAGGCCGTGTGGTTAAAATGATTCGTAGGCAGATCATCCTTATTTTCCACTCTGCATACTAGTGAATGACTAAAATCACACACTGCAGTTAAAATCCCCAAACCACAAGATGCATAGTGACTGTCTTGATAGGTTTACTTTAGTAATTGCCTTATTTAACATATCAGCAACTTGTGGGTTGCGTTGGTCAAAGATATTGTGGTAAAAGTTTACGATTAGGAAGTCCACAGTTCCCAAACCAAAGAGTAGAAGTAATTGATACCAGGGAGAAGAACAGATGGGCTTAACTTTCATCGTGCAACATTTAACAGAGGTAAGCACGGCCAGACCACCATTCGCCCTTCCTGATGTTCCAGGGACTGCTGGAATACAATACGAACAGTAACCATTTAGGTGAAAATCATTCAAAACCCACGTCTACTGAAAGCAAATTAAATCAAAGCCATAAACGAAGCCCACCAAGTCCTCACTTCCTAGCTTAGTACGGATTGGTGCAATACTACAGGACAACATCGTGAAAAGTAGGGCTGGATTTTGAGACATCAGGGCGTCACCCACAGCAGGGTCTGGTGCAGTTAGTTTTACAATAGGGGCTAAGTATAGAGCTTCCCCAGAGCCAACACCAGTTTTTACTGCAGGATAACAAGGACAGGGAGACGAGTAGCTGGAGGATATTGGGAGTCAGTTGTTATCTTCCAAAGAGTTTAGGACGTCAAATTGATTATTCAATGGAAGCTTTGGAGGAAAAGCAGGGGCCATTGGTGCCTCTAGATTCTTGAAGAGCGCAGGCGTTTTGCCCTGACTGATTAAAGATGGAGTATAAAAGAAACCCAAAGGTAGCGCTCTGGTTTGATGTGGCAAGTTATTGAGGTGTTGAAGTTCCAACAGAAGGTGTCTTATCCTCACAGGTGATCTAAAATTAACAACCAAATTATCGCTACCAGATGAGCTATTACGAAAACCCACCAATGATACTCTTCTAGATGTTATAATGATTTATGAGTGGTCTGCGACGTACCCTGCATTTATACCAAACCATTGCAAAGTCTTGTACCTTAAGTCTTCCTCTGTTTCTCTCAAGCCCTTTTTCAATGCCGCAACATGGTCCAAGATGATGACATGGGGGTAGCTTGAGGAGGAAGATGTAGATGGGATTGTTGGAAAAAATGCACTGAGTTGTCACCCAAAGGACCAGGATTTGGAAGTGACTGGCTATTTTCAGTACTACCCGAAGAGACAGAGATAGGGTGTTTTTCACCCACCTCCCTCAACTGTGATACAGTATGATTGGGTTGGGTAGACAAAGGCTCAGATGCAGAAGTTCCAGATACATCAGGCAGAAAAGAAGCCTAGGGTGAAGAGTTAGTTCTTGGCCGTATCTCCCCCACTCACTGGCAGGTAAGTTCTTGTGTAAAGCCTCAAGCTTTTCCAAACCCTCTTCCAACTTTACCATCAAATCAGTTTTCGGAGCAGATACTAGTGTCTCCAGTCTATGGAATAATTCCGTATTACATTTTTTAAATAAAGCATCCAATTGATCGCCAAAACCACGTGGCGGATCAATTTGTCGTTGTGAATCAATGGACCCCCTCAGAATTCACAGGCTGTTGGCGAGATTTCCTTTTTGTTGGCAAATTTATCCCAGGTTGCTTATTACTGTTGCTCCTTTTTGGCGGGGTGAACCAAAATGCATTAAGAGATCATTAGGAGTGGAGGTGGAAGATGAATCCACCCTAACAACCAGGATAACCAGGGTGCCTGTGTCAGTACCCATGTTGCGACTCACCACATGGACATTGTTGCTATTTACCATGTGTAAAGCCACAGACTCACCCAATAAGACTGGTGCAGTTTCTCCCCCCCCCCCACGAAGGGGGTAAGTCTGTTCGTAAGAGCGTGTTGTCACAACAAGTTGGCTGAACCGTTGACTCTTGAATATTTAGAAGGTACAGTGAGCTTTGCCTCATGACATTTATTCTTTCCTCTACCCGGCCTATCTCACTGGTTAAGGCACCCATCACTGTTGTCAGATAATTAGTAATTGGAGGGGTATTAGAAGAACAAGTTGTCGCAGACTTGGCACGGACAGAGTATTGTATCTTATGTTTGCCCATGTTCACTATCAACCTAAGATGTGTAACAAAGGAAGATCTTCTCACCAGTTTGATGGGATGTGCAATCCAGATAGCTATGAGACCTCCAGAAGATCTCCAAAAGCCGAGATGGAAAAGATGTGGCCCAGCCTCATCCAGACGCGGACAGGCGCAGAAGGGCCAGCCCTTGGCTTCGCCCTGGTACGTCCCAGGCATGCTCACGTGCATCCCGCACTGTGGGAGTCCCTTGGTGCTTTTGAAGCGTCAGTGCCTGGCTCCTCCTCCGCTGTCAGAGTGAACGCTGGGGGACCGAGTACCACCCCAGCAGGGCTGCAAACAAGGAAAGCCACCAGGCAGGCAGGTGAGCGTTGTGGGCCTCGGACGGCCCGGTGTGAGAGTCATAGAGGGACTCTAAGGAAAAAAGTAGAGGATATTTCATGAAAACACTAATGGGAGTGTCCAAGACAAACTTTGGACGGGCCTATTTTTTATGTGCGAAGTTCTCCACCCCGACTGCAGAATCTCCGCAGTTGTAGAGTTAATATTAAATCATAGTTTGTGAATACCTAATAAGAGTAAACTTACACAAACTGTAAGATTACCTTTGTGCATCAGGCCCCGTGTTGTGTATTGAAGTAAAGTACTTTTTCTTTTAAATAGAAGCATTTGCTGGACAATGATTTCATGACTCTGGTCATTACGTGTGATCCAGCGCTTACAATAAAAATAATTTCTCCTATTATGCTTTTGGTCATCCAGGTGCAATTATTTCTCTAACACACACACTATATCCATATGACGGTGGGGCCCATAACACCGCATATACATTCACTTACTCATTTGTTCCCTGGATTTCCTCCGTCATGAAACCTAGGAGAAAAACGATTCGCTGGAAGGAGACGGGATACCTCTTTTATAATGACACAATAATTCTCATTTGCTTTTAAGGTATTCCGCTCATTGGTCGATGGACCAACTAGTAGGAATCAGTTGATGGTGATTAAGACCAGCTCAATCACAATGAACTCTTTACCATTTCATTATTAGTCATTATACTAAAGAAAATCACTGAGTCATTTGTTTAAAGAATAATAAAGTTTATATAAAGTTTTGAATGCAGGAAATTTGAGATTAATCTTATTATTCAGATCATTGCATTTATCATCAATATAAGAATAGTTGAAATTGCATGGCACTTTTATTAGACGGAAAATGAGGTTATCATACTAAGAACTCTATAGATCAACCTATCTATCTCTCTGGGAAATCCTAATAATTCTAATAAAAATCTATCAAATAAGAGTTCTCCTAAAGCAGCATCTTATACTCAACTGGAAAAGGAAAATAACAGCAGCAGCATCAGCTCGTCAGCATCAGCAACTGCAAACTCTCCCATCTACAGCATCTAACTTCTTCAGCATCTCCCGCAGCATCCCGCAGCATCTACTCCAGCATTCTAACCCCTCCCACCAAGAGTAGGTCTTCTTATACCCTAATTCTAGCTTACAGCATAAAATGTTTCTTCTTACATGGCGCGATTCATTCTCATTGGTCAAAAACTCAGGTCCCTATACATTTTAATCAAACTTCCTGGTCTTAACCAGTTCGCGTGGAATGTCCGTGCAAGCATCGTTTCCCACAGTTCATGCACTTGCTCATCCGTTTCGATCAGTCCAAATTGTATCTTTTTCTGCTACATTTTGTATAACACAGTTCCTTCTATTGATTCAACCAGGCTTCTCACGCTTCTTGCTGATCATCTTGGCACACATCTGCTCAGAAGGGTCACAGCAGCCTTGACCATACTTTCATCTTAGCCTCTCGGCATCAGCACGTGATCATCCCTTTTCCACAGCCTCTCTCCTCTATCACATGGTCGCATCCGCTCATGCGCACTCTAGTAACTCGCGGCCATTTTATATTGCTGCTCGGCAGGCCTAAGCGCACTATTTTTAAAGAAAACAAAATGTTATTAAAACAAAGAAATATAAACCCTTTCGTTTCCCTCCCGTCTTTCTACGTACCCCAATTAGGTATTACCTAGCAGAAGCAACATATAAAGCTATCCCTTACTTACCATCACTTTATTTTGCAACCACACGTTTTATTCAAAAGCACAAATCATGCATTTTATTATTATTTTAGTACGCAAAATATTATGTTATGTTAGAAACGTAAACAATTATTAGTCCATTACTTTGCACACTGAATTGCGTGTTACCATTAACCCTTTACATACATTGTTGGTTATTTACTTGAACGAACATGTTTATTAATATTGTACGAAAATATTAGGAGGTTAAAATTTTTATATTTACCCTGCTCCATCAACTCCCCCCTTTGGTGATTTTTAATATCACCACAAAAACCCAAGTTATACAATTTTCTCAGACAGCATATATCTTTTATCCATTTGCTTTTGTTAGTTTATACTTCTGTATCCCTTTCAACTTGTTTCTTCGTTTTCTTGTACATGTTCTCTTTTATTTCTTCTAACTCTATTTCACCTATTTCTCTCTCTCTTTCCTTGTTTATCATGTTTTCTTTTTCTATCTTATTCTGCTTTCTTCTTCTCTTTATACATGTTACTGCAAGCTTCAGTACTAATATTATTATTATTATCATGGTTGCTATTATTATAACTTTCCCTATTATTAATCCACTCATTCTTGTTAACCAATTTGTTACAGAAGAAAACCCTTTACCAAGTTTTCCCCACACACTTTCAACCTCCAGTGGAACAAGTTCTTTGTGCAAATTTGTAATATTTGTTATATACTTCTGTATATTTTCGCTTTTATCTGGAATGTAAGTGCAACAATGTTGGACTTTCAGCATTCCACAGACTCCGCCCTCTTTTGCCAAAAGAATGTCAAGGGCAAGACGATTTTGCATCACCATAGCTCTCATGGCAACCATCTCGGTATTTACCATTAAGAACCCTCCAGCAGTATCTGTAGATAAACGATCTACCACTGTGGATAATTTCCGAATTCTAAATGCATTCAAAGATATTCCCACTGCTGGTATCAATGCACCAAAAATATCACCTACTATTTCTGAAAAACTTTCCCTTTTTCTACGTGTAAAGGTATTTATCATTTTGTGTGTTCCTTTTTCTTTTCTATCTACATGAAAAATCTTTGGAAAGACCAGGCCTAAGTAACATGACCCATACCAATGGTCCGGCAACCTATAATAAGCCCTATTCCCACAAACGTAATAAATCCCTGGAAATATTGGATCTTTTCCCCCTTTGAATCCCCATCCACCTAAAATTTTGTAATTGTCATGGCAATTGCTGGAACCCACAAAATAATTGTCATATCTTGTCTTATTTCTTCTAATGCACAACCTTCCCTGTTGGGGCCAATCCAGAGTCATAGCTGCATTTGTCTTTTTCTTATCATGATGGTCTTCCTCAAACGCCCAAAGAGGTGTTTTTGTCTCTTCTATCACTTTTCTTTCAAATTTCACTCTTCTCTCTTCAACCATTTCTAGAAAAACCTTTTCTTCCTTCTTTAACTCACAGGTAAGGTTGTACCTAAATATATTATCTGATGTTAAAATCTTATCTTCTAAGAAATATTCACCAAACGTCTTTCCCTCTTTTATTTTGTTAAGCTCGGGAACTACAGAAACCTTTGCAAAAATCTTATCTATATCAGTGTAATAATATTCTAATCTACCTGTTTTATAAAATAAGCTTGCTAAAACACTACATGTTATTCCATATGTCAAAGGGAGGTGATGATAAGTCACACCCTCTGCTACAGATGCAGGCAACTGCATACAAACATAGCAATCTCTTACATCCATTGTTTCTACGTACTCATACAGTAATTTAGTAAAAACATTTTTTGAAAAATCTGTTATTGATTTATCCTTATGTAATTCTGCACTACTTTTTAAAATAACTGGCTCTTGAGTGTTAGCTCCTTTTTCTTTCTCAGTGTTATTAGACTTTTCCACTACAGCTAAACTAATTGGAATAGTTATTGCTAAAACCACCCATACTGTTATTAATAAACCTGTACAAAAACAGCACATCTTGCACCATCTACTTAAAAACTCACATCTACACTTTCTATCTCTAGTATTCTCCATTTTGTCTTTTAACCTTATTTACTTGTTTTCTAGAAAATTGTGTCACTACACCTCAGAAATGACTTGCTTGCCACTCTGTACTTCCAATATTTTGTCTTTGCTTGGTACTTTCTTTAATTCTTTCTCAAATTCTTTCTTTGTCACATCCGGTAAATTCGTCAGTTCAGTGTTTTGTCAAATCCGGTAAACTATCTAAACTTCTTCAGTTTTGTTGCTTCAGGTTTGTTGCACTTCACTTTCTCCCATCAGGTTTCTTTGTTCTGGGTTTTCGTGAGTGTTCAATTCTTCTTTGTGACTAGTCAAAGCACGATACAACCATTCAGGCGATCTGTACTTTTGATTTACTTTCTTTATTCTTTTCGTTTTCTGCAAGTGTTTTCCACCTTGTTTTCCTTGCTCTTTTTGACTTGTTATTTCATTCACTTGTTCAGCACTTTTCCCATCCAATTTTATTATTCTGTATCTTAATTTTCTTACTTGGTTGGGCCAATTGTCTCCTTTTCTTGGCCTTTTTGCTTCACTTCCTTTTTCCTCTCTTTCGGTTTTCCAATTTCTCTTTCTTGTCTCTATTTTTTCATTTCTTTCTTCTCCACTTTCTTCTGATTCTGTTTCAATCTTTTCGTTATTTCCTCTTATTTTGAAGCTTATGATTTCGCTTTCATCTACTTGTGGTCCTTTTCTTATTTTCCTTCGTTCACCTATTTCTGTCCCTCCTCGAGGTTCTTCCGATTTTGTGTCAGTTTCTCTATCTGCTTCTAAATTTCCCTGTTCTTGTGTTTGACTATCTGTCCCTACTGCTCCTCGGGGTTTTTCCGATTTTTCTAACTTTTGGTTTGAAACTCTCCCTTCTTCATCTATTAATATTATCTTCGAAGGAATTTTACCACAACTTGTACTTGGTTGTTCACTGTCACTATCTTCTGGCTCAGTTTCTTCTCTTATGCTTTCAAAATTCCACTTTCTTTTTGTAATTTCTTCTCCTTCTGAATGTTCTGTATCAGATTCTGAACTGGTATCAGATATTTCCAGATGTCGACTTACAGGTCGATCTTCAAATTCTGGAACTTCAGCTATTTCTTCTATTTCCTCTTCTTCTTCTATCGTTTCACTTGTAGTTGGGTCTTCCAGATGTCGACTTACAGGTCGATCTTCAGGTTCTGGCACCCTGTTTGTCTCCTCTTCTCTTTCTGATGCTGAACTGTTATCTGATATTTCCAAATGCCGACTCACATGTCGATCTTTAGGTTCTGGGACTCTGATGGTGTGGCTGGCATGTACCCAGTGTTTCACTCCTGCACACTTGACTGCGGTGGTCGTCACTAGGATCACTTGTCGTGGTTCGTCCCAGCGAGGAACCAAACAGTTTCTTCTCCGGTGGACTTTTATTCGAACCCAATCTCCTGGATTCAAGTCGTGAGCTGGTTTTCTTTCAAGAGTGGTCGCATCCGGTCCAACCTGATGAAACACAGAACGCACCACATCAGCCAATCCTTTGCAATAATCCAGTACTAGATCATCAGTTATAGTCAGTAGCTTGTTGACAGGTACTTGTGCTTGTCTCATTGCTCGTCCCATGATTATCTCATGTGGACTGAGTCCAGTCTTCCTTTCCGGAATACTTCTGATTGTCATCAGAACTAATGGCAGAGCATCTGGCCATTTGAGTCCTGTAGCTTGACACATTTTTCCTAACCTGTTCTTGATCGTTCCATTTACTTGCTCTACTATTCCAGAAGCCTCTGGTCTGTATGCACAATGCAGTTTCTGTTTAATACTAAGTGCTTCACAAATCAGTTTAACTAATTCGTTCTGGAAATGTGTTCCTCTATCTGTTTCAATCGTGACTGGAAAACCATACCTTGGAATGAATTCTCGCAGCAAAAGTTTTGCTACTGTT
This sequence comes from Calotriton arnoldi, assembly GCA_963921515.1. NCBI lineage: Eukaryota > Metazoa > Chordata > Amphibia > Caudata > Salamandridae > Calotriton > Calotriton arnoldi. The sequence goes on from CAWUFW010000161.1 coordinate 816,123, forward strand.
ATACTGTCATTCCTTCTTGTTGGATATGCCTCCACCCAACGGGAAAACAAACAGACGACCACTAGAACATACCTCAATCTGCTGCAAGGTGGCATTTCAATAAAATCCATTTGCATTCTAGTGAAAGGACCCCCTTCTCGTCCTATTCTTCCTAGACTCACTACTGTCTTCCTTCCTGGATTTAACTGTTGACAGATAAGACATCTCTGACAAAGACTCTCAGCTATGGCTCTGAATTTTGGATTGTACCATGTTTGTCTAAAAAGTCTGATCATTGAATCTCTCCCAATATGGGCTTGTCCATGGTACATCCGTGCCATGTCAGAAATCATGCTATCAGGCATAACTGGTCTCTCATCCCTGTAAACCCATACATCAGTTTCTTCATGTTTTCTACATCCTGCTTTTAGCCAAGTATCTTTCTCTTCGTCTTCTGCAGCTTCTTGTAACTGTCTCACCTCATCCCATGTTTCAATAGAGTTAGTAAAAAGCAAAGGACAAGAAATATGCTCTCTTTCACGACATTTATTCAAAGAAACCACATTCTTTGCACAGTACTGTGCCATTTCGTCAGCATATTTGTTGCCAACAGTAATGTAGTCTTCCCCATTTTTATGTGCATTGCACTTCACGACAGCGATCTGTTTAGGCAGCTGTATCGCCTCAAGCAACTTTTTCACAAAATCTCCATTTCTGATGGGCGTCCCTGCAGACGTCAAGAAACCCCTTTGTGACCAAATCTGACCAAAATCATGCACGACCCCAAAGCCGTACTGGCTGTCAGTCATAATCGTAACCCGTACATTTCTTCCCAACTTACATGCTTGAATCAGAGCTACTAATTCTGCAACTTGGGCAGACCGTACACCTTTCAGACAAGATGCTTCCAACACAGTTGCTACTGTGCAAACTGCATATGCTGCACTTAGAACTCCATCACTTGTTCTCAAACATGAGCCATCCACAAACAGAATATAATCTGATTCTTTCAAAGGCTCATCTCGTATATCAGCTCTTGGTTTTGTACAGTATTCGAGCACATTCAGACAATCGTGATCTACTTCATCCATTTCAATCACATTCTCTTCATCTGGCAATGATGTTGAAGGATTCACATTCATACATCTGTCAATGGTCACATTATCTGCACTCAAAATTACCTTTTCATACCTAGTCAGCCGACTATGTGTCATGTATTGGGTTTTCGTTCTTGTCAAAAGAATTTCCACAGAATGGGGAACATACACTCTCAATGGATACCCCATCACTATGCCTTCACTCTGTTCCAGACTCACACAAGTAGCAGCAACTGCTTTCAAACATCCAGGCAATGCTTTCGCTACGGGGTCTAAAACAGCTGAAAAATATGCAATTGGTCTTTTCATAGTTCCATGTCTCTGCACCAAAACTGAAAATGCACATCCATCTCTTTCACTGCAATACAGTTCAAAATCGTTCTCATAGTCAGGCATCTCCAATGCTGGAGCCTCACACAATTTCTTTTTCAGCTCTCTGAATGCTTTCATTTCTTCATCATTCATTTCAAAAGGATCTTTAACATCCTTCTTTGTCAGTTTCTGCAATGGTTTAGCAATTAGTGAAAAACCGCTTATCCATTGTCGACAATATCCAACCATTCCCAAAAACATTCTTACCTCTCTTTGTGTCATTGGAGCTCTCATTCCTTGAATCATTTTTATTCTCTCTGTCGTTACCTTTCGTACTCCTTTCTCAATTTTATGCCCTAAATACTGGACTTCTTGTTGACAAAACTGCAATTTTGAAGGGGACACTTTATGTCCTCTTTTTGCTAAATGATTCAGCAAAGCAATTGTATCATTGACACATGCTTCTTTCGTTTTTGATGCCACCAGTAGGTCATCAATATACTGAAACATTACTGACTTTTCTGGCATTCTTAAATCTTCCAATGATTTCTTTAGGATCTGATTAAAGATTGAGGGACTTTCTGTGTACCCTTGAGGAATTCGGCACCATGCCAAAATACGCTCTCCAAACCTAAACGCAAATATTGGCTGGCTATCTGGATGCAATGGAATAGAGAAAAATGCATGACACAAATCAATTACAGTGTACCATTCTGCTTCACGTGGAATCTGGTATAGAATCACAGCAGGGTTCGGTACTATTGGGCAACAAGGCACAACAATTTTGTTTACCTTTCTTAAATCCTGTACGATTCTATATGTTCCATTTGGCTTTTTCAGTCCCATTATTGGCGAATTACATGGACTGCTCATGATTTCTTTTAGAATCCCTTGTTCAATCATTTTATTTATTACTGGCGTTATTCCTTCAATTATTTCTGGAGTCAATTTATACTGGGGCGTATTTGGGTAACTCGTTCCTTCTTTTACCGTTATTTTAACGGGATCTACTCCTTTCATTAATCCTACATCTTCTCCTGTCAAGTCCCACACTTCTTCTTTCACTGTCCTTTTCAACTCATTTGGGATTTTCTCTGCATCAAATACAGGAAACAAGCCATTTACTTCTGGTTCTAAATTTACCATTGTCATTTTATACAGCACATCCTCATCTGGAGTCTGAAATGCAATTCCGTCTGGAGTACAATAAATTGTGCAATTCATTTTGCACAACAAATCGCGTCCTAAAAGGTTCACGGGACTACAATCACACACCACAAATCGGTGCATTTCACTAAATGGACCAATTCTTACCTTTACTAATCTAGTAAGAGGCGTTTCAATTTGCTGATTGGAAACTCCAACCACTTGTATATGTTCACCTGAGAGAGGAAGATTTGGAATTTCCACTGACCTAACAGTAGAACGGGTAGCTCCAGTGTCAACAAGGAATGTTACATTTGCACCATTCACTTCTCCATCCACAAATGGACCTGACTGATCTACCTCTAGAGTTGCGCCAAGCACGCACTCTTCCCTCTCTTTTAGACACCGTCATGAACTTTCATACGACTCATCTTCATTCTGTCGTAACCAATATTGTGAAATTTCAGCTGCACGTGACAACTGTTTTACCTGTTCTCCTCCGTAGAATCCTGTTTCTGCACTGTATTTCTGTTGGTTAGCACTCTTGGGAAGTGGTGGTTGTGGCACCTGACCTTGTTGAGTAACTACCTCACTCTGCACCTGTGAATTTAATGATTGATTTTCCACATTAGGTTTTGGAGGAAATTTACACTCGTTTCTCCAATGCCCTAGCTTTCCGCAGTTGTGGCATGGCCACTTTTTCTTCGCCTCATCTATGCTCATTTGTCCTTTTCCTTTACCTATATTAGGTCGGGATTTAAACTGTCCTGTTTCACTGCTAGTATTATTCAATTGAGCTTCTTGCTTCTCTGCAACTTTCACCTGTGCCCACATGGCTTTCTCTTTCAATTTACGCTGTTTACTCTCAATTTCATCACTGCAATACTTAGCATATCTCAAAACTTCATCCACTGTGCTATTCTGCCATCCTATCAAATGCTGCTTAATCCTTTCACTTATCTCTGGTGTTAATCCATACACAAACCTATATACAAAGTGACTCATGTCCTTCTCACTTAGCGTCTCATAACCACTATACTGTTTGAAAACCAACAACAATCTCTCATAGTACGCGTGCACTGATTCTTTGCTTTCCTGTGTTGTTCTGTCTATTTTTACCCAATCTGTTTCTTTTGGTGGAATTTTATTCTTCAAAAAGGTAACTACTTGATCATACTTCCTCATCACTTCTGGACCTGGCGCTCCTGTTTTGGCATCCCTTGGATATTCTACAGTTGGCCAATCAATTGTAATCTTACATTCTGTCCATAAATCAGCAGGTACTACTATATCAAACAATCCATCTAGATCTATCCACAGCACTTTTGACACCTTAACAAATCTCTCCACTTGTCTGTACCACTCTACTGGTTTCTCTCTCAATTTTGGGAAGTCATTTGTAAATGACAGTATATCCTGTCTGGTCCACGGAACATGCACATAACTACCACCTGGTGTTTCTCTCATCGGGTATTCCCTAGCAACTGGTTCCCTATCTGTCACTGCAAAAGCCAAAGATGCTTTATCTGTTGTTTTCTCATTCCTCTTTGTCCATCTATTTCTCCATCTATCCACATCACCCCATTTTCTCAATAAAACAATCAGCTCTTTTATCTGGGTCAGTCTTCCTGATGTGTTCAAATTTTCTATGTCTTTCTCACAAAAATCTACTCTGTACGGTTTCTGCAACGTCCTCACTTTCACAAATTCCACTCCTAGTTCACCTGCAATCTCTTCCAATTTGTCATGTAAATTTCTAGCTCTCCAAGTAAGACTCTTGCACAAAAACATAATCTCATCATCCTGATAATTTTTTAGTTTTTCCGTTCCAATTGTTCCTAAAATCAACTCTTCCATGTCTATTTTCAACCTTATTACATCTAATGGTTTTTCTTCTGGTTCTTTTGCTTTTAGCGCTTTCATCCATTCATTTAACTCTTCTGGAGTCGGACCTACAGGCGTACTATTTAATTCTATCCAATCATTGCTTCTTTCTGGTGTTCCTGATGCGGACTCTGTCACCATAGGCATTCTCCTAATCTCACTCTCATTTATCGTCAAATTTGTAGGTGGACTTGGTCTACACGTACTAGCCGAATTGTGTGCACCTTCATTATTCAGTTCCATCCCTTCTCTTTTTCTTTGCAAATGTGAATTCATGGGAATCACCAAAGAATGTTCATTTATTTTCTGATTCTCAAAAATTGGCATTACTGGACCTATCGTTACTGGTACAGTTACAGCTTCCATATTCTTTGTCAATTCTCTTATTTTCTCAGTCAATTCTTTTGTCGTTTTTGCTAGTTCAGTTGCATTGTCACTTTCTGTCTCTTCATTTTGTGAAATTTTAAATGTTTCTTGTGACCTATTTATTTCATTTCTTCGTTCGGGTTTTTTATTCCTCCCAGTTTCCATTTGCGGTGCATTAGGTGTCACCACCACAGAAGTCTGTTGGTATGGAGGTGGGTTTCTGTTTAAAATATCTTCCAGCAATTCGTCATCTGTTTCACTACCACCATACACATACTTTTCTACCACTACATGTTTCTTTTTCTCGGTACACTTTCTCTTTGCTTCTTCCTCAACCGCAAAAGCTGGAAACAAACCTCCTGCCATGTTAGCGTATCTCCAACGCTTTACTCTGTCCTCATGATTTATTCCCCACAACCTTCCGGGTATAAACTCATGATTCTTCAATCCTCTGGATCTCTCTCGCTCATACATCTCATCTTCCCATTCCGCTAAAGCTTCAAACTGTGTCGGTCTAGGTCTAGGTTCTAACATTACCATCTTTTCTCTCAAGTTCCGTAATACAGCTACATTAAATGAACCATTCTCAGGAAAAGCCAATGCTCCATCGTTCTTTGTGTATTTTGTCCAATTTTCTAACCATATGCATGTATGATATCCATATTTCAGCATCATATGTGAAGCTGGTGATTTCGGCGGAGGAATTATTTGTCCCTCTCTAGTCACTACCTTTTTGTCCTTCTTAAAGAAGTTCTTAACTTTTGACATCCAAGACGTTTTCTCTTTTCCATACTCATAGTACGACATGATTCACAACCTTTTTCTCCTTCAACAATCCGCAATTCAACACTGTTCCCTATGCGTTATTTCAACCAATACTAGCGCGACTCACACCAACACTCCAATCACAGCGATTTCTGTCTACGGCGCACTGTCCAATCCCAGCGCGGCTTTTGTCTACGTCACTTTGCTCCTGTTCTCATGTGACTGGCGCACTGTCCAATCCCAGCGCGGCTTTTGTCTACGTCACTTTTACTCTTGACCCCTCCTTTACAAAATTTATCGGCAATTTCTTTTTCAACAATTCTTGTTAGTTACAACATTTTATCCACATTTCCATTGTCTGATTCGCTAAACCGAAAAGATAGCTTTGACCATTCACACAAGAATTCTGTATTTTCCAGTAGGCAGCGCTTACCTCTACCCTACCACAGAACTTTCAGTTTCGTCGATAAAGTAGCACTTCCCTCTACCTTACCCTTCTTTCAAGCAAGCGGTAAACCCGTTTCTCTGGGGATAAAACACATGTGGAGACTATACTGCTCCTGAGAATTAAGGCCAGAGTTTCACAAGAAAACCGATCACTATTTCACTTACACACCTTTTATACGCAAAATGTCCCTAAATAACACAACCTGTGTTATTACCAAAATGAACTCAGACAGTGTAAAATTCCATGCGACTTCTCTTGCCACACGTGTTCCACTTCCTACTTCCCGGAAGCGTGAAAACTTACATATAACATAACGCGACTCAACAAAAAGTGTTAGACATAAACTTATCAATAATCTATAATCAAAAATCAATAATCACCAAACTAATCTATAGTAACCATAACTCTGCTACCAAGAAATCTGATCCAGCGCTTACAATAAAAATAATTTCTCCTATTATGCTTTTGGTCATCCAGGTGCAATTATTTCTCTAACACACACACTATATCCATATGACGGTGGGGCCCATAACACCGCATATACATTCACTTACTCATTTGTTCCCTGGATTTCCTCCGTCATGAAACCTAGGAGAAAAACGATTCGCTGGAAGGAGACGGGATACCTCTTTTATAATGACACAATAATTCTCATTTGCTTTTAAGGTATTCCGCTCATTGGTCGATGGACCAACTAGTAGGAATCAGTTGATGGTGATTAAGACCAGCTCAATCACAATGAACTCTTTACCATTTCATTATTAGTCATTATACTAAAGAAAATCACTGAGTCATTTGTTTAAAGAATAATAAAGTTTATATAAAGTTTTGAATGCAGGAAATTTGAGATTAATCTTATTATTCAGATCATTGCATTTATCATCAATATAAGAATAGTTGAAATTGCATGGCACTTTTATTAGACGGAAAATGAGGTTATCATACTAAGAACTCTATAGATCAACCTATCTATCTCTCTGGGAAATCCTAATAATTCTAATAAAAATCTATCAAATAAGAGTTCTCCTAAAGCAGCATCTTATACTCAACTGGAAAAGGAAAATAACAGCAGCAGCATCAGCTCGTCAGCATCAGCAACCGCAAACTCTCCCATCTACAGCATCTAACTTCTTCAGCATCTCCCGCAGCATCCCGCAGCATCTACTCCAGCATTCTAACCCCTCCCACCAAGAGTAGGTCTTCTTATACCCTAATTCTAGCTTACAGCATAAAATGTTTCTTCTTACATGGCGCGATTCATTCTCATTGGTCAAAAACTCAGGTCCCTATACATTTTAATCAAACTTCCTGGTCTTAACCAGTTCCGTGTGGAATGTCCATGCAAGCATCGTTTCCCACAGTTCATGCACTTGCTCATCCGTTTCGATCAGTCCAAATTGTATCTTTTTCTGCTACATTTTGTATAACACAGTTCCTTCTATTGATTCAACCAGGCTTCTCACGCTTCTTGCTGATCATCTTGGCACACATCTGCTCAGAAGGGTCACAGCAGCCTTGACCATACTTTCATCTTAGCCTCTCGGCATCAGCACGTGATCATCCCTTTTCCACAGCCTCTCTCCTCTATCACATGGTCGCATCCGCTCATGCGCACTCTAGTAACTCGCGGCCATTTTATATTGCTGCTCGGCAGGCCTAAGCGCACTATTTTTAAAGAAAACAAAATGTTATTAAAACAAAGAAATATAAACCCTTTCGTTTCCCTCCCGTCTTTCTACGTACCCCAATTAGGTATTACCTAGCAGAAGCAACATATAAAGCTATCCCTTACTTACCATCACTTTATTTTGCAACCACACGTTTTATTCAAAAGCACAAATCATGCATTTTATTATTATTTTAGTACGCAAAATATTATGTTATGTTAGAAACGTAAACAATTATTAGTCCATTACTTTGCACACTGAATTGCGTGTTACCATTAACCCTTTACATACATTGTTGGTTATTTACTTGAACGAACATGTTTATTAATATTGTACGAAAATATTAGGAGGTTAAAATTTTTATATTTACCCTGCTCCATCAACTCCCCCTTTGGTGATTTTTAATATCACCACAAAAACCCAAGTTATACAATTTTCTCAGACAGCATATATCTTTTATCCATTTGCTTTTGTTAGTTTATACTTCTGTATCCCTTTCAACTTGTTTCTTCGTTTTCTTGTACATGTTCTCTTTTATTTCTTCTAACTCTATTTCACCTATTTCTCTCTCTCTTTCCTTGTTTATCATGTTTTCTTTTTCTATCTTATTCTGCTTTCTTCTTCTCTTTATACATGTTACTGCAAGCTTCAGTACTAATATTATTATTATTATCATGGTTGCTATTATTATAACTTTCCCTATTATTAATCCACTCATTCTTGTTAACCAATTTGTTACAGAAGAAAACCCTTTACCAAGTTTTCCCCACACACTTTCAACCTCCAGTGGAACAAGTTCTTTGTGCAAATTTGTAATATTTGTTATATACTTCTGTATATTTTCGCTTTTATCTGGAATGTAAGTGCAACAATGTTGGACTTTCAGCATTCCACAGACTCCGCCCTCTTTTGCCAAAAGAATGTCAAGGGCAAGACGATTTTGCATCACCATAGCTCTCATGGCAACCATCTCGGTATTTACCATTAAGAACCCTCCAGCAGTATCTGTAGATAAACGATCTACCACTGTGGATAATTTCCGAATTCTAAATGCATTCAAAGATATTCCCACTGCTGGTATCAATGCACCAAAAATATCACCTACTATTTCTGAAAAACTTTCCCTTTTTCTACGTGTAAAGGTATTTATCATTTTGTGTGTTCCTTTTTCTTTTCTATCCACATGAAAAATCTTTGGAAAGACCAGGCCTAAGTAACATGACCCATACCAATGGTCCGGCAACCTATAATAAGCCCTATTCCCACAAACGTAATAAATCCCTGGAAATATTGGATCTTTTCCCCCTTTGAATCCCCATCCACCTAAAATTTTGTAATTGTCATGGCAATTGCTGGAACCCACAAAATAATTGTCATATCTTGTCTTATTTCTTCTAATGCACAACCTTCCCTGTTGGGGCCAATCCAGAGTCATAGCTGCATTTGTCTTTTTCTTATCATGATGGTCTTCCTCAAACGCCCAAAGAGGTGTTTTTGTCTCTTCTATCACTTTTCTTTCAAATTTCACTCTTCTCTCTTCAACCATTTCTAGAAATACCTTTTCTTCCTTCTTTAACTCACAGGTAAGGTTGTACCTAAATATATTATCTGATGTTAAAATCTTATCTTCTAAGAAATATTCACCAAACGTCTTTCCCTCTTTTATTTTGTTAAGCTCGGGAACTACAGAAACTTTTGCAAAAATCTTATCTATATCAGTGTAATAATATTCTAATCTACCTGTTTTATAAAATAAGCTTGCTAAAACACTACATGTTATTCCATATGTCAAAGGGAGGTGATGATAAGTCACACCCTCTGCTACAGATGCAGGCAACTGCATACAAACATAGCAATCTCTTACATCCATTGTTTCTACGTACTCATACAGTAATTTAGTAAAAACATTTTTTGAAAAATCTGTTATTGATTTATCCTTATGTAATTCTGCACTACTTTTTAAAATAACTGGCTCTTGAGTGTTAGCTCCTTTTTCTTTCTCAGTGTTATTAGACTTTTCCACTACAGCTAAACTAATTGGAATAGTTATTGCTAAAACCACCCATACTGTTATTAATAAACCTGTACAAAAACAGCACATCTTGCACCATCTACTTAAAAACTCACATCTACACTTTCTATCTCTAGTATTCTCCATTTTGTCTTTTAACCTTATTTACTTGTTTTCTAGAAAATTGTGTCACTACACCTCAGAAATGACTTGCTTGCCACTCTGTACTTCCAATATTTTGTCTTTGCTTGGTACTTTCTTTTAATTCTTTCTCAGAATTCTTTCTTTGTCACATCCGGTAAATTCGTCAGTTCAGTGTTTTGTCAAATCCGGTAAACTATCTAAACTTCTTCAGTTTTGTTGCTTCAGGTTTGTTGCACTTCACTTTCTCCCATCAGGTTTCTTTGTTCTGGGTTTTCGTGAGTGTTCAATTCTTCTTTGTGACTAGTCAAAGCACGATACAACCATTCAGGCGATCTGTACTTTTGATTTACTTTCTTTATTCTTTTCGTTTTCTGCAAGTGTTTTCCACCTTGTTTTCCTTGCTCTTTTTGACTTGTTATTTCATTCACTTGTTCAGCACTTTTCCCATCCAATTTTATTATTCTGTATCTTAATTTTCTTACTTGGTTGGGCCAATTGTCTCCTTTTCTTGGCCTTTTTGCTTCACTTCCTTTTTCCTCTCTTTCGGTTTTCCAATTTCTCTTTCTTGTCTCTATTTTTTCATTTCTTTCTTCTCCACTTTCTTCTGATTCTGTTTCAATCTTTTCGTTATTTCCTCTTATTTTGAAGCTTATGATTTCGCTTTCATCTACTTGTGGTCCTTTTCTTATTTTCCTTCGTTCACCTATTTCTGTCCCTCCTCGAGGTTCTTCCGATTTTGTGTCAGTTTCTCTATCTGCTTCTAAATTTCCCTGTTCTTGTGTTTGACTATCTGTCCCTACTGCTCCTCGGGGTTTTTCCGATTTTTCTAACTTTTGGTTTGAAACTCTCCCTTCTTCATCTATTAATATTATCTTCGAAGGAATTTTACCACAACTTGTACTTGGTTGTTCACTGTCACTATCTTCTGGCTCAGTTTCTTCTCTTATGCTTTCAAAATTCCACTTTCTTTTTGTAATTTCTTCTCCTTCTGAATGTTCTGTATCAGATTCTGAACTGGTATCAGATATTTCCAGATGTCGACTTACAGGTCGATCTTCAAATTCTGGAACTTCAGCTATTTCTTCTATTTCCTCTTCTTCTTCTATCGTTTCACTTGTAGTTGGGTCTTCCAGATGTCGACTTACAGGTCGATCTTCAGGTTCTGGCACCCTGTTTGTCTCCTCTTCTCTTTCTGATGCTGAACTGTTATCTGATATTTCCAGATGCCGACTCACATGTCGATCTTTAGGTTCTGGAACTCTGATGGTGTGGCTGGCATGTACCCAGTGTTTCACTCCTGCACACTTGACTGCGGTGGTCGTCACTAGGATCACTTGTCGTGGTTCGTCCCAGCGAGGAACCAAACAGTTTCTTCTCCGGTGGACTTTTATTCGAACCCAATCTCCTGGATTCAAGTCGTGAGCTGGTTTTCTTTCAAGAGTGGTCGCATCCGGTCCAACCTGATGAAACACAGAACGCACCACATCAGCCAATCCTTTGCAATAATCCAGTACTAGATCATCAGTTATAGTCAGTAGCTTGTTGACAGGTACTTGTGCTTGTCTCATTGCTCGTCCCATGATTATCTCATGTGGACTGAGTCCAGTCTTCCTTTCCGGAATACTTCTGATTGTCATCAGAACTAATGGCAGAGCATCTGGCCATTTGAGTCCTGTAGCTTGACACATTTTTCCTAACCTGTTCTTGATCGTTCCATTTACTTGCTCTACTATTCCAGAAGCCTCTGGTCTGTATGCACAATGCAGTTTCTGTTTAATACTAAGTGCTTCACAAATCAGTTTAACTAATTCGTTCTGGAAATGTGTTCCTCTATCTGTTTCAATCGTGACTGGAAAACCATACCTTGGAATGAATTCTCGCAGCAAAAGTTTTGCTACTGTTATACTGTCATTCCTTCTTGTTGGATATGCCTCCACCCAACGGGAAAACAAACAGACGACCACTAGAACATACCTCAATCTGCTGCAAGGTGGCATTTCAATAAAATCCATTTGCATTCTAGTGAAAGGACCCCCTTCTCGTCCTATTCTTCCTAGACTCACTACTGTCTTCCTTCCTGGATTTAACTGTTGACAAATAAGACATCTCTGACAAAGACTCTCAGCTATGGCTCTGAATTTTGGATTGTACCATGTTTGTCTAAAAAGTCTGATCATTGAATCTCTCCCAATATGGGCTTGTCCATGGTACATCCGTGCCATGTCAGAAATCATGCTATCAGGCATAACTGGTCTCTCATCCCTGTAAACCCATACATCAGTTTCTTCATGTTTTCTACATCCTGCTTTTAGCCAAGTATCTTTCTCTTCGTCTTCTGCAGCTTCTTGTAACTGTCTCACCTCATCCCATGTTTCAATAGAGTTAGTAAAAAGCAAAGGACAAGAAATATGCTCTCTTTCACGACATTTATTCAAAGAAACCACATTCTTTGCACAGTACTGTGCCATTTCGTCAGCATATTTGTTGCCAACAGTAATGTAGTCTTCCCCATTTTTATGTGCATTGCACTTCACGACAGCGATCTGTTTAGGCAGCTGTATCGCCTCAAGCAACTTTTTCACAAAATCTCCATTTCTGATGGGCGTCCCTGCAGACGTCAAGAAACCCCTTTGTGACCAAATCTGACCAAAATCATGCACGACCCCAAAGCCGTACTGGCTGTCAGTCATAATCGTAACCCGTACATTTCTTCCCAACTTACATGCTTGAATCAGAGCTACTAATTCTGCAACTTGGGCAGACCGTACACCTTTCAGACAAGATGCTTCCAACACAGTTGCTACTGTGCAAACTGCATATGCTGCACTTAGAACTCCATCACTTGTTCTCAAACATGAGCCATCCACAAACAGAATATAATCTGATTCTTTCAAAGGCTCATCTCGTATATCAGCTCTTGGTTTTGTACAGTATTCGAGCACATTCAGACAATCGTGATCTACTTCATCCATTTCAATCACATTCTCTTCATCTGGCAATGATGTTGAAGGATTCACATTCATACATCTGTCAATGGTCACATTATCTGCACTCAAAATTACCTTTTCATACCTAGTCAGCCGACTATGTGTCATGTATTGGGTTTTCGTTCTTGTCAAAAGAATTTCCACAGAATGGGGAACATACACTCTCAATGGATACCCCATCACTATGCCTTCACTCTGTTCCAGACTCACACAAGTAGCAGCAACTGCTTTCAAACATCCAGGCAACGCTTTCGCTACGGGGTCTAAAACAGCTGAAAAATATGCAATTGGTCTTTTCATAGTTCCATGTCTCTGCACCAAAACTGAAAATGCACATCCATCTCTTTCACTGCAATACAGCTCAAAATCTTTCTCATAGTCAGGCATTCCCAATGCTGGAGCCTCACACAATTTCTTTTTCAGCTCTCTGAATGCTTTCATTTCTTCATCATTCATTTCAAAAGGATCTTTAACATCCTTCTTTGTCAGTTTCTGCAATGGTTTAGCAATTAGTGAAAAACCGCTTATCCATTGTCGACAATATCCAACCATTCCCAAAAACATTCTTACCTCTCTTTGTGTCATTGGAGCTCTCATTCCTTGAATCATTTTTATTCTCTCTGTCGTTACCTTTCGTACTCCTTTCTCAATTTTATGCCCTAAATACTGGACTTCTTGTTGACAAAACTGCAATTTTGAAGGGGACACTTTATGTCCTCTTTTTGCTAAATGATTCAGCAAAGCAATTGTATCATTGACACATGCTTCTTTCGTTTTTGATGCCACCAGTAGGTCATCAATATACTGAACCATTACTGACTTTTCTGGCATTCTTAAATCTTCCAATGATTTCTTTAGGATCTGATTAAAGATTGAGGGACTTTCTGTGTACCCTTGAGGAATTCGGCACCATGCCAAAATACGCTCTCCAAACCTAAACGCAAATATTGGCTGGCTATCTGGATGCAATGGAATAGAGAAAAATGCATGACATAAATCAATTACAGTGTACCATTCTGCTTCGCGTGGAATCTGGTATAGAATCACAGCAGGGTTCGGTACTATTGGGCAACAAGGCACAACAATTTTGTTTACCTTTCTTAAATCCTGTACGATTCTATATGTTCCATTTGGCTTTTTCAGTCCCATTATTGGCGAATTACATGGACTGCTCATGATTTCTTTTAGAATCCCTTGTTCAATCATTTTATTTATTACTGGCGTTATTCCTTCAATTATTTCTGGAGTCAATTTATACTGGGGCGTATTTGGGTAACTCGTTCCTTCTTTTACCGTTATTTTAACGGGATCTACTCCTTTCATTAATCCTACATCTTCTCCTGTCAAGTCCCACACTTCTTCTTTCACTGTCCTTTTCAACTCATTTGGGATTTTCTCTGCATCAAATACAGGAAACAAGCCATTTACTTCTGGTTCTAAATTTACCATTGTCATTTTATACAGCACATCCTCATCTGGAGTCTGAAATGCAATTCCGTCTGGAGTACAATAAATTGTGCAATTCATTTTGCACAACAAATCGCGTCCTAAAAGGTTCACGGGACTACAATCACACACCACAAATCGGTGCATTTCACTAAATGGACCAATTCTTACCTTTACTAATCTAGTAAGAGGCGTTTCAATTTGCTGATTGGAAACTCCAACCACTTGTATATGTTCACCTGAGAGAGGAAGATTTGGAATTTCCACTGACCTAACAGTAGAACGGGTAGCTCCAGTGTCAACAAGGAATGTTACATTTGCACCATTCACTTCTCCATCCACAAATGGACCTGACTGATCTACCTCTAGAGTTGCGCCAAGCACGCACTCTTCCCTCTCTTTTAGACACCGTCATGAACTTTCATACGACTCATCTTCATTCTGTCGTAACCAATATTGTGAAATTTCAGCTGCACGTGACAACTGTTTTACCTGTTCTCCTCCGTAGAATCCTGTTTCTGCACTGTATTTCTGTTGGTTAGCACTCTTGGGAAGTGGTGGTTGTGGCACCTGACCTTGTTGAGTAACTACCTCACTCTGCACCTGTGAATTTAATGATTGATTTTCCACATTAGGTTTTGGAGGAAATTTACACTCGTTTCTCCAATGCCCTAGCTTTCCGCAGTTGTGGCATGGCCACTTTTTCTTCGCCTCATCTATGCTCATTTGTCCTTTTCCTTTACCTATATTAGGTCGGGATTTAAACTGTCCTGTTTCACTGCTAGTATTATTCAATTGAGCTTCTTGCTTCTCTGCAACTTTCACCTGTGCCCACATGGCTTTCTCTTTCAATTTACGCTGTTTACTCTCAATTTCATCACTGCAATACTTAGCATATCTCAAAACTTCATCCACTGTGCTATTCTGCCATCCTATCAAGTGCTGCTTAATCCTTTCACTTATCTCTGGTGTTAATCCATACACAAACCTATATACAAAGTGACTCATGTCCTTCTCACTTAGCGTCTCATAACCACTATACTGTTTGAAAACCAACAACAATCTCTCATAGTACGCGTGCACTGATTCTTTGCTTTCCTGTGTTGTTCTGTCTATTTTTACCCAATCTGTTTCTTTTGGTGGAATTTTATTCTTCAAAAAGGTAACTACTTGATCATACTTCCTCATCACTTCTGGACCTGGCGCTCCTGTTTTGGCATCCCTTGGATATTCTACAGTTGGCCAATCAATTGTAATCTTACATTCTGTCCATAAATCAGCAGGCACTACTATATCAAACAATCCATCTAGATCTATCCACAGCACTTTTGACACCTTAACAAATCTCTCCACTTGTCTGTACCATTCTACTGGTTTCTCTCTCAATTTTGGGAAGTCATTTGTAAATGACAGTATATCCTGTCTGGTCCACGGAACATGCACATAACTACCACCTGGTGTTTCTCTCATCGGGTATTCCCTAGCAACTGGTTCCCTATCTGTCACTGCAAAAGCCAAAGATGCTTTATCTGTTGTTTTCTCATTCCTCTTTGTCCATCTATTTCTCCATCTATCCACATCACCCCATTTTCTCAATAAAACAATCAGCTCTTTTATCTGGGTCAGTCTTCCTGATGTGTTCAAATTTTCTATGTCTTTCTCACAAAAATCTACTCTGTACGGTTTCTGCAACGTCCTCACTTTCACAAATTCCACTCCTAGTTCACCTGCAATCTCTTCCAATTTGTCATGTAAATTTCTAGCTCTCCAAGTAAGACTCTTGCACAAAAACATAATCTCGTCATCCTGATAATTTTTTAGTTTTTCCGTTCCAATTGTTCCTAAAATCAACTCTTCCATGTCTATTTTCAACCTTATTACATCTAATGGTTTTTCTTCTGGTTCTTTTGCTTTTAGCGCTTTCATCCATTCATTTAACTCTTCTGGAGTCGGACCTACAGGCGTACTATTTAATTCTATCCAATCATTGCTTCTTTCTGGTGTTCCTGATGCGGACTCTGTCACCATAGGCATTCTCCTAATCTCACTCTCATTTATCGTCAAATTTGTAGGTGGACTTGGTCTACACGTACTAGCCGAATTGTGTGCACCTTCATTATTCAGTTCCATCCCTTCTCTTTTTCTTTGCAAATGTGAATTCATGGGAATCACCAAAGAATGTTCATTTATTTTCTGATTCTCAAAAATTGGCATTACTGGACCTATCGTTACTGGTACAGTTACAGCTTCCATATTCTTTGTCAATTCTCTTATTTTCTCAGTCAATTCTTTTGTCGTTTTTGCTAGTTCAGTTGCATTGTCACTTTCTGTCTCTTCATTTTGTGAAATTTTAAATGTTTCTTGTGACCTATTTATTTCATTTCTTCGTTCGGGTTTTTTATTCCTCCCAGTTTCCATTTGCGGTGCATTAGGTGTCACCACCACAGAAGTCTGTTGGTATGGAGGTGGGTTTCTGTTTAAAATATCTTCCAGCAATTCGTCATCTGTTTCACTACCACCATACACATACTTTTCTACCACTACATGTTTCTTTTTCTCGGTACACTTTCTCTTTGCTTCTTCCTCAACCGCAAAAGCTGGAAACAAACCTCCTGCCATGTTAGCGTATCTCCAACGCTTTACTCTGTCCTCATGATTTATTCCCCACAACCTTCCGGGTATAAACTCATGATTCTTCAATCCTCTGGATCTCTCTCGCTCATACATCTCATCTTCCCATTCCGCTAAAGCTTCAAACTGTGTCGGTCTAGGTCTAGGTTCTAACATTACCATCTTTTCTCTCAAGTTCCGTAATACAGCTACATTAAATGAACCATTCTCAGGAAAAGCCAATGCTCCATCGTTCTTTGTGTATTTTGTCCAATTTTCTAACCATATGCATGTATGATATCCATATTTCAGCATCATATGTGAAGCTGGTGATTTCGGCGGAGGAATTATTTGTCCCTCTCTAGTCACTACCTTTTTGTCCTTCTTAAAGAAGTTCTTAACTTTCGACATCCAAGACGTTTTCTCTTTTCCATACTCATAGTACGACATGATTCACAACCTTTTTCTCCTTCAACAATCCGCAATTCAACACTGTTCCCTATGCGTTATTTCAACCAATACTAGCGCGACTCACACCAACACTCCAATCACAGCGATTTCTGTCTACGGCGCACTGTCCAATCCCAGCGCGGCTTTTGTCTACGTCACTTTGCTCCTGTTCTCATGTGACTGGCGCACTGTCCAATCCCAGCGCAGCTTTTGTCTACGTCACTTCTACTCTTGACCCCTCCTTTACAAAATTTATCGGCAATTTCTTTTTCAACAATTCTTGTTAGTTACAACATTTTATCCACATTTCCATTGTCTGATTCGCTAAACCGAAAAGATAGCTTTGACCATTCACACAAGAATTCTGTATTTTCCAGTAGGCAGCGCTTACCTCTACCCTACCACAGAACTTTCAGTTTCGTCGATAAAGTAGCACTTCCCTCTACCTTACCCTTCTTTCAAGCAAGCGGTAAACCCGTTTCTCTGGGGATAAAACACATGTGGAGACTATACTGCTCCTGAGAATTAAGGCCAGAGTTTCACAAGAAAACCGATCACTATTTCACTTACACACCTTTTATACGCAAAATGTCCCTAAATAACACAACCTGTGTTATTACCAAAATGAACTCAGACAGTGTAAAATTCCATGCGACTTCTCTTGCCACACGTGTTCCACTTCCTACTTCCCGGAAGCGTGAAAACTTACATATAACATAACGCGACTCAACAAAAAGTGTTAGACATAAACTTATCAATAATCTATAATCAAAAATCAATAATCACCAAACTAATCTATAGTAACCATAACTCTGCTACCAAGAAATCTGATCCAGCGCTTACAATAAAAATAATTTCTCCTATTATGCTTTTGGTCATCCAGGTGCAATTATTTCTCTAACACACACACTATATCCATATGACGGTGGGGCCCATAACACCGCATATACATTCACTTACTCATTTGTTCCCTGGATTTCCTCCGTCATGAAACCTAGGAGAAAAACGATTCGCTGGAAGGAGACGGGATACCTCTTTTATAATGACACAATAATTCTCATTTGCTTTTAAGGTATTCCGCTCATTGGTCGATGGACCAACTAGTAGGAATCAGTTGATGGTGATTAAGACCAGCTCAATCACAATGAACTCTTTACCATTTCATTATTAGTCATTATACTAAAGAAAATCACTGAGTCATTTGTTTAAAGAATAATAAAGTTTATATAAAGTTTTGAATGCAGGAAATTTGAGATTAATCTTATTATTCAGATCATTGCATTTATCATCAATATAAGAATAGTTGAAATTGCATGGCACTTTTATTAGACGGAAAATGAGGTTATCATACTAAGAACTCTATAGATCAACCTATCTATCTCTCTGGGAAATCCTAATAATTCTAATAAAAATCTATCAAATAAGAGTTCTCCTAAAGCAGCATCTTATACTCAACTGGAAAAGGAAAATAACAGCAGCAGCATCAGCTCGTCAGCATCAGCAACCGCAAACTCTCCCATCTACAGCATCTAACTTCTTCAGCATCTCCCGCAGCATCCCGCAGCATCTACTCCAGCATTCTAACCCCTCCCACCAAGAGTAGGTCTTCTTATACCCTAATTCTAGCTTACAGCATAAAATGTTTCTTCTTACATGGCGCGATTCATTCTCATTGGTCAAAAACTCAGGTCCCTATACATTTTAATCAAACTTCCTGGTCTTAACCAGTTCCGTGTGGAATGTCCATGCAAGCATCGTTTCCCACAGTTCATGCACTTGCTCATCCGTTTCGATCAGTCCAAATTGTATCTTTTTCTGCTACATTTTGTATAACACAGTTCCTTCTATTGATTCAACCAGGCTTCTCACGCTTCTTGCTGATCATCTTGGCACACATCTGCTCAGAAGGGTCACAGCAGCCTTGACCATACTTTCATCTTAGCCTCTCGGCATCAGCACGTGATCATCCCTTTTCCACAGCCTCTCTCCTCTATCACATGGTCGCATCCGCTCATGCGCACTCTAGTAACTCGCGGCCATTTTATATTGCTGCTCGGCAGGCCTAAGCGCACTATTTTTAAAGAAAACAAAATGTTATTAAAACAAAGAAATATAAACCCTTTCGTTTCCCTCCCGTCTTTCTACGTACCCCAATTAGGTATTACCTAGCAGAAGCAACATATAAAGCTATCCCTTACTTACCATCACTTTATTTTGCAACCACACGTTTTATTCAAAAGCACAAATCATGCATTTTATTATTATTTTAGTACGCAAAATATTATGTTATGTTAGAAACGTAAACAATTATTAGTCCATTACTTTGCACACTGAATTGCGTGTTACCATTAACCCTTTACATACATTGTTGGTTATTTACTTGAACAAACATGTTTATTAATATTGTACGAAAATATTAGGAGGTTAAAATTTTTATATTTACTCTGCTCCATCACGTGCGTCTTTGATTTCTGATATTCTACCGCAAACCAACTCACTGAGTAAGCCTTTCACTGCTCAGCTTCACTAACCTTAGTTTCTCTTGCTAAAAGGGCTTACTTTGTGCTCGGTTTGGGCTCAATAGTAGGGTAAAGCCTCAGTACGTCAGTGATAAAGAGCTCTCCGTTTAATAATCTGAGTCAAGTGACACTTTTTTGCCCTTGGACTCCCGAAAAGTTCCTCAAGTTAAAAAACTGGCTTTTCTACCTCATTCATCTCACTTAAGTCCATTATTTTTTTCTTCTTTTATCTCTCACTTTGTATGATTTTACTTCCGTTCAATTACTTATGGCGGAATCACATCTTTCTTTGTCTTTCTATATATCACATGTTATCTGTATTCCTCTCCATTTGGATGTTCATTGTATTAATTCCTCTTTAATTAATTTATGCTTCTATATTGCTTTTGTCAGCTTTCTGCTTTCTTTGTCTCTCTCTATTTCATGTCGTTCTTGATTCAAACACTATTATAATTATTATTGTGTTAGTTGTAATGATTATTTCTGTTTATTTGTAATAATAATAATGATGATAATATTAATAATAAGAATCATTTGTTTTGTACACAGTCCTCTATACCGCAAGTGTGGTGTTTCTAATTGTAAAAGGCAGATCTGTAATAAACACTTGTTACTATTACTCAATTTATGGTACTGAAGTTACCAAACTTGAAAGCTGACCTTGCTTTGCTAGGATTCAAACTCATGGCCTCCAGGGTATGGAATTTGTGAGCGGTGAGCATTTAGCTCATAGACCAGGATGTTGGCTCTATAATACCTGCTTCTTTAATCCTCTTTCTATCTCTCTAGCATGTTTCTTCACTTTATCCTCTTTCTGTCTTTCTGATATCTTTCTCTCCATTGTAGTTTTTTTTATCTCTCTGCCTGCTTTTCTTTCTTTTGTCCTCTTTCCATCTCTAAACTGTCTTAATTTCTTTGTTCCTCTTTTTATCTTTCTTTTTTGGTGTTCTAACCTATCTACCTGTTTTTCTTTCTTTCGGATTGCAACCTTCTACTGAGATTTATAATCACTGTTATGAATAGAGCATAACGTAATATCATAGTTTAAATTTCAGGACATGTAAAAATAATTATCCATTTGTAACCCTTATTTATAAATGTGGATCCTTTACTGAAGGATTTTGATGTAAAAAGATAAACTAGGGAATAAATGTCAAGATTGGCATTTCATATTTCTCACTAATCATCATATTAATCCTTGCATATTTATTGAGTTCATTTATTACATACTGGTTGGTACCTTCGTGAAGATATTGTACAGTTGCAGTTAATTATCTTGTTGTATATGGCTTCCACAGGAAGCATTTATTGCAAACAACCGGATCGAAATTCGGTTATTCACTGTCATGATGTCACAAAACAGGCTAACCACTGTTGTGACATAGGTAAGGGAAGTGCTCACATTCTCTGCTGCTTCTCCTGGGTCTCCAGGCAGTGGCGTCAGGCATGGATCTGGAGTGGTGAGCTGGGGTTAGGGGGTGTAAAAAAGGAAAAAAAAACTTACCTGATCGCCGCATCTGTCCACCATGTCGGGCCGAAACACGAAGCACCCAGGCTCCCCTAAGCAAATCACAACGCTGCAATGCAGCGTTGTGATTGGTCTGAGCCTCGTGGATCAACACTCAGACAGGGATTCGAAGCCTGGGCAGGTTCTCCACCCAGGCTGTAATGCAGCCTGGGTGGAGAACAAGCAAAGTGTGCATGACTGTTTGGTCGGCCCAAGACGGCCGGAAAAACATTCATGCGCACTTACAAAGTGCCCACCACTCCTCTCCCTGCTCTGTGAGCAGAGCAGCCCGTCCCTGCCACGCTGCTGCAGCAGGAAAAAAATTAAATGATTATAACATCAAGTTATTATCATTTTATTTTTCCTTAATTTACACTGCTGCAAAGCAGTGGGCGACGCTCCACCGCCTTAGCGGAGGAGCCGCCACTGTCTCCAGGCATCCAAATGCAGATGTCAAATGGCTGTTGGTAGGCTCACCTGCCTTCTCCTGCTTCTCCCAGGTCTCCGCGGACCCGAGAATGCTGGCAGCGCTGCTCCTGTTTGGGGTTCTGAGTGACATCATAGACAACTCAACCTTCGCTCTCGTTGTCTACTTGATGCCATTCAGAACCACATACTGAAAAAAATCCCTATTATTCAGTTATTCATCTATAACTCTGTATTCCACTTTTGTTCATTCTTGGCACAATGAGTTATTTCCCAGGTTAAAATGAAAGGGGGCAAAGTATATCAAAAACTGTTGCAAGAGAAGGCCCTACTTCTTGATCAGGCGGTTGGGGATCTTTTCATTAGCAAAATATAGAGGTGGTCAGTATTTATATACCAAGTAACCAATATGAGACTTTGAGCAGGATATTTACCTGCTCTTGGAAAAAGGTGGAAATATCTCTATCTATAAAGTGTATGCCCATTTTGATCCAGGGAATTTCCTTTTAAATTGTGTGGGAAGATTTTGGGGGGAAATTGATCCTTTGAAAGCTACAGGAGGGGGTATTTTGACAAATATCAGGCTGTGTTTTGGAAAGGACTGGGGACCATTGATTAGGCCTTTTAGCTTTCAGGCTATAGTTCTGAAGTATGTCCACATAAAAAAGGATCACATTTTCTAGGTTTGCTTGAGTTTAGCGTCACTTTTGGATGCATTAGGTTCTAAGAATTGGTTCAACTACTCCATTCAGACACTATTTCAGGCATTGACTTTGATAATGATGAGAAACTAACAAAAGATATGAGAATACAAGAACAGTTCATGAAAGTTGTACTCTAGACTCTTTTCTTTTACATTTATTTGTTAATGCCCGAGATACTGAACTGCCAGGTTTAAACTGTGATATGATCTGTAAGAAGGCAGCTTTAAATAGTTGACTTTGAGACAGTATTCCTCTAAACTACATTTCACCAATAATCAATTTCCAAGCATAAAAAGGCTCATTTCATATTGTCATGAACTGTGATGCTTAACATATGGAAAAAAAGTTCACTGTGAGACCACCTTATGGTGTCAATGTTAATTTAATGCATTGTCTATAAAAACATGCTGCTTGATGAGTTCCCTGGAAACGTATAATCTTCATAGGTCTCATCATAATCTAAATTATTCCGCATACAGATCACCATGAACTAACCGTACTCAAGAGAAAGCTCAGCAGGAAGAAATCCCTACTCTTGTAAGTGGTAAGAAATGTGCGGGCTCCAGAGAGTACTTAGAGGATTCGTTCATCTATTGACTCCCCAATCTCCTCTTGATTGATCCATCGATCCATCCATCCTTCTCTGTCATTTAGTCCCCAAGAGTCCTGTTCCCTCAAACTTTCTACCTGTGAGTGCCTTTCATCTGTCCACAGTATCACATCACCCGTATCTCTGTTCCAAACCTACTAATCCCATGTTTTCCTACAGATGGCTTGCAGATTTTCTGGCAAGGGATGAAACAAAATGAAAAAATGGACTGGTGGAAGAATATGAAAATCCGGAATTCATATATACACTTATCTTTAATGATGCTCATCAGTAAGAAGGCAGGAAAAAGCATCATAAATGTCAAGTGATCCATCTGGTAACAAGTAGACTAAAAACAGGCAAGACAACAGAAACGTTTTATCCCATCGACCACAGAAAACAAGTGATAGTTTAAATATGGAATAATGAGTTCAAAGTTTTACGATAGCAAATGAAATCCTGGCAAGTGCACTTTGGTAGCAAAGGAAAATTGAGAAACAGATGATTTTAGAATTTATACTAAGACGTACAGAAACAATGACGGCCTGTTCAATTCTAGAAAGGCTTTGTCCAAAGAGTGGACGCAATAATATGATTTGGACTTTGAGGACAGAGGCTGGGTACTTACCCATATGAAACATTGGAACCACAGTGAAAAGGCCATAGGAGAGTTTGTAATATGAAGTATTCCTGGCACCCTCAAACTACAGAGAAGACTTATTTGGGCACCTAGGACTTTGACCATCATTCGCTCATGGGACTGGTGGACATGGAGGGCATCTGTACTGCTGTCATGCTGCTAGTAGTAGAACAAATGGAACTAGCATGATACTTGTTGTTGACATCACATGGGCACGGACAACAAACACCATCTGCAAAGCCACAGTGAAGGGGTGCTTGTACAGCACCAAAGAGCTGAATGAAATAAACAACAATAAAGCGTACATGAAGCGGACTCTGGACTTACCCAGACTATGGAGTAAGCAGGTAAGTAGTGCCTGGTTCTCTTAGAAGTTCTCAGGAGGTGCTACTGCTTATTAACATGAAGATCAGTGCATGACTAGTTTGCAGATCAGCTGCAGTGATTAAATATAATGGACCTAATTTAGAGTTTGGAAGATGGGCCCCGCATCACAAACAAGATGGATATTCTATTGCAAGAGCCATAGGTTATAATGAACTTGTAATAAGGCGGACTGGATATCGTCATGTATGTCATGGGGTAATCCATCTGCCAAACTCTAAATCAAGCCCACACTTTGAAAGCAAATCATGGAAAGATCATTGGAACAGTAAGCAATTCTACACCTTTTAGTTAAAATGGGATTCAGAATAACATCTGGAACGAAGCCAAAAGCAGTTGATTATTAGTACTGTAGCACATCAGGCAGGTGCTTCTAGCTGGCATAAAGATGACACACTGCCACTGCAAAAGGCAGCCGAAAACTAACTTGGCTAACTGGCGGACCTCAGCATAACTTGAGATTCAAGAAAAAAGGGAAAAACTTCAGCTGACCAGGGTGAAACATGGGTCCAGACAAGACCAGTCCACCCACATTGGGGGTTTGTTTCTGAACAGCAAAACCATTGGTGACGGGCCAAAATACACTTGGCTGTCCACTCGCCACGTGGTGGGTTGTCGTCTGCAAAGAGAGTAGCAGGGGCAGACTGGCCATAGCGGGCACCGGGCATTTCCCGAGAGGCTGGAAGGGTGGGGACCAGTTTTGGAGTGGTGGGGGCCGGTTTTGTTACTGGGGGCTGGTTTTGCAGCATTGCTGCAATATCGGCCCCCAGTGACACAAGTCAGCAGTGCTGAGGGCCGGTTTAGTTATGTAGCAGTGCTTCACACTTGCCTCTTCTCCCCCGGGACAAGTCCGATAAAATTACCAGGGCTGCTTTGTGTTCTCAGTCCAGCCCTGGAGAGCAGAGGCCAGGGCCATTGACAGTGTGGTGGACTGACAGGCTGACCACTAGGGTGTAAATGACTCTGTAAGAAAACTTAACAGGAAATGGTAGAAAGATCAGATAGATTCTTCATAATAAACCCTTATACAGAGCCGGACTGGCCGTAGCGGGCACCGGGCATTTTCCCAGCAGGCCGGAATGGTGAGGGCCGGTTTTTGAGTGGTGGGGGCCATTTTGTGTTACTGGGAGCCAGTTTTGCAGCAGTGCTGCAATATCGGCCCCCCTTTAACAAAAGCGGCAGCAGTGCTGCTCACTAGCCCTTCCCCCTCCCATAGGGCCGGTCCAGCTAAATTACCAGGGCTGATTGTGTTCCCAGTCCAGCCCTGCCCTTATACCTATAGGTATAAAAACAAAAATTAGAATATTAAATGCTGTTTTAAATTAGGAAACACTCTTCTAATCCAATAACTCATCCAGTGGTTAAAGTGAAAACCATAGGGGTTAAATTTGACAATAAAATGTCCATGGAAACCAGATTAATTATTTGATCTCCTCAACAAGTTATGACTTACAGTTTTTGAAACATATTAAAATTACTAGAAAAAGATGTAGGGGTAGATTTACTAACATTTTGCATGGGAGTTGGTGTGGCACAAAGCATAGCAAAGTGTAGCAAAGCAATGCATCAATTTACTTCCCATTAAAAAAGGCCCCAAGGGCAGGCCAGAATTGTGGTGTACCATACAAGCGCCTGCCACAAGTGGTTGCAAATTTAGGCCATAGTGTCAATGTATACCGTAGCCATCATTGGCACAAACGTGGACTGCAACAATGTTCAGCATGTAGGCACGTAGGGATCTGTTTTGCGGGAATTACTGGTTCACCAGAATTGTGCAGCCTGGGCTTTCAAGGATTTACCGAAAGACCCACATTTCACTAGACCAAGGAGAAATGCACGGTCTGCCAGTTGAGAAGTGGGGACAAGTAAACAAGACTTACTCTCAGCCACAAAGCAGCACATGAAAGAGCCAAGGAGAATCTCAAAATAATTATACAATCCAGAAAAAGAGTTGCAATACAGGAAAGATGTGATAAAATAAATAGAGTTCAAAGTTCAAGAGGCGGGGGCAGCAATTTTCCTAAAGGGAATCAGCCATATGGAATGAACTGACTCAAAAGCTAAAACTCAGGGGCAAATTTACAAAATGTCACACAGCACAACAACCAAAGTTGCTATGTTGCGTGAGATGGTCGGAGCAGAACAGCGCCCTATCTACAAAGATATAGCGCTGTTTCTCTCACTCCCTTCAAAGCCCTGTCTACCATTGTTAGTAGATAGGGATTTGTGTAAAAAACATGAATGTTTGCATGAGAAAGCCCCTGCAGCACCCATGTAATGCCCCCTCGGTGCAAAATAACGTAAAGTAGAGCTAAGCACTATTTATGATGCTTTTTGGCAGTTTTCCAGCACAAAACTTGTTCTTCGCACTTTATGCTGGTTTGAGTCGCTTTGGATGACTTTGCACTGACACAAAGGCTTGATAAATCTGCCCCTCCACCCATTTAGGAGAGCACAAAACCTCATCATTTTTAAAGGCCCTTGTGTAAGTGAGCGCAGTACTAGTACAGTTGATGGCGATGATGATGACTCACTATGATCTAGATTCCAGTTTTGCAGAGGATGTGTTGAAAGCCTGCCATCTGGAGCCTCCATCCTGAAATACCGTGCCCACCTTCCAAGACACCATGACTATGTCCCAGGAAAACCTATGCGGATCCTCAGTCTGCTCCCTGAGAAACCATGTCTGCATCCCTTGACACTGACTGTGTCTTGAGACACCCTGCCTGCCGCCCAAGAGAACCTGCCTGCACCCCGAGAACCCTTTCTGCGCCTCAAGTCAACTTGTCTGCATCTTGAAAAAATGGTTTCCAGGAAAACTTGGTCTGCATCTGTCTGCCTGTCCTGTCTGTGGTTCAAAAGAATTAGTCTGCATCCAGAGAAATTCTTTCTGCGTCCTGAATGAGTCACAATATCAGCATCCTGAAAGAACGCAGAAGCTTCTTGAGAGATCCTGTCTGCATCTGGAGAAAGCTTTCATCTTCCTGAGAGACCCTGGCTGCATCCCCAGAAACCATGTCTCCATCCTGAGACACCTTCTCTGCTTCCTGAGATGATCAGCCTGCATGCTGATACACTGGGGGGGCGGGGGGCGGTAGGCACATTTACTAACCTTTGACGCAACACAAGGCGGAAATGCTCCATATTTGCAAAGTTATGGGGCATTTCTGCTCTCTGATCGCGCTGGTGAACTGTGTGCTGCCTAGCGCTAACTTGGGCACACTTGCACCATAGTGCAAGGGTGCCAGTGTTTCAAGCAGGATTGGTTTTGTGCAGAAAGGGACACCTTCCTGCGCAAAAACAATCCTTAGAGGCATTTTTCTCTTTCTAAGTGAGCTGCATAATGCAGCACACATGGAAGGAGAAACAGCGAGGACAAGTAAAGATATTTCTCTTCGGTGCGCCTCACTTGGGAAGGTGTACCATTCTGACGCATTCTCAGGTTTACAAGTTTTTGTAAATCTGTGTATGTGCCAAAATCCATGGGTGGATGCATTGAATGGCCATGCTCCACCCATGGAACGCCTCCCAAGTTGAAATGTAATGTAACGCAGCCAAGCAGCTGTCTTGCGTTACATTTCTTCACAAAGCCACACAAGGCCACACAAATCAGGCCTCGCGTGGCTTTGTAAATATTACGGAAGCGTTTGCCTTGTCCTTGGGAGACGCAAGGACAACGCAAAATCTTCCTAAACATGAACCTGGGTGTTTGCCAAGATACCAAACCTGCGTGAAGGAAGACCCTGTCTGCGTCCCAAGACAGCCTAATTGAATCCTAAGATGCTCCCTCTGCATCCTAAACCACACTGCCGGCATTCAACAACCCCCTTCCTGCATCCTGCCAGACTCTGTATCCCAAGACACTGTGGGCCTCATGTACGAGTTTTTGACGCAGGGCAGCACAGAAAGTCACTTTGCTGTGCTGCCCTGTGTCAAAAGAAAAGGGCAGGAATGCACCATATTAATGAAATAAGGCGCATTCCTGTCCTCTCCACTGCGCTGGTGCCGTTTTGACTGCTTTGCATCAATGCAGGCAGCCTTGTGTAAGGGTGCAAGGGTGTCTGTGTTGTAGGAATGATTGTTTTTGTGCAGGAAGGGACACCTTCCTATACAAAAACAATCAATGGAGGCATTTACCTCCTTGTATGGGTGCTGCAGAATGCAGCACACATAGAAAACGGAAAAAAACGAGGAGAAATAGAGTTATTTCTCCTCGTTACCCTTCCCTATGGAGGCGCAGGCTTTTGACGCTGCCCCAGCATTACGTGATTTTGTAAATCTAAGGCAGCATCAAAATCCATGGGTGTTGCAGTGGAGCACCCACCGCAAAGCTCATGGAACGCCTCCTTGACACAGAGTGAGGCAAGGCAGCGACTTGCCCTGCTTTGTCCTACTCGATATCCATGAGGCCATGCCACAGAGGGTGGCTTTGCGTCGCCTCAAGATGGGAAATGGCATTTACATTGCGGGTTGAGGCACGCATGCCAATTCAACGCAAGCAGAACAACGCCTTCCTGAACCACGCATATGCTTTAACCTTGCATATGTCTTAACCACGCATATGCTTGGTTAAGGCAGTCAGTGGTCTAGATGCAGAGAGAAGGGGCGGGAAGAGGAACAGGAAGGATCGGGAGAGGAAGAACCGGGACGCAGATTGGTAAGTGGGGCTAGGGCTGGGTTTTGGGGGGTGTACTTTTTAGGGCTGGGGACTGGTTTTACGGCTCAGGGTGGGGGGATCAGGGTAGTTTTTAGAGCTGTGGACCGGGTTTTAGGGTTCAGGGCCGTGGGGAAGTGGCAGTTTTCAGGGCTGGGGGTCAGTTTTATGGTTCAGGGTGGGGGGCTGGGATCGGGGTCGTTTTTTGGGCAGGGGGCCGGGTTTAATGGCTCAAGGTGGGAAGTCGGGTAGTTTTTAGGGCTGGGGCGGGGTGGATTGCAGGGCTGGCTGGCGTATCAGGCTTAAGGGCTTAGGATAGGGGGGCTGGGGTGTGATCTTTATCCCTTTACCAATCATGCCTTTGCAACGAAATTTGTTGTAAAGGCATGCATGGTAAAGACGGGGTCGTGGTTCAGACCGTGTTGTTTAGACATGCGTGTTTAAGGCATGCGTTGTCGTATCATACAACCCCTCAAGATATGATTGAGAGGCCTGCGCCACCGGAGCTTCAAAAAAAGCGACACTTCGGTGGCGCAGGCCTCTTGTAATTGAGGCTCTGTGTCTGTATGCCGAAAAGTCCTGTGTCCTAAAACACCCTCTCTCAGCCCTGACTCTGTCCACTGCAAGGCCCAGTTTTTATCCCCAGAGTCCCTATGTGATGACATTTAACCCCCTCTAGACTCATGATTAGCAGCAGTGTGGCATTTAGTGCTTTTAAGTAGATTTTACATTTGGTTTTTGATTTTATCGACATTCTTATATTTCCTACTTTCCTTCATTCGGTTTACATAAGAACCATTGGATTACTGTTTTATTTATATAAAATACATATGCCTCAAGCTTCCTGCTCCAGTGCCTTCAGATCTCAGTGTGTGCCCTCTGTCTCCTACGCGCTTGGATTTAGTGGTATATAAATGCGCACATTAAGTAAAACCTTACTTCCATCATGCCCTGTTGGTCACCTAACTCTTGTTCTTGTCTTGTGTCTTCCTGCACTGATAGCAAATCCTGACTACCACTTACAACTCCCACTCTGGACCTAACAGTCTGTTTAGCCACACCCTCACTTATTTTTTTATTTATGCAATCGCAATGACTTGTTTAGCCCGGGTCAGTGAAGGTTCCCAGCGAGGTTGATAGCTCGGGTGCAAGAATTTGCAGAGCCACACTGTCAAAATGACGTTTTGCTGTTTTGGAACGCTCCCTCTCCCAGCAACAAGGCCGTTTTGGCTTTACTTGAGGTCACACCATACGGCGGCTTCTCACAATCAACTTAATGTCCTAACACTTTTGACTTTCTCAGTGACTGAAACATAGAAAAGACAGACACATGCATAAATGAAAACTGGCAAAACAAGAAGAAAGTGCAGCAGAACTGACCTTGAGGGCAAGTGATGTTGTGGTACACCATGTGGTGTTACCACACAATGAATTTGAGGTTGCAATTAAACATTAAGAAGTATTTAGGTCTGCTTTGATACCGCAGCTGTCTGCAAGATCTATTGTTACCTATATTTCAAAATAGATATAGTGGGTTTTGGCTCTGACCAGATAATTCTTTTTTTCTCTCCTTATACTATTGGCTGTTTTGTCTATCATTTCACCTCCTACTGAATTGTTGTAATGCACGAGGCCCTATTGCACATCTCAGAAGTATGCTGAATCATAGTGCCAATATCGGCAACACTCAGTTCTCATACAGCAACATACATAAATAAACCACACAACACCTTTTTAGTGGAGAAATTTGCTGCAGGTTTATTTGCATAACCAATATGCCAACATGGTGGGTTATCTTACGGGCGATCCCAGGGCAGGCCAGCCCCTATGCCGCCTGCCCGTCTGATGAGCCAATTTGCACCGTGGCCGTCGCCAACCGGTGGTTACCAATTATTGGGAGAGGCCACCTCTCCCATCAGTGGACCGCCAGTCCACTCCCTTACTCACGCCCCTGACCGGTGGGCGGAGCGTTCCAGGCAGCCCCCGGTTGCTCAGACCCACAACCGCCCGTAGGGCTAACGGGGCGCCGTAGTTCTTCCAGGGGACCCGCTAAAACATCCCTGGGTATCCTTGGCTTAGCACCCTTGTTGTGCTGCTGCAATATAGTACCCTTCTGTACCTTGCAGACTCTGGATCGCCCTGTAACTCCTCCACAGCTCTGGGGGTGGCCACCGTCACCACCAGGGCCCCCACCAAGGCAGATATCCTACCTACATCCTGTTGCTTCCAAGGCCTCCCCAAGGTCCAGCAAAATTAAGTCCATGCCTACCCTTGAGAAGTGAACCTCATCCACTTCCCAGCATCCAGTAGACTTGGCCTGAAGTAAACCATGCCAGATGAAGCCAAATCCCCTTTGTTCCGTGCATTTCCGCATGACGCTGTTCACTCTCCTACGTGATATCTCAATGGCGTCCCCAGATCGGGCTCCTTGCCAAACTGGGCGAGGTAAAGTTTAAGTCCGCCACAGTTCACATGCCCCAAGCTGAATACTCAACTGACACAAGATGTCCCTCATGTCTTGGGGCATTACTCTCCTCCCCAGAGTCGTCTGGTCATTCCTTCCCAAATGTATGACCAGAATAGAGGTAGACCGATCCCTCCCCAAGTCTCTGCTGCAGCTTCCTCATCAGCTCGTTCCAGCGCATACCCGGGAAACCCAGCCACGTTAACTCTGTGGCGGAGGAGCCATGACACCACTTTCCTATCTCGGCCCACCGTGCCACTCTAACGATGCCTGGATGGCCAATTACCCAGACCTTGGTTCCTGGTAAATACTGAGATGTTGTGCTTGAAAACCATATATATAGTAACGTTTATATTCTAATAGTCTACAATTGCACAACCAACCACATCACTGCAACATCAGTTGGCAAATCGGGCCAAAACCGTACACCTATAAACACCTTACTTTCGGTTGCAACATAGGACTTTACGAGTCCTCTCGCCCTATTGTCCCGCACAAGGCCTTATATATCGTTTGTAGCATTGCGAGTCCCAGCGCCCTACCTGCTTAGTACGCTCTGGCGGCATCCCTGATAGAGAGGCTGTGATTGCCACTCCCAAACCTGAAGGAGTGGCTGCTGAATCTCTCAACTCCCCCTGTCTGTCCTGACTATTGCAAGCATGCCTGCATGATGAGGTCTACTTGATACTTTGTAACCGGAGACCCGTCCTCCTGCACCAGGAGGTACACCGCAATCACCGGGCGGAGGGCCAATAAGCCCTGCCCAAGAGCAGAGGGCAGTACCTAGTGCCCCCAAGCCCCTGTAACAGGACTACTCTCCCTTCGCCTGCCTGATCAGTTTTAGACTGTCTCCCCACTATCCTGAGACAAGATGTGCTAATGGTAACGTCCTTGATATTCAAAGCCACCCCGAGGTGTCCTGCTTGGATCGCCACTAGCTCCCCAACATCAGCTCCATCAAAATCAGCCAACCACCCCCAGGTGGAGTCTACACCCCCACACTTCTGATAGTGTAACACGCGATCGTGCGTCCTGTTCAGTTGAAGATAGTAATTCTTGGTGCTGACAACCACAGGGGCCTAATACTGGGCTGTCTATATGCGCCCCAGGATGACCTAAATCAAACGGTTTGGTGTGGATGGGTGTCAACTTTGCCTGGCTGAAGTGCAATACCATTGACAAGCAACTCAGGGCAATAGGTGCCCATAAGGTAGAAGTTAGAGTAACAAGCCCGCCTTGCTTCCTCTCATCCAGTTATCCGTGTATGGCGCTTATGGAGCCTGTCCCTCAGAACATGCCAGTCACCCCCAGGTGACGTCTTGCCCTCCCAAACTTCTACTAGTATACCAGGGAGCCGACAAGACAGTGGGACAGGCGGGGACTATATGTGTAATTACCTGCCCCTTACTTGAATACTGGGAAGGCAAATGTTCAATAATACTTTGTAGCCCATGTATGCCTTACCCAGGGTTTCCCCCCAATTTTTTTATTTTTTTTATTTTTTATTTTTTTTTGGAACCGTAGCACACATGTTGGATGACAACTTCTACAACCTGCCTGGCTGCCAAGGCTATAGGGCGGGCGACCTATACCGCAAAGTCTCTCGCTTTCTACACAGTTGTGTGAGCCCGGCACCTACACAAAACCTATACCGTTTACGTTTCTGACTGTAATTAGGAGTACGTTCACCCCATGGTATCTTTGTCGCTGCAAAACTGTTTATAGTTACTCAACTCAAAAGGCACTCGTTTTAACGACCTCAGGAGGATAATTGCTAGGTGAACCTACCAGGATCTGACCTTCTGACCAAGCGGTCGAACGCAAGCCCCTTTCAGACTGCCGCTCCCCAGGCCTGTGCAATTGTATCCCAGGGCCGACTTCAGGTACATGTACCATTACTAGGACATGCCCGAGCTAGAAACCCCATCTAGAAGGCCTGCCAACAGGCTGACCACCTCCAACACTGGAGTGTCACGCAGCCACTGCGTAGCCAGGATACTAAACCAGGTGTAGATGTATCCAAAGACCCATCTCTTGGCGCCTGCCTGCCGCGCTGCCCCCGCTGAAGGAGTTTGCGCGGGATGTCCTGGTAGACCAAATGGTGGGGACTGGCCTGAGTCTCCCTGCCCAGAACAAACCACTGCCACCCTACACAGCTAATGCTCACTGACCTGGACGCGGGGAGATGCACTGGCCAATCCTTGGACCAACAGACCTCAAACCCCAAACCAGGTAACCTACCACAAACAACTCTGAAATTGCCCTTATGGTCACCCCGCCTTCCCCGAACCGGACTGCTGGGAGCACAGGCCCCAACTTCGCTGACCACCGGCGACAGGACAGCCGTGCTCATGCCAAAACCGAGCAACACAAGCTACCCCACACGTGGCACAGTTCCCTTGCCAGGTTACTCCCCTTAATGCGCACCTGCTACAGGAGCCAGAAATAGTTCCTGTG
The DNA here is from genome assembly GCA_963921515.1 of Calotriton arnoldi. Classification (NCBI taxonomy): domain Eukaryota; kingdom Metazoa; phylum Chordata; class Amphibia; order Caudata; family Salamandridae; genus Calotriton; species Calotriton arnoldi. The sequence continues at coordinate 849,779 of CAWUFW010000161.1, forward strand.
ATCTGCATTGCAAATTAGTCCAAGATGCACATTTGATCTGGCAGATGATAACGTTAATTCAGCCTGCCAATACTCCGCTCAGAGCCCCCCGCTAGATAATGGCTTCCCTTGAAACGGCGGAGCCAACAGACCTCCAAGCACCGAAGGCTGTACATCTGAGTACAGCGCTAGTCTAACAGATGCCCCTTGCATCAGATATCAACAATACCACACCTGGCTGAAAGCTGCTCAGTGCTCTGATGCATCGGCGCTCCCTGACCCCCGCAAGCTTCACCCTGATAAAATCAGCTCGTGACTGGGGCATACCAGTGTGATTAGAGCCCAAGACATGCTTGCCCGACGTTAGCTCTTCAACCAGGCTCCCCGCAAGAGGCCTTCACAAACCATGTGGCCTAAAACATTCGACCTGTGGGGCGGTTGCTAAAGGACTGCAATCAACCCCTATCCCTTCTCTACCAATGATATACATGGCGTTAATGGATGGGAACGGTGTGCACCTACGCGTGGCTGAGCCTACCATTAGTCATGAGAAGGGGGTACACACTAGGCTAACGCCTGCTCGTCCCCCAAGTAGCTAGACAGAGCCTTAGGGCTTATTCCAGAGGCAGTGTACAATTTTATGTGCCAAACGCACCCCCACAGTCGCCAACTAGGCACACCACAGCAGAGACTGCATACAATGTTATTAAAATATCCTTCGTATACTCCATTAAAGAAATAACTTAGTCCCCCTGCCTGTATTGCACTGTGCTACCAAATCTCGTCATGACTTCGTGGGATTACATAGAACCTAGCTCCATTGGGTCCCTGTCCTCCAGACCAGTTAGCGCAACCCCGTAGCTACTGGTGGAACTGTACTTAACATGACCCAATATGCATCAACTCAATCAGCAGTGTACCCTACTAACCTTCTATCCGTGCGCATATCAAAAGCACCTCATGTCCGACCTAGGCATCACAGTTCACCATGGCGTTGCATACAATTGGCTTGACACGGGGGCTAGGGTGCCGCTTCTACGCCCTCCAATGGCCAATCTCTGGTAATATCTTCGCGACATGGAGCAAGAAGCCTCTGGGCCAGCCCCATGCAACTCTGCCTTCGGACGCTTCGAGTCAGAGAAAAACAAGCAATGGACAGTCCTGCGCCGTCACAAGTAGAGGTGAGACGCGAAGCCCTGGGGGACGGTACTGAGGGCCAAAGCCCCAATAGCCCCAATTGGCTGTACTCTGAAATGTGTCCCCGACCAGTACCAAGTACACGACCGCGTGTCCAGCGGAGGTCAAAGAGGGGGGCACAAATGGCGCCCCCGGGTTTATAGGGGCTCAAACCGCCCCTCGCTGTGCACCACTGATGCTCCTGATATAACCGATGAGTAACCAGAAGACAGAGCAACCCCCCCGTAAACACTGTGCCGACCAGCGCGATAACCCTTTGATACTGTAAAACCAATGGTGCCTCGCACTTGCCGCTCATGTCCCGAAAGTATGCCACTTCGTTTGTCCCCCCGCTGCACAGCGTCCAGCCATGCGTGCCCTGGGCACTCCGAGGCAGGGGCAGCGAGCCCTAAAGTCACTGCCAAGGCCCCGAGAACCACCCCGAAATTCTAATTTATATAAATAAAATAGTAAATGTAAACTGCGATGTGCAGCTTAATTCCAGTAGCGTAAGAATCAAGCACTTTGGCAAATAAGCATAGTAACTGGAGCAAATTCTTTGATAAAGTAGGCGGAAAGCGAGGTTGGAATGTTACAAGGCCGTGGCCCTAACTGGTTAAAAGCCATATACTTCCAATAGCTTCCCAGGCCTCAATAGCCTCATTGCGCAGAGAGCAGCCAAGACAGGTCTCACCACAACTATTGGTATTGCCGACTTTCAGTTCTATGAACCAAGCCGGGAGGTTGTGCACGTCTGGCAGGACCTGGGCTAGGTGCACAATGTTGGCCTCGTGAAGACATACTAACAAGGCAGTATTTCAACCCCATAAACAGCGGAGAGCAAAACCCGAGGAGAAGAGCTCGTCGGACCATATGTCCGCCTATCCCCTTTGCCCCACGCATAGAACCCTACGATGTTCCGAAAGAGACAAATGTGCCAAATATCTTGTGTTATGTAGGGAAAGTAAGTTATTAATAATAATATATCCTTTGAAAGATGGCTGTAGCCAATGCTGCCAAGCAACCGGCATAATGGATATACAGCCCAGCTTTGGAAGCTTAAACAGCTTCTGGCGATCCTTACGTCCAACAGTCCCCCACCTTCCTGGACGCCTCGGTACCTCCAATATTGAGGCCAATAAGAATACGCCCCCCCCATTCTAGAATAATATTACCTCCACATATAAGACGGATCGGAGGAAAACAACCTATTAGTGTTAACTTCACCCAAAAACCCCACCGGGTTAACATCCGGTTAACTTAACGTCTATTAACAGTCTCCATGTGTTCCAGTCAATTATCATCGGACAACTGGAGGTGGATCACATCCACACATCCACTAGATGAATCGAAACACACCGTTTCGGTCGATTGTCTGGTTCCCTCATACCCTTACCGTGGTCTAGGACTTCCACATCCTCTTACAAAATCTCATCCTCTTCACTAGAGTCTATCGTTTTCCACCCAAGAAACACCTCGATTTACATGACCGAAAATTGGCAGAGGAAGCAAATATTTGACTCCCGCCTCTGCAGCATGAATTGCAGATTATATACTCAAGAAATAGTCCCTGTTTCATATGTATTTACCTATACAATGCATTTACTTTCGTAAATGAAGAAAAGGTTGTGCTGTCCTCACTTGCATCCCAGAAACATAGGATACAGTACGCTAGTCGGAGGAAACTAATACCCGTGGCTCAGTAGGAGCTGACGGGGAGAAATGAGCGATGAGGTGACCCCGCGCTGCCCCTCTCCACACCCTTGCAAACACCCTTGCTGCTCACAGCCATCTGCGAAAGCCTCTGTTGCGAGCATTGTCCCCTCCCGATGTGCCCCGGCTGGACTGCAGGACCCACGAGTGAGGCTGCCCCTGATTGACGCCGCACTCGGAAAAGCAGGGACACACTGACACAAGCATGCCAACCTCTGCAGCTTAATTCTATAATTAGTAACACTAATCCCCTCGTTGCGGCGCAGCGGGAGCCCGAGCCCCTCCACCAGGCAGTTCAGCCGCAGCGAGCTCCCACTCCACTCTGGGCAGCGGGACGGTGCCCGGGTGACAGTCCGGCGGGACCCTCCCCTGTCTACAACCACCGCTGGGGATCCTACACCCCCATGCGCCCTTGAGACCTGCAGGGCCCCCGCTATCACCGGGATAACTAATAAGTTGGAGCCAGTTTACAGAGGAGAAACTTGGGTGAGGGGCGGGGGCAGGTGATACCCATCCACTCCCCCGGACAGAAACCAACGCCATACCCGAGCTCCCGGACCCGACCAAACGGCGTCGAGGGCAGCGGCGTGCCCTGCGCGACAGCGGGACTGTGACCGACAAAGTTCCCCCCTTTCTAAGCCCACGCTCCCTGCCCCACATTGCCGTTCACCGCCAGTCGCTTCACCATGCACACAGGCGAATCGGCGGTGAGTCGGATACATGCAGGACGTGCGCTGCATGTTCCTGGCCGTCCCTCTACGGGAAGGGGAGGGGGGCATCATTAAGGCCCATGGGCGTGTGGGAAGGGGTCCCGACTAGCCTCCCACTGCACCGCCGCAGGATCAGAGTCACAACGCAGACGACGACTGCTGAAGCCGACAGGACCCGGAGTCCCTTCCCAGACGGCGTGGCTGGCGGCCCGCTTCTAACGCTCTCAACATAGCTATAATAGGCTAATGACGCCGCACTCACCGCAGCACATGACGCACACCGCAGTATCGGCGGCCAAGGGACGCGACACAAAGGTTGCCTTCAGCCGGGGGCCGCGAGCCGCCCTCATGGCGCAAACTGTTCCACGGTCCGGAGCAACCCCGAAGTAGACCTCAGTGCGCCCCCCCCGTGTAACACTTGCCCTCAGGGCCCCTCAGCGCCGAGGGAGAGGCCCCAACACCACAGCCAGCCATTCCCGAGAGGGTCAGACCCTCGCCGCTTGGGCCACCGACAAGACGGCCATGTGTAACTGCCGCTGACCCGCGGAGGGAAACCTGGCGAGGACCCAGCAGCACAGGCAGAGTGTAACTAAATTGAAGAGGGGGAGGGCAAGCAGTCGCACTCACCGCAAGCGAACCGACGAACCCGGAGACGACTGACCCGACGGCGAAACTGCGGTCAGGAGGCCAACAGCGAGACGGGTAGCGGTCAAGAGACCGTACAGTGGGCGGGGGAAGGCTTTTGTACCCCTGTCCCCCTCCCACGGCCGGAAGTGACGCGGCCAGCAGACCCCCTGGTCCCTAGCCCAGGGAGCCTAGTGAGCAGACTTCTGTGCCTTCCTGTGGCACTAAGGCGGCCGCCCTTTTGGAGGGTCCCCTACGTGGCCCCCCTGGGCAGCCTTGGCATTATATTAAATTATGTATCTCTAAGACTCGTATCCAGAAGCAATCTTTTTTTAAATGTTTATTTTGTTTTTTCAGTGCAGCTGTCTTTTTAGGTCTTGGCCTGCACCAGCGCTTGCGCTGGTCTGGCCGAGAGTTTTAGTAAGCGGGTTTTGGAAGTGCAAACACTGGCTTTCGGCTGGCGACCAGCTTGAGTTCATGATGGCGTGCACGCGCAGCTGGCATCTGGGTTTCCTATCTCTTCCTCATTTCCTCGTCATGGCTCATTAACTCTCTGGAATCTGATGTTTCAATCGCAGCAGCAGCTCACGTTACCAACTGAGGGCCCTGGACTACAGTCACATGAAAAACAACAGCGATTAGCATTGAAATGCAAGCTTTTTTTTGTCTAGTTAGAAATATTGCTTCGGTGGGTTGATTTCACCTTATATCGCTATTTGTTTTATATTGGGAGTCACAGCCTAATTACCAGTATTTTTGTCTCTCACTGTTTTTTTAAAAAATATTTATTCGCGCAAAGCACAAAGCTATATTTAAGGTTACTTTTTCCGCGTCACTTCTTCACTCTATTTAAACTCCACACCCCCCACTCTTATTGTCTCTCTCCTTCTCTCTCTCTCCCTCTCTAATTCTCTCTCTACTTAATTAACTCTCCCCTCTCTATCTTTTTTGCCTTTCATTCTCTCTCACCCCTTTATCTGTTTCTCTTTCAAACTCCTTCATTCACTCTCTCTCCCCTTCTTTCTCTCTCTCTATCCCGCTCCACTCTTTATTCTATGTACACCCTTTCTCTCTCTTTCTCTCTCACCACCCTCTCTAATTGGGCATTATATCTTCACTCTATCTCTCACTCGGCAACACCACAGCATCACTCAGCGCAACCACAGCATCAATCAGAGCCAGCACAACATCAATCAGAGCCAGCACAGCATCACTCAGCACCAACACATCTCTCAATGCCATCACAGCATCACTCAACGCCATCACAGCATCACTCAGTGCAACCACAGCATCACTCAGTGCAACCACAGCATCACTCAGCACAACCACAGCATTACTCAGCACAACCACAGCATCACTTAGCGCCACAACAGCATCACTTAGCGCCACAACAGCATCACTTAGCGCCACAACAGCATCACTCAGCGCCACCACAACATCACTCCGCGCCACCACAGCATCACTCAGCACCACCATAGCTTTACTCAGCGACACCACATCATCACTCAGTGCCAACACTGCATCACTCAGCACTACCACAACATCGCTCAGCACCACCACAGCATCGCTCAGCACCACCACAGCATCGCTCAGCGCCACCACAGCATCGCTCAGCGCCACCACAGCATCGCTCAGCGCCACCACAGCATCGCTCAGCGCCACCACAGCATCGCTCAGCACCACCACAGCATCGCTCAGCGCCACCACAGCATCGCTCAGCGCCACCACAGCATCGCTCAGCGCCGCCACAGCATCGCTCAGCACCGCCACTGCATCGCTCAGCACCGCCACTGCATCGCTCAGCGCCGCCACTGCATCGCTCAGCGCCACCAGAGCATCGCTCACCGCCACCACAGCATCACTCAGGGCCACCACAGCATCACTCAGCGCCGCCACAGCATCACTCAGTGCAGCCACAGCATCACTCAGCGCCGCCACAGCATCACTCAGCGCCGCCACAGCATCACTCAGCGCCAAGACAATATCACTCAGCACCACCACAGCATCACTCAGCGCCAAGACAATATCACTCAGCACCACCACAGCATCACTCAGCACCACAGCAGTATCACTCAGCAACACCTGAGTATCATTCAGCATCACCTCAGCATCGTCTCCGCAACAGTCACCACCACCACCACTACCACCTCAGCATCACTCAGCACCACCTCAGCCTGCTCTCGAATCTGGCATCTGTTGATTCTCCCCTAGCGTCTGGCCGCTGCTAGTGTTATAATACAGGTACTAGTTCCCAACCTTCACCCTCCGATTGTTTATGCCCCCTCAAAAAAAAGCTTTAACAAACAACCATTGCCAGCATTGCAAGAACAAAAGAAAACTGAGGACATTTTTTATTGTAAATACTTTTTTTAATATGGTCGTTCAGTTTTACATAATGCCTTCTTGGTCATATATAAAGTAACAAAAATGCTTCTGACACTTTTTTATTATAACTTTTCAGCATGCCGCACAGCAGCCACACTTCTCTACAGCACAGCTTGAAGACATTGGCAAAGTCAATAGCTCTGGCTAAACACTTATAAGGCCCCAAAGGCGAGACCTATTGGCTATGCCAATGCTTGTTTAAGTTTAGCCAGGACTCAAAATGCAAGTCATACATATTGGCAGTGACAATGCTTGTTTTTTTTAAGCTGTTTGTGCACCGGTCACGGAGAGCTCCACGGAGTGATATTCCAAATTCTTATACCTGGAAATCCTTCTCTTCTAAATAGCAGGACCAGCGGTAGAATGCAGTCAGCTGTCTAACTGCGCCACCACAAGAGGGCGATAGATGGTCTCAAAAAGAGTCTCCTTGCTAGGGGAAGGGGAGAGGGGCGAATGACACAATGAAATTCTGACTGGGGTTCGGAAAACCCTTGCTTCAGAGCGGTTTCAGGCACACCGGAAGTGCCTGCACACGGCGATTCACATTTCATTCACATATACAAAAACTATTCAGTGTTGATTTTTGAAGGTTTGTAAAACTACTAGACGGCTCTTCACGGGATCTACACAGGAAAATGTAATGTAAATTATAAGAAGTTCACACTTTGTAGTGTAAGTTGACAGTTATTGGGGTGGTGGGTAAATCGTGCTCCGTTAATATCAGACTAAACAACACCAACTGGAACCACCCACTGTACAATAAATGCCATGATTGAACAAACACAGATTCTGTCAGGTCTGCACATGCTTCTCCACGCTTAAGTAACTCTTTACTTTCTATCACTTCTTTCTCCTCTTCTTCTCTCCACAGCTAAGGTCTCTAGCCGCTTTGAAAAAAAACAATCCCAAGTTTAAACTGTTTTTTAGTGTGGTTCTGGATAATTATTGTTGGTGCACAAAAAATAAAACCAAGTTCAAAACAAGATATATAATATTACCTGCGTCATAGCAAATGTTTACAATGTTACACTGAAGTTCAGCAGACATCTGTTTAGAGAAAAAAAACACATGGCTTCTTTAAAGTCTGGGTGAGGAGACCACACTTCCTCAAAAGGCAAAACAAAAATAAAATCTTACAAAAAAGCAGAACAAGAATGAATTTCAGACAAAATATAAATCACTTGATTTCCCTGTTGAGCGTTGTGACAATAGAATGTCATATCGAAACTAACAACAAACCCTCACTCATCATGACTCAGCAAACATGAGCAGAGGTAAAGGTGTCGCTCTCGTGTTATGTGCTGGAGAGGACTTTTCAATGGGTCCTGTGCAGCCAGAGGCTATTTGCCTGATTTCAGGTGAGTAACTGCCATTTACCACTGGTGTCGTAAGTCTTCAGGTACTACTGCACTGCGGAGGGTTGGTTGCCAGTGTTGCTTTTTGTATCTTCACTCTCCGGATGGTAGTGCTGAGAACCAGTCATGGCTGACTCTAGGAGGTAATGAGGGCCCAGTTAACTGAGATACTGTATGAAACAAAAGTAATAACATTCAATAGGTAACTGTCCAGTCACGACTACCGGCACGTCACTGTTTCACATATTAAAAGTGTCGCATCGCCAGCGCAAGGGGCTTGTAAATAAGCCCCTATGTGCCTTATTACAACTGGGCCACAAAACAATTGGATGTAAATTGTGTGCTTGCTAATTTTGCGCAAGTGCTGTCTGCGTCAATTAGTGGGTGCTCGATTTGCACCCGATCATTCTTTTGTGTAAATGGGAGTATACACCCAAAACAGGATTAGCTACCCTAACCTATTCAGGACTTTAGTGCCCTGTTTACTAAGACCCATTTACAAACCAAGATGTGCACATTGCACGCCAAAAGGTTGGCAAATAGCTATACAATTTGCGACGCGGCCTACATTCTAATAGGTTGCACTACAAATTACACAGTCTCAGGGGTGGGTTGCAAATAACCTAGCTAATTAATGCTATTAGGTAGATGGCAATTTGCAACACCCCTATGAGGGGCAGCAAATGTAGGGATGGTGCATGCAAAAAACAGCAGGCCAAGGACCAAGAAAAAGGTGGCACCGGCAACCTGGCTGAGTGAGGCCCATGCAACAGGAGGAACCACCACAGGCCGCTCTTGAGGAGTTGATTGAGCCAAGGCAGGAACTTGAAAGTGTGTCCAGCTTCAGCAACATAGAGACATCCAATGCATCAGAAACTTCTAAAAGTAAGTCTCTTACCTTACAGTTCTCTTTTCCTAACACATAATGCATACAATACATGTTTAGATATGTGTAAATGCTTAGCAATAAATGTTCTTAATGAAAGTGTAAGGTATATTTCAACTACTCTATTACACAGCTTACTTTAGTATGGCATGGTGGGAAATGAGGTTCAACATTGCAAGCAAAGTCTTACTAAAATTGCACTTATTTAGCTTCAAAAGTAAAGCCTGTGATAAACATATCTTCTATATGTCATCAAAGCAACTTTAACAACATTTTTAATCAAATTTTCCTGCACAAAGTGGTCATGAATCTGAAGGAGTGGGGCAGAAAGACACAGAAAAGGTAATTGATAAAGGTATTGATTCTAACTTCTGGAATTCACTACCTCAACCACAGGTCAGCACTCATACACAGTCTGTTGAGAAAGCTGTGGAGCCAGGCACACAAAATGAAATAAAAGAATTAGCAGTGAGACACAGACAACTGCGCAGGAGAAGAAGAGTGCAACATTGCAGTGTTCTGAAGCCACAATCAACAAACGCTATTTCAACTGGAAATAATGGAGATAACTTCCAGTTGTTTGCAGGTTTAGAGGCCTCAATGTTGAGGCTCCAGCACCTACAACACAAGCAAATAATGAAAAAAAGAAAATAACAAATTGGTGTGCATTGAAAGTAGCATTTAAAATGGCTTTCAATATTTGACTAATACTTTAGAGGGAAGCCAAAGGTCCATGAGTGAGAAAGTCACAGTAAGACAGAGACAATGACTCATTTATGTGGCCAGTTACATCAAGGAAATGCAACCCAAAAGTGTAGGCAACATAATTATTTTGCCTATATAAACAGATTAAGTCACTCTATAAATCGCCTTGTACAGGTGACTTCAACATGAACTCATCACTCTTGCAGACAGAAATGGTCACTATATTGGGGATGTTGCACATGGCATTGTACAAGGGTCAAATGCAGTAGAAAGTTTGAAAACCAAGCAAATTGCAAGTGGGGGTCAAGTCAGGGCTGGGTAAAGTGAAGAGCTCTTCATTGTGAGAAGTGTTTCTATGACAGAGACTATGACCCGGTGTTGCAGTCGTAGACGTGGTGGAGTTGGGGGAAATGCAGGGTCAACAACATCTGAAAGACCCACCGCTGATCTTTGTAAAGACACACATTAAAACTCTGTAAATGTCTGCAATTTCTGTTATGTACTAATGTAAGGATTTTCAAATAACATATTTCAAGTCATTTGTGTAACACAAACAGTTTAAAGAGTGCTGTAGCTCTATGCTTGAGCTACATATGCCTACCTGAAAATAAAGTACGTTCTTTTTTGCAATGTAATGCAAACATTTGTTTTATATTTTTTAACATTCACAGTTTAGCATCACACTTATTTTAAAAATAAAGATTGTTAATGTCGGCAGGTCTTTCTCTGCCTTCTGCTTCCCTTGAGGCATCCAGGGTTTGACTATGGCTCAGACATGATTACTGGTAAGCCTTTCTGAGTTGCTATATTGTGCAGCGTTGCACATGTTGCTAGTATCTAACAGCTTGTCTTAGGTGTGTACTGTAGGTCACCACCCCTCTTATGGAGACCATGAGAATGACTTTTAAGCACTCCAAATACACTTTCTATCACAGAGTGTGTTATTTTGTGGACAGCATTGTAACGATGCTCACTTTGTGTGGAAGGGTTAATGTAAGGTGTCAAAATCCATGAACACAAAGCAAAAGCAGTCACCTACAATGTAAAAAGAAGTAATACGTGCCAAATGAGCTGGATGACCAAGTGAATCATATACTTTAGTAAATGTGATAGAAATTACCAAGTAAATAGCCTTCTTTCTCCATAATCTTCTCTAAAAGGTGTGTAAATCCCACTGTGCCTAAACATAAAGGAGTCATGGGTGCTGCCTTGGAATCGTGACACAATATTTGTGATTAAATTGGAGGACTCCCACACCACGCGGATGTTTAGTGAATACGTTTTTTTCTTTCCTATTTCTGAAAAGATGCTCATTGTCCGATGGTGGGCATAGAGGACCATGTGTTCCATCAATGTAATTTGGGAAGTGTGCACTCCTATAAAATTTCAATTTTGTTAATTGTAAGTCCTGTGCAGGGCTAGGAAAACTAACAAGTAAATGCATGCTCATTAACAAAGAATCCGGTAAAGCTCTAAAAATCCTGGATGGTGCTGTTCAGGAAACCCCCCTACTGCAGCAATCACACCTTGGTAACTCCCATAGGCTCAAAGGTGTAGTTAGCATCATACCTGCACATGGGGTGGGGATAGAATTGCTCCTGAGACTGTTTCTGTCTAGCTGTGGCTTAATCTCTGCACTGAGATCTAAAATAACTGCACTACTTAGCCTGTATTTTTCCAAATGTCCTCTGCTATCTGTTGTAAAAGTGTAACTCTGACTCTAAAAATCCCTTCCTGTCTCCTCTTCTGCAAACCAGCCAGTATCCTCATGCACCTTGCTGTTTGGTAAAAAGTAGCCATTGTGGAAAATGCTGATATATCCTTGGGCTACTGCTATAGGTTATACCTGGTTACCATCAGTTTCAACCTGGTGAGAAACTGCATATGCAAAGCACCTATTCTGGACTATTCGCAATTTTAAAAATGCTTTCTGGCACATGCATCAAGCATAATTGCACTGGCAAAAATTGCAAAAATGCAAAATAGGCCGTTAGCGCACGCAAAACGAAACTTTCCAATGCATCATCCGAAATACCGAAAAAACTAGAGAATCGCAAAAAAAGCCCTCGCAAATTTAGCGATTAGCAAAATAGTGAAACCACAATAGCGAAACATACAATTGCTCCCGCAAATAGCGATGAGCAAATAAAGATTCGCAAAGCAATGCATCAAAAATCGCAATTAGCGAATTCAATGAAAAACGCAATTTAGCAAGAGCAGAATAAGGGGAATCTCAACCAGGAGGTAAAGTAAAAAAAACAAAAAAAACACAGGTGCAAACAATTCGGAACCCTTGAAAAATGCCTCAGGAGACCCCGTAAGCCTTTCACAATGGCAGCCCTCTATGTGCTGGCAAGGAAGATGAGGATCAATGCAGCAGCCCAGCGCAGGAGGAGGATACAGGAGAGGGTATTCCGAGTGCGCATAACATTGCTGGGCCAAAATGAGGACGAAATATATGATAAGTACCGGTTGAACCGTGCAATGATAATGCGCCTCATTGCAGATTTGGAACCCCTGCTGCAGCACCAGACCCGTAGGACCAATGCCATCCCTGCACACGTACAGGTCCTATGCAGCCTGCACCTACTAGCGTCAGGCAGTTTTCAGGGGGTAGTAGCCGTAGCCGGAGGTGTATCCCAAAGCGCACTCTCACGCTTCTTCCGAAAATTCCTTGACGCCATGTTGACAATGATACACACCCACATCACCTTCCCCACAACCCCACAGGAGTTGACCCAGACTAAACTGGAGTTCTACCAGGTGGCACATTTTCCACATGTTATCGGATGCATTGACTGCACGCATGTCCCCATCTGCCCACCAGCAGCCAACGAGTACATCTTCCGGAACAGGAAGTCGTACCACTCCATCAATGTGCAGGTCGTGTGCAATGCGAAGCATATAATAACTGACATCGTGGCACAGTTTCCAGGGAGCACACATGACTCGTATATATTCCGCCACAGTGGCATCCACAGGCGTCTGCTCAGGGGTGAATTTGGCGAAGGACACCTACTTGGTACATACATATATCTAGTTGCTACATCATGTAACAAAATGTAATAGCATTACTGTGGCTAACCTTTGCTTTCCACCCTGTAGGTGACAGCGCATATGCCCTGCGCAAATATATCCTGACACCATACCTCAACCCAGCCACACCACAGGAACAGAGGTACAACGCGGCACACATAAGCACAAGGAATGTGGTAGAACGGACATTCGGCATACTGAAAAGTCGTTTTCGCATCCTCCATAAGACTGGTGGTGCATTGCAATATAGCCCCGAAACCTGCTGCAGGATTGTTGCTGTATGTGCAATGCTGCACAACATTGCCACCAGAAGGGGCATTACCATTGAGATGGACAACAGTGACTCGGATGGTGACGAGCAACCACCCGCACAACACCGACAGGCGCATGTGGCAAACACTGCAGAGGGTCAGAGGAGACGTGCACACATCACACAACATCATTTTTGAGGTAGGTAAGAATGAGCCATGACAAACAAATGCTGTACGTAAATATTTATTAACATGAGCACATGTCAAACTTGAGACGTGCAGTTAGAAATTTTGGAAGGTGATTGCATTGGTCTATAAAGTCAAAATAAAACTGTACTCAGCACTGGAGGGCAATCACCAAGTAGAAATTGACCATGGTTACCCCACCATGGCCAAAAAGGAGTATATGCCTGGCTAGCGCCTCTTGTCACGTACCCCCAGCCTCCTGTCGCCTGCCTCTGCACCATCACCCTGACGTGATCCCGTGGATGTTGAGCTGCACGAACTGCGCCTCCTGTTAGTGGTCACTGGCACCGATAGGCTACTCAGGCTAGAGGCCTCCTCACTCCCCTCCTCCCCTTCCAGGTGGATGGCACTCACAGTCCCGGACTGGATGTGTTCCACAGCAGTGGTGACTTGTCCTAAGGACCTGGCAACATCCCCACAGAAATGGCCTAGATCAATCTGCATTGACACGGAGCGCCGTGCCAATATCGCAGTGGTATTACAGAGCTTGTTGATGGCCCTGGTATTCGCTGACATGCGGATCAGGCTCTGGTGATGCCTTCTCCGCTTCATGCGTTATCCTGCAAGCACTGCACGGGTGAGCTCCTGTAAGCTCAAGTTTGTCTGGCGATTCCCCTCAGCAACCACTGATGTTAGTTCACGCACATTGTCTGCCATTGTGCTTATGTTTTTGGCCAGCTTTGTCATCTGAATATTTATTGTGCCCATGTGTCTCCCCTGCAGGCGCTGCACACGTAGCATCTGAGACTCCACGCCGCCATATACATTTGGGACCTGCTCATCATGTGCCGCAATACGGGCCCTGGACCTGCTCCGTCGTCCTGTTTGGAGCTGTGCCGGTGTTGTAGTTGGTGAAGGGACACGTGGCTGGCTGGGGGATGTAGTGGGTGCTGGAGTCTGATCGGATTCCATTTCTACCAGTGAGGGTACATGTGCCCTGCGTTTTGGTGGTGGGGGTGGTGTGTTTTCTGGGACCACAGGAGTCTCTGCATCCGTCTCTGCAGGTGTTTCTGAGATGACGAGCTGGTCACTATCGTCGGAGTCTGCCTCCGCTGCATCTGTGATGTGGAACAGTGCCGTGTTAGTCTTGTATTATCCTGATTCTGTTTATCATTTGGCAAACTTATTTCAAAATAAATCACTGACTTAAACACACTGGCTAGCATGCGGTATTGATATGTTTCATTAACCATGTTAGCTTTTGAATGACCACTTGACTGACATGACTACAACTCCCATGATGCATTTTGTGTATGAGGTAATACGTGGCATGGGGTTTTACCTGTACACTGTGATTTGCCTGGGGGATTGTGCACGGTTATACAGTACGCAGAGGATTAGCGCTTGCATGCATCTTACCTTGTGAAGTTCCTGCTGTGCCGGATGTGTCCAATTGTGTCACTCCGACTACTGCCTCAGGCTCGATTGTCCCCTCAACAAGGTCCTCCAGGGCTGTGTTTGCGGGTGCATTCGATAGACCCCCTCCTGTGCCAGCTGCTTCCTTCACCCTTTCTGCTATGCGCTCCTTTGCGCGTTTCCTCAGGTCATATCACCTTTTCTTCAGTTCCTCAATGCTGCGGTGTGTGACTCCCACAGCATTAACTTTTTCCTTTATGCGCAGCCATATTTTGCGCTTCACAGCCTCTGGCACCTTCAGGGACAATTTCCCAAACAGTTTGTCGTGACTACTGCTGACACCTTCAATAAGGTGTTCAAGTTCCCTCTCAGAGAACTTCAGCTTCCTCTTCCTAGGCGTGGCACTCTTCCCTGCATCATTTTTTTCCATCCTGTGTCTGGGAACAGTAGCTGGATGCAGAGTGTGAGGTTTCTCAGCTCAGCTTCAGGTCTCTGCCTCCTCCTCTGAGCTCCTCAGGGCACTGAATGAAGCATGGACTGGATGACTTCCTGGTTGTGATGTCATCAGCTTGCTTCCAGTGCGACCCGTTTTTTGCGATTTCGGTAATAGCGATTTCGGTATTAGCGATTTCGCAAATACCGAAATCGCAAATACAATGAATCGCTTTTTTTTCCGATTTCATGTGTTTGCGACTCGCAATTGTGTTCTCGGTCCCGATTTAGCGATTTATTGCGAATCGCTATTTAGTAGCGATTATCATGATGCATTCCATTTAGCGAATTTTTATTTGCGATTCCTTATTTATCGCAAATAAGGAATCGCATTTTTGGAGTTTGATGCATGTGCACCTTAGTACATTGAAATTGCGATTCTGTAATATGAAATCGTCAAAAGCCACTTGCTATTTGGAGTTTTTAAAATACTGATTCACTATTTATTTGGTTCACAAAAATAGAGAAGAGAATGCCTTTCGGAAATAGAAAAGGCCATTTTTGCGGTCACTAAACAGTTTGCAAACACTTCGTATATCTGATCCATAATGTTATGATCACCCAAGTACCTATATTTCAAACGTGAACTGGGTTTCCCGCAGAATGTAAGTGGATTGTTCTGGGCCGCCTGGTAACCGGTTCAAAGTTTCAATGCACAGTTAATAGGGCTGTGGTCCATCAGCGATTACAAGAGGGCACTGGACACAGCTCAGAAGAAACCAATTAACGCTGTAGCTGGTTTCAGGAGTCAAAGTTTAAAACGGGAGGCCGCTGGTGCTGGAAATGGGTCAGCACCCGCAGTAGGTCTCTTGGTGGCATGAAACTTTAGGGGCCCATATTTCAGTAACACCTCGCTAATCATGGTCAGTGGTGTCAGGTGGCTGTATAGTTAGTATTCACACTGGCCCCTGCTTGGAACTGGTGATGTTTAGTGTGGGGAAGCAATGCAACACACTACTACATTTGTTATCTTCAGAACCATAAGTCATACAGATAAGCTTCGGAGAGTTCTGGAAGTAGGACAACCACCCTCTGCCAATAGAGTACTACCCAAGGATTAGGGTGAAAGGGAAGCAATCTTGTGTTGCCCTTCCTCTTGGAATGAAAAGTAGGTGATACGGAGAAAGGTGGGGTGGTCACGAGGCAATGCAAAGTCACCAAAGGCTGTGCCCTTGCATGTCCCCTGCATGTCCTCACACCTCTGCATGATCAATTATCCTTCTGTTTGATTACAATCAGCTGGCCGGCACAATGGTTGTGGCCATAAGTTTCTGGTGGCTGTTAGGTTCTAATGGCTGCAAGGTTCTGGTGACTGCCTGGTTTACCCGTTTGTTTGTTACCGCAGCCGCTTGTTCTATTCAAAGGGTACACCCTATCTTGTTGTCAGTGTCAGGTGTTTGTGACTGCAAGGTTGTTGTGACTACAAGACTCCTCCTCAAAGTATCTTCACTAACTTACTCACAATCACATTATAGTGCCATAAAACAGTTGCTCACACTTATTTTTCACCAGTACACTTTGGAGAAACAATAACAGTTTCAGTTTCAGTTTCATGTGGGTGTACCAATACCTGCACTTACTAGTTAAAATCCATCTTAGTGGTACACAAAGCATTCATTTATATTAAACAAATGTATCTGTATGTAAATTTACTGCAGTATGGCGTAGTTATAAGTGCGAGTAAATCTCCTCACTGGGCAGATTTTGGGAATTCCAGGGTGGGGGGAGATGTTCAAAAATTGTTTAAACCCCAAAAACCTGCACGTTTGTAGGCGTTTACAAACAGTTTGGAAGTGGTTTCTTTTCTTGAAAAGAGTTTACTCCATACAAGGGCAGTTAAAAAATCCATACCAGTGATCCCCTCTCAACATCAAGTCAGGAAACCTCTAGCACTAGCCAATAGAGAGAGACTGTCTGTCTTCAGGGAAAAACAGGGATCAACATTACCATTTAAAGCAGAATTATCCCCTTCTCCCCATTAAGTATGAAATGGAAACGGGACCTGTGGCTTGAGCTGCTTTTGAATTCCCTGCTTGTGAAGGTGTGCCTATTAGAGAAATAACTATGGCTGTGGCCAAACGCTGGGGGGACATTGCACATCTGTCCAACTTACAACACGCCAGGAGACGTTGTTGCACAGTGCTTGCCTGAGGTGGGCGTGGCTTCCCGGACGATGCTTGAAAAGCGCTCTAGGTATTCTGCTGCTTTGCTGTAGTCAAACGCTGGGGGGACATTTCACCTCTGTCCACTAGGACCCCTGTGGGTTCCATCCACAGACAAGGTACTCTGCTGCCCGGGACGGGCGTGGGCTGTGCCTGGCCAAGTCGGAGCCCGGAGGAGGCTGGGCTGGGCCCTCTCCCTTGGCTCTTCCTTCTATCATCTGGAAGCGGTGAGTGTTCTTCAATTGCCCAAGGCACAGCGTACTGTTGTGTCTTGAGAATGTCCAAACGAAGGCTTCCAGGACGAAAGGAGGCTCTATCTAAGCCAGCCCGGGGTACCACCGCTATTCACTCTTTCCTTGTACGTATTGTGGGGGTTATTGACAAGGAAATAGTGCTGACAGAGTGACGCCTATCCCTGGAAATGGGGGGAACGCGGGTGAGCCCATGATGTGTGGACAGGAGTTAACCAATGAGCCATGCCCTAGGGAAGTCGCACCTGTTCCATTAAACCCTATGATATGATTTTAATTGCGTCTCCCGATAACCAGCAGCCCACCGTCTTTCCAGCTATTCCAACGCTCACACCTGCTCTCTTGCCAACTTATGAGAATCAGCCACCAACAAAGAAATCAAAGGGAGTCAAGCTATTGGGCCAAAAAAAGAGGCCAGAGATTGACCCAGGCCAATGCCAAGAACCTGGGAACTTTGAGTGCTTCTCCTAACGTGATTGCTCCATCGTCACAACTCAATTTGCCTGTATCCTTCGAGTTTGGAAGCAATGAGCCTGCTTCTAATTTATATTTGGATCACATCTTGGGCAACATCCAAACAATACTGACTGTTAGCTTCTCCTCGATTCTGGACAGACTCACTAAGTTAGAAGCTACAGTCTCACAGTTCTTGACCTTACCCAACAGCCAGAAAGAGCAAAGAAGCCTTAACAAAGCCCCCCTAGAGATTAATGCTTGGCACATTGTATCGCAGGTTGCCTCGGAAATGGCCCATGGCTTACCACAGGCTGTTCATTCCCATCCTCTGTCCTCTGGCACTTGCACTAACACCGTCCCAGCTCCCTTATCAATCAACACCAAGCTGGGGCCTGCCGATGCAAGAGGGGCTGTCCTTTGAGGGTTTTTTTAGGGACTATAGATCTGCACCAGGTGAATCTGTCAAATCCACAGTGCGGAAGCCACCTTGCCCCAAACTGGACCATCTTACCCTCCCCCTTGACTGTTGCCCATATGTGGCCATCTTGACGAACGTTTGGCACTTAAACCCAGATCAGGAGGAGACCACAGTCCAACTGAAGAACAAAGTTTGCCACTGGCTGACCCGGAATACCGATTTCAGGACAAACACATTTAGAGGTATTCTATTTGTCAGAAAGGGTTGGATGGTTGGGAACGACACATAAAAATATAAAAGGAGACTGTGTGGTGGTGAACTGCAAAAATCCCAAATTGGCAGAACATCTAATAAAATGCAATTCTAATCTTCATTGGGCGGTTGCTGAGACGTGCATAGGCAGTGCCCCGCTGTGGTTTTTCTATAACCATAATACCCCTTTCCGCCCAAATGCCCCCCTGGGTGGAAGTTTTATCCAAGGTAGGGCAATGGGTCTGAAAAAAAACCCTATGTTAACCAGAAATAGGTTTCAGCCGCTTTCTGGTCTTGAAAGCAATGATTGACACAATAGGTATGAGTCTCCCTCAGCTGCACCTGACCAATTAGAACTTTTACAAGGAATGGTTAGGGATAACTGCGAGCTGATGGGCAGCGAAATTATTTGTACATCTTTACACACACCACTCTCTGAGAGGGAACCCTCCTCTTCATATCCTCCCTATTTTGGCATAGTTACTGAACCGCATTTAGACCATCCCATAGCTGAGTCGCTGCCATTTGGTATCCCTGCTAAGCTCAATGTTGCACTCTTAGCTGAAGACCCCTTCACATTACTGCTTTCTTGGAACATCGCAGGCCTCAAGGCAAAGATATGGATCCAGAGTGGGGGACATTCATTGCTGCTCATGATATAATTATCATGCAGGAAACATGGGCAATGGAAAAATGCTTTAGATCAGGATACTCCAATTACAGCATTGAAGCTATCCCTTCAAAAGCCAGCTCCCCCTTCTGGTGGCCTCATAGTATGGGTTAAGAACACCATGGATCTAACAGTGAAAACACTGGATACTCATAGCAACGACATCCTAGGTCTCTCTTTGAGAGGCCGTAAAGGATGTAAGGATGACCTATATAACATTTATAACCGCTCATCTCCTCGCAGTAAGGAAACCCCCATTCTCCACCAGCTAGTTTACCTTTTGGCCTCGAAAGCAGATAGCCGCCCACTGGTAATTGCGGACGACTTCAATACTAACTTTGAGCCACTGGATGGCTTATCTTCCATTTTTAGCTGATGAAAGATGAGGCCCGAGGCGTACCCTCACTTGAGATTGAATCTTTAACCACCTGGCCAGCGGTAGGAACACAAGTTCTCACTTTAATTTTGAACCAAGGTATTCGTTCATGTAATCTGAGGTTCCCCTCAGATTTAAAGCGCACTCATACATACTCGCGGGGTTCCAGTCATAGCAGAATCTACTATGTTTTTTTGGATCTAGAATTATGGCACCTAGCAGTCGATTTTGACATTTTCCCCAAAGTGGACAGTGACCATAGTGCCATGAGGCAAAAAATGGGAGGCTCATTCTCATGGAATTTTAAACCATTGGGTCAAAAGTCAGAAACGAAACTCAGCCTGAACAATAATAGGAAATCGATTAAATGGTCTAAATTATCCCTTGACATGGCCACTCTAACAGGCATTTACAATGCTTACAATGAGATTCTTACTCCACTTCCTGACCATCCAGGGGTAGGCTTATTATTACTAGACCTTCATCCTATTTTGTTCAGTGTCTTAAAATCACACTGTATCAAGGTCAAAAAGAGCAAAAGTACTTCTTTGCTTGGCCAGCCCCTATCCTGGTACAATAAGGATTGTTGTCACTCGCAAATTATGCTTATTGAGGCTGTCAAAAGGGGAGACCATGAAGGAATCCGGGTTGCCCGCACAAATTACAAAAGGTTGACTATTAGCACTAAACAGAGCTGGGTGGACTCTAATTGGCAAGTCCTGGTTGAGGCATCCACAAAAAATGATTTGCAGAAGTTCCAGCACATTTTTTTTCCACGGATGCCCTGCTCTGTTGGCCCCATTGAATTATTAATCCAACCGACACAGTGGGTCGATAATTTTTCCAACCTATATATAGTCCCCCTAGCACAGATTTGGTTGGTCCTGTATCTGCAGACCCGAACTAGAATGTGTGCCAGAGTCACCTCTGCTCCATTTTTCTCTCCAAGAAACCCTACGAGCTATTGCGGATACACCCCCTGGAAAGGCTCCGGGCCCTAATACTATTCCAGGGGACCTGTTTAATTCTGAACCCCAAGTGTGGGGTCCATATATTGATGAACTTTCAAATGACATACTGGCAGGTGGCTTGGTCCCGAAATCCTGGAAAAACGCTGAGATCATTCCAGTTTATAAAAAGAGAGACAGAGGATCTCCAATCAATTTTCGGCCCATTAGCCGTATAGATAATTTGCAAATGATCTTCTGCCCCCAGATCCTGGTTAGATTACAGGACTGGATGGATGAGGCAGAAATTTTGACACCTTCCCAGGTGGGCTTTCGTACTAGGGTTAGTACAGGTGACCAAATTTTTCCGTTTGACCTCATAACAGCCAAATATCTTAGGCTCTCCAGGGACCACCTATATTTGGCTCTTGTGGACTTCAGGGCAGCCTTTGATCTGGTTCCACGGCTGCACCTCTGGTCCACTCTGGCCAATATGGGCATTGATTAATCCCTGCTTGACATTCTCATTAGACTCCATAGTAACACCACTGCACAGGTTAGATGGGGGCCGGGTGGTCAATTGACAGACCCAATTCCAGTGCATCGTGGAGTAAGGGAGGGTCGCGTACTGGTGCTGACTCTTTTTTCACTATACATCAATGATATGGTTTGCTTCTTAGGCGAGTGTACACATGTCTCCCGCAAACTAGCCGGCTGCACCACCCCAGCGCTCTTATTCGTTGATGATACCCTCCTGCTCTCCTGTACCCCATCTGGGCTTCAAAATCTTTTGAATACATTTTATGACTTCTGTGTCATCTGTGGGCTGGAGGTGAACACTACCAAGACTAAGATTATGGTACTTAACCCATAATACCTACAGAGGGAGCTTCTATCTGAACAACAAGTCTCTCCAAGTAATAGATACATTTGACTACCTGGGGATCTGTATTGACAAGAGTAGGACATGGAAATCTCAGACCAAAATGAGCGAGGTGATTTATTCACACTCTGTCTCTGCTATCATCAAAAGGTTCAGGGCAACCACTCCTAAATCTGCATCACCAGCTATAGAGGTATATAGGGCAAGGGCACAGGCTGCTGCTCTATATGGTGCTGAACTCTGGGGATTCTCTAATATCAAAGGCCTGACCAGTAAGGAAAACAACTTCTTGAGATCTCTTTTTAGCCTCCCATGGAGTACACCCACTGTCCCTTTTTCTCATGACACAGGATTAAAAAGGGTGGGAGATATAGGAATGCTAAAACCACTCCTCTACTGGGTAAGGCTGTGGTTGACTCTATAGTTCCACCAGGATAGGCTAGCCCTGGAAGAAATTATGTGCCATAAAAATGCTCACCTTCGCCACTGGCTCAATCATGTTCAATCCTATCTTATAGACCTAGGCTTAAGCAACCTTTGGAACAACCCTTCATAAATAGGAGCAAGCACAAAGAATAAAGTTAAAGTGGCTTACTGGGACAAGAAAACAAATGAATATCACCAAAAAGTGAGCTCTGGGGGGGGTTGTAGAAGCTTTCTTGGCGTGTAAAGTCTCACCTGCTAAGGAGGCATACATTGATCAGATCCAACCACTTCTGGCACGCACACTTTACATGAAATTCAGAATGGGTACACTTCAAGTCAGCATTCTTACGTATAGATGGAAGCTTCGCCAATCCATCTCTTCAGCCTGTGAATTCTGTAAATACGCCTCTGAAATTCTAGAACATGTTCTTTTTTTCTGTCCCAAAAATGCCAGTCCCAAGCAGAGATGTATTAAACCGGTGTGTACTCTCTGGGCTGTGAGAGAACATCGGGTGGCTTACCGTATTTTGAGATGGGACACCAGCCAGGTTGTGGTATTTGGAATCAGTTGATACCTTTATACAGTGTAGTTTTTATAAACTTGAAATAGCCTACCATTAGGTGCCCTTCGAAGGCCCTAGAGCCGATGTGGCTTGGAATTTGAACTACTGTACCTCTTAATTAGAAAGGGGACTGCTGTTGCATTTTTTTTTCCCAATTATTTTATTGTCGACAATGTAACCAAACTGCTCTGTGAATTGAGTTTAAAAAGGTTTTTAAGGCTCAATCAACCGAAATGATGCCGAAATCAACTATTCAATTGATTACATCAGGACACCCGTAACCTCGGACCCTTCTTAGTCCACTTTTAGGTCTTTTTAGAGGTTTCTGCTGCTAATTGGTTCTACCTGAATAATTGGGAGGATGATTTAACAATGTGGGATGTCACTTTTATTTTAACCTGTGATAATTGTACCTGTGTTTCGTAATATGTGTAATTTTATTGCACATTTTATCATATTTATTATCATGTTTTTTATTTACATGTTGCACTTTTATGGTCAATTGACAAAAATAAAGTTTATTGATTGATTGAAGTACGGTAGTCAATAAATACTAGGGAAATGTTTAGGGGGCTGCGTACCGTCCCACAGTTTCAGAATCTGCACCTGCATAGTTATTTTCTACTTTTACATTATCTCCACTGGAGCCCTGTGCATGCAAACATATACATTTGTGTTCTTCACTTGCGTGTTTTAGCTTTGTGCTTATGGAGTACCAGGGGACACCCTTGTCACCTGGCTCTGTAATGTACAAATTATTTTTCTTATTGTTAATAAACATTTTCAGACTTCTAATTCAGAGTGAGTGCAGATTTCTTTGAGAACAGACAAATATGAAGGAGTTAAAATTCATAGATACACTTAAAAAAGAGTGCATTTTAAGGGCTACTCTTAAGAAGATCAGCAGTGGGAAGGAAATGAGTGATGCACATGCTGAAAAGATTGGAAGCTAAAGCTAATGAAGAAGGCAAAATATATATAGCAGTAGAAAGAGAAGCTGGTTTTACTCATGCAAATATCCAATTTTACCTGGCATCCGTGCAAGATATTAGAGAATAAAATGGATGCTTACGCGCAACTGATTAAAATCGACAGAAGCTATGCAATGCCAAAAGCCATGACAGAAGCTGGATAAAAAGGTGTCTAACACCGAAACTCTGTATCAGAAAATGGAGGGCTATATTTTTGATCTGAATACCAACGTAGAAGAGGCAGATGTCAAACTCACACACTGGAGTGCACATGTTAAAGATCTACAAGATAACAATGAGGATTAGTATGAAAACCTAGAAGTGGGGGCATCCAAATCCTCATACTCTCAGAAGAAAAGACTAAAGTTAACACTGTTTTGCAGTTTTATATAGTCTGAACATGGTCTAATGGCATTAGAGCACTTTGCATGAGTACCAGACATTACACTTCTTTAGGTCTTGCCTAGACAGCGCTTGTGCTGTCTCTTTGAGACATGTTGTATATACTTTGTGGGCTTACAGCCCGTCCATTCCTTTCCATTTGTTTCTTCGGGTGTCCTTTAAAAAGTCTTCCTTCCAAGTGGTTAATCTTTCCTATTGATCCCTCTCATGGAGCACCACCCCATTACTTGTAGCCTTACACTTGTACCATTTTAGCAACTGCTTTAGGAACTTCTTTCTTTGTCTAAGAGCCCTTGTCAGGAGCGCTCGTGTTTTCACTTGCTCCAAGCGCCGTTGCAAACAGGGCTGTAAATCATGTTCTAATCTCATCACATTTGCTGAGCATTCAAAGGAGATCAAATGTCAGATGCTGTTTTCACAGGTCGCCTGTTCCACGCCCCAACCCCCTCCTGCTTCGCTGCTTGTTCTAAAATGTAAGAATATATTGCTTGTTTTTAGTCAACCATGAGTCTCAGTTTGCATAACATGCGCAACTGGCAACAGTTTGACAGGCTTGTCCTACTTTTTTCCACAACATCCGTTTAGTTCTAGAATATATGACACACTGACGCAGAACATGGGATGACCTTGTTAGGTGACATTTTCTTTGTTGCTAAGGATGAACCCTTTGAGAGGTTCTAGCTTCTACCAACCACATCGATAAGCCATAGGGCAAGAGTTCTGGTGTTTTACGTCACTTCCTTCTGTAACATCACAACCCTTCCTCTGCATGTGCTCTGCTCAATCTACAGGATCCTTCCTTTCCTTTTTTTTCGGTGTCTGAACATGGCAGCCATAGATGGGCCTCTGGCTGTGCTGGGTGAGCGGCCCTCTGGAGAGGCAGTCCACAGCCAGAACGGTAACTTCCCAGTGTTTGTTTGCTGACGGATGGTTAATCCTAACAGCCTCCTATTAGCTGTTCCAACATGCACGGGGCTGTGCCCACGTCTCTACAACTGCTGTTTTGTAATGCCTCTTGTTGAGCGCTGGTCTCCACTTCACTGATTTCTTATGCACTTCTAACACTTTTGGGGGATTACAGCTATTTGGATTTTTATTGGTACAGCACCAGAGGCCCTCACCCAAGATACGCTACTGCCATAGTGCTTCCTTTAGATTACACTAGAGCTCAATATTCTATCCCATTACTGCACTGCCTCGACAGTAGAACTAAAGTTAGTTTTTCTATCAAATGGCAAGGTTGAAACAAAAAAATCATACAGGTTACAAAATCAAAATGTTGAATTTTAACCATAATTAGGTGTAATTTGGATCAGGACCTCCAAATGAGAGCATATTGAAGAATTCTGAAATACCACACTCTGTTCGTTTTCGAATGATTGCTATGGGAACTGCAGATTCATCTCTCTACAGCGGCCCCTCCCTCATTCTAACACTTTCCTCTTTTATGGCAACTGCGTTTGTAGGAGATCTAGCAACTAACCAAGAATACTATGTCAAGCAGCTTCTTGAAAGACTATGAAGCTGCACTATGGTGTTTGGGAAGGTTAAGGCGGTTGATCAGGTGCTTCCGCCACCATAGAATCAGATGTGTCACTATATGCAAAACTTGTTCATCTTTATAGATTTATAGGGCTTGCCACATCCTATTCCATGATGATATTTTCATGGCGCTGCGTGCAGAGTGCGTTTGCATTTTTCATGTATAAAAAAATCGAATAGCACTCGTTACATCGCATAGAAATACCACGCATGCCTTCACAATGCGGGTATTACTACGCGATGTCAATTACAACGAGTACCATTACAACGCAAAATTTTACCACGATTATACCTTTACCACGCATGCCATTTCACCGCCAAGGCATGCGTGGTAAAGGTATACTCATGGTAAACGTTTGCACAACCCCCCAACACTACACTAATTCCACGACCCCCAGTCCTCTCCCTACAATAACACTACACTACCCTGCACAAACCCCCGACACTACACTAATTCCTAAAACACTACTCTACACTACACAAACACCACAACACTACCCTAAACCCTAAAACTCTACCCCCTGCACGACCCTCCTCCTACCCCCAGTCCTGTCCCTACACTCTAACACTACCCTGCACGACCTCCGACACTACCCTAAACCCTAAAACTCTACCCTACACTACACAAACACCACAACACTACCCTAAACCCTAACACGCTACCCCAGCATGACCCTCCCCCTTCCCCCAGTCCTGTCCCTACACTCTAACACTACCCTGCACGACCCCCCTACACTACCCTAAACCCTAAATCACTACCCTACACTACACAAACACAACACTACCCTAAACCCTAAAATACTACCCCCCACACGACCCTCCCCCTACCCCCAGTCCTTTCCTACACTCAAACACTACCCTGCACGACCCCCGACACTACCCTAAATCCTAAACCACTACCCTACACAAACACCACAACACTACCCTAAACCCTAAAACACTACCCAACACTACACAAACACCACAACACTACCCTAAACCCTAAAACACTACCCCCGCACGACCCCCAGTCCGGCCCCTACACTCTAACACTACCCTGCACGACCCCTCGACGCTACCCTAAACCCAAAAACACTTCCCTACACTACACAAACACCACAACACTACCCTAAACCCTAAAACACTACCCCCAGCACGACCCTCCCCCTACACACAACCCTACACTACACAAACATTACTACACTACTTCGACACTACCCTAAACCCTTAAAAAGTAACTCCCACCCCAAGCACAATCCCCCTTACCTCTCTCTCCTCGTGGTTCCTCTCTCCTGGTTCCAGCGTCGACAGAGGGGCGGTGCACGTCGTTGTGAGGAAACGGAACAGCCCAGTTTTCTCACAACGATGTGGATAACCCTTACATCGCATGCGTTTTAAAAGCGCATGCGATATAATGGTTTGCGTTGTAATGGTAGTCGTTGTTACATCGCATGCGTTGTTACGCATGCGATGTAACAACTTGCGTGGTAACAGCCTCATTGCAATGGCTGTTTACCAGAAAAATCACATGCCGTGTTCAAAGAATTGAAGGTTACATTTTTATACATTCAAAACCTCTATGGGTTAATGAGCAGTCATTCTTCTGCTCTTCACCTTTCCTTAGAGCGTCTTAACGTTGCCTGGCTATCTCTTATAATTACCCTTATTGAATAAACTTCAGATTTCATTTCGGTATGTAACAGCACACATTACTGGCACATCACACGAGTGTCCGTGTTTTCACTCGCTCCGATTAAATAAAGGCTGCTCTGCTTGCAAAATGTTTTGTTCAACCTCGGTAACCCTAATAAGGTTGTACATAAGTGCCCGGTGGCTCTGCCTTAGTCATTGACTGCCTTGTGGCTGCAATTCATTAATTGCTGTGTTTGCTGTTTTACACGTGGAAAGTGCTACATCAACATATGTCATGGCTTCTTGCTAAACACACCGGGCAGTCTCCTCTTTTGTGTGTAGTAGCAGGGTGCCCAGAGCCAAGCAATTCAAAGCTTGCTGGCTTCTCCAATGCGTGTTCATGTTCCTAAAGACGGTTGTGTTTATTATCGACAATGAACAACTGCTGTCAGCAGTGATTGTCATATGCTTTTTATTATTTCCCTTTCACTGTGCAAACTTTGCAGAAGAGTCTTACTTGGACACATAACTGAGCGAAGAGGCACACTTTTCTTTATTCTCTACAGGTAGTGCTACTGTAGGATAACTCAGTGGGTGAATGCATCTGTTGCTGAAATCTGCATTTAGCCTACAGGGCAGCGGCGGCTGGTGACATTTGACAGTGGTGAGCCGTAAAATTATTGCCGTACTGCGGCGAGCGAGCGAGCCCGAACAACCTACGGGGGGGGGGTTCGCGGGGGTTCTCCCCCGAGAAAATTTTGAAAAAAGAGTGGATAAATGGTGCATTTTCAAGCAAATTTGAGTAAGTAGGAAGGTTACTAAAGCAGTACGATAGAATTATTTATCATTTAAGAAATTGCCAATATTTATGAGCTATAGAGGACAATCTTTGCGTATGCTGATGTTATCATTTGCCCATATTAACTTTTGAACACACTGATACACTTGTAATGGTTTTAACTATACAATAAATACATTCATTGACTGTGCAGTGAAACGTACAAACAAAACAGGCATCACGCAGAGAGAGGTTCGTGGTAAAACAGATATCAGATAATTAACTTAATTTATAGTGCAGAAATAAAACAGTTCTTTGTATTTGCATTTTGAAAATTAGTTTAAGTCGACCATCCAATTCATAAATCATTTAAACTGAGGAGTGAGTGGTCTGTGTGGGTGTGTGCATGTGTGTATACATATATAGTAAAGGATGCATGGCCACGAGGCGTCAGTGTCTACAGTTCACTCCTGATTTCAGAACTTTCTCCAACTTTTTGGATGTTACCTTGTGTTAACTATCACTAGAGAAATCGCTGACGATTCCATATATGACATCATCAGGGGAAATATATTTTGAATAATGAAATGCACAACACGATAAACAGAACACTGTGCACTCATACAGCACTGCATAGATATGCCATATATTTGGGTAACATGTTAACAACACATGCGTGCCAATTAGAATCTGAGTTGCATATGCACACCACCAAACAGCACACATTAGACAGACCATCACAAACATGCCCAAAACAGCACACCTATGCCACCTGGGTGGGTATCTCCATGTTCACAACTGCACTGCCACCAAGATACGCCGCTTAACCTCTGACAATATCAGACATTAGGAGAGATTGATTCTTGATTCCACCTCATGCTTCTTCCCCTCCCCCCGCACTTTCTGCCTCTTGCCTCTTTTCATTCCTGCTTGCTCCATTTTGTTTGCTATATGTCGCTGTTTTCCAATCTTTCTCCTCCTTCTTAAACCCTTTCTGCCATTCTCTCTCTTGCTCTGGAACAAAGTCAGATGATGAAAAATAAATTCCAGTCCCGAAAAATTAGTTCTGGTGCCACCACCTGCAAACACCGGCCCAAATTAAGCACTAGCCTACAGACCGCACACGTCTATAAAAACTGGTCTGCAGTGGAAACCTTTGGAAAGTCATACTATCAAAAGGTGCCACGATGCTAATTAACAATAACACTATGCGCTATACACATGCGAATAAACTAACTTTGATAATCGGTTCAAATGAAAGAACATCCGCGATACTCGCAGTGACGAATCCGAGGGATGCGGGGCAAATGGGTGAGAATGTGGCAAAAGGTTTGCACCCAAAACACAACTCTTGCACGTGCGCAGCAACTGGAGAGTCGAGTGGCGTTTCTGAAAAACACAAATTTACAAGCAACGACCTCGGGCTGACTTCACGTCGCCTGCAAACTTGGTGTGCTGGTGACAGGCAGCTCCGCAGCAGCAGAGAAGCCGATAAATGGCCAAGATAACATTCCGGCCAAAATAAAGTTAATAGCCAGGGTTGGAAGGAAATGACCCGCGCTTTGAAGTGGTGTCGGCCCTGAGCCTGCCCGCTGCATGACTCCTCGCGAATGTCTGCATGGTGGCACCAGCAGCATTTTAATCAACCTGTTGACCGGTGTCTTGCTGTCTTTAAACTCCTGCCTCCTGAAGTCAGATTCATTCCAGCGTCCAGGACCAGCCCGCGTCTCCGCGCTCATCTCCGCTCTAGTAGCTCATGTATCGTGGATTTATGGTTCCTCTTCGAGCTGTCAGTCCCGCTTCCAGAGCAGAGTAAAATACGGCGCTGAATAGTGCTGAAAAGTGTGGTCCTCTCAAGCTCAGAGAATCATTTTTCACACGCACTGCAGACAGACACACAGCACGGCTCTCGCTCTGTGCCACTCAGTCTACCCGGGGCAGTTGGCTCTGACAGCCAGATATGGCAAAACCGCAGGAACTATCTCTGTCAGTGTGAAATACACCCGTCCGCGTTTACAAGCCAGCTATTCATATTGCATGACTTAGACACGGAAAAGAGAGCGAGCTGGCAGGTCGCTGGGAACCACATTGAAATCAATGGCAAATGCTGTTTAATTTCCCTCTTGGTTCGAGGAAACTGCAAAATACAAATTGGAATTTAGCTGACTTGCAGCGCGTAGCGAGTAGTTAAATGACGCATAGCGCATGCATCGAGACACGCTGGATGCTTAAATATTTCAAGTTATAGACTGCAAAACCATTTCGCAGTGGGTGGGAAATGCACACACGCACACGTACACACGCACACAAGCAGGCAAGCACACACAGTATCTCTGAGCAGATAACCACCGCTGCCATTCCGGTAATTGCTATTTACTTGCGCCCATCGCTGAATCAGAGCAGCGAGGCGGTGACTACAGAGGTGGACTTTTGCAGACTTCCAGAGCCTCTTTGTGTGCAGCTGCAGCCTCCCTCGCCCGCACAGTCGCCAGGCATCACGGTCTGAATTACAGTCGCGGCTCGCAATACACGGGGGGATAAAACAAGAAACAAAAAATAATAAAACTTACCTGACCGGCGGTGACCGGGACCGGCGCCGCCTCTGCTCCTGGACAGCAACAGGCATGCTCCCTCCCCTCCTGTAAGTCCCAGATGGCACCCAGCCGGGCGCCTGTAGGGAGGCCATTTTCTCTATGTAGGCTGCATGCAGCCTACATAGAGAAAATGTAGAGTGCGCATGACTGCTTTGGTCGGCCCAGGGCCGACCAGTCAGGGCACTCAGAGTGGTGCAAGCCACTCCTCCCCGACCCGCCCACCCGCCCGCCCCCAACACTGCATACCCTCCCGCCCGCCCCCAACCAGGCATACCCCTCCCTTCTGCTTTCTCGCAGCGCGAGAAGCAGAAAATAAAATGGTATTTAAAATACCATTTTATTTTCTGCTTCTCGCACTGCGAGAAAGCAGTGGGGCGGCGCTCCAACGCCCTAATGGAGCGGCCGCCACTGCTACAGGGCACAGCTTTGAATATGGTAGGTCTGGAAAATATTTTCACTCTTCTAGGGCAATACTATGAGGACCCGGCCTGCTATTTACAACATGCATTGGCAAAGCTAATCTGTCTCACCTATGTGTGAGCTATTGGCTTAGCCAAAGTTTTTTTTATTTAAAAGATGCTGCAAAGTCTCTGTCCCACCAAAAGAGTAAAATGTACCTGTGAATACTAGGCATACCCATGCCACTTAGAGCGGCACATGAAACACACAAAAGGTGAAGGGAGGAATGCTTGCAATTTGTCTAACTGCAGGCAATTGCTTGGGGTAGCATCCCAGCCCATCATTCTTTTGCTCACCATGCCACCTCTGTTTGGACCCAGCCATATGCAAGTCAGTCTTGGCCCTGCTCCTCATAGGAACAGTCCAGCCCAAACTGCAAAGCCAGGTCCTCCCTGAACCGAAACACATGCAACCCAGACGTGGGTCCCATACTCACTGTGTCACTGGAACCAAGCTGTACCGGGCTGATGAGTCCATAACTAGGGCTAAACCAGTCCTGGGTTGCTAATATTCCTTTTGTGTGTTTCAGATACCATGACAAAAGCCCTCAGCCCTGCCTTATATGCACTGACACATCTTATAGTGCATTAAATTGATAAACTATAACAGGGAGTGATTATTATTAATGTGGTGACACCCTGAAAAAGCCAGTAGACCTGCCTTATTTAAAATGACACCTTCTTTTATGGTGATGTTGCATATGGTGTAGGTGGGGGCATTGTAAATATGGGTTTCAGGACCCATTAGGGGTGTAATGTGATATGAGGCTATCATCAAATATATTCCCATCTACCTCACATATATATATATATTTCTAATGTAATTCCTAGTAATTAGTAGTGTGTGTGTAGTAAAAGTATTTTTCCTTTTTAAAAGAAAAGGTGTCTTGTGGATTGTTACCTGCCTTGTTATGTTGGCCTAGGCCTGGCTGCCATGCTGCTTTTCTTTGCGCACGTTACACTGAGCCGGGCCTTCCTCGCCCTTTGCTCGTGCCAAGTTCTTTTGCACTGTCTGCATTTTCTGTTGTTCACCTTTTTGGGCTCAGTCTGCACAAACATGTACAAGGTCACATAACAATGTATTCTGGTTCTTCCTGATATGGCCAGTCTCGCGCACCCAGACATAACATTATGTGCAATTGCCATGAAGGATTTGATATGCTTTTAATACTGTGGTTTACTAGCGCTTAAACACACTTGAAGAAATCCTTTTCAGGGAGAAGAGCTATGATGTCCTGCTGATGTAATTCTGCATCTAGTGACTGAGGTATGGGGGTTCGCTAGTCAAAGCCCAGAGGTCTTCTATTATTATAATAAACTATCTTACTGCAAGGGGAGGGTGGTAATGTTATTTATACGTTTATCCACTGAGCTCTGAGATGCTTTCCCCGTTTGTATTCTATGGAATTGTAACCATGCTGCTTATATTAGTAATATGCATTATGCTATTAGTACTGACACGTGTACTGTACATTAGAGCACGTAAGTTGGAACAAACATTTTAACCTATCCAGTGTCTCTTCCTACGCACCTTGTGGACAAGTACGAGTGAGTGGCGAAAGAGTGTTCTTGCTTCAGTGAGTCCTGAGATAAAGATACCGTGTTCTGGGTTGTCCAAACATTAGTACTTGGGTGCTAATGAGATGCTAAGCTAGTTGGGTTGGGGTTTTTGGGTGCTATGGTATATGGTGGCAAACCACTGTATTCCAGGGTCCCATTTTCCTGTGCATAGCTCTGTGTATGTGCAGAAACCTTATGACATGGCGCGACCACCGTGGGGCAGCTTATCTGCGAGACGCTTGAGTAGTACTTGTGCTTGTCCACAAACCCCTCGCGTACGCTTCCGGAGGTGTATGTGACGGTGATACCTCCTATATTGAATGTTTTATAGGTTCTTTCAAGCTTGATATTATTAAAAAAGGTTAGTTAGTAGACCCATTTTTGTGCTCCCTGTTAGGTTGTCGAATATAATTGTTTGGTCATGGCTGGTGTGGCGATAGCTGCACATAGTCGAGGAGCACTCCGAGACCACTTAGCTGTGTATGGAGTGCCCGATACTGGGGTCGAGTTGGTCTTTGTGGTTCAAGCCGATGCGGCTTATCACTTTGAAGTGTTTTACACTTGGATCACTTTTGAAGCGGTGGAGGCAGATGATAATCTGTTTCATGAATATAAGCCCACCGCTATTCCTGCTGCCTATCGACCCTATACCACTCTTGAAGTACCTCTCACGGCTTGGCAGCACCGTGTTTGGTTCAATGGCGCCCTACCACAACCAACTACCGCAGTTCGTTTAGGCCCCTTATCAATTCAGGGGGCCACTTGGCCTGTATTGGCCGGGTATACCCCGCATCCAAATTATCTGGCATTACCGCTTGCGGAACTGCGCACTATGCATACCGAATTGGTACGAGTGCATCGAGCCCTAGTGACATACGTTACAGGTAGCCTCCATGGAGCTGCTCCTGTAGTCGCAGGCCAACCAGCTATTGCAGCTGGGGTGACTATAAGTCCTGTCATGGTAAATTCTGTGATGGGCAAACGTCCACAAAATAAGGACGACTATCCTTACTGGCTTGCAGAAAAGTTCGATCAGATAGAAGCGGTGTTTCCACATACGTCCCCAGTAGATAAACACCGCATCCTCACGATAAGTTTGCCAAAAGACATAATCCCCGATTTGACATCATGTGAAAACTGGGGTAAGGTATTCGCAGCAGTTTATTCAAAATGTTTTGGAACTCCTTCCATGACGGTTCTACCCTCTGTAATTAAAAAAGTACAGGATGAACATGGCCCTGAAGCGGCTGTGGAATTAGGGATGAGACTAGTGGGAGTGTTTGATGTAGTAGCTGAGCTGATCCTTGGAAATGTCAAGGGCGATGCTATGAACTTTCAAGTAGCGAATGCTTTGGCTTTGGTCCCAGAGTTGGACAGGCCTCGCGAATTACCGAAAATAATAGCCCGGGCTTATAAAACAATTGGAAGAAATAGCCTAGGCAACAAGCCTTTTGTAAAAATGCAAACTCAATCGCAAACACAAGTTATACAAACAAAAAGTGCATCTGAGAAAGATGATAAACCAGTCTTCACTAAAAAGAGTTGGAGACAGAAAAAACAGGGTAAGCAACAAAAGAAGCCGGGGTCGAGAGGCGCTTCCCCAGTTTCGGTTTCTTCTGAACGTACTTATGATTTACGTGATAGGTCAAGGATCAAATCACCAGAAAGGTTTCAGAGCTCTGATACGCGTTCTCCTCGTTCTTCACAGGCCCAGACGTCGTCACAGGCTGGTGGAGGAGGACGGCAAGATAGAGGAAGGGGCCGAGAGGCTCCCCAGGAGCGAGACCAACCTCGACAACAAGTCAGAGGTAAAGCAGAAGACTTTCATCTTCCTCGACCGCAATTTCAGAAGAAAAAGGTTGCCGCTGTCACAGCGAAATATGCCTCAGACCGTGAGAACGAGACTCCAGAATTGGACGTGGGCAGTGACCCTCCTAGACAGCGCCGCGGAAGTTACCATAGTGCGGGAGGCGCTACGTCCTCATATGGAGGCGACAGCAACTGAAACATTCGTTACTGTAGAGACAGCTGACACGAGAGTGGCACCCCTGACAGACTATATAATCTAGTCATACAAATTGAAGGTGACAAACCGCGTGAAATAAAAGGGATTTTTTGGGAAAATCTAACCTCTTCATATGACATTTTGTTAGCAGAGGTGGATTGGCCACCCCCATTCGTTTTAGCTGCACATAAAGGAGAGGAGGTAATCCTTCCAAGCTTTTCAAAGCATGTCCCAAAAGACAAAGCTGAAGCACTTGCAGCTGAGTGGGCTGTGTACCTGGCACCAGCGTTATACCGCAACCATGTGGGATGGGATGAAGAATCACCTCCTCATGCAATACCTTTGCGGTCACTACCGCAGCCACAACCCCAATATCCCATCAAACGGCAGGCAAAAGGCCCCGTCTCCGAAATTCTGACACAGTTGGAATATCAGGGAGTAATTGAACCCTGCATCCTATTATTTTAGACTAAATAACACATCAACTCAGAAAATTATGTTAACACACACCAAATTGCTTTATTCAGGTTCCTTTCTAAGTGCCTTAGCTGTGGGTGGTTATGAGTACTGGGATAATACAGTGGATTTAAAATCTATTTGGGGCTCCAAGCCATGGCAGGTACAGGGAACCGAGGCGTTGCATCGTGCTTGCCTCATCCCTACCCAAATTAT
Source organism: Calotriton arnoldi (assembly GCA_963921515.1). Taxonomy (NCBI): domain Eukaryota; kingdom Metazoa; phylum Chordata; class Amphibia; order Caudata; family Salamandridae; genus Calotriton; species Calotriton arnoldi. The sequence goes on from CAWUFW010000161.1 coordinate 884,690, forward strand.
GTTCCTAAATGCTTCCATCTATCAGACTACATGTTGGGGCTTAGCAACCACTAAACAATTGAATACGCCATCAATACCATCTCTGTCGAGTTTTCCAAATGAAAGCTCACGATTCAATATGTCCCTCGTGTCCCTGCAGGCAATGTTACAAAATAATTCGTTTAATGTTTCTGAGCTGGTTCAGTCACCCTGGTTAGTATGGCCTATATCATCTAATGCATGTCAAATGCGTTTTCATGATACTGGTGCTAGCTACACACAGAATAGGCCTGATCCGAGGTTTACTGATGCCCGTACTGTCACTACATACTCTGTTGGTAAATTATGCAAACAATGGCTGCAACATTCGTCCCTTGATACTGTTAAACAACATTTGTCCCTCCTTTCAGGCAATATTGATCTGTCCGACTTTGTTTTGGGACCTCGTGGTCCCCGACCTAAAAGATTCATTTATGAAACATATAATGAACTCTGGAAGCTATCACAAATAGAAGCTGCTTCCCGTCTTCGGGAAATAGATCAAGCAAATATGGAAAAGGTGCTTGCTGTTGTTGACAATAGTATTAATACCCTGTCTTCTCGCATTTACACTTTAGAGAATATTGTGTCCTCTGTTGTTGATATTGTACAAGATGATGTTTCTGTGTTATATCATGGTCAGAATCAATTGCGCTCAGTTATGCAGTTTGCATGGACTTTGCAAACACTTAAGTTAGGTAAAGTGCCTTGGCATTTTTTGAACACCTCTGCCTTATTTCTACCTTTTAACTTAACTGACAAACAGCAATTTATGTCCATGAAGGATGCAACTTACACTCTATTACATATCGAAAAGGTGGATCCTTTGCCGTTCTCTGTTGCAGAACTCGATTCTGCTGTATGGCTAGTCCATGGGGTTATAGCTTTACCATTTTCCTTGTTTGAATTTGACTCGTGCATGAAACATTATCCTGTGGGCCGTTACCGGCCATTGGGCAGTGCTTTCCTGCATGAACTCTGGTCCTTGCCTTTCATGTATAAATGCCTTCGGGACGGCAAGGAAGTCTTTCTCACGGGGAGTACTGCGACTCGACTATAGGTCATTCGCTTATTTGTAAACACATTAAATTGCATGGCTCATGCAGCGTTTCCTCTCCTAATCTTGCTTGTGTGCTGAAAGGTATTCCTGCTCCTGTTATTTCACCTACTTTCACTCTCCTTTCCAATGGTAGTTATTTACTTTTAAATAACGAAAACTGTTGTGGCCTGCAGGCTGGCATTCCTTACATTGTAACAGTTTCGCACAGGGTTGTCTGCTGCAAAAATGTGCTGTTTCCTCCCCCTCACGGCAAGGTTGATATCTCTATTTGGCCTTCCATCCCTACCCTGGAAGCAGATTTCAATAGACTGAGCAGAATAAAGGCACTATTATTAAACGAGGAAGTTATGCTCACGTCCGCCCGGGAGACATTCATTCTCCAGGTGGCGAGTACCCACAGTGAAATACAGGCCCTTTTAAACACTAATCTCCCCCAACATTTTGGGGAGTTAATACATCGTATTTTTAACGCATCTAACACTGAAGGCCTAGTGCACTTTTTTAAGGTCGTGGGGTCGGGTTTGGTGTCCTCCTTCCAAACTATTTTTGGTGTCATCCCGGCTTTCATACATTCTATTTTTTCCAGTGTCTTTGGCGGTTTCCCATTGATCCTCGCTTTAGCGGCTGGTGTCTTGCTCTTAATTTGCTTTCTGCGCAATGGCTGCTCCCCGATGGGACCTGCTCGATCCAGAACGCCTCCAGCTGCTCCGTGAGCGCCTTTTGGCTGGTTTTGGTGTCTTGCCATTGGCGACACTGAGTGTGTCATATACTCTTTCATTTCGCTTTGCGTATTTCACTTGCGTGCAACCTGTGATGACTTGTGTCCGCTGTCCTTTCACCTGGACTCTGGATTATTGCCTCTCCAATTCGTCATTGTCTGTTCCGGATTTTGTTCAGTTGATGGGTCCCTTAGAGGCCCATGAGCAGGACTGTTCCGTTGCTGGCTGTATGGCACGTGCGGCTGCACTGGGGATTTTGGCGCAATGGGATATCTGGGCGGCTGCCCAGGATCTCCTACAACGAAGCTGTTTCAATTATCACGCAAGCTGTCCCGCATTGCTTCTGGATGCTCCCTTTGCTGAGGAGCATTCCTGCTCTTTTGAACTCATGGATTGGATGGCATCTATGTTTTTTGACGATTCCAATGATGAACTCTTGGAGGGTATGGCTTTTTTCTGCACTTTCACTTTCATGGATTGACCTGCCCTTCGCCGTTTGGGCGCTCCCTGTGCTCCGACGTCAATTTTCTCCTCTGATGGGCCTCTGTCCTGGCCGCCAGACTGTCCAGGGGAGGGTGTCTTGTGGATTGTTACCTGCCTTGTTATGTTGGCCTAGGCCTGGCTGCCATGCTGCTTTTCTTTGCGCACGTTACACTGAGCCGGGCCTTCCTCGCCCTTTGCTCGTGCCAAGTTCTTTTGCACTGTCTGCATTTTCTGTTGTTCACCTTTTTGGGCTCAGTCTGCACAAACATGTACAAGGTCACATAACAATGTATTCTGGTTCTTCCTGATATGGCCAGTCTCGCGCACCCAGACATAACATTATGTGCAATTGCCATGAAGGATTTGATATGCTTTTAATACTGTGGTTTACTAGCGCTTAAACACACTTGAAGAAATCCTTTTCAGGGAGAAGAGCTATGATGTCCTGCTGATGTAATTCTGCATCTAGTGACTGAGGTATGGGGGTTCGCTAGTCAAAGCCCAGAGGTCTTCTATTATTATAATAAACTATCTTACTGCAAGGGGAGGGTGGTAATGTTATTTATACGTTTATCCACTGAGCTCTGAGATGCTTTCCCCGTTTGTATTCTATGGAATTGTAACCATGCTGCTTATATTAGTAATATGCATTATGCTATTAGTACTGACACGTGTACTGTACATTAGAGCACGTAAGTTGGAACAAACATTTTAACCTATCCAGTGTCTCTTCCTACGCACCTTGTGGACAAGTACGAGTGAGTGGCGAAAGAGTGTTCTTGCTTCAGTGAGTCCTGAGATAAAGATACCGTGTTCTGGGTTGTCCAAACATTAGTACTTGGGTGCTAATGAGATGCTAAGCTAGTTGGGTTGGGGTTTTTGGGTGCTATGGTATATGGTGGCAAACCACTGTATTCCAGGGTCCCATTTTCCTGTGCATAGCTCTGTGTATGTGCAGAAACCTTATGACAAAGGCACTGACTGGACAGTAATTTATTGGGTGTTGTGGTTGCGTGCCAGTGAATTGGGAATGCTAGCCCACACCACTTCCCCATAGTAGGCCTTGTACTGCTTTGCATCACTATCTTAAGAGACTCAAGTGCTACAATGCAGTACTTGGTCCCTAGTTAGAAGAAACGGGGGACCTATTACTTGTGATGGGCTCACATCCTTCACGATTAATACCCAACTTCTTACACACTCTATATGTCATTACAGGAAAGCTAGACAATCTCAGCGTGTTTGTACACATATTAGCTATAGCATTGTTTCATTCTGACTTATGTTAAGCCAATACTAATATTTGTTTGCAACAAATTACTAAATGATTTTTGATGTGTTTAATTTCATACTATAGATTCTGCCTTTTCTGAGCGAATTATTGGCATACTCAAACTACAATTTATAATCCTGTTGTCATACATAAATTGAAGCACAGAGCAATCCTGTAGTAGGCTTGCGAGATGATGGAATGAAAGCTATCGTCAGGCTTAAATTATGTGTCCTAAATGAACAAATTTATTGGCAACTTTTTGAATGAAAATGAGGCTTTCTCTCTTATCTATGGTACTCATTTCTAAACAGTAATCTGAGGCAAAACTGTGTTTTTCTTGGGGTTTAGACTGTATTCACACCTTCATGATAATGCTGTTGACCGAGGCATTGCCGTAGAAATACTGCAATTCCCGCAAAGCCCTATGAAGATGATCATGATCAATGCTCAGAAAGTCTTTGACAAAGTTAGAGGAATTAATCATGGAATGTATTGATGCAATAGGGCTTCCTAATGGGTTTTATTGGCATTACTTAAGATGTCTATGAGCCCCATTCTGACTTACTGACTATAAATCATCAGCTACCTGGAAAGTTTGCCCAATAGGTATTTCCACTAAGCCCAGTGCTCTTTGCTATTATTGCTCTAATGGTAAAAGTAGTTACGGCAAATTGGTTTAAAAAAAAAAAAAAAGCCAAATCTTTGTGGATGAGAGCTCATGATAGTTACATATGTTGTGCTGATGAAACTACGGCAAAGGGAGGAACTACAGAGACCCAAAGGAAACTCTCTGTTTATGCACCAACATTGTCTTTGGACATCCTAGGGAATTTTTGAACAGACTGAATCTGACATTGTTAAATTTATACCGCTGTACAAGCGGCTAAACTGAAAATACCAAAAAATCATCTTGGGGAAGGATTTTCCAGACTTCCAACAGTAGTTTTTGACAACTTTCATGGTCTATGTGGAAATGTTAGAGGAATAAATGCTGGACCTTTGATGTCAATTCTGATTGAGGGTTTGGACCCAAGGAGATTTGTGTATACATTCAACAATTCCTGTTTTTTTTTAAGAGGGTTGCGCTCTTGGTAGCTGACGTAGGTATTCATTGATACAGGATGGACCTGCCCTCCTTGAAGGTCTGTCTCATATTTCATAATGAGCCAAATTTAGACCTACTGGTTTGGTGGAGATCTGGCAATTATGGTGTGAGGATGGCTTCATCACAAACAACAGTGCACTTCAGAACAAGTTAGCAATCTTTCAATATATGAGTTTGTGTTCTGTCGCCTCAGCAAGAAAAATTGCATTAATATCGAGGGGAGTGTTACTACAGATAAATTATTTGAAACTACATCCACATTGCCTGCGAGATATTAAATGATAAGTTTACAACTAATATTTCTAAGAAAAAGAACATGAATTTGGATCTGGGGGTACAGAAAGAAATCATTTGCAAAATGAAACAGTACCTATGTAAGGAAGTGGAAATATCCAATAGGCAATATAATCAAGTTTGATGAAGTTGTGAATTTACATAACACCATCCAAGGGGCGTTGTTCCAGGTAGGGAATTTCAGATCATCATGTGTTGTAGGGGTTTAGGGCGTTTTACACATATGGCAGTTAGCTGTACTGTGCTAAAGGTTTTTGAGAGAGAGTAAGTACTTATAGTTGATGCTTTTTTCCTACAGAACTTTCTCTGACCCCCGACTACGGTCTGAGTATATCTACATGGTGCTAATTCTCATAAATGTCTTGTTGAAGGAAACATATCTTTTATTCGTTTTTATCCTTCTGGCCACAGCTCGACAAGGGCTCATAAAGTTGTGGATTTCAGATGAGATATTCTTCAAGTTAAGAGAGAATCTGTTGAAGTGTGCAACTTACTTTCAGTTGTTGACACAAAATAGGAATTCTTGACTGAGATTACTGAGATATGGAACGGAGGGCAATCATTGGGCATAGGTATTGACCCAGATATAAGAAAAAGTAGCATGGGGAACTCTTGGTTGGGAATTAGCTGAAAGTGATTAATATTTACATTTTGGGGCAATTAGGTTGATATTTCCCTATGATAGATAACATTCAGAAATAGCCAAAAAACGGAAGTGTGCCGTATGACATTTAGGTGAACATAGTTGGTAACAAGCAATCTAAGAGACAGTGGCGGCTGCCGCATAGCTAAAGAGGGAGGGGTTAGGGGAATAATAAATAATTTTTTTAATGTACTTGTCGAAGCCAGCTGCTTCAGTGCTCTTCTCCTCCCGGCAGTCACTGGGGCACAGGCTCCCCACCCAATCCCGGTGCTGCTCTCATGCTATATCTAGCATGAGAGCAGTGCCACTGAGCGGTCTAGTTTGCTGCTCAGACAGTGCCTGGGAGTCTGTGCTGTTTCTCCAACACCGGCTGTGCAACATAGTTGGGTTGAAGAAACCTAAGTGCGCATGTCTGTTTGGCTGGCCTAAGACGGCCAGCCAAACCGACATGCGCACTTTACAGTGCCCATCACTCCTCCCGCTGCCATGGTCCGCCCGCCCCGCCCTACACTGACCGGGTTAGTAAGTCAGCAGAAAATAAAATGTTAATATTGTTTTATTATCATCTTATTTTTCACTGACTGACTTTGACAAGTGGGGAAACGCTCTTCTTCCGCCATTACGGAGCAGCCGCCCCTGCTGAGAGGGAAAAAGTAATTGCAGGGATGCAGAAAATGCAAATCCTTCCTCCACAGAGGCTGCATGTCACTCAATGTGGCAATGTTTTTGCCTATTAGGGGACGGCTTGTGCTGTGCCTAATAAGTCTGCAGAAAAGGTAAGCTTTCATGGAGGTGGAATATGCTTCTCTCAGGATTGAACTAACGTAGTGAAGAGAAGTACACCGGACACAAGGAGAGGTAAATAAACTGTGTCATTATTGTTGTAAGCATTCCTTATGTTGCAGCGTTGTGACCACTGGCACCTGACCAGTCCAACTATCCCCCATGGACTACTCCAAGACTCACAATTCCACCCGTTGACCTCATGGTAGAATGTGAGGTCAGTCCCAAATCATCTTCCCCCTTAATTCATCAAATACAAGTCAAAAACACCAAAAGCAACATAGGGTTGGTGCACACAATATTACCAAGAATCAAATGGTAAAGACAGACAGTCAATAGGACATTAAGGGCCAGATGTATGAACACATTTTCCCATAGACACAGAATGGGTAAAACTGTTTGATATATCTGGCACTAAATCAGATGCTTTCTTAACCTAGGAGGAACATAATGGGAAGACATAACATAGGTAGAGATGATAACATGGGTAGAGCAAGATATGAATACAAAATTCAGATAATGTGATGCATTGCCAAACGAAATGCAGAACTATGCACAAAAGCTTTACCATGTGATGCAAAGTAGATAATATTCAACTTTAACCCACCACAAATTCTTTGTATTGCAGAGTCATCTGCCTGGCGTTATGAAAACGTGCACGGAGAGGTGCGGAAGCAGCATCATCTACCTCAACTTCCACATCCTTTTTGTCGCCGGCGAAGAAAAGTACACCGACACATTGAGAGCTAAGGTAAACTGTGTCTTTATTGTTGTAATCTTTCTGTGTGGCTACCACTGACACCTTGCCAATCCAACTGTCCCCATTGGCATCCTCTGAGGCCCACCTCTACACCCGCTGACCTCATGGTGGAATGTGAGGTCAGTCCCAACATGTACTCATATTGACAGAAGTTTGGACAGTTTATATACTGCATCCTTGATGCAAGAAGGGGAGATGAAAGAAATGTTGTCTGTGTGGATGTTGGAAGAAGGACTAGAAGGCAAGGCTCTTGTGAGCTCCACTTTTTTTCCCTCTGTGCTCCTCCCGTTAATAGGCCCAACCAGAGCTCACTGCTGTTGGGCCCTGTTCGCCAGAATGAAATCCTGTTAGTAGTGTCATAGCCCATCTTTGTCCTGCCCAGTAGCTCAGTTATGTCCCCAGTGGCTCCTGTTCAGTGATTCGCCTGCATGTAAGACCAAGCACTTCTCATTTGGGACATATCAAAACTCGTTTTACACTGCTGTGTCATCAGCACCAGGAAGCATAAATTCCACCCATCTTCCCTGCTTTTGCTGGGGACACAGAAAAGCAAGTGAACAGGCGTGTAGGACCGAAGCTGACACACCACCTCAACTGTGGCTCTAGGGACTAGAATGAGACAGTGGAATGGCAGATGATGAAACAGCATCTCCCTGCCTTCGGCGAGCCTCCAAAACCCTGAGGGAAGCAGTGCATTGGTGGGTGATGCTGTGACATCACAATTTGTCCTCCCACCTTCCTCCCTCCTCCCGCAAGTCTACAAAGGCCAGTGAGAGAGAGTGGATGTTTTCTGGCTCAGAGGAAGGTCCATGTGATAGGTCTACTGCCTATTAGAATGCCCGCCCCTGCACCCACTCTTGTGGGAGCAGCACACTGAGGAACGCAGAGGGAGGGAAGCAAAGAAGAAGAAGAGGGTGCCATGACCCCAGGTTCTGAATATAAAGATATATGGGAAAGAAAAGGGTCCGGTAAAGCGGATGTAAAAAGACATATTTAAAAAAAAAAAAAAAATACAGGTGAAAGGTAAAGTAAAGGAAGGGCAAGAGGGAGACGCAGAAGTAGGCTTTACGTACATAGGGGAGGTAAGTCTGACAGGGAAATAGAAATGTGTGCTTTGTATGAATTCATCATAATTTTACCCGCTCCACTGCTCTTCCATGGGATTAACTTTGGTGAGGAAAGTGTCATGGGGTTACCATATGCAAAGTATATGTATAAATAGGTAGATATTAACAATGGAAATGTTTTTCACCTTGGGGTTCTGAAGGACATCACACCAAGCTTGAGCTTCATTTTCACTGTCAACGATGGCATTGAGAATGATTTGGTTAATAAAACAGCCCATTGTTGATAGCCACCGATCTATAATTTTATGCATTTCTGTTTCAGCTAAACAGCTAATGGAAGCCATAATGCTAAAACCTGTAAAGTGTACTTGGGCACACCAAGAGCCATCAGGCTATAATGATGAAAGTTTCTTTAGGTCTCGCCTACTGACAGCTTTAACTTTTTTTTGCTGATGCTACATCGCATCAGCAACACTTTTTTTAATGTCTCACTACACACAGCTGTAGCTGTCTGAGAGACCTCATGTTACCAATACTCTAAAAAAAATCCATCCAAGAAGTAGAATTGAGGGTGTGCACTTCGGGTCAGTTCACTTATGTTATTGGGTTTCATGGGTTTTTCATGGATTGTTTGAATGGAGTGTATGTCAAGACCAGGGCATTTTGAGGATGGTTAAATTGTCTCGTTAGCGTTCCTGTTGGTAAATGGGCCGAAGCAGTCCTCTTGTTAGACTGCAGGAGCCAGAGACTGTGCTCTTTTATGTATATACTTTATTGACGTGATTACATTTTAATTGCAGAGTCATGGATTTTTTAAGAAGCACTTCCAGTTTGCCTTTATGACCGGCAATGTTTATTTACTCATCACTTTTGCAAGTTCATTTGTTTTACTTTGCTTTCCTGATAATATGTTGTTGAATTTACAGTTTTTTCCTTCAAAATACAGATGTGCGTGCAAATTAAATTTCTTACAGATGCACCAAAAATACTAGTCCATTGTCAATAGTCTCTACTGTGTAATATTTTGCTGTTTACGGTATGCAAACATCATCTTTGGACTCTGTTTTATAACCCTGTTCTTTGAGGGTACAGCATAACTCTGCAAATGCAGTCTGTCCTTCAAACACACCCTTTACCCAGTTTCTTTATCGTCGCAGTCCGAGAGGTTGCATTATTATGGTGTTTTGTTTTTAGGTCAGCTGGGAGCAACACACATAAAGTCGCCCAACTATTACCAAACAATTCACCTAACAAAAATGCCAGACCTATTAGCTCTGCTATTGCATGTTTAAGAGGAGTCGAGACATGGCTAAGTTAGGCCCGGGAAGAAACACTGCCATTTTACATGCACACGTTTCTTAAGTTGCTTTCTTTTCGACACAATGACTTTTGACACACGTTTGCTTGTGTGACAGTGCAGGGTTAGTTTCTCTGAAACCACATTGCTTACAACTCCCCTTCGTAAGTACACTATCACGACACCTTGAACATTCAGTACAAGGCCTGAACACACATTGTGCAAATGTTGTTGTTTGTTATTTGTCCATGAGGCGACAGGGCTATCACAAAGACAATAAACAACGTCAGCCCTGCTGAATCTTCAACAGGGAAGAATGGACAATGTCATTATAAATACACACTCATTTCCATGCTCAAATTAGAAGAGCACTCTGCTGTCACTGTGAGGTTGTTGCTGTGTCGTAGTCTCAGCCCAGCTGATTCCTGTTTTCCCTCTGCGAGGAGGGATGTCCAACTTGTGACCAAGACAGGGACCTAAGCACCTTGCCTTCAGGTAATGGGGACTTAGGTCATCTAGTAGGGGATTCTTGGCAGAACATCCGCCCTAGACAATTAGGTTAGGGAGCGCATTGTAGGAGTACACTATACCCAGTACTTATATGCCAGCATATATGCACTGTTTTAGCACGGTGGAGGAATCATTCATTCTTTTTACTGTCCTTATATTGTTAATCACTTTTATCTGCTTCTGTCTATTGATCATTGCAGCACATATATTTTATACAAGAATCACAATTGTTCAATAAATATTGAAAACACCCCTTGTGTATTTTTTGTGTATCTCTCTGAATGAGCACGAGTGACAGAGCGAATAGGTTCTAGATCTGTTACCACGATTCCTTGGGAAGTCAGGGTTGTCATGTTCTGAGGTTGCACAAACCATTTGAATCCTTACCAGGTTTAGGGGTACGTATGGTGGCATTGTGAGCTAACATGTCTATAGGCCAACATATCCTGAGGGGGTGCATGGAATCAGTCTGGCACCATCCCAACGATTATGTTGTCCATCAAACGAAGAGTTCCTACTGAAAGGAGGAAACCGTTCGACAGAGTGACACTTATTGGCTTTGCCCATGCTTCTTTTTCTTTTTGCTGATACTGAACTGCATAGGTTACAAGCACTGCCAAAGCCAAAGGGTGGGCTATGGCCTTTCAAAGATGGGCCTTACTGGGTTTGCCAAAACTTGTTGTATAAAGAGTTTTCTACAGCAACGTTGGAGTTATCCCAACCCTATGGCACTCGTTCTATCAGCCTTGGAATTATTAAAAGCTGCATAAGCATCAGGGTGACACACATGTCAGAAGTCAGGAGTGAGCAACACCCAAAGGCTGGCAGGAAATCAAAAAGAAAAAAGAAGTCAGTCAGCAGAAGTCACCAAAGAAAAATTGGGAAGTTGTCAAGCAGGATTTGTGGTTACTGAAATAAACATAAATAAAAACAAATATATACAATAATACACAGAAGGAGAAGACAATAACACACTGAGGGAGAAGCAGGGCTGCACGGCATGCTCTCTGCAATGTTCGGCAGAGCTCTGCAGCTGTTACTTTACATAATTTGGCCTCAGACTGGCAGAAGATGCCTCGGTCACCGCAGGGCCACTTTAATAAATAAGGACAGGCAAATATTTGCTTGAAAGAATCAAGCATTAATAACCCAAAAATCCATTATGAAAGGATTCCACTTGCCGCCAAGACTAGGCAAAATTAAAACTTTGTGGTAGAAGTCCTCACCATTAATTATATTAGTTTACAACCGTGGAGCTCCCATCAATAAGAGAGTTCTGTCAAGTACCTGCAAATGGTTTCTGCACAGTACATCACTAAAAGGGGCCGAATGTATTACTGATTACCATGGGTGTCAAAAACTGGGTGCAGACAGAACACATAAAGTAATCCGTCTTTCTCTAGGTGGATGGCAATTAGCCAGCCGATATATCCATTCACTTATGTAATTTCTGCTTGGTGCTCCATTCGATTGGTGGCTTTGTGGTGACATCTCAACAGTAGTGCGTGATGTATCTAGAACGTCACCTCATGCTTTGTCATGTCTTGGGGAGACTCCCAGATGACTTCAGGGAAACCCGCAGGAATTTGATAAACAAAATGGTCTTTAGTGTACCAGTGCGTTTTGAGCTAAAAAACACAGATATTCATCAATGATTTCAGTTGAGATGTCATCAATGATGCCATAAATGATGTCATAGAACATGTCATGAGTAATGTAATATGTGAGGTCATAAGCAGTGCATAGCAGGGGCGCAAGTTATAGTTAGCTCTGCTAACTTTAACTGATTAATTTCGGTGTTTTTTTTAGTTCAAAGCATTCATGTTGTCATTGACATATTAACCTAACTATAACGTCACATTAACCTTTAGTTTTTTGAATGAATTTCTAAGGTTTTTTTCTTACAAAAACAGATCTTTTTATCACATTTAACTATAACGTTACTTTAACCTTTGTTTTTTTCTAGTTTTTTGTTTACTGTAAAATAATATTCTATTACCATACATAAAGCCAATGCCCTGCAGCACAGCAAACCCCAAGCTGCACTTGGCCTTTGGCCGTGCGCAGCGGGGTGGGCCATAGAGCTTGGCCTGCCACGAGACCCTGTGCCCAAACCCCCAGCAGGCTGCCAACCCCATGCCCGGCACAACCTTTGATGTACTTGGCGTAGGGTTGGACTTCAGGCCACGGGGACCCCATCCCCTGGGGCCAAAATATATATATTACCGGGAGGGAGGCGTGCAGCCCACCTTTCCCAAGACTTAATTGTCCGCTGGGGCCCCATCCCCTGGGGCCAAATTCCAATAAAAAGAGGAGGGGGCCATGTTGTCCTCCATCTCCAAGCCTTCTTGGTCCCTGGGGACCCATCCCCTAGAGTCAAGTACAATTAAATAGGGAAGGGGAAATGCAGGCCCTTGCCCAAACCTTCTTGGGCCCGAGGATCCTATTACCCAGGGCCAAATTCTAAGGGGAAGGAACATACAGCAATCCTCCCGGAGCCTTAATAGGCCCCAGGTGAACAGGGGATGAGGGTGCAGCCTACCTCCACAAGCCTTATTGATCCCTAGGGACTCCTTTCCCCAAGGCCAAATTCTAACAGGAGGAGGCCATCCCCCTTATCAGGCCCCGGGGGACCCAATCCCCTAGGACCAGAAGTTATTATAAAGGAGAGGGGGGCCCCACCCCCTGGGCTAAATGTAATGAAAACGGGGAGGGGGCCAACCCCGCCCCCCTCCCTGAGCCTATTTTGGCCCCAGGGGCCCCATCCCCTAGGGCCTGCATTAATTATATGTTGGTGCCTCTGTGCCTACCCAGGGCACCCACCAAGCACCACGATGGGGGCCACGGTGGGCCCAGCCAGCTACCCGCTTAATGCGGGAGCTGGCTAGATAAATTGGAGGATGAAATCAAGATGCACAAACAACAGAAGTTTCACAGAGACTGTGATGACTATGAGAAAGGAATAATTCTAACATTCAATAGAAAATATGATGAGTCATGGCCATCCAATGTGGATTTGAGTAAAGTACACTATCACACTACCTTATTGGAGAAAGGTTCTGAAACTGGGGGGGCGGGGGCACTGACCTTTCAGACACGGGAGAAGGTAGCAGTAAATTTGAGTCTCTCACATTCAAGCCCATGACTTTTTAAGAGGAATATCTCCTCATGGGAAGGGGGACAATAACAAAACAACAAGACAACAGAGGAAGAGGAAGAGTAACAAGGTGGCGTGGAAGAGGCATCAGAGGAAAAAGAAATGCCAACAAGGAAGTCGGGGACTGGAAAATACCCCGATAGGACAAGCCCTGGTGGGAAGAGGCAAGCGGGACAGCAAGAGGATCAATGATGGATGACAATAAAGTGATTCAGACTGTCATCAATCTCCCCAAAAGGGAACTCTCGAAGGATGAACTCAAGGTTTTGGTCCTGGGTTTATCATTTTGCGCCACTTTTGTTGATACTAGAATTGATGTTTTTAAGTTTATACGTAAACTAAAGTTAAAGAAATGGCATTCCTCAAAGCCAGAGAGCCATAGTGAAGCAAAACCAGGACGGTGGTTTGGGTCATACTAACCTTACCATTGGAGATGTAGATACTCTCATAACATTACATAAACTGGAACAAGTTGACAATCCCATTACAGATTTAGGTGTTTTCCTTAACAATCAGGGCATTGTTTATGATTGTGCAGCCCACAGTAATTTTCACCCAAATCTGTTTTTACTTGCCAGCTCTCCTTTAATGCTATAGGTGTTTTTCATTATTGTGTTGTCAAAGCTCTCAAAGCCCTGAGAAACCAGAGAAACATCAAACCTTGGATTTTATCTCACAATGACATACTAGTTGTATTAGATTTGGCTAAAGATTCCAACATACCATCCGGCTGACAAAGGCTGTAATGTGGTGGTGATGGATCTTGAATTCTACACCATGGAAGCATTGAGGCAATTGGGAGATACCAAATGCTATGAGAAAATCAGTAGAGAATGCTATAAGAATAAAGGTCTCTTGGTTTGGGACCAACTGTTGAGGTGGAAAGATAAGGGGATTTTGGAGATTGAAGAGTATCATCACCTGAAGTCAAGCTGTACAGTATTACCAGTTTTCTACCTATTACCCGAAATCCATAAAGATCATCTGAATCCTCCAGGGAGATCTATTGTCTCCTCTCGAGGGAGCTTGTTGGAAAATGTCTCTAGATGCTTTGATTTCTTCATAAGGGATTTTGTCACTGCCCTTCCCTCTTACTTACAGTACACCAAGGATTTCTTGGCATTGCATGGACAGAAGAATACTTACGACTGTTGACGTGTGCTCCCTCTATAACAGTATAGGTCACGAACAGGGCATTGAAGCATGCAGACACTTCTTGAGAGCATGCCCCATACATCTTTTCTCACACACCAACATGTTGTTGGAGATGATATGTATTTGCCTTGAGAACAACATTTTTCTATTTAACAATGAACTGTACAGACAGAAGACCAGGACTGCTATGGGTACCTGCTTTGCTCCCAGCTTTGTGAATTTGTTCTTGGGCTGGTGGAAGGAGCAGGTATCCTTGGCAGACAATATGGCAGAGGGCATGGGACATGCTGTACTTTGGCTGAGATACATAGATGATCTGTTTATCACCTGGGAGGGCACTGAGAGATCTGCCAGGGGATTTGTTTTAAAACTCAAAAACAATAATCTGAAGTAAGATTTTATCATGAACATCAGTAGGGAGAAATTAGAATTTCTAGACACAGTGTTTGAGATTAATAATGGGTCTCTTACCACAGGCCTATATAGAAAAAAGCAACTGCAGTCAATATCATCTTACATGCCCTGAGCTGCCACCTGGAGACCATGAAATGGAATAACCCTTATGGAAAACTCCTGAGAGCCAAGCACAATTGTAGTAAGACTGCCTATAGAGAGGAAGAACTTACCATGTGTGAGACTTTAAGGGAGAGGATACCCAGAGTGGGATCTCAAGAAAGCCAGGGATTGTGTTAAAATCATGTCTAGAGAGAATATCCTGTTAAATGACTCACCGAGATCCACATCTAATAATAATTACTCCATCAGACTGATTACCACCTTCAGTAATAAAAGAGACTTAATATCCTGTGTAGTTAAGAGACATTGGGGTATAGAACCTAAGGATCTACTAGTCAAAAGTGAAATCACGACCAGAGGTGCTGAGGACCAGGTTTTGAAGGGGTTTCATCATGTAAGAACTGCAAAGTCTGTAAAAACAGTTCCAGCAGAAAATTGTTCTGTGTTCCATTTGGGAAGGGAGGAAAAAACTATCAATCAGTTTCATACCTGTAGTACGCCCTTTACCGTCTACATCTTAGAATGCCCTCGCAAGAAATGGTACATTGGGAACACCATACACCCTGTGAAGAAAAGGATATTAGAGCACATGCGTGCAATTGACAAAGATGATCACCAATACCCCATGGCAAAGGATTTTGCTCAACACCATTACCAAGATAGGAATCAATTGGTGTTTTTTGCCATCAAACATATCTCAGCTAATGCTTGAGCGGACAGGGAACTCAAGTTAATGCAAAGAGAATCGAGGTGGATCATTGATTTGGGGACTAGGATCCCGCAGGGGTTCAATACGGAGGAAGAGCTAAGCATCCACCTACATGAAACTTGAATCCTTACTGACATGCTAAAGTACATGGTCTGAATGTCTATGTCTGTGTTGTATATAGTACAGATAGTATTGAATTTTTATGTTTTTATTATTCTCTTTGAGTTTTTTTCTCATTGTTCTAGGAGCAAAGGAAGGGGCTCTCAGTTAGATGTAGTGGTGCCCAACTAGCAGGAGCCCCCTACCCTTTTCTCAGGCCTGGTGTGGCCATAGATGATGTGTAACACAGATAAGAAAATTGCTTATGTTCTTTTCTTTTCTCTTGTCTTTAGGGTTTTTACACACATTTTATAAATTGTCTATATGCTGTGGTGTCTTTTGAGAGGAAGATGGGCGAGGGTGGTAATAGGGTTACTCCATGAGATGGTACGTGTAAGGTCCCAGGGCCGGCAGAGTTTGGGCTGATACGCCCACTGTTTGTTTCCTATTTTATTAAAAGGCTGCTACTGGGGCTTTATGACAGTTTTCTACCTTCCATTGCATGGTTCCCTCATAAAATTCTGCCCACTTGGATGGCATTTCTATGGGTTCACCTTATCACATTGTGCATAAGAGTTAGAGAAGTTTGTCTTTGCAGTTACGTGAACTCCATAGATTTTTCTGAATGCCATATCTGTTGATCACAAGTATTTGGATACTCATTCATTATCCAGTGTGTAACTTTGCGAGGCTGACATACTATGGATTAATTAAACATTAACTTTACTTTCCTCTGTGTCTGCAGATTCTATATTTTGGTGATGTTTTGAACATTGCCTTTGTATTTTAGAACTATGTCTGCCCTTTGTTATAGACGGAGGTACTCTAAGAACCATTACATCTACCTGTGTTTGTTCATTTTGCTGAAAATTATGTTTTATTATGTGGAGCCTTTCACTTCATGATATATGGAAGTTGCATGATCTGTCATGTATTATTTGTACAATTCATTTAATTTACAAGGATTTAATGCCACTCCAAGATGGCCGACATGTATTTTCTTGAGTATGTTTTAATGTATGCCCTTGTCCTTCTCTTTTCCCACTATTTATGGGTGTTTCATACAGAGGTAGTCCTGTGATCCACGCCTATGGCCAAAATACTATCATGTGGTGACTCGAATAAACTTCCCTTTTTCTTCTAGAAATTTTGCACCTGGTGATTTGTGAATGGCGATTCTTTGGGGAACTGTTTATGTGTATGCAGGGTACACTCCCTCGGCTGCTGTTCCACCTACCCTGAGGTCAGTGTTTAACCGTGTGTGGGGAAGGAGCTTTGGACCTGAAACAGACATTCGAGGTGAGTAGATTCAGATTGTCTCTGGTGTTGTTGGGTGCTCGATACAAGAGCTGCTCTCCCCACCTAAACTTGGGAACTACCCAGAGTTCTCTGACTCTTTTTTGCATAATTTATGCGGCACACTAACCTTGAAAAGGTTTTGTTCTGACTTACATTGGGTGCTCCCTTGTGTCTGGATAAAGCTAAACCTCTCTGAAGAGCTATAATCCGGCAGTGTGCCAGGAGGTGCGTTTACAGAGTGGTGAAGAAAGGGGGCGTGGCCTCCAACAACCTCTTAGCAATCCAGCTGTGTAGGACTTACTGGAGGTAACAGGAGGGGTTGTTTGCCCCCAAGGACCCTCAGCAGCCAAGGGGACTTCCTCCCCCAACCAGTTGTGCGCCAGGAGGCACATTTGCAGAGTGGTGAAAAAAGGGAGTGTGGCCTCCGAAGATCGCTCAGCAATCCCACTGTGTGGGACTTACTGGAGGTAACAGGATGACACAAGAGGTTAGATTTATGCAGCATAGGTAAAATTACGTGAAGATTCCTTGTGACTATTAAGAGAGGTGTGTCACTACGCTCCGCTGCTACCCCTAGCTTCAAACCCCGAGATCTCTGCGGCACGAGAATCATCGGCCCTACGGGAGTTGGCTAAAGCGGGTATCTCTTGGTTGGGTGATTTGTACAAGAATGGTCACTTCAAAACGTTACAGGAGGCACGGAATGGTACGGATCGGGGGTTTTTGTTTGGCTTTACATTTGTCAGAGTTCGACAGGCTATTCGGGCGGTTTATCCGGATTACCCAATGGAGCCCACTACTCTACGGGCATTGCAGGCAATGCTGTCGGGAGAGGGGCGAAAGGGGTTAATCACGAAACTTTATAATGCTTCCTTACGCGAGCGGGAACAGGTTGATCACCCCTCTTGTCTACGCTGGCAGGCAGCGTTGGGTACCACTCTTGCACCGGAGGTCTGGACGGCGTGCTGCCAACTCACTGGTCGTCTTACGGCTAACTGTAATCACTGTATTATTCACTTCAAATTCATACACCAATTATATTACACCCCTTCACAACTCTGTAGGTATGGTCTACGAGAGACTGCTAATTGTGTGCGCTGTGGAATGGCGGATGCTGACTTCTTACATGTGGCTTGGCTGTGTGCGGGTGTATTTGCTTTTTGGACGGCTGTGGTGAAAATGCTTACTGCTGTCGTGCTGGAGCCAGTGCACTGCACTCCTGAAATATGCTTACTCGGTTATGTCAAGCGTCTTAAACCCTGTAATAGACGAATTGTTGCAGTTTCCACTTTATTTGCGAAAAGGCCCGTTGCGCAATGCTGGGGTGCTAAAACTACTCCTACGGTAAAAAAATGGCTTCGTGATCTGATCTACTGCAGGGACCAGCTGCTGATTTATGAGGAGGAGCTGCCAGATGCATCTCGTCCCAAGGACTTCTGGGCCCTGCTTACAGCATATTTGATGTACCGTCCAGACCTGCTGTGAATCTCTAACTTGTTTGCATTCATTATATCTGAAGACCAATGAATTGCTTGGAGGTGCCCGCCCTCCGCACTGGTGTATGCCGTCCCTACATGTCATTCTGTGTCTTTTGTGTTTGCTCTCCCTGCCCTGAGTAGTGGATAGCATGAAAGCGCCAATTCATTGCCATCACTGTTATTGTCTTATATATGACAGTTTATTATTGTGCAGGCATTGTCCGAATGTACTAGAACTCTGATCACGCTCTGCCTGGGGGTGGAGGGGGGGGCAATGGTGGGTTTGTTCGATTCTATTATTCTGTATCAAATTTGCATTTATTGATTGTACTTGTACCTGATGAAACTAATAAACATATTTATTAAAAAAAAAAAGAGAGCTGTGTCACGATTATTTACACATTTTTGCTCTGGGTACCCCCCACAATTTCCTCGGGTTCAGGGTGTCCTTAGTCTGTCCCTTTATACCTCATTTTTCAAACATTTTCAGTACACAGGACGGCAGGAGTCCCACGGGATCAACCGTCCAGATATACCTAACTTTTTAACTCGTTCAAACTCACCCCAGGCACCTCTTCACATGCAAATTTCTAAAACAAATGGTGGAATGGATTGACACCAAATCACAGAAAGCATACTTTCAGAATAAAGTTAAAACTTTTTGCCAATTTTCATGTGATTCCTTTCAGACATTTTTTTCTGTTTTGGACAGCAAGTTTCCTATGGTAATTAACATGGGAAATCAACGTTTTGGGGCACCCCCTGTTTTCTGTTCCCAGCTTGATGGATCAGTGCAAAACTTTCCAGGGAATAGCTGAGATAGATAAAAAAAAAAACAGAAAATTTGGTGCAGATTCGTCAGTCAGCACCAAAATTATTAGCAGATCAAAAAACGCTTTTCGTATGGAAACTCTGACCAAGCTATTACTACACAGTGGCGACCACCACTGTGTAATATATATATATATATATATATATTCCAAAACAAAATGAAGTGAAGAAAAAGCACCTCACGAGCCCACTGGTCAGGTATCATCAGTTATTTATTGTTGCATGACAAAAAGGTGCGTTTCGACCACGTCCGTGGTGTTGGTCATCTGACCCCAACCCGGGTCTGACCCCATTAAATAATAACATTGTGATTAACTGCATCACGTGACAAGTGATAAACATGGAAGAAAAATTCACAAATAGTAATATATTTACAAGTATAAAAGACAGTAGAAATCATGTTAAGTCATTGTGTTGTGTTTGAAGTAAAATGTAAGAGTACATAAAAAGTGGTGTAATTTTAACTGAGAGTGAATCAATGTTGGGACATCTCTAATAGAGAAAAGTGTGTTCACCATTTGTTTCCATAGTGACCTAAACCTTGACAAGTGCCATAGTTAGTGCTGTTAACGGTGTTGTGATGCTTGATCAGAGATGTTGCATCATCAAAAATTAGATGGTAGAGGTACCTGAAGTGTGTCCACATTTGGACAGAAGTCCAGTGGGTTTGGAAAAGGGAAACCCTGCACTGCAGCATTTGCATCTTGTTACCTATGTAGGGGAAACTTAGAGATCTAATTCTACCACTGACAGAGTAATATATATATATATATATAACTCTGTCAGTGGTAGCATTAGATCAGTTATAGTTACGTCAGCTTTTCCAGTTTTCCGATTCCTAAAATAGGATTAGTGCATAAGAAAAAAAAGTATTTTAATGGCAGAACAAACTAAATTGGAGCATTTGTGACCATTATTATGCTTAGCACAGCTGACTCTCTGCACTTTATTTTTCCATTACCTCTGTTAGTGTGATATTTTCTACCAATGATTTGCATATATGTTGCACTACTTTGACTCCGACTTAAACTCCCTAATTTTACTAGATCAGATGCCATGTATGTGTGCTAAGGACACCTGCCTGTTTCCTCCACTGCAAATGGTAACTTGTTAGACCTGTAGTGCCCGAGAACAAAGTGAAATCTATCAGTGTGACCAGATTAGCTTGCTACACAACAAGCACACACCTGAAAAATCCAGCAAGTGAGAGTAATGAGCAACACATACCTCAAAAGAACATTATCTAAGAGGCAATGATTAACATGTTGACCACACATCTTATGAATCCAGTAACTGAGAGGTATTTGTCAACAAGGTCAGCACACATTTGAAGAATCCAGAAACTGGGAGGCAATGATCAACACAACTGAAGAATCCTGGTTTAATTCGGGTTCTTAGCCAGAGAAACTAATATGCATTTAGAACACCATCAGCAAAATTGAGTTAAGGCACTTCCTGCACTGGCTTAGTTGTATGTGTGCTTTGGGTCTCTTTTAGTTTTAGAATGGGAGCGAAATTAACTCCAGTAACTCCTCATAATCGGTTGATTGTTCATTTTTGCACAAAAACAGGTTTGAAGTTACTGTTTTTAAACTCTTCGATGATAGGTGCAAAATATTCTGGTGAAAAATAGCACCGGCATATTTTGTATCCCTCATACCTAAATACAAAAGTAGCTTTTCAAATCAAACTGTAACGTTTTACACATGCAGTTTATTGAAAAACAAATAGTGTCGTCTATCGTTAACTACTTGTGTGCTGAAGTGGAACCCTTTGTACAAATTACAAAGAGAAAATGTCATAAAAAATAACAGCCCTTTTACATTCACGCTCACCACCCTAAACTTTGCTGATAAGGCAGAATAAAATGGGAACCACCAGGGCCGGCTTTAGGGCAGTCCGACTGGTGCGGCCGCAGTGTGCGCTGACCTGGTGGGGGGGGGGGGGTATTGCCGACCTCACGGGGTGCTGTGTTTAGCAATAACTTATGATTTAAATACACCTGCTGCGCAGTTCCTTGTGCGTCCAGTTTTCAGGCAGCATTAAAAATGTCAAGATAACTCTTGTGATTAATGTTCCTGCTAGAGAGAGAGATCAGAGTTTTGTCTAGTGGCAGTTTTCACTTGTCATAAAGTAGCGCAGAGGGTTAATATGCCTGCCGCAAAGAACTCCTACCGTGCAGATCACAGATCTGTATTTTATGGGGATATCTGAGTGGATTACTGCTTTTGCCACAGAGATCCTTTTGTCACCGCAGTTCATAAGATACAACCCTTATATAGAACAGTGACTGTTACCAATTGTCATCAAAGAGCTGCGTGCAAACTTCATAAAATTGTTAAGACGTTATGTTTTTCTCCCCAGTTTTTCATTATCTATTCCTAATGCTGCTGAAAAGGGTTTGTTTGGGTCGATATACATTCTTATTAGTAAAGTAAGCTTTTCCCAGTGCTTTAAAACAAATGAAACATATGTGAGAGAGGGGCTATGGAGCAATAAGGGTGGGGGCTTTTGCTGGGTGGTCATGAGGGAATCTGAGGAAAAGGTCATGGGCAGAGGTGGCGCCAAAAAAGATTGTCGCACCGGGCGCCACCAGTGCAAAAGCCGGCCCTGGGAACCACAAAACATTTATCCACAACTATATGCACAAGATCATGCACAAGTTATATGGTTGTACGAGTTGTTCTTTTGTTGGCTTTAGCAGCTGGTTATCTGCATCTGTTATCAACCAGGGTTCATTAACATGCTGCAACCTCGATTTAAAAAAATGCATGTCACCCCTTACTCCCCTCAGGGGGTGTGGATTTGAAACATTTCTTGTCACAATGTCATCAGAGGTCAATGGTCGTACAATGTCACTCCCTGTGAATAACATAGACACCCAAAGTGCACGAGAAGTTATTTTTGCTACCTCTATGATTGTGGTTAAATGGTGGCACAGAGGACAATGGTAACTATGGGTCTAATTACGATGTCGGCCGGCGGTAAGCCTCTGACCGATCGTCGGAGGCTTACCGACCGACATGGTAGGTTTACATTCCGACCGCTGAATTATAATGTCAGCGGTCGGAGTGTAAACTGGCCAGTCATTCCAACTTGGTTCCGACGGGCTCATGTAGCCTGTCTGGCAGTCGAAGGGCCTCATAATCCCTAACGGATGGCGTTTCCGCCATCAGGATTATGATGGCACTTTCCAACAGCAGTTCCATGTCAGCCTTTCCGTCATGGAACTGCTGTCAGAAAGTGTTTTTGGGAGCCGCTGTCAGGGCCCCCTTCCCCTCTGGCCCTCCAGTTGTGGGCCTGGGGGGCACCTATTGTGCCCCCTTCACATCCCTGCACCGTGTGGCAGGCACAATGAGGTGCGTGCCTGCCACACGGTGCAGGGATGTGTAAAAACATCCATTTTACAATGGGAGCTTGTGCTGCAGACGGTTTTGGACCGCAGCACATGCTACCATTGTAAAATGAAAGTTTGCGACAGCACCATGTGCGGTCGCATCCTAATTTCGGGTTTCGGGACTGCCGACCGGAAGTCGGTCGATTTCGCATCTGCAGCGATGTTGGTCGGAGGCAACTTTGACCAACATCGTAATAAGGCCCATGGTGTTTTCCTCATAATTATGAATCTGCCATGCTCACCGCACAATCCAGCATTTGCTGCCAAAAATTATTTGCAGCTGTAGCTGAATAAAAGTTATTAAAGTTCTTGTACGCAGGGTGCAACATACACAACCCCAGACACTTTGTGAAAATATACCTCATACTTTCCAGCTGTTTATTGTTGCAATAAGACATTAAATAATTCCCAGAGTCCTCTCTACCTACCTATTCATCCGTCTAACAGGCACATATGTTCAGCACTCCTAATAACATCTCACATCTTTTCTTTACTAATCTATTTCAGTTAATATGTCACTATTCAAAACACTAGATTAAATGCATGAAATCTCAAGAGCACAAACTTAACACAACTGATCCTACAAGAGAAGGAACCACATAGTACTATCAACTACCTATTTACCTCAAACTTTGGGTTCCAGAGTAGAGGGCTAGTTATTGTCTTCCATGCCTTGTCAGGGAGAATAAGGACTATGAGGCTTATTTACAAGTCCCTTGCGCCCCCGGTACGTCACTTTGTCCCATATTAAAAGTGACGCACCAGTGGCACAAGGCGCTTGTAAATAAGGCCCTATATAACTACAAGTCACAATTACAGTTAAAGGAGGTGTTAATTTAGCAAGGGTAGTACAAAATATGCAATTCAGATTAGGGACTCTCCCGTTACGTGCATACACTAGTAAATGGGGAAAAGAGATAACAGGTGAATGTCCCGCATGCAAGTACAAGGTAGAATCTGATGTGCACGTCCTGCTTCTTTGTCCCGCCTATCAGACGGCGCGCAAGCGCTGGTTAATACAACTCTGCAAAAACATGGGTTTCGCGCACTGCACAGTGGCCTTCATAGTTTTGAAGTACGATACTCACCCTCCAATTGTCTTTGCTGTATCCCGCTTTTTAAACGGCATGTGGCATATTCGGCGGGCCTTTTTAAAGTAATTCTTGGAGAAAGCAGGTATTTTACTGTGGTTCGTGGTTTAGCACTCCTTTTCTTATTATCATAATTTGGGTATATATTAGCTCATAATTATGTGTAGATGATTGTTTTTAGCATGTTTTAATGGATTGTTTGAACTTAAATAAACAATTTTTATAGTTTTTAAGTGTTTTTTAAACTGGTGTCTTTTAGTCAATCTTTAGGTGTGTAGATCAATTTACATTTTAACTATGAATTTTATTTTTGGTTTTTTTTGTGTTTGTGTTTTGTGACTTTTATAGTTCATGTGGCCGAAATAAAGTTATATTGATTGATTGATTGACAAAACGCATTGACATAATGGTGCCTCAGCAAGTGCTTCAAAAATGCAGCACAATTTGCCTTTTTCTTGCGCCATAATTTGACCAGCCCTGCTGCATAGTTCGATTCCCAATTGCTATATAAATCCTGTGGCCCTGCTTATAACCACGTGCATACAGCGCCGGAAGCCCTGCGCTCTGCCTTTCTGTTTCGTTGTCATCACTGCTGTAAATTCCAACGGATGCTACAAAATGGCGCTCAGATTGCTCTACAATCGTCAACATTGCTAAGATTACCCGGGTCTCTTGAGTTTACTGGGAGCCCCTATCCTTTTAGGCAGTAAAAGGCAAATGGAAGACGCAGACAAAGGCCACCCAGCGCTATTATAAATAAATGGTTAAATCCTGAAGCATACTCCACACTCCTGTTGTGTGGAATATATGGCATGCCAGTGCTGGCTCATCACAGTGTCTGCCTCAAATTTGCCGCTTTAATCACATCACACAGTTTAGATGGAAGTAATCAAGAACTAATTACTTTTCTATCTCGTGGCTCACTCTGTGAAAATGAATTCTATTTCTGGGTCTGGGATGTGTGCTTTATCTGCGCAGAAGTTTTCAATGAACGCCAGCAGGAGTCTCAAAGTATATGTTTTCAAGGTAAGTCGCGAGTTCTGCAAAAAGCGAAGAACAGGATATGTGGTGCCTTTACTAGTTCTGGAAGCTTTTATGGAATGTGTGTGGGAATCTGACATGTAACACTTTTCACTTTGCAAACTCATGGTTTTACTGCCTTTTTTCAACTGCTTATCACCATGTTATGTTATGTGTTGTGTTGTATTGTTTGTGCCATGTTATTCTCTGTTATGTTGCTATGTCATTTTACCTAATCATAGCTGGACTTGTTTTGCATTGCTTTAAATTGTAAGGAATTGCTTTGTGTTGCGTTGCGCTGCACTGTCCTACATAGATGTGTCTTGTCTTGCTTTTTATTTCTTTGTCTTGACTAGCTTCGCCTGGGCTTTATATGGTCCGTCTTGTCCCGAATTGCCTTTATTTGCCTTCACTTGCATTGTGTCAACAAAAGGAGGGACGCAAAGGGCTTGATGAAGGTCCAACGTACATGCCCTAAATTAAGCCAAGAGACAAAAAGGTACGGAGTTCCTTAGGTGGGATATTGGTCACCTTGTGTATACTCTAGGTAGTGAGGAGGTGGGGAATACCTCCTATTGGAACTGGGACCCTCACACACCCAGCAAGCTAGGTGTCATGCTTCATCATATGGGTCTGCTCCTCGTCGGGCCAGCGCTGCAATGCTCGACGGGCACCCATAAAGGAGCTCTTTATCGGAGATCTTTTGTTCCTCGCTGTATAGGTGCCGTGGGTGTGAGGGGCCTAGGTACGTGTAGATGTGGGATGTGAATGTAAAACAGGTAAAGGAAGCCTCTATGATGAATTTTATTCTGTAAGGGTCCCAACCTGATTAAAAGAAATGGAGGGGCGGCAAATGTTTTGTTGTAATGTGACAAAAATTTCGCTCAAACCCTAGATGGTCAACATGTTTCTCGCCTCAATAAGTCACGAAAGTGATCAGCTGGCGATTCTTCAGGACCGAGTGAATAATAAAAACTATCTACAGTGGGTGGCAAGGTGCAACGCTACCTACCAATTGCTCTACCCGTGGGTCATTACCCCGAGAAAAGGCAGCCAACCTAGAGTACAAAAAAGAAATTTTATGTCTTATTCCATACAGAGACACTACATTGAGTGTCCCCATACTTCGCTGCTAACTGATGAGGCAGAATTAGATACCTGGAAGAGGTGAGCTTATGTCCACTCACCACTACGGTCCAATAAGTCACACCTTTTTTAGCATGTATACACAGGGGTATTGTACAGAAGTATACACAGAGCTTGAATGGTTTGCATGATAGCACTGTGTGTTTTTTAATATATGTTCGACTCATGAATGTGAAAATTGAGACACATCGATTGAATTTAACTGGGATCATTTCCCACTACCATGTTATGGTTTTTAAATTTCTTTTTGTACTCTAGGTTGGCTGCCTTTTCTCGGGGTAATGACCCACGGGTAGAGCAATTGGTAGGTAGTGTTGCACCTTGCCACCCACTGTAGATAGATTTTATTATTCACTCGGTCCTGAAGAATCGCCAGCTGATCACTTTCGTGACTTATTGAGGCGAGAAACATGTTGACCATCTAGGGGTTGAGCGAAATTTTTGTCACATTACAACAAAACATTCGCCCCCCTCCATTTCTTTTAATCAGGTTGGGACCCTTACAGAATAAAATTCATCATAGAGGCTTCCTTTACCTGTTTTACATTCACATCCCACATCTACACGTACCTAGGCCCCTCACACCCACGGCACCTATACAGCGAGGAACAAAAGATCTCCGATAAAGAGCCCCTTTATGGGTGCCCGTCGAGCATTGCAGCGCTGGCCCGACGAGGAGCAGACCCATATGATGAAGCATGACACCTAGCTTGCTGGGTGTGTGAGGGTCCCAGTTCCGATAGGAGGTATTCCCCACCTCCTCACTACCTAGAGCATACACAAGGTGACCAATATCCCACCTAAGGAACTCCGTACCTTTTTTTTTTTTTCCTTCACTTGCATTGCCTTGTCTTACTGTGTTTTTATGTTGTGTTGACTTGCCTTGCATTGCTTTGCCTAGTCTTGACCTTACCTATCTTGACTTTTCTTGATGTGCCTTGTATTGCTTTACCTTGCTCGGTCTTGTCTTATTTTGCCTAGTAGTGAGGAAAGCGGTTTATTATATAGTGTGTTGTGTGACCCTACTGTGCAATAAGCTCAAAAACCCATTTTGGGTCCAGTCAGGCTCATTGGCAAAACCTTGCCTGAACCCTGGGCTGCTCTGGTTTCAAGCAGTCAGGCTCTGTCAAAGAAACAAGTGGAAAGCATTTAAATATACCATGAACAGTTGAGTAAGAAAGAAACACAATACAAAGAAAATCCAACACCAATTTATAAAAATAGCTCTTATTTGTATGAATTTTTAGACACCAAATGGGCAAAATCCACCAGAGGGTTCCAGGGATGTAAACTGATGGGCAAATTGTAAATGACTGCTTTTCATTCAAATCGCAAACATGTTTGGGCAGCTACCGTGATGAACGGTTACTTTGTAAAGTAGTAAATGACTACTCGGGCCTGCTTTGGTTGACCAACTCCAGTAGCGAGTAAGTCAGGGGGGCCAGACAGTTACCTTGCATTCAAAGCAGTCTCCAGTCCAGTTCCAGGCTTTATGGCCTCAACCACCATAGACATTAATGGGGTGGTCCTGATGCAAGGAATA
This sequence comes from Calotriton arnoldi, assembly GCA_963921515.1. Taxonomy (NCBI): domain Eukaryota; kingdom Metazoa; phylum Chordata; class Amphibia; order Caudata; family Salamandridae; genus Calotriton; species Calotriton arnoldi. The sequence goes on from CAWUFW010000161.1 coordinate 912,143, forward strand.
CAAGATGATGAAGGATGCTGGGGATGCTGATCTGTTGACAGGATGCTGAGGATACCTATCTGGTTTTCCTGGGGCCACTCCTCAGTCCACGAATACAGTGGAGTGACTTTGACCACAGGGGTCAATGCCCCTCAAAGTCTGGTTGTGGTCCAGCTCAAAAACAGTTGCCACTGGTATATTGGTCTCTGATCACAGCAAAAGCAGCGGTTCCCTTTAACTGAGGTCAGTGTCAGTCTTGGATAACCAAACTGCACTCCGACAGCTCTCCTGGATCCAGCAGACGCAGGTGCAACTTTTGAGTGTTGGGACTCAGTCTCCCAGGCTGCACTTTGGCAGTCAGCGTCAGTCAAGCGATTGTGGCTATCAACTTGCAAAGGCAGGCTTCTTCAGCTTTTGTGGCCCTGTAGCTGAACAGGATGTCAGCCAACTGACTCTTGGAGTCACTTCTGTCTAAGGCTCAGAGATGACGTTCCTTGAGCAGAGCACCACAGGCACAGTTCTCTCTTTGCTAGCCCAAAGATCAGATGGTGCACTCCAGTCTTTGGTGCAGCCTTTCTTTGCCAGGCCCAAGGACCAGCAGGGGGTTCCTTCTCGGTCCTGTCTGCAGTGCAGACGTTATCTGAGGTCTGGGTGCCAGAGGAGCCACTTTTATGCCCAGAGTTTGCCCTCAGGAGACGCTGTAGCTAATAGCCAATGGGCTACCAGGTCACGTCCCGCTTGATGACAACTTCCCGTGTGTGGCATCTAGCTGTTCCAGCATGCAATACTCTGCCCATTTCCAAGATGGCAGGACATCTCTCTCAGTGTGTGGAGCTCGATAGCCCATCCTAGAGTGTGGGTACCTAAGGGCTACAAACCCACCGCAAAACTGGTCTGGCAACTTTTTCCCTTTCTCTGTCCCCGACGCCAACCTGTCTACCAGAACACAAGAGCAGTCCCCTCTCGTGTGTGCCCACCATTTGCTCTTCAAAGGCGCCTTCCCCTTTGAAGCTGGTCTTTTGGGTTCACACCTCGTTTTCCCTTCCTGCCAAAAAGAGATAACATCTCTTCCAGTCGCAGGTCCTTTGTGTTCCTTGCTGAGTCGTTCACATCTCCATCCAGGAGGACAGAAGGCAGTCTTGTGGCCAGCAACCTTAAACGATCCCTGCAAAAGTTGTGCAACAGAGTGACAACTTTCTAAAGTTGCTTTTTACTTAAAATTTACATTAATTTGGACATGGGCATGAAGTCAGGTTTATTGTAATGATTTTTCATACCTCGAAGTACCAACTTTAGAAGTCCCATTCAGAAGTTACCACAATTCACTTGTCAGCGTGTAACCCAGTACTTGCCATTGTGGCTACCAGCCCTTTTGCAGCAAAAATGACTATTTGGGCTCTTTACTGTTAGAACATGTAAAAACACGTCCTATTTCATTTTTTTATATATAACATCCTGCCTTAAGACTCAATAGGTTTATCTTAAGGGTGACATATATATTAAAAAGTAAGCTCTCGACTTTGTCATTAGGTTAAATGGCAAAGTCGAGATAGGAGTTCGAAAACTGCTCTGCCAGCCAGCAATGGCAGGGTGGCAGTCTTGCTTTGCCACACTTGTGGTGGCACAACAAGTGGTGCAGTCCACGAGGAACACTTTAATCTACAGGCCCTGAGTACCCCTAGTAACAAATACAAGGGACTTACAAGTAAGTTAACTTATGCCAATTGTGGGTGAGACAATCAGACATATGCGGTTTCAGGGTCAGAGCACTGGCAGTGAGGCCTGTTTGGCAAGGCTCAGCGCACTCTCAGAGGCGAAAAACCAGCAGCATCAGTCCAAAGGTTTGGGGTTGATCATGCAAAAAGAAGCATTTCATTACACTAGTCTTGACTTTGTGTAATATCTTTTGTTTTGCCATGCCTTTTCTTGTCTTGACTAGTTCTCTCATTTTGTCTTGGCTTTAACTACTTGTCTTGTCTGGACTTCTTTTACACTGTTTCTCTTTTTCTTGAATTGGCTTGTCTTCATCTTGTTTTCCTGTGCAAAGTTTTGTCCTGCTTTGACTTGTGCTGCCAAGCTTTAACCTGATTTGTCTTTTCTTATCCAATGTTTTGCTATGTTATTTTGGTGGGCATAAAGTAGTGGCTTGGGAAGGTACATCAACAAGTGAATCGATATATGATTGACTGATTTATTTGTTTATTCAGGTTGGTATTGGTATGAGCAACACTTGTAGATTGGGCTTCCAAGGAAAATGTATCATACAGGAGCACCCCTAGATTACGCACTACCTTCGAGGAAGTGGAAGGGTGACTCATTGTATCAGGCTGTATTAATTTATTCCATTCGGGTTTTCCCTGAAGAAAGTGTAAGTAATATCTAAGATTTTGCATCCACCATCTTTTTAAAAAATTTTTTTTTTTAGAGTATTGGAGCCCTTTACATGAGCACCAGTTACGTTACAGATGAACACATTCATTTTTGGTAGGAATGGAGAGATTAAGGGGCATATTCTCAAGGACTCATCGCCGATTTATCGGCACTTTAGCGCCGCAAAAGTGGCGATAGATTTATCGCCCCATTCACAAGCTGGTGAAAACTGCTGACATCGCCAGTTTACCTGCGATAGCAACCGCAAAACACATCGCCACGGATGAGTGCGACAACTAACGCTAACGCTATGCAGAGTAGGCGTTCCCGTGCAAAAACACACGAAAACACGACTTCGCGAGATTCTCAACGACCAGTCAGATCTGCGATGCAAACCAAGAACAGGCGATAAGGCGCGTTAGCAGCAGGGATTTAACACCTGCCTGTTGCTGGTGTTAAGCAGGACGACTACCTGCAGTATGAAAGGGAGCCCAGTCCAGAGCCACATCTGAAGACCAACAGATGCCATGGAGACAATGATCATGCAGCTCGGAGAACCAAGAGGGCCACAACACCCACCGCCACCACTCCCAGGCCCCCCCCCCCGGACCACCACCCCCGGATTACCACCTAGGTAGCGCAGGACAGCGGACGAGCCTGAAATGCACCCACCCCAGAGACTCAACGCCAGAGGAAGCCATTGGCCAACACAGGCTCAAAAGGACAACCATCCACCGCATCCTGACCCACATTGCCCACAGGCTGACGGTACCAACACAGCGGACAACCAACATCCCCCGCAGACAAAGCTGCTGGCTGTGCTGCACCTGTTGGCCCCTGGTACCTTCCAACCAACAACTGCCAGAGTCGGAGGAGTCTCACAGCCAGCCCCATCAAACTCCCTCACACATGTCAAGGATGCATGGCCACAAAAGCAACGGCGGGCCCCTGTAGCCGCACCACACGATAGTTCCAATTCGCAGTGTACCTGCGCAACCAACCCCAACGCCAGCCGTGCCAGATGCTTCCGTGCCCCAGACCCAGGATCGTAGTAACCGTAATGTGGGTGCGCCAGGTCATGAAGTCCAGTAGTCAACAGTAGTGCAAAAACAGAACTTTATTACAAATACACAAACAAACAAAACGAAAAGCTCAGCCAACACGTTCCATTCCCAACGTGGAACTTCAACAGGGCAACGTGTCTCCAGAAACCTGTGGGAGAAATGGTGATAATGGTGAAACTCCCGTATAGTCACATGCCTAATCTGGTACAGTGTACTGCACTTGGACAAACCGTAATGCTCACAGGCATGACAAATCTTGCATGAGAAGACCGTAACAGAAGTTTGTGTGGCCGTAACCGTCGTAGGAATGAAAAGGAAGGTAACGACCACATGAACTGCTGTTACGGTCACATCATGCAGGACTCATCATACCTGAAAGCATCATGGTGTGTGTCAGCTCGATACCCCTGCCCCTCACTCCACCCACACTGCGCAGGAACAACTTGAGACCACGCAAGGAACTACGCCATAGCTGGCGTCACGCACGTGTTGGGGGCAATTCACAGCACTCGTGTACGACTTGTGCCCCCTGCCGACAATGCACACAATCACCGCAACAGCAACCACACGCATGCCATCAATGTGCAGACAAAAGTGGACCACCGTGGCCTGTCCACCAATGTCGTCGCAAACTCCCCAGGCAGTCTGCATGATTCCCACTTGTCCGCAGGTCTGCCACCAACCAGCGCTTTGAGGATGGCCCCCATGGGAGTGCACTGCCCATCGGCAAGTACACACCATACACCTCAACTCCACAATCCCCCAACTCACAACTTTGGGAATGCACACGTCACAAATCCACCACCAATATGACTACTGCTTGTGTCTCAGTCTCCGCCATAACCTGTCCATAGGCCTACACACACGTGGCCGACCACCTTCAACGGGCACATTCACACTGGAGACGAGGTGGCTACATCTCAAAACAACCTGCGCACATCACGTCATCGCATAGAGGGTCGTGTCAGCCAGGGCGGCGCCCCCCACCCAGCCACGAGTCCGCCGCCGTGACCGGTGGTGCCTGCGCGATCCTGTGCGCATGCTGCACCCCAGCCCTGGTCCCCAGACCGGTCCTCCGCCCAGCGATGACTGGCCGTCCCTGCGCACCCAGGCCTCAATGCTCACCTGCAGCCACCGGCGTGTCTCCATGGTGGCCCTCCACGTGCTGGTGCAACATCCTCAGCCGGACGCTGGATTCCGCGCCACAGGCCCGCAGCGGCCCCGCACCGCGGAGTCATGTGTGTGCCGACTGCTGCCTTCATTGTGCACCACGGTCCAGCAGGGCTCACAATTCAAATCGAAGCACGATTAGTAGGACGGCTCATCGAGGCCTACGCATCATCGCAGGCTGTGCACCCACTCAGCTCTTCAGGTGGATCGAACTCAGTGCACCGCAAATCATCGCCACATGGTGGTAGGCCCGGGCAGGACTCTGGGCCTCGTGTGCCACTACCTCAGTGCGCCACGAGTCACCGTCCAGCCTCCAGACCTACTGCATCATTGCAGGCTGTACACCCGCTCAGCGCTTCATGTGCCACTAACCCTGTGCAACTCAAGTCATCGTCCCGTGGCGGTGGGCCCCTGCCAGTTGCAGTGCAGCGGGTGCCACTGACCCTGTGCAACTCAAGTCGTCCTCCCGTGGCGGTGGGCCCCTGCCAGCCGCAGTGCAGCGGGTGCCACTGACCCTGTGCAACTCAAGTCGTCGTCCCATGGCGGTAGGCCCGTGCAGGGCCGCAGGGCGTCTGGAGCCACTAACTCCGTGCGCCACAAGTCATGGGCCCTTCATGATTGAGCCACGTGGTGCGGACGCCATCATGTCATCTCCGGCAGTTGGCAACGTGATGTGCTAGGCCCCTTTTATTGGCAGGGTCACATGTCCTGTGACGCCTGTGCTGGATGGGTGTGGTGTGGGTGTTAACCAGCCCTCAGGGAGTGGCTGTGGCATGCTGACAACTAGACCAGTGATCCGCAGATCACTACAGGGAAGCCTTGGGACATGTAGCTTTGTCGTCCACCCCTCTGAGCGTAAGCGGAGTGGTCTGGCCTGGCGTATGCCAGGCCAGCGTAGGGGTGGGAACAATGACCCCAGGGCTCTGGGCGTGCTTCAGTTCCGGGCTGGACAAGGAAGTAACTGATGCTTGTGTCTCTGTTGTAGTGTCTACGCCACATGGACCGCAATTGGCAATGTTGCACCCTGTGACTCAAGGCCCACGACATCAGCAACATGGACGTAAGGGGGAATCACTGACCCTACATTCATCCATACTTTCATACTGGAATGATCAAAGACATGGGACATCTGTGCGATTCTGGATGTTTTATTCACATCCAATGGAGTGGTGCAGCTGGAGCAGTAGAGGGCCATGCAAACCCCACTTCACATTATTGGCCCATGGAGGGCCAGCCAGAGTCCTTCAGGGAATGACAAGTAAATCGGAAGAGGAAGAGTTCAGTCCGCAGTCTGATCGCTGTGTCATTGGCAACCAAACAGAATATGGCAGTCCATGTCGAGGTCCAAGGTGAGTGTCGCAGAGTGCATCGGGGGACAGTGGACGGTGATGATGCAAAGGGCAGAACCAAGCAGAAACAGGCCATATGGCGGAGATGAATGCTACTGCCTCCTCCTTACCAGTAAGATTGATTCACCCGCATCTTCGTCCTCTGATGTCACATGTGCCTCACACGTGAGTGGTGGTGGAATGTCGGCCGCACTGTGTGCCACTGACACATCACGGGCCGGAGGTGGATTGCCTGCCGCACTGTGTGCCACTGACACATCAGGGGCCGGAGGTGGATTGCCTGCCGCAGTGTGTGCCACTGACACCTCATGGGCCGGAGGTGGATTGCCTGCCGCACTGTGAGGCACTGACACATCAGGGGGCGGAGATGTGGATGTGGAAGCAGCAGCAGCATTAATCTGTGCCAGGCCTTGAGGCAGCAATGCCATGACCATGTGCTGCAGGGCAATAGTAGGTCCCAGCCACATCTCGCTGTTGTGCAGCCGTGGCAGCCATTCTTTCCGCCGTCATCCGCTCCATGTTCTCCATGAGCCGCCGCATCTGTCCCAACTCCCGGCTGACATCGCTGGAGCCACTCTGACTGGACAGTTGTTCTTGTCTCAGTATCATGACTCCAGCGATGTCAGCCATGGATCGTTGGAGAGCATGGAGCAGACTGGGGGTGTCTTTTAGGGAATGTATGTGGTCCCTGATGGGAATCAGACACCCATGTATGGCATCAAGTTTGGCTGCCATGAGGTCGAACCCCACCCGCACCTGATCAGCCATCTTCTCCTGGACCTCCAACACACAGCGTTGGAAGGCCATATGTTGTTCGTGGGGGTCCTGGGAGATGGCCGGGGTGGTAGGTGCATCCTGCTGTGTGGTCTGTGCAGGGGGTGGGGTCTCCTCGATGCAGCTGGGCTGCCCTGCTCCTGGAGGTGGGGTGCCGAAGCTGTCAATGAGAAATTGGAGGGCTTCGGTGTCGATGTCGGGGATGTCCTCATCGTCATCAGTGAAGAGTTGTTGGGGCTGCTCTGCAGGAAGTGTTGATTCTCCCTCTGCAATGTGAAGGGGAGATGCAGTTTTACATTGTGTTCACATGTATGTTGACGCATTGTACAAGTTCACATACAGACAGCATGGCAATGTACATTGTGACTGTTTAGGAGGAGCTGCCTGTGAGAAGTTGGCCTGGTATATGCTGTTCACTAGTTAAAGTGGACACCTTGCACCAGTACAATTCGACTCTTATGGTAGGTAGGTTTAAGACAACCTTTATAGAAAGCTATCCTAGTGGTAGCTGTGGAGAGCAGCCTTCAGGCTAAGTCTTGGAGGAATGTAAAGCAGCTTGTTTTATCACACAATCTCTTGAATCACCAAATGAAAAGACACCACACAGGTATATATATCAAATATATATGTATTTATTACTAAACAACTCTCTACTAATCTCTTGTGAGATTAGAAGACAGGAACATATGCATAAATCAACGTTTCACAATAAATTAAGCACAAATATGGCTGGGGCCCTAGGGGCGTACCAGACCATATACTAAAAAAGAGACTTAAGAACAACGACTTGCAAGGAGACAAGGCCCAGGGCCTACAGAAGTGTTGGGGCATCATGAAACCACCCAAGGCAGGTAAGTAAAGGACCCACGGGGGACGCGTGCAGTGAGTGAACACAGGCGCGGATCGCCGTAGACTTCAATTGGCAAGTCGCGGTTGGAAATTAAGAGTTTAAGGGCACTTCGGGAGTAGCTACAAGCAAGTCACTTACAGGGTAAGTAGTTCTAGGGCCAACACCCACAGGAGCACCGTAGTGCTGGAGTTACCTCACCCAGGGAAGCCGGGTGCATAGGTGTCCTTTGGTGTCGGGTCGCGGCGTCGTTTTCAATGGGAGCCAAAGAAGACTTGCTGCTTGTGAAGACAGGAGAAGTGTCCGGTGGAATCCAAGCCTGGATTTGGAAGAAGGAAGACCTGAAAGCAGAGGGGACAGTGTTCAAAGTCACTGGGCAGTGACCCGGGGCAAGGAAGATGAATGCCCACCGTCGTCGACAGATTCAGGTCATTCATGGGTGCCTTGACTCTTCGGCCACGAGGTCCAGGAGGCGTTGAGGACAACCAGGAGCTGGATTCAGCGTGTCCCACAAAGTCTGCAGCTGACTGCGGTGTCGGTGACCCGATTGGAGCCAACAAGCCTTGATAGCAGCAAGTCTTGTGGAAAGCGTAAAAAGTCAATGGTGCAGACCAGCAAGGACTGGGGAACTCACTCAGCGAGAGTAAGTCAGGGCAGGCCTGGAGCAACCAGGGGAGTTCTTTGGTTCTGTAGAAAAGTCTTCAGGGAACCCACAAGCCGGCTGGCAAGGGATTGCAAAGACGCCTCAGGAGGATTCCTTCAACAGGGGTCCACGGTCACTCGGGACGGGGTAGGCCTCTGATCTTCGGAGGGATTCCTGCTAAAGGCTGGGATCACACGTGGTCCAAAGCACAGGTTCGTAGAACGTCGTGAAGGGGTTGCACTTGACAATAGTGCACGGTACCCAGGGACTGCGGTTCCTCATCACTCGTGGGGTCCACTGGCCTCAGCTTCGCTGGGGACTCACAATGGCCTTGGAGAAGTCAGGAAATCTTCGTCTTGGGCTGCAGAGACCTCGGGCTCCGGCGGGAGCGGTGTAGTTTGCGACCGTCATTTCAGTTTTTGGTGCCTGCCAATCAGGGGAGTCACTCCTTGACTCCAAGGGAGATTCTTCAGTCTTCCAGAGGTAGTGGAACGTCGAAGGTCCAGGATTCTTCTTCAGAGTGTCGTCCAGGGATATCTAGTTTGCAATGGCAAGGGTTCCCTACCTTATACTAAAAAGGAAGGGAGGGACTAGCTCTAAGACCCCACCTTTGGGAGGGTCAGGGGAGTGGGTGGCTACACCCACTTCCCTTTGTCCAGTTTCACGCCTGAGCAGGGGCAGGTGGCCCCTGAGCCGGTTTGAACTGGGGTATGCACAGAGGAGCCTTTTGCTCCCCCAGTGCAGGACTTCAAAGCACTCTAGGAGTGCACCCACCCAGCCCCAATACACTAAAACCCTGTCTGGGAGGTGGTCACACCTCCCTGGGACAGGATACCTATTGTTGGGCTTCCTCCACTGCGAGTTTCGGTCATCAGCAGGAGGGCAGCCCAGTGTCTGTGACTGGTGGCATCCATTTTGTGATGCCAGGGCTCTTCAGGATTCTACCGCGTTTCCACAGTAGGTACATGTCTATCCCTCTAGAAGGGTGGAATGCTACCCCCGCCGCCAGAACTGGTGGGGGGGGTAGTATTCCAAGATGTTTGACACCAAACACGACATGTTTCCGTGCAGCCATCCCAAAGTTAGCATTTAACGCAAGGTTATAATACGCTTAAGAGTATATGGTCAGGCTGCACTACAAACAGCATCAGAGAAGGGTCTCCGAATGCTGCAGAGGGGCTCTGCTCATGCAGGGGCACCCTCTCACATAGGAACCAAGCACTCTGCCTTCAGGATTGATAAGGCCTACCATAGGAGTGACTTATAGGTTTATATGTGTGTATCTATGTAGTGATATAGGTAGCCTATATCACAGTAAGGGGTGCATGCACCACCTTACCCAGGCTGCAGTAGCAGACCTGTGGTGTCAGATTTAGTCTGCTTCCCAGGGGTGGCATAATACATGCTTCAGCCCCTGGTAGGCCTGTGAAGTACCTATGCCCTTGGCACCTAAGGTACCATATACTAGCCCTTTTGCAGCAAAAATGACTATTTGGGCTCTTTACTGTTAGAACATGTAAAAACACGTCCTATTTCATTTTTTAATATATAACATCCTGCCTTAAGACTCAATAGGTTTGTCTTAAGGGTGACATATATATTAAAAAGTAAGCTCTCGACTTTGTCATTAGGTTAAATGGCAAAGTCGAGATAGGAGTTCGAAAACTGCTCTGCCAGCCAGCAATGGCAGGGTGGCAGTCTTGCTTTGCCACACTTGTGGTGGCACAACAAGTGGTGCAGTCCACGAGGAACACTTTAATCTAAAGGCCCTGAGTACCCCTAGTAACAAATACAAGGGACTTACAAGTAAGTTAACTTATGCCAATTGTGGGTGAGACAATCAGACATATGCGGTTTCAGGGTCAGAGCACTGGCAGTGAGGCCTGTTTGGCAAGGCTCAGCGCACTCTCAGAGGCGAAAAACCAACAGCATCAGTCCAAAGGTTTGGGGTTGATCATGCAAAAAGAAGCATTTCATTACACTAGTCTTGACTTTGTGTAATATCTTTTGTCTTGCCATGCCTTTTCTTGTCTTGACTAGTTCTCTCATTTTGTCTTGGCTTTAACTACTTGTCTTGTCTGGACTTCTTTTACACTGTTTCTCTTTTTCTTGAATTGGCTTGTCTTCATCTTGTTTTCCTGTGCAAAGTTTTGTCCTGCTTTGACTTGTGCTGCCAAGCTTTAACCTGATTTGTCTTTTCTTATCCAATGTTTTGCTATGTTATTTTGGTGGGCATAAAGTAGTGGCTTGGGAAGGTACATCAACAAGTGAATCGATATATGATTGACTGATTTATTTGTTTATTCAGGTTGGTATTGGTATGAGCAACACTTGTAGATTGGGCTTCCAAGGAAAATGTATCATACAGGAGCACCCCTAGATTACGCACTACCTTCGAGGAAGTGGAAGGGTGACTCATTGTATCAGGCTGTATTAATTTATTCCATTCGGGTTTTCCCTGAAGAAAGTGTAAGTAATATCTAAGATTTTGCATCCACCATCTTTTTAAAAAAAATTTTTTTTTTGAGTATTGGAGCCCTTTACATGAGCACCAGTTACGTTACAGATGAACACATTCATTTTTGGTAGGCATGGAGAGATTAAGGGGCATATTCTCAAGGACTCATCGCCGATTTATCGGCACTTTAGCGCCGCAAAAGTGGCGATAGATTTATCGCCCCATTCACAAGCTGGTGAAAACTGCCGACATCGCCAGTTTACCTGCGATAGCAACCGCAAAACACATCGCCACGGATGAGTGCGACAACTAACGCTAACGATATGCAGAGTAGGCGTTCCCGTGCAAAAACACACGAAAACACGACTTCGCGAGATTCTCAACGACCAGTCAGATCTGCGATGCAAACCAAGAACAGGCGATAAGGCGCGTTAGCAGCAGGGATTTAACACCTGCCTGTTGCTGGTGTTAAGCAGGACGACTACCTGCAGTATGAAAGGGAGCCCAGCCCAGAGCCACATCTGAAGACCAACAGATGCCATGGAGACAATGATCATGCAGCTCGGAGAACCAAGAGGGCCACAACACCCACCGCCACCACTCCCAGGCCCCCCCCCCCCGGACCACCACCCCCGGATTACCACCTAGGTAGCGCAGGACAGCGGACGAGCCTGAAATGCACCCACCCCAGAGACTCAACGCCAGAGGAAGCCATTGGCCAACACAGGCTCAAAAGGACAACCATCCACCGCATCCTGACCCACATTGCCCACAGGCTGACGGTACCAACACAGCGGACAACCAACATCCCCCGCAGACAAAGCTGCTGGCTGTGCTGCACCTGTTGGCCCCTGGTACCTTCCAACCAACAACTGCCAGAGTCGGAGGAGTCTCACAGCCAGCCCCATCAAACTCCCTCACACATGTCAAGGATGCATTGCCACAAAAGGAACGGCGGGCCCCTTAGCCGCACCACACGATAGTTCCAATTTGCAGTGTACCTGCGCAACCAACCCCAACGCCAGCCGTGCCAGATGCTTCCGTGCCCCAGACCCAGGATCGTAGTAACCGTAATGTGGGTGCGCCAGGTCATGAAGTCCAGTAGTCAACAGTAGTGCAAAAACAGAACTTTATTACAAATACACAAACAAACAAAACGAAAAGCTCAGCCAACACGTTCCATTCCCAACGTGGAACTTCAACAGGGCAACGTGTCTCCAGAAACCTGTGGGAGAAATGGTGATAATGGTGAAACTCCCGTATAGTCACATGCCTAATCTGGTACAGTGTACTGCACTTGGACAAACCGTAATGCTCACAGGCATGACAAATCATGCATGAGAAGACCGTAACAGAAGTTTGTGTGGCCGTAACCGTCGTAGGAATGAAAAGGAAGGTAACGACCACATGAACTGCTGTTACGGTCACATCATGCAGGACTCATCATACCTGAAAGCATCATGGTGTGTGTCAGCTCGATACCCCTGCCCCTCACTCCACCCACACTGCGCAGGAACAACTTGAGACCACGCAAGGAACTACGCCATAGCTGGCGTCACGCACGTGTTGGGGGCAATTCACAGCACTCGTGTACGACTTGTGCCCCCTGCCGACAATGCACACAATCACCGCAACAGCAACCACACGCATGCCATCAATGTGCAGACAAAAGTGGACCACCGTGGCCTGTCCACCAATGTCGTCGCAAACTCCCCAGGCAGTCTGCATGATTCCCACTTGTCCGCAGGTCTGCCACCAACCAGCGCTTTGAGGATGGCCCCCATGGGAGTGCACTGCCCATCGGCAAGTACACACCATACACCTCAACTCCACAATCCCCCAACTCACAACTGTGGGAATGCACACGTCACAAATCCACCACCAATATGACTACTGTTTGTGTCTCAGTCTCCGCCATAACCTGTCCATAGGCCTACACACACGTGGCCGACCACCTTCAACGGGCACATTCACACTGGAGACGAGGTGGCTACATCCCAAAACAACCTGCGCACATCACGTCATCGCATAGAGGGTCGTGTCAGCCAGGGCGGCGCCCCCCACCCAGCCACGAGTCCGCCGCCGTGACCGGTGGTGCCTGCGCGATCCTGTGCGCATGCTGCACCCCAGCCCTGGTCCCCAGACCGGTCCTCCGCCCAGCGATGACTGGCCGTCCCTGCGCACCCAGGCCTCAATGCTCACCTGCCGCCACCGGCGTGTCTCCATGGGGGCCCTCCACGTGCTGGTGCAACATCCTCAGCCGGACGCTGGATCCCGCGCCACAGGCCCGCAGCGGCCCCGCACCGCGGAGTCATGTGTGTGCCGACTGCTGCCTTCATTGTGCACCACGGTCCAGCAGGGCTCACAATTCAAATCGAAGCACGATTAGTAGGACGGCTCATCGAGGCCTACGCATCATCGCAGGCTGTGCACCCACTCAGCTCTTCAGGTGGATCGAACTCAGTGCACCGCAAATCATCGCCACGTGGTGGTAGGCCCGGGCAGGACTCTGGGCCTTGTGTGCCACTACCTCAGTGCGCCACGAGTCACCGTCCAGCCTCCAGACCTACTGCATCATTGCAGGCTGTACACCCGCTCAGCGCTTCATGTGCCACTAACCCTGTGCAACTCAAGTCGTCGTCCCGTGGCGGTGGGCCCCTGCCAGTCGCAGTGCAGCGGGTGCCACTGACCCTGTGCAACTCAAGTTGTCCTCCCGTGGCGGTGGGCCCCTGCCAGCCGCAGTGCAGCGGGTGCCACTGACCCTGTACAACTCAAGTCGTCGTCCCATGGCGGTAGGCCCGTGCAGGGCCGCAGGGCGTCTGGAGCCACTAACTCCGTGCGCCACAAGTCATGGGCCCTTCATGATTGAGCCACGTGGTGCGGACGCCATCATGTCATCTCCGGCAGTTGGCAACGTGATGTGCTAGGCCCCTTTTATTGGCAGGGTCACATGTCCTGTGACGCCTGTGCTGGATGGGTGTGGTGTGGGTGTTAACCAGCCCTCAGGGAGTGGCTGTGGCATGCTGACAACTAGACCAGTGATCCGCAGATCACTACAGGGAAGCCTTGGGACATGTAGCTTTGTCGTCCACCCCTCTGAGCGTAAGCGGAGTGGTCTGGCCTGGCGTATGCCAGGCCAGCGTAGGGTGGGAACAATGACCCCAGGGCTCTGGGCGTGCTTCAGTTCTGGGCTGGACAAGGAAGTAACTGATGCTTGTGTCTCTGTTGTAGTGTCTACGCCACATGGACCGCAATCGGCAATGTTGCACCCTGTGACTCAAGGCCCACGACATCAGCAACATGGACGTAAGGGGGAATCACTGACCCTACATTCATCCATACTTTCATACTGGAATGATCAAAGACATGGGACATCTGTGCGATTCTGGATGTTTTATTCACATCCAATGGAGTGGTGCAGCTGGAGCAGTAGAGGGCCATGCAAACCCCACTTCACATTATTGGCCCATGGAGGGCCAGCCAGAGTCCTTCAGGGAATGACAAGTAAATCGGAAGAGGAAGAGTTCAGTCCGCAGTCTGATCGCTGTGTCATTGGCAACCAAACAGAATATGGCAGTCCATGTCGAGGTCCAAGGTGAGTGTCGCAGAGTGCATCGGGGGACAGTGGACGGTGATGATGCAAAGGGCAGAACCAAGCAGAAACAGGCCATATGGCGGAGATGAATGCTACTGCCTCCTCCTTACCAGTAAGGTTGATTCACCCGCATCTTCGTCCTCTGATGTCACATGTGCCTCACACGTGAGTGGTGGTGGAATGTCGGCCGCACTGTGTGCCACTGACACATCACGGGCCGGAGGTGGATTGCCTGCCGCACTGTGTGCCACTGACACATCAGGGGCCGGAGGTGGATTGCCTGCCGCAGTGTGTGCCACTGACACCTCATGGGCCGGAGGTGGATTGCCTGCCGCACTGTGAGGCACTGACACATCAGGGGGCAGAGATGTGGATGTGGAAGCAGCAGCAGCATTAATCTGTGCCAGGCCTTGAGGCAGCAATGCCATGACCATGTGCTGCAGGGCATGGAAGGTCCCAGCCACATCTCGCTGTTGTGCAGCCGTGGCAGCCATTCTTTCTGCCGTCATCCGCTCCATGTTCTCCATGAGCCGCCGCATCTGTCCCAACTCCCGGCTGACATCGCTGGAGCCACTCTGACTGGACAGTTGTTCTTGTCTCAGTATCATGACTCCAGCGATGTCAGCCATGGATCGTTGGAGAGCATGGAGCAGACTGTGGGTGTCCGTTAGGGAATGTATGTGGTCCCTGATGGGAATCAGACACCCATGTATGGCATCAAGTTTGGCTGCCATGAGGTCGAACCCCACCCGCACCTGATCAGCCATCTTCTCCTGGACCTCCAACACACAGCGTTGGAAGGCCATATGTTGTTCGTGGGGGTCCTGGGAGATGGCCGGGGTGGTAGGTGCATCCTGCTGTGTGGTCTGTGCAGGGGGTGGGGTCTCCTCGATGCAGCTGGGCTGCCCTGCTCCTGGAGGTGGGGTGCCGAAGCTGTCAATGAGAAATTGGAGGGCTTTGGTGTCGATGTCGGGGATGTCCTCATCGTCATCAGTGAAGAGTTGTTGGGGCTGCTCTGCAGGAGGTGTTGATTCTCCCTCTGCAATGTGAAGGGGAGATGCAGTTTTACATTGTGTTCACATGTATGTTGACGCATTGTACAAGTTCACATACAGACAGCATGGCAATGTACATTGTGACTGTTTAGGAGGAGCTGCCTGTGAGAAGTTGGCCTGGTATATGCTGTTCACTAGTTAAAGTGGACACCTTGCACCAGTACAATTCGACTCTTATGGTAGGTAGGTTTAAGACAACCTTTATAGAAAGCTATCCTAGTGGTAGCTGTGGAGAGCAGCCTTCAGGCTAAGTCTTGGAGGAATGTAAAGCAGCTTGTTTTATCACACAATCTCTTGAATCACCAAATGAAAAGACACCACACAGGTATATATATCAAATATATATGTATTTATTACTAAACAACTCTCTACTAATCTCTTGTGAGATTAGAAGACAGGAACATATGCATAAATCAACGTTTCACAATAAATTAAGCACAAATATGGCTGGGGCCCTAGGGGCGTACCAGACCATATACTAAAAAAGAGACTTAAGAACAACGACTTGCAAGGAGACAAGGCCCAGGGCCTACAGAAGTGTTGGGGCATCATGAAACCACCCAAGGCAGGTAAGTAAAGGACCCACTGGGGACGCGTGCAGTGAGTGAACACAGGCGCGGATCGCCGTAGACTTCAATGTGGCAAGTCGCGGTTGGAAATTAAGAGTTTAAGGGCACTTCGGGAGTAGCTACAAGCAAGTCACTTACAGGGTAAGTAGTTCTAGGGCCAACACCCACAGGAGCACCGTAGTGCTGGAGTTACCTCACCCAGGGAAGCCGGGTGCATAGGTGTCCTTTGGTGTCGGGTCGCGGCGTCGTTTTCAATGGGAGCCAAAGAAGACTTGCTGCTTGTGAAGACAGGAGAAGTGTCCGGTGGAATCCAAGCCTGGATTCGGAAGAAGGAAGACCTGAAAGCAGAGGGGACAGTGTTCAAAGTCACTGGGCAGTGACCCGGGGCAAGGAAGATGAATGCCCACCGTCGTCGACAGATTCAGGTCATTCATGGGTGCCTTGACTCTTCGGCCACGAGGTCCAGGAGGCGTCGAGGACAACCAGGAGCTGGATTCAGCGTGTCCCACAAAGTCTGCAGCTGACTGCGGTGTTGGTGACCCGATTGGAGCCAACAAGCCTTGATAGCAGCAAGTCTTGTGGAAAGCGTAAAAAGTCAATGGTGCAGACCAGCAAGGACTGGGGAACTCACCCAGCGAGAGTAAGTCAGGGCAGGCCTGGAGCAACCAGGGGAGTTCTTTGGTTCTGTAGAAAAGTCTTCAGGGGACCCACAAGCCGGCTGGCAAGGGATCACAAAGACGCCTCAGGAGGATTCCTTCAACAGGGGTCCACGGTCACTCGGGACGGGGTAGGCCTCTGATCTTCGGAGGGATTCCTGCTAAAGGCTGGGATCACACGTGGTCCAAAGCACAGGTTCGTAGAACGTCGTGAAGGGGTTGCACTTGACAATAGTGCACGGTACCCAGGGACTGCAGTTCCTCATCACTCGTGGGGTCCACTGGCCTCAGCTTCGCTGGGGACTCACGATGGCCTTTGAGAAGTCAGGAAATCTTTGTCTTGGGCTGCAGAGACCTCGGGCTCCGGCGGGAGCGGTGTAGTTTGCGACCGTCATTTCAGTTTTTGGTGCCTGCCAATCAGGGGAGTCACTCCTTGACTCCAAGGGAGATTCTTCAGTCTTCCAGAGGTAGTGGAACGTCGAAGGTCCAGGATTCTTCTTCAGAGTGTCGTCCAGGGATATCTAGTTTGCAATGGCAAGGGTTCCCTACCTTATACTAAAAAGGAAGGGAGGGACTAGCTCTAAGACCCCACCTTTGGGAGGGTCAGGGGAGTGGGTGGCTACACCCACTTCCCTTTGTCCAGTTTCACGCCTGAGCAGGGGCAGGTGGCCCCTAAGCCGGTTTGAACTGGGGTATGCACAGAGGAGCCTTTTGCTCCCCCAGTGCAGGACTTCAAAGCACTCTAGGAGTGCACCCACCCAGCCCCAATACACTAAAACCCTGTCTGGGAGGTGGTCACACCTCCCTGGGACAGGATACCTATTGTTGGGCTTCCTCCACTGCGAGTTTCGGTCATCAGCAGGAGGGCAGCCCAGTGTCTGTGACTGGTGGCATCCATTTTGTGATGCCAGGGCTCTTCAGGATTCTACCGCGTTTCCACAGTAGGTACATGTCTATCCCTCTAGAAGGGTGGAATGCTACCCCGCCGCCAGAACTGGTGGGGGGGTAGTATTCCAAGATGTTTGACACCAAACACGACATGTTTCCGTGCAGCCATCCCAAAGTTAGCATTTAACGCAAGGTTATAATACGCTTAAGAGTATATGGTCAGGCTGCACTACAAACAGCATCAGAGAAGGGTCTCCGAATGCTGCAGAGGGGCTCTGCTCATGCAGGGGCACCCTCTCACATAGGAACCAAGCACTCTGCCTTCAGGATTGATAAGGCCTGCCATAGGAGTGACTTATAGGTTTATATGTGTGTATCTATGTAGTGATATAGGTAGCCTATATCACAGTAAGGGGTGCATGCACCACCTTACCCAGGCTGCAGTAGCAGACCTGTGGTGTCAGATTTAGTCTGCTTCCCAGGGGTGGCATAATACATGCTTCAGCCCCTGGTAGGCCTGTGAAGTACCTATGCCCTTGGCACCTAAGGTACCATATACTAGGGACTCATAAGGTACCACAGTATCCAATCACTAGTGCACCTAGAGTGCACTCCAAGTCGTTTAGAGAGAACAGAGAGGCTGGGGCCCTGATTGGCAGGGTCCCAGCCTGACTATAGCCAGAAACCAGTGTAAACATCAGAAAAAAAGTGGGGGCAACATAAGAGGCAGATCCTACTCTCCTACACAACCCCCCAAACGCAGGGACACTAAACTAACCTTGACCAGTTGAGTCTTCGTGCTCTAAGTGGAAATACCTTGAGAGTCCATCTGCATTGGCATGTTGGGTCCCAGGCCTATGTTCCACTGTATAGTCCATCCCCTGTAGGGAAATGGACCACCTCAAAAGTTTTGGGTTTTCACCTTTCATCTGTTTAAGCCATAGGAGGGGCTTGTGGTCAGTCTGAACTATGAAGTGAGTGCCAAACAAGTATGGCCTCAGCTTCTTCAGGGCCCACACCACAGCAAAGGCCTCCTCTCTATAGCTGACCAACGTTTCTCTCTAGGGGTCAGCCTCCTGCTAATAAAAGCTACTGGCTGGTCTTGACCTTCATCATTCAGTTGAGACAGTACAGCTCCCACACCCAGCTCAGAAGCATCTGTTTGGACAATGAACTTTTTGGTGTAGTCTGGACTCTGTAAGATGGGGGCAGTGTACATAGCCTGCTTTAGGTCTTCAAATGCCTTCTGACAGCTAGCTGTCCACTGAACCTTTTTGGCATTTTCTTTGAGGTCAGATCATTCAAGGGGGTCACTATAGATCCATATCCCTTCACAAACCTCCTATAGTACCCAGTCAGGCCTAAGAAGGCTCTCACCTGTGTCTGGGTGGTTGGAGCAACCCATTCCATTATGGTTTGGATTTTACTCTGTAAAGGCTGAACCTGGCCTCCACCCACAAGGTGGCCCAGGTATACAACCTGACTCTGCCCTATCTGGCACCTAGTGGCCTTGATAGTGAGGCCTGCTTTCTGCAGGGCCTCCAAAACATTTCTGAGGTGGACCAGGTGATCCTGCCAGGAGGAACTAAAGACAGCAATATCATCTAGATAAGCTGAGCAATAAGTTTCCATCCCTGCCAGAACTTTGTTCACCAACCTCTGAAAAGTGGCAGGTGCATTTTTCAATCCAAAGGGCATCACCACAAAGTGGTAGTGCCCACCAGGGGTCGAAAATGCTGTTTTGGCTTTTGCATCATCAGCTAACCTGATCTGCCAGTAGCCAGCTGTTAGGTCAAATGTACTCATATACTTGGCTGAGGCCAAAGTATCAATCAGTTCCTCTGCCCTTGGTATGGGATAGGCATCGGTCCTGGTGACTGCATTGAGGCCTCTGTAGTCTACACAAAACCTCATTTCTTTCTTACCACCCTGGGTATGAGGCTTGGGTACTAGGACTACTGGGCTAGCCCAAGGGCTATCTGAAGGCTCAATCACACCTAACTCCAACATTTTCTGGACTTCAGTCCTGATACAGTCCCTGACATGGTCAGGTTGCCTGTATATTTTACTCTTGACAGGCAGACTGTCCCCAGTGTTTACCTCATGGGTGCACTAGGTAGTCTGACTAGGGGTCAGGCTAAACATATGTCTGTACTGCTGCAGAACTTGTCTGCACTCAGTTTGCTGATGGTCAGTGAGGCTGCTTGCCAAAGCAACACCATCTACTGACCCATCATCAGGGTTCTGTGAGAGCAGGTCAGGGAGAGGGTCACTCTCCTCCTCCTGTTCCTCATCAGTTGCCATGAGCAAGCCCATGTCAGCCCTGTCAACATATGGCTTTAATCTGTTGACATGGAGCACCCTCAGCTGGCTCCTGGGAGTTCCAAGATTCACCAGATAGGTGACTTCTCCCTTCTGCTCAACTATTGTATGGGGGCCACTCCATTTGTCTTGGAGGGCTGCTGGGGCCACAGGCTCCAACACCCACACCTTCTGTCCTGGCTGGTACACAGTCAGCACAGCCTTTTGGTCATGCCAAGCTTTTTGTAATTCTTGGCTGGCCTCCAGGTTTTTGGTTGCCTTTTTCATGTATTCGGCCATCCTGGAGCGGAGACCAAGTACATAGTCCATCACATCCTGTTTGGGGGTTTGAGAGGTAACTCCCAGCCCTCTTTTACCAAACATAATGGACCTCTTACAGGATGCCCAAACAGAAGCTCAAATGGGCTGTAACCAACCCCCTTCTGTGGAACCTCTCTGTATGCAAACAACAGGCAGGGAAGAAGAAGGTCCCATTTCCGCCTAAGCTTCTCTGGGAGTCCTTTAATCATTCCCTTCAGGGTTTTGTTGAAACGTTCAACCAACCCATTGCATTGTGGGTGATAGGGGTGGTGAACTTATAAGTTACACCACACTCCTTCCACATTGCTTTCAAATATCCTGACATGAAGTTTGTGTCTCTGTCAGAGATGACCTCCTTTGGGAAACCCACTCTGGAGAAAACTCCAATGAGGGCTCTTGCCACCACAGGGGCTGTGGTGGTCCTCAGGGGAATTGCCTCTGGGTACCTGGTGGCATGATCCACTACCACCAGGATACATCTGTGCCCAGATGCAGTTTGAGGGTCAAGGGGACCAACAATGTCAATCCCTACCCTTTCAAAGGGTACCCCCACCACAGGTAGTGGTATCAGGGGGCCTTTGTGGTGCCACCTGCCTTGCCACTGGCTTGGCATGTGACACAGGAGCGACAAAACTCCTTTGTGTCCTCTGACATATGTGGCCAATGAAAATGTGGAACAAGCATGTCCCAGGTCTTGTTTTGGCCCAAGTGACCTGCTAAAGGGATATCATGTGCTAGGGTCAAGAGGAACCCCTAAACTTCTGAGGTATTACCAACCTCCTGGTGGCTCCAGGGGCTGGATCTCTACCCTCAGAATATAGGAGTCCCTCATCCCAATAAACTTTATGGGACCCACTAGCACTCCCAGCAGCCTCAGCAGCAGCCTGCTGTCTGAGGGGTTCAAGAGAGGAGCAGCACTGTTGCTCCTTACTCAGATCTTCCCTAGAAGGGCCCCCTGCCCCCAAGAACTCAACCTGATCAGGCTCAAGTTCCTCTGGGGCAGTTCCTTCTTCAGGATCTGCTCCTCCTCCCTTAAGAGGGGAATCAGTGATCTGAGACAGAGGGAAGGCACTGCCTTAACCCTACTGCTCCTCTTCTTGGGAAGCATCTGGTCCATGGTTTCAGGATCCAGAGCTGGTTCAGTGTCATGCATTTTGGCCTGTGACCTGGTCACAGCAAATACCTTTGCAGGGATGCCCAACATCTCAGCATGAGTCCATAACTCTACTTCAGACCAGGCTGAAGTTTCTAGATCATTGCCCAATAGACATTCTACAGGGAGGTCTGCACTGACTACAACCTTCTTGAGGCAGTTACCCCTCCCCAGGAGAAATTCACAACTGCCAGACTATGGTTGGTCCTGACATTGCTTGCATTGGTCACCTGGTACATTTCGCCCAGGATGATCTGTCCAGGGTCCACAAGATCCTCTGCCACCATGGTGACACTAGCACCTGTGTCCCTAAATGCCAAAGCCTGTTTGCCATTTATTACAGGCTGCTGTTTGTATTTGCCCAGATTACTGGGGCTTACCAGGAAGGACATGTCAATGTCTCCATCACAAATCAGCATTGCCTGAGTGGGTACTCTGACTTGGCCAGAGTCCACTTCAGAACCCAGGGTCAACCCTACTACACCCTTATTCTGAGTACCACCTCCACCAGTAGCTGAACTAGGGGGAACAGTTGCCTTAGGGGCAGGAGTGGTGGTGGTTTGGTCTTTGGACTTGTTACAATCAGAAGTCCAGTGCCCTTTCTGTTTACAGAATTTGCACCAGGGCTTCTTTTGGCCTTTTCCCTTGTTGGATTGTGACTCCCCACCAGATGCAGATTTTTGGGGCCCTTGTGAAGACTTCTGGTCTTTTGACTTATCCCCACTTTTCTCAGAGCCCTTAGAATCCTGCTTCTTTGTGTCACCCCCTTGGTTCTGGGTTTTCTGCCTCACCCTGGTTCTGACCCACTTGTCTGCCTTCTTTCCCAATTCTTGGGGAGAGGTCAGATCTGAGTCCACCAGGTATTGATGCAACAACTGGTTCTGGCAATTATTAAGGATCTGTTCTCTCATCATTAGATTATACAATCCCTTGAAATCAGTAACCCTACTGCCAACCAGCCAACCCTCCAGAGCCTTGGTTGCACAATCTACAAAGTCAGTCCAGTCCTGAGTCTGTGCCTTCTGGGTGTCTCTGAACTTCAACCTGTACTGCTCAGTGGTTAAGCCAAACCCATCTATCAGGGCACTCTTCAGGACTTCATAGTCATCAGCATCCTCTTCTCTAACAGTGAGGACCTTGTCTCTACTTTATCTGAAAAGGAGAGCCACAAGATTGCTGCCCACTGCTTTTGGGGGACCTGTTGTACTCTACAGGCCCTTTCCATAGCAGTTACCCACTTATGGATATCATCCCCACTCTGGTAGGGAGGAACAACCTTGCTCAGGTTCCTATGGTCTGGAATATATTCTCTGCCTCTAGGGACACTGTTGCTGCCACCAGGGGGTTCTAACCCCTCTTTTCTAGAAGCTCTCTGGAGCTCCAGGGCTTCCTTATCTAATGCCAACTGCTTGGTTTTGAGGGCAAACCTTGCTTCCTCATACTGCAGCAGTTTGTACATTCTGTCAGAGGAGGTCTCTCTTCTTGAGAAGTAGGAGTTCCTCTGGTAGACAGATTCTCTGCCAGAGTGATAGGAGTGTTCAGATTCGCTAGAAAGGGACCTGGGCCTCTCCTCCACTATGTCAGTTCTCTTAGGGAGAATTCCTCTGTCATGTTCAGACCCCTTGGGACCTGGCCCTACAATCACAGAGCCTTGGTCATCCAGATGTTCATCATCTGACCCAGACACTGTAATTGACCCACCCACTGATTCAGACCCATTAGCTCCTAGAGCTAATCTAAGATCATCTGCTGTCAGCAGATCTATCAGGTGTAGTGTGGAGGGACTCTGTCCTAGCTTCAGGTGCCTTGCAGCACACATGGCTCTCAAGTCAGAGAAAGCCATGTCCTTATACTGAGGCTGAGTGGATCCACTGGGTCCACCCTTTAAGGACATTCTAGTGTTGTGCAGTGTTGTACTACCTACACTAGTTTGTGGCCTACTGATACTAGCTTGAGCTGTAGAAAGGGTGTGCTATCCCTTGGCACACAGCTCTAAGTTCAGTAGAACTTATTGATACTAAGCTTGACTTTATATGTACCTTGAGTACCTATAGTGGTTTTCAGTTAGTAATTCAAATAGAGATTTTCTGGTAAAACAATAGCAAGCTGGAATCCCACACGCTGCCACCAATGTGAGAAGTTGGCCTGGTATATGCTGTTCACTAGTTAAAGTGGACACCTTGCACCAGTACAATTCGACTCTTATGGTAGGTAGGTTTAAGACAACCTTTATAGAAAGCTATCCTAGTGGTAGCTGTGGAGAGCAGCCTTCAGGCTAAGTCTTCAGGTATATATATCAAATATATATGTATTTATTACTAAACAACTCTCTACTAATCTCTTGTGAGATTAGAAGACAGGAACATATGCATAAATCAACGTTTCACAATAAATTAAGCACAAATATGGCTGGGGCCCTAGGGGCGTACCAGACCATATACTAAAAAAGAGACTTAAGAACAACGACTTGCAAGGAGACAAGGCCCAGGGCCTTCAGAAGTGTTGGGGCCTCACGAAACCACCCAAGGAAGGTAAGTAAAGGACCCACGGGGGACCGTGCAGTGAGTGAACACAGGCGCGGATCGCCGTAGACTTCAATGGGGCAAGTCGCGGTTGGAAATTAAGAGTTTAAGGGCACTTCGGGAGTAGCTACAAGCAAGTCACTTACAGGGTACAAAAGCAAAATGGCGGTTTCAACACAGGAGGTAAATGGCGCACGCTTAGTAACGCCCAGTATTTTATATGGCTATCTCTGCGGTGCACAAGGTGGGGGAAAAACCACAAAACCCCTTGAAAAGTGGACCAAGGTCCCTATAAAACACACAATGCCTATGCACACGCTATAATGTTCATTTGATAGTTCAAGTGAGTACACATATATGAAAAAGCGAAAAACTTTATGTGTTATTTATTCGAACATCAAGACGAGGTCCAGCCAACACGTGTTTCGTCCAAAGGGAAAATAACCCTGGACTTCTTCAGGGCTGATATGACAAAAGAAAATTCTGAGACCTAGAAGCCGGTGAAAATTCCAAACTGGCCGATCATGCGAGATGTAGTCTTTATACGTGAGACCAGGTAATTCTAAAAGCCGGTTAAAATCCAGACCGGTAGGTCAAATGACACACTCCAATACTTGTTATGAGGTATTGGCACCAAATCTTAAAGCGAGTACGCTACAGTCCTGATTCAAAAGGCTCCCGGGAGCGCGTAGAGACCGGATACGCGGTTGGAAATTAAGAGTTTAAGGGCACTTCGGGAGTAGCTACAAGCAAGTCACTTACAGGGTAAGTAGTTCTAGGGCCAACACCCACAGGAGCACCGTAGTGCTGGAGTTACCTCACCCAGGGAAGCCGGGTGCATAGGTGTCCTTTGGTGTCGGGTCGCGGCGTCGTTTTCAATGGGAGCCAAAGAAGACTTGCTGCTTGTGAAGACAGGAGAAGTGTCCGGTGGAATCCAAGCCTGGATTCAGAAGAAGGAAGACCTGAAAGCAGAGGGGACAGTGTTCAAAGTCACTGGGCAGTGACCCGGGGCAAGGAAGATGAATGCCCACCGTCGTCGACAGATTCTGGTCGTTCACAGGTGTCTTGACTCTTCGGCCACGAGGTCCAGGAGGCGTCGAGGACAACCAGGAGCTGGATTCAGCGTGTCCCACAAAGTCTGCAGCTGACTGCGGTGTTGGCGACCCGATTGGAGCCAACAAGCCTTGGTAGCAGCAAGTCTTGTGGAAAGTGTAAAAAGTCAATGGTGCAGACCAGCAAGGTCTGGGGAACTCACCCAGCAAGGGTAAGTCAGGGCAGGCCTGGAGCAACCAGGGGAGCCCTTTGGTTCTGTAGAAAAGTCTTCAGGGGACCCACAAGCCGGCTGGCAATGGATCGCAAAGACGCCTTGGGAGGATTCCTTCAACAGGGGCCCACGGTCACTCGGGATAGGGTAGGCCTCTGATCTTCAGAGGGATTCCTGCTAGAGGCTGGGACCACACGTGGTCCAAAGCACAGGTTCGTAGAATGTCGTGAAGGGGTTGCACTTGACAATAGTGCTTGGTACCCAGGGACTGCGGTTCCTCATCACTCGTGGGGTCCACTGGCCTCAGCTTCACTGGGGACTCACGATGGCCTTGGAGAAGTCAGGAAATCTTCATCTTGGGCTGCAGGGACCTCGGGCTCTGGCGGGAGTGGCGTAGTTTGCAACCGTCATTTCAGTTTTTGGTGCCTGCCAAGCAGGGGAGTCATTCCTTGACTCCAAGGGAGATTCTTCAGTCTTCCAGAGGTAGTGGAACATCGAAGGTCCAGGATTCTTCTTCAGAGTGTCGTCCAGGGATATCTAGTTTGCAATGGCAAGGGTTCCCTACCTTATACTAAAAAGGAAGGGAGGGACTAGCTCTAAGACCCCACCTATGGGAGGGTCAGGGGAGTGGGTGGCTACACCCACTTCCCTTTGTCCAGTTTCGCGCCAGAGCAGGGGCAGGTAGCCCCTGAGCTGGTTTGAACTGGGGTATGCACAGAGGAGCCTTTTGCTCCCCCAGTGCAGGACTTCAAAGCACTCTAGGAGTGCACCCACCCAGCCCCAATACACTAAAACCCTGTCTTGGAGGTGGTCACACCTCCCTCGGACAGCATACCTATTGTTGGGCTTCCTCCACTGCGAGTTTAGGTCATCAGCAGGAGGGCAGCCCAGTGTCTGTGACTGGTGGCATCCATTTTGTGATGCCAGGGCTCTTCAGGATTCTACCGCGTTTCCACAGTAGGTACATGTCTATCCCTCTAGAAGGGTGGAATGCTACCCCCGCCACCAGAACTGGCGGGGGGTAGTATTCCAAGATGTTTGACACCAAACACGACATGTTTCCGTGCAGCCATCCCAAAGTTAGCATTTAACGCGAGGTTATAATGCGCTTAAGAGTATATGGTCAGGCTGCACTACAAACAGCATCAGAGAAGGGTCTCCAAATGCTGCAGAGGGGCTCTGCTCATGCAGGGGCACCCTCTCACATAGGAACCAAGCACTCTGCCTTCAAGATTGATAAGGCCTGCCATAGGAGTGACTTATAGGTTTATATGTGTGTATCTATGTAGTGATATAGGTAGCCTATATCACAGTAAAGGGTGCATGCACCACCTTACCCAGGCTGCAGTAGCAGACCTGTGGTGTCAGATTTAGTCTGCTTCCCAGGGGTGGCATAATACATGCTTCAGCCCCTGGTAGGCCTGTGAAGTACCTATGCCCTTGGCACCTAAGGTACCATATACTAGGGACTCATAAGGTACCACAGTATCCAATCACTAGTGCACCTAGAGTGCACTCCAAGTCGTTTAGAGAGAACAGAGAGGCTGGGGCCCTGATTGGCAGGGTCCCAGCCTGACTATAGCCAGAAACCAGTGTAAACATCAGAAAAAAAGTGGGGCAACATAAGAGGCAGATCCTACTCTCCTACACTGCCTATTTGATGCGGGACAGTGGACATTTCGAGAACATCACAGATATGTGTTTGTACTTGTACATTGACATCTCACATTTCCCTGCTATGCCAAATGTGATTGGCCAGTTTCTACACACAAGCGGCACCTGTGGTGTCCTCTGTCCTGTTGTTAACGTGTTGCAGTTTGTACCACATTGTTGTCAATGTTGATGTGCTCTGAATGTCATGTGTGTGTGCTGCATTTTGGGAGGGTCACCCCTGCAGCTCTGATTTTGCTGCCCCTTGTCCCTTTCAGGCGGTGTGCCTTTGACTTCTGTGCCCATACAGTGCTGAGATGTTGCAGACTAGGGTGGATTTGGGTCTTGGTGGCAGTTGGGACTCTGGGGCATGGTTTGTCCGCAGATATGTAGTTGACGTCAGGGGTTGTTTGTGTAGGTGGATGTGTCAGAGTGTGACCTGCTCCTTTACGGATGTGGTCCGCACTCCGCCACCTCAGTGTGGTGGCGTGCACGATGTCATGATGATCGTACTGCAGCCATGCTAATCATCATGCAGTGTCACTTGCATTGTCAGTGTGGCTCACGGACCCGCAGCTTTGCTGGGTTCAGCACATGTGCATGGGTTGGTTGTGAGATGAGTGTTGTGTGGGCGGGACTCCTCTGGGCACATAGTCGACGGGGGCCTACGTGCTGTTGCTATGTGTGCTGCAGTGTGCCAAGGGGTTCAGGGACATGATCCAGAGTCATTGTGGGTGTGCACTGTGCTCTGCTTGATTGTGCATGTGCGCCATTGTGCCCATCTTCCCCCGTCCCCCTAGTCCCTGGTCGTTACTCACCCTGTTGCTGTTGTGTCAGGTCATGTTGAGCAATGTCCGTTCCCCCAACTCCTGCCACTGTCTCCCCACTGATGACTGTGGACACCATTTCCTCCATCTCATCCAGCTCCTCCTGTGGCGCTGGACTCCCACCTCCAGTCTGCATTGCTGCCTTCTGGTTGTTGGCGAGTTTCTGCTTGGTCTTGCGCTTCACATCATTCCAGCGCCTCTTGACCTCGTCCATTGTCCTCCTCAGCACTGCATTCACCTTGTCCACGATGGACTGCCATGTTGCATTTTTTGTTGCCAATGACACAGTGGAGGTGACGAACAGTTGTTGATGGTGTTCTATCACCTCCGTGATCAGGATCCTGTTTTCCTGCGGACTGAACCGCGTCTTCCTCTTCTTCTTGTCCTTGCCCTTCCCTGACCCTGAGGTCCCAGCCTGCTCCTCCGGGGGGTTTGTGGGGTTCTGGCCGTCCTCTGTCACTGCTCCGGCTGCCTCCATTGTGCGTCGCTGTAGTTTGTTTTTTGTTTGTGTTTTTTTTTTGTGCTTTTGTAGTGGTTTTTCCCGCCTGACGTGTGTGACTTGCAGGCCTGGTGCTTCATTTCGCTGATTGTCTTATCGCGGTTGGGCCCATCGCAACTTTTTTCGCGTTCGGGTTTCGATTTTCATCGCCGTCCCGGTAATGTTATCGCGGACATTTTGCGCGTTATCGGGAGACTATTACATGTTACCACCGTGTTGAAAATACGACGTTGACACAGAGTTATTTTCCCGCGATAGACGGCAATATGGAAACTTGCGTTAACCTATTTTGGCGATGTTTATCGCACGTTCTTGTGAATATCCCCCTAAGTGATTTGCCCAGAATCACAGGATGTTGAGCGTCCCTGCCGAGACTCGAACCCGGTTCCCCAGCTTCGAGGTCGACCGCTCTAGCTGCCATCGAAAAATGGAAAGAGCTTCAGCTAGGGTGCCTACAAGTTGACCTGATGTTTTTGAGCCCTGGTGTAGGGTCGGCCGAACATAAGCTGGGTGTCATCAACATACCTAGAGATGCAAAACCCAGCCTGAGGAACTAAATGCCTGAAAGGGTGTTGAAAAGGAACAGAGAGAGGGTGGATCTTGTAGGACACCTCCGCCTAGGGCATTCACTGCGGAGGGGAAAGGTGGTACTGCAGTTCACTGGGAACTCCTTAAAATGAAAGATTGTATCCTCATCTGATCTATTCCGGTGAAACAAGGTGCTTCCAGAGAGATAAACTCGATGGTATGATCCATGGTATTTAAAGTGTTATTGGGATTCAAACATAAGAAAGATGAAGTTCTGGACCGTTTGGTGATCCTTAGTGGAAGTACACATGGAGTCCACCATGGTAATTAATGAAGGTACCTGTAGGGTGCAAATGGATTTCATCATTATGTGCCAGAGAAAGTAATACTAAAGCCCTATGCAGTGTCTTTGTCTGTTTCTTGTAATGGCCACAGATGGCGCATTTTGAGTCCAGTTTTAGACATGTGACAGTCCAACGAGTGGCCTGGGATAGGGACTGATGTTGCTGTCTTATTTTTAGGTATAAACTATGCTGTGCTATGGTATGCTTTACTATTCTTAAGTTTTGCCTCTGGATTTAATACATAAAATGCATCTTACCTATACAGATTTATCCTTTTCACCCAAACTGTATATGAAGGAGTCTTGTTCCTTTGCACATTTCATGTCAAAATGTTTATTTCTTGCTTACTCAAGAAGTATGCTACTGGCAACCATTTGTAGGCCACTGCCCTGGCGACCAAGACTGACCTAACCTGCAACTGACCCCTAGGATTCTCTCTTCTCCCCTTCCATCTTCTTAAGTCGGGCAGTGCTTGACTGTGACGCTATGCCCTGCTATGCGATACTGTCCTATGGTATCATACGCTATATTGGTCTATGCTATTAGTAGGCATTGGCAGGCCTTTACCCTGACAAGCAAGACTGATCAAGCCTGTGTCTGATCATCATGGTTCTCTCACCACCTTCTCCAGAGTCCTCTCTCCATCTTTCAATTGTTTCACAACATTGTTGATCTCAGAAACCATAGCTCGGTCTAATGTGAGCACTGTCAGCACCAGACCTCCTTAAACTACCTCTCAGAAAGTATCTCTTTCACTCTTGTTAAGTGTCTCTTTCACTCTTGATAAAGAAGAATGGTTAAAGGGAAGAAAACTTGGAGTTGGAGTTTAGCAGCGGGCACCCAGAACAATATTGGGTAGACATCCTGCGTCCAATCATCTGATCTGGGCCCAATCACAAATTAAATCCATTCAGGCAGAAGGATATTGAGTGCTGAATTAGCATTTTCAGCTGGTATCCATGCACCTAAATCAGCCTATTCCAAGTTATTGTACCCGGGCTGGGGAATAACAGGCTGAACTGGATTTACCAGATCCATTTCCGCATATGAAGGTAGCAGAATTGTCCCATTCCCCATAATAAGACAATTCTGCTAACTTTTTCCATCTCCTAAATGAGAGGGTGCCTATATATAGCAGAGGGCAGTGAGGGTGTCAGGTGGAGAGAGGGGAGGCTGGTGCCTGGTAGGGTGATAACCATCGTTGCTCCCCTTTGCCATTGGAGAGGGTGAGTGGCAGTTGAACTGCACTTGTTCCACAGTTCCTACCCAATCCTCATGCGATTTTATCAAGATGGGGCGAATTGAGATAGGGGAGAGCCAGGATCGAACTGGCCTATAGGACAACCAGGCAGTGCCCAATTGGCTAGTCTCCCAAGTCAGTGTGTAGGCCAGTTTTTTGGCTGTTAATGGGCCTGTTTTAGGATCCTCTGGGTCGAAATTTAGTGTTGATTTCCCTGATATTAAACAAACATTGCTTGCAGCAAGTTCAAATGCATGTTTTCCACCATGCAAAACACTTGCACAGAATGTCTTTACAAGTTCAAAACTGCCTCAAACTGCAAACATGGGTCACTTTTTTAGCTTTCTGATTCCCTACTGGTGGCCCCATTTAATTTGGTGCCCAGGCCTATTAATGCCCTGGTCCGACGCTGCCGAGTGTGATACCCCAAGTGGGGGTAGCGCTCCATCTCACTCAATCATGGCCCTGATCTCTAGTGGGGTGTGGACCTGGCAGAAGCATGGATCACACTTTCAATATTATCCCTCTTACTCACTAAGGGGCATATTATCAAGAACGGCGTTAAAATTATCGCCGCTTTAGCGGCAGAAAACTGCCGCTAAAGCGGCGATAATGGGCTTGATAATATGCCCTTGAGAATTCCAATAGAAGCCCATGTTGACACCAGAACATGGGCTTCTATTGGAATTCTCAAGCCCATTATCGCCGCTTTAGCTGCAGTTTTCTGCCGCTAAAGCGGCGATAATTTTAACGCTGTTTCTTGATAATATGCCCCTAAAATATTTAACCCAGCCACCACTTTTTTAGATGTTTGGGCGAATGCTAAGCTTGACAACTTCCTCCTTTCCCTCCATCTTCACACCTCACCCATTACTGTAAGACTTGGTGCGCATACCAGCAGCCAAATTCTCTTCTTCCAAGCACTTTATTCTGGTATACCCCAGACAAAGTCTTGGAATCTGTGTCAGCACCTCTAAAGGAGTGCCATATGCCACCCGCTTGGAAACTGGGGCTTCCAAAGTTGTTCTTTGTTAATTTTTGAGTAGTTTTATATTGAACTCCATGAACAGTACCGACTGCTTCAGAGCGTTTTAGGCACTGTGGGCCATATGTACAAAGAAGTGGCAGCGTGAGGCGTTAGCCGTCATGACTTAACGCCTCACTCTGCCACTTCAGAAACGCAAGGCTGCACCATATTTACAAGAATATGATGCAGCCTTGCGTTTCCTCCTGCGCTGGCGCTATGTTTAGCAGCTTAGCAACAACGCAGGCACCCTTGCACTATAGTGCAAGGGGGTCTGCATGCAGGGGAAGATTGTTTATGTGTAGGAAGGTGTCCCTTCCTGCACATAAACAATCTTTAAATGCCGTTTTGTCACTTCTATGTGTGCTGCTTAATGCAGCACACATGGAAGTTACAAAATGTCTTTTTTTTTTTAAAGAATGTTATGTGCAGGAAGGGACACCTTCCTACACATAAACAATCCAAGGCATTTTGCCTTTTCCATGTGTGCTGCACAAAGCAGCACACATGGAGAAAGCAAAAACGAGGACAAATAGAGCATTTCTCCTCGTTTCGCCAAGTTAAGACCAGGTTTTCCCTGGTCTTAATTTTGGCACTGCCTCCTATTTACGCCACCCTTGTAAATAGGGGACAGTGTCAAAATCAGTGGGTGTTGCGGTGGAACGCCCACCGCAACACCCACTGCCCACCCCTTTCACGCTAAGCATAGCGTGAGAGGGGGCCTTATTTACAAGGCAGTGTTAAGCCACGTTAAGTGTGTTGGACTGGAAAAATACTTCCAATTGGCTCCCCCTATTGGCATTGCACTTAAGTTAGCATTTGCGGTACCATTTTGCCCACAGCCGCCATTTTGTGTAATGATCGAAACTAACTTCTTTCTCTTTCTGTCTGCCTCAGCAGGAAAGCTCGGATATTTCTCTGCTGTATTTCTTCAAGGTTGAGCTTCGCTGTCTCATTGAATACATGAATGTGCCTTTGCATACCTTCTTTGTTAGATAGGCCCGTTCTCATGCCCTGCCGTAAGCGGGTACGGGCAGAGTAACCTTGAAGTAGAGATAACATGTACCCGATCCCAGGAGCGTAACTCATCTTCTGTGTCTCCTTTGTTAGCCTGCTCCAACTGGAATTTTCCAGTTTTGGGCGGGTCCTCCTGGGCACTGTAAATGTATAACAACTAATGTAATGTTGGGGAGAGTCAGTCCTCTCTGTAACATCTAAGGAGGCTAGTCAGACTGGACTCCGCTCGAGCGAAACCTAATAAATAACTTGGTTTGTATTCTCTACTGCCTGACCGACTCTTCATTTGTGTGGAAGGCTGAGAGGTGCTCGCGAGTGACCCAGGTGGCCCTAATCGGGTCACCTCCTTCAGTTGGCGCCCGAACAGGGACTCCATCGGGCTGACCCATCCTCGCCCGCAGACGGGTGGGGAGGACGGGGCCACGCCGGGTCGGATGGGCGGATCGGGGATCCCTGCACGATAGAGCCTAGTACTCGCAGCTGCCCCGCCTGTCTGATCGGGCGGTGCCTCGCCCAGCGGTCGTCCCGGCTGGGGTCCTGAAAGGCGAAACCCTTGGAACTGACCGTTTGGTCCGAAGAGTCGGCAGTGGAGAATACATTTGTTCGACCTGTGTGCACCAGGTGAGTTTGTCTTGGTTCTTTGTGAATATGGCGCCATTTGAATAATCTTTGGTATGGTCTGATACCGATTTGGATACAGAGCGTCCGCGGACAGTCTGCCAGGCAACATAATGGATTTGGCTTATTTTTAAAAATGCCTGGGATTTGGCCGGCTTTTGGTTTTGTGGTGTCGACTTTGATTTGTCTCTTTGGTGCAGTCTGAGGACTGACTTTTGGTTTTCCTTGTTTGATACGGTCTGAGGACCGACCTTTGTGAAAGATATTTGCGAATTATTCGTCTGGCACGAATAGTGAACTTGTCCCCTCTTAAGATGCCCTGTTTTAGCAAGCTGTGTTGTTTGGGGTGCCGTAGTGGTTCCGCTGAGGCTCGATTGGAGGAAAGGCAACCTGCGCCTGCGGAAGGCACCCCGAACTTTGATATGTATGTTAAGCATGGCCTTGCCCTATTATGTTTAGTACATTATGGCACAAATATAAGAGGGAGAATGCCGAGCTGCAGTGGCCGCTAACAGGTACATTTGATTAACAAAAACTGAATTTCCTGCTGGATAAATGGTTTGCAAAACGAAGTAGGCAGTCGATGTTTGTTATCTTCAGGTATGGCAAAAGGTAGCTAGGCAAAGGCGAATGAAAGCAGAAAAAGAGGCCCGAAGAGGAAAGATGCAGACAGTGACTCAGAAAGCAGCAGTGTATGATAGAGAGAAAGTAGAAAAAGGTATGGAGTGTGCTGATAGAAAGATTCGATTGCAATGTGACAAATCCTATGTTGCCCGAGAGGAAGGCGATGCATTAGTGGAGGAGCTGTTGGACACTCGACCTCCACCTCCCTATGCCCGCAGAGAATATACCCTGCCGTCCCGCCGCCCCAGTCTTCTGCCCCTCCTGCCTCTACCTCTGGTTCTTCTGCTCTTGACCTGGCTGCCTCGGCTACAGCACCTCCTGCTCTTTCTCTGGCTTCACATGCCGCGGCTGCGACGACTGCAAGTCTCCCTGCTACGCATATTGTTTCAGCTTACTCTCTCTCTCCATCCCTCACACACTCTACACAGCCATTAATAACTTTGGTGCCTGCCCCTTCATCTATTGTGTCTTCCCCGCATCTCCCTTCCCCAACCTTGCTGAGTATTGGGACACCGGTGCGTGGACTGGAAGAGGGGGACTGGGCGACTGCACGGGAGGGAATGGGGCGGGTGTTGATTCGATCTGATGTGGGAGATGCAGAGAAAAAGATAGTAGCAAATCAGGCTGCACAGTGGGCTCGGAATCCGATTTACAGCGTGGAGGATGTGACGAGTGTGTTGAAAGAGTAAGAACCGTTCGTACAGCAGCATGCCTTCAAGCATATGTCGGCTACATTAATTGGGTTGTGGGAACAGTGTTTCAATGGTGTCGCACCTCAGATTATTTATGACATCCGGGACTGTGTGTATGCTGCCGACATGGCCCCTAACGACATTTTTAGTAATGTTGCAACACTGATTGGTTATCGAGGTAGGTTACATCAGAAGTGCCCGACAACAGTATCCCAGTATCCGATGAGGGAGGTACATCCTATTTTTCACCCTGAGATACCGGAGCTACGTGATCAGCATGACGCCGTTGTCAGACAGCGAGTAGAGGCCCGTTTTCAAGAACAATGGGTTTATACTCCATGGAAAAGGAGTGAGGTTTTATCTCTTAAGAGTCAGTTGCCCGACCCTAGGAAAAATCCGACTGCATATTACAAAGAATTGGCAGAGGCCGCATCGTCGACAGTGATGATGTTGGCAGACATTGAGATGTTTTTCGGTTTGTTGGTACCGGTAGATATTTGGCGGTAGGTGCATACACAGGACCATGTTGTGGAGTTGGGTGGCACTTGGGACGAGATCAGGGCATGGGATAAAGAGAGGAAGCCTGGTGAGAAGCCTAAGGCTGAGATACTAGCTTTGCCGGGTCTTATTATTACGTATATGCACTCCCTTATTCCACCTAGAAGAGTAGATTGGGACAAGTTAACAGCATGTCGTCAGAAGAAAGATGAAAGTGTCTCAGATTTTTTTACTAGGTTTGAAGGTGTGTTTTTGGATTCCAGTGGACAGGATTTGTCAATAAAGGGAAGTGTCCGATTGTTCGTTAACAGATTTGTTACGGACCTGCTTCCTGAGATTGCGACTTGGTTACAGGCTTCGGAGAGCACTTGGACTACCTCCTCCCCATCAGTGATATTGAGTATGGCACAGTATTATGAGCATAGGGAGAACGAAGAGAAGGAGAAGGCGGAAAAGAAAAATAAAGAGTTGAAGACGAAGGTGTTGATGCAGCAGGTATCTAGAGGGAACGGGGGAGGACGTGGCACTGGTCCGGCCCAACAGCTGCCCCGCACTAACAGAAATGCTACGCCTGTGGGGCCGAATCAGTGTGCATATTGTAAGGAAGAGGGACACTGGTGCAGTGAGTGCCCGGCGTTGTTGCAGAAAGTTGCGGCCCCTAGAGGACGGGGTTCTCGTGGATGGGGTCGTGGAGCAGGTGGTCATGACGGGGTTCAGGCAGATGAGGCATCGCAGGGTCACTCTGATCAGAACTATTTTGATGACCCTCGAGGGCGACAGTACTATCATGATGACTATGATTTGGATGAAGTGACCGGGTTGTCCCACAGTTAGGACAGCCAGGGACAGGGCGATGGACCAGTTCAGATACCTGTGAATCAGCGCGGACCTTATGTTACTGCTGACTTGCAGGGCTCAGCTAAGCAATTCTTGGTGGATACAGGCGCAATAAAGAGCTCTGTTTCTCATTCACTGGTCCCCGGGGCAGCCCTGTCTGGCCATAATAATGTTTCGGTAGGCTTTTCTGGTGTGCCGGTTGTGAGCCCCATATCCAAACCCCTTGCCCTGACCATTGGTCCTTTCACTGTTGATTCGCCATTTTTGCTGACGTTCAATTGCGGTGAGAATTTGATGGGACTGGATTTATTAAGGAAGTTATATGCTACAATTTATTGTTCCCCGGCAGGTGTCTATATGACAATGGGTCTTCATGTGGTTAGTACCAAGCAGTGTTTGTCCCCAAAGATGCGCCACTCCCTGCTGAATTCAAGGATGTGCCGCCCACGTTGTGGGCTACAGGTGATACAGACATAGGGCTGTTGCAGATACCTCCAGTTTCTATTAAGGTCAAAGACAATGCTGTTTTGCCTCGTATTCCTCAGTACAAAATACCGCAAGCAGGGGAGCGAGCTCTATTGCAGATTATACAGGACTTGATTAAGTCAGGGGTTGTTGAAGAGACGACTGCGAACGTGTGTAATAGCCATATTCTTCCCATTCTTAAGAGAGCACCCTTGGGTTCCTCTGATGATCATCCTGATGTCTATTGTTTTGTGATTGATTTGTGTGAGGTTAATAAGATAGTGGTCCCTCAGTTCCCAGTGGTTCCCGACATCACTGCCCTTCTGACGATGATTCATTCCTCTGCTAAATTCTTTTCTGTGATCGATTTGAAAAATGCTTTCTTTAGCATTCCCATTCATCCAGATAGCAGGCACCTATTTGGATTCGCCCTGGCCGGCAGAAGATTTCGATTCTGTCGCGCTCCTCAGGGCTATACTGAAAGTCCTAGCATATATAGTCAAGCTCTAAAAGGCCAATTGGATTCCCTCACACTTACCTCAGGTAATGTATTACTGCAGTATGTGGACGATCTCTTAATTGCTTCTGACACTGAAGAAGGTTGCAAAGATGCGACAGTTAAATTGTTCCTGCATTTGGCTCATCACGGACATAAAGTGTCCCTTTCAAAATTCCAATATTGTCGACAGGAGATCACCTACCTAGGTCACCTACTGTCGAAGGAGGGAAGGAGACTAACACCTGAACGCATTAGTGCTATTGTCAAAATGTCCATTCCTAAGACTCAGCGGGATGTGCGAGCTTTCATTGGCATTACTTCGTATTGTCGGCATTGGATTCCTAACTTTTCCTTACTAACAAAGCCGCTGATGCAGCTAACCACTAAAGATGTGCATGAACCCTTGCCCTGGACGCCTGAATGTCAACAAGCTTTTGAGCAATTAACCCCTTCGATGCGCGTGACGAGCTCAGCTCGTCATGCTGCGCGGTAGCGCTGTGCGCATGACGAGCTGAGCTCGTCACGACCGCACCCGCGATCGGAATGTCCAGCACACGAGCGGAATTCCGATTGCGGTCAAGGGGTTAAAGGTTGCGCTTTGCTCTGCGCCTGTGCTTGGCACCCCAGACTATACTAAGCCGTTCGTGTTGTATGTACACGAGACGGCTGGTTGCGCACTTTCTGTCTTAACACAAGCCTTTGGAGGTAAGCAGAGACCGTGTGCTTATTTTTCTGCCCTGCTTGACAACGTCGCAAGAGCCCTCCCAAACTGTCTAAGAGCGGTCGCAGCCGTGGCTGTCTCTATCCGACAGTCGGCAGGGCTCGTCCTTGATACTGATCTCACAGCTATGGTACCTCATGCTGTGGATACACTTTTGAACAAGACGAAGACACAGCACCTCACCAGTGCACGTCTGACTGGTTATGAACTGACCCTCTTTGCACCACACGTCATGATAAAAAGATGTGCCACTCTGAACCCAGCCACGTTACTACCCCTCCCTTCTGAAAGTGAGGAAATAGACATACATGGTTGTATTTTTCGGACTGAAGAGAAGACAAAGGGACGGGTAGACCTGACTGATGTTCCCCTATCTGAACCCCAAGGGGAGCTATATGTCGATGGCTCTTGTTTCAAATTACCGGATGGCACAACCACTGCGGCATATGCCATAACTACCCTACACACAGTAGTCAAGACATCACGAGTTCCTTATCAATCAGCCCAAGCTGCAGAACTAATTGCCCTTCTTCGAGTTTGTGAGTTAAGTGAGGGACTGACTTTCAATATTTATACTGGCAGCCAGTACGCCTTTGGGGTTGCCCACAATTTTGGGCGGCTCAGGGCAGAGAGAAGATTCCTGACTTCACACGGGTTAAAGATCCAGCACGGCCCATTGATACACAGGCTTTTGTCAGCTCTGACACTCCCCAAGAAGTTAGCGATAGTGAAGTGCTGCGCCCACAAGGCAATTACTGATGATGTGGGGAGGGGAAATGCATTTGCAGATCAAACAGCTAAGGAGACGGCTTGAACGAAGATGAAATTTTTTTTTGTGGCAGGTCCTGCTAGATGGGTACCCGAAGTTACGATGTTTGAAGATACAGAGTGAGGCAGGATTGAGGAGTTAGCAATATGGCAGGAAAGCACAGCACGTTTCGACGAGGATGGGTGCTGGACGGATAAGTCAGGAAAGCAAAGGTGGATGCTGCCGGACGCCTATGTCCTCCCTGTAGTCACTATTGGTGCACGGGCCAGCTCACATTAGCGCCAAGGGTATATGCAAACTACTAGACCACGTGTGGCAGAATGATAACATCCCCAGGACCGCTGCCCACTTGGTAAAATATTGTATGGTATGCATAATGTATAATCCATAAAAGGCACTCCTACATCCCCTGGAAATTTTGCACCCCCTTCTTTCCCTTTTGAAGTCCTTCAGATGGACTACATTGAGATGGAACGGGTCAACAATTTGAAATATGTGTTAGTGGTTGTTTGCGCATTCAGTAAATGGGTTGAGGCATACCCCACTAAGAAGAACACAGCCTTAGCGACGGCGAAAGCCCTCCTAAAGGAGTTTTTCCCTCGCTTCGGTTTGCCCCGTTTGATCTGGAGTGACAACGGCAGACACTTCAATTCAAAAGTCATTCAGCTGGTGTGTGATGGCCTACACATCAGGCAGAAGTTCCATGCTGCACACCACCCCCAGTCAGCAGGTTTGGTTGAGAAGTACAATGGTACTCTCAAACTGAAATTGGCAAAAATTCAGGAACCACCGGATTGAAGTGGCCAGATGCTTTACCATTAGCTATTCTGTCAACCAGTGCTGCGGCTCACACTAGGACAGGATTGTCCCCATATGAGGTCGTGTTCGGCCGCCCAGCAAATGTTTGGGGTGTCCCGCAACCAAGACACTTTTCAGACATTGAGTATCCTCTGTTAGTGGATTATCTTTATGAATTGACTAAAAATTTGCGTTCTATTCATCAACAGATACAAGAGACGTTACCACGGCAACCAGAGGGGCCTGGGCATAACATCCGACCTGGTGACTTCATACTTGTGCAGCACTTCCAGAGAAAGGGAAGCCTGGAGCCTCGTTGGAAGTGGCCTCTGCAGGTACTTCTTGCCACCAGGAGTGCTGTTAAGGTGACCGGTCGGAAGAACTGGATCCATACCTCCCACTGCCGGAAGGTGCCGTTACCTCTCCCCTAAGACCTATGGGTGATCGATGGCATAGGTGATCACGAGACGGAGAAGGTGCCACGCTTCATCCCTTTTTCAGATGCCCGACTGACGTGGGTGCAAACAGAGGAGGAGAATGATGCAGCATTAAATGAGGCGGTCCCCCCAGAAGTAAGGGCCGTCCAGGATCCTCCTCCACCTGACCCACAAGTGCTTGAGCCCCAGCCCCTTGGCCCCTTGGCCCCTCTGAATTTGAGCCCCTGTTCAGTGATCACTCTGTGCCCGGAGTGGCTAGGTACAATTTGCGTCCCCGACAGAGGGACAGTGCACCAAAGGAAAAGTCAGATTAGTAGGGATGGACTGCGTGGATGAAGAATAGGGTGCATGTACCCTGTCTGTGGTACCAACGATAGCTCAAGGAAAGGGAGATTGGTGCATTGTCCGAGACACTGGACAGGATAAGTTGAGGGTGTCTTCCCGAAAAAGGGGGGTGCCCTATCCTGAATGACGAGGGATTTCTTCAAAGGGTCGCGATCACGCTGCCCCACCGAAGTGCTCAATAGCACCACCGTGGATGAACAATAGGAGTCTGCCAGCGAGGCTCTGACGGACGCTGGGAATATTTGCCCGTTCACTTGTTTCATTAGTAGTCTGCCAGCGAGGCTTTTAATGGACGCTGGGAACATTTTTGCCCATCCTCTTGTTTTCTTATCGCCAACCCCATAGCATTGCATTCCTTCCCCTCTAATCACCATGTATCCTTTTGGGCGCCCAATTGTTGAGGAGGAACAACTTTTTACAGCACCACGTTGGGAGAGGGATGGGGTAGGTTGGCCCAGTTGGTCGAAAAAGGGTGAAGTGATCTTTATAGTGATTGTCCTGATTTCCCTACTAGCAATACTTGGAATAATGTGGTTTCTAGAAGAGAAATATCCTGTGCACTCTTTGATTGGTACAACACCTGTTCCCCCTGAACATATGTTTGTCACCCTGGCTCCTCACAAAGGTGAACACAGAAAGACATATGTCGATAATGTGCTCCTCCAAATGTTACACCAGGCCCATGGCACTTCCAATGTCACTAATTGCTGGATCTGTGGGCTGTTCCCTTCTGTGAAGCACAAGAATGACGTGTTGCTGTCCATGCCCTTTTCTTACCTCGGAAGTTGTGAAGGCTGGTTTCAGCTCTTCACTATGGTATACACTCCTATCACTCTGATACCATGAATATGACGTTAACTGACTACGAAACTGTCTTAGAGTATATACGTGTACATCAAGGGTTTACCCCAGGGGAACAAGGGACACCAGATACATTGTCACCAACAGCTTGCATGAATGTCTAGGAAAGAGAACAAAATGTGACATGGCTTCGAAATGAAATGTCAGATTTTTGGGATTTCAATGTCACTGAATACTTTAAATCTTTTCCGATGCGTAATATTACTCAGTATGTGGCAATGCCAGTGCCGGTGGTTAATACGACAGCAAGTTTCTGTGTTAAAGGGAAAGGAGAAATAGGGGTAGGGGTGAGTAATTGCAATTACACCTATGTACTGAGTACCACGAATAGCCCTCCTCTGCTGCCCCCTCACAATGTTTACTTTGTTTGTGGGTCCCAGACCTATGTTTGGCCCCCTCGAGGATGGTCTGGAATATGTTATCTCTCCTTTCTCCTTCCCCCGGTGTATATAGCGCCATCCAACTACCATAGGGATCACCGATTACAACGTAGGGGTGTTCATCTGTCACGTGTTAGACAAGTTATTGACACTGCAGACATAAATCAGACAGATACCACATTGCAGCAGTTCACTGATGCTATGAAGGGTATTGTTCCCTTTTGGGGTCCCATGTCCAATAGTCTTAATATTCGAAGACTCACTAGGGTGGTGGAAGGGGTAATAAATGCAACGGCTGGAATACTGACTAATATTACAGCTGAGCTCCAGGCTACGAGACTTGTTGCCCTTCAGAACAGGATGGTGTTAGACATCATCCTTGCTGATCGGGGTGGGGCCTGCTGTGTCATCGGTAGTAGTTGCTGTGTATACATACCGGATCACCCTCCGAATGTGTATGCTGCTATACAGAAGCTCCATAGGCTTGCCTCTGACATACACCAAGAGAATGGTACATGGTCTCTCACTGGGTGGTTTTGGGGCCTATTGGCATCCTGGGATTGGAAGATTATTATCTTCCTGATCGCCATAGCGGGTATCATCTTAACATGCTGTCTCTGCATACATTGCCTTCCTGCCTGTTGTGCCTGCTGTATGAAAATGTTGACACCTCGCCCCAAACCCCTGGAACATGACCCTAAGGCAGAGGTCTTCAAACTATTTTGGTCCAAGCCCTCCTTAAACAAAATGTTTTGAAGTTGGGCCCCCCTCCAAACCTATATGGCAAGGATTTGGGGAGTGGGAGGCATGATCACAGGGGGCAGGGATCATGAGACCATTTCAGTGGTGCTTTTCTGTAGCTTGTAATCCACACTAAATGTGCAGCATCAAACAAGAACAGAATTGACCACAAACACTACTGCCCATAATTGGGGTGCCGTGGGCCCCAATGCACTCCACCTGCTGCACTAATGATGGATGTAGCCCTGAGAAACAAGCTATTTCCTCTTCTTTCATTCCTTCTCCACCATGTCTGACCATCACTTCAATCTCCAAACAGGTCCAGTCTCTGTCTGAATGAAAATGAGCTACTGCATGCTTCCCCAGTTGTTTTACGCCAATGGCGTCATCTTCCCTAATGCTAGCAAGGGAAATGAGCCCCCATGGCCAAATTCTATTGTAAAACATTCATAATTGTGATGCAGTGGGCCCCTTGACAAAAATGTCACTGTACTTGCTTCACTAATATTAGCTGCTGCCTTGCTGTTGCCTCTGACCTTTAACAACATGGGATCCCATCTCACACCAACCCTCTCCCTCCCATCCCTCCTCACCCTCTCGTCACTCTGATGCTCAAATCAAGGTGTTGCCTCTGTTTAATTTTCCCCCTCCCTTGGGTCATTGCTCCAAGGCTCAAAGTAACACCGGCACAGGAAGTGTGCCATAGGCCTCTTATGCAGCTGCAGCATCAAAGATGCCTACAGCTCTGCAAAGCAGGCTGTCTACTCTTTCCCCACTCAGCTGGACTATTACTTATAGGTCAGATGCCCAAAGCAGGCTTTCTGCACAAAATAACCACACGAATAGAACATTTAGCCCCCCCTCCTTCCGCTGCTTGGACCCTGTTTCGTGCGGAATAGCTTCCTGGGCCCTAATGCTAGCAAGGAAAATGCACCCCATGTTCTTTTCATAGCAAGAGTGCCATAACTGAGATCTAGTGCCCACTCACATGTGTCTGTGGAGTGGGAGGGCTCCTGTGCTGCAAAACAGATTGAGAACTAAAGAAGTAACATGCCTTCTCACCAAGGTGCCCGCTCCCTGAAAGAAATGCAAATGTGTGGAATGGTTGGAGCCAGTGTAGACTTTAATTAATAGAGTCACTCCGTTTCATGGTGACAAATATTTATTCTTTCTGAGAGGAAATATATGTGTCCATTAAAAGGAGTGCGCCCTTTTAATGGGCATATATAAAAATATTTACATTAGATATAGTCTGGATTCTTATCACTAAAATGTATATTTTTAAAGTACTTGTTTTTATCTTAAACAGTATTTTGCTGCAGTCTGTTTTATACAGTGTAGTACAATTTTAAAAAAATGACATTCACAGTGCTGTCTGTCACTGACTGGGACCTTGTAGCACTATAAACAAGCCACTATTCCTCACTGCACCAATCAGGATTTAATTCTGTGCCTCAGTCGTTACACACAAAGACAGCTGCTGTGATCACATTAGCTCAGGGCTGGCTTTAGCGCTGGTGGCGCCCTGTGCGACAGTGTCTGTTGGTGTCCCCCCCCCAATGACCACCTCTGCCACGGATTCCCTCACTAGCACCCTTTAACAGTGCCTCTCAAGTCTCCATAACCACTGTCTCTCAGATTCATTTAGTTTTATAGCACCACTCAAACAGTGTAGGGTGTCAGAGCACTTTACATCACACAAAGACAATCATATGTGTGTAAATCAGTGTATAGGAAATGTTACATCAGACAGTACTACAAGGTGTAGTGTAGGGGTGACATGTCATTGATACTGGTAGGCAATATAGTTTAAGTTCTTATTCAGGAAAGGCACACATTCTGAATTTAAAACGTAACATCATTGTTAAGGGTTCTCTTTCATAATAAGAATTGTTTTCTACCCAAATGAACCATTTTCACAAGATTAGGATAATGAAAGACTGGGCAATAAAAAATATAGCTCTAACATATACCTTGCAGTTTGCATGCAGCTCTAGGGTGACAGTTAATAGCTCAATGTTCTATATTAGGATTTTGAGTTAGAAACGACAAGTAACAAAAGGAGCTCTCTTACAGAAGCAGTAACCCACTGACCTATTTAC
Source organism: Calotriton arnoldi (assembly GCA_963921515.1). Lineage (NCBI taxonomy): Eukaryota > Metazoa > Chordata > Amphibia > Caudata > Salamandridae > Calotriton > Calotriton arnoldi. The sequence continues at coordinate 955,637 of CAWUFW010000161.1, forward strand.
ATTATATGCACTTCGTTATCTGCATGGTACACGTTCTTAGCAGCAGGCATTTTAACCCTCTGCGCTTCCTTAGGATGAGTCAAAACTTCCACCAGACAATCCTCCGGTCTCTTTCCAGGAAGACGATTAATCACCGGACTTCTCTTGACATTTTAATTGATGCCTGAAAGTTGCTGGAGGCCAGGAACGTGGCAGCAGGTGCTTTTAAAATGATAATGCACATTTTCAAAAATGACGCCCCCACCCCAAGTCAACGCCCTGTGCGGTCGCACCGATCGCACCGCCCTAGAGCCGAGTAAAAGAGTATATTTCCTTTTGGTTAGTTTAACTTGCATTATTTTTCAACTGAGGTGTGTGCGTCTTTATTACAAATATAATTACATCTTCAAAAATAGAAAATAAATTAGATATTGCATTTTACAAAATGTAATGTAGTCTCGCAGATAGTAAGATGTAGTTCTACGACAAACCAGACGTCTCTAACTGCATAACCTCAAAGTCCTTTTAGAATGGTCACTGTGGTGCAGTAATTGTGTGCAGGACAAGTGACCATCATGTCTGTCAATGTCCCAACGAGCATGCTATGACAAATGCCATCCATTTACCACTCTCCTGCCTGCAATCTCCATACTTGAAAACAATATCGGAAACATTGAGAGCACTTTATCCTCACCAGCTCCAAAATACAAAAATGCAGCATTATGTCCTGTGAGGTTCTACTCGTGCAAAGCTTATTTTTCACAAAAAAGAAAAATCCCTGTTTGTTGTGCCTCCCAACAAGTAGTTCTTAAAGACTTGATTCAAAGTCCTCTTAAGTAACAGCTTCAAAAGCATACATTCATTTTAGTTTGGTAGCAAGTGTTCACAATCCTCAAAGGTGTACAATGGCTATAAAAAAAAGCATTGTCTCTGGATAAAACCTGCTTTAATGTTAAGCAGTCTGTATTAGTGAGTGGCAGTCTGTCTGTTTCTGCTAGTCACTGGTCAGATTGCAGCCAAACATCTCCTGTGATGCATGGTTCATGTATAAGAAGCCATCTTCATCCTTATGATCCCAATATACTTCTGACATTGTGACAGACTTGGACGGTAAGGTCTTGTTATTCACCATAAAGAAAAAAGCCTGTGTTGTGGATAAAGCTAATCGGCATCAAACAATGGTCTTAAATTTCGTCATGGTCTGCTCTTCGGGAACAAGAAATTTCCTTTGTCCAATACAGGCAAATACTTTTCTTTTTGATACCTTTCAATGAGCACCAGTAAGTAGTTTGGACGGAAACTCTCTGTTTATATCACCCACCTCACCTTTCCGAGTTGCTAAACACTTCCACATTTTAAACGGGATTGGGGTTTAGTTTCTCTGCAGACTTTCCATGCCATTCCCTGACAGATTTACGCTGTTGCCTGCTGAACAGGGCACTACACCACGCCCTCTATGCCTAATTGACAGTTAATTGATGAATTGTCCTCGAGTGGTGTGCGTGTTTTTATATGCAGTTATTCCAAGGTGAACAGCAAACAATGGAATGCAATTTTTTTCTTCTTTTTAGCCTGGTCTTTGACCCCAAATTCACACTCGCTGGCCTCCCCAGTGCCACTTATTAGTACTGTCCTTTCACTTTTTTTGGCGTTTAACTGCAGCATGTAAATGAAGACAGCCTAGAACGGCGCCTTTTGCGCTTCCAGGCTATCTTCATTTACATGTAATTGCAGACCTATTTGTGCCCCCCTGGCAACACATCCACGCCCTCCCAGAGCGGCGCGCCCCACAGTTTGAACACCTCTGCCCTAAGGGCAAAGCCATGATGATGCAGGATATCCAGGATTTGATGTGCATAGACGAGGGCATTTTCGAGTATTGATGTTGTATGTGTAGATGTGTACTATGTCCATTCTGTAATACAGAGAGTCCTAGCTCTCCATAGTAGTAAAATTAGTTAGCAAATGCTAAAAGGGGGGTCTGTTGGACTGGAAAAATACTTCCAATCGGCTCCCCCTATTGGCATTGCACTTAAGTTAGCATTTGCGGCACCATTTTGCCCACAGCCGCCATTTTGTGTAATGATCGAAACTAACTTCTTTCTCTTTCTGTCTGCCTCAGCAGAAAAGCTCAGATATTTCTCTGCTGTATTTCTTCAAGGTTGAGCTTCGCTGTCTCATTGAATACATGAATGTGCCTTTGCATACCTTCTTTGTTAGATAGGCCCGTTCTCATGCCCTGCCGTAAGCGGGCACGGACGGAGTAACCTTGAGGTAGAGATAACATGTACCCAATCCCAGGAGCGTAACTCATCTTCTGTGTCTCCTTTGTTAGCCTGCTCCAACTGCAATTTTCCAGTTTTGGGCGGGTCCTGCTGGGCATTGGAAATGTATAACAACTAATGTAATGTTGGGGAGAGTCAGTCCCCTCGGTAGCATCTAAGGAGGCTAGTCAGACTGGACTCCGCTCGAGCAAAACCTAATAAATAACTTGGTTTGTATTCTCTACTGTCTGACCGACTCTTCATTTGTGTGGAAGGCTGAGAGGTGGTCGCGAGTGACCCGGGTGGCCCTAATCGGGTCACTTCCTTCAGGTGGCTTAACACTGCCTTGTAAATAAGGCGAAGCCCCTATTGCCACAGAAACGTCGGAAAAAGTGACGTTCCCGTGGCGATAGGGGCTTGTACATATGCCCCTGTGTCCTTAGTTGTGTTAAAACAACAAAGCGTTCATAAATATTAACTGTAACAGTGAGCAGGGCATACCCTCGTAAGCCATTAAAAATATATATTTGTTTCTCGGTTAATGTAGTGAAAACTAGCACACAAAGGATGTGGGGCACTGTACAGCAGTGTAAAAATGTATCATTTGCAAAATATATTTACGAAAAAGTTATGCATTTGTTTTCAAAGTAAGGTTATTTTACAATGTTTAGGCGCAGAGCACCAAATATATTTCTAAAAGATTGTGTGGTTTAATAATGTGGCAATGTTGGGAAATAAAATTAAAACTGGATCACATTGTGGAGGTATGACGACCCATACCATCACCTAGATTTTCAAGACTAGTATCAGCAGGACAGAGTGGTTGGACTCAGGTATCACAATGGCGCAAAGTGGCCATCCTTGGTTCTGGATGTAAGTACTGTGGTGTGTTTAGAGGAAGTGCAAAGCATTAAGATCTATTGTAACAGAGACAATGCCAGTGGATTGGCTGAGGCCGCTAAGAGTGGATTCCAAATAAAAGAGGCATAGCCTGGAAGGAACTCTAGTAGCGTTCTCAGTTTTAGGTTTCACCAAAAGACAGCTTTATCTCTGTTGTTGAAAAAGTATTGTTTACAACGCAATACAATAATACATATAGGGGCATATTTACAAGGGCTTATCGCCACCAGAACGTTGCTTTTTATGGCGTTCTGGTGGCGAGAAGCCCTGCGCCTTATTTACAAGACGGCGTTAAGCCACTTAACAAGGCTTAACGTCGCCTTGTAAATAAGGCCCCTTTTCACGCAGCACTTAGCATGCAAAGGGCGGGCAATGGGTAATGCGGTGGGCGTCCCACCGCAACACCCATTGCTTTTGATGCTGCCCCATATTTACAAGGGCGGCGTAAGTATGGGGCAGCGCCAAAAATAAGACAAGGGAAAAACTGGTCTTAACCTGGTGAAATGAGGAGAAATTATTAATTTCTCCTCGTTTTTGCTGTTTCCTTGTGTGCTGCATTATGCAGTACACATAGAAACAGCAAAATGTCATTAGTGATTGTTCATGTGCAAGAAGGTTTCCTTTCCTACACATAAACAATCATTTAAAAATGACGAGTTGCAACTTCTATGTGTGCTGCACAAAGCAGCACCCATAGAAGTTACAAATCGCCATTATGAATTGCTTATGTGCAGGAAGGGACACCTTCCTGCACATGAACAATCTTTCCCTGCAATGCAGACACCTCTGCACTATCGTTCAAGGGTGCCTGCATTGGCGCTAGGCAGCTAGTTTTAGCGCCAGCGCTAGGGGAAATGCAGGGGTGCGCCGCATTCTTGTGAATATGGTGCATCCCTGCATTTTTAAACTGGCAGGGTGCGGCGTTAGCAATTTTGGAGCTACACCGTGCTCTGCCAGTTTATTGTAAATATGCCCCACAGTGACCTGTGGGTCAGGTACCTGCTCCTGGTTGGAAGGGTTTTTTGTCTGTTCCAGTTCCAAGCTCTTTTTTGGATGGCTTTACTCCCTATTCTTGTCTTTGGCCCACCTTGGAGCATGTGTTCTTTACCATGTTTCTTATTTGATGACTTGTATAAGTCCACTCCTGATATTCATGAACTTCGTTCTATTTGTGTTTCAGCTCTCCATGGGGTTGGATGGCTTTCCTTGTTCTCTAGTGTGTCTGCTTTTCTCCCTCACACTTCCCCACCCTTCCTTTACTCCCTCTCTACAGACTTCACCCCCACTCGCCTATTGCTCCTCCACCCCTCCCCTTCCTCTACCACATGCTTTTTTTAAATTAATTAATATATATATATATATACTTATTTTTGCAATAAAATTGCACTGGGGAGTACAGTCTGCTACACACTCCTACCGGGCCACACACTACTTGTTTTTTTGCAAGGCATTGGTTTGTAGTGTTTTAAAATGGACTGTTCTCAAATGAAGGTTGCCCATCTTGGAATGCTAAATTAAACTTTACAAAATATACTAAAATGACTGCCGGTGCATCACGTTGCGTGCACACACATCGATTTTTCTTTATTACAAAAACCATTCCTAGATTTCCTTCCATGTATGCACGTGCATTGTGATGCACTGAAGGCCATCTTGGAATTACTTTTCTCATGAAGCAAAAACATTAAAAGATGGTCGCTTGTTGTTCTTCAACAGAGGCTATTGTGGATTTTTTTGGTGCATACTAATGGGAAAAAAGCATTGCAAAGCCAATAACTTGGGATCGATCTTAGACTGCTTAGGTGTTAAGGCTTTTCTGACCCCCAGTGGTGAGCTCTCCTTTATCCAGATATTAGGTGTACTTCAGGCTTAAACCTTCATAATTTTTTTCCCCACATAAGGTATCCACATAAATTTGCATCCTTTTTTCCAACATCCTCAGGATTCTAAAGGTATCCATGGTTTGTGAATTCCTTTGGAGGGCACCGAGAAAATAGCCAAAATAGAGCTACATTTTGAGTTCTTTGGTCACAATGGGGATAAAGTGGTGCACAATTAAGTGTTTTATTCTACAAATGGCATCAACAAAATTTAGCTGTGCTACGAGGACCACCTTCCCAGTTTTCAGGAACAAGCAGTTTTTTTCATTTTTCTAAGAGCTAGTGCATTGTTTCTAATTTTTGTAGTTTCAATCTACTTGCAGTTTGTGGTGGAAACAGGTGTAAAAACCATGGGTGATACCGAAAAGCTACATACGTCTGAAAAGTATGCACAATTATGAATTCAGCAAGTGTTCACATGATTCCCAAGGTTTTCCCACAGAAACAAATCATTGAAATAAGAAAATTATGAAAATAAGTAGTAAACATAGCCATTTGTGACATCGTTTTCATCTGTATTTTTTTGGCACAATGACCAATTTACAAAAGCAATATACTGGCACCACCCCTAAACTCCCCTCAGTGTCTGGTTTTCAAAAATGTTTTAGGTTTTTCTGGTTGCCGGCTGATCCCTGAGCGAGAATAGTGCAACCATTAAGCATCGCAAGTGAGACAAAATTGGGATTAACCCCCACCCCCCAACTCTGCTGGCCAATATGTAAAAATACACCCAGAGAATTGAAATTTCCTCTCGTTTGCCATGGAATGGGGATGCATTAGTACCTAGGGAAGGAGAAAGACTGTTGGAGTTTTAGGTGTGGGAATGTGGCCTGTGGCAGGATAAACAGACCCCAAACCCATAATATATTTATTTTTAAATACCCTGTCATCCAGTGGATTTTCTTCAGATTGAAGGTAAAATCCTCTCTCCCAGTAGAAAGACTGTCTTGCCGCTTTTGGGTTGGGGTTATAACCCAAGGCCAGGGTGGAATACTCACCCCTTTTTTTGCCCCCAATTTAAATCCTTTGTGTTTAATGGGTTTTCTTTCCCACCAGGTGGCAGAATAGGAGCAAACCCCAAATTGGGACAACCTCCTACCTAGCCCCAGGGAGGCAGAAAGACTTTATTACTCTTTTTGGGATTAAGGCATGGCCGAATGCCATCCTTTTTTTAATGCCATTTTGAAATCCCTGGTGCCAAGTGGGCTTTCTGCCCTCCACCCCAGAAGGCAACTTGGGACGAACCCTCGGCTGCCCCCGAGAGCCAGAAAGACTATGTTGCCCCATCAGGGGTGAGGGTATGCCTTGATGCAAGATGTTCTACTCTTTTTTTTGCTCCAGTGTAAACTCCCTGGTGTCTTGTGGACATTCTATCCCAAACAGGGGCAGAAAGACTGTATTGCCCTTTTGGGTGGGGCCGGGTCTATGCCAGGCTAGGCCACTCCCACCCCTTTCTTTAAAAAAAAAAAATCCCTGGTGTCTAGTGAGCTTTCTACTCATCTGGGGTTTGGAGCTGAGAGACTCTATTGCCCCCTTAGAGGTGGGGGCATGGCACCATGTAAAGGTGGCCTACTCGATCCCCTTCATGTTTAAATTATTATTATTATTATGAGCTTATAAAGCGCACTTATACCCAAGGGTGTCCTGGCGCTGCACACTGACTCCCTGGAGCACGAGGGGCCTATTACCTAAATAACCAAGTCTTCAGCCCCTTTCTAAAAGAGAGGAGCACCTCGGCATTCCTGATATGCGCCGGCAGGCTGTTCCAGGCTTTCGCTGCACAGTATGAAAAGCTATTTCCTCCCCAACTGGCCTTTTTATTCGGGGCACCGCAACTAGTCTGCCTTCGGAGGAGCGCAACGCTCTCCCTGGCACATACCAATTGAAGCACCGACTCAAGAACTCTGTGCCAATGCCCTTCAATGCTTTGAAAACAGAGCACAAAGCCTTAAATTGAGCTCGTCTTGATACCGGCAGCCAGTGCAGTTGCCGGAGTCCCTCTCGAACGGAGGCAAACCTTGGGATGCCTGTTAGCAGTCTCGCCGCCGCGTTTTGTACCAACTGTAATCTGTACAGATGTTTTGTTTTCAGATTCAGGTACAGACTGTTACAGTAGTCCAAGCGCGACAGAATAAGGGCTGAGACTGCTAACCTAAAACCATCGGAAGGAAGAGAAAATTAAATTTTTCTCAGTATCCTAAGGATATGGAAGCATGTCGAAACCACTCCGCTAACCTGATCCCCAAAATCAAGTTTCTGGTCCATGATCACGCGCAAATTCCTTGCTGTGCACGTGGGGACTGGTGGCTTCCCAAAGCATCAGGCCACATATCCGGAGTCCAGATGTTAGGATTGTTCCCGAATATCATGACCTCGGTCTTCCCTGCGTTCAATTTAAGGCAATTCGAGGCCATCCAGCCCGCAATATCTTTCAGGCAATCATGGCAAAAATTCTCTGTTGAATGGTGGACTTTGTGCCCGAGGGCAAACCCCCTAATCTGCCACCTGGTGGGGGGGGGGCGGAAAGACTGTATTGTCCCTTTTGGGTTGGGGGTATGGCCCTAAGCCAGGGTGGGCTGTCCCCTCCCCTTTCTTTTTCAAAAACATCTTTGGAGACTAGTGAGCTTTCTACCCCCATCCCAATGGCAGGTTCGGAGCAAACCCCCCAGTTTGCCTCCTGGGGGCAGTAACACTGTATTCCCCCCCCCACCTTGGGATGGGGCATGGACCTTTGTCAGTGTGGGTAGCACCAATCCTTTTTTTCTTTTTAAATTTCTTGGTGTCTAATGGGTTTTCCAGAAAATCTATATGGCCCCCTTTGGGGGTGAGTTCATGGCCCTATGCCTGGGTGGACTCCCACACCCCTTTCTTATTTTAACTATATCCCTGAGGTCTGAGGTCTACTAGGCCTTCTTACCCCTGGGACAGATAAACCCCCTGGGGGTCGCAGAAATATTTAATTGCTTATGAGGTGGGTGTGGGGAGCACAGGCCCTTACCAAAGGGGCTCCTCCCCCCAGGAGAATCCTTGGTTGCTAGTGGGGAGTGAATCCCTGCTTAGGGATCATCCTCTCTGATTGCTTCCCAAGCAGGAATCCACTAGGGAGAGACAGCACTGGGAAGGGGACATTCTCCCACACTGATAGGTATATGGAAGGCAGAGTAATGCTTCTCAGGAACCACCAGGAAGTGAAACCAGGGGACACTAATAACACTCACTGGTTTGACTTTCTATCCATGACATAAGTGCACCATAATGCATGCGCATCACAGGTGGGCTAAAGGAGAGTGGGGGCTCAAGCCTAGGCGATTTTGCTTACACCTCACCTTTAGAGAAAAAAAAGGAAGCCTCCGGTGCTTGCACCGGAGGTTCCTTTCAAAACCTCCCCAGCTACAGTAGTTTAGCTACGGCCATACTGGGGAGATAGTGTGGGCATCGGCCACTGGCTGTCGCCTTCACTAAAGAGGTTAATGGTGCTACAAAATGGTTTTGCCAATGCTTGTCTGAAGTAAGGACTGTCTAAGCAGAGTGTTTCCTTGTTTCAAATGGTGTGTTGCCCTCCAGGTAATCATTTGGGTGAGTTAGTTTACCTCCACATTGTAAGTTAGACATGAGAGTTTTGAAAGTGCATCTGGTCTCAGAGGATCCAGTTGAAGGATTGATCCGAGTGAAGTGGTAGAACCTTTGGGGCTCCGAAAGTAGGCAAGCTTCTGCACTTGGACTGCTTTTAAGGGGAGCCAAGTCTGATTGTAGAGGATGCCTGCTATTACTTTAACCAACATGTTGGTACTTGTGGGTTAATCGCTACCTGTCCTGAAAAAGGCTATCACAGTAAACATGTCCCGCCTTTTTCAATGTTGACGTGTATATCATCGTTACATACAGGTTCATACGTATGTAATAGCACGCAAGCTTAGCTACAGAGTAGAAGAGCGCTGAGGAGGGCCCCTAAGTTAAAAGATACCATACATGATTGTTTACAATGATTGATTGGTTAGTTCCTATCACATCAGAAAGTAGGGATCTCTAGAGACGTGCGTCGTCAATTTCTTTCTGAATTGAAAGAGTGTAGGAGCAGTTGTTCAGTTTATGCAAATGCTGTTCCAGATCTTAAGTCCCTAAAAGAATACCTGCCTTCCCCATATTTTAAAAATCACAAAGAAACTCTATTTATTCACGTTTCCACATCTATATCTGACAAGTGCAATAGGCGCATTTTCAGGCTTAGGGTCGGTAACCGAAAAAGAGTTATTTTCCTGTACCAAATAATAAAATCAAAGCTGTTGTTTAACATCAAAATGATCAAAAATAATTTTTAAAGTATTTAGTGACATGGCTACTTCTTGCAATTAATATCATTGCTGTGCATATGTGTCTTGCTAATCACCGAGCCATCATGCATATATTTTGCAGTGACCTGGGATGCAGCCGGCAAGTTCCATTGTTTTTGTCCTAAAGTCAGATATGATAGCCATTAGAGCACGCTATGGCCATTGGGACCAGCTAGTGACAATGTCTAGCAACAGACATTAAAACAAGCTACTGCTATACAATTTTTACACAAAACTGCAGATGCATCAAGACGCACGCGCACACACGGACAGCCTTCTAGGATTGTTTTTAATAATAAAGAAAAAACATTCCTGCGCATACAGAGTGATGCATCACAGCCAAAATTTGGAATATTTTTGTAAACTTTAATTTTGCATTCCTGGATGAGCAATTGTCATTTTAAAATTAAAGATTTAAAAAAAAGTGTACATGTAATGCCCCCCAAAGAAAAATTATCTGTGTCATTGCAAAATAAAGATATTCATTTAAAAAAGAATGCGTTATGGAAAGGGGAGGGTGGCGAAGCAATGGGCAAGAGGGGGTAGAAGCCTGTAGGGAGAGTGGAGGAGGGCTGTGCAAGGGATCACCCGTAGGGTTATATTATTAACACAGTCCACTACCACCTCCAGTATCCCACTAAAGAGGGGCAGGACCATACCATATGAAACATTTCTGCCCCAAGCTCCCCACATCTTGGACATGCTGCAGCAACTGCCACATAGAACTTATTGATCTTACCAGGTGTATGGTAAGCTCTATGCAGAAAATTAAAAAATAATTAATTTGAATCTGGCATTACGAGAGACCGTGGGTATGTGTGCTAGTATCTTCTCCCAGTCCGTATCAGTAATCTGTAGTTCTAAATGCCGTCTCCCATTTCACTTTCCAGTGTGTGAGGGAAGTTAGAATGTTAGCACGTATGGCTTGATATAGGGATGTGACCTCTTTTACACGACCCATCATTGTACCGAGCAGTTGACAGACTTTGTGCATTGCAGGTTCCAAGTCTCCATTTCCCCAATGATTCCTAATCATGCCAACCATTGCCCGGTGCAGCAAGAATACCGAATTCCTCCACCAAGCCTTCAAATAGGTGCAATTCTCTATCCCGATACAGATCTCCTATATGATTTATCCCATATGCAGGTCACCCTGCTATCCCCCCAACGCCCCTTCACAAGCCACTATTTTCAACCACCTTAGTGGCAGATCTTGCGAGTAGGGCACATGCACGCGAGTTAACTGCAGACAAGGTTGCCAGCACTGCTGTATCACCAGGAGCTCCTGAGAGGCAGCATGTATTCACCACCGGGGAACCAAGAGGACCTGAGATAAGTCCCGCAAGTCTGGAGGTGAACCGATGACACCCCCTTTAGGATTCAACCTTCAATAAATCCACTGGTTGAACCATTGCAGCTATGCTGCCAAGTAATAAGACCTTCAGTTACACGATTCTGCAACTTAGTGACACACTACATCTACCAGTCCCCAGATCAGTTCCAATAGTAGGGATTCACCAACAGTGGCAGAGTAGAGAATAAATAAAGCAGTCTTGCTAGCACCATCATCTTAGCCACCACTATTCTATCAGCCACAGATAATGCAAAGTTGCCCAAAAGTTCATACTAGTTCGTATTGCTCCAACTGCCGCCCCAACATTACCATCTAGTAAGTCTTGGTGGTTATGATAAATGTTAACTCCTAAATATTTCAGACATGTAGGGTTCCAGGCGAGTCCATGCAAGTTCTGAGGAGGGGCGGTATCCCCACAGAGAGAACCCAGGTTGGATTTCTGCCAATTCATATGTAGGCCTGAGGCTGCACCAAAGCACTCCAATAAGTCTACTGGGCCAGGTAAGTCCAGACCGACGTCTTGGAGAAACAGTAGCACATCATCAGCATATAATGCTGCATAATGAGATTGCCCATGAACATCTAACCCACTGTAGATTTCACCAGCGTGAGCGCTGCTGACCAGCGTCTCCATTGCAATGACAAATAATAAGGGGGAGAGTGGACACCCATGTCTAGTCCCACGCCCCACCTTGTATGGATCAGATATAGCTCTGCCAGAGCGAACCCGCACCATGTGACCCATGTAGAGCGGTCTGATCCAGCTTATAAACCCAGGACCCAACCCCATTTGAGCCATTAAGAGATATTGGAAGTCCCAACTCAGGCTGTCAAAGGCCTTCTCTGTATCTAACGCCATAACAGCTGCTGTCCATTTATCTAAGAAATCTTCATTCATGAGTGAAAGGAGTCTATTAAGCACAGTGTTGTGCCCAGGAATAAATCCTGTTTGATCAATGTGAATCAAAGTGGGCATATGGGGCTGGAGTCAGGTCACTAGGATTCCCTTAGAATTGTATAGTCCAAATTAAGCATGGACAAAGGCTGGTAAGCTCTGACATCTGTGGGAGGGCGACCTGCTTTCAACAGTGAAATAACCAGGGCTTCACATGTGGATACAGGAAGATGGCCAGATTTTCCAGCTGCAGAGTAAAGTTCTACTAATTTTGGAGCCAAGGAGTCCCGATATATGGCAAAGAACTCCACAGGTAGTCATCAGCTCCTGGAAATTTACCGCACACCATACTTTGGATGGCAGTTCTTAGTTTTTCTATTGTAATATCTCCCCCTAACTCGTCTGCGTCCTCCTGCGGGAGTACCCGTCGGTGCCTTTGTGTCAGAATGTCCTCAAGGGCCTCAAGTGGTATCTTTTGCGATGGGGCACAGAGGGATGCATAATAGTCCTAGAATCTTGCATTGACGGCAGTCTGGCCATATAAAGGTACACCAGTGTTTGTTTCCAGCTCTAAAATCATGGAACCCCTGGCATTTGGGTTAATGAGCCACGCTAATAGGGTGTCTGCTTTATCAAGCTCTGCATGTGCGCAAGTCAGATACTCCGTGTAGTCAAAGCAGCGGAGTCTCTCAACTCGGGCTGCCAGTAATTACTTTTCCTCAAGCAAAGGTTGCTTAAGGGCTGGATTTCCAGGTCTCTGTTGTTCAAGGCCCTGTAATGCCCTTTCCTGGTTTTCTACCTCACCTACCAGTGTATATCACACCCCAACCACTTCCGCAATACAGTGACCTCTGATCACAGTTTTAAATGCATCCCACTCAACCAAAAGGGGGCATTGACTGTAAAAAAAAGCACTTATGGGCTCTCCGATGTTATTTTGGAAGTCTGTATCCTCCAGTGCCTCCACCCATAATTGCCGGTCAGGGATGTGTGGGCGCTCACGCTCCCAATTCAAAGAGAGTAACACTGGGTTATGATCTGAATTCGTTCGGCACAAATATTCTAAACCGTGAACCATTCCATGAACAGTCTGGGTGCATAAAAGGTATCAAGTTGAACATGAAGCTTGTGCGTGCCTTAAAAGAATGAGTAGTCGCATGCCACATGGTGAAGTCGCCTACAAGAGTCTGCCAGTCCCCACTGCCGTTGCCAACCAGAGTAAATGCGGGCCTTTTTCCCTGGCTCAACTCACAATTTGATGATATCAGAACTAGTGTAATTCCTACAACAATGAAGAGGTGGCATTCAGAAGAACATGGCTTTAAGATAAGTACAAAAAATATATATATTTTGTGATTGGGAAGCAGAGTATGAAGGCATTAGTAGTGACGGTGTAGTGCTGCTTTGTTCAGTGTCCCTACATACGTAAGGAGGAAAAGGCAGCAGACGAGATACCAATCGGCCATTCAGATGGCTTTGAGGGTGGATGGCAGTGGTATAGGCTAGCTCATTCCAGCCCAGCTGCAGTACCATATTCCTAAATTCTACTTGTCCCTCACCAAGTGCAGTCTCCCACTGCAGCATCCATTCTATTAAGAGCACGAGTTTGCCCTGCTGACTTGTATTTGTAGGAAGTGTTTCCGTTGTCTAGTTCTTACATCACACCTCATTTGGATTCTGTGGCACAGAGCTAATATGGCCTCTTGGTTTCGAATGTCCACATGTTTTTGCAATGAGTCCCTGATAGAGGCAAGACACCAAAAACAGTGGTAGAGGATTCCAAGTGTGCAATAAGACTTTCTCTACCACTCTGCAAAACCACAAGCCTTTTAACTATGCCCTCCAACCCACTGGCCAAGCTGCCAACTAAGTGCTAGTACTCTGGTTGATCTCCATGACAAGTGTCATGTTCAAACCCATCTTCAGTGTCTGAAGACTCCTGTTGTGGGGAATCATGCTCAAAGAGTTGGCAAAGATCTTGGCTCTATGTCATTACTGCAGTGCCTGATACAGCTGGTGTTGCAGTAGTGCCTGGAACGGTAGTGGCAGTAGCTGTGGCAGCAGTATTTACACTGGCCCCCTCAGCTGTTGTTGATGTATCTGTGGATGTTGTGGCTGGTGTTGGAACCTCTACTACTGAAGTTTCCATTAGTTCTCTTGTTGGCCTCATTGCTGGCTGAACGCCATTGGTTGAAGCCTCATTTTTTTACATTTTCCTCCTGCACAGTATCACCTGAACAACACATTTATATGTGCTAGAATTAGAAATGTAAAGTATCATGTGACACAAATTCTGAACATTTGATGTAATGCATTGTTCCCTATTTATATAGAATTTCAACTCACACAAGTCTAATACCCCTTATCTTCAAAGATTTATAAATAAATGTTATATTAATCCATGCCTTAACATAGCTATTCCTTCCCTAGCCGGAAAACAAATAACAACAACATTAATTCAAACTACTCACATAAGTGAAAGCATACGTCGAAGATCTGTTCAGGTCATGTCTCTACATGTAACTGCCTGCTTTTAAAACTTGGTAATTCTATCAGTACTTTAAACCTAAACAAATATTACATTTCATATATTTCTTCTAAGGTACTTACTGTGTGTTATCCCATAGTAATGCAACTTACTGATGTATAGCCTACATACTACAATTATAAAGTTACTATTAATTATAACACTATGAACGATATAATACAATTAAAGAACATTTACCATGTTAAATCCCCCTCCAGCCTGAACACCACCAGCAATTCCTTCAAGGCTCTCAGGTGTTTTGCTGGTGCTCACTGTTCCCTCCCAGAGCTCCAGTTTCAGTTCAGATGCAGACCCTTCGCCAGTGGCCAGCGTGGCTCTGCTGTGGTTGGCCAACAGTTTGACCATTCTCCTCTTCAGATCACTCAATCGTTTTTGAGCTCTCGTACTGTGCGAGGAACGTAGAGACTGCATTCGCTTTATCAGTGACATTCCGACATTATTGGGCCCTGACCTTTCCTCTGGTCTTCATCAGGCGCGGCCGGCACAGGTGAGAGTGGTGGAGCAGGGTGTGTTGGGGACTGTGAGGCTTGGAGTCGACAGACGACGGGATAGGTATAATTAAATATATTTAATTATACCTATCCCGTTGTCTGTCGACTCCAAGCCCCACCCCGCCCCACCCTACGACTCTTACCTGTGCAAGCCACGCCTGGTCTTCATTAGGAGGTGATCTACGAGTCTTGGCTCCTCCTTTACAGCCTCTTAGGCCAGAAACTGTACCTCCCTCCCAGAAAATGTAGAGTTTCCTTATCCTGTCAGATGCCACCTCAATGACAGAAACAGCCAAATACAATTGAATGCCTAATATATTAGCTGGATTTAGATAGATTGAAATCCACACATTTTAAACAGGTGCAAGCAACAAAATGCCTTCCAGAGATCTCTCCTAATATCAGTCTGCACGAGTTAAGTTAGATGTCTATGTTTATACAGGAAGTGACGTGTGTTTGGCACATAAAAAAATGGATTTCCTTTACATGTGCCTTTTTTGCAAGTCTGGTGCGGTAACTTCAAGTCCAATGCACAAAATATTTACTCATGTAAACCCCAGGCAGGATTTTTCAGCACCTGGTATTATTACTACTGAGTTTATCCTTAAGCTTAGAAACGTGGCTAGGTTACACCTTGCGCAAAACCAATATTTGAGTATCACTGTAGCAAAAAAAATTTTGTCTCAAGATTGCTCTAGGGAACAAAAAGAAAGCGGCCACCCGCGTCCCAAAATAACCCTGTGACTAAAAGAACACAGAGGATAAACAGTAAACAAAATATTGCTCCCGAGCAAAGAGCAAATTAACATTCAAAATTGAACCATAACAAATCATCAGTCCAATAAAATGTCCAAATTCAAGATCTTCTCAAATAGTTATTCTTCATTTTATTTTCTTGTTTTCTTTATCCTTGTCACAAACATCTTTTTAAATTTTTTATATTCCTATTTATGTATTCCAAAAAGATAAAACATATTAATTACCTAAAGAGCATATAAATAGTACGTATCCTTCAGCATTCTGACGTATTATATTAGACAATATCTAAAGGAGAAAAAAAAAACGAAAAAAGTATAAACATCTTATACCACCGAAAACACGCCAGCCCGCAATATCCAATACAGTCCAAATTATCATATACTTAAAAGGTCACAATCTAAAAACATCATAGAAAAAGCAGATAACTTCCAGTTACTATGCTAGTAAACAATCCAACATCATATCTAATATAAAGTTTAAGAATTTTTTTTTAGAAATTGAAAATATGTATACCTCGATCGGACATGTAATCTGGTCCAGATGAGTATATATGTAAATTCTAAAATCAGAAGTAAAGCACAACACAAGTTAGTCATAGGAATTATATCAGCTCATATCAGAGCTCCTAAATATCTAGTTCTTGAGTGAAATCACAAATGCTTAGAACAATCTAATATGTGCATATCTATTAAAATACACATCAAATATCAGAAGAGACAAGAGGGCAAAGAAGTACAACTAAATTATACTTATATTGCAATGAGATTATTTAGCCAAACACCACCATAAACTAACGGCAATACGTAGGGCAAATTTTAGACAAGGCCAGGCAAAAAGCCACCTATCACCTTGGATCAAACATAAGTGACGCACGAACAAGTCAAGTAACATCCACCTAAAGAGACATTACGCCGCTATTTGTAAACTGAATAGTTCGGAACGGGATACAACCTAAATAGACATCACAAGGAAGAGCATATCGGCGCATTTGAAAACTCAACAAAAAGAGGAGAGTACTCCCGCCGTCATCATCGGTTCTAGCGTCAATGAAACCCGAACTTACCGACTCTCCCATTTTTATACCCGAAACTGTCTAACGACGTCCGCTTCCCCGATAACATGCAAAGACGGACTACCCAAAACCTCGGTTCTTAAAAACGGCCGCCATCTTGAAGTGATATCCGGAAACCAAAATAATAATCGTATCCAGATATCCAAAGGTGTTATTGTCTAAGTATCGCATCACAGCATGAAAAAATATATAATAAAATGTTCCAATATCAACACTTACTGCGGCAATAACGGACCGTCAAATGCAGATGTGTAAATTAATGGTAGTCATATCTTCTTCATCTCAAAATAATCAAGCGTTATTAAACGCACATAGCAGATTTTCAAAACTATAGTATACAAAACCACATGAGTAAAATATTTCTCATGTAGTTAGTAGAGAGGTAAAAACAAAGAAAGGAATTGGAAGGTACTAAAGATGTCCATAACCATAAAAGAGAGGTAGCTATAGAATAAAAACAATGTACCATTACAAGTACCCTAGACATATTAAATGTGATAGATGAAAAGGGATATATTATAATAACAGTAACTATCCAACAGATTATTTAGTATATAGTTTACACATATATTTCAGTGCACATATCTGAGAGTCCTAACAAATACTATTGCACACGGTATAGCAATATACAGATAATTACACCAAGTCCATGTAAGATATTGGTAACAGGAAAGAGGCATCATATTCATATTAGTATCTGCACACCACACATACACCAATAGGGAAGGCACATAATATACATATTGTTTCAGCATCAGTCTTCAAAACAATAAGTACATATTACAAAGAGCAAACCAGTCATATATATGGAAAAAGAAGCCTGCACAAAAATGTAGTATAAATAACCTTGGTAACAATTCATTTATCCAAAAGATAATGTAATTCATGATCTACATTAATTCCACACTCGACTGCTCGAAGCTTTAAAATCCAATGTGCTTCACACTGTCTCAATTTGAGTTCTCTGTCCCCACCTCTAGGGTCAATATGGACAACTTCTATGCCATGAAATAGGAACCCAAGTGATGTTCTTTGTTCCGGGCATATCTTAGCATGGCTTCCTATTGGATATCTCTCATCTAGATTCTTTAAAGCACGAAAATGTTCAGCACCCTGGCTTTCACCCTCACCCCCTGGTGGTAGGGGCTCCAGTAATGCGTATTTTAAGCCGTGGCACGGACGGGCCTTCGAGGCTGGGGCGTGGTGCACGGACGGGGTGGGCACCTGACCTCGGCTCTTGTCCGTTGGGGCTGTGTGTGAGGGCCGGACCCGCCAGAGGGATGGAGCGCCCAGGAAGGGGCCTACTCAGAGCTCCAGCCAGCTACTACCCTCGTACTGAGAGGGGACAGACACATGTGTGAGGAACGCTTCCACCTCGGGGCAGGAGGCCAGGAAGGTGTGTGCTCTGAGCTCCTACCACAGTCCTGAACCAGAGGGTCTGGAGGGGGGTGGGGGTTGGGTAAGGGGAGGAACAAGCCCTTGGCACCCCATAGATGGTTCAGTGTGTGTGACAGGCATTCCAACCTCAGGGGACAGGAGGCCCGGATGAGGCCTGCTCAGAACAGCTTCAGCAACAAACAGACCTGGACACGAGGGGGTGACGGGGATAGGGGGCACCTGCCCCTAGCACCCTTAGGAGATGCTGCATGTGAGGCCTGGACCAACTTGAGAACAGGAAAAGCAAGGAAAAGGCCAACCGAAAGTACTAACTATAGCGCTGTGCACAAACAGAGCCTTGCAGCCAAAGGTGTGTGGGAGAAAAGTTCACCCCGTATTATGGAGCAGTGAGTCACCGGCCACTTAAGGGCACAGGGCCAGCCCCTGCTCCACCTGACTACAACAGTGCCCCGTGGAGGGGAAAAAAATATACCACACTGTCTGGGGAAGTTTGAACGCATCCGAGTATGTCAGGACATTATACTTAATAGGCAGCCACCACTATGACATCCTGGTCGGATCCATCCATCTGCCAATAACCGCCACCTGCCTGCCTCCCTCTAAGCTCCCATCCACCTGTCTGCCTCTACCCTCCCATCCACCTGCCTCCTCTAAGCTCCCATCCACCTGCCTGCGTCTAAGCTCCCATCCTGCTGTCTCCTCTAAGCTCCCACCCACCTGCCTCTAACCTGCTATCCACCTGCCTGTCTCCCATCCACCTGCCTGCGTCTAACCTCCCATCCACCTGCCTGCGTCTAAGCTCCCATCCTGCTGCCTCCTCTAAGCTCCCACCCACCTGCCTCTGACCTGCTATCCACCTGCCTGTCTCCCATTCACCTGCCTCTTCTAACCTCCCACTCACTTGCCTGCCTTTAACCTACTATCCACCTGCCTGCAAGCTCCCATCCACCTGCCTGTCTCCCATCCACCCTTTTACTATTTCTTCACCACTCTCGACTCTGATGACCAACCCGCTGTTATTTTGTTTTTATTTATTTTATTTATTTAAATGTGCGCTGCATACACATAACTGTGCATGGACTGTTTGTTAGGTGTGATGCTCTATTGCCTAACAAGATTATTGTTATGTTATGTTATAGGGAATTTATTGAGCGCACGTACACCAAAGGTCTCTTGGCGCTGAATTGGAAACTACCCCAGAAGCAGTCTCTGTGGCTCTTTGCACACACCCGGATAGACATGAGTGCACATGGTGTACATATTACACAGAATATCTATAGATGAAGAATACTTGTGGAGCTCAGCAGTGCCATCGAGGTAGCCTGTCTGTCACGTGGACAGGAATGACCTAGGAAGTGCAGAGAGCTTGGAAAATAGCAAGAGGGGCAATCAGAGCTACATGGCTCCTCCTGCGCCCCAGTGTTTCTTGTGCCCCACCTGGCACACATGTCGGAGGATGGTGATGACGTTAACATTTTGCCCCCCCCTGGAAACATTTCTGCGGACGCCCATGCACCAGGTATCAGGGTAACTAGACGCAGACTTACCACCCTCATTTACCACTCATCTAGGAATGAAGGGCTTTGGCCCTTTAGTTACAGTTTTGAAACCTCGCTGGTCCACTCAGCGTCTCATCCTTCTGGGGTCAATAAATGAGGGTCATGTGAATGTTCACTCTACAAGCATGCCTGTTACTTTATACTTCCTTATAAAGGAACATTTATCCCAGCTTTTCGGCTCTATGCACTATAAAATGGCTTCATTCAAATGTCCAGTTGATGTCTTCTTCGGTTATTTATTGTCAGGATGTTTGGACATTTTAGGTAGATGTCAGTGCTCACAACTGCTGGACTCCTTTTCTAACAGCAATCCTTAGAGCCCCAGATCTTGAGAAAAGTTTTCCAACAATGATCCGTGATGAAGCTTCCAGCTGGCTGGAAAGCAGTACTGTCAAGCCAGACAAGGTCAGCGCGAAGGGCTGTCCTACAGACTTCCCAGTTACCACACTGGAAGTGTCAGCACAACCATTCATCACAGAAGAAGAAGAAAATTGGAGATAAAATAGTGCAATTCCCCAAACTGAGATAAAATGACCTCCCCAGCATGGAAGGAGACCGATTTGCTTCCATTGAATTTTGGCAAATTAAAAAGATAATGGAGGGAACCAAAAAAACTGTGTTGCTAAGCCAACGATCTGACGGCTGTGTTACGTAGCTGCTCCATAATGTTGGCTTCCTACTAGGTGACAAGCAGCCAAGTTCTCTGAATGAGATTTGAACCAGTGGCCTTTTTTGGCACAGAGGAGGCAATTATGCTCTTTAATCGCACGTTGAAATGCGTACGGATTCCAAAGAATTAATGCTCTACGTATGTAGTGGGATTTGTACGCCAAGGAAACATGAGGTTGATGGATTCCAGTCCAACTTTCACATTGTGCAGAATCTTAGTAGAACAGGAATGCAAGAAGTCATGTTAGCCTTGAACCACTTAAGAAAAGAAAAAGGATTGTGTTTGCTAGCTGGAAAGGAATTCTACGTCCCATGTCGCTAACACTGTGGTTATTTTGAGACAATATAATAGAGACACATTCACTTGTACGTAGTTGTACTTGACAGAAAACCTTAGGCCTGACTTTTTGTATGATAGTCCTCACTCTGTCCTTCCGGGTGGGAGAGGACATTACATGCACCATCTCCATGATCAAAAGAAGATTGCCATATTTAGAGATCACCGCCGGCTCAGGGGCCATCTCTGTGCATTCGGAGGGACCACCGTCACAGCAGTTCCTCTGTAGGTACCAATCATCTAGTGGAAGTCCGTCATCGGTTTTGATGGTCATTCACAAAAAAATGTGTTTTTCAAAAACAAACTCTGAAAGCAAATAACTGATAAACCCACACACAGGTAGTTTTCTTCCCTAGTGTGGAGGGGATATTATTTAAATGTTTCTGTTTGTCAGTGCCAAGTTTCCGATGGCAGTGACGCAAAAAAAAGGACATCTGACTGTCAACACTAAGGGGCGTATTTAAAAGCCCATTGCGCCGCTGGTGCGTCACTTTTATTGACGCACTGGCAGCGCAATGGGCTTCCCCATATTTACAAGGCCACGTAAAGTCACCCTGCATGACTTTTCATGGCCTTGTAAATATGTTTCCCTTTCACGCATAACTCTGCGACTCTGCTGTGGGTGTTCCCACGCAACATCCATGGAACTTTGACGTATTACCATGTTTACAACATTTTGTTAACCTGGGAATGCGTCAGAATCATACGCCTTCCCAGGGGAGGCGCAATGAGGAGAAATACTTTTATTTATCCTCTTTTTTCCTCTTTCTATGCGTACTGCATTCTGCAGCATGCATAAAAAGAGGAAAATGCCATCAATGATTGTTTTTGCACAAAAACAATAATCCCCTCAGCGCAGGCACCCTTACAAAGGTGTCTGCGCTGGAGCACTGCTGCTGATTGTGCGCCGGCGCAGAGGAGAAGGACAGGAATGCGCCGTATCGATACGATACACTAATGCCCTTTTATTTCGACACACAGCAATGCAGCAGGTAGCCTTGCTGCGCTCCCGTGTGTCAAAATATTGTAAATGAGTCCCTAAATAAGGTGGGTGAAGTGATAGCCTTATTCGGACGGCCAGCACACCGTCAGGATGTTGGAATAAGCTTTCTGTCAACAGAGCCAATGGGGAGCCTGCAGGCGGAAATCTAACAGTCCGCTTGACACTACATACGGCAGGTGGACCAAGAGTTTGATGGACAGGGTGCTCCGTCACATTTGTTGCAAATTACCTGTTCGCCAATCTCTAAATCAGGCCTTCAGTTCTCTCGAAGGAGGAATATCAGCTCCTTATGCCAAGTCTGCCCTCTCCCTATAAATATATATATATGCCGCAACCATTCCCAGAAGACATTTACTTAATAATTATGGGCCTGATTCACAAAATCACAAACTTTCATCAAAGTGTAAGTTTACCTTGTGACTCAGGCCCTATTGCATTTCTAGAGCGTCTGCAAGTTGGGTGCTGGGTGTCTAGTGCTGTTGATGGCAATGACCCAAGGGCAGGATGGGGTAGGGTCAGGTAAAAAGAAGCTCAAACCGGTAGAAAACAGAATGTTTTGAGTCCTGTTTTCATGGAATATGAGATGTGGCGACGCAGTGGTGGTGTTTTGGGGGGTGTAGTGGGTGCGCAGACTCTGAATCCTTAAAGAATGGGTGTGTGCGGCTTCAAGGCGCAGGCCACATCCAAGGAGGTAAGTGTTCACCCTAGCATTGCTCGGTGGGGCTGGATAACATTCTCCAGAAACACCTGGGGGCAGCCACGGATCTCCTTGCAGATGAAGCCATTGATGCGCTTGAATCGTCCGCGGTATGCCAGGTGGCGGGCTTGGCGATGCCATGGATGTAGCCCCACAGTGCTTCCCTCTGCCTCCTTGCACCCCATTTGCAGAGCCCCTTCTCTCGTTTCCCGCATTGGGCATTTCTCCCATAAGTTGTATTTTGATGTTTCCCAGAGGGTTTTTAGGGCCTCCCTGAACAGCCCATTTGATGTAAAATGACGTGGCTGGTGGGGGTGGGGAAGGTGACTCTTTAGGGATATATATTAAATCCTAGGATTCCAGTGCCTAGAAGCAGGGCCGGCTTTAGCGCTGGTGGCGCTCTGTGCGACAATGTCTGTTGCCCCCCCCCCCCCAATGACCACCTCTGCCACGGATTCCCTCACTAGCACCCTTTAACAGTGCCTCTCAAGTTTCCATAATCACTGTCTCTCAGATTCATTTAGTTTTATAGCACCACTCATACCAGTGTAAGGTGTCAGAGCACTTTATACCACACACACATTGCACATAGACAATCATATGTGTGTAACTCAGCGTATAGGAAATGTTACATCAGACAGTACTACAAGGTGTAGTGTAGGAGTGGCATGTCATCGATACTGGTAGGCAATATAGTTAAAGTTCTTATTCAGGAAAAACACAAATTCAGAATTTAAAACGCAACATCATTGTTAAGGGTTCTCTTTCATAATAAGAATTGTTTTCTACCCAAATGAACCATTTTCACAAGATTAGGATAATGAAAGACTGGGCAAAAAAACATATAGCTCTAACATATACCTTGCAGTTTGCATGCAGCTCTAGGGTGACAGTTAATAGCTCAATGTTCTATATTAGGATTTTGAGTTAGAAACGACAAGTAACAAAAGGAGCTCTCTTACAGAAGCAGTAACCCACTGACCTATTTACATTATATGCACTTCGTTATCTGCATGGTACACTTTCTTAGCAGCAGGCACATTAACCCTCTGCGCTACCTTAGGATGAGTCAAAATTTCCACTAGACAAACGTCCGGGGGCAGATTTACAAGCCCCTTGCGCCACTTTTGCGTCACTTTTCCCATGTTAAAAGTGACGCAAAAGTGGCGCAAGGGGCTTATAAATCTGCCGCCCGGTCTCTTCCCAGGAAGACGATTAATCACCGGACTTCTCTTGACATTTTAATTGATGTCTGAAAGTTGCTGGAGGCCAGGAACGAGGCAGCAGGTGCTTTTTAAATGATGATACACATTTTCAAAAGTGACGCCCCCACCCCAAGACAACGCCCGGTGCGGTGGCACCGATCGCACCGCCCTAGAGCCGGCTCCTTAAGACTTTGCACGGTGGCTCCCTCAGCTGGAACTGCTTAGCACCTGCGGCGTGGCTTCAGAGAGTTGCATGAGTGAGAACACGAGTTGAAAAGAGTTGTTACATTCTGCCAAGCGCTGTGGAGCGGCTGCAGGCGCTCCAAGGATTCTGAGCATGGTTCGGCGACATGCCTCTGCTGCCCCACAGCAGCAGGAACACGAACAAGGCGTACTTTCAGAACTGACCTCTTCGTGAAAGCTGTCGCCAGGTCTTTTCTTG
The DNA here is from genome assembly GCA_963921515.1 of Calotriton arnoldi. NCBI lineage: Eukaryota > Metazoa > Chordata > Amphibia > Caudata > Salamandridae > Calotriton > Calotriton arnoldi. The sequence goes on from CAWUFW010000161.1 coordinate 979,420, forward strand.
CCAAACCTCAGAATTTGCTGGCTCAAAAATGGATTTTCGGTGTCTAAATAAAGCTCTTCATTGTAATTTCAAAAGAAGGGCCTTCTGCAGCCAAGTGAGGGCGCGTACCAAGCTGTGACAGCCACAGTCCACGCTTTGAATTCGACTACCATTGAGGACAAAGCCTCGTTAATGAGCTCAGTAGGTCCAAGTGGACAAATAGTGACCAGTCCAGCGGCTATCGTGAAGACATGTTGATCTCGGCAGGAAGAGAGCTCTCTCTGGCGCGGTAAATTTGAAATAATTTTTATTTATTTGTTCTTTGATATAACACGAACCACGGCTCAAACCTTAAAAAGAGAAGTGGATGGACTCACCAAGTTAGGCAGCAGGAGTGTGACATCACTGTGCGTGATATCACCGCGCATGACACCACAGGAAGTGACATCACTACGCGTGACATAACCGGTAGTTACAGCACGGAGCGTGATATCGCATGTTGCATCACAGGAAGTGGCGTCACAACCCATGACCTCACAGAAAATGACATCAGATGTTAAGACCTCACATATGTTTAGCAGGTCTATCATGAGTACATTTGAACGCATTACAATGTTTAACAAATAAGATTTTGCATTGGGGTTGTGCCAAAATATTGATGCAACCCCGATGCAAAATTTGGGCCTCAACATATACATTTCTTTTTTTTTAAACCCTGACACAGAAATTGGCAACAAGGAGAAACATGGTAGTAAATCTGTTCTGCTTTATTGGTTGAAATGTCTGCATTTTAAAATATCTTATGCGGTTAAGGCACCTGCTGCAGAGATCTCTATGTGCCAGCTAAAACTCAGGGAATAATAATAATGGTAAGATAACTCTGGAGGAGTACATATTTGCTGGAGAAATCTGTGTTTTGCCTAGTTCTAGTTTTGAATCAAAGTAGCATAGAGGGTTAATATGTCTCCTGCAAAGCACATTATGTAACACGCAGATGAAAGATTTTTATTTTATGTAAATAGTAAGTGGGTCACTGCTGTTAAGACAGAGATCCTTTTGTTACTTGCAGTTCATACATTGTAATCCCTCTAATATAGGACAGTGATGTATGAAGGACATATGGCTCCTACACCTTGTATCCCTCACTGTCTTGTGTAACACATCCTTATATTGATGCACACACAGATGATTTATTGTCAATGTATAATCTGTACGTGTGATATAAAGTGCTCTGACACCCTGCATTGCTATGAGTAGTGCTAAAGCGCTATAAAAGCAATAAAACAAAATAGTGGCATTTAAATTGTTATTTGTGTAAATACAGGGGCGACCAACACATCTGACATTGTTACAGTGTATGCATATCTCTTATATACAGGGACTGAACAAAGTCAAAAACATTTCTCTCTTAAGTACCTGCCAAGTGATAGGATGTGAGCCTTTGTTTCCCCTCCATTGCATCTAGGTGTGAGGCTCCGGATAGCACCCACCCAAGATGCTCCAACAAAAGAGGCCTTATGGCCCCTTAAAACCAGTTTTTGGTATGGGAGAAGCTGGAATCAGATAAGCCCCTTCCTTGCCCGGAACAAAAGCAGACAACGTGCAGGTGTTGCTGAAAGTGTCTCGGTGTAAGAAAATTACACTGGGATGAGTTTAGCATATTTCTGTGCATTCTGGGAAAGGAACGTGGCACCCCGCTGAATGTGGCCAGCTTTGCAGCAGGGTAAACTGCACCTGCCCTCTGAAAATAGTGGATAGATAGCATCTACCCGTGTCTAACCTCGACCCGAGCCCTGACGCGAACTCCATCGAAGTGGGTTTCATAGCGCTGTTTATAAGAGAGAATGAGACACCAAGCTGGAGGTCAATACATGCATTGAAACAGTGCATAAATTACTCACCAAATATAAAATTGCTTATAATAATTACAGATGCATAGAGATTACAGTACACTGAATGTATGCATAAGTAAAAAGAAGTACGTAGCTATACTCAAGATGGCAACAACAACATGGAGTAAAGATTTTGTGTCACATAGTAAATAAATAAGCAAAAAGACATTGGTGTTGCACAGCAGCAACCAGAAAGAGAAGAGTATAGACAGAATATCCAGTGATTATATTTTAGGGGGTAGAGAGTGGCACTGAGAGAGTGAGGATGTCAGTGTATCGTAGTTTTACAAAGCCGAAGCTCCAACCAGTAGTGGATTGAGGAAGGTGCATCATGAATATGCGATTAAACTGGCAGGTGCAGATGTTTCTCAAGTTACAATTTCTTCAGGAGTAATTTCAAAATCTGTAAACAGGGGTATTTTTGATTTGAAAAGGGAGGGAGCGCTATATTCTAAGAGCATTGCCAGAGAAGTATTTTCAAAGTGCAGACTTCTTCCTGAAACGTGGGGTGGAGACTTCTGTTTTTGAAGTGGAGACAGTGGGAGCCTACAGGGAGAGTGTCTGGATGAGATACTTGGGAGTTTGGAGGTTCAGTGCTTTGACTGTAAGGCAGCCGGCACGCACAGTACTCTATGCCGTGAGTGAGAGCTTTTGAAGGTAATCTAGAGCAGTGGTAACATGTTCCTGATTTTGTGAGATATCTGAGTAGGGCTAGTCTACTTTTCAGTAGGCCAGTAAGGAGGGAGGAGCCATCGTCAAGACAGGAGAAAACCATCTGAACATCAGCCACCAGAAGTAAAGATTGTTTTAGCTTCTTGAGCTTGTGGATATGAAACTTGACCCACTCAGCAATAGCAATAGGGTGAATGGGACTGTTGAGTTTAAGATTAGAGTTGAGCAGCAAGCCCAAGTATCTGGCGGAGGTGGCCATGTTTTAGGATGCCATCTGCTGTTTTAAGGGATTTGTGCAAGAAAAGACCACTTGCTGGGCAAGGCTGGACTGGCCGTAACGGGCATCGGGCCTTTTCCCGGGAGGCTGGAAGGGTGGGGGCCGGTTTTGGAGCAGTGGGGGCCGGTTTTGCTGTGATGCTGCAATATCGACCCCCAGTAACAAAAGCATTAGTGCTGGTGACAGGTTTTGTTAAGCAGCAGTGCTTCACACTCCCCCATGCCCCCCAGGGGTGGGGGCCAGTCTCACAAAATTGCCAGGGCTGCTTTGGGTTCCCAGTCCAGCCCTGATGCTGTGTCAGGTTTAGGTGTGAGAAGAAAAATTTTTTTTTTTTAATGCAGTGCATTTGAGGTACTTTTGATCCATCCGTTTGTGGATGCTCTGAAGTGGGGATTGCAGCCAAAGTCACCGAAAAGATCGTCAACACCCAGCTGACAAACTTCATCGAAGAGAACTCCATCCTTGACCCCTCCCAATCCGGATTCCGCAGCAACCACAGCACCGAGACCACCCTCCTCGTCGCCACACACGACATCCGCACACTCCTCAACCAAGGCCACACCGCAGCCCTCATCCTACTAGACCTCTCTGCAGCCTTCGACACCGTCTCCCACCGCACTCTCGCAGCCAGACTCCACGACGCTGGAATACAGGGAACCGCCCTCGACTGGCTCCGCTCCTTCCTCGCCGGCAGAACCCAAAGGATCAGACTCCCGCCTTTCCTCTCCGAACCCACAGAGATCAACTGCGGAGTACCACAAGGATCATCGCTCAGTCCAACACTCTTTAACATCTACATGGTCCCCCTCACCGCCATCGTCAGACAGCATGGACTCAGCATTGTATCCTACGCCAAAGACACCCAGCTCATCCTCTCCCTCACGAAGGACCCCCAAACCACCAGACTCCGCTTCCAAGAAGGAATGAAAGACGTTGCAGCTTGGATGAGCAGCAGCTGTCTGAAACTCAACTCAGAGAAGACAGAAGTCCTCGTCCTTGGACCCACCCCCTCAGCTTGGGACAACTCCTGGTGGCCCCCCGCCCTCGGCACCACACCACCCCCACGGACGACGTCCGGAACCTCGGCATCATACTCGACTCCTCACCATGACCCGACAGATCAACGCCGTCGCCTCCACCTGCTTCAACACCCTCCGCATCCTCCGCAAGACCTTCAAGTGGATCCCCCCGAAGCCAGAAAGACCATCACCCACACACTCATAACAAGCAGACTGGACTACGGAAACGCCCTCTACGCTGGAATCAGCAAATCCCTGCTACACAAACTCCAGACCATCCAGAACACCGTGGCCAGACTCGTCCTCGGCATCCCACGACATGAGCACATCTCCCAACACCTGCGAGACCTCTACTGGCTCCCCGTTGAGAAGAGACTAACTTTCAAGCTACTCACCCACGCCTACAAGTCCCTCCACAACATTGGACCCAAATACCTCAACGAAAGAGTCTCCTTCCACGTACCCAAAAGGAACCTCCGCTCCGCCGAACTCGCCCTAGCAGAAACCCTGTGCATCCGCAGAACCAGAACGGGTGGAAGAGCCTTCTCCTACATCGCGGCCAAAGCCTGGAACGAACTCTCAGTCAACATCAGACGCTCCCCTACTCTGCACACCTTCAGAAAGAGCCTCAAGACCTGGATCTTCGGCTGAACCGGAGCTGCACCCCCTCCTCCCCCCAGCACCTTGAGACCCTCACGGGTGAGTAGCACGCTTTAAACCCCCTGATTGATTGATTGATTGAATCAAGTGAGTCCAGTTTGTAATAGACCTGGGTGTAATCAGCATCTTGGTGGAACAAGACATTAAAATATTTAAGGAGTTCACACATGGGTTCAACTCAGGTGATATTAGGGTACTACTGAAGGTATTTTAAAGGTAATATTATTTCCTTTTGCTTCTTTCTTCAGTTCATTAAAAAAAAGATTGACGCAGTATCAGGGATGACAAAATCTATGTGGGAGATACAGGCTGCAAATAAGGGCACCAAGATAAGTTGAAAAGTGGAGCACCACATTCTAAGAGAAAAGCATAATAAAACAAATCAAATTTAAAAATGGGGGGCCCATTGCAAGCTTAGGGTCATCTCTGAACAAGACTGAAATTGTTTGTTAAAGGACCACTTGCATGAGCAATTTTATATTACATGGAAGCCGACAATCCTAGAATAAAAAACAGTCTCTAACTTCCTTATTACAGTAAAATTGTGATGTTCCCAGTGGTTCAGTGACAGAATATCGACACCTAAAATATCCCTATACAATAATATCGAGTTATAAATATCGATGTCAAAAATATCGACATCCTATATTTATAATGGTAAGTACAAAAATATCGAAAAAGAAATATCTATGTCATAAATATAGTTGTACAAAATATTGTTTTATATATATCTATATATATATATATATAGATATATATATCTAGCTATATAGATAGATAGATATAATAATTATAAATATATTAAATAATAAAATTGATTAAAGAAATAAATTTAATTTAATATACATTTTAACAAATATAACAAATAAACTTAATTAAAAAAACTTAAAGACACATATATAATAATTAATATATATATATTTACTTTAAACAATTATTAAACTAATAATGTTAATGTATTTTATAATTTTAAAATTATATAAAACTATAACAAATAAATATATATCTATATATATATATATATACCAGGAAAGACCACTCGAGAAAAGTGACCCAAGGACACAGCGGGGATTATTGAAGGAGCCCTTTATTCACAAATGTTGTGCAGCATAATGCATTTCGGCTATGACAGCCTTCCTCAGACGCTGCTTGCAATTGAGTGATGCCGTTTCCCTCCTAGAAATTTCTACGGTGTTCAGCTGATCCTGCTTGATTGGGAGCAGCTGCAGTCATATCTGAGACTACAGCTCCCAGAGTGCAATATCCAGGTAAGTACCAAAGCAGGGTAAATAAAACTCTAATGAGCGCTGGAAATACCGTGTCCAGGGGGGGCCATGTAGTGGCAGGCGTCATCCGAACAATATACCAATAACATAAAATTGATAAAAAATATTGTAATTAAATTAAAACATTAAACTATTTAAAAATCTTTAAACATAGTCAAAATAATTTTCCAATTACTAAATATTAATAATTAAAAATATTATAATTTAAAATAAACAAAACATAATAATATGAACTATAACAATACAAAATGAATTATAACATTTAATACACATACTATTCCCACTACAATTTAAACAAAACTATTAAAGTAAATACATAAACACTTTACCACTCCCATTTAGCACAACACACAAATATTAAGACTGGATAAAAATAAAATGTACAAATCTCCATCCAATAAATGCAACTGTAGTAAAAGAGATAAATTACACATAGAAAATATTTACTGCACCCATTCCAGCTAATACAACACCAAGAAAACTGTTAAAGAGCAGAGGGGTAAAATGTAATATTCCCACTCCAGTCAGTGCAACAGTAGTAAAAGTGTTGGATTGCGGAGGGAAAGAAATTACTGTTCCCACTCCAATGAGTGCAACAGTAGGGAAAGTGTTGGATTGTGGAGGGGTGCAAAATTACTATTCCCACTCCAATGAGCGCAACAGTAGGGAAAGTGTTGGATAGCGGAGGGGTAAAAATTACTATTCCCACTCCAATGAGTGCAACAGTAGGGAAAGTGTTGGATTGCGGAGGGGTAAACATTACTATTCCCACTCCAATGAGCGCAATAGTAGGGAAAGTGTTGGATAGCGGAGGGATACAATTTACTATTCCCACTCCAGTGAGTGCAATAGTAGGGAAAGTGTTGGATAGCAGAGGGGTAAAAATTACTATTCCCACTCCAGTGAGTGCAACAGTAGGGAAAGTGTTGGACAGCAGAGGAATGAAATGTAGTATTCACACTCAAGTCAGTGCATCATTAGTGGAAGTGTTGGATTGCGGAGGGGTAAAATATACTATTCCCACTCCAGTCAGTTCAAAATTAAAAACAAACAAAATATCAACAATATAAAGATATTTTTTGAAAAAGTAAATAAAAAAAATATGTTATAAAACGAAAATAAAAATATATTTAATATAAAAAATTTAAATTAAATAAAAACATATAATGTTAAATATCTATCACAAATACCCACAAATATTATATTAAATAAAAGAATTAAAAAAATTTGAACAAAGAAATTGTTTTACTTAGAAATTATTTAACAAAAATATTATTGCATAAATTTAGTTTATTTACTTCCTACCATATAACACCACACAACTCACAACCCACTTCTAAAATTAAAAAAAACTATTTGCATAATTAACATAATTAATTATCAATTAAACAAATATTATTAATTAAAAAACAAAAATAAAACACCTAAAAATTAACTTCCCACCCTTTACCTCTATAATCCCCACAACCCACACCTAAAATCAAACTGTGAAAAAATTCATTACACAATTAAAATGTATTTTCAATTAAATAACTAATAGTATTTAACAACTAATTCTAAAGTAAGTACATTTAATTTACTCCCCACCCTTTACCCCTGTAAACCCAAAACCCACACACACAAACAAATAATTAAACAATTACCCTAATTAATTATCAATTAATTAATTAATATTAATTTTCAACTAATTATTAATGAATTAAAAATAAATTACTTCCCACCCTTTACCCCTAAAAACCCCACAACCCGCAACTTAAATTAATTACACAATTTCCATTTTTAATTGTCAATTAATTAATTAATATTAATTAACAACTAATTATTAGTTAATTAAAAATAAATAACTTCCCACCTTTTACCCATAAAAACCCAAAACCCAAGCCCCAAAAAATATAATTAAACAATTAACAAAATTAATTATCAATTATTTATTATTAATTATCAACTAATTATTACTTAATTAAAAATAAATTACTTCCCACCCTTTACCCCTATAAACCTCACAACCCGCCCCTAAAATTAATTACACAATTACCATAATTAATTATCAATTAATTAATAACTGATTAATAATTAATTAAAAATAAATTACTTCCCACCTTATACCCCTATAAACCCCACAACCCACACATAAAATGTACCCCAAAAAATTAAAAACACAATTAAAATGATAAAATCTCAATTAAATAAATATTAATAAATAAAAAATATTCATTAATTTATCATAATTAAATTACTTCCCACCCTATTCCCCTATAAACCCACAACCCACTACGGAGCTAAAAAAATGCAAAATTTTATTAAAATAAAATTAATAACTACAAAAAATTTAACACATATATTAAAAACATAAATACTTATACAAAAAAAATACATCACATACATTTAAAATATATACTAAAATACATAACACTAATTTAAAAAAATTGATATTTTAAACAACTATATTTTTGCAAAACGATATTAATGACTTCTATATTTTTGAAATCTATATTTCTTACCTTAAATTCGATATTCTTTACCACGATATTCTTGCTGTCAATATTTCTGTGTCACGATATTTGAAACTCGATATTTGTGTAAGTCGACATTTCCATCTCGATATTTTGACTGAATACCGTTCCTAGTCACTGTAATAACAAAATAACACAGCTGCCCAACTGTAATAACTTATTACAGTTAAGTTGTGATGTCATAAATCCTGCTGACTGACCTAGCAGCCATTGTGAAATGCAGGTCAAAGAGTATAATTACAGCTGCAGTTTAAAAATTGAAGGAGAACTTACTTTACTTTTTTCTGATCTGCTTTCCTAAAATGAACTGTGAGCAGCAGAAAGGAGATATTTATGGCAACAAGTTCCTTTTTGGAACAGTATAGGTAATTACAGGAACAACAGAAACTCTATGCATCTTTACTTTCTACACACTCTGATCACATTTTTAAATCTGAATTACATTACACTAATTATGATATCTTTTTGCAACAAATTACTAACTGCTATTAGGTGTGTTTTAATTTTGAAGTGCAGATTTTGCTTTTATTCTTAATGTCTGCAAACATATAATTGCTTTCATATGAATAAGCAAGACACTAATGACCTAAGCAGTTTGTGGGAAGGCTGATGATATGACCATGTATTATGAGAAATAAAGTACCATCTGCCACATGTTAAAAGGATATTGCAAGTCACCTTGGAGTTCCAGGGCTCTATAAGCAGCTCAACATTAAGCCTCGTTTCTATATGTGGTGAAGGAGCTTTATGGTGATTTGAACATGCTTATCATATATGAAAGGGGCACTTTATTCCACATATCTTTTGAAAATATCTCTATCCCTGGCTCTTCTTATATTGAGCAGAATCTTGAGGTCTTAATCTCACAGATAATTTTGATAGATATCTGTATGTAGCTATGTGGTAGCTCTATAGCATGAACCTAGCCAAGAGGCAGTGGGGCTCCGAACCAATGCACAGGTTTGCTTAAAGCCCTTGTACTCTTTTTCATCCCCCAACCCTGGCAAAACCGCTCTCTCACACCAGGCGCTCAGAGTCAAGTTCTTGAGCTGATCCGCCTTTTCTAAAATCACCAGACTAAATGAATCACTTGGCACACAAAAGCGTTGCCCTAGCAAGCAGTAAGGAGTGTTTATGATGTAAATAAGTCCAGTTCACGATTGAGGATGTCTGCTGATAAGATTATTATCTATAGATCCATTTTCATATTTCCAACAGCACCCATGGTGGGTTAAGAGACGTTTTAAGGCATGGGCAAAGTGGGCGGGGGTCCCATGATAGAGCCAGCTCTGTTTTGCAGAGCCTTGCCCTGATGAACTTGAATAATTCTTAAACAGTTTATTTTAAATATAATTTTCCTTTAATTTATTTTTTAATGTGGGTGATCTCTGAGAGTATATTACAGACAATTTTCAGAGAAATATTGTGTTTCTGTTTCATGTAACATCCATCAAAAAGTTTCTTTTAGATCAAAACAAGACCTCACATATGAGAAATGGGAGGGTGTCACAGAGATTATTTTCAGTAATATTACTGAGCAGCTGCTATATTACTATATACAAAACACACGTTACAATCCCTGAATATTACATGTGAATAGATTTCGGGGCATATTATCAAGGGCAGTATCGCCACTTTAGCGGCACTTTTTGCCGCTAAAGCGGCGATATTTTTATCGCCCTATTAGCAAGCTGTCGCTAACAGCTGTTAGCGACAGCTTTATGGCGAAAGCGGCCGTTTCCTTGCCGCTTTGCATGTCAGTGATAATTATCGCTAATGACATGCAAAGTAGGCGTTCCCATTTAAAAGCGACTGAAAACAGTCGCAAACACAACTTCCCCCTATTAGCAATGCCCGCGAAGCGATAAAATAATTCGCGTTAACCGCGATTATCGCTGGAATCTAACACCTCTTTAAAACTTGACTTAACCATTCTAGTCAATGGGAGGTGGATTGTAAGGTTAAGTCCTCACCTGCCTATTAGCAAGCTTTTCATTAGCGCGTGGAATTTATCGCTGGATTTCGCGCGCTATTGCTGGGTCTCGCTGCTATCGCTGGATTTTCTATCGCCTTGGAGATAAGCGTTGATAATAACGTGTTATCTCCGCGATGAAATCCAGCGATAGCCGGCGATAAAAAAACAGCGCTAAGTGCGCTTTGCGATAATTATCGCTCATCCTTGGTAATATGCCCCTTCGAATTTTTAGGAGAGTGTATGTGCACTGTCAGTGACCTGGCCAAAGAGGGTACGAAAGCGCTGAAATTGGATCATAAATTCAAAGCTGTTCTGAACAGGGGTCCCCAAAATACATTTGGCCCAGGGCCCCCAAAATCCTTAAGATGTCCCTGGGTGAATTTTAGGAACCATGTGCATATTTTAAATCCCGTTCTTAAAAATTAAGGACTATTCGAAAAGGGCTTCTAAAGAGGGAACCTTAGGACTCATACACAGTGCATGCACTTTGAAAAAAGTGTGTCCTCGAGCTACTTCGGTTGAGGGAATAATCTGTCCATATCGTCAAGTCACCATATTTGTTTTCCAAAGGGCCATGTTTGTCGTTGTCAGTGACTCCGCGATTACACCAAAATCACATTGGAAAAAAGGATACAACTTCATTTCCGGTTATCACCACAAAAACAAGAAACATTCACCTTTTAGTTCTCCAAGATAAAATGTTCACACATTGATTTAAAAAAATAATTAAAGCACGACGAAAGACAATTTGCAGCTCAAAACTCCACAGTACAAAAATAGTGCCATAATAGAAGGCAAACCAAGGAGGCGTAAATGTTTGGGACGAACCTGCACAAACAGCATCGCCACTGACACTTAAAATAGTGTGATAAGTGTGTGAATACATTATTAGCGTACAGTGCTAACAGCGAGCAGTTAAACTATGGATGAAAACTGAGCGACGTGGTGTCATTTTTCAAACACCAAGGCGCCAGTTGGAACCAAGTTAAACCGTGGCCGTGCCAGTCACAAAAGGAGCGAGGAAAATGAACATATATGAAAGCTATCACCCGTAAAATTGTGTTAGCTAGTAACACATCGTGATGTAGCAAGTTTGCTGAAGGCCCTAATGCAAGCAAGGTAAATTGATGCCCTACACCCGGTTTGTGGGAGAGGTGTGGCGCAGCGTTCAGAGCGGCTGACTCCGAACGCGGGACTCACGGTTCGGTCTCCGGCGCCAGCGGCATCAGCTCAGGATCATATGACTCTGGGCAAGAGCTCACTTAATCTCCCCAATGCCCGCACCCCCCCTCCCCGCACCTGGATACCCCTAGGGGTGATAAGTTTACGCTTTGCAAATGTGAAGTTAATTTAATTACAAGCTGCTACTTTCGTTGAAGTGGGTCCCTTACTGCCCTGGGCCCCAGTGCCACAGCACTATTGATAGCTATGCCCCTGACAACAACCATTACAGCTACACGCAAGAGCTCAACACAGACAGCGAGGAGCACTCTCTACATTTGTTGGGCGCATGTTCGTCTTCTAAGCATGACTGCTGCCCAAGTTCTAGGATTGTACAATTCTAAGGATACAGAAGGACCTAACATAATGAGGCACATGACCCTGCAGGACTACAAATGGCCATAAAATCTTCAATAACCCTGTTAGTAAAGTTATTCTTAGTCTTATGTTATTGTGCCACTGGTTTATTCCAAAATACAGTAGCTATGGCCAGTGAGAGGCCCATCTGACTCCAGAGGCATATTTAGGCCTAGATGTAATTACAATTCAGACAAGGCAGCACAGGAAGTAAAGTTACTGTGCTGCATTGTGTGAACGGGAGAAAGCAGAACAGTGCCTTATCTATTAGGATGTGGTGCAGTAGTTCTCTATCCCTGTGCTGGCGCACTTTGGCTCCAATGCCCCAACCAAGACATTATTGCATCATAGTGCAAGAATACTTGCAGGGGGATATTCACAAGAACGTGCGCTAAACATCTCCAAAAAATGTTAATGCAACTTTACACATCGCAGTCTATCGCGGGAAAATAACCCCGTGTTAGCCTGGAATTCACAACACGGCGGTACCATGCGATAGTCTTCCGAAAACGCGGCCAATGTCCGCGATACAACCACCGCGACGGAGATAAAAACACAAACCCCAAAACCAAAAAAAGTGCGATGAGCCCATTTGCGATGAGGAAATCAGCGATAAGCAGCGCCAGGTCTGCCATACACACACGGCAGGCGGGAAAATCACTACAAAAGTAGAAAAAACACGCAAACACAAAATGACCAACACCGAAGCACCATGGAGGCAGCCGGAGCAGGCGCAGAGGACGAGCGGAACCCCACAAGCACCCCGGATGATCAGCCTGGGACCTCGGTGACAGGGAAGGGCAAGGACAAGAAGAAGAGGAAGACGAAGTTCAGTCCGCAGGAGAATAGGATCCTGGTCACGGAAGTGATAGAACACCATCAACAACTGTTCGTCGCCTCCAATGTGTCATTGGGCACCAAAAATGGATTATGGCGGTCCATCGTGGACAAGGTGAATGCCGTCGGAGAGCACAAGAGGTCAATGGACGAGGTCAAGAGGCGATGGATTGACATCAAGCGCAAAACCAAGGAGAAACTCGCAGGCAACCAGAAGGCAGCAATGCAGACTGGAGGTGGGAGCCCAGCGCCACAGCTGGAGCTGGATGACATGGAGGAGCTGGTGTCGACAGTCATCAGTGTGGAGACCGTGCCAGGAGTCGGGGCACCGGACACTGCTCGACATGACACAACACAACAGCAACAGGGTGAGTAACCACCAGGTACTGGGGGGACGGGGGAGATGGCCACAATGGCACACATGCACAATCAAGCAGAGCACAGTGCACACCCACAATGACTCTGGATCATGGCCCTGATCTACACACTGTCACAATGGCTCTTCGAGCAGTAGCAGCACCCCCCCCCCCAGCGCCTTGAGACCCTCACAGGTATGTAGTGCGCTCTACAAATGCTATGATTGATTGATTGATTGAATGTACATTCCCATGCTGTCTGAATGTGAACATGTACCATGCGGCTACATACATGTGGACACATTGTAACACAGCATCTCCCCTTCACATTGCAGGGGCACCGTCAACATCTCCTGCAGAGCAGTCCCAGCCACTCTTCACTGATGACGAGGAGGACACCACCAGCATCGACACCCAAGCCCTCCAAGACATCATTGAACTCATCCGCCAATCACCTCCAGGACCAGGGCAGCCCAGCTGCATTGAGGAGACCCCACCCACTCCACAAACCACCCAGCAGGAGGCACTCACAACCCCGGCTGTCTCCCAAGACCCCCCCGAACAACACATGGCCTTCCAACGCCGTGTGTTGGAGGGCCAGAGGGAGATGGCTGAGCAGGTGCGGTTGGGGTTCAACCTCATGGTTACCAAACTTGACGCCATCCATGGGTGTCTGAGTCCAATCAAGGACCACCTCCAGTCCCTAACGGACACCCACACGCCGCTCCATGGTCTCCAACGAGCCCTGGCTGACATCGCTGAAGTCATGACTCGGAGACAAGAACACCTGTCCGCTCAGAGTGGCTCCAGCGATCTCAGCCGTGAGATGGCACACATGCGGAGGCTCATGGAGGACATGGTGCGGATGGAGGCGGAAAGGATGGCAGCCACCGCTGCACATCAGCAAAATGTAGCTGGGATCTACCATGCCCTGCATGTCCTCATCATGGCATTGCTGCCAAAAGGCGTGGCGCAGATGAATGCTGCTGCTCCTACACCATCCACATCCCCGCCCCCTGGTGTGTCAGTGCCTCACAGTGCGGCAGGCATTTCCACTCCGGCACCTGATGTGTCACTGCCAGACAGTGCGGCCGACAATCCACCTCCGGCCCCTGATGTGTCAGTGGCACACAGTGCTGCAGCCGGAACTGCACCACCCACAGGTGGGGCAGAGCACACATCCGAGGACGTGGATGGGCTTGAGTTCAGAAGGAGGCACTAGCATTCATGTCTGACACCTGGCCTGTTGCTGCTTGGTGCCGCACATGGCCCCATGACCTTCCACTGACCCCCGATACACTCTGCTGCACTCACCTTGGACCGCGACATGGACTGCCATATCCTGTTTGGTGACCAATGACACAGCGACCAGACTGTGGACTGTACCCTTCCTCTTCCGCTGTACTTGTCATTCCCCGATGGACTCTGGCTGGCCCTCCACGGGCCCATATTGTGAAGTGGGGTTGGCATGGCCCTGTACTGCTCCAGCTGCAAAACTCCACTGGATGTGCATTAAACATTCAGAAATGCACTGCTGTGTCATGTCTTACATCATTCATGTATGAATGTGTGGATGAATGTAGGGTCAGTGATTCCCCCTAACGTCAATGATGCTCATCTAGTGGGATTCCAGTCACAGTCTGCTACATTGCCGATTGCGTTCCGGGTGCCGTAGACACTACAACAGGGACACACGCATTAGTCACTTCCTTGTCCGGACATGGACTGAACCACGCCCAGAGCCCCCGAGTCATTGTTGCAAGCCCTGCGCTGGTCCGGCGTACGCCATGCCAGACCACTCCACTTACGCTCCGAGGGGGGGCCACATAGCTACAAGTCGCAGGTTTACCCGCTAGTGGTCTGCAGGTTGCTGGTCTAGTTGTCAGCATGTCACGGTCACTCCCTGAGGGCAGGTTTGCACACACACCACACCCATCCGGCACAGGCGTCACAGGCCATGTGACCCCGCCAATATAAGGGGCCGACAACGTTACATTCCTCACTGCCGGTGGTGACTGGATGACAGACGTTCCACGATTTTCAATCATAAAGGGCCCATGAGTTGTTGCGCACAGGGTTAGTGGCACCCGAAGCCTTGCGGCCGTCACGGACCTACCACCACGTGGCGCTGACTGGGGTTGCACAGGGTTAGTGGCACCGAAATTGCTGAGCGGGTCTGCAGCCTGCGATGATGACGTGTGCACTGATGTGGTCTCTGCCATTGATGCCTCAGGACTCAGCGTCATGTGTGGGACCTGCTGGTCCGCGGTGCGGGTCCGCATGATGTGGAGCATGCCATGGTGGCGGGACCTGGGCCTGGAGCTTGCACGGGCACGTGGTGTGCCCACTGGTGGACACACCATTGGCGGCAGGTGAGCAGTGGGGCCTGGGTGCGCGGGGCGGCAGTGTCCCTCCTTCTCTCTCTCTCTCTCTCTCTCTCTCCCTTCCTTTCCTTCTCCCTCTCTCTCTCTCCCTTCCTTTCCTTCTCCCTCTCTCTCTCCCTTCCTTTCCTTCTCCCTCTCTCTCTCCCTTCCTTTCCTTCTCTCTCTCTCTCTCTCTTCCTTGTCTCTCTCTCCCTTCCTTTCCTTCTCTCTCTCTCTCTCTCCCCCTCCCTTTCTTTCTTTCTCTCTCTCTTTCTCCCTCTGCCTTTCTTTCCTTCTCTGTTTCTCTGTGTCTCGGTCCTTTGATGTGCGCATGACACACGTTCTTATTTTGTGCTTTATTTTCCAGGCTGTGACATCAAGATTGTCCCGGACGGACCCGACAGGAGTCTTCCGCATTGGTGTTTTGTGTTGTATTCAATAAAGTTTTTGGTTGTTACTTCAACGATGATTGACTGTTTCTCGTTCTTCTGCCCACACATGTGTTTCTTGTTGTCATTGTGCGACCTCATGTGCTTTTTGTGGCTCTTGTGTCGTGCAAGGTATGTGTTTGTCCCGGGAGGGGAGGGTCCATTGGGGTGGGGGAGGCCTGGGAGTGGTGGCGGTGGGTGTTGTGGCCCTCATGGGTCTCCGAGCTGCATGATCATTGTCTCCATGGCATCTGTGGGTCTTCAGATGTGGCTCTGGGCTGGGCTCCCTTTCATACTGCAGGTAGTCGTCCTGCTTAACACCAGCAGTAGGCAGGTGTTAAATCCCTGCTGCTACCGCGGCTTATCGCCTGTTTTTGGTTCGCATCGCAGATCTGGCAGTTCGTTGTGAAAGTGGTGTAGTGGTGTTTTCGTGTGTTTTTGCACGGGAACGCCTACTCTGCATCTCATTAGGGTTAGTTGGTGGTGTCACCCGTGGAGGTAAATTTTGTGGCAGTTATCGCGGGAATACTTGCGTTGTCTGCAGTTTGCAACCGCTTGTGAATGGGGCGTTAAATCTATCTCCACTTTTGATGCGTTGAGTTGGTGATAACTCGGCGATAAGTCCTTGTGAATATGCCCCGCAGTGTATTAAGTATAGTTTCTGTGCAAGAAGGGGTCCCTTCCTGCAAAATAATTTACTATAAAGCATTTCTCTCTTTGTATGTGTGCTGTAGAATGCAGCACACATGAAAAGAGTGAAAAACAAGGACAAATAAAAACATGTTTTCTTATTATGCCTGCCTCAGAGAAGCGCAGGATTTTTGCGCAAATCACTGTCTACAGTTCTTTGTAAATAGGGATTTGCATCAGAACCCATCGGTGGTTCAATATGAATGCCCATGCACCTTCCTTGCGTAGGAAAGGGCCCTATTTTTGTTTTGTTCACCCCCACACTTTTTGCTCCAGTGCTGATGGTTATGACTCTGAAAGTGCTCTGGAGTCTGCTGACAGGGCTTTCTCCCTAAAACTGATATGTGTGAATTAGCAACTCTAATTGGCAAGGACTTTAACCCCCTTATAAGTCTTTAGTATTTGGTGCCAGTTGTACCCGGGCCGGGTGTTAAAGGGGTGCAAGAGCAGTGCAAACTGCTTGACATCGACTTTGCCCTCACCATGTGTGGCAAAATCAATGCACTATTTTTAATATATGCCAGTCACCCCTAAGGAAGGCCTCCTAAGTCAAGGAGGCAAGGTGCATTATATTTAAGGTATGGACGTGTAAGGGCAAGCTTATATGTCCTTTTAGTGGCCTTCACCATTAAAGGCTCCTATAAGTGAAGGCCGATCCATAGGATAACATGGGCTGGCGCCCCTGCAAACTCAAGGTCACCAGCTTCGTTATGGTACCACCGAAATATGTCATGTTTGGTATCAAACAACGTGCCTCATCATCCCTGATATGAATCTTGTGTCGAGGACAATGTGGCATGCACCCAGGTGGCTACCTCAGAGGTAACCGATCTGGTTGCTCCAGCCTATCCTGTGCCCTGGCTGCCCGCCTGCAGCTGATGATGCCAAGATAGGAATCTGACTCACTGCTAGGAGGTGTGAACTCTCCCAGGAGTCAGAAACAATGGCCTGGACAGAAAGGAGTTCACAACTCTTTCCCTGACAGGATGGCTAGTGAAGTGGCACATCAAGGCGGTGAGCTTCAAAGCCTTCACTGCCTGTGATATGCATCCAGGCTGCCTCCCAGAAGGCTAGACACACCTTTAGGATGGACTACCTGGTCTGTACAGCTATGGAAGACTTCTGTCATTTTTAAAAGTGGTAGAATAGAGGGTTCTGGATAGAAAAGGTGACACACACCCCTGGATGTGGTCACCTCAGGGGAGGATTAACTGTTGGGGCTAGTAGCCCATTGGTCACTTGCACCCACACCCCTAACGCCCATAAATCTACAATTTAAAGGCCACCCCTGACACTAGAACCTCAGTTCTGATATGATTTGCAACAAAGATGAAGAGGAGACCCATGTCTGTGACAACAGAATCTGCACAAAGCAAAGGCGTGATACTCTGCTCTTTTGGCACCTTCCAGGAACTGCACGACTGCGACTTGCCCTGGACCAAAGCTTGGTTCTCCCAGACAGAGGGAACCCTTTGAGAGCCAAAGGCAACTCCAGATTCCCCTGGACTAGCTGCACTCCCCCCCTGCACACCTCAGGTAAAAACAACGTCCCGGAAGTAAAGATTCGCTGGCCATCGGGCCCTCTGAGAGATTGCCCAAAAGTAGATGATCCAGTGTATTGTGGGAAATGTAGTTCTGATGTCCATAAAGTTTCAGGTGACCACCATGTTGGCCCGGACCTCCAGACATCGAAAGAACTTTCTGCTGAGCTTACCGCTGCCAAGGCTTGTTGGTCAAAAGTCTGCAATCACCCCCTTTACTCGGCGCTGCACCATGAGGAAACTCCAAAAAGCCTTCCTCTGACATCAGCAGTGGCTTCATTGTTGACATTTTGAACTTGGTTCCCCACCAACTCCATGTAAGCAGTAAAACCAGCTCCCCGTGGCTCCAACTTCAGCACCATGGACAGTCAGGACAACTCTGCAATTGAGCTTCTAGAGCCAGCTAAAATCAAATTGACTGTTGTGGCTTGGTCCTGGGACCCGCATCACCTTTACCCTCCTTGGGTGCCATGCAACTCGGCCTGCAAGTGACCGATTGTCACTAGTGCTTTTTACCATTGACCGCAATGATAACGTTTTGCAGTACTGTTTTGCACTGATTACATTTTGCTTCTAAAATCTATAACTTCAGTTATACTTATCTGATTGACTTCATTTTGGTGTCTAAATTTATATAAAAATCCGCTTTATTGTTATAAATTTGGGACTGACTTATTTTGAGTCATGTCAGTTATTATCGTCCATATTGGTACTCTGAAATGATTAACACATGTTCCTCTAGTAAAGCTTGACTGCTCTTTGCCACTCTACCAAGACTGAGCTAAGGATTTATTATGGTGAATCCAAGGACCATCTTTGCGGTTATGTTATGTTATGAGTGGATTTGTAGAGCGCGCAGCTACTAAACAGAGTGTCCCGGCGCTGAGATTGAAAGAAACAGAAAGACTGACAGAGGAGCACATCAGTACCGGGGAGAACGGACTTTAAACTATTTGCTGGAACAGCCAGGTTTTTAATTTTGCGGTATTCAGTATTGCATAGTAAAGCCTAACCAGCATCACTACATAATACTCCACCTTCCTACATTAGTGCCAGAGGTGGGTTCCGGAACTTGTGTTTCACAGTATCACTTGGTTATAAGTGATTCTTGCTCAAGCAATCACCTACTGACTTTAGACTCAAAAATTCTTTTCTCTAAATGTTTTCAATTTTTTGTAAATTGGGATTTTAGGGCCCTGTGTATACCCCTATTCCAATAGTACAGCAAAATGTTTTAGGAAGATAGGAAAAGGTTTTAAAGTTTTGTTTAAAGTTTTAAAAAGGTCCCAACTTCCAAGTGAACGGTTAGACACAATGGAGGCTGGCAAGAGTCTCGACCTGTTAGTCATCCCAGCCTTGAGGCTCAGTGATCCAGTTTAGACTCACCACAAAGGAATACAGATTGAAGTTTACGGACACTCATAAAGGTCTAAAACAGACATGTTTGGACTTTTTGGACTCTTAAGTCAAAGCACCAGAAGGCACTAGAAGGCTAGATAAAAGGCAATGAGGTGCACCCTTCTAATGAGCTATGTAATTTAATTATAAAGGACCACATTTTAACTAATTGCACCACAGAGAAATTGCATCAGTATTTGGTGAATTCCAACTTGCCTTCTCCCAGAGAGCTGCAGAGGACAGCTGACAAATGGGTCAGAACCAGGGTGTCCAGAAAGACCCATTGTGGGAGTGACCAGAAGAAGGGTGCTGAGACTTCCCAGCAGGGAAAGGACGCGAGCAACAACAATGATAAAAAGAGTTCTCTGAATGCCCCCAAAACTCTTCTCAGAAGCCCGAGACGTCTCTCAGACCAAAGACAAAGGGTATCAGGTTAAGAACGGGGACCCAGTAAAGGCTTCTGGGCTATGTCATGACTGTCATCAGCCAGTGCTTAAGAAAGGAGAAGCAGCAAGCTCCAGAAAGTCCCCAGTGGTGGACAATAGAAGGGATTGGCTAGTATAGGAGTGGGGAAGTGTACTCTGGAGAGGCTAGAGGATACAGTGAGCTACTTTAGTTTCCCTAGCTGGGGTGGATATTGAAGCCCTGGCTGTCCTGTGCCCAAGCCTGTAGAAGTATAGACAAAGGCCTCAAATAATTGGGACTGAGGTAGAGGCTCTGAGAGATACAGTTGCCAGTGTCACTATGGTGGCTGCTAGACTGGTTTCCTAAGATCGAATGACACCTGGTGTTAGTCACCAGGTTACCATTGCTGACTATGGGACTATTCTCTATCCAATGTCCTTGGTAAGCTAGGAGTGGGGAGGGGTTATGGGCCCAAAGACGGTGGTTGTGTCCCCTGCCATCCCAGTGGAGTAGCTGTTGTAAAATGATCAAAGAGGTCACAGGAACGGGGGAGAGTTCTCCTGAGGGAGATGCCCTGGTTCCTGAGGAGGGAACTGCAGTTGAAGGAGTCTTGCCTGACCTGGCAGAGCTACTAAGTGCAAGGGCAAAAGAGATGCCCAACTCCTGAAGGTGTTAGAAAGCAAGCTGCAAGGCAAGATGAGGAAGATGTCAGTGGCACCCATAGGGTCCTACAGGGAAGAGGGCCTTCTGTACACTGAGTCGTGGGACCCCAAACTAGGGGCAGCCAGGAGAGTGGTGGTCCCCCAGGTGTACAGAGAGTTTATTCTGACCTTAGCACATGACATCCCCGGGCAACTCTAGAGGCAAACAGAGGGGTTACTGGCCACCAGTGGACTCCACGATTTAAGGGGACTCCATCCCTCAATGAGCATCGAGCCAGGAGGCGCAGCTGCAGGGTGGTACCTGAATGGGCAGGGCTACATCAAGCGCTTTTAGCGCTCCCAGCAATTCTGCTGTGTGGTCAAGTCTAGGGGCAAACAGAGGGGTTATTGGCCACCAGTGGAATCCACGATTCAAGCGAACTCCATCCCCCAACGAGCATCACACCAGGAGGTGCATGTCCTGCCTGCCGTGCTCCTGGGTTAGGATACGGCAGGAGCTGAGTGCTTCAGGCTTAAAAGCCATCCTCCTATGGCAGCAGATTGCTTTGCGTTCCAGCCTTCGAGTCTGTAATCTTCTGCCGTAGGACCACTTACCTTCCGTTTCCAGGTCATATACACGTCATGTCCAATGCCTTCAGCGGTGTTGCTGTTCATCAGCTTTCTCTTTGGTCTTCACAGCGTCCTGCGTTTCCTGCAACCTACTTCCCCTCTGCTCACTAGGATTACCTGCATAAAAGAAGAAGAAAGACATTTAAAGAATCAACATCTACAACATAAATGGTGGTAACGCGTGCTGCGTCAAAGGGATGATTTCTACTATATGTGCTATACTTACCTGGAATGCTCTGTTGCTTGCCAGAATCTGCTTTTGTGTCACAATGGTGATTTTTCTGAAAGACAAAATTCAACAAGGGATATTATTTCCTTATTTCTGCCATTCTAAGAAATAAGTCATGAGAATACAATAAGGCTCTACACAATTGTTGTGTTATTTTGATTTTTACCTTTATTCTTTTACTAGAAAGATATATACGAGGGGGCATTGTATATAAATAGATCCCAGACTCTGGACATTCTACCTTTGCTGCAGTTCTAGTCTGCAATTGGGCCTTTCAATGTATCTTGCTACATAATACATTAGGTATGCATATATCACACACAAGTAAATAAGAGCGATGGTTTTCTAGATATCCTGTTGGATCACTGATAAAATATCGACTCCTAAAACCTCGACCTACAGAAATATTGCAGAAAAAATATCGTATACAAAAATATACCCTATACTTAAAAAAGAAATTACACAAACATCGATGAAAATATATCGTATAAAAAAATATTGAAGACAAAAATATCGACAACAAACATATAGCTTACAAAAATATCGATAACATTGTAATAAAATGAAATACACCAAAAATATCGATATTAACAATATCGACTACACAAATATCGATAAAATACATATAAACTATATCAAAAATAACATTTAAACTTAAAAATATACTATTTACAATTATATAATTAAATTACATGTACCAAATATTTAAAATAAAGTATAATAATATTTTTTTTAAAAATAATATAACTAATTAAAACAAATACAATAATAATACAAACACAAACAAATAAATACATTAAAAATACAATATTAAATAAATATCAAACTGACCGAAAATAAACTAATATTAATATATATCAAATATAAATAATTTAAATTACATTTATTTACAAATATATTTATATAACAACAATAAATAAAATAAATACAAACATTAAATGAACATTATATATTAAACTAATTAAAAGGTAACTGCTAAAAAATTCAAAAGAGCTATCTCGACCAATACATTTAAACTAAAGGAATACAAACCAATAGAAAACGCTAACTAATTATATAAACACTATATAAACAATAAATTAATGAACACCAATTTTACCGTATATCGGCCAAACAAGGAGGAAGAGCGATACTTTGCAAGAGAGAGAACACAGAAGGAAGAAGAACTACATAAACAACTATATTGAAAATCCAACAATGCAGGTAAGAAGAAAACTTTATAACATAATATAAATACTTCGCCTTTTTCAATTTAATTAACTAAAACCATGACATGTTTTTCTTTAAATATCACAGATTAAACTTCATTAAAAATCCACCTAGAAAATATAGGACAAAGATTTTTGTCCCACAATATTTAAATCAACATCATTAAAAATATAACAAAGTATATAAATTAACCTAAAAAGTAAGTAAATTATTTCGATTTTTTAAACGTAATAAAAATACAAAACATAGCTAACAAATACTTTTCTTTTTACAGCTTCCACAAAATTCAACAAAACAACAACATCAACAAAAGACACTTCATCAACGAAAAATAGTAAGTATATAATTTGTATTACAAAAAGTTTTAAAATAAAGACTAAAGAGCACATGCATTAAGCTTACTACCAGCCGCAATTGAGCCAATTCTCAGGAAAGCCTCATTTGAGACCGGTAAAAGTACTTTTAGGATACATCAACTCAAAACGCAATAGCAAAATAGGTACTATCAAACTGCAAATAGTTTCCAATTCATTCCTATGGCCCTCTAGGCCCATAGGAATTAATGACAAACGATTCTACTCCCTATTACAGATTGTGTATAAATAGCAATTTATTTAGCGATTCCTACATGCATTAATAATTGCGAAAATGAATGAATGTGCAGTTCCTAAAGTGAAGGAGAGTCACTACCTTGTCCACATACCCTCACACACCCAACAGCTTTATCAAAAAAGATCTCCGGCAAAGAGCCCTTTCGCGGGTGCCCGTCGGGCATTGCAGCGCCGGCCCGACGAAGAGCAAAAAGCCCTATGATGAAGCATGACATCCTCCGGGGTGTGTGAGGGCAATCCGTAAGAGACCTGAACTCTCCTCGACTCTCCTTCACTTTAGGAACTGCACATTTCTGCATATCTTAGTTGGGAGTACATGTGGGGAGTACATGTGCAGGACCTGAGTAAAAAGCTCCCGGTTCCTCTCTTTGAAAAAAAAAATAATAATAATAATTGCGACTCATAAATAGCAATTCACTAAAAATCGCTATTAAGGATTCGCAATTCTTTAGCTTCATACATGTGGTTATGAAAATAATCTAATTAACTAAAAATATAACCGTTTCTCTTTTATTTCACAGCTTACACTTCACTACAACTGCACCAAAAACCGTAACAATAAACAATTACGAAGCAAACTAAAAAATCTACATTAAAGAAAAATGTCAAACTAAGTAAGGGGTCCATTACGATGGCGGGCGGACTTTGTCCGCCCGCCACCGCAACGGAGCCAGGGACCGCCCGCCGAAGTCGCGGCGGTCCCGCCAGGCACATTAGGATGCGCCCGCCACACTGGCGGGTGCATCCCGCATGTTTTACATTGCGGTGGGCGGTGCTGTCAGCAGCACCCGCCGCAATGTACAAAATGCATGTTGTGCTTTTGCATGCACAACGTGACAGGCACCGCGCAGTGCCTGCCACCTTGTGCATGCAAATGCAGGGGTGTACCATGGGTACCCCCCATGTGCCCCCCCCCACCCCTCCAACAACAAATGCGAATACCGCATGCCTTTTCATGGCGGAAATGCCGCCATGAAAAGGCTCCTCACCGCCTACATCCTAATATGGATGGCGGTGTCTCACAGACACCGCCACCATATTAAACCCGTTTTCCGCATGGTCGACAAGTCGACCGGCGGAAAAGCGGCGGGTGGTCTTTCCGTCCGCCGCTGACCTCCCCGCCATACTAATATGGCGGGGGTAAATGGGTGGAGGGCGGAGGGAAATGTATGGCGGATCGCCACCGCCATGCGGGCGGTGGCGATCCGCCGTACATTGTAATGACCCCCTAAGTATCTAAATTAACTAAGAAATAGAACAAACTAATAAACGATAAATTAAATAAAAAAGCAATTTTAACTAATAAATACTTTTCTCTTCACAGCTTCTACAAACTGCACCAACAAACAACATCAACGAAATTAAGTTCATCAACTACAATTAGTAAGTATTAATTGTTTTACTAGTAAATACAAAATGATACAATAAAATTAAAAATATATTGAACATTTTAATAACATAATCATTTGGCTTTGATACCAACAGAAAATATAACAGTGAATAAACAACGACCATCAAAACATACCATCAAGAAAAGTAAAGCAACACTAATGTAAGTATATTTTCTATGATATTAATTACACTAACATGTTTATTATTCAAAATTGCATATTTATTAAACATATATATATATATATTCACAGATATACAAACAAATGGCAGACGGAGCATAATTCATTGCATCACAAAAGGGGAAACTACTGCTTTGCTACATGGGCTACACCTATACACAAGAAAAATGTATTGCAAATAAAACCCTTTGGAAATGTAGCAAATATTACTCCAATGCTTGTTATGGGAGAGCCACAGTTGTAGAAACCAATGTAGTCAGTGTTAGAGAACACAACCATCCCCCAATGTAACTGAAGTGAAAGTAAGAGATGCCCTAGAGACAATAAGGGAAGCAAGCACAAGTTCCCAACAAACAAGCACCAAAATACTTAAGGATGTTTTGACTTGAGTTGAGTTCCAGAACATGTCATAGGACAACTACCGTCCATCCCCACTTTAAAAAGACTAATAGCAAGAAATAAAAGAGCTACAGCTCAAACTACACCTATCCCCAAACATTTGGAGAAATACAATTGCAACCTGAATATACCATCACCCACAAAGTGGAAAAATTCCTTCTTTATGACACTTAAAGTCATGAAAAAGAATTATCATCTTTGCAACAAATACAAATTTACAAAAACGTAAGAACTGCGAAACGAGGATGATGGATGGCACATTTAAAGTTTGCCCCAAGCCATTCTACCAGCTGTATACCATTCATGGTGAATATGAGGATACAACTATCCCCTTCATATATGCATTACTGCCTCATAAACAGCACACCACTTATATAGTTTTCCTAACAATAGTAAAACAATTCACCGAAAATGACTGTCCCCAAAGAATAATCATTGACTTTGAGCAGGCAATGATTCAATCCATATTAAAACTATACCCACACACTGCAATACAAGGTTGCTATTACCACTTTAATCAGAGTATATGGAGGCACCTACAAAAATCTACTCTGAGCATAGATTATTCCACTAATAGCAACTGTGCATATCAAATAAAAAAGTTAATAGCCCTGGCCTATGTCCCAACAACTGAAGTAGCCAATCACTATAACCTACTTATAGAAAGTCCTTTCTATCAAGCTAATGAAAGTAAATTAACTCCTTTCCAAGACTACTTCGAAGACACCTGGGTGGGAAGGTTACATAGGTCAGGACACTGTAAACAACCAAAATTTCAAATCCCCTGGTGGAACGTGTACGCTAGTACTGTAACTCAAAAAGCCAAAACCAACAATGCAGTGGAAGGATGGCATAATGCCTTCCAAGCCACAATAGGAAGGGGACAACCTACACTTCACAAACTAATTGAATCAATTAAAAAGGAACAGAGCTACCAAGAACTCAGAGTAGAGCAATCCCTAGGTAAAATCTGCCCTAAACTAAGTAAACAAACTAAAACAATGTACGAATACCTGCAACAAAAGACTCGATTATATCCAAAAACCCAAGGTCTAGAATACCTAGACATGATTGCTAAATCAATACTTTAAACTAAACAAAATACTAAACATCGTAAAAATCTTACAACTATAAAACATATAAACAACAGATTTCTCCTTTTTTTAATTAATAAATATAATTGTCATAAAATTTACAATAGACCACAGAATTATATGACATAATATAATTTTTTTTTTTAAATGATTAAAAAAAGATACATTTCCCACCCATAGTAATAAAAAAATACTTACTGTTATGTAGCAGTAGAATATCCTCGAAAACGATCAAATCCACAGCAAACAAATTAAATCCAAATCCAGTGGATAACAAAATGCAAAAATACAACTGTATAAGAAAAAGGCCAACGCCGCAAACCTCTTAATGACAAAACCCTCAAAAACCCAAAAATAGTTTAGAAAAAAATGCTCCAACAAACCGGGAAAAAAAGGAAATGTAAAGTAACTTGTTATCAAACAAGAAAAAACATTTTCCTTTATTTTAAAAAAAAGAACGCATCAGTAGCTACATCCGTTCACCAAAGACAAAGCCTGTAAATAAAAAAGAAAACAACACCCGCCCACAACACAAATACAAACCCAAAAGCTTTAATATCAACATTAAATATACAATGATACATTTAATAAACACATAACTAACACTATAAAACATTCTAATTATATCCAACACTACGTCAAACACATAAAACACTAAACTGCCAAAACAACACCTAACTACACCAAAAACGATCAAATAAAGCCCTAACAAATCTATTTACACTACTACTACCTTACCCCTACCCTAAAACTAACTTAAAAGTATATAAAATTAAACTTACCTGAACAGACGAAACTCAGCTCCCAACCGGGAGGTTCATTCTCCCAAAATGACCTAAAAATGAAGCTGATAGACAGAAAAGTGAGGAAAAAGGAAATAAATGGCCGCGTAATTAAAATGAATAAAAGACTAAGGGGGTCATTACGATGGCGGGCGGACAAGGTCCGCCTGCCACCGTAACGGAATGCGAGGCCGTCCGCCAGGGGTGCGGCGGTCCCGCACCGGCGATTAGGATGCCACCGCCACCGTGGCGGTGGCATCCTCCATTCCCAGCATTGTGGCGGGCGGGGCTCACAGCACCCCCCGCCACAATGCTGGGAATGCACTGTGTGCATTGTCATGCACAAGGTGACAGGCACCGTGAGGTGCCTGCCACCATGTCTATGCCAATGCAGGGGGGTACCATAGGTACCCCCCATGTGCACCCCCCACACCCCCAATACCCTGGGGGCCCGCAACGGGCCCCCGAAAGTAAACTCCGCCTGGTTTTCCATGGCGGGGTCTCCGCCATGGAAAGCCCTGCACCGCTGCCCATGATAATATGGATGGCGGTGTCTAGCAGACACCGCCACCATATCCAGCCCCTTTTCCGCCCGGTCGACTGGTCGACCGGCGGAAAACCGGTGGACGGTCTTGCCATCCGCCTGGGTCCCCACCGCCATACTAATATGGCGGTGGGGAAATGTGAGGCAGGCGGTGGGAAATAGCCGGCGGATCGCCACCACCATACGGGTGGTGGCGATCCACCCGCTATCGTAATGACCCCCTTACTCCCCTTAGACAACAATGGAAAATATTGAAAAAAATGTTAACAATTATGGGGCCAATTCCGATCTCGGTCGGAGGCGCACCCAATACCATTCGGTCGGGAAAAAAGCCATGCGAATGCCTGTTTCCCGACCGATCCGTACATCATTCCGAACGAGTAAGTACGATGCGCACAACAGCACAGAATCCGGCCGAGTCGTACTCACCCAATCCAGGTCCTGTTCTCCGACCGAGGCGAATCCGGAAACGCAGAATCGAGTCGCACGGAAGGGAAAATGCAGCCCCGTCCGGCCGAACAAGTACGATGCGCTTTCCGTACGCGCCGAACCCGTCGCTACGTCCGGCACGTCAAAGCTTCCGGGAGAGGCGCACATAAGCTCCGATTCGCGCCACAACACGATCCACGGCTACGAGGCGAACACGCCAGCGACGAGGACGACGCGAAGCAACGAGAAAGACGAACGACACGAACCAACCATGAATCCCTTCGTCCTGATCCTACCAATATTCTACATTTACTACCGGAACAGGCACGGACGCGTATGGCGCAGAAGGTAAGTCAGACACCAACCACAAAAACATACAACACGTACACGACACATCACACACACACAGAGGGATGCAGAATTTACTTACACCAGCAACAGCAGCACCATAGGGGCGGGATGCCCATCACCAATGCCACATATGCACACAGGGGCCTGGATGCGCACCATCACTACCACCCCTACCCAGGGGGGGCTGGATGCCAACCACTACTACCACCCTTAGCCATGGGGGTGCCAGATGCCCACCACTACTACCACCCTTACCCAGGGGGGCTGGATGCCTACCACTACTACCACCCTTAGCCAGGGGGTGCCAGATGCCCACCACCACTACCACCCTTACCCAGGGGGGCTGGATGCCTACCACTACTATCACCCTAAGCCAGGGGGCTGGATGCCTACCACTACTACCACCCTTAGCCATGGGGGTGCCAGATGCCCACCACTACTACCACCCTTACCCAGGGGGGCTGGATGCCTACCACTACTACCACCCTTAGCCAGGGGGTGCCAGATGCCCACCACCACTACCACCCTTACCCAGGGGGGCTGGATGCCTACCACTACTATCACCCTAAGCCAGGGGGCTGGATGCCTACCACTACTACCACCCTTAGCCATGGGGGTGCCAGATGCCCACCACTACTACCACCCTTACCCAGGGGGGCTGGATGCCTACCACTACTATCACCCTAAGCCAGGGGGCTGGATGCCTACCACTACTACCACCCTTAGCCATGGGGGTGCCAGATGCCCACCACTACTACCACCCTTACCCAGGGGGGCTGGATGCCTACCACTACTACCACCCTTAGCCATGGGGGTGCCAGATGCCTACCACCACTACCACCCTTAGCCAGGGGGCTGGATGCCTACCACTACTACCACCCTTACCCAGGGGGCTGGATGCCTACCACAACTACCACCCTTACCCAGGGGTGGCTGGATGCCTACCACTACTACCACCCTTAGCCAGGGGGGTGCCAGATGCCTACCACTACTACCACCCTTACCCAGGGGGGGCTGGATGCCTACCACTACTACCACCCTTAGCCAGGGGGTGCCAGATGCCCACCACTACTACCACCCTTACCCAGGGGGCTGGATGCCTACCACAACTACCACCCTTACCCAGGGGGGCTGGATGCCTACCACTACTACCACCCTTAGCCAGGGGGTGCCAGATGCCCACCACCACTACCACCCTTACCCAGGGGGCTGGATGCCTACCACTACTACCACCCTTAGCCAGGGGGTGCCAGATGCCCACCACCACTACCACCCTTACCCAGGGGGGCTGGATGCCTACCACTACTATCACCCTAAGCCAGGGGGCTGGATGCCTACCACTACTACCACCCTTAGCCATGGGGGTGCCAGATGCCCACCACTACTACCACCCTTACCCAGGGGGTGCTGGATGCCTACCACTACTACCACCCTTAGCCAGGGGGGTGCCAGATGCCCACCACTACTACCACCCTTACCCAGGGGGGCTGGATGCATACCACAACTACCCCCCTTACCCAGGGGGGGCTGGATGCCTACCACTACTACCACCCTTAGCCATGGGGGTGCCAGATGCCCACCACCACTACCACCCTTACCCAGGGGGGGCTGGATCCCCACCACTACTACCACCCTTAGCCAGGGGGGTGCCAGATGCCTACCACTACTACCACCCTTACCCAGGGGGGGGCTGGATGCCTACCACTACTACCACCCTTAGCCAGGGGGGTGCCAGATGCCCACCACTACTACCACCCTTACCCAGGGGGGCTGGATGCCTACCACAACTACCACCCTTACCCAGGGGGGGCTGGATGCCTACCACTACTACCACCCTTAGCCAGGGGGGTGCCAGATGCCCACCACCACTACCACCCTTACCCAGGGGAGGCTGGATGCCTACCACTACTATCACCCTAAGCCAGGGGGGCTGGATGCCTACCACTACTACCACCCTTAGCCATGGGGGTGCCAGATGCCCAGCACTACTACCACCACCCTTACCCAGGGGGGGCTGGATGCCTACCACTACTACCACCCTTACCCAGGGGGGGCTGGATGCCTACCACTACTACCACCTCTACCCAGGGGGGGCTGGATGCCTACCACCACTACCACCCTTACCCAGGGGGGGCTGGATGCCTGTCACTACTACCACCTCTACCCATGGGGGGCTGGATGCCTACCACCAACACCACCCCCACTCATAGGATGGACAATGCATGACA
The DNA here is from genome assembly GCA_963921515.1 of Calotriton arnoldi. Taxonomy (NCBI): domain Eukaryota; kingdom Metazoa; phylum Chordata; class Amphibia; order Caudata; family Salamandridae; genus Calotriton; species Calotriton arnoldi. Next base: position 1,010,007 of record CAWUFW010000161.1, read on the forward strand.
CAACCAGCACACCAAAACCTAGGGTATGCAAGAAAAAGACATCCCCCCAACACCATGACAAGCGTGTGTAGACTGTGTCAAATGCCTACAACACTGAACATGACTTTGAACATACAATGTGACCCCCTATCACATGTGCCACACATATATGTGTGTGGCCCCCACAATGCAAGCAGGCCATGACCATTGTGGCAATGGGGTCCAAACCCCCATCATCACAGTGACCAAAAGGTAAGTGTGGGGTCCATAGCTGAAGCACATTTTTAACATTGTGGCAATGGGGTCCAAACCCCCATCATCACAGTGACCAAAATGTAAGTGTGGGGTCCATAGCTGAAGCACATTTTGAACATTGTGGCAATGGGGTCCAAACCCCCATCATCACAGTGACCAAAATGTAAGTGTGGGGTCCATAGCTGAAGCACATTTTGAACATTGTGGCAATGGGGTCCCAACCCCCATCATCACAGTGACCAAAAGGTAAGTGTGGGGTCCATAGCTGAATCACATTTTGAACATTGTGGCAATGGGGGCCAAACCCCCATCATCACAGTGACCAAAATGTAAGTGTGGGGTCCATAGCTGAAGCACATTTTGAACATTGTGGCAATGGGGTCCAAACCCCCATCATCACAGTGACCAAAAGGTAAGTGTGGGGTCCATATCTGAAGCACATTTTGAACATTGTGGCAATGGGGTCCAAACCCCCATCATCACAGTGACCAAAAGGTAAGTGTGGGGTCCATAGCTGAAGCACATTTTGAACATTGTGGCAATGGGGTCCAAACCCCCATCATCACAGTGACCAAAAGGTAAGTGTGGGGTCCATAGCTGAATCACATTTTGAACATTGTGGCAATGGGGTCCAAACCCCATCATCACAGTGACCAAAATGTAAGTGTGGGGTCCATAGCTGAATCACATTTTGAACATTGTGGCAATGGGGTCCAAACCCCCATCATCACAGTGACCAAAATGTAAGTGTGGGGTCCATATCTGAAGCACATTTTGAACATTGTGGCAATGGGGTCCAAACCACCATCATCACAGTGACCAAAAGGTAAGTGTGGGGTCCATAGCTGAAGCACATTTTGAACATTGTGGCAATGGGGTCCAAACCCCCATCATCACAGTGACCAAAAGGTAAGTGTGGGGTCCATAGCTGAAGCACATTTTGAACATTGTGGCAATGGGGTCCAAACCCCCATCATCACAGTGACCAAAATGTAAGTGTTGACAAAGAAAAAGCTGCAACTGCCAAACTGCATGGATGATTCCTGGTCACAGAACATAAAACACATCAGTGGCAAAGTAGTGCATGTGTCCCATTGCAACATAGATTGGGGGAGGCAAATACTGCAGTGCAAATAAGACATACCTTTGGCCATGTGCAGACAAACAACACCCATGGGGGCTGACACAGTCAACATTCATCAATGACACAATGACAGAAGTGACCATCAGAATGCAGACCCACATATTTGCACCAATGGGCACACAAATGCAGATACCCTGTGGAGACTGTAGATGTGAGGTGAACAGATACCATACCATGGCAGCAATGGGACACACAAACCATGATCATTGTGCTGACTGATGACCTAGGAGTCCGAGGGACAGCAGGGGAAACCCACCAAACTACATACAGCCAATGGCACACCTAAGATATGCCAATGCAGTGGTGCAGATGCACAAACACAAACAGGCAGACCCACACTGCACATCAAACACAACAGGTGAGGGGGGGTGCCAGTGTCCCCAGGCAACCACACAACACATGAGGAGGCTTGAATACCAATTATACAGATGTGCATACAGTGCCACACAAAGGTAACTCATGGATCCAAATCTCCTATGTGGGCAATCAGGTATTGTCAGATGAGAGGGAGCACAAATCACACATGTCACACAGGCACGTAGGAACAGCAACTGACACAGCAAGACACAGACACACCACAGCACTACCCCCAGGGCCCCCACAATGTGGTGACCCTGGGCTGCATTACAATCCCACTGTGATGACAAAGCTAAATGTCGTTCACACTGTGAACCACAGTCATGTGTCCTGAGCAACAAACTGCCATCACACCTACACAAGCACAAATCAATCAGCACGGCCAGTAAGCCAAGGCCAACATGGAGGCAAGGGTCTAGCCGGGCAACAACTCTCATCTGCACACACTCAACACCACACACCTCGACCTCCAACAATGTGCAGCAGTGAAGCACACATGCACTGGTGACATTGCACATGCACCCATGACAATCCCAGGGTGGTGGGTGGGAACCAAGGTGCAGAAACACATCACACATGGCCACTCAACAAGACTCCTGAATGTCTGACACACTGCACACTATGCTGTACATGGACATGACGGCAATACCACACCAACCAATGGGATCCCAGCCACAGTCACACACCAATGAAGAAGCCAAGGTCACCCACAAAGAACACACATAGACAACAACCAACATTGCAGCCCGGACCCTGAGGAGTGCCAGCAGTCACACACACAACGTGTCACAATCACTGAAAGATAACACAAACTGGAAATCACATGACAGGTGCAAACAACAAGTGCCAAGGGGAAACCTGACTGTGACCCATCTGCGTCTGCACACAAACTCAGCCCTGACAGCAAACACACCTATGGGTGACACCCTGATGACCAGTAATGTGCCATGCACCCACATCACAGAGAACCCAGGGAGAAGACTTTGGGGGAACATAGGTCAACTCAGCAAGCATCACAAACAGGTACAACACTAGGGATCACAGCATGCACAGCAAAACAGAAGTGAACACACAGACATGCTCATACAACACACACCTTGGGCGCAGGCAATGTCACAGGAGTACACACTGCCATGAGGGGACTCCACTCCTGTGTGAGGAAAGCTGTGCCATATGTTGCCTCAGTAGGGCCCCATCATGTCAGCTGAGCACTTGGTCACACAATCAACAATTAGCACCAAATGAAGGCTCCCGTCACATCAGCCTGGTCATGGGAGTGCCAACGAAATCATCACCACAGATCCAACACACTTGTATAGCAATGTTGCACTGACAACACAGATGAGTCCTTCCCCATTGATGCCCAAACCTGCATGTCCAGTGGAGTTGGCCACACGGTCAGGGAAGTAGACGAATTGAACAATGGCAGGCACAACAGATGTGCAGGGGTGGAAGCCACAGATGTGAAATTGCTAATGTAAGTAGGAAATCCCATTGCCAAATACTGAACACATGACACCCTCAGATGCTGCTATGGATGACATGGATACACCACAGGATAGGACACATTCCCCCTGGACCACATGTGTTCCTGCACAGTAACACTTCATTATCATGAGACCAAATATCACCATCACTGCAGCAAGGGCATGGTTAGCATCATCAACAACATGTACATCAGAAGCATAAGCACTAGAGAACAGAAAGTTGCTTTATTCAGCATATGTGTGTTTAAAAGTGAAAGTCCAGAAAAAACACAAAGGCCAATGGCCAGTCCACTGTCAAAGTCCAAACAGGGTGACAGTGGCAGATGTCACCCTACGCATGCCTGCACTGCACAAAACCAGGGACAATCCACTAGGAAGGGCAACCGGGGGGGCAGGCCAGGCACCGCAGGGACAGGATCAGGGCTCACCAGGAGGAGGCAGGAAAGGGGTGGTGGGTGCTGGAGAGCCACTGACAACTGCAGTGGAGGTGTCTGACATGGTGTGTGCCGGCACAACTGTGGGGCATGACTCAGATGTTGTGGGTGCCGGCACGACTGCAGTGGACCCTGCAGATGGAGTGGACAGGTCCGCCACTGCAGTGCCCAAGTCAGACAGGGTGGTAGTGGACTCCACTGCAGTGCCTACCACCAGGGGAGGAGAATGGGGAACAGGCAAGGTGGGCTGGACAGAGGGGGAGGACACCCTCACCACATCAGTGGCACAGACAAGCGCAGCGGGGGTGTGGTGCCGGGAGAGCAAGTGGCAGGGGGAGAAGGCCGGATCTTCTTGGGGATGGTATATCTGTGGGTGGGGGAACCTGGGGCAGGGTGTGGTGGGGGCACCTGTGGAGTGGGGGCCTGAGGGATGGAGGAAGGAGACCTGGTGCCTGAGCTGCAGGGCGGCGGCGGGGTCTTGCTCTTACGACTCCGGGGGACTTGCGGGTGGGGGCCTCAGTCTGTCTGCACCTGGGGGAGGGTGTCCGGGGGCGAGGGGCACTCTGCTCCGTGTGGGTGGGCTTCCTCTTCCCCCTGAATGCTGTATCAGCTGGATCGGAGGGGAAGAGGCCGAGGTCACTGAGGAAGAGCCGCTGGGTCTTTGGGGTTGCAAGGGAGGGTGCTTTGGAGGGAGAGGCAACTGAGGACTGTGCAGTGCTCGTGGATGCGTGTGTGTGTTCCAGGGCCCCATCCCCTGTGAGTCTGGTTTCAGTCCCCTGACTGTGCGTGCGTGTGCGTTTTGTTTGTGGTGTGTGTGTCTGTGTGCTGGACGTGTGTGTGCTGGTGTGTGCCTGTGCCGGTGTGTGTGTGCTTGGGACGGGTAAGGTGCTGGGGAGTGTGGATGGAGCAGAGGCAGGAGGGGTGAGGGACTGTCTGAGGAGGGACACTGCTGCCGTCAGGGAGGAGTCCATGGACCTATTGCCCCTCTGTAGGTCAGACATGCCCGATGAGATGCCCTCCATGAACGACACCAGCTGAGTCAACAGAGCGGTGTGCGCATGGAGGACACTCAGCATGGCTGTCTGCCCTACATGGAGCTGGCGAAGGAGGTACACAGACTCCTCACTCAGGGCAGCAGGGGACACAGGGGCAGGGGGTGCGGTGCCTGGCCCAAAGGAGACACGCTCCCGAACATGGGAGCCTCCACGGACCTGGGGAATGGGAGCCGATGGGAGGGCGGTGGTGGTGCTGGTGGTGGCGGGGACAGCAACACTAGCTGGGGTGTGGTGGCTGCTGACACCCGCCTCCATAAGGGAGTCATCCTCCGAGCCGCTGTGGTCCTCAGCTGAGGTGGATGCTGCTGAGGACTCCTCGGTGTGGCTCCCCTCGCCCTCCGTGCCACTGGGTCCCTCCGACCACTCCTCGGCTGCTGACCCAGTCTGGCTCTCCGGCTCCTCCTGGTCCGTGGAGCTGTCCCCTTCCGTGGCCGTGGATGTATCTGCAAACAATGGGGAAACAGACAGACATCAGTCACCTGCACCAAACGCACACACCACTGTGAGCACAGCACATTACAGAGCAAGCCCTGGCATCATTAGTTGAACATTGCTAAAAGTGCCCTAACTGAACAGGAGAAGCCAATTGTCAGTCTGATGCCAACCATGGCACTCACATCCCACATGGCCTTGCACCCATCTGTCTGGTGTCTGTTGGATAGCAACACCCCAGTGTGGACACATGCACCACCTACACAGTAGTTGGACAGTGCAGAGGACACGGTGTAGCATGTGGACATGCACACATCACAACTCTTGCCACTGAGTCAGTACAGGTTTCCGGATGAAAGGGATGCCCAGAGTCAAATAGGAAATGCATGTGATGCATACCAGCGACAGACACCATGATGCACCCATGTCCTGATAGCCATCGCCACAATGGTGTGCATGTAGCACATGTCACTCCCCTGCAGGATCACCAATAAGTAGACACATGCCATGGCAGAGGCATGACTGCTAAGTCATACATCACTGTCTCAGTGATGTATGACTTGGCAGCCAGACAACAACACTCTGCACTGTGTCACAATAGTAGGTCATGGGGAATGCAAGTCCTGGAGCTGCACAAGTGCACATGTACATCCCCCACACAACACATCATCTTAACCCTCATCTGTCCAGGTCATACCGATTGGACATATGGGAGACCTGTGACACTACCCTCTGAACCTGAGCCCCTCACAATCTGCTGTGAATGGGAAACAGCTGCCTGAACTTCACATTCGCATACCCCAGTCTGCACGGGCAGCTGATCAAACACCTATGTGACACACAAGTATCGTCTCCTATGGTCACATCTCCAGTGGCATGCTGAGCCCCTACCGAGAAACACCCCAGCAGTCCTGGCAACAAATCCACAGCACACTGACACAGAGGCAGACACCTGAGGGGTCAAATCACTGCGCACAACGTGTCAGCTGATACACGGGAGTGGGAGTACAGGTGTATTGGATGGGCTGGAGTAGGCATGACTGTCCTGCCCCACATGAATGAGGGATGAGCCCTGGACAGTAGATAGCTGGCTATGTATGTGTGACACACGTAATCTGCACACTCCTGGGGCCCAAACATTGTTCCCACCCGCTGCATGGGTGTGTGCCAGATACCCCAGGCACATGTGGTGGCTCAGCTCAGCAAGTGGACCGCATATCAAAGCAACACGCAGATTACATGTCCGAACACAGGCATTGTGTGAACAATGGACCCACCCATGATGCCCACAACAGAGTTAGGGAAACAGATGCTGTCCCCCACCTTGAGTGAAGCAAACTGCAAGGACACAGTCCCAAGTGACACAATTCCCTGAATGTAAGGGCCACACCTGGGTATCAGATGAGGAGTGGGCAGTGCACAATAGAGGGACATGGCTCCTGGACAACATGACTGCTGTACTGTGGCAGTTTAACCAGGCCAGAGGAGGGCACAAAGCATGTAATACAGAGTTCACAGTGCAGTCTTTGACTCACCCCCTCCTTGCTGCTGTCTGGCCTTCAGCTGCCCATCCAGGTCTGGAAACACCACCGCCAGGATCTGGAGCATGTGGGGGTCAGGGTCCGTGTTCCGCCCCTCCTGCGAGGAGGCGACAGCTTCAGCTGGACCCGTGCAATCCTCCGGGTCCAGCCCCGAAGGTCCTGCCACCTCTTCTGGCAGTTGCGGATCCGGCGCTTGTAGACCCCCACGGACCGGACAGCCCGGACGATGTCCTTCCAGATCTCCTGCTTCCGATGGGCATTAACCTGTCAGGATGACAAAGTGAAAAGGCCATTACTACACATGCAACATATCCGTGCATGACACAGTTGTATATACATGTCTCAATCACAGGGGCACATGATGTACACAGGCATTGCAACGCTGCCCATGGACAGTTTGCCAGAAGTCACTACATGGTATCATTGCATGGGAAGTAAAACCTTGTTCAAATGCACTGTCACTGCACCATACCTGCCCAGTGCATGTCACTACACACTATGGTGGGTGACAACTACTCAGTGAGCCTGCTAGCCAGTGGCGTGCAGACTTTCAGCCTTGCTAGTCAGACAAAATGCACATTCAGAAAGGCAGTGCACAGAACACTCACCTGCTCCCCTGGTGTCCCATACAGCTTGCTGTACTGTGGAAGTAGGCTGTCCAGCAGGGCCTGGTTCTCCTCAAGGCTGAAGGCTGGGGCTCTCTCCACAGTACGTGCCATTGCAGGGTCCAGAGGGGGCAGAGACAGCAGCAGTGCAGTGGCAGATGTCGTCCTGGAGCATGTAGTGCAGGCAAGTGAGCTCTCAGGGGAACAGCCAGCAATATATATGTCCTGCAGAGGCAGATACTGTCCCATGTGTCCAAAGTGATAGGTCCAAGTCGTTTGCATCTTCTGAATCTGGCCAATCCATGGAATAGCAGCACCAATACACGCCCACAGCATCCTTCAAATCTTCAACTTCATGACATACATGATTTTGCAACATTGTTGTGGGTGACCAACTGAATTTCCAGCAACCGACTCGTTCGAATTTCGAAAACGCGTCCGTTGCCAGGCTAGGCCATTGACAATGGGTGCGCACCGATCGGTCCATTGCTGTTCAACGCGTACAGGGGTACAACGCGTACCCGCACACATTGAATGCAATGGGCCGGCCGGGTGCACCGATCGGTCCATTGCTGTTCAACGCGTACAGGGGTACAACGCGTACCCGCACACATTGAATGCAATGGGCCGGCCGGGTGCACCGATCGGTCCATTGCGGTACAACGCGTACAGGGGTACAACGCGTACCCGCACACATTGAATGCAATGGGCCGGCCGGGCGCACCGATCGGTCCATTGCGGTACAACGCGTACAGGGGTACAACGCGTACCCGCACACATTGAATGCAATGGGCCGGCCGGGCGCACCGATCGGTCCATTGCGGTACAACGCGTACAGGGGTACAACGCGTACCCGCACACATTGAATGCAATGGGCCGGCCGGGTGCACCGATCGGTCCATTGCTGTTCAACGCGTACAGGGGTACAACGCGTACCCGCACACATTGAATGCAGTGGGCCGGCCGGGTGCACCGATCGGTCCATTGCGGTACAACGCATCCCTGTACAAGTGACTGGCATATGTCACCATGCCTGTCTCAGATGAACATATGCCAGCCACAGATAGCTCCCAGGGAGTGAGGGGCACACCTACAACACCACAGCCTGTCCAAACTGTATCATAAGGCATGTAAGGCTGCATTTCCTATTGTGTGTATGTTGGTGTACATGTTGTCCTGTAGGTGTCACCTGGGGGCAGCCACCCCCAGGCTGTGCACGTGTTCATGGGGACAGGATCCTGGGTGTTACGTGTACATGACCACTGTGATGTGCAACTGTTCATATCTGTGCATGTGCCATGGTCACATTTCACGGTGGTGTATGTGTATGTCATGTCACATACCCCGTGAGTCCCATGTGGGACGGTATGTTTGAGCCAGGGTGTCCCAGTGGCACAATAGTGATGGTCCTCCACAGTCTGTATGCATGTAGTGTTTACAATGTCTCTGATTTCATGTGCACAATGGGAGACAGTCTCCACATCCACGTTGTGTGTGCATGGACTTTGATGTTGTGCGTGTGTGTGTCACAGACGTCCATGTCTGTCCTGCAGAGGCAAGTGGAACCACTACCTGTGGGGGTCATGGTTGTTTTGCTGTGGTGTATACCTGATACTCCATGTAATGCCAGTGTCCATGTGGCAATACAGGGTCCCTGGGAATGTACCTGTCGTTGAGCTGTGATGCCTGGGGCACATCTGTCCTCACATGTCACTGTGGGGGGTGATTGTGACATGGCAGCAGGAGATGGGAACTGTGACACGGCCTCATGATATCCAATGGGCCAACCTGGGACTTATTGATGCCACTTGTTGAACCGTGATGACAGATGTTGGCCATGTATGTACCATACATGTCCTTACGGAACTGCACACTTCATGTAGTTGTGCCTCATAATGATGTATGATGTGATATTGAGTGTGTTCAATGCCGCATATGTGGGGTGACTGACAATCTTGCTTTCTTCTCCTCTGCACTGCAGGGCTCCTGCTGTCCATAGACCATTCCCAGACCTGGCAACGATGGTGGAACGGGACAGCATCCGACGGTACCGCTTCACCAGGCAGCTGATTGAGGATTTGGCAGTGCAGTTGGGCCCACATTTGCAGCCTGGCCGGCCGTATCCTACAGCGCTGACCCCCAAGGTGAAGGTGATTGCAGCCCTACACTTCTTTGCCACCGGTACCTTCCAACATACTGTGGCGACTGCTGGTGGGATGTCACAGACCATGTTGAGCCGTGTGCTCCGCGATGTTTTGGAGGCAATGTTGCTATACCTGAACCGGTACATCTATTTCCCTAGACTGCAACGACTCACTGACGTGAAGAGTGACTTCTATGCCCTGGGGAGGATGCCGCATGTCATTGGCTCCATTGATGGGACACATGTGGCTTTGGTACCACCACAGGCCCAGGAGCAGGCCTACCGTAACCTCAAGCACTACCACTCGGTCAATGCACTGGTGGTGTGTCTTGCAGATATGACCATCTCACATGTGTGTGCCTGTTTCCCTGGTTCAGCACACGATGCCTTTGTGATGAGGAGTAGTCGCATCCCCAGGATGATGGCACAGATGCAGAACCAGCGTGCCTGGCTTGTCGGTGTGTACTGACTTTGTGCCATTGTGTGTGATCTGATCTGTAGTATTCCGCCCACTTTTCCAAGTCAGCTAATGTGCACTTGTCTGTCCGTAGGTGACTCGGGATACCCCAACATGCCGTGGTTGCTGACACCCCTCAGGAACCCTGTGACACCAGCCCAGATGCGCTACAATGAGGCACATGGTCGGACCAGGAGAGTGATTGAGCGGACATTTGGTCTCCTGAAGAGCCGCTTCCGCTGCCTCGACAAGACAGGAGGGTCCCTCCCATATGCCCCAGCGAAGGTGTGCAAGATTATCATCGTCTGCTGCATGCTCCACAACATGGCAGTGCGGAAGGAGTTGCCTCTCATCCAGGATGACAATGACCAACATCCGCCACCTGTGGAGGATCCTGGCCTGGACCACGATCCCAGTGATGATGATGATGATGGTGATGTCCGCACACAGCTCATCACCAACTTCTTTAGCTGAATGTGAGTATCCTGAGGTGTCATGTCAATGATGTGAGTTGGCATGATATGTGTAGGTGGTGCTCTGGTGCTGTTGGAGTGTGTCCATGGGCTACTTGACTGGATGTGTGTAGCGATGTGTGCTTACAGGTGGTCTGTACTCCCCAACAGTGTTGACATGCTAACTTGGTTCTGGGTGGGTATCTTGTAACATGTATTGTGCATGAGTTTTGCTGTTCTGTCCTGTTCTCCATTGCTTTTGACTGTGTGTCATTTCTGTCCTTCACAGGGTACTTTCAGATTCGTTTGGTCAACTGTGTCCACCGACGACGTGATTGTACTTCCAGGGTGGTAGCTGTTGTGTCCCTACAGGTGATGTGCGCCACACCCATGGACTTCCTTCCTTCTACAGTTGTTGACTGTGTGCCCGCTGCCAGGTGGGATTACCTTGCATCTGTAGTGGTTACGACATGTTGCAACTGTGTAATAAACCTGTGCTTCACTTTGTGATGTGCGTTGTCTGTGGTCACACATTTGACTGCCATTTGCTTACTGCACCTGTGGGCTACTTGACTACAACTGGGAATAGGTGTGGTGTCTGTGCATTGCAACGTCTTTCCTGGCAACATCAGTGTAGGCAATGAGTCAGATGGCCTAGGTGTGTATGTGTTGTGTAGCCCTGGTGGTGTGTCTCCCTCATATGTGTCACGTTGCCATTATTCACATGCCTGTGTTGTACTTGCTGTTGCAGTTCGCATACACAGTGTAATTTTGCAGTTCATTATCCCCATGACAGCACCCACGTTGGAATCACAACAGAGGCAAGTATGGTGTATTAGTGTGTTTATTGTGATACATTTGTGTGAATAGTGCATAGGATGGTTAGTGCTGTACATTTATATTGCAATCAGAAGTTCCTAGATGAATTGAAAGTCCTGGTAGACAAAATCCCCAGTATCGGGGCCACAGTTGTCTGAGACATTGGTCCAACTTGTACTCCCCATGTCATGTGTGGGAGTTGTGTTGCCGTCAACAGGGTGAACAGTTTGTGCACAAAGGTGAACATCCAGAACAGGTTCAGGCTTCCTGGGGGTTGCACTTGGCCATCGGCCTCTCACTTGCCCCTCCTCGGACGACCCCTCTTCTTTGGGGGGGCCCCTCAAGTACAGGCTGCTGCGGTGCAGGGGACTCTCCGCCAGAGTCATCCTCCCTCCCTGTGGCAGTTGCAGTTGTTTCAGCACCAGATGTTGTTGGCACACAGGGAGGTGTAGACTGGTTGCTGTTCATCTGGCGGAGGCATTGTAATATGTCCCTATGCACCGCCGTCATCTCTTGCAGTGTGTCCCACTTGGACTCCACGCGGGACATGTGTGAGTCCAAGCGGGCATGATGGGCAGCCTGCTGCTGTTTCATGTCTCTGAGGAGCCCCACTACCTGGCTGAGATCTCCGGTGCTGGACTGGTACGCATCGGCTATGCGTGCCAGTTGTGGGTCATCATGCACACCAGACACCTCTGCAAGCAGCGACCTCTGACTCCCACCCCTCCCACCACCCCTGCCGACATGTGCAGTGCGTGCAGTGGCACGCACAGATGACCCTGGTCCCCCTTGGGGGTTGGTGGTGGTGGTGGTGTCCATGGCCCCACGTTGGTCCAGGGTCCCTGTGCTGGTGGTGCTCCTTGTTCTGTCCATGTCGGCAGGGATGGTATTTGTGGTGACAGTCGTTGGAGGGGTGGGTGCAGGGGGTGCAGCTGGTGGTCCTGCTGGTGCTGCAGCTGGTGGTCCTGCTGGTGCTGCATGTTGACTTGCACCGGAGGTGCCAGGTTGGTCTTCTTCATCCGAGGAGGGCAGAGGCTGTACGACACCAGTGAGCTCCGTATCCTCTTGAGCCTGGGACTGGGACTCCTCAGCGTCTGCTGCTGTGTCCCCATCATCACCTGTTTTTGGGAGACACACACAATGTATGTTATGTTTCTGCAGGCATCAATGGTTGACACACCTGACAGTTGTGACTGTGCCTCTGGGTGCGGGCCTTTACATTGCATTGTCCTAAGTTGTCACAGTCAGGGGTTGATATTGGTGTAGCACATTGTCCTGCATTATTTGGGCATTTCTATGTATTTGTTGGGGTGTGAACATGGTCTGCATTGGTTGTATTTGGTTGACAGCCGGCCCTCCTTCCCACCCAGCCAGTCAGTTATCCCACCATGGAACGTGCTTGCATTGCAGGGAGTGGAAGTTGTCTTTCAGGATGTCAGTCAGTGGTGTCCTGCTGTTGGTTGTTGCACAGTTGCCAGCAGGGCCTTGTGCTCCCCACAGCAGTAGCCAGTGTCAGCCATCTTGTGAGTCCTTTTCCACTCCCTGTGATGTGAGCATGGTTGTCAGTGGTGTTGATGGGCCAGTTGTGAGGCTGAGCAATATCTGTGCCTACTACTCCCATCATGCTATTGCCTCCACCCCACTTCCCAGCATGCCCATACTTCCTTCCTTTTGACTCTGCTTCCCTGTGGGGTGGGCTGCCTGTGCTGACAGGATGGCTGGGAGTGTTGTCCTGGCAGTTGTTTGGCTAAAAGTCCCAAGAGTGTCCCTGTGCTTCACACAACATAACCCAGGGTGGTGGTTCTTTGTGGGATCTTGAGTTAGGATGTGAGGCATTGCATTCTCCCAGGTGGGTTCTGTGGAGTTTGTGTTGAGGGGGTGTGTGAGGGGAGGTGCTTGTGACTATGGTCAGTGCTGCGAGTCCTCTTTCCCACCCAGCCAGATATCCCACCATGGAACGTGCTTCCATTGCAGGGAGTGGAAGTTGTCTCTCAGGATGTCAGTCAGTGGTGTCCTGCTGTTGGTTGTTGCACAGTTGCCAGCAGGGCCTTGTGCTCCCCACAGCAGTAGCCAGTGTCAGCCATCTTGTGAGTCCTTTTCCACTCCCTGTGATGTGCGCATGGTTCATGGTGGTGTTGATGGGACAGTTGTGGGGGTGAGCAATATCTGTGACTACGACTCCCATGATGCTATTGGCTACACTGACTTGCCCAGCATACACAGAATTCCTTTCTTTCAGTGGTCTTCACTGTGTGTTGGTGTTGTAGTGGTGGCTACATGTCTGGATGTGTTTGTTAGTTATATTTGTGCCACTGCCTAGCTGTAGTTGTAGTTGTGTTTGTACATGTGATGACACGGTTAAATGTAACTTTGAGATGGCATGTGTTGTGTTTATCTGACTGACATACACATTTTGGGATGATTCTGTTCTGGTTGCTGTGTAATTGCTAAGAGTGCATGGTTTGACTCTCCCCTTGACAGTGATGTGTGTGTGTATTGTGGCAGAATATTGTGTACATTTGTTGTGTACTCACCACAGGCTCTGGGATGTTTTCTAGTCCATAGACGCTCACTGGCGGAAGGATGGCCCGCACCTTCTCCTCCCAGGGCCTGAGGTATACTGGCTTGGCAGGAGGGCCACTGCCGGTGTATTGGCTCAGGAGGTAGTCCTTCTTCAGCAGCTCCCGTACCCTCCTGCGCACGTCATACCACCTGTTCTGGATGTCAGTCTTTGTGCGCAGACATGGTGATTGTGCGTTCACCCTGTTGATGATCCTCTCCCACATCTTTGTTTTCTGGGAGATGGGTGTCTGTTGGACCAGTGTGCCAAACAGCTGTGGCTCTACCCTGAGGATCTCGTCTACCAGGACTTCCAATTCACAATCTAGGAACTTGTGATTCTTCTTTGGGGGCATGGTGATGGGTGGTGATGGTGAGTAATGTGTGTGTTGGTGTGCAGGTGAAGGTGTGTGAGTGTGTGTTTTGCTGGGTGTATGTGAGGTAGCTATTTGTTGGTGTGCTGATGGTATGTGGCTTGTGTGAGGGATGAGCTGTGGGTGTGTGGTTGCTGTCTGTTGAGTGCTGGCAGTAGAATAGCATTTGCAAAGGATCATGGTTGGGATTTGTGTCCTTTATATGGGTGGAGTTGTGGGTGTGTCTTTGTTCTCTGTCCCCACCCCCCCAGTATTTATTGGCTTTGTAATTGCTTGTTTGGCCTTTTTTTGTGTATTTTTCCTTAGTACTTTCTGTGCATGTTGGAAACGTTCTTGTGACCGAGTCGGACCCTGCAGTTGTCTCGTACGGTCTTCTCCGTTTAGTTCACGCTGTGTTTGTGCAGTTTTCTATGCTGCGTACGCGTCGGTCGCTGTGTTTTGTGTTACTTCGGCTCGCAGTTTTCTATGCGTGTCGGTCGTACGGCTTGTCCTCCGTACGACTCGGTCGTGGTTTTCGCGCCTTGCATCGTACTTTGCGGTTTGGAGTTCGCGTGTACGTTTCGGTTGGATTTGTTCCGGGTGCGTGTCGGTCGGTTCGATTTGCGTGTTTTTCCGGCTGGATTGCTGTTTTCCGTGCGGCTCGGTCGTTCGGCTTGGGTTCAGTACGTGTCGGTCGGATTTTGCACACTTTGCATCGTACTTGGCGTGTCGGACGCCACAGGTACGTGTCGGTCGGAATTAATTCCGGCTCCGAGTCGGTCGGTGCTTTTTCCGGCCCGAATCGGAATCGACCCCTAGATGTATAACTTTATTTATTGCAACGTTTTTTCCCAATGTTTAAAAAATATAAAAAAAATTGTAACATATACATTTAGGGGCCGATTCCGATCTCGGCCGGTAGGGCTCCGAATCGGATTCGGCTTTACCGGATCCGATTCGGAGCCCTATTTCCCGACCGAATCGTACGTGCGTCCGGGCGAGCGAGTACGATGCGTGCGCTCGCGAAATCTCCGACCGACTCGTTCGCAGGACCCGACCGCTCCGACCGACTCGCACAGGGACGACTCGCACCGCGCTATGGAGACGTTCCCCGGCCGGGTAAGTACGATGCGCACCTCGACCGCTCCGACCGACTCGCGCAGTCCGGCTCCAAGGAGCTGTCGGAGCCACACTTTGGGGGTCCGTGTCGGACCCCCCTGGAAGCGTAGGTGCGCGAGTCGCACACAGGGGGGACCCATGGGTCCCCCCTACACGTGCATGTACGGCACGACCCGCATCGACGCGAACACGCTGTAGGGGGCGCCCTTGTTCGCGTCGTGCCCATTGAGTCAATGGGAGCCCGTGTACGCGTCGTACGACTGGCTCCCATTGACTTCAATGGGAGTCCGACCGAATCGAGTCCGATAGCATACGTGCGCATCGTACTCGTTCGGTCGGACTGCTAGAGTCCGATTCGGTCGGAAATCTCTCCGGGTCCGGCTCGGTCGGAGAGATTTCCGGCCCGAATCGGAATCGGCCCCTAACTGTTATATTATCCAAAAAAGCAAAAACATAATATTTAATGTATACTAAAATATATGTTTATTTCATACACTGTAAATGTACAACAAATATAAAAATGTGATAAAAAATATATATGTGGTACAAAATATTTCTGTTAAAAATATTGTAAATTATTTAACATATTAAATATTATTTTATTACAAATAATAATAAATATATTAAATAATAAAATATAGAAAATATAACCTTGTCAAATACATATTATACAATTTTTCAAAAATCATAAAATTATATAAAATGTATTAGAAAAATGTAAACAAAAATGTATACAAAAGTTTTCTTTTTTGTACTAAAAAATAAAAAACAATACAAATTAAACTGTTTATAATTAAAGAACTAAAAATATTTTACTTTACTATTACATGACTATGCTACCAAAAAATTTATTATTTTTCAAAACTGTAAAAAAGAAATTTATATGTATAAATATATGATTTATTTAACATTTATACATGAAAAATGAATGTTACAAATAGATTATACTTTATAATAAAATATGAATAACATCAGAAGTTATGATTTCTGTTTTTATTATAATAAATTTTATAACAAAAGCACATGAAAAGAATGTAATTGTGAATAAAAATGTACGTGTTTGCATCAAAAAATGTTGCCAATAAAAACCAACATACATCTATTTACTTATTTCAATATACATATAAACTGTACAAAAAATTATACATAATAAATAATAAATAATTACTAACTTCCATATAAACGAAACTCTGAGAAAAAGCTGAATAATACCCCCCCCCCAAAAGATTACTATCCCAACTACAAAAATAGTATATAACTATACTCAACAAAACTGCTGGATAATAAACCATAATAATTTATTATTCCAACTCCAAATCCAAATAAACCCAGGAAAAGTGCTGGATGGTAAACCATAATAATTTACTATTCCAACTCCAAACCAAAAGAAACTCAGGGAAAGTGCTGGATAATAAATCAAAATAATGTACTATTCCAAATCCAAATAAACTCAGGGAAAGTGCTTGATAGTAAACCATAATAATTTACTATTCCAACTCCAAATCCACGTAAACTCAGGGAAAGTGCTGGATAATAAATAAAAAATTATTTACTATTAAAACTTCTAATACAAATAAACTCAGTGAAAGTGCTGGATAGTAAACCATAATAATTTACTATTCCAACTCCAAATCCAAGTAAACTCAGGGAAAGTGCTGGATAATAAATCAAAATAATTTACTTGTCCAACTCCAAATCCAAAATCTATTACCAGAGGATTGGATACACGCAGTTGGTTCAGTTGGGAGGGAGGGGTGCATTGTGGGAGGGCTAGTGGTGGTCCTGGATGAGGGACTTTAAAGGAGACAGATGCCCATAGCAGGGTACCAAAGGGCGATTGTATTGTTCAAGGCAAACCTCCCCATTTCCACCATCATGTGTGGGGCAGGTGAGTGTCAAATGGGCCCCTGTTATACCGACCACCACAGGTGGGCCACAACCAATTCTTTTTGTCACAAGTCCCTAAAGTCACACAGGGGCATAGGGAGGATCAGGACTCTTCAATCAACAAAGTCATTTATTGGCTTTGGGAAGTACAGAAATGCTACTCAATTATAAGGAGTGACATTTTGAGAGCTATGAAGGTTGAGACTCCTGCTAGTCCCTACGATACTGTGAAAGTGGTCCTGAAGGATCAGGTCCTGGTTGACAGTCTTTTGTCCATGGATGCCAGCAGAATATGCAGTGCTGATACCCAAATCCAGATTAAATATATGGACAGCAATATATACCATGATCAGCTGCCCAGGGATTGTACTAGCATAGCAGGCTGGGTGACATTGATTGACTGAGCAAAACTGTTTCTGGGGAAGATTCAATAATTATGGGTCTTGGAGGTGTCATGGGTAAACCCTTGGAAAGAGCAATATTATTGAAGGCTGGAGATGGGTATAATGATTTGGGATTGAGTGTACTTAGCTCTGTCGTGGAAAGTGGGGGTGTCTCTCCTGTACCGTCCTCTGCTAGGTCAGACAGACCACATGTATTGAAGAGGGCAGTTATTCCTTTTATCCAGTCTGAATTTCCAGATTGTAACAAAGTCATTTAAAATCCTGTCCTGGAATGTGGAGTGGATAGGGCCCAAGCTGGGGGATGCAGATAGGGGGTAGTTCATTGATTAGTATATCTGCCTCTTACAGGAGACCAGGAGCACTTTCCTAGTTACTAGAAATTGTTGTACCTCTTTTTGCACTCATGCAACGCAGTCACATTGGGAGGTTTGTAATATGGGGTAGAACCGACCAGCAATGTATGATAAGAGTCTTAGCAGTTACCTCCTTGAACATATTGGCAGTCAGGATGGATTTCCATAGTGGAAATTCCCTGGTACTGTTTAATATGTATAATCGGGTAGGGGGTCGAAATGAGGAAACTTAGGTCATATGCATTATAGAGGACTTCCTCACGAATCATAGGGGGAAAGAGGAGGTTATAGTCGCTGGCGACTTGAACTCCCCTCTTGACCACTTGTCTCCTCTGATCTACTTCTTTTTGAGGATCTGGATGTGTCTTGGGGAATTCCTCCTTTAGATTTTTCCACAGTGAAATGGGAACCGAGGACAGCACAGCTGCTTGCATTAACTTTAAAATTTGATCTTCGAGTTGCAAATGGGAGAACCAGGTCAGATAGTGAAGGTAGACTCACATTTAATAGAACAGATTGTACTAGTCGAATCAATTATTTTCTAATTAGCACAAAGGGCTGGTCATTCATACAGGATAAGGTGGTCATCGGCAGGGTAGATAGCAACCATAATGCCCTTAGCTTGTCATTGTCGGGCACCCTAGCAAATGCCCCCAAAGCTTGGGTCATGCTTTCCAGTAATGGGAAAGCCATTAGGGGGGGCTGGGTGGAAAGGCATCCAAAGGTCCTGGGGTCAGTGGTCAATCAGGTCAAGGCTCAAATAGAGTTACCAGATAAACTGTCTCCGGGCAAGAGAGTCCTGACAATGGGGAAGACCCATGAAGAGCTCTTTAATAGTATAAGAGACCTGTTGTTGTAGGACAACAAGTGTGCCCACAAGAGGCAGAAGGAAACTCCCTGGTATACAGAGGCCTGCAGGGTGGCCAAAACGGGGCTTCTTCTGGAAGCCAAAGATAAAAACAGGCCTCAGCTTGTTTTGTGCAGGGCAAATTATAAAAGAGAGCTGGCAAATGCTAAGAGGGACTGGGAAAACGCTCTCTGGGATGAGCTGACCACAGCCTTGAGCTCTAAGGATAATACAAGGTTTTGGACTACTCTGGTAAGGAGGGAAAGTGTGGTAGGAAGGCGATAGAGTACTTTGTGCAACCCCGGGACTGGGTAGCCCATTATTCCAACTTCTACTCTTGTAGTGCAGGCACAGCAGGGGCAAGTATCGATCCTTTGTTGGTAGCAAAGCTAAAGACTCAAACTCCTCTGACACTTGAGTACAGGGTAATGGCAGAGGCAACTCAGTCTAGTTCCTCAGCAAAAGGACCAGGCCCCGACCGGATCCCAAATAAGCTTTTTAAATCATATTTGGAAGTTTGGGGCACCTACAGGAACCATCATTCAAATTCCATCTTAAAAGGAATGAAGATTCCCGCTACTTGGCTTTCTGCTGAGTTTATTCCAATTTATAAGAAGGGCTTGTACATTGATCCAAGTAACTATCAGCCATTTAACTTAATTGATGCTTCACCTAAGATCTTCTGTAAGTAAGTTCTGGTACACCTTCTGTACTGGACTGAGGCAGATAATGTAATTTCTGATTTCCAGGCGGGGTTCAGAAGTGGTACTAGTAGGGTCGAGCAACTATTCAGGTTCAACTGTATCTGCTGAAAGGCTGTAGCAGTCAAAAGGAGTTGACTTTTTGTAGCCTTTGTTGACTTGCATGCTGCCTTCGATCTAGTCCCTAGGGCAATGCTCTGGTCAACTTTAGACAAGATGGGCATTCTGCAAAATTTACTTTCAATTCTTCTTCGGCTACACGAGGCCAACTATGCTAGGGTCAGGTGGGGGAAACAGGGGCAACTCACCGATCCTATGAAAATTTTGAGTGGGGTCAGACTGGGATGTGTCTTGGGCCCCAAACTGCTTTCAATTTATATAAACGATGTAGTGGATTGGTTGGACCAAGACAGCTGTGACTTTCCTGAAGTGGCAGGCAGGAGAGTGCTTGCACTACTATTTGTGGATGACACTCACTCAAAGACCTTCAGCAGCTCCTGATTGATTTTAATGATTTTTGCAAAGAACTTGGGTTAGAGCTTAACAGCTCCAAAATGAAATTTATGATATTTAATGCTGTAAAAAGTAAAAATTATAAATGTAAGCTGTATTCCAATAATGACACCATAGAACAAGCTTTAAATTTTGATTACTTGGGGATAAGACTTACTCCAAACTTAGGGGGTCATTACGGTGACGGGCGGATTGCCACCGTCAGTATGGCGGTGGCGATCCGCCCGCCATTTCACACCGCCCGCATGCCATTTCCCCCCCACCATATTACGATGGCTGGGGGGTCCGCGGCGGACGGAAAGACCGTCCGCCGCTTTTCCGCCAGTCGACTCGTCGACCGGGCGGAAAACATACATCATATGGCGGCGGTGTCTGCAAGACACCGCCGTCCATATTATGATGATGGCGGAGAGCAGCCTTTCCATGGCGGCGTTGCCACCATGAAAAGGCATACGGTCTTCGCTGTTGGGGGCCCGTAGCGGGGTAGCATTGTTTACATTGCGGCGGGCGGTGCTGTCAGCAGCACCCGCCGCAATGTAAAAAATGCATGCAGTGCATTGGCATACACAACGTGACAGGCACGCGCGGTGCCTGCCACCTTGTGCATGCCAATGTAGGTGGGGTACCATAGGTACCCCCTAAGTGCAGCCACCCACCCCCCCCCCACCTCCCCAGGGGCCAGCAACGGGCCCGCAAAGCAATTCCCGCATGCCTTTCCATGGCGGCGATGCCGCTATGGAAAGGCCTACACCGCCAGGCATCCTAATATGGATGGCGGTGTCTTCCAGACACCACCACCATATTAGGCCCGAGTTCCGCCCGGCAGGCAATCCCCCCCCGCCATTGTAATATGGAGGGCGGGCGGGGAAAGATGTCGGGCGGATTGCCACCGCCGGTCGGGCGGTGGCGATCCGCCCGACATCATAATGACCCCCTAAGTTCTGTTGTATAATATGTGGCATGTATAGGACCAGTCTATCAGGTGAAGGAATGTCCCAGTGTTTAATACTAGTTGTCTTGTGGCACGGTGTAATTAGAGAATACCGCAAAAGAAGGATAAAGCTATCATGGTATTAGAGAGGAAAATAAAGGAACAATAAACCAAGTAACTATAACTGTGTTGTGTGGAGAGTCTGTGGAGAGTCAATGCGGGCCATTCACAGTGACAGTTCAGGAGAGAGGGGAGTCCCAGCTCAGCGACAAGTCAGCTGTCTCGGACCTATACGTCTGTCTTGTCGCGTAAAGGCGTGCTGGGTGGGAAAGAGGGGCCCTTCAACTCAAGGAGCCAGTGTCCGTATTACTCCTATTCTCAACCTAAGGGGGGTGCGCAACTTGTGTTATTTGAGTGTGGGCTAGTGTCGCCATCTGACTCCGTATGGCGGTATCCATCAGGGTGTTCCCAATTTGCTAGGACCTCTCTCCAGGGGCTCGCCATGGGATGTCCCCGAGCATCCTCCCTGGCCAAGGCCTATTCCTCCGCTCCAGCCAAATGTGTCACATCTCTTTTCCAGTCTGGTATAGCTGGCCCTATTGTTGATTTCCATGCCAATGCTATTCTCCTTTTAGATAAAGTTAAAGCCAAACCTATAAATCGGGAGCCAACCTTCCATTTGGGTGGTCTAGGGAATAATCCCAATGTGCAGGTCTCCATTGTGAGTTCGAGCGTACGCCCCACTGTTGCCCCAGTTCGTTCCAATACTTCACTCCAGAATCTATTTACTATCATACAGCTCCATACCATGTGAGTGAAATCAGCATCATTGTAGTTGCATATGTGACAGTTATGTATTTCTCCCCCAAACGTAACCCAGATCCTATGTGGCATCATGTACGTCCTGTATGTGTAATTAAACTGTATGTATTTGAATCTGGTTTTTCGGGAGACCATTTTATGATACGCCAGTACCTTTTTCCATTCCCCGTCTGTCAATTCCCTGTTCAGGGCATCCACCCATTTGTCTCGTAGCTTTTGAAGTAGGGGGTGTGACAGCTGTTGCAATGTAATATAGAACCAATTCACTTGGTGACGTGCCCCGCCCTCCGTAAGTATGGATTGTAACAATCCATGTGTCTCGGGGTCCTCCCTACCACAGTTCCACAGTTTACGGAATGTGCGTATCAGGGCTTCATATAAAAGGATTTGGCCTGGTTGTAGTCCAGTGCTGTCCACCAAGTCCCCCAGTGGGATCAGCATTGATTGGTGGTAGCAGTCCCCTACAGTCTCCAACCCCACCGCAGTCCAGTGGTACAGTTGTTCAGGGGTAAATATCCTCCTAGGGACGCCGTGTGGTAGGCCTATCAGGGGCAGGGCAAGTGCATATAGGGGGGTCTTCTTCCCTGTAGCCACACTGTGTTTCCAGCATTGTAAAGCTGTGGTTTGCAAGAGGGACTGGTGTGGGATTGTCACAGCTGGGTCTAACATTTTAGCTAATAGCAAGGGCGTATGGCCCCCTTTATCAGTCAAATCAGTACCCTTGGGGCCCACACCCTCTATCCATTGTGCTAACCACTGTAGTTGAGAGGCCAGATAGCAGTGATCGAAATTCGGCGCTCCTAGTCTTCCTTCCTCAACTTGGCGCTGTAGTGTTAGCAAGGACACTCTCTGGCGGCTCCTGTCCCAAATTAGATCTCTAAGTAGGGAATCTAGTTGTCTGAACCAGCCCGGGGGTACTACTAATGGTAGGTTAGCGAAGACGTACAGTAAGCACGGTAACATGACCATTTTTGATGGAGAGATTCTCGCCATGATCGGGAGCTCCAAGGAGCACCAAAAATGCACACAAGTTTTAAGTGATCACAGTGTGCGACCGAGGTTTCCTTCCCTCATATCCTCCAGGGAGTGAAATATCTGGATCCCCAGATATTTAAAGGTGCAGGCGCCCAGTTAAGATCTATAGGCAGGTCGACTGGGCGGGGAGCATCCGGCAACAGCGGAAACAGGGAAGTCTTACTTTTGTTGACCTGTAGTCCGGAAACCCGCTCATACATATCCAAAATATTGAGTGCCAACGTGGCACTGCTTCCAGCATCATCCAAATATATCAGGAGATCATCCGCATATAGCGAGATAGTAAGCGTGTGTCCGTTAACTGTTATCCCCAACCCAGCACCTCCCTGGCGAAACAATGCCGCTAGTGGTTCTATCTCTAAAGTGAACAGGAGTGGCAACAGGGGGCATCCCTGTCGGGTACCTTGGAAAATATGGTATTGCGGGGAGACTACTCTTCCCGTCCTAACCCTGGCGGTAGGTCGCTCATAGACCAACTGGACCCATTTTACCCACTCCTCCCCGAGACCTATGTGTCTCACAGTATCAAATAAAAAGTCCCATCTAATTGTATCGAAGGCTTTGTCTAGGTCTATTGCCAGGAGTGCGGCGTTGGAGAGTATCCGCATGGTAGGGTGGTATTGTATATGATATAGACGACGTAAATTTTAAGAGGTGTTTCTTGTCGGAGTAAAGCCGTTCTGGTCTGAGTGGACCAGTGAAGACATGTGTGGGAGCAGTCATTGGGCCAGCAGCTTACTGAGGATTTTAAAATCCATATTGAGCATGGAGAGAGGGCGATAGTCCCGGACCTGTGGGCCTTCTAATTGGGTTTTAGGAGGGGGAATCACCAATGCGTCCCTGACAGAGTCGGGAGACACCCCAATCGCAGTGATTCTGCATAAACCGATGCCAGGTGTGGGACCAATTTAAGGGCATACGTGGAATAAAATTCTGCTGGTAGCCCATCTGGGCCCAGAGTCTTCCCCATGGCCATGCTTTTAATAGCCACTCATATTCTGTGTGGGTCAATGGGACCCCCAGGCCTGCCATGTCCTGGTGATCCAGTCGCTTAAGCGGGCCAGAGATAGAAATCCTTCCCGTTCATCGTGCGACACATAGGGGGGTACGTTGTATAGAGTCGCATAGTACTCACGGAAGAGGGCATTTGATGGCCTCCAGATCATAGACAGAGTGACCCGTTTCAGTTTGAATGTGAGTGATCAGGGAGCCTCTGATTTCTGGTTTGATCAGCCAAGCTAAGACCCGCCCCGGTTTACCTTCCTTATAATCATAGCATCTTAATTTCTCGAGAGCTAATTGGTACAGCTTTTGTGTATCTTTCAAACGTTTTCGTTGCGTCTCATCCTGCCCTTGTGTGTTATCCAAGCCGTGTAGTTGATCCTCTAACTGTCTGACTTCTAGGTGTAGCTCGCGCTGTGCTCCCACGGATTGTCCCAGAGAGAACCCTCTTGTCACCACTTTAAAAGCTTCCCATTCCTTCACCGCTGTAGACGCTGTATGTGCATTAATGTCAAAATATGTATCTATAGATGACCCCAGTGATTCCCTAAAGTAGGTATCTTCTAGCATATTCGTATAAAGGCGCCACAATGGGACCTGGGGCGTCTTCCCTCTGGTTGCATAGACAGTAATAGGGGGCTATGGTCTGACAAAGTGCGTCCAAGGTATTCTGCGTGTGTAATCATTTGCCCAAGCTCAGGCGTACAGAGGAACCTGTCTATTTGTGTATGTAACTGGTGCAGAGTGGAGAAATAAGAATAGTCTTTACTGTCCAAATGTTGTGTCCTCCATATGTCCATCAGACCCCAATGAGCGATCCAGTCCCAAAACCCCTCCACTGTGCGGTGCGCCTGAGCTCCCGGCAAAGGAGGGTGCGGGCGATCCTCGTTAACATCCGTTGCGCAGTTATAATCCCCACCTATAAGCATGTTATCAGCTGCCATCGCAGCCATGTGTGGGGAGAGGCTATTTAAATAGGTCAGCTGATCCTGATTGGGGGCGTATATACTACCCAGCAGGGTTTCCCGTCCAAGAAATCTCCCTTTCAGGAGCACATATCTACCCTCCTTATCCATCAGTGTGTGCAGAGCCTCAAAAGGTGCACCTGCCCGAACCCAAATAAGTGCGCCCCTGGCATAAGCAGAAAAGGATGTCGTATATATTTGCCCTCTCCAGCGCCTGCGTAATTACCATCACCAATGAGGTGTGTCTTTTGTAGGAGAGCAATCTGCACCCCCTTCTTCTTAAATATCGGTGTATGCCGCTTGATCGCAGTGCCCATCCCTCTAATGTTCCAGGATATATGTGCCATTGGTAAGCACGCCAGCTCTGGGCCCTCGTCTCAACCCTCTCCTGGCCCCCACCAAATCTATAAAACCTTGTCCCCCCGCACCAGAAAAAAAAAAACAAGGGGGTAAACCCCAACAACAAACATAAACAAAGCCCCAACAGCACTGAACTCCCTCTCCCCAGAGCAGCTCGGCAACGGCCGCCCGCCCAAACTGTGTATAATATATCATGTTCCACAGAAGGACACAACCCATCGTCGGTGTGAGCCTCTGCGAGGGGGTGGCTGCTCACCGGCTCATCTTGGCCACTGCGGCCGTCCACACCGACCCAAGGGGAAAAAATGCTCAGCTTATACTGATCCCTGTAACTGCACAGCATTCAAATATTCAGACAAGAGTGCCTTATTCATCATGGTCACAGAGTCAAAGATCATCTGCCGTCCTGGGGGCTATGACCGGCATTCAGACACTATCTGCATGGGAAGAGTTTGAATCTGATTCTTCAGTTGCTCTCCCAGAGGGTGGGGCATCCCCAGGCAGAGACCCTTCTAGGGTGCATGATATCCGCCACCGCCCGTAGGGCCGCTTCTCTTTCTTTGTCTGTTTGCGATGGGTTCCGGCGGGTGATCGTTTTTCTTTTGAGTCTCTTACGAGTCTTCCTTTTGGGGAGGGGGTTTTGGCTCCCATTGGGGTGGTTCAAGCTTGTGATGGGCCTTCCTGACTTATCGGCTTCATTCCATTCCCATGCTCTCTCGGGGTCTTCGCAAAAATGGGACTTGCCGTCTAATATCACGCGAAGCTTGGCCGGGAACATAAGGGAATATTGCAAGCCCTCTTTGCGTAGGTCCTTCTTCACCTACAAAAAGGAGGCCCTTCTTCGCTGCACCTCCGGTGTGTAATATGGGAAGATAAACACCCTACTGTTATCAATCATAAAGGGGCCTCCTGAGCGTGCCTTTTGTATCAGGGTATCCCTATCATGGAAGTGCAGGAGCAGCGACACTACGGGCCGTGGTGGTCGGCCAGGCACAGGCGGTCAGGCAGAGACCCTGTGGGCCCGCTCCAGGGTGTAGGAGGTAGAAATGCCCTCAGGCGCCACTTCCTTGCAAAGCCATGACTCCAGGAATGCCAGCATGTCGGTGCCCTCTATTACCTCCGGTAGCCCAACCACTTGTATGTTATTCCGGCGGCCCCTCTGCGTCCTCTGCCCTGCATTCCAATTCCTGTACTCGGTCTGAAAGCTCTTCCACCGTTTTGCTCAGTGTGTGTTGCGCTGGTTGCAGCTCTGCAATAGAGGACTCCGTGGCTCCCACCCGTTCCACTAGTTTCTGGTGCTCTGCCCGCAGCAGTCCCAGGCCGACAGAGACTATGCTTATGTCTTGATGGAGGGTGGACTTTGTGTACGCTATTGCCTCCAGGATTTTGTCCAGCTGCTGCTGGATCGGGTCTAATTCAGACTGTGGCCCAGATTGCTGAGTATTCGTCTCCCCATCATGGTCCGCCACTAGGCTGGGCCTTCTTGCTCTGGGTTTACCCATCAGTGCTCCCACCAGCTCCCCAGGTGGCTTGGATCTTGCAGCAGCTATGTTATTCACTAGAGGCCCCCTAGGCTTCCAAATCTGAACTGGGAATTTCCCAAAGCCAGTGTTCTAAATTCCAGCAGTCAGGGAGTATTCCACTCCAAGGGGTGGGAGATCACCTCTGTCCTGGCCCCCCACAGAAGGGGACATGTTTTAATGCTGCCCCCAGCACTGCTTCACAATAGTATCTCCAAGGCAGGGTCATCCGGAGTGTAACAGGAGTGGCAGGCAAGCTCATTCCAGATCGTGGACAATTCTCCTGCTCTCCACTATCCCCAGTTCATCAGCTCACATCCCGCCCCAAATTGAGAGGTGATCTGGGGGCTCATCCAGACTGTGGGGGGAACGCCCAATGTTGACAATAGGAAGTGATAAAGGCAACAAGTGAAAGAGGCCCTCACAGTCTCACCCCAATGGCCTCACCCCGGGCCTCAGAGTCAATGGGTGCCCCCGTTCCCAGCACGGCTCTCACCTTACGGGCCCGGGGCCCGCCGTGTTTCTGTGGAACTGCTGCATGTGCAATATGGGCCTACCAGCCTCTGACGTCCAAGGCCCAGGTAGAGATCTGGGCCGCCGCCGCACAGTGAGGAAGGCTCCTTTTTCCCAGGAGAGCTCTAGGCACACCCGTTGCCGCGCACCATACCTCCAGGCCGCACAACACAGGCCCAGTTTCACATGCTAACACGCGGTGGCTAGCACTGTAGATCGCAACCCTCCACTCAGTCCAACAAATGGGTCTCAATGGGAGGTCTCAGTCCCTGCCTCCGCCACTCCGAGCTGTTATCCTTTGGGTCTAGGATCCGCCACACTGCAGAGGGAGAGGTGTGGCGCAGCGGCCAGGGCAGCTGACTCTGGAGCACGGGGCTCACGGTTCGATCCCCGGCGGCAGCTCAGCCCAGCACCATGTGACTCTGGGTAATAACTCGCTTAATCTTCCCGACGGCCCCCAGCTCCTTGAGACCCTTAGGGGTGATTTGTTCGCGCTTTACAAATATCGGGTTATTATCCGCCACACTGCAGCATAGGCGCTACGAAGACAGCCCAGGCCTTTTAATCATCACCGCTCCAGGCCCCGCCTGAGGCCCAAGTCACTGCCACACAGCCGAAGGCGCCCCTCCTCCCGGAGAGCTTCGAGCACCACAGTGGTTCAGCGCCGCTCTCCCCAGGTCAGCCGCCACAAAACTCGATCCCTCAGGTCAGCAGGTAGTAGTTGTGGGAAACAGTGTTTGGTTACCTGCTAGCGCCAGCGGTGGGGCCTTAGTGCAGATTCCAAGTTCCGACCATCGTACATCGGAGCCGCCATCTTGGCTCCGAGCCTGCCGCTCAGCCGGCTCCCTTTCTCTCCATATATCGAGCGTCCCGGGGATCACAGGTCCGCTCGGTGCACACACCCGGTTTCCTCACTATTCAGGGCCGGCTACCCCTGGTCCATCCACACGGATTAGGTTGCACTGCATCAGGATGAACTCGGGTCGGCTCGGAGTATCGGCTTCATGCGTCCGCCATTGCCGGCTCGCAAGCCACACCCCAATCTTATTTTTAACCTTTATGGTTTATTGCTGTTTTGTACTAGAAGATTTAGAAGACCTTGGGCCAGATGTACGTAGGTAAGTGTTTGCAATTACCAAATAGTGGACTTTTGCAATTTGCTATTTGGTAATCGCAAACAGCAATGTACAAATGTGTGTTTAACATATTTTGCAATTCCCAGTGGGTCACAAATAGACCTACCTCATTAATATTCATGAGCTAGGTCTCGGTTTGTGACCATTGGGAATCACAAAAATCACAGGGACGTGGCCTGCTGGGGTCAGCAGACCACCATGTCTGTGATTGCTTTTCAATAAAGCAATCTTTTTTTTTAAATGCAGCTCGCTTTACTGAAAAGAAAATGTCATGCTTTCAAAAAGAAAAATTTAAAGTTTTCTTTTCATTTATTAAGGGTAGGAAGTCGTCCGTGGGACCACTGCCTACTCTAAAAAAAAGTTTTTTACAAACATTCACAAATGTGAATGGGTTACTACCAACTTGAGGTTGGTGGTAAAATGAGAATGTTTTGCAACACATTTCGGTCACAAAACATTCATACATATCCTTGCGATTCGGCATTAGGGAGAGACGCCTTAAACATGCCTCTTCCTAATACCGAATCGCAAATACAATTTGCGATTCGGTAATAGGGTACCAAATCGCAAACAGGGCTTTGTACATTAAAAAATGTTTTATCTGAGAATCGGGCCGTTTGCTTTGTACATCTGGCCCATAGTATTTTAGTACAACATTTGCACTGGTTAAATGGAAAATTGCACTTTTACCCCAATGGCTTATTGCTGCTTTGCACACTTTATTGGGTATGTAAGTCCCAAAATATTGAGTTCTTTTTACGGGTATTAGATGATTTTGTATTGTAATTGTGGAATTTGTTTGATGGTTTGCACTGTAAAATTGGGACCCCAATGTACAATGTTTTGTACTTTGAAGAGTTACGTGGCATATGGATATTGTTTAATTTAATTTATTGTGTTTTTTTGTATCTGTGCTTTTATGATTTTAACTGATTGAAATAAAGTTTTGATGATGACATCCCACTAGCAGGACATCTGGGACAAACCAAAACCTGTGACAGGTTGGTTGCCCATTTTTATTGGCCCCAGATGCCTGAAAAAGTGAAGGAGCTTTGTTGCTCCGCTGCCACCTGTCAAGCAAGTGGCAAGACAGGGGCACAACTAAAGGCTCCCAATGCCACTTCCAGTGGTTAGGACTCCCTTTGAGAGAATAGGGATTGACATTGTCCCCGTGACCCTCAAACTGCATTTGGAGCAGATTAATTCTAGTAGTAGTGGACCATGCCACTAGGTATCCAGAGGTAATTCACCTCAGGACTGCCATTGCCCCTGTAGTGGCAAAGGCCCTCCTTGGTATCTTCACCAGGATAGGGTTTCCTAAAGAGGTGGTCTCTGATAGAGAAACAAACTTTATGTCTGCATACCTAAAAGCTATGTGGGATGAATGTGGAGTGAGCTACAAGTCCACCAACTCCTATCACACTCAGACAAATGGTTTAATTGAAAAGTTTAGCAAAACCATGAAAAGTATGATAATTGGCCTCCCTGAAAAACTCAGAAAGAGATTGGGTGTCCTGTTATATTGCTTCTTGTTTGCCTACAGAGGGGTGCCACAAAAAGGGTTTAGATTCAGCCCTTTTGAACCTTTGTTTGGCCATCCTGTAAGGGGTCTAATTTTGGTTAGAGAAAAATGGGAAAAACCTCTCAAAGAGCCCAAACGGGACATAGTGGACCATGTACTGGGACTGCGTTCACGCATGGCTGAGTAGATGAAGAGAGCAAACAAACATTTGGAGGCCAGCCATGAGCTTATCAAGCACTGGCATGAACAGACGTCAGCAATGATTGAGTACCAATCAGGTCAATTGGTGTGGGTGTTGGAGCCTGTGACTCCAAGGACCCTCAAGGACAAGTGGACTGGGCCCTATTCCATTTTGGAAAATAAAGAGGAAGTCACCTACCTGGTTTACTTAGGCACCCCTAGGAGTCCTCATAGAGTTCTCCATGTAAATCACCTAAATCCACAAAAGGGGATAGCTGACATGACCATACTCACGGTCACTGATGGAGACCAGGAGGAGGAAAGTCATTGCCCTACTCTTAAATAACCCACAAGATGGTTCAGTAGAGAGTGTTGTTTTATCAGACTCTCTGACTGAGCAACAGCAAGCTGACTGCAAGCAAGTCCTAGGCCAGTTTGCTGAGCTCTTTTCTTTGACCCCTGGTCAGACAACATGGTGTTCCCATGATGTGAACACTGGTGACAGCATCTCTGTCAAAAACAAAATATACAGGGTGTCTGACCATGTCAAAGTATGTATCAAAGCTGAGGTAAGCAAGATACTAGAGCTAGAGGTGCTTGAACCCTCTGACAGTCCCTGGACTAGCATAGTGGTACTGCTCCCCAAACCTTACTCGAAAGGTGGAAAACCAAAGATGAGGTTCTGTGTGGATTAAAGGGGTTTAAATACAGTCACTAAAATGGATGCACACCCCATCCCAAGACCAGATGAGCTTATTGACAAGTTGGGTGCAGCAAAATTCTTGAGTACTTTGATTTAACATCAGGGGACAGGCAGCCAGGGAGCAAAGGTGAGATCCCCCTTTGCGACCCATAAAGGCCACTTTCAATTTAAAGTGATGCCTTTTGGTCTAAAAAATGCACCTGCCAATTTCCAAAGGATGGTCAATCAAGTTCTTTCAGGCCTGGACAACTTTAGTGTAATACATCTAGATGATATAGCTGTCTTTAATTCCACCTGGGAGGACCACCTGGTCCACCTAAGGGAAGTTTTACAGGCCCCGCATCAGGCAGGCCTAACTATCAAAGCCAGCATGTGCCAGATAGGGCAGAGTTCTGTTGTGTACTTGGGCCACCTTGTAGGTGGAGGTCAAGTTCAACCTTTACAACCCAAAATCCAGACCATTCTGGAGTGTGAGGCTCCCAAAACACAGACCCAAGTCAAGGCATTCCTTGGTTTGACTGGGTACTACAGGAGGTTTGTGAAGGGGTATGGGGCCACTGTGGCCCCACTCAATTAATTTACCTCCAAAAAGCTGTTGACTTGCATTAAGGCACTCGTCTTTCTGTCTGTGCATTGAAAAGCCTTGGAATGTGTCCATAAATGTTTCTTGAGGCAAGCATGTATTCCTGAATCACACGGTATGACCCAGTGTGTAGGAACTGTATATCTCTTCAATCCCTCACAGCACAGTACCCAGGATAATGTGCTTCATGGCTAAACACTTATAAGGTCCCAAAGGCAAGACCTATTGGCTATACCAATGCCTGTCAACTTTTGTTTCCAAGTTGCTTATTCATTTTGGTGTATACGTTTTCAGGTTTGGTTTCTCTTTATTTTCTCATTTGGTTTGGTAGTAAATATCTTTGTGCAGTTTCTGCATGAGGAAATGTGAAACAGAAGAGAGAACATATCTTCAGCTTATTTTTTATGTGGATGTAAAAGATAGTTAAGTTATTAAAGTATTCCTAGCTGCATCTCAACAGTTTCATTTGCTTTGTTGATTCATGTGTGCTATCTTGTCTGAAAGCGGGACAGGCTTCAGTCTTCAGTTTTCTTTGGACAGGGTGCAGGCACACTATTAGCTTGGCTTTTATTGAATTTATAGTAATTTAGTAATAGATAGTTTGTTCTGATGTGTATGTGTGATATACACTGGTAGTGGTGCACTGTTGAGAGATGGTGCTGATCTGGTACCTATGGTGGATCTTAAGCGCTGTGGTACCCTGCTGTAAGTGCGCTGTTGAGTAGTGATGTTGGTCCAGTACTCAAGTCTGATCCCGAAGGCTGAGGTAACCTGCTGTCGGGCATTGTTGAGTGGTGGGGTTGAACTGGTACTTTTGGCTGATGCTGAGGGCTTCGGTACCCTGAACTAGGTGTGCTGACGGGTAATGGTTATGTTTTTGCAGAGTAACGTGCCTACTACATTTGACATTGTTGCATTAACATGTGATGTTTCATCAGGTGGATTTGGTAGGCACATTTGTCACTATTCCTATGGGGTGTCTGAGTTGGACAGGTTGTTTTGAGGGAAATGCATTGAAGGAAATTTAACTTTGAGTATATGTTTGCGGTAGCTAAAAATCAACCATCAAGAAGGCTATTATCAAGGGCGGTTTGTAATCCTTTTCATGAAGGGAAAGATATATATGGTTAGAAACTAATTAATCAAGAGGGTATGTGTGTTGGCATCAACTTCAACCATTAAAGGGGAATATCGTAGATGTACACAATGGTTATTTATTCTTAACATTCAAAATGAAATATAAAAATGAAAACATATCGAAATCTAATAACAATTCCTTAAAACATCCTTCAAATGCCTCTACTAACACATCAACAAAGCCCTAAGCATTGTGTAGGGGGAGGGTGATGAAAGTTGATATGATCTCTTTCAGGTCATTGCTGCTCTAGCTCACCAGCCTGACCCAGCCCTACAGGCCTTTTGGATCGACAGGCGTACTGAGATGTCTCTTCATTTTCTTTTGGGCAGCAAAGTCTCTGACGCTGCCATTTTAAGAGCAAAGAGATAAATGAAAACACAGGTTTGGCTAGGGGGTTCTTCTCTACCATGACATCACTATAGCTGTTTATAGAACTGATTAAAATAGAACATGTGCCTTGACTGACTGAGCTTTCACCAGTGTAGCAGAAGTAAAGTAGAGGAAGTGAGGCATGTGAATGTTAAAAGGCTCTTACCTAAGCACAAGCCACAGTTTGTATCTTTGGTGCTCACAATCGGCAATGGCATTAAGGGTGAGAAGGAGGCGGGGTGTTACTGCTTTTAGAAACATATGCTTTTTAAGGGAAGAGGTTGCAACCCTGTAATTTTGGCAGACAATTTTAAAACAAGGAAAACTCACTGGGCATGGTATTTGCCATCTTCTTGGAAAGCTCCCTGTAGAAACTTGGCAATTGTACACTATATTCTGTCTGAAGGGCAGATTGCAACAGCGACAGGTAATGTAAACTTACCTGATTATAGGGGGTGGTGCATGTGCAGTGACTGCAGGATGAGGGTTCTGACCAGATGTTGAGTTGGAGGCCATAATAGAATGTTGGAGCTTAATGCCTAAAGCATCAGTGACCTCTCTAAAAAGCAAGGCTCTCAACACCCGTGGACCTCAAGGAGGTATAGCGCTAAGCTCTACTGGCGAGAAAGATACCCATGTGACTGAGCTCATTTTATGTACTGCTGACCTGGGATCCATTTCTCTCTGCTCAGGGAGAAGACCCACAGAGGCTGTTCCCAAAACAAAGGTTTTTAGTTTGCCATTTTAAACTATTTTTACATATGTTAAAAATAAAACACAACACATCATGAAGCATAAAGTCCAACTAGTATTAATGCAAAATAGCAGGCACCAAAACAAAAGATTAAAGACAACTGTTTTGGCTGTACAAGGCTCTTTCTAGAAAACTATCAATTGGATCTAGGAGCTAAAATCAACCTAGCACATTTTCTCTCAATACAAGTCAATGAAGCATCATCCTGTGACAAAACATGTTACTCTCAGCGAAAACCTATCAAATGTGCAGGTGTCAGGATATTCCCACTCAAAAAATGCCAAATGACCTTGAGGAGTAGATATCATTCATGTACACACCAGTGGCTATATTGTTCTCACACAATCTTGCTTTCCTTGTCAGGTTTGCAAGGTTAAATGGTAGGAAAATGTGCAGGATACAACAGTCAGCTCTAAGATTATACAGTGTCAAAGGAAGCTTCAAGCCAATGTAAAATTACATACATATTTGATTACATGATTAGTACATTCAGAACTTCTTATGCAGTTCCTAACATTTCACTTCTTAGGAGTATATGATCGTGCCACAGACAGATTGTGAGGTGTTTTTTTCATATCAACTCATTTTTTACAATAAGAAAAAGTTTGTTTTACAACAGTGCAACAGAAATTAGCCTTACCATTTCTTTATTAATCTCATTGTGATCACTTCCTTCAAAATCCAGACAAGTAGCAAGCATAAGAGTATTGGCAGTGCCTTTATTTTTGTAAAAACATTGGCTGGTGCACAAGATCAATCGAATAGTAATACAAATAACACCCACGATCAGGATAATACCAACAATTAATTCAAATATCTTCATACACCAAAGACTGAAACCCTCCCCCAACCATTCAACCATGCCCAGATGCCACCAAGACTCAGGTCAGGGCCACTTTGTATCATGTGTGATTTCTTTATAATTTCGTTAATGCTATCTATCTGCTTGAGTATGCCAAGGGAAGTGTTGAAAAGGAGAGTGCAACATTCAGTTCCTACAATGGCACAGACCATCCCGGCTTTGGTCAGCTAAAAGGTAGTCTAAAGCTAGTCTATTTTGACCCATCACCTTGGTGGGGATACCTGGCTGTTCTGTTACTAGTCCCAAAGCTATTGCTGTGGAATTTGCAATTTGTTCAAAATCTCCCCATTCCATCTTATTTCATCTAAAGCAACAGTCATTCTGTATATTGGAATAAGAGCAGTGAAAAATCCGGAGGTAGTGACACCGCCCACCTACCCCTCTTTCATTCTAAGGGATGATCATCAAATTGTTTTATGACTGGAACAAGATACCCTGGACAGCAAGTCCCACTTCAGTTTAGGGGCAGCCAGAGGTGGGCTTGTGATTCGAAAATTAAATATGCATGATGTCCCTGGAGGTGACGTGTGAGAAACAATAGTCCATGTGGAAGGCAGTATTTAAGAAACAGCTCAAAACTTTTCTGTTTTAATCTCTTCTTAACTAGCACCCCATAGGCTCGCGCCGGGACACTCCCAAGAGTAGCTGCGTGCGTTATAAAAACCCAATAACATAACATAACATATTCAAAGGGGTATAACTCAAAAGGAGTGTTTTCTACTCTTGAATCACTATTACCATGTCACTCGAAGATACTGGAGACATTATCTCCGATGCTTACAAATAAATCCTTGCAAAGTCATTGTAAAATGAGTCATGTCTGGAATGTTGCAATTAAAGGGATTAGTGAGCTTTTCAAGACCTGGAAAAGAAGAGGGGGGGATGCTGGCAGACTGTGGCAGTCAATGTCCGAGAAGGAAAAGCTGAAGGCAAGTGTCATTAACACGGATGGGCACTCCAATCAAAGACAGCTTCTACTTCAACAGGCATGTACATAAAATCCAGCAGGAGTTAATGATCTCTTTATACTTTCCAAGTAACAACATGTAAGAGTGACCCTTGTAGGCCCAGCGGTGACTGCATACAAGGGAGTTTCTTTCAGCATAGTTTGGTCTTTGAATAATTCTCCATTTTGCAGTGAGGATGTATCCAATTACAAGCCAGATGCTCAAAGCAGCAAAGAAGATATCCGACCAGATCCACAGAGGGATCCAATATCTAGACGAGGAAGTTGCTAACCGCAAACGTTTTGTGGTTACATCTCACATTCACATTTTCTTGTGACTAATATTAAATACTTTCTGTTTATAAGACCATATTGTGGTGCCTAGGTAGGTCTCTAGACAATGAAGTAGACACAAACAATTGTAGTAACTATGTTAGCACCATAATATGGTCTTATAGACAGAACGTCATTATTATTAGGCACAAGAAAAAGTGAATTGGAGGTGTAATCACAAAACTATGTTGATTGAATGATAGTACT
This sequence comes from Calotriton arnoldi, assembly GCA_963921515.1. Lineage (NCBI taxonomy): Eukaryota > Metazoa > Chordata > Amphibia > Caudata > Salamandridae > Calotriton > Calotriton arnoldi. The sequence continues at coordinate 1,045,784 of CAWUFW010000161.1, forward strand.
TACTGCAAAGTTGTAAAATCATGCATTATAGAAATTGAAGACAGAAAGAGGGGTGATGAAAACTATTGTTCGTGTCTACTTCAATGTCTAGACCTTAAATATGTTGAGTGAATTTGGGTGAATTTGTGTGTTTCTGTAGGAACATGGCTGAATGATTAGGGTTTTAGGTTCGAATTTGAAGTGGGGTTTAGGGTGGCATGTGATCATGGGAAAAGGATATGGATTTATGAAGTACTTGCATCAACATACATTGATGTAACATTTCAATTTATAGATAAGGAGCATTTAATCATACATGTATAAAATCTGGTAAAGCAATGTCTTATTGAAAAAAATGGAAATATTTTTGTGATGAAATAAAAATGCATTTATGAGATTATTTCTATGGCTTGGCTCTGTATTGGCTACATATATGGATTACTAGGTGAGGTCTACCAACATTTGAAATAAATATGTGGATGTCGGGTTTGTTTTGCAATATGTGTTTTGTTCGCCTGTTCTGCTCCCCACATTAGTGAATCCAGGGGCCTTTTGTTGCTTTTGTTCGTGTTTACAGACAAGCTCGTGAGAGATAAAGAGTATCACTAAGGCAAGTGCTGTGTTTACCATTGGTGACGCAGTTTACAGTAGGGCCCTTTTGATCTATAAGTGTTAAGGTATTCCTAACACAGTTGGAACCTCTCGGGGTGCCCCAAAATCACAGGAATAGTGACATCTGGACTGAGGTGCAAGCAGTGGATTAGTCAAGAGAGCTACTTTAGCATGGAGAGTAAGCTAAGATGTCTTCCTTACTAAGCATATGTTGTTATGCTTATTGAAGAAGATAACTTAGCTTATGCTCCATGCTACCTTGACTAGTCCACTGCTTGCACCGACTGTACTAACAACTCTTTTCACCACTACATTCAGCATATTCACTCACCTTCCATGAGGCTGAACTATCAAGGATCATTGCCATCTCTGATGCCTACAGCCCCACCCACAGAAAGCTGCAAAGCTTTCAAACCTAGTCATCAGGTTCCTTCACTTATGGTCATAAAATTAGCCAATACCTACCTTCAGCTTGGAAAAACCAAACAAGTCCCAGAGCATACATTAATTGCACCACTTTTGAAGCACCCCATTCCAGATTTCAGATTCTCTTATTAATTCCCAACCAGTATATGGCCCACCATGTTTAGCCAAATTCTTGTAGCTCATCTGGAACAGGCCAATGATCTGAATGACATCCAGTCTGGATTTACATCCTAAGAAGGAACTGAGACTTCCTTCATGAACGCCTGGGAAAATTGTTTCACCGCTTCCCCCAAAGTATCAGACTTGGGGCCTGATTATGATTTCCATGGTCAGACTGCTGCTAGCCTGTTGGTGGCAGTCCGACTGCCGACAATCCATCGGTCGGACCGCCGTATCAGGAGTACGGCGGTCAGACTAACATCAGCCCGATGACACACCCAACCACCGCCAGGATCATGGATCCTGACGGTGCGGCGTTCGGGATGGTTGAGGTGAATGACGGCAGTGCTGAGGAAGGCAGATTACAATCTGCATTTCCAGCATCCTATATATCGCGATGACCCTGCCATGTACAGGATGTTGGAAACGTGAAGAGGGGGCCTGATACAGGCCCCCGGGTGATTTCGCCCAGGGTGGGAAGTGCACGGGGCACAGTTGTGCCCCTTCTGCATGCATTGTTGTGCATGAACTGAGTGCCATGCACGACATGTTGCATGGTAAGAGTGTGCGCACGACAGTGCAGGTGCTGCACTGCAGCTTCATCACCTTCAGGCTCACATAGTGAGCATGTGCATGCCGCTGCTCATAGACTGCCGCGGTCACAGCGGTCATGTCATAATACGGCAGTCAGGAAGCCATCGACTTGACGGTGGTCTTCCAACAGCCGACACTATGGCCTGGCGGTCTGACCGCCAGGTTCGTAATGAGGCCCTTAGTCCAACTTTGCCCAAAGTGTGAATATAGCATCCTCTAATCCCCATTCTCTCAATCTTGATGTTCTGTCCAAGATAGATGGGACAATAGACTGCTGGGAATTGATTCTGAGCGAGAGGACTTCTCGCTGCAGCCAGTCAAGGCTGTCTGTAGGGTTGAGTAATAGTGGGGAAACAACTACAATAGCTGCCACGTATATTTCATTGCAACCTCCTGCAAGTCTCATCCCTCAGACCCACCCAAAGTAGTCGACTTTAGGGAACAGTGAGTCCACCATAAGTAGCTCAGAGTTTCTTGCGGTAAAACGATAAGTGGGTGTTGAGTGGCAGTAGCACACTATCAGCCTGAGCTGCAGTGAAAGCAATTTCCCACTGTCTCACAGGACCCCTGTTAAACTCCTTTCATTTCAAACATTATTTGCTTTCCACTTCACCAAGTTGTTGAAATGTTTTACAACATTAGCTGTGAAGTTGCGCAGTGTTGGTCTTTGCAACTTTGCACACCTCCACCACATGTGCTCAGAGGTTTGCACACACACACACACACACACACACACACACACATAAGGACTGATTGAGAAGGCTACAGTCGTCAATCCTTTATTACTTTGGTGGATATGAGGATAGATCATGATAGCAGGCAGCACCATTGATCCATCTACACTTCATAGCTTAGATAATATTGTGCATTTTGCAAACTGTTTTAACATTATGTCCTCTTCTATCTTCTGTACTAGTTATTTGCATAGACTCTAAATGATCTGTGTTTTATTTTTTGATGTAAAACAGTCAATAAATATGGTACAGCCCTCTTCCCCAGATGTTACAATGTTCATAAATATTATTTGAATGCATAGTGTTATCCCAGTGTTGGCAGTACCGCGATGCACAAAGAAATGTGTTCACTACCAGGACAGAGTGGACTATACAAACAGCAGGAGAGGCAGCACTGGTAACCATATTATATGAACTTATTCCAGTCCTTTATATTTCAATATAGTCCATGTGCTCCAGACTATAGACTATCCTTGTTAGGGTTTGATAGTTAAACCACTAGGTACTGTTTACCAGTGTCATCTGTGTATTCAGTATGTACCATCTAATAGAAAAGCATCAGTAGGTAGTACTATAGTCAAGGTGCAGGTATATCTGTTTATTACTGGGACCCCGCCTCAATAGCAGGATGCAGAACAAAGGTGCTTAATCTAATGTAACATTTGCGGGTCACTAAGAGGAAAGCTATTAAATAGCGAAAATGTATGTATATATGTATATAGAAAGGGGGCGTGGCCCCGAAGACATCTCAACAGTTCAGCAGTGTGGGACTTACTCGAGGTAACAGGAGAGCTTGTTGGACCCCAAGGACCCTCTAGAGCCAAGGGGACTTCATTCCCCAACCAGTTGTGCGCCAGGAGGCGCGTTTGAAGAGTGTTGGTGAAAGGGGGCAGGTCCTCCGGTGAACTGCCGGTCTTTTTTTTCATTTATTTTTTTCAAATTTACTCCGGGAGGGGGGCTTCATGGCCCCCATTCCCTTGGCCAATTTTGGCCCCAGGGACCCTATTCCCTGGGGCCAAGCCTATTGGAAATGGGGGGAGGGGGGCCATTTGGCGCTCCTCCCTGGGCCGATTTCGGCTCCAGGGTCCCCATTCCCCAGGGCCTGGCCTTTTTAAAAAAAAATGTTATAAAGTAAAAGGGAGGGAGGGGCGTCTCCCGGGGCCCGGCTACTTTTCTTTACATTTAAAAAAAAATAATGGGAGAGGGGCCCCGCGGCACACCTCATGGGCCGAATTTGGCCCCGGGGACCCCATCCTCCGGGGCCCGGCCTCTAGTGTGAGTGCCCTGGTCCCACCCAGGGCACCCACGTATAATGTTGGGGACCACGGGGGAGCCTTCTCCTTGATTAAGGGCCTGCCCCGGGGAGGTGGTGATCCTTGGGGCTGAGACCAGCCCAGGAGGAGGGCCCCGCGGCACCTCTCCCATTTCTAAAACAAAAATGGAGTTTGGCCCTGGGGAGGTAGCGATCCCCGGGGCTGAGGGGGAAGCCATACAGGTTTCCCTCGCACTAATTTCAATAAATAGGCACAGGAATATGGTGGTCCTATAGGGCTGCGGGGGGGTGCCATGCGGGCCCCCCCACCAGTTTACTTATGTTTGCCCCAGGGAGGTGGCAGTTCACAGGGTACCACATGGTCACCCCCCGCATTATTATAAAACACTGCCCCTGGGAATTGGCCCACCCGGGGGCTTCATGAAAAAGACACGGGGAGTTCGCAAGTCTTTATATTTTTTAATTTTGCCACGGGTCCACCCTCAAATTTGCACCAAATTCAATTAAAAAATACTTTTGCCTACAAGCGAGGTCCCTGTTGGACCTCCCCCCCCCCCACCATATCTGGGGGGTCAGGGAATTTCTACCCTGCCCCCTTTTCTTTTTTTAAAATATTTTTTGTGGGAATCTGCTTCAAGCCAAGTCCCAAGATGGCTGCCAACACTTCCTGGTTCAACTGTTGGCAGCAAATCAAATTTCAGTAGATCCACTACAAGAACTTGCGTCCCCAGATAGCTATAGTTTTTAAACTACAGGGAAGAGGTGTGGTGCAGCGGCCAGGGCGCCTGACTCTGGAACACGGGGGCTCACGGTTCGATCCCCGGCACCAGCGGCAGGTTAGCCCAGCACTATGTGACTCTGGGCAATAGCTCGCTTAATCTTCCCGGCAGCCCCCAGCGCCTTGACACCCTCGGGTAATTGTTTGCGCTTTACAAATACTGGATTTCTTTTCATATCTAAAACTACTGAACGGATGTACATCAAATCACAAAAAGCACGCTTTCCGGACCAACATCTAGCTTTCTGCCAAATTTGGTGTAATTTCGTTCAGCGGTTCAGGCTGTAGTTGTGTTCAAAAAAGTGAAAAATCCCCATAGACATATCACCGGGAAAACGCGTTTTTGGAGCCCTCTATTTTCTTGGCCCCCGCTTGAAGGATCACCCCAAAATTTTCAACACAGCAGCTGAAACAAAAAGAGGACGTTTTTTAAAACTTTTGTGAAGATTTGTCAAGGCACGCTGCCCCCCTCCATGAGCTTTATTTGGCCCCGGGGACCCCATTCATGAGGGCCCAATTTAATTATTTAGGGGAGCAGGGTGCACGGCCCACCTCCTTGAGCCATATTTGGCCCAGAGGAACCCATCCCCCAGAGCCCAATGAATTTAGTAAGGGGAGGGTCCTGAGCTTTAAAAAAGCTCTGGGGACCCCGTCCCCCAGGGCCATCACTTTAGATAAAGGGGAGGGGGCTGCACGGCCCCCTTCTCTGAGCCTTTAATGGCCTCTAGGACCCCATCCCCCAGTGCCGGCTCACTTACTGTGTCCCGGGGAGCACATTCCTGGGACACAGTGGTTTCCCTGCTCGCCAGGTCAGGGAAACTTGTGTTTGCTTCCATCAGGCGGGAGCATTTCAAAACTCCTGTCAAACAGGAGCAAACACAAAGTCTGCTCCTAGTGGGCATGAACTTTAAAAAATCTCCCACCAACTGGGAGCAGGCTTGTGTTCTGTTTCCCTGCCTGCACTGATGCCCCCATGGATAGGCTTCTTGGGGCCTATATTAGCTCAGGCAGGAGGGGCGCATGCCACCCTCCCCTTAATAAGTAAATTGGGCCAGAGAGATGGGTTCCATGGGGCTGAAAACGGCTTGGGGGGGTGGCCACGCACCCACTCTTCCTATTAAATAGGTTGGGTCCAGAGGGATGGGGTTTAGGGCCGGAAATGGCTTGGGGAGGGGGGGCCGTGCACCCCTTCCCTTAAATATAATTGGCCCGGGGGATGGGGTCCCCAGGGCCTTAAATGGGCTGGGGAGGGCGGACCTACTGACGCCACTCCTACCCATATATATTTTATAAAATTGCAGCCATCATTTTTTGTTTTTAAAGCTACTGTTCCGGGGGTTGGGATCTCGGGGCCTATAAAGGCTCGAGGTGTGGGGCTGTGTGGCCCCCCCCCTTTTATTTACATTTCAGCCCCTGGGATGGGGTTCCTGGGGCCTAATTAAACTCAGGGAGGGACCTACTTGCCCCCTTCCTTCATTAATTTTTAAGTCCTGGGAAATGGAGTCTGCTGTGCCTAATAAGGCTTGGGCATGGAAGCTGCATGCCCCCTCCCCTTTTTTATTAAATTTGGCCCCTGGGGATGGGGTCCCCTGGGCCCAAGAAGTTTCGGGGAGGGAAGCTACACACCCCCTCCCCTTTTTAATTGGATTTGGCCCAGGGGATAGGATCTCCTAGCTCTATGAAGGCTTGGAAAAGCAGTTCATTTGGCCACCCTGGGAATGGGATCCCCGGGGCCTAATCAGGCTCAGGGAGGGGGGCTGTGTGGACCCTCTCCCCTGTTCTTTTATATCTGGCCCCAGGGAATGGGGTTCCTCGGGCCCAAGAAGGCCTGGGGATTGAGGATGTGGCCCCCTCTACTTCTTATAATATTTTGCCTCGGAGGGAAGGAGTACCTGGGGCTAATTAAGGGCCAGGGAGCGGGCTGCATGCTCCTCCCCCTAATATATATGTTTTGGCCCGAAGGGGGTGGGGTTCCCAGGGCCTATGAAGACTCGGGGAGGGAGGCCACATGGCCTGCCCCTTTTTTTTGGTTTGGCACCGAGAGGGTGAGATACCCAGGGCCTAATAAGGGTCAGGGAGGGGGAGCGCATAGACCCCCCTCCTTTTTCATTATATTTGGCCTCAGGGGATGAGGTCCCCAGGCCCTAATAAGGCTTGGGGAGGGGAGTGCGCAGCCCCCTCCCCTATTGTATTAGGCCCTGGAGGGATGGGGTCCCTGGGGCCAATTAAGGATCGAGAGGAGACTGTACACCTCTTCTCTTTAAAATATATATTTCGGCCCCAGGGGATGGGGTCCCTGGGGCCTGAAGGTGAACCCTATGCTGCGCACGCCAAGCGCTGTACTCAGTGTGGGATTAGCAGCCTGCTGGGGGTTTGGCCACAGGGCCGGGTGGCAGGCTAAGCTCTGTGGCCAAGCCCCCAGTACGCACAGCCAAAGGCTGTGCGTATTATGGGGTTAGCTGCCTGCAGGGAGTTGGAAGCAGGGCCTGGCTGCAACACATGCCCTGTGGATAACCCCACACCATGCACTGCCAAAGGCCGTGTGCAGCGTGGGGTTGGCTGCCTCCGTCTGCCTGGGGGAAGTTGGACACAGGGCCTGTCTGCAAGTCTCTGTGGCCAACATCATGCCGCACGCGATGAAAGGCATGCACAGCGTGGAGTTGGCTGCCTGTGGCGGTTTACCACAGGGTATTTATGGTAATAGATTATTATTTTACGTTAAAAAAACCTAGAAATTCATAGAAAAAATCAAAGGTTAAAGTAATGTTATAGTTAGTTGTGATAAAACTATTTGGTTATGTTTTGAAAAAGCTTAGAAATTTACTGGAAAAAAACTAGTTTAAAGTTAATTTAAAATGAGCAGAATATGTCAGCGACAAAATTAATATTTTGAACTCAAGAAAACACATAAATTCACCAGTAATAGTTAGCAGATCTATCTTTAACTTGTGCCCCGCCATGCACTGATTATGACTTCACATATTACATTGCCCATGACATGTTCTATGACATCATTTATGACATCACTGATGCCATCTCAATTGACATCATTGATGACGTCACTGATGATATCACTGACGGAAACATCCAAGCTTCTTTTGCACACAGTGCTCTATAAATGAGTATGGCATTAGAGGCCTGAAAGTAAGTACAAAATTGCTCTGAATAATATAAAGCATTAATGCCATCACAGATACAACTCCCTTAGTTGTAGCTAACATGTGTTAAGTGCAACATTGACTCTATAGCATACACTTCATGGGTTGCCGAGTTCACATTAACGATCACCCACAGATAGATGGGTAACCCCTACTGTACATAATGTTCAATCTGTATACAACTGTTCAGAGAAAATCAAGTTCCTCAGGATACTCAACTTCTGTTCCAAAATTAATGACGTACTACGAACATCTTTCATCTGTATCAAACCCCTCACACTCATTGAACCTACATCGAGAAATTAAGTTGATATGAGTAGAAAAGTAGGTACTGCAAACAGTGTTTACTCTATGGAGAGGGTTTACTCTGTACCACACTGTTTGCAGACAGTGAAACTCTCTTGAGAAATACACCACAGAGTATTAAAAAGTATCTAGTAAGAATATTGTACACTCTATGCAACAGTTGTCAAAGAAGGCACTATTCGCTTACAATAACCAAGGGCTGAAGGTGTTAAAGATCATACTACAAGCAGCCTTCATACTGTGGTAAAAACTTTACAAATAGCCTATCTTCTGAAGCAAAAGAAGCACATGTACATAGGTCAGTACCTGGTGCACACTGTCTTCTGTGTTATGTAGAAATTGTCATTCAATCAATCACAGAATTTGTAAAGCGCACTACTTACCCGCGAGGGTCTCAAGGCGCTGGGGGAGAAAAAAAGGGGGGGGTGCTGCTACTGGTTGAGACAATTTTGTCTAATAACTCAAGGCTGCGCACAATACTGAGCATCTACTAACTATGTAGACTCCTTGCCCTGTTAGAATTTTGCTGAACCAGTAAACCAGTGCGGAACATATTGGAAAGAAGTCATCAGCTGTCATCTGCACACAGAGTTACTCTTCAATACAAAGATTTATAACGTGTTCAATACCTCTACACACCTATGATGCATTAGAAGCACGTGTTATATAAACACTTACACCCATTAGCTGAACACAGGCTGTTCACAATTAGGTAGAAAAGTAATATGGTAGTTACGTGCCACTATGTAAACTATGATACAAACTAACACATTCATTGGATGATGTCATCAAATGTAATTTGAAATGTTATCAGCAATATCATAAATGATGTTGTAGAACATGTCATAAGTGATGTCATAAGGAGTGCATGGTGGGAGCACAAGCTATAGTTAGCTCTGCTAACAATAACTGGTGAATTTCTGTGTTTTTTTTTAGTTTAAAACGTTAATGTTGTCACAGACATAGTCACCTAACTATAACGTCACTTAAACCTTTTGTTTTTTCTGTGAATTTACAAGGCTTTTTTAAAGAAAAAAAGAGACCTTTTTATCACACTTAACTATAACACTACTTTAACCTTTGTTCATTTCAGTGAATATATATATTTGCCGGTCTCCAGTAGGTAGTTATAGTTAGGATGTAGTTTCCATAGGAAGAGCGTTTTTCATTTGCCAATAAATTTGCCATTGTTTGATGGATTCTCGTGAAATTTTCAAAAGTAATACACCAGTCACTTCAGATGCTGTCTTGAAAGTTTCGTGGAGATCCGTCAAGTGTGATCCGTCAAGTGGGGGCCGAGAAAAAGGGAGGGGTCCCAAAATGCTTTTTCTCCATGTTAATTTCCATCGGAAAACTTAGACATGGCTAAAGTCTGAACTGCTGAACGGAATTACACCAAATTTGGCAGAAAGGTAGCTCTTAGTCCAGAGAGTGCCCTTATTGTTAAATGGTGCAAATCCGTCCAGTAGGTGCTGAGAAATGTAAAGATTTTTAAGATAAACAACGGAGTCTGCGGTGGATTCGTGACGGATCCGCAACCCCTCGCAATCTCGTGCCTGAGATATGATTGACTGCCAGCACTTTAAACCAGGAAGTGTTGGCAAATATCTTCTAGGTGGCGCACTGTGAGTGTGCCCCCTGAGAGCTTCTTTGCCTCTGCACCTGCGTTGGTAATACAGCGTGGGCACAGAGGCAAAGGAATTACATTTTTGTATTGTTATTTACATGCTCAAAGTGCAACACCGCATGATAGACATAGTGGAAATAGATCACAAATTTTATTAACCCATTGAAATTTAGACCTGTTCTGCAGCAATTTAATACGCCATTAATACATGGTGTAGTTCCAGTACTGGAGTACATAAACTTTTTAAAAAGGAAATCACAGTGTTGCATTCATCAACAAATTAATACAATCGCATTCATTGAGAAGTAAAGTGCAAAGTGCTCTATAATTACAGTGTGCAAAAAGTCGCTTCAGTGCAATTTCAAGATTCAAATTGTGTAGTAAATTTTATGGTGGTGCTGACGTTATTGTAAAAATATGACATACTGTTGAGTGTCTGAGGAATGACTTGTGTATTGCTGCCTCCATACAATTGAGTCCAAGTGGGCATAAGCTCTCATTTAGACTAACATATTTGGCCCAGCTGACATCTGCTGAACGTCTTCCTCATAATAAACTCTGTGCAAGGAATAACTATAATGCCGTAAACACATAAAAAGCAAACAGAATGCTGCCCAAGACGGCTCACTCCAACCATCAAAGTCTTTCATTGCTGAATGACAGTTACAAAACCTAAAAGCACAAAGAACTTACCGTCTAATACCTCCACCATTGTTGGTTCCTATTCTCTACTGACTAAAAAATTAATTCTTTAATCTAACTAATATTAGGTATAGCCGAGTATGCGTCCGTCTTTAGGCACATGTTGGACTTACTACAAATACGGTGCCCCCTGTAAAACCAGTAATGGTTGCCCGAGCTAAGGACAGCCATCTATGTAGTATGGGGAAAATTGTATGTACGGTGCAATACAGTAACATAGTGGTGGCAGAGATTTGGAGTGTGGCAGATTTATAGATGTGTGTACATCTCCTCGTCCACGTTGAGGCCTCCTGGATTTCTACTGTCTAACCTCAAAATGTACGTGGATTCCAGCTTTTTGAGGGGACTTTCCATATCTCCACCCCTGGTGGTCCAAAGCACAGCATCTATAACAAAGTATTGTAATTCTCTATAGATATAAATATAAATGTATAAAAAAAAAAATATATATATAAAGGTGCGGCTGCACCGAAACGCGTCGGGCGTTTGTTTGCCACATGTTTTGAATAAACCACGCTTTATGGATCTGGGCTCAAGTACTTTCTGTTGATCGACTAAAGTATTATGGACATTTAAAGAGGTTCGCGACCTCACTTGAGCCCGCCGCCGTGAGAGGCAGAGAGACTCGAAATTTCATTTGGATATATATATATATATATATATATATATACATATTCAGCACACGTCTCTTTAGAAATTGTAAAAGATGGTCAGGGCTCAATTTCATTAAGCGTGTTATTTATTATTTCAAGGCAACAAAAAGAAAGACGTTTTTCTTTTTGTTGCCTTGAAATATTAAAAAACACGCTCAATGAAATTGAGACCTGACCGTCTTTTACAATTTCTAAAGAGACGTGTGCTGAGTATTGGAGGGGTTTGCAACTCCGTCAGGGCCGCCGGCACGAGTGGCGAGGGAATCGGCATTTGGAAGTAGGAATATATATATATATATTTATTTTTTTACCCTGGAATGGTCACCACAGGGTAGTTACGGTTAAGATCGTATTTTCGTAGGAAATTTCTTTTTGGTTAGCTTATAACTTTGGCTTAGTTTGGTGAATCTTCACTAAACTTTCCAAAGAAAAGTCCCATCCACTTCAGCTCCTTCCTGGAAAGTTTAGGGGTGATCCGTCAAAGGGGGAGGGGGCAAGAAAAAACACCAATCAATGGATTTTATACCAAATATGGCAGAAAGCTAGATCTTGGTCCAGAAAGCATGTTCTTTTGTGATTTGGTGTAAATCCGTTCAGTAGTTTTTGAGAAATTAAGGCTCAAAAAGTATAGATACTTCACGCCGCGGAGGATCCATTCCCATCAAGAATAAAATAAACCCATCGTTATACGGATGTTTAAAATGGATTCCTCATCTTTTAATGAATTTAATGTAATAAGTTTTAAAAGTAGATAAGATTAAGGGCCTGATTTCGAGTCTGGTGGAGGGTTATTCCATCACAAATGTGACAAACATCCCATCCACCTTTTGATGAGTGCTGTAGAATATAATCAGGGACACTGAAATTTTGTGGGTACAGCATTTTTCACATAATTATGGATTTGCTGCAGCTGCCATATATTCCATCACCTGCTGAACAATCTGCGGATTTTAACAAAATTTCTAGCTTGAGACGATCAGATGGTACTAAAAACGCAGTAACACATGTTACCGCACAACGGAAGGTCCTTGGCAAAGGCTGACTGGTCCCCTTTCTGTTGCTTATTGCTATATTTGGGTGTTAAACTGGTACTAATGAGGTGAAATCTTTGTGCTGACAGTGTTAACAAAAGTCAAAAAAATGTGAAAATAATTAAGTAATGTTTCACTAAATGTGCTGCATTACGCCATAAAATTTGCCTTTTCTTGCCAGATAATTTACTTAACCATGCTGCATAATTTGGTCCTTGCCTTCAGCATGAATCCAGTGCCCCTGGGTATAATGCACATGTTTCGTGTTTGTTACAGAGTAACCCACCCGCCAAACTCTTAATCAGGCCCTTTCTTTTGAATTTTAAATTACAAAATTGATTCCCTTTTTACTTTTGAAAAATTCCCAGAAAATTGACTTTTCTTTATTTCTTTCTGAAACTGAAGAAATAAGGGTTGTAAAATAACACAATAAATGTGAACAGCATTGTTTGTCAAACAAGCTTTACCCGATGGTGGCCTACAGTTACCAATTTCTGAATATTGCATGGTGATAGTGATATCCTTTTTCAATATAGTGTTCAATATTTCATACCACAGCTATTGCTTTTTCTAAGCAACGTATAATAAAGATATCACTGGTGCCCAGTTTACTGGTACTCGACTTATCAACAGAAGGATTAGCACTGAGCTGAAGGAGTCAAACTTGCAACCGGCAGATCGTGACAAGAGTCAGCGATGAGTGTTTTAATATGGTGAGCCATTTCCAAGCTATAAAAATAAATACATGTTGCTGGTGTTTAAAAATTACTCTTTATCTTGCAAAAATTAATTATAATGTTCCCACACAGATATATTTTGCAATTGATGTGGACAGTTAGTGGCCTTTTTATGAGAGGCTTGTGCTGCCTGAGCGTCACTTTGTTTTATGCTCAGGCAGGCGCAAGCCTCTAAATCATATCTTTGAGGCAACGCAAAGCCACCCTGCCCGGCTTTGAATGTCTTCATAGATATGGAGTAAGACAAAGCAGCGCAAGTCACTGCGCTGCTTTACTCTGCGTAAAGGAGACGTTCCATGAGCGTTGCAGTGGGTGTCCCCATTCAACACCCATGGATTTTGATGCTGCCCCAGATTTACTTAATCACGTAAACCTGGGCCAGCGCCAAAACCTTACGCCTCCCTTGAGCAGACGTAATGAGAAGAAATCTGTTTATTTCTCCTCTTTCTATGTGTGCTGCATTCTGCAACATACATAGAAAGAGGAAAACGCCTCTCTGGATTGTTTTTGTACAGGGAGGTGCCACTTCTTGTGCAAAAACAATCCTGCCTGTAATGGAGGCCCCCTTTCACCATGGTGCAAGGGTGCTTATGTTGGAGCTAGACAGCAAATTGTGCACCAGGGGGAAAGGAAAGGAATGCACCATGGAGCATATTTACAATGCCCCTGCGGCATATTTATGCCATTGGAGCGTCTCTTTGGGATGCTCTGGAGGCGCCGTGTGCTGGCCCATATTTACATATGGCCTTATAAATATGGAGTAAGACAATGCCTTACTCTGCGTGAAAGGGGCGTTCCATGGGTGTTGCGGTGGGTGTTCCCACGCAGCACCTATGGATTTTGCCGCATTCCAAGATTTACAAGGATTCGTAAACCTGGGAATGTGTCAAAAGCCATCGCCACCACAGGGGAGACGTAAAAGGGGCACACATAGGGAGAAAACGCCATCAATGATTGTTTTTGTGCAGGAAGGTGTCCCCTCCTGCACAAACACAATAAATCCTAGAAGGCAGGCACCCTTGCACCAGAGTGCAAGGGTGCCTGCGTTGGTGCTAGGCAGCCAATTGTGCGCCAGCGCCAGGGAAAGCACAGGAATGCGTCTTATTGCTTTAAATGCAACACATCCCTGCACTTTCCTAATGGCGCAGCTCGGTGCTGCAAGATGGCTTGGGCGCCATGCTGCATCATTATTTTGTAAAAATGCCCCCGTATTTAATAAATATGTGCATTGCTGCCCTTTCACATTGGCGTATGGCAGCGCCGCAGGAAGATTTGCGTCGCTGCCCTACGCCAATTCCTCATAAATTAGGCCGTCAATATCTTATTTTACTGCCTTTCAACATAGATTTAATCTCATTATAATTTTTTAGCTCAAATAGATAAGCCATTTGTTCGTGAGTTGGTACTCAGTGTAGAACTACAAGTCAGAGAGTTCAGCTCGATGAGTTTGTGAACGGTTGTGGTGGTGTGACTCCATGAACCAAGACAGCACCCTCTGCACGCTGTGCTGTATAGCACCGCACCAGAAAGCTCGATTTTATGCTTCCGCGCGGTATTTCTGAAACAAGGGGGGTTTGGGGGGCAGCCGACCTTGGGAGGTCTGTCCTCCGGGCAGTTTGGGAGGGGGAGGGGGCTATGACTGGGAGCTGCCATTTTAGGCTTTGGGCTGCATGGGGACTAGCCCAAATGCATCCCAATTATTATTTATAGCCCAATGGGTTTATATTTCCCTGCTGCGCTCTCCCAGCCACCATTTTAGGTTTGGTGACCTGGTGGCTGGGATTAGCGTGGGGGTTTTTGAAGTTTGTCAGTTAGATTTGAATAGTGTAGGGAATTTTGGACTTACCCTGTTATTGTTGCGGGATGGCAGGCGAGGACTGTCGGGTGCTGGAGGCTGTTCGACTGCTGAGTGAGGCGGGCCGGCTGGATTTGATTATGCCGGTGGCCTCCTCCGACGCGCGCCCCCTCGGCGCGCGTCTGCGGAGTGGCGGCGGCGGTCCTTGCATGTTCGCCGCCGAGTTCGGTTCGTGAGGTGAGTGCGGGGGCCGCGCAGGACAGGCCGCGGCCCCCGGGAGTAGGGGATTAAGTGCGGGGGCGGGCACCGAAAAGGAAGGTGGGGACAGTTACGAAGGCCGCGGGCGGGGAGCGGCTCGCGCGCCAACCCGGCGTCGCGTCCGTCTCCCGGGCCGTGGTGGTAATAATGGGGCCGGAAGTGTGCGCGGGCGCCTGCAGCGTGTCTTGTGCGGCGGGAGGGGCGATTGGGAGTGAGGCGGGTCGGGAGCCTGCCGGCGGAGCGTCCGTATCGCACGGAGCCGGCAGACCCTGTGCAGGTTTGGAGCCTGCTCGCGCTCGTAGGCGTGGCGCCCGCCGTGGGCACAGAGCGGCTAGCAGAGCAGTTGTGAGGGAGGCGGGGCGGGAGCCTGCCGGCGGAGCATCCGTCTCGTACGGAGCCGGCAGGCCTTGTGCGAGTTGGGAGCCTGCCGGCGGGGTGTCTAACCCTGTGCGAGCCGGCAGGCTCAATGAGGTTAGAGTGGAGTGGGGGCAGGGTAGCAGGGCGTCTAGCCCAGAAGAGGAAGGGAGGCATAGAGGGGAAAAGGAGCGTGGGCGCTCAAGGATTCGAAGAGTGCCCTCGCGTGCAGGGTGGGCTCAGGAGTTGGTGGAGGCCCCGTTTTTGAGTCGGGGGGATGAGGGGGTTTGGTTAAGGAAGTGGAGGTCCCGGTTGTAAGGGCAGGTAAGGGGATGGGTGTTGGGAGGGAGGACAGCACAGGACTGGTTTCAGGAGAGAGGGACATGAGGGCACGCGGAGGAGGAGATGAAAGTTTTTTGGCGCAGGGGGTTTTAGAGGTGCGGGCTCGGGGGGGAAGTGTTAAGGAGGTTTTGGGGTCTGAGGATGGGGGACATAGGGTTTTGGGACAGGCGGTGGGGGGGGCCTTTGGGGATGAGGGAGAGGGGAGTAGCGATATTCCGGAGGAGTTGGAGGAGGGCGGGGGGGCAGGGATTGGGATGGTTTGGATATATTCCAGTCTTGGAAGGAAGGGGTTCAGGGGTTAGACAGGGTGGGTAGGCTAGATGCGTACATGAGTCAGGGAGGGTCTTTGGGTTTGGGGGTCAGATCTGGGGAGCAGATGCAGGATAGGGGGCACGGCGTGAGGGATTTGCAGTGGAGTGAGGAGGAGGGGGGAGACAGGGGGTCTGGGACGGGGTGGATTTAAGGAAGGTGGGGCAGGCTTGGGCAGCTAGTACTTTAGGGGTTGGCAGGAAGAGGAGCTGGGATGGGAAAGGTACAGGTGAGGGGCCCAGCACACCAGACCATCCCTTTTCCTTACAGGAGGTTTCGCAACGCGCGGCACCGGACTTGGCAAGGCTGGGAGCGGCCTGTCGGCGCCAAGGAGAAGGGAGGGTGGAGCCTGGGGCGGCGTGCCCAGTACCTGCGAGGGACCCCGTCATGGTCGGTATAAGTAGGCCCGGAGCGGGCTCACCGGCCCGTCCACCCACCAGACCCTCACGGTCTGGGGGGCAGCATCATCGGTGGAGCAGCATGGAGCGCCAGTTAATTGAAGGGAGGAGGGGGCACTCAGCCCCTCCGGTTGAGCGTGAGGGTGTTTTCCAGGAATTAGATTATGGAGAGGATAGTCTGGAAGAAGGGGAAGTGAGGGATGATGAGGGCGTGGGGGGGCACAGTAAATCTGTTGAAAGTGTGTTTCAGATGTCACGACGCCCTACAGAGGTCACGGGTCGGACATCGCGGTGGGACAGACGATCGGCCCCCCTGGAACGGAGAGACGACAGACAGAGGTCGGCTTTGTTAGCGCCAGGTAAGCAGCGACCTCGCATGGTGTCAGTGGGGGTGGGTGGGGGGGGAAAAGGGGAAGGGTTGGGGGGTCGATTGCAAAAGGGTAAGTATGTGCAGGATGCGAGTGTGGGGACGGATGGGTCTTTGCCGGCTGCTCCGGGGTGCGAGGAGGGCGTCGGCTCGGTCCCGGTGTTTTTGGATAGTGAGGGAATTAAAAAGCAGATACCAAGACAGTGGAATGTGACCCTAAGTTAGAGAGCAAAGAGTTGAAGGTGAAACGCTTGCCTTACATGGGCGTTACAAAACCTTTGGGCGCTCATCTAATGCTTGCCACTAAGGAAAAAATTTGGAAGGGGGAATATGTGGAAATGTTAAAGCTCCTCCACAGGGAAGTGCGTGCCAAAGAGGGGTCAAAGGAGGAGGAATATGAGTTGGCCAAACGGCCTAGGGTGCCGCTCACCATTGAGAATTGGACGGCGGCATTTTTAATTTATGCGAGTGTATACTGCGAGAAGTTTCCGGATCGATGCGTGGCCATGTTTAAATACATGGACGTAATTCGGAAGGCCCAGATCACGGGGGCGGCTTTGCCTGGGCACAGTATGACGAAGAATTTCGGGCGCGTATGGCTTGGGATCCCGAGGCCAAGTGGGGGAATTGGATACTGATCTGTGGCAGCATACGATGGGTCTAGCTGGGGCAGGAAAAACCATATTCACGGCCAGTGGCTTACCACTGGTGTATCGGCCCTTTCAGGGGCGACCCACCCGGGGGGTGGGGCGGGGACAGACAGGGGCACGAGGGGCATGTTGGGATTTCAATAAAGGCCTATGCACCAGGGAGTATTGCAAGTTCTGTCATGAATGTTCAGGTTGCGGGGGTCGGCACACGCTGGTCAATTGCTGGGGGGAGGACAGAGTACACAAGGGGGACACAGTGGCAGGCAGGGGGTTCAAGGGGGGGACAGCAACAGCAGTTCTCAGGGGGAAGGGGGGCTAAGGGGTCTGGGGCCAAGGGCTCGTACTCCGGTTAGGATCGAAAAGCTGGTGGCGGCCTTGGAGACATATGACAACAAGGGGGCCGCGGACCGGCTACGCCGGGGATTTTTGGAGGGATTTCGACTGGGGTATGACGGGCCTAGGACACAACGATGGGCGGACAATTTGAAATCTGCAAAAGAGCACCCTGAGGTGGTGTTGGAAAAGTTGGAAAAAGAGGTACGGGAGGGCCGCATGGCGGGCCCCTTTTCGGTTTGGCCATTACCAAATTTAATTGTGTCACCGATTGGTGTGGTACCTAAAAACGACCCAGGTCAGTTTCGATTGATCCAGGATTTATCGTGGCCCGAAGGGAGCTCTGTAAATGACTTTATTGATGGACAAGAAGCATCGGTGTCTTACTCGTCTGTTGACGTTGCCATGTCACTGGTGGTGACGGCGGGCGCAATGGCGATGATGGCAAAGTGCGACATAAAGTCTGCTTTCCGGCTGCTGCCAGTCCACCCAGAGGATTGGGATCTTCTGGGCGTCCATTTTGATGGTAAATGGTACGTGGACAAGGCATTACCGATGGGCTGCTCTATGTCATGCGCACTTTTTGAATGTTTCAGTACTTTCTTACAGTGGCTCTTTACGGATCGAACGGGTCACCAAGGAGTTACGCACTACCTGGATGACTTTTTCTTTGTGGGCACCCCAGACTCCACGGACTGCCAGTCAGCACTGGACAGTTTTACTGAGATCATGGGGGAATGAGAGTGCCTTTGGCACCTGAGAAAACGATGGGACCCTGCTTGGCTTTGACATTTCTGGGTATTGAGTTGGATTCCGGCAAGATGGAGGCAAGGTTGCCGGTGGATAAGCAGCAGCAAATGTTGGGCCTGTTGGAGACAATGCTGTCCAGGCAGAAAGTGACTGTGAGAGAGATTCAGGTGCTGCTGGGCCATCTCAATTTTGCGTGTCGAGTGGTGCGGGTAGGTCGGACTTTTTGCAGGCGCCTGGGGAGGGGGTTGGCAGGCCACGGACCGCCCCACCATCATGTACAACTGTCAGGGGGGGTGCGGGAAGACCTGCGAATGTGGCAATTTTTCTTGCAGAATTTCAATGGGATCCCCCTAGAGCGAAAGGATGACATGGTGTGGGACATTCAGATTTTCTCAGATGCAGCGGGAAGTGAAGGTTTTGGCCTGTTCTGGCAAGGACATTGGTGCGCCGAACAGTGGCCAACAGAATGGGCGGGGGTGGAAGGAGCATCGCGTTTTGGAATTCTTTCCCCTGGTAGTAGCTATCACGCTGTGGGGAGCGTTTGGCACACAGGAGAGTGACTTTCCGCATTGACAACATGTCGGTGGTGGAAGTGGTAAACAGGCAGTCGGCTAGAGATGCACAAGTATTGAAATTGCTGAGAGTGTTTGTTCTGGGTTGTTTGCGTTTTGATATTGCATTTCGGGCATTGCATGTTCCTGGGGTGGACAATGACATAGCTGATGCTTTGTCTCGTTCACAGTGGGGGAGATTCCGTGGACTAGCCAAGGACGCGGACGAGACCCCGACCAGCATGCCGCGGCATTTGTGGAAAGTAGGCAACACAGGATGTTGCAGCTGGTTTTAGATTCACTGGCGGTTTCCACGCGACGGACTTACAGCATGGCATGGGGGGAATTCCTGAATTCTGGTGCACGGTGGCGCAGCTCACCGAGGCGGCGACAAGAGGACGTGATACAATTCATCTTGGACCTAATTGAAAAAAGGTTATCTAGGGTTACCATCACAGGGAAGTTGGCGGGCATCGCGTTTATGGGGAAGCTGTGGTGGGGCTATGCCCCCTCGGCGGGCGAGTTAGGTACGCGGATGCTGGAGGGGTGGGCCACGGAGTGTGGGCAGTTAGGCAGGGTCCGCAATCCAATGTCGTGGGATTTGCTGGTAAAAGTGTTGGGGGTCTTGTCAGAGATATGCTTGAATGATCATGAGGCTTTGTTATTCTCTACCCTAATGGTTTGGATGTTTTTTGGGGCGTTTCGGGTGTCTGAGTTGCTGGGCACAAAGTTATCTTTGGGATTGTTATGGTCGGAGGTGTCTTTGCGGGAGGGGGGTGTGTTTATATGGCTGCGTAGCGGTAAGACGGACCAGCGGGGCAGGGGACAATGGGTGTCCCTAAGAGCTAGCCAGCCGCAGTCCACCTGTCCATACAGATGGGCGGTAAGGTGGATGGGGGCCAACCCCTCTGCGGAGGGGAGGGTTTTTTGTCATGCCAATGGGAAAATAGCTACCGGTTATCAGTTACTGTCTGTGATGCGCAGGGCTTTGGATCTCTTGGGGTTTGATGGGAAAAGTTTTGGCACGCATTCATTCCGGATCGTGGCGGCTTCAGAGGCTAACAACAGGGGCTGGGAGCCAGGGGATATCATGCGTCTGGGCAGGTGGTCTTCTTCTTGTTATCAGCGTTACGTGTGCAGCGCGCAAGGGGGGGTTTAGCGCGGTTGTGTTGTTTGCCTGGGGGTTTACATGTTTTTCTTGTTACAGGTTCAGTGATGGGCCCCATGGCCCAGGAGTTGGATATCTGGATCGTTGGGCACTCTTTCGTCAAGTGGGCACAGGTCCAGGCTCGCTCCAGTTACTTCGGAGAGAATTTGGGGTTCAATAAAGAGTTGTTTCATGTTCATTGGCGGGGAAAAGGGGTATGCGCTGGCGGGAGTTGGTGGCGGTGCTGAATGACATTTTGCGGGCTGGTAGGTGCCCAGATGTGCTTTTATTGCACTTGGGGGAAAATGATATGGTGCAGGAGACGGGTTTAGTGCTCATGCGACGTATGAAGCGGGATTTGCAGTTGATCAAGGGTCAATGGGCGGGGGTCACCGTGATTTGGACAGAGTTTATGCCCCGCAGAGTTTGGAGGGGCGTTTCAGCCGGCGGCAGTAGACAGGGCTAGGCGTAAGGTGAACACGGAGATGATCCGTTTTGCAGACACCTGGGTTTTCATAGGGTGGTGCATCGGGACATTCGGTATGACACCCCAGAATTTTTAGAGGAGATGGGGTTCATTTGTCTAAGATGGGCATGGACCTATACCTTTTGGAAATAAGAGAGGTGTTAGCCAGATTATGCGGAGCTAGGTGAGCATCTAGGGGAGGTTTCCTAGAAGGCAGGGGGGCAGGAAAAGGGGAGGCGGCGTTGTCTTTAGCTCCCGCCTTTTCCTGGGTGGCGTGGATTTGTTCAAAGTTGGCCAAGATTGCCGGATGTTTTTAGTTAAAGGTTGGTAGTTTGGGAGCAGGGTCAGGAAAAGGGTAAACAGGTAGGATAAGTTTAGGATAATTTTAGATTAGGGGTTTTAGGAGTTACAGTTGCAGAAAGGCAGGTACAGGTTGGGGTCATTGGAGGACAGGACTGGGAAATGCAATGTTGGGTAACGTTGGGTAATACGGTTGTTATGTATTGTTATGTAATGTTATGGAGTTTTAATTTGTATTCGGAAGGGTGGGGGACTTGATGTGGGGATCATAGGGGTGGGGGAGGGACCATGGGGTCAGGTAATTTATTGTATAGTGAGGCGTTAGTTTGTAAGGCAGTTGCCAGTGGTTAATAAAGTGTGATATGCACCTGTTTCAATAAAGCGGCCTTTTACACACACAAATCTGTCTCAGTCTGGCTTGCCCCCATCCCTCCCAAGGGGGTTTGGGGGCAGCCGACCTGGGAGGTCTGCCCCCGGGCAGTTTGGGAGGGGAGGGGCTATGACTGGGAGCTGCCATTTTAGGCTTTGGGCTGCATGGGGACTAGCCCAAATGCAGCCCAATTATTATTTATAGCCCAATGGGTTTATATTTCCCTGCTGCGCTCTCCCAGCCACCATTTTAGGTTTGGTGACCTGGTGGCTGGGATTAGCGTGGGGGTTTTGAAGTTTGTCCCCGCCCTCCCACCCCCTTTATTTGGGGTTTTTCTGGGCCCAAAAATTTTTTGTGTGGTCCTTTCCCCCCTTTTACGTGGTTTATTAATTTGTTTTTTGTTTTTGGTTATCTTGTTGGAACAGGTTCATAGGGTATGTATGCTTTGTATTGTCGCTTGGAACAGGTGCTGGCGTGGATTTGTTCAAAGTTGGCCAAGATTGCCGGATGTTTTTAGTTAAAGGTTGGTAGTTTGGGAGCAGGGTCAGGAAAAGGGTAAACAGGTAGGATAAATTTAGGATAATTTTAGATTAGGGGTTTTAGGAGTTACAGTTGCAGAAAGGCAGGTACAGGTTGGGGTCATTGGAGGACAGGACTGGGAAATGCAATGTTGGGTAACGTTGGGTAATACGGTTGTTATGTATTGTTATGTAATGTTATGGAGTTTTAATTTGTATTCGGAAGGGTGGGGGACTTGATGTGGGGATCATAGGGGTGGGGGAGGGACCATGGGGTCAGGTAATTTATTGTATAGTGAGGCGTTAGTTTGTAAGGCAGTTGCCAGTGGTTAATAAAGTGTGATATGCACCTGTTTCAATAAAGCGGCCTTTTACACACACAAATCTGTCTCAGTCTGGCTTGCCCCCCATCCCTCCCAAATGTAGCATTTCTAGTTTTGTTAGGTATACCGCTTCTGCCGCAGGGAGCATTTAATGCATCAAATAGACCACAACCAGCAGTGTTTCCAAACAGATTAGTAAAGTTTGGGGTATTACTTTTTCTCCCAGAGACCGACAAAAAAGTAACATCTCTTATCAGATTTGGGAAAACAGCAACGGAGCAGACTTTGATGAGAAAAAGGGTCCAAGCAGAGCAGAGAAATAAAAAAGACTCTTGAAATGTGGTTTTCCACACAGGTCGTGGCCACAGGAGGTGCTGTGACTCTTCAACAGGCCCTGTAACACAAGTAGTGTGTACATATTTTCGTTTTGGAACTGTTGACACCCGCAGACCACTTCCGTCTACAGCTCAGAGGTTGGTCTGCTGACCATGGAGGTAGTACAAGGCTAACCTGAGGCTCGTGCGCCGGCCGCGCGTGCGCAGGCCAGGTGTGGGCAAACCTTCCACTAATCCTCCACAGATTTGCCTGCATCTCTGACTTCTTTTAGCAGATGACAGAAGCGATTTGTTTACAACAGTCTTAAAGGAGTTTCAGAAAAAGAGTGAGCACACCTGTTGACACCTCAGGTGGTGGTCAACACAGGGCATCATAACTTACTCACAGGTGTGTCATTCGAATCCAATAATACCTTGTCTAAAAATAGGCGCGGTCTGCGTTAGTCATGGAGCTGTGTGTGTACGCTGTATGGAATGTTATGTTAGAGAACCTTTTTGTGTATTGGTGATAATGACAATAAAAACAAATGCTACAGGAAAGTGATCTGTCACATTGGGTGAAGCAAATAATAGAGATACAGACAGTGCGACTGATAAAATAAGTGACGGGTGGGTGAAGAGATGTACACCCAAGACACGGAGAGGTAAGAAAACTTTATCTTATTAATGCCATTTTTCCTAGGGTTGCAGCGTAGCGACCACCTCTCCAACCTCTCCTCTGCGGAATCGCCCAAGACCCAAAACCCCACCCGCTACCCTCACAGTAGAATGTGAGCTCAGTCCCAACACATCTTCCCCCTAATAACAAATATGAAATTAACTAAAAAACAAAAGGAACATAGAGTTGTTGCACACAATGTCACCCGGAAACAAATTGATAAACACAAAAGGAATAAGAAAATTAAATTAGTCATTTTTAACCTAAGATGAACACATAGGCAAAAGAGAAAAAAATAACGTAGGTAGAGGTAATAACGTGGGTATAGCAAGGTATGAATACAAAATTCAGATGATGAGGTACATTGCAAAAAGAAATGCAGAATTATACACAAAAACTTTACATGATAAGATACAGATTACATAACATTCAACTTTAACCCATCACAATTTCTTTGTATTGCACAGGTATCTGCATGGTGTTACCAGAACATGCACTAAGAGGTGTGGAAGCAGTATTTTCAACCTCAGGGTCTCCTCAATAATACAAATGGTGAGAAAACCAGCACTAACATTAGGGGCTCTATTACAATGCTGGTCGGACGAGCGTCTGACCGGCATAGTGTCAGAAATTGGACTGCCCGACAAGGAGTCGGGGGTCCCGCTTCCATAATTATGATGCGACCGCTTTCACGGCGGTCGGAAAGTGCATATTTCCTATTGCGGCTTGTGCTGCGGGCTGTGAACTTTTACCCCATTGGTTAGAGAAGTGGCCAGGAGTTTACCCCACCCACAGGCTGGCACTGGGCATATATGTGGCACCGCCAGTCCCCTGCTCAGGACACTTCTGGACATCAAAAGAAGTACTCCCCTTCTGTCTGAAGAATCTGAATGAAGGCTGGATGTGCTTGATTTGAATACAGGACCCCAGAAGTGATTCCACTGTTCAGTTGGCAGACCTCTTGTTTGAGCTACACGGACACAACAAGCTCCCAAAGGCCTCTCTTCGTGCAACTCTCAAGCTGACCAGTTTCAGCTGGACCTCCCATGGACCCTATTGGCCTCCAGGTCATTGTTGCAGTGAGTCTTAACCCCCAAGAGGTGCGTTCCAGGTCCTGGACCCTTGTCTAGCGTTAAAGTCTACTTCTCCTGACCAAACTGCAAAAGCTTGGACTTAGAAATGTTTTGCCAACTTTTCTTCCAGAGAACCATCAGGAGACCGGGACCACTGTTGAGACAAAGCTGTCGACGTTGAATTGCCGGTGAATTCAACATGCTAGTTTGGCCACTGAAGGAGATGTAACTTCCAGAAACGTTTCTAAGTCTAAACATAGGGGGTTTCATCGCGACCGACGCCGAGCAGCAACCCGTCAAAGTCAAGGCCTTCTTGGGCACAGACTTCGGGTTTCCCATGCTTGGTGCTTTCCCGTCTTTGCTGACCAACATGCCAGAACCCGAATCGTTAGCATTCAGCCATCGTTGAGCCCTGCTTTGGGATCACTTGCATCTTGCTCTGCTGATGACTTGTCGACAACCACTTTTTCTCCAGAAAAATTTCTAAGTCAGAAGGTAAACTATCCACTGGAACAAACCTGGTTCCTGCATCTGACATGCGCTCCATCACGGTTGAGCTTAACGTTTGACTTTGACCCCGTCTAGTGCGACCAGATAACTGCGGTTCCTGCTTTGTGTTTATCACACCATTATTTTTAATTCAAACTTTAAAAATTCATGTCTCTGATTCAACTTACTGGATTTTTTCATTTTGATGTCATTATAATTATTAAAATATCCTCTATTTTTCTCAATTGCTTTGGGATTCTTCTTGTGTTGTGTTTTCACTTTATTACTGTTTGAGAACTGCATAAATGATTTACACATTGCCTCTAAATTAAGCCTGACTGCTTTGTGCCAAGCGACCAGGGGGTTAAGCACAGGGTTATTTAGTGACTTTTGTGGTTCACCTTGACAAATATTGCGATTATTATTTTAGGTGTGTTCTCACTCACCGCAACTAATGCTCTAATTTCTCATAAGGGAGAACTATGACAGCAATATTAGCTAGACCAGCTTCTGAACTCCAAGCTTTCCAATGCATCATTTAGTATGTGTCAGGGAAAAATAATGTACATGCAGATTGTAGGTCGGGGCGAGGCCTGATGCCAATGGAGTTAGCAGCAAAAGAGCAGTGCTCTGCTGGGCGAAGCCCCATCTGGTGCAATCCTGACATCAAAAAATGACCCAGGGGACACGGACGCCGTGCAGCACAGTCGCTGGGGCCCACATGCTTGATCTGTGCAGCAGCAGAGAAGAAAGAAGCACATTTAGCTGCTACAACTAATGTGCTGAAAAGGCCGTGTGGCTCCAAGATGGCGGCGGCGTAGCGCCGTCTTGTTTGGAAACATGCCCCAGCCGAAACCTGCACCGCTGAGCGAGCGGAGCAGGTACCAGGCAGCCCGATGCACAGCAGAGAGAGGTTACACTGGGATACACTTCCCCACGCCACCCTGGTGAAAGTAAGTGGGCGGTGGGCCTGCTTTGGTGGCCCAAGCATGCTGGCCCCGGGGGAGGAAGTATACTGCTCACATATCAGGGTAGGGCAGAGGGAATACTCAGGCCATAGAAACCCCGACGTGTGACATCCCTGTGTGGTCAAGTTGACAGAGGCGCCCATCCGGGGCATGGGTTTGGAACAGCGGACCCCAGACCGCGATCAGCGGCAGGGCGTCCATAAAGGAAACACTGACTGCAGTGTGGCCAGTCTACGCCTTAGGCACTGAGCCCAACCTTGCATTGCACTCCCCCAACTTATCCTGGAACTGGTGGAGAGATGAACCCATGCTGCAATCTTAGTAATGGCACCAGCACATGTACGGTGGTGCGCAGTACCGCATCACAGGATATAGCAGCCTACGAAGGGGGGGCTCTCCCTGGTGAGGGGCGCTCGACGAGTTCCATTAAATGAGGTGTCCTCTCAATAGAATTTGGGGGTGAGATTGACTGTGTGGGCCCCCCAAGTTGGGATTGCTGACCACCCCAGAGCAACCGAGCCGGCAGTGGAGCCCATCCAGTGCGGAGGGCAGGATGAGGAGCGGCCAGCTTGCACCAACCCAATAGACGCCTCCCCCTCTTGGAACTGGAGATATTGGTGAGGAGCTCCTGCATAGATGCCCCTTTGCCGACCCCAGCGAGAGGGCAGCAATGAACAGCACTGTAATGATGCTGAGCCTCAATAGTCTTTTCAATCATTTATTCATGTGGACACAGAGCAGTCCACTTGCTTGCAGCTGTTACGAAGTCTAACGTTATAATGCCCCTCCACTGCGGAACACTAAATACATTCCATGTGGTCATGACTACATGCCACCATTCTATATGACATCACTACATCTTCCCCTTTCTTAACAAACATTAAACCTACATACAGTAAACAACAAAATGAAATAAGATAAAATATCAATTAGAATAAATCATTAACATTCCTCAATCAATCTTTGAGGTCTTCTTTGCATTCTTCCTGTTCTTCTGAGAGAAATTCAATCATGTACATCTCTTTTTTTTCATGTACTGTCTACTGTAGTAGAAGTTGGATTTACAAACTTCTTGAAATGCGCCTTATTTCTTATTATTGTCTTATCTTCATTCTGAGCAATAATAGCTGATCCCTTTACTTTTGTTACAACCAAAGGAGATGGGTGAAATCTGCTCATGGACTTTCGTGTTTGATTTTGCCTTACCAACACCAGGTCTCCACCTTTGTAATCCCTTGTGTGAAAATACTTCCTTTGCTCTGCATTGTGAGAAGTTGGCCTGGTATATGCTGTCCACTAATTATAGTGGGCACCTTGCACCAGTCCAAACAACCACTTATTGGAGATAGGTTAAAGACAACCTTTATTGAAAGCTATCCTAGTGGTAGCTATGGAGAGCAGCCTTCAGGCTAAGTCTTGAAGGAATGTAAAGCAGCTTGTTTTACCAGTCTATAATCTCTTGAGTGACCAAATGAAAGAGGACCAGACCAGGTATATATATAAAATATATGTATTTAGTCTTAAACACACCCCTGTAGTCTCTTTATGAGGCTAGAGTTCGAAGTACATAAGTTACAAGTCAGTTATCAACAGTAATAGCACAAATACACGTTTGAGCCCTAGGGGCGTACCAAACCATATACCAATAAAGTGGTATAAGAACCACGACTGAGCTAGACACAAGGTCTAGAGCCTGTAGAAATGCTTGGACCACAAGGAACCACCCAAGGTAGTGACACAGGGGACCTACGGGGGACGCGTGCAGTGTGAGAACACAGCCGCGAGCCGCCGTTGACTTCTATGGGGAATGTCGCGGTTGGAGTTTTAAAGAAAAAGGACACTTAGAGGAGGACTTGGAGCAAACCCTTTTAGAACTAGGTGGTTCTAGAGTCTTTACCCACGGGAGCACCGGAGTACTCGAGTTACCTCACCCAGGGGAGCCGGGTGCATAGGTGTCTTTCGGGGTCGGGTTTCGTCGTCGTTTTCAATGGCGATCTGCTACAAAGTGCTGCTGGCGACCAAGTCGAAAGTGTTCGGGTGGATCCAAAGGTGGATCGAAGATGTGAGGAACCTGAAAGTAGAGGGGACAGAGTCTGGGTCACTAGCCAGTGACCAGGAAGGCGATGAGCAGATGCCCACCGATGTCGGGTGCTTCAGGTAGGTTGACAGTCGTCTTGACTCTTCAGCCACGAGGTCCAGGAGGCATCGACGACAACCAGGAGCTGGATTCGAGCTGTCCCACAACGTCTGTCGATTGCTGCGGTATCGGCGACCGGATTGGACCCAACAAGCCTTGGCAACGGCAAGTCTCGAAGAAACAAAGAAAGGACGATGTTGCAGACCAGCAAGGTCTGGGGGACTCACCCAGTGAGGGTAAGTCAGGGCCCTTCTGAAGCAATCAGGAAAGCCCAAACAGAAGAAGAGTTGCCTTTGGGAGGGCCCACTAGCCAACGGACTAGCAACCGCAAAGGAGCCTCGAGTGGACGCACTTGGAGCTGGCTTGCAGGACACTCGTGGAGTGGAGGCCAGTGATCTTCAGTGCAGTCGGTGCTGGAGGCGGGGGCTACTTGGAGCCCAAAGCACAACTTTGTGGAAGACCAGGAAGAGGATGCACTTGCAAATGTGCTCGGTGTCCAGGGGTCATGGTTCCACGTTACCCACGACAGCTACGGGCCTCAGCTTTGCTGGGGACTCAGGGCAGCCGCGGGGAAGTCTGGAAATCCACCTCTGGTGATGTAAAGACTTCGGCGTCCGGCGGGAGCTTCAGTGATGCAGACCGGACAATTGCTTCTTAGGTGCCTGCCAAGCAGGGGAGTCACTCCTTGACCCCAAGGGAGATTCTTCAGTCCTCTAATCTTGAAGTAGAGCGTCGAAGGTCCAGGATTCGGCGTCAGAGTTTCATCCAGGTTAATCTAACATCCTGAGGACTGGGGTCCCATACTTATACAAAGTTAGGGGGTTGGACATACTCTGGGGACCCACCTATGGGAGGGTCAGGGAAGAGGGGTGGTTACACCCATTTCCTTTGTCCAGTTTTGCGCCAGAGCAGGGGCAGGTAGCCCCTGCAACCGGTTTGAACTGGCATATGCACAGGGACACCAAATGTGCCCCCAGTGCAGAACTTCAAAGCACCAGAGGGTGCTCCCGCCCAGCCCCAATACACACTATCCTGTCTGGGGAGGTGGTTACACCTCCCCGTGACAGGAAACCTATTGTCCAGGCCTCCCCTGCCGGAGTTTCAGTCAGCAGCAGGAGGCCAGACCCGTGTCTGTGGCAGCGGCATCCATTTTGTGATGCCAGGGCTCTGGAAAGAAGTTACCGGGTAGCCCGGTGTGTACATGTCTCTCCCTCTAGAAGGGTGGAATGCTACCCCCGCCGCCAGGACTGGCGGGGGGGGGTAGTATTCCAAGAAGTTTGACACCAAACACAACATGTTTTGGTGCAGCCAGTCCAAAGTTAGCATTGTACCGCAAGGGTATAATGCACTTAAGAGTATATGGTCAGGCTGTACCACAAACAGCATCAGAGGAGGGACTCCGAACACTGCAGAGGGGCTCTGCTCATGCAGGGGCACCCTCTCACATAAAAATCAAGCACTCTGCCTTCAGGATTGGTAAGGCCTGCCATAGGAGTGACTTATATGTTTATATGTGTGTGCAATGGTAGTGATATAGGTAGCCCATACCACTGTAAGGGGTGCATGCACCACCTTACCCAGGCTGCAGTAGCAGACCTGTGGTGTCATTTTGGCTGGCCTTCCAGGGGTGGCATAATACATGCTGCAGCCCCTGGTAGGCCTCTGAGGTACCTATGCCCTGGGTACATAGTATACCATATACTAGGGACTTATAAGGGCACTCCAGATTCCAATCAAAGATGTACCTAAGGTACATGGAAACCATTTTATAGAGGAAGCAGATAGACTGGGGCCCTGAATAGCAGGATCCCAGTCCAACTAAGTCATAAACCAGCAAAACACCAGGAAAAAGTGGGGGCAACCATATAGTCAGATTCCACCTTCCTACATGCATAATGTTTCATCTTTTCTTTCATCATTTCATCCCTTTTTGCAATCTGCACATGTTCCTTGGGAGGTTTCAAAGCTGTTTGTGGTAAACGTGTTTGTCTAGACTGGCCAAACATCAGCTCTGAAGGACTTTTTCCAGTTGACCCATGAGGTGTATTTCTATAGTCACGCAAAACTTGACACACGGCCTGATTTACAGAAATGTCTGTTAGTTTTGCCCTTCGCACACTTTTCTTTAGAGTAGCCATCAATCTTTCCACTATTGCGTTTGCTTGTGGTCAGAGTGGAGTAATTTTCCTGTGTTTCACACCCATATAATCAAGCAATTTGGTAAACTCTTTTCCATTGAAGGGCGGACCATTATCCCTTTTTAATACCTTGGGTATGCCCCAGGCTGAAAAAATGTCATCAAGAATAGGTAATATCATGGATGCAGAAGTAGACGACACTGATTTAACAACTGGGAACCTTGAATATTCATCAATGAGGGCAAACAAATATTGCGCCCAATCTATGGGTCCATAGAAATCACACGCTAATTCAGACCATACAGCATCTGGCAGCTTAGACATGTGCAACTCTTCAGCAGTTTTTTCTCTTATGGTACACTGACAGAAATGACAAAATTGTATAACTTCTTCCACCTGACTATCAAGTCTCGGAAACCACACTTTTTCTCTCAAAAGAGTTTTTGTTGCTGATATTCCTCTGTGACTCTCATGAGCAAGATTAATGACACACCTTTGTAAATTACCTTGAATGACTATTCTGTTTCCTCTTATGAGAATGCCAGAGGTAGCTATTGTTAGCTCTGCATGAATATTTATGAACGCAAGCACATCCCTTTTGCATACTCCAGGGTCAAATTTCGTCAATGCATTAACATGCTTCCATCTATTTAATTTTATTATTCTCTTTACTTCTGCCAAACTATTGTCTTTGTTGGATTCATAGATCAATTCTTGTTCAGAGATTACTTCAGGAACTGTTGACTTAATTATAACATTTATATGATCTTCTGTGTCATCTATTTCTTTTTTGCCTATATCCGTCGGGTGTCTGGACAAATAGTCGTCTGGATTATACTCTTTTCCCTCTTTATGAATTATTTTCAATTTTTCAATTCAATCTCCTTTATTCGGATATACAAAATATCCATAAAAGTACAAAGCAAAATACTAGCATACATTAATATATTTAAAACATACAATAAATACCTAATTTGATACAATAAAATACAATAATATCATATACACTGTTAAAAAAGAGACGACACTGCAAAGATAGGATGTTACATAAAAATATAGCAGCATAATAAGTAAAGTGCATGTATTATAACAGATATCAGTCATTAGAATGCGTTCTACGACAACCGGAATCCAAATTTAAATACTAATTCAAAAGGGAAAACAGTAATAAAAAATACACTCAAGTTTTGCTTAAATAATGTCCATAGAGGCACGTGAGCGGACAGCCATTTTCAAAAATGTGCTAACACGAAAAATTTAATTTTCCCCATCAAGTTTAAGAATAACACTATAGGCTTCTCTGAAATCATCAATACCCAGGGCTTTAAAATAAGGGATCAATAATTGCATACTGTATTTTCGGTAGTAGTTACAAAAGAATATAAAATGTAACATCGATTGGTTTCCATGGTTGCCACAATAACATGGCGTTTGCTCAAGGTTTATGTTGAAGCCTAAAGGGAAGCACAATAAATATTTTAGGGTGCCCGATCTAAGGCGAAAGAGCAAACTACGATCCCAGCGGTTAATAGCTTCTAAAAGATAACCAGCTGGCAAGTATGGGCGGGGGACATCACCCTCTACCGTGGATATGTAGCGAAATACTGTAGATTTCGAGAATTCTCGCTCATACCTAATACCTTCATAATGTTTAAACAGAGCCTTCTGAATAATCTTTTTATTGATGCCTTCCAAATGATTTGGGTTTATAAAAATATGTGCGAGATTTATACTAGTCAAGCTAGTCCTAACAGCAGCCAACCATGGTATATCAATGCCCTTATCACAGTTAAGGCAGTCAGTTATAATTTCTCTGCTCAGTGCAGCCGCTGGATTTTGCCATACTTTTAACCAAAATACGGCAGGGCGAGACCTAATATAATCTTCCACATATAGCAAATTCAACTCTCTGTGACAGATATAGGATGATGAAGAGATCGGTGCCCCCAATACTCTCCGGCAAAATCTATTTTCCTCGATCTGGGTGCTGTTACTATTTGTACAACCTCATATCTCTGCCCCATATGTTACTATGGGTAGACACTGAGTTTTATAAATATTCAATAAAGATAGCACTACCTCAGATCTTCTAGGCTGGGGAAAACTCAAAACTGAGTTAACCGATTTTGAGAATTTACTTCGGCCATATGCAGAATGTGCCACCCAGGAACCGTTATCAGAGAATACTAGACCCAAATAGGGGAAAGTGCAAGTGCTTATCAATTTTTCAGGACCTAAATTAATAACTTTAATAGAATATTTTTGGGGCCACAACACATTAAAAAGATTTTTTAAAATTAGTGCAAAGATCTAATCCGTTCAAAAATCATCAAAACCCCTAACTAAAATGCGGAGAGAGTTCGGGTGCGACCCATTAGAACCGCGTCATCCGCATACAATAGAGCAGGAAGTTTATTACCATTGATCATTGGGACGTCTGTGTTCAAAGTTAATAATGTATTATGCAACTCATTGATATATAAAATAAATAGGAGAGGGGCCAGTACACACCCCTGCCTGACCCCTCTACCAATGGATATAACCCCTGATACCTCCCCAGCCATACTAATCCTAACCCTTGCCCTTAAATCCCTATGTAAATACGATAAAAAGTGCACTAAATCTTCATCCAACCCGTATCTTAAAAGGCATGCCCACAAACGCGATCTATTAACAAAATCAAAGGCGGATGTCAAATCCATAAAAGCCAGGTAGATTGGGGATTGCCGGGCTATTGTATATTTACCTATAATTAGATTGAGATTAAGGCATTGTTCCACGGTTCCCAGGTTACTTCTGAAACCTAACTGGCATTTGTTTAAAATACTTCCTTCCTCCGCCCAGGACCTCATTTTGTTGAATAATACCCTGCCAGGTATCTTAAGAGTATTATCGATCAGGGAGATCGGTCTGTAGCAGCTCGGGTTGGATCTATCCCCCTTTTTAAATATTGGAACGATTATACTGGAGGCCCATGTTTCAGGAATATGAGAGTTTGTTATGTTATTAAAAACGTTCAGAAGAAGGGGTGCCCAAAACTCTGTATTATACTTTATAAGGTCAATCGGTAGACCATCCGGGCCGGGGGCCTTATTCCCTAAACTCTGATCAATGGCATCCTCGACTTCAGTCAGCGTTATATGTATTCTTGACACAGGATAGATGTCACTATAGTCCCCATTGTCGGGCGGAGCTGTATATATTTTAGAAAAATGCGCTTCCCAAGTTTCAGCAGATATGTTACAACTTATCGGGGTAATTGAAAGGGCCCGGGTTCTCATGTTTTTAACCACAGCCCAAAAACCCTTTGCATTATTGAGCCTTGCAGCACATGCCAAGTTGTCCCACTGTTCTTTCAAGATTTCATCTTTTCTCTCCTTGACCACCTTTTTATATTGGCCCCTCAACAATCTTATGTGGTTAACATCCCTTGGTGCCTCTTTCATAGCTGCCCGAAGCTCTCTATTTGCTTGTGAGCATGTTGTGTTGAACCATTTTTTTTTACTGTTTGACACGGGTCTTGAAATTATTTGTTTGACACCTGCGCATAAATCGGTAAATGCGGTGACTACCTCAGGGTTAGGGTCAATTAACGACAGGCAACTATTAACAGATAGGTGATATGTTGACAGCATTTTTGAAAATACATTACAATTATCTATACCCTTCCATATAATTCTTAAATTGTCTGTCGAGGATGCTATGTTACAGGCCCCTGGTTCCTTGGGAAGGCCGGGTTTTAGTGCTACCCTAAATGTTACATAGTTAGGGTTGTGATCCCCATACATGGTAGGTATAACCTCGGCTTTGACCAAGAGATCTTCCATACGTCTGATATAAAGACGTAGTCTATTACTGAGGCACAGCCACGTCCTCTATAAGTTGGTAATGGGTGACTGTTGCAGTAATTTATATCAGCAATATCCATCACATTAAGTAGATTATATTTTGGTAAATAACCCAGTAACTCAGTCCCCCTTCTGCATGGGGGTGCTTGCAATGTATAAGCAGCACCTGCCCAATTTACCCCTGAAATTTTAGCATTAAAATCACCACCCAAACAGATTCCAGCTAACTTATGTGACCTCATTGGGTCTTGAACCTCTGAAACAAAGTTAAAAAGATTCACAAAATTTAAATTAGGTTCAGATAAAAAATCATTATTATAAAAATTAATAAAACAAATTGAGACCCCACATGTATATATCAGGGCCTGAAAATTGGTTCTATGTGTAGGAATAATTTTGACAGTGCCTCCTGAGGAAATATTAACCCAGATAGAGAGGCCACCTGACGGTCTCCCATATAACGAGGTATTTGCCATTACATTAAAACATTCAAACCCTTCAAGATACAGTTCTTTTGTTGCCCAAGTCTCTTGAAATAGCAATACATCAAATTCGTTTACCATCTTTACCCAATCCTCGATGGCTATTTTAGATGCCAGCCCGGCAATATTCCAACTTAACACACGCAAATCGTGTGTCTCCGGGCTGTCAGTTGTAGAGGAAACCGATGTAGCTATAGAGAGGGATGGCTCAATGGATGTTATTATGGGCTGCAGTCAATCTAAACTATCCAGGCCAGAAAGGGCCATAAATCTGTTTTGCGTCAAATGTAAATTGGTATCCAGTATGTTATGTCTAGGGTTTGGCTTATAAAAATAACCAAGAGGTAGTGACCAAATATCAGTAGATATGCCATTAGTACACTCTTTTGATGATAATACAAATCTTACAGAAGCTGGTCACCGAAAATTAATGACGACGCAGTCACCCTCTATAATTTTATCTGATAATCCAACCCAGCCCACCCTGCGCACCATTATAATGTCATTGATATTACCGGCACTAAACCCTTTATGTTTGATCAACCAGTCAGTGCATTTATTTCGTAGTTGGTCCCAAGATTCAGGCTGGTTTTTCCCTATTGGTGGGACTCCTGCAAGGATCAAAACGTAAGGGCAGGATGCCGGAGGTAAATTTAACACATCAGTTCTACCCTCAATACACTCGCCTGCTTTGGGCTTAATGGCAACGATCTTAATGTCATGCGCAGGATGGGCATTATGTACAGAAATTAAAGGAGAAATATTGTTAACCTGTTGATTCGGTACGTGTGGACTAAAAGGGTCGCTAGATTTTGATAGTGTGACATTGTGGTTTGGGTGCTTAGGAACAGGACATCCTTTAGCTTGATGGCAGGTCCTACATGAATCTACCATAGGACGCTGATCTTGTGTTACAATTCCCTGTATCAACCCAGGTTGTACTCTGCTTACAGATTGCTGATTAGAGGGGGCCCCTCCCTGTTGGGATACTGGTCTGAAAGTACTACCAGGCACACTTAATTTATTAAACAAAGATTCTAAGCGATCCAAACGTTTCCAGAGTATGGTAAAATTCCTTTCAACAAGCTCCCTAACATTCTCTTTAACAGTATCTATAATAATATCAATTGCTGTGTCCCCAAGTGTAAAATTGTTAAACATTGCTGGTAAAGACCCAGTCTGAGTGGAGATTGAACGATTTGACGGCTCAGAAGGGGTTAAGTCAATATGAGCGCTGACAGAAGCTGTGTCGACTGTGTCAACTATAGCTGCCGGGCCCTGGATCCATGTGCTTAGAGCGGTGCGCTGCATCTTCGAACGTGGGGGTTGTTTCCTCTTAGGACAGGCTGGTTTGGTTAATTTCCTTTTTCTCTTAGCCCCGGATATTTCTGGGTTCGGGGAAATGTTCTCAGAGTCGACAAAGTCCCTGCTATACGTTGAAACAGCAGGATCCTTAACTCCCCCTGTGACCCCAATACTGTTGCTTCCCTCAGCAGCCAGCCAATTTCCTTGAGCTGACAAGTGCATATTGAGATCAGATGATGGGTGCAGCGGCTGGGTAGGGCTAAGGAGATCCCTGTTTACAACTAGTGGGGAAATATGCGAACTTGGTAAACCCAGGGACAAACGTCTCTCTGTCAGTTCTATTTCAGTACTAACAATACTGACGGCTCTCTCCAACATGCTATCAATAGTGGTAGTAGTACGCAAACTATGCGGAGCATTGCGTTTAGACGTCATCGATATTATCCGTGGCAATATTTATCTAACTTTATATTGCTTACCACATAGAAGTCACAGAAAGTAGAGATTAACGAGTCTCAGAGGGGTTGCCCAGCCCGGCCTCCTTCGGTCTCCGACGGGCCCGCCCTTGGCCCGGGCTTCACCCGCGCGCGTCCCGCGTTGCGGGAGTAAGGTCCGGAATTTATAGCGCTGGCTGGCGCAAGCTGTTGACGCGGCTCCTGCCGCGGTGCTGGATGGTCCAGGCAGTCCTCCCCCTGCGTGGTCAGCAACACGGGATGGCGGCAACGACACTGGGCAGCCACAAGAAACCCCCATGCTGCGGGAGTCAGGTCCGGAATTTATAGCGCCGGCTGGCGCAAGCTGTTGACGCGGCTCCTGCCGCGGTGCTGGATGGTCCAGGCAGTCCTCCCCCTGCGTGGTCAGCAACACGGGATGGCGGCAACGACACTGGGCAGCCACAAGAAACCAATGAATTATTTTAAAATCATAGTCCAACAACCTCATACCCCATCTTTCAATCCGAAGGGGCCTTTTCGCTTTCGGATTTCCAAAAATAGTCGTGAGTGCCTGGTGATCTGTTACTATTACAAATGACTTTCCAAACAAGTAATCATGATAATGCTCACATGCCCAGACCACCACCAAACTTTTCTTTTCCGGCTGAGAGTACTTCTTCTCTACATCTGTTAAACTTCGGCTGGCATGTGACACCACGAACCTTGGGGTGTGTTTGCCAAATTTATGTTGGAGTAAGATAGCACCTAGTCCCACTGGACTTGCATCCACTACTATCTCTGTGCATAAATTTGGGTCAAAGTACTTTAGGTTTGCTGCTGTCGCTATGTCATCTTTTATTTTCTCAAATGCACCTTTACACTCCTTGCTCCAAGAAAAGGTTCTCTCCTTCTTCGTTAGCTCTCTAAGAGGTGCACTGACAGTAGCATAATCCTTAATATAACGAGAACAATAGCTAGCCATTCCTAAGAAAGAGCGTAACTCCGATATATCCTTTGGGGAAGACATTGCTACTAATGATGATACTTTTTTTGGATCTGGTCTCATTACTTTGCTTGAGAAAATATGGCCATAAAATGTTAGTTCTGGTTTACCAATTTCACATTTTTCAGGATTTAGTGTTAGCCCAGCTTTCATAAGTTCGTGACATACTGCTCTTAGCGCTTGGTCATGTTTGTTTTCTGTTTTTCCAAAGACAAGAATATCATCACTATTATTCATTGCATTTTTTACTAGCCTAATGATGTTC
Organism: Calotriton arnoldi; assembly: GCA_963921515.1. NCBI lineage: Eukaryota > Metazoa > Chordata > Amphibia > Caudata > Salamandridae > Calotriton > Calotriton arnoldi. The sequence continues at coordinate 1,082,919 of CAWUFW010000161.1, forward strand.
TTTATAATTTCTTGAAAAATTTCTACGGCTGAACATATTCCAAACTTCAGTCTTTTGTAGCGGAATAGCCCCATATGTGTTGAAAAAGTTGTAATATACCTTGATTTTTCATCAATTTCCAATTGATGATATCCCTTGCACAGGTCTAATTTTGAGAAAACTGTTGCCCCATTCAAAATACTAATCATATCGTTCAAATAAGGCCCAGGATGCCTTTCCCTTTCAATTGCAGTATTCGGAATTCTCATGTCAACACAGATTCAAATCTGGTTTGTGTCCTTCTTTGGCACTACTACAATTGGAGACACCCAAGGTGTTGGACCTGACGCAGGCTCAATTATATCTTGTTTAAGCAAAGAATTAATTTCCTCTTCAACTTTACCTTGCATGTGAATCGGAACTCTCCTATGCATTTGTGCAACAGGTTTCACTTTATCATTTATGTGCAATGAAATGGTTTTTCCTTTTAACTTTCCAAGACCTTTTGTTAAAATAGGAAATACTTTCAATATATGCTGTTCTAATGTCATATGAAACGTCATGGCCAACAGTCCCATTAATTGAGCTGTGACATTACTCAGCAGGCAAGGCCCAGCAGTTTCTCCTTTTAAGATGTGTATTTCTTCCTTAAGAGACACTTCTCCATAAGATAAATTTTCTTCATATTTCCCTAAGCAGGTTACAGGGTGTTTTGCTCCCCATTGAAAAACCTTGACACTCGATGATACAAGGGGAGGTCTATCCACCATTTTGTCATATTCAGTTATGCACATGATATTACACTTTGCTCCACTCTCTAACACAAATGGGACTTTCTGCGATCCTACTAATATATCAACAGATGCTGTTTTTTCAATATCTTCCTTTTTCTTTTTTTATTATTGTTTTGCAACATACAGCTTCACATATTAACCCGTAACTTTGTTAACTTCCCATAAACTGACACAGCGCTACACATTCCAATACATGGTCGATTCACTTATACCACCCCCGCCAAACAGTTGACAGCATTCCTGATGTAGCCATCTTCTCAGAGCACAGTACATACAGTGATTAGAGAAATCCACGCCCCGTGCTTGTCATTACCAGCCATGGAGCTTCATAACCATCCTATCCTCCGTTACCCACATTTGAATGCAGATATGTTAACAGTGGACCCCAATAGTCTTTTGGTTTGATGCCGCTGGTTGTTCCTCAGCATATATTTCTAGTTGTGTCCTGCAGTACACCACGTCCTTAAGCCATGCTGCTTTCGTAAGACTGACCTTGCTTCCCCAGTGTAGTGCTACCCTGCGTTGTGCAATCACCAGACACATCAGTAACAGCTTCTTTGTAAGCGAGCGGAAATTGTTTAAAAACCCCAAGACACACCTCCGGTGTACACTCCACTTTAGCATTGACCATCACAGTTAGTACATTCGTAATTTGTATCCAGAAACCATTGAATTTCTGACATTTCCAGGCTAGATAGAGAAAATCGGCTCCCTCCACGCTACAGCGAGGACAGTTTGAGTTGCTCTTTAGCCCATATTTATACAATTGTTGTGGTGTATAATACATTTGATGCAGATATTTAAATTGGATAATACGTAAATTACAGTTAGATGTTAGCATAGCCAACTGTGCACAGCATCTTGTCCAGTCTATCTCTTCCATTGGTTCATCTAATATTGCATTCCATTTCTCCATTGACTTCCCTCCACCGATGCACTTTCCATTTGCACCGCATTATATAATTTGGTCACTAGGTGTTTCCTGGAGGTACCAGTCAACAGTGTTTGTAGTGTTGTACATGTGGGAGGTTCGCACTGCCGCCCTCAACCTATAATACAGAAATACAGAAACATAAAAAGTGGCGAGTTTGTTGTTTGTGCCGCTGCGTCGGCCAATGATACAAAAGTCCCATTAAGATATAGTTCACCCATTGTTGTCAAACCTGCCTCCTGTAACATCTTTAGAGACTTCTCTTCCGTTGTCACTGATATATCTGGGTGGTGCAGAAGAGGCATCTCCGGGGCATACACTTAGGGGTCGATTCCGATCTCGGCCGGAAGCGCACCGAATACGATTCGTCCGGAAAAAATACGAGCCGAACGCGGTTTTCCCGACCGATTCGAACAGTCGTCCGAGCGAGCAAGTACGATGCGCATTACTGCTAAAATTCTGACCGAGCCGTACGTTCCCATTCCAGCTCCAGTTCCCCGACCGAGCCGGATCCGTAAACGCTGATTCGAGTCGCACGGAAGTAAATACACAGCACCTTCCGGCCGGACTAGGACGATGCGCACTCCGTACGCGCCGAACTGGTCGCTACGTCCGGCACGTCAGAGCATCCGGGAGAGCTGCACATAAGTTCCGATTCGCGCCACAAGACGATCCACGGCTACGAGACGAACAAGCCAGCTACGAGTACAAGTCGAAGCCACGATAAACCCGAACGAGACGAACCAACCATGAATCCCATCGCGCAGGTCCTACCAATACTGTACATCTATTACCGGAACCGGTACGGACGCGTACGGCGCAGACGGTAAGTCAGACACCCACTACACAAACAAACGACACGTACCCGACATATGTTACACACACATAGGGATGCAGAAATGACGTACACTAGCAACAGCCGAACCATAGGGGCGGGATGGCTATCACCAATGCCATACACACCCATAGGGGCCTGATGGCTACCACTACCACCACCCCTACTCATGGGGGGCTGGATGCCTGTCACTACTACCAAACGCACTCATAGGGGGATGGATGCCTACCACTACCACCACCCCTACTCATGGGGGGCTGGATGCCTAGCACTACCACCACCCCTACTCATGGGGGCCTGGATGCCTAGCACTACCACCACCCCTACTCATGGGGGCCTGGATGCCTACCACTACCACCACCCCTACTCATGGGGGGATGGATGCCTAGCACTACCACCACCCCTACTCATGGGGGCCTGGATGCCTGTCACTACTACCATCCCCACTCATAGAGGGATGGATGCCTACCACTACCACCACCCCTACTCAAGGGGGCCTGGATGCCTCTCACTACTACCATCCCCACTCATAGGGGGATGGATGCCTACCACTACCACCACCCCTACTCATGGGGGGGCTGGATGCCTACCACTACCACCACCCCTACTCATGGGGGCCTGGATGCCTGTCACTACTACCATCCCCACTCCTAGGGGGATGGATGCCTACCACTACCACCACCCCTACTCATGGGGGGCTGGATGCCTGTCACTACTACCATCCCCACTCATAGGGGGATGGATGCCTACCACTACCACCACCCCTACTCATGGGGGGCTGGATGCCTAGCACTACCACCACCCCTACTCATGGGGGCCTGGATGCCTAGCACTACCACCACCCCTACTCATGGGGGGCCTGGATGCCTACCACTACACCACCCCTACTCATGGGGGGATGGATGCCTAGCACTACCACCACCCCTACTCATGGGGGCCTGGATGCCTGTCACTACTACCATCCCCACTCATAGAGGGATGGATGCATACCACTACCACCACCCCTACTCATGGGGGCCTGGATGCCTCTCACTACTACCATCCCCCCTCATAGGGGGATGGATGCCTACCACTACCACCACCCCTACTCATGGGGGGCTGGATGCCTAGCACTACCACCACCCCTACTCATGGGGGCCTGGATGCCTCTCACTACTACCATCCCCCCTCATAGGGGGATGGATGCCTACCACTACCACCACCCCTACTCATGGGGGGCTGGATGCCTAGCACTACCACCACCCCTACTCATGGGGGCCTGGATGCCTGTCACTACTACCATCCCCACTCATAGGGGGATGGATGCCTACGACTACCACCACCCCTACTCATGGGGGGCTGGATGCCTAGCACTACCACCACCCCTACTCATGGGGGCCTGGATGCCTAGCACTACCACCACCCCTACTCATGGGGGCCTGGATGCCGGTCACTACTACCATCCCCACTCATAGGGGGATGGATGCCTACCACTACCACTACCCCTACTCATGGGGGCCTGGATGCCTGCCACTACTACCATCCCCACTCATAGGGGGATGGATGCCTACCACTACCACCACCCCTACTCATGGGGGGCTGGATGCCTAGCACTACCAACACCCCTACTCATGGGGGCCTGGATGCCTGTCACTACTACCATCCCCACTCATAGGACGGGTAATGCATGACACAACCAGCATACTCCAACATAAGGAATGTCAGCAAAAGACATCCCCCAACATCATGACAAGAGTGTGTAGTCTGTGTCAAATGCCTACAACACTGAACATGACATTGAACATACAATGTGACCCCCTATCACATGTGTCACACAAAAATGTGTGTGGCCTTCACAATGCAAGCAGACCATGACCACTGTGGTAATGGGGTCTAAACCCCCATCATCACAGTGACCAAAAGGTAAGTGTGGGGTCCATAGCTGAAGCACATTTTGAACAATATGGCAATGGGGCCTAAACCCCCATCATCACAGTGACCAAAAGGTAAGTGTGGGGTCCATAGCTGAAGCACAGTTTTGAACATTGTGGCAATGGGGTCTAAACCCCCATCATCACAGTGACCAAAAGGTAAGTGTGGGGTCCATAGCTGAAGCACATTTTGAACATTGTGGCAATGGGGTCTAAACCCCCATCATCACAGTGACCAAAAGGTAAGTGTTGTCATGGAAAAAGCCGCAACTGCCAAACGGTATCTGGGTTTAATCCATCATCATTCTTTAGCTCACTCCACCACCCCAGTTCAGACATGGCCATATGCAAATCAGTCTGGCTATTCAGCCGTCATCAGCCAGGCTAGCTTGAATCCAGTGGCAAAGTGAGCAAGGGACCCACGTCTGGGCATACCCTGCCAACTTAGGGCGAACAAAGCGATACCAAAGGGGATGATGGACGGAGCGCTTGAGCTAATCAAACACTCACCCCCAGTCAACTGATCTGGATTTAATCCATCATCATTCTTTAGCTCACTCCACCACCCCAGTTCAGACATGGCCATATGCAAATCAGTCTGACCCTGTGCCTCATGGGAACAGTCCAGCCCGAACTGCCAAGCCATGTCTTCCCTGGACCGGAAACAAGCATCCTGGGACCGGTTTCTGGCTATTCAGCCGTCATCAGCCAGGCTAGCTTGAATCCAGTGGCAAAGTGAGCAAGGGACCCACGTCTGGGCATACCCTGCCAACTTAGGGCGAACAAAGCGATACCAAAGGGGATGATGGACGGAGCGCTTGAGCTAATCAAACACTCAGCCCCAGTCAACTGATCTGGGTTTAATCCATCATCATTCTTTAGCTCACTCCACCACCCCAGTTCAGACATGGCCATATGCAAATCAGTCTGACCCTGTGCCTCATGGGAACAGTCCAGCCCGAACTGCCAAGCCATGTCTTCCCTGGACCGGAAACAAGCATCCTGGGACCGGTTTCTGGCTATTCAGCCGTCATCAGCCAGGCTAGCTTGAATCCAGTGGCAAAGTGAGCAAGGGACCCACGTCTGGGCATACCCTGCCAACTTAGGGCGAACAAAGCGATACCAAAGGGGATGATGGACGGAGCGCTTGAGCTAATCAAACACTCACCCCCAAACAGCATGGATGATTCCTGGTCACAGAACAACAAACACATCAGTGGCAAAGTAGTGGTTGTGTCCCATAGCAACATAGATTGGGTGAGGCAAACAGTGCAGTGCAAATAAAACATACCTTTGGCCATGTGCAGACAAACATCACCCATGGGGGATGACATTGTCTCCATTTATCAATTACACAATGACAGAAGTGACCATCATAATGCAGACCCACATATCTGCACTAATGGACACACAAATGTAGATATCCTGTGGAGACTGTAGATGTGAGGTGAACAAATACCATACCATGGCAGCAATGGGACATACAAACCATGATTATTGTGCTGACTGATGACCTAGGAGTCCCAGGGACAGCAGGGGAAATCCTCCAAACAACATACAGGCAATGGCACACTAAAGATATGCCAATGCAGTGGTGCAGATGCACAAACACAAACAGGCAGCCTCACACTGCATATCAAACACAACAGGTGATGGGGGTGTGTGCCAGTGTCCCCAGGCAACCACACAACACATGAGGAGGCCTGAATTCCAATTACACAGATGTGTATACAGTGCCATACAAAAGTAACTCATGGATCGGATTCCCCTATGTGGGCAATCAGGCATTGTTAGATGAGAGGGAGCCCAAATTACACATGTCACACAAGCTTGTAGGAACAGCTACTAACACAGCAAGAGACAGACCCACCACAGCACTACCCCCAGGGACCCCACATTGTGGTGACACTAGCCTGCATGATAATCCCACTGTGATGACAAAGGTAGATGTCGTTCACACTGTGAACCACAGCCATGTGTCCTGAGCAACAAACTACCATCACACATACACAAGCACAAATCAATCAGCACGGCCTGTCAGCCAAGGCCAATATGGAGGTAGGGGTCTAGCCGTGCAACAACTCACATTTGCACACACTCAACACCACACACCTTGATCTCCACCAATGTGCAGCAGTGAAGCTCACATGGACTGGTGACATTGCACATGCACCCATGACAATCCCAGGGGTAGTGGTGGGAACTAAGGTGCAGAAACCCATCACACATGGCCAGTCAACAAGACTCGTGAATGTCTGACACACTGCACAGTACGCGGTACATGGGCATGACGTGAAATCCACCCAATCAATGGGATCCCGGCCACAGTCACACACCAATGAAGAAGCCAAGGTGACCCACAAAGAACACACGTAGACAACTTCCAACATTGCAGCTCTGACCCTGAGGAGTGGCAGCAGTCACACACACAACGTGTCACAATCACTGAAAGCTACCACAAACTGTAAATTACATGACTTGTGTAACCAACAAGTGCCAAGGGGAATCCTGACTGTGTCCCATCTGCGTTTGCCCACATCCCCAGCCCTGACAACAAAGACAACTAGGGATGACAACCTGATGAACATTAGTTTGCCACGCACCCACATCCCGGAGAAACCAGGTCCAAGATGCTGGATGAACACAGGACAACTCAGCAAGCATCACAAACAGGAACATCCGTAGGGACACAGACTGTGTAGGAAAAGGGAAGGGAACACACACAGACATGCTTACACAACACACAACACAGGCCCAGGCAATGTCACGGGATTACACACTGCCATGAGGGCACTCCACTCCTGTGGAAGGTCCGCTGTGCCAAACCTTGTCTGTGCACGACTCAAACATGTCAGCAGAACACTCGGTCAGTGAGTCAACAATTACAACACACTGAAGGCTCTGCTCACATCAGCCTGGGTATGGGTGTTTCACTTCAGTCATCTGCATATACCCAAAACACGTGTCAAGCAAGTTGCACTGTATACACAGATGAGTCCTTCAACATTGATGTGCTAAACTGCATGTCCAGTGGAGATGGGCACACAGTCAGGGAAATAGAAACATTGAACAGTGGTAAGCCCACCAGATGTGCATTAGTGTAAGCCACAGATGTTAATTTACAAATGCAAAACGTACATCCCTGTGTCAAATGCTGAACATTACACCCTCAGACTGCAGCAAAGGATGCTATTGGTCCAGACTAGATTAGGACACATATCCCATGGACCACATGGAGTCCATCTCAGCAACACTTCATTTTCCTGATCTGAACAGTATTACAACAGCAAATGCATGATGATACTCATCTACATCATGTACATCAAAAGCAAAACCACTAGTAAACAAAAAGAGGCTTTATTCAGCCAATGTGAATGAAAAATTGAAAGTCCAAAAGAAACTAAGGCCAATGGCCAGTCCACATTCACAGTCCGAAAAGGGTGACATGTGACAACTTGTCACCCATTGCTTGCCTGCACTGGTACGGACAGGGGACATCCCCTCGGAGGGGCATACAAGGGGCAGGCCAGGCACCGCAGGGACAGGATCAGGGGATGCCAGAAGGAGGCAGTGAAGGGGTGGTGGGTGCAGGAGTGTCACCGGCAACTGCAGTGGAGGTGTCTGACTCAGTGGGGCCGGCACCACTGTAGGGCACAAGTCAGATGGTGTGGGTGCCGGCACCACTGCAGTGGGCCGGTCAGATGGAGTGGACTGGGTCCCCACTGCAGTGCCCAAGTCAGACGGGGTGGTTGTGGACTCCACTGCAGTGCATAACTCCAAGGGAGTGGAAGGGGGGCAGATGAGGTGGGCAGGACAGAGGGGGGACCCGGTCTCCACACCAGTGGCACAAACAGGCTGAGCATCTGGGTTGGGGGTGGAAGAGCAAGTGGTAGGGGGAGGGCCTAAGCAGTTTGGAGATGCGGTATTGGTGTGTGGGGGAACCTGGGGCAGGGAGTGGCGGGGGAACCTGTGGAGTAGTGGCCTGGGGGATGGAGGAGAGAGACTGTGTGGTGGAGCTGCGTGGTGGTGGTGGTGGGGTCTTGCCCTTCCTGGTCCGGGGAGACTTCCTAATGGGGTTCTCAGTCTGCCTGTGCCTGGGGAGGGTGTCCGGGTGTGAGGGGCACTCCCCTCTGTGTGTGGTGGTGGCCTCTTCCGCCTGTACGTTGGGTCAGATGGATCTGTGGGGAAGAGGCCAAGCTCACAGAGGAAAAGCTTCTGGGAGGGGGGGTTGCAGGTGAGGCAAGGGAAGAGGTTTTGGAGGGAGAGGTATCTGAGGACTGCGGAGTGCTCGTGGATGCGTCTGTGTGTGTCTGGGCCCCATCCCCTGTGAGTGAGGTATCAGTCCCCTGACTGTGTGTGCGTGTGCGTCTGGATTTTGGCTTGTGTGTCTGTGTGCTGCTTGTGTCTGTGCTGGTGCGTGCCTGTGCCGGTGTGTGTGTGTGCTTGGGACAGGTAGGGTGCTGGGGATTGTGGATGGGGCAGAGGTAGGAGGAGTGAGAGACTGTTGCAGGAGGGACACTGCTGCCGTCAGTGAGGAGGCCATGGACTGATTGGTCGCTGTAGGGCAGACATGCCAGATGAGATGCCCTCCATGAATGACACCAGTTGTGTCAACAGACCCGTGTGTGCATGGAGGACACTCAGCATTGATGTCTGCCCTACATGGATCTGTTTCAGCAAGTCCACAGACTCCACACTCAGGGCAGCAGGGGAGGCAGGGGGTGCGGTGCCTGGCACGAAGGAGACACGCTCCCCTACACGGGAGCCTCCACGGACATGTGGGATGGGAGCAGATGGGAGGGTGGAGATGGTGGTGGTGGGGGGACAGACTTGCTCGATTTTGTCTGTGGTCTGCTGACACCCACCTCCACAAGGGAGTCCTCACTGGAAGCGCTGTGTTCCTCAGCCGAGGTGGTCGTAGCTGAGGTCTCCTCAGTGTGGCTCCCCTCACCCTCCGTGCCACTGGGTCCCTCGGTCTCCTCTGCAGTGGACCCAGTCTGGCTCTGCCGCTCCTCTTGGTCCGTGGAGCTGTCTCCTCCTGTGGCCGTGGATGTATCTGCAAACAATCAGGATAAACAGAGCAACATTAGTCACCTGTACTGACTACACACACCACAGTAAGTACAGCACATCACAGAGCAAGCCCTGCCATCATTTGCTAGACATTGCAATAAGTGCTGACACTGATTTGAAGAAGCCCATTGTCTGCCTGACAGTCATTCATGCCACTCATATCCTACCTGTCCATGCACCCATCTGTCTGGTGCCTGTTGGATGCCACTAATCATATGTGCACACATGCACCACATACACAGTTGTTGGACATCCAAGAGAACATATGGAAATGTGTCACTCCAAACACATGCCATCTCCTGCCACTGACTCAGTACATGTGTCAGGAAAAGTGATGGGCAGAGTCTCTGTCGATATGCAGGTTTTGCTTCCATCACCAGACACAATGATGTCCTCATGTCCTGATAGTCAATGCGACAATGGTGTGCATGCAGGACATATCACACTACTGCTGGATCACCCTTTGCAAGTTGAATGTCATGGCACAGGCCTGTCTGGCAAGTCAGTCATAACTGTCTCCTGTCACAGGGGCAGTGCATACACACAACACCAGTCTGCACTGTGTCACAATCATGGAAGTTTTGGGAATGCAAGCCCTGTAGCTGACAGGTGCACATGTGCACCCCTGGCCACCCACATCATGAGGACTAAGATGATCCCACGTCATTCAAATGAGACATTTGAGTGACTGAAAAAACAAATCCATACACATGAGCACTTCACCGTCTGATGAGAATGAACCAAAGCTGCCTGCACCTCAATGTTTCATACACCATTGTGCACAGTCAAGGGATCAGAGACCTATGCATTAACCAATGTGCAGATCCTATAGTCACAACTCAGATGGCTGGCCACCCCAAACTGTTAAACACTCCAGGAGTCCAAAAAGCAAGGCCACACCACGGTGACACAGAGGCAGACACCTGAGTGCACTCTTCACAATGCCCAATATGTATGCTGACACACGGGAGTGGGAGAACGGAGTGCCTTCGATGTCCGGAGTAGGCATTACAGTCCTGGTCCATGTGCAACATGGTATTACCCTGAACACTAGGCAGGTGGCTATGCATGTGTCACACACATGATGTACATACTTCTGAGGCTCCTACCTTGGTCCCTGCTGCAGCATGGGTGTGTGGCACATACCCCAGACATGTGGTGAGTCAGAGCAGCAATTGGAACACATATTAAAGCCATACCCAGAGTACATGTCAGATCACAGGCATTGTGTGAGCAATTGTACCACCCATGCAGCCCACAGCAAAGTTCCTGTAACTGATGCTGTCCCCAACTTGAACCACAGGTAACTGCAAGTACACAGTACCCAAGTGACCTAAGTCACAGACTGTAAGGGACACACCTGTGTATCAGATGAGGAGGGGGCATGACACAAGTGAGGGACATGAGTCCAGGACGACAAGACAGTCGTACTGTGGAAGTGTAACCAGGCTAAAGGAGTGCATAGAGCATGTTAGTCATAGTACCCAGAAAAGGCTAGCACTTACCCCCTCCTTGCTGCTGTCTGGCCTTCAGCTGCCCATCCAGGTCAGGGAAGACCACCACCAGAATCTGGAGCATGTGGGGGGTCATGGTCCGGTGTCCGCCACTCCTGCGAGGAGGCGACAGCTTCAGCTGGACCCTTGCGATCCTCCGGGTCCAGCCACGAAGGTCCTGCCACCTCTTCTGGCAGTTGCGGATCCGGTGCCTGTAGACCCCCACAGATCGTACTGCCCGGGCGATAGTCAGCCAGATCTCCTGCTTCTGGTGGGCAGCAACCTGTGAGGATGACAAAGTGAAAAGGCCATTACTACACATGCAACATATCCGTGCATCACACAGTTGGATATACATGTCTCAATCACAGGGGCATATGATGTACACAGGTAGTGCAACTATGGCTATGAACAGTTGTCCAGCAGTTACTAAATGGTATCATTGCCTGGGAAGTAAAACCTTGTTGGAATGCACTGTTACTGCACTATACCTGTTCAGTGCATGTAATTACACACTTTGGGAGGTGACAACTACTCAGTGAGCATGCTAGCCACTGGTGTACACACTGTAAGTACTGCTAGTCAGACAACATGCACAATTAGTAAGGCAGTGGACAGCACACTCACCTGCTCCCCTGGTTTCCCATACAGCTTGCTGTACTGTGGAAGGAGGCTGTCCAGCAGGGCCTGGTTCTCCTCAGTGCTGAAGGCTGGGGCTCTATCCACAGTACGTGCCATTGCAGTAGCCAGAGGATGCAGAGACAGCAGCAGTGGTAGTGGCAGATGTCGTCCTGGAGCATGTAGTGCAGGCAAGTGAGCTCTCAGGGGAACAGCCAGCATTATATGTGTGCTGCAGAGGCAGATACTGTCCCATGTGTCCAAAGTGATAGGTCCAAGTCGTTTGCATCTTCTGAATCTGGCCAATCCATGGAATTGCACCACTTATACACGCCTACAGCATCCTTCAAAATTTCAACTTGATGACACCCATGAATTTGCAACATTGTTGTGGGTGGCCAACTGAATTCACTGCATCCGACTCGTACAAGCTTCGAATACGCGTCCGTTACCATGTCAGTCCATAGCCAATGCGTGCGCACGGATCGGTCCATTGCTGTACGACGCGTATTTCGAAACACAACACGCATCCGTCAACATCATATGCAATGGCCAATGCGTGCGCACGGATCGGTCCATTGCTGTACGACGCGTATTTCGAAACACAACACGCATCCGTCAACATCATATGCAATGGCCAATGCGTGCGCACGGATCGGTCCATTGCTGTACGACGCGTATTTCGTAACACAACACGCATCCGTCAACATCATATGCAATGGCCAATGCGTGCGCACGGATCGGTCCATTGCTGTACGCACGCGTATTTCGTAACACAACACGCATCCGTCAACATCATATGCAATGGCCAATGCGTGCGCACGGATCGGTCCATTGCTGTACGACGCGTATTTCGTAACACAACACGCATCCGTCAACATCATATGCAATGGCCAATGCGTGCGCACGGATCGGTCCATTGCTGTACGACGCGTATTTCGTAACACAACACGCATCCGTCAACATCATATGCAATGGCCAATGCGTGCGCACGGATCGGTCCATTGCTGTACGACGCGTATTTCGAAACACAACACGCATCCGTCAACATCATATGCAATGGCCAATGCGTGCGCACGGATCGGTCCATTGCTGTACGACGCGTATTTCAGTAACACAACACGCATCCGTCAACATCATATGCAATGGCCAATGCGTGCGCACGGATCGGTCCATTGCTGTACGACGCGTATTTCGTAACACAACACGCATCCGTCAACATCATATGCAATGGCCAATGCGTGCGCACGGATCGGTCCATTGCTGTACGACAGCGTATTTCGTAACACAACACGCATCCGTCAACATCATATGCAATGGCCAATGCGTGCGCACGGATCGGTCCATTGCTGTACGACGCGTATTTCGTAACACAACACGCATCCGTCAACATCATATGCAATGGCCAATGCGTGCGCACGGATCGGTCCATTGCTGTACGACGCGTATTTGAAACACAACACGAATCCGTCAACATCATATGCAATGGCCAATGCGTGCGCACGGATCGGTCCATTGCTGTACGACGCGTATTTCGAAACACAACACGCATCCGTCAACATCATATGCAATGGCCAATGCGTGCGCACGGATCGGTCCATTGCTGTACGACGCGTATTTCGTAACACAACACGCATCCGTCAACATCATATGCAATGGCCAATGCGTGCGCACGGATCGGTCCATTGCTGTACGACGCGTATTTCGTAACACAACACGCATCCGTCAACATCATATGCAATGGCCAATTCGTGCGCACGGATCGGTCCATTGCTGTACGACGCGTATTTCGAAACACAACACGCATCCGTCAACATCATATGCAATGGCCAATGCGTGCGCACGGATCGGTCCATTGCTGTACGACGCGTATTTCGAAACACAACACGCATCCGTCAACATCATATGCAATGGCCAATGCGTGCGCACGGATCGGTCCATTGCTGTACGACGCGTCCCTGTACAAGTCACTTGCATATGTCACCATGGTTGTCACAGGTGAACGTATGCCAGCCACAATTACTTGCCAGGGTCTCAGGGGCACACCTACAACACCACAGCCTGTCCACACTGTATCCTAAGGCATGTAAGGCTGCATTACCTGTGTGTGTATGGGGGTCAACAGGTGGTTTGTTGGGTGGCACTTGGGGGCAGCCACTCCCAGGCTGTGCACGTGTTCATGGGGACAGAATCCTTTGTGTGTTGTGCACATGACCACTGTGATGTGCAACTGTTCAGTTCAGAGCATGTGGCATGGTCACATTTCCAGGTTGTATATGTGTATGTTATGTCCCATACACCCTGAGTCCCATGTGGGATGGTATGTACGTCACAGGGTGACCCATTGCCACAATTGTGATGGCCCTCCACAGTCTGTGTGCATGTTGTGTTTTAGATGTCTCTGATTCCATGTGCACAATGGGAGACAGTCTCCAGATCCACGTTGTTTGTGCATCGACTTTGATGTTGTGCGTGTGTGTGTCACAGATATCCATGTCTGTCCTGCAGAGGCAACAGGGGCCACGACCTGTGGGAGTCATGGTTGTTTTGCTGGCGTGTACATGATACGCCATGTCATGCCAGTGTCCATGTGGCAATACAGGGTCCCTGGGAATCTACCTGTCAAAGAGCTGTGATGCCTGGGGCACATCTGTCCTCACTTGTCACTGTGGTGTGTGTTTGGAACGTGACAGCAGTACATGGGTACTGTGACACAGCCTAATGATTTCCCATAGCACAACCTGGAACTTGTTGTCAACACATGTTGAACTGAGATGTTAGATGATGGCCATGTAGGTGCCATATATGTCCATACAGAACGGCACACACATCATATACTTGTGTCTCGTAATGATGTATCATGTGATATTGAGTATGGTCAATGCCACATATGTGGGGTGACTGACAATCTTTCTTTGTTCACCTATGTACTGCAGGGCACCAGCTGTCCATAGACCATTCCCTGACCTTGCAACCATGGTTGAACGTGACTGCATCCAATGGTACCGCTTCAACAGGCCGCTGATTGAGGAATTGTCGGGGCGGTTGGCCCCACATTTGCTACCTGGCCGGCCATACCCTACAGCGCTGACCCCCAAGGTGAAGGTGATGGCAGCCCTACACTTCTTTGCCACATGTCATCGGGTCCATTGATGGGACACATGTGGCTTTGGTACCACCACAGGCACATGAGCAGGCATACAGGAACAGGAAACATTTCCATTCTATCAATGCTCTGGTGGTATGTCTTGCAGATATGAGCATCTCACATGTGTGTGCACGTTTCCCCGGTTCTGCACACGATGCCTACATAATGAGGAGTAGTCGCATCCCGAGGATGATGTCACAGATGCAGAACCAGCGTGCCTGGCTTGTCGGTATGTACTGACTTTGTACCATTGTGTGTGTTCTGCAATGTTGTATTCCACCCTCTTTTCCAACTCAGCTAATGTGCAATTGTTTGTATGTAGGTGACTCCGGATACCCCAACATGCCGTGGTTGCTGACACCCCTCAGGAACCCTGTGACACCAGCCCAGATGCGCTACAATGAGGCACATGGTCGGATCAGGAGAGTGATCGAGCGGACATTTGGTCTCCTGAAGAGCCGCTTTCGCTACCTGGACAAGACAGGAGGGGCCCTCCCATATGCCCCTGCAAAGGTGTGCAAGATTTTCATCGTCTGCTGCATGCTACACAACCTGGCAGTGCGGAAGGAGTTGCCTCTCATCCTGGATGACGATGACCAACATCCGCCACCTGTGGAGGATCCTGGCCTGGGCCACGATGCCAGTGATGATGATGATGATGAGGGTGATGTCCGCACACAGCTCATCAACAACTTCTTCAGCTGAATGTGAGTATACAGAGATGTTATGTCAATGATTTGAGTTTGCATGATATGTGTTGGTGGCGCTCTGTTGCTGTTTGAGTGTGGCCATGTGCTACTTGACTGGATGCGTGCAGCGATGTGTCCTTACAGGTAGTCTGTACTCCCCAACAGTGTTGACATGCTAACTTGGTTTTGTGTAGGTATCTTGTGACATGTATTGGGCATGAGTATTGCAGTTCTGTCCTGTTCTTCAGTGCTTTTAACTGTGTGTCATGTCTGTCCTTCATAGGGTACTTTCCGAGTTGTTTGGTCAACTCTGATCCCCCGACACCATGATTCAACTTCCAGGGTGGAAGCAGTCGTTTCCCTACAGGTGATGTGCCACACACCCCTGGACTTTATTTCTTCAACACTTGGTGACTGTGTGGCCACTGCCACGTAGGATTACCTTGCCTCTGTAGTGGAAACAACATGTTGCAAATGTGTAATAAACCTGTGCTTCACTTTGGGATGTGCGTTGTCTGTGGTCACACATCTGACTGACATTTGCTTACTGCACCTGTGGGCTAGTTAACACAGACTCTGAATAGGTGTGGTGTCTGTGCATTCCACTGTATTTCCTGGCAACATCAGTGTAGGCGATGAGTCAGATGGCCCTGGTGTGTATGTGTTGTGTTGCCCTAGTGGTGTGTCTCCCTCATATGTGTCACGTCGCCATGACTCACATGACGGTGTTGAAATTGCTGTAGCAGTTAGCATGCACAGTGTCATTTAGCAGATCATCATCTCCATGACAAAATACCACGTTGGAATCACAACAGAGGCAAGTATGGTGTATTAGTGAGTTTATTTACATACATGTGTGAGGATAGTGCACAGGATGGTGGGTGCTGTACATTGGGATTGGAATCCAAAGTTCCCAGATGAGTTGGAAGTGTTGGTAGCAGAAATGTCCTGAGTAAAGTCCACAGTCACCTGATACATTAGTCCAACTTAAACTCCCCATGTCATGTGGGAGAGTTGGGTTGCATTCGACAGGGTGAACAGTTTGCACACAAAGGAGAATTTCCAGAACAGGTGTTGGGTTCCTGGGGGATGTACATGGCCATCTGCCTCTCAGTTGTCTTTCCTCGGACAACCCCTCTTCTTTCTGGGGGGACCCTCACGTGCAGGCTGCTGCGGTGCAGAGGACTCTCCACCAGAGTCATCCTCCCTCTCTGTGGCAGTTGCAGTTGTTGCGGCACCAGATGTTGTGGGCACACAGGGAGGGGTGGACATGTTGGTGCTAATCTGGCGGAGGCATGTCAATATGTCCCTCTGCACCGCTGTCAGTTCTTCCAATGTGTCCCACTTGGACTCCATGCGAGACATGTGTGTCTCCACACGGGACGTGTGGGAGTCCAACCGGGCATGATGGGCAGCCTGCTGCTGTTGAATGTCCTTGAGGATCCCCACTACCTGGCTGACCTCTCCGGTGCTATTCTGGAACGCATCTGCAATGCGTACCAGTTGTGGGTCATCATGCAGTCCAGACCCCTCTGCAAACAGCGACCTCTGCCTACCACACCTCCCACTACCCCTGGCCACACGGGCGGGACCTGCGGTGGCACGCACAGGTGACCCTAGGCCCCCTTGGGGGTTGGTACTGGGGTTGTTGTCCGTTGCTTCCCGGGGGGCTGGGGTCCCTGTGCTGTTGTCATTCAGTGTCCTTGGTCTGTCCGTGTCAGCGGGGGTGGTCTGTGTGTTGGCAGATGTTGGAGGAGTGGGTGCAGGGGGTGCAGATGGTGGTCCTGCTGGTGCTGCATGATGACTCACACCGGAGGGGCCAGGTAGGTCTTCGCCATCCGAGGAGGGCAGAGGCTGTTCCACACCAGAGAGCTCAGGGGCCACCGGACCCTGGGACAGGGACTCCTCATCATCTGCTGCTGTGTCCCCATCATCACCTGTGTTTGGAAGAGACACACAATGTATGTTATGTTTCTACAGGCATCAATGGTTCAAACACATGACAGTTGTGACTGTACATCTGGATGCGTGCCTGTACATTGCATTGTCCTAAGTTGTCACAGCCAGAGGTTGATATTGGTGTAGCACATTATCCTGCCAACCTGAAGCATTTCAATGTGAATGTTGAGGTGTGTGCATGACCAGCTCATGTATTGATTGGCTGTACATGGCCATTGCTACTCAAGGGCCATCACGTGCCTGACACAGGTGTGTCATCCTTGTCCACATTTGTCCTTTAACAGGGACATACGTGCAATTCCACTTAGGATATCTTTCAAGATTGGGCCATGTGTGGTGGCAGTTTTTGCCTGTCTTTGTGCGTCACATTGGTGTGTCTGGACAACATGGTCACAGTCCGGTATGCCTGGGATCTCTTGGGAGTATCTGTGTTGTTGTCTGGGTTCCTAGTTCATGTCTCATTTCATACAAGTGATGTTGTTGATGTAGCTAATGATGTTGTTGCTGAGTTTTGTACGTGCAAACGTGATTAATCTTGTCAATGTCCTCCATGGTGATAAGGATTGGGCACGGCAGCTCTCTGGCTTTTCCATTCTCATGACAGTGATGGCCAATGGTGTGTGTTGCAGTTCTGCTGCTGTGAGTAGCATGTCTCCTCAAATGCAGTCCAGGTTGGTGCTTGTGTCTACAGTGTCTATGACAGTGAGTGGTGTGTTGTGTGAAGGATGCATATGTTGCCGAACGATGTGGGAGTGGAATGCAGCTCACAACCGCAACTTGTGTGACTGACACCATGGTACAGTGTCCGGTATATTGGTGTGTCCATTGCATTCACTGTCAGGTGTCCCCTGTCAATGATGTCTCTGTGACTTCCTGTGTGTTTTGTGCTATGTAGTATGTCTGATTCTCCACATTTGTCATCTGCAAGACACACCTTCACAGCCAGGCCAGGGGGCACCCATGGACACTGCATCCCCTGACAGTGTGTGTAAACATAGAGTTGCAATGGCTGTGAGTGTGTACGTGTTTGGGTTGGCCAGTGCATGGGTGTAAATTGCAGGCACATCATTTCTCATGCCCATGTGTCAGCCATCTTGCCAGGGCTTTTACTTTGGGAGTGACTGGTCCCACGTGTGCAATGTGTTTTTGCAGAGTAGGTGTGTGTATGGCCAGCATTGGTGGTATTTGGTTGACATCCGGACCTCCTTCTCCCCCCAGCCCAGTTATCCCACCATGAAGCATGCCACCCTTGCAGTGGGTGCAGGTTAACTCTCAGGATGTCAGTCAGTGGTGTCCTGCTGTTGGTTAGTGCACAGTTCCCAGCAGGGCCTTGTGCTCCCCACAACAGAGCACCATTGTCAGACATCTTTGAAGTGGCTTTTCACTCCCTGTGAGGTGCGCATGCTTCAGTGTGAGTTTTCCGGGCCATGTGGGTGGGGGATGTTGAGCTGTGACTACCACTCCCATCATGCTATTGCCTACATCCCCCTTCCCAGCATGCCCATACTTCCTTCCTTTTGAGTCGACTTCACTGTGTGTGAGTGTGACAGCAATGGCAAGATGGCTGACAGTGTGGTCCTGTTGTTTGTTGGTGCACAGTTCCCAGCAGGGCCTTGTGCTCCCCACAGCTGAGGCCAGTGTCAGACATCTTGGAAGTGGCTTTTCACTCACTCTCTTGTAGAGCACGGTCCCAGGTGTGTTGTTTGGAGTTAGTGAAAGTGGTGTGTGTGTAAGGGCCTGCTTGTAGCTGTAGTCGGAGCTGGCACTCCTCCTCCCCCCAGGTCAGACATCCCACCATGAAACGTGCTTCCATTGCAGGGAGTGCAAGTTGGTTGTCAGGATGTCAGTCAGTGGTGTCCTGCTGTTGGTTGGTGCACAGTTCCCAGCAGGGCCTTGTACTCCCCACAACAGAGCACCATTGTCAGACATCTTTGAAGTGGCTTTTCACTCCCTGTGAGGTGTGCATGCTTCAGTGTGAGCTTGCTGGGCCATGTGGGTGGGGGATGTTGAGCTGTGACTATCACTCCCATCATGCTATTGCCTACACCCCCCTTCCCAGCATGCCCATACTTCCTTCCTTTTGACTCTGCTTCCCTGTGGGGTAGTGTGCCTGTGTTGACAGGATGGCTGACAGTGTTGTCCTGGCGTTTGTTTGGCTACAAGTCCCAAAAGTGTCCCTGTGCTTCACACAGCATAACCCAGTGTGGTAGTTCTTTGTGGGATATTTAATTAGAGGGTGAGGCAATGCATTCTCCCAGGTGAGTTGTGTGGAGTTTGTGTTAAGGGGGTGTGTGAGAAAAGCTGCTGGTAACTATGGTCAGAGCTGTCAGTCCTCCTTCCCACCCAGCCAGATATCCCACCATGGAACGTGCTTCCATTGCAGGGAGTGCAAGTTGGCTTTCAGGATGTCAGTCAGTGGTGACCTGCTGTTGGTTGGTGCACAGTTCCCAGCAGGGCCTTGTGCTCCCCACAACAGAGCACCATTGTCAGACATCTTTGAAGTGGCTTTTCACTCCCTGTGAGGTGTGCATGCTTCAGTGTGAGCTTGCTGGGCCATGTGGGTGGGGGATGTTGAGCTGTGACTACCACTCCCATCATGCTATTGCCTACACCCCCCTTCCCAGCATGCCCATACTTCCTTCCTTTTGATTCGACTTCACTGTGTGTGAGTGTGACAGCAATGGCAAGATGGCTGACAGTGTGGTCCTGTTGTTTGTTGGTGCACAATTCCCAGCAGGGCCTTGTGCTCCCCACAGCAGAGGCCAGTGTCAGACATCTTGGAAGTGGCTTTTCACTCACTCTCTTATAGAGCACGGTCCCAGGTGTGTTGTTTGGAGTTAGTGGAAGTGGTGTGTGTGTATGGGCCTGCAGGTAGCTGTAGTCGGAGCTGGCACTCCTCCTCCCCCCAGGCCAGACATCCCACCATGAAACGTGCTTCCATTGCAGGGAGTGCAAGTTGGTTGTCAGGATGTCAGTCAGTGGTGTCCTGCTGTTGGTTGGTGCACAGTTCCCAGCAGGGCCTTGTGCTCCCCACAACAGAGCACCATTGTCAGACATCTTTGAAGTGGCTTTTCACTCCCTGTGAGGTGTGCATGCTTCAGTGTGAGCTTGCTGGGCCATGTGGGTGGGGGATGTTGAGCTGTGACTACCACTACCATCATGCTATTGCCTACACCCCCCTTCCCAGCATGCCCATACTTCCTTCTTTTTGACTCTGCTTCCCTGTGGGGTAGTGTGCCTGTGCTGACAGGATGGCTGACAGTGTTGTCCTGGCGTTTGTTTGGCTACAAGTCCCAAAAGTGTCCCTGTGCTTCACACAGCATAACCCAGTGTGGTAGTTCTTTGTGGGATATTTAATTAGAGTGTGAGGCAATGCATTCTCCCAGGTGAGTTGTGTGGAGTTTGTGTTAAGGGGTGTGTGAGAAAAGCTGCTGGTAACTATGGTCAGAGCTGTCAGTCCTCCTTCCCACCCGGCCAGATATCCCACCATGGAACGTGCTTCCATTGCAGGGAGTGCAAGTTGGCTTTCAGGATGTCAGTAAGTGGTGTCCTGCTGTTGGTTGGTGCACAGTTCCCAGCAGGGCCTTGTGCTCCCCACAACAGAGCACCATTGTCAGACATCTTTGAAGTGGCTTTTCACTCCCTGTGAGGTGTGCATGCTTCAGTGTGAGCTTGCTGGGCCATGTGGGTGGGGGATGTTGAGCTGTGACTACCACTCCCATCATGCTATTGCCTACACCCCCCTTCCCAGCATGCCCATACTTCCTTCCTTTTGAGTCGACTTCACTGTGTGTGAGTGTGACAGCAATGGCAAGATGGCTGACAGTGTGGTCCTGTTGTTTGTTGGTGCACAATTCCCAGCAGGGCCTTGTGCTCCCCACAGCAGAGGCCAGTGTCAGACATCTTGGAAGTGGCTTTTCACTCACTCTCTTGTAGAGCACGGTCCCAGGTGTGTTGTTTGGAGTTAGTGGAAGTGGTGTGTGTGTATGGGCCTGCAGGTAGCTGTAGTCGGAGCTGGCACTCCTCCTCCCCCCAGGCCAGACATCCCACCATGAAACGTGCTTCCATTGCAGGGAGTGCAAGTTGGTTGTCAGGATGTCAGTCAGTGGTGTCCTGCTGTTGGTTGGTGCACAGTTCCCAGCAGGGCCTTGTGCTCCCCACAACAGAGCACCATTGTCAGACATCTTTGAAGTGGCTTTTCACTCCCTGTGAGGTGTGCATGCTTCAGTGTGAGCTTGCTGGGCCATGTGGGTGGGGGATGTTGAGCTGTGACTACCACTACCATCATGCTATTGCCTACACCCCCCCTTCCCAGCATGCCCATACTTCCTTCTTTTTGACTCTGCTTCCCTGTGGGGTAGTGTGCCTGTGCTGACAGGATGGCTGACAGTGTTGTCCTGGCGTTTGTTTGGCTACAAGTCCCAAAAGTGTCCCTGTGCTTCACACAGCATAACCCAGTGTGGTAGTTCTTTGTGGGATATTTAATTAGAGTGTGAGGCAATGCATTCTCCCAGGTGAGTTGTGTGGAGTTTGTGTTAAGGGTGTGTGTGAGAAAAGCTGCTGGTAACTATGGTCAGAGCTGTCAGTCCTCCTTCCTACCCAGCCAGATATCCCACCATGGAACGTGCTTCCATTGCAGGGAGTGCAAGTTGGCTTTCAGGATGTCAGTCAGTGGTGTCCTGCTGTTGGTTGGTGCACAGTTCCCAGCAGGGCCTTGTGCTCCCCACAACAGAGCACCATTGTCAGACATCTTTGAAGTGGCTTTTCACTCCCTGTGAGGTGTGCATGCTTCAGTGTGAGCTTGCTGGGCCATGTGGGTGGGGGATGTTGAGCTGTGACTACCACTCCCATCATGCTATTGCCTACACCCCCCTTCCCAGCATGCCCATACTTCCTTCCTTTTGAGTCGACTTCACTGTGTGTGAGTGTGACAGCAATGGCAAGATGGCTGACAGTGTGGTCCTGTTTGTTGGTGCACAGTTCCCAGCAGGGCCTTGTGCTCCCCACAGCTGAGGCCAGTGTCAGACATCTTGGAAGTGGCTTTTCACTCACTCTCTTGTAGAGCACGGTCCCAGGTGTGTTGTTTGGAGTTAGTGGAAGTGGTGTGTGTGTAAGGGCCTGCTGGTAGCTGTAGTCGGAGCTGGCACTCCTCCTCCCCCCAGGCCAGACATCCCACCATGAAAAGTGCTTCCATTGCAGGGAGTGCAAGTTGGTTGTCAGGATGTCAGTCAGTGGTGTCCTGCTGTTGGTTGGTGCACAGTTCCCAGCAGGGCCTTGTGCTCCCCACAACAGAGCACCATTGTCAGCCATCTTTGAAGTGGCTTTTCACTCCCTGTGAGGTGTGCATGCTTCAGTGTGAGCTTGTTGGGCCATGTGGGTGGGGGATGTTGAACTGTGACTACCACTCCCATCATGCTATTGCCTACACCCCCTTCCCAGCATGCCCATACTTCCTTCCTTTTGACTCTGCTTCCCTGTGGGGTAGTGTGCCTGTGCTGACAGGATGGCTGACAGTGTTGTCCTGGCGTTTGTTTGGCTACAAGTCCCAAAAGTGTCCCTGTGCTTCACACAGCATAACCCAGTGTGGTTGTTCTTTGTGGGATATTTAATTAGAGTGTGAGGCAATGCATTCTCCCAGGTGAGTTGTGTGGAGTTTGTGTTAAGGGGGTGTGTGAGAAAAGCTGCTGGTAACTATGGTCAGAGCTGTCAGTCCTCCTTCCCACCCAGCCAGATATCCCACCATGGAACGTGCTTCCATTGCAGGGAGTGCAAGTTGGCTTTCAGGATGTCAGTCAGTGGTATCCTGCTGTTGGTTGGTGCACAGTTCCCAGCAGGGCCTTGTGCTCCCCACAACAGAGCACCATTGTCAGACATCTTTGAAGTGGCTTTTCACTCCCTGTGAGGTGTGCATGCTTCAGTGTGAGCTTGCTGGGCCATGTGGGTGGGGGATGTTGAGCTGTGACTACCACTCCCATCATGCTATTGCCTACACTCCCCTTCCCAGCATGCCCATACTTCCTTCCTTTTGACTCTGCTTCCCTGTGGGGTAGTGTGCCTGTGCTGACAGGATGGCTGACAGTGTTGTCCTGGCGTTTGTTTGGCTACAAGTCCCAAAAGTGTCCCTGTGCTTCACACAGCATAACCCAGTGTGGTAGTTCTTTGTGGGATATTTAATTAGAGTGTGAGGCAATGCATACTCCCAGGTGAGTTGTGTGGAGTTTGTGTTAAGGGGGTGTGTGAGAAAAGCTGCTGGTAACTATGGTCAGAGCTGTCAGTCCTCCTTCCCACCCAGCCAGATATCCCACCATGGAACATGCTTCCATTGCAGGGAGTGCAAGTTGGCTTTCAGGATGTCAGGCAGTGGTGTCCTGCTGTTGTTTTGAGCACAACACCCAGCAGGGGCTTGTTCTCCCCACAGCAGTACCCAGTGTCAGCCATCTTGTCAGTTCTTTTCCACTCCCTGTGATGTGAGCATGGTTCAGAGTGGTGTTGATGGGCCAATTGTGAGGGTGACCAATATCTGTGACTACAACTCCCATCATGCTATTGGCTACACTCACTTCACCAGCATACACACAATTCCTTCCTTTCAGTCAGCTTCCCTGTGAGGTGGTGTTCTAGTGGTGGCAAAATGTCTGACAGTGTTTGTTGGTTAGATTTGTGCCACTGCCTTGCTCTATTTGTTGTTAGGTTTGAACATGTCATGACACAGTTACATATCACTATGAGATGGCAGGTATTGTGTTTGTCTGACTAGCATACACATCTTGGGATGATTATCTTTTGGTTACTGTGGCTTTGCTAACGGTGCATGGTTTCACTATCCCCTTGACAGTGATGTGTGTGTATTGTCACACAATATTGGGTATATTGGTTGTGTACTCACCAGGCTCTGGGATGTTTGATAGTCCATGTACGCTCTCTGGTGGTAGGATGGCCCGCACCTTCTCCTCCCAGGACCTGAGGTATACTGGTTTGGCAGGAGGGCCACTGCCGGTGCGATGACTCAAGGCGTAATCCTTCTTGAGTAGGTCCTTGACCCTCCTGCGCACATCATACCACCTGTTCTGGATGTCTTCCTTTGTGCGCAAACATGGTGATTGTGCGTTCACCCTGTCGACGATCCTCTCCCACATCTTGGTTTTCTGCGACATGGGGGTCTGTTGGACCAATGTACCAAACAACTGTGGCTCTACCCTGAGGATTTCATCTACCAGGACTTCCAATTCACTGTCTAGGAACTTTGGATTCTTCTTTGGGGCATGGTGATGGGTGGTGGTGGGGATTGATGTGTGTGTGAGTGTGCAAGTGAGGGTGGGTGAGTGTCAGTTTTGCTGGGTGTATGTGAGGGTGCTATTAGGGAGGTGCTAATGGTGTGTGGCTTGTGTGATGGAGGAGTTGTGAGTGTGTCTGTGGTTGCTGTATGATGGTGTTCTGTGCTGGCAGGTCTGTTGAATTTGCAAAGGATCATGGTAGGCATTTGTGGCCTTTATATGGGTGGAGTTGTGGGTGTGTCTTTGTTCCATGTTTTTTTTCCCCAGTATTTATTGACTTTGTCATTGCTTGTTTGGCCCTTTTTTTGTATTTTTTCCTTTGTATTTTTTGGGCATGTAGGAGACGTTCTTCTGACCGAGTAGGATGCTGCAGTTGGCTCGTGCGAGCTTCTCCGAGTCTTTCACGCTGTCTTTCTGCTGGGTTTCATGTGCGGCGTACGCGTCGGTCGCGGAGTATTCGGTTGCTTCGGCTCCCTGTTTTCTATGCGTGTCAGTCGTAAGGCTTGAGCTCCGTGCGACTCGGTCTGGTTTTACACGCATTGCATCGTACTGCGCGGGTCAGAGTACGCGGGTACGTATCTGTCGGGTTCATTCCTGGTGCGTGTCGGTCGGTTCGATTCGCGTAGATTTTCCGGCCGGATAGCTGCTTTCCGTGCGGTTCGGTCGTTCGGCTTGTGTTCCGTACTAGTCGGTCGTAATTCACATGCATAGCATCGTACTACGCGGATCGGACAGCGCCGGTACGTGTCGGTCGGACTACATTCCCGTACCGAGTCGGTCGGTACGTTTTCCGGCCTGAATCGGAATCGGCCCCTAAGTCTCTTCCCACTCTTTTTATAATTTTCTGCCATGCCTTCCACGTCATGTAAACAGTGTTTATTTCCATTCGGGGATGGGGGCGTGTTTATTTGGGAGCACAGCTCTAGGTGGTAAGGGGGCTGCGGTATCATGTTCGATTGCTACATGCGGTATAAATTCATGTGGCATATACCAAAAATGCGCAAATTGCGCCTGCACACATAAATAATGTAATTTTAGATCTGGTGCGCAGAAACCTCCGTCTGTATACGGGCGAACTAGCACCTCCCAGCCAATTCTAGGTTTTTTGCCTGCCCACGTCAGTGTTATTAAATGTGTTCTCAACTGTTTGAAAAATGCCTCTGTAAGAACTACGGGCACATTTGTAAAGAGGTACAGGAATTGCGGTAATATTATCATTTTACTAACTGCTATCCTATCTGCCATGGACAATGAGAGTGAAATCCAACGCATGACTTGATCCTCTAATCTGGTTATGGCTCTACCGTAGTTCTCACGAAACAACACCTCTGGATCCCTGTGTACCCATACCCCTAGATATTTGACCGAGTCACTCGCCCATTCCAGCGGGAAGTCCACCGCGCAGGTTTCCGTTTCCGCTGTAAGTGGTAATATCACCGACTTTGCCCAGTTTATACTTAGGCCAGAGTGATAGCCAAATTGTATATACTCGCGGATTTTAGGCGCTAGATGCGTCTTTGGTTCTCTTACATACAATGTCATATCGTCTGCATGGAGAGATATGATCAGTGGGCGTAGTTGAAAGTTTAATGCTGCTTCTGCATGTTTCTGCCTTATTTTGCAAGCCAGTGGCTCCATAGCTAGTGTAAATAATAGTGGAGACAGTGGGCAACCCTGCCTGGTCCCTCTATGGATTCCAAAAGGGTCTGACGTGTGCCCATTAATTATTACCGTTGCTCCCGGGGCCTCATACAATATTCTAATCCATTTGAGAAAGGCTTCAGGTATACCCATACGTGCGAGCACTGTAAACATATATGGCCATGCAATGGAATCAAATGCTTTAGTTGCATCCAACACACTGCTGCTGCCTGCATGTTTGGTTCTAGGTAATGGAGCAGTGCAAATAAGGTGCGTAAATTATGAGTGGTAGATCTGGCAGTTATGAATCCTGACTGACCTGGTAGTACCATCTTTGGGATCAATGGCTGTAATCTCATTGCAATCACCTTGGCTAGTATTTTAGCATCTATATTTATCAAAGATAGTGGTCTGTATGACTGGCATTTTTCGGGTGGCTTATCTGGTTTGAGAAGGGTAATAATGAGAGCTTCCCTAAGCGCCGGGGGCAGAATGCCCCCATCATACGCTTCTTCATATACCGCAAGTAGCCGCGGGGCAAGCAATTCAGCATATTCTTTATAAAATTCCCCCGTGAACCCATCCACTCCTGGTGCCTTGCCATTTGGCAAAGCGTGTATTGCGGATTTGACGTCATCCACCATTATAGGTTGCACCAGCTACTCTCTCTGCCTCAATGATAACCAGGCCAGAGCCACATCGTCAAGGTAACGACACAGCTCTTCTACTGTAGCCGTTTCATTAGCAGCATACAGATTTATATAAAAGTTTTTAAATACCTGCAGTATGTCTGAGTTCTCGCAGTGCCCATTCCCGTTTTCGTCTACTATTTGAATAATTGACTCTGCGGCTTTCCGCCTTTTTAGTTTTTGGGCGAGGTTATGTCCAGGCCTCCCTCCTTCCCCATATGCGCGGTCCAAATGTCGCTTGGAGAGGAACTGCCTGTTCCGCCAATGCCTCGAAATTTGTCAACTGTTCTCTAATTAAAGCCAATTTGTTGTTCATATTCCCTTTCCAGGGAATGTAGCGTCTTTTCCATATTGTCTAATTGTGTTTTCATACTTTTTAATACTCCTGCCTGGGAGCTTATACACTTCCCCCTTAGTGTTGCTTTAAAGGCCTCCCATAAAGAGGCGTCACTTACAACCGAACCTTCATTTACTCTAAAGTATTCTTCTATTGCTTCTCACATTTCTTCTTTAGCAACAACATCCAAAAGGGTTGCCGCTCGGAACCGCCATGTGAAAGGCCTGGAAGTCACCCCGGGGACCTTCAGTGCTAGCAATACGGGTGCGTGATCTGATAATGTCTTGGGGAGGTGACGTACGTCAGTTATCCATTGGCACACCTCCGGAGTGACGAGCCAATAGTCCAATCTGGACCAGGTGCCGTGCACCGATGAAACAAATGTGCCTCTGAGGGTGCCTCAATCTCCAGGCATCCATCAGGCCGAAGTCGTCCATCCCACCCCGAAGTATCTTTGCTGCTTGTTTACCCTGCTAATTAGTAGTGGCTGATCTATCCGCTTCAGGGTCTAAATACGTGTTGAGATCTCCACCCCATATAACGTGAGTTTGTGTTATATTATGTATTTGTTGCCATACCTCTTTAAAAAATTCAGGGTCATCCACATTTGGAGCATATGTGTTCACCAGGGTGATACCCTTTCCTGCCAGCTGCCCCCGTACCAATATCATTCTTCCCTGGTCGTCTGTGTAATGTGCTATGGGCACAAATGGAGTCCCTTGCTTAATTAAGAATAGCACTCCCTGTGAATATGTACAGTACGAAGAAGCTATATGGTACTTCGCCCACCGGGCACCCACCTTGCACTCTTGTTGTTTAGACAAATGTGTTTCCTGTAATAAAGCCACTTGGATATGATGTATGTCTAGGAACTGTAGCACCATTCTAACTTTACGTGGGTTGTTTAGCCCACGTGTATTCCATGTCAAAAAATGTATTTTGTCTCCAAGCGACATTTCAATGACGTCACAATATTTTGCCATCTAATAATGCGCCTTAGAATGGGCGAGAAATGTTGTACAGGGTAGTAATCACTCTGGTATGTGTAAGCTTTGTCAAAACATCCCCACCTCCCCCCACCCACTTCAGCAGCCCCAACTAGCCAAAGGTTCCCCACATAAACAGACATACCCAACCACACAACTACATCATACACAAATTTTCTCATACAATATCAGCTATTTGTGCCGATACTCGACTGGGGTACTCCCTCGTGGGGGTGTGACAGCGGCCCGAGTCCCTCCAGATGGACGGAGGTGGCCGGGTTCTGCCAATCTACTTTATCTCCTGACACCAGTGGCCTAGTGTTCTTTTCGCCTATCTAGATGTCCACCTGTTTCTTCCCCATTCAGGGGCATATCCACAGAAATCTATTACATAACATCCAGTCTTTGTGCTCTATCTTGGCTTTCGAACACATTTACGCTCAGTCCTCTTCGTCTTCCACATCTGAGGCGTCCCGGGCCTTATGCTTGCCTGTTATCTGTGTGACAAAGTCTTTGGCTGCTTTCGGTGTTGCAAATATACGTTGTTTACCTTCATGATCTATGCGCAGTCTGGCCGGGTATACCATCGCCTACGTTATTTTTGCTTTCTGCAGCTGGCTTTTTACAGGCAAGAACTCCCTGCGCGCTGATTGTACTGCAGCTGTAAAATCCGGATAAAAGGAGATATGATTGTTCTGATATCGTCGCTCGCCATTCTCCCTGGCCAATCTCAATACAGTGTCCCTGTAGTTTAGCAGTTTTGCTATTATAACGCGCGGTGGTGCCCCTGGCGGGGGGCACGCCATGAGCGCCTTATGCGTGCGCTCTACCACCAGTAACGCCGACAGGTTTTTGCTCCCAAACAGTGTCTTTAACATGTCTTCAATATATTCCTCCATTTTGCCCGTGTTTGTGGTTTCAGGCACTCCAGTTACGCGCAGATTATTACGACACGAGCGCGCCTCTAAATCCTCGTTTTTTGCCTGAATAACCGCCAGTACATGTTCCATATTCAAACTTTTGGTGCTCACCGTTTGTAGCTCTTCTTCATTCTTAGATATTCTCTGTTCTGCTTCCGTGATTCGTGCAGCTTGTTTGTCCATTTTTGCCGCCATGTTCTCTATGCGCAGATTCAGGGAGTCTATTTTCCTGTCGATTGATTGCAGGCTGGCCTGCATGGCCAGCAGTGTTGTCTCCAGGGTGCTACTCCCAGTTGCCCCCTCACTCTGCGCACCTTCTGCGCCTACTTCTGTGGCTTGTTTGGTGTTACTCCTGGTATCGAAGTTCAGGCGCGATTGTGTTTTGTCCGTTTTACCCATTTCCCGGTCTTTATCCCTCAACTGTGTCGTGATCCTGCCTGCCAACTGCGACCATGCCCAGCTCGCTGCAGCACTACGTATTTCTTTATCCGTTTCTCCCACTGATGGTATTCAGCTCGCAGTTTGCGCCTCTCAGGGACTGCTTATACACTGTGCCCTGACTTCCACTGAGCGCACTGCATTCACGTTTGTTGGGTGCCCCTTTTATGCCACAGCGTGCTATGTTCAATTTAATCACGCCTTTGCTGACTGTGCTCTCTGCTACTCGCAGCTTACTTTATCAGGTCTGGGGCCTTCGCCCTTCCGATCATAGGATATTTGCCCACCACTTTACACTCCTTATCCTCCTGGAATGTATTTTACTCCTCTGCGGCTACTCCGTATATTTTGCTGTCTTGAGTCCTCTGACAGTATCTCTGCCCTTCGCGCTGATCCCCAGTAACTCCTGGTGCAGCTACAACGCGGCAAAGCCCTCTGTTAATCCTGCCGCCCCGGGCTCAATTTTCGGCTCGCTGATCGTTAGCCCCGCCTACCGCTCTTCTCAGCGCAGTGATCTCCCTTTAGGCCTCCTGCGTAGACCAGCGCCCCGGGCCCAATCTCACATTTGCCGCTCACCTCTTCCTCAAGTGCGGACACGCTGTGAGCCTCCTTCTCTCTCGGAGTCGTGGCGTTCGCGTTTCCTTCACGCTGCGAGCTCCCAGCGTCGGCCCTGATCTTCGGAGCAGTTAGGCCGCGTCGCGATCCGCCTCCTCTCTCCGGATACGCGTTCGCCAGTTACCACTGTCAGGCCTCGCTGCTCTCTCGCCTCCGGTCGCCTAGCAGCCGTCTCCGGTCACAACTCTCTCGGTTCCCCTGGTGTTCGCACACCGTCTACGGTGTTTTCTTTATGGCCTCTCGTGGCTGGAGCGGATTTTGGACAGATATTTAGAACCCTGTCGGCGGAGCTGCACTAATGTGCTGCCATCTTGCCGCGGGCTCTCTGGCGCCCCCCAATATCTTCCTTTTTCAACAAATTAATTTTTTTATCCTCATTTTCTTCTGTCATTAAATATAGCCGTTCTTGTTCTCCTCCATCAGTGGAAGAATCATCAATACTTTCCATATGGCTAACATACTTTGTGTTTCCTTTCACTTGACGTTTCCACATCTTTCCATTATCTCGTCTTTTGAACATGCATACACTGGAAAAATGATTCATTCTTCCACATTCTCTGCATTGTTGCCCCATGGCTGGACATACATTCATATGCGGAAATGATTGTCCGCATCTATAACATGTTTTCTTTTCCTTTTTGAAGTTTTTTAACCTTTCTGTTTTACTAGTTGACTTTTCTGTTTTGCTGTCAATTTTTTCATCCTTTTTGTTATCTTTTCCTTCAATTTTGTTATCTTTCTTAGTCATTTGGCGAACTTGTTCTAGCGTTTTAACTCTACCTTGCTCCATGTTATTTGCGTGTTTTTTTGCTTGAGCATCAGTACGCGCCATGCGTAAAATCGTTTTCAAATCATAGGTTTTCTCCAGTAATTTTTTTCTGAATTCTACTAAATTACATCCTTGAATAATCCTTAACCTGACAGCTTCCTCATTATTGAACTTGTCAAATTCACAAAACATGACTAATTTTTTTAAATTTAGTTACAAATTCATCCATTGTCTCGTTGACATGTCATGTTAAACGTATATCTTTCGAAATCTACATTTCTTTGCGGATCAAATCTCTCATTTAAACTTTTCATAATCCCTTTATACGTATTTTTACATGCATTTGGAAACGTGACAATTATATCTTCCACTTCGTCACCCACTAAATTAAGAAGTAAATCCTTTGCTTGTTCATCAGTGTATTTTTTCCACGTGGCTTTTAAGAAATGCTCAAACCTCCTTGACCATTTTTCCCATCTTTAAGCAATCGTTGGTTCATCTGAGATATCAAATGGTAAAGGTCTCCTATAAATCATGCTCGACAAGTTTTCCTCCTCTTGAACATATACATCATCCATATGCGTGTTTGCTGATGTACTTGTTGAGCTTTCACCTTCCTCCAATATTACACTTTTCATTTTTATATTTCACTCTTTCTTGTTTCTCCCTTTTTTTTTTAAAAGAGAAATTATTATAGAATTTGTTTTTTATATTTTATCCTTTTTCTACTTATTTATGTATTTTTCCTTGAATCTCTATGAATTTTTAGCCTTTTTCCACTTTTTATATATATTGCCTGACTTTAAAATGGGTTCCCATTCATTTTAATGTAATGTCTCAAAAGTTGCCTGGTTTCAAAATTGCCGCCGGGATTTCCAAAATCTCGCGTGAACTTCCTCTTGCCTGATTTCAAGACGGCCCCTGTTCTATGACAGATCAAGCTCTCGCGAGACTTGTTACGCGCATGCTCTAACGAGGTTCAGATATCAGAAGAAACCTTGCGCGCATAACGGTAAGCGTTTCTCTTGTATGCAAATAATTTTATAACGACATCACTTCACTTTCCATTTCCATGCCGCACATGAGTTGTAACAGCGCACAGATTTAGCATGCCTTCAACTCTTCACAGGCCGATGAATTTCGTCAATTTCAAATGCCACATGCCGCGTTGCCCTCTTACCGGCTTTAAAGGATTGATTTTGCCTGAGTTCGCATCGGCGCTCGTCGCCAATCTGTAATGATGCGGAGCCTCAATAGTCTTTTCAATCATTTATTCATGTGGACACAGAGCTGTCCACTTGCTTGTAGTCATTACGAAGTCTAACGTTATGATGCCCCTCCACTGTGGAACACTAAATACATTCCATGTGGTCATGACTATATGCCACCATTCTATATGACATCACTACAAGCACCATAGTACAGGCCATAGCGGTCTACACTGATGGGCCCTGCTTGGCGAGGACCAATAAACGAGAGCCACCACACACGGTAATTTAATAATCAGATTGGGGTGGAAAAAAAAGGGTTGCGAGGGCCCCCGGGACTCAAATTGGTGACCGAGGCCATCCCAAACACAATCCCAAGGCAGAGTTGGTCCCTCCCTACGGGAACCACAAGGATACGAGGCTGGAAGACAGCTGATCGGGGCCAAAAACGGAGAGCTCGCTTTGAACTGGGCCCCTGTCAACAGCGATATACAGAGAGGGCTATGGGGCATACCATACCATGGCGGGGCTCAGAAAACTAACCACTGAATCACATTCACCAGGAGCTGTGCTACCTACTACTACCCTGGTACCATGCACAGAGAACAGCTGCAGCAGAATATGTGATGTGCCTGACAGTGCATCAAGACTGAGGAGTGCCGCGGCCACTGTGCAGAGCTCTGTACCTACATGGAGGCAATCACAATGGCTATTGATATCCCCCATGGTAATGACACCTGAGGCGGGTATCTTTCTAAGCCAACACCTGCAGGGATGGAACAGGGAAAACCAAAGTGATGTACTGCCTGGAACGCCACATGTGATCCCCTCGGCGGACTGCTGGGCCTCTAGCATGAACCTGGTGATTCCCTTGGACCAATGCAGCCCTCCCACTACCCACTGGTTACCATGGGTAAAGTCACTCTGAAGAGGGATCAAGAGCTGGGGACCGCAATGGTGGGAGACATTGTGGTGGCCACGAAGGATAGTGGCACTTGAGCCCATCAGTCGGAATCAACTGGGCCCCACACTCCAAGACATTTTCCAAGCTGTAACGGCCTCCAGAGAGGTACTGGAAACTAAGATCGATACTCTGAGAGAGGACCTGGGTCTCCTGAGGGATGATCACCACCGCCTAGCACCACAGCAGAGAGAGACCTAGCTGAAGTTTCCCCAGTGCTTGCAACGACGAATGAGAGGCTTGTTGCCATGGAAGCCAAGGTATGAACGCTTGAACTTAAAGCGGAGGATGCCGAAAATAGATCACAGCGAAATAACATACGGGTGGTGGGTCTCCCTGAGCGGATTGAAGGAAACAATATGGTGGCCTGTCTGGAGAAGTGGATCCGGGTAAAAGTAGGGGAGTAGGGCCTCTCATCATTCTTTGCTCTGGAGAGAGCCCATAGTGTACTAGCAAAACCGCCACTCCCGGGTACCCGCCGCACCCTGTCATGGCTCGTTTACTGTATTATCAAGACCGGAGCCATGTTTTGGCGCAGGCAAGGCGCAAAAGGGAAATCTCAGTAGAGAACAACAGTGTGAAAAATTTCCCAGATTTCTCGGGGGAGGTGCAACGGCAACAGTCCACTTTTCTAGAAGCCCAAAAAAAAACCTCAGACAACTAGGAATCTCATACGCAATGCTATTCCCGGCCCGGCTCCGAGTGGTAACACCTGATGGTACTAAATTCTTCCAGTCCCCACAAGAGACTTAGCACTGGATAGATCAACAGCCCCAGTCGGACCCAACCCGGGACCCCCGGAACAGACGCCCGCACAGAGCTCGTTCTGGACGCAGGATGAGGACCCACAATGCGGAAGCTCCATTCCAGGATGATGTCCACCAAGAAAAACAGAAAGTAGTGGCAGCCGTAGCTTCAATGAGTGGCAGCGGAACAAGACCCCCATCACCAGTAGATGATGGAAGTGCACGAGATTCAGACTCTGATCATAGCTCCAGCACCTCCAGAGGTTCAAGCCTGGTAGTGCCTAAGGTGACCCCTGGAACATCGGACAAAATCATGTGATGAGAACAATAAGTGGGTAACTCTCCAAGGACTTCAGCATGGGGGTATGTGACACTTGTATGTTGGAGAGAAAAGGGTGCGCGCATTTCCTTCCATTGGTAATAGGGATAACGCATCCATCGTAAATGCTGGGAGGGCGAACCCGATGGCAGGGCTACACGTTGGATGCATCCCCTCAGTTGTGTGGTACAAGGGTACTCCCACGAGTAGTTGAGTTCTGATTGAATGTTTAGATGGGGGGTCATGGCCTGCTTTTCCTGGGGAGTGGGAGTTGGGTTGATTGTTGTTTGTTCGGTTATTGTGGACCCATGAGTTATGACATCTGGAACCCATGCCCATGATCCTTGATGAGGAGCTGTTATGCGTTTGGTGGGTGGCAGACGGGAGCTGGAAGGACAGTGGCAGCCACGTATCTCCTAAATGGCTGTTCCAATGACATACAAGTACCTATCATGGAATATTAGAGGTATGTACACAATGTCGAAGCGTTACAAAGTGTTCTACTAGTTGAATAGAAGAGGCATCCACGTCACATTCTTGCAAGAAACGCACCTAACTGCTACAAAAGGGATAGCGTTACAGTGCAGGTGGCAAGGCCTGTCACACAATATGACCTATTCAACTTACGCCAGGGGAGTAATGGTGTGGGTTGGGGTGGGGGGTCCATTTCAACACCTGGGAGACTTTATTGTCCCAGAAGACAGATTTGTGGTGGTGATGGGCCACCTGGAGGGCAGAGCTGTAGCCCTCATGAACTTATATGCCCCTAACGTAGAGCAGGTTGCCTTCCTGATAGCCTGTTGGGCCCCTTAGCCCCATACCTAGTCCAATCGACCATAATGAGCGGAGACTTAAACTGCGTGGCAGACCCCCAACTAGATCGCTCACACTCTCCACCGCGGGGCTCTCAGACTAATAGGCTGGCCTGTACTTTTGCAGACTGGCAGGCCAAATAGGGGTAACTTGACACCTGGAGACAGACACACCGACAGGGGCGGGATTACTCCTTCTCCACTTTGCATCAACTACACATGTGCCTTGACACCTTCCTGTGTACCCTGGATGTTCATGGCTTAGTTTATGATATTGAATATTTGGCCCGCACTATTTCAGACCACAATCGGGTTTTCTTGCAACTGCAGTGGGCACAGCCTCGACCTTGCATTCCTACGAGGAGATTGAAGCCTGAATCCCTGGAAGATCAGATGTTCCAGGAGGCAATCAGGGACAAGATAGGACAGTTTTTTTGGACAATAACGGATCAGCCTTCTCTCCCTAGGTGGAATGGGACACCTTCAAGGTGGTGATCAGAGGCCACTGCGTAGCTGAATCAGTGAGAGTTAGGGGCACTCTGATGAGGGAAGTATTGGAGGCAGAAAAGGAATTGCGCGATGGAGATTAACATCGGCATGGACACCCAGAATTGCAACAGAGCCTGATAGACTCTAAGGAGAATGTAGCAATACAAGTAGAGCACCTCAGGTGCTTTGATTTTAAGAAATATATGGAGCGCACTCATGCAAAGTGGGATCGCACTGGGTCCTTGCTTGCATGGTTAGCCAGTCCAGCAAAATGTGGGTCAACCATTGTGGAAATTGAGGCAGAAGAGGGAACTCAAATATATAGTCAAGAGGGGATCAATAAACATTTTCACCAGTATTATTCGGAGCTATATCGGAGCACCACATTACATAATACGGGAGCAATACAGGCCTATCTGACACCGTTACCTCTCCTGCGCCTCACAGAGGAGGAAGTGGAGGAGCTAGGCAAAGATATCACTTTACAGGAGATACATGCAGCGATTAACGGCGTAGCACGTGATAAAACACCAGGGACAGTCGGGCTCCCAGTTAAGTTCTGCGCTGCCTATACCGAGGAGCTGGTCCCGAAACTAGTGGGACCATATGGCGCATCCAGGGCAGCTGGGTATTTGCTGGTCACCACCCAGAATGTGTTAATAATCCCCCTGCTAACACCTGGAAAGCCTGCCCATGATTGTAAAACATATAGACCCCTATCAATGTTAAACATTGATAATAAGATTTTGAACTGGTTATTAGCGACCAGCCTCCTCCCGTTTATTGCCAAATTCATACATCCCAATGAGGCAGATTTTATACCCAGCCGTAACACGGCACTTAACATCAGGTACCTCCTGGCACTGATGGAGGCTGACAAGTTATCACTGCAAAGGAGCGGAGGTGTTTGCCGTGGACATAGAGAAGGCCTTTGACAGCCTAGAATGGGGATATCTATATGACGTAATGTCCCACATGCAGATAGGGAGAGGTTTACTGTCATGGACCAGGTTGCTATATGCCAATCCAGTGGCTCGAGTTCGCACAGGCCATGCCATATTGGACAAGTATAAAGTATGACGTGGAAAGAGACAGGGAAGTCTGATTACACCCCAGCTCTTTGCACTGCCTATGGAGCCCCTAGCCAGCCATTCAAGAACAGGATATGACTCTGGGGGTTTTCAGGTTCGACACCATACACATCACATATCCCTCTATGTGGATGATCTCCTCATCTTCCTAAAAACATGTTCTAGACAGTGCTACATCCATATGGAGAGCTTTGGCTCCTTATCGGGCTTGGAGGTAAACTGGCAGAAGTCTAGGCTAAATCTGATAACAGCTGTTCGCAATCCTCCGGAAGGATTGGCATCCTTACAGGGAACCCCAATGTCTTTCCTATTTGGGAGTCAAGGTCTATCATGACCAAGCTGACCTACTTGACGGAAATATAGGACTAGGTGTCAGGTCAGTACAGTTGAATATTGATTTCTGGAAAACACTGCTGTTGTGTGTCACGGGGCAAGTTGCCCTACTGAAGACGGTGGCACTCCCGCGCTTACTATACTTCTTCGTGATGCTCCCGGTCTGGATCTCCTGGACTATGTTCCGAAAGCTGGATACATTGATCACTGCATTTATATGAGGTCCGAGCCACAATGCAACGTCCGACGAGTGTTGGGGGTCTGGCAGTGCTTGATTTTGAAACATAGTATATTGCAGCTCAACTCCACTGGTTCATACAATGGCTAGCAAGCAGGCAGAATCCAGAAAGTAACCTAGTGCCTTTTGTGCCAGAGCTCCCTCGCTTGATCCGAATACTGTTGCGAGTTGGGGGACCCTTAGCTGAAAATACCCAAGAGTTCCAAGTACTATCTAAGTGCTGGATCAGATGCTTACAGAAAACATGCAGGTGTACCCCATACTCACCTGACTTCCCTGCCACTATGTTAATGGAACTCCCACATGGAGGATACTGGAGAGGATTGGAAAACTGGGTTGCGGCCAGGGGCAACAACAGTGGGAGACTTAGTCAGACTGGGAGAACTATTACCTTTCAAGGAATTCCGCTTAGAATTTGACCTCCCGCAAAGGCACTTCTTGCTCCACAGAGCAATGACAGCGGCATTCTGCAAACACTGGAAAACTGGTACTTCTGAGCCGCAGTACACCAGAGTTGCCACTATATGGTCGGATCCTCAGACACCATTAAGGCGGTCACGTATCTATATAAGGCAATTCGAGGGGACATGCTCCGGCTGCTGGGGACTCTGCAGGCACGCTGAGAGTAAGACATGGCCATTCCCCTTCCCAGATAAGGACTGGGACTGTATATTAGACAAGGTTTCCAAGATAACCAGGAATACCCGATTCAAATTGATTAACTATTATGTGTTACAGCGAACATACCTCGCACCTGGGTGCATCAGCAGATACTTCCATGGGACCGATGCAGTGTGCCAGAGATGCAGGGAGGTGGGGGCTGAACTCCTGCACATGTTGTGGTCCTGCCCCTCGCTCCATAGTTTCTGGTAGGAAGTTACAGTAACAGTTGCCAGAATTATAGAGAAGGAAGTCCCCTACTCCCCAGGACATTATTTACTGAGTTGGTTTCCATACACCTTCAAAACCAAGGTCACAAGTAAATTCCAGGACCTAGCATTCATGCTAGCAAAGCGGGAAATCACGAGGAACTGGAAATCCCCAGGGGGGCCCGAGTGACCCCATGGTACAGGGAACAGGAAAGATGGGCGGAATATGAAGGTGGTTTACTACTGAGGGAAGTAAGGAGAGGGATTGGAACCTTAGAAACGGCCTGAGCCTGGGAGGCATTAGTAATAGACCTCAAAGATCTGGAACACGCTTCGCCATAAGCATCACCCACAGGGTCACCAGTACATGCCATGCAATAGGGCTATGGGCTTTGATGACTATATACTGGGAACTCCAAACGCCGCAGGAGTAATTAAGTTATGCTGTATGCACTATTTGTCTCCCTGAGGATCCACTGGATATTGAATGGCGAGGGAGGAGTTTGGAAGAATTGCAAGGGTTGTAAATGCATGAGCATGGTAGAATCTGATGTGCTGCTTTAGTTGAGAGACAACAGATATCACTGCTATGTATGTACTAAACATCTGATATAAAACCCAATTAAATTTGTTAAAAAAAGGCAGACTGTATGTCTAGGTTACCTACCAAAGTGGAAAATATGGATATTAGTGAGGGATCGGAGTGTGAAGTGGCGTTTTCTGATGTTAGCAAAATGAAGGGAAACAGTGATGGTTCAGAGGTGATAATAGAGGAAAAATTGTTTGAAGTAGCTGGCAATGACACGTCTTTGAGGAAAGTACAGCAGTACATACATGAGGGGTGGCCAGCTGACGGTTTTGTTTCAATGAACTCATGAGCTTCTACAAAGCACATGATGAATTGGGCATTGAAAATGAAGTGGTACTAAGAGTAGATTAAATAATTCCTCCTTTCAATCCAAGAAACAGACTTATCGTATGTGCCCATGAGCACCATGTTGACATATCTGGTAATAGGAGGCAATTTCCCCAAACAGTATTGAGGGCCTGGGTTGTATAATATGATGGATAAATGGGTAAAACCACACAAGTTATGTTCCCCCAGTCATAAATCAGCCAAGGTGTTGATAACCAAATCCTTTCCTATTTAACTTCCTGATTGGCCATGGACAAAACTTGCAAGGGCATTGTGCCACAGGAGCGTCACTTTTTGAGATGCTCCGGTGGTGCTGTGCCCTGCTCCATATTTACAAGGCAGCGCTAAGCCACTTTGCGTGGCTTAATGCAGCTTTGTAAATATGGACCTCCTCAACGCAGCTTTCTGTGGCAAAGAAGCGTGCAATGGGTGTTGCTGTGGACATTCCCACGCAACACCCATGGCTTTTTGACACTGCTCCCGATTTACAAGGATCTATAAATCTGCGGCAGCACCAAAAACTGAATGAAGATCTTTTCTTTTTTGAGAGGGAGTGTACCAGTTGAGCTGTGGCATGGGTGTTTTTAATGGACAGTTATAAAAAATGTTTTTGCAAGGTAGAGTCTGGTATTACTAAAATCTATGTTTTGAAAGCACTTTTTTTTACCTTAAAACTAAAACTTTTGTGCATTTTGTGACACCCATTCTTATACTGTGTGGAGTAGTGCTTTTACAGATGATTAGTTTACCTTGCATTTATTTCTCATTCAAGGTATGTGCTATCTTATATGCAGTTGCCTGAAGTTGAAAGACAACAAAATATTTAGAGAATATTGTGCTATTTTTAGCCACACTCACTGCCCTTCCCCTGTTGCACTCAGGTCCACTGTTCCCGTACTTTTTTGGTCTCACCTAGGCAGTGCATGCCTTGTCTCTTGAGACATGCTGTATCTACTGTATTGGCTTTCAGCACGCCCATCCGTTTCCATTCGTTTCTTCATGTGCCTTTTGAAATTCCTTTGTTTTCATTGGTGAATAGTTTACATTTGTCCCGCCTTTTGATGTTTTGGTCATGCCCTGGAGGCTGGCACATGAATCACTTAAAAATCAGCAATATAAGTTAGTTTCGATGCACTACTTTTTCTTTGCCTGGGCTTGTTTGGCTTTCCGAACACGCTCAGCCGAGGGCTGAAAATTATGTCCTTATGTTGTTTTCCACTGTCTTTGGTTCCACAAGCTCTTTTTCAGCCGGAGGCTATGTTGTTTTTCATCCTATAACATTTTTGGTTTCATTAGCTCAAATGTCAAAACCTTAAATAATATACTTACTTATGGGAAATGGCCACCTTTCCCCGCGTGATCCATATCAATTCTTACCCAGGTACTATCGTATCATGGATGTGTACCCCCAATTTTTCACCTTGAATTTATAACCATTAAGGACGCACCACTGGATTCACACATTTTGTGACTTTTTGTTTTTAAGATCTACGGGCAAGTTACACGACATTTCCATGATACTTCGTATGCTAATTGATGCGCCCGTGTGTCTTCATCATTACTCGAATTGACAGTTGCTTCACTCCTATACTGCCTTGAAAAAGTCTGAGTGCAGACAAAACACGTGTCGGCTAGATCGTGTGCTGGAATAATTTTTAAAAAATGAATTAATAAAGACAAGGATTTGATAAAGACAAGGTTTTGAAGACTTGAACTCGTTTTTGGGCTGTGTGTCGGCTTTGGACAATACTGATCTAATTGAAATAATAATTTTATAGCAATCAATGAAACTAATACATGTAGTGGATTTGTGCTTTGAATTCATCCCAAATTTGTGTTGGACTGAGGAATATACAACAAGGGTGTGCTGCAAGTAGCTTTATTATGTTGCAAGTACATGCATGTTATGTTATAATGTGCTGACAACATCTCTAGGTAGTAGGTGTTACAGGCTGATAGAGCACCCCGATCTAAATATTTTCAGACTACAATATTACACGCCAATAATTACGATTTATATATTTGGTTCTTATTTGATGTGCGGTTTTTCCCTTTAGGGTCCACTACTACCTAATCTCTATGTGTGTTTATGGGAAATGTAGTTTAACAAGACCGCAGACAGTAGGATCAACCTATTTACATTGTGCTCTTAGCAGCGTGAATATTGGGATACGAATAAAGAGGTAAACATGCTGTTATTGCTCCGTTTTATGAAAATAGAGGCAGCTTTAAGTTGCACCCTTTCAACTTTTGGTGCTTTCTTTTTGGTTTCAATTGTTGGTGAAATAAAGCCAATATCAAGGGATGCCTCCCCGTGCTCTCCAAATGTGGCATGTAATATCCTGCAAGTAGACAGTGCAACACCACCTAGGCACCACCACCTCAGCATCAGTGCAGCACACCTTCAGCAACAGTCAGCGTTTCTCAGCACCACCTCAACAGCACAGCACCTCTCAGCCCCAGCGCAGCACCAACTCAGCCCCAGTGCAGCACAACCGCAGCTTCAGCGCAGCACTGCCTCAGTACCAGCACAGCATCACCTCTGCACCAGTGCAGCACCACCTCACTACCAGTGCAGCCCTGACTCAGCTTCAGTGCAGTATCACCACCTCAGCCTCAGCACACACCAGCACAGCATCACCCAGCACCACCACAGCACAACTCAGCACCACCTGAGCACCAGCGCAGAATCTCCTCAGCATCACTCAACACCACCACAGCACCACCTCAGCACCAGCACAGCACCACCTCCGCATCAGTGCACCATCACCAGTGCAGCACCAACTCAGCACCAGCACAGCTCCACCACAGCATCAGCACAGCACCACCACAGCACCACCTCACCAGCAAACTCAGCACCAACGCAACACCACTTCAGCATTAGCGCAGCACCACGTCAGCACCAGTGCAGCATTACCTCAGCACCAGCACGGCACCAACTCAGCATCACTAATCACCACCTGAGCATAGCACACCACCACCTGAGCACCACCAAAGCATCACTCAGCACCTCCTGAGAATCACTCAGCACCACCTTAGTATCACTCCGCACCACCTCCGCACAAGCACACCACCACCTCAGTACCACTCAGCACCACCTCAGCATCAGTGCAGCACCACATAAGCACCACCTCAGCACCAGCGCAGCACCACCTCAGCAGCAACTCAGAACCAATGCAGCACCACTTCAGGATTAGCGCAGCACCACCTCAGCACCAGTGCAGCATCACATCAGCACCAGCACTGCACCAACTCAGCATCACTCAGCACCACCTGAGCACCAACACAGCACCACCTGAGCACCACCAAAGCATCAATCAGCAGCACCTCAGCCTCACTCAGCATATCACTCAGCACCACCTGAGCACCAGCACAGCACCACTCAGCATCAGCATCATCTCAGCATCAGCACAGAACTACCTCCTCATGAGTGCGCCACCACCAGTCACCAGTACCAGCACCAGTACCAACTCAACATCCGCACAGCACCATGTCAGCATCAGCACCACCTCTGCATCAGTGCACCACCACCAGCGCAGCCCCACCTCAGAAGAAACTCAGCACCAACACAGCACCACCTCAGCACAGCATCGCCTCAGCACAGCACCAATTCAGCATCACTCAGCACCACCTGAGCACCATCAATGCACCACCACCGCATCATGACTCAGCACCACCACAGCATCACTCAGAACCAGCACAGCATCTCCTCAGCATCACTCAACAACACCACAGCAACACCTCAGCATCAGTGAACCACCACCAGCGCAGCCCCACTACAGCATCAGTGCAGCCTCACCTTAGCACCACCTCAGCACCAACACGGCACTACCACAGCACCACCTCAGCAGCAACTCAACACCAATGCAGCACCACTTCAGCATCAGCACAGCACCACCTCAGCACCAGTGCAGCATCACCCCAGCACAGCACCAACTCAGCATCAATCATCACCACCTTAGCACCACCACAGCACCACCTGAGCTCCACCAAAGCATCACTCAGCACCACCTCAGCATCACTCAGCACCACCTCAGTATCACTCAACACCACCTCAATACCAGTGCAGCACCAGCTCAGCACCAGCACAGCATCAGCACAGAACCACTTCAGCATCAGCGCAGCCTCACCTTAGCGCAGCACCACCTGAGCACCACCGCATCAGCACAGCACCACCTTCTCATTAGTGCACCAGCACCAGTGCAGCACCAACTCAGCATCAGTGCAGTCCCACCTCAGCAGCAATTCAGCATCAACGCAGCACCACTTCAGCATTAGTGCAGCACCACCTCAGCATCAGCGCAGCATCACCTCAGCACAGCACCAATTCAGCGTCACTCAGCACCACCTGAGCACCAGCTCAGCACCAGCTCAGCACCACCTGAGCACCAGCTCAACACCACCTGAGCACCAGCGCAGCACCACCACCTCAGCATGACTCAGCACCACCTCAGCATCATTCAACACCACCTCAGCATCACTCAGCACCACCTCAGCATCACTCAGCACCACCTCAGTATCACTCAGCATCACCTGAGCACCACCACGGCACCACCCCAGCATCAGAACAGCACCATCTAAGAATGTGCACAACACCACCTCCTCATCAGTGCACCACCACCAGTGCAGCACCAACACAGTACCACCTCAGCACCAGCGCAGCACCACCTCAGTATCAATATAGCCCCACCTCAGCAGCAATTTAGCACCACTTCAGCATCAGTGCAGCACCACTTCAGCATCAGTGCAGCATCACCTCAGCACAGCACCAAATAAGCATCCCTCAGCACCACCTGAGCACTAGTGCAGCACTACTGCCTCAGCATGATTCAGCACCAGTGCAGCATCCCCCCAGCACCAGCACAGCACCAACTCAGCATCAATGATCACCACGTGAGCACCACCACAGCACCACCTGAGCTCCACCAAAGCATCACTCAGCACCACCTCAGCATCACTCAGCACCACCTCAGTATCACTCCGCACCACCTGAGCACCACCTCCGCACAAGCACACCACCACCTCAGTATCACTCAACACCACCTCAATACCAGTGCAGCACCACCTCAGCACCAGCACAGCATCAGCGCAGAACCACTTCAGCATCAGCGCAGCATCACCTCAGCATCAGCGCAGCACCACCTGAGCACCACCACAGCAGCATCAGCACAGCACCACCTCCTCATTAGTGCACCACCACCAGTGCAGCACCAACTCAGCATCAGTGCAACCCCACCTCAGCAGCAATTCAGCATCAATGCAGCACCACTTCAGCATTAGTGCAGCACCACCTCAGCATCAGCACAGCATCACCTCAGCACAGGACCAATTCAGCGTCACTCAGCACCACCTGGGCACCAGCTCAGCACCAGCTCAGCACCACCTGAGCACCAGTTCAGCACCACCTGAGCACCAGCGCAGTACCACCACCTCAGCATGACTCAGCACCACCTCAGCATCATTCAACACCACCTCAGCATCACTCAGCACCACCTCAGCATCACCCAGCACCACCTCAGTATCATTCAGCATCACCT
The DNA here is from genome assembly GCA_963921515.1 of Calotriton arnoldi. Classification (NCBI taxonomy): domain Eukaryota; kingdom Metazoa; phylum Chordata; class Amphibia; order Caudata; family Salamandridae; genus Calotriton; species Calotriton arnoldi. The sequence continues at coordinate 1,127,536 of CAWUFW010000161.1, forward strand.
GAGCGCCACCACAGCACCACCTCAGCATCAGCACAGCACCATCTAAGAATCTGCACAACACCACCTCCTCATCAGTGCACCACCGCCAGTGCAGCACCAACTCAGCACCAACACAGCACCACCTCAGCACCAGCGCAGCACCACCTCAGTATCAGTGCACCACCACCAGCGCAGCTTCACCTCAGCACCAGTATAGCCCCACCTCAGCAGCAATTTAGCACCAACACAGCATCACTTCAGCATCAGTGCAGCACCACTTCAGAATCAGTGCAGCATCATCTCAGCACAGCACCAAATAAGCATCCCTCAGCACCACCTGAGCACTAGTGCAGCACCACTGCCTGAGCATGATTCAGCACCACAGCATCACTCAGCACCACCTCAGCATCACTCAGCGCCACCTCAGCATCACTCAGCACCACCTCAGTATCACTCAGCATCACCTGAGCATCACCTCCCCACCAGCACACCACCACCTAGGCATTACTCAGCACCACCTCAGTCTACCCTTAGAATCTGACAGCTGTTGATTCTCCCCTGGTGTCTGTCCTCTGCTCTTGTAATTCAGGTACTATTTCCCAACATCCAGCCTCCCGTTGTTTATGTCCACCGCATAACAAAAAAAAAAAAGATATAACAATCAAGCATTAGAACAGGCAAGAAGAAATTGTCAGCATTGCAAGGACAAAAAAACTAGAAGACATTTCAGTTGTACATAATGTCTTTTTGGTTATATATAAGGTAACATAAATGCTTATAACACTTTTTTATTATGACTTTTCAACATAATGAACAGCAACCACAATGCTCTACAACATAGCTTAAAGACAATGTCAAAGCCAATAGCTCTGGCTAAACCCTTATAAGGTCCCAAAGGCGAGACCTATTGGCTATGCCAATGCTTGTTTATAGAACTTTGACCGCTGCCCAGAAAAGGGACCCTATCCAGTTCTACACGCCCTGTGCCTCTGGAGATCAGCTGTTGGAACTTGAATATTGATGGAAGCTATGAAAACAAACCTGTGCTACTCAAAGCCCTCCAACACAAAGCGGCATGCATTCTACTAATATATTAAACATCAATATAATTAGGTGTAGTTTAAATCAGCCATGTGATATAATTAACATTAACTTTTAATGGACACACGCCTTGCACTGGGTTCCCTTTAAACCCTCAAAGCCCCTTGCATAGCCACATAGGGTCTACCAGAATATTTTTATTGTGTCCATATGAAACGCCCCATATCACATTTTAAGCCTGATATTCCAGGCAGCGTCAAAGCAGCTTTGTCTGATGTGCAACCAAACCCCACTGCTGCCCAGTTTCATGGAGCTCTGAGTCTTCTGCAGCACAGGTAGGAGCTTGTAGGGGGATTCGTTGCAGATTTACACATTTCCCTGCATGACTGCAGTCAGGGGCCACGTGGATAATGAGATCAATGGCTCAGAGCATACATGTGACATACATGTTGTCTAAGGCAGCTGGTTGAAAGTCCCATAGACACCTAGATGTGTGTAAGTCAAGTATGTCAGCGTATTCCTCAGACCTGACCAGTACTTGTTTCAATGTTAAGATTGTAAAACACACTAATGGCTACAAGTGCAGCTGCACTATATATAAATTACACATAAATACATGTTTTGTGGCGCTATGTCTCTTTACCCAACCGATCTGAATACATTATATATGCTTTTTTTGGGACACGCCCTAATGCATGTTATTTATATGTTTAAAAGCATCTAATGTACACAGTGGGATTCGTTGTCATACATGCAGTATATGTATTAATCTTCAATAGGCAATAGACAAATGGTATTGTATTATATATGCATTTTCAATTTATCTTATATCTACAGTCGACGAATCAGCGTATTGTACATGCCAAAGCGATTGATTTTGATGCATAGACAGTCACTAAATCTCAAGTCGTGTAAAGCATAATCAATTCTCAAGTCGCGCTAAATTCATCGCCCCATTCACACAAGCTGGTGCTAACAGCCCATAACACCAGTTTTCCTGCGAAAGCAGTCGCAAAAAACATCGCCACAGATGACCCCGGCAACTAACGCTAATGAGATGCAGAGTAGGCGTTCCCGAGCAAAAACCAGCGTCAACACCACACCTCAACATTCTCAATGACCAGCCACATCGGCGATAAGACCACAAAACAGGCGATAAGGCGCGTTAGCAGCAGGAAATTAACACCTGCTCTGACCTGGTGTAAAGTCGGACGAAAAGCTGCACCATCAAAGGGAGCCCAGCCCAGAGCCACACATGAAGAACAACAGATGCCATGGAGCCACTCACCATGCACCCCGGAGCCCCGAGAGGGCAACAACACCCACCGCCACCACCCCCAGGACCGCCACCCCCCCAACGGACCCCCCGCCCCCCTACCGGACCACCACAGAGGCAGGGCAGACAAAGACAGCGGACCTTCAGGAAATGCACCAGCCCCACAGACCTAACACCAGACAATGCCAATGCCCACTACAGGCCCAAAAGGACAACCATCCTCCGCATCCTGAACATCATTGCCCACAGGCTGATGGTACCAACACAGCGGACAACCAACATCCCTCCACAGACAAAGCTGCTGGCTGTGCTGTACCTGTTGGCCTCTGGCATCCTCCCAAACAACAACCGCACGAGTCGGAGGAGTCCCACAGCCAGCCCCATCCAAGTTCCTCACACCTGTCCTGGATGCCCTCACCAGCTAGGGACCCCAGCACCCATACGTCCCCCACAATGCGCAGGAACAGCTGGAGACCAAGCAAGGTCTATACGCCATAGCTGGATCCCCGCACGTGTCGGGGGCAATCGACTGCACACTTGTCCCACTTGTGCCCCCTGGCAACATTGCACACAATACCCCAACAGAAAGCATATGCATCCCATCAACGTGCAGGCAATAGTGGACCACAGGGGACTCCTCACCAATGTCATGGCCAACTACCCAGGCAGTGTGCATGATCCCTTCATCTTCTGACAGTCCAACATCAACCAGCGCTTCCAGGATGGCACCCATGGGAATGCACTGCCCATTGGCAAGTACAAAATGAACACACCACACACCTCAACCCCACAATCATGCAAATCACAACTCTGGCACTGCACACGTCACAAAATCACATACAACATGCCAAACAACATGCCCCCCCACCAGACGCGACAGCACAACTTACTGTGGCAACCTTGGTCAGCCATGTGCATGAGCCATCGACGGCATGGCACCTCAGCCACACAATACCTGAATGTGGGGAGAGGTGGGAACCAGGCATGTGCGAAGGAGGCAAGTGACCCATGAATGAGTATGTACACAATGCCAAGTGTGGCGGAGATGTGCTGGACAGACTGCAGTATGCAGACCACAGACACAGCCATGTCTACATGCACTGCTGGTGTTTGGAGTGAAGTGGACAGTGGACGCAACCATGTCACCCCAGCCAGTGGGGAAGATCACGGAAATGTAGCTTGTGACGTCCCCCCCTGTAAGCGTGTGCGGAGTGGGCTGGCCCGGAGGACGCCAGGCCAGGGCAGGGGTGTGAATAAAAAGCACATAGCACTGGGCGTGGTACTCTTCCGGAATGCCCAACCTGTCTGCCAGGGCGGCGCATCCCACCCCGCCACGAGGCCGACGCCGTCGCCATGAGCGGTGTGGCCTGCGATCCTGAGTGCCTGCTGCACCCCAGGCCGCTGGTCCCCGGACCCGTCATGCCCGCCCCTGCGCAGCCAGGCCTCACTGCTCACCTGCCGACACCGGCGTATGTCAAAGAGGGCCCACCACGTGCCGGCGCAAGCTCCAAGCCCGAGGCCCGCGACCTTCGCAGCCTCCTCAGACCATCACGGCCTCCGCGACACAGGCCCGCTTTATTCCTTTTTCGTTGACGTACTCCACCGCTGCCTCGTGCCTACACTACGCCCAAGTAGGTCACACATTTGGAACTGAGTCTTGATTATGCAATGGCAGAGTACACACTTTATGGCTGAGTTTATATCACTGTACTCCCTTCGATGTGGTGCCACCAACTCTGTGCATAGCATTCAAACTACACCTGTCTGTGGTCCCTTGCTGACCGCTGCCTCGGGCCTACACTGCGGTCAAGTAGGTCATACATCTGGAACTGAGTCTTGATTACACAATGGCCGAGTACACATATCAATGCTGAGTTTAACTCACTATACTCCCTTCGATGTGGTGACACAAAGTATGTGCATGGCATCCCAACCACACGTGTCTGTGGTCCCTTGATGACTACGCCTTCAGCCTACACTGCGGTCGAGTAGGTCACACATTGGGAATTCAGTCATGATTCATTTATGTTAGACTTGATATCATTGTACTGGCCTCATCGCAGACTGCATCCCCTTTCAGCTCCGGTGCCACTAAGTCTGTTCCCCGACATCCATGGACACTTTCTGGTTGACCTTTGGTGGCGACTGAGTCTATGGACTGGGGGTTGTCTTCATCATCATGTCGGTGATACTGACTTTGTGGCAAAAACGAGGCTGTAGCATTCCACTCCTCCATTTGCCGCTTCCGGCCGGCTTCTGCCCTCTGCATCATGCCCTGGAGGACACCTTCCACTGTCCCCCTCAAACCTCCGCTACATTCACCTTCGACATCGATGAGGACCCGCTCACCTCACGTGGCCCTATCTCACCGCACGCCTGTGCCGGCCGCAGTGCATCCGGGGCCACTAACTCTGTGCAGCTCAAACCATGGCCCCAGTCTGATGGCATGTTGGATGGCCTCTGGGTCGATGTTCTGGGGGTCATCAACGCCATGTGTCTGTCGCCCTGCGCTGTCCACTGCCTCCGGCCTCAACTGCGGTCCACCTGGGCTCACACATCAAATCGAGTCCTGACCTGCCCGGACGTCGCATCACCGCAGGATGCACACGCCACCACCGCCAGGACCAACTCCAAACGACAGGTGCCAGAGTCGTAAGTGTCTTACTGCCAGACTGTCAGAGTTGCTCACACCTGTCGTGGGGGCCATCATCAGCTTGATACCCTGCTCAGCTCTTCAGGTGCCACTAACTCAGTGCACCACAAATCATGGAACATTCTTCTTGCATGTTGGGTGAACACTGTACTCCCTCCGGCTACCACCATGATGCTTCACAGTTGTTTGTGTTGTGCTGGTGTTTTATGTTTCTGCTTCAATTGTGATCACTGTTCAAGTTGTTGCCAGCACCAACGACTCCATGAGGGCTGGCTTACACTCACCCCACACACATCCAGCACATGCGTCACTGTACATGTGACCATGCCAATAAAGGTGTCGAGCGCACGTGCCCGTGGCCAGTTCAACGAACTATCTGTGTGAGTCCGTGTGCTCATGATGTATGCATTTGTGCCCCGGGCGCTACAACATTACATTGTGCCGTGTATAGAGGACGCAGCCATGTCACCGCAGGCAGCGGCTGGGACATTGCACATGTAGCTTTGTCGTCCCCCACTCAATACGTAAAAGGAGTGAACTGGGCCGGCTTACGCCAGTCCGGCGTGGGGGTGTGGATGATCATCCCATGGCCCTGAGTGTGGTTCAGTACTGGAAATGTGCAAAGGCATGTGTCTCTGTCGCAGTGTGGGTCTCCGTTGGGGAGTGTTGGTGGGCCCTGATGGGAGTTAGACACCCACGTATGTGATCTGGTTCAGCTTCCATGAGGTAGTACCCCACCCGCACATATTCGGCCACCCCCTTCTGGCAGTCTGACACCTGGCCTTGGAATGCGATGTGTGCTTGGGTGGGCTGGTGGGAGCCAGCCGGGGTGGTGGGTGCGTCCAGCTGTGTTGTCTGTGCAGGGGGTGGGGTATCCTCGATGCAGCGGTGCTGCCCTGCTCCTGGAGGTCGATTGCCTAAGATGTCCATGGACTGTTGTGGTGCGTAGGTGTCGGAAGTGTGGTGGTCCTCTTCAGCATCACTGTAGGGTTGTCTGGTCTGCTCTGCTGGAGGTGTTTGTCCCTCTGCAATGTGAATGGGAGATGCTTGTTGACATTGTGTTGGCATGTATGTTGCCGCATTGTTCAAGTTTACATTCAGGCCTCATGACAATTTACATTGTGACTGTTTGGGAGGGGCGGACTATTTGATGCGGGACAGTGGACATTTGGACTACATGACGTAGGTGAGGTTGTACACGTACATTTGCATCTCACAGTTTCCTGCTATGTCAGATGTGATTGGCCCTTTTCTACGCACAGGAGGCCCAGTTGTGTCCTCTGTTCTGCAGTGTAGGTGTTGGGCTGTGTACCACATTGTCGTCCATGTGGGTGTGCTGTAATTGCTATGTGTGTGTGCTGCTTTGTGTGGGAGTCGCACCTGCAGCTGTGATTTTGCTGCCCCTTATCCCTTGGAGGCGGTGTGCCTTTGGCTTTTGTGCTTTTGAGGTGCTGTGATGTTTGCGACTTGGGTCATTTGTGCTCTTGGACGGTTTTTGTACTCTTGTGCATTGTTTGTCTGCAGATGTGTTGTTGATGTCAGTGGTTGTTTGTGCAGGTGGATGTGTCAGAGTGTGACCTGCTCCTTTCCGGATGTGGTCCACACTGAGCCACCTCAGTCTCGTGGCGTGCAGTGTCATGGTGATTGTACTCCAGCCATGCTGCTGGTCATGTGGTGTCACTTGCATTGTCAGTGTGGCTCTCACATATGCACCTTTGCTGTGTTTCGCACGGGTGCATGTGTGTGTTGTGTAATTGGTGATGTGTGGGGTGGGACCCCTTTGGGCACATGGTGAACGGGGGCCTACTTGATGTTTGTATGTGTGCTGGAGTGTGACACGGGGATCAGGGACATGACCCAGGGTTATTGTGGGTGTGCAGTGTGCTACACGTCGTTGTGCATGTGTGCCATTGTGCCCGTCCCCCCGTCCCCACAGTCCCTGTTCGTTACTCACCCTGTTGCTGTTGTGTCAGGTCATGTCGAGCAGTGTCCGGACTCCCGACTCCTTGCACCTTCTCCACACTGATGACTGTGGGCGCCATTTGCTCCAGCTCCTCCTGTGGCGCAGGACTCCCACCTCCATTTGCCGTTGCTGCCTTCCTGTTGGCAGGGGGTTTCTGCTTAATTTGGCTTTTCACATCATGCCGGCGCATCTTGGCCTCCTTGGCACTCCGACTGCATTCACGATGGGATGCCATTTTTCCGTCTGTATTGCCAATGACACGGTGTTGGTGACGGACAGTTGTTGTTGGTGCTCTGTCACCTCCGTGACGACGATCGGGTTTTCCTACGGGCTGTACCCCGTCTTCCTCTTCCTCTTCTCCTTGGCCTTCCCGGACCCCAAGGTTCATTGCTGGTGGTCTGTGTGGCTTGTGGGGTTCGCGTTGACCTGGGCACTCGTTCCGGGTGCATCCATGTTGCTGCGCAGTTTGATTTGTTTATGGTGTGTTTTTCTTGTTCTGCTTTTATGGTGCATTTTCCCGCCAGACGCGTGGGGATTGCAGGCCTGGCGCTGGGTTTTTTTTCGTGGTTGGCCTCATCGCAACTTTATTTGCGTTGGTGTTTCTCATTTTTTCGGCGTTGCGCTGTTTTTAACGCGGTCATTCGACGCGTTAACGTGGGACTATCGCATGGTGACGCCAGGTTGAGAATGCTACGTTAACACGGCGTTGTTTTCTTCGATGGACTGCGATGTGAGAAGTTGCGTTAAGCTAAACTTGTGGTAGTTATCACACTTTCTTGAGAATATGCCCCTATGTAAATGCTATTGGTAGACACTCTTTACCCAGTGTCAGATTTACAAAACTTTGAGGCAGCGCAAGGCAACGAGACAACTTACTGCGCTGCATCAAATGTAGAGGGCAGGACTGCGCCATATTTACCATGATAAGGCACATTCCTGCTCTCTCTCCCCATGGTGCAAGGGTGCCTGCTTTGCAGGCAGCATTGTCTTTCTGCAGGAAGGCACATCTTCCTGCCCAAAAACAGCACCTCATTTATGAAAAGTGTTGCATCGCTGCGGGAAAACAGCGATACAACACTTTTCATGGCCCCATCCTTGCGACACCATGGATGCGCCGTATTTACTATACGGCGCTCCCTGCCATAAGGATTTACAGATATCACAGTAATCCTGACGTATCTGTAGGCGCAAAAATGGCGCATTGCTGGAGTGTGTCTGAAAACAGACGCTACTCCAGCAACGTGTCATTTCACATGGGGCAAGCCACATGTGAAAGGCACTGCGTCACCGCTTATGCCTGCTTGAAGCAGGCATAAGGATTTGCTGGACTGACCCTGTTGAAGTGTCACAGTAAAATCTCATTGATTTCACTGCGTCACTTCTATATGGCTTTCCTGCATTGTAACGCCCACCGTGCTATGCATACATTATACCTGTCGCAGATATAATGTAGCACAGGGGTTTACTAAGTTATGCATTTGCCTAGAAGCGTCACTTTGTAAATATGGTGCAGCGCATTTTTTACGCCGCCAGAGCATCACAAAAAGTGACGCAACGGTGGCGTAAGGGCCTCATAAATAAGGCCTACAATTCTTAGAGGTGTTTTCCTCTGTCTAAGTGTCCTGCAGAATGCAGCACGCATAGAAAGGTGAAACAACACGGAGAAATAAACATAATTCTCCTTTTGCCTGTATCAGGCAGGCATCCAATTTTAATGCATTCTCAGGTTTACCAGTCTTGGTAAATCTGGGAATGCGCCAAATGCATGGGCAGATGCGTGGGATAAATCACACTCTACCCACATAACTTGTTACTGGCGCAGAGTAACGCAAGGCCGCAACTTGCGCTGCCTTGCATTACTTCAGATTTACTAAGCAATGCAGGGCCACACAAGGTGGCCACGCGTGGCTCGGCAAATCTGATTTGAGGATTGCGTTGTGCAAGGGCAACGCAATCCTTTGATAAGTCTGGCCTCCAGTATCTAGCTCCTTAAAGTGAGTTCAGTATTTGCTGCAAAAAAGCTCCCTCTGCCTAAAGACCCACAAAAAAGAATTGAGGCCATCATTTTAGAGCCATTAAGCCAATAATACCTCTTCTTTAACCTATCTGGATTCCATGGTTTTACCAACACTACCCACTACCGAGCTTCAAAATATACTTATTTTGTTCAACTATGATCTCTCCCCATTACAAGTTAGACTGTAGATTACCTCGAATTACAACTTAAATTTGAATTACATGCAGGAATCAATGTTTCTGCACAGATTTCCCTATGTTCTCCTCCACATTTTCATCCAGACTTTCATTCGAGCATTAGGATTGCTTCTAGAAGGCGAAAGGAACAGGTAAAAACACGAGACCCAGTGTTGCCACACAAGGTGTGATTTCCAATGGAGCATGAGTTACTGGCTCCATTGGGATTTACAGACGCTTATAATGAGGCTCCAAAGGAATAATGGTACCACGAATGCTTTCGATCATCTGCATCTTCTCCGAAGGATAATTCCTCATCTACTACTCCCCGCCAAAATTGTGTAGTATCATCCTGCTTCGATTATATGAATAGGTTTTACAAAACTGTCCCTGTGATGTCAATGGAAAAACTACAAAGGATCCAAAACTATGCTGCCTGGCTCACATGTAGGCTATAATGACTTGGCTATAATGACTTTACAATATCACAACCCGCTGTTAAGGCACCCCACTGACTTTCGGGCAAGGAGAGATCACAATTCAAGACTCGATGTTTAGTACATAATCTCACCAAGACTTTGCCAACGTCACAAAAGTTTTCCACCTGTACCAAACTCCTAATCACCTAAGAATTTTTAATATTTTTAATTTGTTTGGGTTGTTGTAGAGCGCTTGGCTACTCAGAAGAGATTACCGGCACTTAGATCTGATGGTCAGAGGTCAGGTAGACTGCTTATTGGAAGGCCAGATTGAACACCCAGGTTTTCAGGTGCTGTTTGAAGGCACTCTCGTCTTTGGGGGGGTCGTAGATGGAGAGGGAGGGCATTCCAGATGGAGGCGGCAAGGGCTGAAAAGGAAGAGTCGCCCCATTTCTTCCTCCTGGTTCTTGGCACAACAGCCAGTGTGGCATCAGAGGAGCGCAGAGTTCTTGTTGGTAGGAAGTGAGTGAATCTATTGACCAGATAGCTGGGAACAGCCTTATAGAAAGCTCTGTGAGCCAACACCAGCCCCTTGAAATGAACTCTTTGACGGATTGGCAGCCAATGTAAATCTTTAAGGTGCAGACGAACATGATCATGTTTCTGGAGATTAAGGAGAAGTCGGGCAGTGGCATTCTGCACCAACTGGAGTCTTTTGAGTAGGTACGCTGGGAGGCCCCTATACAGCACATTGGTGTAATCCAGTCGAGGTTATAAGTACATGGATAACCATTTTCTGGTAGTGAGAGCGACATAAGAATTGAACTTTTTTATGGATCTTAGGAGACCGAAATATGCACATACTACACTGTCCACCTGGATAGTAAATTAGCAATTTTTACACCCAGGCCTTAACAAATCTACAGTTGTAATGTCAAGCTCAGCTGATATATCTTTCATGTTCAAGGCTCGGTTGCCTGTCAGAGTATTGATAGTAATACATCGTCTGACATAAAAATCACAGATAAACAGTGTTTGCAAAAATATTGCTTCACTGGATGTAGAAATTCTATTATTAATTCAACTGGGGCAATATTTTTGTAAATGATAATTAGGACGTAATATTTGTGTCAAATGTATGACGGTATTCCACATGCGTTTAGCATGCATGCCTTCGGAACGCCGTCATTAGAATGAAAGTGTCTTTAGCATGCATTCGTTCAGCATACAAGTCGTTATAACGACTTGCCTTAGAGGGGAGCTGGATTTTGGAAGAGTTTAATTTACTATTCCAACTCCAGTTTGCGCAACAGTAGGGAAGGTGTTGAACTTCAAATCCAACACCATTTCGCCAATGCACCCCCCCCCCTAAAGCAAGTCGTTGTAACGACTTGCATGCTGAAGGAATGAGTGCTAAAGACGCGTTTGTTATATTGTCGGCGCTGTGAAGGCACAGCGTGATTCCAGCTTCGTCCTAAAGGACGTTTCCCATTTGTGTCATTCTTGAAAGCAAGGGTAGTGGTTAATGCATTGGTTAATAGTTATTGTTGGTTATTGGGATTAGTCTTGTGCTCTCGAGGAAACCACTCTATGCATGCATTCCAGTTTCACTGTGGTAGATTAAAGCAGTTAGGTGGAATCATTAGTGGCAGGGGAATGTGAGTTCATACAAATGGCTGCTGGGATAAATAGGCTAGAAGAGAGTAAGTATTGTTAGGTTGCATGGATATGGTTTAAAAGAAGGAGAGGCTATGATCTATGAAATGAGGTTGGGCAATTTGCAAAGGTATAACAATACAGAATAAGGCAGACAGTCATGCGACTTAGAGAAGGCTATACTCAGAGAGAGGAGGCATGCAGAAGATGGAAGATAAGGGAAGAGCCATTCAGTAGAAAGAAAGGCGAGGAAACAATTGGAAGTTTTAAGTCAAGGCCAATTTTTGCATGCAGTGTTTTATGAATATATGGAAGAAGGCTTTATGAAATAGCATGCAAGCTGAGGGTGCAAAATGATAGAGAGAAACAAAATGTGTTTCCTGTCAGAAGATGCATTGCATTGTAGCATTTATATAGGAATTACTATACCTGTGCAGAAGTGGAAGCATCAACATGGATAGTATGCTCCATCATGTGGGGGTGTGGTTGTAAGTGTGTTGTTGTCAAAACTTAGTCCACTAACCTGTTATTCTAGGTACCGCAAAAGCGACGAGGAATCCCACCAAATCTCTGCTCTTCAAGAACGTTCCCCCGAAATTCTTCCTGGATGCTGGTGTTGCCAAAAAGGGGTTGGGGTTGGGACAAGAAAGAGACACACTGTGAGTGCTCAGGCTTCTGTTTCGCCCTGGGTGTCTTCTCGACTGGCCCTTCCTGAACGTGTTCCTTCTCATGTGGTGCTCATCCAGGGCCTACAAAGTCACTTGCTGCAAAATGACACTGAGTATACACAGCTCCTTTTTTATGTCTATTCAAATGTTCACAATTTTCGATAATAGTATATATAACCATGAACAATTTCTCATATCTGCGATCATTTATACTTTGTGCCCAGTGAAGCTTTGAGTTTGTTCCACTGGTTGTGATAACCTCTGTCAATACTGTTTTATAAGCTAATTACCTTTTTCTGCTGTGAAAAAAAGTTACTCTGTTAGGTTTGTTGCAATTTCTGTACATTAGGAGTTTAACATCCACATCAATGAATCAATCAGTTTTTTTTATAAAGCACGACTACTCACCCGTAAGGGTCTCAAGACTCTGAGTGGGAGGGGGGGTGGATCTGCGGTTCAGTCGAAGAGCCAGGTCTTGAGGGCCTTCCTGAATTGCGGCAGCGATGGTGATTGCCTGAGGTGCAGAGGCAACGAGTTCCAGATCTTTGGAGTGAGATAAGAGGTAGGACAAGGATCTTCCTCCAGCAGTAGTCTTGTGGATCCGTGGGATGGTGGCCGGGGCCAGTTGGGCGGAGCGGAGATGTCTGGTGGGAGTGTAGAAGGACAGGCGGTGGTTGAGGTATGCAGGTCCGGCTATGTGGAGGGCTTTGTAGGCATGCATGAGGAGCACATACGCACAACCTTTCTTTTCATATGTCACTACATATGTTTTTATTTGGTAGCTGCATCCAGTTTGTTTCTTCTCTCTTTAGTCTAGTGATGTGTTAGTGAGTGCTTTACCTTTGGTCTAACTGTCTTTCTTTCCCCTTACATGTTTCTTGACCCCTTCAATGGGGTTTCAAAATCACGAAGAACATGAATTAGCTATAAACCTCAAATCGTCATATGGACATATATCAGATAAGCAACACTATCTTTTCTTTCTTAGAGTGATGAATCATGCATGTTGATTCTTTCCTAATTTACCCTTTGCTAATTTACCCTTTGTCTATTGCTTTTCAAAACACGAATTATGAACAAGGTTCAAATTGTCACATGGACACCAATCAGATAAGTACCACTGTCTTTACTTTTTACAGAGGGACATTTTTACAATAGAATGGCGGAGTGCAGCATTATGCCAAAATTGCTAACTCAGCTCTCCGCCATTCTGAAAACGCAGTGATGCGGTGTATGTACAATGATAAGGTGCACCCCTGCATTTTCCCTAGCGCTGGTGCTAAATTCAGCTGTCCAGCACCAACGCAGGCACTCTTGCACCATAATGCAAGGGTTCTGCGCTGAGGGAATGATTATGTGCAGGAAGGTGTCCCTTCCTGCACATAAACAATCACTAATGGTCATTTGTAACTCCTATGTGTGCTGCATTGTGCAGCACACATAAAAGTTGGAAATCCTAATTTTTTATTGATTGTTTATGTGCAGGAAGGGACACCTGCACATGAACAATCATTCATGGCAATTTGCAGCACACATAGAAATAGCAAAAAAGAGGAGAAATCAATAATTTCTCTTCGTTTTGCCATATTAAAGACCAGGTATTTCCTGGTCTTAATTTTGGCGTTGCCCCATATGTACGCTACCCTTGTAAATAGGGGCAGCGTCAAAAAGCAATGGGTGTTGCGGTGGAACGCCCAGCACAACACCCTTTGCCTGCCTCTTTCATGCTAAGTGCTGCATGAAAGGAAGCCTTATTCACAAAGTGCTGTTAAGCCATGTTAAGTGGCTTAACGCTGCCTTGTAAATAAGGCGAAGGGTTTATCGCCACAGGAACGTCACAAAAAGTGACGTTCCTGTGGCGATAAACTCTTGTAAATATGCCCCAGAGTTTTGCTGCTATCTGAATGCTGATTCTTTTCTGATGTGTTCTTTGTATTTTCTTCCTCACAGTACCTGGGTCTTTTCTCCTGGAAAGTTCAACATCGGATTGCCAAAGATAGGACGCCAACTGGACTGCAACTAATATTAGGTAAGTGTGAAGCATAAGGCTTTCTGTCTTGCAGGTTTTCCTGGGCAAGAGCCAAAGACACATTGGTGCTTCTTTGAATTCTCTGTAGAAATAGAGGGTGGGCTGTGGTTGGGGTGTGGCCTTCATACAAGGTTACACCTAGATGGCCACCATGACGTGTGAGATCATGTGAAACCTCATGCAGGGGCAAGTGAGATCTCAAAGGGAATGCGCACTCACATGCCGTCTTAGGAGATGCACTGTGGGTTGGTGGCCTCGTGGATGATAAGTGGGGCTTTGATGGTGGTGGTCATGTGCGGGCTTGGTAGTTGTCTCTGCTTTGGGTTTATGAGGAAAGTGTTTCCATATCATGCTTTATGACCACCAAATTGTGATTATTGTGTTATGGATGCAGCACTTCGCTGTGTGATAGATGAGGAATTGTGAAGATGAACACACTTTTAAATATGTGGTATGCTGGCAGCACTGATTACATCTGCAGGTCTCTTTATTGCATAGGTATTTTTATATTACTGTCAGTCCCTTTTCGTATGCCAGCTGTGACAGGAGGTCGTCCAATCTGGGATTTTATGTATTTGTGGGAATTAACAGGTGTGGAGAAGGAATGAGTTGGTATCAGAGATCTGCCCAGACAGACTGCATTTCAGTGCTCCTTCACATGAACGCTATTATGAGATATCAATTAGGGAGGTTTGCTGAGATGCACTGTGCTATAAATATCCTTTTGTCTTAATGGGATGTTGGTGTTCCAGGTTTGTGACTATTTGGACCCTGCACGGTGGTGGCCTGCAATGTGTGGCAGAGCTCTCAGATCTTTGTAGGCGTATCTGGTTAATATTGAGTGGTTAGAGAAGGAGTCTGATAAAACCTGTATTTGTGCCCTCCAGTAGCCAGCAACATTCCACAGGTCCTTTAATGCAGTATACGCATGTACCTTTGAAGATGAGGTATCAGGTGATGATTTGATGTAAGGGATCATATGGAGACACAGGTTACATCAGATTGATACCAGCCAGAAAGGCATGTGTTACTGTTCTCTATGTAGTGGTTAGAGGTAGGAGGTAGGGACAACATTGTGGATTATCCTCTGGAGTCCAGTAACAGCAATCCTCGTCCTGCGGTTGTTTATCAGGGGTTGCACCCAGGCGTGCTAATCTCGTAGAACCCTGGAGGAATTATCCCTGCATTCATTAGTGAGTGGCTGCTCACCTATAGGTTTTTCGATGGAAAGGCCCCGTTTCTTGCTCTTTGCAGGACCTAAGAGGCTCAAACAGTTGACACCCTTATGTTGATGCCTAGCCTGGATGCCTTAGAGTCCTAGTTTAATAGGAGGGAAAGCGCTGATTTTCAGATGACCTAGATCCACTGCTAGACCAGCCCTAACAAGCAGGTGAATTAATGAATGAAATATTTATATAGTGTGGCAAATACCCTACTGGAATGTCCTGGCACACAGACAAAGGGATAAAGACTATGCTGAAAGAACCTATGCAAATAACATAGCCTTGATTTTATCACTGAAGAGCAGATGATTGATTCCAATCTTATATTAAGAGGAAGCTTATTCCAGAATTTTGAGGAACAATGATAGAAAGATTGTCCACCTAGGTGGGCCTTTTTTATTCTAGGAGTAGAGATCAAAAATTCAGAAGCAGAACAAGAAGTGAGAGAAGGAAAGTAGGTAGTAATATGAGTCCTGGGGGCATATGTACCCTATTGCCACGGGACCGTCACTTTTTCCGATGTTCCTGTGGCGATATGGGCTTCACCTTATATACAAGGCAGAATTAAGCCACTTAACGTGGCTTAACTTTGCCTTGTAAATAAGGCACCCTTTTACGCTATGCTTAGTGTGAAAGGGGTGGGCAGTGGGTGTTTTGCCGTGGGCGTTCCACCGCAACACCCATTGATTCTGACGCTGCCTCCTATTTACAAGGGTGGCGTAAATAGGAGGCAGTGCCACAATTAAGACCAGGGAAAACCTAGTCTTAACTTGGCGAAACGAGGAGAAATGCTTTATTTTCCTTGTTTTTGCTTTTTTCCATGTGTGCTGCCTTGTGCAGCACACATGGAAAAAGCAAAACGCCTTGGATTTTTTAAACATAAACAATCTTTTTTTTAAAATGACATTTTGTAACTTCCATGTGTGCTGCAGCACACATAGAAGTGACAAAACGGCATTTAAAGATTGTTTATGTGCAGGAAGGGACACCTTCCTACACATAAACATTCTTCCCCTGTAAGCAGACACCCTTGCACTATGGTGCAAGGGTGCCTTGCGTTGGCGCTAAGCTGCTAAACTTAGCGCCAGCGCAGGGGGAAATACAAGGCTGCACCATATTCTTGTAAATATGGTGCAGCCTTGCGTTTCTGAAGTGGCGGAGTGAGGCGTTAAGCCATGACGGCTAACGCCTCACTCCGCCACTTCTTTGTATATATGGCCCCTTATGTCTAGTGGCCCTTTACCTATGTGCACCCAATAACAGAGCACAGAGCTTCAAAGCAAAACACATTTGCACCAGGAGCCATTGTAGTGCTCTAAGATACATGGAGAAAGAACTGCGAGAAAGAATACCAAATAGATATTGGCCAGTGCTACTCTGGAATAAATGGAGTCTATTTAATAAAGTTATTGGAAGGCCAAGATAGAGTGAATTGCAGTAGTCCAGAAGATAAAGACAAGCATTGGTATAGCCAATAGGTCTCGCCTTTGGGACCTTATAAGTGTTTAGCCATGCAGCACATTATCACCCACAAGGCAGATTTCTGTAATGGAATTAGTACTTATGTAAAGTGCTTTGATACCTTCATTCGCGCTACATAATGCAAAAATAAAAAGGAATGAAAGGAGAAGTGCTTGCAGATTTCTGAGGTGGGGGAGCGAAAAGATAAGTTAAGATTGCATTATATAATGCAAGTACCAAATCAGAAAGCGAGCACAGTAGACAAAATCAGGAGCCGAATTGAAAGGAGGCGAAAGTGAGTTATCCCAGTGTGCAAGTGAAGGCGGGGCTGGAGTATGCTGCATCTTGGTGCCGAGTAACAGATGTTTATTGCCAACCAAATGAATGTTAATTAGTTCATCGGCCTCTAGTAGGATGAAAGGCTGAGCAGACGCGCTGGGGTTCGAACCTGTAAACTGAGTCCGTTCCAGCTGCAACGCTGCAGGAACCTTCATGTACACTGCACACGTGGATGAAAGGTCTGCTGAGGTGTCACCCTCTGGCCACATGCACAGCCTGCATGCACACGTTGCCAAAACGTCATGAGCAGCTCCTTTACCTGAACTGAGGGTTCTAAGCTGCTACGTCTTTAGTAGAGGCTACGCTGCCCCGATGTCCCTCCCTGCCTCCTCCTCCCCTCTTCGTTTAAGTTTAAAAGACATCCTGTCGGGGTCAGCCAATGTGGTAACCAGGGACAGTACACAGCAGAAGCTGTCACTCGTTTACCACCTGTTTCTGCAGCCCCTCTTGCCCTGTCTCCTGCAGCCCTCCTGCCCTGTCTCCTGCAGCCCCTCCTGCCCTCTCCTGCAGTCCCTCCTGCCCTATCTCCTGCAGCCCCTCCTGCCCTCTCCTGCAGCCCTGTGCCCTGTCTCCTGCAGCCCTTCTTGCCCTGTCACCTGCAGCCCTTCTTGCCCTGTCACCTGCAGCCCTTCTTACCCTGTCTCCTGCAGCCCCCCTTGCCCTGTCTCCTGCAGCCCTCCTGCCATCTCCTGCAGTATCTCTTGTCCTGTCTCCTGCAGCCCTCTTGCCCTGTCTCCTGCAGCCCCTCTTGCTCTGTCTCCTGCAGCCCCTCTTGCCCTGTCTCCTGCAGCCCCTCTTGCCCTGTCTCCTGCAGCCCCTCTTGCCCTGTCTCCTGCAGCCCCTCCTGCCCTCTCCTGCAGCCCCTCCTGCCCGGTCTCCTGCAGCCCCATCCTGCCCTCTCCTGCAGTCCCTCTTGCCCTGTCTCCTGCAGCCCTCCTGCCCTCTCCTGCAGCCCTGTGCCCTGTCTCCTGCAGCCCTCCTACCCTCTCCTGCAGCCCCTCTTGCCCTGTCTCCTGCAGCCCCTCTTGCCCTGTCTCCTGCAGCCCCTCTTGCCCTGTCTCCTGCAGCCCCTCTTGCCCTGTCACCTGCAGCCCCACTTGCCCTGTCTCCTGCAGCCCTTCTGCCCGGTCTCCTGCGGCCCCTCCTGCCCTGTCACCTGCAGCCCCACTTGCCCTGCCTCCTGCAGCCCTCCTGCCCTGTCTCCTGCGGCCCCTCCTGCGATGTCATCTGCAGCCATTCTTGCCCTGTCTCCTGCAGCCCCTGATGTCCTGTCTCCGGCAGCCCTCCTGCCCTCTCCTGCAGCCCCCCGTGTCCTGTCTCCTGCAGCCCCCGTGCCCTGTCTCCTGCAGCCCCCGTGCCCTGTCTCCTGCAGCCCTCCTGCCCTCTCCTGCAGCCCCCCATGTCCTGTCTCCTGCAGTCCCTCTTATACTGTTGCTGCAGCCCCTCCTGCCCTGTCTCCTGCAGTCCCTCTTGCCCTATCTCCTGCAGCCTCTCCTACAGCCCCAGTGCTCTGTCTCCTGCAGCCCTCCTGCCCTCTCCTGCAGCCCCACTTGCCCTGTCTCCTGCAGCCCATCCTGCCCTGTCTCATGCTGCCCCTCGTGTCCTGTCACCTGCAGCCCCTCATGTCCTGTCACCTGCAGCCCCACTTGCCCTGTCTCCTGCAGCCCTCCTGCCCTACCTCCGGCAGCCCCTCCTGCCCTGTCACCTGCAGTCCCTCTTGCCCTGTCACCTGCAGCCCCACTTGCCCTGCCTCCTGCAGCCCTCCTGCCCTGTCTCCTGCAGCCCCTCCTGCGATGTCATCTGCAGCCCTTCTTGCCCTGTCTTCTGCAGCCCCTGATGTCCTGTCTCCGGCAGCCTTCCTGCCCTCTCCTGCAGCCCCCCGTGTCCTGTCTCCTGCAGCCCCCCGTGCCCTGTCTGTCTCCTGCAGCCCCCCGTGCCCTGTCTCCTGCAGCCCTCCTGCCCTCTCCTGCAGTCCCCCATGTCCTGTCTCCTGCAGTCCCTCTTATCCTGTTGCTGCAGCCCCTCCTGCCCTCTCTCCTGCAGTCCCTCTTGCCCTATCTCCTGCAGCCTCTCCTACAGCCCCAGTGCCCTGTCTCCTGCAGCCCTCCTGCCCTCTCCTGCAGGCCCACTTGCCCTGTCTCCTGCAGCCCATCCTGCCCTGTCTCATGCTGCCCCTCGTGTCCTGTCACCTGCAGCCCCTCGTGTCCTGTCACCTGCAGCCCCACTTGCCCTGTCTCCTGCAGCCCTCCTGCCCTACCTCCGGCAGCCCCTCCTGCCCTGTCACCTGCAGTCCCTCTTGCCCTGTCACCTGCAGTCCCTCTTGCCCTGTCACCTGCAGACCCACTTGCCCTGTCTCTTGCGGCCCCTCCTGCCATGTCACCTGAAGCCCTTCTTGCCCTGTCTCCTGCAGCCCCTCCTGCCCTGTCTCCTGCAGCCCCTCCTGCCCTGTCTCCTGCGGCCCGTCCTGCCCTGTCTCCTGCGGCCCGTCCTGCCCTGTCACCTGCAGCCCTCCTGCCCTCTCCTGCAGCCCCCCGTGTCCTGTCTCCTGCAGCCCCCCTTGCTGTGTGTGTGTACATTTAGGAACGTGCGTGCGTGTGGCTTCATATGCATGTGCGTGTATGTGTCAGAGTGCATATCTGTATGTATATATCTATAGTGTAAGCATGTGTGCAATGACTGTGGATAAGACACCGTAGCATTGGCGTGCATATTGGGATCTTGGACACGTTTGTTTCAGCTCTTACTTTAGCTTGTTTTAAACTGGAAATGACAAGCGGGTACCTTGGGATAAAATTAGAGTATATTCAAACAGTGTTTCATGCTGATTGTACGTGCTTGTCCAGGGTGATTGTGGGGACACGGCTATATGACATAATTTCCTTAGTTGCAGACAGCACTTTGTTGCGGCTGGAGTGGGTGTTTTATGACTCACGAGGCAGCATGTTTTTTAATAGATTCTTCATGAGATCAGAACCTGAAGGATCGGTGTAAAATATTATCATTTGTATAGTGCTGAATGGCCATGCTATGGCCTCGCAGCACTGTTGGACACAGCAGTGCACGCTTCCCGGAGCTACACTCGGGAGAGTAGACCCATGTGGAAGAGACTAGTGCTTAGAAGTCAATGTGCGCACAACTGTGCGTTCCATTAGGTAACACACAACATCCACCAGAACACATTACATAGAACACGGAGAACACAGCCAAGACATGCTCAGATGCTATAGCTTTGTATTACAGAGCTCACAACAGTAGCAACCATAACCGTAAACAGTCACAACCGAACACATTAAACAGGACACTGTGCACCGTGACGCCACACACAGAGACACCATACAGACCTCAGCTTGTGAGATCTAGGTAACATTTATATGGTCCCATCCCAGTATCTGGCCAATCAGATTATGTGGTTGAGTATCCATTTGGGAGGGCAGAACATGAAAACGAAGGACTTCATGCGGGGTTTCAAACTTGCAGTGCTCAGCAGCGCCTGTATTAGCTATCTTGGCTACTTTATGAAGATTAAAACCTGTGACCAGCAGATTATAGACAGATCTCTGTACTGCGCATTACCCAGCTGTGACATATAACCAGTAATGGAAGCTGTAAGAATGAGGCAACGAGAGCCATCTAAACAAGCGTGCGCGCCTGAAAGTTGAAAGCGCGCGCCTCGCGCGGCAGCAGGGGAGGGGCCTGCGCGATTCCCTTGCGGGAGCGTGCAGCAAGGCGCGATGATTGTGACCATATGGCGCCGCGCGCTCCCGCAAGGGAATCGCCAGACGTGCACGCGTTGCCATTGCAAGCAATGCAACGCGTGCACGTTTTTGCCCCCAAAGCTGTGCCGATAGCTAAAGGTCTCTCCTATGCAACGCATACGCGCTGCGCAGGCGAGACCTAAAAAACCACCTGTACTATAGACTTGTGATGCTCTATTGGAAGCATGGTAGAATTTTGCACAATGAGCACATGTAGAAAAAGCAGGAAGACGTAACTTACAGATTTGTTGGAGGCCTTCCAGGGATGAGTACTTCAGTCTTCTCTCCTTTGACCTAAGGGAGTTGGCAGTCACCCGGGAAGCATCCTCGGACATACATTGTCTGAACCTCTCAGCGGCGGCTCCTCCGCCACGGCGGAGGAGCGTCGCCCCCCCCTGCCAGCAGCATCAAAACGTGAAAAATAAAACGATAACAAATATTTATTATCGTTTTATTTTTCCACTGAGGGCCGAGGCTGGGGGTGGGGCCATCGTGAAGGCTGTCCCGGAGGGGGAGTGGTGGGCACTGCTATCAGTGCACATGTCGGTTTGGCCAGCCATCCTAGGATGGCCAAACCGACATACACACTGAGCTGTCTCCAACCTGAGCTGGGTTACTGGGTTGAAGACAGCAGGCACAGGCTCCCAGTCTCTCTGTGAGTGCAAATCGAGGGCGCACAGGCCAATTCTGACACTGCTGTCATGCTGCCAGTAGAGCAGCATCTGGATTGACCATAGGGGAATCTGGAAGCCTGTGCCTGCAGTGAACTGGAGCCAGAGAGGAGCAGAAGAGTGGGGATGCGGGAAGTAAGTTATTTGTTTTTGTGTTTTATTGTGTGTTATGTCGTCGTCCGGTCCCCCTCCCAGCCCCCGCCCCACTACTTTGGTTTGACACCGGCCGCTACTGGAACCTCTTCATGTAAATAGAAAACAGTCTAGATTTCATCAGTATATGATACAGATTGAATGCCGGAGCAATGGATTAACTTAGCCAGTGGAGAAACAAAAAGATTAAATAAGGTAGGGCTCAGGGAAAATCCCTGAGAGATCCCACACTCAAGAGATCATGATGAAGAACTGAAAAAAAAGAGCGGAACAGTTTGGGTCCTCGATGTAAGAAAAGAGGTAAACCAAGCGGACTCCTTAGCTTGTATTCCCATACAACTTAATTGCCACAGAGGAATATGATGAGATACTGTATCAAAAGCTGTGCTAAAATCCAAAATGATGACAGCAGCTCTAACTCCCAGCTCCAAAGCAGCCAGTGGTATTTTTCAGAATCTGACAGAAGAGCAGATTTTGTACTGTGGAAGGGTCTAAACCCAGATTGAGACGGGTCAAGCAATGAAGAAGATTCAATGTATTGAGAGATTCACCAATTGATATTTTTCCAAAATTTTAGTTGGAAGTAGTAGAGAAGAGTGAGATTGAAAATTACTCAAAACAGTTTAATCATCCTGTTGCTGCTGTCCATCCTACACTGAGTGAAGGATGCAAGCCTTATAGCATAATTCGACCTTTGGAACTACTACACTGTCTTCCTCCCATGGACTTAAGAAGCCCCAGGAGTGCAGCTTCCACTCAAAAGAAAGGCTATGCTGGGATGATGTATGAGGGGGAGGGGGCAGCGGTGGCTCCTCCGCAATGGCGGAGGAGCGTCGCCACACTGGCTCAGAGCAGTAGCTGAAAAATAAAACAATATTTTGCTATTGTTTTATTTTTCAGCTGCTGCATCTGAGCCAGCATGTGCAGGGAGGAGCAGGCTGGGCCATGGGAGGGGGGAGGAGGAGTGGTAAATGTGCACTTTTAAGTGCGCATGTCAGTTTGGCCGGCCGTTTCAGGACAGCCAAACTGACATGCGCACTTAGGTTTCTCCAACCCAGCTGTATTGTTCAGCCCGGTTGGAGAAACAGCACAGACTCCCTGTGCCTGAGCGAGTGTTAATCCAGCCCACTCCGGCCAATCCTCACGCTGCTCTCATTCTTGAGAGCAGCGTGGGGATTGGATGGGGAGTCTGATGCTGTCCCAGGGAGTGCTGGGACCAGGAACAGAGGAGCGCAAAGCGGCCGGCAGCACCAGGTAAGTCTTGTTTTTTTTTCTTTATTATTAACCCCCTGCCATGCTCTCCCCCCACATGCTTCCCGCCGGCTCCCTCTCCCCCGCACCCTCTCCACCCACCCCACCGGTCTTTATCTCTGTCGGCCACCACTGGGAGAGGGTGAATGGGCTGGAATGGGGTGGGAAGTCAGATCCTGCTGCCAGAAACATTCAGAGAAAGGTTCTTTTATTCAAACATCTTATGGTAGACTGCCCTTAAGAAAGTCACTTAGATGAGGTTCCATAGCTAAGGTAGTGCAACACTACTGTTACTAGATTCATGCCTTACGGCTTCTGTTGTTATCCTTACAGGCTGGATGGGCTGTTCCATATGTTGTACTCCACCAGTATTACAAGTAATGATACTTATGGGTTTCAAAATGTAAAATGTAATAGAAAGTTAATCCAAAAAGAAACAGATGTTGGCTTTTTTAAGAAGGGAACCAGTAAGGCTTTTTTCCAACTGGTTGAAACAACAGCACATAACATGGCCAAGTTACACAGTGAAGTGAGAACCGATGGCACTTCGATGGATACCAGATATAAAATATGAGGGGAACAAGGATCCAGTGGGAAGCCAGATATTGGGTCTGATTCAAAATTTGACGGACAGGTTACTCTGTCACAAACTTGACGGATATCCCGTCCACCTTCATACAAGTTCCACAGGACATAATGCACTTGTAATAAGGTGGATAGGACATTTGCCACACTTGTGACAGAGTAGCCCACCCACCAAACTCTACATCAGGCCCGCAGTCTGAAGAAAGATTTGTTCGTCCTTTCAATACATAAAGGTTCAAACTGAGTGAAAATATCAGAATTGTTTGCTATTTCTGGCTGAGGAAAGGCGTTGACTAATAGGTGAAGTGAGGAAGTTTACATATCTTTGGTTCGAAAAAAAAGTAGAGTTAGTCTCAAAGAAACTGAGAGGGAACAGTAGGAGTAATACGATGAGGCGAGTTGCAGAGATTATTACCTACTGAAAACAGTTCATGAGGGAATTTGATTGGAAATGAAACACTGTGGGGTAGATTTACGAACCTGTCACCAGTGCAGTGCAGCAAGTCATCCTGAGAGGCATATTCCTCTTTCTAAATGTGCTGCGAAGAGAAATAAAGACATTTCTCCTCGATACGCCTCTCCTGCGAAGGCGTATCTTTTTGGTGCATTCCCAGGTTTACCAAAATCCATGGCAGTTGCGTGGGAACACCCATGCAACGCCCATGGAATGCCTTCCCAGGGCAGAGCAAGGCAACGCAGCAATTTGTGCTGCGTTGCTTTACTCCAGATTTACTCCAAAGTGGCCTTGCGTGACTTCATAAATCTCACTTAAGGTTTGCGTTGTGTATCTACCACGTTGCGTGGTGCAAACGTAACGCAAACCCGGTCATAAATATGCCCCTATGAACCTGCTTCACCTTATATTTATGACGTTTTAACACTGTTATATAAGAAGATTTAGTCTCAGGGCTTTAGTTATAGAGCCAAGCACTTTTGAGGCACTACAACTGCGTTTAATATTTGGAAGTTCCTCGGTATACCACAGAACTGATGGAAAAGAACGTTTAGACTAGACATTTCTAAATGGCGTGATGGAATTAGGAGCAGATGTAATCCATAATTCATATGCCTCTGCGCCTGCTTCAATGTTAATAATAGTATCCTACGGATTTTAAAAAACGGGGGGAAACAGAAGCTACATTTTCCACAGTAATGTTTGACCAGGATTGAGACAGCTCAGGCGACTGATTAGGGGCATTAAAAGAAGAGCAGATGAGGTAACAAAATGGAAAAGGGACTGGAATGATGGTCTGATCAACCCACGAGAACCAATAGGCCTAGGAGTCACTGACGGGGAGGGCTACAGCTCGGCCATGTTTGAACTCCCGATACACGTCAACCAGCTGGAGCCCTGTTGATAGGAAATCCTACTAGGTTTGGAAGGGGCAGGGAGAAAAAGGGGTGAAGTTGATTCAAATCTGTATCACATGATTGAAAACGGATTTTAAACACAATGCAATCAATACAGTAAGCCATTCAGATGCCTACGAATAATGGTTGTCACCATCTGAACCCTTATTCAAGGCTTTCCCGTCGGGCGTACATCTGGGGACTGCAATCCATGCAATGGACTTCTCAGTGTTTCCCACATAATGTGTGTCCTTATATCAGGATACGTCTTCTGGATCATCAGAACACTTCACCCTGCCCCTGTTTTGCATCCTGGCTTCCCTTTTCCTCTCCCCTAGCACTTTGAAGCTGATTTCATGCGTTATGTAGCGCTTTACAATAAACCTCATTAAGCATTAAGATAGCTAAATGTATGGCAGATTCTTCAACGATTAAACTTAATGAACTAAGGGCTCTAAAGGTGAACTAGGTGTGGCGTTGATTTTGTTAGAAATACAACAAATATATGCCACTCACACAGCCTGGATAAATACGTTGATTACGCTAACTTGCACCCTTAAAGTCTCTACTAAGTATAGCGTAAGCGATCAATCTTTTATTTACCTAAAGTGGTTGAGGGGAGGAAAACAGCTTAAACAGATATCAACAAAATTGTCATGCCTGTAAAGATCACTGACTCCAAGTGCAGTTTGAATATTTATTATAAGGCCAAAAACAATTGGATGTAAATGCATCTCAATAGCAAAGTATAGAGATACAGAAAAATTTATACAGAGCCGATCTTTCTAATATAAGTAATGCGGCCCAAAAGGCAAACGATTATAAATTCCAAAATCACAATGCAACACAAAATAGATGCAATATTCAGCTCTCGATTCATTGAAAGAACTTAAAATCTTTCCCTACACTATTCTATATGAGGGCCCTTCCTGACTCTCTTCTATCGTTCCCCAATGGTGTCAGCACGTGTGACTTCCTAAGAAGTACTCACGTCAAAATGGGTTGTTTAGCTTAAGGCTATGGAGCTCGCTCTAAGATGCTCCGTCTTCTCCGAAAGCTAGCAGAAGTCTGGTCTCTCTGTCCCTGCGCATCATACAAAAAGACAGGATTCAATCAACATTGCGTCACCTTTTCTAAAACTTTCCACTAGACTTCTATACAGTAGTTGGTTCTTTTTCATGAAGCAAAATTAATTAAAGCTATCTTCTTCCAGTGGCCTTGGCTTTCAGACAGACCCGATACGCAAAGCATCCTCCCTTCTCGCTTCCAGTTATCTTCAAAGGCATTCCGGGTCTCTCCTTAACTCTGCAAATAACGACGTGTATTTCTGCACCTGCAACAGGGTGAGAACATGGTAACCTCGAACACAACAATCAATTAATTCATTATTTCTTGAGAGCAAGGAGAACTTTTGGGCCTATGTTTCAGGCAACTTAAACAGATCTCAGTTACGATATATAAAATACTATTGTCCTGCACATTATGCATGAAGGAATCATAATACATCCAAAATTCTACTTAATAGGTTCACTAGTTCAACATTAAATGCTTCAAATAAATGGTTCTTAATCATCAAAAACACTGCACACAATACGAATGTATGGAAGTGCGTTTAAACCATGAGTATAGTGCACTCATACAAATAGAGTGCAATCTGCGCTCTATCAGTTCCCCCCTCTTATGACTAGTGTCATAACACCAATTCTCTTTTGTAGTTTCTCCTAATAGAAGAGACCGACCTAAACAGGAGCTGTAGCTTGCCATCCCTGTCTGAATCGTTCTAACCCTTTAAGGTGCTGATAATGACTGTCCTGCAGTCGCTCAAGTTGTAATTCTCTCTTTTTCAACACAGTCTCATGATGTCTTGCCCTTTGCCATTTGTAAGATTTGATGGCTCCTAATAGGACGATTATACAAATGACAGCTATTATAATAGGCTTCAAAATATAACCCATTATCCCTTGTCCCAGGCTTCCGAACCAACTGCCTATCTTGCCAAATCCTTTTCCCACTTGCTCCCAGAGTCCTTCAGCAGCCATCTCACGTAACTCTTGGTGTATATCTGAAATATTGTTAATGTATTTCCTTATATCCCGACTGTTGTCAGGAATATAAGTGCAGCACTGCTGAACTTTCAACAATTTGCAGACTCCTCCGGCTTTTGCTAGCAGCACATCTAGGGCAAGACGGTTCTGCAAAACCATAGCCCTTATCGAAACCGTCTCCCCATCTACAAGTAGTAGAATCTGAGCTGTATTTATGGAGAGCTTATCCACTAATGTTGCCAGCTTTCTGATTTTCAAATCATTCAGAATCACACCCATACTTGGTATCATAGCTCCAAATATGTCGCCAATCACTTCTCCTGCACTCACACCACGTTTCCCTCTTTGAGGTCTTCTTTTCTACAGAGGCCATAAATCATTTACAAGGAAAATCTTAGGAAATACCACAGCCAAATAGCAGGTGCCATACCAGTTCTTGGGCAACTTCACATAGGCATTCTTTCCACACACAAAATACACATTAGGCACTACTGTTATTTTATCCAGTAATGCTTTTCTGATTGATTCTTCAATCAAGAAAACATGCTCACAATCACTCTCACCCACAAATATCTTGTCGTAATATGTGGTTGGGTGTCTAATGCACAATTTTCCTTTCTGCTGGAAATCTAATGCTATGGGTCCAAAACTCCCCTTTGCTTTATGATCTAATTCTTCTTTGGTCCATGGGGTAACCTTATGCTTTGGATCTGGTCTGAATAGAGTCAGTCTATGTCGATCTTCTATCTGATCTATGAACTTCTTTTCGATGTCAGTCAACATACAGGTTAAATTGTGTCTATGGGCATAGGACGTATCTAATGTGATGGTAGGCACAAAATACTTTGACATACGCTCTACTTCCTTATAATAATCATATTTATTCATATATTTCAGGACGGGGACTTCTGAGAGTACCACATCATAATTAGAGAAATAGTACTCGAAGTGTGCCTTGCTACAAAACATGCTCAATAAGATACTACATGGAATGCCATAAGTCACAGGCAAATGGTGATATCGAATGCCTTCCTCTACTGAGTCAGGTAACTGCATGCACACATATCAATCCTTCGCTTCCATGGTATTCACATACTCATACAATAATCGAGCATACGCATTCAAAGTGAAATCACCCTTTGACAGATCAACATGTGGTCTACGACTGGTTTCCTTAATCATTTATAGGTCATGAGCATCTGTGTCCTCATCTATCTCAGAGCCTGATGTAGTGAGTGTTGTCTGTACCCTGTTCTGTTCGTCATTTTGATATCCAACTAGAGATACAACAATCACCACAGTTATAACAATAAGCACTGCTACAATGAGGGTGCCAATGATCCACTTCTGTTTGCGTGTTGATTTTTCAGACACCATGGTTTCTTTTGATCTTTTACAAACACACAAGGAAACACAGTATTTTCCTGTTTCTTTGTTTAACAATGTCTTTCTTGCTTTATTCCTTTCATACAATTGATGTCAATGTTCTTTCGATTGATACTAAACCTATTGAAGAGATGTAGACAACCCTACTCCTCACTCCATCCTCTACAAGAAAAGTCCCTAAATTTAAATCTTCTTAATCTGGGGTCTAGGTTATCTTCTTTCTAAGGCCTAATGTCTTCTTTGGTTATCATTCAAGCTTCGTCGTTAATAATATTTGATCCAAGTATTTCGAGGACAAATTGCAAGATTTCTGCACGAATTTCTCCCAATTCTTGCGCGGAGTGCTGTCTGCCAAATGAAGGGAAAATAACCTGATTGAGGATTAGGAAACGCAATCCACTTAGCTTTGGAGGATTTGGGACTTGCAGAGTTAGCTTTCCAAGTGCTTCTACGCCTGGGACCAGCAACTGTATTTCAATCGAAAGGGTGTCCCCTTCGTAGCTCACCGTACCAGCTCCCAACCTCCCGGACTTCACTGGGCCCAGCATCTGCAACCAGGTATGTCCACTCAGGAGAGGCATATCTTTGAGATGCTGTTCTTTCTCTCCGGGAACGTCTCAGACCATCCGATCTTTCTTCCACGTCACTTTGGTCGGATTCAGATGTTTCAGGAATTGGAGTGAGATCTTTTTCAGATGCAAGCCGTATATTCAGCCTTTCTTTTCTTGCTGGCCACTTTTCTGCTCTAGCATCTGTTCTCCTTTCTTCCTCTTGATCGGACCTTTCTGCAACAGACAGTTCACGTTGATCTGAGGCACCACTCACTTCTGCAATATCCTCTATTTCAGGATCTGGACTCCGTTCAGGAGCATTCAGCTCTTCTCTTTCTTGCTCTTTTAGCTGTTCCGTTTCCTCCGAAACTCTTACAGCTGAGTCTGTGCCGTTGTCGTTGTCTGTATCAGGTCCACACACTCTCCTCGGACTCAGGGAACTCTCTTCTTCTGCAGGCGCTTGAACTCGACGAGTGTGGGAAGCGTGGATCCAGTTCGGCAATCCTCCACACTTCACAGCGGTACTTGTGACCAGTATCATTTGATAGGGTCCTCACCAGCGAACATCAAAACAACTCTTCCTCACGTGTTTGCGCACAAGCACCCAGTCACCAGGATTAAGATCATGCAGCAGGTCTCTCGAGGTGGATGCAGTCGCAGCCTCGACCTGGTGGAATATAGAAGTAACCACATCAGCCAGTCCTTTACAATAATCCAACACTAAATCATCAGTGATGCTTATCAATGCTGTAGCTGGCACCATAGGCAAATGCATAGCTCTTCCAGTCAGGATCTCATGCGGAGAAAGCCCTGTTCTCCTATCAGGGGTACTACGCAGACTCATGAGCACCAGAGGCAGTGCATCTGGCCATTTCAATGAAGTGGATGAACACACCTTCGCCACTCTTGACTTGATGGTGCCATTAACCTGCTCCACTAGACCTGAAGCCTCGGGCCTGTAGCTACAATGCAGTCTTTGATCAATATGTAACGCAGAGCACAACAACTTCATTATTTCACTGTGGAAATGAGTTCCTCTATCTGTTTCCACTGATGTTGGGAAACCTTACCATGGGATCAGTTCTCTTAATAACAATTTGGCTACTGTAAGACTGTCACATCGTCTAGTTGGATATGCTTCGACCCATCGTGAAAAGATGCACACCACCACCAAAACATATCTCAACCTATTGCACCTCGGCATCTCTATGAAATCTAACTGTATCCTATTGAAGGGACCCCCAGACTTTCCAATGTGACTCATTCCAACCACTGTTCTTTTTCCCACGTTCATCTGTTGACAAGTAACACACCTGTGACATACCGTCTCAGCCCACACACGGAAGCGTGGATTAAACCACGTCTGCCTGAACACTCGCACCATTGCATCTCTTCCCAAGTGAACTGCTCCATGAATTTGCCTTGCCATTGGGCTTAGTAGACAATTGGGTAATACTGCTCTCTCATCTGTGGACACCCAAATGCCATCATCTCTTTTTGGGCAACCTGCTCTGACCCATGAAGCAGCTTCCTCTTCTGGGACTTCATCCTGCAACCGCTTCACCTCATCCCAAGTATTGGCTATAGCTAACATCATGCTGAGCTCGGTCTCTTCTGTGCTCTCGCCTATATATTCTCCATTGAAAATACAGACATGTTCAGCACAAAATCGTGCTACTTCATCTGCGTAATTGTTGCCCTTAGTGACAAAGTCTTCTCACTTTCCATGAGCTGTACATTTAACAACTGCTATCTCTTTAGGCTTTTGCAGAGCTTCTAACAATTGGCGCACATACTCGCCATTGCGTATGGGTGACCCTGAGGACGTTAGAAACCCCTCTGTGACCATAACTGCCCAAAATCATGAACCACACCAAATCCATATTGACTGTCAGTATACACAGTCACTCGCAGATCAGCTGCAATGATACAGGCACGTGTCAAAGCGACAATTTCGGCCACCTGAGCAGAGAATACTCTATTTAAACAGGCAGCTTCCACTACCCCCATGATGGTGCACACAGCAAATGCTGCTCTCAAATACCCTTCATTGTCTCTTATGCATGAACCATCAACAAAAAGTATCAAATCAGATTGGGGCAATGGTTCATCGACAATGTCAGGTCTGGATTTGGTGGATAGATCAGTAACATCTAGGCAGTCATGCTCTTCACAATCCTCATCTCCTTCCTCCTGCGGAATAGGTAGCAATGTAGCAGGGTTCAGAGTGGTACAACGTCTCAGGGTAACATTATCAGCAGCCAAGATAATCTGCTCATACTTGGTAAGTCTGTTGTTGGTTAAATACTGTGTTTTCGTTCGGGTCATCAACAGTTCTACAGAATGGGGCACATATACAATGAGTGGATAACCCATCACTATGCTTTCGCATCTTTCAATGCTGACACCAGTTGCAGCAACGGATTTCAGACATCCGGGCAACGCAGAAGCTACAGGATCTAATGTAGCTGAGAAGTAGGCTACTGGTCTACGGGCACCCCCATGTGTCTGCACTAGGACTGCTAACGCACATCCCTCCTTTTCACAGCAAAAGAGCGAAAACGCTTTGTTATAATCCGGCATTCCGAGAGCTGGAGCACGACAGATGCTTTCTTTCAGCTCACAGAAGGCTTTCAAACACTCATCATCCCATGGTACTGGATCACTAACATCCTTTCGAGTCAGTTTCAACAGGGGCTTTGCTTGCAAGGAAAAGTTTGGGACCCACTGTCGACAATAGCCGACCATTCCCAAAAACATGCAGACTTCTTTATGCGTTTTCGGAATTCCCATTTGCAGAATCGCTTCTATGCGATCTGGTGACACCCTTGGTTTTCCTTTCTCAATTCGGTGACCTAGGTACTGAACTTCAGACAAACAATACTGCAATTTGTTTGGAGACACTTTGTGTCCATTCTCTGCCAAATGATTCAGCAATGCCACAGTATCAATCCTGCAAGCATCCTCAGTCTCTGAGGCGACCAAAAGGTCGTCGATATACTGCACTAAGACTGAGTTGTGGGCCATCACCAGTCCCTCAAGATTCTTTTTCAGACATTGACTTAGAGGGGCTTTCTGTATACCCCTGAGGGATTCTGTTCCATGTTAATACACGATCGTCCATCCTAAATGCAAATAGAAACTGGCTTTCTTCATGCAATGGTATAGAGAAGAACGCGTGACACAAATCTATCACGGTAAACCATTCTGCTTTGCATGGTATCTGGAATAGAATAAAAGCTGGATTCGGTACCACAGGACAACATGGGATCACAATTTCATTAACCCGATGCAAATCTTGCACTATTCTGTACTTGCCACTTGGCTTTTGCAGTCCCATGATAGGTGAATTACAGGGATTACCTCTTATTTCCCTCAAAATACCTTGTGCAATCATAGCCTCAATCACAGGTCTTATGCCAGCCACAGTTTCTGGAGTTAACTTATATTGTGGCGTTCATGGGAATTCAGCATTAGGTTTGATCTGTATCTTAACTGGCTCAACTCCTCTCATCAAACCTACATCCTCGCCCGTAAAATCCCACACTTTCGGATCAACTGAGTCCCTCAAGTCATGTGGCAGTTCTGCTATTGTGAGTACCACAAACATTTCTGCACACAGACTCATGTTAGCCATCTTAAAATCAGTATCATCATCATATGTCTGCAATTCCACACCTCTCGGAGTGCACAATATAGTACAATTGAGCTTGCACAGTAGGTCTCGTCCCAAAAGACAGACCAGACTTGAATTGCACACTACAAATTGATGTCGGTCCCGAAATGGTCCTATTCTCACAGGTAATTCGTTTGTCAATGGATTGGCCATTTTCTGATTACTAACTCCCACTACTTGAATCGTTCGTCCTGAAAGAGTTAAATTCGGGACTACTTCAGTTCTTACTGTAGAGCGAGCAGCTCCGGTGTCTAATAAGAAGGTAACAGGATATCCATTCACATCTGCATCTACAAACGGCCCACTCTGATCTACTTCTAGAATCGCATCTAAGGTGCATTCCTCGTGCACCCCCCTCTGGCACTCCCGTGAATCTTGATGTTTATCAAATCGGTCCTGTATTTCAAAATAAGGCATCTGATGGTATAACTGGTTCTGCATGGGTATTCTAGGAGGTTGAGGCACTTGCACTTGTGGCTCATATCCTCCTCCATACATAGACCTGGGTCTTGTCACAGTATTGATAGCCTCGGTCAACTGTCCCTCTCCTTCCATCGGTATCTGATTTGCTGGATTTGATCTACACTCGCACTTCCAATGCCCGATTTTGTGACAATAATGGCAGGCAGTGACTCTTTTCTGCTGAGCCACCCAATCACTTGTACCTGAATCCATTCCTCTCCCTCTACCCTGACCAGGTTGGGTCACCACCTGTTGTCCCATTCCTCTTCCACCTCCTCTTCCTCTTCCTTGACCTCCTCCAAACCCTTGCGTCATATCAGTGTTTCTCAACTGCACCAACATCAACTTGTCCTTCAATTTCTTCTGTGTTGACTCCACTTAATCACTGCAATATTTAGCATAACGCAGAATCTCGTCCACCGACTTATTCTGCCAACATATCAAATGCTGCTGTATCATTCAACTAATATCAGATTTCAGTCCCAACACAAACTTTGAGACGAACTGTCCCATATCTTTCTGTTCAATTGTATCCAATCCACTATGCTGCTTAAAAGCCAACAACAGTCGCTCGTAGTAATCATGTACTGATTCTTTAGAGTCTTGGGTAGTACGATCAATCTTCAACCAATCAACCGTTTGAGGAGCTACCTTCGATTGCAACCATGTAATCACTTGCTCATACTTTCTCATAACATCAGGTGAAGGACCATGAGTCACTGCTTCCCTAGGTGGCTCTGCAGTGGGCCACTCAATGGCAATCTTACATGCCGCCCACAAATCTGCAGGTACTACTATATCAAACAAGGTGTTCAAATCAATCCACAGTACCTTCGAAATCTTCACAAACCTATATATTTGCTTGTACCACTCAGCAGGTTTTTCCCTCAGCCGAGGGAAATCATTTGTGAATGCTGCCAAATCACCCCTACTCCATGGCGCATGTACATACCCTCCGTTCTGTACCTCTCTAAGGGGGTAATTTCCTGCAGCTCCTGTCTTTCCACCCGGAGGCGGAGTATTCCCTATTCCAGTCTGGAAGCTTTTCTTTTTGGCCCATTTTTCTCTCCATCTGTCTAAATCTTTCCATGCCCGCATCCCCATCACTAGTTCTCTAATGTGTGCTTTCAATCCGCTCGTTCGCTTCTCTTCCAAATCCTTATCTGTATAATTTAATCTGCAAGAACCCTGTGTTAGCTTAGTTTTTAGCAAATCAACCTCATATCTTTGTGCTAAAAGCAATAATGCATCATAAGCTCGTTTGGCCTTTCTGGTCATGTCCTTTGCTACGAACAGTAGTTCGCTTGAGTTATAAGTATCAATTTTAATCAGGGGTAGATTACCCTCAATCACCTCATCTAGCTCTGCCTTTAACCGTACCACATCTAACATGGGCACCTTTATTGCGCTTTTTAACACTTTCTGAATTTCCTCTTTTCATGTCTCTTCTCTGTCACAACTTTGGGTTCTCCTAAGGACTGCACCCTCTTCTGTCTTTTCATCCAGGCGCCTCTCTCTCACACAACTTCGACTTCTCCAATGGTCACCTGCACAAATCACCTGTGGCCCAAACAATACTTTAGGAGTTTCTTGTCTTCTGCTTATCTCTTCCCTTGGCATCATTGACTCTCTCACTGGTTGAACCCACATTCGAAGGTCAGACCTAGAATTCGCTAGAGCACCTGTCCGTCCTCGTTCTGTCCCACTATCCATTCTAGATGGATCAGCCGTAGCTGGCAGTGGAGTACTAGCTTCTACTGGTAATCAACAGAAACCTGTCCCACTCATTGCGAGGCTCCCTCCAGAAATTGTCTCTTCCCCTTCACCCATGTGCTGATGACTATCATCGGTTCTGTCTAGGAGTATATATCGAAACCACTGGCCCTATTGTGACTGGTACAGACAAAGCATCTGGCAACTGCATATTTCCTACAGGTGGTTCCGGATCAGTATTTGAATACCTTCTTCCTCCAGACCCTCCTGGAATGCGTACCATGGTAATTTGGCCTCTTACCCCTGCCGTCGGTTCCCCAGGATTCAGTTGTTCTGCACCCAACTGCTCTTCTGTTGGGCGCACCCGCTCTGTCTCTAATCTAGACGCACAGGGTGGGGGACGGTCCGCTAACAATCTATTGAGAAAGCCATCGTCTGTATCACTGTCCTCCTCCGTCTTCTTTTTCCCTTCAGGCCCCTCTCCTACTGTGAGAAGGGGGTACAAGCGTTCTCCCTCTATAGTATCTACTCTCCATCTCTTCAACTGAGCATCCCATCTAGCATCATGATATGCCTTCATTGCTTTTCTCATTCTTCCATGTGAAGCCTCTCTCTTTTTTACTAAAGCTGCTCTCATCCATGCATTTAATGCCTCAAATTGTGTGGGTCTAGGGGGCGGTTTCAGTGCATTCATCACCCCCCTCAGCTCGGTAAGCACCTCCATACAGAAAGACCCATAATGAGGGAAAGCCAATTCACCCTCTTTCTCTGTAATTTTATGCCAATTCTGAAGCCACACGATAGTATGAAGTCCTACATTTGTTGCCATGTAATGTGCCGGTGTGTCCTCTGGCGGGGCTTCTTCCCCTACCCGAGTCACTACCCCTGTGTCCCCTCTACACAAATCTCGCAATAACCTAAAGCATCTCATTTTGAAATCGATCAATTGCAAGCTCCAAAGTTACGCTGTTCCACTGCTAAAGCACTTTCACCAATCCCAGCGCTGCGTTACACCAACCAACCTATCACAGCACGGCGCACCCTGACGTCACTTCTCACTCCTTGCAGCGGCTCACCCGCCTTTACAATTTCTCCGCAAACTCGCTCACACACATTCGTACCACAAGTAACTGTATAACCAAAAGTTATTGAACCAAGTAATTGTTCCTACACAATTACAATAGCTTACAGTCACATAAACAAGTAATTGTCTGACACGGAAGATCGATAGAACACTCTCACAAGAACATTCAGCCGTTGTGACCCCCGACCTGCGTTGGTCACTCAATCACCATAGTTCACCCCCGGTACCTGAGGCTTTCTACCGCGATCTCTTCCTCATTCACACAAAGGTCCCTAACACAAGTGGATCGTTGATAGCGCTTCACAACACCCACATTTAATCAGACAATTACAATACAAAACTATCCCGGGATCTTGGACTTCTCTTGAGTCAGCTTACCAAAACTTAAACCAAAAACCACATTCACTCAACATACACTCCAACTCCGCAAGACATCACCCACTTACTCATTACCGCAATCTAACACAATGCCTTTCATACTCACGCCACCACTGTTTTCGCCGCACCGTCAACGTCCGCCAGTCTCCGGTCTCCGGTCTCCTCCGCTCCACTTCAGGGCTCTCCGACCTTCCAACCTTCGACCCTACTCCTAAGTACTCCCCTCACCTTAGAGGTAAACCACTTTAAAGGTAAACCATCCTCTGCTACCATTTGATTACGCTAACTTGCACCCTTAAAGTCTCTACTAACTATAGCGTAAGCGATCAATCTTTTATTTACCTAAAGTGGTAGAGGGGAGGAAAACAGCTTAAACAGATATCAACAAAATTGTCATGCCTGTAAAGATCACTGACTCCGAAGTGCAGTTTGAATATTTATTATAAGGCCAAAAACAATTGGATGTAAATGCATCTCAATAGCAAAGTATAGAGATACAGAAAAATTAATACAGAGCCGATCTTTCTAATATAAGTAATGCGGCCCAAAAGGCAAATGATTATAAATTCCAAAATCACAATGCAACACAAAATAGATGCAATATTCAGCTCTCGATTCATTGAAAGAACTTAAAATCTTTCCCTACACTATTCTATATGAGGGCCCTTCCTGTCTCTCTTCTATCATTCCCCAATGGTGTCAGCACGTGTGACTTCCTAAGAAGTACTCACGTCAAAATGGGTTGTTTAGCTTAAGGCTATGGAGCTCGCTCTAAGATGCTCCGTCTTCTCCGAAAGCTAGCAGAAGTCTGGTCTCTCTGTCCCTGCGCATCATACAAAAAGACAGGATTCAATCAACATTGCGTCACCTTTTCTAAAACTTTCCACTAGACCTCTATACAGTAGTTGGTTCTTTTTCATGAAGCAAAATTAATTAAAGCTATCTTCTTCCAGTGGCCTTGGCTTTCAGACAGACCCGATACGCAAAGCATCCTCCCTTCTCGCTTCCAGTTATCTTCAAAGGCATTCCGGGTCTCTCCTTAACTCTGCAAATAACGACGTGTATTTCTGCACCTGCAACAGGGTGAGAACATGGTAACCTCGAACACAACAATCAATTAATTCATTATTTCTTGAGAGCAAGGAGAACTTTTGGGCCTATGTTTCAGGCAACTTAAACAGATCACAGTTACGATATATAAAATACTATTGTCCTGCACATTATGCATGAAGGAATCATAATACATACAAAATTCTACTTAATACGTTCACTAGTTCAACATTAAATGCTTCAATTAAATGGTTCTTAATCATCAAAAACACTGCACACAATACGAATGTATGGAAGTGCGTTTAAACCATGAGTATAGTGCACTCATACAAATAGAGTGCAATCTGCGCTCTATCAACGTCATCCCACACAGGGTAGTAATAAGCGCTAAACAAACACCGCAATGCAGCAGAATAATACCCAGCCACTCATTCCACCAATAGAAGTGCCACAGCCTTCCAGTAAGACATGCAGCACAGATGAGCACCCTCCCTTGCTGCGTGTGCTCTTTTGGGGTCCCTTTGAAAGTCTGACAAAAAAAAACACAATCTGGGCACACGGGACTCGTATGTGATGTGATCCGTGACTAAGGATATGAGCTGAGACCAGCGGGGCATGTTAGGAAGAGGTGGTGCACAAGACCAGCGGTGTGCCACTGAGTCCAGGAGTATTCACCATGACAAGTGGTGTGCACTGAACTGTGCACACAGGCCAGAAATATTCAAATTCGTACCAAATGATTAACGATGACATTTAAGCACAATGCAATCAAAACAGCTTTTTTTTAAAATTCATGTAAACCACATATTGTTTAATGCGGCAGCCCTACAGAGCTCTGAGATTTAGGCCCCAATCACCTCCAGAGCGGAGGCCTGGACTGCTCAGCAGTCACCACTTTGATAGTTACTTGGTTTTCAATTTAGGGCGACCCCAGAGGGTCCCCAGGACAACAGTGGTAGACAACCTTATTTGTCACATTTGAGGTCCACCATCACCCGAATGCCCTTGGTCCCCACTGTCAAAGTCTTCACACTAATATTTTTATTTCAAGTGGCCACGTGTTCCTGAGTCAAGGGTGAAGAGTATCTGTTCTTGGTAGTGATACTACCTAGTTGTCGATAGTCAACAGTCACAATTCCATGGTATATCTCTTTGAAGCAAAAAAAGTAGATGTTCTATTTGGGATGTAAAGACTAAATAAAACCTTTCTCTAACATTTCTTCTAAATATCATATTCTTTGTCAGCCAAGGGATAACCCTGTCCATGGGTATAGCAATATTCTCAACAGTAGTGAGAGCTGAATGTAATTCTCTTGGCTCACAATCCTTATCAGAACTAAGGAGCAGTTTGAAAGCACCTAAAATACTTTTTTCACAGAGCATTCTTCTTCAATGCCCCTTCAAATAGGAGTCTGTGCTACAAGGAGCACTTTTCCATGTGCAGTAACCATTGTTCCCTAGGAAGGAAAGTTCTGAATCAGGGGCTGATAGTGTTTGTTGCAGGTTTGTTGAACAGTAGTCAGAGCACAATTGTTTGCAGCTCTCTGGGTTAGAACAAGAGCTAACAGATTTTAAGAGGATTTTTATCGTTAGATCATGTGATCTCTCCTGATCAGATTCTGGAGGTGAAAATCTATCTCTTCAGAATGTGTTAATCTGTTTATTAGCTGGGACTTATACAATAGATTGCAAGCAGTTCCCTCCGGGTAGTGAAACAAATAGCAGTTTTGAGGAAATGTGGATTATTATATTGAGTGGTTATGCGACCTTACACTGTTATAGTAACACAAATTCACATCAGGTCCAATCATGTTTGCTTGTAAAACATCAGCATAGTCCTGGGAGCTGTGTCTCAGAGCAGTGAGGCTTTATCAAAGGAAAAAGCATAACGCATTAAGAAGTACCAAGACAGTTGAATAAGGAGAAAATGCAGCACAATAAAAACAGACTCCGATTTATAAAAAGAGTTTGTATTTTTATATGTTAAAAGACAAGTCAATGACAAAAATCCTCTAGTGTGTTCCCGGAGATATGGGCGTTCAAAGTAACAATATATCACTGATTTCACTTAAGGCAATAAATCATTGTAATTTACAGCGGTTTAGGGTTAGCTACGACAAGCAAGTTGAAAACAGCTATCTAGGCACTATTAAGGGTGCCAACTCTGGCAGTGAGCTGGTCACAGGGAATAAACAGGTTCAGGGGGGCAGTTACTTGCCACCTGTAGCAGTCTCCAGTCCAGTTCCAAGTCCTATGTTTGAACCGCCATTGAAGTCAATGGAGTGGTCCAGATGCAAGGGATACAGGATGCTGAAGATGCTTAAAGATGCTATGGATGCTGAGTTGGTGTGGTGGACCTTGCTGTGGCCACCCCTCAGTACTCAAGCTTGGTGATTGGGGGGGGCTTAGGCCTCAACGATCGATCTCTCACGGTGACCAGATGAAGTCCAACACAGGACCAGCTGACACTTGTCTAGTGGTCTCTTGTTGCAGCACAACCAGCAGTTTCCTTGAGTTGGCAACAACTTCTTTGCTGGGTGACCAAACAGTACCCTGATGACTCTACTGGGTCCAGCAAACTCGGGTGCAACTTTTGAGGGTTAGGACTCGGTCTCCCAGGCTGCACCTCAGCCTCCAACATTGGTCAGGCTTTCCTGGCTACTGAATTCTGCAAAGCCAGACTTCTCAGCTTTTATGGCACTGTGGCTGTAACAGGGAGTCAGCCAACTGACTCTTGGAGTCCCTCCTTCTGACTAGTGCTAGTTTGCAGCTTTGCAATGAGCAGGACACCGCAAGCACAGTCCTCTCTTTGCTAGTCGAAGATGCAGCATGTGCAGGCCAGTCTTTGGTGCAACCTCTCTTCACTGGGTCATGGGTGCTGCAGGGCCGTCCTTCTTTGGTTTGGTCCTTCTTCAAAAACAGGGGTGACTGAGGTCTGGGTGCCAGGGGAGCCATTTTTATGTCCACTATAAGCCTTGGGGGAGGTGGAGGCTAACTAGCCAATTGGACCACTAGGTCCCCTCTCACCTGATGATGACTTCCTGTGAAGTGCAGCATCTCGCTATCCAAGGATACACTATTCTGCCTACCTCCAAAGATGGCAGAATCCTTCTCTCATTGTGTGGAGCTCCGTAGCCCAGCCCAGAGGTGTGGCTACCCGGAGGGGGGGTTACACTCCGCTTGAAAAAACAATTTGGCAATGGCTTTTCTCCTCTCAGCCCGAGATGCCAGCCTATCTTCTAAAACAAAAGAGCAGCACCTTTGTAGTGTGACTACCATTTGCCCTTCAAAAGGCAGCCTGCCCGTTGAAGCCCGGCTTATGGGCTCACACCCACTCTGGCCATCCTGCCAAGAGGAGGTCACACCTCTTCCCTTGGCAGGTCCTTTGTTCCTCTTCCTGAGAGTCATTCTCACCTCTCCCAGGAGAGCAGAATACTATCTGGAGGACAGCAGCTGTGTGCAATTGTAAACAGCCACTGGAAACGTTGGACAACAAAGTGGCAACTTTCTAAATTTGCCATTTGCAAAATTGTTACATTAAATTCAACCATCAGCAACAAGTTGGGTTTAATGCAATGATTCATTTGATACTTTGAAGCACCATATTCAGTAGACCCATTTGGATATTTGCTCTGAAATGACCATTTATTAAGCGCGATAGCTACCCTCAGGCGTCCTAGCGCTACGGACAATGCATACAGAAAAAACAATTGAAGATTTATTCAGATTTATTAAAAAGCAGGGTTTTTAAGTGTTTACGAAACAATAGTAAATTGGGCTCTGAACGTAGATGAAAGGGAAGGGAGTTCCAAAGTTTGGCTGAGTTGTAGGAGAACGACCGGCCCCCACATCTGGCTCTCTTGATCCTGGGTACTGTCGTAAGGAAAGAGGATGCTGATCTGAGCTGTCTGTTCGGATGGTAGGGGTGATCAGTGAATGATTGATAATAGCACCTGTTTTCCAGAAGGCTCGGTGGGCAATGCACAGGGTCTTAAATTCAATTCTTTCCCTGACTGGGAGCCAGTGAAGGCTCTTTAGTCCGGGTTTGACTGGAAGTCGATGAGGGATCTGAAGCAATGTTCGAGCAGCGCAGTTCTGTATAATCTGGAGCTTGCGCAAGGTGGTTTGGGGGGCCCCTAAGTAGAGAGCATTCCCAAAATCCAGACGAGACAGAATGAGACCCTGGACCATGATCTGTCTTGCTTGGAAAGGCAATAAGGTGAGAATCTTCCGCAGAAGCCTAAGTAGACCAAAGCAAGTGGCTGATAGTTTGGCTGCTTGACAATTGAAATTAAGGGACTTATCCAACCAGATGCCCAGGCTCTTGATTGTGTCCTTTGGCGTGGGAGCAGGGCCAAGGCAGGTGGGCCACAATGAGTTGATCGTAGCGTGGGGGTGTTGCCTAGGAGCATCAGCTCGGTTTTGTCTCCGTTCAATTTGAGACATGACGATGTCATCCATTTGGTCACTTCTTCTAGGCAGTCCCTCAGGCTGTTATGCGCGGTGTGTGGCTGATTGAGAGCCACCACTAGCTGGGTGTCGTCGGCATAAGTGATGATTTTTATCCCGAACGGACGAACTATCTCAGCTAGTGGGCTCATGTAAATATTAAATAGCGTAGGGCTCAACGAAGAGCCCTGTGGCACACCGCAGCCAAGAGGCTTGCTGGGGGAGGTGATATCACCCTCAAAAACCTGGAAGGAGCGGTCTGAAAGGAAGGATTCAAACCAAGCTATTGCTTTTCCTGAGACTCCTAGACTGGTAAGTCGATGTAATAAGATGTTGTGGCTTACAGTGTCGAAGGCGGCACTTAAGT
Source organism: Calotriton arnoldi (assembly GCA_963921515.1). Classification (NCBI taxonomy): domain Eukaryota; kingdom Metazoa; phylum Chordata; class Amphibia; order Caudata; family Salamandridae; genus Calotriton; species Calotriton arnoldi. The sequence continues at coordinate 1,169,362 of CAWUFW010000161.1, forward strand.
CAAGGAGGATGATTGCTGAGGATCCTCCCTGATCCAAAATCTTCCTGGCCTCCTCCGTCACTGCAACCAGAGCGGTTTCGGTCCCATGCATGGGACGGAATCCCGTCTGGGAGGGGTCGAGCAGGTGGTTGATCTCGATGAACTCCGCCAACACTATGTTGGCATGTTTCTCCAAAATCTTGCTCAACCAGGGCAACAGGGAGATCGGTCGATAGTTACTAGGGTTATCTTGGTCTAGGTTGGGTTTTTAAGAAGGGCTTTAACCATGGCCCGCTTCCAAGGAAGCGGGACAGTGCCTGCGGACAGGGAGGCATTAAGCAAGTCAAGTATGGTGGGAAGGACGTTGACAGTGGCTGACAGCAGGGTGCGCGGTGGTGCCGGGTCATTGGGGAGCCGGATTTCACCTGATGCATAATGGATTCTAGCATGGTGGGATTAAGTGGGGGAGAGATTTGAGTGTTACCAGGAGCTCGGTCCCTGATTCAAATGATTTGGTGGGCGGAAGGTCAGTCTGAGTGGAGGAAAAGGAGGTGTAAATGGTTTGTATTTTTTGGAGAAAGAACTCTGCCAGGTTATTGCAGCGAGTTTGCGCATTGATGGAATTGGGGGTTTTCTGGAAGCTTAAGGAGGATCTTGCAATGCGATATATTTCTTTAGGCCTAGAAGCAGCTGCATTCATTTTTTCTTCAAAAAAGGTCGATTGTGCGGTTTTAATTTCATTTTTGTAGGTCTTTATCGCTTCTCTATAAGCAGTTTTACTGGAAGGAGAATAATCCAGTCGCCATTTCCTTTCTAATATTTTACATTGACGTTTTCTTTCCCGTAATCCTGAGGAATACCAGGGGGCAGTCTTTGTACTGCGCTTAGGTTTGGTGCATTTCATAGGGAGTACGGAGTCTAACGAATTAGAAATCCATCTATTGTAGTCCTCATTAGCAAAAGTAGGGTCAGGGTTGTTGGGTGGTCTGAAAGTTTCAAGAGCTACCAGCCAGTTCTCTAGAGGGAGTTTTGACCAGTTTCGTTCCCTACGTGTAACTGTATTGGAAGGAAGGTTGGGGTCTAGAATGACCCAAGAGAGGGAGATCAAGAAGTGGTCCGTCCACGGAAGGGGAGGGAGTTCCCACTATAAGATCTGTGCAGTTGCTAAAAACAGGGTCAAGTAGGTGGCCTTTGGAATGGGTCAGCTAGCACTAGTTGTTTCAATTGTAGTGCGGAGAGACTAGTGGTCATTTCTAGGGCGGTCTGGTCAGAGGTGTTATCAAAATGGATGTTAAAGTCCCCTAGTAGTGTAAAATTGGATGGACTGCATGCTAGATTGGCTATAATGAGGGGAAGGATATTGTGGAATTGTCCCAAAGTTCCGGGTGGGCGATATAAAAGTATCCCAGAAAAGGTGCTAGTGGGGGAGAAGTCTATGGCGAAGGAAAGACTTTCGCAGTCTGGTATCGAAATGGGAGAACTGCGGCACTTATAACAATCTTTGTAGATGACTGCTAGGCCACCTCCTTTCCCCACTTTACGGTCTTCACGTAGTATTTGATACCCTTGGGAGAGGGGCTGGATAAGATCGGGTTCTGACTCAGTATTGAGCCAGGTCTCTGTCAGGAATATGACATCTGGGTTAAGCTCTTCTAAAAGCATGGAGATTTCCGTAGAATGTTTAGGGAGTGACCTACAATTCAAGAGGTACATGTTTTGCTGGGTTTTTTTAATTAATGGGGCAGAATGGAGCTGAAAACCACAGTGTGAGCATGTGGTGTGTAGGTCTGCTAGATTCCAAGAGGAATGGCATAGAGCGGGGGTTGTTCCTCTTAGTTTGAGAAGAGAATTGGGGCTATAGCTCCTAATATGAGTGGAGAACCGGGCAGGGGTTGTGGCCCCTGGCTCCGGTCGGCCGCGGACGGGCGCAGACGGGCTTGCCTTAGGCGCGCCTTTGGCGCGCCGGCGGCACGCCCGCTGCGCGCGTCCGCTGCACGTCTGTTTGGGCATGTCCTCTTATAGTGAGGGTAGTCTGAAATGCTAACCTCGATAGTGGTGGAAGGCGGAAGTGGATAGACCTGACTTCCGGTGGGTGGCACCTCCCTCCAAACAAACGGAAGAATCCGCTGGAACGGGAGGGACGCCAAACCCAACCGGCAGGTAAGCCACAAGTGAGGAGTATCCGTAGTTTTCTCTTTTTTAAAAATATTGTTTCCTATGTATTCTAAAAACACAGCATACAAGTTTAAAAAACGGCGAAAAAGTGAGTAATAAGAAACACAAGAGAGCCCTTTCCCAGGCGCTCTCCAGTAAGTACTGTAATCAGGGCAAAGCAATCAGGAAAGTTTACCAAGAAAGGTTTAAGGGAGCCCTTCCCCAGGCGCTCCACTGTCTGCGTAAAACGAGCAATGTCTCACTCTAGGCGCGTCTGCTGCGCGTCTGTTTGGGCATGTCCTCTTATAGTGAGGGTAGTCTGAAATGCTAACCTCGATAGTGGTGGAAGGCGGAAGTGGATAGACCTGACTTCCGGTGGGTGGCACCTCCTCCAAACAAACGGAAGAATCCGCGCTGGAACGGGAGGACGCCAAACCCAACCGGCAGGTAAGCCACAAGTGAGGAGTATCCGTAGTTTTCCCTTTTTAAAAATATTGTTTCCTATGTATTCTAAAAACACACCATACAAGTTTAAAAAACGGCGAAAAAGTGAGTAATAAGAAACACAAGAGAGCCCTTTCCCAGGCGCTCTCAGTAAGTACTGTAATCAGGGCAAAGCAATCAGGAAAGTTTACCAAGAAAGGTTTAAGGGAGCCCTTCCCCAGGCGCTCCACTGCCTGCGTAAAACGAGCAATGTCTCACTCTAGGCGCGTCCGCTGCGCGTCTGTTTGGGCATGTCCTCTTATAGTGAGGGTAGTCTGAAATGCTAACCTCGATAGTGGTGGAAGGCGGAAGTGGATTGACCTGACTTCCGGTGGGTGGCACCTCCCTCCAAACAAACGGAAGAATCCGCGCTGGAACGGGGAGGGACGCCAAACCCAACCGGCAGGTAAGCCACAAGTGAGGAGTATCCGTAGTTTTCCCTTTTTTTAAAATATTGTTTCCTATGTATTCTAAAAACACAGCATACAAGTTTAAAAAACGGCGAAAAAGTGAGTAATAAGAAACACAAGAGAGCCCTTTCCCAGGCGCTCTCCAGTAAGTACTGTAATCAGCTCTGCTGACTTATCAGTGTGTAACTCCCTACTCGCCAATGGGGCTACTAGTCTTGCTACAGTAAAAATGACAGTGCTGGTTTTTTATTGTCAGGACATGGAAAGCTAATAAAACACGTCTTTCTTTTTAATATAATACACTGTGCCTTTAGGGCTCAGCCGGCCTGCATTAAGGGTGACTTATAAACAGGCTCAGCCTGTTCATGTAAGATAGGTGGGGCGGGGCGGGTGGTGGGGTAGTCGACAGACGTTGACGAGGTAAACTTAAATTTAAAAAAACGAAAACCATCAGCGATGCACGGGCCTTGCCTGCTTATAAATATGAAACAGGAAGGTTGGGGCTTTGCCATTGGGTTAAATGGCAAAGTTGAGTTAGCAGTTTAAAAACCACCCTGCCAGACAGCAATTGGCAGGCTGGGAGTCATGCTTTACTTTGTCACACTAGTGGTGGCACAATAAGTGCTTCAGTCCACGAGGGAACGTAACTTACAAGCCCTAGGTACCCCATACTAGGGACGTACAACTAGTAAGTTGACTCATGCCACTTGGGGGTAAACCAATTATGCATATACTTACAAGGGTTAGAGCACCTGCACTGAGGCCTGGACAGCAGCTCCTAGTGCACTACAGTCATTACACCAGTACATCATGTTCAAAAAGTGGGGGCATAAAGTGAGGGTAAACCTGCAAAAATCCATTGTCTCACAGCAGTGATACCAAGGAAGCTGAAGTGAGACAGAAGGTAGAATGAGATTTGGTCTTATAGAACAATTTGAGTATATATTCTTGGTAACTTGCCCCTACCCAACTACCACCCTCCCAAGTGAGTAACTTGATCTAGAATGTACTGCTGCTAATAATCTATAGTAACTTCAGAAAATTGTGATAATCCCTCTGGAGAATGGTTTTAAACTGGCAAGCGTTTAAGTCCAAATACTCTGCCAAAGGGCACGGCCAAAGAAAGCTTTACTGGATCAGGAGATGTGAAACAGGGAGGAACCAAGTTCAAAGGAGCAATCCTTAATGAGGAAAGAACGTGAGGCATGAACTTGTACAAGCTCAGTGGAAAGTCTAAATACAGTCAGGGCTGGAAAACACAAGTCGAATTGTTAACAGGAGTAGTCTTAGCCAGTTGTCTCGTATGGAGGAAGTTGCTAAGGCAACAGCCTTCTGTGGCTGTGCCTTTTTGGTAATTGGTTTCAGGTGTGCTGGTTGGGTGTTTGTGCCTCAACCAGAGTGAGCAGCAATTTAAAAGCAGAGCTTGTCTGCCAGTTGTTTCTGGTCCATGCATGGTGTTGGCATATCCTGGAGCCCCTTTCTGTGTGGACTTCCACACCCTCAATCAGGGGTGTAGCTGTGGGTTTGAGTGTTTGGGTGTTACACCCCACTATGAAATGCATTATCCACTTGGTAGTTGGATTTTGAGATTCTCAGTAGGTGTGGCAGTGTCTCTGTTGGAGTTCCCATCTCTTTAGCAGCACTGGAGACCAGTGGCACGCCCATCTAAATGTTTGCTGTGTGTAGGTCAAACTCTCATCCCCTCACTAACCACACACATAGCAGTTCAGAGGAAAACAAAGAAAACTATTGATTCACAATAACATCTGTTAGCCCCAATGTAAAAAAATTAAGCTATTCACCAACTGCTCCGCATGTTGTGCCATATCACAGAAAATGCTTAAATCTACACTCTGAGATTTACAACGTCACATGGATGTAGATTTATTTATTTTCAGAATTCACAAATCTCTGTGTGAGTACATTCATATATTTGTGAAAAAATTAACAGCTCTGAATTAAAAAAGTTGTTGATTTTCACTCATAAATAGGGCTATTTTAGTGTGAAAGTCTGACTTATGTGCAAAAATAATTTCTAGACGAAGGTTTATTTTGTTTTTGTAAATCTGCTTTCAATCAGACTACAGGCACCTTTCCCCAGACCATATGCACTCAATGTAGTTGCATGTCCCACACTTCAGTGTGAGATGCTTCTCCTGACAGAAACAAATGTACATACACACAAACAAACACAAGCAAACACACACACACGCACATATACACACATTCTTTAATTTTACTAGCACTGGAGCATGTGACCTGTAGGTTTCACAATTTCCTAGGTTATCTCATGGAGACTGGAGCTTGAAACCTGTAGATAGCAAAGAGCTTTCATGTAGACCTGGAGAGAGGCACCAGCTCTGCCTTGCTTTACACCCGGCTATCACGCCACCATTCTCTTGTCATGGTATTAGATGCAACTACCCACTACTGCAGGGGCGTGTAGGCTGTGAGGGGAGTACAACAGGGTTGGGAGACATCAGCATGGCAGTGTAAGATGTGTTTTCTGCTTAGTGCCCCTGCAGGGCTAATTGCAGAAAAGGTGCATTGCAAGGATCTCCAGGCCTTTGGGCCATGGGATATTTCTGGGATTCCTCCATGCACTGGTTTCAAGGACTTTATGTAATCCTTAGGATTACACTGAGCATGCAATCACATCCTCCCCCTAGATAAAATGGGAATCCATTGCAGGGCCGGACTGGCCGTAGCGGGCACCAAGTGTTTCCCAGGTGGGCCTGTGGGGTGGGGGCCGATTTTCTGGCCATGGGGGCCGGTTTTGTCACTGGGGGACGGTTTTGCAGCAGTGCTGCAATATCGGCCCCCAGTAACAAAAGTGAGAGCAGTACTTCTTGCTAGCACCCCTCCCTCATCTCCCTCCCACCCGCTCCCAGGGCCTGTTGAGCAGCAATCTGCCAGGGCTGGTTGCTGTTCCCAGTCCGGCCCTGATCCAGTGGATTACTTTGCGGGTATCATGCATGCCCACGGTAATAGCAAGAGAATCCCCAGCATTCCAATGTTGTCAGTGTACATGCACACAATATGGAAGAGTACCCATGATGCTCTGGGTTGCTGGAGTGACAAGAGCCATGTCCCTCACCCCCTATGTGCTCACGGAATCCATGAAGATCCACCCAGGTGCACCGGCCGTGCACAGCAGGCTCAGGGAATTCTAGGGGATTACCTGAACCTTGGTGAGGGACACATTGGGAACTACCACCAGCTCTGGGGTTGTTAGCCCAAGCGCCATCTTTCCACCAGGCCATGTAAACATTTCGTGGAGAATATCGCCTGTAGATTCTGCCTTGTTCAAAGTTTTGGGGCCAGATAGCAGTGGCGGCAGTGGAGGGAAGGATGCCTCTGCTTTCTAACTGGTGGTGGATTAGCTGGTTTTTCCAAAAACATACTGATACCTAAATGCATGGGTAGATTTAAAAGGTTTCAAGACTGTTTACTCCTCAAAATATCGCTTTCCTCCCCTAAATATCTCTGACCGTCCTCTACTCTTCCAACATCATAAGCACCCCATCTCCCGCTCAGTGAATCCTCTCTTGTGGGCTCAGATTTACTAAACTCTTGCAGCTCAGCACTAAGGTGAAATCTGCAGCAATGCATTGTGCAAATGGGGAAAAATAACACAAAGTCATATTTACAAAGAGTCATCAGCTGCACTAAGAAATGACTTGAACGATGTGTGGAATTCGTACTTGAGTTACACACTTCAGTACAAATTCTACATGATGGAACCCATTCAAAAGTAAGTTGCGCAAAATGTGTAATTTTGTGGAAATTCAACGTTAGCGCTGGGAATAACGTGATATCCACTATGCCCTTATTTGCCCCTGATTTCATTTGGTGCTAGAATTTCATGCGTAACCAAATCACGCTACTTTAGTGATCTGGCTTTGAGAGTATGAGTGTTTGTGTTATTCTTGCCCAGTTCCCGTCCCCCTGGCTTCGGTACAGGAGGACTGATTCCCCATGCTGAAAAGCCATATTGCACTGTGCTTGTAGCCAGCTGTACGCGCAAAATATATTTTGACCAATGGGGAGGCGTAAGGAGGCGCAACAAGGAGAAATACTTTTATTTCTCCTCGTTTTTTCCTCTTTCTATGCGTGCTGCAGGCAAAATGCCTTTAATGATTGTTTTTGTGCAGGAAGGTGTCCCTTTCTGCACAAAAACATTAATCCCTGCAGCGCAGGCACTCTTTAAAATGACGCAAGGGTATCCGCACTGGCGCACGGCTGCTGTTTGTGTGCTGGCGCAGGGGAGAAGGACAGGAATGCACCGTATCTTGTAGATACGGCACATTCCTGCCCTTTTATTTTGACACACAGCAGGGCAGCAGGAAGGCTTGCTGAACTGCCATGCGTCAAAATATTATAAAAGAGGCCCAGAGTGTTTAAGCGGCATTCAATGAGGGGGAAGTCCGATGGTGGGACAAGCACAACGGCACTCTGTCCTAGCATATGACCAGCTCTCAAGGTTGATATAAATGAGGGAAAACAGCAGTTTCCAGAAAAGAGTATAAACAATGGCAAAAAAATATTAAGATATATAAAATATCTTCCAAGGAAATTAGAGACAGTAGTGCACTGAACCTACTACTGGATAAAGGAAATAAGGTGCAAAGCAAAAGAAAGAATCAAGCAGATACAGGAGAACAGGAATAATGAATGATAGGGAAAACCCACTGTACAAATTCTATAAGTGTTGAAACATGGAGGTTAGATAAAATAGCCCTGTCTGTTATGCCACCCATGAGTACTTGACTATCGGGAAGAAGAAAGACAAAGTTGCCTAGATAAATTTGTACTATCCACCTAGTACTGGGACAGGATTGTGAAGCGGGACCTATTTGACTGTGTCAAAGCTCACCTCCATCCTCCAAGACCAGCAATCTTATATCGGGATAGGGAAATAGAGCAGGCGAAGTCCTACTGTCTCAAAACTCAGCCCATGTTCCAGGACTTGGTCCGAGACACAATTTCAAAAACCTCCCCCATGATGTCCAAATAGGGCTACACAACCATTCCTCCATTTGCACAACCAATGCTGAAATCTGCAAAAGCACACAAACAACCTTAGACTTGAAAAAAATAGAATCTATCAAAGTGGTGAGATTCCCACAGAAGAGAGTGATGTCCGAGATCAATAGTAGCATGGCCCGCAGTGTTGCTCTTGTAATTGAAGCCACTTTGGGCAGTGAGGAGGGATGCAACATATAGTTTCAATATGTGTCATGTCAGTGTCCAACTCCTGTTGTATTTGATGCACAGATCTTGAAACCTTTGCATTTGGTCTTAGTAAGCCTTTCCGTTGGTCTTCCCAGGAGATGTCTTGGTTTGGCCTGGCAAGTAATTCAGTTCTCACTCATCTTGAGGAACTGGGTGCCACAACTACCAGGCTTTGCTTTCAGAGTTCAAAGGAGCTAGGGGAGAAAACATCAGAGCAGACCCAGGTGTACAACAGCAAAGCAAAGTGTCCATTAACCCTGGATACACATTTAGGAGATCACCTCTTCCCCTTCTGATTTGAATCTTCAGGTCAGCCTGAACTGAACTAAGGGGAGAAAAATTTACAATTACATGGGTCACAGACCTGGAAATTTATAGGAATATTTTCCCTCTTGGATTTGTGGTATTTTAAAGCTCCTTGTGTACCCAATCCTGGATTTCATTTAGGCTTCTACCTACACATATTTTGCGGCACTATATTATGAGATAAATAAGTCTAGTGAGACTGGCTTGAGCTAGCCTAAATTCAATGCCACATTTTTTCTGGATTCCAACATGATTCGTCCCTGCTCTTGTTGGTTTATCTCAAAGACCTAGCCTCTTTAATGTCCCAGGAGGCCAATGTAAGCAGTTTCACAATGTTTCAGTATACTTCATTCTCCAAAATGCCTCAATATGTCCTCAATAACATGTTTAATAATGTATTTCTATGTCTGTGTTACTAGTTCCCATTATGCAGCTCAAACACATTTCCCAGTTCTGAGCCAACAGCTAATATCACAGGATACCAGCAGCTGAAGCCATGTGTTTTCCCTACCTACCCTTGCTTTCTACCCTCCTTTCCACAATGATCTGCATTTGTGAGCCTTACGGTAGCTCTTGACACAGAGTCTGTTGGAAGGGAGTGGGTTACATCACATCTATCTGCAATCCATTCTGGTCCAGATCCAAGAAGACTGGCGCACACTTTGGAGCTACAGTTCTAAGAAAGATATGGATATGGATAACCTAGAAACTTCAGGGCCTCACCTGAAGATCTTCATCATCAGAGATGGAAAACTGGCTGCTTGGTCTGTTGTAGACTCTCGAGTCAGATTGTCTAGTGACCTCACTAAATTATTTGTCAACAGATAAGGATCACCTTTTCCTGCAGGCAGATGGTCTGCTGACCTCTTTGTAATCTTTCAGAAAGGAGTGAGTTAAGGGGTAATGCGCATACCACAAAGAATTGTAGAACTTGCCTTTCCTTGGAACTGGCTCTTCCTGGTGACACCGGAGCATGGCAGATGGAGACAGCATAAGCAATCACGAAGACTTCTCATTGTAGAAGTGCGTTCACTCTGCACATCCTCCGAGGGAGCCTATTAAGCCCAAAGATAAGTTATAGGTACCACTGACCCATAACCATTCAGCGTACTAACTGAAGCACAGAGAAGAAGGGTAAGTGAATTAACTTCCCCTTGCACGTCACGCAACAGTGACTTGCAGATTTAATCCTGAAGAAAGCCCTCCGACCCTACCGGGCACCTAAAGGGCTGAAACATGTCGACCGCTCAACCACTCACTCTTTTGATACAGGTGCTATAGAACAGTAGCTCTTCTATTCACGCACCACATTCCATTTTTAACCTTGCCCCATCCCTGGCAGAATAAAAACGGATCAGAGGCATGGAGGCATTTTTAAACTCACCTCACTCTCACCCTCACCATTCCTGATCACTACTGTGAATAACCAGTTGGTCTCCCTCCTGGTGGAGGAAAGCACTACCAAGACCCAATGATGATGCTGTTCACGTAAAAGATTGAAGCGGACAATCAAGATATACCGCTGTGACGACTACCATGTGAATGAGGGTTTTTATAGACGGCCAGACCCCTAGACCCTGGTATAAACAGGACAAGTGATCCATTCCCCTCTGATTATTTATCTTCCTGGTGACATTCATCTATGAGGAAAGAAGGCATACAGGAACCCTTATGTGCATGGTTCTCTCTAGCCTCCTGCTTATGCACCTGAAGTGAAATGAAGAGAAATGCTGCTGCTGCATCTGCAAGGCCTGGCTATACTCCACCCTATAATACTTTACTGCTTTTCCCCTGTGACCTGGCAGAACATATCAAAGGATCAGCAGTCCTCGTGAATGAGATTACCAAGAGACATGCAGATTCTGCCTCTGAGACTGTCCACATTATTCCCCAGTCCTTAAAACTTTAACTCCATGGCACTCAGTAACCACTACTGAAGGGCCATAGCTCTAGTACACTACGTGCTCTTGCACCGTTGGTTAATGCAAAATGAGGCACCTCTGAGGAATGTGATGCGGGAGCGCCAATACTTCCATATCTCAAAGCTATTTATAGGGTTTAATGGATTTTCTAAGGGTTGGGGGACCCCCTCCTTCACAGGGGTGCAGGTGTCTGCAGTCCACCTCGGTCTCTCACCCAGATTTTTATAACCCAGTTCAGGTGTGTATCCCTACTGGATGGCCCCCTCGCCTCCAACACACCTCTTACCTTTGCTGGCCCCACATCAATTTACACCATCAGTGCCTTTAACTATTTATCACTCCACTGGGGCACCCTGGCCTCGCATCTGCAACACATCTGGCTGTACCTCCTTTGCAGAGTTTTCCACTAAGTTTCTCCTCTCACCTCTAGCAATCTTCTACGGACTCAGCAACAGCTGGTGGCCTCAGACTGTAAGGCCTATCACGGCCTACCCCAACAACACTACACTTTTTTAGAAGGAACCCAGGAAAGATACTGAACTCCTGTGGAGGGGAGTTTATAGGCACATTAGGTGCCGGTGGGTTTATACATAGTTCATTGCACTATCGCACTAGCCTTTGCCCACCACAGGGGCAGACTATAGAATTCTCTAAATGTGTTCTTCAAGTGGTTTGCCTTGTATGCCTTATTCTGTGGGCATGTTCCACATGTGTGTTCCTCTGGATGCAGCCCTCCCGCTCACGCACTGTATATATTTCGTGCTGACCAGTGTCTTGAAAAAAATTTAAATATTGTATCGTAGGGGTGTACAATGGTGCGAAGTCCAAACGTTTGCAGCTCCACATATTTTTCTTAAAACCACAAGAACAAAGTGTGATCTCCTGTAATTTAAAACAAATGAGGGGTCGTGGTCAGCAGGGGTTGGGCAACCAGGAGACTGGTGCCAGTGAGCACCCACCTTTCTGCTTTGCGCCCTGCTGCTCCCCTGAATAAAGTTTCCACAGGTTCCGCCACAGCCTCTCCTGCCTGTCTTTGACCTGCATGGCCCCACCCTGCCACACAGGCCCTGACTGCCCACCCCAGCAGTTCACAGTAAGGTGCATCATGTTCATCCACCATGTCCTGCTCCATTATGTCCCTGAGCAGGAAATTGACATGGGGTGGTAATGTCGTTTTTTTACTATTCCCCCTGTAGGCAGGTAAAATCAGAAAACTTTGGCCTACATAGGAGACTATGCTGATATTTTCAGATTTTGGCTTCGCAGTCATAATAACACTGTGGGGCATATGTACAAGGAGTTAACGCCGCATTAGCTGCACTTTTCCGCCGGTTTTGCAGCGATATTTTTATCGCCATATGTACAAGCTGTCGCTAACCTCTGTTAACGGCAGTTTTCCGGCGAAAACGTCCATTATAAAGATCGCCCCTTCTGTTAGCGATAATGACATGCAAGGGAGGCGTTCCCGCGCAAAAACGGCCGCTAACCCCACTTCGCGATATTTACAAGGGGATTCTTTAAGTTTGGAGGACAAAAAACTGCCTCTAACTGCAGTTAGAGGCAGTTTTTTAAGACCAGAAAATAGCTGTTCTTAAAAATGGAGATAACACTTGGGGCCTCATTTCAGCAGGTTTTGTTGCTGGACTGCGCTGCAAGCTGAGAGAGACGCGCTCGCCCCATGCGGAGGTCTGTTTCTGTGCTGCCTGCATTTTAACTGCTGTTTTACAAAGCGCTGCTGTTTTTAAATTGAATGGACCATTTTTTAATATTTGTTTCTTGCACTGTGCTCTAATTGCGCTCAGCGCTCCCTCACTTCCGCCACCCTTGGGCACTTCCGCTTAACTTGACGCTCTAGTTGCTCGGGGACGGTCAGCTGCTGCACAGCAGGGCTGATTGGTGGGTGGGAGGAGCTGTCAGCATATACTCGGAGCTGGAGCAAGCGCGCACACTGAGAGAGACGCACTCGCCCCATGCGGAGGTCTGTTTCTGTGCTGCCTGCATTTTAACTGCTGTTTTACAAAGCGCTGCTGTTTTTAAATTGAATGGACCATTTTTTAATATTTGTTTCTTGCACTGTGCTCTAATTGCGCTCAGCGCTCCTCACTTCCGCCACCCTTGGGCACTTCCGCTTAACTTGACGCTCTAGTTGCTCGGGGACGGTCAGCTGCTGCACAGCAGGGCTGATTGGTGGGTGGGAGGAGCTGTCAGCACATACTCGGAGCTGGAGCAAGCGCGCAGCGCGCGCAGCGCAGCGGGCGCGCCGCTGGCGCGCCGAAGGCGCGCCTAAGGCAAGCTCCGCCTGCGCCCGTCCGCGACCGACCGGGACCAGGGGCCAGTCCCCTGGCCCCCACTACTCGTATTCCATGGAGGAACTTTGGTCTCTAGCCCTGGGAATGGTGCCACTCAAGACTACTGTGGCTACTAAACTTAGGGCGGAGGGCCTATTAAGGACACACTTGGGAGTAGGCAGTTTAGGCTCCCCACCTTACCCTCCTGGGAGGCCCCGGCCCTATGACCCACGGGGGATTACGGGTAGCCACTCTTAATACCCGCTCCTTGCAGAAACACAATCTCGAGGTATTCTCGCTTCTCCAAGATGACCAACTTGACATACTTGGAGTTACAGAAACCTGGCTGGAGGAGTCCTCAGTACCAGACCTAGTGGCAGCCACACCCCCGAACTTTGCCGCCCTCTGCCATAATAGAACTGGCGGTTCTAGAGGAGGTGGAGTTGCTATTCTGTATAACCAACAGCTACAGGCAGAGACCCTGTGTGCGGAAAGCATAGAGGGGGCTGACGTGTTGGGGGCTAAGTTCTGCTCCCAGACTACCTGCCTAATTGTCCTGATAGTCTATCGCCCTCCACGAACGTCACCCAAATTTGTGGAGTCTTTTACCGAATTAGTTATTGATATCCGGTCTCGGTATCAATGTATCCTAGTAATGGGGGATTTTAACCTCCACTGGGATCAGACACCTAAAGATAGCCAGGCCATACAGTTGGAAGAGGCACTAGGTTCCCTGGAACTGAGGCAATTGGTGAATGCACCCACTCATGAGAAGGGCCATATACTTGATTTGGTCTGGACCTCCCATCCACCAACCAGCCCATTAGAGATCAGTCCCTGTGCCTGGTCTGATCACTATTTAATTAGCGGCTGGTTTCCATCTACCGGACAAGTAGCTCGTCCCCACCCGGAGCGGAAAATGGTGAGGGGATGGGGGAAAATTAATGCTGTTGACCTGATTTCCACTCTAGACAATTCAGTTCCCCTATGTTTAACACAAGGAAATTTGGAACTTGACCAAAAAAGCGCCGCTCTTTCTACGAGGCTGAAGAATGCCATTAATATAGTAGCCCCCATGCGCAGGGAAAGAGTAAGGGACAAAGGCAAAGGGGCTCCTTGGTTCAACGAGGCCCTTAGAAACAAGAAACAGGCCCTACGCCAATGCGAGAGAGCCTGGCGTAGAGCCTATGACCCAGGTGCTAGGCTTGAATACAACGCAATGCTTGCAGTCTACAAGGAAGCGATTTTAGCAAGGAAAGCAGAATTTTACGAAGCAAGGATCTCGAACGCTGATAATTCACAAAAAGAAATCTTCCAGATCTTAAAAGAGTTGAGACAAACCCAGGAACAGAGACCGCCCTGCTGCCCTGAAGATTGTAATGAATTTCAGTCCTTCTTTCTGAGAAAAGTGAAGGACCTATTGACAGAGATCCACTCCACCCCTATCGTCCATTGCCCCTTAGCACCAGTACCTTTGCCCCTCGCATATAATGTTCCACTCACTGCCTTCCCCAAGCTTACCTTGGATGCCTTGTCTCCTCTAATGAGTCGGATTAAGTCAGGGTCTCCTGCGGACCCTTATCCACCGAGGATCTTCAAGTTGGCATTACCAGGGATTGAAAGTGAGGTCCTAATGCTGTTAAATCAATCTCTTGAATATGGCTACGTCCCTATTGATTTTAAGGAAGCTCGAGTTATTCCTCTCTTGAAAAACCAGGAGCAGACGCAAAGAACTTAAAAATTTTAGGCCAATTTCCCAACTCCCATTTTTGGCGAAAGTGCTGGAACAGCACGTGCTGAAGTCCATATCACACCATGTTGAAGTCAACCATCTCCTACAAACTAACCAGGCTGGCTTCAGGGCCCATCACAGCACGGAAATGGTTATGCTGGCCGTGCTGGATGAAATTAGGCTCAGGGCCGATAAGAAAAACCATGTGCCCTGGTGTTGCTTGACCTATCCGCGGCATTTGACACAGTCAATCACGACCAACTTTTGTCACGGATTTCGGAGTTAGGCATCCAGGACATGGCCCTTAAATGGCTTACGTCCTTCCTCTCTGACCGCTCACAGAGAGTACAACTGGCTGACTATGTGTCTGACTCCGGCAATCTCTTGTGTGGGGTGCCACAGGGTTCAGCGTTGTCTCCTCTCTTATTCAACGCCTACCTCCAACCTCTGATAGCCGCACTGAATCTCATGGAGTGCCAGATCTACAACTATGCGGATGACACTCAAATTATCATCCAGATAGAAAATGCCCCGGCTGCCCACTTTCGAATGCAAAACATTCTGAAATATACAGTTAACTGGATGACGGCCAATTCCCTCAAAATTAACCCTGATAAGACTGAGGTACTGGCCATCACCACAGACTCCAGTCCTTGGAGTGACCTTTTCTGGCCACAAGAGTTGGGCGCAAATCTTGAGCCAGCCTCGGCCGTAAAAGCCTCGGCATTAAAATTGATGCCAAGCTGTCTATGACTCAACAGGTATCTGCCGTAGCAGGTACATGTGTTGGCTTGCTTAGACAGTTACGGAAGCTGGCCCCCCTTCTCACCTTTGCAACACTTAGAACGGCAGTTTCAGCCTTGATAGTGTCGCGTTTGGATTACGGGAACTCCCTGTATATTGGCGTCCCAGGAAAGTTGCTTGCTAGATTACAGGTCATTATGAATGACGCAGCCAGATTGATTTTCAAACTGCCTAGGAGGGCTCATGCCACCCCCCTCCTACGCCAGCTACACTGGCTTCCGATCAGGCAAAGAATTAGATTTAAGGGGCTTTGCATTGCGCATAAAGCCATTTATGGCCAAGCCCCAACCTACATTAAGGATCGCCTGGCTACCTATACCCCTGGTAGGCCACTACGATCCTCCGAGGCCGGCCTGCTGGCCTGCCCTCGTTTTAGTATGACCTCAAAAGGTGGCAGAGCCTTTTCAACTTTAATTCCTGTACTATGGAATCAGCTACCGGAGAATCTGCGGAAGGAACAAGCCCTTCTTCCCTTTAGAAAGAAGTTAAAAACGCTCCTCTTTGTGGAAGCTTGGGGCACAACCTAATCATTTACATCTCCTTCACGTGCTAGGGCAGGGCTCTCTCTCAAAGCGCTTAGAGACCGGTCGGTGATAATGCGCTTTATAAATGACAATAACATTAACAAGCAATGTTGCTGCGCTGCCCTGCGACAAAACTACAGGGCAGGACTGCGCACCATCAATAAGATAGTGTGCATTCCTGGGCCTCACTCATGAAAAGTGTTGCAGCGCTGCGACAAGACAGCATTGCAACACTTTTCACTACCCTCTTCTTGCGACACCACGGATGCGCTGTACTCACTGGACAGCGCTCCATGACGCAAGTAATGACAGATACGTCTGG
Organism: Calotriton arnoldi; assembly: GCA_963921515.1. NCBI lineage: Eukaryota > Metazoa > Chordata > Amphibia > Caudata > Salamandridae > Calotriton > Calotriton arnoldi. The sequence goes on from CAWUFW010000161.1 coordinate 1,185,521, forward strand.
AAGCCTGACGTATCTGTCTGCGCTAAAGTCACGCATTGCTGCAGTCATGTCACAACCATGACGCAACTCCAGCAATGCATGGGGCCAGCCTATCCCTGTGGCACTGTGTCACCCTTACGCCTGCCATAAGGCAGGCGTAAGGTACTGACGCAGTGCCGTTCTTGAGGGGTGCCCGGGTGTCGGCGCAGTTGGACATCCATCGGTGGTGGTTGCGCGCTGCGGTGTCGTCTGTAAGCGTTGGCGGAGTGGTGGTGCTGAGGGAGTTGACAAGACGTACTTCGATGGCCTTGATCCAGCTGCGAGGGGGGCGATGATGGCGGTTGTGTACGGTGGGCATGGTGAAGATGTGATGTATACAATGAAGGTCGGTCCAGGAGAGTCCGGTGGTGTGGCTGTAGTTGAAGGTCCCGCTGGCGGAGGAGATGTGCTCGATTGTGTGTTCTGCTATGTGGCTTGCTGTGGTGACTAGCTGCTTGAGTCTGATGTTGGGGAGCTACCCCAGGAGGGGGTGGTGTTCTGGTCACTGGGGTTGTCCAGGTAGAACTTGAGTTCGCCGAGTAGGATGTCGTCGGTGGATGGGAGAGCCTGGTGTGCAATGAGGTCTACAATTGTATTTGAGAATGGGTGTCCATGGCCCGGGGGGCCGGCAGATGAGGGTGCCGCAGAGGATGGGGTTGGTCCTGATCTGGAAGTTAAGGTGTTTCATGGTCACCGTTGGGTCATTAGAGTGTGTGGTCAGTCGGAGTGTGCTTCTGTAGATGATGGCAATGCCTCCTCCTGGACGGTCGGGGTGGTCCTTGCGGGTTATTTAGTAGCAGTCAGCGATGGCGATGTCTGGTCCGGAGCAGATGTTGTTCCTGGCAGGCGATGTGGCATCCAGGGTTGATGGCGAGGAGGGTGCTAGCGCCGTAGGGTTGGAGTGTCCGAGAGGAAGGGTCCTTGATGCTGAGTGCGGTCCAGGGGCAGACGGGCTTGCCTATGGCTTGCCTTTGGCACGGGAGACGTCCATTACATCGTAATGCCTTTACAACGTCAATCCAACAACACAGGTGCCTTTACATCGCATTCCATTACAACGCATTGTGAGGTCAGTAATGGGGTATTTTTAATTTTTAGGGTGGGTATGGGGTTCGGGTGTCGGAGATGAAATGTGGGGTGTATTATGAGGTAATATTTGAAATTTGGGGTGTGTTTTGGGGTCAATCATGAAAATTGGGGTGTGCATTTGGGTTAAATATGAAAATTGGGGTGTGCATTTGGGTCAAATATGAAAATTGGCATGTGCATTTGGGTCAAATATGAAAATTGGGGTGTGCATTTGGGTCAAATATGAAAATTGGGGTGTGGATTTGGGTCAAATAAGATTTTTTTGGGTGTGTTTTGGGGCTCACAGATGAATTTTAGGGTTCAGGGTTTGCTTTGGGGTGCAAGGGTTAGTTTTAGGGTTGCACTCACTGAAGTGGGAATAGTAAAGTTTACATCTCCGCAATCCAACATCTTCCCTACTGTTGCAATATGCCTAGTATTAGTATGGATTGTAATGGAATGCGATATAATGGTATGCGTTGTAACTCCATATATACCTTTGGCACACCAGTGGTACGTCCGCTGTGCATGGCCGCACATCGGCCGCCATTGAGAAGTGATGCGGGGGGACTGGACAGCTGGGAGGTGGGAAACGCCGGAAAGAACCCTGGATGGGGCGTGGACGCGGGGTGTGTGTGTGAGCGAGTGTTGTAAATATTTAAACGAGAGAAATCTTACCTCGAGGCCAGGTCCTGTGTCTTCGTTGCTCCTGCTCTCCTGAGTCTGCTTCCAGGAACAGGAAGTAGGCAGCCAGGCTCCCTCCCCTAAGCCAATCACAACGCTGCAATGCGGCGTTGGGATTGGTCATTGGCGCCGGGACGAGGCGTTCAGCCAGGGGCTGGAGGTGTGGGCATGTTCTCCATGCAGGCTGTAATGCAGCCTGCATTGCGAACAGGACAGTGTGCATGACTGCTTTGTGCGGCCTGAGCGGGCCGACCAAACAGTCACTGCGCACTTGAGTTGGCATGCCACTCCGCCCCTGCCCTGCTCCGTGAGTGGAGCAGCCCTACCCACCCTCCCGCCCGCAAAGGAAACATGGCACGATTACATCAGGAAGTTATTATCATGTGATGATTGTTCCTCTTCTTGCACTGCTTGAAAGCAGTGGGGCGACGCTCTTCCACCATAGCGGATGAGCCGACACTGTGGGTGCGTCATCTACAAGTGCTAGGCCTGTGCGACTTGTCCCCCGGGCCTCCTACGCTACGTGTCCCACCTTCTCCTTACCTGGACATTGACACCGTGGCGCAATCTGCTAAACTCTCTCCAAATCTGTGACTCAGCCAGCAGGAGCCTCAGCCAGGTGGGATTGCACAAACCTGGGTACAGCAGTCGCCGCCAAGTCCACTGGTGAACCTCCCGATGCAGTTGATGCAGCAGGTCCCCCTTAGGCGTGAACTTGCAGCGCTCCCGCCACACAAGTTTGGCGCAGCTCAGGGGCCTCACCCTCCACAGCGTCCGGCCAGCGCAACCTCATCCGGCCTGTGATGCAGAGAGGTGCCGCCCACCGTTGGTAATCCCCTCCGTGCACCCCGGTGTAATGGTGGATCGTAGTATGCGATGCAGACCTCCCTACGTTGGTGCACAGGAGCGCCTCTACCATTCACAGCTCCAAGGGGCGCAAGGCGGTCTTCTCACACAGGTCAGCAATGTGTCTCCATGCGACCGGCCAGACTTCACCACCAGGTACTGGCGATCGCCGTGCCTCAATGTCTACCGCCACGGCTCATCGACTCCACAGCTCCTCTGCATCCCACTCCAGACGCAGGTCCAGCGAGGCATCCAGGCTCCAGATGCAGGTCCAGCGAGGCATCCAGGCTCCAGATGCAGGTCCAGTGAGGCATCCAGGCTCCAGACGCAGGTCCATCGACGCATCCAGGCTCCATACGCAGGTCAGTGAGGCATCCAGGCTCCAGACACAGGTCCAGTGAGGCATCCAGGTTCCAGACGCAGGTCCAGCGAGGCATCCAGGCTCCAGACGCAGGTCCAGTGAGGCATCCAGGCTCCAGACGCAGGTCCATCGCCGCATCCAGGCTCCAGACGCAGGTCCAGTGAGGCATCCAGGCTCCAGATGCAGGTCCATCGACACATCCAGGCTCCGGACGCAGGTCCATCGACGCATCCAGGCTCCAGACACAGGTCCAGTGAGGCATCCAGGTTCCAGACGCAGGTCCAGCGAGGCATCCAGGCTCCAGACGCAGGTCCTGCGAGGCATCCAGGTTCCAGACGCAGGTCCTGCGAGGCATCCAGGCTCTCATCCTGGTCATCCTGGATGTTGGGTGGCTTGAGGGGGTTGTTGATCTGTGCTGCACTTGGCCCTGGCTGCTCCATTCTGCATTTCATTGTTTTTTTTGCCTATTTTCCTATTGGAAGTTGACTGATAGGCTATTTTTTCCATTAGAGGCAAAAAAAACTCACGTTAGGCTGACTAACGTGCGTTTTTTTGCCGCTAATGGGCCTTTCGTTGGTTTTCGCCCGCTAACGCTGGAATTCCTATCGCCATCACGCTAATGTTAGCGGCAGTTTTCACCGCTGATCCCTGAAGCTATGGCCATGTTGCGACGTCTTGTACATACGTCGCTAACAAGGCGATAGTTTTCAGCGGTACACAGCGGTAAGAAAACTGCCGCTAACTGGTGTTAGCGGTAGTTTTCGCCAGTCCTTGTACATATGCCCCTGTGTCCACTCCTATTTTTGTAACTATTGCAATGGCATGCTAAATTTTTATCAACTCAATTGATCATTACAGATAGTCAAGTCACCCGCATAAGTTCTGTTTGTAATAAACAAAGGTGCAAATAAATACTTTAACCCAAATATATGAATAAATAAAACAAATTTCAGTTACAACAGAGGCAGCACCAGCACCCTTTATTTTTTCAGAGGCCTCTGTTTTTTGATAAGCTTAAACAGGAATGAGAATGTAAAATGTCCTAGCTATAGAGCAAGAAAGCTTCAATTCTATGAAGGACAATGGAGGATTATGCACATCTTCCTTCACTTTATTTATAATGGCAGTTTCTTCTAAGTTCATTCCTTTAATATTAACAATACTACATCTACCAAGAGAGACAGTGATACCATAGTAACTAAATAACCGTAAAATCCATCAATCACACTGTAAGGTCCTATATACCCTTGTGGGACATTAGTTCTGTTTCCTCTTTCTTCGTGCCAGGATTCCAACCGTTGTTGCTTTACTTTTTGCCCTTTGATCTGCACCTAAGAGGTCAGCGCAAACCCAGTTAGGTAGTTCTTTTACTACTAATCACATCATATTGCCATTACTGAAACATGCTCTCACATTCACCCATTTAGCTAGTATGAAAAATAGTCAGGTACATCGCCACGTCAAGGGTAGTAAGCGCTATATAAATGCAATTATAATACAATACAATAATCAACATAAATCTGTCAATCTCCATAATAGGCCACAATCCAACAACTGTAGCACAATTATTGATTACATTCCAATATTAATCTACTATATTCAACATTATTAGGAAAAAAAATCTTACTTACTTCCAAACAATTACCTCTCACTGGAGGTTTGAAACATTTTCTTAGAAACTCCTTGGGGGCATAATCTGTGCCTCACTGTTCTTCATAGAATTGAAACGTTCCTTCTCGATCGCTAGGAAATTTTACATTCTATGGCAGGAATGTAGGAGAGTGTTAAGCCTGTTCAAAGCCTATTAACCACCAGTGATGCTGCCTTGGAAATAGGTTTAAAGCAGAATTTTTTTTAAGGTTGATTCAGATGATCAATCCACAGCATTCATAATGTCTTCTAACTGTCCTCCTACTGCAGTCGCTTTGGGAGCTATTGCACCTCTAGTCGAATGTGCCCCAAATCGTGACATTATTTCCAACCTCTTGCATGATCCACTTTACCCACCTGGCAATAGCGGGCGATGAAATCGCTTTGAAATGCTTCTTTATGGGTACAAGCAATTGTCTCTCCCCTGTCAGCCTGAGATACATTGTCATATTTTTATATGTGTAGTATGTCTTAATGCTTCTAACCACACTCAATTTATGTCTGTTTCTCAAAGCTGGCTATGGCACTGAAAATTGTCTTCAATCGCCTGACTATAGTAAATGTGACTCATCCCGGCAAAAACAATGCCCTGAAATATCAGAAGCCCTGATGTCAGAAACCCTTTTACACAAAATCACACACAGCAGCGTTGTATGATTTGCAGGTAAACCTCTTCCCTAGAGGAAAATTAATTATCCTGCCACAAGAGCAAAAGGTTCAGAACCAAATCCATGTCACAAAGACTGGAATACCTAGATTTGGAAAGTTTGATAACCTACTTCCCCCTCTTTGGTCTCATTTACTGGTTTGTGTGTGATCTGATATTCAGAATATGGGCAATTCCTGCCCCAATGGATCCAGTTGTCTCTTCATACACTAACAAAACCATATCAAGCATGCAGATTGGTATCTCTTGATTGTACCTTTTGCCCATGCTTGTTTAATGAACCCTCCAGTGACCTCTGAAAGTCCTTTGTTTGTGCATCGTCTCCTGAAACCTACCACACCATCAGTCTGAGATGGCTCTGCATTACCTGAGAGTGAGGTTGCCTGAAGCAGTCCTGTAAGATGTTGGGAATCACCAGCAGACTATCAGAAACCAGAACACCGGAAACAGGATTCGCTACCTGTCGTCTAATTTGTGTGGCCACTCTGGGGTTAAGGGCGAAAGGAGGAAAGACATTTCTGTGACCGCCTGACTAGTTTTGCAGTAAATTGTCAATTGTGCTCATTCCTGGGTCAGGACTCCAGCTGCAGTAAAATGGTAGTTGAGTGTTTAGCCGAGACACAAACAGATATTTTCACATGGACTGCATCTGACCATAAGTGCTTTGAAAAACTCGTATTTCAACTTCCAATTGCTTAATTCTGTTCTGTATCTGAAATTCCAATCCACTACTTTGTTCTGACGTCCCGGAAGGTATTCTGTCAGGAAGGTATTCTGCTGCCAGCCGTAAGTCCATTGCCAGTTCCATTAGGCTCCTCAATCTCGTGCCTCCCAGCCAGTTGCTGTACCCTACTGCTGACACGTTATCCGTCATCAGAAGCACACGGCATGACACCTTGCTCTTCGTCAGAGACTTGATAGTGAAAAAAACAACCAGGAGTTCCAAGCAGTTTATATGACGTTTCAGGTCCTCTTCTTACAATCTTCTTTCCATCAAAATTTCTATGCATCTGGCTCCCTAGCCCCGCCAGCTGGCATCTGATTCTGCCACCATATCTGGGGAGAACCCAAAGAGTGCTCTCCCATTCCAAGCTTCCAAGTGATCCAGCCACCACTGGATCTCTGTCTTGACTTCCTGGGACCATTAATACCTCCAAGTAGGTCACTCCTCTACTGAGATGAGCCGCCTTCAGTCTTTGAAGGTCCGGCTGATGTTAAAGGCCAGTAAAAATCACTGGTATTGATAAGGATAGCAGGTCTATTATCCTGTTAATAGTCTGAATGACACTCTGTCCCTTCTCATGACCTTCCCCAATTCTTTCCTGATCCTCATCATCTCCTTCTCTAGAAGGCATGAAGTAGCCTTCTCTGCATCTATTACGAATCCCAGAAAAGACATTAACTGGTTCGAAACCAGATCCGGTTTGCGTAGTAGAACACCAAACCCAGTTCCTGTAGTAAAACAATAATCGTGGTCAAGTTGGATTCCATCTTTTGAAGACATTGGTCCATCAGCAGAATGTCATCCAAGTAAATTATCAGCCTGACTCTCCTTGTTCTTAAGAATTCTCACACCGGATGTAGTAGCTTGATAAAGTGCTAAAGGGCCAGTGACAGTCCAAACAGTAGAGCCAGCACGTGCTTGATACCTTCAAAAGAACTCATGTATTCTTCAGTGTTGGACAAAAACAGGTACTGTTAAATAGGCATCTTTCAGGTCATGTGTGACCATCCAGGCCACAGGGAGGTGCGCATCTCCTTGACGGTGGGTCCCTTCCATCTTGAGATGGTGGTAAACCAGCCACTTGTTAAATTATTTCAGCCAGCCACATCATGTTGCCTTCTCCACCAGAAAGAGGTTGCTTAGAAAACCCTTGGGATGAAGTATCAACCTGTAAATTGCTCTTTTGCACTCCAATTCCATCACTTCATTGTCTTAAGGTTCATTAACTGGTATGAAACCCTCAGTTTGTACTGGAGACCTGCAAACCTCTATGTGGAAACCCTGCACCATTTTCAACACCGACGGGTCAGACATGACCTCCTTCAATCTGTCCGTGAACCATCTCAACTTCCAGCCTGATTCTAGAAGGAAAAAAAAGGATAATACTTACCGGAATATCCTCCCGGGACGTCCATGCCACCTTTGAACCTTCCTCTGCTCCTCCAGCCTCTTCCATATCCTCTTGAGGGGAAGAAAAGTTCCTGCTTGGTGTCTATTACGCCAGCCTGTGTTCTTCTTGCCCTGTCTGCAGAAGGAGCCTTATTGAAAGCATTGGCTCCAGGAGTGGCCCATACCTCTTCTGCCCTGTAGGAAATTGGGTTACTGGTTGAGGGGGGTGAAACCCTACTCAGCAGCAACCACAATTTCTGTTAGGGTGAAGTCACAAGCAATCCCAAATTAACCTGTGCTTAACCGTCTGATAGCTTGGCACAAACGCAGTCAGGCTTAACTTAGAGGCAATGTGTGAAGTATTTATGCAGAACTTCAAACAGTAATAAAGTGACAACACAACTCATGAAATATCCCATATCAATTTAGAACAAAAGAGTAACATTAAATACGTTATTTGAGACTCAAACAACAAAAATCCAATCAGTAGAACAGGAGATATGCAATTTTAAAGATTTAGGTAAAAAATACTGTCACAAAGCACCAACTGTGGTTATTTGGTCACGCAGGACCAGGACAAAGTCACAAGCTCAGGCCGACTGTGATGGAGTGCAGGCTGGATACAGGGATCAAGTTAGGCCCACTGAACAAAGTTTCTTAAATCCTGGTTGTGGAGCATTGCGAGATTCCACGTCAGAGATGTGTTGCGCAGCGTCGGTTCTGTGGATCTGTGGGGCTGAGATGTGATGTCCTGCACTGAGGCTGTGTCACACAGCCGCAGTTCCGAGGAGCTGCAGAGTCTTGCGTCGGGGATACTTCGCGACCTGGCTGTTCCAATGCGGAGCTGTGAGGAGATGCATTGTGCTGCGTCTGTTCTGCCTAAAAGATCACAGCAGAGCACCTTCAGGCACACTTCCAAGGGTCCAGGACTGAGGTGACACCACTTGGTGAGGCAAGATTTACAGCAGGCAGGGTCCAGGTGCAAGATTCAAGGAGGCTGGAGCCTTTTCTGTCCCACATGCTCTGATCAAGAGGCCAGCCAACTAGCCCTTGGAGTCACTCTGGTGATCCTGGGTTCAAGATGTAGGTCCAGCCCTTCTCACTCAGGCAGTAGGGCAGCAGAAAAGAAGAGCAGCAATGTAGCAGTCTTTCTTGCAGCAGAGCAGCACAGCAGTACTTCTGAACCTTCCACGGGTATAGAGATGTACTAAAGATTTGGGTCTGAGGGTCCAATATTTTAATTTCCAGAGCCCTCTCCCCTACAGAGGTGTCTGGAATTTGTTGCCTCCCTGTCCTGGCCCCAGCTTGTCTGGGGGGCATAAAAGACTAGTGCAAAATCTCTTGTGGGTGTGCTGAGGCAGAGGTTTTGTGATTTGCAAGTGTGGTAGGGGACAGCTTCATCCCCCATCAAGTCAGAGATGACCCATCCTGCCATCACCTAGTCTCCGTTTGTCTCATAGTCTGGGAGTAATACACAAAGACCAACTGCCAGCTAACCCTAATCATGTGATCCAGTATACAGGCTGCAGGCACCAAATGGTTTGGACAAAACAATGCCAACTTTTGAAAAGTAGCATTTTCAGAATTGTGACTTAAAATCCAGCTTTACCATTAAAAAGGGTTTTAAATTACCATTCTTTAGACACGAAACTCGAAATTCTTACCTTCTCCCTGTTAAAAGTTAACACTTATTAAATGTGATAAGGTAACCCAATGGTATCCTATTAGAGAGGCAGGCCTTGCAGCGGTGAAAAACAAATTTGAGAGTTTTTTCTTACCAGAACAAGTAAAGGTCAAAAATACATTTCCAACTTTTTATATACAATGCACCCTGCCCTATGGACTGTTTCGGGCCTACCCTAGGGGTGACTTATATGTATTAAAAAAGAAGGTCTAGGGCTGGCAAAAGGTTTATTTTGCCAGGGCGAAATGGTAGTTAAAACTGCACATACAGGCTGCAATGGCAGGCCTGAGACATATTCAAAGGGCTACTTAAGGCACAATGAGGACTGCAGGCCCACTAGTAGCGCTTAATTTACAGGCCCTGGGTACATGTAATACCACTTTACTAGGGACTTAAAAGTAAATTAAATGTGCTAATTGGATGTAAGCCAATCTCACCATGTTTAAAGGAGATAGAATACGCACTTTATCATTGGTTAGCAGTGGTAAAGTGCACAGAGTCCTAGAAGCCAACAAAAATGGGTTCAGAAAACAGGAGGGTGTAGGCAAATAGTTTGGAGTGAGCCTGCCAAGAGGCCCTAGTCCAACATGGCCCCAGAGAGAACCTTCCCGGCATAGATTTTCTTTATTTATGGTTGTGCCTTGTCTAGGGCTGAAAAGGTTGTCACAAACTTCCCCAATTCTTTAATGATGGGGGTCATTGAATACATTAACCTGAGCAATGGTCCCTGTCTCTAATGTTGAGGGATCCACTAGTTTAGGGTGAATTTTTATAAGGAGGGATCTGGTTCGCTCCACTGTGAGGGAGCAGTTGGGATTACCCAGCGTACACACTGCCCTTTGTGCCCACCCAGACATAATCCTGGTGTGCATAGGTTGGCCCAAGGCTTTGACCTCCTTGGCTAGCTCCAGGATTTTCGTACGAGGGCCCACCCCATCAAGCATCTTATCATGACAGGCCCTCCATGAACGAGCGATCCCTTTTTTGTAGGCTGTCGTACTTCTCAAAGAACACATCTTAGGATCTATTTCAGGTTTCGCTGTCACTTTGCCCTCCAAAGAGGATCCGAGGTATTCTGCCCTCAGACTCATCCTCACCTCCTTCCTTAAAGGTTACCTGATCTTTTTGGCAACATACTGTGCAACTTTTAGTCTGGAACCCATTCCGAGGAGCTAAGATGATAGAAGTGGTCGGGCTTAAACATGTCAAACTGGACCGCATTCTCATCTGTCCCTACAGTAAGAGCAGAATCTGGCTGCCAAGGTCTGCTATCCCCGGGCTCCTCATCCAATGAATCATCATCCTCATCTGTACCTACATCCCTAATTGCGGGGGACCCTGTATTTGGGTCGATGCTTGGGGCAACATTGTCACTAACGTTTTCATGAAATGCAGCATCCCAAGAGCTTTACCATGCATGCACTCATATGGAAAGATTTGCATAACCTTACAAAACCTTCCATGTGCCACATGTCAAGTTTTCAATCAGCTTTTTCAGTGCTCTGGACATCTAAATCACCACAGTTAATAGGCCCTGTCTTTGAGGGTTGGACCCTTGCCCCGTAGGTTCGGGCAATCTTGCTGTCCGTTTGAGGAGCTGATCATTGATAGGTCTGAGGGCCTAGGAAATTACCAAGCAGAGGGACCTGCTCACATCACCTGGTAGACCTTGTCAGTCACCCTCATAATATTGGGAATATTTGTGGTCCTTAAAGGACTTCATATTGTGCGGGAGGGAGCGCTGCACCACTAAATTAGTGGCTGCTCACAAGAGATTGGTTAGCACTAGAGGAGACACACTCAGATGATAAGAAAGGGGATTTGTCTTGAAATAAGAAATTGCTCATTGTAGTTGCATTTATATAGCACTTCAGATTATGGAACAAAAGTCCGGCCCGCATTTTGATCGAGTATAAAAGTGTTCATTGAAAAAAAAGTCGTAGGTCCTAATTGCCCTGAATCAAACCCAGGTGGAGAGGCCGAGCCTCATTTACCCAAGCACAACCGCTCTTGTCCGGGTACAGCCAACACATATATAGGCTCAAAAGTGTAGCTTAAGTCTGGCATCTCCTCTAGTGTAGCATCAAATATGACATAACACCTGGTTATGAAATGGCTACAGCCAGCCCAGGGTAAGTGCTCCGTTAGCCCCAGTGCCAATAACGGTGTTAATATGACATTCCCAGGACAGGTGAATTCGGTAATAGGGTCATGCTGTGGAAGGGACATTTTTTTTTTCGGAAGAGTTGAAGGAGTTGAAAGTTTAGCCAAGGAAAGGTGTGGCAGGACCAGAGTTTAGATGCTAGCCTCCTTCGCCCGTCATCCTGTCACCGAACCAAACGCCTCGAGAGTTAAGGCCAAGTTGTTCAGGTGCAGATGGGGAATAACAAGGTGACGTGGTGACTCTCAGCATCCCGTACTGATGGCGAGGCTGGAAGGCAGGAGACAGGAAATGGGGTGGAGCAGACCTTAAGTCTGCTCCACAACATTATCCGAAGAGTGTCCCTAAAAGTCCAGTGCTCCACTCTCTGCATCCGGTCACAGACACACCTTCCGCGGGAAAGCGGCATTGAAAGAATCTGGTGGTGGAAACTCCGGAGGAGGCAGTGGTAGGAGGACACTTTTCAACTTACTAATTGACTGCGGTTAGGAGGCTGACATGAAGGGGAGACGTGTCTGGCACTGATAACAGAAGGGACATGGCAGTGCAATAAGGAAAGAGCCTCCATGTCCTTATATGTCCTTGCCTGGAACATGAAGGCGCATCCATGTCCTTATATGTCTTTACCTGGAACATGAAGGCGCCTCCATGCCCTTGCCTGTAACATGAAGGCGCATCCATGTCCTTATATGTCCTTACCTGGAACATGAAGGCGCATCCATGTTCCATGCAAGGAGCCACTGTGGTGGTTTGTTATATGAGAAGTGGTGCTGTCAGTGACGTGGAGGTCAGAGTTCATTGTAGGTGATTTTATATGAACATCAGAAGTGGATCAAGTGCCTGCTGGTGTCAAAAAGGGAAAGATTAGTGATTTGACTGTGCAAGTGATGAGCAGCAGAGAAGATGGTTCTGGGAGTTCCCAAGAGCACAGAAGGGAGCTTCGCCTATTTTAGTGGCCTTATTTACAATGTCTGGCTCCAATGTTTCATTTTTGCTTTATCCTGGCTGGGTCGTATAGCCTACAAACAAACTCACTAAACATATTTAGCACACTCACAGCCTACAATGCTCATCCTGTGTGCGTGCTTGCGGAAACAGAGGTTTCTTTGTTCCTCCAGCGGGTATTTTTGTGCTATTGTGATCCGAACCTGGGTGTCAAAGTTGCTCCTCTACCCATGGAGATGCAGAAGAGACTTTCAAGTAGAGGTGGTAACATCCAAGCCAGTTGCCAACCATGTGATATTGCGCCCAAAGACAGACTAGAGAGGGTTCAAGCCTCGTTTTCATGTTGAGGCATTTATTATCTGTCTTGTGGCTTCTCTAATGGACATGTGCTGCTCCATTAAAATGAACGAAATGATAGATTTTTGAGTAGGTGATATTTTTGCCCTGCTAAAATGGGTGATCAATTGCTGAAATGGGAAGTGCAAGTTTGTATGCTATCGTGACACATTTAGTGCCTAGATTGATATCCATCTAAAATGTGAAATTCATGAGTTAAGGATGCACTAAAATGGGCAATGATTACGTTAATGCCCACTGATGTGGGATACATTTGAGTGTGCCCTGCTGAAACAGGCAATGCATGATGTCTAGGCGGCAACCCTGCTTGCAGGTACCCTTAAGATGCAGGACCTCATAGCTGAACACATAGCAGTCCGTGGCATTCCTTCCTCTGGCTTTCAGAAATAGGATCAGGAAATAGGTTTATATCAAAATCCCCCTGCCCCATATTCTAGAGGGAAGATAATGTGGTGTCGCTCTCTATTCTGTTTATTACCTGCAGTCGTCTTTTCCACAGTGGCAGGAGACACTTCAGATCTGGGGGCGTCATCTCAATGGAACCCAGTGCGTAATTTGAGCCGGTGGAGTCCGGTGCTCTGCACCGGCACTTTATTGTCAACACCAACACTTAGGACAGCTGCCACATGGTGGCGCTGTTTGTGAAATAAAGAGGAGCAGAACAAATCACTATACCAATAGTCTATCCTATGAAGAGGCCTTCATAAGGCTAAAAAAAAATCCCAACCAATATTTCTGGCACTAAAAGTGGACCGTATTCAACCAGGAACCTCTAAAACCCCTCCTGGGCTGGGCCACCAGTTCAAGGAATTCATGTGGTGAACAGCAAAAGCGACGCACTTAATGGACATGTGATGGGTGAGGCTTCTCATTCTGGTAAGGTCCCCAGCCTTTGCGAAGGCTGATGGTGTCTGACTTGGGCTCTTTTTATGGGCCTTCTGTACTTCCCAAAGGGGGCGGTAACCATGGATGTCAATTCACCAAAATGTCAGGGATGGAGAGTGTCATCATGTGCCATTTGACTGCCAATTACATCACTGGAAGTGATGATACATGAGCTTTGACCTCCCTAGCATCAATGCAAGATGTGAAAGGTGGCATTTAACCCTAAAATAAGGACATGGTTACTTAAACAAAAGAAAGGTATTAAAGAAGATATAAATGTAGTTTAGCTAAGCCCATAAATTAACTAGGGTGTTGCCGTGTCATGCCAGTCATGTAGCTATGCTATTCCCCGAGGGAAGCCATCACTTACCTATGTGCAGTTCTCATTTCCCAACTACAGTCATCAAGGAGCATATTTATGTAGGTTTTGCGTCACCCTTGCGCCACACAAGGTGGCACAAGGGTGACACAAAACCTAAGTAGGATTTATCAAGTCACTCAAGGCCACTTTTCCTGGCTTGATAAATCCAGAATAACGAAACGCCGCGCAAATCGCTGTGTTGCGTTACACTGCACCGGGGAGGCGTTCCATGGGTGGAGCGTGAGTGTTCCCACGCATCTATCCATGGATTATGGTGCATTCCCAGATTTACCAACACTAGCAGACCTGGGAATACGTCAAAATGCTACGCCTCCCCAGGGGAGGCATAACGAGGAGAAATATGCTTATTTCTCTTTGTTTTGTCTCTTTCTGTGTGTGCTGCACTCTGCAGCGCATATTGAAAGAGGACAATGCCTCAGGGATTGCTTATAAACAATCCTGCTTACAGCGCAGGCACCCTTTCACCATAGTGCAAGGGTGCCTGCGTGGGTGCTAGGCAGCACATTGTACGCCAGCGCTGGGAAGTGACAGGAATACACTGTATATTGTTAAGTCCATCGCATTCCTGCCCTTTCCCCATGAAGGCAGCACAGCAAAGTGGCTTGCTGCGCTGAGCTATGCTGCGTGATTTCTTAATAAATATAGCCCCACACGTGTAAGTTAAATTTCTTATTGGCCAATTGCAGCCTCAAATATGGAGTTAAAGTTACAAATTCCAAATACAGTCCCACATGCTGAGTTAGAGTTTTAAATGCCCATTTAAGTCTTAAAAGCCAAGTTAGAGCTCTGAGGACCCAATCAGAACCCTGAAGGCTCAGATAGTGCTTCAAATAGCAGAGAGAGCTCAGAATGTTCTGGATGCTCATGCACGTCCACGTGCACAGGTAGAGCCTCATTTACCCAAGCGCAGCCTCACTTGCCCAGGTACAGCCAACACAAATATAGGCTCAAAAGTGTAGCTTCAGTCTGGCATCTCATTTAGTTTACAATTAAATGTGACGCCAAACTGCACAGCTTTAGTTTCAAATGCCCAGCCAGCCCCCCCCCCCCCGCACCTCTTCCCCCACGCACAAGTTTTAGCATCAAAAGCCTAGTAGAGGCTCTCCGTGCACTGATCTTAAGTGCAGGCTTCCAATTGCCTGATTTAGCCTTAATGCCCAGTATGGACTCCCCCCGTCAGAAGGCACAGTGTCAAATGTGCAGTGTGTCTTCCGTGAGCAGGTGTGTGCTGACAAAACACAATATTGTCTGAAAATTCTCAATAAAGACAACTCGTGATCAGAAATGCCCATAAAACTCTCACTGTGGCCTCTGCTGAACAGAGCGCCCCCACTCACAATTAGACCTCAGCTTCTCGGTAGAGCCTGTTTATCTATGTGCAGACTTATGCCTCTTTAACTGCTGCCATGCCCCCACACTAACAAGTCCCCCCCCCCCAGCCTCCTGCAGCAGCCTAATGGCCTCAGTGGCAGCCACCATAAACAAAGGGTGGTGGGGCGGGTGGAGGTTACGCAGGTGGCGTCGCGCAGGAGGGGTCGCGTGGGGGGAAGGAGGAGTGTTAGAAATACTTTATTTTTTTTTAAACTTACCTTTAGCCGCCGGCCGCCTCCAACATCGCGTTGCACCGCCTCTCCTCTTCCAGTCTGGTCCCAGCAGCCCCTGGGACAGACTCCCATCCAATCAGCACGGGGATTGGCCTGAGCGGGCCAGAAAGATGCTCCGCTCAGGTCAGGGAGTCTGTTGGGTTTGTCCTGCCTGGCTGCTCAATGCAGCTGGGCTGGAAAAAACCTAAGTGCGCATGTGTGTGTTTGGTCTGCCTGAGACGGCCGGCCTAAAACACATGAGCACTTAGGGAGTGGAGTGCACTTGGCACTCCTCCTCCCCCCTCCCATGCCTCGGACCGCCCCTCCCTACAGAGCTGGCTCAGGACCGACAAATGCAATATAAAACGATGCAAGAACATCGTTTTATTTTACATTTGCTGACTCTGAGCCAGGCAGTGGGGCGGCGCTCCTCTGCCATTGCGGAGGAGCTGCCACTGAATGGCCTCATTCACTCTTGCATCTACATCCACCATACTAAAGCTGCCACCTTCATTCAGCCGCCATTAACTCCTGGAGCCCTGCTCTCACCCCACACGTCCCAACTTCCTTACCTGACTTACTCCTGTCCTAAACACCCTCCTGCTTCTAGCCTAACGCTAATGCCTCAGGCCTATCTTCTGACATGGACACGATAAACCTTCTGGGTGCACAGAGGAAGGAAAGAAACAGACAGCCACCCTCTGCACACCAAACGAGAAGTCACCTAACCTCGGCTCTTCCCACCTGACCAGGACAACCAGCCACCTATCCCCTTACCGGCCGGCACCACCATCCCAAAGAGCACAGGGGAAGAATGGGCGAACTCATCTCCCCTGAGGTCCCCTAACAGAACAACCCCCTGCATTCCACAGCCCCTACCACCTTCCTCGTCACCATCTCACTGATAAACCTCTGTGCCATTTCAAGATATACGATGTCCCAATCTTTTTGGGCAGGACGTCTTGGCAGGCTGCAGGCAGGTTAAACGTTGCCTCTGCAAGCCAGGAAACTGCTCACACATTGCCAAAGTGGAGTTTCCTGACTCTGTCCACTTCGCTGGCGTAAAAAACCGACTGCAAGCCTTTAGTCTTGCTTTGTTTCCCTATAACCATTTGGACTAACACACCTCGGGGGACATAACCAGCTTGTGCACATTATTCCCCCCCTGCGTTGCACCCACCCCCCGGCACACTTTGCTATTACAGAATAGACTACATACCCTTGTGCAGCCCTTTCTGTAATGTAGCGTTCCTTCGTCCCCTTGAAAATGAGGAAATACTTTGCTTCTGCGCCAGCACCATATAATAGATTTGGTGCAGGGGCAAAGGAGTGTTCAGTAGGCACACTGACTGGATGCCACACAGAGGTGCTGCACAGTCAGAGTGTTGATGGAGCAGTAAAAATAAAAAATTTAACCCCTAACAAATTATATAATTAATTAATTAAAAATGTTCGTTTAAATGTATTAATCAACATTGTATATGTGGGAATGGTAATATGCTAATGTACGTGCTAAATAATCTACTAATGAATGTCCGTGTGTCTAATCATAACGTAAGAATAAAAAGCGTACTAAATAAAATAAATGCATGTTTGTGCTTCATAGAAATAAAATGTGTCGTTGCAAAAACAATAGTGATGGTAAGTAAGGAGCAGCTTAAATGTCGCTTTTGCTAGGTAACAACTAATTGGGGTACGTAGACGGGAGGGAAACGAAAGGGATATTTTTCTCTATTTTAATTATGTTTTATTTGCCTCAAATTAGTGCTTCTAAAGTAGAACCGAGTGGCGAGATAAAATGGCCGCCAGTGGGAAGATGTGCGCAGGCGCAAGGGGACACGTGGTACGGGATGAGATTGAAGAAATCTGGAGCCTCGTGATGTCTCCGAGAGGCTAGGATGCAAGAAATGGTCAAGGCTGGTGTGACCTAATTGAACTGATAGTGTGCCGTGATGATCAGGAGAGAGTCCGTGGGAAAGGAGCCCAAGAGAAAGGACAATGACTGCGGAGTTCTTGAATGTGTCAAAAGAAGATACAAATGGACTGATCGAATCGGATGGAAATGTTTAAGCGTATGGGAAAGGAAATGATCCAAGGACCCTTGAATCCAAGAGAACTTGATTAAAAGAATGAATAAGCTGACATGCATGGACCAATGAAAGAAAAGCGTGATATTAATGGTGCAACAGTTAGTTAGCAAAGTTAGAATTAGGGTATAAGAGGGCCTACTCTTAGTGGGAGGGGGTTCAGTTGCGGTTGGAGTGCAGTTCGAGAGTCGTGGTTGCAGTAGAGGAGACGGGTTGCGGGTAGCTGATGCTGACGAGCTGAAGTTGCTGTTGCTGTCTTAACTTTACAGTTGAGTATGAGAATCAGGCTATTTCTAATCCCAAAGTTAGGTTAGAAATCATTAGGCTAAATTAGGAAGCTAGGCAGGTAACTAAGGTTTTTGGCTTCATGACAAAAATTTCCTTTCTGCAATAAATTGATTATGCTTAATAAAATTGTGAATTGAAAATGAATAATTGAATAAAGTATTAAATCTTTCATGCTTTTAAAATTATATAAAATTTAAGATTCTTTAAAAACCAAAATGACTCAGTGGTTATTTTCCTAAATGATTGTGACATGAGTAATTGGTTGATTGTGATTCAGCTGGTCTTAATCACTATGAACTAATTTCTTAAATGAATGATTCATCGACAAAACAATGAGCAGGAATATCTTAAGAAATAATTAAAAGAAAGTGACAAATTAAGGTAAATAGATATCCTTGCTCTTCCAGCGGTACACAAAATGGTGTTCTCCATTTAGTTCTCATGCTTCTCCTAGGAGTACAGAATTTCATAAAGGTGTAAAAGGAAATCCAGGAGTGTGTGTGTGTGTTTAGGCGATGTTTATGGGCCCCATCGTCATGTGGATATGAGAAATATAGTTTGCCCCTGGATGACCTATAAGTAACCTGGGAGGAGGATAGTTTTTATTGTACGCGCTGCATCAGTGTCCCCCAAGGTCTAACTTTCAAAGAGGGTGAAAGAGGCTCCCATTGACCCCCATTTAGTACCCTGGGAGATGTCAAGCCCCATAAATCCCCTCCTTACTTGTGGTCTGCCACGCCATCCTCGCCATGAGCCCCGTCGATATCAGAAACCCTGTCAAAAGGAAAGGGTCAAAATTTCGAGACCAGCGAGAACACTAAAGGAGAGATGGTTCTTTAAGCAGGGTGGCAGAGCTGCATGCAGCATGGAGGGACCAATCGGAAGGAGGTCTACGGGACAAAAAGGAGGCTTCAGGACCGGAAAAGGAGTCAAGCAGGACGGAAGACACAGAACGCGAAGAGAGTGAACCGGAATCGTGGGGAGAAGTTCCAGCTTGGACGTGTTGGAGCGAAGGAGGAGGCCGGCAGAGCTGGAGGTGGTAGGAGGTTGCTGTCCACAAGGAGAAGACCCAAGATGGAGAATCGGAGACCGAGCCACCCCGGAGTTCGAAGAGGAGAGGAAGGAGATCTATGGGACAAAAAGGAGGCTTCAGGACCGGAAAAGGAGTCAAGCAGGATGGAAGAAGTCACAGAACGCGAGAGATTGATCCAGGACTCATGGGGAGAAGTTCCAGCTTGGGCATGTTGGAGCGAAGGAAGACCGGCAGAGCTGGACGCGGTAGGAGGACGCTGTCCTCAAGGAGAAGACCCAAGATGGAGAATCGGAGACCGAGCCACCCCGGAGTTCGAGGAGGAGAATCCTGAGACCTGGTGAGAGGCCTAGTGGTCTGCCCCAGAGGATGCTGGAGAGCCGCTGCAACTCAGGAGAGTTGCAGTGTAGTGGGTGAATCCCGGGGCCACCAGAGTGTAGGGATTGTTTTACGGGTAGAGGGTTGCATGGGCATTGAGGTTTTTTTTTTCATCGTATTGACATCACCGGAGTTATCTCCTTCTGCACTACCAATCCCAGAAGTCACTCGGTGTATCCTAACAATACTGAGAGAGTGAATCTCATGAGACCAGTCACAGGTAGTTGACCTGGTTTACATTTTCCATTGCTAGAGTGCAAGTTAGATATAGGGGCATATGTATCAAGCCCATTCCCGTTCGCAAACGGCCGATTCTCAGAATCGGCCCGTTTGCGAACGGGAAAAAGCCTTTTGGGATGTATCATCCCAAAAGGCCCTCGCAAAATAGGGAATCGCAAAATTTGCGATTCCCTATTTGCGAATGCATTTAAGGAATCGCAAATTGCGATTCCTTAAATGCAGTGTAGGAAGCACCCAAGTTGTGCGATTTTGGCTTAAGGAATCGCAAATTACCACCAACTTCAGGTTGGTGGTCATTTGCGATTTCTCAGAAAAATTCACTTTTTTGCATTTTTCAAAGTGCCATGTGGCGCACATACATGCCCTTAGGGCATGTATGTGCGCCACATGTGCACACATGCACATTTCAGGGGTGCAACAGGGTGTCCTTTAGGAACCCTTGCACCCTTGAAATTGCGTGCAGAATTTACGAGTACCTATTGGGTATTCGCAAATTGCGCACGCAATTCCCATTCATTCCTATGGGCCTCTTGGCCCATTGAAATGAATGGGAAGCCATTCCTTAATTACGACTCGCAATTTGCGAGTCGCAATTAAGGAATGTCAGGGAATCGCAAAATATTTGCGATTTTTTAATTACACCTCGTTTTGCGATTCTCAAATAGCGATTCTCAAAAAATCGCTATTTGAGAATCGCAAAACCATTATTTGATACATATGCCCCATAGTGTATACCTATAGGAAGAGAGGAACCATTGGTGCCTTACCCCGAAAATGGGACAACGAAGGCAATCCCACTGACCATAATTGGAGGAGTATATTCCTTGGGAGGAGGCAGAGAGGTTATCTGTCCTTGCCCGTATAGGGAGCTACAAGTGTTGCCGTATAGTGGAAGGCCCTTTGGAAAGGTTCACTGGTCACCTTTCTGTTGCTTATTGCTATATAAACTTGATAAATACAGGCATAAATAAGTATTTGGTGTTAAAATGATACTAATTAGGCAGTTGACAGGGCTCCCTATGAGTACCCCCTTAACTCCACTAAGGATGGACTTGGGTATCAATCCAATAGCCGACCAAATTGCCTCTCGTCCTCTCCACTACTGGCGACGTCTTTGGAGTACGCCTGAGCTACAAACATACAGGGAGGAACTACAGGATGTTATGTCTATCTTGGGAGCAGGTAATTTACCGTGGTTGACCTACATTAGGAACACGTGCCACCAAATGGGCTCGGCTAATATGTGGACAACTCCTGAAGTGACCTGCCCAGCTACCCCAAAAAAATCTCTTACAATTGCTTTTAAAAATTTTAAGTTATCCTTAATTTCTCAGTGTTCAGCTTCTTCTTCTTTGACGTCCAGGTTTTTGGACATAAAACACCAATACATCCTTGAGTCTGTCCTGGATAGTATCCAATTTCCCATGGCTAGGAAACTATATTTACAATTTAGGCATGGGACGCTTCCGTTGCGTGCACTTACCGATAAATGGAAGGGTGCTAGAATCCAAGGATGCCCGGGGTGTACTCATAATGAAGAAACTGAGCTTCATGTCATCCTCTTTTGCCCCGCATATAGGAAGGTGAGGTCTAAGTGGGTATTACAGCTTTGTAGGAATTTAGGGATCAGACATTATGTTGAAGTGTTCAGGCTTTTAAAATATGACCTGCAGCCATTATTTGTAACTGTCACTTCAAGATTCCTTTTGCAATGTGGAACATACGCAGAAATATTATTAAGACGCAAGAGACTGGAAATAATTTATTTTCGCTCTCCAATCAGACAAATTAGCATATTTGCACAAAAATTTTTAATGAGAAATTCTGCTTTCTCTCCCATTTAGGACAGTTTGTTTTAATTATTTTTTAAATTATTATAAGAATAGACATTATCTAGCCTTTTTATTGTTTTTAACTTACATTAAATACTTTTTGATATCAGTTGATTAATAGTCTAGCTATAACCTAGGCGATGATCTGGACTTTGGGGATGATGATTATTTTCTCATTGAAGAGGTGTAATGATGTCTATCTGTTATATATTTGTTTTATAAATGTTCTCCTTCTTCCCATTATGCCGATTATATTTGTAAAACAATTCTAAATTTCCCTAAAAGCTTGTTTTTTAAATTTTGTATTGTACTTTTATGGCTGTTTAGCCGAAATAAAGATCTTTTGATTGATTGATTGATACTAATGAGGATCAACAATGCCCAGACAGTGTTAACAAGTATTACAAGCATTTGCAAAGCCAACAGGTCTCGCCTATACAAGAGATATTGGCGTAGGCAATGTGTTTTTGCCATGTTGTACACCAGTGTGGCTGCTGTTCAGCATGACTAAAAGTTAGTGGCGTGGATTGTCCTAGCGTGGCGTGGTGGGAGTAGAGTCTCGTAGTCTGGATTTGTTGGAGTAGAGAGCTGTAGAATGGAGTAGAGGGAGTACAGTGTTGTAGTGTTGGGTACAGGGGAGTAGAGTTCAGTGGCAGAGAGAGTCGTAGAGTGCTGTGTCATAGAGTACAGTGTTGTAAAGGGGAGTGGTGTAGACTGGAGTGGAGTGGGGTGGAATAGGGTGGGGTGGGTTTGAGTGGACTGAGGTAGTGGGGTGGGTTGGATTGGATTGGAGTAGATTGTGGTGGATTGGATTGGGGTAGAGTGGGTTGGATTGAGTGGAGTGGGGTGAATTGGAGTGGGTGGACTGAATGGGGTAGATTGGATTGGAGTGGGGTGGATTGAAATGGGATGAGCTGGATTGGATTAGGGTGGATTGGAGTGGGGTGGATTATATTGGTTTGGGGTGGGGTGGGGTGAATTGGAGTGGGGTGGGGTGGATTGAATTAGAGTAGGGTGGTTTTAAGTGGGTGAATTAGAGTGGAGTGGTGGATTGGACTGACTGAAAGAGGGTGGATTGGAGAGATGTGGATCGGATTGGAGTGGGGTGGATTGGACTGGAGTGGGGAGGATTGGAGAGGGTAGGGTTGATTGGCATGTGGTGGGCTGGATGGATTGGATTGAGTGGGGTGTACTGAACTGGGGCTGGGTGAATTGGGGTAGAGTGGGGTGGATTGGACTGCAGTTGAGAGGGGTGGATTGGAGTGGGGTGGACTGGATGGGGTGGATTAGATTGAAGTGAGGTGGATTGAAATGGGGTAGGGTGGGGTGGGTTGGACTGGGGTGGGGTGGACTGAAGTGGGGTGAATTGAGGTGGATTGGAGTGGGGAGGATTGGATTGGAGTGTGGTAGACTAGAGTAGGTAGAAATGGAGTGCGGTGGAATGGAGTAGGGTGGAATAGAGTGGGGTGGGTATGGAGTGGGGTGGGGTGGGGTGGTATGGAGTGGGGTGGAATGGAGTGGGGTGAATTGGAACGGGGTGAATTGGACTGGCGTGGGGTGGGTGGATTGGAGTAGACTGGATTGCAGTAAGGTGGATTGGATTGGAGTGAGGTGAGGTGGATTGGATGAAGTCGGGTGGATTGGATTGAGGTGGTTTGGATTGGGGAGGGGGTAACTGGATTGGGTGGATTGAATTGAGGTGGATTGGATTGGGGTAGGGTGAGGTGGTGTGGATTGAAGTGGGGGTGGGATGGGGTAGATTGGAGTGGGGTCGATTGGATTTGACTGGATTGGGGTGGATTGGATTGGAGTGGGGTGGGGTGAATTGGATTGAAGTGTGGTGGATTGGATTGGAGTGGGGTGGATTGGAGTGGGGCGGATTGGAGTGGGGTGGATTGTTTTGGATTGGAGTGGGACATATTGTTTTGGATTGGAGTGGGGTAGATTGTTTTGGATTGAAGTGGAGCTGGTTGGAGTGGGGCAGATTGTTTTGGATTGAGTGGGAAAGATTGTTTAGGATTGGAGTGGGGCAGATTGTTTTGGATTGGGGAGAGGCACATTGGAGTGCAGCAAATTGAAGTGGAGAAGATTGTTTTGGATTGGAGTGGGGTGGATTGGATGAAGTGGGGTGGATTGGATTGAGGTGGTTTGGATTGGGGAGGGGTGAACTGGATTGGGTTGGGGTGGATTGAATTGTGGTGGATTGGAGTGGGGTAGGGTGAGGTGGTGTGGATTGAAGTGGGGGTGGGATAGGGTAGATTGGAGTGGGGTAGATTGGATTTGACTGGACTGGGGTGAATTGGTTTGGAGTGTGGTGGATTGGATTGGTGTAAGGTGGATTGGATTGGAGTGGGGTGGATTGGAGTGGGGCAGATTGGAGTGGGGTGGATTGTTTTGGATTGGAGTGGGACATATTGTTTTGGATTGGAGTGGGGCAGATTGTTTTGGATTCAAGTGGGGCTGGTTGGAGTGGGCAGATTGTTTTGGATTGAGTGGGAAAGATTGTTTAGGGTTGGAGTGGGGCAGATTGTTTTGGATTGGAGTGGGGCAGACTGTTTTGGATAGAGTGAGGCACATTGGAGTGCAGCAAATTGAAGTGGAGAAGATTGTTTTGGATTGGAGTGGGGCAGATTGGAGTGGGGCAGATTGTTTTGAATTAGTGTGAGACAGATTGTTTTGGATTGGAGTGGGACAGATTGTTTTGGACTGGAGAGGGGCAGATTGGAGTGGGGCAGATTGTTTTTGAGTGGGGAAAATTGGAGTGGGCAGATGGGATTGGGGTGGGTTGGGAGGATTGGAGTGTGGTGGATTGGAGCGGATTGGGGTGAGTAGTTTGGATTAGATTGGGGTGGATTGGATTGGTCTGGGGTGGATTGAATTGAGTGGGGTGGATTGGTGTGTGGTGAGGTTGGGTGGACTGGAGTGGCACAGATTGGAGTGGGGTGGAGTGGGGTGGATTGGGGTGTGCTGCACGATTATGTGTATAAAGCATCATTTCAGAAATTACACATAAGAAAGTAACAAATGTTGCTTTGCAATAAAATAATCCTCATCTTTTGAGAACAGCACTCACGAGGAAAAACAAAAGAAAACATAAGTGCAAAGTAAGAAAATAAGACTTAACAAAAAAAAAGAAATTTAGCTATAGAAAATAAATCTTTGCAATTTTGTTGGTCCTGCTGGGCACATTTTTGCCAGACACATGCCTTCTGTTTGCAGGGCACTAAAAGTTAAACAGAACAAAATATTACCTCAGTCAGGTCGGTAAACTGCGGTTGGGCACTGATTAAGTTGAATCAATCAGTGTTTGGTCCCTGTTCCACAGGGAGGAACCTAAATGATGTTAGGCATGCCTTTGTGAATTAAGAGGTTGTAAAGAAGAGTGCCATGCAAGCCAACAAATGTTAAGCAACGGGCTGACTACGAGCCCTTTTTGGATACAAGAGTGTCTCACAAGCGAGACGCATGCGCTAGCGCATGCTCTCGCAGGCTCAACCCTAAAAATGCCAAAATAATGAAGTAATACTATTACAAAATGTGCTGCATTACGCAGCATAATTTTCCTTTTCTTGACGCATAATTTACTCAATTCTGTCGCATAATGTGGCCATTCCCTGCCGCATAATTCCAGGAGCCCTGCATATAGGTCCAAGTAGCGGGAATTTGAAGCATAAAAACCCAGGAGTGGAAACATTACACTGATGACTTGGAAATAGTTTTAACTACCTCGAGGAAATCCTTCCTGGTCCATGCCTTTAAGGAGTAGCATTTGGATTTGTATTGCATAGAAAGCGCCCAATTGCATATAAAGCACACAAAAGCTCAGCTTATTTTTAAGATTTGCCAACATTTGTCAGACAAGGGAACAGGGTAATGAAGGGATATGTCCAGGATCACACCATTTGGTCACTATGGGATTACATTTCGGGTCAGGTAGCACCAAAGGCAACTATGTAACCACATAACCGTAATTTGTTGATTCCAAACGTTGCTTTTATTTCAATAGTTTCGAGTGGGTAAATGGCTGAGTGGAACAGGAAGGTTGTTCACCTACTGCGCTGTGCTTCCTGCTAACCATGTAAACCTGGACAATTCTCGTCGGGTTAGTGGTGTTGTCATTCCGCCCGTGGCTGGGGTTAAAGCTCTCCGCACAGGGCGCACTTGTGAGCAAGGCATGCCGTGATCCCTAGCAGTCTGTGATAGGCAGGCCTGTCTAAGAATCCCTCAACTCCACCCCGGAGGAAGGCGGGGGATAATTACTACACATACCAGACATTCAAGCCGGCTTACTCACGGGCCTGGAATGCCGCCTTCTCCTCTCTCTGGCTCCTCCGTCCACACGCACAGCGCGCGAGAGCAAAACAACAGATCTACAATGCACACCCGCACTCCTGGTCTCAGTGCACATGCGCACCGACGTCTCAGTGCAGCTTCCTGGTGTCGGTGAACTCCAGTGCACACACCCCTGGTCTCGGTACACAACTTGTCCCCAGTGTGCACTCTGCGTCACTGTGCGCACTCCCTGTACCCAGAGCATACATTATGGCCTTAATGCACTCCAGTGCACACCAGTGGGCACGCCTGGTGTCAAGCTGTACCTCCTTGTGACAGTGCACATCCCTAGATTCAGGGCACATATTTGAGGTAAGAGAACTCCCTCAAGTCTCAGTGCACGTCTCATGCACACCCCAGGCTGCAGTGCACACCCCTAGTCTCACTGCACATCCACATACGAGGGGCTCCGTGCTGCTTCCTTCTCTCGGTGAACACCAGTGCACACCCCCTTGTCTCAGTGCACACACCCTTGTCCTCAGTGTGCACTCCTCGTCTTTGTGTGCACTGCCAGGATCCAGCGCATACATGAGGGCCTCAATGAATCCACACCAGTGCATACCTCTAGTCTCTGTGGTGGGATCCCCCTGGCCTCAAACCATACCTCCTAGTGATAGTGCATACCCCTGGACTCAAGGCACACACTTGCTCCAAGTGAACTCCCTCAAGTTTCAGCGCACACTCATGTTCACCTCAGGTTGCAGTGCACACCCCTGGCCTCAATGTTTACCCGCTGGTCTCAATGCACACTACTGTGTACCTCTAGACTCAGTGCATACTACTGGTTTCAGTGCTCTACAGTGTGCATCCCTGGCCTCAATGCACATCCTGGTTTCAGAGCACACCCAGGTCACTTATTTGCTTTTAGGCTGTGTCTCACAAAATAACACTCAATAAATCATTGTACAGTTAGCACTTTTACTTTGAATAAGAAAAAAGTGCATTAATGCACACAAGCTAAAGATATTCATAAAATCACAAATATATACAGAAAATACAGTTGGCAAAATAGCACATCAAATAGTAATCAAAAGCAGTATTTTAAGATCCATCCTCATGAGAACTTTCTAGATAACCAATGAAAAGTAAAGCCTACAGGGTTTGACAGATCGAAATGTAAGCAATAACGGAAACCAACTGCCTTTGACATTTTAAACCATCACCATGTTTGTCCAAAAGCTGGGCTGTAGCAATGGCGCACTTTTCACAATATGATCAAGCAGGCGACATTTTGCTCAAAATATACTTTTTTCACATTTCAACCCAATTTCATATGTCCACTTGTTACCGTGGGCTGCTTCTACATCTTCCAGGATCCAAAACACAAAAGGATCCTATCCTCCCTAGACCTTTACCCAAGAAAGGTCCTTAGAGCTCCTGAAAACAGAGCTCAGCTTCGAGAGAGCTTAAACTCTCCCTCCCAAGAGACCACCCTACCCCTCAGCAACATTGTTTACAGCCCCACTTCAACCCAAGAGTTAGTTTTGTGATTTGGCCGTCAGGATGAGCAAACTTTGCTCTTTCCTTTTCTATTTTGATACACCAGCTGGACTTTCAACTGTGATTGCCCTGCCCCCTGCCTTCTTTCAGTGGCACCCATATCCAGTCCACAGAGACCACGCCGCAGCTCCTTATACATTCCTTCTCAGCGCTCTGTTCCTTATGCTGGGCAGGGGAGGCGGGTCTTCCTTCTGTCTCAGCCTACCCACTCAGACACAGGATCGAAGTAGGTGCTCTCCGCCTTCTGGAGCTTCAGGAGACCCCCACACGAGCAGGCAACTGAGAGAAGGCCCGGGGGCTCTTCTGGGGCAGGGGTACAATCTTTTGCCGCCACCCCCACACACTTCAAGCACAGGGGTCACAATGCACACCTCTAATATGGTAATGAAAGAAAGAACAGAACCATGATACTCAGAACTCCCTGGGGCTATCAAACAAACAGCTGGGTCTGGTTCAGATTTCCTCACTGCAGTGGCAGCCTAACCCTGGCAGGCATGGTCAAGAGTGGGCTCTTTAATATAAATATCTCCCGCCCTGGTGCATGGATCTGTATGGGGGTTGGAGCCTGTTGCTCCTAATTGGGGGTCTCTAACCACCAGACCCACTCTGAAGGGCTGCCCTGAGACCCATATTTAGGTCAATCTTAGTTTTTTGTCTTTCCTGCACATTTGAGCTCTACTTTCCTAGCAGCTTCCTAATACCTGGTGCTCTGATTCCATCCTTTTCTATGGTGAGTTTATCTTCTTTCCTCAAGTCAGATAAAGTTCCGCCAGCATGATTATGACCAGAGTCCCTTGCACAGCTCCTTAGTCTGCTGGGCTGATAACTACATAAGCAAGGCTTCTTATTTGGGGGTTTATTTCAACAATCCACTTTCTGCAGCAGGCAGTTCCTCCTTTTCTCCAGGCATTCCAAGCAAGGGTCTGGCCCAGATGGTCCCCACCTACAAGGAAGACCACAATCAAAGATCCTGGCTCTGGCACTCCAGTGATTCCCACTCACCCAGTTGGGTAAGTCTTGTCACTGTTTCATGGGAATACAGGCACGATGATCTTTCTATTAATTATCAGAGTTTCACAGACAATAATGTATATTCCACCGGTCCTACTCTGGGACCAGTTCAAGACGGTTCCTCACATTTTGTGCATCCCCCACCCCCAGACTGATCAAGCAACAGTCTTAGTCCTCAGGTCCCCAAACACAAAAGGGTGGAGGGATGAGAGTTCCTCCTCAGAGAAATAAAAATCAACGACACAAAATAGAGAGAGGCTTCCTCAGTCTGCCACCTCTCAGTCTGTTGGGGACAAGAACTCTGTGGGAAGAAAGTAGCAGGGAATGTCCACCCACTTCAATGGGGCATTTGCCTCCCTCCTTCTTTTCACAGAGGACTTGCCAACTTTAAAGGACCCCAGGGCTGTTCTTACAATCTACTTCTCTGTCTGGAAGACACTCCCTATCTTGTGTACCATACAATCATAGG
The DNA here is from genome assembly GCA_963921515.1 of Calotriton arnoldi. Taxonomy (NCBI): domain Eukaryota; kingdom Metazoa; phylum Chordata; class Amphibia; order Caudata; family Salamandridae; genus Calotriton; species Calotriton arnoldi. The sequence continues at coordinate 1,214,092 of CAWUFW010000161.1, forward strand.
ATATCCAGTTGGATTCCTGTCTCACACAGCGAAGCAGTCCAGATACCCTCCCTGCTCATCATAATCCAGACATGCAAAATGTACAGTGCAACAACACCCTCCAAATATATCTCCTGCAACTTGCCCACAACCCATTGCCTGGCTGTCCAAAGGCAGCTGACCTAATACTAAAAGTTGGGTGATGCAGGTTGTAGCTCAGAATCCAATTTAAAAGGGAATTTGCAGGTTCACCAAATGGCAAAGGTCCAAGAAACCAGAAGCAAATACCAAAAAAACTGGGAGTTTTTGCGGGGTGGAACTCAATTAGTATCCCAAGTTACTAGTCAAGGGATATTTTTGACACTGGAGCAGTAATTTCTCAAATGCAACCAAAAACTGGTTTATTGATGAGAGCGAGCCTAGGTGTGAAGTTAAGAGGGTGTGAAAGATATTGTTAATAGAGCCCCCTCATCTCCTCCGCAAAACCAACATGGTATCTTGTAACAGTCAGTCTGGAACACAAAAAAGAGAACGCAAGCTGTGCATCCAATGTACATATGAGACAGAGATAAGGCAGAATTCGGAACGGTTTTTGTCTTTAGAAAAAAAGTTCAACAAAGCTTATATGAAATTAGACCATACATTTTAGTAGTGGTTTGTTTCATTTTCTTGGGTGAGAGGCCATTCATAACAGGAAGTACTTTATACAGTTAAACATAAACAAAACAATAAAAATGTTGTAATCTGATATTGTGTTGAATGAAAAAAATGTCAATACACCAAACATTTTTGCACATAATATGTATGTGTACATAACTCGGTGTACATGCAGGTGTTTTTGCCGTATGCAAGGATCCATGTGAAGACTGTAGGACACAGATCTGTATTTCTGAAAAGCATAGGACATAAGTGAGGCAGGATATTGACTTGATTAATATGAACTCTTATTAATTACTGTGCAACAAAATGACAGGCTCTGCAGTAGCAAGCGCTGCATAAAAAACACATTATTGTATAGTTGTTAAATGAAAGAGGAGGTTAAGGTTACAATAGGACTAGGTGCAGCCAACAACCCCTAAATACATTACTTAATGTTCTTTTTTGGTAACTATTCCTATACTGATAACTTAACTCTTCATGGACAACAATTGGTATCATGTTGTCAAAGTACTAATGACCTTTCACAATGAGGTAAGAGTTTGGGAGCACCATCAATGTTTCACAGTGATGAGTTAGATGTGTGATATCTTATGTGTGACACTCTCCACACACTCTTCTAACTTACGTTGGGCATTTCTACTGTACTAAGTGAATGCCTTGGACAGTGTGAGTGGAGGTATGTAGTGCACAGTGGGGTGCTGGCCGGTCTGAATATGCATTTTATTTCTCCATATTTAGATAAAGGAGTGTATGTGAATGCTATATTGTATTTTCCTGAAATAATATGGCTATCTTTTGTTCCTTTCGTGTCCTACAGTTCTAATTGACTCCAGTAAATGTGATGTGGTGTGCATACTATACAGATGTTCAAATGTTTCTATCAATGTACATTCATTGGTTGCAATATACATGTTTTGATGTAATTATACATTAATTGGTGGAAATGTGTTATGGTCGTAATAAATCTACAACGGTTTGCTTAGGTGTCCATGATTATAGCACGAGTATTTATGTTTAGGCTCAGTTCAATATGCTACAATGAGTAATTAAGGTAAATGACTTAGTTCCAGTTCCATGATGTAACACTAGATATGAACTTTATTAGTATAAAAGTCACAGAACAGTGTTCTGCACACTGCTTGTATGATGAAAATGTTGCATTTAAGGTGGAATTGTTCTAAATGAGCTTATGAATAGCAAATATGAATTACAATTACTTATGTGTATGTTTTAATGTTTTAATTATTTGACTTGAAACGTTGTATGGGTTGATTCGTAATGATTTCATTAATCAAAAAAAAGAATTACTTACATATTAAATAGTATATAAAATAGTGTTGAAAACGTTACTTAAAAAAGTCATTCTTGAAAGTATAAAATCCTTGACTTATATTCACTAACATACAGGTGTTTGCATCCTAGTGGACGTTGATAATGTTAGTGAACTTTACTCAAAAACTTCAAAAGTCATAGCCAAAAATTGTTTTGGAATTTCTTGTGCAACGTTTAAAGCGAAGAAGGTGGGTGATCTGTGGAGGTGATAGGGCATACAAACTGAACCAATATGCACCAAGCAAGTCTGACTTCTTCCAAGACTGTTTTGGTGGGGCTCCATTTTAGAAAATTGTAATCGATGTGATCAAATTTTGCATTTCACAACAACATTTTCACTTAAAATGGCTTTTAAGGTTCTGAAATGGTTCTCATTAAATGTCCATATACTTTCATGGTGTACCAAAGCTGCCTCGCGCATCGCACATGCGCAGTTCGTACTTGGCTTTTGCGGTTATTCCAGCCACTATTAACCAAAGTTCATGACCTGCAGCCCTGCCCAATACCCACCCATGATGCTCTGGAACCTTAAAAACCATACCGACGGCATTCTGGCCATCAAGTTATGTCAAAGATAATAGATCTGAAGGAGAATCACAGTAGCCATCAAGAAACATTACCAATGGAACATCACTTTCTTTTCTTAAACATGTTAAAAATTGGATAGAATTTCTCAGTGCCTATATTGTCAGATCTTTAGAACGCTGGATACATTTTGGCTGCGATTATTTCTTTACTCATTTATTTATTGATGATTTATTAAGCACTTCTTGCAGGATGCGTCTGTGTGCATAGGGACAATAAAGGAGATAGCGGATGAGATGAATAAAGTGGAAGGTAGCAAGAGGAAGACAGCACACATTCAACAGTAACAACTTTTTATATGGCACTTTATACCAAACCTCTGCTTTTTGTAAGTTGTGTAAATACGAGGGCTCCTATTAGCCATTATAAATGACACTCAATTCATAAACCTCAGAAGGATGGATTCAAACTCTAGACTTGGCGACCACGCCATGTTAGAGGATGCAGCTTTCAACTCAGTCATCCTAGTGGCCTCGGTGCATTTTTACCCAGAACACAGAAGCTACTCCTGTTCCTATTATTATGACTACGGTGATTGTAAAACTTGGATTCTGAGGGTCTCATTTATGGCATTTTGACATAGGGCGCACAGCAAGGCACCTTGCTGCACTGCTCTTCGCCAAAGTGAACAAACAGGATTGCACCATACTTAAGCAATACAGTGCATTCCTGTACTTTCTGCCTGTGCTGGCGTCGTTTCGGCAGCCTAGCACCAATGTAGACACCCTAAAATAAAATAAAAATAAATTAAAAAAATAAAAAACCTTGCACTTTAGTGCAAGGGTACCACCGTGGCAGGCAGGATTGTTCTTATGCAGGAAGGGGCACCTTCCTGCACAAAAACTATCCAAAGAGGCGTTATCCTCTTGCTATGTGTGCTGCAGAATGCAGCACACATGGAAAGAGGAAAATACTAGGAGAAATACATATATTTCTCCTTTTTACACGTCACCTCGGTACAGATTTGGCAATTCCCCAGGTTTACATAAGTTTGTAATTCTGGGGCAGCGTGAAATTCCATGGGTGTTGCATGGGAAAACCCACCGCAACGCACATGGAACGCCTCCCGGGCCTTGGTGGCTTCATAGATCTTTATGAGAGCCCTGCATCATGCGTGTACCACTTTACGTGGTGCAAAAGTGAGGCAGGGCTCTCATAAATAAGCCCCGAAGTGTTCACTAGCTGTTGTAATAAAAGAAGGAAAAAATCAATTTATTGATCCATTTACAACCTGCCAACCGGATTACTAAAATACCTGTTTACATCTAAAATATCAGAATCTAGATTGTCATTGAATTATAATGTGCAGATAATACATCCAAATAAATTACTGGTTGCGACTAGCACTAATAGTAAAGATGGTCACAATTAGATTTGGAAATCTTATGATTCTCAGCATTCTTTATGCTAAGAAGGTGGATTATTGTGCAATCATATCTTACTTGGGCTCCTATTGTCTCACAGCAACTTTTCTTTTTCAAGTGGTACCACGATCAGCTTCTGTTAGTATACCTTAACATGCAGATAGCCCTGGAATTCGTAATAAAATGCATAGCTGAAACGAGTGAAGTTATGCTTATGCCTGTGAAATAGTTAATGTAAGTAAAGCTATTAGTCAGGCAATTCCAGGATTTTTTCTCCCACTTCTCGTACCTCCAAGTCACATTATATTATTTTGATGGACTCTATTCCAGAATTTCCTGTTTCATAAGAAGCCTGTCATATGAGTGGTAGTGGATAAGGTAACTAAATGGTCTATCCCAGGGCCGGCGCTAGGCATGGGGAGTGTGGGCAGCTGCCCAGGGCCTCGCACTCAGCCCACCAGCATGGGGCCCCGCACCAGTGCAACACACCACCAAACCTCTTGTGCCCCTGCCGATCCCATTGATGAAAGGTGTCTGTTTGCAATTGGGCTTACAGGAGGGGCCCCCCTCCCTTGGCCTCTCAGGGACGGTGTGGGGAGGCCTAGGGGAGGGGGACACTTACTCTTGTACCAGTTGCAAGGAGACGCATTTTACCGGTGTGCCCTGCAATTAGGCCTCCTGCCTGGCTGCCCATTGAGAGACACTGCGGGGCGCCCATTGTCAGCACTTTACCATCTGCACAGTTTTAACTCTCAGCTCCCAAGCAATTCTCACACCTTCAGCCCGATATGAGCTGTGAAAGAGGTGCTTGGAGGTGGCAGAGTGGGGAGCTGCGGCCCAGGAGGAGTCTGCACAAAGCAGCTTCCGGAGCCCTGAAGGTGTCACTTATGTAAATTAGAGGGGCCTCGCACATTCCCCTTCGCCCGGGGCCCCAAAAATCCTAGAACCGGCCCTGGTCTATCCCATTGCATGGTCAATATCTACAGCATGTTGTTTCCCTTGGTCTTTGTGAATGTTACATTTTGTTATATAGGTTGATTGTCTCTATCATATTAGATCAAGAAATGCAAATTCTGTTTAGTGGAAAATGTTGGATGTTTGGTTAAATGTGGATATGCACTTATTGATTAGTAATCATCATCAAATAAAATAACAAATCAGTATATAAAACAAAAACTAATAATGCTTTGCAAATGTGTACATATACGGATTGACTTCTCCATTTTCTTCCATCATAGAAAGTGATCTGTAGTCAAATATAAAATTCCAGCTATAAGGTAAGTTGTGGAACACAAGTGATCACAAAGTAGAAACCAGGTTGAACAGCTTGCTGAAAGATAAAATCACGCTTACCAGTCTTAGTAGAAGGTGTTGGGATGATATCCCAACAAAATAGGGTACCAGCTGAGAACCCTATGATGTACCCAAGACTTACAGGCTAAGAGTTAAGGACATAAGTAGTAGATAGGATACCCAGAGGTATCATGCACAAACTACAATAGCAAGATGGGAGGGAAACAAAAGACAGCCAAAATTGTGAGAGAAGCTGAAAGGCAACCTGGAGAAACATAAAAGCCGAGTGAGAACCGAGATGAGGCGGAGAGACACAATGATGTATGACATGTTGCCAGACACCAGCTCCATATTCAATTTGCCTTATAATCTAGCTCTTCTCACTGTGTCCTGGAGTGTGAGTAAGGAATTACCAAAATCTCTTGTTCACTCCAGTGTTTATATTCATTGACACTTTCTCCATAGTTTCCAAAGCCCAAGTGTTTGGGTCGTGTATGAATAATGACAGCCCCAATGCATTCTGCTGGCGATCTAGTATGACTAGTTACAAAACACTTAGGGCCTGATTTAGGGATTGTCGGGCAGCTCATCATCTGTCGGGGTTTTGAAAGATATTATGCCCACCACCCTGACAGACTGTGATCCATAAAATTGAGAGACAACCACTGAAAAAAAAATCCACACTATTCCAGTTTTCACCAATGCAATAATTAAGTCTATATTATTGCCTTGCTATGTTATGCACCACTTACTTCATCAAGGGTGCCATGCCAAGGATTTACATACTATTCACCATCATTTGCTGCGATTCTCAAATGGATTTCTTTGTTAGACAGCCCCACTCCGTTACTAGGGAACAGATGGTGAAGAAGTGAGGAGTCTCAGAAACTTCTTTGCAAATTCTTTTACGGAGAAGATGAAGTTTGGCTGGAGTGTGTCTTATGGCAGGTACAACATAAGCAGGATAACAGGATCCTGACCGTTCCTTTGGTAACCAGTCACAGTACCAGTTAACGCACACAAACAAGGCACCCAGCTGATCACAGGTGCAGCAAGGGGTATAGAGGCGCCTATGGGATTATGAAGAAATAAGGGGAAAGTTCAAAATTAGTCCTAGATGCGTAGGAAAAGTCACATTTTACTGTGGCATATAAAGATACTGCCATTTCAAGTTTCACTGGCTACTCCATAAATACTGCCCGCAAGATGAACAGCAGGGGGTGAGATCTGCTCATCAGGAAATCAGAAGCATTCAGCTTTAAAGGGAATGCGGACAGTGTCATATTCGCATTTGGGGGTGTAGCGCCCATGCAGTTACATTATAAACCAATGTTCTTCTTTGTCAAAAGGGACATGAAGCATGGGAACCCTTCCCTTGGAGTCAGTAAGTAAATTACACAGTTACAGCCTTAGGAAAAGTTGATCTTTTACTTGTACTACTCCAGGAAATGCAGAAAGATATTGTCATGACTGAGAATTAGTTTCGGAAGTGGCCAGCAGGCTTAGGCTGTTTATTTCTTTTCACCAACTGCCCAGCCATTTCAAGCAAAACCACACAGTGAGGCAACCAACAAGGATCACAGTGAAGAGGACCAGCCAAACCCGTTGAGGGATCAGGTATTTGAGATGTTTAGCACTACTCAATCAATCAATCAATCATGTCACTTATAAAGCGCAATACATACCCGCGAGGGTCTCAAGGCGCAGGGGGAAGAGGGGGGTGGTGCTGCTACTGATCGAAGAGCCAGGTCTTGAGGAGTCTTCTGAAGGCCAGTAGGTCTTGGGTCTGTCGGAGGTTGGTGGGGAGGGTGTTCCAGGTCTTGGCGGCGAGGTGGGAGAAGGATCTGCCGCCGGCGGTCGTTTTCCGGATGCGGGGACTGTGGCGAGGGCGAGGCTGGTCGAGCGGAGCTGGCGGGTGGGGGTGTAGAAGCTGAGTCGTCTGTTGAGGTAGGCTGGTCCGGAGTTGTGGAGTGCTTTGTGTGCGTGGGTGAGGAGCTTGAAGGTTATCCTCTTGTTGACAGGGAGCCAGTGCAGGTCTCTCAGGTGGGGTGTGATGTGGCTGCGTCGGGGGATGTCGAGGATAAGACGTGCAGAGGCGTTCTGGATGCGTTGCAGCCGTCTCAGGAGCTTAGCCGTCGTTCCTGCGTAGAGGGCGTTTCCGTAGTCCAGCCTGCTGGGTGACGAGGGCCTGGGTGACTGTTTTTCTTGTTTCGGTGGGGATCCACTTGAAGATCCTACGGAGCATTCGGAGGATGTTGAAGCAGGATGAGGAAACGGCGTTGACCTGCTTAGTCATGGAGAGGGTGGGGTCGAGGATGACCCCTAGGTTGCGTACGTGGTCGGTGGGTGGCGGGGCTGTTCCCAGTGATGTTGGCCACCAGGAGTCGTCCCAGGCTGAAGGGTTGGAACCAAGGATGAGGACCTCCGTCTTGTCCGAGTTCAGCTTCAGGCGGCTGGTCCTCATCCATTCGGCGACGGCCTTCATTCCTTCGTGGAGGTGGGCTTTGGCGGTGTGAGGGTCTTTGGTGAGGGAGAGGATCAGCTGGGTGTCGTCGGCGTAGGAGATGATGCTGAGGTTGTGCTGTCGGGCGACGTGGGCGAGGGGTGCCATGTAGATGTTGAACAGCGTTGGGCTGAGTGAGGAGCCTTGGGGTACGCCGCAGATGATCTTGGTGGCCTTGGATCGGAAGGGGGTGAGGCGGACGCTTTGTGTTCTGCCGGAAAGGAAGGATGTGGTCCAGTCCAGGGCCTTCTCTTGGATCCCGGCGTCGTGAAGGCGTGTTCATAGTGTGTGGTGGCAGACCGTGTCGAAGGCGGCTGATAGGTCCAGGAGGATGAGGGCTGCTGTTTCTCCGTTGTCCAGCAGGGTCCTGATGTCATCGGTGGCGGCGATGAGGGCGGTTTCGGTGCTGTGGTTGCTGCGGAAGCCGGACTGGGAAGGGTCCAGGATGTTGTTCTCCTCGAGGTAGCGGGTCAGTTGTTTGTTGACGATTTTCTCGGTGACCTTCGCGGGGAACGGGAGCAGAGAGATGGGTCGGAAGTTCTTGAGGTCCTTGGGGTCTGCCTTGGGTTTTTGAGTAAGGCGGTGATCTCGGCGTGCTTCCAGCTTTCCGGGAAGGTTGCTGTCTCGAAGGAGATGTTGATTATTTTCCGGAGATGGGGCGCGATGGCTGTACTGGCTTTGTTGAAGATGTGGTGAGGGCACGGGTCTAGCGGTGAACCGGAGTGGATGGTGTTCATGATCTCGCTGGTGTCCTCGTCGTTGATGTTGGTCCAGGAGAGCAGGCGGTTGGTGGTTGTGGGGGCAGTGGTCTCGGTGGTTGCCAGGGCGGTCGTGGTGTTGAAGCTGTCGTGGATGTCGGCGATTTTGCGGTGGAAGAAGGTGGCCAGTGAGTCGCACAGGTCTCGCGACGGCTGGGTGTCGTTGGTGTTGGAGCTGGGGTTGGAGAGTTCCTTCACGATGTTGAAGAGCTCTTTGCTGTTGTGTGCGTTGTTGTCTAGGCGGTCTTTGAGTGAAGCCCTTTTGGCGGATCTGATGAGGTGATGGTGACTGCGGGTGGCGCTCTTGTGGGCGGCGTAGCTGTCCGCTGTCCGTTCGTGGAGCCAGATCTTCTCCAGTTTTCGGCATGTTCGTTTGGAGGCCTGGAGGTCTTCGGTAACCAGGTGGCTTTCTTGCTGGTGTGGCTGTTGGGCGGATTCTTGAGCGGGGCGAGGGTGTTGGCGCAGTCGTCGATCCACTGTCTGAGGTTGCGGGCGGCGGTGTCGGGGTCGGAGGGTTCGGTGGGTGGGCTCAGGGCGAGGGTTGTGGTTAGCTGGTCTTCCGTGACTCTGCTCCAGCAGTGGCGAGGCATTTGTTCGGTGGGGTTGTGCGTGGTGGGCTTCCTGTAGGTGAAGTGGATGCAGTGGTGGTCAGTCCAGTGGGGTTCGGAGGTGTGGTTGAAGGAGACGTGTGGGCTTGCGGAAAAGATGGAGTCGAGCGTGTGGCCGGCGGCGTGGGTGGGTGTAGTCACGAGCTGTCTGAGTCCGAGGGTGGCGAGGTTGTCGATCAGGGTGGTGGAGTTGGTGTCCTTGTTGTTCTCGAGGTGGAAGTTCAGGTCCCCGAGGAGGATGTAGTCCGTGGAGGCGATGGCGTGTGTGCTGACGAAGTCAGCGATGGAATCGCTGAACTGTGGTCGGGGTCCGGGGGTCTGTAGATGAGGGTTCCTCTGAGGGTGGTGTTGGGATCGGTGTGGATCTGGAAGTGCATGTGTTCGGCGGTGCTGAGGGTGTCGTCGGTGTTGGTTGAGACTCTGAGGGTGTTCCTGTGGACGATGGCGATGCCTCCTCCGACTCCGTTGGTGCGGTCCCTGCGGGTGATCTTGTATCCGTCCGTGTTGGCAATGCCGATGACGGGGGCTGAAGCGGGATTCAGCCAGGTCTCCGTCAGGAATGCGACGTCTGGGGAGGTTGAGTCGAGAAGGTCCCAGAGTTCGATGGCGTGTTTGAGGAGGATGCATCTGAGGTAGTTGGGTTCTTTCCTGGGCGGTGGTTTGGCGGGGCGGGTGCTGGCGAAGCTGCAGTTCCGGCAGGTGAAGGGCCCTTGGGTGCGCTTCGGGGTGGCCTGGTAGCAGGCGTGATCTTTTCCGGGGTTGAGTGCATGGAGGGTGCTGGCGTCGTATCGGCGTCTGTTGATGTGGCGGGCGCGGGGATGCCCGGACCAGGGGGTCTGGCGCTGGGCGCGGTCATGGCGCGGACGGGCGCAGACGGGCTTGCCTTAGGCGCGCCTTCGGCGTGCCAGCGGCGCGCCCGCTGCGCACGTCCGCTGCGCGGCACGCACAGCGGCCGCCATAAATGGGGAGGTGGGAGGGAGGAGCAGGGAATGGGGCAGCGAATGGGCAGTGAGGGGCGGGGCCGCAGGGGCGCAGTGGCGGGAAACAGGCACAGAAGGGAAAACGAGCACAATCAGGGCATCAAGGGGGCACAGAAAGGAAAAAACGAGCACAATGAGGGGCAGCAAGGGGGCACAGAAAGGAAAAAACTAGCACAATGAGGGGCAGCAAGGGGGCACAGAAAGGAAAAAACTAGCACAATGAGGGGCAGCAAGGGGGCACAGAAAGGAAAAAACGAGCACAATCAGGGGCAGCAAGGGGGGCACAGAAAGGAAAAAACGAGCACAATCAGGGGCAGCAAGGGGCCACAGAAAGGGAGAAAAAACGAGCACAATCAGGGGCAGCAAGGGGGCACAGAAAGGAAAAACTAGCACAATGAGGGGCAGCAAGGGGGCACAGAAAGGAAAAACGAGCACAATCAGGGGCAGCAAGGGGGGCACAGAAAGGAAAAACGAGCACAATCAGGGGCAGCAAGGGGGCACAGAAAGGAAAAAGCGAGCACAATCAGGGGCAGCAAGGGGGCACAGAAAGGAAAAAACGAGCACAATCAGGGGCAGCAAGGGGGGCACAGAAAGGAAAAACGAGCACAATCAGGGGCAGCAAGGGGGCACAGAAAGGAAAAACGAGCACAATCAGGGGCAGCAGCAGGGCACACAGACGGAGCTGTGTGGTGGGGGAGTCAAGGTCAGGGGTCGCACTCTTCACCACGCAGCGGCCGCCATAAATGGGGAGGGAGGAGCAGGGAATGGGGCAGCGAATGGGCAGTGAGGGGGCGGGGCCGCAGGGCGCAGCGGCGGGAAACAGGCACAGAAGGGAAAACGAGCACAATCAGGGCATCAAGGGGGCACAGGAAGGAAAAAAACGAGCACAATGAGGGGCAGCAAGGGGGCACAGAAAGGAAAAAACTAGCACAATGAGGGGCAGCAAGGGGGCACAGAAAGGAAAAACTAGCACAATGAGGGGCAGCAAGGGGGCACAGAAAGGAAAAACGAGCACAATCAGGGGCAGCAAGGGGGCACAGAAAGGAAAAAACGAGCACAATCAGGGGCAGCAAGGGTCACAGGCCATAGGCATGTGCAGGAGGAGGGGCTGCAACACGATGGGGTCTGTGTGAAGGGGCAGCAGCAACTGGAGACAAATCCGAGTGTCAGAGTAGAGGCACAGCAACCCTCAGAAGCAGTAGGAGCTTGCGTAGCAGGTGTAGAACATACTCGGCTTACAGGAACACTTGCAGAGGTAGTTCAGTTGGAGAGTCTGGAGTTTCTCACTTCGATTGTCCGTTTTCAGTGCAATGCATGGATGCAAGCGGGCAGTCCCTGGAAATTCACAGCAATGTTCATGGTGAGCAGAATCTAGTAAGGACCTCACCAAGGGGGCTGAAGAGCCGATGTCTCCTGGTAAAAAGTTACATGCACCCAGTTTCCAGGCTGTAGATCATAACAGGCTCTGGTCAGGCACGTGGGTAGGGCAGTTTGAACCTGAGAATGAAGCTGCTGCGACAGGGTGTTGTTTGCAATACTGCCGGGGAATATAATAGATTATGAAACCCAGTTGGAGTTGCTAGAACAAGACCCGGAGTCAGTTAGTAATGGTACTAGGGGATTTTAATCATAAATTAGACCCAGCCTCCAGTGATAAGACATAGAAGGATTTTCTATCCGCCGCACGGGTGCCTCTGGCTGTCTTCCCAAGATCAACCAGTACTATGCAAGATGAATCCCCTGTAAAACTCTTAGGGTCCATAGGGCTGTTTTGAGTCAATGGACGGACAGAAGCCGACCGCCCTGCAAGCCAGGCCTTCCAAATAGGCAATCAGGTCTGCCCAATTCATTATGTTTTTATAAATGCCGGGGAATTTTCAGAGGTGGAAGGATTCAAAGGGCTGCAAGCGGAGGGTAATGATGATTGGCCCCTGCAGGTAACTCTGAGAGTAGAGCAAAGGGGCCAAAGAGATAGAGTTGCTCTGCTACAGATAGAGTACCTTTGATGTATCACCACCCACATAACTGAGTCCAGTTTGAAACTGCTTAATGACATAATAGTAGACTATACATTACTCAGCATATCAGCGGATCTGAATAACGTCTTAATATGGTATGATCAGGTGGTAGAGCAGGTGGTAAACTGTTTAAGGATATAACTCAAAGCAGGGCCTGTATCTTCGGAGAGGGAATACAATAAGGTGGGCAAGAGAAATGGTTGGTTTAATAAAGAGTGAAGGAGTTTAAAACTACAGATGTGAAAATGGGAAAGATTATTGAGGAACAATGCAGAGCCTCCGCCTGGCAAAACTGGAGTAGAAAAATAAGTTGAGGGAAAGGAAATTGGAGTTTGCAAGCAAAAACTGGCAAACTATGCTTGAAGTGATAAGCACAAATAACATCAGGAAGTTTTGGCAGTTGTTGCGTAATGGGAACGTGCAAGGGGAAATTAGGTGTTTAGTAGGGGAAGACGATTGGATTAACCACCTAAGTATCCTATAGGACAGTAAAAATGTAGATGAGAATTTGAAGGGTACTGTTAAGGTTGATGCAGATATTAAGCCACACTTCTCCTTCCAAAAGATAAAAGAAACCAAACAGTACCTTAAATTAACCAAAGCAGCAGGGCCAGATAACCTACCAGCAGTGATAATAAAAAAATAATGTGGAATGGTGGGCAAGCCTCTTTTATGTCACCTTCCGAAAATCTTTGGACTCTGGGTGTTATCCCAAGAGTTGGAAAGGGGCAATAGTTATGCCAATATATAAGAAGGATGGCGCTACACAGTCAAAGAATTATCACCTAATTAAATTGCTGGATGTGGGGGTGAAAGTATTCTCTAAAGTATTACTGGACTTAATGAAATCTTGCGTAGAGCAAAATTATTTAAGTCCAATGGAGCAAGGGGGCTTCAAGGAAGGCCACTCAACAATAGATCACCGCCTTAGTTTATGGGCAATGGCAAAAAAGGCAATCGAATTACGAGGCAGATTATTTTGTTGCTTTGGGGATTTCTGGGCCGCCTTTGACCTAGTGGACAGTAAACTACTACGGGATGTTTTAGGGCGGCTCGATATCAACAAGGCGTTGCTCTCACTTATCCAAGAATTGCTTAGCCAGAACTGGGCTTGAGTGATCTTAGATACCTGAGGGACCTTATCAAAGAGAATCCAGATAAGGAATGGCCTACAACAGGGCTGTGTTTTAGCTCCTTTATTATTTTCCCTTTTCTTGTCTGACCTACCAAAGACACTACGCAAAGCTGGAGGCTAATGCCCAAGAATGGGCGGGACCCATATCTACTGCCTATTATACGCCGACGACCTGGTGATAGCGGATATGCCAGAGTTGAGTCTCCAAAGAAAACTGGATAACTTCCATCATTATTTTGTAAAGAAAAAGCTTACGGTCAACTTTGGAGAAGACCAAAATAATTGTGTTGGGGAAAGGGAGGGGGGTAATTAATTGGCTCTTGGGAGGGAATAAAGTTGATGTGGTTGATAAATATAAATATAAATATCTGGGTATGCGGTTTGATACCAAGTAAATTGGAGAGACCACATAGGTGCACTAAAATCATCCACATTATCCACGGTCTGGGGCTAAAAACAGTTTAGTCGGAAAAATGGAGGGCCATCTCTACGCCCCATACTGTCGGCTTTTAATGAAATGGTTCTCCCACAATTTCAGTACGGGGTGCAAGTGCTAACCCTAGGTGGTAAATTGGTTTGGAATCCTGAGGAGGGCAAATGTATGAAACAGCTCCTGGCTCTCCCATTGTCAGCCATGATGCAGGCCATAAGGGCAGAATGCCAACATACAGCATGGATCTATCAGGAGCTAAAAGCTATGCAAAATGTTTGGCAGGGGTTAAATGGGGAGGGTAATCTTAAAATATCATACCTCTGTAAGAAAGAGATAGAGAAAAGTGAACTGAACTGGGCCCTTCAAGTTTAACACATCCTAGGAAAGCTCTGCATTAAATTGCCATTATCACCAGATCAGTGGAAGGAAGGGCAACCGTTCCCCAAGCAGGATTTACGTGTCATTATAAGGAATAGCGTGAGAGAGGAGGACCTGCCGTATTTAGGGGGGGGCATCTAACCAGTTCTTGGTTAAAGGCTGTGGTAATGACGATGTGTTCCCTTACATTGAGGCCCTTCCAAGCCCCAAGTTAAGGAATGCTGTGTTAATATTTAGAGTTGGGCTTAATCCGGGTCACGTAGATATGAAAACAAAAGTAGTATTGAGAGATGAGCAGGGCTTGTGCACATGTGGACTGAAAGTAAAATGTTGTGGACTACATATTTTAATAGATTGTTTGTGGTTTTTAGACGAATGGAAATAATTTTTAAAGCCAGTTTGTATTGCTGAAAGAATTATTAACCAGGATCAAGCCATCAGCCTATTGATAAACATGAGTCGTTTATATGTTGTATGTGCAATAGGGAGATTTTTAACCGCAATAGTGGAGTCCGTAGAAGGCGGCTAAATAATATGTAAGGGACTAAGGGGGTGGCATGAGACTTTTTAACAATTGATTTGTTGTTGAATTTGTATGTACATTGATGAAGCGCTTTCAACCATTATTATATGCAGAAGGTTTTAAGATGTAGTCATGCATGTAATCATGCTGATGTTTATTGACCAAGGTCAATTTGAAAAACATTTTTTATCCGAATACTGCAGTCATATCATCATTCAGATGCAAATCAAGTAAAGCTGGAAACATCAGAGCGGTCAAAAGAAGCATAATTACAGATTCCATTATAATTTCTTAGGGGCTCAGTTTTGTCTTTTGATTAGGGGTGCCTCGAAAAGACAAGTAGCCAAATGTAGAGCGTTGGGCCACTTATGCCCTGTCTCACTACAAATCTTTGCTATCTTATTCTTCAGAGTCCCCTAAAACCTCTCTACTATCTCTAAAACATCGAAGTTATAAGTGCAGTGGAAGTGTCATTTGATTCTTAAAGCCTTACCAAGTTTTGATCTCCAACTGACACAAAGTGAATACCAATGTCACTCCCAATACAAAGAGGGCTTCCAAAGTTAGATATAACATTTCTGAGCACTTTATTGGCTCCAGTGATTGCATAATCTCAGTGTCAATTGTTTCAGAAAACATACATACTAGAACCATGACAAAAACATAAGAACAACATTGAGACATTTTAAGGAAACCCATTTGGATTTAGGCGACGGGTCACCATGGAAGAGTGTGGGCAGTGAGCATGGTTTTGACATACTTCCCAATGTTGTTGGCTTTGCGAGTGGCACAGGAATGCCAATACTGATGGATAATAAAAAAGAAGAAGGGAGCAAACCAATGTGCACCTGCGCATGGATTATGCCTTCTCTTCTGATGTGTGTAACAGCTTAGTTTAGTCAGGCAAGTTTCCGGAGTAGCACTTTTAGGGTATCCACTCTTTAGCTTCTTCCCCCACACTCCACGTGTGTCCCTTTTTTTAGTCCTACTTTAACCAAGCATTCTTTTCCATTTTGGAGCACATTCTTATAATTCATCAAGATCTTTTTAAGGTGGACATAAGGGGCTCAGTCATCTGGGACACATAGAAAGTGACTTCAAATTTGGAGGCAAAGCAACTCTTTTAGCAGTGTGATAATTGCCAGATTTCCCTCTAGACACTTCATTTTAAGCAGACTGATGGGCAACACATAGCAATAGCAGTTTTAGACAGTGGCTGAAGAGCATCGAACAAACCCTTTAAATACAACAGTGAACCATGAATCAATAATTGGAATATAGGACAGAATTGGTATCAGAGTTTGGTACAACAGGAAACCTTGGCTGTAAAACAGCATTAAGGGCACATAAACCTTGTTCAAAATGATGAATTTCTTTAATAGCCAAAATACAAACAGTTACAGTTGCACTAAAGCCCAGTTATGACTGGGCAGATCCTTACATCTTCCTTTTTAGGTCTCGCTGAGCCAGCGCATGCGCTGTTCTGCGAGAAATTTAGTAAGTGGGTTTTTGAAGTGCTACCAGAGGCTTTTGCTGGCCTCAAGCTTGCGTGCATGTGCGCGTGAACGCGTGCAGCCGCCATCTGTCTTTTCTCCGTCATGGGTAATTAAGTGCATCGCGATCACTTTAATTTTCGACGCCCGCGCGGCCAATGCTTTCGCGTGCGCTTGTTATAAGTTGTGTTAACATCTGAAGGTTTTACCATGGAACATCCTTTATATTTCTAAATATATGAGATCTCGAAAAATTATTTAACCGGTGAATCTTTGAGGGTCTTTTTCAATAAAGTTTCCTGCTTCCTTACCAAACTTATTTCTCAAGACAATACCCCGCTTCAAGTCAACGTGTTTCTGATTTCTTGAAAGGCTGCTGCAAGATTGAGCATCTTGGCCCTTTTAACATTACCATGTTTTGCCCCATTTTCAGCTCACTGTGCACCAGGAAGCTTTATGAGACGCTGTTGTCTCAAACACACTTCTAGACACTAGTAAAGGTGCGCAACTCAAATATTGCTACCCTGTCTCATCACTCCGTTCCGTAGGATGAAAACTTTTGCTCAGTGGAATCGGTAAGTGTGTTTCTTCGGAGCAGGGCTACTCTTGGGGAGCGGATGTAACCCAGAGACAACAAACCAAACATGGAAAAGGAATACCCACCCCCCAGGGTCTTCAATGAGATTGATATCCGTGGCCAGTTATTAGAGTTCATTAGTGCTGAAAGATGGAGCATTTTTGGTGATTATGTGCAAACTTGTATTTCCTAGTGTGATTGATTGACTTACAAAACGTACGATTAAATTACGCTCCCATCACTACAATTTAAAGACTTTATTTGGAGTGCGTGTTTACAAAGAAAATCAAGGGATATATATTATGCCTTTGCTTAAACACGTTTTGAAAGGAATTCATCCACACTCGAAAATAAAAGTAATATTGCATCGGCAAATCAGCCGGTGCAATATGACTTTTAATTCTGAGTTCGTGTGATTTCATTGCAAAACACATGCTTAAACAATGTTTTGGGGAAATATGCAGCTATCTGTGTTCTTTACATTGCAGTGACAGAGGCGTGAATTAAGTGTGTGTTTCAAGTGCTTTCACAATTAAAAATGTTTCACCATCAGATAGGGGTACAAATAAATGCAATTATTTTTTCCAGTGCAGCATTACTTTTTATGTGCATGCTGTTCTCTCAAAACGCGCTTAAAAATAGGCTTTACATCGGTTTCAAGTTTCAGACACGCAGTCACATAAGCCCTCTCCATGAAATAGACAGAAGTGTGAGTTTATATTTACACCTCCCTCAATATATTATTTTATCATGCCTGCGTGCTTGTTTTTCCTTTGTCACATCCTTCGAAAATAAAGGCTAACCATCGGATGAAAGCAACGGTGACTATGTAACATTTACCAACATACATTTCCTTTATATGCCTTTTATTATTCACTTTCACATGATCGGACAAGAAATACATAGTGGAAACAAACATACTAACTAGGAACATATACATTGTTCCATGCATGCAGGGTGCCCCCAATCAAAATAAAGAATTGCTTACATTATGCCAACTAATGTAAACAACATTGTTTGCTGTTTTTTGACAGCTGATTAAACAGTTTTACTACTTGGATTTCTGTATCCTCATTCTGTGTCTGTGCCTCCCCACTGGCAGGCCATACCATACCATACAGTGACAGGCAGCACCATACAATACAATCACTCTCACTGACTGACTCTCTCACTCTCACTGACTGACTCTCTCACTGACTCTCACTCTCTCACTGACTCTCACTCTCTCACTCACTTACTGACTGACTCTCACTCTCTCACTGACTGACTCTCTCTCACTGACTGACTCTCTCACTCACTTTCACTAACTGAGTAACTGACTGACTTTCACCCTCCTGTTATTTATGCCCCCCCATAACAAAACAAGCATTGGCATAGCCAATAGGTCTCACCTTTGGGACCTTATAAGTGTTTAGCCATGCAACAGTTGATGCTGTTGTACCAATGATATTGTGCTGCATAACTAAATACTTATAAGGTCCCAAAGGCGAGACCTATTGGCTATGCCAATGCTTGTTATGTAATGGATGTTGAGACATATGGGAAGCTTTTCCACAGGGTTCGTCCTGATCTTGACAGGTTTGGTTGTGAAAGTAGAAGGAACTTCAAGCACATCAGACATTGATTGTGGTGAAGGTTTTGCAGCATCATTTTCACACGAATCATTATTTTCACAGAAGACCCCAAAACAGCGTTCTCATTTTCAGCTGCTTCATTCAAACATAATCAGTTGTAGAGCCCACAGTGCATTTCAATATACATAAAAGATTCCTCTCTAGGAGGTTGGCAGTGAGGGAGGGCATAACATAAAGGCATGTCAGTCAGTGATAGGACCTACAGAAATACGATCAGAACTGTAATTAGGAACGCATACTAGCTATGCAAATAAGAATTAGGGGGGTTTTCTGTTAGGCACATCATATGTACAGCCCAGTGCATCTTTTGCAACAACAATTGTAACTCCATCACCAGGTGCTTGTTGTGGCCAATTGGTCTTATCTTATAAGCAATCCTTTATTTCCCTTTGTATAATAATGCATTACCAATTATTTGCATCAGCCCAGTTATTACATTCAAATACAGTTTGCAATTCTTCACGTAGCATGTATACTATGATAGTGAAATTTGATATTTACTAGTTCTACTTGGTAGCAGGGAACATGGATGGTATCTAGGCCAACCATTTCATGGCCTGGATATTCCTATGGAGACAGAAAGGCATCAGATTGGAAATGGGAAATTTTACTGGGCTCATCACTGTGTTCTCCGCTATCCCAAAAAAATTGTCATTCTAGTCAGGGTTTTCTTTCTGTCTCTATTGCTCTTTGCTCAGCAGTCTTTCTAAAACTCTCTTTAGTGATATCTGGGCTATAAGCCTAACTTGTTGCTTCAGACCGTGGGGCACTGAGTGAGAATGTATCAGGGTGTTTAGGGGGGTGTTATTGTGTTAGATTCTTGTCTTGCCCTCACACCAATTATGCAGTTGCTTGTCGCAGTCGATTGCTGCATTTGTCGTGTCAGCCTGTGCCGCTCCTTCCAGCCCAACAGTTGGTGCTGCTCCATCCCAAATGGGCCTTGTGAAGCACCCCCACCGTCTCCTGCAGATACTTTGAAATTTAAAACATTTAGCAAATCCTCCTCTTTTTCTTCTACTGTTTCTAAATTCTCACTAGTGACATGGGGAAACATATAAGTATCTAACGATTCTGTCGAGGCGCAAGGCCTAACCTTGTCCCTCAAGTGGCTAATGTGGTATTTCAGTTTATTGTGGGTGTCTCGCAATCAAAAGAGTTCAGATTCTAGCTTGCACTTTGTGGCTTCCTCAGAAAAATTAGAACGGCCATTGTTGTCCCTACTTAGGATTTTTCAATTGTTCTTAAGGTTATTCAAGCGCTGAATATCAAAGGCACCTTCTCCTGGAAATGCTTTTTCTCCTGACAGCTAGTGCACTTAACCTAATGTTCAATATACCTACATGCGCTTTTTCCATATTGGTGGTACATCAGTTTAGTGGGAGTCCCATTTGCTGGAGCATTTTCGACCTTGAATTTTTCTGCCGTCATTTCGTTACTACACACTCGTTCACAACATGATACACTGTTAGGTGTCTGCAGGCCGTGTGCCACAGCTCACCCCATGGAAGGGGCGGGAGAAGATAAGAAGGGTTAAAGGTAGGCCTAACAGCTCGTCCCATCTGCCTTCATGCAGTGAGGCACAAGAATTATTTCAGGCCAGTACACTGGCTCCTTGCGTTCGAATATCTCTAGTCACAGCCTTTTGGGACTTGCAGCATTTCCAGGGCAACTAGATCAGTGCACCTATTTCATTCATATGCTAGTGTCTGTGCTACCGGTACTAGGCACTGTTGCCTTCCCTATCTCAGCAGCCCTCTAGAGCTTCCTTTTCTATATTCTATAAGTGTGTGAAATATACACCTACTTTTAACTCTTAATATTCCAGGACTCCATCATACCTACCCAAGATAGCTCATCCAATTGTCATCTACCCAGACAGCAAGTTGAATTTCAGTGCAAATTTCTATACAGCTGATAAACACAACCAGACTTCACATTACACAAATTTCAAAGTAGGCTAGTGCTGTCTGACCTGGTCGGTGAGTTGAGCACCGGACCATCCACCACCCAAGTTCGCTACCAAGGGAATCCTTCGTCTTACCAATGTGATGCCTGGGGTTGACTTGTAGTGTCTGGTCCAGCTCTGCTCCTGTCAGGAATTACAGGCACCAGAACTGCATGAGAATCAATGGAGATACACGTCTTGCATTCCTGATTTAGTAAATGTTTTCTATGAATCCTTTAAAGTCAGGAGAGGTCAGGAATGATTGTGGACAAAGGGTAGTTGGAAGTTAGCCTATTAAGCTGAGTTAGACATGCAGAGAATTCCTTCTGAGTTCAATGGCAGGACTGGAATCTGCAGTGTAAAGCCTCCTCTGCAGTAGCTCAGGGGTCTAACTGCATTACTTGTTGATTCAGCTACTTCACTAACATGAATGGACACGAAGCTCATCACGTTTTATCCACTGTGAGAAAGGGATATGTTTATCACTGAATAAAACATTTCACACTCTGGTTACTTTTAATATGGGTATACCAATTATTTCATGTTGTGTTCTTATCAAAGTGTAGCAAGCGATGAGCCTCTGAAAGTCCTGAGCCGATCTACAGTACCAGTGTCTGCAGTTTATCTCCCTTCCCCAATTTATCATTGGTTTCTAATTGATATATTTTAATCTATGATTTCAGTTTGAATGGATGGATGAGTAAGTTTCTCAGCGGGCCCCTTTTGGTTCAATTGAATCTTCTTTCTAAACTCGAGTTTGCCAGGCCCGATAAATTCTTCCAAAATGGATCCTATTGAAAATCCTTAGCAAACCGTGGCCCAAGCTAATACAATTCAGGCCAATTTAGACACAGGCCACCAAGATAGGGCATATTTATTTAACAGAATTAACTAGTTATTTCCTCTGGGACAAGATGTACTACATACACAGTTGAGACTGAGAGGGAATCCTCCTATTACTGTTCCACTGATGTCCAGAGTCCCTGTTAATGTGCCTAATGGTTGGGCTCCAATGGATAAGTTAATGAGAAATCCTTTGTTATATTCCTCCTTCTAGACTCAGTGGCAACTACTTTTCTTGTAGAGACCATTGCATTTTCCAAGAAACACGAGCAAAGTGTCCTTCATTTGTCCTTCATTTATTTAACAAAGGATGCTTTGGCGTTGGCTGCAACCCTTATATTAAAACGGAGTCGAGACCATGAATATCTAATAATTAGTTTCTCCTTATCCAATTCAAAGCTATGTTTGGAAAATGACTGACCACACAGACAGCAGATAATGTCTGCTCACTTCAAAGCATGCAGTCAGGAATTATTGTTCTATGTTAATCATTTCCAACAAAGTGTAGGAACCATGTGGACAGACAAAGCTGTGGCCATTGCTTTGTTCCAAAGTATAAGGGAATAATTAAAGACAGTGAGTTAGTATGGACAATCCAAAGTGAAAGCAGTTCTTGGCTGGCCATGTTCTACATCCGTTCAAGACATTCAGTGATTACTTCACTTATTCTCAGGTTTAATAACCTATTTTAAGATGGCGCTTAATGTGGTGTCCTCTTTATATTATTGTTTATATCATTGTTGGTGCAATCCTTGAAAGAAAAAAAAAAAACAAGAAAAAAACAAACAAAAAAAAACTTGGGTTTGTTTAAGTAATGGGTGTGTCTCGGTATGCGTGTCCTGAATAAGGTCACATGATTACACGATGTTCCGAAGTATATTTTATATAAAACTGATATGTAAGGATTACCATTATGATTAATATAACACACTGGCTCCTTTTGGGGTACTTGATGCTGGCGTAAAGGCCATACCCAGCACGTATATCGAACGATGGGAATGCTTATTTTCGGCTTAATAACCCACTTTAAGATGGCGCCCGATGTGATGCTTATATCGAACGATGGGAATGCTTATTTTTAGGCTTAATAACCCACTTTAAGATGGCGACCAATGTGATGCCTTTTTTACGTCATTTTAGGAGCGATCCTTGGTAGCAATTGTAATCTTATGCTACCATTTAGATAAATAATAAAATCGATGTGTTAGGAAACAAATTGTCAATATTTAAATATACGTGTAAACGTGTCGTGTATAGCACATATATCGTGCGATTTGAACAATCATTTTAGGGACTTTTAGTCCATTCTAAGATGGCTTCCCTTTTTATGAATTTATTACTTACATCTTTTTTGGCGCGACTTTCACATAGAGACGCAGGTGCAATTCTACTAATTAGCTAATTAACTACTTCGCTTGGCATATAAAAGACCACAGTGATGTGTACTTTTTGAGATTCTTTGCTGAACCAGATGACCGCATGGAGACGGGTGTGATATTTACCGTGAGTACGTTGGGCAACTTAGATTATGTAGATTGTGGGCTATAATGTAGGCTAGAATGAAGGGTTTTCGCAATGCTCTTTAAATCGTTAACTGATAATAAGTTTTATGATATTGGCGCGTAAACTAGATATGTACAAAGAGTACGGCTACAGTGCTTTTCTAGATAAATTGCAAAATCGAAGCCTCTAGCCGCCTAAATGAAATAGAATAAATTGTCAGTGCTTTATCGCTTGCCTGACCTTTTATATGTGACAAGCTGGCCGCTATAGCCGATTTTTAGCTTCATGTTAGGGATCATGGGGTTGAAAATCTTGGCTTGCTTTAGTCCACCTATCTGTAGGTGTTTCTCTTTGGTCCTCCTTTTTTTGATCATTATGGTAAAAACCGTTAACCACCCATGAGATCTATATAGACCATTATTATTCAGGTGCTGTATATGGTAATGTATGAATGGAGATGTAATAAAGCTGATGTTAACTAAATTTTCTAAGTATATATATGTACAATGACTAGCAAATTAATAAAGGGTCTCTGTTCTAAAAATATCTTGGATAGAGATGGTGGTTCTTGATATATGGCTTGTCTATGTACTCTTTTTTAGGATACACCGTTATCGATGAGCCCTTGAGTTGATATAATATGTCTGTGGTGACTAACGCATTTTCAAATCGATTGGTCTAACATACTGACAAAAACTATATGAATGAGCACATTTTATATTCTAAGGTATGTGTATTTTTGTCCATTATGCCTTGTATGAAGAAGCTATATATCTGAGCGTTGTTTTGGCTAAGGGGTTTTTTAAATATTTAATGAAATTCCAAGGGATTCAACTTGAAAAGTTACTATGGAAAAAGAAATGATGACTATTTGTATATGAGGTGGCTCCTCCATTTGTTGTTAAATGTACAGGGTACTTGGAATATATGTGATCCCTGTACGCACTGTATGAAAAAGTGTTTTCCCATTATAATGATGATTAGTGAAGAAATGATTTTGTTTTAAAATTGATCTGGTTTTTATGTTTTAAATGTGTGTGTTCAATATTGTAAATAGTGTTTATTTCTGTATTCTTGTAGCCCTGAAGAAGTCCGATTGAGGACGAAACGCGTTGGCGGTTGCAAATTTTATAAAAAAGAGAACATGAATAAAGAATTAATTTAATCATTACACGATTATATCGCCTTCTTTCTTGTGAAAACAACAGTTTGTTGTAAATCTATATTACTGTATATTTAATACATTTAATATTTGGAAGTGTGCTGGGCTGTTTTGACTGTATCTTATTAGAGTGACGGGTAGGTTTCTTCTGGTCTCTCTATTTGGGACCTAGGGGATTGTGTCCCAAGCCCCTTGCACCTTGTTTCTATCCTATATAATTTATAGGGACGTTAAGACTAGTGCAGGTATCTTTGCTTTGATCCCCAATCTTGTGTGGCACATTCAGTGATTACTTCACTTCACGAACTTCTACAGACACTTCATCAGAGATTTCTCTACCATCGTACAGCCTATCACCCAATTAGCCAGAATTAACAAGGAAGATTCATCTTTTTCAGTAGTCAGAAGAATAAGAAAAGGGATTTAAGTTGTTAATAGTGCTTTCACCTCTGTCCCATCATAATTCACCCAGATGTTCATCTACCCTGTATGATAGAAACAGATGCATCTTCATGTGCCATTGGGGCAGCATTGACACACAGCAAGATATAGAGTGCCCCCAGTAGCTGTCTACTCATGAGCAGTATCTCCCTCTGAAAGAAACTATAACATTTATGATTGGTAGCTTTTAGCAAATAAAGAGGCATTTGCACATGGTGACAATACCTACAGAACGCATCACACACAATAACGTTTTGGAGCTACCATAGGAATTTGCTTTACCTTAGATCCATGAATTATCTTAATGCCTGTGAGAAATTGGGTTGTTGGTGGGGTTTGAGCCCTGAACAAGCAAAAGCCACAATCCTTTGCAGGACAACAAAAAAATCACTAAATTAACCTATGCTTAACCCTGGGTAGCTTGACACAAAAAAGTAGACAGGTTTAACTTAGAGGCAATGAGTAAATATTTATGCCGGTCCTAGGATGCTTGTTTCCAGTCCAGGGAGGACCTCGCTTGGCAGTTCGGGCTGGACTGTTCCCATTGGGAGCAGGGTCAAGACTGATTTGCATATGGCTGGGTTCAAACTGGAACAGCATGGGGAGCAAAAAAACGATGGATTTAGGCCCAGATCGCTGTACTGGGGTGAATGTATGACATTGTTCTGCATTCTGTCCATCAATTGTTCTTTTTGTAAATATTTATGAAACACACAAACAGTAATAAATTGAAAAGACAACACAAGAAAAGTCCCAAACCAATTTAGAAAAATAGAGTACATTTAAAAAAATTAATTGACACCAAAATGACAAAAATCCAATCAGTAGAACCGGAGTTATGAATCTTTTAAAGAAAATAAACTGCAATATAGCCATAAGTATAAAGCGCCAACCGCAGCTATCTAGTTGCACTGGACTGGGTCAAAGTCAAAAGTTCAAGCCAACCGCGATGGAGCTTGGGTCAGATACAGTCCCATATTGGCCACGCTGAAATTTTACCTTCTTTGTTTTGAGATAAGAGTCCTGTTCGCATTGGAGAAGGACACGAGGAGCAAGGAGTGCGTCGCAGGCAGTGGTCGGCATGGTGCAAAGAGAAGGCCAGGAGTCACAGACGGGAAGGCTGGAGCTTCATGTTGGCGGTCCCCACAGGCTATTGATGTTGCTGCTTGAAGAGACGGGCTAGCGGCGGCTCACGCTGGTTTTCGGTGCGAGCCACGTGGTTCTGGTGGGAACGGGCCTGTTCGCAGTGATAAAGTGCCCAAAAGCCTGAATTCAAGAGTTCAAGAGCCACACCAAGGGCCCAGGACCTGAGAGTCACCACTGGGGGGGGGGGGGCAGGAACTCACTGAAGACAGGACCAAGAGCTGTTGGGAGCCTTTTATGTTCCTGAGGCTCATATCAGGAGGCCAGCAGACCAGCCCTTTAAGTCACTCTGGAGTCCTCGGTTCAAGATGGAGTTGCAGGTCCAGTTTTTCTTCCCCTGGGAAGATGTAAATGTTTGGTGGAGAGCCGGACTTTTTCCCTTAAGAAGGTGCTGGTCTGCAATGCTTCAGTTTGTTTCTTCTAGTCTGCCTTGGCTTTTAAGAGATGCTGCATTGCCGACTGTCTAACGGTTTCTACTGTTTAATACAGGTGAGCAGGATGGCCCTATAGAAGTGTAAGTGATATAAAGGACGGTATGTGAATGTATATCAAAGGTACAATAGAAATGCGAAGTGCCCACAGGAGATTGAAAAGAGTTATTGTAATTGAGCTCGACCAAGGAGATCCACTTGTTCCACTGTTGATCCATTAAAAAATATTGTCTGTAATGATGGATGCCAACTCAGTTGATGTGGGTAGCCTTTTTAGAGGAATAAAGTGATCCAATTTTATAAAGTAATCAATAACCATCAGTATTTTGTCATTTACCAGTGACTGAAGCAGTTCAAATCCATAGAAACCATGGACTCGGGAGAGTCTGAAGTAATCCTGCTGGTTTCATAGTTGAGCTTTTGAGCTTTAACTGGTCACATACTGAATACTGCTGCCCATACTCCTCAATGGTCTTCCATCCTGGGCCACCAGAAATGCCTTTTCACTAATTTCTCCATCCTAATTATTCCAGGATGTTCTTCTACTGTCAAATTATGGCATGGTTGCAAAGCCTGTTTCTACTGCTCTTTTTTGATTACGGACAGAGTGCTTCACCTTGGTATAATAATGGTCCCTATTACTTCCTGCTCTGCCAGGGGTGGCCTCAAGGTCATTGTTTGAGTTTGATTGCACAATACAGTAACCCTTTAAAGACTTTTTTAGATGTGAATCTTTTTCTTAAGAGTCCACAGCGTTCAACTAGATCTAAGCGAGACTTTGCAGCTATGGTGATTGTGCAAAAATCAAAATACTCATTAGGAGAAACAGACAAACGACAGTGAACACCTCCCTCCAGGTCATTACGACGCTGTCTCCATGACTGACCTTTTCACCCACAGATAATTATTTCCAGGTGTGTTGCTGTAATTAGTTCATTGAAGCAAAACAAGACTACGACACCCAGAATGCACTAGGTATCATACATAGGTCCAGGGCAGGAAATAGTGTCCGTAATGGCTTGGAGGAAGGTGGTTACCCGAAGCGCAACTGATAACGGAAATTGATATAAAAATATCAAAGATTTTTTTCAAAATTGTAAGCAATTATTTTCGATGATAAATTAATTTGTGTATTCAGTTTCTGAACTAACATCATCACATTTTAAAATGGTGAAAGATACTTTAAAATTACACAATAGGGAAGAGGAGCAATAAAGGGTTAGTTTTAATTTACAAAACACATCACATACCCTAGAATCTACTTAATGATATGGTTGGCTGTTCCAGCTCTATGAATTACATTCTAAGCAATAAGTAAATGTGATGCAATGTATTTACTTATTTCAGTACAATGGGGTTGATTACGATGGCATTGAACCTGCCACCGGAAGCCTGCCGGCGGCGGGTTCACCGCTATCGTAAGGCCAATTACCGCCAGCCAGATTAGGTTGGCGGGCGGTGTGCCTGGCGGGTGGAAAGTCCGTCTGCCACGGGTCCAACAGAGGCAATCGTTACAATTGCCTGTCGGACCGTGCCGCATCCACAGAATGGGTTCAACCGCCATGGAAATGCTGGCCGGGATGTAGTTTGGGGGCCCGTTGCGGGCCCCACTTGTGCAGGGGCAGTTTGTGTGTGCACTTAGGGGGCACCTATGGTGCCCCCCTACATTTCCCTGCACCATGTGGCAGGCACTGCATGGTGCCTGCCACGTAGTGCACGGAAATGTAAACAGTGCTTTTTTTAACATTGCGGTGGGTGCTGCAGCCAGCAGCACCCGCCGCAATGTTAAACATGCCGTTTGCGGCCGCCACTGTGGCGGTCGCATCCTAAATTTTATTTGCCACCTGACAAAAGGAAGGCATGTAGTTATTATGTGAATGAATACAATTACTCCTTAAGAATCTATGAGCAACATCTAATACCTCTTTGATCAGTTGACCTCACTTGAGAATGAATAGAATCAGAAAAAGACATACTTTGGAAAAATGGGACAAATAGACAATATACTATCCGGCAAGTTTTATTCTTTAAGCCTCATATCATCATGAAAAACACCACCATCATACCTATCACAAACCATACCCATGAGACATAACCCAGCAAACTGGTTCGCAAAACCCAAACAAAGCCCCAGGTCCCAAAGTCCAAATTGCTCAGAATACACCCAATAGTATCCAATCACCTACACAAAAGGCTTCAGTGCAAACCACAAATCTCCAATTAGGAACAGGACCACACAAAATGTTGAAAACTTGTGAAGCAATGATCTGTAGAAGACACTGACTTAAGTGAATGTACAAAATGGTTTCTATTTTTTCTGTGTCCTACACAAGGTTGCTTCATGTGCATTGTAGTCCAATTGTATATAAGATTGCCACCTACGGGGTGAATTCATTATTTTCCCTGTAGTATACCCTGTAGACTGCCAAGCTCCCAAAGTTCCCTGGAAACGTGTGTACCAGCGGGAGACCCTGAACCCACAAGTGCATTGGTTATGGCCAGATAATATGGTGCCATTATCAGCCAAACCTATATACAATGTGTCGGTGTTCACTAACATAGCCAATACAGTTTTAAAGTGAAAATGTACACCTGTATATGGAATTATCTTGAAAATTGATGCATCCGCTGCAGTGATTTTTGAAAACTAGGCAGAAATCTAGACACATGTCAGGTACCTAGTTCTTCAAAAGGAGAAAAAGGAGTTATGTGGCTTAACAAAACAATAGCTCATGCCTAAATAAGAGGTTAATGATTCACCAGCAGAGCAGCCCTCACATTTGCAGTTTGTTCCCTCCTCGGTCTCCCCCGGGGCAGGTTCCTTGTTTGCTCTTCTCCCTTTGGGCTTTCTTTAGCCTCCTGTTACCTACTTCCAAGACCTGTGACATGGATTTATACACCTTTTGACAATGCTTCACTTCTCAAGCAGTTCTTCTGGTACACCCTGAGACTAGTAACAATACGCATCATCACCAGTGGTAAGCTCTCTATTGCTCCTGCTTTTATTTACCTTTAGATTTTATTCTTATAGTTTGTTTACATACTCTGTTTCTGTATCTTTCCGCAAGGTGGGATCTGTGGTGTAGTATCCTCCCTGTGCCTCCAGTCCCTTGGGGCAAATTCAAACTTCCAGTACCAGTGGCCACATTGTCAAACTCTGTGTTTGCTTCCCACTCTACGCCCTTTTTCCCATTTGGGGATCACTTCAGTATCTGTAAAGGTGACCAGAAGCTGGTTACCCCAGTAGCGGAGTGAGGTGGATTTTCTTTGAATTCCTTCTACTACTTGATTCATGACAACTTGACCAGCACAGACAGGCAAATTTCCAAAGCAAGGAACAAAGTGAACCTGATGTAATTGTTGAATGAATTCTTTGTTCATCATTCAATCAAAATTATGCACCAATCCCAGTACATTATGTGGCAGAATGCCCATCAAGGTGAACAGAGCAGTTTGTTATGATGATCATAGTGCTCATAAAGTGTCTAAGCTTAAGCACTGCCACCCATAAGTTCATACTCAGCATTATACATGGAAAAGCAAACCTGAAAGTCCCAGAACACAAAGTGTGGGTATGAAATAGAAGGACCACTGCAACAAAGGGGCATTTGGCAAGCTAAACCAATGATTTCATGCTACCAGGACACCTTGCTTCTGTTTGGAACTTCCTTTGACAACCCAACGCAATCTAGTAGTCGTGGTCCAATTGCTTCAATTGGGAAGAATCAAGACGTCATCTCCCAAAAAGCATTAGAATGTAAATAAAAGCTCTAGACTAGAAGATCGGTCCACAGCGATATGAAGTCTCTGGTAATCATTGCAGTGTCTCATAGACATAGTTAGTTGGGTCTTTGAGACACGCTTCTTGTGACTTGGAATTTCATTTATTTGTTTTCTTGATAATTTGATGCCCGTCTAGTATAAGGACAATTTAGGGACTGAAGTGATTTTTCCTAATCTTATATAGACAACAAACACCTTTACACGCTATATAAAAGAAAGGATGTGTGGTTGTAAGGGTATGGGGAACCTCCATGACCCTCATCCTCATCTTAGTCAATACTACTAGAGGTGAATCCCACCTCCAAAGACAGGAAACCAGACAGGAATGCTAAATTAAAAAACTACTCTTTCCAGTAAGGAAAGGACAAAGTATTCCCCACCTCTCCCTGTTTTGTTTTCTGTCTTACTGGGCAAGGATGAGGGATGTTGAGGTCACAGTTGGGATTTTGACCTTCACCAGAAAATTCCAGATCCTCCTCCCCTGCCTGGTTTGGTGGGAGTTCTGGAGCAGCGAGCAGGGCAAGTATGGAAATGATTTGCCGCTCCATGTAGTACGAGTGGGATAAAACATGGGTATTGGCCAATCTCACTATAGTCGTTGGTTGGCTATATCTGCATATATTGTGTCATGGTGGAAGACATGATATGCCCTCCTTTCAGGCATGCATATGTTATTATATGCTGGCAAGACTCATAGTTAAATGGACTTACAGGCTTGGGAGGGAGAGACGTTTACATTTGGAAGCTTGCATGCTATGGCATTGAAAGCTGGAGGCCCCAATACAGATACCCACACATGCACGACTGGAGAGGCTTAGACAACGGCCTCTCTCCGTGCATAAGGTTTGTTCCAGCCATGCGCTGCTCTTGGTTTCCATTCATGCAGATCAGTTAGTTCTTGGATCTTACTGAATTCACATATGCACGTTTCATGTGAACTCAGTGCATGCACATTTCAGCATTTTGATTGCTCATTGGTAAAAGCACACCCTTTATAATATATAGAGCAAGGTGCTTGTCTTTCGTTCTGTCTTGAGTGGCAGAGATCAACACAATGGGGAAGCAATCTTCAGTCAGGGCCTAAGGCTTGCCTTGTGGAGCTACTGTTGCTCCTCGAAAGAGCTGGTTTCTTAAGAATTGGAACACTGACTTGGCACAAAGATCCCCTGTGCCCAGACTGCCATTTGAAACTGTCCAAGGCTTTGGTGGTGAATTGGAAGAGAGACTCCACAAGATGTTTAAAGAATGAAAGCACTTTCCATTTAGAAAAGTCTAAAAAGCCTACGTCTTCTGTGTCTTTTTCCAAGCGATCATGATCTTCTTTTAGGAAGCCTTCAAGAGAGCAACATAATTTGGATCAGATTTCAAGGTTACCTTTCTATGGACCGTATCAGAAGAAGACAAAGAAAAAATGCTGGAACAAAATATCCTCATTCCTGACTATTCCAGTCTGCAGGAAGGCAGTGACCAAGACTTTAAGGGGCAGGGGGGCAGAAGGATTCACAGATTTCTACTGAAATGAGGGAATTCTAACTTAGACCTATGGGTCTTTTGTTCACAATGGATATGTGTAGATTTAAATTCGACTCCTCTGGAATTTGGGATCATACCTATGTCCTATACAAAGAATTCAGAAAAGAGGAAATCTTTAAAAGAAAGAGTGGCAGCATTGGTTACCAAAGCAGCAATAGTCCCTGCTTCAGAAATGAGGAGAGGTACCTGATTGTGTTCCTGGTACCCAAAGTGAAAAGGGGCAATTGAATAGTGATAGACCTGAAGAGGATAAACAAGTTTGTCAAGGATATTCTTTTCATGGTGTGATGGAAACTCTCTAAAGAAGTATTCCTTAATCCCAGTGTAGAATGATCCACAAGAACACACTCCGACTAACCAAGCACTCTAACGACCCAACGACGACCATGGAACACCTCCGCTTCCTGTTCCAGACCAACCCCAACACCACACTCTGCGGCACCCTCATATACAGGTCCCCAGACCCCGACCGGCATTCACCGATGCCATCATAGATGTCATCGCACCCCAAGCTCTCGCATCCACCAACTA
The DNA here is from genome assembly GCA_963921515.1 of Calotriton arnoldi. Lineage (NCBI taxonomy): Eukaryota > Metazoa > Chordata > Amphibia > Caudata > Salamandridae > Calotriton > Calotriton arnoldi. Next base: position 1,245,660 of record CAWUFW010000161.1, read on the forward strand.
TATCCTAATCGGAGACCTCAACTTCCACATGGACAATGCCAGCGACCAGAACACCGCTCCCCTACTACGGAACCTCGCCAACATCAGACTCAAGCAGCTAGTCACCACACTGACCAACACAGCCAGACACTCTCGACCCTGTCTTCTCTGCCAGTGGGAACATCAGCTACAGCCACACCATCGAACTCGCCTGGGTAGAACACCACTGCATGCATTTCGTCTTTGCCACTCCCACCGTACACAACCACCCTCACCGCCCCCCAAGTCGCAGCTGGATCAAGGCCACCAAAGAACTGCTCGTTGACTCCCTCAGCACAACCACTCCGCCAGTGCCAACGGATGCCAACACCGCAGCACACAACCTCCACTGCTGGATCGCCAACTGCGCTGACTTCTGGCACCCCTTAAGGAAAGACCAGGCAAGCAACAATCCAAGAAAGCCAGCTGGTTCACTCCCGCCCTCCACGAGTCCAGATGCACCTGCAGACAACTCAAGAAGAGATGGAGGAACAACAAAACCCCGGAAACCCACGCTACCTTTAAATCTGCCATCAACGCATACCACCTCCTCCTCAAAACCACAAAGAAAACGGCCCTCCATGACAGAATCAGCACCAACGCACACAACAACAAAGAACTCTTCGCCATCGTCAAGGAGTTTGCCAGGCCCAACAGCAAGACTACAGACGTCCCTCCCTCCCAAGACCTCTGCAACAAACTCAGCACCTTCTTCCACCACAATATCAGACAGATCTACAACAGCATCGACACCCCAGACCCTGCCACTACGCCCGCCAGCACTGCACGCAACCACCCCGCACCCCAACAGACCGTGCTCTGCTGGACCCCGCTCACAACAGAGGATACACTAAATACCATGAAGAGCATCCACTCAGGAGCCCCGTCGGATCCTTGCCCTTACCCCATCTTCCACAGAGCAGCTGCCGCCATCGCCCCCTAGCTCTGCCGCACCATCCATGGCTCCATCAAAACCGTCACCTTCCCCGATGACTGGAAATATGCTGAGATCAAGCCCCTGCTGAAGAAGCCGTCCTCAGACCCGACGGACCTCAAGAACTTCAGACCCATCTCCCTCCTCCCTTTCCCAGCCAAGGTCATCGAGAAGGCCATCAACGCCCAACTCTCCACGTTCATAGAAGTGAGACACGTCCTGGACACCTCCCAAACCGGCTTCCGAAGCAACCACAGCACGGAGACCGCACTCATTGCCGCCACCGACGACATCTGCTTCCTCCTAGACCGGGGTGAGACCGCAGCCCTCATCCTACTTGACATATTGGCCGCCTTCGACACCGTCTCCCACCGCACCCTAATCACAAGACTCCACAACGTCGGCATCCATGACAGGGCACTCGACTGGATCCACTCCTTCCTCACTGGCTGGACTCAGCTAGTCTGACTACCCCCGTTCCTCTCAGAACCTACATAGATCAGCTGTGGGGTGCCCCAGGGCTCCTCCCTGAGCCCCACCCACTTTCAACATCTACATGGCCCCCCCTCCCAGCCATCGTCAGAAGTCACAGACTCAACATCATCTCCTACGCTAACGACATCCAGCTGATCCTCTCCCTCACTAATGAACCCACAACCGCCTGAACCAACTTCCACAATGGAATGAAGGCCGTTGCCACCTGGATGAAAGACAGTTGCCTCAAGCTCGACTTGGACAAGACCGAAGTACTCATCCTGGGACCCTTCCCTTCAGCCTGGGACGAGTCATCGTGGTCAGCCGCTCTGGGACCCCTCCCACCCCGACGGACCACGCTCGGAACCTCTGCATCATACTGGACTCATTGCTCACAATGAACTGCCAAATCAACGCAGTTTCCTCAGCCTGCTTCCACACGCTCCACCTACTTCGAAAGACATTCAGATGGATCTCCACAGAATCCAGAAAGACGGTTACCCACGCACTCATCACCAGCAGACTCGACTACTGCAATGGACTCTATGCCGGTGTCACCCAGAAACAGCTCAAGAAACTACAGAACGTCCAAAACGCTGAAGCCAGACTTGTCCTCGACATCCTCTGCCACAGCCACATCATGCAAAACCTCCAACAATTTCACTGGCTCCCAGTCAACAAGAGAATCACCTTCAAGCTCCTCACATATGCCTACAAAGCTCTCCACGATAAAGGACCAGCATATCTGAACCACTGCCTCGCATTCCACGTACCCGCCAGACAGCTCTGTTCCGCCCAACTGGCTCTAGCCTCGTTCCCCAGGATCCACAAGACCAGAACCGGTGGAAATTAATTCTCCTACCTCGCCGCCAAGACCTGTAACACCCTGCCCCTCCACCTCAGGCAATCCGTGTCGATGACCCAATTCAAGAAGGACCTTAAGACCTGGCTCTTCGAATGATCCTACACCCAGAGCGATCAGCAGCCCCCCTCCCCAGCGCCTTGAGACCCTAACGGGTGAGTAGCCGTGCTTTAATGAATGATTGATTGAATCTCGTGTGCACAATAGACTTCTGGATGCATAACATCGTGTTCCTTTTGTTTGGGAGCATCAGATGTTCTTATGGTTTTGCATTCAGAATGATCACAGGTAGTTTCAAGTTCTCCTATTCAGACTGAAATCTGCTACGAGAGTATTTGCGAAGATGGCTGCTCCTCTGGTTGCTTCCCTACATCTACAAGGAATGTCATTTTTCCAATACCTTGGTGATTTGTTCATTCATGCAGCTTTTGAGGTGATTTTACTTAGATTGCAGGAGTTTACAAGATCAACTTTAAGCCGTGTGAGTTTCTCCTCAATCTTCCAAAATGTCCATTGACGCCTCAACTGACTTGACTTTTATTGAGGTAAGGTTGACACAGTGTTACTTCCAGAAGACAGAACGAGTCATCTTTGCAATTAATTTGCTATCTTGCAGAAAGCGCTAGCTTGAAAGTGGTTGCAAGTCCAAGGCCACATGGCATCCTGTGTCGTCTGGGTTCAATGTGCAAGGCTACATCATCTAGCATCTTCAAAAAAATTGGTCCCAGAAAATTCACCCAATGGATGTAATGGTAACTGTTAGAAATTGGGTCACTGGTTGACAGGGGTGGGAGCCCTGGTAAAGCAGCAACCACAATCCTAGTCAGGGTAGGGCACAAGCAAACCCTACATTAACCTGTGCTCACTCCAAGGTAGCTTGGCACAGAGCAGTCAGGCTTAACTTAGAGGTAATGTGTAGAGTATTTGTGCAACACTTCAGACAGTAACACAGTGAAAACACAACGCACAACGGATCCCACACCAGGTTAGAAAAATAGAGATTATTTAATAAATAAAACAAGACCAAAACAATAAAAATCCAATTAGTAGAACTGGCGATATTGAATTTCAAACTTTTTAATGAAGATAGCGTCAAGAATCGCTAAAGAACTATTGGGGTATCTAGCCGTGCCAGACTGAGACAAAGTCACAAGTTCAAGGCAATGGCGATAGAGTGCGGGCCGGTTACAAGGACCCAGTTAGGCTCACTGAACAAAGTTCCTTAAATCCTGGTTGCGGAGCATTGCGTGGATCCGTTTAGAAGATGCGCCATGCAGCCGAAGAGATGTGTCGGTTCCGAGATGCGGCGAGTTGGCAGTGTGAGATCCTCTTGCGCTGTCGTGGAGGGTTCCGTTGACGGGGCTTGCGATGTGAAGTCTGGCATCGAGGATGCGGTGCACAGCTGATGATGTGTTGTTTTGAAGAGCTGCGAGACTGCGATGCGTAGTCCGTCATCATCATTGAGACTGCGTTGACGAGAGATACGAGGACCTGGACTATGGACCACGCTGTTGGGGCAATGTGTCGGTTCCTTGGATTTGCGGGACTACGATGTGGGTCTTTTGCGACAGGTTCAAAGCACGGTGCAGCGTGATGCATTGGTTCTGCTCGGGGACGCGCCGGTCAGTCGAGGAAATGTGTCGGATTTGCTCGGGATGTTTCTCTCAGCAGATGAGATGCGTCGGTTCCGCACGCAAGCACCTTAGGCCCGCTTCCACGGGTCAAAGACTGAGTTGGCACCGCTTAGCGGGGTAGACTCACAGATAGCCAGGTGCAGGTGCAAGGTTGTTGGAAGCCTGGAATGTTCCTGAGTCTTCAGATCAGGAGCTCAGCCAACTAGCCCTTGGAGTCACTCTGGGTTCTGGGGTCAAGAGATACAGGTCCAGTCCTTCTCACCCAGGCAAGAGGGCAGCAAGCAAGCAAAACACAGCAAAGCAGGGGTCTAGCAGAGTGCAGTCCAGCAGAGTAGCAGTCCTTCAGTAGCACAGAAGTCCTTCTTCCTGACAGAGTATCCACAGTGCAAAAGTGTACTGAAGTGGTGCTGTCTGACATCCTTCTTTTATACACAGTTGTGCCTTTGAAGTGGGGCAATGCCTCTAGAGGCCTGCCTTTGAAGTGCACAGATACCCTGCCTTCCCTGGCTCCAGACTAACTACTGGGGGTAAGCAGCCCTTTGTGTGGGGTCAGGACACAGCCTCTTCAGCTGTAAGTAAGACTGGGGCCCAGTTCCTCCCTCCCATCCTGCTATGATGGCCCATTCAGTCACACCTAATCTCCCAATGTCTGTGGCTGTCTAGGAGGAATACACAAATCCCAACTGCAAACTACACCCAGTCCTGTGACCAGAGACAGGCTGCAGGCATCAAATGACTACGGCAAGAAAAGGCCAACTTTCTATAAGTGGCATTTTCAGAATTGTAATTTGAAATCCGACTTTACTGTAAGTTAGGATTCTAAATTAGGATTACGGAAACACCAAACTTGAAGCAGTTATATCTTACCATTTGGAAATTACATTTATAAAATGTAAAACGGTAATCCCAATGTTATCCTACGGGAGATACAGGCCTTGCAGTAGTGAAAAACGAATGCAAGAGTTTTTCACTACCAGGACTTGTAAAACTTCAAAGTGCATGTTCTGCTTTTTAAATACATGGTACTATGCCCACTGGCTGACCAGGGCCTACACTATGGGTAACTTACATGTATTAAAGAGGAAGGTTTGGGCCTGGCAAAAGGTTTTGTTTGCCAGGTCGAAATGGGAGGTTAAGCTGCACAAACAGTCTCTGCAATGGCAGACCTGAGACATGTTTAAAAGGATACTTCAGTGGGTGGCACAATCAGTGCTGCAGGCACACTAAAAATATCAGACTACAGGAGGTAGCCCATATACCCTGAAGAGACTAGGGCAATCATGTATATCATAAAACAATGTCTCAAAAGGGTGTACATTAAAGGTCAGTTACACGTAGCACAATTAGTTGCAGAGAATTAAATCAAAGGGGGAGAAAAACCAGGGAGACAAATTGCTTATGTAACAAAAATTGTATTTTAGTGAATATACACATTTGACATATTAAGCTTCATATAATCAAACGTATGGAAGGCACTGGGTTCCATTGAATGACATGTAACCCGTGGGATACTGTGCACAAGTGCTCGTGAAGGATTGTGATGGCACAAGTGACACGTGATGAAGTATGTACAGCGATAGGAGGGGGCACAACAAGGAACAAGTGAAAGTAAAATTTACATAGTTAGGACATCCAAACAATAAATGGTCAAAAATACAAATTAATCAAGTAGGGTATCCTTGAGGAGAGCGCAGAGAATTCCGCTGTAAAAAGTCGACGGCGTTTCGGCCTGTTGAAGTATTTAGGCCATCATCAGGACCAGGTTACTTTAACTTATATTGCAGTGCTGGGGATAAAAGGATATATATATATATATATATATATATTATCTACTGGCGGTCGCCAGTAGATAGTTATAGTTACAACCTATTATCCATAGGAAATCCGCGACATTCTATTTGAAATAACTCTCTTGCCGGTTGATGTATCTTCGCAAAATTTTCAAACTTTGTGGGGCGCTCCGGTCCGCTCCTACCCTGAAAGTCTCGGGGGATTCGTCAAGCGGGGGCCGAGAAAAAGGGGGTCCCAAAACGCGTTTTCCCCATGCAATTTTCCATAGGAAACTTTAGACACGGCTACAGCCCGAACTGCTGAACGGAATTACACCAAATTTGGCAAAGAGGTAGTTCTTGGTTCAGAAAGAACCCTTTTGTTAAATGGTGTAAATCCGTTCAGTAGTTGCTGAGAAAATCAAAAGTAAAAAGATAGATATATCTAGGGCCGCGGATCCTCCCGAGCACGATCTTTATGTTAATTGGCTGTCAACACTCCAAATCAGGAAGTGTTGGCAGCCATTTTATCCCTCGGTAGAACCGAGGACAGAAACAAGTGCGCAAAGCGCACAAAGGGGGCAGGGTAGAAACACCCTGACCCCCTAGGTCTGCTCAGGGGTCCCACAAGGACCCCCTGGGCAAAAGAATTTTTTTATTTTTAAATTGGCAGGATGCGCTCAGGGAGCGCGAATCCTGCCGAAAAATCGAAGCGCGGTCTCCGCGCTTCGATGAGCACTGGCCCCCGGGTGGGCCAAGTCCCGGGGGCATGCTGGGGGGGTTAATTTTATGTGTGGGGGCCGCTAAGGGCTCCCAAGCCCGGGGACCACCACCCCCGGGGCTTTATGTATAATGGTGCGGGAGGGCTCTGAGCCCTCCCGCAGCCCCGAGGACCACCACCTCCCGGGGCTTCTTTTTTAAATTAAAAACCTGTGTGGGGGCTCCAGCCTCACACGCCCGGGACCACCACCTCCCGGGGCACTAAGAAAATTAAAATGAGGGTCCGTTTTGGACTCCCAAGCCCGGGGACCACCACCTCCCGGGGCTTTCAAAATGTAGGGAGGGGCCGCGCGGCCCCTCCTGGAGCCTGTGGTGGCCCTGGGGACCGCCACCCCCAGGGCCGGCTCCTGCAGTGTCCCGGGGTGCCTACCCCCGGGACACTGCTGTTTGTAATGACAGGACGGGAGCCTCGCGGCTCCCGTCCTGTCATTGCAAACTGCTTTGGATATTGGAAGAGAGCAGGAAACCTGCTCTCTTCCAATATCCAAAGCCGACTGCTTTTCCACATGGGGAGCTGCATCTTAGCAGCTCCCCATGTGTAAAGCAATGCCGGCTCCCGTAGGACACGGGGAGCCGGCGGGACTGTGGGGGGCTTGGGGACCCCCACAGTCCCCAACGAGAGGCCAGGCCCCGGGGATGGGGTCCCCGGGGCCATAAGTGGCCACGGAGGGGGCCACGCAGCTCCCCTCACCAAAGTAAAAAATGGAATTTTTTTTTAAAAAGTGCAAGGCCGGCCCGGGGATGGGGTCCCCGGGGCCTTAAATGGCCTGAGGAGTGGGGCCAGGCAGCCCCCTCCAAATAAAAAAAAGAGGCCATGCCCCGGGGATGGGGTCCCCGGGGCCAATACAGGCCCAGGGAAGGGGGCCACGCGGCCCCCTTCCCGTTTTTTTATTTTAATTTTAAAAAGGGGTAAGGCCCTGGGGGATGGGGTCTCCAGGGCCTAAAAATAGGAAAAAGGAAGGGGGCCACACAGCCCCCCTTCAGGGAAGAAAAAAAAAAAAACGATCGGGCCCGTAGGCCCCGCCCCTTCCTTCACCACTCTGCAAACGCGCCCTGGCGCGTTTGCAGAGGGGAACAAATCCCCTTGAATACTGGGGGTCCCTGGGGCCAACTAGCCCACCAGGAACCTCCAGTATGCGCCAGGGGCTGCCTTGCAGAGAGGTGTACGGAGGCCACGCCCTTTTACACCTCTCTGCAACGCCAGCTCTATGGCGCTTTTGGAGGTATATGGTGGGCTAGTTGCACCCCAGGGACCCTCAGGATTCAAGGGAGTTAATCCCCCGACTTAAAACGCGCCACGGGCGCGTTTGCACAGTGGTGAAGGGAGGGCGGGGCTTCAGGTGACATGTGTGCAAACAGGCCCCGTGGCGCGTTTTAAGATGGGGAATTAAATCCTCTTCAATCCTGAGGGTCCCTGGGGGCCAACTAGCCCAACAGGTACGTCCAGAAAGCGCCACAGAGCTGCGTTGCAGAGAGGTGTAAAAGGGGTGTGGCCTCTGTACATGTCTCTGCAACGCAGCCCCTGGCGCATACTGGAGGTTCCTGGTGGGCTAGTTGGCCCGTAGGGACCCTCATGATTCAAGGGGACTTAATCCCCTAACTTAAAACGCGCCACGGGCGCGTTTGCACAGATGTCAGCTCAGGCCCCGCCCTCCCTTCACCATTGTGCAAATATTCCTCTAAAATCAGCCGAAATACGAATTCTGATTTTCTCACCTGTTATCAGGAGAGACCTCAGTGCTGCATCTTTCAGCCCAGTACTGGTCCTGAAAAGTAATTTTAACCGTACTTACCGGTAACTTGAATTTCCTTCATAGGCTAACATTGACTGGTTTCACTTGGAAATTCTTCTAAGTGTGGAGTTTTGGAACTTTAAAATATTCCTCTAAAATCAGCCGAAATACGAATTCCGATTTACTCACCTGTTATCAGGAGAGACCTCAGTGCTGCATCTTTCAGCCCAGTACTGATCCTCAAAAGTAATTTTAACCGTACTTACCAGTAACTTGAATTTCCTTCCATAGGATATCATTGCCTGCTTTTTGCTGAAAAAGTTTCTAAGTGTTGATTTTTGAAACATACAAATATTCCTCTAAAATCAGCCGAAATCCGAATTCTGATTTACTCACCTGTTATCAGGAGAGACCTCAGTGCTGCATCTTTCAGCCCAGTACTGGTCCTGAAAAGTAATTTTAACCGTTCTTACCAGTAACTTGAATTTCCTTCCATAGGCTAACATTGACTGGTTTCACTTGGAAATTCTTCTAAGTGTGGAGTTTTGGAACTTTAAAATATTCCTCTAAAATCAGCCGAAATACGAATTCCGATTTACTCACCTGTTATCAGGAGAGACCTCAGTGCTGCATCTTTCAGCCCAGTACTGATCCTCAAAGTAATTTTAACCGTACTTACCGGTAACTTGAATTTCCTTCATAGGCTAACATTGACTGGTTTCACTTGGAAATTCTTCTAAGTGTGGAGTTTTGGAACTTTAAAATATTCCTCTAAAATCAGCCGAAATACGAATTCCGATTTACTCACCTGTTATCAGGAGAGACCTCAGTGCTGCATCTTTCAGCCCAGTACTGATCCTCAAAAGTAATTTTAACCGTACTTACCAGTAACTTGAATTTCCTTCCATAGGATATCATTGCCTGCTTTTTGCTGAAAAAGTTTCTAAGTGTTGATTTTTGAAACATACAAATATTCCTCTAAAATCAGCCGAAATACGAATTCCGATTTACTCACCTGTTATAAGGAGAGACCTCAGTGCTGTATCTTTCAGCCCAGTACTGGTCCTGAAAAGTAATTTTAACCGTACTTACCAGTAACTTATATTTTCTTCCATAGGAATCCATTGTCTGGTTTTCAGCAGAAAAGTTTCAAAGTGTCGATTTTCACAAACTACAAATATTCCTTAAAAATCGCCTGTATGACTTAAACGCATTCTTTCAACTGTTTACAGGAGATGCACCAGTGCTGGATCCAGGATCCAACACTGAGTAAGAAAAAGTAACGATAACAGTTTTTACCTGCTAAGTGAATTTCCTTCCATAGGACAACATTGGTGATTCTATGAGAAAAAGTTTCTAAGTGTCAACTTTTAAAATACAATAATATTCCTTAAAAATCACGACTGTAACCAAAACGCTTTTACTCAACTGTTTACAGGAGATGTACCAGGACTGAATCTAGGATCCAGTCCTGTGGTTAGAAAAGTAATCCATAAAGTAACTAATTGCATTTAACTAGAAATTCACATTGAGCTGAATGTTGCATTGTGTTTGAAAATGTGTTGCCCATTGCAACAACTGTAACTACTGTACTTAAAAGTCTATTGCCTATGTGCAAAGTATTTAAACTAAAGTAATTCATTCTGAGAAAGTATTTTTTGTAATGTAATGTATAATGTAATTACAATGTAATTTAAAAAATAAAATATGTAAAAGAAATTGTTTCTAAAAATGTAGTAAATCAGTATGAAAAAAATTAATATAAAAATTAATACATTTAAAAATTGTCATTTAAAAAACCTTTGAAATTCACTGAAAAAACCGTAGGTTTCAGGCACGTTATAGTTACAAATTAGCATTTTAAAAACCTTTGAAATTCACTGAAAAAACCATAGGTTTCAGACACGTTATAGTTAGAAATTAGCATTTAAAAAACCTTTGAAATTCACTGAAAAAACCATAGGTTTTAGGGACAGTTATAGTTAGTTGGACATTGCACTCGTACAAAACCCGTGAAATTCCCCGTTATAGTTAGTTCAGCTAACTATAACTCGCGCCCCGCAATGCACTGCTGATGACGTCACATATTACATCACTCATGACATGGTCAGTGACATCACTGATGACATCACTGATGACATCTCAAATGACATCACTGATGACATCATCCACGTGATAATCTGATGCAGCTCCTCAGACCCTAATATAACCTTTGATACACCCAATCTAAATTACAGAGTGCCATTCGCAAAACCATAGACACTCCAACACCAATAACTACATACCCACTCACTGATTCTTAGGTCTACACACACACATCCACTCACTCACCCGTACAGTCACTCATACTTATGGTCACTCAGTACAGGACTATCATATGCACTCTTACTCCTATATAGACACTCAAACACCGCCACTCATCCATAGAGGTACTCACACACCTAGTCAGTCATGCAAATAATTAAACACACTGCCATTTACTCACCTATACAGTTATACACACACCAGCTCACTTAATCATACAAATACTAGCACATTGTTACGCTCTTATACAATCACTGATACAAGCACACACTAATCCATACAGCCACTATCACAATCACTCACTCTCAGCTTATAGCTATTTATATACTCCAATACACATATATACTGCCTTTCACATATGTAGTTACTCACACATGTACCACTGGGACATACATTCACTCACTAACACACTCTTACACACACTTACCCACCCATACAGTCTATCACAGATGCACTCTTGAAACCATCCACCCAGTGAATCACCCACTCACACATCTATGCACAGTCGCACACACCCCATCCACACAAACACTCAGGCACCCATACAGATACTCATAGAACCAATCAATAACCCATATAGACACTCATGTAGCTATTCGCAAATCCATGCATCCACTTACACACCAACAGACGGATACAGACATTCACACAGTTTAGTCACTAACCCATGCATTCAGTAAGATACGTTTAATCACTCACTTGTAGAGTCAGTCACGCACGTACTAAATCATCCATTCAGACACTTATACACCCACTCATTCTTCAATACGCCTTTCCTATATATATTAAACATATTTAAACTTTACAGAAACACACAGTCACTGGATGATGTCATCAGTGATGTCATTTGAGATGTCATCAGTGATGTCATCAGTGATGTCACTGACCATGTCATGAGTGATGTAATATGTGACGTCATCAGCAGTGCATTGCGGGGCGCGAGTTATAGTTAGCTGAACTAACTATAAAGGGGAATTTCACGGGTTTTGTACGAGTGCAATGTCCAACTAACTATAACTGTCCCTAAAACCTATGGTTTTTCAGTGAATATATATATATATATATATATATATATATATATATATATATATATATATATATATATATATATATCTGTATACATGCGATCACTCCATGGTGGACCAAGAAGAAAGAATAGAAAGGCAAAAGTCTAAGAACTAAAAAAGAATTAGCCCAAGTAGAGTTGGGGGACATGGGAGAGAAGGGTCGCGGCAGATAATTACCGCATGACTAGGCTCAAGGAGAAGAATAGTGTGAAAAAATGCGCTGGATCCAATCAGGGGTGGCGACTTACGCGGGTGGGCGCACTGTCAAAAATCCAGGTGAGATGCTGTCAATTTCCAAGTGCGGCAAGGTACCAAGGCAATAGCGATGGGACCTGCAAAGGTTCAGTCTAAGGGGAAAAGGAAGGAATGAGTGGGGGTGGACCAAGGCCCGGGGCGGAAAAAGGGGAGGAAATGGGAGGAAAGGGAAACTTACTAGGAGGGACGTAATTGGGAGTCCCAAGGAGGGAACGGGGACCGCTCACAATGCGATACCCAGGGGCTGCTGGTCTGGTTACCTGGAAGGGAAGAGAGAGGGCCAGGTAAGTAAGAGAGGTGTAAAGCAAACCCTGGAGACAAGGGGGCGGGCGTGGTTCAGTATGTGGCCGGGTGTGTGGGGGGGATACACCTGTCTCAGGGCCAGAGTGGGAGGATGGTAGAGGTGGCTGCAGTAATAGTTCCAAGGGGAAGGTATGCAAGGGGTGGGGGTGTGTTGGACTACGTCATATGTTGCTGCACCCACAGGCACGGGGCGGGAAGCCACCAGGCTGTGGGAGTGGAGTAAGGCGGGGAACCATCTTGGGATTTGAATTGGACCACCGTCGCGACGTGCAAAGGGGGAGAGCAGCGCTAGTACAAAGGTGCGGGAGGGTGCCGCAATGCGGACCGGTAATCATCAGGCCGGGGTCGGAAAAGGGCTCGGTCACTGGGACCGTAAAAGTCACGGTATGCGAGTGAGGGCGCAGGCGGGTGGAAATGCCAAATGAAGCCGGCTTTAATTGTGTGCCTCCGGTAAGGCTGCGGTTGTGGGACTAGGTCAGGTGGAAGGCACAGAGCGGAGGCACACGGGGATGTGGCGGTGGGGCCGGTGGCTATCAGACCATGGTACCAAAGGAGGTCAGGTCAAACGGGGCCGTGAACTGCACGGAGTGTGCGTTTAGAACTTACTTGGCAAAGTCAGCTCCGGTCGTGGCGAGATTCATCATGGGGCCGGCAAGAGTCAGGCACTATTGGCGTCCCTGGTTCGCATCGGCTAAATGCAAGATGCAAGTCACGTGGTGCGGGTCATGGAGAAAAAACTAGAGCGCGCGTAGTCCCGGCAGAAATGAGGGACAGAGAAAAAAGACTAGAAGTATCTATATTGGCAAATGCAAGTGAGTAAACAATATTCAAACAAAGCTTTATGAAGGTGCACACACAGAAAACACATCTGTGTGTATTTAGGAGGAGTCGGACAGGAGAATAATACATTATTCGTAGAAGCCATGGCAAGACCCACTGGAAGGGGTATATAACATGGAGGTGCATAAGCTTCAAGAAGAGGGAAACAATATTCAAACAAAACTATATGAAGGAGCATACACACAATTGACATCTGTGTGTATTTGGATGACTCAAACAAGTAATTAATACATTATTTGTAGAAGCCATGGCAAGACCCACTGAAAGGGGTAAATTAAATGGAGGAGCATAGGTTTCAAGATGAAGAAAACAGTTTATGCATGAGCAGGATAGCTAAAAAAGCATAATTAAGGGTGACTCATAATGCTGAATTGTGGTCTACACAGAGTGTAGAGGGAGAAGTACATGGTGTTGAGGAATCATGTAATCATGCTAGTGAGTAATGTGATATGAAGTGTTTTAACATGGAATAGTCACAGGAAGGCAAGAGTGGTAGGTGCATGAGGATGCGGGCTGCCTGTGAGGGTGCAACATGAATGGAGTAGGGGACACATATACAGGGAGACCACAAGAGTAAATGTGGTCTGTATCATCATGAATTACAGAAAGGATGTTAGACACGGATGGATCATGTTAGTATAGTGTTCCATTCATCCAGGGTGTTCAGGCCATGGTCGATGGTATTGCAGCGTGCTATCCAGCGGCATTCACACCTGTTTAAGAGTCTCTGAATATCCCTGCCCCTGGTGGGCAAGGTAGGTTGGTCAATGACCATCCAGGTGAAGTCCGTTTCTTTGTGGTTGTGTTCCTGAAAGTGTGTTACAAGAGGTGCTGTCAGCACACCGCATCTTATGCGGCTTCTATGTTGCATGATTCTGTCCTTGATCATCTGTGTTGTCTGACCAATGTATAGAAGATTACAGGGGCAGCGTATGGAGTAGATAACATTTTGGGATCTACAGTTGGTAAGTGATCTTAATTCGTATTTCTGTTCATTGTACTCAAAATGTTTCGTGTTTAGTGAAGTAGAGCACGCTGTGCATCTTTGGCATTTGTAGTGTCCAAGCAGAGGGGGGAGGCCCCATGGCCCTCTAACAGACTCATCTCTGGTGTTCGTTTTGGGCCACGTAATGGCGTGTACCAGGTGGTCTGAAAGGTTTCTGCCTCTGCGGTAAGAGAACAATGGTGGGTCGTTGAATATGTTGAGAGGGGCAAGCGTGTTCCAGTTTTTTTTAATGATTTTCAAAATTTTGTTGCTAGTTGCTAAGGGGAGAAAGTGGAGACAAAGGGGATCCGTGAGTTGGTCCTCTTTTCCTTGGTTGTGAGCAAGGTATCACGGTGGTTATACCAAGCGCGATTGCGCGCTCTGGTTACCAGTTTCTTAGGGTAGCCACGGGAGATGAGTTTTTCAGTAAGGACCGCAGCTTCCCTGAAGAAGTCCTTCCTCCATTTGCAGTTGCGGCGGATCCGTAGGAACTGCCCGAAGGGTAAACCATTGCGTAGTCCTCGTGGATGGAAACTGGAATATAGCAGTAGCGTGTTTCGTTCAGTGGGCTTTCTGAATAATGCCATCCCTATTTTGTTTTCTTCCACTTGTAGAGAGAGATCAAGGAATGGTAAATGGTTTTCTTTAGGGTCAATGGTGAACCTAAGGTGTTTTTGGCAGGTGTGTAGCCAATACACGAATTGTAGTAATCTGTCCTTGTTTCCTGTCCAAATGAGCAGAATATCGTCTATGTAACGACGCCAGAAGGAGAAGTTTGTCCTGAATGGGTTGAGGTCAGTGAGGATCTTTGTTTTTGAATGGCGAAATTCGGGGCAAAGCAGGCGCCCATAGACCCGCCTTTGATCTGTAGATAGTAAGTGTCCTTGTACAAGACGTAGTTATTTCCTAGGGCAATCTCCAAGAGGGACATCACAAAGTCTGTCGGGATCCTTGCGGGTTGAGGTCTTGTGTCAAGTATTTCTTTTATTACCAACAGGCCATCTTGGTGGGGAATATTGGTGTAAAGCGATTCGTGTAACACTAATAGCATTTAAGTTACAGCCCTGAGCACAAGTAGTGCACTTTAATAGGGACTTGTAAGTAAATTTAATACCCAAATTGGGTATGAGCCATTGTTTCCATGTGTTAGGGAAAGAGCATAAACACTTTAGCACTGGTTAGCAGTGGTAAGGTGTGTAGAGTCCGAAGGCCTGCAAAAACGAAGTCAGCAAAAACAGGTCTGAAGTCAAAAAGTTAGGGGAAACCACACCAAAAATGCCAGGTCCAACAGTATCTGTGACAGAGGAGATCAGGTACAAACATCAACTGTGGCTATGTTTGGAAACTCTCTCTAAAGCATTCAAATTGCATCCAGTTCCACTGGAACTTTTAGCAATAGATGCCAGTTCAGTTGGTTGGGGAGCAACATTACAAGCTCTGACATTGCAGGCCAAGTTGACCATAATGGAGGCAAACAAGTTTGTCATCAGAACTTTGTGTCATTTTCAGAAAGATCTTCACCAAAGGGATGTAACGATGAGATTGGACAATTCTGTGACAGGCACCTACAAAAACCATCAAGGCAGCACTCACTCGAAGCCTCTAAACGAGGTTGCAAAGGCTCAGAAGAAATGGCCAGAGGGTCTTCTGCTCTCATTCTCAGCTGTCCACATCAAGGGCCTGGTCATTGTGAAAGTGGACAGGCTGAGTTGGGTTTTTTGTTTATTGCAAGAAATGTCACTTTCTAAGACAATCTTCCAGAAGATGTGCAAGAGATTTGGTACCCCTTAACTGGATTTTTTAAAATCCAAAACCAATTACCTGCTTTGCAGATTTTGCTCACACTTCCTCGAGACAGGAGCATGTGAAATGCATGCACTTTTAATCAACTGGCCAAGGAAAACACTTGTATGCATTGCCTCCATTACCCCTAATTCGGAAAATTCTTCTGAAGGGTCAGATGAAGAGGGAAGAAGTGATTGTAGTGGTTTTTAATTGGCAAGTCAATTCGTGCTTCCCTCACAAGTCCCTTTGCCAACGCTGGACGCTACCTCCTTTTCCTTCTCCTCTGAAACCATCTATCCTTCCTCTCAGGTATTGTCTATCAGTATGGAGGTTGAAAGCTTAAAATTACGAAGGAAAGCAATTCAAGGTTTACGGAGGAGGTCAACCTTGTAGTCCTAATCCGAACATTGGTCTCCTTTTACCAAATGGTGCTCGTCACACTCAGTGTCTCCTATTGACTACTCTCATTCTTCTGTGTTGCAGTTTCTTATGGATTGGTTTTATTAAATTATTTTTATTTCCACTATCAAAGCTCAATGGTTCACTATTAAGTCCCTTTGTGAGTTTGATCATACCTACAAGAAGGCTGATTCTTAGGTGGCACGTCTGTTTAAGAGTTTTTCCATTTGTTGTCCACTCTGTTCATCTAACACACCTCCTCGGGATATTAATTTGGTTCTTCAAGCATTACAGCATTTACCCATTGAACCACTACAATCTGTAGATTTGAATTTTCATTCTATAAAGTTGTATTTTTCTTTGTGATTACTTCTGTTTGTAGGTTGGAGGAGCTTCCTGCTTTACTTTGCCATCCAGCTTTTCTTTGTTTCTTAGATCATTTATCAGTTTTGAAGCTTGGTCTTTCTTCTCGTGCAAAAAATGAACTCTTCTTTTCATACTTTCCTGGCAATAGCCCTACCCTTTTCCCCTTCTCCTACTACAGATGAGGAAAAGTTTTGCCTTGCTTGAATGTTGAACTGACTTGGTCTACTTTTCTTGACAGATACAGTCTATACTAAAGTTCTGACAGTTTAATAGTCACCTATGGTAATAGGGGGAAAGGTAAGAGAGCTTCAAAATTGACCCTGAATAGATGGATCAAAGATACTATTCTGATGGCCTGTGCTGAGCAATGGGAAAAGGCCCCAGACAAAATTCAAGGACGATCTACAAGAGGAGTGTCTGCTGCTTGGGCTGAGTGAGAGGGTATTCCCATGAATGAGATATGTAGAGCTGGAACTTGGTCTTCTGACCACACTTACATTAGACATTATCATATCCAGAGTTTTGGTAATGTGAACAAAAGTTTTGGATCTGGTGTTTTACATTTTGCAACATTAAAAGTGTGTCATCTGTGAAGCTCCAGTATTCATTTTATTGTTTCTTAGGGGTTTTCACTCACCTTTTATGCATTGAATACTTTGGCTGTTGCATTACTTGGTGTTTCATTTCTTGAGATCTAAGGCCTTCCTGACTTCCGTATACCTCATATATTGATGACTGCGACAAGGACGAGGGATGTTGAGGTAATGGCCTGATTACTTACTGATAATCTTCATTACTCTTAATCAAACTCGTCCTCATCCCAGTCATTATGTACCTCTCACCCTCCTCTATTACCGGGCATTTGATTGGGCTTGGGTGTAGTCTAAGAATGCCATGTCCCTATATGGCACCTGGCTGGGCTGGGGGTAGTTTTTAATGTAGCAATCCTGTCTTGTTTCCTGTCCTTGTAGGTGGGATTCATCTCATGCGTTGAGATTACCATAAGTAATCAATAATTAATCAGGGCAATTTTAGATACTGCACACATAATTTTCAAACTACGCCAGGGCAGTATAGTGATTTTCGCAGAGGCTTGGTTTTTCTACGCATGCTGGGATTTGTAGGGCATGCTGGGATTTGGAGGCCAATAGTACAAGGGGGAAATGTGAATCTACAATTCCTATTGTGCCTAAGTTAGCGCTGTTGGCTGAATAACACAACTAGCTGAAAGTCACCCTCCTGGCAGAGTGCTGGGTGATGACGCACGCACGCACGCTGCTGGTGCCGATGCACTGTACTGTACATATTTGGGAACCGGATAGTGCGCCTCATTCAGCGAGTTGAGGGGGAGGAAGGCATGACCAAGGCGTGAAACCAATGAAGGTTAATGATGCGAGAAAGTCTCTAATTAGAGGGTGGATTCAGGTACGACCATGAGAGGCTCAAGGGAAGATTCCGAGGTGTTGAGGCGGAACAGATGTGCTCTGCACCACCTCCTGCTGCCAGGGTGAAGCCAAACTCAATCAGCCTCACTGAGTAGAAAACAAGGCGCATCCTCCCAACCTGCAAAGTAGCAGTCACACACCAAGGAACAATCCGACCCAGAATCGTTGAAGAGGTAGTTAAACTCTCAGGGGACTGGACAGAGCCTTGCAGACTATGGTGCTAGCCCTGAAATGTAGTTTTAAAATTGCCGAGGTGTCTGAAAATTTGATGAGCTGTGATAACATGGCTGACATGTTGCCCCAGGTCTCAAGCGCCCCTTTGATTGAACCTGGGCCTCTGATTTTTTTGACAAAAGCAGTTTGCATTCTGCAATTACTTTGAAAAGTAAATGTACATGTCTTAGAATGTCACGGACTACTGAAGCAGAGGCCAGGTCGACAGCTGAATGGGTTCACCTGGCAAGCAGGCGCTTAAACATATGTGGCATGTTAGAAATGGGATCTCTGGTTGGCTAAGGCTTGCGCCAAAGCCAGGCAGAGACCACCACTCTAATCAGGGCAAGGGAGTTACACACCCAAGATAACCCCTGCTCACCCCCTTGGTAGCTTGGCACGAGCAGTCAGGCCTATCCTGGAGGCAATGTGTAAAGCGTTTGTGCAACACACCCACAGCAACAACATACTAGGCACACTACAAAAAGGAACTCCACACAAAGTTATATATGAAAATAGCCTTTGTATTATCATAAAACACATTAGAATAGTACTCACATAATATACATCGTGCCACCTGGCACTAGGTCATATTTACAGGGGATTATGTACACATGACAGGGCCACGTGGGCCACTGTCAGAACCATCACTTAGTGAACTTATCATAAACGTAGGACATATCATAAACGTACAACCAGTAATCACTGGTAACCACTATACTCAGCATCAGCCTGTAACATAAACCACATTATGCACAGTATCACATTAGGCGCAAAATACATTATACGCCAACTTCACCAGCATAAATACATTATGCAATCATCTCATAAGTCTAAACCTATTAGACACTAACATCCTAAGCATAAATCACTTTAGGCATAACCCACAGTAGAGAATAACTCACAACCTAAACGCATTAGGAAATAATAACCTCACAAGCATAAACACATTATGCAAAACCTCATAATCGTAGAAATACATTTAGAGGTATGAAACAGGGTGCGTAAACCATAGTAAATGCATCACATTTCCTAGCACCACATTTTAGGACACAAATCACATTAGCACATAACCTCACAGTAGAAACCATAGCAGAGGCATAAATCACATTAGGGCCTGGCGCCCTACAAACCTAACAGTCCCCCTGGCCAACTGGCCATCTCAAAAAGGGCTCAAATGCCCTATGTCCAAGAGTCAGGGCGCGCTGCCAAGGCAGCGGAAAGTCAAGGGTGCGCAACTGCGCAAACCTAAACGTAGCAGCTGCCCACTACTTGCTGGGCAGCTGGGAAAGATAGGGGGCCAAGGAGTGCGTTCCACTCCTAACTTCAGAAAGACATGCCCCCAAAGAATTGTGCGCCTAAACGGTGCAGCTGCCCACTACTTGCTGGGCAGCTGTGAATCTCCAAATGAAGCCTGGCACCACTGTGCCGCTTCTGTCCCTCTCAGGGACTGCTAAAATAATATAGCCCCCTCGTTGCAGCTGGCTGCGCTCTCGCAGGACAGCTGGGATCAGCCATGAAATCACGGGCACCACTGTGCCTCTGGACCCCCACTGGGGCTCTACGAATAAATCATGCCCAACGTTGGAGCGGCCCTCTGGCAGGCGGGGCCGCTCAAGAAATAGGCACTGGCACCAAGTGTGCCTGAGGGGCCCCGTTCAACGGGCTCCTCCTGGGCACAAAACACTCTGTCCCCCTCCTGGGCACAAAACACTCTGTCCCCCTTGTGTGCCCTCTGCAGCCCCCACTCACCGGGGCTGTTCTGGATCCCTGGAGGCTCCGTCTCCTCTCTTCGCTCCTCCGGTCTCCTCTGAGGCTGCTTGGTCACCAGGCAGCACGCCGGATTTCCTTGTGGAGGTCACCGCGCCTCCTCTCAATGACCCGCGAGGCTCCCGCTAGCACACGGGGGCCCCACTCTCCAGGACTCTCCTGACTTCAGATCACGGAGGCGGGGTGGGCTCCCGCCTTCCTTTATGAGGCTTGCCTTCCCCTCTGCAGCCGGACTTACTCCACACACGGGGCTCTCTCAGTCTCTCGGGAGCCCCGACTTGAGTCCGGCCGCACTAGTGGCCTCCATGCAGGCGGGGTGGGCTCCCGTCTGCCATCAGCATCTCCCTCTTCACCCGGGCCCCCTTCTGGGACCCGGGACTTCAACGTGGAGCCTGCGAGGCTCCGGTATTCCGGTTTCCGGCCGCAGGCTCCGCCCCAGGCCAGGCAGACGTGCCTGACTTCCTGGTCGCGCTGCTGCGGCCGGGAGACGATTCCTTCGGCGGCCGGGGCCGCAGCGGTGAAACGCGGGGTGGGCACCCGCAAGTTAAACAAAAGAAATCACAAGCGGGGTGGGCACCCGCAGATAGGCGCCACGATGCGGGGTGGGCACCCGCCATTGGAAACATCTACAAAGCGGGGTGGGCTCCCGCTCGGCATGACAAGAATGCGGGGGAATCCCTACGCTGGGGATTCCCTCCTCCACGGGCAGCTCAGCGCTGCGGAGCCCTCGTGCTCCTTCTCTGGGCAATTAAAGGATAGCGCTTCCAGGCGCTAGATGAAGCCAAAGTCCTGGGGCAAGGAGAATAAAGCAAATGGTCCCAAAAGTCCTTTAGGCATCAAGGAGGCAATGCAGGGCCCAGGGAGGCAAGCCCTCATGGCAGCCCCCCCTGGGCCCCAACAGCAGCACGCCCCAGCAGGAACAGCACCCAAGAACTGA
Source organism: Calotriton arnoldi (assembly GCA_963921515.1). NCBI lineage: Eukaryota > Metazoa > Chordata > Amphibia > Caudata > Salamandridae > Calotriton > Calotriton arnoldi. Next base: position 1,266,533 of record CAWUFW010000161.1, read on the forward strand.
ACAACCCTTTCATGGGGTCACAGCCCCTATATTTATATGCACCTATTTCCTTTGTGACACAGCACAGGACTTGGGGATACCAGTCAGAACTGGTTTAGGGGAGCTTTGGAGCACTTTGTTTTGCTCAAGCTCCTCTTCCCTTTCACAGGACAGGCTAGGGACATCAGACGCACCACAGGAGGTGGAGCCAGCATTGTAGAGGGAAGGCACAGCCCTATTCAGGTCGCAGGTGCAACTCCTCCCACCCATCTACATGGAGATCTCTCCATTCAACCCTGCGCTGACTCACCCTGCCCCTCCTGGAGCCACACACACCTCCCAGCCCCTGTCACTCACAAGCCAGACATGCAATTCACATCAGGCAGGCAGACACAGAGCACACAGAAATGCCAACTTCTAGAAGTGGCATTTCTCTACCAGTCACCGTAAATCTGCGCACACCATTGTGCAGCATTTATTCTCACAAATTCAGACATACTAGACTTGGCCACACTGCTCCTCACATAACAGGAATTACCACTGACACACTCATCCTCAATGCATTCCTATGGGAGGGCAGGCCAGTCTCACCACACACGCACACAGCGCGCACGCACTTTACACTGGGCCTTAGTGCTAAAGTGCCCAGAGGCCTAAAATCTACCAACACTACACAGCGAACAGGCTAAGAGACAGGCAAAAGTTCAGGGGTGAACCTGCCAAAAGGGCCAGGTCCAACACAACCCCTTCCAGCCAAAACGCAGGGTAGACCAATCACCACCGTGATGGGCTTCCCTGCTTGGGGCGATCGAACACGGACGCGGGCCCGCACTGCAGGGACACCCTCCGGTTCTACGCCACTTGGAACCCATGGAATCCATCTAAGAGGAAAAAAAAACTCAGGACCAACTAGGCTACCCCACCGGTACTACTTAGTTGTCCACGGCCAGGACCAGGCCCTAGGCCACCCAGATGCCACTGGTCCTTGCCAATCCACAGAGTGGGGGGCAGTAACCCCTGGCATACAATAGCCATTCTCCACTCTCCCTCTCAGTGTAGCTCCAACTACCACTGATTCTTCAACCTAGGGTCCGCACCCTCAGGCTGACCAGAGGTCACGGGTGAAGCATCTCCTCACCCTACCTCCACTTCTGGGGTTCTGCACTCCCCCAGGAGAAGCACCCACCAGAACACAACTCTCCCACCAGTTCGGAACCTCACTCCATCAACTGGTCTACCACCTGGGACACACATTCACCAGCTGCACCGGGGTCAGAGGCGAGGACTCCCTCCCTCTGCACCCCCTTCCAGAGTCCGATACCCTCCCCACTGGAGTGGTACCCCCTAGAAGGCAAACCGGCCAGGACACTGACTACAGCCGCCCTGCCGTCCAGGACAGGCAAACACCTGAACCTGGCTCCCCAACCCAGGGACGATACCCTTTGGTCAGATGCCTGGCGAACCAGGACTTCCTGAGGGTGACACATACCTAGCGTGCCATGCCCCAGCAATCTGGCGCAGAGCTCACGACCTCCTGTCCCTCTGACAGTGCGTGAAGATGCCCCAGCAATCGGGCGCAGAGCTCGCGACCTCCTGTCCCTCTGACAGTGCGTGAAGATGCCCCAGCAATCGGGCGCAGAGCTCGCGACCTCCTGTCCCTCTGACAGTGCGTGAAGATGCCCCAGCAATCGGGCGCAGAGCTCACGACCTCCTGTCCCTCTGACAGTGCGTGAAGATGCCCCAGCAACCTGGCGCAGAGCTCACGACCTCCTGTCCCTCTGACAGTGCGTGAAGATGCCCCAGCAATCGGGCGCAGAGCTCACGACCTCCTGTCCCTCTGACAGTGCGTGAAGATGCCCCAGGACAAAAGTGGCGTCACCATGGCCAATCCTATGAGGCTCAGCCCTTCTGGCTGGCCCCTGACCCAATGGTTCTTCCACTGGGGACTCTTTCCCCCTCTCACCCCTCACTCTGGACTTCTGCACCCTCCCAACTGGAGCGGTACTGCCAGACACTAGAACTGATGGGGGTCTGACTACAGACACTTCCAGCTCACCTAAAATGGGAAAAACCACCTCAAAGAACGGTCCAACAGGACAGACTAGGCTCCCTACCTGGTGTTCCCTCATGGAACCAACCAGTACTGGAGACTGAGGTGCGGGCACTTCGGGACACAGCCCAATCTCACTCCTTCTCCTGCGAGACAGGATGTGAGTCCCTACAACCTCCTCACTATAAGGTCACCTAGCTGGGCTACTCTGAACCATCTCCGCCGCAAGGGTTGGAGATACCTGCACCATTCTTCTAGGGTCACTCCCAATGCAAGCTCCCTACAATCAAAGAACTCACACACTAACACCATTTACCGTGCTAACCAGTCACCCAAACGTCCAGTGCATCACAACATTCATCCACACTCCCCCCCAAGACTGGTGAGACAGCATCTTACTGCCCCTCAAACACAACCTGTCCCCCTCTTAACCGGGAACCAGGTACCATACTATGGGAACTGGGAATGGGACTTCCTGCACTGGACTACATATTGGTGCCACCACTGGATCCCATCCTTACTGGGAATTCCAGAAAACTAAAACTGCACTTAGGGGATAATCTACCCTCCAGAGCGAATTACTCCATGCCAATTAAGTTACCACTGTAGGCCAACCCTAGAAATAGCAGACAGCACAGGGGCAGTAACAACTCCTTCAGCTTCAGGCCAACCCAAGGACTAGCAGACAGTACAGGGGCAGTAACAACTCCTTTAGCTTGCGCTGCAGGCCAACCCCATAAATAGCAGTCTGCACAAGGGCAGTACAAAACTCCTTCCGCTTCAGGCCAACACCATAAATAGCAGTCTGCACAAGGGCAGTACAAAACTCCTTCAGCTTCTCTGGTTTCTGTCCTTGTCAGGACACCCAACTCATAGTGCAGCAATAAAACACATTTCAAAAAGAAATGACACTTAAAACAAACTCAGACATAATAATCCCCATCATGTGACTATCTAAAATGCAGAGCTTGTAGATGCAACCAGTTGTTGCCGTGGTATTGCGCAAACGCAAGTCCTATCCCCACCGCTGACCACCAATGTTAGAAATGGGATCTCTGGTTGGCTAAGGCTTGCGCCAAAGCCAGGCAGAGACCACCACTCTAGTCAGGGCAAGGGAGTTACACACCCAAGATAACCCCTGCTCACCCCCTTGGTAGCTTGGCACGAGCAGTCAGGCCTATCCCGGAGGCAATGTGTAAAGCGTTTGCGCAACACACCCACAGCAACAACATACTAGGCACACTACAAAAAGGAACTCCACACAAGGTTATATATAAAAATAGCCTTTGTATTATCATAAAACACAATAGAATAGTACTCACATAATATACATCGTGCCACCTGGCACTAGGTCATATTTACAGGGGATTATGTACACATGACAAGGCCACGTGGGCCACTGTCAGAACCATCACTTAGTGAACTTATCATAAACGTAGGACATATCATAAACGTACAACCAGTAATCACTGGTAACCACTATACTCAGCATCAGCCTGTAACATAAACCACATTATGCACAGTATCACATTAGGCGCAAAATACATTATACGCCAACCTCACCAGCATAAATACATTATGCAATCATCTCATAAGTCTAAACCTATTAGACACTAACATCCTAAGCATAAATCACTTTAGGCATAACCCACAGTAGAGAATAACTCACAACCTAAACGCATTAGGAAATAATAACCTCACAAGCATAAACACATTATGCAAAACCTCATAATCGTAGAAATACATTTAGAGGTATGAAACAGGGTGCGTAAACCATAGTAAATGCATCACATTTCCTAGCACCACATTTTAGGACACAAATCACATTAGCACATAACCTCACAGTAGAAACCATAGCAGAGGCATAAATCACATTAGGGCCTGGCGCCCTACAAACCTAACAGTCCCCCTGGCCAACTGGCCATCTCAAAAGGGCTCAAATGCCCTATGTCCAAGAGTCAGGGCGCGCTGCCAAGGCAGCGGAAAGTCAAGGGTGCGCAACTGAGCAAACCTAAACGTAGCAGCTGCCCACTACTTGCTAGGCAGCTGGGAAAGATAGGGGGCCAAGGAGTGCGTTCCACTCCTAACTTCAGAAAGACATGCCCCCAAAGAATTGTGCGCCTAAACGGTGCAGCTGCCCACTACTTGCTGGGCAGCTGTGAATCTCCAAATGAAGCCTGGCACCACTGTGCCGCTTCTGTTCCTCTCAGGGACTGCTAAAATAATATAGCCCCCTCGTTGCAGCTGGCTGCGCTCTCGCAGGACAGCTGGGATCAGCCATGAAATCACGGGCACCACTGTGCCTCTGGACCCCCACTGGGGCCCTACGAATAAATCATGCCCAACGTTGGAGCGGCCCTCTGGCAGGCGGGGCCGCTCAAGAAATAGGCACTGGCACCAAGTGTGCCTGAGGGGCCCCGTTCAACGGGCTCCTCCTGGGCACAAAACACTCTGGCCCCCTCCTGGGCACAAAACACTCTGTCCCCCTTGTGTGCCCTCTGCAGCCCCCACTCACCGGGGCTGTTCTGGATCCCTGGAGGCTCCGTCTCCTCTCTTTGCTCCACCGGTCTCCTCTGAGGCTGCTTGGTCACCAGGCAGCACGCCGGATTTCCTTGTGGAGGTCACCGCGCCTCCTCTCAATGACCCGCGAGGCTCCCGCTAGCACACGGGGGCCCCGCTCTCCAGGACTCTCCTGACTTCAGATCATGGAGGCGGGGTGGGCTCCCGCCTTCCTTTATGAGGCTTGCCTTCCCCTCTGCAGCCGTACTTACTCCACACACGGGGCTCTCTCAGTCTCTCTGGAGCCCCGACTTGAGTCAGGCCGCACTAGTGGCCTCCATGCAGGCGGGGGGGGCTCCCGTCTGCCATCAGCATCTCCCTCTTCACCCGGGCCCCCTTCTGGGACCCGGGACTTCAACGTGGAGCCTGCGAGGCTCCGGTTTTCCGGTTTCCGGCCGCTGGCTCCGCCCCAGGCCAGGCAGACGTGCCTGACTTTCTGGTCGCGCTGCTGCGGCCGGGAGACGATTCCTTCGGCGGCCAGGGCCGCAGCGGTGAAACGCGGGGTGGGCACCCGCAAGTTAAACAAAATAAATCACAAGCGGGGTGGGCACCCGCAGATAGGCGTCACGATGCGGGGTGGGCACCCGCCATTGGAAACATCTACAAAGCGGGGTGGGCTCCCGCTCGGCATGACAAGAATGCGGGGGAATCCCTACGCCGGGGATTCCCTCCTCCACGGGCAGCTCAGCGCTGCAGAGCCCTCATGCTCCTTCTCTGGGCAATTAAAGGATAGCGCTTCCAGGCGCTAGATGAAGCCAAAGTCCTGGGGCAAGGAGAATAAAGCAAATGGTCCCAAAAGTCCTTTAGGCATCAAGGAGGCAATGCAGGGCCCAGGGAGGCAAGCCCTCATGGCAGCCCCCCCTGGGCCCCAGCAGCAGCACGCCCCAGCAGGAACAGCACCCAAGAACTGAACAACCCTTTCATGGGGTCACAGCCCCTATATTTATATGCCCTTTTCCTTTGTGACACAGCACAGGGCTTGGGGATACCAGTCAGAACTGGTTTAGGGGAGCTTTGGAGCACTTTGTTTTGCTCAAGCTCCTCTTCCCTTTCACAGGACAGGCTAGGGACATCAGACGCACCACAGGAGGTGGAGCCAGCATTGTAGAGGGAAGGCACAGCCCTATTCAGGTCGCAGGTGCAACTCCTCCCACCCATCTACATGGAGATCTCTCCATTCAACCCTGCGCTGACTCACCCTGCCCCTCCTGGAGCCACACACACCTCCCAGCCCCTGTCACTCACAAGCCAGACATGCAATTCACATCAGGCAGGCAGACACAGAGCACACAGAAATGCCAACTTCTAGAAGTGGCATTTCTCTACCAGTCACCATAAATCTGCGCACACCATTGTGCAGCATTTATTCTCACAAATTCAGACATACTAGACTTGACCACACTGCTCCTCACATAACAGGAATTACCACTGACACATTCATCCTTAATGCATTCCTATGGGAGGGCAGGCCAGTCTCACCACACACGCACACAGCGCGCACGCACTTTACACTGGGCCTCAGTGCTAAAGTGCCCAGAGGCCTAAAATCACCAACACTACACAGGGAAAAGGCTAAGAGACAGGCAAAAAGTTCAGGGGTGAACCTGCCAAAAGGGCCAGGTCCAACATGGCATTTTTCGTTATCACTCTGATTAAATTATACCAGAAAGCAAGCTGAAGTAAGCTGAATTTCAGAGCAGAATGTGAGAAGTGTACTGCTGTGAAAGGCTGCGAACAAGGGGTAAGACGACCAAGAAAGAGGAGCTATAAAAGAGCAGCTCTCGTAGAAGTCCTGCAGACATAGGCGCTGGAAGTAAGGGTGCTGGGGGTACTGCAGCACCCCCACAATAACCATGCTGGAGTTCAGAAGGTGAACAAGCCCGTGTTGGGCGGTTTCCATTCCGACACGATGCTGGTCAGACGTGCGACCCACCAGCATCCTAATAAGCCCCTAAGTAATTGAGAGCAACATTTTCATGATAGACAACTAGGGTGACCAACGGTCCGTAAATTTCACGGACCGTCGGTAATTTGGACCTCACGTCCGTTGTCTGTGAGGATCCCTTTTACGGACGCCTTTTGTCCGTAATTTTGGGCCTTGCAGGGTGCAGAGCTGTTCCCCTGTGAGAGGCCTCACCTCCCTGATGGGGCCGCCTCGCACTCATCCTCGGAGCACAAGAGCAGCCCCACCCCCCCATTGTCATGCTGTATGCCACCTGCATCATGGCTTAATTACATAAAAAGGCAGTTGGAGACAGTGGGGATGATGGATTGTTTTTATAACCCTGAACAAATTGCCAAGACTTCAAAAATTCAGTTGAAAGGGGATCTTTTATCTTTCTTAAAGAGGACTACTGAGCATCTGGCGACTGGGAAAAAGAGAGTTTTGGAATATTTGCCTTTAGTACGCTTCCCATCTGTAGAGCCCTATCTTTCCTTTTTCTTTTGTCATACAAAAATGTTCTTTCTTATTAGATTTAGGTTCAGCATCGCACACTTCCTGGTCTCTTATCCTCGTAAAGTTTATCGCGATGCTGAACTCGAACCATGCCCGCGTGATTCAAAATCAACTCAGAACATGTTGCACTTTTTGTTCTTCGGTCGACTCTAAACAAAACCGAGGAGGGATTTTATCATCCCCCTATTAAGATTTTTAAATATCAGGAAGTGTAGGCCGGCCTTGTATCATCTCCACCTTTTAAACAACGAATACACATGTTTAATGGTGTATAGATATATCTCTATAGCAGTTCGCTTACGGAATTTAGTTGGGAAATGATTTTATCTATTCGCAAATGGTATTTGTATTAAATGTATTGCTATCATTACACCTTTCTCCGGTCACATGTCTTATGGTTTTTGGTTTTATATGATTCCTAATCAATTGCCTTTGAATATCACATTTTATGGGGGGGGGATACAGTGTTGTTTTTAGGATTTATGTTTGTATTGTCTGTGTGCTGACCTATGGTTATTGTCCCAAAATTTTAATCTTTGCCTCCATTTGGAAATTTGTGATTTGCTGCTATCTTATTAAATAAATGTTTTTAGTTTATACTGCTGACTATGAATTTTATCGTCATGAATTTTAGTATATTGTCTGTTTCTTGTTTTAACTTTTGATGTTCTTTTTTACGGTTGTAAAAAGAACCGAATAAAGAATATTTGACTGACTGACTGAGACAACTAGGGTGACGAACCATCCGTAAATTTCACGGACCGTCCGTAATTTGGACCTCACGTCCATTGTCCATGAGGATCCCTTTTACGGACGCCTTTTGTCCGTAATTTTGGGCCTTGCAGGGAGCAGAGCTGTTCCCCTGCGAGAGGCCTCAGCTCCCTGATGGGGCCGCCTCGCATTCATCTTCGGAGCCCAAGAGTAGCCTCACCCCGCTCATTGTCATTCTGTATGTAGGCTGATTGCCACATACAGAATGACAATGGGCCAGTTTGGGGTGTTACAGCATGTGGTGGGCCTCCTGCCGCAGTCTAGGGCAGGGCATTCTGTTAGGGTCAGATGGAAGAAATGTACAAAACAAATGTACAAAGTTAAAAAGAAGAGGTTATAGTTCTTACACAGTCTCATCATTTCAGAGCTGAAGCATTTTTATTATTATAAAAAACGAAGCCATAGTTGCTTTTTTATTTATTTTATGCAACTAACATCCATTGACAAAGCCAATAGTCATGGCTTGTTGTAGGTCTAATGTTACTGGATGCAATGATAGAAACAGCAAAATACCAGTCGGGTGGCACATTATCCTCAGCACATAATTTTAGCAGAGGTGTTTTAAGCCACGCCCTTAATTACATCAGACACGCCCCTTGTAGAGACCCCCAGTTTTTTATCCCACTTAAAGCCCTGGAAACAACAGCATGTCACAGTCATCTCACGTCCTGGCACTGTACATCATGCATGACTCATGACTTCCAAGTTTTCAGATTGCCTATGTGCAGGGGCATAGTAAACCCTCCCCCACCCATCCTCATCCCTTGCTTTATGAACTACAGCCAGGGTGAAGTTCTTGATGGGCCTCTTCTGTCTGCAACTGGATGGGTGGGTGGATGGAAGGAAGGGTGGATGGAAGGATGGGTGGCTAAGTGAAAGGAGAATGGAGAGAGAAAGGGAGGATGGATAGATGGATGAGTGAATGCATGGATGAATGATTGACAGACTGAATAGGCGAATGGGTGCATGGATGAGTGAAAAGAAGAATGTAAAGATGGATGAGTGAAAGAATGCATACATGAGTGAAAGGGAGGGTGGAGAGCTGGAAGAAAGGATGGATGAGTGAATGGATGGATGGGTGGAAGAGTGGATGGATGAGTGAAATGAGGGCTTGGGTGAAAGGGTAAATGGTTGGATGGATGAGGGAATGGATGGATGGGTGGAAGAGTGGATGGATGAGTGAAAGGATGGATTGGGTGAAAGGGTGGATGGATGGATGATGGATGGATGAGTGAAAGGGTGGATGAAGGGATGGATGAGTGAAATGATGGATGGAAGGATAGATGAGGGATAGGTTTGCAAATGATTGAAAAGGTTTGGATGTGGATGGGCACACAGATGGAAGGACAGGATGAATAGTGAAAGACTGAATGATGGATGAAAGAATTAATAGATGACAGAATGCAAATTTGAAATGGTGGATATCAGGGGTTTGATGGAAGGATGAATGGCTAGATCCTTGGACAAGAGAGCGCTTCTGAGGAGGGTTGGGATGACTTACTTTGCTTTCTTGGTGCCATAAGAACTTTAGTTCAAAGTGGGAGGTATTTAAATGTTCTGGCTACTCCCTTGCCTATGTGTTACTATTCTGTATTTGCTGTGTGCTTATGTGTGGGATCTATACATAATGCGTATGACATTTTGAGTGACACCCAACTGCTACTTGAATGTTACACTAGTAATTGTAAATGTTTGCATGTTTTGTTTTAAGTGTAAGGTTTTAGGGAGAGCCTCATAGTGCCATGAGCTGTGCTTGAGATGTATATTGTGTTTGTGGCAATAGGCAAGGCGTCAAATATAAACTATGTAATAGTGTATCGACAGCGCATTCTTTAGGATAGCTGCAGGTAAAAGCACCTTTGTGACTTCCGTCAGCTTGTTCAACTCTCTGCAAAGCCCGCATAAGCAAAGTCAGATTCCATATTTTAAGTTCCACTTGCTGAAACACCCATAATGCGTTCCGTATAGTGGGTTCATCACAGCAATCATCCCTTTAGTTCACCTATGTGTGCTGCTTTACATCTCACAATGGCACTCAGATATGAGATGCTAGTAACAAAGTCTATCCGAGCAGATCTTCCTGACCACTTCTCTCATCAAACATGCCTGCTCAGGACCATGAGTTGTAAACAAAATATCAGATTGGACAACCCAGTGAGGTAACCATATAAATAGATTATTATCATATGAAAGACCACAAAAAGACCTGCACAGTTGCTCAACGCTGCACGCATACTAAAAAACTGTGAAGTACACGATTGTCTCAACCTAATATAAAACTTATTTTGACTTGTACTTAAGTGGTTGTCTATTTACTTAATTTTATACTATCGCGCAACTTCCTCTGATGTGTCTGTAAAATTTACCTTTTGTCTCGAAGTTTTGTCCTGAATTTTGACCCTTTGTCCTGAATATTTACACTTACCGTCCTGAATTTGCACCCATGCCAGTTGGTCACCCTATAGACAATGTATCTACTGTTTCATGTATTCAAGAGGAAGGCAGGCACAAAAATCAAAAAACATATCAGTGAATGTGAATAATTTCTGGCATTTCTGCCTTGACCAGCACATTGTGCTACCAACAGAATAATCTCTGGGGTTCAACATGCTTGCAGGTTGAATTAAGAGACATCACATACGGGGCCTGCAAGCAGCAAATATGCTTGGTAATAACCTAACTTGTCAGTTGCTGAAGTCATACAGTTGGAGACTGGATCTAGAAGTGGTTGCTCTGCATGCATCCTGCAGAATTGAGCAGGGAACTGGGTCTTCCTTTGTTAGGAATCCCAGACTGATTCAACGGGCTAGGATTCAATCCATTAGTCAAAAGACTCCTTTCCACTGTCTCAGTTTTGGTATCCGACCTGCTAGAATTGTGAACCGATTTGAAACATTTGCTACCAGTGTGCCCACTTTGCCTCACAGATTCAAGCAGAGCTCCCAACAACACTGTCCTTCTGGAATCTTGCAAGTTGCTAGCCAGGAAAATTTCAGGGTGCCATCAGGTGAATAAATGTGTTCTTCTTCAACTAAGTCATTGGGCAAAGAATGTTATGTTATGTTATGTTATGTTAAGATGTTTTGTAGAGCGCTCAGCTGCCCCAGCAAAGGGGCGTCCCGGCGCTAAGAGCAGTGGTAGCAGCTAGCAGCATGAGTCCGGCCTAGCAAAAAAGAAAAAGCCAAAGGGTGTCAAAGATGACAGACGAGGGAGCAGGTAGCCTAGTGAGGGAACAGGTGGGTTTTTAGTGCTTTTCGAAAAGCCAAATAGTTATCCATCCTCCGGATGTGACATGGAAGGCCATTCCACAGCTTAGCTGCCAATACGCGGAAAGAGCGCCCACCGGCGCGGGCCCTCTTCACACGTGGGGTAGACGCCAGCTGTTGGTCTGCAGAACGTAGCTGACGCGTGGGTATGTAGGACAGATAATATCCCGGGGATAGGATATTTCAAAATCTTGAACGCAAAGCAGAGAGACTTGAACTCCACCCGCCTCTCTACTGCAGCCAGTGTAACCGACGAATGGTGCTGGAGGTGGAGCAGCGTCTGAGCATGGCAAGAAGAGTTCTGGCGGCGACATTTTGGACCCTCTGCAGTCTTGCAATCTCGGCCCTGTTGGCCCCCAGATAGAGCACACTGGCATAATCTAATCTTGACAGCACAGATGCCTGCACGATCGTCTGCCGGATAGAGGGGTCAAAAAAGCCTAGCATGGGCCTGAGGCTGCGCAGAATACCAAAACAGGTCGCCGCTACCCTCTTAGTTTGATCTAGGAAAATAAGCGCCGAGTCGACCCAGACGCCAAGATTTTTCACCACCTGTTTGGGAGTGGGAGCTGGTCCCAGGGTGGTAGGCCACCAATGTCCGCTCCATAGCTCAGGATCTTTCCCTACCAGCAGGACCTCAGTCTTGCTGGCGTTGAGCTGGAGACAGTTGGCAGTCATCCACCCTGCAACATCCGCCAGCCCACTTCGAAACTTAGCTGCATCGTTTAGACAGTCGTTGGAGAGGGCGACTACTAATTGAGTGTCGTCAGCATATGACACTATAGTCAGCCCGCTCCTCTTGGCTATTGCGGCTAAGGGCTGGATGTACAGGTTAAAGAGCGTTGGACTTAGCGCAGAGCCCTGCGGAACACCCTGTTTGATGGAGTGCACCCTAGAAGAAAAAGGGGGGGCCGACACCTGAAAGGACCTGTCCGAAAGGAAGGAGGTGAGCCACGCCAGGGCGGGGCCCACGATACCAGCCTCCTTCAGTCTCCGGATCAGGATCTGGTGGGAGACCATATCGAATGCGGCACTGAGGTCCAATAGGATCAGTGCCGAAGTACGTCCCTCATCCAGTGCCGCTCTCAGGTGTTCGGTCACAGCTAGCAATGCGGACTCTGTGCTAAGACCCGGGCGAAAGCCACACTGGGAGGAGTCCAGTATGTTATTCTCCTCCAAATAGCCTGACACCATGGTATTAACATAGGCTTCGGATAGTTTGGAGGTCCAAGGAAGCAAGGAGATGGGACGAAAGTTCTCAGGTTTTGTCGGATCTAGAGTGGGCTTCTTTAATAGCGGGATTACCGCGGCTTGCTTCCATGTCCTCGGGACTGTGGCCATGGCCAGGGACAGGTTAATAACCTGGCCCAAAGGTGTAAGAAGCACAGGTAAAAGTCTCATTAGGTGTTCCGGCTTCATAGGGTCAGTTGGAGAACCAGATTTAACCTTCCTACAGAGTATGCTAAGTGCTTCTTCAGTAATTGGTGGAAAGGTGGCCAATGTATGGCCGGGGGGAGCTGGGTCCTCAGAGTCGAGGCCATTAGCTGTCTGGGGGAAGGTCTTGTAGATGTTGTCCACCTTCGTTATGAAGAAGGTGGCAAGGTCCTCACATTGTTCATTAGATTTAACGGCGGATGCCACAGGCGCCACAGCATTTTTGAGATTTTTAATAATGGCGAAGATCTTCTTGGAGGGATTCTGGCTGTTTCTGATCTCCTCCGAAAAATAGGTGGCCTGTGCCTTCTGAACAGCCCTGTGATAATTCTTGATGGCTGACTGATAGTGACCTTTCCGGATAGAATCAAAGTCTCTCCTCCACTCCCGTTCCAGCCGTTTGCACGCTTTGCGCATAATAGCTAGGTTGTTGTTATACCATGGATTGGACTTGGTGCTTCGACATTTCGATTGTTTGGCCGGGATCATGTCATCCAAAGGATGTCTTATCCAATCATAAAGTGCTTCGCTGGCGATGTCTGGATCCTCTGGCCAGCTAGGCACACTCGTTGAAAGGATAGTACTGAGTTGGTCGAAGTTTAATTTATGCCAAGGGCGGCGGAGCGTGCATTTCTGATGTGACTTTCGTGAGGGCACTACCCCAGAAAGCGTCATAGAAATCAGGTAGTGATCAGTCCAGCATAGCGGAGTGGGAGTCGAGACAGAGAGACGCGGAAGGTTAGAAAAAACTGGATCGAGTAAGTGGCCAGCAGAGTGAGTGGGGCAGCGCACCAGTTGGAGCAGCTGGCAGGCTCCTAGGTCCGCTGAAAAATTGGCCGCTTCTGAGTCATGGGAATTATCAAGGTGCAAATTTAAGTCCCCAATAACAGAGAAATTGGCATGCCTCACAACCAGGGCGCCCACTAGGTCCGCCAAAGCAGCCCTACCTTCCTTAGAGGGGCCTTGGGGACGATATACTAGTATGCCAGACATGGTAAAATTTGATTTAAATGTAATCCTGAATCGGCCGCACTCGCAGCCCACTACAGTTTCCTTACCAGTGTGCAGGTGTAGCATGATTTAAACACGGCTGCCACACCGTCACCTCTTGTCTCTCGGTTAAGAATGGTAATACTGTAGCCCGGGGGAAGTGCAAGACCAGGTTCAACCACCGTGTCTGCTGACAGCCATGTTTCCGTCAGGAAAAGAACATCTGGTGAATCGCCTTGTAGTAGGTCATACACATCTAGGTAGTGTTTAGCCAGGGACCGGCAGTTGAGACTGAGCAGTTTAATATTTTGACCCGCTACCGAAGGGTGAATAGGGGAGGGAGAGGTGATTGCCCCTGAGTTAAAACCGCAGTTCCTGCAGCAAAATGGACCCATGGGAGGGTAAGAGGGGGAGAGCAGCCGTGTTCCTTGTTGGTCTCATGGCCATGAGTTTGTCCCGGGAGTAAATACATGTGTTTTTGTCAAAATTGGCAGAGTGACTGGCGACGGCCAGGCGCGGACGGGCGCAGACGGGCTTGCCTTTGGCGCACCTTCGGCGCGCCCGCTGCGCGCGTCCACTGCGCTCCCGCGCTGCGGCCGGCATGAAATAGCCGAGGTCCGCCTTAGCCCCGCCTCCCGCCTTCAGTGATTGGTCACAGCACTGTGTGACAAACAGGAAATGAAACAGGACCGGTAGCCAAGAACAAATGGCCGGTGCCAGGAAAATGAACTTAGTAGTAGAATCCTGGACTTTCACAGCTACAAAAGGATGTAGAGAAGCTACAGATGCACAGGTTCACAGGGCTCTAGGAAAACACTTTGTGCAACGTGATGTTTTGTCAGAGACGTTCCATGATCTGAAGCTTCCTGGGTAATCACCTGGTATAGGCTTCTCCTTCGAGTAACTCATGAGCTACTGGTAGATCTCCAGCTACCTGGAAGTAGCTCTCCTGTGTGTAGCCAATCCCTGCTTGGCTGAAATAATTTAGGTGTAGCAAAATTGAGTTTGGATTTGAGTTGAAAATGTGTTTATTTTGAGAACTCATGAGCTGATATTTTTAGAAAAATGGCTGAATTTCCAAAATATATTTAAAGCTGTTATTTGTGGGATAAATCATGTGACATTGATGAGACCTTTTACAAATTGTATTACCTTGGTAATAGAAGCATTGCAGCTATGGCTTTCCCATGTAGAGGTATTTCATACTTACAAAGCCTTTTTTACATTACTGCTTGCAACCTTGCCTGATGCACTGAGGAGATCGCTAGTAGTAAACTGCTAGAAACCTTGCATATGGTGGCCACTATTACAATGCTAATAATATTAGTAGCTCTCAATGATGTTCATTTAACATAAGTAGCTCTCATTACAGAAAAGGTTGGAGACCACATTTGCTGCAAGCCATATGCTGACAAGTGTCTCAGTATGGGTTTATACTTATTCTTTTCTAGCAAATGAACCTATGTTAACATTCTTTAACAAATGGCTGCTAAATGTTATTACAACACCGGAGATTCTATTACACATTCTTTTCTGCCACTTTATTTACTCTAGCAGCCACAGTCGTTTAAAGAAATAAAAACTGCATTTCCCATAAATCCTTCTATATCCAAAAAGGAAATAGAAACATCACTCTGACGCTCTAATACTTAAAAGGAGGCAATTTTCCACAGATAAGTGCACTTAATATATGTGAATTTGATTGCCCAAAGTTTTATTTAAAAGCATTGTTTTTTTCTAATCTGGTTGCGTCGGCATCCCACTGTGTGTATACAGATGACCGTTGGCTGCCCACTACGTTGCACTAGAGGTTACCGATTGTCTGCATTGACTAACCCAGAGCTCGCTTAATCGTAGCAGTAGTAGTTCACAGGTGGTGTTTTGCTTCTCTCTGGCACGAGCCTGCCTACAGTTCTGAAGGATGTTTACTGGTTAGCTGTGATAACCTTTGTGATAATGTGCCACCAGCGCATCTTTCTTGTAGTAAAACAGATTGTCTGTGTTAGGATCTATTTTGTCACCTATATTTGTTTTTGTTTGAATTTGATGCTCACATACTGAGTTTGTAAATTTGGGCGCAAGTACCACAGAAATCTGAATGATCAGGATATTGATATGGAAGAGGAAGAGATAGTTAAAAAAAGAATCTATAAATATTTTTGGGATATTTCAGGGTCCCAATCCATTAAAAAAACAAGTCATTGTCCTTTAAGGTGGTTGCTTCTGACATAGCTATGTCTGTTTCTAAGGCACTCTCAGATAAGATGAGCCAACTTGCTGGTGGTACCAGGCTATGTTTCCACTGCTGCTCTCTTGTACTATCTGAAGAGCTTACTTCCATTTCTAAAGAGGACATTTCAGCTAAACATGGTAAGCATTTAGTAAAATAAATATTTTTTGTCTCTGTCCGCAATTCACAAGAGATATCTGATACAGTCAGATTGATGATCAGCGGTCACCACCCACCCTCTGATGTTAGCCTGAGGTCTCACATTACACCCTCAGGCTGTAGGTAGATTACTAGGTGTATTTGCATCCTTTTGGTTTTCTTGACACACCTCTAATGTCAGATGAGACAGGTGAAAGTTATGATGATGATTATGTATATGATAACACAGATTCAGACGCTAATTTGTATGATGATGCGGTTGATTTGCATGACAAGCCTCAAAGAGAAAAAAGGATTCAGGCTTTTGAATGACTGCAGGCAACTCACCCATAATACTCTTGGATGCTAATGGGCAACCAATGTTTGTTTCCTCCTTACTTCAGCACCTCGGTTCTTCAGGATGGGCTTCCCCTGAACATGTGACCAAATATGTAAAGAATAGATGTGACTTCCCTTACATAAATCTACCACATTCACGGTAAGGGCCGAATGTAATGGCAGTTGCAAGTCCTGATAAAGAAATATTAAGCCATTAAATCAAAGGAGGGCAGGACCTTCTGACAGCTATTGAAAGAGCTTAACCACCCTGTCAAGATAAATTTCTAGATGTTGTGGGAACAAACAACAATTTTTTTCTCAAATCAACCAACACAATGAAGGGTCAAGGCACACTTGTCCTTGCACTCGTCCACACAGAGTGATAAAAGTAATAATGAGCTATACAGTGGTGCAAAGAACCAGAGATGTGACCCCCTTCACCTCTATATAGGAAAATAAATTTCCAAACAAAATACTCGAAAATGGTTCAGCACACAACTATCCAGTCACTTATATGTGTGACACATATTCTTTTAGTCTATATCATACAGGTAAGAACAGTATGACAATTTCATTTCAGACAACAAATGAAGGGGTCGTTCCTTCTCCCAAAATTCCTTTTATTCTTTATTCATTCGTTTTTCTTTAAAATCACAGCACAAAATTGGTAGCCAAAGCGTTTCGTCCACCAGGGACTTCTTCAGGGCTCAACACATGAGGGGTCTTCTCACATGTGCTTCATGTTGTGTCTTGTAACAGGAAATTATAATGTAAATGTATGGAGTACAGTAGCTCCAGCGAGTCACAGCATGACGTCCGGTTCCGTGAAAAGAGACCATTTTTTTCTCTTTGGCTGAACAGTGTAACAAATTAGGAGACATAATAAATCCTGAGATGCTTTCCAAAAGGGTCCAAAGAGCTGCGTGCTCTCTAGCAAATGCCAATTCTGACATTTCTTTGAAGAGAAGAAACTGTGAAATCAATCCAAAACAGCAAGAATCAGCAAGTTGCATGTTTAGTCCAGAACCACAAGGCCTCTTGTTTGACAATCGCTTCATAAAGGAAAATGGCGAATATGTTCAAGCATTTTCATCGTTTGGCAAAGCACAATTCTTCTTCACTCGGGTCTTCCACAGACAGGTTTCCTCTACAGACAATATATACAGGACAAACTTTAGTGGACTCTATACCTTTGATCATAGGCTCCATCATGCTGCTCAAATCTTCCAATATCATAGGCCCATTTCCTTCCTGCAGAGAAGAGGGGGACCTCGGCAGAGGCTAAAGGAGAAGGAACACCACTCAAGGTAAGCAAATTGTTAGGTCCCACCATTGTAATAGGTGGCAGGATTGCTTCATTTTTTCACAACTGGCAAAACATATCAAACAATCCATGGATTCTTCAGACAGTCCAAGGATTATATAGTTTTGTACCAACTAATTTCAAGACTTTTGCCCTAAACCTATTGATAACGCAGATGGAGAGGAAAATCTAATTTATCTGTAAATGGCAGCTTTGCTAGCGAGAGTGTGATAGAATCCTGTTTCCTTTAACCTATAGAATTTGTAAGCAATATTTTGTTAGTCGAAAAAAGAACAAAAAGTACCATCCAGTCAGTTTGTACACTATCATCGTTTCAAGATGGAGGTGATTGTCTTCTCAATGGGGAATGGATGGCACTGATTGATCTAAAGGACGCATATCTATGCACATCTTTCGTTCTCACATAAAATTTCTCCAGTTCTTGTGGCTAGATCAGTGTTAGACCTGGCATCCTTGGCGTGGGTCTCCCTTCCATTTTTTATGATGCCTCCTATGTTACTGATCTGTTTTTGCTGGTGTTAGATGCTTTGGGCACTGTGCCACTGCTATTCAGTGCCACAGTGCAAGTGCTCCCTATGATAAATTGTGTTATGTATTAGTGACTCCATGATTGGATGATTGGTTTACTTGTCAGTCCCTAGTACAGTGCACTGAGTGTGCCCAGGGCTTGTAAATCCAATGCCGCTGGTGGGCTTGCAGCACTGGTTGTGCCACCCACAGAAGCGGCTTGTAAAATGTGTCTCAGGCCTGCCATCGCAGAGCCTGTGTGCAGCCTAGGGCTGCCATGTCGACTTGGTGAGTACACCCACTTACCAGTCCCTAAACCTTCCCTTTACTACATGTTGGTCACCCCTAAAGTAGGCCCTAGGGCAGGGTGCATTGTAAGCCCTGGTGTGTGTGGCATGTCCTAATAGTGAATTACAGCCATTTTCGTTTTTCACTATTGCAAGGCTACCTGCTCCCCATAGGCCAGAATGGGCAGACTGACTATTACACCTTATAGTCAGGACTGACCCAGGGAACATGGTAGAAAAACGAATTTAGTATGCCTGAACTCAGAATGATAAAATACATCTTTTAGTGAAGTTGGTTTTAACATTCTGTGTTTGAAAATACCACTTTTAGAAAGTGGGTATTTTCTTGCCTAAACTTCCAAGCCTGCCTCTGCTAGGTTGTGTATTCCTTGTCTGGAGATTGAGTGACAGGGGCTGGGGGTGGCTACAGGAGACAGGGTGAGTCAGCACAGGGCTGAATAGAAAGATCTGCATCCAGAGTGGAGAGAGGAGTTGCACCTGGGTCTGAATAGGGCTGTGCCTGCCTTCCACAATGCTGGCTCCACCTCCTGCCGGGCGGCTGAGCACTCTGCCCCACATTCTGAAAGGAATGAAGGAGTCAGAAAAACAAAGTGCTCCAGGACTGACCAGAACTGGTTTTGGGCTAGGCAGAGGCCTCTCTGCCTTCAGAGAACAAAGAAAAAAGGTGTATAAAAAGGGGACCCAGACCCCTAGGAAATTAGATCACTTTGGGAAAACAAGAAGAAACCTTTGCTGAGGAGCGGAACCAAGAAGAAACTGAGGAGAAGACTATCCCTAAGCTAGAGGGATCTGCCTGCAGTGGTTGCCTGACTGCCAAAGGAAGGAGAAAGGACTTTGTATGCACTTTTATTTCAACTTGTGAAGGATCTCCAAGGGCTTGAGAAAAGAGCTTGCCTCCTGCTGAAGTCTCAGGGACAACAGACTTCAACCACCAGCTCCCCAAGAATCCTTTGGAAGTGCCTGCTGCTGTTTTGGGCCTTCTGAAGGGACTGCATGTCGCAAGGAGCTGGAAGCGCGACTCAAGAGGGAGAAGCATGTCGCCGTCGCAGCCGCTGCCGTCGCATCACGGAGATGACGCCGCTGTAGCTGTCGCATTGCACCGCATCTCGAGAAACGTCTCGCAACACCGAAGAAGCGTGTCGCCGTCGCTGCCGTCCGCATCGTAGATGTCGCCGCTGTAGCTGTCGCGATTGCACCGCATCAAGAGAAGAGTCTCGCATCGAGGAAGAAGTGTGTCGCCGTCGCAGCCGCTGCGTCCGCATCGTAGATGTCGCCGCTGTAGCTGTCGCATTGCACCGCATCGAGAGAAGCGCCTCGCATCCACGGAGAAGCGTGCCGCCGTCGGAGCTGCTGCCGTCGCATCACGAAACAAGGGTGTCGCCGCTGCAGTTGTCGCATCGAGCGGAAGCGTCTCGCAACGTCGGAGAAGAGGGTCGCCGCCAAAGCCGCTGTCGTCGCATCACGGAACAAGGGTGTCGCCGCTGCAGCTGACGCATCGAGTCGAGACTTCCCGCAACATCGGAGAAGCGTGCCGCATCAGGAAGAACTTGACGTCTTTATTTCTTTGCACCAGAACTTTGTCGCATCTCCATCTCTGCAACACTTTCGTTGTAGAAACGTGACGCATCGTAAGGTACATTGACTCAAAGTGTCGCATTTTAAGAACTTAAGAGAACTAAGCTAAACCTACCATTTTAAGTACAGTATTGTGGATTTTTGTCGTTTATGGTCTTGTGTTAAAACTATATAAAGAATACTTATTTTTTATATAAACCTTGTGTGGTGTCCATCTGTAGTGTTGTCACTAGATTACTGTATGTGTTCACAAATGCTTTACACACTGCCTCTGAGATAAGCCTGTCTGCTCGTGCCAAGCTACCAAGGGGGTGAGCAGGGGTTATTTTAGGAGTGTACCCCTCTACCCTGACTAGAGGCAAGGGTCCCTATTTGTCACAAGTACCTACCTGTGCCAACTAGAGACCCCCAATTCTAACAATCAGGCATATAGGTTCACTTCCTTACCATTCCTTTTGGTCTGTCCATGGTGTTTTTCACCAAGCTTCCAAAGCCTTTAGTTGCAACAGTAAGATGGTAGGGTCTTTGTAAGTATCTTGATGACATGAGCTTTCCAGCACAAGACCAAAAAACACTAACAACCACATTCGCATAGCTATCCAAGTAATCCAAGACCTCGGTTTTTTAGCAACCTGGGAAAAGTCTGACCTACTGCATTCTCAGAAGATGGAGTTTTTAGTTTTTTTAGTGATTTCTAAGAATGAAATACTTCAGCTTCCGTTATGCAAATTGACTGTGATTCAAGAAGGAAGTGAGATGGATTCAAAATCTGTCTCTCATTTCCCTTTGTCAACTTGCTTGGTTGATTGGCTGTTAGCCTCCCCTCTACATGCGGTATTCCTGGGGCCCATTAATTTTTAGGCCCTTAACCATGTAAAGATAAAACATCCACAGACAGATTTTTCTTATTCGTACTTTGTTCCATTGAATTGAGAGGGAAGGAAGTAGATTGCTTGGTGGCTGGACCATTTAGAGACTTGGAAAAGCGCCATATTCCCCACATCCTTAGACCTTGTCTCAGAATTGCTAGAGCTTCTTGGAGACTGCTTTGTAATCTGCTGTTATGCAAAGGGCAGAGCAAGATGTGTTGTCTTATTGTGCACGTAAATTCTCACAGCTGTGAGACATATAAATCGAGTTCACTAAAGTGTGCTATTACCCTTCCCTCTTTAGTGAATAATATTAATCACATGTACAGATATTATTCACTAGGTACCTCTGCTGCAGTTTATAAAAAGGACGCCAACCCCTCACCAACAATGAGAGGCAAGGTTCATAATACAGGCTTCCAACCCCTCATAGGCAGGGCCACTGGAATTATGCAGCAGGGGAGGCCCAGATTATGCGGCAGGGTGGGATAAATTGTTTGGCAAGAAAAGGCAAATTATGCTGCATTATGCAGCACATTTTGGGTTAGTATCACTTCATTTTTGTGCCATTTGTAAATGTGTTAACACTGTCTTGGCATTACTTGCAACCCATTAGTACCAGTTTAACACCCAAACACAGCAATAAGCTACAGAAAGGTGACCAGTCAACCTTTACAAAGCGCCTTCCACTGAACGGCACCACGTGTTGCTACCTTTTTAGTAACTTTTAAACCATTTGAGCCAGAAACAAAGATTTTGGGAGTTAAATTCTGTAGATTATGCAGCAGATGATGGATTATGTGGCAAGTGCGGCAAATCTATAATTACGCGAAAATCGTCGCGGCCGCACAGTTGTATAATTCCGGTGGCTCTGCTCATAGGCAATAAATGTTGTGAAATGGGCCCTTTGCAAGCTCTTTTTGCCAATGACTTGGGTTGTCGAAGAGTTCAACTATGGACATTATTGCAAACTAGGTAGTTTTTCCCTGAAGCTGAGGTCAACTGAATAAAAATAAAGAAGACCGTGATTGTTGGGACCCTGTGGTCTTTGTGCTGTAGGTCAACATGCTTGCCTTGCTATGGGCCCAGGTAGTTCAGGTGCTTTTGTCAGAATCTATTATGATCCCTGTCTTCCTTTCTATGTCAGAGTCTGTCTTGGAAAGTATATTTCTATCAGTCAAGGATAGGAGACTTTTAGGTGTAGAGAAAAAGAAGAGGAACTACCTCTTCCCAGCGTATACGTGGCAGTGTAGAGGTCTAACCCAACTGGCTGCTCAATTATTCTTGCATCGCCTCGCGTTGAAGAGGGAGTGTGGCGCTGTAGCGACGTGAAGGAAGTGATACAATCCTTTGGCACTGTCTTGAAGTTTCTTTATTCTCGTGAACAGGAATAAAAAGATACAAAGTAACTGGACCCACAGCGAAGGTGTCTGTTCAGTGCGAAGCGCAGGAATAGAATAGTTAGAATCAGTAAAGATTCTAGAAGATAGAATGACAGGGAAAGAATAAAAAGAAAAGAAAGATGATGAACACAGAGAGAAAGAGAAGGAAATAAACGAAAGAGAAAGACAGATATTACAACATCTCCTTTTCTAACAAACAAGTTATTTCATAATAAAATCTTTATAACGTACAGGTAACCTGCAAATTCTTCTAGATGGTGATACAGAAGAAACAGATGTAGGAACAACAGCAATGGAAGAAGAAGTATTAGAAACATTCAAATGAGGATGAAAATCACTCATGGGAGAATAAACATTGGATTGAGATTTTTCAGCAAATGGTACAGCAGTATTCTCAAACAAAATAGAATCATCAGAGAAACATGGTACAGCCGTTTTCCTGTGAATGTCAGCTTGCAAATCAGATATGGGAACAAGTCTTCCCTTGTTCCACCACCCCTTATCTTGTAATAAACAAGCACTGAGACTGACCCTTTCAATTTTACAAGGAGAAGAGAATGAAGAATCCCCTTTTTTAACACCAAATGGTTTCTTGATAAGAACCCAAGAACCAACTGTAAATTCTTTGTCATGAACATGTTTAAGATTGTCATAGTGAAATTTCTGTTTATCTTGTGCTGAGGAAACTGTGTGTCGTATAATAGAATCTCTATTGATATTGGATGTGCCATAAAAAACAAAATGTTGCTCCAACCAAGAATGTAGAAGTTTGGAACGACATTTCCTACCCCTCAACAATTCAAAAGGAGTGTAGCCAGTGGTAGAATGAGGAGAATTATGGTAGGCATTCACTTTGTCTTTTAAAAACAGTTTGTAATCTAAATGTGACTTTTTAAAGTAGGATCAAGGGAAGTAGCATCGAGCCATTCTTTCTCAGAGATAATACCATTGGATGAAGAAGTGGCATCGATGGTAGCTACAACACAATCAAAATCGTCAACAGAGTCATCAGTAGAAGGTAATGGTAAACGAGAAAGGCAATCTGCTCTGAAATTTCTGCCACCTTGAATGTATTTAATACTAAAGTTGTATTCTTGAAGTTTGGAGAGGATACGTACCAATCGGGCAAAGGCTTTACCCAAACCATCGCCCTGCAACAGGCAGACAAGTGGTTTATGATCTGTGTAGATGACAAAATGGCTGCCCCAAAGGTAGGTTTTAAATTTGTTGACCGCCCAAACACAAGCTAAAGCTTCCCTCTCAATCGTGCTGTATTTGGATTCAGCATCAGAGAAACTTCTAGAGGCGAAAGCTATAGTGTGATCTTTGTTGTGAATTTGCTGACCAAAAACAGCACCAAGACCTTTGAGGCTGGCATTAACTGTAACAATACACTGGTGACCTGGAACAAAAGGGCTTAATGCAGGAGCATTGATAACCAAAGATTTGATATGTGTGAACGTAGAGCTAATTTCATCAGTCCAAACAAAAGTAGTGCCTTTTTTGAGAAGTGACCTCAGAGGTTGAACGTAAGATGAGTAGTCAGGTACAAAACGAGCATAATATTCGCACAGACCCAAAAAGGACCTCAAAGCGTCCTTGTCTGGAGGAGGAGGAGCTTTAATGATGGCTTCAAGATTGCAAAATTTTGGCTTAATACCCTCTGGGGTAATAGTCTGTCCTAAATAATCAATCTGTTCAACTAAAAATTTACATTTGTCTGGTTGAATAGTAACACCTCTGGCACTGAGAATGGAAAAAACTTTATGTAAGGTGTCTAAATGAGATTCTTTCGTTTCAGTAAAAACAAGAATATCATCTTGAAAAGCCTGAACGTGGTCAATGTCTTTAAAAAGAACATCCATGGCCTTCTGAAATACTGAAGCCGCGGATGCCAAACCAAAAGGTAGCCTTAAGTACTTGTACGCTCCAAAGGGAGTGATAAAGGTGGTGAGTTCTTGAGACTCAGTACTTAAGGCTATCTGATGGTAGGCTGAGTGTAGGTCAATGGTTGAGAAATATCTTGAATGGCCAATGTTGGAAAGCATTTCTTGAATATGAGGAAGAGGATGGCAATCAATAATGATATTGCGGTTCAAGGATCTGAGATCAACACAGAGACGAAGATCTCCATTTTTTTCTTTGCGAGAACAATGGGAGAAACCCATTCTGGAAGAATCTGTAGTGGCAATAATGCCATCTTTAGTTAAAGATTCCAATAGTTTTTTTAAATCAGGTTTGACATTTATTGGAACGGGTCTGACCTTGTGAGTGATAGGTGTGGCATTAGCTTTGAGTCTAATGACATGCTCAAAACCTTTGATGGTGCCAATGTTATTACTAAAAACGGAAGGAAAGTTGTTTTTGAGTAAAGTGAGAAGGTCAGTGTCATTGGGCATGCCATTGTCAATGGAAAGAAGGGGAAGATCTCCTAAGACAATAGGATTCTTGTGACCTGGTTTTAAAATTATACCCAATTTGGCAAGATCCTTCCAACCTACTAAATCTCTACCTCTGACTGCCACGTATACTTTGGTTTGGGTTGACCTTCCCAAAACTTGCAAAGTACCAACGAAAAAACCAAGAAGATCAATATCCTTATCACCAAAGGCTTTGGGAGATATGTCAGGAGCTTGTAAAGAAATTGAATGATTCCATAAGGTATCAAAAGTGGTGTCAGCTAATACAGTAATAGGAGCTCCTGAGTCAGCCATGACATCTAAGGATTTATTGTTGATGAAAGCTTGACAAATGGGACGTTCAAATTCTATAGAACTCAAAGGTTCATCAATGGAGAGAAGGAGATTGGAAAAATGACTAGTGCAGTCAGAGACAGAGGGATTGTAGTTTGGTTCTTGCAGTTCAACATTGTGAATTCTAACAGTATGAGGAGTGCGTTGTAGTCTACAAACCTCTTGAAAATGCCCTGTCTTCTTACACTTAGTGCATTTTCTTCCTAAGGCAGGGCAAGAAGGAAAATTACCAATATGATTTTTCGAACCACAACGATAGCAAAAGCGTTTAGACCCATCTTTGTTAACGTGTTCTTTGTTAACCCTGATGGCAGAAATGGGATTGGAAAAATCAGAATTCCCTGAAACATAGGATATGGGAGAATGACCTTCTTGACCTGACAACGCTTGGGAAGAAATGATAGAACGTTCTATACTCTTTCCAATATCAACAACTTCTGAAAGGGAAGGGTTACGACAAGTCAGAAGACGTTCTTGCATTTTCTTCGAAAAGCAGTTGAAAACAAATTGGTCTCTGATACAAATGTCTGTGGAATCCAAGAAATCACAGGTAGAAGCAAGAACACGTAGAGCGGCAACATATTCTTCGACCGATTCATCGCTGCCTTGTTTGCGCTTGAAGAAACTGTGTCTTTCCAAAAGCACGTTTGGTTCTTCAGAGAATTGTTTTTTAAGTCTTTCTTTAGCTTCAAGATAAACATTCCAAGTGCCATCACCAGGAGGTCGTGGAAAAATAGGTAAGTTATCAAAGATCTTTTGTGCAGCAACACCCAGGTGATTGTAAAGAAGAGCATTCTTTCTCGCTGGAGAGTACTCTGAACCATCAATTCCAATGAGGTAGTTTTCAAAAATATGGATCCATTGTTTCCAAAGAATTTCAGGTTTGCCTGGTTTTGGTAGAAATGGAGGAGGATGTAAAGCATTGTCGGAAGACGACATGGTAAAAATGCAGCTACAAAAACAATTGAATGTATTTAATGAAACTAAGAAATAAATTGAAAATTGTATTTGAGCAGAACTCTTAAAGTTTACTATTTGCACAATTATCTGCACAATACAGCGTTATAGAGGAAGATAATGCAAAATGCAGCTGGAGTGGAACTCCCACAGCTTAAAATAATGGTAAAATAGCTTCAGTGAATAGCTGTAATGAAAATCAGCACATAACAATGTGCAGAGTCACAATGAGTGCATCAGAATGAGTAAAAGAACTCCTTATTAATCAAGGAATGCAGGCAGTGTCATGCTGAAGGGACGTCACAATGAGGAGTAAGAGAAAATTCCTTAGCAATCAAAGAATGCAGGTAGCGTCATGCTGAAGAGACGTCACAATGAAGAGTGCAGCAGAAAGAATGTTGCAGCGCTGCCCTGGTTGCCTTGGAGATGCTGATACAGGAGGTGAAGCGTCATAAACAAGACGCGAGCAGAAGTCAAAAGACCCGCTGGCTCGAGCAAGTGGAAAACGGCAGTTGAAGCTTGCGAAGAGAGCCGTATAGTAAAAGACGAATGATAATGAAATTGAACACACCTGAGGCTTGTGGGTCCTAAATGCGGTAACATCAACAAAGTAAACCGCTAGCGTCACAGAAGAAGTAGCATGAGTGGCGGCGATCAGGAATGAAACGGGAGAGTTCTGTTTTCCTCTTTTCACCCCACTCCTGGTACCAAATTATGTAGCGACGTGAAGGAAGCGATACAATCCTTTGGCACTGTCTTGAAGTTTCTTTATTCTCGTGAACAGGAATAAAAAGATACAAAGTAACTGGACCCACAGCGAAGGTGTCTGTTCAGTGCGAAGCGCAGGAATAGAATAGTTAGAATCAGTAAAGATTCTAGAAGATAGAATGACAGGAAAAGAATAGAAAGAAAAGAAAGATGATGAACACAGAGAGAAAGAGAAGGAAATAAACGAAAGAGAAAGACAGATATTACAGGCGCGTATTCTGGAACACTTCTCTGAAGGTCTGTTGATGCCGGAGGTCCGCACTGAGAAGCAAGCATCGCAGAAAGAGCCCGGAAATTATGAATGGTACGCTTTTATGATCTAGAGTTTCAGAATTATGTTACCGTTTTTTGTTTCTATAAAGTAGAATTTATTGGCAATGTAGTTTTTGTTTTTTCTTTAAAAAACTATTGCTGGTATAGTACATAAAGAAGCAGAAAAGAAATCATAATATTCAACTTTTTGTCTTTTTTAAAATCAGGACTTTCCTTCTCTAATTAAGAAAACCTGCACTCATTTTCCCTATCAAAGCATTTGTCTTCTAAATTAACAATTGACTTTATGACATTTATTTTCAAAGTACTTCTGATGAAGCTTTGGACATAAATTCACGCATTGCCTGTTTTTAAATTTCCTGCCAAATAAAGGATTCATTTGTGTCATTTGCATAACCGGAATTTCAATTCCTCATTTAAGTGCAGAAAATGTTAAAAGTGTCCAAGGGCCACATGTACGACGGCTTCATTTTGCAAGTTCCTAATTGTGACTTTTTGCGACACGCAATTAGGAAGTCACAAAATGCGATGTACTAAGGTGCCTCAGACAAATTTAGCGGTTCATAATGGGGTCGCAATTGACCTACCTCATTAATATTCATGAGGCAGGTCGCAATTTGAGACCCACTGGTAATCTCTCAAAACACAGGGATGGTGAGCTGGGGACAGCAAACCAGCATGTCTGTGTTTGCTTTTAAATCAAGCAACTTTTTTTTTTTAATGCAGCCCGTTTTCCTTAAAGGAAAACGGGATGTGTTTCAAAAAGAAAAATGAAAAGTTTCAGTTTCATTTTTAAGAGCAGGCAGTGGTCTGTGGGACCACTGCCTGCTCTTAAAACATTTTCACAACCATTCACAAAGAGGAAGGGGTCCTTTGGGGACCCCTTCCTGTTTGCAACTGGCTTACCACCTACCACCTACTTGAAGTAAGTGGTAAACTGCAAATGTTATGCGACCGCATTCCAATCACAAAACATTCATACATCTCCCTGCGGCTCGCTATTAGGAAGGGACGCCCCTGACACGCCCCTTCCTAATACCAACTCGCAAACCCTATTTTGCAAGTAGGTAATAGGTTACCAACTCCCAAAATAGGGTTAGTACATGACAAAAGGCTATTTAGTGGTCGTAAATGGCCCAATTCGCCGCTTGCAACTGCTAAAACCTTTTGTACAGGTGGCCCCAAGTCCAAAACTGCCAACTTGAGGAGTGTCTCTCTAGGGAACTTAATTTAAGTGTCTTTACCTTCTCTAGCTCGCTGGGTCTTAGCACTGGCAAGCTTGACACACGTGTTTGGTGGGCACTTCTTCAGAAGACTCGCAATTGCGGATTCTGTGCTCTTGAATAAAATTCTAAATTTTAGAATGAGTGATGATGGGAAATATTCATTTTGAGGCATTCATGTTTTTCTCCCAAGCCTCCCCAAACAGAGATGTTTATCTTCTATTGAAGGTTCACCTGCACAAACACTGAGGGCGCGATTCTCAAATGCTTTATCTTATCTTTATCTTATCTTCCTGTTTCCTTATCAGCTCTCTCTTTCGCGTCCAAATCTTTTGTTCCATTTTCTGCCTTTCTCTGTCTTGCTCAAAATCTGATGAACAAAATAAGTCCACGTTCCCAAAAATGCGAGCAACCACCTGCACAATCTCAACAATGGTTCCTCAATTTGATAATTGGAATATCCAGGTGTGTTTGGTGGTTCTTCTGCCCATTAAAGAAGAGGTTGATATGGGAATTTCCGCCTGCTGCACAATCTTGTTGACTCGGTCATTAATGGGCTGGTAGCAGTAAACAGCCCTGTAAAATCTACGCCTCCCTGGCTTTAATAGAATCAATATTTTCTTTTACAGCTTATTTTGGAAATTGGGATTTTGCACGTACTTGGGCAGAGAAACACAACGAGTTCAGGAGTTTTGACACTTATCTGGTCACACATACACTCCCTTGGACACACACCCTTCCATAATCCTTCCTGCTAGCTCCAAGGGGAGGAGCTGAGCTGCATTTCAGACAATAGTTTTTCGTCATACGTGGGCGCTGAACTGACACATAAGTATAGAGTCTTCAGTTTCTGTTGTTTTCGAAGTCCTTGCACTGGCTGCACCTTGAGTCTTATTCTGCGCTCCATATCTCAGCAGCCAGGGTGCAGAATGTTAAGGAGCCCGTGAGTGAGTGTTCACGCGACCACCAGAGGGCATATACGTCATCTATCAGTTCTACGACGTTCCCCGAGTTAGTTATCCCCGAGAGGCTCAGGTTTCAGTTTTTGAGCATAATTTAATTCACATTAGTGGGGAGAGTAACAGTGAAGTAAATTAAAACACAAATGTGTTGTTCGTTTGCACACACCCCTATTTTTGTCTTCTTTCAGATTATAGAAGTGCTCCTATTTAACAATGCTAGAAATTGAAAAACATTTTGTAGCAGGGTAAGAATCCTTAATACAAGGCAGCTTGTATTATTTAAACATAGTAAATTTCTTCTGCCTAATAAATCGATTGACTTCCCCCAAATTTCCTAAAATGTATTAGATTGACAGATTTGAGCTGGCTACGGCTAATTATTATTTTTTTTTATCAATGTACAGGCCTGGAGTGGAGGAAGGTTATAGGCCATGGAGGGTTTGAAAGCAAAGGGGGAACATGCTGTAACGCTGAAACATTACATTGGGGGCATATCCTCAAGGGGCCGCAATAGAATTATCGCCGCGTTAGCGTCCGTTTTCGGGCGAAAAACGGCGATAATTCTATCGCACTATCAGCAAGGACACGCTAACGCGTGTTTCCATGCTTCTGCGCCCTTTCCCTTAACGCCCAGCTTTGCATCTCTAATGATATGCAAAGTGGGCGTTCCGCACCAAAATAACGTGGGAAATGTCTTTAACCAACATTTCTCCTATCATCAATCTGCACGCTAACCTGCACAGCGATAAGAAAAGTAGCGCTAACCGCGCTTATTGCTACTTTCCTTACGCCTGCTCTCAATCTGACTTAGCCATAATATCCAATGGAAGGTGGATTGTATGGCTAAGTCCACCCTGCCCTATCAGCAACGTATCGCCTTTCGCTGTGCGATTATCGCTGGATTTCCAGCGATAATCGCACATTTTACAGCTAACTCTGGAATTTTTATCGCTTTTGAGATAAGCGTTGCTGATAGCGCGCTATCTCAGCGATAAAATCCAGCGATAGCCGTCGATAATTATCCTCGCGCTTAGCGATAATTATCGCCGGCTGTTGCTGATATGCCCCTTGCACATTTGTCCACCTGAAAGTACGTTCTATCTCTGAGGTGCTCCTATCAGGTGGGGAACGTCCCTTGACCCTGTTGAAATTTCACAGAAACAAAACACCAGGGGGCATATTCTCAAAGAGCTATCGCCGATTTAGCGGCACTTTAGCGCCGCAAAAGTAGCGTTAGACTTATCGCCCCATTCACAAGCTGGTGCAAACTGTTGACATCGCCAGTTTTCCTGCGATAGCTGCCGCAAAACACATCGCCACGGATGAGAGCGACAAACAACGCTAATGACATGCAGAGTAGGCGTACCCGTGCAAAAACACACGAAAACAACACTTTGCGATATTCTCAACGACCAGCCAGATCTGCGATGCCGGACAAAAACTGGCGGAAAGGCGCGTTAGCAGCAGGGACTTAACACCTGCTCATGACTGGCCTTAAGTAGGACGAAAACCTGCAGTACAGAGGGAGCCACATCTGAAGACCAACACATGTCATGGATCAAATGATCATGCCGCTCGGAGACCCAAGAGGACCACAACACCCACCGCCGCCAACCCCAGGCCCCCCCCTCTCCCCGCCCCGGACTACCACTGAGGCAGCGCAGAACAAGACAGCTGACCTCCCGAAAACGGCATGGCCCCTGAGCCACACAATTGCAGAATGTGGGGAGAGGTGGGAACCAAGTATGTGTGAAGTAGGCAAGTCACCCATGAATAAGAATGTACACAATGCCAAGTGTGGCGGTGATGTGCTGGACAGACTCCAGTATGCAGAGCACAGACATGTCCCTGTGGACACATACTGCTGGTGTGTGCAGTGTTGTGGACAGTGGACGCAGCCATCTTACCTCAGGCAGTGGGGAAGACCTCGCTCATGTAACTGCGTCGTCCCCCCCTGTACGCGGAAGCGCAGTGGGCTGGTCCAGCGTACGCCACACCAGCGTAGCAGTGTGAATAAATAGACCGGGGTACTGGGCGTGGTTCACTTCCGGGATGGCCAATGCATCTACCAGGGCGGCGCCCCTCACCCTGCCACGAGTCTGCCGCCGTGACCGCCAGCCTCCTCAGACGAACGCTGGCTTCCGCGACACAGGCCCCCAGCGCACCCAGCGGCACAGCACCGCGGAGTAATGTGTGCGCTGACTACTGCCTTCTGCCTACACTGCGGTCAGCAGGGCTCACAATTCAAATTCAGTCCTGATTTATTTTTGGCAGAGTCCAGAAGGCAACAGACATTGCTTCCAGGGCGGCCCGCCCGGACGACGCATCATCGCAGGCCGCGCACCCGCAGAGTGCTCCAGGTGCCACTAACTCTGTGCAGCTAAAGTCATCGCCACGTGGCTGTGGGCCCTTGCTGACCGCTGCCTCCGGCCTACACTGCGGTCAGCAGGTCCCCCAAGTCAAACGACGCATCATCGCAGGCTGTGCACCCGCTGAGCGCTCCAGGTGCCACTAACTCAGTGCACCACAAGTCGTCGTCACGTGGCTGTGGGCCCTTTCTGACCGCTCCCTGCGGCCTACACTGCGGTCAGCAGGGTGCTCAAATCACATCCAATCCTGACCTGCGAGGACACGCCATCATCGCTGGCTGCACACCCGCTGAGCGCTCCAGGTGCCACTAACTCAGTGCACCACAAGTCATCGTCACGTGGCTGTGGGCCCTTTCTGACCGCTGCCTCCGGCCTACCCTGCGGTCAGCAGGGCGCTCAAATCACATCCAATCCTGACCTGCGAGGACACGCCATCATCGCTGGCTGCACACCCGCTGAGCGCTCCAGGTGCCACTAACTCAGTGCACCACAAGTCATCGTCACGTGGCTGTCGGCCCTTTCTGACCGCTGCCTCGGGCCTACACTGCGGTCAGCAAGGCTCACAATTCAAATTGAGTCTAAATTTATTCATGGCGCAGTCCAGTAGGCAACAGACATTGCTTCCAGGGCGGCCCGCCCGGACGACGCATCATCGCAGGCCGCGCACTCGCCGAGCGCTTCCGGTGCCACGAACTCAGTGCAGCTCAAGTTATGGACCCTTCATGATTGAACCTTCTGTGTGTGATGTCAGAGCTGGTGCCCCTACCTCAGTGCACTGCAAGTCATGGACCCTTCATGATTGAATCTTCTGTGTGTGATGTCAGAGCTGGTGCCCCTGCCTCAGTGCACTACAAGTCATGGACCCTTCATGATTGAATCTTCTTTGTGTGATGTCAGAGCTGGTGCCCCTGCCTCAGTGCACCACAAGTCATGGACCCTTTATGATTGAGTCTTGTGTGTGTGATGTCAGAGCTGGTGCCCCTACCTCTGTGCACTGCAAGTCATGGACCCTTTAGGATTGAATCTGCGTGTGTGATCCGATGATCACTGTTCTAGTTGTTGCCAGCACCAACCACTCCCTGAGGGCTGGCTTACACTCACCCCACACCCATCCAGCACAGGCGTCACTGGACATGTGACCCTGGTAATAAAAAGGGGCCGGGCGCACGTGACCGTAGCCAGTTCCACCATACATCTAAGTGTGTCCGTGTGGTCATTATGTATGCGTGATGGTCCCTGGCCCTACCACATCACATCGTGCTGTGGACAGCGGACGCAAGCATGTCACCTCAGGCAGTAGGTAAGACCTTGGACATGTAGCTTTCTCCTCCCCCCCTGTAAGCGTTAGCGAAGTGGGCTGGGTCGGCGTACGTCAGTCCAGCGCAGGGGTGTGTAGAATTAGCCCGGGGCTCAGGGCGTGGTTCAGTTCTGGCCTGGACAAGGAAGCAACTACTGCATGTGTCTCTGTTGTAGTGTCGGCGCCACCCGGCCCGCAATGGACAATGTTGCAATGTAGCATGCACCAGGAGGGCGGTCTCGCACGAACGGAGAAATGAAGGAGCGCAAGACCGCTCGGGGTCTTGGCTCCTACATGCCAAGTGTTGTGTGTATCTGTATTCCCGCAGCATGACCCAAATGCCTAGCCTTAATCGCAGCGCGAGTTCAGCCAGGCATGAACTCTACATCTGTGTCCGCACTATCCTTACCATAGGCCTACACTCACGTGGCCGCCCACCTTCAACGGCCAACATCACAGTGTCGTTGTCAGGCTTGTGGACATGCGCAGACAGGCATGACAATGGTTTGCCTTTGGGGAGCAAGTGATGCAACCGCGCAGCGTACACAAGTGAATAGGCTCGGAGAGAGGAGCAGCTGTGAGGCAACGTAACACACAGTGATGTCGCTCATTTGCCACATACAAGTCATGTCAAACATGAATCCCAAAGTCGCACACATCCCACCCCACACCCAACAAGCCACATCACAATTCCTGAATGCAAGCAGATGACAAACTGACATTAGGGATGAAAGCTCCTTTTCTGAACTATCAGGCGGAAGCACATCTGCACCTCCGACCTCGGAATTGCATGTGCCCGGCACCCCCTGGCAGATACGATAGCAGTTGAGGACGACTCCCACACTACGCACAGCCCAACGAAAGACCGACGCATACACACCCCACACACAGTAGTCTTTTCTCGGAGTTATCTTGCATGGAATGGCCGTCACACTTACTCCCACTCCATCCCAGGTGTACAACCGTCGCACACTTAAACAACTCATTGATCCGAGCTGTGGCATTTCATCCACAGAACTGGCGCAGGTCAGAACAGTGCCGCTTCAAACAGGGCCACTAAACAGGGCCACTAACGCAATGGCAGAACATCCCGGACACATGCACAACCCTGTAAGAAAAAATCAACCCCCAAGGGCAAGGGAAGAGGATGTCACCTACCAAAAGATATACCAAGAGCGTACTAACGTCTCAAATGATGCAAACTTACACTAATAGAAAGAACAGGGGGAAAAAAGACTGCAGATACATTGCAATAGAAAGACACATAAATTAAAGTGTTCAAACAATATTTTATTATTATTTTTATATATTTTAAAGAATTTTTTAATTTGTATTTCAATAGGTATGTTCAATTGCAAAACAAACCAACAAAGACGTGAACATATACATAGAATAGACTAAGCAAATCAATTTTTTAACAAACAAGGAAAAGAAATATATATATTATCAAACATAGTAAATAATAAGCTAACATACAATTATTCTCTCCACCCCCACAGATAGATCCTAGAACGCATAAACAAAAACAAACATCTTTATCAGTCTCACCATTCATGCATACCACACTCACAGAAATTCCACATAAGACAATTTAATAAACATACAGTATATACAACAGGCAGGAACCCAGATAGAATCAAGGGCTGTAATATACTGAAATGGTGCTCTCAAGGATTTGTCGCCCAACGGGTTTCTGGCCGGCACGGTGCCGGCGCGCGTTTCGGTGGTAGGCTAACAAGTAGCCATCACCTTCATCAGGGCACTTAGTAAATTAAAAAAGACATCAGAGACAACATATGAAGTTAAAAACTGGAATAAACGGGGAAAGGGAGAGAGAGAAGGGAAATGGCAATAGATACACAATGTAGTGACTCAATAGATCTGGGTGTAACAACGAACACTCCTCGTAGAAAAAAGCTCCAAGGAAGCTATAAAGAAATTAAACAGCAATTAGACATATGTTCCCCTGACATGAGATCGATAACATAAGAACTATTACGGTTTCCAAAAGATTTAACCAAGAAAAAATATTTTGAGCTGAAAGAAAAATGTGTGTGAATAGATATCCAAAGTCAAAGCGTCAAAACCTTCACCAACAAACACCTCAAAAGTGTGCCAAAAAGAGTACAGAGCAGAACAGAAATCAGACCAGGCCAAGATATTTAATCCCAAGGAAAGAAAACTGTCTCCATACCAACATAATACACCAAAGTAAGTTAAATGAGAATCTACACACCAATAATAATAAATGAAAAAACGGCTGTCTGCAACCAGATGTCAGAAATAGAGAGAATGCTGCTTAACTAGACTAAATTTAAAGCATAAATGAACTTACTGCGAATCTTAAAAAAGGATGGATGCTAGGCAAGTTCTCTGAGGGAACTAGAGGAGAGGTGATTTGTCAATCTACCAAACGATAATTGAAAAGACCAACTAAAGATAGGTCTATGTAGAAATCAATCTGAAAGAATAAGAAAATAACAGAAAACGGTTCGAATGGAATCAGAAAAGTTTACCAGAAAGACACCAATCAAACCAATGCATCTGAAAGCAAAGAAAAAAGACAGGTAAAGATTACCTGGAACGAATTTGATCCAACATCTATATTAGGTCCAGCTATATAGAAAGTATACTGCGTCCAGCAATGTCTTGCGAGGGCGTTTAATGGTTCAAAGAGGCAGAGGGGGTATCTGTCATGAAAGAGAGATAGAAAAAAATAAAAATAAACTCAAAAAAGCATGAGGGTGGCCAGTTTAGGAGTCATGGTACATACAAGGAAAGAAACTAGGTGGGTCGACTGATCTGCCTGACTAACGAATATGTCTCAAGGAAGTGAGATTGTGGCCAAATTACGCAAACAAACGCTATCACGTCAAGACCCTTAAACTCAGAGTTGTGACTGGAGCCTCTATAAGTAAATCATATGCCCAAATACCAGAACGCAGTTTAAAGGGCAAGAGCCGCCAGAAGCACGGTTGCAATGTGGACAATCTCACCTTCAATAGCAAGAATTAACGCGCCGAGGTTAGGATATAGAATGCCGGCGAACTCCCATACGTGCTGAAGGCAGTCGTCGCTGGCTGGAGGGAAACAGCGTTCTCCCCCGAGGTCGGCGTCAAAGTTTCGAAGTCCAAGCGCTTCCGGGTGGCTATTGAGGCTAGAAAACGTAGTCTCGCGAGAGCACGGATGAAAGGCTCGTGAAAGGTCCGGCTTTTTAAACCTATACAGAGCCCCGTGGTAATTACGCCAGAGGGGGCAGTGTTCTAAATGCAGAAGTAAAAAATAAAAATAAGACGAACGAAGGGAATACAGAAGGCGGACTATCACATAGAGCCACCATGGAGCTAATAAACCTAATAGTTAGTCAGTGGTCCGCTTAGCGCCATATTGGAAGGGGTTGCCCGCACTACATCCACTAAATTGCTTTAGACGATAAAGTCACCAGTTTGGAGTAAACAATAGAAAAACACCAAAATCTGATAGAATGCAAAATAAGAAAAAAGAAAAATGCAAATCTTTCATGTTATCAATAGTAATTAAAAACGAAAATGGACTAGCAGTAATTAATTATAAGCCCATAGCAGATAAAGACAGCTGGTCAAAGAGGCTAGAGATAAGCCTAAAAGAGGGATATAAGTCCCAGTAAAGTTAAAGAGCTCAAGATGAAAGTGAGCTCAAAACAAATGTATTTACCTTCATAAAACCACTGAGTAAGAATGGTGAGAGGAGGAGAAAAACCCAAGCGACCATCAGATAGGGAGAACACTAGGAAGAAATGACCATCAGGAGGTCAAATGGCTTGCTCCCATGGAGTGTGCTCATTCAATCCCTGCTTTTCAGAGTTCAGAAAAAAGATCCAAAAAACTTCCCTGGTCTTGCGAATTCTATTATTGTCCCCACCTTTATGGGAAGAAATTTTCTCTAAAATGATCCACTTTAGGTCAAATTCAGTGTGTCCCATTTGTTTCCAGTGTTGAACCAAGGGGGCCGATGTTTTAGAGGTCCGGATGTTTGACTTATGCTCACCAATCCGTATTCTAATCTCTCTGCCAGTTTCGCCCACATAAGGAAGATTACATGGGCAAACGATGCAGTACACCACATTAGTGGTCTTGCAGTTCGTCATTTGTTTCAGTTTAATATCCTTGCTCTTGATGTTTAAGTGATCCGCCACAATGGCATTGTCACAAGCTTGGCAATTACCACATCTGTGGTTGCCTTTGATGCGAATATCTCCTGTAATAGACTTTTGCACAAATAGTTCCGTTTTTTCCGGTATGGCCTTAACCAAATAGTTCCGAAGATTTCTATTGCGTCGGAAAGCAAAAGTGGGTTTAGGGAGCTTGGGAGTATCATCTCTAAGATTGAGCAGATGCCACGCAGAGTAGATAGCCTGTTGGATTTTTTTGATTCAGGTTAGAATGGCGAGTAACACAAACTAATTTGTTATCTTCAGAGTTGTGTTTAGGTATAAACATAGAGTCTCTGTCAAAATATTTGGCCCTCTTATATGAATTTCTGATCAGTCTTTTAGGATAGCCTCGGGTAAGAAGTTTAGTTTTGAGAATATCTGCGTTGAGATCATAATCATGGATGTTAGTGCAGTTCCTGCGAAGTCGCAGGAACTGGCTAAAAGGAATCCCATCCTTTTGGCACCGAGGATGGTAGCTGCTGTAATGAAGAAGTGTATTTTTGGCTGTAGGTTTGGTATATAATGATACCATAATATGTTGGTCTCTGTGCTCGATCCAAACGTCAAGGAATTCTACTTTCTCTTTACTTTTTTGGGGAGTAAATTTAAGATTATGATCGCATAGGTTGATCCATTCCAAGAATTGGTCCAAATCCACCTCATCTCCTTCCAAAATAAAGAAGATGTCATCAATAAATCGATGCCATGATCGTATATTCTCATAGAAGGGGGCCACTTCGTTATAAATAAATTTATGTTCAAAGTTGCCCATGTACAGGTTGGCTACACTGGGGGCGCAGGCCGCCCCCATACTAACTCCCTTCACTTGTTTGAATAGTTCTCCATCAAATTCAAAAAAGTTTTCATTAAGGACAATGTCCAAACATTGAATAATGAAATCAGAGTTAGGTTCCATTGCAGGATAATTGAGGTACTGACAAACAACCAAGAGAGCCTGTGTTTGGGGAACGTTTGTATACAGCGCCTCAATGTCCATAGTGACCAAGAATTGAGTGTTAGTATTGAATGACATATTTTCAATTTTGGAGATAAGGTGGCCAGTATCTCGTATATAGGATGGTAACTGCGTCACTATGGGTTTAAGAAAGACATCAATATATTTAGACAGCGGTTCTGTAGCCGATCCAACAGTAGACACAATTGGTCGTAGAGGAGGATCTAGAGGGTTCTTATGGATTTTAGGTATACAATAACCGGAATCCGAGTAGTAGTGGGTGTAAGAAAATCAAATTCTTTTTTGGTGCTTGTTTAGCTCTCCTACATATGTCAAAAATTTTAATTTTGACTTTATTTTCAGGGTCGCCCCATATTTTTTGATAGTGATCCTGTACTGCAAGCATGTCTTTCATCTTACTTTTATAGATAGAGGTGTCAAATAAAATAATTCCACCACCCTTGTCACATGGTTTAATGGTCAATTCAGGTTTGTTTTTAAGCTTATTCAAAGTGATGGTTTCCTGATCAGTGAGATTAGATGTCGGAGATGGAATAAATTTAGTGATGTTGTCGATCTTCAATAGAACAGATTTTTCAAATGTCTCAACTTCTGGATCGAGTTGATCCAAACTAGGAATAAATGTGGATGGCAGTTTAAGTCTTGACTGGCTGTGGTCTTCAATGTTATCTTTATCCGAAAAGAACTTTTTAAGCCTAATTCTCCTAAAAAAGGAGAATAGTGCCCCTTCAAACAGGGCCACTAACGCAATGGCAGAACATCCCAGACACATGCACAACCCCTGTCACGTGGAACTGTACCGTGCACGTATGCTGCATTTACTGGGGGCACTGCCATTGGTAGTGCTGCGGGTCAGTTACCAGCTGAGCTTCCGCCTTGCCAACGTCACCTGCGTTCAGCCTGTGTTGCATTGTCGATCGTGCATATTCGAGTGGTCCATGGATGTCTGCCTATCCAACAGGACGGTAGTCGAAATGGATTTCAACATGTGTGTGCGCCCCCTGTTGGCCCACGACCAGGAGTGTCACCGTGATTCCCGTCTATGGGATGCCTGGATACTTGGCATACATGCTGGCAGCTGGACCTGGGAAATTGCAGAACTCCTCGTGTGCAGTGACCACATTGAGCCGCTCCCCTATTGGGCTGTAGTGCTAATTGGTGACAGGGGGTGGACGCAGCACATCTGTCCGGACCTGCTAATGGCTAGCCTCGCCATCCTGTTCGATGGAGTCGACAACGACCTCATGTTGGAAATGATTGCCTACGAAGCTGCACTTGCTTTCATGGACGTGTAACTACGTACCTGCAGCCACAACAGTTTGGAACCCATTGCACATGTCCCGACACCTTGTTGCATCTTGGGGTTCTGGTCACATATCCCACGACAACGGTGGACATGGCTGCATTCGCCTGGACCCCGAATACGTGGGCGGACAACCACGCGGGGTAAGGCACACCTGTGAAAGGTGAGGCACTCCCCCGGAGTGGACAGCGGCGCTTGGCAACGTTCCTCATTCTGACATACTGCTGCATTGGTCCGCATTTTGTGCACTTCTCTTGCCCGTACTGGCACGCATATGCTAATAAAGTCTACGCACATTCACTTGTATTCAACTGTGATGTGAGTTGTTTTGAATGACGATGTGTGCCTCACTGCCTATCTGGGTCACGGCCATACATGCACATTGATAGCATTACCCAGGGAGTACCATTTATGTGGTATCACTGTCCCTGCATTCATCAATACTCTCATGCTTAATTGATCAGGGCCA
This sequence comes from Calotriton arnoldi, assembly GCA_963921515.1. Classification (NCBI taxonomy): domain Eukaryota; kingdom Metazoa; phylum Chordata; class Amphibia; order Caudata; family Salamandridae; genus Calotriton; species Calotriton arnoldi. The sequence continues at coordinate 1,306,275 of CAWUFW010000161.1, forward strand.
TGACACATCAATGTTTTATTCGCATTCAGTGGTGGTGTTTCACCTGGACCAGTACAGGGCCATGCAAACCCCACTTTACATTGTCGCCCCGTGGAGGGCCAGCCGGAGTCCTTTAGGGATGGACAGGTTCATCGGGAGAGGAAGACTTCAGTCCACAGTGTGATTGCTGTGTCATTGGTAACCAATCCAAATATATCAGTTCATGTTGAGGTCCAAGGTGAGTGCCGCTGAGTGTAACGGGGGACAGTGGAAGATGTTATTCCAGGGCATGATGCAGAGGGCAGTAACAAGCTGAAACAGGCCATATGGCGGTGATGTATGCTACCACTTGAATCTTGCCACCAAGCCAGATTCATCCTCATCTTCGTCCTCTGATATGTCAGGTGCCTCACATGTGGGTGGTGGTGTTTGGTCTGCCGCACTCTGTGGAATGGACACTTCGGGGGGCGGAGATGTGGATGGAGTAGTAGCAGCAGCAGTCATCCGCGCCAGGCCGTGTGGCGGCAATGCCATGACGAGGATCTGCAGGGCATGGAAGTTCCCAGCTACATCTCGCTGGTGTGCAGCCGTGGCAGCCAATCGTTCCGCATGCATCCGCTCCATGTTCTCCATGATCCTCCACATGTGCCCCAACTCCCGGCTGACATCGCTGGAGCCACTCTGACTAGACAGTTGTTCTTGTCTCTGAGTCATGACTCCAGCGATGTCAGCCATGTATTGTTGGTGAGCATGGAGCGGACAGTGGGTGTCCGTTAGGGACTGTAAGTGGACCCTGATGGGACTTAGACACCCACGTATGGCATCTAGTTTGGCTGCCATGAGGTCGAACCCCACCCGCAGCTGGTCAGCCATCTTCTCCTGGCACCCTAACACACGGCGTTGGAATGCCATGTGTTGGTCGTGGGGGTCCTGGGAGCCAGCCGTGGTGGTGGTTGATTCCTGCTGTGTGGTCTGTGCAGGGGGTGGGGTACCTCGATGCAGCTGGGCTGCCCTGCTCCTGGAGGTGGGGTGCCGAAGCTGTCCATGTGCTGCTGGAGGGCGTCGGTGTCGATGTTGGGGAGGTCGTCTTCGTCATCAGTGCTGAGTTGTTGTGTCTGCTCTGCAGGAGGTGTTGATTCTCCCGCTGCAATGTGAAGGGGAGATGCAGATTGACACTGTGTTCACATGTATGTCCGCTCATTGTACAGGTTTACTAACAGACTGCATGCCAATGTACATTGTAAATGTTTGTGATGAGATGCCTATTTGATGCGGGACAGTTGACATTTCTACACCATCAGGGATGTGTGGTTGTACTTGTTCATTGTCATCTCACAGTTTCCTGCTATGCCAAATGCGAATGGCCATTTACTACACACAAGCAGCAGCAGTTGTGTCCTCTGTTCTGTTGTGAGAGTGTTGCAGTTTGTGCCACATTGTTGTCAATGTTGAGGTGCTCTGATTCTTATGTGCGTGTGCTGCATTGTGGGTGTGTTGCCCCTTCAGCTCTGATTTGGCTGGCCCTTCTCCTTTTCAGGCGGTGTGCCTTTCACTTCTGCGCTTATACAGTGCTGAGATGTTGCAGACTTGGGTAAATTGGGCTCTTGGTCGGTGTTGTGACTCTTGGGCATGGTTTGTCCGCAGATGTGCTCTACTTACTTGTGCATGTGTGCCATTGTGCCCATCTCCCCCCATCCCCCCAGTCCCTGGTCGTTACTCACCCTGTTGCTGTTGGCTCAGGTCATGTTGTGCAGTGTCCGGTCCCCCAACTCCTGCCACCGTCTCCCCAATGATGACTCGGGTCACCATTTCCTCCATCTCATCCAGCTCCTGGTGTGTCGCTGGACTCCCACCTCCAGTCTGCATTGCTGCTCTCAGGTTGGCAGCGGTTTTCAGCTTGGTTTTGCACTTCACATCAGTCCAGCGCTTCTTGCAGTCGTCCACTTCCCTTCTCTTCACTCTGACTGCATTCACCTTGGCCAAGATGGACTGCCATATTGTATTTTTAGTTGCCAATGCCACAGTGGAGGTGATGAACAGTTGGTGGTGGTGTTCTGTTACCTCTGTAATGAGGATCCTGCGGACTGAGACGCGTCTTCCTCTTCTTCTTCTCCTTGCCCTTCCCTGTCCCCGAGGTCCCAGGCCGGTCCTCCGTGTGGCTTGTGGGGTTCTGGTTGTCCTCTGTACTTGCTCCGGCTCCCTCCATGGTGCTTCGCGGTTGTTTGTGTTTTGTAGGTGGGTTTTTTTGCAGCTTTTGTAGTGTTTGTTCCCGCCTTGCTTGTGGGACTTGCGGGCCTGGCGCTGCTTATCGCTGGATTTTTATCGCAGTTGGGCCCATCGCAGCTTTTTTCACGTTCGTGTTTCCTTTTTTATCGCCGTCGCAGTAGTTGTATCGCGGACATTTGAGGCGTTCTCGGGAAACTATCGCATGTTACCGCCGTGTTGAGAATGGGACGTTGACATGGAGTTATTTTCCCGCGATAGACGGCGATATGAAAAATTGCGATGATTATCACACGTTCTTGGGAATATCCCCCCAGGAGTGGTGGGGGGGTGACCTGGAGAAGTTCAAAGTAATTTGCAAGTATACCTTTGAAAGCTGTGGTGCAGCTGAGGTGGAAAGAGGACAAGCTGTACACAAGAGATAGGCAAAGCCTTATCATAACCTGAGCGCATGATAGGAGAGAGTGGATGCCTGCAAAAATGTAGTCTTGGAATGCATACAAAATAAAGAGGCAGAACAAAGAGTTTGTGAAGGATTATATACTGAAACTAGAGAGCACAATTAAGGTGGAGTAAGTAAGTTAAGATATTTGAAGACGAGTCAAAGCAAGAAAACCTAAATTGCAGAAATAAAGGTAGCAAACAAAGTTCAGCAAACTGTTGAGAGATGTGAGGAGGATGCAGAAGAGAGAATATAAGACGAACACAGGAGTTCTGAATAATCTGACATCATTGAAGTCATCAGTGATGTCATCAGTGATGTCACAAATGATGTCATAGAACATGTCATCAGTGATGTAATATGTGAGGTCCTAAACAGTGCATACCTAACTGTACCGTTACTTTAACCTTTGATTTTTCTGTGAAAAAAATTAATTATATGTATATATATATATATATATATATAAAAAAACAATTTCACTGAAAAAATCAAAGGTTAAAGTAATATATATATATATATATATATATATATATATATATATATATATATATATATATATATACAATAAGAGATAGAGCAGTGTAAATATCTAGCAATATTAGGTTGAGGGTGGTCATGAAATAAGCAAAAGTGCAATTCATTTGTACACGGTGAAAGAAGCTACCCCAAATTGAAGACATGAAGGTCGCACTATGCACACATCAGCATTTCAAACAATTCTACTGCATAATTATAGAGACAGTCTTTCAAGCTTCCATGTGTTTGGGAACTCAACTGTAGCTATGTCTATATTATAAGACCTACTAAAAAAGGCATAAAATTGCCTGGATTAAAGACCACAGTTGGATCTGAGCCCTTACATGCCAACAAATTATCCCAAAAATGCATTATTTTAATTCTCTCCCATGTACAACTTTCCTCAACTAAATATAAGTTAATGTGGAAATTAAATTTCCCTGATTTTTCTACATATCCTTCTTATCTGTACTCACATATTGGCATATAAGTGAGCTTGGGCTGGAGAGCTTAAGGTCATTTTACTTATTTCAGGGTTTTTGTGATTTACTTTACTGAGAGGTTGAAATGCACTAACTAATGTTTTCCTAATCTCTATCTCGCTATAAGTATTTTGGTGTTTTGACATTTGTATGCATCAATTACAAATGTATATTTTTAAAAGTAATATTTTTCTTAGAATGAGAATTTGATATAAAATCCTATCTACTTCAGCAGATTAGAAACACATCTGGCAGATAGAGCGGAGTTGTGAAATCCGGCGAAAGAAAAATTCTGTTTCGCTCCTTTATTGGCTACAAATCAACAACTTTGTAAAGAAGGATACAGTGAGTTGCCAGATGTACTCTGGGCATCACAAAAGTCCAATTGCCCTGACTGTGAAGACTGATAATCTCATCCAACAGATGTGGAAAGCAGTCACAGAACACACAGTGCCAAAGAGGGGAATAAACATGCTCTCACAACAATGCAAAAAACATGATTTACATAGTTTGCGTAAGAGGTATTTTATATGGAGCAGCTTGTCCTGTCTGGAGTGGGAGATCTTAAAGATTACATGTTATAAGATGTATCAGGCGCCTAAAGTATAGATAAATTAAATTATACATGTGTGTCACTCTTTCAAGATTGAGCCGAAGGCACAGCTCTTTAAAGAACACTACAAGGGAGTAGTTAGAAAATAAAAATACCCCCCAATTTGAAGCAAAGCTCTTATGGTACCAAGCAAATGAAGCAGGTCATTGTGACCCTCCCCAGAAGAGCTTGCCTGTCTCTTTCATCCAAACATCTATCCATTCATCCTTTCTTCCACTCACTGGCATCCATCATTTCACCTTTACATTCTGTCAACTATTCAGTCTTTCATCCAACATTCAGGCTGTCACCATTATGTTACATGCATCCAACCGCCCATCCCTATCCAAACCTATCCATCCATCTTCAAACATATCCATCAAACATATCCATCCATCCATCCTTTCACGCAGTCATCCATCCTTTCACTTATCCTTCCCCCCTTTCATCTATTCAATGATCCATCATTTTGCTTATCCATCCACCCTTTCACTCATCATCCACCCTTTCACTCCATCCACCCTTTCTCTCATCCATGAAATCTTTTACTTAGCCATTGTAGTGCTAGAGGCACTCTTGTGGTCTGATACCACGTGATGACCTTTGACTACCATCATTTTAATTGACTTTGGTGTTTTACTTTACCCTAGCATGAATGTACGAAGTCCTGCATTTGCCATGGTTCTCTTCTCGTAGTTTTGAAGTGGGAGCTGTCACAGAGTAGAACAGCCTTGCCAAGAACAGAATGTGTGGGATGTTCTTTTGAAAGCATGAGAGAGGTGTGGAATGTACTTTTTGGTCTCGAAGTGCAGTGTTATGAGCAGTGGTGCACTAACTTCTGGTCACCCGATCTCTGGCCCTTGGAGCTTGGGCCACTACCCACGCCAGTGATCAAGGTTAAGAACTTGGGAGTCATCTTCGATTCTAAACTCTCATTTGAAAACCAGGTTACCTCCCTGTCTTTCTACACGTTAAAGCTTTTGAGAAAGATCCTCCCATTTATCCCAGCTGAGCTATGTAAATTAGTGGTCTCAGCACTCGTTCTGTCAAGAGCCGACTACTGTAACGGGCTTTTTATCAATCTTCGGAAAAAGTGCCTGTCTAAGCTGCAGGTTGTGCAGAATGCAGCAGCTCGGCTCTTGTTGAACATCCCAAGACACAAATCTGTGTCGAAGGTGTTCAAGGATTTACATTGGCTGCAAATAAAAAGACGAATTGAGTTTAAGGCTCTATGTATTGTTTTTAAGGCCACACAGGACATAGGACCGGGTTTTCTAAAGTGGAATTTGCTACCCTATATTCCAGTCCGTTGTCTCCGCTCATCCTCTGCCCATGATCTGATTGTTCCCAGGGTAAAAAAATGTTCCTGGGGGGGAAAAAGCTTTCTGGTTGGCGCAACTAGGTTGTGGAATTCTCTCCCAATAAGATTGAAACAAGAAACACATCTGTTAGCTTTCAGGAAAGCGCTAAAGACATGGTTGTTCAATCTTTAAAGTGCCTGCGAACCTCCTAGCTTAAATCCTGTCTCTGATGAGCAAGCGCCTTGACACCCTCGGGTGAATGTTTCGCGCTCTACAAATCTCCATTTAATTTCATTTCACTTCATTTCAAATGTGCACCGTGTTGTACATTGAGAGATGAAGTATGTGATGCTATGAACAGTGGTGCACAAATGTGCACTATGTTGTACATTGAGAGATGAAGTATGTGATGCTATAGGCAGTGGTGCACAAATGTGCATTGTGTTGTACATTGGCAAGTATTATTAAGTTCTTACTATTGGCTTTGACATGGCCTCATGTCATCCTGAATTCTGACTCTGCCTTGCTTGAACTTTTCTGCACGCACAGACAGGCTTGCAAGTTGTTTGGGTTAATCACGTTCAAGGTCTGTTTTGTGAGAAATTGTTTAATGTACCCTGGAAGGCTTTTGTAAGCTTCGTCAAGATAAAGGCTGGAACATGTGAGAATGTAGAGGGAATGTGGGAACTTCTTCTTGCCGTGGAATGCTTGCCTGGAAACTGGCCAGTTCCAGTAAGTTTCCTTGGCGCAGAGGGGAAGACTCTCGAACCTTCTAGTGTGTTTTGAGACTATAAAGCTGAGGGTTGTTGACAGCCAGCTTAGGAGTTCACTTGTGGAATAGATGTATTGCCACAAGAATCTGGATTTGAGTTATGATCGAGAGTCCATTGCCTGGCTGTAACGGGCTCCCCCAGATTGAAGTGGCAAGGATGTCGAGTGAACGATCAGGTGAGGTGATTTGTTTCTGACTAGTGACATTGTGATGCGTGGTTCCAGTGGCTGTGGTCATTTGAGGTGTTTTCTTTGTGATGTGTGAATGAGTGACTCAGAGTGCACATCCAAAGTAATCATTTGATGTATTTAGTGTATATATATCTTTCTGATCTCTTGCAGGACGTCCAATATTATTATTTGCTTGAGTTTTATCTCATATTATTTGCTGATTATCCATGCATTTAACAGTTGCATTTACCAAGTGTGTTATTATTGCTTACTTATAAATATTTATCTCTGTATACATTTGAATGTGGTTCATTTGGCATCTGGGAGCATTGCATAAATAAAACCCCAAGCCTTATTCTAAAAAGAGAGTCTTTGCATTTTGTAAAGTGAAACCCTTTTCTAGGTGTTGTTGTGTTTTATGTCTCCTGTTTCGCTGTGTTTGAGCCACCGTGTGAGAGTGGAATTTGTGAAACTCCGTATTATCTGAAAGGCGAAGCAAGACAGCCATCCATCATTTCATTCATCATCCACCTTTCAACCCTTCCATCCACTCATCCATCTACTTTTTCACTCATCCATCCCTTCACTACTCATCCATCCCTGCTTTTATCTCTTCTAGGATTCAACGATATATTCCCTCCCGGGACTTGCGCTCCTCTCTCTTAAATCTACTAGTCACTTCCTCTTTTAAACGTAAGAAGCACGGAGGCTCTAGATTTACTGTTTTGGCCCCACAATTTTGGAACTCTCTCCCTGTGGAGATGAGACTGGTTACGTCCTACGCACAGTTCAGAAAACTGCTTAAGACTCGATTATTTGCCCAATCATATGACATTTAACCTCAGTTTCCTGCTAGCACCTTTCTGCTCTATCAGCGCCATGAAACCGTCTGGTGTACGTGCGCTATATAAACGTTTTTAACATAACATTTTTAACATAACTACTCACTCATTCATCTATCCATCTACCCTCTCACTAATCCGTCCATCCATTCACATGTTCACTCATCCATCCGTCAACCCTTTCATCCAGTCATCCACATACCCTCCCTTTCATCAATTCATCCAGTCTTTCACTCATCCATCCTTACACCCATGCTTTCGCTCATCCATCTACCCATCTATCGATCCATCCTTCGATCCATCCATCCATCCACCCATTCATCCTTTCATGCGTCCATCCACCTTTCACTCCGTCTATCCATCCAGTCTTTCACTTCATCCATCCATCTGTCCATCCACTCATTTATCCATCCATTTACCCTTTCACTCATCCATCCACCCATTCACTCACTCATCCATCCACCCTTTCACTCACCCATCCATCAATCCACCATTTCACTAACAAATCCTTCCATCCATCTACTCTTTCACTCATCCATCCTTCCTTTCACTTACTCATACATCCAGCCTTTCACTTATCTGTCCATCTACCCTCCCTTCCACTCATTGATCCATTCTTTCACTCATCCATCCTTACATCCATCCTTTCACTCATCCATCCATCCTTCCTCTTCCACTGATCCATCATTTCCCTCATTCATCCATGCATCTATCCATCCTTCCTTTCACTCACCCATCCATCCACAATTTAATCCATCCACCAATCTGTCTGTCCACCCATCCTTTCACTCACTCATTCTCTCACCTTTCACGTTAATTATGAGCCACTGTCTGCTGATTTGCAGACAGAAGAGGCCCATCAAGAACCCCTCCCCTGCTGTAGCTTGCAAAGAGGGGGGTTGATGCCTCCCTTGGAACACTACATTCTGGTGGAGTAACAGTCCGCCTACACTGTGATAACTCAGTTACCCTCCAATCACTCATTGGCCGAATTTTTGTCTTTGACCATGTACAGTGCTCACTGATAGGCTCACTATAGATTTACCACATAAATTCATACTTACATCTCTTGTTGAAAACTCTTTCTATGCCAGTCAGTATTACTCTGCTGTCACAGATCACACAAATCAGATCTTTGCATTTCATTGTCTACCGAAATCTTATTATTGTTTGGGGAAAAGATCAATCATTGAATTTATTTGCACAAGAAAAGGAAAATAATTCAGATCTTGGCCTGAGGATCACCATCACAACGTTGATGGATATCCCATCAGCTGAAATATAAATCTAATAGGATACAATGGGATTCATATTTCTGCGGATGGAATATCCATCACCATTGTGACAGAGTAACCCATCCAACAAGATTTAAATGAGGCCCAAAGTCCCAATAATAATAATATTGTCAAACAATGTTTTCAGAAATGGCTGGCAATGTTTTGAATGAATGAATGAAAGAGCAAATGAATGAATGGATAAATAAATGAATTAGGTATTCATTGAGAGCTTTTTTTAAACGTTTTTCAAGTTGGTTAGGTGTCTAATTCTTTCAGGGAAGGAATTTGAAAAAAGATATGTAATTAAGGCTCTTCCTCCTCTGCTTTTAAGCTTGACCTTGGGAGGTTTCCAGTACCCTCTGGTCTTGACTTCTGTGGTATCTACCTAGCTGATACAAGGTAATTTTTCATGCAAGGTATAAGAAATTGGGTTACTGGTTGGGGGTAGTGGGGTGGGGGGGACCATACTCAAGCAGCATCCACAATCCTTGTCCGGATGCAGTCACAAGCAAAACCCAAATTATGGGCTCATTCATATTAATTAAAGTTTAAGCCAACCATCCTTTCACGTATTTGTGTTTTTTTGTGGTTCGTTCCCACATATGTTTGGTGCTGAGTGACACGTAAACCTACGTCTTGGCTGAAGCAGTTGCAGGACAGCCCACCATTGGTGGATTCAGTGTACAGTGTGCTGAGGGGATTGGTGTTTGAGAGGTGACATTTGAAGGAAGCTGCTGATGTGGAGAGAAAGGCCTGCAGTGTGGAGGGTGATGTTGTGGCACAGAAGATAGGCATCAACATTACAAAATGAGATGGCCTGGCCAGGCATCAGAAGACTAGAGTGGCAAAGGCTCTTCATAAAGTCAGTGAAAGATTGTGGCCTTCCTGGAGGTATAAGGCATCAGGTTGTCACGCCAATACTGCTGCACTAATGGCACCACGCAACAGTAAGGAAGAGCAGGCATGGAGTAGTGTGTGTTGTGCTGCTTAAATACAAATTATCTGTAAAAGCTTGTTCTGGGTCAGTCCTAAGTAGTCTAATATGGTACTTGTTTTGGACTTAAAGAAAACTAGGTTATTTCATTTTTCACACCCTGGGCACCTCAGTGCAATCTTGAAAGGCACTATTATTGAGACCCACAGGCAGTTTACCTTGTCTTGTTTGGAGCACCAGTGACAACAGGAGAGAGATACTTTCATTTGAATTGAGAATAAGAAAGCTGTCTTGTTTATCAGCAGCATTTTACTAGAGCTTGGGTCACCACTGATGAAGTTGAAGAAATAGTTCATAACCTTCGAAAACTGAAAGGAAACTATCTGAGCTGGAAATAATAATACAAAATGTACTGTTATCTAATTGCTTAGGGTTAGAAGGCCAAAAGATTTTTGACCACTTCCTGGATATACTCCATGAAATATTGGATCTTGGCCGATGAGATGAATACGTGGAGGAGCTACAGAGACTGGAACGCCATTTCCAGGATGATCCCAGCTTCATTGTAGAAAGGCACAGACTCTTCAAACACAGTTTGATGCATTGGATGACTGATACTTAAGTGGCTAAATTAAGGATTCTAGAGATCACTAGTGAATTTGAGGGAAAAGTTGAGCAAGATGTAATAGCTACAGCAAGAAAGTGCAAGAAAAGATTTTATGCTGCCAACATTTTTCTTTAGAAGAAACAATTGCCATTGCAAACTGAAAGAATGTTTTGCAATAGCTTCAAAGAGCTCTCTAGCTCAAGAGACAGTGTTCCAGCAGTAGCTATTATAGGAGGGGGCTCAAAAACGGAAGCATAAAAAAAGAAACTGGGTAATAAACAGAGGTTGTATGACGGAACAAACCAGGGAAATAGGTCGCAAGCCTTAACCACGCATTTTTTACCACGCATTTTTTTTACAACATGTATGTTTTTACAACAGATGCCATTACCACACATTTATTTAACAACAATGTATTTGTGAAGGGAAATCCCCCACACCCCCCAACTTACCTTAAACGCCTGGTAAAGGCATCCGTTGTAAAAACATACACGTTGTAAAAACATGTGTGCTTAAAAATGCGTGGTAAAGTCACAACGTGGTAAAAACCTCATTGTAAAGGCTGTTTCCCATAAACAGAGTGGTCATTGTTATAATGTATGGCTAAGACACATTTTGGTAGTGCAGTTTCATGACCAGCATACAAAAGATAGGCTAACAAGTTCAAGAAAATGAGGAATTTAGAAAAAAAATAGCCGCTTTTCTAGGAGGGTAGTCCACAGTGCAAGAAGACTAAGGCATATATTTACTAAAATTTTACGGCATGTTTGTGTCACAAAAGTGATGCAAATCGACGGTAAATCTTTGTTTACCTATTTACTTTCCAGCGCAAAACCTGTTTTGAGTTGGAAAATCACTTGTAAGTAACGCAAAGCAGTGCTCTCGCTGCTTTGCTTTACTTAGCGCCAAGGGGGCATTCCATGGGTGGTGCCTGGGCGTTCTCATGCAACCACCCGAGGTTTTTGACGCAAATACCCTATTTACTTAAAAAAGTAGACAGGGTTTTGCAGCAAAAAAATGCGCCCATTTCCAATAGATGCTATGGGGGAGAAATGCTTTCATTTCTCTTTTCTTTTCCGACTTTGCATGTGTGCTGCAGTGTACAGCACATATACAAAGTGGGAAAAGGTTTAATCTTAGTCTAAGCATTGTCGTGTAGTTCCTATATAACCTATACAGGATCTGCGCATTTGGATAACATAAACTATGGGATTGGTGGCGGACTGATTCCGTGCACCCCCACCTGATACGTTAGCCTGTCTGTATTAGCTAGCTCACAGTACCACTATAATCTCCTCTTATCAAGGAGAGAATAGATTCTGGCAACCTCAGAACATGACAACCCTGATCCCTCAGAATCGTGGAAACAATATACTACCTTTCGCTCAGTCACTCGTGCTTACTTAGTTTGTCTCAGAGAGATACACGGAATAAACAGTCTGGTCGTTTTCAATAAGAATTTATTGAACAGTTGTTATTCTAGTGTAGAATATATGAGCTGCAACAACCATTAGACAGTAGCAGAGATATATGATTAGCAGTACTACAAAAGTAAAGGGATGGTATAGTTCTACCATCTTGCAGAAATCATGAATATATACACGTACATAATACACATGATAGAAAGTGCGTACTCCTACGATGCCTCCCTAACTAGATGTACCTAAATGTACCTAGCATCTGTGTAGGTGTTATGCCAAGAATCCCTCTAGGATCTAGTCCACCCCATTACCTGAGAGTCTAGAGTATATGGGACCCCGTCCTGGTCTCGAGTTGGACACCCCGCGAGGGATGTTAGACCACTGCTAGCTGGAGCGTCTGCATGCAGGAACCTCAGCGTCTCTGGTCAGTGTGTCAGCCGGGAAGTCACGGTCTCCTCTGTCTTTCTAAGCAAGACATGATGTATATATACCCATAGGTCTCCCCAGGGGTCCTACCTTGCTGTGTTACTGTGTTCGCCTAAAGGATGACGTTGGGCCTGAACTTTATACAGAGATATTATACAGGAGATGGTAATCCTACTGTTAGTCCTGCTGTGCTTCCAAGAAGCCTCATGCATAATGTATGAGAACCGAACCAGGGAAAAACCCGCGTTCTGAATGCAGTGTCATATCTAGGTAAAAGTTCAGTGCCTAAGAACCGTTATGTATGTAATGTAGGGAAGAATATAGGTGAAAGGTTGCAATGTTACCTGCGCCTATATAGGGTACCTATATGGAATATAACAGCATAGTACTTCATACTGAAGTGTATACTTCCAGTACAAAACCTATGCTAGATTCACTGAAGACACCCTTGCACTATGGGGCGAAGGTGTGTCTGTGGCACACAGCAGCACATTACTGAGCCGGCGCTAGAGAGAGGGGAGGAGAATGCCATATTTCTGTAAATAAGGCACTCTCCTGCTCTCTCCTTCTCACGCAGCGCAGCATTTGCTGCTGCTGCACTGTGCTGCATGATAATCTAGTAAATCTGGACCGAAGTATATAAACATTTGAAGGGTGTAAATTAGTGTAAACAGTCCAGTCATATCAAGTCAAGTCAAGTTTATTAGCATAGTGTCTTAAAATCATTGCATAACAATAAAAGCGAACCATAAAAACCTTACAAAATAGGAAAACATTGCATGACCTTAAAAGCATTCTGTAGAAACCTTCACAAGATAATAAACTAGTTAATAAAACCTTAAGTACGTGTAGTGTGCAGTGGTGCAGGTTGTGGGGCATTAAAAGGATGCATAAACCTCCTTGATGACCGCCGGGAGCAATATTGATCGGCCAAAGAGTTTAAAATAGTAATAATTCTTAGATTTGGACCAATGCCATACATGCATTGCCAATTTAAGTTTGAATTTGAGATCAGCAGCCGGCCATTAGGGTTGCTCCCCACCAACAGTTTTACAGGGAGACCTGCCCTGCACCTAGAATCTCAGCTCTAGTCAGTGGTAGAGTCAGCAGAGTAGACAGGTCCAACTCCAAAGAAACGTATTTGAAATCTCGCAAAGTTATTACCTGGCATCTTCTTGGCCGCCAGGATAAGGAATCGTACCAGTCGGCAGTTCATCTGTGGATCCTCAGGGGCGAAACAGGCTATGCCAGCCTGTTTCCCTGTGTGTGAATCCGTCTCTGATAAGGGCAGCTTTTAGCAGCTGCCTCCATTCCGAAAGAAGCTCTTTGCAAGTGCAAAGCAGTTGCAGCAAGTCTTCTGTGGTCTGGCCGCATAAGCGGCAGGCTGTCTTTGGGAAGTCTCTTTGCCAATGCGGAAGGTGCTGAGAGCACGGTAACAGCCCCAGAAGATATTTCAGGAATTGTTCTTTAATAATTCTTGAGTAGCCTAAGCCGAAATATTTTTGGAGGGCCGGTGCGCTGTATGTGCTCAATGTCATCCAGCCGTGGGCCCTTTTTGCTAACGCGGCTTTGCCTTCCACCAGCAATAGGGACTTTATTGATTTCCACACTTGTTTTTTAAATGCAACATGGCTAATAGTCGATTCCCAGGGCTGGGACAGTTCAGTATTATGCTAGCATTCCTTAAGGTAGATGGTAGCCGGTGATGAATCTCTCTGTTGCAGCCCTTCACATAGATAGTAATTGGGAGTATCTGAGGGAGCCTTCCGGATTTTATCCCAGCAGATTATGAAGGCTCCTTGCCTAGCCAAGGTCTGCCTTTGTAATCCTAACTCTAGCCTGATCTGTGCTGGCGAGGTGTAATCAGGCAGGCTGAAGATGATCGAATGAGCTCTTATTATGGTGCTATCCAGAATTTTGGCATTCCTGCCCCTCTGAAGTTCACTGCCATATACTATCATCGGTATAGGTTTGGCTTTTTATTACTCGAACTAGGGGGGATAGTGATGCCCCTTCAGTTTGACTTGAGATTCTTTAATATGACTGCCAATGCTAAGCATCTTCTACTGATTGTCTCCCTCTGGTGGGCAAATTGACCTTCTTATCCACGATCACGCCTAGACATTTATATTCTGTTGCTGATTGGATGCTTGTTTTGCACCAGTACCAAGCTGGTAGTTTCCTGAGATCTTTACCAATCGTCATGGTTCGTGTATTCTTGAAATTGACGTTTAGGCCATGTGCCTCAGAGTATTCTTTTATTGCAGTGAGAAGATGCTGCAGGCCGACCTGTGTGTGGCTGAGCAGGATTACATTGTCTGCATACAGGAAGCTTGACAAAGTAATGCCTCCTAGCCTTGGGGCGTGTGAACTGCAGGCATTGAGTGGCTACGTCAAGTCCATCAAAAAGGGGAGGAAAAGGGTTGGGGCCAAGACACACCCCTGCTTGAGCCCCTTACTTGTTGATATACTTCTTGATAAGAGTTGATAAGAGTGAGCCTTCACCTAGCTTTGCCTGAACCCATGTGTGTGTATGGAGGGTGATTAGCAGGTCCAACAGAGTCTGAGTGATCCCCCAGCATGCCAATTTGCTCCAAAGTCTGCCACAATTCACATGGTGAAAGGCTGCTTTGAAGTCAATAAAGCATAGATGTAATGGCAGTTTTAATACTTTTGCCTTATCAATTAGCAGTGAAATAGCCAAGATGTTTGTTATCGTGCCGGAGGACTTTGAAAACCCTGTTTGATTGAGTGGTATTATCGATTTCTCTGTAGCCCACATTGAGAGTTCCTCTAATAGTGTTCCTACGAAATATTTTGCCTCATTGTCTATGAGGGCAACTTGTGGTATTTTTTGGCAAGGACTTGTCACAACTTTTAAGTATCAGAGAGATTATTGAGCCCCTCCAGGAGGGCGGAATTGCGCCGAATAGCCTTATTGTGGAGAAGAGTTGCTCTAATTCCTCTGCCAAAATTACGCGTTCTGTTTGAATATTGCTGGGGGATTGCCATTGGGCCCTGGGGCCCCCTCCCTCCTACCTTTGCCGATTTGCCATCTAATTGATGTAATGTTGGCTGCTGGAGGTAAATAACATGTGTCACTTAAATTTGGTGTGAGAGGTGCTGAGGAGTTCCCTTCTTCTGATTTTGCATGGAGGCTTTCTATTGAGTGCTTGAATGTTTCGGGGCCAGTTATTTGTACAGTGCATTCCTGATGAAAGTGGTCCCCAAGATACCTTACCCAAGCCTCTTCAGAGATGTGAAAGGTAACACCCCCATGTGAACCGCGGGTGATCCTGTTGATCGTCCCCCAAAATCTAGCACTATCGTGCTTTATGTTGGCAAAAAGCTTCACCCAGACCTCTTCTTTTCTCGCGATCTGTTGGGAGCCCACTTCAGCCTCTTTAGGTGGTCTTTTTCGTGCCGTGCGAGTGTCTGCAAAGTGTTGTCATCCAAATTGTGGTGGAGACCTCAGGAATTGATTTTTCATTCTTTTGGTCTGCTTGATTTGGATCCACTGTGTTTTCTGGATGCTACCCATTCTGTTAGTGAATTGGTGCACTTCAGGTTTCAGTGGTAGTACGAAGGTCCCTGTCAAGCTGCTGTGAATTTATTGCCTCTTGGGTCTGGTGTGTCAAGGTTCCAGAGAGGCAGCTGGCTAGATTTTGGACTTTAGGCAGCATTTGGGCCCCTTGTCCAAACCTTCTTCCTTTGTCTATTTGAACAGGAGCGTTGGCTGTCACCTGAATTAACTGGGCTGTGTCACCTGTGAGCTCTGTGCCGATTCCATGCCCTTCTGCCTGAGTTTGACCCACCTAGCTGACCTTCGTCGGCATATCAATGGTTTAGTGGGGTCATTGTTGCCTGCTGACCAGCTTCGACTCTCATCTGCGGGGGCCACGGCCGCTGACCTGTGGCCCCTGACTGGAGGTGCCTGCAGGCCCATGTTGATTACCTGTGATGTCGAACCGGGAATTTGTTGGTTGTTATCCGTCAAGAGTCTTAGCCTTGTGCCACTTGTTTTGGAGATCGTTCCTGTCATTTTGGATCCTTCACTTTCTGTCTGAGAAGGAGCACTGGCCGGGAATCTAGACACCCACACTGAGGTCCCAGGGGTAGCTTGGTGGGAAGCTCCTCTGGTAGGTTGGTGGCTGAGGGCCATTACGGACTCCAATGATTGGCCAACCAGCTCTCGGGATGTAGTCGTTGTTTGGCCTGATACTGGCCTGAAGAGGGGATAAGTGTCTACCTGGGTTGGAGCAGGCTTCCTGTCCCGGCCTTTCCTCCTTTGGACCTGTCTTTGCCTTGCATTCATTTTTATATTTCTATGGTATCCGAAGGCGAGATTGATCCTGTCCTGGGGCCTGTGCGGGCCTCACCATATAGTTGGGCCTTGACTGTTGGATGGCCTGGTTTTAGTATAAGGCAGGGTTCCGTCAAAGGCTTGCTAAGTGTGTAGGACAGGCTGTTGGAAGGGCAGATCGAAGCAGACTCTTGCTCCGTGAGGGGAGGCTGCTCCTTAAGTAATGGACTGCTGATAACCAGAGCTTCCTTTTTGAGATCCTTACATAGGTTGCTCAGCATTAAGGGGAGGGAGGATAGTGTATCCACTATCGAACCGCACCCGCAGCTAGGTTGTACTCCGTGCGGCCCAGTTTGTGGTTTGAGAAGTGAATTCAAGTCCCCTAATTTCCCTTCAATGCCTGGACAAAGACTGCCAGGGAGTTAAGGAGGGTCAGCTGTACATCCATTATTATCGGATTGGTATTGGAGAGCCTCCACCAAAAGATGCATTGTATTTAAGAAAGATGCCCAAGCACTGTCTGTGGCACCTCCACCATAGTTGGTTTTTCCTTTGCCCGGCTAACCTGAGGCCACTGCTCTGTCCTGTGTTGAAGCTACAGGTTTGATGCCTGAGGATACATCCTGTGTGTCCTGTGAGGAAGCTGCTAGCATGTCTTCCCATTCTTGTGTGCCAAGATACAAGAGTAGCCCATGAGTTCCTGGCTGGTGCCCTTGAACTCCCTCCTGCAGAGTGGAGGGGCAAAGCAGAGAAGTGGCTTGGCTTATCTTGGTTTGAAGGCAGAGAAATGTATGTGGTTTGAAGATCTTGAGACTTAGAGTCTTTGGATGGGTCATAGTTGATGTTCTGAGATATCGAGCTGCCCAGCTGAGATATGGTTAGGGGCTCGTTTATTTCGCAGTTCTTCCTTGCATTGGTGTTGTAGCTGGCCCACGTATTAGGTGGTTCTGTGCTCCAATTTTGGGCCCACTGTGGGGGGTGGGCCATGTCTGATTCTTGATCATGCTCATGGGCTGCAATAATGTCCACCCGTACCACCTGGGTCATGTGCCCTGTTTGTGGTGATGTTGGTGCAGTATGGCCCGAAGGAGTAGATTTTTTGTTTAAAGAGGACGGTGCGACATTTCTTGGCATTATCTTTTCCCTCTTCCGCAATGCTGCTTATTGTGTCCTCCTTATCAGACTCGATTTCAATGAGCGGAGGAACTGGTTGCATTTGCAGCAGGGGTTGGATTAACTGCAGCCTCCTTTTGCGCTTTGCCCCCTCCATTTTTAGCAGGAGGGGCCCCCGTGTTTCCCCAGACCTCATTCTAAGTCTGTGCTGATTCCACAGAGGTTACCAAGTTGTAACTTGTAATCCTCGCTTGGCTCTAGTGCTTGTGGATATGGCCTTCCAGTGGGTGGCGCCGACTCACCCCCACCCGTTGGTTATACCTTGTGAGGGAGGGGGGCATGAGCAGACACATCCTGTGTGGGAAGGGATTGAACCTTTCCTTAGGTTTGTGGTTTGAGAGGGAAACCTTTCCGTTGATCTTTTGTGGCTTGTTTGTTGGTTTTTGTCAGATGGCGCTGATGCTCTCCCACCCGTAGAGGTAGGAACTTAGTGGTGGGAGGGCACAAGCAAGTCCGTCTAGCAGAGGCGATACCCACCTTACATGTAGCTATATTTATTAGATTGCACTAGTCACCCTACCAGCAGTTCACTGTCCTGGATGTCCGTATGGAGAGAGAGGTAGGGTTATATATGCACCGCCACACTCTACCTGTATGGAGGGGGCATGAGCACACATCTAGTTTTTCCAGCTGGGCAGAGTGCTTCTTAAAAACAAAGAGGAGACAGGTAAGTGTAGGTAAGTGCAGGCAAATGCAGATGAAAGGTGGAACAAAGGTGACTGTTGGCTGTTTTGTTATTAAATTGTGCTGTTGTTATGCCGCCTTATACCCCTTGTGCTCCTCCACAGGGATAAAATCTTGAGTATCCCACTTTGTCCTCTGCTGTGGGGTGATTGGGCCACAGGGTGCGGGGGAGTGATCCCACTGAGGGGGCAAGCCCCACTGGCCTAGCAGTGGCCGCTTCCGCCCCAACGAAGGGTATCGCTGCTCTGGCCTTACCCGCTTCCCTGCTTTCTCCGAGGTGCTTCCCTTCTGTTCTTTCTACTCCAGCTCCTCCTTCTGGCTTTTCCTCTGTCAGGAGCAGGAGTCAGGCAGGGAATTAGTGGTCGTGGCAGTAGTTGAGGCGGTGGGGAGACTGAAAGTAATTGGCAGCTGAGGCAGCAGAGGTTTGTCCGGACTAGGCCGGGTGCACTGATGTCAGTTCAAAGCAGAGTGTCGGCTATTGGCTGTCGGGATGTTTTCTGGTCCCCCGTCTCTGCCCCGGCTCTGCTTTTGCCTCACCTTGCCTCAAGCGGGTGATGGGTGTCGGGTAGGGTCGTGTTTTGGGGCCAAGCCTGTGGCGCACTCCTCCACTGTCTTCCGCATCCTCTACCGCGCCACCCCCTTCTCGGTGAACAACTCGGCAATCAACCTTGCACCGGTCATATGGGTAGAATTACAATGAAGGAGACCCAGGCCCAGATTTACTAGATTATCATGCAGCACAGTGCAGCAGCCGCAAATGATGCGCTGCATGAAAAGAAGAGAGCAGGCGAAGCCCATATTCACAGAATTATGGTACTGTCCTCCCCTCTCCTTAGCGCTGGCACAGAAATGTGCTGCCGTGCACCACAAACACACTTTTGCACCATAGTGCAAGGGTGTCTCTGTGAGTCTAGCATAGGTTTTGTATGCATGGTTTTGCATGGCAAGGTTTTGTATGAGGAACGCCCATGCACCACCCATGGAACGCCCCCTGGTGCTAAGCAATGCAAAGCAGCGCTATGTGATGCTTTGCGTTACATTCAAGTGATTTTCCAGTGCAAAATAGGTTTCGCGCTGGAAACTAAATAGGTAAACAAAGACTTTGCATCAACTTGTGTCGGTTTTGTGATGCAAACACTGTGTACAATCTTACTAAATATACACCCTAGTCTGTGACATTTGTATAGACAGGAATGGCTACAAATGACAAATGAGTTCAGAGTCTCCAATCTAAAGCATATAAGACAATTTTTTCTCTGAAAAGTGGAATGACAGAGAATTATTCCCAAAGTATTTTTTGAAATATGAAATAGATATTATGAGTGCATTATTTACAAGAACAGATGTATTGCTACAAAAGTTTACTGTACCAAAAGGGGATATGGTATAACTGAATGGTGAAATGAAGGTAAGACTAGGAATGGTTTCGAGGTCAGATACCAAAAAGCGACTTTTTATTAGTGGTCATGTAAAAAGATCTTTAGAGGAGATTGTTGTATCATATGTAGCTGTGATACATAGGGTGTATCTGAAGTTATCAGAATTGTGCTTAAAACATCTTCTATAACAGAGTGGCACAAAGTAAGATTTGAAAGAAGAGCTAAAGGCACAGATTTTAATTATGTGCAGAAATAGTTATTTAACCTGTTGGAGAGGTTCGCTCCTATAGTCATAACCAAGACAAAAGGTGAATGAGCTTTGCGCCTGTGTGAATCTCATATCTTTGAATACAATATTTTAAGTGATTGCCAACTACTTCCTAAGATCCTTGAAATGTCTGCACTCTTGGGAAAAGCCGTGGTTTTACTACAGTTGAATTAAAGGTGGCCTACCGCCTTATGGGGTTAGCTGAAGAGTTCAGGTCATTAACTACATTTGTTAGACTGTGGGGCTTTGTTTTCTGTGCATATCTTTTAAGCTAGCTTGTGTAGCATCAGTTTTTTAAACAACATGTTTCAGTTATCTCTGGGCTTCAAGGTGGTGGTGTAGACATTCTAGGATGATATATTAATAAACGCCAAACCTATTCAAGAGTATGATCTCACACCGGAACATGCCTTGTGCATTCTGAAAGACAGGTGAATGACTGTGAAATGGCCGACACCTACGTTTTTGTAAGAAAAAAATGAAGCATTTGGATCATCTCAAAATTTCAAAGCAGGCATATTTTGAAGAATGCCCTTAAATAGGATGCTTGTGCTTTTGTAGTGGATGATGTGGGTTCTGTGATTATATTTGGTGCAGTTGTCAGTAATAATGCTGTCACAGTAGAGGAACAGAATGTCAAATCCAAATATGTGATGTATGAAGATGTGAAAGACTACACAAAAAAGGTCTGGCCACAGAAAGATGTCTTCGGGGGTGATATAAAGTTAAGTAAAGGTGCAGAAAAAATGAGCGGAAAAGGGGAGTGTGGATCCCACATGGAACTTGTGATCTGTTTAATGACACTGGCACATGATGGACACCAGAGTATTGCAGCCACAAACTACTTGTGACAGGATATAATTTGGGCAGTGGAATTGTTTGTGGGTTATTGTTAAATATGTCAAGTCACTAACAAACGATGGGGCATATTATCAAGGGCTCATCGCCACTTTAGCAGCACTTTTTTGACGCTAAAGTGGCGATATTTTTATCGCCCTATTAGCAAGCTGTCGCTAACAGGCGTTAGCGACAGCTTTCCGGCGATAGCACCCGGTTTTACTATCGCCTTGCATGCCAGCGATATTTATCACTAATGACATGCAAGGTAGGCATTCCTTCTCTAAATTTAGCAAAAACTCCAGCTAACCGCACTTCGCCCTATTAGCAAGGATAGGCCGGACCCGCGAAGCGATAAAAAAAGTCGCGCTAAGGCCCGTTAGCTGCAGGAACTTAAGACCAGAAAATAGCTGGTCTTAAAAATGGGGACAAGTCTTGGGCCCACATCTATTTTTTTTTTAATATATTTTTATTGGGTTTTCTTTTACAGATACATACAAAATATTTTGCATAAGAGCTGCATGATAACAATTGCACATCAACATTACTGAGAATACAGTGTCAGTTGCCAATAAACAGGATGTTACAAGTGTCAACACAACTCACAATTGCATCTCTCGTCACGTAATTGCATTATAGCCGTGTATGTGTATCCTGTTGCCTCTGTGTACAATAAATGTATCAAGACCCTATACTTTCCAATAGTAAACTAAAACTAATAACAATGAAAAGGAAAGAGCTCCATCTTAAGTTGTAAACGGCTGTATTGTAATGTAGGTGCCTGAATATGTTAGGGCCAGTGCGTTGTTAACGTATTAGAAAAATGAGAAGTCGAGCAATGCTACGACAATATAACCGTGTTGGGTAGTGACTCATGATGTCATGCATTACAGGGGGCGTTGCCGAACTGCACCGCGGCTCCATCAGCGCCACTGGAGGGTGGCGAACCCTGTCCCGCAGAGTCCGGCCGGGTAAGTACTTTAAGTATGTCATCCCAGACCTGCGCTATTGGGTATTTCCGTAGCCCTGCAGTTTCCTCCCTATGTAGCGTGGTACTTTCAGCTGTCGCCCATACTATAAGGGATTTTTCCCAACTGACCGGTGTTGGAGGATCATTATGCTTCCACCTCTTTGTAATGAGGCGTTTTGCTGTTATCAGACCCAGATCCCGAAACCTGGCGATCACCCTATTTTTCTTCGTCCGTGGGTACAGCCCCAGGACGCAAACCTCCCAACTGGACTGCAGGGATGACCCAGTGCATTGTTTCAGCTTTTCTACGACAGCATGCCAGTATAACTGAAGCGAGGGGCAAGACCATAACATATGTAGAAGATCAGCGCCAACCAGCCCACACCTGGGGCAAGCAGAGGCTGTAAGATTAAAGTATTCATTGAGCTTGTCTGGGGAAAGGTATGCCCTATGCAGTATGTATGTCTGTATGAGTTTAAATCTGGAGCTGCGCGGTATATATATGGAACCGGCGATTATTGTATCCCACTCTTTATCAGTCCATGGGCGCCCCCTGTCTATAGCCCACTTTTCGCGGAGTCTCGATAGCGGCTTCAATGTGTGCGCAAGGAGTGCTTCCACTAACCAATGTACCACGTGTGAACCTTCCCCCATGACATGTAGGTATTGTAAGACCAGGTGTGTTTGTGGCTCGGTTGCCATGTCTCCCCAGGCGGCAGTCAAGGACCCCACTATAGCGGTATGTAGAAGAAATTGGCCTGCAGGGATATCATTTTCCATAGCCAGATTTTCAAATGTTAGAAGAGTGCCCTCTGCATATAAATCGCCTATTGCATCTAGACCTGCCTCATGCCAAGCCAGTAGTTCAGTAGCAGATATTTTCCCCGTGCCTCTGGGAGTACCTATTAATGGTATCTGCGGAGCATAGGGAGGTGTGTCGCGAGTTAGGTAAAGGCTTCTTTTGTAACATCTGTGAGCTAATGTTACATATATCTGGGACGGGCATGAAATTCGGGTGATGGGGTGAAAGAAATGGTAGAGCTGGGATTGTGACCATGGTGGTGCCGCAGTTGCAGTGTCCTCCAACCCCCTCCCGCTCATCCACTTTGTCACCCATTGTAGCTGTGATGCTAGATAGTACAATTCCATATTTGGAACCGCCAGGCCCCCGCTGCGCGCGGGCGCGTACAATTTACTTAAGGCTATGCGCGGTCTGCCTGTGTTCCAGATCAGATCACGAAGGATGCTCTCTAAAGTACGGAGGAGTCTGACAGGTACATACACCGGGAGATTTGAAAAGTAATATAGCAGCCGTGGCAGAATTATCATCTTTGTTAAGGTGACACGACTCATTACATTCAAGGGCAGTGTTTTCCAAAAGTGTACCTGCGTTTTAATCGCTGTTATGGCCCGCACTATCTTGCCATCTAGTATATCAGTGGGGGATCTGTAAATATAAATTCCCTAGGTACCGGAACATGGATGGGTACCAGGTCAGGGTGGCACCATTAATAGTGATATTCGTTTCGGGTACATTATCAGTGAAGGAGTATACTCCGGATTTTGTCCAGTTCACTGTAAGACCGGACATTTTTTCAAATTGTCGGAAGATGTCTGCTATGACTGATGGGATGGTTTGTAAATCTCTTATATATAATAGAAGGTCGTCTGCGTACAACGAGACCGCGTGCAGGCCATCACCCAGTGGTATGCCCCAGGTTTCTCCGCTATCTCGTAGAAGTACCGCCAAAGGTTCCATCGCAAGGGAGAAAAGCAATGGGGACAGCGGGCATCCCTGCCTCGTCCCTCGATTTATTTGTAAGGCATCGGAGATCAATTTCCCTGTCTTGACCCGCACCGTAGGGCGTTGGTAGAGGAGACGCACCATGTGAATGTAACTTTCTCCTAGCTCATATTTGCGCAACACTGCCGCAAGGTAAGGCCATTCTAAAGAGTCAAAAGCCTTCTCTAGATCTAGAACCAGGCATCCCCATTTAGGCCATGCGTCTGGGGCATACGTGTGTACCCGAAACAGTCTGCGTATATTGAGGGATGTGCTCCTTGTAGGAACAAACCCATTCTGATCAGGGTGGATTAACGTCTGTAGTAATGGGGCTAGTCGTTTGGCCAATATGGATGCAAATATTTTGTAATCCGTATTGAGGAGTGCTAGGGGGCGGTAAGAGCCGAGGAGTTCAGGGTCTCTGCCCGGCTTAAGTAAGGAGACAAGTGTCGCCTCATTCTGTGTGGTTGTAAGGGCAGAGTCCTCGATGGAGGCCTCATATAAATTTAGCAGTTGCGGGACTAGTATGTCTGAATATGCTTTATAGAATTCCACCGGCAGGCCATCTGGGCTTGGTGATTTGCCATTAGATAGGGAGAATATGCTGTCTCTGATTTCCTCCTGTGTAACTGTGTCGTTTAATTCCTCTTGCTGTCCATGGGTGAGCTGTGGTAGAGTGAGGTCTGCTAAAAAGGACTGAAGCTCGGTGAGGGTGGCCTGCATGCAGGATCTGTATAATGTGCTGTAGTGGGATGTGTATTCGTCATGTGTAGCCATTTGGGTGTATACTGTGGCGCCTCGCGGTGTGCGTATGGATGTGACTGGTGGGGTCGCCAACTCCTGCCGGATCAGCCATGTGAGGAGTTTGCCTGCCTTATCACCCTGGTGATGAGTCTTTGCGGAGTGCGCTGCATAATTTAAACAGCGCAATCTGTTTAGTAATTGGGAGTGCTCCCCGCGCGCCCCGGACAGAGTGTCCACAGCAGCGCCAGGCTCCCCACGCTCAAGTGTGGCTAACCGCTGCTCTATGCGCAGCAGGTCCCTCTCCAATTGCTTACGCATACCTGCCTGTGTGTGTAAACAGTGACCTCTCACCACCACCTTAAAGGCGTCCCATTCTAATTAGAGTGTTGAGGCTGTGCCAGTATTTTCATCAAAATATTGAGCGATGGCAGTGGTTAGTGATCCACGGAAAGGTGCATCTAGTAGAGTGTCAGGCTGCAATCTCCAGACCGGGATCGGTGGTCTAATGTGTTCCCACTCTAAATCTAAGGTGTGAGGATTGTGATCCGAGTGTGTCCGCCCTAGATATTGTGTCGATGTAACATATGGCAGTAGAGTAGTGGAGACCATAAAACGGTCGAGACGCACATGCAGTCCGTGTGCTCCCGAGTAGTAGGAGTAGATCTTATCCGTAGGATTTTGATGTCTCCATGCATCCGCCAGGTGCCACTGAGTCGCCCAGTTATTCAATGCTGTCATGGCAGTAGTGATATTTGTGCTTGCCAGGGGGGTGAACGAGCGATCTAACGCGATGTCCAATACGCTGTTATAGTCGCCTCCTAGTAACATAGGGGTGTCATGCCAGGGCGCTAATATCTGTGAAATGGTGTCGAAGAATGCCCCTTGTTCCGTGTTAGGCGTGTATAAGGAGGCAATCACTATTAGCCTGCCATCCAATATGCCGCGCAATACCACGTATCTACCCTCTGTGTCTATTTTTGTATCAAGGACCTTGAAGGGAACCCCTGGTCTGATCCATACTAATACCCCCCGTGCAAATGCTGAATGACCCGTGGCATACAACTGTCCACGCCAACGGCAATGTAAATGTGGCAGTTCTGATTTGATTAAGTGTGTTTCTTGTAGAAGTGCTATTTGTATATGGTGTCGTTTGAGGTAGGAATATATTTGGTATCTGCGTGATGACGTATGTATACCCCGCACATTCCATGTGCCTACTTTAACCGAGGCCATGATATGTTGAGTCCACGAACAACGAAAGAACAAAGGGGGCCCTGCGCCGAAGAATTAGGCTTCACAACCATTGAAGATTTCAGCACTATTGGCTCCTTCAAGGCAGAGTGTTGGATATGAATGTAACAGTCCGTGATAGATGGCATCTTAAACAAAATGTAACAAATATACAATTCCAAGAGGGCGAGTGTGCAACAGGCAATCGTCCAAACCTTGTAGCAGGACAACATTTACACAATAACTGAGGGGGGTGCGCTTTGCACTGTATTACAGGAAATGAATATGCTAATGCCTTGGTTGCTTCCCGGGGGCTCCCCGGTTTCTGGCCTGCTGGTAGTGGGCGGGAGGTATGTCCCACACTGCCCAGGCAAAACAGTCATCACCAATGTACAGAAATGACATGGATATTATCTCTGCTAACAACTAGAATCCTTCATCCGACCCCCAGCCAGTTACCTTGTTTCGGATGTTCTTCAGCTGTATCAGATTTACCAGTGACTGCTGTCGAGGGGAACAGCAATCGACAGATTATGTTATCTTGTCTTACCAGGTGGGAAATGGTGTTTCACAGAAAAAATACATGTATTGCCTGTCAGGCTACGTCGTCGGACGTTTGAGGAGTTACATTAGGCAATTCGCATGAGTCCTGTGATTCCTGCAAGTCTCAGAAAAGTCGTCTTCGCTGGCCTGCTCATGCCGGCTCGGAGTGGAAGCAACGTCATCCATTGAAGAGCCCGTGATGTCCGCCGTAGCCCGGAGTGCCTCGTGTCACTCACTGAGCACCCGGCTCCGATCCGGCCCCACTGGTGAAGAAGTCTGAGACCCCCTTCGTCTCTTGTCAGGGCGGCGACGGCGAGAGGGTGCAGTACTTGCTTGTGTTTTCGCGGTGGCAGCTGCGGTCCCAGTGGTCGCGGGTGCATTAGCATCTAACCAGTCTTCCGCTAGTTCCGGAGTGCTAAAGAAATGAGTCTTCCCATTTGCAATCACGCGTAGACGTGCCGGGAATAGCAAAGAGTACTGGAGGCTATGTTGTCGAAGACGCTTTTTGACTGCCATAAAGGAGAATCGTTGTTTCTGTACGTGCGTGTAATCTGGAAAAACCATGATTTTATTATTGTCAATTTGATTGTCCGGTAATTTTCTGGTTTCTTGCAAAATTGTGTCTCTATCCCTATAGTTGAGCAAGCGAATTAGAAACGGTCACGGATTAGAGCCTGTGGGAAGGGGTCTTGCCGGCACCCTGTGCGCTCTTTCCACAACAAAGCAAGGCGAGAGAGTATCCTCAGGCAGCAGAGATCGGAGCCAAGTCTCAGCATATGCAATCGGGTCTCGCCCTTCCTTTCCTTCCGGTAGGCCCACCACGCGTATATTGTTTCGCCGTGCCCGCCCTTCCGCATCGTCAACCCTGGCCTCGAGGAACTCCACTCTATTCAGTAGATTTTGCACGTGCTCATCTGTTGTTGCAACTTGTGGGGTGATATCAGCGATAGCGGTTTCCACGGCAGTGGTGCGGTCAGCCAGTTTGCGGTGGTCAGCTCGTAAATGCGTGAGGTCAATGGCAACTTTATCAATTTTGTTTTCTAATGAGGTGCGGGTCTGGTTCAGGGTGTCACCCAGCTTCTCTACTGCCGCAAGCACTGCATCTAGTTTGCTGGAGGTCGTATCGGTGGTAGTCGATGTTGTCATTTTGGCTGATTTGCTTTTGAAAGACAAAGGTGATATGAGAGCACCTCCTGCTCCTATCTTAGTGCGGGTGCCCTGTGACATGTGGCCCCAGCCGAGTATGCGTGGCGAACGCCGACCCAAAAGGTTGCAATTTATCCGTTCCTGCTGGAGAGTCGGGCCCGTCAAGGTAACTCTGTGTATCAGGGGGTATGTATAATTAGTCAGTACGCAAGGCAGGTTCTATGCTCATGCAGTTGTCAGCACCATCCAGCTACGATTGGGCCGCAGAGTGGGATGAATGTTCCGCTTTTTAATTTCGGGAGCGGTATAATTATGGTGCACCTCCGTTCAGTTACGACCAACAGCTCCAAGAAGCAGCATTTACCTCCAGCTTCAGATGATGAAGGGCCACTAGTGCAAGACCAGGAGTCGCGCCCAGCAGGAGACCGGCGCGTGCGTTTCTACTGCCCCCACCCGTGACGTCTCCGGTCACCGCAAGTGTCTCGAGCGCCGGGAGGGGTGTCAAGGTGCAGGTCGCAGGAAGTGTTGTGTGCCCCTAGGATGCCTCATCGACTTAGTGCCACTTTCGCTGCGTATTCTGGTCGTTCTGGGGCCCCAGGCCTCTGTACAGCGCACAGCTGCCACTTGCAAGTGTCTCATCCGAAGAAGTAGCAAAGGTTATGGGGGAGGAGGTCACAATGGCCGGGGCAGAATGCGCACCCCCGCAGTTGGGCAATGCGGGGAGCCTCCCGCGTCCGATAGCCGCTGTCCAATACTGCACTGCAGGATTTTGGCGAGATGGTCCCATAAACCCAGATCAAGGGCGTCTCACTGTCCGGGTCAACAGCAGGGGGGCTGGAATGATTATAGCAAGGGGGGGGAGAGGGAGTGCGAGCCGCCCGGGGGCCCGCAGGCGCACTAGTGTCTCCAGGACCTCTCGTCTACTCCAGTACATCTGCGCCCCCCTTCATCCCCGACTCGTACCTCGCGGCGTGGTGCAGCAGGTCCACCGCAGTCCCCAGGCGCCGCTCCTCCGTCACAAGATCTCGATGGCCCAGTAGCGGACACCAGGTAAATGTCACCGGTCTCCGGGCCCGCTACTCCAATCCCCGAGCCGCGGGATATAGGCTGTGCAGGTCGGGTGTCCACACAACTCAGCTGGGCCCCCGATCCGCCGGTCCCCCAGATCCAGTTATCAGGGTCTGTAGAGCAGCTGCAGGTGGATCAAAGATTGTATGGGCACCGGGCACTGCGCGCTCAGGACTGCGCAGGGTGTCTACGTTTGCACTCGGCAACAGCTTCACGAATCAACTGCGCCATTAAGTTGGGCCCTGTGGGCGGAGCTCACCCACGGGCTTGCGTGATCCACACCCCCGGCTCTCCGCGAGCTCTCACGGCCCACCGCAGTGTCGGAGGCCGTAGCACGACGCACAGTCCTCGATGGGCATGAGAATCACCACGGAGCCTCAGCGGACGTTCGAGTATCCAGTCTTCGCTCCGCAGCCGCCGTAAATCTTTGTATGCGGAGAAATGTGGCCAAAGCAGGGAGCCCCCGACGGAGCTCTACCGTAGCACGTCTGCCACCATTGCTGGCTTAGCCACGCCCCTCCTTGGGCCCACATCTATGCATGTTTTTGGTGCCGGACAGCGCTGCAAGCAATGTTGCAGCGCTGCCCTGCGACAAAAATACAGTGCAGGAATGTGCACCATCAATAAGATAGTGCGCATTCCTGGGCCCCAGTCATGAAAAGTGTTGCTGCGCTGCAACAAGACAGCGTTGCAACACTCCTCATTATGCCCTCCTTGCAACAGCATGGATGCGCTGTACTCATTGGACAGCGTTCCATGACGCAAGTAATGACAGATACGTCAGGAATCCTGACGTATCTGTCTGCGCTAAAGTCACGCATTGCTGCAGTCGTGTCACAACCATGACGCAACTCCAGCAATGCATGGGGCCAGCCTATCCCTGTGGCACTGCCACACCCTCACGCCTGCCATCAGGCAGGTAGAAGGTACTGACGCAGTGCTGTTCATGAGGGGTGCCCGAATGTCGGCGCAGTTGGAGATACATCGGTGGTGGTTGGGCGCTGCGGTGTCATCGTTTGGAAGCATTGGTGGAGTGTTGGTGCTGAGGGAGTTGACGAGATGTTCTTCGGTGGCCTTGATCCAGCTGCGAGGGGGTGCGATGATGGAGGTGGCGTCCGGTGGGCAAGGTGAAGATGTGATGTCAACAATGATGGTCGGTCCAGGAAAGTCCGGTGTTGTGGCTGCAATTGAAGTTCACGCTGGCGGAGGTGACGTGCCCGACCATGTGTCCTGCTATGTGGCTTGTTGCGGTGACTTGCTGCTTGCGTCTGATGTAAGGGACCTTCCCCATGAGGGGGTGGTGTCCTGGTCACTGGGGTTCTCCAGGTGGAACTTGAGGTCACCGAGTAGGATGTCGTTGGTGGATGGGAGATCCTGGGGTGCAATGAGGTCTAAAATGGTATTGGAGAATGGTGGGCATGGCCCGGGGGGCCTGCACATGAGGGTGCCGCAGAGGATGCACCTGTGCCTGGTCCGGATCTTGGAGTTGACGTGGTCCATGGTCACCCTTGGGTCATCAGAGTGCGTGGTCAGTCAGAGTGTGCTTCTGTAGGTGATGGCAATGCCTCCTCCCTGACGGGCGGGGTGCTCCTTGCGGGTGATACTGCAGCCGTCAGTGACGGTGATGGCGATGTCCGGTCTGGAGCAGAGGTTGGTCCTGGCAGGCGAGGTGGTGTCCAGGGTTGATGGCGTGGAGGCTGCTGGCGTGGTATCAGTGGAGTGTCCAAGAGGAATGCTTCTTGGTGCTGAGCGCGGTCCAGGAGCAGACGGACGCAAACGGCGTAGCCTATGGGTTGCCTTTGGCACGGGAGACGACCATTACAACGCAGGCAGTACATCGTTAACAACGCAACTCTGACAAAGCAGGTGCCTTAACATCGCATTTGGATACAACGCATTGTGAGGTCAGTAATGGGGTAATTTCAACTTTTTCAGGTGTGCATGGGTATTGGATGTAAAATATGAAAAATGGGGTGTTTTATGGGGTAAAATATGACAAATTGGGTGTTTTTTGGGGTAAATGTTTGAATTTTGTGTTTTTTTGGGGTCAAATTTCTAAATCCTGGGTGTGTTTTGAGCCAAAATAAAGAGAAATTTGGGGGGTGCATTTGTCTCAAATGTGATCTTTTGGGTGTCTTCTGGGGATTCAGAAATGAATTCCAGGGTTCACTGTTGGGTCTGTTGTGCAAAGGTTATTCTTGGGTCGCACTCACTGTAGTGGGAACAGTG
Source organism: Calotriton arnoldi (assembly GCA_963921515.1). NCBI lineage: Eukaryota > Metazoa > Chordata > Amphibia > Caudata > Salamandridae > Calotriton > Calotriton arnoldi. Next base: position 1,336,616 of record CAWUFW010000161.1, read on the forward strand.
ATCGTCATGTCTCAGCTATGCAACACCTACTCTACTGTTGCAATGTGCCTAGTATTAGTATGTATTAGAATGGAATGCAATGCCATGGCATGCATCGCAACTACCTATGTGCCTTTGGCACACGAGTGGTACGCCGCTGTGCATGGGCGCACAGCGGCCACCATTGAGAAGTGCGGGGGTGTCTGGACAGCTGTGAGGTGGTACACCCCGTAATGAACACTGGATGGTGCATGGCCGCGGGGATGTGTGTGTGAGCATGTGTAGTTAAAAATGTATTGAGGAAAGTCTCACCTCTAAGCCGTGTCCCGTGTCTACGTAGCTCCTGCTCTCCTGCGTCTGCTTCCAGGAAAAGGAAGTAGGCAGCCAGGCTCCCTCGCATGAGTCATTCACAACACTGCAATGCAGCGGTGGTATTGTTATTTGGCAACGGGACAAGTCATGCAACCAGGGGCCGGAGGGGTGGGCATGTTCTCCATGCAGGCTGCAATGCAGCCTGCATTGCAAACAGAGAAGTGCGCATGTCTGCATTGGGCGACCTGAGTGGGCTGACCAAACAGTCATTGCGCACTTGAGTGTGCATGCCAATCCGCACATTCCCTGCTCTGTGTTTGGAGCAGTCCTACCCACCCGCCCAGCCCCTGAGGATACATAGCATGATTACTTCCGTTATTTATCCCTTGTTTGTCCCTTTTTTGACTGTTTCATTGGCTTCTCTGAGCCCGCACTACACGCTTCCCACCGCTGCTGCCCCTGCGGCCCCGCGCCCCTGTCCTCACACATTCCAGCCTCCCAGCTGATCGTTCCTCCACCCTCCCCTACTTAATGGCGGACGCTGCGGGCGCACCTAAGACAAGCCCGTCTGCGCACGTCTGCAACCCAACCGCGACCAGCGGCAGTAAGCCTGGATCACGGGCCACCCACTGCTACGGCACAGCCACCCTCCACGCACTCAAACTCGGGAAAGTCAGAGACTGACAACAGGCCTCTGCAAACACGACCCACGGCCAGTTCTCCTGCCTCCACTGCCGCCAGAGCTTAACCACCACCCTGGACTCCAACACAGCCGACACCAGCACCGGCGACACCCTAGGATGCATCCCCCTCAACCGGCGCTCCGTGCACATACACACCGTGGAAATCTGGAACCTACTCGACTCTCTCTCGCCCGACATCGCCTTCTTCACGGAGACCTGGACCAACGCCTCCTCCGCCCCCGACATCAAGACCGCCATCCCGGACGGATACAAGATCCAGAGGAAGGACCGCACCAACCACCCGGGAGGGTGCCTCGCCATTGCACACAAGAGCACCCTCCGCCTCACCACCCCCAGCGGAACCTTCCCCTCCGCCAAACACCTGCACTTCCAGATCCAGACCAGCCACAACTCCACACTCCGAGGAACCCTCGTCTACAGACACCCCGGGCCCTGGACACACCAGCCAGCCCACCATCTCCACCTGGACGCCAGTCACAGCCGAAGACACAGCCTCAACCATGAAAGGCATGCACTCGTGGGCCCCCACCAACCCATGCCCTCCCACATCTACCACATCTACCACAGAGCCGCAGCCGCCATCACACACGAACTGCAATGCACCATCAACACCACCTTCAAGACAGGCACCTACTCAGACAACTGAAAGCGTGCAGAAGTCTGGCCCCTTCTCAAGAAGACCACAGCTGACCCCACCGACCTCAAGTACTACCGGCCCATCTCGCTCCTCCCCTTTGCAGCCAAAGTTGCAAAGTTGCAGAGTAAACAGTCAACAGGGAAGTTACACGATTCATTGATGACAACGCCATCCTCGACCCGTCCCAATCCGGATTGCAAACCAACCACAGCAACGAGGCCGTCCTACTGGCCGCCACAGGCGACATCCGCACACTCCTGGACCAAGGCCACTCCGCAGCACTCGTCATACTCGTCCTTTCAGCGGCCTTCAACACCGTCTCCCACCACACACTAGTCGCCAGACTACACGACGCCGGCATACAAGGCACAGGCCTCGACTGGATCCGATCATTCCTCCCCGGAAGAAGCCAAAGGATCAGACTGCCAACCTTCCTCTCCAATCCCACGTAAATCACAGGGAAGTCCCAGAGGGTTCATCTCTGAGCCCGACCGTCTTCAACATCTGAATGGCACCCTCGACGCCAACGTCCAACAACACGGCCTCAACATCGTATCCTACGCTGATGACACCCAGCTCATACTCTCCCTCACCAAAAAGACCACCACCGCCAGACACAACTTCCAGAACGGAATGCAGGACTTCGCAGTCTGGATGACCAACAGCTGCCTGGAGCTCAACGCCGGGAAGACAGGAGTCCTTGTCCTTGGAACCACACCTTCAGTATGGGACAACACCTGTTGGCCTTTGCCCTCGGAAGCCCACCTACCCCCTCGGACCACGCCAGAATCATCAGCATCGTACTCGACCCATCCCTCACCATGAACAGACAGGTCTTCGCCATCACCTCCAGCTGCTTCAACACCCTCCGCATCCTCCGCAAGACCTTCAAATGGATACCCCCAGAGTCAAGGAAGACAGTCACCCATGCACTCATCAACAGCAGGCTGGCTATTGGAAACGCACTCTACGCCGCCATTTACAAGTCCCTACTCCGCAAACTACCGACATTACAGTACACCGCCGCCAGACTCGTCCTCGGCATCCCCCGGCACTAACACATCAGCCAACACCTACGTAGACTCCAGTGTCTCCCCGTGGTGATAAGAGTCACCTTCAAAATCATCACTCATGCCTACGAATGCCTACACACCAACGTAACCAAATACCTCAAAAACAGAATCAACTTCCACGTACACAAATGAGACATCCGATCTTCCAACCTCGCACTGTCCGAAACGCAGCGCATCCACTGAGCCAGAGCAGGCGGGAGATCCTTCTCCCACATTGCATCCAATACCTGGAACGAGCTACCGGCAGACATAAGAGGTGCCCACTCCCTGAACACCTTCAGGAAGACCCTCAAGACCTGGCTCTTCGGCTTACAGATCTGCGGACCCCCAACCCTCAGTGCCTTGTGACCCTCACAGGTGTGTGGCGTGCTTACAATTCCCCTGAGTGATTGATTGATTGAGTTGTCATCATGTGATGATTGTTCCTCTTCTGCACTGCTTGAGGTGGTGGGGCAATGCTCTTTCAACATAGCGGTAGACCCGCCACTGGGGGTGCGTCATCTACATGTGATAGGTATGAGCGACTTCCCCTCAGCCCTCCTGCGCTATGCGTCCCACCTTCTCCTTACCTGTACATTGACCCCGTGGCGCAATCCACTGCACTCTCTCCATGTCTGTGACTCAGCCAGCAGGAGCCTGAGCCAGGTGTGCTTTCACTGGGCTGGGTACAGCAGTCACCGCGTAGTCGGCTGGTGGACCGCCCGATGCAGTTGATGCAGCAGGGCTCCCTTAGGCGTGTAGTTGCAGCGCTCAGTCCACACAAGTTCGGTGTTGCACAGGAGCCTCACCCTCCAGGGCGTCCGGCCAGCCCAACATCATCCATCCTGTGATGCAGAGAGACAGCACCCACCGTTGGTAATCCCCTCCGTGCACCCTGGTGTAGTGGTGGATCATAGTATACAAAGCGGACATCACTACGTTGGTGCGCAGGATCACCTCTACCATTGACTGCACCAAGGTGCGCAATGAGGGCTTCTCACACAGGTCAGCAACGTGTCTCCATGCGACCTGCCAGACTTCACCACCAGGTACGGGTGATCGTCGCACATCAATGTCTCCCGCCACGGCTCATCGACTCCACATCTACTCCACATCCCACTCCAGGCCACAGACGCAGCTCCAGCGAGGGATCCAGGAACCAGACGCAGCTCCAGCGAGGGATCCAGGAACCAGACGCAGCTCCAGCGAGGGATCCAGGAACCAGACGCAGCTCCAGCGAGGGATCCAGAAACCAGACGCAGGTCCAGCGAGGGATCCAGGACCAAGACGCAGCTCCAGCGAGGGATCCAGGAACCAGACACAGGTCCAGCGAGGGATCCAGGAACCAGACGCAGCTCCAGCGAGGGATCCAGGAACCAGACGCAGGTCCAGCGAGGGATCCAGGAACCAGACGCAGCTCCAGCGAGGGATCCAGGAACCAGACGCAGCTCCAGCAAGGGATCCAGGAACCAGACGCAGTTCCAGCGAGGGATCCAGGAACCAGACGCAGGTCCAGCGAGGGATCCAGGAACCAGACGCAGGTCCAGCGAGGGATCCAGGAACCAGACGCAGCTCCAGCGAGGGGTCCAGGAACCAGACGCAGCTCCAGCGAGGGATCCAGGAACCAGACGCAGGTCCTGCGTGGGGACCAGGATCTCATCCTGGTCAACCAGGATGTTGGGTGGCTTGAGGGGGTTGTTGATGTGTGCTGCACTATGCCCTGGCTGCTCAAATCTGCATTATTCCTTTTTTTTGGTGCATCTTTTATGTTGGAGGTGGACAGATAGGCTAAGTCAAAAATTGCAGGTTAGAGTGCCTTTTGTTATCGCTAAGGACTTATCGCTGGATTCCACCCGCTATCGCCGGTTTCATTAGCGCCGTCACATTAATGTTAGCGACAGTTTTTGCCGCTGATCCCTGCAGTTGTCGCCTGTTAGCAAAACGTTGCTAATACGTCGCTAACAGGGCGATAACTTGCAGGGATCGACGGCGATAGAAAAACAAGCGCTAACCTATGTTAGCGATAGTTATGGCAATTTCTTGCTAATATGCCCCAATATGCTTTGAGATACAAGTCAGTGGTTCTTGTTGAAATCCCAGAAAGAGCCTGAGAGAACCTGGCAATAGAGTTCCTCCAGCCAGTGTTGTATTCAAAGTAGTCTATAGCATTTCCCCTGTTTACTTGGCTGACATTCTGACTTGATACCTTCCCATCAGGAATCCTTGATATTCGGATTTGAACCTCCTAAAGCAGTCTAAAACTGCACCCTGGTTCTGATTATCTACTTTCTTGGTATGTCTTCATTGAAACCCCCTGCCTCTTGAAATGAGAGCATGCACCTCACTCTGTGCGTGAGAATCATCTCAAGCCAATTTGAGCCCGGTTCACAGAATTTCGGGGAACGGAAAGATAATCCGAGCAACCCATGCCCCAAAATCCCAGAAGGAGGATCAAAGGGCACGGACAAGCTTCAGAACAGTCAGGTTGCAGAGGCAACTGCGGATCATGATTCTTTGTACCCTTTTGGCACCACATGCTTCTTGAGCACAATTCAATGCTAAGCTGTGGCCTGGGAGATGCAGTTGCACTTCTCATCGGCACAGTACAGGGGCGCAAATAGACCCGAACTTCAGGGGGGCTAACACTCCCAGCCACTGCTGGCCCTAGCACTGTCCGCACACGGTGCAACAGTCTTTTTTGGTACCTCCCCCCCCATTTCCTCCATCTCCATGAATTCCCTCACTACCACTCACCAACAATGCACCTCACCTCTCTATAGCTCCTTTCTGACAAATGTTTCATTTTTTTTATAGCGCTACTCATAGTACACTCACACTCATTTCTGTGATTGCATGGTACACGTTCTTTATAGCAGGCACATTAACCATCTGCACTGTGTGGGTGACAGGAGTGCCCATATGAGTGCATGGTGAGCAATGCGACAGTGTAAGAGTAGGGTAAGAGGAGTGAATGCAGGGTGAGTGAGGTGACCATATGAATTTGGGTGCGGATGTAATTGCAGAGTGGGATGAATGAATGTATGGTTAGTGATGGACTTGTTTGAGTGAGATTGCAGATTGAACAGTGAGGGGGACAGGTGAGTAAAGTGTCACATGAGTGCAGGGTGAGTAGTGTACTCGTGTGACTGCAGGGTGAGGTACAGGGTGAACAGCGCAAGTGCATTGTGTGTGCAGAGTGATCACTGTGAATGCAGTGTGAGCGGGTGAATGGTGTGAGTGCATGGTAATCAGTGTGAGCGCATTGTGATCGCTGTGAGTGCAGGGTGAGCGTGAAAGTGAAGGGCGAGAATGAGGAGTGAGTTGCCTGAATGCAGGGTGCATTCCCAGACACTTGAAGTAACTCAGCTTGTTATTGACAGCGGCATAGGGTTTCAGATATAAGTTAAACTATTGCAATTATGGCATTAATCATGGATCGAGGGTGGAGGAAATAGATAATATGCTGATCCTGCAACAAACTTCCAGTTTTATGATTATGGTTTCCAGTTCATTATTTTGATGTCCCAGACGGTACAAAAATAAGCAGTCACCTAAAGCCGTATTTTCAGCACTTATCTGTGCATACTTCGAACAGCAAATATAAATAGAAAGCACTTTTAATTGTGTTCTAGGGCTGTCTGAATGATCCATGACTGATAATTAAAAGGAACAAAGACAGAAAAGTCCCATTACAAATTAATACATACTTTTTTATTTATAACTCTATTTAGTGTCAAGACGAGATATTTGCAGGCTCTTTAAACAACACATGGCTGGCATTTTTCATTTGGCAACCCTACTTTATATTCCTTTTTATGAAATGCATCCTCACACACTATGGCAGAAAATGTAAAATACAAATGTAAGGAATAGGCAAAGTGGGGGCCCAGGGGGTACTGGAACCAGAAAAAAAACTAAGCCTCGGTAACCAGTTTACAAAGGTATGTAAATATGCAAATGGTCTTAAAAGACCTGTGAAAAACTCAGGCGTGCCGGAGTTAACACTCCAGACTCTGCCCAACCGAGCCCACAGCTCAAGCTGCCACGGAGGGGGCGGGGGGTGGGGGTCCGAAGCCCTTTCAGCCTATGGGCGTTGAGCCTGGCACAGTATGTCTTGAGGGGGTAACACAGGGAGACCTGTTTCCCTTGTACTAGGGTTGGCTCCTGCAATGTTGCTGCATTGGTCCACACTGATCATCACTCCAATTCCTCTCAGGCCAAGGATGAGGCTACAAAATGTCTTGATGGCTCATTAAGGGCAAACGGGGACACACTCTACAGTGGCATGGTCTCGCCACAGCTCCAAGGAGAGCCTGCGACTTACTTGGGGCAAGTTGGCAATATGTCATGAGGGCCACTTTGGGCAGTCCTCCCCCAAACAGCTGCAACTGGGCTTCTTCAAATGGACAGACTCCTTCTACAGGAACACTTCCAGCATCCCACTCTCCACAGGCCAGACATACTCCTTTACCAAGGCAGACTCCCAGATTCTTCCAGTAGTTGCAGTTGTCTACAAGTGATTTCCCCTCACATCTGAAAAGCTGGTTGTCATGGACAGTAGCCGTCGAGCTCAGTTGTTTCCCCAACACCCTGCAGTGTGCCACCTTCACTGGTCAGTGAGAAATCGTAGAACAATCACTGTCAGTATTAGTCCTTCTCATATATTTCTTTCGCAGACATGGTCTGTGTATTCTACATGTGCTCTTTTAGAATCAGTTTCAGGTAGTGTTTTTTATGCTGTGTGTCTCTCTGCTTCCTGAGCAGACATACTCTTTGTTTCCTGGTTATTTCAGCCAGCAGGAGGAGCCGAAATCTCTTTGTGAAACAAGCAGATCTGCTATGTTTCCATGGATTTCATAATTCCAATGGGGCCAGAATCTGCAGTTAAGGGCCCAAATTGAATTAGGAGGCCACCCCGACGAGGGCCTTAGTAGCACTACAACAGACCGGTTTCCTCAGGTGTGGCTTGAGGCAAGGAATCTTGCATTTAGACCTGGTCTGTGTTATATGTTCTCATGTTGAATTTGAAAAACGCAGAAAGAGGTTTGTTCCACCCTCTATGCATATTTAGAATTATTGTTAATCCTTCGTGTATGGGGAAAAAAAAGAGACCATTTTCTGTCGAATACACTAAATTTGTAACCACATTGTTGAGTGGAAAGAGATACAGGTAAAAGTGTTGTACAAAGGATTCAAGCAATATTAAATTGAGAATCTAAGAGTGCGACAGACTAGGAGAATGAGTTACAGTTTCACAAAGACATTCAGAAATGTGGAATGATGGATGCATTACATTTTGACCTACTAACTTAATTTATTTGCTTCAGGCAAAGAAATCTTAAGAGTCTTTTGGATCCCACTGAGAAGCTGGAAATACAGAAAAGTCTCAACTGCTGAAGGCGCATGACTGAGAATGGTTCATACAGGCACCCACTCAGCAAAGGTCTATTGGTTAGATACTGGTGGATAGATACTGAAGAAGTGATTAACATGGGTACATACCCAACATTGGTACAGACCGCTCAATTATTCTTACACTCAAGCGGGCATTCTTTTTTTCCCTTTAATTTCTGTTTATTGGCATAAATATCAAAACACAACAACAAAAGAAAAAAAGCGCCATTCACAGCCATATATTGATAGCATAGCTAGAAACAATGATCCATCATCCCCCTATCTCCTATATACCTCCTGTCCTGTCCTCTGCCGCCCGTCCAGCAATTCTCGGTAAAACAGGTTGGTCAACAGACAATGAATCAAAGCCAATTCCAGTATCGGCTGTTCACGGGTTGCTTCTGTAGTTGTCCATTTCCCCCATATCTTTGTCCCTTCGTACACCACCATTTTAGCCAACATGCAGCAATCCATGTTGTTTTTCCAGTCTCCCAGTTGTGGCGGTGAGTCCACCACCCCACTGGTGTGCAATGTTGTGCTTAGCTACTATGAGCCCCAGGGTGACACAAATTAGATCCATGGGGGTCAAGTCCGATGTGTCCTAGGTATTGAGGAGGCACCATTTGGCGTCAGGCGCCATACTCCCTCCACAAAGATTATTCATACAATTAATCACGGCTGCCCAATACCCGTTGCAGCACAGGGCAACTCCATATAGTCTGAAAGAATTTGCCTATCTGACCAAAGTGTGTACGATATTACTCTACATAGACTCTGCCCATTTTTACCAAAATGGTGCTCGAGAAATATGCCCTGTGCACGATTTTGAGCTGCACTATCAAATGGGCATTCTTAATGATGTGCAGCATTTAGAATATTTTGAAAAATCTAACGTTCATGGTATAGATAAATGTTTGTATTCATGACTAGGTTAAAGATCTAAAAGCACAGGCCTCCTAGAAAAGGGCATCATTTAAGGTTAATGCTAATGACCCCTTCTTCTAGAGAGTCTGCAATATTATCAAGATGTATTGGATTGATTTTTGTGATCTTTGATGAACGACCTATTTGCAATATCAATTTTGGGTTGCAAGTGTTACATTTGAAATTAATATGTTATTTTATATGCATATTTAATTTTAAAAAGAGACATTACTTTTAATATTAACAAGGATATTTCTCCTCGTTACACTTCACTTGGAGACGCGTAGCATTTTGATGCATTCCCAGGTCTACTAGTGATGGAAATTCTGGAAATGTGCCAAAATCCATGGATGGATGCGTGGAAACACCCACGCTCCACCCATGGAATGCCTCACTGGAGCAGAGTAACGCAACGCAGCGATTTGCAAGTCATTGCATCAATTCACATTTAATCTAGCAGTGCAGGGCCCCGCAAGGTAGCCTTGCGTGGCTTGATACATCTGACTTCGTAGTTGCGTCGTCCTAGCACCCAATTGCATGGCGCAAGGGCGATGCAACTGAATGATAAATCAGGCCCCATATTTTTATCACTCTCTCATCCTTGCACTAGTTCTTCGTGAAGCAATGTATTCTTTCTAAATCCACCCTAAATAATAATCCAATTTTTCACAGGCACTTTCAAGAAACATTTGACCGACTAGTTTTTTAAATCTGAGGAATTTGTCAGTGAGATACCAAGAGAGAGCTCTGGACCACATCGGTGAGGCATGGAAAATCATAAACTGACTTCAGTGTGCTTGTTGGCATCTATTATGCTCCACTGATCACATGTCCAGAGACAGAATTGCAGCTGAAGCTGTGTGGCAGTGGTGGAGAATCATAACTCTGGAAAAGGTTTCTAGACCAGCATGAAGCCTGGAAGAGGTATTCATAAGGTGAGGAATCTGCGGGAAGATGTATGCATCAGAAATGTTTGTTAGAAATACAAACACTAACACAACACACACTAATGTTGCACTGCACATACAATCCACAAACATGCACATCAATATAAGTGCCCAATACTTCCTTTGAAGACTCATTTGTACACCTGTGACACATATTCACAAAACACTTATCTACACTCGACACAGACCAAAAATGAATAAGCAAGACACTCAGAAACTTGTACATGTGTACCCCTTATCAAATCATTCAAACGAGTACACACAGATATAGTATGTATCTGTTTGATGTTCTGAAACTTAGACATGACACCATAATAAATGTTTGTGAGTAGAATGTATTTTCAGCGTAAGGCCCCCATTAAAAGAAGCTGTGAGTCTTTGATGGCGGTGGTAATGTGGGGCTGGTAACAAAAGTAACTGGCCATATCAGTATTTTGAGATGTGTGGTAAAACCACAAACCTAGAGATATTGCCCCGGAAACTCAGACTTCTGAAAGGTGCCAAAATCTCGAGGTCAAACAGTGGCGGCAAAAATAGGAATTACCAGGGGAATTGGACCCACAGCTACTGATTCCTCAGATAATTTCTCATTTCTATGCAGACTCTGAGCTTCTCACTTGTAATCCACTGGTAACTGCCACACGCAGGGGTTAATGGAACCACCATTATAAGTTATTCTGGAAGGGGCATAGGGGTTGGGGGGAGGTCTGGAGCTATGCAAGGATTACTAGGTGACTTGTAATGAGGGCCCAAGTAAAACTGCACTGGGTACTATATGACACTACATTGAAAATTAAAAATATAATCAAAATTCAAATTCCAAGGTGTAAATTGAGTCTTAACTTGTCCTTGGTTACTGATATTATGAAATAAGTAAATTCACTAACAAATATAAGTGATCCCCGAAGTCTGCGTTAAAACACACAACTTAACACATACATACACAAATAAACATAGACAAATAATATGAAAAAACAACCATAGATCAATGATAAAAATAATTACAAACAACTAATGGACAACAATACCAAAATAGAACTGCAAACAACACAAAACAAATTAAACATAGAAACAGAACACTTCAAGAAATACACCAAGCGAACAAATCCAACACACTACACGATGCAAATAAAACAAAACACTCAACATTGCTTGTAACATTATTTATAATCCTTTTTATCAATTGGTACATTAAGTGTGTATTGTAACCTACATGTATTATATATATATATATATATATATATATATATATATATATATATATATATATATATATTATCTACTGGCGGTCGCCAGTAGATAGTTATAGTTACAACCTATTATCCATAGGAAATCCGCGACATTCTATTTGAAATAACTCTCTTGCCGGTTGACGTATCTTCGCGAAATTTTCAAACTTTGTGGCCCGCTCCGGTCCGCTCCTACCCTGAAAGTCTCGGGGGATTAGTCAAGCGGGGCCGAGAAAAAGGGGGGTCCCAAAACGCGTTTTCCCCATGCACTTTTCCATAGGAAACTTTAGACACGGCTACAGCCTGAACTGCTGAACGGAATTACACCAAATTTGGCAAAGAGGTAGTTCTTGGTTCAGAAAGAACCCTTTTGTTAAATGGTGTAAATCCGTTCAGTAGTTGCTGAGAAAATGAAAAGTAAAAAGTTAGTGATATCTATGGCCGAGTAGGGTCCGCGTACCCTCAGCGCACCCTGCGCGCACCGTCCCGATCACGAGCTGCATGTTAATTGGCTGTCAGCTGGCTGTCAACATTCCGATTCAGGAAATGTTGGCAGCCATTTTGTCCCTCGGTAGAACCGAGGGACAGAAACAAGTGCGCAAAGCGCACAAAGGGGGCAGGGTAGAAACACCCTGACCCCTAGGTCTGCTCAGGGGTCCCACAAGGATCCCCCTGGGCAAAAAAAAAAAAAAAAAATAAAAAAATCGGCAGGATGCGCTCAGGGTGCGCGAATCCTGCCGGAAGAATCGAAGCGCGGTCTCCCGCGCTCGATAGTAGCTGGCCCTCGGGTGGCCCAAGTCCCGGGGGCATGGTGGGGGGGATAATTTAATGTGTGGGGGCCTCAAAGGGCCCCCAAGTCCCGGGGACCGCCACCCCCGGGGCTTTTTGAAAAATGGTGCGGGAGGGCTCTGAGCAATCCCGCAGCCCCGGGGACCACCACCTCCCCGGGGCTTTTTTTAATTAAAAATAAAACCAGTGTGGGGGCTCCAGCCCCCACACGCCCCGGGACCGCCACCTCCCGGGGCACTAAACATTTTAATATGGGGGTCCGTTATGGACCCCCAGAGCCCCGGGGACCACCACCTCCCCGGGGCTGTGTACTGAATGGGAGGGGGGCCGCGCGGCCCCCTCCTGGAGCCCTTGATGGCCCTGGGGACCACCACCCCCAGGGCCGGCTCCTGCAGTGTCCCGGGGTGCCTACCCCGGGACACTGTAGTTTGCTATGGCAGGACGGGAGCCTCGCGGCTCCCGTCCTGCCATAGCAAACTGCTTTGGATATTGGAAGAGAGAGCAGGAAACCTGCCTCTCTTCCAATATCCAAAGCGATTGCTTTTCCACATGGGGAGCAGCATGTCAGCTGCTCCCCATGTGGAACAGCAATGCCGGCTCCCAAGGGACGTGGGGAGCCAGCGGGACTGTGGGGGGATTGGGGACCCCCACAGTCCCCAACGGAGAGGGCCAGCCCCGGGGGATGGGGTCCCCGGGGCAAGTAGTGGCTCGGGAGGGGGCCACGCGCCCCCCTCTCCAAAAAAAGAGAAAAAAATGGAAATGCCGGCCCCGGGGGATGGGGTCCCCGGGGCCTTAAAATGGCCAGAGGTGGGGGCCACGCTGCCCCCTCAAAATAATAAATATAGAGGCCATGCCCCGGGGATGGGGTCCCCGGGGCCAATACAGGCCCAGGGAAGGGGGCCACGCGGCCCCCTTCCCGTTTTTTTTTTTTTTGTAATTTAAAAAGGGGTAAGGCCCTGGGGGATGGGGTCCCCAGGGCCCAAAAAGAGAAAAAGGAAGGGGGCCACACAGCCCCCTTCAGGGGACAAAAAAAAACGATCGGGCCCGCAGGCCCGCCCTTCCTTCACCACTCTGCAAACGCGCCCCTGGCGCGTTTGCAGAGGGGAACAAATTCCCCTTGAATACTGGGGGTCCCTGGGGCCAACTAGCCCACCAGGAACCTCCAGTATGCGCCAGGGAGCTGCCTTGCAGAGACGTGTAGAGAGGCCACACCCCTTTTACACCTCTCTGCAACGCAGCTCTGTGGCGCTTTTGGAGGTATATGGTGGGCTAGTTGGACTCCGGGGACCCTCAGGATTCAAGGGGACTTAATCCCCCAACTTAAAAACGCGCCACGGGGCACGTTTGCACAGTGGTGAAGGGAGGGGCGGGGCTTCAGGTGACATGTGTGCAAACAGGCCCCGTGGCGCGTTTTAAGATGGGGAATTAAATCCCTTCAATCCTGAGGGTCCCTGGGGCCAACTAGCCCAACAGGTACATCCAGAAAGCGCCACAGAGCTGCGTTGCAGAGAGGTGTAAAAGGGGTGTGGCCTCTCTACACGTCTCTGCAACGCAGCCCCTGGCGCATATTGGAGGTTCCTGGTGGGCTAGTTGGCCCCTAGGGACCCTCAGGATTCAAGGGGACTTAATCCCCCAACTTAAAACGCGCCACGGGGCGCGTTTGCACAGATGTCACCTCAGGCCCCGCCCCTCCCTTCACCATTGTGCAAATATTCCTCTAAAATCAGCCGAAATACGAATTCCGATTTACTCACCTGTTATAAGGAGAGACCTCAGTGCTGTATCTTTCAGCCCAGTACTGGTCCTGAAAAGTAATTTTAACCGTACTTACCAGTAACTTGAATTTCCTTCCATAGGCTAACATTGACTGGTTTCAATTGGAAATTCTTCTAAGTGTGGAGTTTTGGAACTTTAAAATATTCCTCTAAAATCAGCCGAAATACGAATTCCGATTTACTCACCTGTTATCAGGAGAGACCTCAGTGCTGCATCTTTCAGCCCAGTACTGATCCTGAAAAGTAATTTTAACCGTACTTACCGGTAACTTGAATTTCCTTCATAGGCTAACATTGACTGGTTTCACTTGGAAATTCTTCTAAGTGTTGATTTTTGAAACATACAAATATTCCTCTAAAATCAGCCGAAATCCGAATTCTGATTTACTCACCTGTTACCAGGAGAGACCTCAGTGCTGCATCTTTCAGCCCAGTACTGGTCCTGAAAAGTAATTTTAACCGTACTTACCAGTAACTTGAATTTCCTTCCATAGGCTAACATTGACTGGTTTCACTTGGAAATTCTTCTAAGTGTGGAGTTTTGGAACTTTAAAATATTCCTCTAAAATCAGCCGAAATACGAATTCCGATTTACTCACCTGTTATCAGGAGAGACCTCAGTGCTGCATGTTTCAGCCCAGTACTGATCCTCAAAAGTAATTTTAACCGTACTTACCGGTAACTTGAATTTCCTTCCATAGGATATCATTGCCTGCTTTTTGCTGAAAAAGTTTCTAAGTGTTGATTTTGGGAACTTTAAAATATTCCTCTAAAATCAGCCGAAATCCGAATTCTGATTTACTCACCTGTTATCAGGAGAGACCTCAGTGCTGCATCTTTCAGCCCAGTACTGATCCTCAAAATTAATTTTAACCGTACTTACCGGTAACTTGAATTTCCTTCATAGGCTAACAATGACTGGTTTCACTTGGAAATTCTTCTAAGTGTGGAGTTTTGGAACTTTATAATATTCCTCTAAAATCAACCAAAGTACGAATTCCAATTTACTCACCTGTTATCAGGAGAGAACCCAGTGCTGCATCTTTTAGCCCAGCACTGACCCTGAAAAGTAATTTTAACCGTACTTACCAGTAACTTATATTTTCTTCCATAGGAATCCTTTGTCTGGTTTTCAGCAGAAAAGTTTCAAAGTGTCGATTTTCACAAACTACAAATATTCCTTAAAAATCGCCTGTATGACTTAAACGCATTCTTTCAACTGTTTACAGGAGATGCACCAGTGCTGGATCCAGGATCCAACACTGAGTAACAAAAAGTAACGATAACAGTTTTTACCTCCTAAGTGAATTTCCTTCCATAGGATAACATTGGTCATTCTATGAGAAAAAGTTTCTAAGTGTCAACTTTTAAAGTACAATAATATTCCTTAACAATCACGACTGTAACCAAAACGCTTTTACTCAACTGTTTACAGGAGATGTCCCAGGACTGAATCTAGGATCCAGTCCTGTGGTTAGAAAAGTAATCCATAAAGTAACTAATTGCATTTAACTAGAAATTCACATTGAGCTGAATGTTGCATTGTGTTTGAAAATGTGTTGCCCATTGCAACAACTGTAACTACTGTACTTAAAAGTCTATTGCCTATGTGCAAAGTATTTAAACTAAAGTAATTCATTCTGAGAAAGTATTTTTTGTAATGTAATTTATAATGTAATTACAATGTAATTTAAAAAATAAAATATGTAAAAAAAAATTGTTTCTAAAAAATTGGGAAATCAGTATGAAAAAAAATTATATAACAATGAATACATTTAAAAATTGTCATTTACAAAACCTTTGAAATTCACTGAAAAAACTGTAGGTTTCAAACATGTTATAGTTACAAATTAGCATTTAAAAAACCTTTGAAATTCACTGAAAAAACCATAGGTTTCAGGGACGTTATAGTTACAAATTAGCATTTAAAAAACCTTTGAAATTCACTGAAAAAACCATAGGTTTTAGGGACAGTTATAGTTAGTTGGACATTGCACTCGTACAAAACCCGTGAAATTCCCCCGTTATAGTTAGTCCAGCTAACTATAACTCGCGCCCAGCAATGCACTGCTGATGACGTCACATATTACATCACTCATGACATGGTCAGTGACATCACTGATGACATCACTGATGACATCTCAAATGACATCACTGATGACATCATCCACGTGATAATCTGATTCACCTCCTCACACCCTAATATGACCTTTGATACACCCACTCTAAATTACAGACTGCCATTCGCAAAACCATAGACACTCCAACACCAATAACTACATACCCACTCACTGATTCTTAGGTCTACGCACACATCCACTCACTCACCCGTACAGTCACTCATACTTACGGTCACTCAGTACAGGACTATCATATGCACTCATACTCCTATATAGATACTCAAACACCGCCACTCATCCATAGAGGTACTCACACACCTAGTCAGTCATGCAAATAATTAAACACACTACCATTTACTCACCTATACAGTTATACACACACCAGCTCACTTACTCATACAAATAGTAGCACATTCTTACGCTCTTATACAATCACTGATACAAGCACACACTCATCCATACAGCCACTATCACAATCACTCACTCTCGCTTATAGCTATTTATATACTCCAACACACATATATACTGCCTTTCACATATGTAGTTACTCACACATGTACCACTGGGACATACATTCACTCACTAACACACTCTTACACACACTTACCCACCCATACAGTCTATCACAGTTGCACTCTTGAAACCATCCACCCAGTGAATCACCCACTCACACATCTATGCACAGAGTTGCACACACCCCTCCCACACAAACACTCAGGCACCCATACAGATACTCAGACAAGCATTCAATAACTCATATAGACACTCATGTAGCTATTCACAAACACATGCAGCCACTTACACAGCAACAGACAGACGGATACAGACATTCACCCAGTTTAGTCACTAACCCATGCATTCAGTAAGATACGTTAAATCACTCACTTATAGAGTCAGTCACGCACCTACTAAATCATCCATACAGACACTTACACACCCACTCATTCTTCAATACGTCTTTTCCTATATATATTAAAAATATTTAAACTTTACAGAAACACACAGTTACTGGATGATGTCATCAGTGATGTCATTTGAGATGTCATCAGTGATGTCATCAGTGATGTCACTGACCATGTCATGAGTGATGTAATATGTGACGTCATCAGCAGTGCATTGCGGGGCGCGAGTTATAGTTAGCTGGACTAACTATAACGGGGGAATTTCACGGGTTTTGTACGAGTGCAATGTCCAACTAACTATAACTGTCCCTAAAACCTATGGTTTTTTCAGTGAATTTCAAAGGTTTTTTAAATGCTAATTTGTAACTATAACGTCCCTGAAACCTATGGTTTTTTCAGTGAATATATATATATATATATATATATATATATATATATATATATATATATATACACACACAAAGGTACCGAAGCCCAGTTCCAAACAACAGTGCGTTTATTTCAAGTGCAAAAGGCAGCATGCTCTTATTCCTTACGCGTTTCAGCTCCATAATGAGCCTTGATCACAGGTGAGGCAGCTTGCCTGTAAGGAAATCACGTGCTTATACACACACACACGTATATGTGTATATCCATCCATATATATATATATGGATGGATGGATATACACATATATACGTATCTATATCAGTCTATCTATCTTTTGGGTTGCTACATTATCTGCTAGTTTCTTTTTCCTCTTAGTGAATTAGATCAACTCTGTAACTGATTTTTGTAAAAGACCAAAGTAACTACAGTATAAGAGAAACAATATACTTCTCCGTCGCGTTATTCCATCTCTCTTCCTGCAGCAGGGTGTGTCAGCAGGCTTAGAAGAGTTTCTTGCCATCATGCCTCCGGGCCATGTACTTAGTTTCGCTCTTGAACACATTTTTAAGCCCTGGAATGTGTAATCTGGTGTACTGCAATTTCAATGACACGCTGCACATAATGGCGGGAACCGAACACGCCTAGGAGGCTGCGGTGTCACAACAGCCCATGACGCCGGTGCACGCCCCGCCCTTTCTTCTGTCTTTATCACATTACACCCCTGCTTGGCTTGTGGGCAGCTGACTCGGTTCCAGCCGTGTAATCCTTTTAGTGATATCACCTGGGAGTTCACCTCAGTTGTTAAACCACAGTGTCTCGTAAGGTAAGGTGCAGCTGAAAGGTAGGCCTACCTGCCTAGGCGCTGATCTTTGGGAGGGAGGGAGGGCACAGGGCAGGCCATGAAATGAGTAATCTATCCCTATGGAGCCGGTGAAGCCAGTTGGTCTGGACCTCGTTATACAAGCTCCATTTCAGGCTGGTGAGAACAAGTGAGTATAAATGCTGGATAGTGGGGGCATGGGAATTTCCAGCAGTTCAACACTGAAATTTCTGTCAATACACTGGTGTTGACAGATACATAACACATCCATACATGCCCCCATTTCCTCCCAAATCATTGTAAACAATCTCAAATCATCCCCTTACCACTCACGACATAGGGGCTGATGTATGAAAAGGCAGGTTACAAATAGTGATTGCAATTTGCATGCCGACGTTTTGCAATTTGCCTTTATTTTGTGTTGCACTCTACGCAGTAATAGGATGTGCCACAAACTACCCGGTTGCTGGGGTCAAAAATTACCTGCGGATTTGATTTGCTACTAACACAGGGATGGTAGCCTGCAAGAAACAGCAAACCACCATGCCTGCGTCCACATTCCCGAACGGAAACCATTTTAAGGTCTTGCTTGACAGTTCAGCTGTCCTTGACTTTATGCGATCCACAGAAAAATAGCTTTAAAAGAAAGGGATTTGGCTTTTGATGTTGATTCCCTGCAGTTTAGATTTTGATTAGAGAGAAGATATGTGCTTCCACTCAAAAAGAGTGCTTTTTGCCTTGGGGGAAAGCTGATGCTCAGTGCATCAGGACTGAGTTGGTTATGGTGACAAACCCTTGATCAAGGTTATAGGCCTGATCTGCTTATTATGAAAAGTTACAACAATGGCAGTGGACTTCATTTATTTATTGTAAAAAACATATTAAAGGTAATATGCAGTGGCGGCAGGTGGGGAAGGGGGTGGCGGGTGGGAGGGAGGATTGGGGGGTTGAAAAATATTTTATTTTAAAACACTTTTTTTTCCCGCCGCCTCTGTAAGTCCGTTTTTATATAGCGCAGCTACTCACCCTTACGGGTCTCAAGGCGCTGGGGGCCGTCGTGGAAATTAAGTGAGCTATTGCCCAGAGTCACATGGTGCTGAGCTAAGCTGCTGCCGGAGCCGGGGATCAAACCGTGAACCCTGTGCTCCGAAGTCAGCTGCCCTGGCCGCTGCACCACACCTCTCCGCCTCTCCTCTGTCTCCGCTTCTCTTCTCTTCCTGACTCCATTCCAGAAGAAGCTGCAGGAAGCTCCTGGGCACTCAGGCTCCCCTGAGCCAATCACAATGCTGCAATGCAGCGTTTTGATTGGTCTGAGCAACGTGGATTTGACGCTCAGATGTGGACAGGGAGCCTGTGCATGTTCCCCACCAGGCTATGCATTACAGCCTGGTGGGGAATATGCAAAGTGCGCATGAATATTTGGCTGGGCCAAGACGGCTGGCCAAGCAGTCATGCGCACCTAAGTGTGTGCAAACCACTCCTCCTCTCTAAGCCACCAGGCCCGCCCTAACACAGCCCCGCAGTAAAGAAAAATAAAATGATAATAACGCTGTTATTATCATTTTATTTTTCCCTCTTTCACTGCTCTAAGAGCAGAGGGGCGATGCTCCTCCGCCTCATCGGAGGAGCCGCCACTGGTAATATGCCCTTAAGAGAAAATTGTTATTATACTGTGTTAAAGCTTTTAGAAATGTAGTTGCTACAGGGAATTTACACCGATCAATGTTGTAGTCAGTCAAAGGTTTTGGTTTTGGTTACCCGTTGTGAAAAACCCTTGGGGTGGAAGATTTGCACTTTGAGAATCCTTGTTATGTAATTTTACTAAGGGTTGTATATTGGTTTGTCAAATGTAATTTTGCACATATTTTTAATTTTATGAAAATGTGCAAAAATCTCAGTAGGTCTGATTTGTTTAGTATGAAAATTATATGCTAAAGCCAAAAGGCCTTTATAGTTGCATAGCTAATACACTGCGTTAAAGCCTGCAGACACGTACTGTGTATGCAAAAAAGTGATGGATGGAATGCTTGAATTAATCTCAGCCACTGGTGATCACTTGGGGCCGCATCCGAGTACATCGTTCTTTTGCACTCCATGCCACCTCAGATTGGACCCAGGTATATGCAAATCAGTCTTGACCCTGCTCTAATAGGAACAGTCAGCCCGAAACTGCCAAGCCATGTCCTCCCTGAACCAGAACACAAGCAACCCAGGACGTGTTTCGCCCTTGTTGTGGGCTCAACAGCTGGTATAGCTTCGTTCCAGTGATACAGTGTGCACAGGACCCCCATCTGGGATTGTATGACGGAACCACGCAGGCATTTTTCCCACATGCCTTTACAATGCAGTCAGTGCCCCACGTGCGACATTACAACGCGTTACTTTAGCACACAAGACGTTACAACTACTTGCTTTAGGGGGTGCTGGACTTTGGACTAGTATAAATTACTATTCCAACTCCAATCTATGCAACAGTAGGGAAGGTGTTGGTCTTACAAATCCAACAATAGTCCAACAATGCATCCCCTCGTTGTAACGACTTGCGTGGTAAAGTAACGCATGGTAACACTACATGCGGGGTACTGACTTCATTGTAAAGGATGGTCATTGTAAAGACTGCGGGGTAAAGGATGTTTCCCCACATCTGGCCATATCTGTCTCACATAGGGCGACACACAAAACTATACAAAAAAATGATGGATGGAATGCTTGAATTAATCTCAGTCATTGTTAATCATTCAACGCTGCATCCCAGTCCATCTTTATTTTGCACACCGTGCTACCTTGGTTTGGACACAGCCATATGCAAATCAGTCTTGACCCTGCTCCAGTGGGAACAGTCCAGCCCGAACTGCCATGACTGGTCCTCCCTCAACCAGAACACAAGCAACCCAGGACCGGTTTCGCTCTTGTTATGGGCTCATCAGCTGGGTATAGCTTGGTTCCAGTGGCACAGTGTACATGAGACCCACTTCTGGCCATACCCGTCTCACTTAGGAGGACACACAAGACTATATAAAAAAGTGATGGATGGAATGCTTGAATTAATCTCAGTCACTGGTAATTACTCTGGGCCACATCCCAGTCCATCGTCATTTTGCACAACACACCACCTCAGTTTGGACACATCTATATTCAAATAAGTCCTGACCCTGCTCCAGTGTGAAAAGTCCAGCCTGAACTGCCAAGCCTGGTCCTTTCTGAACCAGAACACAAGCAACCCAGGACCGTTTTGGCCCTTATTATGGGTTCATCAGCTTGGTATAGTTTGGTTCCAGTGACACAGTATGCACCGAACACACGTCTGGGCATACCCGTCTACTTAGGGCGACACACAAAAGTATACAAAAAAGTGATGGATGGAATTCTTGAATTAATCTGTTAATCTTGTTAATGCTAATAGGCCTTTAAGAGTGGATTGTCATTACACTGTGTTAAAGGCTGTAGACAGATGTTTTGTTATATACAGTGGCGGCTCTTCCATTGGGGCGTGGGGGCGTCGCCCCACTTCTTTCTCGCAGTGCGAGAAGCAGAAATATAAAATGGTAAAACTACCCTCCCCCCCCCACCCCGCCCGCCCGTCTTGCCGGCCGCGACTGGTGTTAGTATTGCCCGGTCATAAACAGACATGCACCTACTATAATTATTTTTAGCACTACCAATATCAGTAGTAATTTTGAGTGTCCGGTTTATAATTGCATCAGTAAACCTGTGCAGTTTACACTCCAGTCAGCTTGGCTGTATGAATATGTTGCGCACAAGGTATTATTAGAGGTGAGGTCGTTTGTCCTCGCGCCTGCATGCACACGCGTTTGGGTTGTGTAAATCTCTCGCACTCGTGAGGAGGTGACCCATCTGTGGAATCCCCCCCATCTCAAGCGCCAGCCCCCCTCCGGTCTCCCCGATTAGTTTGCACATCGAACCTGCATTTCAAGAAGTGTGGTATTCATTTTAAGCAAAGCCAGGTTGGCTATTTTATGCCACAGTGATGCATAATATCTCGCGAGAGATAAGTATCTCCAGGGTGTCTATTTAGAAGTACTGGACGACTTGCCCCGAGGGTCGGCGGGAGTGGAGGCCGGGGAGGGGGGGGCACTTACTTTAAAACAAGGGGCGTCGGAGAGTCGGTCGGTCAGGTAAAACTAACTTTAAACTCGCCCAGTTTAAAACTTGTGAGACACACACCAACATAGGCAGTCTGACACTGATGCTGTGGTCAGAACTTCACAGTGCGGTGTTGCACTTTCAATACCATTAAAATTGCACTTTTGTTATAAAGTGTTATTAGATTTATTTGTATGACGAAACTCAGTTTAAACCTCGGTTTGTTAAATTTTTGGGAAGTTGTAATACCCTAATTCTAATGAACGCTGCAGAACAACATTATATTCGTAAAATTAAATGTAAATTGTAGTGGTTTCTGTGCAGTGTGTGCTTGTGTGTGGCGTTCAGATTAGGAGATCGTCGTTTATGTACAAATACGTGTGTGTCTGTGTGTGATGGCGTCCCTTACAAACCTCAAGGGAGTAATCGGCGAAATCTTTCGTGGATGGTGCATCTGTAGCTGCTAGAAGACATGCCCAATTTGCTTGAAAATGCACCATTTGCCCACTCTTTTTTCAAAATTTTCTCAGGGGGAGAACTCCCCCAAACGTGCTTTGGGCTCGCTCGCTACGCTCGCTGCAGTGCAGTACGACAATTGTTTTACGCCTCACCACTTTCAAATGTCACCAGCCGCCACTGGTTATATGGAGCCTCATAGTTTACTGTAGTAGGCAAGTGTTTTGGTGTTGGTTAGCACCTCTGACAAATAAAGTTGAAGAAATGCAATGCAATAATCATTATTTCTTTTTCAGAGAGGTTGTATTGTTTTGTCAACTGAAATTTTGTATATATATGTAATTTCATGATTATGCCAGATGGTTGCATTTATATACAATACAGGATGCCTCCGTTGGTTATGTTGGCTGGCAAGCCAATGATGAAGGACATAGGCTTAATTCGTTTATTGTCAAAAGTTATGCCAAATGCCATAGGTTTGATTTCTTTATTATGAAATGTTTTGACAATGGTTACAGGCTTTAGTTACCTATTGCAAAATGCATTTGTTAAATTCAATAAGCGTCTATGGTGAGTTATTATTACACTGTGTGTAGACTGCTATTTTGCTACATGGAATTGTACAGATTAATTTAGTAAGCAAGAGTTTTAGTTTTGGTTACCCGCTCAGATAAACTCTTGGTATAGAAGTCCTTCACTGAGATGATTCTTGTTAGACTTTCTTAAGGGAGGTTGTATATTGTTTAGAAAACTGTCATTTTACACATATTTGTAATTTTACTGACACAAGCAGGGTCATACTAGGACAGAAAATAGGCCCAGTACCAAAAGAAAAGCAGCCTCCTTTAGTGAATTAGATAGCTAAAAAAGTGGTCCATATTTGCAAATTGGGGCAGTTTTGAACTTGTAAAGACACACTTTATAAGTGTTTTGCAAGGTAGGGAAGACTGACTGGATTTGAGTTTGCTGCAGGCAATGTTTTTTTATTATCAGCAAAATCAACAGAAAAAAACGGCAGAGCAGACCATAAAACATGTCCACATACAGCTAAAAAATGGCCCACGCACTGACCTGTGAGACCAGCCCATCGGAAATGGCCTGACTGCCATATGGGCCAGTCTGACCATTCAAGAGACCTGAATTGAGGAAGGTGACAAGCCAATGAAGAAGTTATATGCCTGATTGGTTTATTTGGGAAAGTTAAGTCAGATGACATAGGATTGACCTGTTTATTATGCAAAGTTATGAAGAAACTGTTGTGTAGTTTCTATATACCCTATACAGGATCTGCGCGTATGGATAACATAAACTGTGGGTTTGGTGGCAGACTGATTCTGTGCACCCCCACCGGATACGTTAGCCTGTCTGTATCAGCTAGCTCACAGTGCCACTAGAATCTCCTCTTATCGGGGAGAGAATAGTTCTTGGCAACCTCAGAACATGACAACCCTGACCCCTCAGAATCGTGGAAACAATATACTACTTTTCGCTCAGTCACTCGTGCTTACTTAGTTTGTCTCAGTACACAGAATAAACATACCGGGCGTTTGTCAATAAGGATTTATTGAACAGTTGTTATTCTAGTGTAAAATAGATGAGCTGCAACAACCATTAGACAGTAGCAGAGATATATGATTAGCAATACTACAAAAGTAAAGGGATGGTATAGTTCTACCATTTTGCAGAAATCATGAATATATACGTGTACATAAAACACATGATAAAAAGTGCGTACTCCTATGATGCTTCCCTAACTAGATGTACCTAAATGTACCTAGCATCTGTGTAGGTGTTATGCCAAGAATCCCTCTAGGATCTAGTCAACCCCATTACCTGAGAGTTAGAGAATGTGGGACCCCGTCCTGGTCTCGAGTTGGACACCCCGCGAGGGATGTTAGACCACTGCTAGCTGGAGCGTCTGCATGCAGGAACCTCAGCGTCTCTGGTCAGTGTGTCAGCCGGGAAGTCACGGTCTCCTCTGTCTTTCTAAGCAAGACATAATTTATATATACCCATAGGTCTCCCCAGGGGTCCTACCTTGCTGTGTTACTGTGTCGGCCTAAAGGATGATGTTGGGCCTGAACTTTATACAGAGATATTACACAGGAGATGTCAGTCCTGCTGTTAATTCTACTGTGCTTCCAAGAAGCCTCATGCATAATGTATGAGATTCGAACTAGGGAAAAACCTGCGTTCTGAATGTAGTGTCGTATCTGGGTATAAGGTCAGTCCCTATGAACCATTATGTATGTAATGTAGGGAAGGATATAGGTGAAAGGTTGCAGTGTTACCTGCGCCTATATAGGGTACCTATATGGAATATAACAAAACCAGTATGCTTGACTTATTTATTGTAAAAAGCAGATGTTAAATCCAATAGTCCTGTAAGGGTAGATTATTAGGCCAGCTCTTCTGTGTTGGTTTCTCCTGTGACAAACCTTTGGGGTAGATTTCAGCTTGGAGTATGCTTGTTATGCTGCTTTTTAAAGTGGTGTGGGAATCTAACAATAAGTGCGAACTAATATGTAAGTGAAAAGCCAACTACTAACCAGTGCTAACATACATGGGCCTTTTGTCTAAAATGTAATGGAATTTGGTTTCGCCATGATTGGCATATTTGATTTACTGATAAGTCCCTAGTACAGTGCACTATATGTGTCCAGGGCATGTAAATTAAATGCTACTAGTGTGCTTGCAGCCCTGATTGTTCCACCCACATGAATAGCCCTTTAAAACACGTCTCAGGCCTGCCACTGCAAAGCCAGTGTGTGCAGTTTTTAATTGCCATTTCGACATGGCAAGTTCACCTATTTGCCAGGCCCAAGCCTTCCCTTTTATTACATATATGTACCCCTAAGGTATGGCCTAGGCAGTCCCATGGACAGGGTGCAGTGTATTTAAATGGTAGGACATGTACTTTGGAGTTTTACATGTCCTGGGAGTGAAAAACTGCTATATTCGTTTTTCACTACAGCAAGGCCTATATCTCCCATAGGTTAGCATTGGTGCTGCCTTGTAATACTTTACAAGTGTAACTTCCAATTGGGAAAAGTTAGTAAGAGTAAGTTTGGTGTCTCTGGACCCACAATTTAAAAACACATCTTTTAGTGAAGTTGGTTTTTAAATTGCAGGTCTGAAAATGCCACTTTTAGAAAGTTGGCATTTTCTTACTTTAACCATTCTGAGCCACTGCCTGTCTCTGGAATGCACGTCTGGGTTGAGTGACAGCTGGACTTTGTGCATTCCCTCTAGACCATCACATACAAAGGGAGCTGAGGTGTGCCCTGCATATCCTGATGGCCCATCACTAGGCTGATGGGTCTTCCTGAGCTAGAGTGAGAGGGAGGAGCTGACACTTGCACCTGAATAGGGCTGTGCTTATCCCCACACAAAGAGTTGCATACTCCCCTGTAGTGTGTCTGGAGCCAGAGGAGAAAAGGGCAGGGTCTTGTGAACTACAAAGACCATTCTTTGAAGTCTCCCTACTTCACAAGTTAAAATGAGTATAAATGCTGGACCTCTGACACCATATACTCATATACTTCTGGAACTGAGGACATTCTACCAAGAAGAACATAACATAACATGTGTATTTGTAAAGCGGACGTTCACCCCAGCAACGAGGCATCTTGGCGCTGAATAACAGATGTTTATTGTTACCCAACTCAATTGTACTCATTTTATCGACCTCAAATGGATGAAAGGCTGAGTGACCTGCTGGGATTCGAACCTGTGATCATGAGGTCGAACACAGGCCCCTGCAGTGGATGTATTAGTCCACTGAGCCACCAGACCCGGCCTAAGAAGAGCTATTGTGCTGCAAACAGGTACTGTCATTTTGCTGCTTGCGTTGCAATATTGGCCTGCTGCTTCTTGCCTGGGAGTGAGAGGACTGGCCTTGACTCTCTACATCCTGCATCTCTAAAGGTTCTCCAAGGGCTTGTTGGGCTTTCCTTCTGTTTCTGAAGTCTGAGGGATATCAAGGAGTTTACCTGCATCCTGCTACCAGCACCTGGGCTCCTCTGCTGTGAGTCCTGCTCTGCCAAGTGGTGCCAAATCCAGACCTGGGACCTTGGAAGTGAGTGTTTGGTGCTGCAACCCAAGAAACCAATGCATCGACACCGAAGTGCCGTTCGGAACCCACACATTTCTCTGCAATATCGACGCATCGCAGCTGCCTGCACGAAAGCTGTGGACACCACGGGTGTGACGCAATGACCTCGACTTTCAACATAGCCCCAACTTTGCCGATGCAGCGCCTCCGAATCACTGCTGCTGTGTGAGTCTCGGACACTGCAGCAGCGACGTCTGCGACGCACCATCTCCAACTCCGACGCATCCCCGGCGCAGCCCGGCTTCGCGCCAACGCATTGCCTACAGCCCAGCGGTTCGACATTGACACCTCGGAACCAATGTACGCCGCTCTTGACATTGACACATCAATAACATTGCCCGACTTCGGAACCGACGCATCGCCTTTGACAGCGACACATCCACTCCATTTTTCAACGCATCGTCCCTAAGCTTCGATGCATCTAAGGTACTGTCAACGGGTCTGCGGGACTCCTGTATCCAGCTCGCGCTCTTTTGCGGTAGGATTGAACTTTTAGATTTGCCCTGGTCAAATGCGAGAAGAAAGCCCTAGGTGGAGCTATTGATTTCTAAGCACTGCATTTTGATTTAATATCGCAAAATTCATAACTTGACTTGTGTATGTTGGATTTTTATCGTATTAGTCTTGTTTTACTCAGATAAATATTGGCTATTGTTTTCTAAACCATCGGGGAGTACTTTTGTGGTGTTTTTACTGTGTTACTGTGTGTGCACAAATACTTTACACTTTGCCTCCATAGTTTAGCCTGACTGCTCTGTGTGTACTACGCTTACTCTGACTAGGATTGTGGTTTCTGCATGGGCAGTGTGCATACCTCTGCCAACCAGAAACCCAATTTCTAACACTCTCTTTAACCCGAAAGTGACCCAAACCGAGGAAGTGAGTAACTACTGCTACACTAAAGGTAGAGGTCTAGTGTCTGACCCATCCTAACTTCCAATTGCCTGTTCTCCATCGTCGCATGCCTCCTTGCACCTGCCATGTCCTCTAAGTCCTAACTTGGCCAGTCCTTCAGTTTTCCATTTTTCTCTTTCATAGGTCCCCTTTCTAACTCTTCCCTTCTCCTTTTTAGGTCTCGCCTAGCGTTGCAGCGCATGCGCTGCAACGCTAGGCGAGATTTATTGTTAACAAGGACTTTCAGAAGAGGGCTTTAAGCCCCGCCCCTCATTTCCATTGGCTGGCATCACCGTTTATGCTAAACGGTGGCCTGCCATTGGAAATGAGGGTTTTTGGTTCACGCCCTTTGGCCTCCGATCCAGACTCGGTGGCCTGCTTTGCTGCTGTCGCAAAGCACTTTCTTATCTTTATGGGGCCATGTGTTTCTAATTAGAAACACATGGCCCCATAAAGACAAGAGATCGATGCTTGTTTTTAGTTGTCCTCATGTAGCTAGTCTAAGAGCTTTACCCGGCCTAAATTGTAATGTAATCCTGATTCCTAATGAACTCGAGCAACGCCGAGCTCTGTCTGAAGTAATGACGCTTGACAGATCTGAGGTTTAAATTAAATAATCTCATTTGTGAGGGAGCTTGTGAGCTCGATGCAGTGATTTGCATTGGACTCTGCAGTCCTCGAGAGCGTATTCCGATGCTGTGGGTCCGCTTTGTTTTACTCTACAATTATTCACTCTGGGGAGGTTGTTTTGCTGGTAGCACTTTCCCTATGAACATCACCATGCAATGTAGGGTGAACTATTTAGCCGAGGAAGCTGTTTATTTTCTTGCATTATACTCCACAATTAGTCGATGATCATTTTCAGGTCTTGCATACAGACAATCCTTCTACTGCTCGCATTTATGTAGTTACTTTTTTAAATTTCTTACAGCATGTGTTTTCTTGCGCTCTCTCTTGTGTACTGCCCTCGGTGTGCTCCGAGTTGATGCCTCCTCCCCCAATCTCCAGCTCGTCCATTTCTGCCCCAGCCCACTTCATTATTTGTTTTGCTTTTTTATGTTTTTCTCCTTCCCCGCCTCAAATGCCTCCGCTGCTCTACTGCCCCTCTCCACTTCCTTTGCATTTCACCAAAGCACTCCTCCGTTGCTCCACCTGCTCCCATCCTTCTCGTTTCGTCCTTAAAAAAAAAATATTTTAACATTATTTAGAGGGTCTGACAGCTGCCTGACCGCTCCTTTTTTCAAAAGCACTTTTGCACACTTCAGTTTTCTTTATTTACCACTTCCAGATTAACATTCTTTTATCTTGGCACAGTGAATTATATTAAAAAATAAAGAAAATGGTAGCTGCATCCTGCTGTAAGCTGTGGTGATGCATGTGCGCAGATACGTCTGTCTACAAAGAGGCTATGTACGAACACTGAACCGATCACTATATGCTTAACAGGATCTAATGCTCCACCTCTATATATCTAATTAATCTCAGGGCATTCACACTGATCACGCACGGAGGCAGGACCATGGAATATTGGGCCCATAAATTGTGGAATCCACTGAGCCCAGATCTGAGTGCAGAGCCCGTTTGATGCATTTCAAGAACAGCATTGTTTGTGGTTTGCGTTCAACTTAACCTTCTGCACGTGGGAACTGAGATGAAGTTTATTGGACTGGGCTGACAACTAGTTGCACTGTAGAGTTACCAGAATGCAAGACAAAGTTGTCTACAAAACTCTCCAACAAATAACTAAAAATTTGTCCCCTGCCCCCTTTGTAGATTTCTGAGGTTCTTTGAAAGTGTGGGTGCCAGATTGATTAAGGGCCTGTGTATTTCACTGAATGTTGTCTTCTATTTGGAAACGAGTGGCACAATCCATTTTCTTTTTGAAAGTGCAAGCACCTGAATGTGGGAATGACTTTTTGGAGGTGTAAGTGGCTGAGTGCGTGGGTATCTCTCCAAAAGTGCAGTTGATGGAATGTGCTCTGGAACATTTGCATTTGTCCATTTAGAGGAGTAGGTAGCTAAAAGTGTGAGGAGCTCTTTAGAAATGTGGGTAGCTGAATGTGTGAATGTCTATTTAGTTACTCGGGGATTTATGATCGCCTCGTAGCAAATCCTGACATCTGCTAAAACACTGGGATCTATTAGTAGCTGTCTAGAACAGTCTTCAGGGCAAATTGTTGGTTACTTCCTGCAATACTGAGGTCTGCATTCACAGTCTCTCCTCATGTAGTGCCCCCCATAAAATGAAAGCAATAAACAAAACAAGCATACGGTAGCTTTGTATGCTGTTATGAGTTGTTGTTGTCCCTCTATGTCTCATAAATTGCGAAGTGCAGTTGCAGTACCATGCTGTTCTCAGTGCTCTTTCATGCAATTTATAGCGTTTTTTGGCTATGCGTAGCGTCCGAGCGCTTTATGTAGAATAATTTATGGAGGTTTGTCCAACAAGTTGTTCTTTACAGGGCAAGACCGCAGGGCACTCGTGTTTGCTTACAGAAAGCCTTCTTGTAAATCTGTCCACTTTCTGAAGTTCTTGTACGGCTGTGTCACTCGTCAGCCTTTGGCTAGACTCCGGTTTCAAAACAGCTGTAAACTTTCTGAAATGAAAAAGGTGTTCTAGTGGTCGCCTCAATGTTTCCCTTGTACATAGCTGTAAAACTACGAATACAGACCTTGGCTAGGCTGAGGGGCCGTAGAAAACAAGCATTTGCAATGCAATAGGTCTCGCATTTGCGCGAGTTTGAGCTATTGGCATTGTAAATGACAATGCCTTTATTTATGTTTTGGTTTTAAAACATAAAAATAAGGCATTGTTATTTACAATGCCAATAGCTCAAACTCGCGTAAATGCGAGACCTATTGCATTGCAAATGCTTGTTATTAGAGTCCTGCAGCTTTCCAGACAGTTTTAGCGATCCTCTCCTTTGACATTAATTTCATTGCGGTGTGCGGTCAATATTTCTAAATTGGACAGCTATCTTAGATTGATATTGTATCACACTTTTTACCATTCCACCATTTTTAGAAGGATTATGCTGGCTGTCTTGGCTCAGTACAATAGTGATCAATATACACTTTAGCATTCGACAATGGGTGCCCTGTGAAATGTTTACTGAGCGACTATGTTGGAATGGCATTGTGCATAGTGTTTCATTGTTATTACTGCCATCACACTGTTCCAAAATACAGCGGCTATGTTGGAACTTTAAAACAACTATAGATAATGACAATACCATTGCACGATGGCTGCTCACTACTATATTTAATTTTATTTTTGTATCACAAGCATATGCCTGCGTTTATTGTTTTATCGTACCTTTAATGTGCTCGTGGGAGTTTTTGCATCTGTTTTGTTGTGTATGGGCAAGTGGGTGAATGCAAGAATGAGTCACAGGGTGGATGAATGGATATATGAATACACGGATCAGTGACAGAGTGGATGTTGATGACTTGCTGAGTGCCTAAACTCATAGGTGACTGAATAGGCACTTTCAGTTATGTTCTAGACCTATTGGCATTGCCAATGCCTATTTATTAAAGCAGGCCTTGTTCCTTAAAGGAGCAGGTTCTGCTTTAAAACAGAGTTTTCTGTTTGTCAACACATCAAGGGCAGCACTACCAGCTCCCTCGAGGGCATCCAACACAATTCTCAAAGGGAAGTTGTCCAATTGGGGCTGCTTCCACTTTGCAAATGGGTTACCACCTCCTTTGAGGAGTCACTACCTTTTCAATGGTTTTCAACTGCAACTCTGGTTGCACTGATGGCCACTCACTACTATATTTAATTTTATTTTTGCATCACAAACAAATGCCTAAGTTTATTGCTTTATGTTACGTTTAGTATGCTTGTGGGAGTTTCTGCATCTGTTTTATTGTGTTTGGGCAAATGGGTGAATGCAATAATGAGTCACATGGTGGATGAATGGATATATTAATACAAGGATCAGTGACAGAGTGGTTGTTGATGACTTACTGAGTGCCTAAACTCATAGGTGACTGAAGAGGCACTTTCAGTTAATTTCTAGACCTATTGGCATTGCCAATGCTTATTTATTAAAGCAGGCCTTGTTCCCTAAAGGAACCAGTGTTGCTTTAAAACAGAGTTTTCTGTTTGGCAACACATCAAGGGAAGACCTATCAACTCTCTCTGGGGCATCCCACACAATTCTCAAAGGGGAAGTTGTCCAATGGGGGCCGCTTCCACTTTGCAAATGGGTTACCACCTCCTTTGAGGAGTCACTCACTACCTTTTCAATGGTTTTCAACTGCAACTCTGGTTGCACTGATTCATTTCTTTGAGATTCGCAAATAGGAGGGGACGCCCATTTCAAGCCCTTTTCCTAAATGAAATTCGAAATAAGTTGTGAAATAGTTTTGGCAAGCATTAAAGCCACTTTGTAATTGAAAAATGACTTCTGAATCGCAAAACACCATTTTGAAGTGGCAAAACCCTGTGATATTGCAAATTGCAAGATGTGTGGCCGCCAAATGGTTTTATACATCAGACTCAGAGTTCCTATGTCCCCTTAATGCTATGTGCATTGTTGTGGTGCTGCCCAGCTATATGTCTGCTGTACAAATAACAAGAAATGGATATCATTGCAACCAGTTCACATTGCCAGACAGAGTGTTGCGTTACAGCCCTTGCTGCCATGTCAGTCCAATTTTTAATCAGAAATATTTGTTTTCTAAGATCACATTACCACACCTTTTCCTTACCAACCACCTTCCTCATTCACTAACTCATCAACCGAATTGGGCTCAGAGCTAAGTATAGGACCCTTTGCACAGAGATGAAGAATAAATATTGTTGAGTCTGCATCACACTAGAGTTCATTGAACAGCACAGATTTGCATGCGTTCTATTGTGCATTTCAATCATTTTAAAGTGTACCCTCCCATTTCTGGGTACTACCCTATCCTGTATTTTTTTCTCGAATGTGATATTATTGTTATTATTGCTCTGCTCTTTGTAAATTTGTAAAGCGCTCTGATACCCGCCAGGGTCATGTTCATGCTATAAAAAAACATTAAAATAAATAATAATAAATAAACGTGCTGTAGGAAGGAAACGATATTTATGCACTTAGTTAGATGATGGCTAGAAAAGCTTCTGGCGATGCGCACAACAAAGTGGACTGATACAGAGCTAAAGAGCTAACACATATCAGTCCAGCAAAGAGGCCCTATGGTTTGCTAAATGTTATGGTCTGAAAATATAAAATTTGTAGCCCAAAACATAAAATTTGCAGTAATTTGATGACAGACACAAAGTGTGCCTTTTCACAAAAATACCATGGGCCAGATGCAGGGCCAGCAATGCACCACAGCTCCCTGCAGGAGAAGAGAACTGGGAAGGTGGCTGGTGCCACAGAGAGTACAGATTTCACCTCATGTGCACCCTGGCATCCTGTGTCCCACCCTCAAAGCGCTTGCGTGAAATACATGGTGTTAGAGGGATATGTTACCTACATCCTCCTGCCTTCTAAGGTAGCAGATGGGTGGAGTGGGCTACATTTTTGGGGGGAGTTTTATATAGCACAAACTGGAACCGAAGGTATCAGAGCGCTTTACATGAGCACCAGTTACACTACATTACACAAGGACACATTCATTTTTGTTAGGCACAGGGAGATTAAGTGATTGACCCAGAATCACAGGATTGTTGAGGTCCCTGGTGGGATTCGAACTCAGCTTCGAGGTCGACCGCTCTAGTTGTTAGGCCATCTCCCTTCAGCACTATGGCTCACACGTGGGTAATGATGGATGAAGCAGGTGCTGTGGGGAGTAGGGCATGGTTTACAGGAGATCACCAGGAGATCAGGTTCTTCTGGGAGAGGTGGGGCAGGAAAATGGGTGTGACGAGGAGAGGAGATGGGTGCCACAGGTGGGAGTAAGTTGCAGGAGAACTAGTGCCGCAGGACAGAGGGAGGGGCAAGAGAATGAGTGCCATAGGGGAGGGAGGTCGGAGAACAGATGCCATAGGGTGGAGGGAGGAGAAGGAAAAGGGGTGCCACAGGGTGGAGGGGAGCAGGAAGAACGGCAGCCGAGTCCCAGTCTGCAGCAGTCCTTTCCTTCTGGCAATGCTGGCAGCATGAACCTCTGGGTCACGAGCTCCACATCCAGAAGACACTCGTAGTGGCATCATCAGCCACATAAAAAGGAAGGAAAAAGACTCTTCTCTCCACCCTACATTTAAAGCCCAAGTGACAGTGCTGGGTCGGAAACAGGAGGATAAAACCAAGGTTTCTCGGTTTGTTTATTTTTAGATTCTGCAGGGGCTTTCGTAAAAAATCACAGGACTTTTACAAAAGTCCAGATTTTGCAATTGTATTTAGCAAAATTACAAATTACAAATTCCTCCAGGACCTGATTACAGCTTGCTGCACCACCAGCTTCAGGGCGACTGAGGGCGAGTGGTAAAATAGTCTGGGGGTCTTCACACAGGAGCTGGTTTTTCTGTAGGAAAGGGGGAAGGGTAAAAGGTCGTAGGTTAAGTGGAAGGCTATTGCATCCGGTAGAGGAACAGGGAGGCAAACAACCAGAATATGCAAGTGGTACTGGGGATTTAGGTCAGTGGGGGCACCGCTTTTGTGATTCAGATTTAGGGGATTATGTGTAGAGGGTGAGATTCTAACTAGTTTGGTTAGGGTGTGGCCATGGAGTGCATTGAAAGAGATCATGGAATATGGAATTTATTTTGTATAAACAAATTAACATTGTCAAGGATAAGTAGAGAGGTATTCAACTGTGTAGCAGGAAGAATCCAAGTAACTTGGCCAAACTCAAAAAAGAAGCATCACCAACTCTTCCATCTCCAGCTTTCTCACCTGCCTCTGTACTAGAACCCGAGTGTATCGTCTTCACCACTTAACATCTAAGTTTAGCTCACCCAAAACTCTCTGTACATTTCTAGCTATTCTATCGATCAAGGTGGCGTGCTCTGTCCTACATCAATCCGTCTTTGATTTACTCATTTGAACATAACTCCAATCTCCTCTCACATAGTCTCAGACACTGCCAACCACAAACATCAAACTGTAGAGCCGGAGAAAGGTTGACAGATGCTGGCACAGGCTGTCAGAGCTTTCCCAGCCTATTTGTCCTTCTTTGCAAACCGCAGCTGGATCATTGACCCAAAATTCTCCCCTCCCCGCATACCCCCTTTCCATTAAAAACCTGGAGCCTTATTTATGAAGTCTTGCGTCACATTTACGCTGCCTCTGTGTTGATTTTTGTGACGCTGCGGCGATGTAAATAATGCGCCACATTGCGCCATATTTACGAAGTAACACATGTAGGCAGATGCGTTACTTCGTAAAGCCCTGCGCTACATTATACCCGTGTCAGGTATAATGTATGCAGGGTGGGCGTTCCCACGCATCAAAGCCTCATAGAAGGGGCGCAGTAAAATCTATAAGATTTCAGTGCGCCACTTCTAGGACGTCATTGCGGCAAAACCTTAGGCCTGCCTCATGGCAGGCATAAGGGTGACGCAGACTCTTTCACATGGGGCTTGCCCCATGTGAAAGGACACATTGCTGGAGTTGCGTCTGTTTTCAGACACACCCCAGCAATGCGTCACTTTTGCACCTACAGATACATCAGTAATACTGACGTATCTGTGACTCCTTGCAACATGATGTGCCATACTGTAAATACGGCACATCCATGGTGTCGCAAGGAGGGCGTACTGAGAAGTGTTGCATCGCTGCTTTGTCGCAGCGATGCAACACTTCTCATAAATAAGCCCCCTGATTATTTGCCTAGAGGGAACGGTCCAAAGTTGGCTCAAGTTAACATATGAAAAGATACAATATATATAACAAATGAAATGAGACTTTGGTATCTTTTTGAAAAAGTAACTTAATGAATATACACCGACAAATTCATATTAATGACAAATGATGTTGAACAAGCAAATCTGAATAGTGCCTCACCTGATGAAGTGACAAAGGATATGGTGGGAGGGAGCAAGGTCTCCCCCTGCAAGGCTCTGGAAATCTTGCGCCCCTGCCTCGAGTTCGTGAGAGCAAGCTGTAGGTATTTGCCACATGCATCAGCAAAACATGACAAGCATGTGTGTGGAGGTATTTTTGTGGCATGGATTGAAAGCCAGAGAACAGTTCTGTGACCTGGTGGAGCACACCAAGTGCACACTCCTTGGCAACATGACTACTGTCAGCTTCCCAAGCTGTAAAGGACAGACAGTGGTGTAGCAGCGGTGCAGGTTATATTGACATGGCAGGCCGTTTTACCTGTTTGTGCATGGGAGAGCTATCAGCCTTGACCAAGACTGACAGGAAGGGCAGCCTAGACCCTGCCTTGAGGGAGAGAGATGACTAATGAGGGAGATACTGCTTAGAAGGGGTAGGTTAGTGTACAATGTGAGGGAGACAAGCTAAAGACATACACTCCAGGACCAGGAAAGGACCTGCTGCTCTCTGTGAACCTGAGGCCAGGGAGTCCCCTACGTATCCCCACACTCTTAGAAGAACTGTGTACCCAATATATGGGGGGTAGTGAGGATCTCAAGTTTGTCTGAATTCTGTTGTGAAAATTGAGCCTTGAGTGCAGAAGAGAAACTTTGGGCCAATCAGTGACCAGAACCAGTCAGAGTGCAGGAGTAGAGCCTCATCGGCAGAGATGTCTACATCAGGATCTTAGTTCCCACTGTTACAACCAGCAGTAGGGACCGCACTTGTATAGTATTGGAAGGTAGATTATTAGTAGGGGTAAGTGTGCATCTACCACTAGCAGCAAGGCCACCAACACAATATAAGGTCCAGACATGGTCTCAATAAATTATTCCCTTGCTCAACCCTTGGTAGCTAGCAATGAGCAGGCAGGCTTAACTTAGGAGACAGGTGTGTGAAGCATCTAAAGACCCCAATACATTAAATAAGTAGGGCACAACACAAAATAAAAATCCGCAACTAATTTATAAAAATAGGAAATAATTTTATGATTAAGATGACACCAAAACGACAAAAATCCAATATAGGAAACCGGAGATATGAATTTTTAAATAATGCTTAAAAACATATAGCGCCAACTTGGGACATCTGGTCGCGCTTGACTGGGACAAAGTCAAAGTTTGAGGCCAAGTGTGATGGAGCCCTGGTCGGAAACACCTCGGAGAGGCCTCAGTTAAAATGTTACCTTCACACTTAGAAACCTTTGTGGAGGATTTTCTCTCGACATTGAGTGGGTCTCTCCAACAGGCCGGATTTGCAGCGGCTTGGTCAGTTTGGTTCAGCGGGAGCCCCCGGTCAACTCCTGGAAGTCTTGAGCTCCGGAGCTTTCATCGGGACAAACCTGAAATCCAGGCCAGGTCACGGTACGAGTTAGACAGCTTGACTCACGACATCGGGTCGGTCACCTTATGGAGCTTTTTCCAAAAGCTGCTTCAAACTTCTCTAATCTTCTGGAAATTCTTCCTGAAGTTCCTCTTGAGGGTTCAAAGTGTCCACAACACAAACCCAAGGTTCCAGTGTCTCTGAGTTGCTCCTCGGAAGGTGGGACTACAGTTCCCACAATGCACCTGGTCCAATCCTTAAAAGTCCACTGGACACACTCTAGGCTGTGGACTTCTTGGAGAGATGGTACAGGTGAGCTCTGTTAACTTGTTTCTTTCAGCGAGTCCACTCCTTAATCCTTTTTGAAGCTAGGCAAAGTCCTCAGGGCTGTAATTCCCAGGTGCAGCAGGGCTGTCCTTCTTCTGCTTGTAGTTTTAGGCAGCAGATCTGAGTTGCAATGCAGCACTCCAATAATTATTCAGTGTTCTGGGCGATAAGCAGGCGGGCACCCCTGACCAATGGGATACAGAGTGCCATCCAAAAGATTGACAGCTTCCCCCAATGTGTGCTATTTTCTTGGCCCACAAAGCACTGCACTTTAAAATTCAAGATGGAGAATTCCTCCCCTTGGGAGCCAGAGCTGGCTAAACCAACCCACTGGTGTGGCTCATTTCCCTGAAGCAGGCGGGCACCCCTGACCAATGGGATACAGAGTGCCATCCAAAAGATTGACAGCTTCCCCCAATGTGTGCTATTTTCTTGGCCCACAAAGCACTGCACTTTAAAATTCAAGATGGAGAATTCCTCCCCTTGGGAGCCAGAGCTGGCTAAACCAACCCACTGGTGTGGCTCATTTCCCTTTACACTCCCTTTCCAGACAATATGCAAATTCCACTCTTGGGGCTGCCATCTGGCTGCGGGGTACAGGAAGAGTGGGTAGGCCTGGTTGTCATTCCTTACTGTCCTGTTCCCTTTGAAGCCCAGTTTGATTTACCCAGCCCCCATCCTGGCCTGTCCTCTGCTGCTGCAGAGCTTTCCCCCACCAGATAACCTCTGTCTCCATGCAGGCCACTTATCACCTCCTCAAAGCAGTTTGGCTAAGCCTGTTATGGGCTGACCAATCAGGAGAGGCTGCTAGAAGGCTGGATTTTGGCTCACTGAAAAGAAAGTTCTATACCTTCTTTTCTGTAACACTGGCCTGGGGCCTGGTTAACAGAGCCCGGGCACAGTCAGTGTCAGTTACCACCAGCATCAATCAAAGAAATTCCTGTGAGCATCAGAAGCATCCAAAATCATGCGGCATTCCGTAAGGCTATAAAAACATATCTCTTTCCTAAGTAATCTTCTTCCCTTCCTCCTCTGTCTGTGTGCGATCAGCGCTGGGACGCCCCTTTGCTGGGGCAGCCATGCGCTTTACAAATACTATAACATAACATAACATGGGGGTGATCAGGGCTGAAAGGATGACTTTCTCACATGTAAGTGCTGAGTTTGATGTTTGGGCTTGAGGAACAAAGTTTGACCAAGCCGAGAGTACAGCTAGCCTCCTACAGCCTTTTGTGCTAAAGATGCCTCAG
The DNA here is from genome assembly GCA_963921515.1 of Calotriton arnoldi. Classification (NCBI taxonomy): domain Eukaryota; kingdom Metazoa; phylum Chordata; class Amphibia; order Caudata; family Salamandridae; genus Calotriton; species Calotriton arnoldi. The sequence goes on from CAWUFW010000161.1 coordinate 1,375,013, forward strand.
CTTATCAGAAACACCGTGATGCAGAAGCTGTAGTCAGCCTCCAGTTCACCAGTCAGCTGGGACAGTGCGAGGTAACTGTCCTCTGCCCTCAATGGGCCATGCGATATACTCCATGTGGTGTAGCCCTCCCCTGCCAAAACACTAGAGAAAACAGGCGCTGCCTGCACTACCCGATGATCGAACAGACAAAGAAAGGTACTGTGCAACATAGGAAAACCCAGAAAAAGGAACAAAGTCCACAACAACAGAGAGGGAGTAAGCGCAAGTGTTGGTCAACAACAATTTCGGCCTCACCCAAAGACTTACCATATTCTATGCCCCTGCATGGAAGAATCACAAAGTGTGATTATAAACTGCTTGCGCAAGGAATATCGTAAGAGGTTGTCTCATAGGGCATCCTTGGCTGTCTTGCCAGAAAACCCCTGTATGTCACTGGCTACTCAATGCTTTCTGACATTTGTATGGTATTCTACTGTGTTTGAACTCATTAAAATACTTTTTGTTTTTCAAATACTAAGCCATGGCTAGACATAAAGTTATTGACTTGTATTGGTGGACTTATTTAGTACTGAGTCTCTAACCCCACGCCATCTCCATGGATAAGCCTTGGAACATTTGGCTTTCCTACTCTGAGAGTCAAGTGATAAAGGAGTGTACTTGGTCCTAAGTTTTGAGCTCAACAGTAAGGTTAACCCCCAGGATATGAGTGATAAAATGTTATGATTGTCACAATCTATGATCAGTCTGCTCCTGGACTCATGATTTTATTTAAACATTTCGTTATTAATGATTTGACAACCATGTAGGAAATAACATTTGACAAAATGTTTGGCAGTGTACAATACCGGCATGTTACTTGTTTTGTACCAAAGACTCGATTTTCATAGTTTACAGTGTTCATACATTATATATTGCTTCACAATCTGTGTGTCCACTTAAACATATTAATACCAAAATTGCCCTCATTTGAGTCTCATTTCCAGAAATACTCTGAAGATAAACTGTGTAGTGGAAAGAACTGTGTGATCTCAGAGGGATGCTGTATACTGTGATAAATTATGTGTGGTCCGGAGGAGGAGCCTGACAAGTGCGACAACACCAAGGACAGCCAGTCACCATGGGTGGGGGGGGGGGCTTGGGAGACAGGGGAGGGGGAATGGTGGAACATCACACCGACAATGTACGGTCTGGGCAATCTGCGCATTTCCCCGGTTGTTTGAGCCCCACTATGAACTGCTATTTATGTATAAGTGCCTATTAGTCAGGGCCTCGATCACTGCAAGATATGTCTTCCAGTCTGGGGGGTTGGGTGTGACAAAGTGTCCTGGCACAGCCTGTGTAACATCTCCAGTTCGGCTACAATACCGCTACATAAGTCGGTAAGCCAAAAGTGGATGGGAGGTGCTACCGGTGACTTCAAGCTGACGGCTATCCTACGTTTAGCTACCACTAGCGCCAAATCTAAAAACATATTAAGGGCCTTGCGTGCTGCCACTCGGGAGGTGATCCCAGTAGAAAGTGCGGACCCTCTAATGGTACGGTGTGACCCACAGCCTCAGATAAAACCGCAGCAATTGCTGTTGAATAAGTGAAGCATACAAAAGAAAGGAGCCCGGCAAAATCCCGGAATCATCCATAAAGTTCTCAAATGTGCAAAGAATACTGTTAGAGAACAGGTCTCCCCAGGATGTGACGCCCGTGTTGGTCCAGGCGGTCGCTTCTGGCCTAGAACCTAGGTCTATACAACCAGGCATTGCCCAAAGGGATAACTCAGGGGCGTAAGAGGGAAAGCGATGTTGCTTGCATAAGTAAGTAGTCCAGCACGAACGGGCTGTATTCATAAGAATATTCCCTACCTTCTTCAGGATTGTACCCTCTGAGCTCAATAACCATTCCAACACCTTAGTTGGGTGTATCCCAGTCACCCAGTACCCCAGTTCTGTTACATTTCGACCGGCTAACCAATGCATTGGCCATTGTAATTGCATGGCCACATAATAATATTCATAATTCAGGGCACCCAGGCCTCCCTCTGTCAGAGAGGCGTATAATTTCGTAAGAGATACCAGCTTTCCACCTTTACCCCATATTAAAAGACACACAAATGATGAACGGAATGCAGAACAAATCAAAACAATCACCCCCAGTCACAAGATCTTTTTCTCACCATGCCACCCCAGTATAGACCCAGCCATATGCAAATCAGTCTTGACCCTGCTCCTCATGGTAACAGTCCAGCCTGAACTGCCAAGCCAGGTCCTCCCTGGACCAGAAACAGGCACCCTGGGACCAATTGCGGGGTTTCACCCCTCATCAGCCAGGCTTGCTTGAATACAGTGCACAGTGCACAGTGAGCCCGGGACCCACGTCTGGGCATACCCGGCGCACTTAAGGCGATAAAGCAAAAGACACACAAATGATAGACTGAATGCAGAACAAATCAAAACATTAACCCCCAGTCAAGAGATCTGGGTTAAATCCATCGTTCTTTTGCTTACCATGCCACCCCAGTTTAGACTGGGGGTGAATGTCTGCATTGTTCAGCATTCCGTCCATCATTTGTTATTTTTGCTATTGTCGCGCTAAGTGGGAAGAGTATGCCCAGACTTAGGACCCATGCTCCCTGTGCCACTGGATTCAAGCTAGCCTGGCTGATGAGGGGTGATACCCGAAACTGGTCCCATGATGCTTGTTTCCGGTCCAGGGAGGACCTGGCCTGGCAGTTCGGGCTGGACTGTTCCCATGGGGGCAGAGTCAAGATTGGTTTGCATAAGGCTAAATCCAAACTGGGGTGGCGTGGTGAGCAAAAAAGCAATGGATTAAACCCAGATCTGTGACTGGGGGGTGAAGGTTTGATTTGTTCAGCATTCTGTCCATCATCTGTTCTTTTTGCAGGCCCACTAGTAGCATTTAATTTACAGGTCCTAGGCACATGCAGTGGCACTTTACTATGGACTTAAACGTAAATTAAATATGCCAAATGGGTATAAGCCAATGTTACCATGTTTTAAGGAGTGAGCACATGCACTTTAATACTGGTTAGCTGTGGTAAAGTGTGCAGCGCCCTTAGGCCAGCAAAAACTAGATCAGCAAAAAATGGAAGAGGAAGGCAAAAAGTTTGGGGGAAGACCACCCTAAGACTACAGGTCCAACACTTGCTTCTTATTGGACAGCTGCCATATGCTTACTTCCTCTTCATGTGCTTGTCTCTACCCGGGAGCATAGATGCTTTACTTGTGTCCTTCCACTGCGCATTTATTTAAATGCTATTTCTTTCTTTGTGTTTAAGCACTGTACTAAAGTGTGTATTTTTCAGCTGGCTACCTCATGTTCTTCTCTCCCCTCCACATTCCTCCCTTGTTGCTTGCACCCTCCGTGGTACCGCCATACCTCCCTCCTCTGTTGTTGATTTTGTTTGCAGCTACCCTCCCTCTCTTCATTGTCGCTTGCACTCTCCCTCACTCCCTCTGTTGTCTTTGTTTCCTCCCTCCCTCTGTTCTCATTGCTTTTTCTTGCAATGTTGTTACTTTTGCTTTTACCCACCTTTCCTCCGTTGTTGATTCTTTTGCTTACACCCACCCTTCCTTCCATTGTTGTTGCTTACACACACCCTCTACCTCCATCCATTGTCATTGCCAACCCCCCAAACACCGATCTCCCTCCATTGTCGCTGCTTACCCCACTTCCTCTCTGATGTTGCATGTCCAACCCACCTCCCACCACTGTTGTTTTTGCTTTCCCCCTCCCTCTGTGGTTATGGCTTGCCCCATCGCCCTCCATTGCTGTTGTTTTCCCCCATCCACTCACCATAACAGAAACAAAATAGTATGATGCAGCCAGACACCCCTGGTCGCGTCAAAGCACTTTTTTCCCTCACACCCTGCGGGTTGCATGCAATAAAAAAAAGTGGTATGACATGGCAGTTCTGCCGGCCACGTCATTGTGCTTTTTTTTATTTTTAGTCCTGTTGCACAGCAGGCATGCTACTATACAACATAGCTAAAAACACTGAGAAAGACAGTGCCTCTTGTAGGTGAGACCTATTGACTTTGCCAATGCTTGTTTAGGAAGGATATGGATTATTTGTTCTCTGTTTCACCTTTAGGGGTATGTAAGGAAGCGATATTCAAACTGCTTTGAGTGGTCTGCTTTTCAACCCAGGGTCTGAGAGTGGTGGACACTTTTCCTTTATGTTCAAGGCTTTACTTTGTACGCCATTTTTTTTTTTTAATAATATCTGGAAAATTAAACATAAGCTGATATATTTAGTACAACATTTAACTAGGAGCCTATTTGTGTCTCTTAAAGCTAATTGAAGATAATTTTAATCAGTTGTGCAACACACAGGTTGGGGTTTATCTCCTAAATACCTTACTTCCTAGCACAGCACGTGCCAGAAAAAATCTTTGAAAAATATGCACAGATAAGGCTTCGACCATCTAACAGTTAATCTTAAGGAGGTGATTTCAAACTGTATGGTTATCAGATTAATAGAAGTTGGCACTAGAATGCCGTGGGGTTATTTCAAACCGTGTTATGGAATTTTTGTGTAGGTTTTTTTCACATGACAAGATAGCGAACCACGTGTCAGACTGCGAGGACAGAGTTGGTGCAGGTAGCACAACCTAAGAAATGTATTTTGTTGAACAGCATTTCATTTTTTTTAAACAGTGTTTTTTCCATGCTGACAGGTCAGGAGTACACTGGCTATACAGGGAATGGTCTTAGGGTCTGACTTAGAGTTTCGCAGATGAGTTACTCTTTCACATATGTGATGGATATCATGTCCGCCTCATTATCTTACCGCCGTACTGCTTTGATTTTGTGTAATTTTGTTCTGCTTTTACCTGATTCCTTTGTTACTTGTTGTATCTGCTGGTATTTGTTGTCTTTGCCCCCCTCGCCAGCTCTCTTCCTGCCGTTTTTTTATCCTATTCAATCCAAATAACAGACTCTCATGTCCACCGCTCAAAATTAACTCTTATTTCCCTATACTAATCCACCACTAATCCTCTTTGGGTTCCGGAGTAGCATGCTACTCGACAAAAAGCGCTTCAACGCCTCGTCAGGCGTAGTAAGTGCTATATAAATACAATTACAATACAATACAATACAATAAGTGAACTCTATCCTATAGCAATTGTAATATGGTGCTTTATTTGTGGTGGTGTTTGCCAAGGCTTGGCTCCGGAACATATTTCTTAACACCAAAACATTTTTATGGCATTCCTCCACATGGTTGGTGTTGTGAGTCTAATTCTAAACAAAGCACATAAATGATGTCTTTAACAATTCAAAAAACATTTTTAAAAAATATTACCAGTGTGCCCAGGCTATAGGATCGGTACTGGCATTTCCCAGCGCTATCAGGACCAATAGATGATACAAGCTGTAGTGGCTTTCTGAAAAATATTTTTGGCCTTGACACTTGTGTTTTTTACAAACTTAGCACTGTCTTCCCCTTAGACAGCACAGTACGGCACTTTTTCGCAAAGCGCCGTGTTGCGCGAGGGACAGGAAATATGGGCCTTACTTAGCATGTATACCTACAGTTTTCTTAGCCCTTAACCACCCCTACAGCTGCAAACGTTGTGATAGTGGGCTGCTGAGATACATCGAAAAATAGAATGTTTGGCTGACTGACAGAGCTCGTGGGATCGCCCTCGGGTCCAAAGGTGAAAGGGTACAGACTGATGTGGCTTGTAATTGATAGGGAGGGAGTTAGGTAATAGGGCCATAATGAGAAGACTGTATGAACTGGAGAAAGGGGTAGGCCTTGGGCATTATTTGATGTCACTGAGCTCTGGAAAGTGAGGTTTAGTGGGGGCTATTGGAGAGAGTTGGTCAATGGATTGCATTGGGAGGACATAGCAAGGGTTTTTATGCGACTGGCCAGAAGTCAGGATTACAGGACCAGAGCTACTCAACCGGAAATGGTGGCAGTGACGTTGGGGCAGCCAGCATAGTAGCATGCTGATAACAATGACTATTAACAACTTGGTGGAGGCGCAGGTAATGGTGGAGAGGCTGGGAGCAATGGATGAAGCCAATAGGGCGTTGTGGGGAGAGGAGGAGCAGGCCTTCATGGAGGGGCAGGGGACAGGGTAGATGGCGAGCAAGGCACAGGCGGAGAAGCTGAAAAGGTGGGTAAAGGGAAAAATCCAAGAAAGGATGGGGAAAGGTGGGGGCAAGAGTGTGCTCTTGGGAGGAAGGGAAGAGATCTGGAGTTTAGATAGATGAAGAGTCTGACATGGAGGGTGGCATGGGGCCGGCTGTGGAAGGAACACCTCATTTTCGTGGAGAAATAATCAAGCCGCCTATCAAGAGCCGGAAATAGGGTGCATGTGGCAGCAGAAAGCAGGCCAAGCTGAGTTAGAGGAAAGATCATTGGCAGTGGATTAGCATATCAGAAGCAAATTCAGCAAGCACTGGTAATGCATTGGTTTCACCTATGTGATGAATAAAGAGCTGTTTTTATCAATCATCGTTCGGAAGAAGGAAAGAGCTCCAAGAGAAATAACATGGAGTGGAGAGGATGTGGCGAGTTGCAGACTTGAAAGCTGGGGATCCCGGTTCGAGTCTCGGTGGCGCAACATCCTGTGATTCTATGCACATCACTTAATCTCTCGGGTGATAAATTGTTATATAAATCTGCTGCAAGAGTAAAAGGTAAAACTTTATGGAAAAATAGTTCCACCAAAGTGGATGTTAACAGTATTTCGGCTACAGGAAACTGATAAGAGAAGCAGACGAGGAACAAGCATTGGGAAATGCAGGAAAATATGCTACAACCAATAGAAATGGAGGAAAAGTAAGTAGCACGCACAGGAACCAATGAGAAGCCCGGAAAGAGAGGAGGCTGGATGTAAGTCCTTTTTAAGTTTATATTAAAAGCAATGGATTTCTCAAGCACAGCACAAGCGCTGTGGCGAAACCTAACAAGCAAAAAGAACAATTGATGGACAGAATGCAGAACAAAGTCATACATTCACCCCAGTACAGAGATCTGGGCCTAAAGCCATCATTTTTTTGCTCCCCATGCCAATCCAGTTTGAACCCAGCCATATGCAAATCAGTCCTGACCCTGCTCCCTATGGGAACAGTCCAGCCCGAACTGCCAGGCCAGGTCCTCCCTGGACTGGAAACACGCAATATAGGACCTGTTTCAGAGTTTCACTCCTCATCAGCCAGGCTAGCTTGATTCCAGTGGCATGGAGAGCACGGGACCCTCGTCTGGGCATACCCGTCCCACTTGGGGTGACAAATGCAAAAAGAACAATTGATGGACAGAATGCAGAACAATGTCATACATTCACCCAAGTACAGAGATCTGAGCCTAAATCCATCTTTTTTTTTTTTTTCTCCCCATGCCATTCCAGTTTGAACCCAGCCATATGCAAATCAGACCTGACCGTGCTCCCTATGGGAACAGTTCAGCACAAACTGCCAAACCAGGTCCTCCCTGTACTGAAAACAAGCACCTAGGACCGGTTACGGGGTTTCACCGGTCTCAGGATGCTTGTTTCAGGTCCAGGGAAGACCTGGCTTGGCAGTTCAGGCTGGACTGTTCCCATGAGGCACAGGGTTAAGACTTATTTGCATAAGGCTGGGTCTGAACTGGGGTGGCGACGTGAGCTAAAGAACAATGATGGATTCAACCCAGATCTGTGACTGGGGGTGAGTGTCTGAAAAGTTTCGGCGCTCTGTCCATCATCTCCTTGTGTTTGCTTTGAAACCTAACAAGCACAGCCCAAGCTCTGTGCAGGCGAAACTTATAAACGTCATGAAAGGCAAAAGTATGACGAATGGTGCTATTACAATCAAGAATTCAGAGTGCATAAATGGTAGCATCCATAGTGTCATTGGGCAAAGGTCACCGCCGGATTGGGGAGGGAGAGGATGCTAGTGGAAAGCACCACTCCTGTCTCACCACTGCTGCTTTTGTTACAGGGGCCGATATTGCACCTAGGCTGCAAAACTGACCCCCGGTAAGAAAAATGCCTCCCCCCAGGGGTCCAAAACCGACCCCCACCCTCGCGGCACACCAAGGAAACGCCCGGGATAGACTAGTTAACCAGCCCTTTAGATTTGAACCACCACTTGACACGTCTGTCCCAAATAAAGCTCCCAAATAAAGACTAAAGCTGCCTTTTTTGACTTTTCACATATTTTAGGGGATACCTGGACAGACAGAGGCAAAATGAGCGAGGAAATGGGAGTGCTCGAAAAGTTAGTATCATCGTCACAGAAACACGCAGAGAGACACAAACACACCAAAATACACATGCACACAATGACGACTTAGATCATTTCACACACAGGGGCATATTTACAAGCCCCTATCGCTACCACAAAGTCACTTTCAGTGACATTGTGGTGGCGATAGGGGCCTCACCTTATTTACAAGGCAGCGTTAAGCCATTTAACGTGGCTTAACGCTGCCTTGTAAATAAGGCCCCGTTTCACGCTGTATTTAGTGTGAAAGGGGAGGGCAATGGGTGTTGCGATGGGCGGTCCACCACAACACCGATTGATTTTGACACTGCCCCCTATTTACAAGAGCAGCATAAATAGGAGGCAGCGCCAAAATTAAGACCAGGGAAAACCTGGTCTTAAACAGGCGAAACGAGGAGAAATGCTTTATTTCTCCTCATTTTTGCTGTTTCCATGTGTGCTGCCTTGTGCAGCACACATAGAAACAGCAAAACACCATTGATTGTTTATGTGCAGGAAGGTGTACCTTCCTGCATATAAACAATCCTTAAAAAAAAAAGACATTTTGTAACTCCCATGTGTGCTGCATTAAGCAGGACACATAGAAGTTACAAAACGGCATTTAAACATTGTTCATGTGCAGGAAGGGGGACATTCCTGCACATAAACAATCTTCCCCTCAAAACAGGAACCCTTGCACTATGGTCCTGCGTTGGCACTAGGCAGCTTAATTTACCGCCAGCGCAGGGAGAAACGCAGAGCTGCACCATATTCTTGTGAATATGGTTCAGCCCTGCGTTTCTAAAGTGACGGAGCGTGTCGTTAGACTTCTTGGCTAAACGACACGCTCCGCCACTTTCTTTGTGAATATGTCCCACGGCGACCTACTGCAGCACACAAAATGAACTGCTGAGAGTCACGCTGACCTACTGACACACACACTAACCTGCTAAGGTACACGCACAAGTTACCTGCAGGCCCTACCACACAATAAGAGGACCTGCTGAAACAGATGTCACTAACTAACTTTTTGAAACATAGGTGCAATCGTACGTTGTGTGTGTGTGTTAACACACACACACACAACGAGTCATGCTGACATACAAACTCTTATACACCCTCACTCACTCACACACCACACAAACACACACACAATGACCAACTGGAACACAGGCACACACTGCCCGCCTGAAACACACCTGTTCACTAAGACACACACACATACGCACACACACAGATTCGTGCTGACATACAAACTTATATACAACCTCACTCTCTCACACACACACACACAATGACAAACTGGAACCAAGGCACACACTGACCTCCTGAAATACACCTGTTCACTAAGACACCCACACATACGCACAGACACATCAAACCAACTCCTAAGACACGCACCTACTGACATACTTAGACCCACATTAAAGCTGGCCTGCCGAGAGACACGCATCAGCTTTTTTGCCTTTTGCCGACAGGAATTTTAAGCTAATTATCTACGCCAGAGCAGTACGTGCTGGTCGCCATCATGCAGAGACCTGTCTTATCTGGGCTGCAATTATCAGTGCTGCGAACCCACGCATGGCCCCAGAAACTGACCCCGTCACTGCATGGGAACATACTTTCCTTCATGGGAGACACACCTGAAAAGCTGCATTAAATAGGTGAGAATTCCCACAGATCAGCACTTGGCAGGTGAAACCGACTCTTCTTGTTTGACTGACTGAATTCAAACAGGCCTGGTTTTGGAAAGCCCATGAGATGGATGGAGCGCAGTGAGCCTCAACGTAATACTGTTTCCCCGAGCTCGAACTGGCGACGAAAACACTGTAGGCCTAGTGTGCGCGTGTGGGGTGTTATAATGTCAAAGTTAAGTGGGACAGGAGCAGGAGAAGAAGTGGGAGGAGAAGCAGTTTGGAATTGGGTGGAGACCGTGAAGACGAGGTGGTGCGCGCTTGGCACCCACTACAGGTAACAGTGACATTAGGAGTCACGGCTGTCATGTAATGTGTTGTTTTTTCTCCCAAATGATACATTTGATCAGCAGTGATCAGAATGACAGCACTGCGTTGAAAAACACGGACACTTATTGGCCAGATTTACAAAAATTGTATGCAGCGCATCACAATGTCAAAATGTGCTGCTCTGTGTTGCATAAAAGGAAAAACTCTAGCACAGCTCCACAGCCTGCTGCTGGTGTCATCTTTTGAGCACAACCAGGCTGCCTTGAATCATGCACATCTTCGCACCATGGCGCAAATACCAGTGTGACGTGGTAGCATAAGAGGAGGGGCACAACACAGGTCCTTGCAGCCCCTGAGTGCATGGGGGGATCCTACAAAGGTGGCCCATTCCACCCAAGGCCAATTAATATTTATGAGATATCAGAGACTCAGGGGCCCCTCTTTGTTGTACTCTTGAAGGGGGGAGGGGTGCGGGGGGGGTGCGGGCTCTTTTCACCATATGCCACTGTGTAGGGTCAGCCTTTGGGTCCAAACACATGTGCGTTTGCGTTGACCCCCCGCCCCCTTACACCACCTTTATGTAAAAAAGCGGCGCAAAGAGGTTTCTGTGCTGAGAAAAGTGCACCTTTCTATGGATAGTAAATCGCACCTGCCGCCTGCGTCACACTAATGCCCTCGGACTAGGGTGACCAACTGGCATGGGTGCAAATTCAGGACGGTGAGTGTAAAAATTCAGGACAAAGGGCCAAAATTCAGGACAAAAAATTCAGGACACAAGGTCAAAATTCAGGACAAAACTTTGGGGAAAAAATGTACGCATTACAGACACAGAGGAAGTTGTGCAGTAGTATAAATACATAAAGGGGCCTTTGGTGAGCCAGCATCATTCATTGGCCTGTTAAATTGTTTACATTTACACGTTGCTTCAGCTCACCACAGCATACAGCAAGGGGCTATAGGCCAACCCACTTTATCATTGCGCCCTTCAGTGTGAGCGATGGCACAAAGTCACAGCCACTGTTCATATTTGCCTAAAAATAGTTCCTTTCTCTTAAACTACAAAGTGGGTTAAAAGTGTACTTTTGAAATTCTATTTTTTTATTGATTTGAAATACGGGCTACTTATATTGTATTCACTTCTTTATAAAGTTAATGGGCTGTGTGTCTCCTAAAACTTAGGCATTCCTGCCTGGTGCCCTAGGCATAGATTGAGCCAGTCTGCCGAAAAGGAGGGTATAGGCGCCACCAACTCAGCTCAACTAACCGTCAGGAAGCTGTACATGGCAGAGTGACACTCACTAATTCAAACATCCTGGCAATTAGGGGGGGGTGGTGGTGTCCCCAACAAAGAGATGGGGAAAGCAGGTGACAAAAATACCTATCCCGCAGGGTGAAAACTATGCAGAAACGGGGAGTTGAGAATTAATGTGCAGAGTTCGGTTCCTGGAATGCGCTGGACTGACACTCCACAAAAAACAACTCTCAAACTAGAGGCTGTGCAGCCATCGCTGTCCTTCGGAGTGAAAGCAAAATACTGTTTCCGTTGTTTGGCAGTCAGGAACAGCCCCAGAATTTATGGCACCTGACTCTGCAATGCAGGCACAGACACACCACATGCTGTAACTGCAGCATGGCCCATGGTCATTCTGTATGAGAGAATCGGCACAGACAGAATGACAATGGGGCTAATTGACAAGTCTGGGAGGAGCTGTGGAAACCTCTTCACTTGAAATAAATGCAAGCTGGCCCCCAACAGTGACTGCTGTGAAACCCCTGAGGCTTCTCAAAGGGGTCATCCCTGCAAACCCCAGAATTAAGGACAAAAGGCGTCCGTAAAAAGAATTATAATGGACAACGGACTTGACACCGAAATAACGGACCGTCCGTGAAATTTACGGACGGTTGGTCACCCTACCTTGGACAGCCTTAGTAAATTTGTGCCCTAATTTTCTTAATTTTCAGTTGAGGTCCATCTGTATGGGCTGAGTCCCCCCCACCCTTTTTCCAGGCAAGAAGAGTTTCTGTCACAGACACTCTTCTTGTTCAGGTCAGGCAGCCAGGAGCTAGATATGCCTAAATGCACATGCTCCTGGCTGCCTGAGCTGAACTTTGGCAGGCTGAGGATTTCACAGCCCTGTGAGCGTGACCTCCACAGCCTGGCAAAAGTGCCTTGAGGCTCTCTCCCTCATGGCGAGGGGCAGCATCAGTAATTGTCTCGGACTTAGGCGCTTCAATTTTAAGCCCTGAAGTGCCCATGGCCAAGTGTCAAACAGTGACACCTCATCACAGAGTGGGGTGGGGTCAGCAGTCTCACCAATCCCATCCCACGATGACGACTGAAGGACTGCTGCCTTCCCTCTTTGGCTGACCCTAGGTCAGCCAAAGAGGGAAGGCAGCAGTCCCAACTCACCTGGGACCACCAAGGCTTCCCTCTAGGAGAGTTTCAGTGAAGGTAAGTTTTATGTGTTTTTATTTGTTTGGTGCATGTGTGTGTGTGTGTATGTATGAATATATGTGTATTTGTAAGTGAGTGTTGTAACTGGGATTGTGTGTGTGCGTGTCTGAATGCAAGGGTGTGAGTGAGTGTGTATGTGTGAGTGCGTGGCTCCCCGCCCCTCCTCCCCAGTAAAATTATCAGCCACCACTGTTAATTTGTCTGTTGATGCACTGCTCTTCCTACTCTAGTGTGTGAATCACATAAGGACTCTAACCAGACTTTTGACCTAAAAACAACGGAGGAATGGCGGCTGCATTACTTTCCCTTTTTTCTCTTATTCTTTTATATGAATTCCAAGTCATTGGCCAAGCCCCCAATCAACAATCTGGAAGCTCATTGGAGCAAAAGTGGGGCGGAAGTATAGTGTTTGCCTTGGTGTGATTATGTTTGGCTTCACAGGAATGCCGGTTGCAAAGTCTGAGAAAACTAGATCCAAGAAGATACTAGAAAGATGTTACGCATAGAGTTCTTCCTAAACCTACCAGCTCAGCCTTTGAGCAAGACACCCCTTCCATAGTGAGGTAAGTCAGTCTGGAATAGGAGAATCCTGGCTGACACGCGACCCGAGAGAGCCGAGAGCAGGGAGTGCAGAGCGCAGAGCGGGCGAGCTGCGTAGTGGTGCGTAGGGGCGGAGCTTCTGACAGCAGCAGCAGCAGTGGTCCGTTTTCGGCTGGTTGCAGCTGCCGGTGGTGGTGCGGGCGGTCGCAGTCCGCGGCAGCTGAGGCGCTGTGAGGTGCGGAGGAGTAGTGGAGGAATAGTAGTGGAGGAATAGTGTGGAGTAGAGACGCAGCGGGAACATCGCCGGGACTCCTGTGGATTCCTGTGGGCTCCCGCGGAGGGGGACGGCAGTCGGTGAAGCCTGCTGAGGTGAGTCCTGACTCTCGGATCCTCCAGTAACCGTTCCCCCGTCGGTCTATGGTGTTTCCAACTCCAACTCCCCAGTACAACACCATCCTCCTCCTCTCAATCCTCCCACCCAGTTGTGCTATAGCGCATGTTGTGCCTGCTTCCTCTTGACCGTGTCGTCCATACTGAACGGTCTGGGGTTAGTTTTGGCTGCACTAGCCTGCACTAGCCTGCAGCTGCCATACTTACTTACTGGCCTGGCCTGGCTGGCTCCAGCTCTAGTTACCCTAGTTCTGCTCTACTCTGCTCTGCTCTAGCGTCGACCTGCCTTGCCCTGCCCGGCCCGGTTTCGCTCCCCCCAGCACCGCCACCCCTCCGTTATCCCTGCCTACACTTTTACACTGACCATATTGACCTCTTGTTGAGGCCCTTGCATATACCTCACGCAGTATACCACACTCTGCCCCAGTTCCATTTTTGACCTGGTTGAGATGGCAGGGTCACAAAGGTCATAAGGCAGGTTAGTGTGGGCAGGGAGGAGAAGGGGGAAAGAACGGGGGGGTGTCCAAGCCGCAGCGCTTGTAGTCACCAGTGTGAATCTAGTGTGAATCCAGGACTCAGCAGAAGCAGTTTCTTATCGGCAACGCAGACTAACAAAGCAGAGTGATGAGATCAGGGAGAACGAGGAAGGCATTCCCGTCACCGAAGCAAAAAAAAAACGAAAACAGCTGGCAGCAGTGGTAGAAGGAGCCGCAGCGAATACTACCAACAATTGATGCCTACGTCCCGCTGCACTCACTGAGTCCTCTTCTCCATGGACCAGACCCTGACAGTAACAGGGATCGCCCTCCTTTGTCGAGCCCTAAGACGTTGCAATCCCTCTCTATCTTGGACTAGTTTAAAAAAGTACCTCGAGGGGTTAAGCCTTCCCCTCTTTCTCAAGTTTTGGAGGCGCCTAAGGCCAGTAATTTCCAACAAATAACAGAGGCAACTGTTCACATACCGCCAATTAATAAAACTACATCACCGTTGTTTATCCCCAGCGTTAGATCACCTGTGGACGATCAGAAAACGCCTCCGGTGCTCCCTTTGGGGACCCTTTCGGCTATTCAGCATTCCCCATTCTGTTATCCATCTCCCCCCCAGGAAAGTCACATACTACACGCCTTAAACAATCACTCTTGCACTGAAACCATCGAGCCAAAACTTAATGTTTTGCCACAACAAACAGACAGCCCTATGACCACGTTACCACAACATTCGTCTTCAAGTCCTTCACTTATACAAAAAAATCAAACACCAAGCTTTGATGTATTTAGCCCTCTTGTAGCTCAATGGGATAGACCACTCAAGGGGAACAATAAACTGCTGCTGCTTCAAACGGCTTCAAACTTAGCCACAGTAACAGCTACAGTTCTTACAAAGCATCAACAAGGAACCAACCTAATTGACCAATCACTACTGGATCTATCCTTCTTTCTCAAAGACTCAGACAAACTACCTAATTTGAAATCGGAACCCGACTCACAAGTCGACCCCCTACATTTATGTCAAGCATTTGGCCACAACTGCTGTAAACCTTTCAAAGTACAGTCATGGCATTAAACTACCATTCAGACAAACTGGATATGCAAGTTGACCTTTTGAATACCTTAGCCCTGTTTACAGCAGGCATCGATAACAAGTTAGAGAATCTAAATAACCTAATAATAAGGGCTCAATCATCTTCAAACTTGGTCCAGTCAGTTTGCTGTTGCTCACCCATTATTGACAGCCTCTCAGCACTTCCAGCTTTCTTAAACTGTGTTTTAGATGAAGTTAAACAACTGTCAGGAGGTAGTGTCAGCAAGTGCCAGGACCAGGATCACTTAAAGTGTACAGATTCAAGTCCCGTCAAAATAAACGACGAGACTCCAACATCAGTGGTCGACAGGATTTCAGAGAGTATAGAGGCAAAACCTTCTGTAGCATCAAATTTGCACCATAAGGATCAAGGGTTGACAACGCCAGCCAAGCCTATACCGCCCCTGCCTTTGAGCCTCCAAATTGCGAGTGGGTCAACAACTTCAGTCGACCGTGCTTATGCAGAGTTGGACCCTAAGCCACCCACACCGGCCCCACCTTACTCAAAGACAAATCCTCAACCACTCCATCCTCTCATTAAGAGAGAGAGAAAACGCCAACGTAAACAAAGAAACAAGCTAACAATAAATTCTACAGCTGAACCTCTTAAATTGTTCCCATTGTTTAAAACCTCGGACAATAAACAAGTTTCAAGTTTTACTCCACTAAACCAGGATCAACAGACCATTACTGCTCTCCCAATATTAAATGCGCAGCAGCCCACTCCTGTACACCACCAGGTTCAATACGCTCCTCCCTCTTGCTTAAGAGGTCCCCCACTAAATCCTCATGAAGTCGCGGCTGCTGAAAAAGCAATAGAGTCTTTATTTGGCACGGACAAAGCAACTGGTCAATTACAAGTAGTGAAAACAATCTCGCCAGTAGAAATGACTACTCAAACTCAACCTTCTCTTCATTCCTGCCTTCAGACTGTTCCATCAAGTGTCGGAGATAACCATTCAAATGTAACCTTCAAGCACACACTAAAGCCACCTGAGGAATCTTTGACAACTCTGCAAGAGTTCCGAGATAATCCTTTGCCTAAATCAGGAATAGTTTCTATCCTCTTAATCGAAAAAAATGTCTTAACTGACTCGGGTCCTCGTCAACAAAGTGCCGCCAGTGATCTCCAGTACTCCAAAATTCTTCTTGCTCCTGAATATAAATCAAAAGGCCATCATGACGTCCTCAACAGAGCAAATATCATCAAACTACTGAAAGGAGTACCGGGACTCGATACACTGGCGTCTGAAGACATCGAATACATAGAATTTCTCCCGCCAAGAGGGTCGCAACCCTCTGAAGTAACTTTGGTGACATTCAAATCCACTATCTGGGCTCGAGCCTTCCTAGCCTGTAAAGACATTTTTCGGTCATGGGGAATCAAAATCTACCCACACCTTAACCCAGGCTACCCTACAGCGCTAGCCAAGCAATCGGCTACCCAGACAAGTGTTCGTCGGACCCTGAATAGTGATAGAAACAAACCATACTCAATCTTAAAAAATGCAGTAGGAGACGCATCTCTAACAGAAACCTCTTGGACTTCACCCTCGAATCTCCATAAAGTTCAAGACTGGGGGTGGCTGCCAGCCGCTTTGTCCCGTAAAAACCCAACCTGACCACTTGGCCAATACTCACCAAAATTGAATCCACTGGAGGCTGTTAAACCTAGCGTTCCTCAGCTCCAACCTACAAACCCTACAAATCTCCAGCCGCAGTCTCGCCTATCTCTGTGTTCGTGGAACATTAGTGGTCTTCATCATAAAATGAGACTCGAAATGGAGACCCAAAATGTTATTTTCAGTCATGACTTAATCGCCCTTCAGGAAACATGGGCCACTCATAACTGCCCCATTGTAGGATTTATCGAATATTGAAAACCAGCCGTTAGAGATTGTAATTATGGACGCCCCAAGGGGGGCTTATCCACCTACATCTCATGCAGTCTAAAGGGTCCAACAGAGCTACTAAACCTCGATGAGGACTGGTTGCTTGGAGTTAAAATCAGCTCGTAGAGACAACAGCGACCCCTGCTGCTTCTTAATGTCTATATTAATCCAAGTGCACAAACAAAAAAGGCTCACTTAAACTGTCTGCTTAAAACTCTGTGTGATTTGGCTGTGGACTTTCCTTATGCTGACTGCCTGCTCACTGGGGACTTCAACACCAATCTTTTTCATGGAAATCCGTCGGATTTTGGAGGTCTTCTACCACTGCCATCGCCGGCATTGAAGGCTCAGTTTAAACCCCAAATCAATCACATTGTGGCTTGGGAGAGCTCTGTGTGTTGCAACTATACAGCGCCGGTTTCATTGTAATGAACGGTAGGTTCACACAGGACATTCCCCCAAATTGGTCATGGACAAATGGTCGAAAGTATTCTTACTTAGACTATACCATCTGCAACTCAGCCCTGTTCTCATACTTGGAAAACTATAGTATCAAAGTTCGATCAGAGAGCGACCACCGCCCACAAGTCGTCACTGTCAACGTAAACCCAGCCTATCACAATTCTGCTCCAACAACCTACAAGGGAGTTCACTCTGAAAACTTAAAACGTTTAAGATGGAATGACGACATCAGTATTAACATCAAGAAGGAATGTTTGTTCCTTACACTAGGTGGCCCTCCTTCGACAGCCTCTCCCATCGTTGATTGGTCAAACTTCTGTTATCATTTGTTAAGTCTTTTTCCATCTAATTCGCCCTCTTATACGGTCTCTCGCAGCACCCAGTTTCACATTTCAAGCCAAACTATGGTACTAAAGAAGATCAGAAATACCGCCCTACGGGCAACTAGGAAGCATCCAGATTCTAATGATCGTCTGAATGACTATAAAATTGCACAAAAAAACTTCAGACAGGCACACCAAAAGGATAAACAATCTTACCTTGATCAATTTTGGTGTAAACTTCTCTGGGAAAGTAAAAACCATAACCCAAGGAAATTCTGGGCGTTATTGAATAGACAAACCAACGGAACAACTAGTCAGGGGAGTGCAAACATCACAGAGGCAGAATGGGTCACATTTCTGACTGACCATTTTAGGGCCAATGGAGGAGCAGATCCTATAGCAATGAACAACCCTACACTGATCAAAGATGGGCCTACGGAATGCCAGGACTGTTCTCATGAGTTGACGCAACCTCAATGCGAGAAAATCTCTATTACTCAAGCAAGGCTGGCTAAAATATTATCAAAAGCAAGACCAGATGGAGCGCCTGGTCCAAACGGCCTGCCACAGGTCCTGTTTAAAACAAATATCCCTCTCTGGTCACAACAACTAGCAACCCTCTTCAATTTCACACTGAGTAGTTCATTTATACCTGACTCCTGGCGAGGTGCAATAATCCACCCAATTTATAAGTCTGGCTCCCATTCGTCCCCAAATAACTACAGGTTGATAGCCCTACTGGACAATGAGTCAAAGTACTTTGCGAGTATCTTACTCGAAGAACTGAGCTCCTGGGCTGACCAGAAAGGTCTGATCCCAAAAAACCAAACCGGCTTTACCGCAAACTCGGGCACTATGTCTAACTTAATGGCATTATCAATTCTTATCGATAAAGCACTTATTTCATCAAAGGTGGTTTTTTGTTACTTTGTTGATTTTAAAGCTGCTTTTGACCGGGTCCCTAGGGCAGCACTCTGGGCAAAGCTAATGAAATGGGGAATCCCAGTCAAACTTTTGGAGGCCATTGTTCAATTACATACTAACACCTGGATACAAGTTAAGCTTGGCACCGGCTCACATCTGTCTCGAAAAATCACGACGACAAGAGGAGTCAAACAGGGATGTGTGCTAGCTCCATTGCTCTTTAACTTGTTCATTGCCGACCTTTCAGCGGAACTAGATGCGATAAATAGCCATCCCCCCAAGATTGGTGGTGTCCAGTTAAGCAACCTTCTGTACGCCGACGACCTTGTTCTCTTCAGTCTCACTCGAGTAGGGCTGCAACGACTGTTAAATAAACTACATAGTTACACCGTTACGAACAACCTAGAGGTTAACTTAAAGAAAACCCAAGTAGTCATATTCGGCAGAAAACACTATGGAGGTGGTGGCTGGATGTATAACAACTCTGGACTTGTAGTAGGAAAATCCTACAAATACCTGGGGGTTAATTTCGACTCCAGGGGCACCCTTGCCAAACATCGCAGTGACATCTCAAACAAAGCCATGGCTCTCCAAGTGAATTTTACAAAACTTTCAAAAAAATTGACGGGCCCGAGCCTAACTCCAATGTTGGAAGTCATGAAAGCCAAAATTGGCCCCACGTTGTCATATGGCATTGAAATTTCTCGGGGCAAACTGAGTGCAACATTAAACCAACATGTGACTAAGATCTATAAAAGAGTCTTTCATATGCCAAAATCCGCCTCTGCTGCACAGATACGATTAGAATTGGGCCTTTTAAATTACGAAATCTCAGGCGCAGGTGCTTATTTAAATCTATGCCATAAGTTAAGGCAGGCCGGAGCTGGGTCGCTTGAGTCACTGTTGTGGTCAGATATTAGCCTTAATAACCCAGGTGGGTCCTACAGTCAGTTCTTCCATGAATGCGTACAGCAACTATCAGTAAGCGATCTCTGGAATCTTAACCCTTGTAACATAGTCTTCAAAACTAGTATCAAGAAGCGCATCCGTATGTAGTCTCATAATACAGACAAAGCTCTTTTTGCCAAACGCAAGCATGCATGGGCAGTAATTAACTCTTACCAGCTGGCTTCTCTTCCATCATACCTGCCCTGCACATACCCCCTGTACTTAAAACTGCGGTTTATGGCACTTAGATTGGGGGGATGGCACTTTCTGAAACATTTACCTCTTTGGCGTCCTACATCAGATGACCTACAGTGCAGGGGCTGCGGGGACTTGGTGGAGTCTCTGGAGCATGTTGTATGCCTCTGCCCTGCATTGCTGGCCCAGCGCAGACTAAAATTGAGGCCAGAGTGGAACAGATTGGGAGCCTGGTCCTGTAGGCAGGCAATTATCGCGGCATTGAACCCAGAGAACACAGCTTTAAACATAAGCCTCACAATTTTTATTCACTGTGCATATTGCAAACTCAATCAGCAAACTGCAGGCCCTGCAACAATCTCGAGGAAGGGCACAGGTGACTAAAACAATAGCAAACCTACGAAGCTCTATTTCAGTATAACCTGTGTTCTCTGCCCCCGCAATATTATGGAACACGATCCCGACGACTCGATACTGACTATCGACAACTGACTGATTTTATCTTTTGGGTCTCTCTGCAATTCAGTGTCTTACTTGTAGTTTTTAGCAGCAACATCAATTCTTTTTTTACACTATTAATTGTTTTTAACGATATTCTGCTGCTATCTGGTTTTAAAACACGTAGTCCTATTACATTTTGGTCATTTTAATCTTTTAGTTTTGTATACGTATGGTATGTATGTCTTGCTTTTATGATTATATTTTTAATCAAATAAAGTACCATTCCTTCCAGTCTGGAATAGGAACAGAGTAAAAAAGAAAATAGGCACAATCCCGAGCAGATGATAAATGAGCAGGGTTACAGGAATCGTAACAGATTGAAAATGAAAAAAGTGTTTGCTGCACATTTATTTGGTTTGCTTAAAACTTTGACGGTGTTTGACAAATCGTCACAAAACTTTCCAAAAAAGAGTCTCCTCCACTTCAGCCTTTTCTGTAAAGTTTCGGGGTGATCTGTAAAGTGGAGCCGAGGAAATGGTGAGGGTCCCAAAACATGTTTTCCACATGCAATTTCCCATAGGAAAATTAGACAGAGCTAGATACAGCTACAGCCAAAACAGCTGAATGGAATTACACCAAATTTAGCAGCAGTAGTGGCCACTCGTACTGCAAAGTGGTAGTGGTGGGGGGTCGAGGGGACACACAAAAAAAACCAAGTATAAATAAAAGAAATAAAATTTACCTGCTCCGACGGCTGCCATCTTGCTCCAGATCCTCGCGTCCTTGTCAGGAGCCTGCTGCACACTGCACAAGCTCCCAGCATGTGAGCAGCGCTGGGATTGGTCTGAGTGCCTCAGTTTGGCGCTCAGACTTTTACTGGGAGCCTGTGTTGGTTTCTCCACCCAGCTGTACAACACAGCTCGGTGGAGAAAGGATAAGTGCGCATGACGGTTTGGCCGGCCCCAGAGTATCATGAGCACTTGGCAGTGTCCATCACTCTCCCATCCTCCGTGGTGCTGTAGCTGCAGCATCAGGATGGGAGTCCAGGCCCCTCCCTCGGCTCGTTGTCGACAGGGCTAAAAATAAAATGATAATAAAATGTCCTTTGCCTCTGCTAGCTTTCAGTGGGGGGTCGACGCTCCTCCGCCATAACGGAGGAGCCGCCTCTGTTTAGCAGAAAGCTAGACCTTGGTCCAGAAAGTGTGCTTTTTGTGATTTGATGTAAAATTGTTCAGCAGTTCTTTAGAAATTAAGCTTAAAAAAATGTGTATATATCACACCGTTGAGGAAGTGTGGAGCTGACAGATCTCAACATGAGATCTGATTGGCTACCACTACACCAACAACAATGTGGCGGCAGCCATCTTAGGACTTGGGACTGAGTCCCAAGTCCTAGAAAAAACATAAACAAAAGATATAAGTGGGCAGGGTACAGATACCCTGCCTCCCCCCCAGGGCTGGTTTGGGGGTGGGGGGCTCCCAGAGGAACCACTCTGGGGCCAAAAACAATTTTGTTTCAAATTTTGCCTCAAATGTGTGGTGGATTCACAAATCTGAGGCAATTCTTTTTTTAAAAGTGCATGATTCCGTGCTTGATAACCCGCTCCCTCAGGGTGGGCTAGGGCCTGGGGTGGTGGTGCATACGTATATTTAAGGAAGAGGGCCAATGGAGCCCCTTCCTGAGCAGCAGCAGTTCCTCAATAGGAGCAGAAGATCGTCGCCACCCTACACTGTTGCAGAAAGTGTGAAAGATAAAATGGTAATGTGAGGGCAGGGAGGGGCCAGTGTGTCATTGCTGCTGATTGGCAGCAGTGAGGAGTGGCCACTTCGGTTTGAAGTGCGCATGTCGATTTGGCCGGCTATCTTGTTACAGCCAGTTCGACATGCGCAATTCAAAACTCTCCAACCCAGCTGTCTTGGACAGCTGGGTTGGAGAGCAGGTACAGGCCTCCAGTGCCTTTCGGAGCGCTGAGCCAGGCTGCTCCAGCCAATCCAGACGCTTCACTCATGCTGCTTAACATGAGAGCAGCGTCTGGATTGGATAAGGTAGTTGGCTGTGAGACCTCGCACTCAGAGGAGTGTGGAGCAAGGGACTGGAGAATATTGAGGACGTGCTGCGGGCTAAGGTAGGTACAACTTTTCTTTTTGTTAAATGTTTATTATATGCATTTTATGTATGTATTTTTAATTATAGTGCCTCACCATTTTTGTATATTATCAACCACCACTGTCCCGAGCCTCTAGGACCCCATAACGTGGGGATGCTCTTTTAAAAAGGTGAGGGGTGTATGGCCCCCCTTCCAGAGCCTCGAAAGACCCCGGGGAGTCCATTCCAAGGGACTGTATTCACTGTCATGGCCTGGGGAGCCCACCCCTGGGACACAGTTTCCCTGCAGCAAGAGCAAGGGCAAGGGAAAAAATGCATGCTTTCATCCAAGGGGAGGTACAAAAATGTTCTCGTCGATTGGGAGCACACATTTTTTCCCTGCCAGCGCTCTTGCGGGCAGGGAAGAGAATCACTCCCGTCCAGCGGGAGCAAAGAAAAGAACCTCTACCTGCCATGCACAAGCAAAGCTCACTCCTGCTGCACGCAGGATGGGTGCATATAGGGGAGTTGGTGAGGCTGCTGGGGCCCTGGGGCTCCCCCCACAGCCCCCAACATTGTGTGATGTGGGTGCCCCGGGTGAGCACCAGGGCACCCACATTAGGCTCTGGGAGATGGGATCCCCAAGGCCTGTAAAGGCTCGGGGAGGGAGGCTGCATGTCCCCCTCCCCAAAAAAATGCATACGCCCAAGGTGATGAGGTCCCTGGGCCTGTAAAGCATCATGGAAGGTGGTTATGCACCCTCCTCCCTTTAAAAAAGAATACTGCCCTGAGAAATGGGGTCCCGGGGGCCTGTAAAGGTTCAGTGAGGGGGGTCACATGGCCCAGGGTCATGGGAGCCCTGGGGATCCCCCCGCAGCTCCCAACAAAAAATGAGGATCTGGGTGTCTTGAGTGTGCACTGGGACACCCAAAATTAAAATTAAAATAAAATATGAATACTTAATGAGCGGCAGGAGCCGCTCATTTAGTTTTCACTGCTCCTTGAAAGAGCACCCTATAATGCCTTGCAAGGGCTCTTTAAACTTTTTGGGAGCTTGGTGATGTCTCTAGAAGGGGCAGGGGCACCACCAAGCATTTTTTAATGTATTGGGGGCTGCAGGGAGTGCAGCAGTCCCCCAGCAACACTAAAAAAGCAGTAAGTTTCCTGGGTCATTAAATCCAGGATCCCGGGGAGCTTAGCACATTTTTTTAAAACACTCCTAACTGGAGCTCTGTGTTCTTCAGCTGGAGTGCAGAGCCCTCTTGTGGTGGGTTCTATGGCTGCATTTTGCAGCTTGAATTTTTTTATAGAAGACTCAAAGATATATTGGTTTTTTTTTAATTAAACTTTGTTACTTTTTTATGAGATCACTTTTATTAAACATTGCACTGTGTGAATTATTGAAATATACATTTCATTGTAATTATTGGTAATTTTTTTAACAAAGAAAATACTTGAGCTTTACATATGTTGATACCCGGATCCCTTCATAAGGTAATTGGCCCACTGTTAAAATTTTGGTGTACTTATCCTTTGACCAAGTCAGTAGATTTGCCTTACTTAAAATGATATCCAGCCTCTGTGCTCAACCCCCACTGCCCATGTTGCACCTGGAGGGAGGGGGGTTTGGGCACCAGTGGGGTTGGGCTGGTACCCGGGACATCCACAACACACAATGTTGGGGGCCACGGGGAGCCCTAGGCTCCCTCAGCTCCACCGGCTCCCCTGCATGTACCCATCCTGGGTGCAGCAGGAGCCAGCTTAGCTCCCACCTGGTGAGTGCAGGGTTTTTTCTCTGCTCCTGTCGGGAAGGAGCAATCTCTGTTTCCCTGCTCGCAAGAGCAATGGCAGGGAAAAAAAAGTGTGCTCCCACCCAGTGGGAGCATTTTTGCAGTTCACGCTGGGTGGGAGCACACATTGTTTTCCCTGCTCACGCTCTTGTGGGCAGGGAAACTGTGTCCTGGGAATGGACTCCCCTGGGCATATAAATGGAGCTTGCCCTTTTATATAATTTTGGCCCTGGTAATAGGGTTCACTTAGCCTTTTGAGGCTCTAGGAGGGCGGCTGCATGCCCCCTCCCTTTTAAATATGTGCGTCAGCTCCAGGGGATGGGGTGCCTGGGGCCTCCTAGAGGTTTGGGGAGGGGGCCATGTGCCGCCCTCTGCTGGTCCTGGCTCACCCTGAGGTTTTTTTCAAGCACAGGAGCATGCATTTTTAAAAAATGCACCCGCAGATTCATGGATCCATCTTGAATTTGCTTCAAAATTTAAAAAAAATGGTTTTCACCCCCCACATGGCCTATGACAGCAGGGTATCCCATAACAAATTGATAATGTTGTGGCATAACAGCCAAACGAGCCAGTCTAGCTGTCAAAGACCTGCCATCACCTGAAAATAAAACATGCAGAAGCGGTTTGTGGTCCATTCTAAGTATAAATTGTGTACCCCACACAAACTGCTTAAAATGGTCAGTAGCCCAAGTATACACCAATAACTTCTTTTAATTACAGGATTATTATTCTTAGAGAAACGTAATGTTCTTGAGGCAGACGCCACAACCCATTCTTTCACACCATCATATTGACTTAGCACCGCACCCAGTCCATGCGCACTAGCAATCCATTGCAAATGCACATTGCTTACCTATTTAAAAAAAAAACTCTGAAAAGGAGCTTCCACTAATTCTCTCTAAAGCCTTTCAAGCACTATTTGATGTTCATATCCCCACACAAATAGTAGAATTTTTTAACAGTTGGTGCAAAGTGTCAATTTTGGTGGCATAATTTTCCACAAACCTGGAAAAATTTAGCCAAGCCTAGAAAAGATACCAATTGTTCTTTGGTTTTAGGAGACAGGGACTCCAAATTTCTTGAACATGGGTCTGTTTGGATTTTATTCCATTTTTCATTATCAAATGGTATTCCACCTCCTCACATTTAAACTTGGACTTAGAAATTTGAACATTAAAACTTTTCCCTAAAATAGAGATAAACATTACTCAAGTTGTCATCATGCCCGTTTATGTTCTTGCCAAACACAAGAATATAATCCTGGAAAGTTATGTTTTCTTCTATACCATTAAGAGCTTCCTTCTTAAGATGTGGGAATACCAAGGCAGCATTTGCTAAATGGAATGGCATTGCACAGAACTGGAACATGCCCTCAGGAAACATAAAAGCTAATAAGGACTTAGACTACTTACTTATACCAACTCAACCAGGTGAGATGCACTTTCCCTATTTAGCGTGGAAAATACAGTAGCACCTGTAATGATAACACAAGTTCATGCAAATTAGGTAGATGCCTCTCTCTCTCAATCCAGATTTTACCATTAACGCTTTGCAAATCCACACATAATCTTAATTCGCTACAATTCTTAAGTGATAACTCCACTGGAGAAACCCAAAGGGATGATTCTCAGGGATCCATAATGCCCTTTTTGCATACATTGTCAAGAATGGGTTCAAGCTTTTTCCACTATAATTCAGGGGAACATTTTGTTCTTTATGCAGAATAGGCAAGGCATTATTTTAGAGATAATTTTAAGTTTAAACCCTCATATTTACCAAGAGCATCATTAAAAACACTGGAAAAATTGTTCTTCAATGAAACATACTTTCCACTGTTGACATCAAGGTTCATAAAATAAACTGGGTGAATAACATTGGAATTCAACCAGATGTCTAGTTCCTGTTGATGCAGCCAACAAAAAATGGGATCACCCTTCTTAGCCACATATATTTTCCCTTCTGTTCTCCTAACCGCAAATTAGATCTTGGCAATGAAACAACCCAAAAGGTCAATCTTGTGACCAATATAACCATTTGGACGTACATCTGGAGTTAGCCACACACTTTCACCCAAACTTTTCTGCATGGGAGACTTGCTAATTATAGTGAACCAGGTACACAAGTCGACCATCATCTCAACATTCATATCATCCACAACAGTAATACCTTTGGAGAAAGTTTTACATTTCCCATCACATATGCATAACCCCTATCAGAATTAATATTGTTATCATTTTCTATTCTTACATGACGCTGTTGACGCTATTCCCACTAAAAGTTTTACATATTCTTTTAAAATGTCCCAATCGTTTGCATTGGCCAAAGTACTTGCAGGACATCCCTTGACATTTCACACATGTAGGAACTTCAACATCTGTAACATGAATATTTCCTAACCGTCTTTTTAGTGTCATTTTCTTTCTTTGGCTTGGTTGAAAGTTGTCTTTTTTACTGCATTATCTACATTCTGCCATGTGACCCGACTAGAAACGACGCCATCTTTATGCTCATGTTTCTTAAGTTGCCTTCCTTCTGCAACACGATGACTTTTGACATACATTCGTGTAGATGTCTTTGCAGGATAGGATTCTACAAAACTGCATTTGCTTACATTTCAACTTCGTAGGCACACTATCATGACACCTTGACCATTCAGGATGATGTATAGAGTATGATGTATAGAGTTCACTGCACAAATGTCATGGCTTATTGTTGCCCAGTAGTCGACGATGCTATCTAGCTAACATAAACAATTGTGGCCTGGCAAAGACCTTAACATGCCAACATGGGCAATGTTTATTATACATACAAATTCACTTACTTGTTAAAATCAGAGAAGCACTCTGCTGACACTTAGCAGTCGCGGTACATCAGAATTCAATCTCAGCTGATTCCTGTCCTCTCCACGAGGGATGTCCCGCTCTACACCAAGACAGACAGCCTGATGACACTTGCCCACCAGTAATGGGGAGTTAGGTCACCTAGCAGGGATTCTTGGCAGATCACGCACCCTAGGCCAAACTAGGTTAGGGTGCGTTAGGTAGGAGCATGCTACATTATACTACATCACTCTACACATATGCCAGCATATATTCAATGTTTTAGCACAATTGTGGAATTATCAATTCTCTCCCTTGTTCTTGTATTTCAAATTATGTAATATGTTTCATTCTATTATTAATTGCAGCGCACGTATTTCACTCAAGAATCTCACTGCTTCAATAAACACTGAAACTGCAGGTTGTGTATTTCTTCTGTATTTCCTCAGAGTATGTATGAGAGTCTGAACAAAAAGGTTCTAGATCTGTTACCACGATTCCTTGGGGTCAGGGTTGTCATGTTCTGAGGTTTCACCCTGTTGAACCTTGTCCTTTTTGCAGGGTTATCCCCAAACTTTTTGCCCTCCTTTGCCTATTTTTCTGACCTTCTTTTTGTTGTCTTTAGGACTCTGGGCACATTGACACTGCTAATCAGTGCTAAAGTGTGCATATGCTCTCTCCTCTAAAACATGTTATGATTGATTTCTCCATGATTGGCATATTTGGTTTACTAATAAGTCCCTAGTACAGTGTACTGTGTGTGCCCAGGGCCTGTAAATTAAATGCTACTGGTGGGCCTGCAGCACTGATTGCGTCACCCACATGAGAAGCCCTTCAAACCTGTCTCAGGCCTGCCACTGCAGACCCTGGGTGTGGCGTTTTAAATTGCCATGTCGACCTGGCAAGCCCAAACCTTCCCTTTTATTACATGTAAGGCACACCTAAGGTAGGCCCAAGGTAGCCCCATGGGCAGGGTGCAGTGTATTTAAAATATAGGACGTGCTTTTTAAGTTTTAAATATCCTGGTAGTGAAAAACTGCTAAATTCGTTTTTCCCTACAGCAAGGCCGATCTCTCCCAGAGGTGAGCATTGGAGCTGCCTTTTAACACCTTACAAGAGTTTGTTCCAAATGGGAGCAGATAGAAAATTGGAGTTTGATGTTTCTGGACTCACAATTTAAAAACACATCTTCTAGTGAAGTTGGTGGTTTTTAAATTGTAGGTCTGAAAATGCTACTTTTAGAAATTGGCATTTTCTAACTTAACCATTCTGTGCCTCTGCCTGTCTCTAGAATCTAGAATACACGTCTGGGTTGGATGACAGTTGGGCTTTGTGAATCCATTCTAGACAGTCACACACAAAGGGAGCTGAGGTGTGCATTGCATATCCTGATGGACCATCACCGGGCTGATGGGCCTTCCTCAGCTAGAGTAGTGGGAGGAGTTGACACACCTGAATAGGGCTGTGCTTGTCCCCACACAAAGAGCTGCATACCCCCCTGAAGTGTGTCTGGCTGGAGCCAGGGCTGGGATGTGCAGGGTCTTGTGCACTACAAAGACCTTTCTCTGAAGTCTCCCTATTTCAAAGGCCAAAATGGGTATTAGCACTGGATCTCTGACACCATCTACTCAGAATACTTCTGGACTGAGGACATTCTGCCAGATAGAAGAGCGGTTGTGCTGCCAGGAGAGACTGCTACTTTGCTGCTTGCTTTGCTGTGTTGGCCTGCTGCTTCTTGCATGGGAGTGAGAGGACTGAACGTTACTTTCTGCATCCTGCTTTCTAAGGTTCTCCAAGGGTTTGACTGAGCTTGCCTCCTGTTGCTGAAGACTCAGGGACATCAAAGACTTCACCTGCATCTTGCTACCAGCACCTGGGCTCCTCTGCTGAGAGTCCTGACCTGCCAAGTGGTGACAAACCCAGTCCTGGGCCCTTGGAGGTGGATTTGGTGCTGTGACCAAGAAATCTATGCATCGACCCAAAGCATCAGTTCAGAACCGGCGCATCCTTGCGAAACTGACACACTGGCGCTGCCTGCATCGAAGCCATGGACACCGCTCGCCAAGTGGGCGATGCAATGACCTCGACTTCAACGCAGCCCCGATTTTCCCCCAGTGCCTCAGAAGAACCTCCGCTGCATGAGTCTCAACAATGTGCCACCGACATCCGTGGTGCACCATCTCGACTCTGACGCATCCCCAGCCCTGCATGACTCTCGATCAACGCATCGCCTTTAGTCCAGCGGGTAAACATCAATGCCAAAAAATCTCGCTCTGCGCAATCGACATCTGTACCGTGTCCCCTTCAGGGACCAAGGCCTCGCACAGCAACCGACACATCACCTTCTCTGCGCAATGCATCGTCCCGGAGCTGCACAGCTTCAACGACCCTGCACTGCCTTAGGAACCGACGCATCACCTGCATCCACAACGCCTCACATCCTCTGTGTGACGCATCTTCTTTGATTTCAGACGCATCCATGGTACTGTAAGGTAGTGTCTGTGTGATTCCTGTATCTGGTTGCGCTCCATCGCGGTCGGACTGAACGTTTGGATTTGTCCTTGTCAAGTGCAACCAGATAGCCCCAGTTGGAGCTATAGACTTCTAAGCACTACATTTTGAATTCATCTTTGCGAATTCATATCTTGACTTGTGTATGTTGGATTTTTGTCGTTTTGGTCTTGTTTTACTCAGATAAATATTGGCTATTTTTCCAAACTGGTGCGGAGTACTTTTGTGGTGTTTTCACTGTGTTACTGTGTGTGTGTGTGCACAAATACTTTATACATTGCCTCTTTAGTTTAGCCTGACTGTTCTGAGCCAAGCTAAGAGAGGGTGAGCACAAGTAAACTTAGCGTGTACTACACTTACCCTAACTAGAGTGTGGGTCCCTACTTGGACAGGATGCAAACCACTGCCAACTAGAGACCCCATTTCTAACACACACACATTTGTTAACCTCTAAGGTTAATGGTGCGAATGGTGCACTGTGAGCTAGCAGTACTACAGGCCAACATCTCCTGAGGGGATGCAGGGAATCAGACTTGAACCTTCCCAATGTTTATCTTGTCCAGTTTTTACTGAGAAAGCATAAATCCATACGGACAATACACTGTCCGCTTCTTTCTACATGCATTAATGTGTATCTCACCGTGACTTCCAATCATCTGAACAAACTTCTCTGACTGTTCAATTCCTTTTGCCAGGTTCATAGCAGCACTTAAGGTGATATCAGTTCCAACCATAGCCTTTCTGGAACTTTTTTTTTTTTGCTCTCATAACGACCTGATTTCTGAGTACTTGGTCGTATGTTATTTGTATTTATTTATTAAGGTATATAATCAATAAAAATCATTACACAAAAGTACATTCCTTAATTTACATCGTAAAAGGTGCTATATACTTGACTCACATAATTACATTTTCCGTTATTCTTAATATTAACCCCTTATTTTTAAATTACAGTAACTTTGAGCAATTTGACCATTGCCTGATATTGCCTTAATACAATAAAATCTTACAACTCCGTATTAAAATATAATCTTAAAACTAGATCGAGTTGTCCATTAAAATATGTGGAGTTATTATGTTGCAATGCGTTTCAGTTCAGATGACAGATTTTCAATTTTATTGTTCCGGGAGGTTTTAGTTCTTCTCTTGTAAGTCATATGTTATGGTTTCAAACTTGGCTAAAGTTGGTAGCGCAGAAACATAATCCTCAATTGTTTTGTCATCTCTTTTAGTTCTTAAATAAAACTTATATCTTTCCAAGACTATATTTACTTATCTTGCATATCTTTGATATAACAGTCTGCCAGCAAATACAAAAAATATATATTGCCAGGGGTGGCAAGGTCTTGAACTCCTATTATCTTATGCCTCAGAGACAGTGTTTGAGTACCAAAAACTTCCTTTGGGGTGGACAATCATCCACCTCTAAAGCTTTTAAAATACTGAATACCATAATTACCAGTCCATAGATGGTTCACCAGCTGTTTGTAGGAATAATGATGGAGTTGCAATATTTACCATGATAGTGGAATTGTAGGGAAACAGAGAAAGAAAAGAACAAAACTCAAATAGAAGATAGCGAATTTCTGAATTTTTTAAGTTTTTTTTAACATTAGCTCGTGTCTCATTCGAACACGTAACTATAACATAACCTTAATCAGGTTTCTTTTCAGTAAATTTCAGTTTTTTGTAGCATAAGCTACTGTTTAGCTTCTAACTGAAATGTCACTTTAACTTTTGTTTTTTTACTGAACATATGTATATATTTGTCTACCTAAATGTTACTATTTTAAAATTAGGGTGCTGTTAAGTGACTGCACAGAAGGGTCCTAGCTTGGCAGTTTGGACCGAACCTTTTCTATTGGAGCAGAGCCAAGACTGATATGCATATGGCTGAGCCCAAACTGAGGTGCAATGGTGTGCAAAATAATGATGGATTGGGATGTGGACTGAGTAATTACCAGTGACTGAGATTAATTCAAGCATTCCATCAAGTATTTTTTCGATACTTTAGTGCATCACCCTAGATGGGATGGGTATGCTCAGATGTGAGTCCTGTGCACCTTGTGCCTGTGAAACCAAGTAATACCCGACTGATGAACCCTAATAGGGACAAAACTGGTCTTCACTTGCTTATGTTCTGGTTCTGGGAGGACCTGGCTTGGCAGTCGAGGTTGGACGTCCTGAGTAATTACTTCTGTTTTATCAATCTCAACCAGATGTGCAGTGTATTTTACAAAATAATCGAGGGTTGGTCATTGCACGTAGATGAAGGTAGCTTATCATTGATTAATGAATACATGTCAATCTTTTGATTGTAAAGTTTGAGTTTTGTGACATGTTTTGGTGAGTGTACAAACAAGGGGGAGGGACAAAAAGGGCTTGAATAGGTCCAACGTACATGCCCTATACTCAATTCACAAAAAAGGGTACGGAGTTCCTAAGTGGTCAGTTAACCACTCACAAGGTGGGTTGTAAGAAGTACCTCAGGTTATTCGGAGGGGGGGTTCCTCCTTTAGGAACTGGGGCCCTCACACACCAAGCAAGCTAGGTGTCATGCTTCATCATTTGAGCCTGCTCCTCGTCGGGCCGGCGCTGCAATGCCCGACGGGCACCCTTAAAGGGGCTCTTTAACGGAGATCTTTAGTTCCTTGCCGTATGGGTGCCGTGGGTGTGAGGGGCCAATGTGAGTGTAGATGTATAAAGTGGTGTGATAAAACAGGTAAGGGAATCCTCTGTGGTGAAGTTTATTTATGAGGGACCCAACCTGATTAAAAGTAGAAAGGGAGGGGTAACTATTTTGTTATAATGTGACAAAAAACATACTCAACTCCCAGATGGTCAACATGTTTCTCGCCCTCTATTGTCAATGAGTGATCATTGGCGATTCTTCAGGACCGTGGATATATAAGAAAAAATTGTGATAAACTATCTACACGTGGGTGGTATGGTGCAACGCTACCTACCACTAATCATCCCTCTGGGACATTTACCCTAGGGAAAATGAAGCAACCTGTGGTACAAAAAGACAATGGTTTGGGTAAGCTTCACACTTAAGACATTAAAAATGTAATCCATTCGTACAGATCAATGCTGGTCATGCATTTCAAGCTAAAACACTACGTGACTTTTCATAAGCAATCCCCTTCATATAATCTTTAGTATAAGTGACAACACCATGATGGTGAGTGATGTGTAAACTCACCTAGTTAGATATATAGTAATGCCTCATCAGTTGCAGCGGAGTTTAAAAGGCACAGTGAGTGGTGTCTCTATATTGTTGGAAAAAGAGACACATATCATTTCAGGGGTCAGTGTCATGATTTAGTGCATCTTGTCTATGCAAAATAAAAAGGAACATGAGGGTCGTGGTTAACCTTCATGTAACCTAAGAGAGTGTTGTTACATCCTCTCCAAACCCCTTTCCGGGGGAGGCGTGGTCACATACCGAAGACCCTGGAAAGGGTCCTCTTGCTCTGCACACTCAGTAAGTGAGCGCGACCATCCTGTTGGTTGTGCTGTAGAGGACCCCAGGGTCTAGGTCTTGCGACAATGCAGCCTCCCAAGTTGGTGGTAAAGAATAGAGGGTGGGTGGGAGGGCCCTTCACTCCGCTTAGAGGGTACAGTGCAGGATTAAGCCCCGATATCCCTTACCTCCATATGTCGCAGTAGCCAGGTGGAGCCTCCAATCAAGTACGCTAACTTACCTGCTCCCTTTCGGAGCCCGTCGGCAGACCTACCCTGCTCCGCTGCCTCCAGGAAGGTAACTCATTCCATCAAAGGACTGGGTTAAATATCCTCCCTGATAGGCATTGGTGCGCGCGCGGGAGAGTCGAGTGGGTACAGCTGGTGTCAGAACGTGTCATGCGTGTGTGCAACGTGGTCACGTGACACCGTAAACATGGCGGCCATCTTGGAGTGGGTTTAGGTGGCCATGAATTGTGCCCTGTCAAAAAAATGTGTCCATGGCTTGTATCAAGAATAAGCACGAATTTGTAGAGGTCAATGTCTCTCAGATTTCGAGACATAGTCTTAACAACCCAAAGGCCTCCTGTAAACTGTTGTCTCGGTAATGTAGAGGCAAACAACATTCCATAATTTTGTAAAAACGTATCCATATCGCTCGAGTAGTAGTGTACAATCAGTTTAGGAAAAATTATAAATCTCGTCATGGGTTGAATGGATGCTACAGCCCATGTGTTGTTCGCAGCTAGTGTCGAAAAGTGTCATGCGTGTGTATAATGTAGTCACGTGACACCATAAACACGGCGGCCATCTAGGAGTGGATTTTGGTGGCCATGTATTGTGCTCTGTAAAAATTATCCATGGGTCGTGTTGGGAATATGAACGAACTTACAAAGGCCAATGTCTCTCAAGGTTAGAGATGTAGTCTCAACAACCAAAGGCCTTCTGTAAATTGTTGTCTGGGTGAAGTAGAGGCAATCAACATTCCGTAATTTTGTTAAAATGTGTCCACAATGCTCGTGTCGTGGTGTCAAATAATCTAGGAGAGAATATATAATTTCATCATGGGTTGTAAGGATGATATAGTTCTTATCTCAGATGGAGCTCCTAATGGTATGAAAGAAAGTGGTGGGGAAATTGGACTTAATCATTGGTTCAGTGTACCCCAAGGGATTTCATCATTAAGGCCGCAAGTGGTTGAGTCCAGACGGTATACCCATCTTTGCTCCAATCTGAACAGGGCTTTTTGTGTGATTTGTTGATGGGCTTCTAACACTACCCAGCTCAAGCTCTCAGGAGAATGCTGGTTCTCTGTGAAATGGGTGTAAAGTTTCGTGTGCGTCTTATGGCAACAAATGTTACTCTTGTGCTCAGTTATTCTAATCTTGATGGTTCTCATTGTCATCCCTACATAGTTCTTCCCACATGGGCATGTCAGTAGGTATATGCAGCGTGTTGTATTGCAATTAGTATGCTTAGTCAATCTCCAGGTGAATCTGTCCATAAGTCTAATTTCTTTAGTCGGTTTTGTCTGGGGGCATACAACACAGGACCCACAGGGATAATGTCCTGTGATAGGTGGAAGATCCCACAAACACCTTTGTGTAGTGGCGGGTTTGTTGATAGGTCTTGTGTGTATTAACATGTCTTTAAGATTGTTCGTTCTCTTAAAGGCGAACCTGGGTTTTGGAATTTCCAGGTCCCCAGTATTCAGGATGCCCCAGTGTTTGTTAACCGCTTTCTTGATCATATTCGATCTCGGTGTGTAGGTGGTTACACAAGTAAGGGTATTATCAGGTACCTTTTGTTTAACCTCAAGGAGGCTCTCACGATGATTATTGCGGGCGCGCCTCATACATGTCCTGATTTTGTCTTTAGGGTATTCCCTTTTCCGTAAATTGGTGGATAGTGACTCTGCTTCGGTTTTGTAGTCCTCTGTTGAGCTACAATTTCTCCTAATGCGTAGAAATTGGCTGAATGGGAGGTTGTCTTTTAAGGTCTTGGGATGATAACTGCTATAGAGTAATAGACTATTCATGTCTGTAGGTTTTTGAAGAGAGTTGTGTCGAGTTTCCCTTCTCGTAATCTGATGGTCAGATCTAGGAAAGGGATCTCAGTGCTAGAGATTGTGTGGGTGAACCTAAGGTATTGGTTCTTAGTGTTGATCCATTCACAGAACTCAACACAAGTTTGTATTCCGCCTTCCCAAAAGATGAGAATATCATCTATATACCTCTTCCACAGTCTCAGGTTGACTCCGAAGGGGTTGCTAGCATGTTGTATGACCTCCTGCTCAAACGTCGCCATGTAGAGGCATGCTACACTGGGTGCAAAGGTACTCCCCATCGAAGTACCCTGAGACTGGTGGAAGAGCTGTGAATTTTCTGTAAGTGCAGTTAGCTGAAGGGGCACTGAAAACCACAATCCAGATATCCGTCTTCAAGACCAAATTATCGGAACTTAACAATGAGATTGCAGAACAAAAGGAGTACCTAATGAAACAGAAGGTCAGCAAACTCCAGAAAGATGTACAGAGATTTGAAAAAGAGAAAGTGTACCCTTACCTTAAACCAGATTACACCTCTAATAAGAATAGCTACTCATCTGATGAGAATAGCGACACTAATAGGAGAGGTTCAGCGAGCAGTGATTCAAGCACTGGCAGCTGGGGAGGGTCTAATCAAAAAAAGAGGAACTACCAACAGTATCAAAATTATAACATGCAGCACTTCCACGGCCCACAACCGTCATACTGGCCCTTCCCCATGTATCCTCCTAATCAACCACAATACTACCCTACTGAGAACCCACCTTTTTTAGGCAGAGGTTGGGGCAGAGGAAGAGGGCGCAGAAGAGGAGGACAGAAACAAGTTCAGTGGCAGGACGACCAACCGAACGGAATGGATACCCGGAGCAAGACACGGGGAAGGAGAGTCTAATAGTGAATTTATCACAAAGGCAATTGACTACCACTGAGATAAAAGTATTGGAAAAAGGACTAGGGTTTGTACCTACACCTAAGGTAGATAGGTTTCAAGAACAATGTGAGATTCAAAACCTATTTAGAAAAGTTCGATTGAGGGCATTCTTTCAGGATACCCCCATACCCAGTCAAAACGATACAGGTTTACACAATCCCTCTACTTTCACCCCTAGCATGAATATGGTACCAACAGAGGTTTTAACCTTTGAGAAAGCGGTACTTAAAGAACTGGAAAAAGGGACTACACCGGTCCCCTACAACAACCTATCCATACAGGAACGAGCAGCTATTAAAGCACTTACAGAAGACACGAGTATCACGATAAAACAAGCAGATAAAGGGGGAGCAACTGTCATTCAAACCACTAGTGATTATGATAATGAATGCTTACGCCAGCTTCAGAATAGGAAATTCTACACCCCCATTTCCGTGAACCCAACGACCCGTTTAACAAACGAAATTGCCTCCATGGTCATCGAGGCAGAGAGCAATGGTTGGGTCAGTAAAAAGAGGCAGAATTCCTAATTACGAAACAACCCAAGACACCGTATTTCTATACCCCCCTAAAATACACAAAGGGACCACCCCGGTCCCAGGGAGGCCTATAGTGTCAGGGATAGGTTCCTTGTTAGATCCTTTATCCAAATTTTGCGATTATTTTCTCCAACCTCTGGTAAAACAAACCCCCTCATACGTGAGAGATACCACCGATGTCTTACGGATCATCGAGGATTTAGGAGACACAAGCAACATTGACTTATTAGTCACCTTGGATGTAGAACAACTTTACACAAACATACCCCAAAGAGAGACACTGATGGCAATAGAAACGGCCCTCATGGGTACCGAATGGGTGTCTTCGACCCCAATCTCCTTTGTCATGCAATGTGCAACGTTAGCACTTACAGGAAAAAAAATTTAATTCAATTCACAGCTCTTCCACCAGTCTCAGGGTACTTCGATGGGGAGTACCTTTGCACCCAGTGTAGCATGCCTCTACATGGCGACGTTTGAGCAGGAGGTCATACAACATGCTAGCAACCCCTTTGGAGTCAACCTGAGTCTGTGGAAGAGGTATATAGATGATATTCTCATCTTTTGGGAAGGCGGAATACAAACTTGTGTTGAGTTCTGTGAATCGATCAACACTAAGAACCAATACCTTAGGTTCACCCACACAATCTCTAGCACTGAGATCCCTTTCCTAGATCTGACCATCAGATTACGAGAAGGGAAACTCGACACAACTCTCTTCAAAAAACCTACTGACATGAATAGTCTATTACTCTATAGCAGTTATCATCCCAAGACCTTAAAATACAACCTCCCATTCAGCCAATTTCTATGCATTAGGAGAAATTGTAGCTCAACAGAGGACTACAAAACCGAAGCAGAGTCACTATCCACCAATTTATGGAAAAGGGAATACCCTAAAGACAAAATCAGGACATGTATGAGGCGCGCCCCCAATAATCATCGTGAGAGCCTCCTTGAGGTTAAAGAAAAGGTACCTGATAATACCCTTACTTGTGTAACCACCTACACACCGAGATCGAATATGATCAAGAAAGCGGTTAACAAACACTGGGGCATCCTGAATACTGGGGACCTGGAAATTCCAAAACCCAGGTTCGCCTTTAAGAGAACGAACAATCTTAAAGACATGTTAATACACACAAGACCTATCAACAAACCCGCCACTACACAAAGGCGCTTGTGGGATCTTCCACCTATCACAGGACATTATCCCTGTGGGTCCTGTGTTGTATGCCCCCAGACAAAACCGACTAAAGAAATGAGACTTATGGACAGATTCACCTGGAGATTGACTAAGCATACTAATTGCAATACAACGCGCTGCATATACCTACTGACATGCCCATGTGGGAAGAACTATGTAGGGATGACAATGAGAACCATCAAGATTAGAATAACTGAGCACAAGAGTAACATTCGTTGCCATAAGACGCACACGAAACTTTACACCCATTTCACAGAGAACCGGCATTCTCCTGAGAGCTTGAGCTGGATAGTGTTAGAAGCCCATCAACAAATCACACAAAAAGCCCTGTTCAGATTGGAGCAAAGATGGGTATACCGTCTGGACTCAACCACTTGCGGCCTTAATGATGAAATCCCTTGGGGTACACTGAACCAATGATTAAGTCCAATTTCCCCACCACTTTCTTTCATACCATTAGGAGCTCCATCTGAGATAAGAACTATATCATCCTTTCAACCCATGATGAAATTATATATTCTCTCCTAGATTATTTGACACCACGACACGAGCATTGTGGACACATTTTAACAAAATTACAGAATGTTGATTGCCTCTACTTCACCCAGACAACAATTTACAGAAGGCCTTTGGTTGTTGAGGCTACATCTCTAACCTTGAGAGACATTGGCCTTTGTAAGTTCGTTCATATTCCCAACAAGACCCATGGATAATTTTTACAAAGCACAATACATGGCCACCAAAATCCACTCCTAGATGGCCGCCGTGTTTACGGTGTCACGTGACTACATTATACACACGCATGACACTTTTCGACACTAGCTGCGAACAACACATGGGCTGTAGCATCCATTCAACCCATGACGAGATTTATAATTTTTCCTAAACTGATTGTACACTACTACACGAGCGATATGGATACGTTTTTACAAAATTATGGAATGTTGTTTGCCTCTACATTACCGAGACAACACTTTACAGGAGGCCTTTGGGTTGTTAAGACTATGTCTCGAATTCTGAGAGACATTGACCTCTACAAATCCGTGCTTATTCCTGATACAAGCCATGGACACATTTTTTTGACAGGGCACAATTCATGGCCACCTAAACCCACTCCAAGATGGTCGCCATGTTTACGGTGTCACGTGACCACGTTGCACACACGCATGACACGTTCCGACACCAGCTGTACCCACTCGACTCTCCCGCGCGCGCACCGATGCCTATCAGGGAGGATATTTAACCCAGTCCTTTGATGGAATGAGTTACCTTCCTGGAGGCAGCGGAGCGGGGTAGGTCTGCCGACGGGCTCCGAAAGGGAGCAGGTAAGTTAGCGTACTTGATTGGAGGCTCCACCTGGCTACTGCGACATATGGAGGTAAGGGATATCGGGGCTTAATCCTGCACTGTACCCTCTAAGCGGAGTGAAGGGCCCTCCCACCCACCCTCTATTCTTTACCACCAACTTGGGAGGCTGTATTGTCGCAAGACCTAGACCCCGGGGTCCTCTACAGCACAACCAACAGGATGGTCGTGCTCACTTACTGTGTGTGCAGAGCAAGAGGACCCTTTCCAGGGTCTTCGGTATGTGACCACGGCTCCCCCGGAAAGGGGTTTGGAGAGGATGTAACAACACTCTCTTAGGTTACATGAAGGTTAACCATGACCTTCATGTTCCTTTTTATTTTGCATAGACAAGACGCACTAAATCATGACACTGACCCCTGAAATGATATGTGTCTCTTTTTCCAACAATATAGAGACACCACTCACTGTGTCTTTTAAACTCCGCTGCAACTGATGAGGCATTACTATATTCCTAACTAGGTGAGTTTACACATCACTCACCACCATGGTGTTGTCACTTATACTAAAGATTATATGAAGGGGATTGCTTATGAAAAGTCACGTAGTGTTTTAACTTGAAATGCATGACCAGCATTGATCTGTACGAATGGATTACATTTTTAATGTCTTAAGTTTGAAGCTTACCCAAACCATTGTCTTTTTGTACCACAGGTTGCTTCATTTTCCCTAGGGTAAATGTCCCAGAGGGATGATTAGTGGTAGGTAGCGTTGCACCATACTGCGAAGAAGTAGGTAGCCAGGAAGAGATGTTAGAAGACCTTTATTAGTTGATAAGTTGGAGAAGTAATAGCGTCCTACCCACAGGTGACACAGCAGCAACTGACCAACAGCATTGTCGCTAGGCAGCAAGGAGCTCTCTACATTCTAGAGCTCCTTGCGCAGGGCATTCCACACGCAGGTGGAGGGACATGGGAAGTGGACAACAGGGAGTATAAGCAGGGTGAAGAAACTACGAATACCACACACCTTCCCCCCAATACAAAGTGGTGGCTAGATTGACAAAATGTTCAGCCAACAGTATAATCACGCAATCTTAGTGGAACTTTACATACACGAGTACTCCTACGCAGAGGAGAAGTAAATCTGGAAGAAGAACTGTTGGTATGACAATTGGAGGGATTGAGGGAGCGTACAGGAGCTATCCTATTCAAATTCCAGATCCGTCCGTCGTCAAGTTTTACAGCATTAAGAAGAAGCTTGACAACCTTACGAGGGGTAGAGAATTTGGCGCCCCCAGACTTCTGTGGAAAACGTACTCTCACTAAATCACCTAAGTTAACTGAGGTGCAAGAGACGGCGTGCCTCACATCGAAGTTAGCTTTCATTTTAGCTGACTTGAGATTCTGAAGTGCCCTCCATCGAGGATCCTCGGGAATCTCAATGTCGCCACCTTTCCCTCTCATCCATGATTGAAACAAAAGAGTGTTAGGAGTGCGCCCTCTAAATAGCTCAAAAGGAACTTTCTCAGTGGTGGAGTGGGGAGTCAAGCGGTAAGCCTTCACTCTTTCAAATATTGCAGCTCTCCAATCACGTCCCTGCTCTTTAGCGAGCTGTATAGATTCTTTCAAAACGCGATTGAATCTTTCAACCATTCCGTTGCATTCTGGGTGATAGAGAGAGCACAGTTTATGGACAATTCCTTTTTTAGCTAGAAAGTGTTCCATCTCTCTTGACACTAGTTGTGCACCATTGTCTGTCAAGAGAGATTCAGGAAGGCCCTCCCTACAGAATACATCCTCTAAAAATTTTACCACATCTTTTGTTTCTACAGTTTGGGTGACCCTCACCTCAGGCCACCTAGAGTACATGTCTATTAAGACCAAAACATAATGTTGCCCTGCCTTGGAATGAACTGGCCCTAAGAGATCCAGGGCCACGTGTTGCCAACACCGAGTAGGAGATTCACGTATTATCATTGGTTGGGTCCGGGTTTTACAAATCTTATCGCAAGCTCTACACTCAGCACAGTCTCTGACCAACCGCTCAACCACAATGTCAACACCTGGCCACCAAAAATGTAAGCAAACTCTTTCTTTAGTCTTCGAGATGCCCTGGTGTCCATCATGTGCTAACTGAACAATTTTCTCCCTCAGGGATGACGGAGGAACAAGGCGTGTTCCTCTCCACAACAGATCATTACAGAGTGAAAGTTCATCTCTTACATTCCAGAACTTCCTTGCCCCTTCAGAGAGTGTTTTGATGCCCGTCCACCCATGAGAAACTAGTTTACGGACCTCATGCAAGACAGGATCACTTTGCAAGGAATCCCTCCATTCAGCTTCAGACACGACATCTTCAACAACCTCACACACATTGAAATTATCTATCTCCCATGTGTCTTCAGAGGCAAGACCATCCAACTGTTTAGGTACCAGGCGAGAGAGACAATCCGCAACCTTGTTGTCTACCCCGGGATGTACTTAACTACAAAATCAAATTCTTGAAGTGCTATAATCCACTTGCAAATTCTAGACGAGACAGCATCTAGCCCCTTTTTGCAAAACAAATCTTTAAGGGGCTTGTGGTCCGAATGTACAACAAATGAACTTCCCCAGAGAAACTTCTTTAGCTTCTTGATGGACCAAAAGATACATAACGCCTCCTTTTCAATCACAGAGTATTGGAGCTCGGGACCAACAAGAGCTCTTGACAAAAACATGATGGTTACTTCTTTACCATTCTTCGTTTGTTTAAGAACGGCCCCTAAACCTTTTGAACTCGCGTCAGTGATAAGTGTGGAGCTCGAGGAGGTGTTAAAACTTTGTAAAGAGGGAGCAGCACGAAGAGCTTTCTTGATCCCCTCAAACTCCAACTGACACTGAGGCGACCAAGAAAACTTCACACCTTTCTTTAGAAGAGACCTCAGGTCATGTGTTCGTGAAGCAAAGGATGGTATGAACTTATTGTAGTATTCTGCCATACCTAAGAAAGTAACGAGCACATCTCTGGATTGGGGTACAGGAAGATCATCTATTGCGTTTACAAGGCGTTCTTTAGGTTTCACGCCATTGCAAGTCAAACGATGACCTAAGTAGTCTATTTCAGAGAGGTTAAACTTGCACTTATTCTCACGGAGTGTCAGTCCCCTAGAACGAAAGCGTTCGAGCACACACCTCAGCCTTGAATCATGTTCAACTTGTGAGGTGGCATGGATCAATACGTCGTCTTGATAAACTTTGACTCCATCTACCCCCTTCAGAACGTCTTCCATCACCCTCTGAAAAACTGAGGCTGCTGAAATTAAACCAAATGGGAGACGTGTGAACTTGTAGGTTCCAAAAGGGGTGATGAACGCTGTCATATCCATGGAGTCCTCATCTATTTTAACTTGATGGTATGCTGCACGTAGATCGAGAGTGGAAAAAATACATGCATCTCTCAACTGTGCAAGCATCTCAGTGATGTTAGGGAGAGGATATCTGTCTGCAACAACAGCACGGTTGAGAGAACGCAAGTCCACACATAGACGTACCTCCCCAGAGGCCTTGCGTGCAAGAACAACTGGAGCGAGCCACTGACTAGCTTCAGTCTCAATAATGATTCCCTCACTTTTTAATTTCTCTAGTTCTGCACGCATAGACTCTTTCATGGCCAAGGGAACATTGCGTACCTTACAGGTGACAGGGACAGCATTGGGTTTGAGAGTGATTGTGAACATAACCGGAAAGACAACCCAGTTTTTCATTAAAAACTTCCTTAAACTCAGATCGTAAAGTCAAGGTCGAATTACCAACACAGGAGACAGCATGTGAATCTCTATTTTTTAGAGTAACATTCGATGAAAGAATATGTGGGGAAATCTCTCTCTGTGGCGAAATGTCTCTCAGAATGATGCAGGGGTCTGCACCAGGAACCAATGATACACCCAAATCAGCTTGGTGAAACCAGCTGATTATGCTGTCGCCCCTGCAAGATACATAAATTTTCCCAGCTGCA
Organism: Calotriton arnoldi; assembly: GCA_963921515.1. Taxonomy (NCBI): domain Eukaryota; kingdom Metazoa; phylum Chordata; class Amphibia; order Caudata; family Salamandridae; genus Calotriton; species Calotriton arnoldi. The sequence goes on from CAWUFW010000161.1 coordinate 1,418,041, forward strand.
AACCTCCCTTTGTATTCAATGTTGCCAATGAAGTAACCAAATAATTTTATGGGTTGGCCCCCGTAAGCTAACGGCCTAATGTCAGGTTTGTATATTTTTACTTTCCCTTGTAATTTCAAGTCGAAGAATTCTTTTGGAATAAGCGAGATCTTTGCACCAGAGTCGAAGAGCATCCTAATGTTGCAATCGTTAACTAAAACAGCATCAACTGGACCTTTGCATTTATTCTTTTCAGTAGGTGTGACAATCTCACCACAATGAAAATCATCATAATCAAAGTCAGAATCGCTATCGTTTTCCAAGACTACTTCTTTGACACGTTTAGGCTTGGTTTGCTTTGCCCTGCAAGCTTTAGCAACGTGACCAACTTTGCCACAGTTACGGCACTTAGAGTTGAGAGCAGGACACGATTTGTCGTTAGCAAGATGGCCAAAGAGGTCGCATCTGTAGCACTTTACCACGGCATTGTCTTTGTATCTTGAATCAAAGGCAGTTTTAAAGGGTTCACGTGGTTTCCAGACAGGTTCACGCTGTTTCCAAACAGGTCTAGTAGGTGTTTTTGAGATGGTATGAACCTTTTCCTCATGCACTCCATTCTCTTTTTGATCACCTCTACGCAAGCCAAGGAATGTTCGATTCTTTTGGCTAAAATGATGACTTCGTCAAGTTTCGGATCGTCTTTTTGCCACAGTTCATCCTTTATTTTCTCTACGTTGCAACCAAGCATGAACTGATTGCGTATCCGTTCTTCAAGGGATCCATCGAATTTGCAAGTTGCACCAAGTTTACGTAGAGCTGTGATGTAAGTTTCAACAGACTCATCAGGTTTTTGTAAGCGTTTTCCAAAGTGATAGCGTTCAAGAATAGTGCTAAGTTTTGGAAGGTAATGTTTATCCAATTTTTTGAGGCAAATTTCAAATTCATTGAGATTGTCCGATTCGGCATCAGTTAGGTCAGGAAGGTGTTCAAATACATCTTGACCTTCAGAGCCAAGGCAATGTAGTAAAAGAGCACTTTTTCTTTCAGAACTTAGGGATACACCACACACCCTTGCATAGTTGAGAAACACTTTCTTCCATTTTGACCAGCGCAAGACTGGGTCACCGGGACTGGAAAGGAAAAAAGGTGGGGGTGTAACGTTTTGCATAGCTTGTATAAAATTACTATCAGTAAAAGAATGTTAAGAAAACTTGTATCAAGTACCAAATCTAGTTGTGCGTATAAGTGGAATTGTAGGAGAAACAGCACAAGCAATTCAAAAGATAGAAGTATCTTAAGCTGTGTGTGCCAGCGTAAACAGCACACTATGAAAAGAGAAGACAAAGCACTTTTCAATTGTAATAGGCTGTAAGTGTGTCAGCAGGAAGCGAGCTGTGTGTGTCAGCGTAAATTGCACACGAAGAAATTGACGAAGACCAGGACCCAGGATGAAGAGTATTTAATACGCAAATGAAAGGCTGTGCGTATCAGCGTGAAATTGTAGTAATATGCTGTAAGTATGTCAGCAGGATGCGAGCTGTGTGTGCCAGCGTAAACAGCACACGAAGAAATTGACTAAAAGCATTTTTCTTGCACCGTGATGAAGTATATTTAATACACAAATGAAAGGCTGTGTGTATCAGCGTGAAATTGTAGCTGTGCGCGTCAGCGCGTAGAACTGGAAAGCGAAGTCAGAATGCCAAGATGGTTGCTAGGGAACTGTTGCTGTGCGCGTCAGCGCGTGGACTTGCAGGAAGGAGGCAGAGTGGGTGACACAGCAGCGGATTGGGGTACAGGTGGAGAGAAGGTTATCCAACGGAGGAAGGTCGAGCTTGAAGAATGTACAGAAGCCGGCTTCCTTGTTCAACATTGAGGATGTAGAGTAGTAGGGTTCTTTCTTCTTCTTCGTCGTCGCCAGTGTGAAGAAGTAGGTAGCCAGGAAGAGATGTTAGAAGACCTTTATTAGTTGATAAGTTGGAGAAATAATAGCGTCCTACCCACAGGTGACACAGCAGCAACTGACCAACAGCATTGTCGCTAGGCAGCAAGGAGCTCTCTACATTCTAGAGCTCCTTGCGCAAGGCATTCCACACGCAGGTGGAGGGACATGGGAAGTGGACAACAGGGAGTATAAGCAGGGTGAAGAAACTACGAATACCACACATACCACCCACGTGTAGATAGTTTATCATAATTTTTTCTTATATATCCACGGTCCTGAAGAATCGCCAATGATCACTCATTGACAATAGAGGGCGAGAAACATGTTGACCATCTGGGAGTTGAGTATGTTTTTTGTCACATTATAACAAAATAGTTACCCCTCCCTTTCTACTTTTAATCAGGTTGGGTCCTTCATAAATAAACTTCACCACAGAGGATTCCCTTACCTGTTTTATCACACCACTTTATACATCTACACTCACATTGGCCCCTCACACCCACGGCACCCATACGGCAAGGAACTAAAGATCTCCGTTAAAGAGCCCCTTTAAGGATGCCCGTCGGGCATTGCAGTGCCGGCCAGTCGAGGAGCAGGCTCAAATGATGAAGCATGACACCTAGCTTGCTTGGTGTGTGAGGGCCCCAGTTCCTAAAGGAGGAACCCCCCCTCCGAATAACCTGAGGTACTTCTTACAACCCACCTTGTGAGTGGTTAACTGACCACTTAGGAACTCCGTACCCTTTTTTGTGAATGTTTTGGTGAGTGATCACATTTAGTTGAATTAATAAAAACACTATGTATATATATATGTATACTTTTATAATGTGGAAATTCTGTATAATCTTTTGTATTTTTAAACTCTATTGTAATATTGTGGAATGTTTTTTACATGTAGTATACGTTTTATGCCTTCATTGTGTTGGCGAAATAAAGTTATTCTGACTGACTGAATAAAAACACTTGTTCCGTTGGTGATCAGACTTCACAAAGCTTGTGAACCCATGAAAACGTAATAAAGCTTTTTGACTTTTAGGCGATTGAATACAAGTAAAAAAGACAGTGACATTCACTAAATGTGGGTGAGTTGACATATATACAATCTCTGTTGAACATAAGCAAATGTAATATCAATTATTTGTTAACTACATTGAAGGGATTGGACTTATTTAGAGCTCAAGTCTCTTTCCAACACCTAATTATAATGTCACTTTAACCTTTATTTTTTTCAGTGAGTTTCCAGACTGTTTTTTGACATATGTTAAGATCTTGTAAGTAAGCCTAATTATAATGTCACTTTAAGCTTTGGTTTTTCAGTGAATTTCTATTGTTTTTCTTATCATATTCTTTCCCTTTTTTTGACACTGCACTTCTATGTAAATCACGTCTTGCTCAACCATGTGACCCCTCTCCTACAATTAAACAATGTTACATAAGTACAGTGTCCACACCTGAGGGTGCTCTCTTGAACTTAGTGCATTGTAAATGCTTTTAAAATTTTACCTCCGGCATATATGTGCACTACACTTTTGACAAGTGTGTAAACTCTACTGCGCATACCTTTTAGTTGCACACAATGAATAGAGTCTACAGAGGTTAGCCATAGGCAAAACTCTGCTGCCAACTAATCAAATGTAAGTTTTTTTTACATGTAAAAGTTCTTCTTTGAGGACATTTTTTCAATGAACAATTTCTTTTTATTTTCAACATTTTTATTACATTTTTTCTACCAGTTTTTAGGTTCTTTTTTATAATCGTAAAGTTGCATGTAAACGTATTTTTAAATTTTCATTTTGTTTTTTTGATAAAACTTTTTTTAATAATTCAAAATTGTTTATCTATTTTCTTTTTATAAGTGATTTGTGCAAATCCTCATGTTCTTTGAGAGGAGTGACCATGGATTTTGAAAAGACTCCTGTCTTCACATCAGAACAAACAACATGCATAAATTCTGTGCAGTACGTGGCAAAGTACAGTATCTTTGGATCTTCTTCCTACTGTGCCTGCTGCAGTACTTCTGGTGGCACAGTTTATTGCTTTTTCCTGCCTCTTTGATGTTGACTCTGCATTTCTGCCCAGGCAATATTGTTTTGGTGGATTGCACACGTCTATCCACATTCCACTAGTGCTAATAGAATATTCACCAGTGGCCTCTGTGAAGCACTTGGTTCCACAAAAGTGCAAGTCATATTTCTGCCATGTATTTTCTTCTATCCACCAAGGAGTGTGAAAAATGTCCACATTATAGATTCCCTTTCGGGATGAGTGGAAGGTGGTGCTATAGTTGTCAATGGCACCAGTAAAACATCAGCATTCTAGGATCCTGCATCTTGGGATCCCCTTCTCTTGAAGACATGATGGAGACAGATAGCGACAAAAATAATCAATCTCCCTCTCTGAAATAGCAATGGCTAAATTGTGTTGAGGAAATTGGTTATACAGTAGGCTTAGTTTTTGATTAGAGTACGCTGTGTGGCCAATTAGATGGCTGATTTTGGTTTTTTTTGTGTCCCGTTGGTACCGTGACGACACCCATAAAGACAATGGTATACTGTTGAGAGACACTTGTAAGGCATTTACTTCCTTTCCCCGGTCCTACAGTACAAAAAAAGTACTGTGTAGCCAGAAGTTTTTCCTAAACATCAGTTTACTATTAAATGATCCTTTTTTTAAAGTTCGGAGGTTTATAGACAGCAACAAAAATTATGATCTTTTGTGCTGGATATTAAAATGTCTGTGTTTTAAGCTTTCGCTGTACCACAGTACAAAAAGAAAATTAGAAGGGTACCAAAGTCTCCCCGAAAAATCACATCTCATTGGTTCCTGTCAATGTATTTTTACACTTTGAAGTAGTTCCTGCCTCATTACTTTTATTAGGCCTCTGCATCTCATTTTGTAGACACCTTGTGCTTTTTTGAGAGTTTGAACTTTGTTCAGGATTATTCTCATAACTTTACTGAATATGGCATCAAGCAGAGACCGATGTAATTTCCGTATTTCTCTGAGACTATGGCATAGGGTCTATCTAATATAACAATATCCACATCAAAATTACTCGTGTCTACAAAAGAGATGGAGTGCATGTTTCAGTAGAAGGCAACAAGACCATCCTCAACTATAAAGGAATATATCCAGTTCTACTTCTAAATGTGTACAACACACTATAAACACAATGGCTCTTATCAGAGCCACTCCATACTCAATATTACAGGTATTATTTCTACTGAAAACGTCAGCAGACCCAGGCAAATTCATTTTGCTCAAAGTTTGTGGGATAGCTTCCTTATCGGTTCTGCAACGATACAGCGATTTTTATTCTACCCTCCACAAAAATAATTGATATAACCAATTGTAACCTCCCCTCCACATGTAGCCAACCCCTCCAAAGCACACAGTCTTCAGGCTAGGCCCGGTGGCCAACCCCCCAAGGGTGGCCAACCCTTTCCCCGCTGTGCATGGCCTTCGGCCTTTGGCCTGCATCCAACCACTCCCTTAGGCGGCCAGCCCCCTGCTGTGTTGGGCCAGGGGTTAGCCACAGGGCCTAGTCTCTGTCCAGGTCCTTCACCCAAACCCCACAGGTGGCCTGAGCTCAATCCTCCAGAAGGTTTGTGTGCAGTGGAGGGGTTTGATGTTCAAGAGTTTGGCGTAGGGTCTTGCCAGAGGTCAGGCGCTACACCCAAGTACACCCCACCATGGGCAGCCACCCCCCCCCTCCAGTTGCACACAATGTTTTGCTGTGTGCCGCAGGAAGTGGCTACAGGTCCTGGCTTCAGGTTAGACCTTGTGATCAACCATTTGCAGACAATCAATCCTTCCGCTGCACGTGACCCTCTGTAGGAGCCAAATCACAAGCTTTTCTATCAAGGTGTTACTTTTCCTTGCAAGTTGCATTTGCTGGTGTTGGTACCGTGTTGCAGGAACTGATACAGCGGTCCCAGAACCCACAAATAAAGCTTGCATGTGTCTTCAAACACCATGATGGGGAAGCTTACCATGCGTCTGACACCCAGGCTCATACCCCGGTACCACACAGTGGGCCTCACTGGGTTCCGCGGTTGTACCACGGTACCAGTACGAGAATATTTTCTTTGTATATTTTAATGCCGTGCAGGGAGGTCTCTTTGAACCTCTATGTATTTGCCAGTGGGTCAGTGTGTCCTCACCCCACTCCTTTATGTTCCACATTTCAGGACACGAGGATCAAGTTCCCGAGTCATGTAATTGTAGCCGCAGCATTTTTATTCCAAGTTGTAGCCTACCAATCACAATGTTTAACACAAACACTGAAGCACACCAAATGATCGTCACTTTTATCCACATTCAATGATCTGTGGTTCAACCAGTCAAAATGAGTGTCCTTTAGAAGAATTTCACAACAATTGTTGAATCAGGTCCCTTTGATTGATTTATTCCATTTCAATATAGATAGAAATCAGCGGCAGCCGACGTCCGTTTCGCCCCCCTGGGCTTTCTCAAGGCTTAGATTTAATTAAATGAGTTCAATTTTGTGTCTCAAGTCGCAAAATTCCAGTTATATGCAGTAGATTATGAATATTCCAATAAACGAAGTGAAATATGAACCCGACAGGCAGTCATGTAAATCCCTTTGGTAAACCGCGTTATTTTCGTCATGCACTGTGGAGGAAACTTTTCTCTTCCACGAGTATAGGACCCTGATAAGTCCTCTTGTTGTGAGAGGCAATCCGTGCACCTCTTGACCGGCAGCAGCATTATTCATAATCTACTGCATATAACTGGAATTTTGCGACTTGAGACACGAAATTGAACTCAATTAATTAAATCTAAGCCTTGAGAAAGCCCAGGGGGGCGAAACGTACGTTGGCTGCCGCTGATTTCTATCTATATTGAAATGGAATAAATTAATCAAAGGGACCTGATTCAACAATTGTTGTGAAATTCTTCTAAAGGACACTCATTTTGACTGGTTGAACCACAGATCATTGAATGTGTATTAAAGTGACGATCATTTGGTGTGCTTCAGTGTTTGTGTTGGACATTGTTCTAGGCTGGTTTCAGCCCTAGTGGATTTATACCCTGGTGGGTGGGTATTGTGACACTATGAGAGCACCCTAAAATATTGTGATTTCAAGGACACGGGTGAGACGAATTGAACACTGATGTAAATAGATGTGCAGGTCATGGAGCATACCCACAACCTTTGGAAATAGCAATCACAATGTTTGAATACCGTGGATCCTTCTATGGATATGCAGTACTGTAATGGCTGGTGGGAAAGAAATCTCCCACAACTATTCAGAACCAACAATTTTTTTAATTTTGGGAGTCACAGAGATTCTGAGGTACCCAACAATCTGCATATCTCTAACTTTTTATCTGAGTTAACCCCTTCATGACCACCCCAAACATCTTTTTAAATGCTAGTTTCATGAAAACTACTGAACAGATTTGCACAAAATAGAAAAGCACGCTTTATGAGTAAAAATCTAAATTTGTGCCAAATTTGGTGTAATTCCATTCAGCATTTTTCTGTGTCAGACAGCAAATTTTCCTGTAGGAATTAAAATGTGAAATCACACTTTTGAGACCCCTTTTTCGTGGCCCCAGCTTGACAGATCAAAGAGCAACTTTCCATGAAGGAGATAGGTGGATAAACTTTTTTGTGAGGTTTTGTGCAGATTCGCCAAAGTTATTAAGGAAACAAAACATGCCTTTCCTGTGGTGGAAACTCTGACCTTCCTATAACTACACTAGTGCTATTGCTGACAGTGATACATATATATATATATATATATATTCACAGAAAAAACCATAGGTTTCAGGAACGTTATAGTTAGTTTGACATTTCACTCGTACAAAACCATAGAAATTCCCCTGTTATAGTTAGTTAAGCTAACTATAACTCGCGCCCACAATGCACTGCTGATGATGTCACATAATACATCATTCATGACATGGTCAGTGACATCACTGATGACATCTCAAATGACATCACTGATGACATCATCCAGTGACTGTGTTTCTGTAAAGTTTAAATATGTTTTATATATATGCCAAGGTGTATTGAAGAATGAGTGGGTGTATAAGTGTCTGGATGAAGGATTTAGTAGGTGTGTGACTGACTGTATAAGTGAGTGATGAAATGTGTCTTACTGAATACATGCGTTAGTGACTAAACTGTCTGAATGTCTGTATCAGTCTGTCTGTTGTTGTGTAAGCTGCTGCATGGGTTGCTCAGTAGCTACATGAGTGTCTATATGGGTTATTGATTGGTTGCCTGAGTATTTGTATGGGAGAGTGAGTGTGTGTGTGGGTGGGTGGGTGGGAGGTGTGTGACTCTGTGCATAGATGTGTGAGTGGTTGATTCACTGGGTGTATGGGTTCAAGAGTGCATGTGGAAACAGCTGTATGGGTGGGTGAGTGTATGTATGAGTGTGTTGATGACTGAATGGATGTTTCAGTGGTACATGTGCGAGTAACTACATAGTGAAAGGCAGTATATGTGAGTGTTGGAGTATATAAATGACTATATGTGAGAGTGAGTGATTGTAAAAGTGGCTGTATGGATGAGTGTGTGCTTGTATCAGTGATTGTATAAAAGAGTAAATATGTGTTAGTATCTGTCAGAATAAGTGAGGTGGTGTGTGTATAACTGTATAGGTGAGTAAATGGGAGTGTGATTGATTCTTTGCATGACTGACTAGGAGTGTGAGTAACTCAATGGGTGAGTAGTGGTGTGTGAGTGTCTGTATAGGTGTATGAGTGCATATGATAGTGCTGTATTGATGAGTGACTGCATGTATGAGTAACTGTATGGATGAATGAGTGGACATGTGTGTAGACCTAGGAATCAGTGAGTGGGTATGTAGTAACTGGTATTGGTGTGACTATGGTTTCGAAAATGGTAGTCTGCATTTTAGAGTGGGTGTATCAAAGGTTATATTAGAGTGTGAGGAGGTGTATCAGATTATTACGTGGATGATGTCATCAGTGATGTCATCAGTGATGTCATTTGAGATGTCATCAGTGATGTCACTGACCATGTCATGAATGATGTAATATGTGACGTCATCAGCAGTGCATTGCAGGGGCGCGAGTTATAGTTAGCTGAACTAACTATAACGGGGAATTTCTATGGTTATGTACGAGTGAAATGCCCAACTAACTATAACGTTCCTGAAACCTATGGTTTTTTTCTGTGAATTTCTAAGGTTTTTAAATGCTAATTTCTAACTATAACGGGCCGAAACCTATGGTTTTTTCAGTGAATTTCAAAGGTTTTTTAAATGCTAATTTCTAACTATAACGTGCCTAAAACCTATGGTTTTTAAGTGAATTTCAAAGGTTTTTTAAATGCTAGTTTCTAACTATGCCTACAGAGGTAGGACATGTGAAGAAAGAAGAAAAAACGCACAGAAAGAAGCAAAAGAAATGCAGAAAGAAGCAACAGAAGTCCACAAAGACGAAGAAAAGTGCAGGAAGAAGCAAGACATGTGCAGAAAGAACCAACAGAGGAGCAGAAAGAGGCCTTGTTGCAAAATCATCCTGTGCCCACAACTTTTTCAGACGGGTACTGGTGGTAACTGACTCTGAGTAACTAGGCCTAGAGCCAGTGCTATGTAAAAGACACTTAGAATACAGTGAAAACACCTACATACACTAGGGAACACTATGCGTTGGGGTACCCCTGTGATTAGCATGGCCTCCTCTGTAAGGCCCTAATACATAATAGGGCAGGGGGATTAAAACTACCTCTTAAAACGCGCCACGGGGCGCCTTTGCACAGTGGTGAAGGGAGGGGGGGCCTGAGGTGACATGTGTGCAAACACGCCCTGCGGGCGTTTTAAGTTGGGAGATTAAGTCCCCTTGAATCGTGAGGGTCCCTGGGGTCCAACTAGCCCACTAGGTACCTCCAGTAAGCGCCACAGAGCTGCGTTGCAGAGAGGTGTAAAAAGGGGCGTGGCCTGGACCACCTCTCTGCAACGCAGGCCTGTGGTGCTTACTGGAGGTACCTGGTGGCCTAGTTGGCCCCCAGGGGCCCTCAGGATTGAAGGGGTATTAATTCCCCAACTTAAAATGCGCCACAGGGCGTGTTTCCACACATGTCACCTCAGGCCCCGCCCCCTCCCTTCACCACTGTGCAAACGTGCCCCGTGGCGCGTTTTAAGTTGGGGGATAAAGTCCCCTTGAATCCTGAGGGTCCCTGGGGTCCAACTAGCCCACGAGGTACCTCCAGTAAGCGCCACAGAGCTGCGTTGCATAGAGGTGTAAAAAGGGGCGTGGCCTGGACCACCTCTCTGCAACGCAGGCCTGTGGCGCTTACTGGAGATACCTGGTGGGCTAGTTGGCCCCCAGGGGCCCTCAGGATTGAAGGGAACTTAATTCCCCAACTTAAAACACGCCACAGGGCGTGTTTGCACACATGTCACCTCAGGCCCCGCCCCCTCCCTTCACCACTGTGCAAACGTGCCCCGTGGCGCGTTTTAAGTTGGGGGATAAAGTCCCCTTGAATCCTGAGGGTCCCTGGGGCCCAACTAGCCCACCAGGTACCTCCAGTAAGCGCCACAGAGCTGCGTTGCAGAGAGGTGTAAAAAGGGGCGTAGCCTGGACCACCTCTCTGCAATGCAGCCCTGTGGCGCTTACTGGAGGTACCTGGTGGGCTAGTTGGCCCCCAGGGACCCCCAGTATTGAAGGGGAATTAATTCCCCAACTTAAAACGTGCCACAGGACGCGTTTGCAGAGTGTTGCTGGGAGGGGGCGGGGCCTCCGGCACGATCGCGTCTTTTTTTTTAAGAAGGGGGGCTGTGTGGCCCCCCTTTCTTTTCTATTTTATGGGCCCTGGGGACCCCATCCCCCAGGGCCTGACCCCTATTTTTTTGTTAAATGGAAGGGGGCCGCTTGGCCCCCCTCCCGAGGCTATATTCGGCCCCGGGGACCCCATCCCCCTGGGCATGGCCAGTGTTTTTTTTTTAATTTTTATTTATTAGGAGGGTGGCTGCGTGGCCCCCTCCTCAGGCCATTTATGGCCCCGGGGACCCCATCCCACCGGGGCCGGCCTTTGCATTTTTTATTTTTATTAAATTAATTTTATTATGGGGAGGGCGGCCCCCCTCCCTGGCCACTTTTGGCCCCGGGGACCCCATCCCCCGGGGCCTGGCCTCTCGTTGGGGACCGTGGGGGGAGCCCCAATGCCCCCATTGTCCCTGCCGGCTCCCCGCGTCCTGCGGGAGCCGGCATTGCTTTTCCACATGGGGAGCTGCTGACATGCAGCTCCCCGTGTGGAAAAGCAATCTGGTTTGAATTTTGGAAGAGAGAGCAGGTTTCCTGCTCTCTCTTCCAAAATCCAAACCAGTGTTTGCTATGACAGGGCGGGAGCCGCGAGGCTCCCGCCCTGTCATAGCAAACAGCAGTGTCCCGGGGTGGGCACCCCGGGACACTGCAGGAGCCGGCCCTGGGGGGTGGCGGTCCCAGGGCCATCACAGGCTCCAGGAGGGGGGCCACGCGGCCCCCCTCCCATCACATGCACAGCCCCGGGGAGGTGGTGGTCCCCGGGGCTCCGGGGTCCGTAACGGACCCCCAAATTAGCATTTTAGTGCCCCGGGGAGGTGGCGGTAGCCGGGGCGTGTGGGGGGGCTCTAGCCCCCCCACGCAAGTGTATATATTATTTTTAAAAAGAAGCCCCGGGGGGTGGCGGTCCCCAGGGCTGCGGGGGGGGCAGTGTGCCCCCCGCAAATAATTAATGAAAGCCCCGGGGGTGGCGGTCCCTGGGGCTTGGGGGGCCTTGGAGGCCCCCCAAACCTTTAAAAAACAAGCCCCGGGGGGTGGCGGTCCCCGGGGCTGCGGGGGGGCTGTGTGCCCCCCACAAATATTTTATCAAAGCCCTGGGGGTGGCGGTCCCCGGGGCTGCGGGGGTCCCCCTGGGCCCCCGCAATTTTATTTCTGCATGCCCCCGGGACCTGGCCCACCCGGGGGCTTAATTAAACGAAGCGCGGTAGCCCGCGCTTCATTTTTTAAAATTTTCGGCCGGATTCGCGCACCTAGCGCGAATTCGTTCTATTTTCTTTTTTTTTTTTATGCTTTTTTGGGCCCTGGGGGTCCTTGTGGGACCCCCTGAGCAGGCCTAGGGGGTCAGGGTGTTTCTACCCTGCCCCCTTTTCTTGTTTTTTGCATTTGTTTCCCTGTTTTCTTGTGCCTTGGTTACCGAGGCACAAGATGGCTGCCAACACTTCCTGGTTTGGAGTGTTGACAGCCAATTAGAATAAAGCTCGTGATCGGGAGGGTGCGCAGATCCACCACGGCCATAGATATCGAAACTTTTATTTTTTGATTTTCTCAGCAACTACTGAACGGATTTACACCATTTAAATTAACCCTGGGCAAAGCACTACGCTACGCTCGCACAGTTTGCGAAGTTTGCGCTACTTCGCACAACGCGAATTGCACGTAGCACAGTGCAAACACGCGTAGCATAGCGTAGCGTAGTGTAGCGGTCATTTTTTGCTTGCAAGCGGTCCTCAACGTCAAATTGGCGACCGCGAGCAAGCAAAATGACATCCCGGCGAGACTTTTTCCTCGTTCGCGATCAGCAACATCAAGTTGCCGATCGCGAGCGTGGAAAATAAACCTCCCGGCGAGATTCTCAACGCGGGGAGGTCAGGTTTCTCATTGCGAGTGGTCGCGTATGCTCGCGACCGCTCGCGATGAGAAACTACCAGTCCGCGTTGAGAAAGCTGCCGCTCGAGTAAAAATCTACTCGAGCGGCAGTAAAAGACAGCTCGCACTGTGCAAGATGCCGTTTTCAATGATTGCACAGTGCGGACAAGCATCCGGCACTGTGCAATCATCGCGAACAGCGCACTACGCAGTTCGCGTAGTGCTACGCGTAGCTCGCGTAGTGCGGACTGCACTTTGCGTAGCTTCGCGAAGCGCTACTTCGCGAACTACGCCCAGGCTTAATTTAAATAAAAGGTCTCTTTCTGAACCAAGGGCTACCTTTTTGCCAAATTTGGTGTAATTCCGTTCAGCAGTTTCAGCTGTAACCGTGTCTAAAGTTTCCTATGGGAAATTGATTTTCCGACCTCTATTTTTTTAATTTCTCAGGAACTACTGAACGGATTTACACCATGTAAAAAAAAGGTCTCTTTCTGAACCAAGGGCTACCTTTTTGCCAAATTTGGTGTAATTCCGTTCAGCAGTTCGGGCTGTAGCCGTGTCTAAAGTTTCCTATGGGAATGAACATGGAGAAAACACGTTTTGGGACCCCCCTTTTTTCTCGGCCCCCGCTTGCCGAATCACCCCGAAACTTTCAAGACAGGAGCTGACCGGAGCGGGCTACGAGTTTTGAAAATTTTGCGAAGATTTGTCAACCGGCGTCAAAGATATTGAGAAAACAAAAAACGAGTTTCCTATGGAAACTAGGTCCTAACTATAACTATCTACTGGCGACCGTCAGTAGATAATATATATATATATATTGTTTTTCAAAGAATGCTCTCAGCATTAAAAGGGCACTCGACCGTGCCCCCACCCGCGTCGGCCATGAGGGAAATGTATGGCATCTTGAGGCAAGCTGAGGCGAGGTAACAAATGCCAGATGGTGGGGGCACGGTCGAGTGCCCTTTAATGCTGAGAGCATTCTTTGAAAAACAATATATATATATATATATATATATATATATATATATATATATATATATATATATATATATATATAGTAACCAGGGACCTGGTTTTTGTTTTCTTAACGTTGGCACAGTTCAATGAATCTGCACAGAACTTTAAAAATAATATTCTAATTTGGGTTCACCATGATAAGTGTTGTGCAGATCCACCAAGTGGGAGGAAGGGGCTGTTCAAAAAGTGACATTTCTCATTTAATTCCCTTAGGAATCTTCGCTTTCCAATACAGAAAAAACAGCTGAACAGAACTTCATTAAACCTAGCGTGAAGGTATAGCTTTACTCAAGGAAGTGCCTTTGCTTGGTTTTGTGTAAAACTGTTTTGCAGTTTTCAAGAATTTTGCTTTCGGATTGATAGACAGAGATATCTGCATTCTTAATTCAAGGAGCTCAGTAAACCCCAGTTTTGCGGGCCTTCGGGGACTCAAAACTAAAAACTAAAAACATACTTAAATCTGATTGAAGGGGGAGTTTTCTGTCCCACTATCCATTTCAGTTCTCCATACACAAAATCAGTGCTGCCGACCCAAAAATCGTTTTCCTATAGCTGGTCGTAACTTCAGGAAAACTGTTGCATCAACCATTAGGGAATGTGGGAAGGAGGTCCCGCATCCTGAAAAAAAATGTAACAGCACACAAGGGAGCATAGTGGCTACTCCCTACCCTCAGGCCCATGTGAGAGACTGTGAGAATGGAAATGAAATAGTCCCATAGCTTTTTAACTAGGTCGTAACTGATTAAATCACTAACTGGATAAATATAAAGCTATCAAAAGTGACAGTTCAATATGTATGATTTATAGTGCCATAAAAGATAATAGTGGTTATTTCCATTTTGTAGAAGGTATTTAAAAAAAATACCTCATACAATATTGAAAAATATCTATACAACCTTGAAAAGCCACTCACTACACAAGTGCTTTAATCTTTTTCTCAATAGATTTAATGGTCTGTCAAGCAAGACAGGGATGCAATAGGACCCACATTTCATAAAGATAGTTATGACACATCAAGGGCCAGATGTATGACCGGTTTTTGCGGTGGCAAAAGGGTATGCAAACCTTTTGCGACCGCAAAAAACGGTGGTGGCAGGTACCAACACTATTTTGCAAGTCACAGACTCGCAAAATAGCGTTTGCGACTCGCTATTAGGAAGGGGCGTGCCAAGGGCGTCCCTTCTTAATAGCTTGTCCAAATGGTATGTACCATTGTTTTGCGACTGCATTTGCGGTCGCAAAACACTCGCAGTTTACCACCTACTTCAAGTAGGTGGTAAACCATTCACAAACGGGAAGGGGTCCCCAGGGGACCCCTTCCCCTTTGTGAATGGGTGCAAAAATATTTTTTAAGAGCAGGCAGTGGTCCCAGGGACCACTGCCTGCCCTTAAGAAATGAAACTAAAAAGTTTCATTTTTCTTTTTTAAATGTAGCCCGTTTTCCTTTAAGGAAAGAGGGCTGCATTTAAAGAAAAAAAACTGCTTTATGTAAAAAGCAGTTCCAGACATGGTGCTCTGCTGACCCCAGCAGGCCACCATCCCTGGGAGTGCTAGCTATTCCCAATGGGGTCGCAAATTGCGCTTGCCTCATGAATATTGATGAGGCATGCAATTTGCGACCCCATTGGGAATCGCTAACAGTGTCTGTGAGACTGTTGTACATTGCATTTTGCGACTCGCAAATTGCAAGTACCAAAGCGACGCAATTTGCCAGTCGCAAAATGCAAGCGTCGTACATCTGGCCCCAAGTCTATTAGCCATATTGAACTATATGTGTTCCTCAAACTTTTCCAGAGACAACAAGTTAGTCTCTGATTTCCCTTGAGTCAAAATTATACGTGCAATCATCAAAAGAAAATAAAGTAAGTGAATAGAAGGCCAGCAAAATAATAATAGCATGCTTCTCCGCAATTTGTGATGGGATTGGTCACTTTGAGCCGCTCCTTATGGTCTTTAGTTCATTTTGACCAACTATGTTGCACATTTTTCTAACATCTAGAATATGGGAAAAATTCTGAGGGAGAAGGAGATTCTCAGTTGGCTTCTGTCGATTTAGATTCATCACGCGGAACACTTTTACTAACACTAGATCATGGGATGTACCATGATGGAGAAATGATATAAAAAAGATGGTCCTGGTGCACTACGGGCATGTGTGCGTGAGAAACCTTTGACACCAATAAATAACCAACTGGTAATATTTTCTGGGTGCGGCTTGTCTTGAATCACTTCCTACTAAAGATGCGCTTTTTAAGGGGTATCCACAGCAATGTGAGAAAGTTGTAAATAAAAGAGAATATTTTTCAGATCTTATTTTACGGTCTTCCAATATTTACAGTTCCAGATGAAGTCATTGATTCCATGCCCCCAGCTTCTGAGGCACAGACCATGTTTTCTTGGTCCTGAGGATGTTGTTGGCAAGATTAAAAGAAGCACCAAAATGTGTGTCGAGCCACTTTTTTAACCCACCAGACACTGAACACAAGTGCAGCAATAACGTTCACCAAAAAAAAGCCTTTGGGTTTTGTAAAAGGTCTGGGGTCATTTGTTTTTAATGTGTGAATGAGTTTAAAGGTGTGAGTGGTTGAATGAGTGGAGTGAGGAGCGAAGGGGGGCCACTGTCTTAATTTCTTCAATGTTTTGTAAGATTATTTTCTTACTATGACTAATGAAATCGAAAAATACTACGTATTGTATTATATTTTAAAAATTATGCTGATTTGGATAACGCTGTATCACATGATTTGGAGAGGAAATACAAATGTTTGGGAAATAAATTTTGAAGTTGCTAATAATAATAGAAAATATTTTTAACAAAGCAAAAAAATAAAATATTGCTTTTTGTTAGATCATGGACAAGGCTAATGAAAATGTAATAAGAAATATAGGTTAGGTGGGAGTTTTTCTTGATTGTATTTCCATGTGGGAGAGGGCCCATAAAGGGACTCCACAAGAACACATAATGAAAAAATGATGATTTTGACACTGGGTTTGCGGTCCCGGGTCTGGGTTCACAGCTCCCAGTGCGACCCCATACATTGCCAAGTCCTGGCTAAGTGCTGCGAACCCAGTGGACGCATCATAGGCGGGGACTTCAAACTCCAGGGAATTTTCATGGGCTTTATCAAGTTCCGCAAATCCTATACCAGGTCTGCGGAACCCAATGGAACCCAGCACACACGTATGACCTTTGTCGCAGGTTAGCAGTCTGGGGCCACGAAGCTTGTCTCAGATTCAAAATGCTACAACAGGGTCAGCAAACCCTTAAAAACATATCTATAATAAAAAAATCCAGCATGATCCAAGGGTGGTTGGCCACCTACGACGTGTTGGGTGAAAAGCCTGCCCTTTATCCAGTCCCTGCAGTCAACCCCCATTGCAAGTTGGGTGCAGGGCCTGGACTATAGCGAGGCCCTGCAGCCAATCTCTGCTGCGCATAGCCAAAGGCTTCGCACAGTGGGAGTTGGCTGCCTGTGACGAGTTGGAAATCTATTGGATGTGATAAGATCAAAATCTTGAAAATGCAATGAAAGAAACAAGGATTAAAGTAAAGTTATGATTAGCTTTGGTTAGAACACATAAATCCCCTGAAAAATAACCAAAGTTACAGTGCAGTTAAGGTTATGAATTAAAACTGAAAAAGCACTGAAATTCACGTTATGATTAGTACAACAATTAGGACTACATTTCATATCTCACAAATAGTCATGCAAATAATAATTTGCACATCGAATAAAATGCTGGACACTTTGCAATATTTATATCAATAAAAAAACTACACCTAAAAGTGCAATGTCTTTAAATAACATATAAGCAAACCTACAAGTGCATTCATAGTTGTTGCATTCATAGTTTTTAGGTTAATGTGGTATGTGACCTCATCTGTATGCTTATTTTCGCATTGCTAAGTTTTTTTGGGGGATAAAGTTGTTTAAATGTGTATTCTCACTAGGGGTGGGTGTAACGTGTGAATTTCAGTGTAGCGTAATCACGTGGAATTACCATTGAATTCTGGACGATTATGCTTAATTACGCAAGAAGAGTAATTCTGCATTTAGTGCTATTATTTTGTGCAAAAATGTCTCCTCATGTCCAAAATGGGCGTGATTATGCATTTTGCGCTAAAAAATAGCGCTAAATGCAAAAGAACTCAAATAGCGGGTGCAAACAGCCACTCGCTAAATGTAGTCTTGGGGTAGGAGTTTCCCTCAACTTACTCCCAGCATTCAGCGATATTTGCTTTGCGTAAAATGCACCCCCCTGTCCAAAATGGACACAAGGATGCATTATATGCTAAGAATTCATGCTAAATGCAGTTGAACATGAATAGTAATATCATATCAATCAAAGAAATTCAATTGACAATGAAATCAGCTTGTAAAAATTTGTATAACAAAACCAGAGGTTCATTCTAGCAAATAATAAGAGGAGGGACGAGGAGTAATATTTAAAGAGGTCCTGCACCCATATTCCTCCAAAGTCAATGTATAATAAACACAGATGGGGCAGTTCCTCAAGTAAGAGACAGGACAGGCACTAATAGATGGAACAACAGGTCCAACCAGTCGGATCGTTGGGACTATGAATGATCAGATCGAAGTGCCCTAACGAACCTGGTAGTGTGTCATGCTTCTTCATTGGGCGCTCCTCGTCGGGCCGGCGCTGCAATGCCTGATGGAGCCCTCAAAGGGGGCTCTTTGACAGAGATCATCTGATCATAAAGCCATATGATGAATGTAAGTGAGGGGGTGATATAGGGTGGTGAAGAGGTGATTTGAAAGGGTCTGAGGGACCAAGGAAGCTTTAATAAAGTAGTGGCCACTTGACACATTAAAAACAGAGAAGCTATCTGAGGTGATAATGTACCCTATTAGATATTGTGTGTGTAGAGTAAGGTCAACATGTTTCATGCCTAGTATGCCAGGAGGGTCAATGGCATTTTATCGGGACCAGGCTGGTACCTACCCTCTAAATTAAGAATGTTGGGCCCAAAAAGTGTAAAATATAATGTACCCACTTAAACTGTAAATACTGCACCAGCTGTGGTGCAGAGGGGCTGATCCCACCTATAAGAAAAGAGGAGAAAAGGACCATGATGGATCTGCTGTCAACCAGTTACTCAAAGGGCTGACACTGTCTTGCAAATAGTCCAAAAGGTACATAGTGCTGCCCAAATGGTGCAGCCCAAAACATTGAGGGGAATTATCACCCCAGACAAGAAAATGTAAAACATTTAAAGTTCAAACACCCCCTCTGTGTCGGACTTGGCGCTAGGAACATTGATGGTTTTACAAAACAATCCTGTAATAAAATAAGCATAGCTAGTCATGTGCCTATATTACCAACAGTTATGTCACACATCCGTGGTAATGTAATTAAAGGGAGGATAAACTTACTCAGAATTCAAGTGAGAAACGCCACTTAGGTGAGACAGAGGACCGCGTCTAGCTGCGGACAGAGAAAAATTGGTACAAATCAGCAAGTACCAGTAAGTATGGAGAACATTATAAATAATTGAACCATAAAAGCATAACACAAAAGCACGCAAGCATAATACAGCATCTAGGTCAACCCACGTCGATCTTGTGGTATTATCGCCCGGGACCTACCCTCCTCTGCCGACCTGGAGGTAAGAAGGGAGGAGGTCGTATTGCCTTTGAGGATGTCAAGTATTCGTATTTAATGTGAGTCCGATGTAGCTGCTTGTTGATTGGTGACACCCAGCGCAGCTAGACGTATTCAGGATGGCAGAGCGGGCGATAGTAGTGACGTGTCAACTCAGACATTTTTTCTGAAACAGCCCAGGGACTTCAGGATGGCTGAGAAGAATGGGTAGGATGGGCATGTAAACACACTGGTTCCCTCGATTGGCTGTGATTAGTGGAGGCCATCATTGAGACAGATATAAAGTAAAAATAGGCAAGAAGAAGTGCCTTACCGTCTAAGGGTGGGAAGTGGCAGACTCCCCCATGCAAAAACAGTTGAGACTTGAGTGAGTGGATGTGCCTTGGACACCCTACCAGTGAGGGCACTTCGATCTGATCTTTCAGATCCCCAACGATCCGACTGGTCGTTGTTCCATCTATCAGGGCATGTGTTGTCCCTTACTTGAGGAAATGCCCCCTCTGTATTTTTCTAACAACATTAATTAAAAAGATCTAATCATGAAGAAATGCCATACGTTATATTTTGTGGTGTAGAGTTATCGTTGAAGGAGGAGGCATGTCAGTTTTGGTTTTGCATTTGTTAAGCTCCACACCAGGAGACCAGGTGCCAGCATGCATCAAATGAATAAGATCCTTGTAAACTGCAGCACATTGCCTATAACTGTATACAATAACAGTGATTTCTTTGGGCATAACTGACCCAAGGATATCTATGCATGGTCGAGTACCTGATACAGATCTATAATTGTATTTTTGGGGAGCCAGCTTCAACAGTAACCAGTCGGAAACACTCTGCTTGTTCCCTGCCAGGAAGGGACGCAGATGTTTCTCATGGCCTTGTGTTGTGTCCCTTTAGCTGCTCGTTCTGCTTACAGAACTATTTGAACCATATATTTAGCCATTGTGGATCAGGAAATAACACTGAAGTTGTGATTGGACCATAAATTTAATTTCCAGTTTCTTTCTCCAACTGGTGTTCTGGTGGGTCAAGCAGTTAATCTGGTCCTCCTGGTGTGCCTGACAATGAAAATATTGACAGTGATCGGACAATTGCGAGAGACAGGCCCTTGAAGTTCTGGTAACTCTGTAGGACGATCTTTGCGTGCTGCCATGTACTAACAGAAGTGCCTCCCTGTGTTTTACGTTTGGGCTAGTTTCACCCCTGAGTCTCACATAATTGTGTCCCAGAGACCAAGTATTGGATCCCTGGGAGACCAGTTAACTGTAAAACACGACCCATAACATAGCACATGTATTTCTAAAGCCCATGTTTGCCTCTTGAGGCATCTGGGCTGAACAAATGTTTACTCTCACCTGTGAGAAATTGGTTTGTTGGTTGAATGGGGGGTGACCCTATTCAAGCAACAGCCACAATCCCTGGCAGGGTGAACCACAATAGTCACTAAATTAACTTGCACTTAATCCTGGGTAGCTTGGCACAAAAAGAAGTCAGGCATAAATTAGAGGCAGTGTGTTAAGTATTTATGCAGCTCACAAACAGCAATAAAGTGAAAACACAACACAATAAAAATCCCACATCAATTTAGAAAAAATAGAGTAAATTCTAATAAATTATTTGACACCAAAATGACAAAAATCCAATCAGTAGAACCGGCGTTACAAATTTTGAACATTTTTAGTAAAAACTAGTGCCTATAAGATCAACATGTCAACAGAGGACATCTAGTTGTGCGAGACCGAGTCAAAGTAAAAAAAATATGGCAACCGCAAAGGAGTGCGGGTGAGATGCAAGAAGTGGATTGGGCCCGGTCAGTGCTTACCTACAGACTCCGAAAAAAATGTGAAAAAAAAGTCCTGAGAAGGTAAAGTCCAATAGGGCAAGGCTGTAGGCAGACTCTGGGGAGGGAGCGTTGTCGTTGGGGAGACGCTGGACAAAGTCGCTGTGAAGATCTCTACGTTCAAACTTAGTCACATTTTTAGAAGTTCAAAATCTCCAGCGGGACGAGGAAGGAGGCTGTAGCTGACAA
This sequence comes from Calotriton arnoldi, assembly GCA_963921515.1. Taxonomy (NCBI): domain Eukaryota; kingdom Metazoa; phylum Chordata; class Amphibia; order Caudata; family Salamandridae; genus Calotriton; species Calotriton arnoldi. The sequence goes on from CAWUFW010000161.1 coordinate 1,439,268, forward strand.
CAGTTCCAGGAGGCTGGATACCCCTTAAGCAAAGGACCGCTGAACAGGATTTACTGCTACGGAGAAGAATGTAGCAGGAGCTGTCACAAAGTCAGGCCGACTGGCGATGCACCTTGGGTGGATAGACAAGTCGATTAGCCTCAGTCTTCTTTAGGTTTTCAGAGCAGTTTTTTGCCAAAAATTATTAAAGTCACAAGTTTTAGATTTTGCCTATCTGTCATCTTAAGCACCACCACCAAGGGGCCAGAACTGGAGAGGCACCACTTGAGGGGTTAGGACTAACTCAGGCTGGGTCCAGGTGCAGGTTCAAGATGGTGGGTGCCTGTTATGTTCCTGTAGTTCTGAACAGGAAGCCAGAAAACTAGCTTTCGAGTCACTCTGGCCGTCCTGGGTTCAGGTGAAGAAGAAGGGCTCAAGAAGCAGAGCAGGCCTCTGAGGGTTCAAGGCAGGCTCCAGGCAGCAAAGCAGTCCTTGCAGGTGCAGCACCGCAATCTTGTGGAGTACATAGCAGGAAACACCAGCAGGCAGGTCTCTGAGAGTCCTTCTGCAGGTCTAGAAAGTAAACTGAAGAGTGGGTCTGAGGGCCCTATTTTTATACCTGGTGCCTTCTTTGAAGTAGGAGAAGTTTCTAGAGGTTTCTCTTTGAAGTGCTTGGAATTTCCTGACTCCCCTGCCCTGACTCCAGGCTGGCTGCAGGGACAATGCAGTGGTGACAAGCCCTTTGTGTGAAGGAAGAGCACAGCCTATTCAGTTGCACGTGGGGCTGTGCCCACTCCGCCCCTGCCCCCTTCCTGCCAGAAGATGGCCGATGCAGGCACACCTAATCCCTCTATTGTGTGACTGTCTGGGAGGAATTCACAAAGCCTGTCAACTACAGTCATCTGACCTAGGACAGTAACCAGGAACTGAATAACAAAAGGCAGGAAAATGCAATTTTCTAAAAGTTGCATTTTCAAAATTGTAATCTAAAATCCGACTTTACCATTAAAGAGGATTTTTTATTACAATTTCATAGATACCAAACATGAAATGCTTATCTGTTTCCAATCAAACCTTAGCCATTATTAAATGTAATAAGGTAACCCAATGTTATCGCATGGGATAGGCCTCACAGTAGTAAAGAAACACAAAACTTAAAAGTACATGTCCAACCTTTCAATTGCAATCCACCCTGCCCTATGGGCGGTAGCTAAGGCCTACCTTAGGGGTGACCTATGTGCAATAAAAGGAGAGTTTAAGGCTTGTCAAGTGGGTTACATTGCCAAGTCGAAGTGGCAGTTTAAAACTGCATTCAGGCTGCAATGGCAGCCTGGAACACCTTTTAAGGGGCTACTTAAGTGGGTGGCACAATAAGTGCTGCAGGCCCACTAGAAGCATTTAATTTACAGGCCCTGGATATATGGTATACCACTCTAAAAGGGACATATAAGTAAATTAAACATGCCAATTAGCTGCAAGCCAATTTTTCCATGTTTAGGGGAATAAGCACAAGCACTTTAGCACTGGTTAGCAGTGGTAAGGTGCACAAAGTCCTAGAGCCAACAAAAACAAACTCTGTAAAAATAGGAGGGGTGAAGGAAAAACGTTTGGGGGTGACTGCCGAAAGGGCCAGGTCCAACATTACCAAATTCAACTTTATCAAACTCAGAAGGGTGAAAGGCGTAAGGCTGAGGGAAACCACAGGGTTTCGAACGTGTGCTATGTGGTTAAACACAGCGTCCTAGAGTGGATGTATTAGTTCACTGAGTTACCAAATATCTTGACGGTAAATAAAATGCCTATGTTTTATTTTTTTTAAAACAAACATTTTTGTCATAATGTTTTCTTGGTTGAATATCAACCACACAGGCGTTAAAACTCAACCAAAACTATTTACGATTTTTAGGAAGGTAGCACCAATCTAAATAATTTTCAATTCCCTTGGTCTGCTATCACAATTTATTAATTTACCAAGGCAATCATTTCCATTTCTAGAGTTAACAGCGCACAGCAATTCTATGCCATGGTCAGCCAAATATGTCTGTAACAGTTCGCAAACAAGTAAAACATGCATCGAAGATTGGTCATATCCAAAACTGCTATATCTCATTGCTCTTATAAGCTTTCTGGTGTATCTGAGCTGAGATTTAACTTTAGGGTCGTACTTATCAATGAAAGATATTTCTCAGGCTGAATCTAGATTTTATTGAGTGTAATTAATTGTGTCATAGCCTCTCCAAGCTCCAAACTGTCTACCACGTCCAGGAGTAAGCGTGAATGTAAACCTCTCTAGCTTTGCCAGTCAGTGGTGTAGTATTCAGTGGTGCAGCAGGTGCAGTGGCACCGGGACTTAGAGGCCTGAGGTTCCCATTAAATCATGAATTTTGCTGTATTTTATAATTCAAACAGCAACCAGGAGGCCATGACACACGCTACTGGTGCTAGTCTTGCAGAGTCAAGTGTACAAAGGGGGTATTGGTACTAAGAGCTCTGAGACACCAGTAGTAAATGGCAGTACTCTCCACAGACACTACCGTGAAATGAATGACTTTTGCGGCACGCAGAGGAAAATGTCTCACAATCTGCGACAAGGGTCCTTCATGAAACACACTTCATATCCACATATATGGCACATGTATTCCTTGATCCTGCAACAGCTTCAGATGAATGATTTTCTGGTACCCACAATATCAGGAACCATTCACCCTGAATTCTCCTGACTGAGGCAGAAGAACTTGTAGGCATCTTGTAATCTGGCACAGAAAATATTGTTAAAGATATGAATGGAGGAGCCAATGTACAGAACACATGGGGTCGAGAAAAGTGTAGGGGTGCCAATTAAGCACATGGTAAACTGCAGCAAACGTAGTAGGAATGGGGTCAAAGTGACTACTACTTAATGGTCAGATGTGGGAATGGCCATTTTGGACTAGGAGGGTAAGGGTTGGGCAAAGAAAGAGGCTAGACAAGATGGATGCCTAGAGCTACTGACAGAAGAATATATACTGGATTGTTTTCTTTTAATTTCTTTATCTGCAAACATTTATTTACCTGTGAAAAAGGAAGTAAAAAGTCGTCGAACCATTTTAGTCATCAAGAGAAAATGTTGTGTAACTCTGCATAAATTCCTGGCCTTCATCTATGCAGTTGTGCAACGTGTATAGAAGGCAAAGTACAAATAAGGTGAAGCAATGTATGTTTTCTGCCAAAGCCATGAACCAGCAGAAAACTAGGTCATGGAGTGCATAATGAGCGCTCAAACCAAGTCTTGATTCTTTGTAAAAGCGCATGTATTGTGGGGGGAGTAGAATTTGTTTCTGTTGTTTTCTACAGCAGTGATTGTGCCAGAAGGTCCCTTATAAGCACTCTGCATACGTGAGGGACAGCAGAGGTTGCACAAGTTACAGAGGGATTGGGTGAGCTCAAACAATGACTAGCTTTTGCAAGTTCTGACTGAAGAGCGCTTCTATGGGGGACTCAGGATGTAATACAAAGGCACCCAGTACTGATTTGCACTCATGGCCTGCACGTTTCTCAGATCTGCATCATGGTGATGCGGTAGTGGGGGTGAGTTCCAGAGGAAGAAGTCTCCACCGTTTAATATTCTGTTATCAAACTGATCCACACCAGGTAGAAGGAGAATCTCTTTTGGATGGTTAAACCAAGGAGTCTGGTGAGCACGTATGATGTCACCACGCTGGACAGCTCTGAAGGTGCTCAAAAATGAAGGTTATCTGCATGACGTATTATGTCCTGAAATCAACACCTGCTCAGGTGGAAGCCATTAGAGTGACACTAGGTGCACAGGCTAAAAATGGGGCACAGGCAATGGTCTTGCCAGCAAAAAGCTTGCTGGGACAGGAAGGTCTCCTGCATGATTTTTGAGCATTCACCCACATCCTGAGAAATACACAGAAGTGAGTTGGAGAGAAAGTTTACTTTCCCACGGCCCCTTTGGGGGTTGGGGGCCCTGGCCAGTGGCCCACTGTACCTTAAAACGCCTCTGGTATCACGGTAACTCTTCTATGGGAGGGATGGAGACGGTTGGTTCTTTAGAAGTGCAGGGGCCATGTCCTGTCTTTTGTTCTTCCTTAACAAAACTCCATTATGTATGAGCAGTGGGTGTGGAGAGCCACAGAAGATGGTCTATTACAAAGTACAAGCCAAGCCCTGTGTGAGGACTTTACCTTTTATTGCACTTGAGGTTTCAATCCCAAAAGGTCGATAGGTTCATGGTGAAAAGGCTGCCAATGCTTGTGTTTTTGGGTACCTGGAAGCGGATGGTGCCCAGCACCACCCACTCATACCTGCCATCACCTGACGACAAAGAAACCATCTTGCTTGACCAAGGACAGGTACACGAAATGACCAATTCGATTCCAAAATGGCAGATGAAGAACACAAAATCCATGTCTCAGCTATGAATGCAAGAGAAAAAAAAGCAGGAAATCCCACTTGTCATTCATGAGTCAATGCATTCCGCTATTCAATGCGAGCACTTCATTCATGGACGAAATGCGCTGCCATACTCAATAACAGTGGTACTATGCAGTGCTATATATAAATGCTATGTACATGTTGGCACCACATAATTTGCTGTGAATTTCTGAGACACTCTGTTTACTAATGGGACTACCACCCACCCATTTAGATTGAATGGCAAAAAACTGGAATTTCTTACTCTTGTTCTCCCACTAATTTTACATGCCCTCTGGGAGGAACAAATACAGTTAGTGACCAGGCCTTTTGAGGCATGGAACACACCAGACTCTCGCTAGCTTTAGGCTAACTTACTTCATGACTCCGAAAGTTACACCATATAACAAGAAACAAACCTTGAAAAAGTCAACTGTCACAAAACGTGTCGGCTGATCTATGAGCTTTGTAATCATGTTATATCTTTAATAAAAGACAAATTTAAATCCAAGAGGCATAATGGTTTATTGTGTTGCTTTGGTAATAAGGAAATGTTATCTGTGTGTTCCCCAAAATTCTTCTTCATGAATCCAGCCTATTTGGTCCTTCCATCATTTTGGTGAGACCCCAGATAGATACGGTAGTCTTCATGGCAGTAGGCTACATTGGGTTTAGCACCTCACACATATACCTGTAATGCACACATAAAGGGACTTCTTTGTGGGTGTGCAGTCTTAGCCTCTAGGCTGCTATTTGTTTTGTAACAGTTCTTTACCTCCTATGTGCATGCTATACAGAAAGAAATCGTTTTTTACTACTCTTTTCCCAGCATTGCCAAAGTCAATAGGATAGATTTTAAAATATGATAACCAACAGTTGTGCATGTAACACACGTAAACAGCATTTGTGAATACCTGTGTTTACCGGCTTTGGCACATTAATGCCATGCATATTGGCTTTGCCAATGCTTGTTTTAACTTTAAGCCAGGAAATCATATATACTGCGCTCGTCATCTTATGAATGAATGATTAGTCTTATTAAGCGCAACGAATGCCCAGAGGTCTCTTGGCGCTATGCGACATTCAGGGATGGTGTGGCTCAGATATGATCTATCCTAATTTACTCTTAAAATGTTTCACGTATGTAATTTACTGGCCTTTTACCTACAACACTCTTTGTCAACAATAGTCACCTCTTACTAGAAGAAGCCACAATTCTTGGTTACAATGGACTATACAGAGAAAAGAAAGGGACACATTTTATCAAAATCCGAATTCGATTGATCATGTTACCAACCTGTCAAACTTTTCTATGAAGCCAAAGGACTCAATCCTCAACAAATGCATTTTACAAACACAACTGTGGCAAAAACAATAGTTCAGATGAAAGAACGAAAATAAGTTGCCTCATTAAAAAAAAAAAAGTATCATTTGGAAACACAGATTTGAAAGGCGTGGGAAGTAAGGGGAAAGGCGGAGGAAAATGACTCTAAATGTGGGCTATGCATCTGTGGGAGGACACTACAAAAACATTCAAGCTACTTACTTTGATGCACCTAACTTTCTACAGCGGTGTATTTCCATTTCCACCAAGAATCACTAAGAGGTTCATGGTAGGAGCGCCTATTGCTAGTTTTCTGTCTCTGTAAATCTTTTTTAAAAAGTATGATTTGGCTCACATAGACCATCATTTGATGATCTGCAATTCCAGTATTTATGTTATATTAAGTAAGAGAAAAAAAAGGGTTAATCGAGGACACCGTCATTTTGAGGATGGAATGTTCCCTGTCTTGAGATGCGTATATCTGATACCGCCAGCATTGTATCACGATTAACCCTACGCCCACAAGTGGCAGACGATGCATTCAAATCTCATTCCTCATGACCATGACAAAATAAATCCAATTCGTTATGGGTGATCACAAAGAGTGAGATGTTCATTGTGCTAGTTTACACGTTCCCCTCCTTCTGCTTCTCCTTTTTTTCTTGAATGCTCACCTTTTAACCACTTGTGGCATCTGGTAGTTAATGTGTGAGATTATGGTTGAGATGGTTTACACTTTTCCTTCCTTATTGTGTTAGATCGGTGAGGTAGAAGTCAAATTTTGACTCATCCGAGGGAGAAAGCTACATAAGGCTTAGTGAGACGCCTCAGTGAAAGCAGTCTCCCATTAGGCGATTATGAGGTTAATGAGGTGAAAAGTATTTTGGAACATGGGTATGATTTGTTAATATGCTATTGATATGTTTGCTGAACATGGCAGGCCTTCGACTTCACCTAATATTAAGTGTGGTGGTTCCTAAATGCCTTCTACCTATCACGAATTGTACCATGAATTATGGTTGAGTCAGAATTCTACTTTCTTTTGGATCTGCTCCATAACGCATATCTGAATTGACTCAAAGTATTCATTTAAGGCCAGATGTACGATCATTGGATATTGCGACTCACAAATTGCGACAAATTGCGAGTCGCAATTCCCAATGTACAACAGTGTCTGAGACACTGTTAGTGATTCCCAATGGGGTCACAAATTGCATGCGTCATGAATATTAATAAGGCTGCGTCAGTTTGCGACCCCATTGGGAATGGCGGGCACTCCCAGGGATGGTGGCCTGCTGGGGTCAGCAGACCTCCATGTTTGGGACTGCTTTTAACTAAAGGAGTTTTTTTTTATTTAATGCAGCCCGTTTTCCTTAAAGATAAACGGGATGCTTTAAAAAAAAAAATTACATTTCATTTTCATTTTTTAAGGGCAGGCAGTGCCTGCCCTTAAAAAATGTTTGCGCATGCATTCCCAAAGGGGAAGGGTCCCGTGGGGACCCCTTCCTGTTTGCGAGTGCTTTACCAACCTCTTGAAGAGGGTGGTAAACTGCGAATATTTTGTGACCGCAATAGCAGTCGCAAAACATTCTTACATGGCTTGTGGGGTTGCTATTAGGAAGGGAACGCCCCTTCCTAATAGCGAGTTGCTAAACACTATTTTGCGAGTCAATAGAATAGACAATACCCAAATTTACTACCGTCCAGATAATGAGCAAATTTGGGTTTTGTCTAAGGTGCACCACTCCATTGATTCTATTGTGTTGTTCTGCATCTGCAGTTGCACCTAACGACGGCCAGTGCAGGAGTGTTTGTGCACTAACCTTTGTTAAACAATAATAAGGAAATGGAATAGCGAGGTGCGGCACTTACAGTCCGCAGTTGGAAGCATTTCTCTGGTTATAAACTATTTTGTGAGTTGCAAATTATTTGCGACTCGCAAAATAGTGTTAGTACATGGCCCACAGGAGTTTTGCACATGCAAACGGGTCTAAAATCCATTTACGCATGTAAAAATCCATCGTACATCTGGCCCTCAATCTAACAGCAGAAAGTGCTGCTAATGGGCAAGATGGAATTTAAACCAGATTGAAATAGTATTTTCATATGCAACAGTTTTCCATCTCGTCACTAAACAATCCCTTTTCGAATCTTCGTTCTTTTCTGATAAGTTTCAATAGATGTTTGTATTTTATGTGTATAAGTGATAGATTGTGAGAAACACAATGTGTACTCTGCTATCCTTAAATGACGGATTGTTTTGTGTAAAGTGCTTGGTTACGCTGACTCAATGCTAGCCAAGCTGGGCTATTTAAAACAGCACATATTTTTACCAGTCGGATTCGGTTCTTCTTCCATCTATTCATCTGGGCACCAGGAACAAGACATACTGGAGTGCTCGGTTCTATTGCCTCACTCACAATCATCTCAACTGTGCAAGACACTCCTTGGTGACCTGCAGAAGGGTGGTCCTCAGTGGTGTGGCTTGGGGGCGGCGGGAGTCCCACCGGCCCCAAGAACAAGTCATCCGCCACTCCCCCCCAAACAAGTTGCCCATTGGACGCCACCCCCGCAAACAAATCGGCCGTCGACCGCAACCCGCCCCCACCTCGCTCTTACCTGCACCTGGGCGGCAAACTTAGGGGCCACCCCAGGTGGCAGTACGGCTAGCTACGCCACTGGTGGTCCTGCCCTCCAATCACTGCAGCTCGCCTGCTGACCACTCTAGTCAAACTGGGCTTCCTCAGACACTGGCTATCCCTCATTGCCTAGAATGCTTTAACTTTGAGATATGCAAAAGGATCTAGTTTTGATGCACCTACCTACGTAAATAAGTAAGAGTCAATAAATCACAAGTATTGACCAATGCTCAAGAACAAATTCAATACTTGACAAAAAAGTGATAAAATGGATGGCTTGGATCATCAGATGGTCATAGTGTAAGTTACTGTTTAGATTACTTACTGGTAGTTCTCCTTACTCTGATTAATCCTTCCTTGTCCTATTGCTTACTGTGGTGAGCCTCAGGTGTGTCCTTAGCTTGCTACATTCCACTGTCAAAGTCTTTTTCTTTGAATACTTCCTCTCTAGAGGAATAGATACGAAACACTACCCAACCTTCCTCACTTCCTGTTTTCGTTTGAGCCCAACAAAAAACAATAAAGAAGGTTGTTAGAAATGGGTTCTCTATTTGGTAATAGCTTGCACCCTGTCCAAGTAGGGACCCTTCCTTCTAGTCAGGGTAATGGGATTACACAGCTAAGATAACCACTGCTCACCCACTTGGTAGCTTGGCACGAGCAGTCAGGCTTAGGCAATGTGTAAAGCATTTGTTCAAAACACACACAGTAACACAGTGAAAACACTACAAAATGAACACCACACCAGTTTAAAAAAATAGCCAATATTTATCTAAACAAAACAAGAATAAAACCAGAAGTTTTCTAAAAGTCTGGGCGATTAAGGCTAATACTTATACCTCTTTTGGCCTTTGAAGTAGGCATTCTTCAATGTATTGTCTTTGTAGTGCACAAGTTCTTGTCCTGCCTGGTCTTGGCTCCACACACACTCCAGGGGGATGGAGACAGCATTGTGAGAGGCTAGACACAGACCTATTCAGGTGTAGGTGACAACTCCTCCCACCACTCTAGCTCAGGAAGGCCCATCAGCCTGGTGATGGGCCTTCAGGATATACAGGTCACACCTCAATTCCCTTTGTGTGACTGTCTAGGGTGAATGCACTAAAAGAACCCTATCAGTCTAAACCAGATGTTGATTCCACAGGCAGGCAGAGGCTCAGGATGGTTAGACAAGAAAATGCCCACTTTCTAAAGTGGCATTTTCAAAACACACAACTTAAAAAACATTTTTACTGAAAGATGTGTTTTTAAATTCTGAGCTCAGAAAACCCTAACTCCAAAACTCTAACTGTTGCCACTTGAAAGTTACACTTGTAAAACGTTACAAGGTAGCTCCAATGATAACCTGTGGGACAGCTCATCCTTACAATAGTGAAAAACGAAACTGGTGTTATTTTACTATCAGGACATGCAAAACACACCAGTACATGTCCTACCTTTCACATACTCTGCACCCTGCCCAGGGGGCCTCCCTTAGGGGTGCCTTACATGTAATAAAAGGGACGGTTTGGGCCTGACAAGTGGTTGCACTTGCCAGTTTGACATGGCAGTTGAAAACTGCACTCACAGACACTGCACTGGCTGGCCTGAGATAGGTTTACAGAGCTACTCATGGGGGTGGCACAACAAGTGCTGCAATCCCACTACTAGCATTTGATTTACAGGCCCTGGGTACACCAAGTGCACGTTACTAGGGACTTACCAGTAAATCGAATATGCCAATCATGGAGAACAGGATCACAATTTACACAGGGAACACTTGTACTTTAGCACTGATCAGCAGTGGTAAAGTGCATAGAGTACCTAAACCATCAAATACGAAGTCCAGCACAACATCAAAAATATAGGCGGTAGAGGCAAAAAGACAGGGGAAGCTCGCCAAGGATGCCAGGTCTAACAAAGGCTAAAACAGGATGGGGGATGGGAACGTAAGAAATGGGATGAGGAAGGAGTGAAACAGAGTAATGAGAATTACTGGTAAGTAATATAAACATTACCTCCTTCTATCCTTCCTCATCCAATTCCTAACTATGATGAGGATAGGCCAAGCAGTATCCCTTCATCATTAAAGTAAATATAAATTATCACCAACTTAATCCACTGATCTAAGATAGCTTTGGATGATTTAAAACCTTTGCAGAACCAAAATTTATAAACAAGAAGTATGACTGACTGTGTTCCGTCAACCTTCCCAAATACATTTTCAAAACCCTTACCACATCCAAAAGGTGTAACCTAGCAATGTTACTACTCTCAGAAGAGAACTGAATCACTGGAAAACCTATTTTTTATTCTCTGTGAATATGAGAGTTAACTTTTGGCAAAAGGCAGTGTTCAGCTTCAAAATGAACTAGTCTTCAAATACCCTCAGGAAAGGGAATCTGCAAAGCAATGCACCAATTTTGTCTATGCATCTTAAAGTGGTAATTACTACCAGAAAGAATGCCTTCATGATCATGAAATTTAAACTGACAGACTCTAAGGGTTACTTCCCAAAAGAGCCCATAAAACCAAGGAGAGATCCTAAGGAGGATAAGGGTTTCTAACAGAGGGTCCCAATAACTCAAACCTTTAAACATTCTGGAAATCAAAGAATCAATTGTGGATAAATCCTCTGTGGAGCTCTAAATGCTCAAATAGCTAAAGATAAATTATTTTCAAAACCGCAAAAAACTGAAAAAAAATCTCTTCATGCAATCAAACTATAGGGGAGACATTATTAGCTTGGAACCATATACTGAATGCCAACTAATGATGATTGTACACCTTATGAGTAGACAATATTTCAGAAGCCTGAATTGACATTGATACTGGTGAAGACAAGCCAATGTTCAAAAACCCTTACCTTTCAACTTCACACCGATTGTTTGAACTGCTGAATAGTGGCTATTGGTAGAATCAGGGAACAAAAAGGAGGATGGAAAACTGGAATCATCCATATTCTTTTAATGATCTTCAATTGAAGGAGAGGGAACCGAAATCTCTATAGTAAAAAGGGAAGGACCAACAACACTTCCACCTGTTCCCTCTGAATATCCTTGGAATGAGTGGAATCGACAGAAATGTTTAGAGACACCCTTTCAGTTAATGGCTTAACAAGGCATCTATCCCTAGTGCCCTGGGATCTTGAATCCTGTTGAGGTAAAGGGGAAGATGAGCATTCTAGTAATTCGCAAATAAGTCCATCTGTGGAGTCACAAAACAGAAGCAAATATTTCTGAATATTAATAGGTGAAATGAAAACTCCTGAGATGAGGGAAACACCTGGCTCAGAAAATCTGCTCTGCTATTGTCTTTCTCCAACACATGAAATGCTTTGAGAGAGAAATGTTTCTATGCCCATGCATAAATCTGCCCTACCAACAAATTGAGACTCCTACACCCTGTTCCAAATTGGGAGCTTACATATGTCTTTGACACAATACTGTCCATTTGGAATACTAGTGGCAACTCCATCAAGCTGTCTGAAAATATCTGGAAAGCTACCCAAACACCCATCTTTTCTTTCCAATTGACCTCTGATGCAGAATTGCAACCCAAACCATGCTTCTGACATCTGTGGTCAGATTTTATGAATAGTCGGAGGGTAGTTCAAACTGGTTTCTAGTGTAGGTGGAGTTAACCACTAATGAAGTGTATCCTTGATTGCCTGGGAAAGTGGAATTAAGCATTCCTAGTTCTTTGTTTCTGGAGACCAGTGCTGCAAAACATGATTCAACTCTTGAAAATCATGGGAATTACAAAAACAGTTGCTGCCTGGATGCCGGATAACAAAGCAGAAAGGATGAAAAATAATAATTGTTTCATTCCAAGGTAAACCTCTGTGAAGTCAGTAAGAGTATTCTGTTTACAAAACATATAATGCTTGGATTAACCCCCTGCATACGAAGCCATTCTGTCGATGAAGCTTGATCCTCTGTTAATAGGCTCTGCAAACGATTCCACAACTTCCACTTCCTTGTTTCTAGCAGAAAGACTTTCCCCAGCTCTGCCCTGAACAGTGCACCAATGTACTCCAACGTCTGGGATGGTGAATCAGCGACAAAACATCCTGAGGATCCTCTGCACACTGGGAAAATGAAGGGGACTAGGTTAACGTTATCCAAGTAGAGATATATTTGGATCGTTCTGTTTTGGATAACTCATATTATAAGAGTAAGAATCTTCATAAACTCTTTGCCATGTCCTGAGGCCAAAAGGTAGGGCTCTGAATTACCATTGCTGATTGTCCACTGCAACCCTTAGAAATCTCTGATGGGAAAGTCTGATTGGAACATGCAAAAAAGCTTTGTGCTAGAAAGTCTCCTTTCCCTATGAGGAGAATCACCTATTGAAGAGTGTTCGTCTTGAAGTGAGAGGCTAGGATGAACCATTTCATATTCTTTAAGTCTATTATAACTCTGAATTCTCCTGATGGTTTCCTGGCTAAAACAATTATTAAGTACCACTCCAGTTTCTTCTACTGAAAAGGAACTGGAATAATTGCCTTTTTTCCCTCAAAGTTCCAATTCTGTCCTCTACTGCTCTCTTCGATGCATCTCTTGAGAGGGAAGTCTGATTGAAATGAGAATCTGGTGGGGGTCATACCAAATTCTACTAAGTATCCATCTGAAATGGATTGAATAACCCATTCTTCCATCAGCAGCTGACACCAGTAATCCCGAAAAAGTATTAGATGGCGTCCCACTGGTGCTGGAAAAGGGAATGACTCTGTCTAGTTAGGACTGAGATTTTTTGTTTGATGAGAATGCATGGGAATCTTCAGGCAACTTGGAATTGGACTAGAATCTGGACCTGTTAGAGGCAAACACTGATTTTTCTCTTTTGATTTCTCCCAAATGCTTCTTCCTTTATCGACCTCCTGGGACATAAACCTGAATGGCTGAACGTCTCTGGTTTTTGAAAGATTTGTGTACTACAGATTCAAGTTCTTCACCAAAGAGTTGCGAACCAGAAAAGGACATTCTAAGCAGGCAGATCTTTTAAGAGGCATTCACTTTCCGACCCCTCAAATCGAGATGTCTTCTGGCAGCTACTGTCCCACTGAAAGTCATTGTGATGGCTCTCAGGTTGTCTATAGGGGACTTAAATTGTGCTCCGATTGGTGTCCACCCTGAATATCGACACAAGAATATCGATGGGATACAATATCAAGGACAAAATATAAAAAATAAAATAGCAACAGGTATATAAGTCTAGATTTTCTATACCTAACTCCACATATTTGTATCTTGACAATATATATATATCTTAAAGATACGTAGATGTGGAGTTAGGAATAGTAAATCTATATTTCCCTACATGCACTTACCTTTCAATATTTGTTCCCTCTCCTAGATATTGCTGGTCAAGTTCTGGAAATCCTTTACTTACTACTGAGATGTATAGACTGAGTATTATTCTGATCTCCTAGCTAAGCTTAAACCAGCATCCAATCTCTTTAATGCTCCTTCAGCTTTTTTGTAGACTACACCCAAAATTGCAACATCCTCAGTCATTAAGGAAGTTTGCCCTGTTAACGTTGCCAAAAAGGGATCAACGGTCTCAAGATTACACTTTGCTAGAGGAAAAAGTCTTCCCATGAAGCGAGGGACTGTAGCTCTGTCTGGATCCCTCCACTCTCTTGTAAGTAAACCCTCTATTGCAGGAATTACCAAACATTTAGGAAAAGAAGGCCTCTGAAACTGCTAGACACATTCTCCACTAATGGTTGGTTGTGCCTCCTCTGAAAGTAACTGATGATTGGAAGATAAATAAGAAATTATAGGCTGCAAACCGTTATGAATATACTTCCCTCTTGGAGAAGACACTATACCAGGAAAACCCAGATCCTCATTATAATTTGGATAGTCCCAGGATGATAAAATAGAGGAGCGTGAAAAAACAGAAAAATATAAATGATCCAAGCAAAGGGGTATTTCTCATACGTTGAGGAGATGTTGCTTTTACTTTATACGTATTATAAGTGTCAGAAAGAGGTTTAACCATGGCCTCAAGGGAACACCCAGAAATAGAGAGGCCCTTAAATGTGATCTTCTATATACTTGTTCAAAACTGAAGAGGTATGACTAATAATAGTGTTAGTAGAACACTTAAACCAATACATTTGCAGTATTTGCTGTAGTCCATTTTCTATTAAGGCTAAAGATGTAATTGTGAGGTTCATTTCTTATTATTTGTTTTAAAACACTAATCAAAACAAAAAATTCAAAATGGTCTTCATTTTGTTCAAAAGTCCTTCCAGTTCATACTCTCAGCAAATCTTCTTCATTTATTTTATTTGGAAAAATGTAATCTTTACAGTCTTCTAAAACTTTTCAAGGTGGTTCTTCTTCTTCTGATTCACCTTCAAACTCACTTTCCAAGCTGCATTGGCAACAATTTATTGAGCTGTAGATCTCTGTCTCTAACTCTTCTTCCTCTCATACTGCACATAGATATACCCATTTAGATGTTCTGTTTCTAACTGGTCTTTTACCTTCTGGTGATTCTCTTTTACAATTCTCTGAATCTAGTTCAATTACTTCAGAACTTTCATTGATTGGCTTTAGTCTTTCTTGTTTTACTGATCGACAGTGCTTCCACTTGCAGGTTTTTTTCAATGTTTTATTTTTTTCTATTACTTCTATTCACTCTTTTTCTCTTGTTTTGCTCTTGTTTCTCCACTGACTGATGGCATTCAACCTTGATCAATTTCAAATGCAAGTTTAGCTGTGAACTGTTTTCTTCCTCTGGGGGTTCTTGTGACTCACATTTTCAACTGCAGTCTTTCATGGTTTGGATGAGAGACTACCTCTTCTTGCTGCCACTCGTGCCTTTGACATTGCAGCAGCTCTTTACACTGTTCCCCACTTTGAATTTGGAAAAGCAGCACCACTGACAGATGTACTAGGTTTTCCACCAGAACTTTCACTTTCACTGATCTGGACTTTTATGACTTCATTGTCTTCATCAGCTTCAGCTTCACAATGTTCACCCCTTTGGATCCATGCTGTGAACTTGACTCTGTGAATAAGTGGTTGTTTTCACCACTTCTTCATCTGCTGCCTTCACTCTTTTCATGTGAGCATGTGGATATCAGCACATTAGGATAGGGATTCCAGCACATTTCACTGCAGTGTTCATCGTTAAGATCACCTCACAGGGTCCATGCCATTGCAACTGGCATCTCTCCAAAAGTTTGCTTGGAATCTTTTAAATGGGCTCTTCAGATTTGCCAATATGATTCATTACAGTCAAAGTTCTCTTTCCCTGATTATTTCTCTGGGGCACCAAACACCTGAAGCACAAGTTTTAAGGAATATTTCTAAAATTCTAAAGTTTTTCCAGTATTTCTTAAATGTGCAAATTATAGATTCTCATCCTGAATGACACTGACTATAGAAATACTCTGCATTAGGATATAACATGGAATCTGGAAGAATATATTTGTTTTCTGAAGTAACATACAAATCTTGATGGTTTTACCTGTAGCCTGCAAAGAATTGCCTATTTTTGCAAGACCAAAACCAAAGTTATAGACTTATAATGATGAGATTTTGACTCTGAGAGTGCACGGAGGCCTACTGAACAGACCTCGGTGCCTGTGCTCTGACCCTTAAAAGGTACATGACTGATTGCTTCACCCACAATTGGCATAAGCCAACTTATTTATATATGATACCAGAGGTCCCCAGGGCCTGTAAGTTAGAGTGCTCCTTGTGGCCTGCAGCACGTATTGGGCTAGCACTAGTGTGGCAAGATAAAACAAAACTTCCAGCCTGCCATTGCTGGCTTTGCAGAGTGGTTTTCAAGCTGCTAACCTGACTCTGCGATTTAAACAAATGACAAAGTCCAGACCTTCCTTTTTAATATATAAAAGTCACCCTAAGGTTTTCGAGCCCTAAGGCAGGGTATTGTATATTATTAAGTAGTGTTTGTATGTGTCGTTACAATAAAATCACCAAATTGACGTTTTTTCTGTAGAAAGGCTAGTAGGCCCATTGGCAAGTACAGAGTTACACGCGGACAACTCAGCTGTGTTATCTTTTGAATAGGAATACTAAAGTTGATATTTCAAGGCACCAAAAGAATTGTTACATTAAACCCCACTTGATGCCCAAGTCGAATTTAATGTAACTTTTAAGTAGATGGGAGCTTTAGAAAGCTGCCATTCTGTTGCCCAAGCTTTCCAGTGACCGTTTATGGTCACTGGCCACAAGGCCGCCTTCTGCCCTCCTGGGGAGGGGAGATGTGTGAGAGACTCCCAGGAAGGAACACAAAAGGGGCCTGCTGTTGGAAGTGGTTTAAGCTTCCCTGCCAGGAAGGCCAAGCAGGACGTGAGCCCAAAAGGCGCGCTTCAAAGGAGAAGCCCCCTTTAAAGGGCAAATGGTGGACACACACGAGAGGGGCTGCGCTTTGTTGTGGTGGTCAG
The DNA here is from genome assembly GCA_963921515.1 of Calotriton arnoldi. Classification (NCBI taxonomy): domain Eukaryota; kingdom Metazoa; phylum Chordata; class Amphibia; order Caudata; family Salamandridae; genus Calotriton; species Calotriton arnoldi. The sequence goes on from CAWUFW010000161.1 coordinate 1,456,039, forward strand.
GTTGGTGTCAGGAACAGAGAGGGGGGAACAGTTGCCAAACCAGTTTTCCTGTGGGTGTGTAGACCACATGTAGCCACACATCTAGCGTGGGCTACCAAGCTCCAACCATCGAGAGAGGGGTCATTCCATCTTGGGAGTGGGCAGAATATTGCCTTCTGGGATAACTAGATGACACACTTTGCAGGCGGTAGGTGACCTCTTAGCCCATTGGCTAGTAGTCACGGCACCCCAAGGGCACCCAGATCTCAGATCATGTCTGCATTCTAGATAAGACCGAAGAAGGACTGCCCTGCTGTTCCTTGGACCTGGCAAAGAGATGCTTCATCCGTGTCTGGACTGCACCTTCCAAAGTGAGGACTGTGCCTGTGGTGCCCTGCTTGAGGAAAAGTCATCCCCAAGCCCCAGACAGAAGAGGTAAACTCCAAGTGGTAGTTGGCTGACTTCCTGCTACAGCTGCAGGCCTACAAAAGCTGATGAAGCCTGTGTTGGCTAGTTTGTAGCTACAATTGCTTGACTGCAGCTGACTGCCAAAATGCAGCCTGGGAAATCGAGTCCCGATGTTCAAAAGTTGCACTTGTGTCTGCTGGACATTGGTCGCCCAAGATGTACACTAGCATCAGTTAAAGGGAACCACTGATTGTGCTGTAACTGTAGACAAGTACCCCAGTGGAAACTGGTTTTGGGCTGGACTTCACCCGGACTTCAAGAGACATCAACCTCTGTGGCCAAAGTCACCCCACCGTGTTCTTGGACCAAGGGGTGGCCACAGGAAGATCGCTGTCACCTGGATCAGCATCCAGAGCATCCCTCAGCATCCTCAGCAGCCTGTATCCCTTGCATCAGGACCACTCCATTGATATCTATGGCAGTTCACCCACGGAGCCTGGAATTAGACTGGAGACTGCTTTGACTGCAAGGCAACTGTCCTTCTAAGCCTTATTGGCCCCTCTGACTTGGGGCCTTATTACGATCTTGGCGGAAAGCGTTACTCACTGACAAACGTGACGGATATACCCACCTGCTGTATTATAATTCCATTTTATCCTATGGAACTTGTAATACGGCAGACGGGATATCCTTCACGTTTGTGATGGAGTATCCTATCCACCAAGATCATAATCAGGCCCTTGGTCTCTGCCACAGTTGGTAGTGCAAAGCGAGCAGGAGTAATCGAACACAACTTCACAAAAGTTTCCTAAAGTTTTCAAAGTAACCGCGATAGTTGCCAATGCGTGTTTGTGATTTGAATAAAAAGCAGTGATATATTATTTGCTTAATAATTTATATCTCTGGAACCGTCTAGTGGATTTTGTTCATTTTGTGTCTAAAATTTAGAAAAATAAGACCTATTTTTATAAATTAGTGTTGGATTTTCTTTGTGTCGTGTTTCTTTCTTGTACCACTGTTTTGGTACTTGTAAATGCTCCGCATTTGTTCCTTTAACAAAGCCTGACTGCTCAAACCCACAGATACACAGGGTTGAGCTAAGGTCTTGTAAACAAACATGACTGACCAAGACGGATTTGTGAGTTTATTAAACAGTGAGGTTGCACGTCCACACTGTATAATAAACCGCTTTCCTCACATAGCCCAGTTTTTCCCATCTCCTTTTGTTATCTTCTGTAGCATCCACTTGATGGTTTCTCAACTCGCTCAAAGAAGTCTGAATTGAACCTAATAAAAACTAATTCATATTTTCTACATTTTGTACAGTATTTATTATTGCTTCATCATTTTCAGTTTCTTGAACTCCTGTTTCATCTTCAAGTGCACAATATCTGGCTACATGTTCAGCTTAGTTATTTCTAAGAGTAACCAAATCTTTTCCAGCCTTATTGGCAGCACACTTGACTACAGCAATCTTGTTTGGTTGCTATATTGCTTTCAAAAGATCACGTATATATTATGGAAGCTCCAGAAGATGTCATACCTCCTCTCTGTGACCACAGTTCACCAAAATCATGCACCACACCAAAACCATCCTAGTTTCCTGTATAGATTGTCACATATAAATTTTATAACAAGCCACACTCTCTTGTCAATGCAACCAACTCTGCCATCTGCTGAAGTTACGTTCGGCAGACAGGATGCTTCAAGAATTTCAGAAATAAAACATACTGCATAGCCACCCTTGAATGTTCCATATTGGTCTGTCAAATAAGAACCATCAACAAATAGAGTCAGATTAGCCATTTTCAAAGGAGTTTCTTTATTATCTGAACTTGGTTTGGAATAAAATTCGGTAACTGCAAAACAATCATGCTCTCTTTCATTATCAGGCCTTTCATGGTGGGTGCATTGACTAACATCTCTGTCAATACTCGGAACACCTCTCAACACTCATCGTCAAATGGTACAGGGTTGTGTATGTCACTCTGAGTTAACTTAATTAAAGGTTTTGCAATCAAGGAAAAGTTTGGAATCCACTAAAAACAGTAGCCAATAATTCCCAGAAATATCATCAACCCCCCCCCTCTGGATGGTAGGAGGATTCATCTTAAGAATTGCAGAAACACATCATCTTTTGAGATGTTCCTCATACCATCCTTAAAATGGTGACTAAGATAAATCACCTCCTTTTTATAATACTGCATCTTTGTTGGGAAGCTTTATATCACTATCAGCTAAATGATCCAGCAAAGCAATTGTGCCAATTTTAAAGTCCTCTTTTTTCCGATGCGACCAATAGATCATTAATATACTGCACTAGCACTGATTTATAGGCCAACCTCAAATTTTCTAGCTTTACTTCAGAATTTGACTACAGAATAAAGGACTTCCAGTATGCTCCTGTGGAATTTTACACCACACGAGAACTTTATTTTGAACTTGAAACACAAAAATGAATTGGCCTCCTCATGACATTGAATAGTGAAGAACGCGTCTGCATTCGAAGGAATTTGGAACAAAATCACTGCTGAATTCGGTACCATTGGACAACATGGGATGACAATTTCATTTATTTAATTTTGGTTCTTCACAATAAGCTATTTCCCACTGGGTTTCCTTATTCCCATCACTGGAGAATTACAAGGGCTACCAAACACTTTCTGTAGGATTCCACCTGGCTTTTATTCCTTCCTCTGCTTCTCGTGAAAGTGAATATTGCTTAATTCTGGTGAAAATAGCATCAGGTTTTATTCAAATTTTAACTGGTTCTGAAATTTTTACCTGTCCTATCTCTTTAACGGAGAAATCACACATCTCTTCTTTGTCAGCATGGCTTAAATTCAGAGGCAGGTCTTCTTTTTTTAAAGCAAAAAACAATTGGACCCTGGAATCTTGTAATTTGATTTTGAACACTGAATCTTGTGTTTAAATCACAACACCATCCAGTGTGAGTAAATCACACAATTCATTTTGCAAAGCAAGTCCCTGACTGACACCCGCACAGGACTTGAATCAAATAAATTGATCTGATGTTTATTCTCCATTCATTCTATTTTAACTGGGATGTCTGCTGGAACCTCATTATCAATCTGTTTATTACTGATCCCTCCAACTTGGACTTCTCTTCCCATGAGGGGTAGGTTTAGAAATTCCACAGAACAAACTGTAGAACAAGTAGCACCAGTATAAAATAAAAATGAAATAGATGGCCATTGACTTTACCATCAATGTATGGGCCACTCTGATCTACTTCTAAAACTGCTCCAAGTAACCAATCTTCCTTCCCTCTCTGGCACTGTGATTGTGAATTACTCCCTGAAGAAAACTGAGAAGAATCCTTACCCAGAAACAGTGGATTCTGTTGGTACCCTGGACTATTTGGAATTTTATTTTTGATGTTTTGCTGGATCACTGGGACTGAAGGTATTGTCATGTAAAACAGTTTCTGATCATGCATACTCTGCACAGACGTTGATTGGGTTGGAACCGTTGGCCATTTTTTTTTATGCATCTGAGAAACAAACTCATAGCAGATATTGACTAGTAAGCTTAATCTTTAGCTCTTTTAGTGAGAATGTAACTTCATTTGAGGGGACAGTATAGAATTCAAAGATATTGAAATTTTAACTGAATTTTTAAAGATTGTGAGTTTGTGTGTCTTCTCGGTCTTTTTAGTTAGGCACGCGTTTTTCGTGTGCTGCAAGCACTCCCTGGTGACCATTTTGTAAGTTCCGCCTGATAGTTCAGTGAGCGGTCTAATTGCTCATTACTATAGGGCCCCTCTTTGATTTTCTCTATTTGATGGAGGGCAGAGGTCCGGTTGCACTATGAAGCTCTAGCCTAGTCGATGCTTTATTACTTCATATTCTAAAGCATGCTAATTTTATTGCTTTAGGAGACTTCAAAGTTCAGTTTGATAATGCCATTTGTCAGACAGCAAATTCTATTTTGGGCAATCTTAAAGCTCTGGGACTTGATTTGATAGTAAAGGAACATACTCATACTAGAGGGCATCATTTGGACTCTGTTTTTACTAATTTAACTAACATTTATGTGGACTGCCCACTTCCCCTAAATTGGTCAGATTATTTCTTGATCTCCTTTCAGATTTTAGGCTATTTCTTGGAAAGAAGGCAATCCACTCAGATAGCCTATCGAAGGAAATGGGCAAAGTTCAGCCCACTTGATTTTAGTAGAATTTCTCAGAATGCTGCTTTTAAGTTGGAGGGTACTATAGATGAATGTGTTGAGAAGGTAAATTCTTTGATCCTTTCGAAGCTTGATGTTACCCTTCCAATACAGCACTGCCAGAAAGGGATCCCTCACTCGCCCACTCCGTGGTATACTGAAGCAGTCCTAATGTTAAAGAAGGACTGCAGCCTCTTTTAAAGGGGTTTTCAGATAGTTGAATCTATCTTAGCCCCTCACAGAAATCACTGCGCAACTCACTCTTTCAAAAAAGACTGTAAAGAACTAGCGGAATGTTTCTGTAGTAAGGTATCTACTTTCTATTCTACTTTTGATAATAAAGCTACTGTACAATATGTAAGTTCGCTCTTGGAAACTCCCATTGAGACGCTGGCCCATTTTTACCCTCTTGATTCGGAAACTTTGTTGCTTTATCTAAATGCATCACATCTGGTTCCCCTTCTGATCTTCTTCCACCTGGTAAGCTTAGTTCTGTGAGTGATACACTTTCTCATACCCTCACTGATATGCTAAATTATTCTTTGGCTGAAGGAGAGTTACCTAAATCATGGAAGCACGCTATGGTGCATCCTTTGCCAAAAAAAGCTATCCTGGAACCTACTGATTGGGCTAATTATCACCCAATTTTCCTCCTACCATTTCACATGAAGATTCTTGAGAAACATATAAACGGTCAGCTATCCATTTTCTTGGATGCCCACGAGATACTACATCCATCTCAATCTTATTAGGAACAACTCTAGTTGGTTCTTCAGTTGACCAAGAGACTGCAACTGTACATTCAGACCACAAGTCAATAGGGATTACAATCTCAAATAATGAATTCAAATCAGTCCACAGCATCTGAGAAATCGTTGTCAACATATGAACCTACGTTTACCATCTTTCAGGCTCTTCTCGCAGTTTTGGAAATTTTTTAGTAAAAGCATAAAGATCATCTCTCATCCATGGCACATGTACTAAATTTTACTTATGTACTTCTTTTAAAGGAAATTCCAAAATTGTTCCTGATCCCACTTCCGAATCAGTAGCTGATCCATTCGCTATGCTCTATGATTCCTTAACCTTCTTTTTCTTTACCATCTCTGTTTTACATCTTTCTCTATATTTCTTCAAATCACTCCATTCCTTTGTTTTCTCAATTACATTTTTAATGTGCTGTCTTAAGTCATCAAAACCAACTTTTTTATTTCATCGAGAGTGAAATTAATTTTGTAATTCTTTCTCACATTATTCATCTTATTAATGTCAACCGTACATTCATCAGCAAATTATTCTAATTTATCATGTGCTTAATTTGCACAACTGGTTGCTTTTTTGATCAAATACCTAATTTCATCAACATTGTAAGACAATAGTCTATTCAAATCAAATGAAGTGTGCAACATTTCTCAAAATCCAGTTTTCAAAAAGCCAATATTGGTAGTTCTCTCTTCAGGAGTCTCCTCAACCAAGACTGTAGTAACAAGTGGATCAATCTGAATGTGAGAAACAACTGGGGTATCTCTGCTTGTCATTGGAATTTCAGATGGGACACTCATTATTGTGCTAACAACCACAGCTGTAGATGGGCTCTGTATCTGTACTGCTGCACTATCTCTGACTACACTCACAACGGGTACTCTACTAGAATCAGTACTAGTTCCCTGTACCCTGACAGTATACGGAGGAAGTATTCAGAAGCTCATTCATAAAATTATCTTCTTCTCATGTATCTTGATCCTGTGCTTTTTCCTCCTTAGTTTTCTTTCTGTCTTCAGTTTCTTTAATACTTTCAGGGAAAACTCTGACACCCTCCATCGTATCCTCCCTCCAAAAATTGTTTTGTTGATCCCACTTGTTCTCCAACCACTGTTTACACGAACCCTTGACTTGCTTTGTCCGTTTCTTTGTTTCCTTCTCTGTAGCTATTAGATCCCATTTGTTTAATGCCTCAAACTGTGTAGGTCTAGGTAACGGCTTTCTTTCATTCATTGTTTGTCTCAGAAAATATAGCTTTCTAATGTTAAAGGTACCCGCTAAAGGAAACTGTAAGTCTTTATCAAAAGAGGTAAGGCCATGCCATTTAGAAATCCACATACATGTATAGAACCCATTGTTCGTCATTATTTCATATGCAGGCATTCCCTCAGCATGAAATTTCTGACCTTCAGTAGAAGGTACAAAACAAACTTTAGGCTTTTCAACACAGCACACATTATTTTTGCTCAAACAATTGAAAAAAATCATTCAAAACAAACCAATCCCAGCGCAGCCCTGTTAAATGTCAACCTATCACAGCACGGCTTTGTTAGCAACACAGCAATGACAGTGCGGCTTTGTGGTGATGTCTCACAAATCCCAGTGCGGTTTCCCGGCTGACTGACCAACCACACCGTGACTTCTCCGAGAATGAGAAAAACAATTGCAAAATCTTTCTCATGTAATTTTCCGCAAAATAAATCTTGCCTTCTCAACCTAAGTAAAAAGAAAATTAGCATGTTAAAGTAAGACAAATCTCACAATCAATACACACAAGAACCAAAGAACAGCACCCTTCACAGTACCGTCTTAAATCACAATTCACACCACGTAGACTGTTGTCCAGTGGTATCCCACACTGGCTACTACACCTATCACCATGCACTTAAGAGCAAATCACATCAACCTGTACTAAACACACAAGCCTGAAAAGGAATACTTGTTAATTCAGAAACTCCTACCCGTGTGCTTGCGGCGCCTTGCACTACACACTACCCTATGCAAACAATAACCACAATAACCAAACAATCATTAAGAAAATTCTTTATAAACCAAGATTCACAATAAGAATAGTACATCAGCACTAGAGGTGGGTGGAATAGTTTTACTCTGCAGAGTTCCACGGAGTTACACAAAGACTCATTGAGACTCGGTGGAGTTCCGCAAGCATCGGAGTTGTGGCATGTCGCACTGCTCATGCTGATTTTTAGCACAGGAGCTTGTTCAGTGCTGTGAAATCACTGCAAATGGCACCATGTGGCGCACCAGAAGGCACTGCTTCTTTCTGCCGCTCGATAGATTTTCTACTCGAACAGCAGCTTTCTCACCATGAGCGGCAGCTTTCTCAACGCGAGCTGTAGCGACCTGCCATGACTGCCTGCATTGAGAGCTCGCTGGTAGTAGGTCTAGCACTTGATTTTCTCGCTCACACTCACCAACTTATCGTTGGTGAGCCTCGTGCGAGTATCTGAAACTCCGCCGTCGAAGCGGAGTTAACCGCCCACCCCTAACCAGCACAACAGCAAACCACCAATTGACCCCAAAGTCAACATTGCATACACAAACACCTCATAGACAGCATAACAATCATTGCATAAACTCGAATCTTCAGCAACAAACCGCAAGCCCCTCAAAAACACACAACTCACAGAATCATTCCACCCTATTCATACTTACACTCCAAATTGTTCAGGAACAATACTGCAAGTCAGACATCTCGGCAAAATCTCGACACTGGGAACTCCACCAGAATCCACTATTTCCCTATACGGGGCATAATGGGTAGAAGGGGTAGAAAGAACAAAGGTCTCTTAGTAAAAGGAGGTGATTTTCAATGTGCAACCATCCTCTGCTACCAAGATCTGTGGGAGCAAAATTGTACCCCAAAATTTGGGCACCCAAAATTTACCTGATACAGTTCTCCCAATGTTTACTGGGTCGGAGACAGTGTTAAACCTCAATTTCATGAAGCAATAAGTCCCTGCGTTAAGGCACCTCCCAAACAATCAATTAGCAAAGTATAACAGTTCAATAAGTAATGGGTCCCATTCAATAATTGAGTTCTAGATTAGAGAAGTTAAAGGGTTTTATTACAAAAATTCAAAATAAGCGATTCAGAGTCGATGCCATGTAAGCTCTCAGATGCATATACAGAGTATGTAAAAATCAGAAAATTATTCTCAGTCTCAATGAGCAGCAAAATCATAAGGAAATTGGGCAGCATTCTAGTTGAACAGGAAAGTCTTCTCGCTTACCCCCAAATCGAGGGTTTTTTATACACAATTCTTGCATGGAATTATTAGGTAAACTGCAAAATCATTGTGGTGTGAGCAAAACTATAATTTCTTTAGCAAATCAGAACACAAGAATAATAGACGTCAATGCCATAACACATAAACACCATCCCAATTCTAAAAAACGTATTCAACACCCTCTATGCTAATGTCATCCGAAGATGCTTGAACAAAAATGAAATATTTAGACAATATGGGGCTGATTATGAGTTTGGCCATTGGCGGGGGAAATACCGCTGCTGAGTAGGCGGTCCGACCACCCGATTACAATGCAGGCAGTTACATATACGAGATTCCGCCGCTGCACTGCCACCACCACCAGTAAATCTCGACCCCAGCGGTGGCGGTCAAGTGAAAAGCATCAGTTGGTGGGCGTACTGCCAGTCAGACCACCTACTCAATCACGATGTGTGTGCTCAACCGCTGAGGTTCCTGGGGTGGTCCAACCACCACATCTGGGACGGCAGAAGGGGAGGGATAAAAGGCTGAAACTGACTTGTACACAGCTACGCATGTCCTGTGCCGCCATGGAACCAATCTTACACGTCCTGCCGCTGCTGTACCTGATGGACGACATCCAAAACAGAGGCTGTCATGGACGTAACCGATGGTAAGCTAAACACGCACCCTATTCTATTGATTACATACAAAATAGATGGTTCGCTGTGGATCTAGTAAGGGTGTGGGGTCCCTGTGCCAAACATATTTTGTGGGCCCTCTTCAGAAATATACACAATGTACAATCCAATTACAGCTACATGATGCCCTCCTTGGCCAGGTCACTAACACTGCACATGCATGCACCACAAACATCGCAATGTGTTCACAAATAATATTCGGATATTGTGATGTCGGAAGTCAGTTATCATAACACAGCAGCAGCAACTCATGAATATAGCACTTAGCATTTTCTGTGGCACCCTCCCATTTCACATATGGCAGGTCCTGGTGTGATATCAAACATGGATCTGCAAGGATGTGTTAAGAACGACAAAATATACATGCCATGCCAAATCACTATAATGTACTCTCACACAGCACTCACCCCAAAAGTCAATGTCAGGTAAATAGAACATAAATGTAGCAGGGTGAGAAGCATGCAACGGTCCCAATGTGAAGAATCCCTGCAGAATAGCAATGCTGCTACCGGGTGGGAATCAGGCCAGGGCGTAGTTCTCAGAGTTTTGCTACACGTAACTCCGCGAAGTGACAAAAAAACTCTGCGGAGTTCCTCAAGTGGTGGAGTGCAGTGCGAACTGCAGTTCAAGCTGGTCTTCCTGCTGCTCGAGTAGAATTTCTACCCGAGCGGCAGCTCGCGCTTGCGAACTTACCGTTCGCGAGTGGGGAAAAAACTCTGCTGCACTACACGGAGCAGAGTTTTCTGCACTCCGCGAGCTCCGCGGAGTGCAGAAAACTCTGCAAACTCCATGAACGGAGCGGAGTTCACCGCCCAGGCCTAGTGGGAACCCTGAAAGCCTGAGTGCCTGGGCCACAGTCCACTTTACACAAGCCTCAAATCTCCATGCTCCCAGTACCTGTGTAGTGAAGTACATTAGGGACAACCAATAGCATGGCCAACTGTCATGCAGATGTGTGTAATGTGTAATATCGAAATATAAAACTAAACACAGTACTAGCTGAAATATCAACTAGGTGTAAGGTACACACATACTAATGAACAATCTCAAAAAAGTAAATCCAAAATAACAACGCAAAAAACCTCCCCCAGATGTAGAGAAACAAATAACTAGCTTGCACACGTCAAACACATATACAATATACAACATTGGGAGAACTTCAACTTAAATGATTTCCACATTGACGAAAACAACCAGAAATACTTACCACCTGATAACCAATACAATTCAATGATAGGCCCAGTTTTAATCCATCCCACATATCCGTCCATTGATCCTGTCCTCTTGTCTTGTGTGACTCCAAGGCTGTTTGCAAGTCCAAAATATACAATCCCCCCCAAATTGCACAGCAATATGGGTTAAAGAAGCACAACTATAGTCACACATCCCCAAGTATACATGAACATTAAATAGCAAAAGACGTAATGACAGGACAACTGTCTTTCAAAACAAACACATGTTTTTATTGTCCCATAACTAAGGGAACGGTAGCAAAAAAGGCCAATGGCCAGTCCAAACTGTGTCCTGTTGTGAACCAGCACAGTTCTGTGCCACATAAGTTGCCTACCAAAACACTGCCTGGAGAACCTCCCCAGGAAGAGGCATCAAGTGGGCAGTCCAGGCCCCCCAAAGATGTCACTTGGGAGTGCAGGCTTGGGCTGGCTAGGGGGGTTGTGGGTTGGAGGTGTATTGGGATGCAGGAGTGGTGGGTTGGGATTTAGGAGGGGTCGTTTTTTTATTGGGAGTGGTGGGTTGGGTTTTAGGAGGGGTCAATTTTTTCTTGAGAGTGGTTGGTTCAGGTTTAGGAGGGGTCAATTTTTTCTTGTGAGTGGTGAGTTCGGGTTTAGGAAGGTTTACATTTTTTCTTGGGAGTGGTGGGTTTGGGTTTAGGAGGGGTCGATTTTTTCTTGGGAGTGGTGGTTTGGCATTTAGGAGGGGTTGTTTTTTTCTTGGGAGTGGTGGGTTCAGATTTAGGAGGGGTCCGTTTTTTCTTGGGCTTGGGTGTGGTGGATTAGTATTTTGGTTGAGTTGTTTTTTAGTGGAAGGGGTAAATTGTTTCTAGGGAGTGATGGTATGGGAAGTAGAAGGGATGGGTTGGGGTGTGGGAGTCTGTACCTTGGTTTTGGGAGGGAGGGTTTTGTGGCTCACAGGCATAAGCCCAAGGGCAAAGAAGTACGCAAAACATGAACTGGGTTTAGAATAGGTGTAAGTAGTGTATTGGGCTTGGGAGGTAGAGGAAGTGGAAGTGCCAGGTGTGGGTGATAGTGTTGTTGATGCAGGTGTGTGTTGTGTGGGTGAGTGTGTGGGTGTGCGTTCTCATTTGGTGTGTGGGGTGGATGGGCTGCAAGAAGTGGGTGTTGTGGAAGGGTCTGTGTGTGCAGGTGTGGTGTTTGGGGCAATGCTGGGTGTGGTGGATGGGTCAGTGTGTGCGGGTGTGGTGTCATGGGCAATGCTGGGTGTGGTGGATGGGTCTGTGTAGGTGGGCGTGGTGTCTGGGGCAATGCTGGGGTTGGTAGATGGGTCAGTGTGAGCGGGTTTGGTGTCTGGGGAAATGCTGGGTGTGGTGAATGGCTCAGTGCGTGCGGGTGTGGTGTCAGGGGCAATATTGGGTGTGGTGGATGGGTCAGTGTGTGCGGGTGTGGTGTCAGAGGTAATGCTGGGTGTGGTGGATGGGCCAGTGTGTGTGGGTGTGATGTTGGGGCAATGCTGGGTGTGGTGGATGGGTCAGTGTGTGCGGGTGTGGTGTTAGGGGCAATGCTGGGTGTGGAAGATGGGTCTGAGTGTGCTGCTGTGGGGCTTGGGGGAATGCTGGGTGTGGTGGATGGGTCTGTGTGTGCAGCTGTGGGCCTTGAGAGAATGCTGGGTGTGGTGGATGGGTCAGTGTGAGCTGGTGTGGTGTCTGTGGGAATGTTGGGGGGTGGTAGCGTGGTGGGGTGGTGAGGGAGGTGAGTGTGTGATGTGTGGATGCGTGCCTGTGTCCCTTGTGGTGTTTTTGTTTGAGTGTGGTGCTTGTGTCTGTTGGTGTGGATGCATGCAAATGTGTGAGTGTGCTTGGGATAGGATGTGGAATAGGGTATGTGGATGGGGATGCGGCAGAGGAAGGAGGGGATGTAGAAGACTGGGGTGGGTAGAAGGCTGCTGTGAGGGAGGAGGCCAAAGCCTGAAAGGATCTCTGTAGGGCAGACTGAACACCATGGATGCCTTCCAGGTAGGCCACCATCTGCGGCAGATGGATGCCTAGCCCCTGGATGCTACTCAGTAGTGGCGTCTGACCTACAGAGATGGTCCTCAGGAGGTTAATAGCCTCCTCACTCAGGGCAGCAGGGGGGACTGGGGCAGGGGCAGAGGTGCCTGGTGCAAAGGAGACTGCTACTCTAGGAGGAGAACGGTGCCAGACAACTGGGTGGGGAGCAACAGTGAGGGTGGAGATTGACTGTGGGGTGGCGGACAAGGAAGATGGGGGTACTTGTCCTGCTGGGTCCGCCACCACTGGGGAGCACCCACTGGAGGATGACTCAGCCAAAGATGACGTAATCAAGCTTGTACCCCCTCACCCTTGGTACCCCCCTTGCCCTCTGGGTCACTGGCTCCATCGGTCTCTGATGTTTCTTGACCAGAAGCACTGTGGTCAGTTGCTTGCCCCTGATTTCGGCCATCTCTCCTCCACCTGCCTGGGATGATACTATAATCCAAATCATAATAGGTTTATTGCATGTGCCAGGACACACTTTACTAACATCTTTGATCAAAGAACATTTATCGAGCGTTCAGAAGACTCAACCTACAAGTACCTGTTTGTTCGTGGATAAATTAGCATGAGGACATTCAACACTTCCTCCCAGTGAAGTCATACCCCCAGACATCTACAATTGCATTACTAAAGATGTAGGATCTCCATCCTCGTGTAACTCGTAGGATACCTTAACACCTTATACATTTTGGGATTTGTTGTATCCCTTAGTAACCGGCTTTCTTCAATTAGGACCTCAAAGTGAAAATTAATAATACAGATTCCACACAAGGCTCTTCAGCAATCAAGTGGTCATATATCTAATACAACATCTGGATGGAATGATGTACAAGTCACACTGCCATGTTTATGCAATATGTACAGTAGCATAGTTGCTAATACAGAGTGGCCTACACACACAATTGAGATGGAATCAACCATAAACAAATGGCACATGTAGATCATTTATGAAACTGTAGTGTACAAGTCAATACTACAGGGAAAGGTGCACATGACAACGTGTACAGTCTAATAGTTATGTCACCAGTGAAGTCTGTTATCCTGGTTCACTTTATATTCCTCACTTACTAAGGGGAAGCACTGCTCAGTGTCTGCATCAAAAGTGCACTATGTGCTATCACGCATGTCAGAGGGCCAACATCAAATGAGACACAGTACTGAGTGAGCATCATCCCTGACACAATGGACACTACTGTCCTTGATGGGACAATTGTCATCCACTACTACATAAAAAATGATCTGCGAGAACAATATACTCCGTAATGTTTATGCAAAACAATGTGAATTGGTAGTGGGCTGGACTCTGCTATGTTCCTGGTCACAAAGACAATAGGCAAAGCACATCATCATGCACCAACTACCTGATCTATACAACCAAAATGTTTGTATGTGCATCGCACATGAGCAACCCTCAATATTTACGTGCAAATGCCTGCCTGTAACACACAAATTAGCAAATATGACATTATGGAATCTGGCTAGCACTCACCGCCTTGTAGGTGCTGTTGGGCCCTCAAATGCCCATCAAGCTCCGGATAGGTCACTGCCAGTATGCGGGCCATTAGGGGGGTCAGGGTCCGGTGCACACACTTTGAAGGTTGGGAGGACTGGCTAAGCTGTCCTTCGGCACTCTTGCAGGTAGCGTGTCTTAGATCCTCCCACCTCTTCCTGCAGTGGATACTGCGCTGGTTATAGACCCCCAGGGTCCGCACCTTTCGGGCGATGGCTTTCCACAATCCTTGTTTTTGATGGGCGTTGACCTATATGGATGGGAAAGAGGATGAAACAGATCTGGACAACTAGTCTTAGGACGACTTCTTGGTCTAAATACATCTTGTAGGCAGCTACAACATACATTCATTACCACTTAACACACTACATGTGTCATTTCCACAGGCTACGCACTATTAAGACATTGATCCTAAAGTTCTTATGCAGATGTTTACTGTGCTCTACCGTAGTCAGGTCCTGAACGGACACATGCTGCTCACTACAATTATGTAGGCCAGGGGCTTTCTAACACTAATATCAGGTGAAGATCTATTGAAAACACCACACCATTGTGCCCTTATGAAGGCCAAGGTACTTGTGCATCACTGCACAGTTACCTTCACTGACAGGCCCATTTACTAAATGCATATGGACCATACAGGCAGGTAACATAGTATAAACTACATCCCAACATTCAGGTAACATAGACGTGGCAGGCATCTCTGTCACAGAGAGTCACATCTCTTGGAATGTGTGGACATATCAGTTAAATAATGTGATATCTGACTATGTATGATTGACTTGTGGTATATGTAGCCATCACAGGACACACCTTTAACCATATGTGGCATTGTTACAGGGTTAACATTTAACATTTCATCAAATTTCTTGTGGAATATGGTAGATTTTAGCATGCTGGTGATTCAGACAACAAGATTACATCAGGATCAAATAACGATCTGCACTGAATGTGTCACATGTGCAATAGGCCTGTACAGTGCTAGCATGACATATGAGAAAGTGACCACAGACCTGTGGGATGAAGTGGCCAATGATGAGAAATATTTTACACATTGACAATGTGGCCCAGTGTAAAGAGATAGCTGGTCCAGGGGTTCACCACAACAACTAATCGACATGCAGTTGATGTATGTTCAATGAGGGCCACTATGGGTTCATATTACAGATTTAACACACATTCAAGTATCTGTAGATCTACAGGGAGAATACTCTGTGCGTTTGTAGTATTGCCACTATGCCTCTGTCCCAGCCTGGCCCATGTGCTAGACTGAGCACGCATTGGGTCATAGTGGCCACAACTCATTGTCAGCGCTTGCTCTCTGCAGGCTAATTATACAGATCCCACATGAAATTCACAATTCAAGCTAATTAATACATAACAGTGCACATTGTGGCAATTGAATACGTTATCACATGGGTGTGTGGCACTCGCAAGGAGTCTGTGAGCCATACTTAGCTTCTGTGCACCAGTTTTGCGAGCCATGGTATTGTCTCAGTGATATGTGGGACTGTCCACATGGCTAACATCATCCTCAAATGCTCCATTAAGTATACGTACACTGCTCATCCACTAAACCCTATACATGTCTCTGCTCATTCCCATGATCCCATTGGCACATGTATCATAGGTTTCATGAATAGGACACATGCATTGATATGTGCATGAAACTCAAGTCGGACTTAAAGCTTATCAACCATCACACATCACAATGGTGATGTAAACTTCACACAGTATAGTACTCCACAGTCCATCACATATTTGTTATACAGGAATCTGAATCTGTAACTCTGAGGCACATTGTAGCCTGGGGAGATAGGAATGAGGCAGTTAAACTGACTTACATTTATATGTCAGACATTTACCTGTTCCTCTGGTGAGCCATAGAGCTGGCCATACAGGGAAAGGACTCCACCCACCAGTATCTCCAGCTGTTCTGGAGGGATGGCACAAGCCCTTGCACCTGTTTGGCCTTGCATAACTGGTCCCAGAGTTGAGGAGGTGTTGTAAGCAGCAGTGTCATGAGGCAAGTGAGTTATTTTTCAAATATTGGCATACATGTACTCCACGTAAGCTGTCATTAGCGTTGATGGTCACAGCCATTGGACCACAACTGTCAAAACAATATCGTTAGCCTATGGCTGTGTGTGCCATGGATGTTACCGCCTACCGCACGGTCTACTTCCGCCAGTGGTCTTAGCTTCAGCATGTCCCACAATCGTGGTCAGGCATCTGCCATCTTAGCAGTTGCAAGTACAGTATAGGTGAATTCTAATTGGGTCGGCACCACTAGAAATAACTTCACAATTGTTGATAGGGTTATAAAACTTTTGAACTGCACTTTCATTTACAGCAAAAGGACAGTGTATTGCATTACAGTGTAGAAACTCAATCTTTCTGAGGTGCACTGTACACCAGCAATGAGTAACGTAATTCTGGGAAACTCCCATATAACATCATAAGAGTGATAATGATACATGTTAGAAGATATGATTGGCAAATTTCCATGACAGACACATGTGAAGAGCACAATAGTGATTGGAGGTGTATGTTGGACTGTACACAATCTATACGTGTAATATGATGGTTTCACAAAGACTTTTTTTTCAACATAACTTTACCCTTCTGTGAAACATATGTCATTCTGGACACTGTGCCCAATGTTAACACTGTTTATAAATCCATATATAGGTACCATGGAAGAGGGAGAAGGAGGCAGCCTCCTGTGTACCGCCCATTTCAAGACCTACAAACCATGGAAAAGAGGGATGTAATAAAAAAGTTTCAGCTCAATAGCCAAACAATCCATAATTTATGTCATCAACAGGAGGCTGATCTCCTGCCGCAGAAAACACATCCAACATGTGTCACACCAATTGTTAAACTGATGGCAGCACTGCATTTTTTTGCCACAGCTGTGCCTCCTGCCCCGTGATTCTGCAACCCACATGGAGATTGAATATACTGCCGCTGCAGCAGGGAGCAGCACACAGCTGCTGCTCCTTTCCCTCGGTTCTGCAACCCACACGGATACCACACATCGCTGTCACAAATTTCTGCCCGATTAGCCGCATTGGACCCACCATCCTCCCGGAACCTGATTGGGCTCACGTCATGACCGCACATCACCGACGCCTTAAGCAACTGCTTGATTGACTGACCGGTTCCTTTGGACACCTTAACGTCAGAGCCGACGTTGCGGCGACTGTACCCACCCTGGGCATTGCCACATTGCTTGCCTTGCTCCCATCCCATTTGGATTGTTCTCTTTCACAGGCATTTCTTGTCTCAGGCATATCAATTAAGTCCTGATGATGGTCCCCAGATCTTAAT
Source organism: Calotriton arnoldi (assembly GCA_963921515.1). Taxonomy (NCBI): domain Eukaryota; kingdom Metazoa; phylum Chordata; class Amphibia; order Caudata; family Salamandridae; genus Calotriton; species Calotriton arnoldi. The sequence continues at coordinate 1,473,403 of CAWUFW010000161.1, forward strand.
GAGGGATCGAAACGTCGTCGACATAGAGTACCATGACTATTGCAAATGTTCTATATTTTCATAAGGATAGCATTGGTACCTTATAAAATACATGTGCCACTAACTGTTTATTATTTGTGGAGTTACTTTGTAAATGTTTGAGCTTTGTTGATCTAACTGTTCGTTAACCTGTTTGTTTCCCACTCTTCATGTTTTAGTTTTTTTCCAACTTTTATTAAATCCTTGTATTACTTGAACCTATTTAAGTTGTTATAGAAATATTTGATTTCTATATACATTGTTAAAAATATTCCTTCGGAAGGGACCATTTGCTCCTCTATAAATAACTACACCCATGGTCCCTGACACACCTTTGGGTTCCCTTGTCTATGACAACAGGTTCCTTCCAGTACACAGTGGCAATTTATGGTGGTATGTCTCAACCAATGTTCAGTCATGTGCTAGGAGAAGTCCTTTCTTCTTTAATGAGACACATTGACAGCTACATCCAGTTCCCCAGACTGCAAGATCTGGCAAACGTGAAGGCAGAGTTCTATGTAATAGCTCGCATGCCACATGTGATTGGATCGATTGATGGCACCCATATTGCCTTGGTACCACCGCACAACAGGGAGCAAGCTTACCGAAACCACAAACACCAGCATTCAATCAACATGCAAGTTGTCTGCCTTGCGGATTTTTACATCTCAAAAGTCTGTGTCCGGTTCTCAGGTTGAACACATGACTCCTTCACACTGAGGAACAGCAGCATACCCCAGCTGATGTCACAACTCCAAACAGAAAGGGCCTGTCTTGTTGGTGAGTATGAACTGTCCTACCTCTGTATGGGTAATGTCAAGGCAGGTCAACACTGACTGTGTATAATGCCAACACAGTTAAAGGGGTATTGGGTCCAACCTCCTTACTCACCGCTCTTGATTGGGCTCTCAATTCTTAAGCAGAGAACCTGTCCAGAACAGGGGGGAACCCCTAACCCCCTAATTATACAATAGTTCCAAAACAGCGTGTCTGGACAGGTAGTTATGAATTTTCAATTAATGGAGAAAAAAATTCCAATAGATTCGCATGAATATAGTAGATTCTTTATAGATATGTGATCATGTTTCCTTGTGATTTAATAACTATTACAATGAAAAGATAAAAGGAAACAGCCAACACGTGTTTCGCCCCCTAACTATGGCCATCCGGCCTGGGGCTTCTTCAGGGCTGTAGGTGAACGTGAGAGTAAAGAGTGCACAACAGTAGAAGGTGTAGTACCCATAGGTAAGGCGGAAGGATTCAAGGAAATCACCCCACCCATGGTGAGGGAAAATAAACCCGCAGGGATTCAGGTAGAGACATAAGGTGTAAGGAAAGAAAAGGATCAGTTTAATAGAAAGTTTGGAATGTAGGATAGAAGTCAAAAAGGTGTGAAAGAGAGAATTTAAGTGAGAATGCATAGTCAAGAGAAAATGTAGCGATTGGATCAGCAGTAGGATACATCACATTAATAAGGAGAAATTACCATAATTAAACATAGGTAAACAGTATATATACATAAAGTAATATCAATGGGAGGCAGTACATGGCACATCAAAAGACATTAGAGTAACACAAAGTGCCAGTTTGGATTGAGCGCAGAGTGAGAGAAGAAAATATTAAGAAACAAATGCAGACATATATCCAGAAAACATGAGGTACAAGGTCACATCAGCAAAGGTGATTGGTCATATCACGTGGGTGAAACAAACCATGCGATTTAAATTCCCATCGTAGTGAGCAAACGAGACCGTGAAGAACACATTTATGTAAGAGTCAGCACACGTGATAAAAAACAGGTTGAATTATAGTATGCAATGGTCCGAGGTCAAATTAAAAACAAAGGCGCCCATTTTATGTAAAAATCAACCAGGAATATATTTACATCAAGGTAGAACCCACGATGGCACAAGGTAGTAGGTAACCGGAGAGGGAAAAAAGCGAAAAAGAAGATGAGAAGGATATGAGAAAATTATATATATAAGGAGCGAGAGAAAAAACCGGCAATATTTAGGAACCAATCTCTATTTGTAACAATAACAGAAATTTGAAAATTATATGAACACGTAAAAAGGAGGAAGAAGGAAATAGACTAAAATAAAACAGCCGGAACAGTATAAGCTTACCAAGAGTATTACAGTAGAGGATACAGTATATCCTATGGCGAGTCAATCCTAATTCGAGGACAGTCTAAACAGATGAGAAACACAAAAGTCAGGGGCAGGTTCTTGACTGAGCGTCGGCGAAAATAGAACCCGAAACCACGCGTCACTTGAAGCCGGTAAGAGGTTGCCCGTTACCTTAGAACAATGTAGAATGCCGGTCAATCAGCGTTGTTCCCGTCCTGGAGGTGCACTGGTATGCGGCGTAAAGGGATAGAAGGTAAATGCCGTGCTAGAAGGCGGGAGTTATTCCGGGTCAGCCATGATCAGTAGGTCACGTGACCCTGACAAAAGAGGAGAGCCATCTTGAAGTGGGACATACCTAAGAAATGTCGGGCTAGTAAGGGAAACACACTATCAGAAAGCCTCTGTGAGGCGTGTGAATCAAAGATACCAGATGAGAAGAAAGATGCAGCAGATAGCAAAATAAAATAAAAATAAAATAAACGGTCAAAGGTACAATTACCCTGAGGGTCATATAAAGAGAATATAATCCTAATTCCGATCTGTAGAAATTAAAACAAGAAAAGAGGTGATAATACCTAACTGGATGAATGTAATCAATTAGGGATACATGCCATCGGGTATAGGTAGTGGTCATGTCAAATTCCGGCAAAAATATCTTCAATTATCTAGGTATAAAGTATGGGGGCCATCTTAGAATGGACCACGACAAATACAATCTTTAAGCTGACCAGATACTAATTAGAGCTGGGGAAAGTAAACAAAGGCCATAGGGAACTCTATGTATAATGGGAGTAAGAGATGGAAAGCATCCTCGGCCAACATAAACATGTCTAGAACCATGAAGTCATAAATTAAGGAGGTTAATAATCAGGGAAGGTATGAGACAATCAGTCAGAATAGGGAAGGGTGTATAGAATATAGACCAGAACTATGCGATAGGGTTAAACCATAGGAGAGAGCCAAATTGTCCTGAGTAGCAGGTAGACTGAACCTAGGACAGGGTAATGCATACGAGAATGTTAAGGCATGCATCAGTCTCCCAGCCATACATGCATTTCGGCATCCTTGTTAAGTCCGTTGCGTATGGTGTTATATTTCAGGATTAATTCACTTTCGCGTCTTCGTAGTCTCAGTTCTCGGTCACCTCCTCTTTTGGTTGAGTGGATGATTTCCAAACCAAAGAACGTGAACGTTTTTTGGTGGGGGTGCATAAGGTGGAAATGTTCTGTAAGTGGGTGACCTGTCTGATGTTTGTGTATGTTTCTGTAGTGTTCTTGTATCCTGATCCGCAATGGGCGAATGGTACTCCCAATGTTTGGGCTGTTGCAAGGACAGAATATGACATAGACGACAAATTTACTATTGCAATCAATCCATTCCTTGATCACGAATTGTTTTCCTTGAGTCATCTTAACCATTGTGGTTTTACTGATTCCTAATTTGCAGATGTTACAGTTTTTGCATGTATGGAAACCTGGTGGTCGTGTCAGGAAGGTCGTGGTGGACTTTCTTTTGTCATCAAATTCAGATTTACAGAGTATATTTTTAAGATTAGGTGCTCTTCTGAAGGTTAGTTCTGGATGTGATTTCAGATGTTCATTCAGACTGGGCATATGTTGTAGGAGATGCCAATGGCGATGAAGGGTTTTCCTTATTTGGTTATGACCATTATGGTAGTCTGTAATAAAACGGATGGCAGTATTATTGACTTGGTCCTGCTTGGGCTGAAGAGTGGTTCTGCGATCCATTTCAGTAACTGTGGTGAGTATTTTCTTCATTGAGTCTTTATTGTATCCTTGTTGTTCTAGACGTGATATTACCTCAGTTCCCTGTTCCGTGAAAATCCTTTGTTCACTACAGTTCCTTCGGGTTCTCAGGAGCTCACCCTTAGGAATGTTTTTGATGTTATGCTTCGGGTGACAGCTGTCTGCCCTCAAGATCGAGTTAGCCGCAGTTTTCTTCCGATGCAATTTGCTTTGTAATACGTTGTCTTTCACATACAGAGTTAGATCAAGGAAGTCGATTTCCTTCTGTGAGTATGAGTATGTTGTTTTGATGTCCCATGGATTGTCATCAAGTTGGTTTAGAAACCTTTGAAGTTGAGCTTCGTCCCCCTGCCAGATGCACAAGATGTCATCAATGTATCTTCGCCACATAATGACGTGGGAGGTAAAGTCTTCGTTTTTTTCTCCCCAGAGCCAGAATCTTTCTACATGGCTCATTAGGATACAGGCATACGGCGGCGCAAATTTGGCTCCCATTGCGGTACCGCGTATTTGTTTGTATGTTCTTCCATTGAAGCTGAAGAAATTATTGTTGAGACATATGTCAAGCATCTCTAGAATCATTTTGTTAGTCTCCAAAAGATTTGCTGGTTGATTCCATAGGAGTTGTTGAGTAGATTTGATTCCGTCATGATGTTTAATAGAGGTATAAAGACTGACAATGTCTATACATACCAATATGAAATCTGGTTCCCATGTTATGTTCTCAAGCTTCAGAAGGATATCTTTTGTGTCCTGTATGAATGAAGGGATATCTTTCATTAGTGGTTGCAGTTTTTTATCGATGTATTCACCCAATCTAGAACATGGGGAATTAATACCTGCTATAATGGGTCGTCCTTGTGGTGGATACATTCCCTTATGAATTTTGGGAAGCAGATATAGTGTAGGCATAGTTGGATGGGTAATATAGAGGAAGGCTTTTTCCGAAACAGAGATCAGGCCCTTATCATGCCATTCATTTACTTTAATCCTAATGGTGTTCAGAATTTCTGGGGTGGGATCTTGCGTTATGGGTTGGTAGCATGTAAGATCTTTCAGTTGTCGATTCGCTTCCATGATGTAATCATCAATGTGAAGAGTAACCGGGTTGCCCCCTTTATCGGCTTCCTTGATAACTATATCTTTTCTCTCTTGAAGGGTCCGAATAGCTCTTTTCTACTGATGTTCTGCGGTAGAAATTTCGATGTTTTTTGATATTTGGCGAAGGCAAGTTCTAAGTCGTGTGTAACTGCCAGATGGAATGCATCAATACTGTTACCAGGTGGTAACTGGGGTATAAAGGTAGATTTTTTGGTCAGCTTGCTGTCAACCGATTCATTGGTCACAATTCCTAGCTCAATCGCCGTTCTCTGTATCGAGTTTGGATCAGTTTCTGGATCACTGAGGTTAGCAAGAAGATCAATGTTGGACAGTTCTTGAATGGACATTTCTGACAAATGTGGTAGTGCTCGTGCTTCTTGTAAATTGGGTCTCTCTGAGAAAAACACCTTCAGTTTTAATTTACGAGTGAATTTGAAGAGATCAATTTGGGTTTTAGTTAAGTTCCATGCTGCTGTTGGGCTGAAAGAGAGTCCTTTGTTGAGTATATTGATTTCCGATTCTGACAGTACTATAGATGATAAGTTCTTGATCAGATTCACTGATGTTGTGTTATTCTGTGCATTGTCTTGCCCATCGACCTGGTTGTCATGCCTGTTGTTGAAGTGGTTGCTTGTCCGCGTTGTTGAGAATCGTCCGATGTTGTGGTATTTGTGACGTTTGGTGTTCTGATACCAAGTCTGTAGCGCAGTACCTCCTCGAAAAAATTTACCTTGCATCTTGGGTTATCACCTTCAAGACTCCCGGCCGGTGAGTCTATTTCTGAGCTGGACGAGGCTCCTGAGTTTGTGATATTTGTGTTCGTCTCCGTATAGTTGGATGGTTTGGTGTCGTATTTCTTTGCGAAGGTATATACTCTCCCAAATTGGTAATCCAATTGGTCTCTTCTGAATTTGCGATTTTTTCTTTTTATAATATCTTCCTCAAATTCATCAATAATGTTGTTTAGAATATCATAGTTCTTACTTGTTATGTCTCCCCAGTTTGAATCTGCTATATGTTTGGTGAGATTATCTACTTCAGTTTTAGCTTTATTGTATTCTTCTTCCGCGTGGTCTATTAATAGTCTGATCATATTATTCGAACTTTCTTTGAGGTTTTCTTCCCACTTAGATATATATTGGGGATTGGTTGTGTCAGATGTGGAAAAATCAAAATTCTTAATCCCCGAGGGATTCTATCAGCCTCTAGGTATTTTTTAAGTGATGCTGCCTCCCACCATTTGGTGGTTTCTTTTTTGACTGCTCTTTCCAGGGATAGAAAAGTACTCCTGGCCGAAGTAGAGTTAGATGTATTAGGTATATTCCTTGAGAGGATAGGATTGGTAGAGAAGGTCTCTTCTATTCTCGTGGAGCGATTTGCTCTCCGATCCTGGCAAGATGCCATTTATTTCATGAACACCTAGTAGGTTCCTCCGTGTTGATTCTGAAACGTAGATTTTAATAGCCCTGCGGTATTTCCAGAGTTTGGCCCCTAAGTTAATAATGCCAACACAGTTAAAGGGGTATTGGGTCCAACCTCCTTACTCACCGCTCTTGATTGGGCTCTCAATTCTTAAGCAGAGAACCTGTCCAGAACAGGGGAGAACCCCTAACCCCCTAATTATACAATAGTTCCAAAACAGCGTGTCTGGACAGGTAGTTATGAATTTTCAATTAATGGAGAAAAAAATTCCAATAGACTCGCATGAATATAGTAGATTCTTTATAGATATGTGATCATGTTTCCTTGTGATTTAATAACTATTACAATGAAAAGATAAAAGGAAACAGCCAACACGTGTTTCGCCCCCTAACTATGGCCATCCGGCCTGGGGCTTCTTCAGGGCTGTAGGTGAACGTGAGAGTAAAGAGTGCACAACAATAGAAGGTGTAGTACCCATAGGTAAGGCGGAAGGATTAAAGGAAATCACCCCACCCATGGTGAGGGAAAATAAACCCGCAGAGATTCAGGTAGAGACATAAGGTGTAAGGAAAGAAAAGGATCAGTTTAATAGAAAGTTTGGAATGTAGGATAGAAGTCAAAAAGGTGTGAAAGAGAGAATTTAAGTGAGAATGCATAGACAAGAGAAAATGTAGCGATTGGATCAGCAGTAGGATACATCACATTAATACGGAGAAATTACCATAATTAAACATAGGTAAACAGTAGTATATATACATAAAGTAATATCAATGGGAGGCAGTACATGGCACATCACAAGACATTAGAGTAACACAAAGTGCCAGTTTGTATTGAGCGCAGAGTGAGAGAAGAAAATATTAAGAAACAAATGCAGACATATATCCAGAAAACATGAGGTACAAGGTCACATCAGCAAAGGTGATTGGTCATATCACGTGGGTGAAACAAACCATGCGATTTAAATTCCCATCGTAGTGAGCAAACGAGACCGTGAAGAACACATTTATGTAAGAGTCAGCACACGTGATAAAAAACAGGTTGAATTATAGTATGCAATGGTCCGAGGTCAAATTAAAAACAAAAGGTGCCCATTTTATGTAAAAATCAACCAGGAATATATTTACATCAAGGTAGAACCCACGATGGCACAAGGTAGTAGGTAACCGGAGAGGGAAAAAAGCGAAAAAGAAGATGAGAAGGATATGAGAAAATTATATATATAAGGAGCGAGAGAAAAAACCGGCAATATTTAGGAACCAATCTCAATTTGTAACAATAACAGAAATTTGAAAATTATATGAACACGTAAAAAGGAGGAAGAAGGAAATAGACTAAAATAAAACAGCCGGAACAGTATAAGCTTACCAAGAGTATTACAGTAGAGGATACGGTATATCCTATGGCGAGTCAATCCTAATTCGAGGACAGTCTAAACAGATGAGAAACACAAAAGTCAGGGGCAGGTTCTTGACTGAGCGTCGGGGAAAATAGAACCCGAAACCACGCGTCACTTGAAGCCGGTAAGAGGTTGCCCGTTACCTTAGAACAATGTAGAATGCCGGTCAATCGGCGTTGCTCCCGTCCTGGAGGTGCACTGGTATGCGGCGTAAAGGGATAGAAGGTAAATGCCGTGCTAGAAGGCTCATCGGGTATCTTTGATTCACACGCCTCACAGAGGCTTTCTGATAGTGTGTTTCCCTTACTAGCCCGACATTTCTTAGGTATGTCCCACTTCAAGATGGCTCTCCTCTTTTGTCAGGGTCACGTGACCTACTGATCACGCCTGACCCGGAATAACTCCCGCCTTCTAGCATGGCATTTACCTTCTATCCCTTTACGCCGCATACCAGTGCACCTCCAGGACGGGAGCAACGCCGATTGACCGGCATTCTACATTGTTCTAAGGTAACGGGCAACCTCTTACCGGCTTCAAGTGACGCGTGGTTTCGGGTTCTATTTTCCCCGACGCTCAGTCAAGAACCTGCCCCTGACTTTTGTGTTTCTCATCTGTTTAGACTGTCCTCGAATTAGGATTGACTCGCCATAGGATATACCGTATCCTCTACTGTAATACTCTTGGTAAGCTTATACTGTTCCGGCTGTTTTATTTTAGTCTATTTCCTTCTTCCTCCTTTTTACGTGTTCATATAATTTTCAAATTTCTGTTATTGTTACAAATAGAGATTGGTTCCTAAATATTGCCAGTTTTTTCTCTTGCTCCTTATATATATAATTTTCTCATATCCTTCTCATCTTCTTTTTCGCTTTTTTCCCTCTCCGGTTACTTACTACCTTGTGCCATCGTGGGTTCTACCTTGATGTAAATATATTCCTGGTTGATTTTTACATAAAATGGGCACCTTTGTTTTTAATTTGACCTCGGACCATTGCATACTATAATTCAACCTGTTTTTTTATCACGTGTGCTGACTCTTACATAAATGTGTTCTTCACGGTCTCGTTTGCTCACTACGATGGGAATTTAAATCGCATGGTTTGTTTCACCCACGTGATATGACCAATCACCTTTGCTGATATGACCTTGTACCTCATGTTTTCTGGATATATGTCTGCATTTGTTTCTTAATATTTTCTTCTCTCACTCTGCGCTCAATCCAAACTGGCACTTAGTGTTACTCTAATGTCTTGTGATGTGCCATGTACTGCCTCCCATTGATAATACTTTATGTATATATACTACTGTTTACCTATGTTTAATTATGGTAATTTCTCCTTATTAATGTGTTGTATCCTACTGCTGATCCAATCGCTACATTTTCTCTTGTCTATGTATTCTCACTTAAATTCTCTCTTTCACACCTTTTTGACTTCTATCCTACATTCCAAACTTTCTATTAAACTGATCCTTTTTTTCCCTTACACCTTATGTCTCTACCTGAATCCCTGCGGGTTTATTTTCCCTCACCATGGGTGGGGTGATTTCCTTGAATCCTTCCGCCTTACCTATAGGTACTACACCTTCTATTGTTGTGCACTCTTTACTCTCACGTTCACCTACAGCCCTGAAGAAGCCCCAGGCCGGATGGCCATAGTTAGGGGGCGAAACACGTGTTGGCTGTTTCCTTTTATCTTTTCATTGTAATAGTTATTAAATCACAAGGAAACATGATCACATATCTATAAAGAATCTACTATATTCATGCGAGTCTATTGGAATTTTTTTCTCCATTAATTGAAAATTCATAACTACCTGTCCAGCAACACTGACTGTGTGACTAATTTGTGCACTTAGGTCTGACTTACATCTAGGCGACTCAGCGTGTCCCAACCAACCATGGTTGTTGACACCACTGAGGAACCCAACAACGCCAGGGGAAGTCTGCTTCAATGATGTCCAGGGTAGAACATGTCGTCCTGTGGAGAGGGCTTTTGGGAAACTGAAGGCCAGATTCAGATGTTTGGACAAGACAGGGGGAGCCCTCCTCTACTCACCCGGGAAGGTGTGCCAAATCGCCGTGGTCTGCACAACATCGTCCTGAGATGGAACATTCCTATCATCGCAGAGAATGATGACCACGGCAACCCACCGGGTGAAGACCATGAAATTTCAAATGAAGATGATAGTGATGAACAAGACGGAGGGAACTTTCATCAGGATCTCATCAACAACTTCTTCTCCTGAGTGTAAGTACTTTTATGACCTTACATTACTACGACTGCTGCAGCACCTCATGTTGTGATGTTGACAGAAGTCTGTTAAGCAGATTTATAAGTAAAACCAGACCTGGACAAGTTGTGGTCAAAGGTGTATTTGGAACAAGATTATGACACATGTGAGTCTTGTTTCTGTTGCAGTGTTCACGTTACATTGTAGGGCAAGACTCTGTTCTCCAGATATTGACTATGTTGAATTTTTTTATGTTTGATTTCTAATGTGCTCTTTAAATGTTGTCTTGTTCTAGGTACCTACACCTTGTCATCTGTCGTGCCCACAGGGTGGCACTAAGACCCTGGGGCTCAGGGGTCAAAGAGGAACAGGGGACACCGGACACTACATCCGGTCAGGGGCGGGGGGAGAAGGACACTTGCCTGCAGGACCTCGAGGCGAGAGGTCAGATCCGGGGGATCGCAACCACATGATAATAAAGAGTGATACTGCTCACCCTGCCGCGTCCTTGGCATTTTGTAAACGACGCGACAACTGGCGACGAAGGTGGGATCGTAACCCCCGTGAGCCTGCACGGCTCGGTGAAAAGGATCCTCTCCAGGGACCGTGACCAGGAGTGCCGTGCCCACACAAAGAAAGGAAACGGAGCGCAGCGACGCGGGAGCCCACCCCGGCCGCTGCGAGGAAAGACTGCCTGCACCGGTAAGCGCTGCAACTGAAAGCGCGAAGAGATAGAATTTGCCGCGAGCTCTCGCGAGAGTCTCGGCGGCCATTGTACAGTCAGGCGAGAGGGCAAATCAGCGAGCGGAAAAGACTCGGCGGCCATTTTTAAGTCAGGCAAGGCGTCCATTGGCCGCGAAGTCTCGCGAGACTATCGGCGGCCATCTTAGAATCAGGCGAATAAGCCAATCGGAAGCAAGAGTGACTCGGCGGCCATTTTGAGGCCAGGAAAATCGATCTGACCAAAAAGGGCCGAATTTCAAAGGAAAAAAGAGGCAAAAGTGCACAACAAGCACTAGCAAAGGAAAGAAAAGAGAAAAAGGGACAAAAGAAAGAAATAAAGGAGAAGAATCAAATAAAAGAACGAAATAAAGAAAACAAAGGCGACAGAACAAAGGAAGACAAGGAGCAATGGCAGACCAGAAACAAAGTGCGCAATACAGGAGACCACTGCCGTTCAGCCTATCTGAACCACAAACCGGGATAAGATGGGAGAAATGGCTCAGACGTTTTGAAAATTATGTTGACGCAACAGATGTCATAGAGGCCAAAAACGGGGACTGTTCATAAACCTAGTGGGCGACGAGATCGAAGACCTACTGGTGACACTGCCAACTGCAGAGACTGACACCTACGAAAAATTAACAAAGTGCCTGACGAATAAGTTTGATCCGCAACGAAATACTGATTTTGAGAGGTACAGCTTCATGATCTCCTTCCAACAAGCCGAGGAGTCACTAGATGATTTCGCAACAAGGCTAAGGAAACTAGTGACTCACTGTGAATTTGATAAATTTGACAACGAGCAGGCCATTCGACTATTAATCATCGCAGGCTGTCAAGACATAGACTTCCGAACGAGAATACTTAAAGAACCGATAGCGCTGGAGAACATCCTTGCACTAGGAAGAGCGGAAGCACGAGCAACAACACACGCGAAAGAAATGGAACGTGGGAAAGGAAGAGGTGGAGAACAAATTAATCGGATGGCAAGCAACAACAAAACAGGAAACTGGAGACAAGACAGAGGCGGCCAGACTGGGAAGAAGCAGCAAGAAGGAACGTGCTACAGATGCGGACTCGAGTTCCCACACCGAGGGCCATGCCCAGCATTTGGCCAGACGTGCCGAAAATGCAACGGACGAGACCATTACGCAAGTGTATGTCAAGGGGCACAGTTCAGAAATGACCGTGGAAGAACAAGCAGAGGGAGGATGCCGACACACAGACACATCAGGCATGTCGAGACTGAGGTGAGAAATTCGTCCGCGGAATCAGGGGAAGAGGGTGAAGAAGACAAGACTTCGCAACAAGCGGGCGGTTATACCTCATGACAGAGGTCAACACAGACTCAGAAGAAGACGAAGAAGAGCGAGATGAAACAATATGCCTGGTGGACAAGAAGAAGATAAAGAAAACGGAGTCCGTAACAATAAAAGTGGGGCCACACGATACCACGTTTGTGTTGGACAGTGGCGCAACGTGCAATATCATGTGCGTCTCTGAATATGAGAAAATGAAAGTGAAGCCGACTCTAAAGCCATCCAGAGTGAAAGTATTCACATGGGGGGCAAGGCGACCAGTGATCAACTTGGGGAAATTCAAAGAGGAATTACGATACAAAGATCAAAGGCTAACGGAACAGATACACGTGCTCAAAGGAGACATGCCAGCGCCATGCCTGTTGAGCAACGTCACGGCACAAGTGATGGGGCTGATGGAAATGACGTATCAGATGTCAGAAGAAAAAAATTCGATTCTAAAAGAATACCCCAAACTGATAGAAGGACTAGGGAAGCTGAAAGGACGGCAGATCACGTTGCACATAGACGAAACGATAAGACCAGTTGCGCAACATCACAGAAGGGTACCCATACACCTACAGCCACAAGTTGAGGAAGAACTAGAGGCCCTGATGAGACAAGACATCATAGAACGAGCAGATGGGCCGACACCATGGGTGTCACCCATTGTGGCCGTCCCAAAAAAGGACAAATCAAAGATAAGGATATGTGTGGACATGAGGATCCCAAACAAGGCGATTGAACGTGAGCGACACCCAGGCCCACATCTAGACGACATGATCAGCTGTCTCACAGGCACGAGAAGATTCTCGAAACTGGATCTCTGCAAGGGGTACCACCAACTTGAACTAGACCCACAGTCCCGATACATCACGACGTTCTCCACCCACCTAGGACTATTTAGGTACAAACGTTTGAGCTTCGGGATCTCATCGGCCGCAGAAATATTCCAGGAGACAATTCGTCAAGTCATCAGACCGGTCAAGAACAGCCTAAATTACAGTGACGATATCCTGGTGTTCGGCAAGTCGGATGAAGAACATGACACGGCGTTAAGAGAGGTATGCTCACATCTAGAAAAAGCAGGCCTAACATTAAATGAAGAAAAGTGCGAACTGGGGCGGAGTGAGCTAGTGTTTTTCGGTCACATCTTTTCCAAAAAGGAATGCGGCCAGACCGCAGCAAGGTAGAAACACTAGAAAAGGCAAAGAAACCGACTGATGTGGCAGAAGTGAGGTCATTTCTGGGGTTGGCAAGTTACTGCGCACGCTACATTAAGGATTTCGCCACTGTCAGCGCGCCACTGAGAGAGCTGACGAAACAAGGACACAAGTTTCAATGGACCAGCGAGTGTGACAAAGGGTTTGAAGAGATAAGAAAGGCAGTGACAGCAGTGGATCATCTGGCCTACTTTGACCCGGACTTATGCACAGAGCTCACAGTGGATGCAAGCCCCGTGGGCTTGGGAGCAATTCTAGCACAACATCAACCGGGGAGAGACTCCCCAAGACACATCGTTGCGTATGGGAGCAAGAGCCTGACAGACGTCGAGAAAGGATATTCTCAACCAGAAAAGGAGAGTCTGGCAGTAGTATGGGCCTGTGAACATTACCACATGTTCATATACGGGAAACCATTCACAGTCGTGACTGACCATCAGGCCCTGATAACAATATATGGCAACCCAAATGCAAAGATACCACCAAGAATAGAAAGGTGGGGAATCAGACTGATGGACTACAATTTCAAAATCATTCACAAGCCAGGAAAAGAGCAAAACCCAGCAGACTATGTGTCAAGGCACCCCCTGCCACAAAAGTCTCAAGCAACCACAATGGCAGAAGAGTACCTGAACTTTGCACTGAAACTAAGCACACCGGCAACAATAACAGAGAGTGAACTAAATAAAGAAACGAAACAGGACGCCACCATGCAGGAGGCAATGAGGATCAACAGGGCGCAACGATGGAGGCATGTAAACAACAACATGCACGTAGAAAGAGGAATAGACAAAGAAGAACTGCTGGCACTGAAAAGAATAAATGAGGAACTGTCAGAATGCGAAAACGGAACAATAATGAGGGGCACAAGAATAGTGATGCCCCAAACGTTAAGACTGAGAACAGTGGAGTTGGCCCACGAGTCACACCGGGGCATGGTAGCGACAAAAAAGATGCTGCGAGAAAAAGTGTGGTTCCCGGGACTTGACAGCATGGTGGAAAAGATGGTGACAAAGTGCCACGTATGTCAAATAATAGGACCACCGTCCAAACCAGAACCATTGCAAATGTCCCCGCTACCACAGGCGGTGTGGACCGAGCTGGCAGCAGATTTCTACGGGCCATTAGAAACCGGAAGCTATTTTCTGGTCGTGATAGACGAATACTCAAGGTTCCCCTTAGTAACGCCAGTGTCATCAACGTCAGCAAACGCTACGCTACCAGTATTGGACGACATTTTTGCTGCATGGGGCTCGCCACAGACATTGAAAACAGACAATGGACCACCATTCTCAGGGGAGGAATTCAAAAGGTTCATGGCGTACCTAGGTATAAATCACAGACGAATAACGCCACTGTGGCCACAAGCAAATGGGATGGCTGAGCGGTTCATGGGGACCATCAAAAAGGCGGTGCAAAGAGCAAAGCTAACACAAGTATCAATAGGACAAGCCCTGTGCCAGGTACTGAGGGACTATCGGAACACACCACACAGCTCCACGGGGAGATGCCCCGCTGAACTGGTACTAGGGCGAGTGAGCAGGACAAGACTGCCGCAGACAAAAGAAAAAAAAAAACAGACCAGGAGGACGTCGTCATCAGAGATACGGGACAGAAGGCAAAAATGAAAGAATACGCTGATCAAAGAAGACATGCAACGCCTCACGAGCTAGAGGAAGGAGACATGGTGCTCGTAAAACAACGGCAGGTGAGGAAGTCAGACAGCGCGTTCGCAAAGGATCCGCTGAAGGTGGTGAAAGTGAACGGGCCCATGATTACAGCTACCGCCGGCCAGCACCAGGTCACAAGAAACAGCTCCCACTTCAAGGAGGTGAAAACGGAAGAAGAAGGAGACATGCCAAAGAAGGAACTGACCAGAGAGATTTGGCAGGAAGATACATCACCAGTTGTCGGAGAACAGCGACCAAAGAGGGAGTGTAAAAAGACCAAGAGACTAATCGAAGAGATGTGAAGAGACCACCAGTTCACAGAGATCTCTCTCTCTCTCTCTCTCTCTCTCTCTCTCTCTCTCTCTCTCTCTCTCTCTCTCTCTCTCTCTCTCTCTCTCTCTCTCTCATCACCATCACGAGTCGACAGGACAAGTGGCAAGAAACTTTGTTTGCAACAAAGGGGGAGATGTCGTGCCCACAGGGTGGCACTAAGACCCTGGGGCTCAGGGGTCAAAGAGGAACAGGGGACACCGGACACTACATCCGGTCAGGGGCGGGGGGAGAAGGACACTTGCCTGCAGGACCTCGAGGCGAGAGGTCAGATCCGGGGGATCGCAACCACATGATAATAAAGAGTGATACTGCTCACCCTGCCGCGTCCTTGGCATTTTGTAAACGACGCGACATCATCTTCATTTGGAAATTTCAGAGTCGTGACATCTGCGGCCGTATGTTGCTGTTTGGAAGTATGAGGGTGACATGGCTGGCTCCTGAAACTGGCAGACAGGGTTAGGGAGCAAAAATCCAGAAGCAAGACAACTTGCAGAGTATTTGAACGAGAGGTTGGACTTGTACAATGGACTTTTTCCCTTTTGTGTCTTGGTCTTGATACAATATGTGTACCATCTTGGACTCCAATCACATGTGCGAGTGTAGCATACGTATGCAAAGCACACTTCACATTGGCTTAATCATGACGTCTGGTAAACTGGATGTAGCTGTGAATGTGTCTCTTCGAACACAAGAGAAGTTATCCTAGCACACGACTGAACATTGTTTGTGAGATACCACCAGATATTGTCTCTGTGTACTAAACGGAACCCGTGGAAAACAAATGCAGTCACTCCTCACTTTGACTATTGGTGTAATACTTGTTGGATTTGTGTTGTGAGGTTATGAGATCTGTGGCCAAGTGATGACATTGATCCATGATGAATGGCCTCAACACCTCCAAAATATCTAACATGTTCCGTTCTTCCATCTATGTTATGTCAGTGATTATAAAAAGTTTTCTACCAATTCACTTTGGTGTACTGTTTTCTTTTGTTTGCAATTTAGGATGGAAGAAAGAAGGATTTTTCAAAAGATTTTTGCGGGCGTATTTGCGACATATGGTTGTGAACCTATGGTAAAAATTGTGTACATTAAATATCCATTCCTACACAAGCAACACTTTGTAGCTTTGTAAATTTCAGATGGGAATACATGAATGTGTTGGTAGATATGAGATATACTACAACAGTCAAGAAAATTCAGAGAAGTGCATTTATTTACATGAAAAAGGAGGAATTAAACAATATATGATATGGGGAATAATAAAATTGAACAGTGCAGGAGTCAGTCATTGTGGATGAAGGTATTATTGTAGAGGGCAAATTGTTTGGAGTCCAATGTTCAATATGCTCCTGCCATCTGAAAGGGACGACTTGGGTCCAGAAATAGCCCACAAAGTGAATGGTTGTAATACATAGGGGGATAGTAGGTCTGACGCTTCTTGCTGGAGGTGGTCTTGGTCTGGCCAACCGAAGAGGCTGGATGTTTCTGTGGATGCCTCGGCTTGCCAGTGTGGTGGGGATCATCAAATGCAGTGAGTGGGGTGATGGCAGTGGTTTGCTTCTCTGGCAGGGCCTCCCTTCCTGTGGCGGAAGCTAATGTAGAGGGGCCAGATGGGGAGCCACCAGTGAAAGAGGTGGTGGAAAAGCCCTGGCCAGAGTGTTGTTTATGTCCACCAGCACCCCATTGAGGCAGCCCATGTTGGTGTTGTGGGCTGCTAACTCTGTGTGCGTGTGTCCCTCTGCACCTGATTTATCTCCCTGAGTTCGGTCAGTATCTGGTCCATCTTGTATTGGGACTGATGGTATGCTCCCAAGACCTGGTCAATGTTCGACTGGGGGTGACTGTCCCTAGTGGCCTCACTCTGCTGGACCACAGATACTCTCCCACTACCCCTGTCCCGAGGAACCTGTGCCATTTGCACAGCTTGGGGTGCCCCACTGGTCCCTGGATCTTCAGTTGCAGGGGTGGCGACAGGGACCTCAGGAGCCTGGGCAGGGGGGGCCACGATTGAGGCCACTGTGCTAGGGGCACAGGTTGTGGCAACAACCGGTGGCTGAGTAATTGCAAGGGGGTAGTGTTGTTGGCACAGTGAAACTCACTCATGTGGCCTACCCAGTCAGACCAGATGGACCAACACCGTTGTCCACATCAGCCTGTCCTGCACTATCGTCCCCACTGGTGACATGCTCCTGGGGTGCAGTGGCGGTCTCTTCGTTGGCAGAGCTATGGCCACTTGGTATGAGTGATAGACCTGTTGGGTAATGGACAACATTGTTATAGTTTGATGTGTGAATTGTACCTTCTGATCTTGTAACCCAGTTAGTGAGACCTAGAGGGAGAAAAACTATAGGTAGGGATTAATTTGTTGATAGTTTCAGTTTTCATGCACATGTTATTCTGACAATTAGAGATTACATGCTCATGTACTTGGAATACGCAGTTCATAGCATGTCCAGAGTTGTAGGGTGTTTGTTAATGTAGTATACATGACATTTAACATCCATTCTATCTAACACACTATAGATGGGTTTGGTAATGTTACACTTTCCAAGGCCCAGCTGAGTACAAGACAGTAGTTGACACAACTTTGTTTTGTCTTTGTCATTTGTGCTCATGTGAGCTGTGCTGAGTCAAAGGGTCACCTGCCACTTAGATTTTTGTTACTGGCTTTCTATGATAGCCCAACAAATTGTTGTGTCATACATCATGCCATGTTACAATCCAGTTGATGTGACCAGTGCTACATACAGGACAGTATAGTGACATATCTGAGGTGTGCACTGGATGTAGCCTGCTCACTCCATGGGAGTAGTGGATCGGTTGTTTTTTGTGTAACATTTGATATTGTGCACATAGAAACTTCAATCTTGTTTTGGATGACTGACACAGGGCATCGTGTTAGTTGTAGTCATTTCAATACCATATTGACTGCCATATCTAGATGGTTGGTGTCGTACTTGTAGACATTGATCTGTTGGTATGAGCTACACCTTTACATTGGATGAGATTAAATGTATCAGGGGATATTTTAATGTAACTTACATGCATCATGGCATAGTGTGAGACTTGCTGCAACATAGCCTATATGTGACACAACACATTCACACAGGAATTAGTTCACCCTGACAATGATAGTTTTCAGTTTATAAGTTAGGGAAATATTTGCTACAGACATTGTTGAGATCTGGTGTGTGACTGAAGCGGCTATTAAGGTTTTGTGTGAGTTTGTGAAGTGACACTTATCAGGCTCTGCTCCCACAGGTATTCCATGCATGCCTTCAGTGTGGATGATGGCCAGGACCTTCTCTTCCTAGGGTAGTAGCTGCACGGGTGTGCTGGGAGGGCCACCACCAGTCCTCAGGGCCTCCAGGTGTTGCCTAGAGACCAGGTTACGCAACCTTCATCCTGACGTCATTTCAGTGCTCCCTAATATCCCCCTGTGTGTGTGGAATGGTGCCTACCACATTCACTTTGCGGATTATTCTGTCCCAGATTTCCCCTTTCATACTAAGAGGAGTGTGTTGGACTGCAAACACATATGGCTCTACTCTAATAATTTCATCCACTAGGACTGACATGGTGAAGGGACTAACACTACAAAATGTAGAGATACCCAGGAGACAGGAAAAATGATGGAGCAAAAAAAGTATGTGGAGTGTGGCCTGTGAGGGGTAGAAATAGCCTGCCTTCTTTCTGTCCACAATTTACCTTACAGACTGCTCTGGTGGGGTGGAGTGGCAAAGGATCATGCCAATAGCCACTGTTCTGTTGCCTTGCTGCATGTGAACCGTGACGACTTCCCGCTGTTGGAGCACCGCTTCGAGGGGACTGGCAGAACTGCAGTATTTTCGTAATTGGGCGCGAGGGAGACCGCTGCAGTGACAGCGTTGGCAAACTGATGTCCAGCATTTCAGTCCGCTGCATCGCTGGCGAGGAGCACTCCATCGTGGTGGTCTGCCGCTCAACCTCCATTCATCGTAATACAGTGGGTAGGAGACCACCGCAGTCTTCTTGGGAACGCTGCTGTGGTGGTCGGCTCGTCAGACCGCCAAACTCGTAGTCGCCCCTAAGACTTTCTCCCAGTGACTGAACCCAGTGAAGAAACCTAATGAGATGATTACTTTGTAATTTTACATCTGCATCATACCAAGTTCAACACTAGCAAACCAGTCACTGCAGTTGAAATAAATCATTATGTCATCAGCTTAACTTTGTGCTCTGATCTGCGAAGACTCTGGATAGAGAATGTATGCAGGGTGATAATGCAGGAGTGAGTGACAGGGATGGCATCCATCTTGTTCAAGATGGAGATTTATACAGAAAAGTGGCCTAACTATAACACACTAATAACCACTTCTATACATCATATTAAGTTTTGTTCCAATTTCAATTATGTTGGTTCAGTGTATATATGTTGGATCATGTGTAACATTACAAATGTTATACATCATTATTAGTGCACAAAACTATAGACTTGAAAAACAATTCCACAGGAGGTGCTGCTGTATTTTCTGGGCTTGGTCATAGAGTCTATAGGCTCCTTGTCTCACTATGGAATGAGGCCCATAAACATTCAGAACTGACCCATAGAAGACATTCTCAGACTTATCTTTAGCACAGATTCAAAAGGAACAGGGGCACCTGTGCCACCACACCATGCACATTTCCACCCTCCTCAAGAGCCCCATTCCTACTGGGGTTCTGCTTTGGCTCCCAGAGGCCATTGAGGGTATTCAAAATCACTGCCTATAGCAAAGGAAGTTTCAGTTTAATCCATAAAATAATCACTCCCATGCACCATAAGCTCATGTGGAACCTTTGTTTTACATTTTCCTATACGGAGGAGCAGCTATTCGCTTATTAAGTTGGTGGTGATTCAGCACAGGAAGTAGTAGCAGGTCACTCTCAGTAAATCTGCCTTCTGTAAGCAGCACAGGTCCAAACTACATAATAAAGCAACAGCACTGATGGCCACCGGATGCCTCATTATGTAAGCTGCTCTGAGTGCATAGGCATGGGCACAGATATCTTTTCTGTATGCTTTTGCTCCTTGATCTCAGCACCCGCTAACAAATAATCGCCGATGTGCCATTGTGCACTGAAGGATAACGAATGTTTTAGATGGTTCAGATGCAAGTAGATGTTGTCCCTGACACACCCATTCTTGCTGGGATAAACACGTTAGCCTTAAATATCAGGAAAGGGTATTTGGACAAACATGGCTTGAGATCAGGGTGTTTGGACAAAATATTGAATCAAAAATATGGTGACAAAAAATTTTTATGACAAGAATATCGTAATGTCCAAGGTACTGTAGACAGAAATATCGTACGAAAGAATATCGTTTAAAGGGTTGCATTAATATTGTTGTAAAAAACATATTTTTTAAATTATCTTTGTATATAATATTCTTTTTATGGTTATTTTAATGTTTTATGTAGTATTTAATTAGTGCTGTTTGCTAATTTTGTGTTAACTTTTAATTTCTAATTTACTTATTGTAATTTGTAAATATTATAATCACTTTTTAATTGGTGGAGCATTTTTTTATTTTTTATTATGCTATATGAGCGGGATGTTGGGTTTATAGGAGAAAAGGATGGGGGGTTTAAAGTATGCTTGTATTTTGTTTTAAGAAAATTTGCTGCATGGTTTATAATATGATACATTATTACCTTAATTTGCAATTTTAAATTTAATGTGTTAAATTTTATCAAACAACATATTTTTTAATGTTTTGAATATTTTAATACAATTTCTTTTGTTTTGCAATATTGATGCTTTGTTATTTCATATTTACTTCATATTTATAAATGATTTGATATATAATGTGTTAAAAGATTAAACATTTTTTTTCAAGGTTTGAATTTAATATATATATATTTTGTAATGATTTATATTGAGACCTTTTTATGGTTTAATGTCAAACTGTATTTATTTATTATATTAAGTAGTAATATATATTATTTATTTTATAATGTATTATTTCTTTTTCATTTAGTAAATAATAATTATTAAATAAATTAATATTCAGAAATGTATATAATAGGGGCAAAAAATGACAAGTGTTAATATTTTATCAATTGATTAGTTATAGCTTTTTTCTCATTTATTAAGTTTTAGTTATAATGTTTTTATAACTGATAATAAATATTGATAATTTATATATTTACTTGATTAATTTTGCTTCAAGCTGTGTTGTAGAAGAAATAAATCATTTATAGTATAGGTGTACTCATGCTATTTTTTTAATAGTATATAAAAAATTGTCTTTCTATTTCATAGTTTTGTATAATTTAATTTATTTTTAAAGCTTTTTTATACATTTTATAGTCATTTTGGTTGTGTTTTGTTTATATATTTAGTTTTCATTTTGTTTATAATGCGCTATTTTCTTTTAATAAGTGTGATGAAAAATGATTATATATTAATTACATTTAATGAACAATATTTTTATTTGTCTTATTACATATTTTAATATTAACCAGTTCAATGCATCGGACGGCAGGGCTACAGTGCTCATGTGCGTCGGACGGCTCCCGGCCGTACGACGCACATGACACAGGAAATCCCTTTGGTGCGGGCACCAGAGGGATTTCCTTTCCCCCCAAACAGCCTAGGGAGCTGGGGAAGAGCTTCCCTAGCTGTCAAGACTGTTCAGTTTTTTTCACTGAAATGACGATCGGCGCGCACGTACACTGACTTCATTTCAGTGAAACCGAAACTGAAATGAGCCATTCGGCTCGTTTCAGTTTCACCGCCTCAGTGCTCAGCACCCTGAGCACCGAAGCAGACGGGAGAGGTATCATTGGAAAGGGGAGAATCTCCCCCTTCCAATGGTACCCCTCCCTAGTAACACTAGGCACCAGGGAGGGGGTAGCGGCCCCTTGGGCAGGGACCTTTGCTCCCCCCAAATGTTTTGGCCAGATTCAGTTTTCCCCCCACCCCCGGGGGGAGATGGTGGCAATAGCCCACGAGCTGCCCTTCTGGGGTGCATAAAGCACACTAGCCACAAGGGATTTTTTTATATGTAAATGTAGGGGTGGGGCTGGCCAAAATGGGCATGCCTATGCCCTCCCCCTCCCCAGAGACACTGAAGAGTCTTTCTGGGGGATATTACCCACTATCTGCCCCCGGGTGGCAAAAAGAACATTAAGCATTTATTTATTTTATGTATATAGGGGTGGAGGCTGCCCAAAATGGGCATGCCAATGCCCCCCCCCCAAAATTTCACAGTCTTTCTGCCCCCCAAGGAAGCAGATGGGGACAATAGCTCCCGATCTCCCCCATGGAGGGCAGAAAGCACACTAGCTACCTGGGATTTTTTTATTTTATGTATATAGAGGTGGGTGTTGCCCAAACTGGGCATCCCAATGCCCCCACCCCCCTCACAAATTCCACAGTCTATCTGCCCCCCCAGGAGCCAGATGGGGGCAATAGCCCCTGATCTGCCCCACCCCGGGGCAGAAAGCCCACTAGGCACCAGGGATTATGGTTTTTTTTATACGTAGGAGTGAGGACTGCCCAAAATGGGCATGCCAATGGCCCCACCCCCCACAAAACATTGGCAAGGGTCGCTCCCCTTTTTTTTAGGCACACATTTTGGCTGTTTCAGTGATATTTTCAACCTTATCTGCAGAAACCCACTAGAAACCAGGGATAGTTTGTGTGTGTGTGAACTGGAGTTTGGCTGATGGTCTGCGTGTACTGATCTTTGGCTGGCATTTTGCTGGCGGTGTGTGTAGACTTGCACTTGGCTAATGGTGTGTGTGAACTCGCGCTTGATGACCGTGTGTGTAGATTGGCGCTTGCCTGGTGGTGTGTGTGGAGTGGCAGTTGGCTGGCGGTGTACGTGGACTGGCATTTGGCTGACGATGTGCATGGATGGTGCTTGGCTGGTGGTGTGCAGGGATGGCGCTTGGTTGGTGGAGTGCGTGAGTGGCGCTTGGCTGGCAGTGCGCATGGAAAGTGCTTGGCTGACTGTGTGCATGGATGTCGCTTGGCTGGCGGTGTGCATGGATGTCGCTTTGCTGGCGGTGTGCGTGGATGGCACTTGGCTGGCGGTGTGCATGGATGGCACTTGGCTGGTGGTGTGGATGGATTGTGGTGTGCATGGACTGACTCTTGGCCGGCGGTGTGGCTTGCATGGACTCCCCAGTGTTTCCTTATCCAGAATCCCCTGCAAACCTCAAATTTACCTAAAAAGTCATATTTTCCTCACATTTCTGAGTGGGAAAGTTTTTTTTAATTATTTTATTTTATTGATTTTCTCAGAACAAGCAAAAATGAGACTCAGTATGACAAGTTGGCATGATACATTCCTCACATTTGTCAATACATTTTTTTTTAAAACCCAGTAAATTACCTTTACAGTAGAAAAAAAACCATCGAATTATCATGGCATAGAGTTATACTTTCCCAGAGACACTCCCATTTCCCCTGTGAACCGGTCTGGCGAGTCATTATAGTATATCTGCTTCAAGTCAGGGGGTAAGTGGCACCGTCCTCAGAACGGCTAGCGGTTGTTGTAACTAACGGAATAGTCATGTCTTGTGTTCTATCAATCGACGCGTTCTCGCCACTTGTCGTAGTGATTAGATGAGTTTTGTACAGCTCCCAAAAGTTTTTAGGTCTACTACGTGGGGGTAGCTGGTCACTGAAAAGCTCCGTCTGTGTACTGCAGTACGTCATGTCTCACATCCATTGATTTAACGTGGGAACCGGTCCACGCAACCAGTTGATCGCTACTCTACGTTTGGCTATTAGCAGTCCCATATCCACCAGTCTGCGGAACCCTTTGGGTATCGACTTAGAGTAGCCAAGTAAGGCCAATGCTGGGTCCGAAGCCAGTGCTAACTTAGTGATTTGTCCTAGCTCTTTGAAGACTAAGCCCCAGAAAGCGGAGATTCCAGGGCAGGACCAAGCTACATGAAGGAAATCGGCTGGTAGTGCTGCGCAGCGTTCGCACGCTGGGTCTTCCCATAGACCATATCTATGCAGTCTCTCTGGGGTGTAATATACCCTATTGAGGTATTTAAAGTGTATCAATCTATGCCACCCATTTAGTGAGATACGCTGGGTGCTGGTGCAACAATAGGTCCACATGGTGTCAGCTATGTCCATATTCAAGTCCCGTTGCCATGCTAATCGGTCCTTGGTGTAATGATTTTCTCTGTATGACATAGATAATTTATAAATTGTAGACACTATTCGTAGCGAGGATTTCTGAGTGGGAAAGTTATAGGATCACCGCGCAGGCACAAATTTCCTACCACACAGCATTTCTCCCAAGAAAAATGATACCTCACTTGTGTGGGTGCCCAAAGTAGCGTCAGCCTAAAAATGTATAAACAAATTGCCGTTTGGACCCGCTTTAGGCCCCCTCAATCTCTACATGTTTTTGGCCCTTCCATGTCACAGGCACTTGGCCCATCCACACAAGTAAGGTATCAGGTCATTTTATGAAAGATAATTTTGATGTCTCCACAATACGTTTTGGGTCCTTCCCTGTTGCGGGTACTTGGCCCACCCACACAAGTGAGGTACCATTTTTATCAGGAGACCTAGAGCAATGCTGGGTGGAAGGAAATTTGTGTCAGCCGGGTTATCCCACAAATCGTCCACACGGAAATGTGAGGAAAAGGTGATTTTTTTGTGCTAAATTTGAGGTTTTCTGGGTAGGAAAATGTTGGGAGATCCATGCAAGCTTGACCTCCCTGGACTTCTCTGGGTGTCTAGTTTTCAGAAATGTCTGCGTTTGGTAGGTTTCCCTTGATGGCCTTGAAGCCCAAGACCAAAAAAGCAGGTGACTCCCTAATTTTGAAGTCTCCACAGTATGTTTTGGGCCATTGGGGGAATGCTGGGTGGATGGAAGTTTGCGGCTCCCCGCAGATTCCAGAACTTTCCATCACAGAAAAGTGAGAAAAATGTGTTTTTTTAGAAAGTTTGAGGTTTGCAAGGAATTCTGGGCAACAGAACCTGGTGAGAGCCACACAAGTCACCCCATCCTGGATTCCCCTTGGTGTCTAGTTTTAAACAAGCATTGGCATAGCCAATAGGTCTCGCTTTTGGGACCTTATAAGTATTTAGTTATGCAGCACAATATCCTTGGTGAAATAACATCAACTGTTGCATGGCTAAAAACGTATAAGGTCCCAAAGGCGAGACCTATTGGCTATGTCAATGCTTGTTTTTAGAGGCCTGGCATGCAGTTTTAAATGTAGGCTGGTAAGAAAGGTGCCAACCCGAGGGGCAAGGTCTAGAGAGAAATAAGATAGGAAGAGAGGTGAGTTATAATGAGATAGCACAAATAGAAAGGTGAAGCACAGAATGACAGGTCAGGTAAACAAAGTAGCGAGGCAGAGAGGCAGGTAGAGCCGGTGGGATGAAAAGTAGAAAGATATGAGAAGTAGAGAGAAAAGAGGTGCAGATGAGGTAGAGAGATGAGGCTAATACAGAGGAAGGGCGAGGGAGAAGTAGAGAATGGTGAAATAGTGAGAGAGAGACAGAGGTAAGACAGATGTATTAAACGAGCGAGACATTGGAAGTAGAGAGAGTGAACGGAAACAGAGAAGGAGATAGAAAGAGAGATGAAAGCAAAGGGAGTGATAGATTGTGTGGAGTATCACCAGTGCTACACAAGGCAGCATCGAGAGTCTTTTATACATTCGGAACTGAGACAATTCCGTTTCTGAAAACACCTAAATAGCTTTTTTCACAGTTTTCTAAGCCTTTATTTTATTTTATTTTATTTATTTGTAGAGCGCATCATTCATCCCAAGGGATATCAAGGCGCTAGTCACAACAGTGCTTGGCTGCTGGTATAGATGGACTGGTGGTTGTTAGTTTTTAGGGAACAGATGAGTTTTAATTTTTTTCCGGAATATCAGGTAATCGGTTGTGAGACGTAAATCCAAGGGGAGTTCATTCCATTTCTGAGCTGCTAGGTATGAGAAAGATCGTCCACCGGTCCTCACTTTCTTAATGCGCTTAGTTCTGGCTAATGCTTGATGGAGTGACCGAAGGCTCCTTGTAGGGACATAGAACTCAATTCTCCCCTGGAGAATTCTGGGTCCGCTTAGATGTAGTACTTTATGTGCATGACAGAGCAGTTTGAATACTGCTCTTTGTCGTATTGGTAACCAATGCAGGTGTTTCATGCACGTTGATGCGGAACTTAGTCTGCTTTTATTGCATACTAGTTTGGCTGCGGCGTTTTGGAGCACCTGAAGCCGCGTGAAGAGGAGCTCGGTCATGCCCACGAATAGGGCGTTCCCATAATCAAGCTGACTTATGAGCAGTGCCTGTGTGACTGTTCTTCTGCATTCCAATGGGATCCAGGGAAAAAGTCTGGTTAGTAGTTTCAGGGTCGCAAAGCCTTTTCCACAGAGGGCCCGCACATGGTCCTTCATGGATAGGGTAGTATCAATAATGATGCCCAGGTTTCTTGCGCTCTGTTTGGGGGTTGGGGCAGCACCAAGAGTTTGTGGCCACCAGGTGGCGTCCCAAATTAGATTGGCACCCCCAAAGAGCAGGATTTCTGATTTCCCTGCATTTAATTTCAAATAATGCTCAGACATCCACTGTGCCATCTCTGAGAGGCAATTATGCAGTTTTGTTTTGGTGATTTCAGATCTTTCCTCAAGGGCCACCATCAGTTGGGTGTCATCCGCGTAGGAGCAAATGCCAATTCCCCATTTTCTACTGATTTGAAATTCGGAATGCTCTACGCTGATTGTTTATTCAGCGACGTTGCCTTTTAGGAAACGTTCAAAACCTTCTGTAAACTAGCACATCTGAGACTGTGTGGAAATGAAATGTATGAGCCGATTGCTAAAGTGTGGTACATTGAAAAAGCACGTGGCTGCAGCCGTAAACAAAGAACAGTTTTTGCACTGAAAATCTTATACAACTATTTGATTGTGAATACATAGAAAAATGAGTATGTGCTCATGTAATTTAATATGCGTGTGCTAAGGTACGGGGCAGGCGTTGGAAATCCCTGATACCAAAAAGCAGCTTTCTATCTTCTAAGGAAGAGGCTAAATACATCGAAAGCATAGAAAAGAGTGCGCCACCAAAGAAATACATCTATAATGAGACGCACAGATCCACTAACACCTACAAACAAAAACACAAAAAACATGGACACACAGACACCTTACCACACACAATGGTACACACAAACACATAAATACAAATCGAACACATTCACATAAACAAGCACACGCCAATAGACACGCGTACGCCGCACACACTTAACTGACACTGAAGTAAAATAGATAATAATGATGGCAGCGAACTACACAGGTTACGGAATGAAGTACAATTTCAAGTAATAGGGGTCTCTACAGCAGCACGTAGGATGGGACCCTAACCTGGCCCCGTGTTCAAGGGAGCGCCGTTCACACTAAATCTGCAGCCCGATGTTGTGTGGGCAGAGACCAGGGACGGCGACGCGTTCAGACACAGCGGGCTGGTGACAGGCAGGGAAGCTCTGATTATTTCCAGCTATGCTCTCAGTAATGGTCAAGCAGAGAGCAAAAAATAAAGGCACGCACGCACATTGCCACTTAAACAAGCGCTAAAACACCTGGGTAAATAAATAAAACAAAAGCAGAAAAGGTAGAAGGAAAGAGAACAAGCTGTAGCCCGGTAACTGACGAGGAGGGAGGGGGAGAAGGGAGGGGGTAGTGAGAGCAGAGAGCAGGGGGTGGAGGAGCATAGAAATAAAAGTGATTCGCGCGCTGGAAGGGTTGTAAGGGTTAATGAGCCATGACAGAAAGCCAGATGGCGGCTCTGCGCGTGCTCGCGCGCTTAACCGCAAGCTTGAGGCCAGCAAAAGCGTGTGGTCGGACTTTTAAAAGCCCACTTACTAAATGTCTCGCCAGAGCAGCGCATGCACTGGCTCAGGCGAGACCTAAAAATGTACAGGTTTACTAGGTTTCGATAAGTGCCGGCTGAGCGAGGGTCCAAAATCCACAGCTAGGCATATTGCGAAAAAAACTATCCGTTTTTACTGGAAAAATGTGATGTGCCCACGTTTTATTTTGGGCCGTTTCCTGTCGTGGGCATTAGGCCTACCCACACAAGTGAGGTACCATTTTTATCGGGAGACTTGGGGAAATGCTGAGTGGGTGGAAGTTTGTGGCTTCCCAGAGATTCCAGAACTTTCCATCACAGAAATGTGAGGAAAATGTGTTTTTTTACAAAGTTTGAGGTTTGCAAGGGATTCTGGTTAACAGAACCTGGTGAGACCCACACATGTCACCCCATCCTGGATTCCCCTGGGTGCCTAGTTTTAAAAAATTTACAGGTTTGCTAGGTTTACCTAAGTGCCGGCTGAGCTAGGGTCCAAAATCCACAGCTAGGCACATTGCGAGAAAAGAGTCCGTTTTCAATGGAAAAATGTGATGTACCCACGTTGCGTTTTGGGCCGTTTCTTGTCGCGGGCACTAGACCTACCCACACAAGTGAGGTACCATTTTTATCAGGAGACTTGGGGGAGCACAGAACAGTAGAATAAGTGTTATTACCAATTGACTTTCTATGCATTTCTGCCTTCCAAACAAAAGACAATGTGTAAAAAAGAAGTCACTTTGAAAAATGTCCTCTAATTCACATGCTTATATGGGTACCCACAATGTGGGAGATGTGCAAATAACTACTGCCTCTAAACTCTATATTTTGTTCCCACTTAAGAAATACATAGGTGTCCTTGATATCTATTTTTCACTGTTTATATTTTACAAAATGAATTGCTATAAACCCAGTACAGAATGAAAAACCATTGCAAGGGGCAGCTCAGTTATTGGCTCTGGTTACCTCTGGTTCTAGGTGAACCCACAAGTCCTATATATCACAACAACCAGAAGGGTAAAGTGGACAGAACGGTATATTGCTTTCAAAACTCTGCCTTACTTAGAAGAAGTTACAGGTGAAAACGTTGGCACAAATGGCTGTTTTTTTCAACTCAATTTCAATATTTTTTTTATTTCAACTGTTAGTTTCTATAGGAAAACCTTGAAGGATATACACAAATGACCCCCTGCTGAATCCAGACCTTTGTCTACTTTTCCGGAAATGAATAGCTTTCTGGGATCCATTATTGCTTTCATACCCATTTCTACCACTAACTGGAAGGAGGTTAAAAGCACAAAAATAGGAAAAATAGGCTGTGGCCCAGTAAAATGGCAAAACTGTGTAGAAAATGTTAGTTTTCTGACAAAAGTCTGCCTGTTCCTGAAAGCTGGGAAGATGGTGACTTTAGCACCAAAAACCCTTTGTTGATACCATTTGCAGGGAAAAAAACAGATGCTTACTTCTGCAGCACTTATTCCCAATTTTTTCCCAAAACCCCAAATGTAGCTGTATTTTGGCTAATTTCTCGGTCCCCTCCAGGAGAATCCACAAACCCTGGGTACCTTTAGAATCTTCAGAATGTTAGAAGAAAAGGACACAAGTTTGCCATGAATACCTTATGTGGACAAAATGTTACGGGGGCCTAAGCGCGAGCCACCCCAAATAGCCAAAAAAAAGGCTTAGTACGGGGGGGAAGGCCTAGCAGCGAAGGGACTTTCTATGCATTTCTGCCTTCCAAACAAAAGACAACGTGTAAAAAAGAAGTCACTTTGAAAAATGTCCTCTAATTCACATGCTTATATGGGTACCCACAATGTGGGAGATGTGCAAATAACTACTGCCTCTAAACTCTATATTTTGTTCCCACTTAAGAAATACATAGGTGTCCTTGATATCTATTTTTCACTCTTTATATTTTACAAAATGAATTGCTATAAACCCAGTACAGAATGAAAAACCATTGCAAGGGGCAGCTCAGTTATTGGCTCTGGTTACCTCTGGTTCTAGGTGAACCCACAAGTCCTATATATCACAACAACCAGAAGGGTAAAGTGGACAGAACGGTATATTGCTTTCAAAACTCTGCCTTACTTAGAAGAAGTTACAGGTGAAAACGTTGGCACAAATGGCTGTTTTTTTCAACTCAATTTCAATATTTTTTTTATTTCAACTGTTAGTTTCTATAGGAAAACCTTGAAGGATATACACAAATGACCCCCTGCTGAATCCAGACCTTTGTCTACTTTTCGGAAATGAATAGCTTTCTGGGATCCATTATTGCTTTCATACCCATTTCTACCACTAACTGGAAGGAGGTTAAAAGCACAAAAAATAGGAAAAATAGGCTGTGGCCCAGTAAAATGGCAAAACTGTGTAGAAAATGTTAGTTTTCTGACAAAAGTCTGCCTGTTCCTGAAAGCTGGGAAGATGGTGACTTTAGCACCAAAAACCCTTTGTTGATACCATTTGCAGGGAAAAAAACAGATGCTTACTTCTGCAGCACTTATTCCCAATTTTTTCCCAAAAACCCCAAATGTAGCTGTATTTTGGCTAATTTCTCGGTCCCCTCCAGGAGAATCCACAAACCCTGGGTACCTTTAGAATCTTCAGAATGTTAGAAGAAAAGGACACAAGTTTGCCATGAATACCTTATGTGGACAAAATGTTACGGGGGCCTAAGCGCGAGCTACCCCAAATAGCCAAAAAAAAGGCTTAGTACGGGGGGGAAGGCCTAGCAGCGAAGGGGATAATTTCGATAACGAACGGCACTCCTCCATGCTAACTAGTTACGCGACTACCAGCAGTGGGCGTCCAACTTCTTAGAGGGACAAGTGGTGTTCAGCCACACAAGATCGAGCAATAACAGGTCTGTGATGCCCTTAGATGTCCGGGACTGCACACATGTTACACTGAACGGATCAGCATGTGTCTACCCTTCTCCGACAGGTGCGGGAACCTGCTGAACCCCGTTCATGATAGGGATTGAGAATTGCAATTATTTCCCATGAACAAGGAATTCCCAGTAAGTGCGGGTCATAAGCCTGCGTTGTTTAAGTCTCTGCTCTTTGTACACACCGGCCGTCGCTACTATCAATTGGATGGCTTAGTGAGGTCCTCAGATCAGCCTTGCCGGGGCGGCAATGGCCCTGGCAGAACCAGAGGAAGGAGCATTAACGGCGGAGCAGCCCGAGCGACGGACTGCACCAGCCCGAAACCTTCGGCCACCTCACAGGCGGAACACACACACATGGTATGCACAGGGCCCGGCCCTGCCCTTGTGCCCCCTGGCCGGCGGAGCTCTATGCGGCTGCATGGGGTGCTTGGGTGAGGACCGGGCCTCGGTGGGCCGATCAACACGCAAGGTACCGGGGATGGGGGGGCAGCTCCTGTCCCTCCAAGAGGGGCGCAGTGGTAGGCCCTTCTGAGATGGAACCCATACTCACCTAGCATAACCCCTGTGGTGGGGGGAAACCAAATGGCAGTGTCTCCCCGGGCTGGGACCACCCCCTGAAGGCCCCGCACAATGCCCGGCCCAACCGGGCTTCAGGTGACCAAAGAACGGCCCTTCTCACGCAGCAGGGCAGTCTGGAAGTGGTGGGCTTCCTGCTCCCAGGGCCCCCCTCGCCCACAGCTGGGGTGTGGGACTCCCGGGTCGAGCGCCTGGTAACACTTTTAGAACAGTGCAGTCCAACTACCAGAGGGAAAGCCTTGAACGCTGGGCCAGGTCATCTCGCCACGCGGGGGCGGATGGACGGCATCACCTTCCTCCCACCTCTCCTGTGCCCGCAGATGGGCAAACATTTTGAAAAAGTTGCCTGTGACTCTTGGCAGTGGATCACTCTGCTCATGCATCGTGAAGAATGCAGCTAGCTGCCAGAATTAGTGTGAATTGCAGGACACATTGATCATCGACACTTCGAACGCACCGTGCAGCCCTGGGTTCCTCCCGGGGCTATGCCTGTCTGAGGGTCACTCGCTCATCAATGACCCCGGGTCATCCCTGGGACACGGCTGGGGCCGTCGCGGGGTAGCTCTGCTCCCTTTATCCCCCCACAAGGTCAGACCCCCTCGATCGCCTGTGGGAGGGTCCCTCACACGGTCCTGTCACGGAGGTACGCCGCCGGCAGGCCTAGCCTTGCCTCCTGCCTCAGCGGGACACGGGCTGGCGACCGGTCTGCCCCGGGCTCGTCCTGGGGCACCTGGCTATGTGCCACGCGTGGCTGTCTGTGGTGTCCCACGGCTGCCTGCGTGCACCGCCTTGGGTGCCCACCTCCGCGGCCAGCTTCCTGGGTAGGGCGAACATTCAATCATCCATGCACCACTCATGCACTCCTTCCATTATCCATGTACCACTAATGCATTCATTCATTCTTCCATACCCCACTCATCCACTCATTCCAACATACATGCAGCACTCATTCAGTCACCCATGCACCACTGTAGGAAGCTGGCTCTGTATATACTATACCAAAGTGAGGCATAGTGTGCACAGAGTCCAGTGGAACCCAAAAGGTAGGCAGAGGTAAAGTAGATAGCACCTCACTCTCTATTTGTGGTAGTATGGTCGAGCAGTAAGGCTTTATCAGAGGACAGTGTTAAGCATTTGTTGTACACACTCAGTCAGCAAATGAATTCACACACTCAAAGACTGAACTTCAGACCAATTGTTTTTGTACAAAAATATTCTTTTAGTTATTTTATTTCCTAGAACCAAGCAAGCCTGGCACAGGTAAGTGATAAATACTTTGCAGTAAATATACAGTTGTAATACAGTTTGGATTGTAATTGTATATGCACTTTGTTTTGACTAACAGTATTGTTACTGAGAAATGCAATGCTTTGTAAATACAGTACATATACTTTGAATGGGCTTTTTAGTAAAATGACCAATACATTACTTTCAGATTACTTTTCTTACACAGTGCAGTATACCTGGATACTACACTGGGACATTTTCTGTAAACAAGTAAGTAAAAGCGTTTCTGTTAGTTAGTACAATTTTAAAGAATTTCTTTAGGTTTTCCAACTCCACACTTTCATAGAAAAACAGTCAATGTTATCCTATGGAGGAAAATAGTGTTATCGGTTTAAAGGTAAGTACTTTGTTGTGGGAGTTGGTGTTCTGGGGTTAGACTCAGGGGTCCCCCAGGGTCAAGGATGCACTCTTGTTACACCCTCAGCGGCACTAGGGCAGCCAGGTGCAGAGTGCTGAGGCCCAATGTTATCCAAAGGGGGATAGGGGGCCTCCGGTTGGTGGCTGCTGACGAGCAGGCCACTGGGTTGTGGGAGCAAAGCTCCTGGACTTAAGCTCAGGGCAAATGGGGGTTTAGGCCGGCACAAAATATGCACCCTCAGCGGCACTGGGGCGGCCGGGTGCAGAGTGCTGTTTTGGCGTCGGAAGCCCTGTAGCTTTCAATGGGGAGTCTCCGGTTTGCAAAAGCACTGCAGGCTTGGGGACGAAGGCATTCTGGGTGCGAACACCACTTGGAGAGGTAAGTTGGGATCTTGGGGGTTGGTTAGGCACCGTCGGTTGGGTCACCCAAGGCCGTGGGGCATCGGGTGCAGGGGTGCCTTTTAGGGTCGAATCTTCTTACCAGCTCCTGGTCGCGGTTGGGGGGACCTTCTTGTTTGAGGCTGCAGGCATCGGCTGGAGGCTTCAGGCAGGTCAGGGGTCGCCGGATCTCGGGTCAGGATCACCGGGGGGACCTCCTCTTGGTGTTGGGCCACTCGAACTCAGGCCTTGGGCGTCGGGTGCAGAGTGGTGCAGACCCGCGGATCCTTACGAAACTGGAGTCTGTTGTTTGAACAAATCCAGTGTTCACAGGAGACAGAGTCTTTGGGCTTGAAGGCAGGCATGTCCTCCGGGTTAGTCGAGGTTGCTGGCTGCAGGACACACCGGGATTTCGCTGGAGCAGGTTCGAGGTGGGGACAGGCCGGTAGGGCTGGGGCCAAGTCAGTGGGCGTCCTCCTCTTGTTACCTTCGGCACGGCTGTTCGGTCCTTCTTCTTCTTTTCTTCTTGCAGGTTCTTGTCTGAGGAAGCAAGGTTCAGGGGTGCCCCTAAATACTAGATTTAGGGGCGTTACAGGTAGGTAAATGGTTGGGACAATGGGTCCCTTCCCTGGGGGTGAGTACACCCCTATTATGCCACCCTCCAGTGGGAGGGGGCATAAGCCTTTCCCTGGTTGGCTGAGTCCCCCCATCTGCAAGATGGCGGGGACTGAGAGTTGTGCTTCACCTCGCCTCCCCCACTTGAGGGGTGAAGTTGGCAGAGGTGGGCACACTTCTCTTCCTCACTTGTTTTTCCCGCCGGTTCTCCCGCCGAAAGTAGGGGTCAGAACCAGTGTGGACCAGTTGCTGAAAGCAGCAAGTGGCCTGGGGAAGCTCACAAAGGCGGCAAGCCTTTGAAGCTTCCCCTTCGTGGACCCTGCCCATCATGGGGGAGGAGGCTTGGCACCTCGTCCCAGGATGTGCATAGTTTCAAGCCCCCGAGAGCAGCAGGCTCTCGACCCCGGGGTCCAGAAACATGTCTGGTGGTGGTAGCTGAAAGCAGCCTCTCAGCCTGGACACTAGTGGTAGGTCGATTTTTAGGGGGCATCTCTAAGATGCCCTCTGTGTGCATTTTTCATTAAATCCCACACTGGCATCAGTGTGGGCTTAATGTGCTGAGAAGTTTGATACCAAACTTCTCAGTTTTCAGTGTAGCCATTATGGTGCTGTGGAGTTCGTAATGACAAACTTACAGCACCATATACTCTTAATGGCAGCACTGCACTTACAATGTCTAAGAATGTACTTAGACACTGTAGGGGTACAGGGCTCATGCACCTGTACCCTCACCACTGGTATAGTGCACCCAGCTAGAGTGGTGACTGATCTATGCCAGGGCAGTGGGTTGTAGGCATGGCACACAGGGATGTGTGCCATGTCAACTCTTCACTTTGTTCTGCACCAAAACACGAAGCCTACAAAGGCAGTGTGTGAGTGTAGTGGTACAGGACCTCTAAGGGTGGCACAATAAGTGCTGCAGCCCTTAGGGGTCTTCTCTGGTCACAGTGCCCTGGGTACCTGTGGTACCATTTACCAGGGACTGACCTGTGGCCAGAGATGCCAATTGGGTTTTGTTTTCAATGCAGTTTTAGGGAAAGAACATTGGCCCTGGGTACCTGATTGGCAGGAGCCAAGGGAACACTTAGTCAAAGCACATCAGCAGTTCAGCAAAAAGTGGGGGCTACCATGCAGAAAGAGGGCACTTTCTCATAACCACTCATTCAATCATCCATCGACCACTCATATATTCATTCTAAAATCCATCCACCACTCATGCACTCATTCAATAATCCATGCATTACTTATGCATTCATTCTAACATTCATACTCCAGTGCTGTACATATGCAACCCTTGATACACCAGCTATTTACTATTGCAATCATACTTATACACTCAATCATTCATTCATTTATTTTTTAACTGTAAAAATTGTTGTTTTTTGATTTTTTGGAGGCTTTGAGGTTTTTTTTGTGATTTTTCAACTTTAATTTGTTTTCCTTTTATGATGCAAAAATTAACTGCAACTGGCAGTGGAAAAAATTGAAGAAGCTCTCAAAAACATGAAAATACAACAAGGACCCAAAGTAGAAAATCAACATTTGTGAGTCTTGCAAGTGTTGCGGAGAAATGTCATACTTTGCTCACCAGCACTAACCACAACGCCACAGTCCATACTATAAGTTCCCATCCGGCTAAATTCTGGAGCGATATCTTCAGACTGTTGTTGTACTTCAGAAGGCACTCTTTATCCAGGTGTTGATGCACTTGCAAACGAGGTAGATGGTTGTTCAGACTCTCGTTGCCTCTTTGCAGCTTTCAATCGGTTGTTATGGAAAGTTTTCAGGTGGTAGAGCATTAAAGTTGTTCCACAAGAGTATTTTTCACTTGTGCCTATCAAAAACTTCTTATCACAAACTGTGCATTTGCACAATTTTAGCCACAGTTTTGGATTCTCCAGAAGGTAGTGTGAAGAACTCCCATGCGATGATGTTTTTTTTCTGTGGAGGCCCCTCATCTTCAGACTCCTCAGAATGTACTTCCTGCACTTCCTGGTCGTCCTGCTTCTGCTGGTCTCCAACCAGTTATTTTCTGGTGGCTGAGTTGGCATTTGTAGAACAAAGTTGTGAAAATCACAGCAGAAAATTGCAGACACCTCCTCACACTGAAGTGCTCCCATAGATTGAACCAGAATGGTGTATGGGTGTGTTCTTCTCAATCTTATAGTTGAAAAGTGTATCATCCAATCATATTCCTTTCTTTCCTGGTCACATGATCTTCTCGCCGATTGGCGTCCCTGCGAAGGAAATTGAACAGAATAATATTTTATTTGAAAATAAATACTCAAACATAAGTGTTAATCGACTGAAATTATGTTTAACTTGTTTTATTGTACCGCAAAAGACATCAAAATAAATCCTGACTCGGCGTCAACATTCCCCCTCGTCAGGAGCATTGCAACATTCCATTTAACAAAATAAACTAATGCAAACAGTTAACCCCCCCATCCCACACAACTCCCACCTCCCTCTCCCTCCCTTACCCACCCCCGGGTGCCTGCTCATTCCAGATTCAAAGGGAAGTTAAGTGGCCTCTGTTGCGTTTGATTCGTTGAGGGTGGCTACCGGTTGTGTGGTTCCCGTTAGTCTCAACACTCTAAGGTATCGGGGACAGGTGATCTCAGTGAATTCCTGTGACAGAAGGGCAAAGAAAGGTTCCCATATGTCCCGAAAAGTATCATCCCCTGGACGCAATGCAGAGGACAGGCGCTCCATGCCCAATAGACCCCAGACCCTATGCAGCCAGTCCAACCTATGTGGTATTCTATCAGTGCCCCAACACGCTAGAATTGCTTGATGCGCCGCCCGGAGTGCTAGTGTAATTTGTCTGGCTCGTCGGGATCGGAGTGGGTAGGTGAGTGGATTCGGGAGCCCCAGCACTATGCATGATGGGAATCTTGGCAACTGGGTAGAGAAGTGCTTGTCAATGTCCGTGAGGACCTCCTCCCAGAATCGCGACAACTTCAAGCAATCCCATAGTATATGTGTAAGTGTGCCATTCTCTGTAAGGCATTTACCGTCTCGCTTGGGATCTATTTGGTGTAGACGAGCTGGGGTCAAAGACCAATATGTGGCTATTTTTACCGCTGTTTCTGTGCTTGCTGTGTTAGGTGATGTGCGCCTAGCCCTATGGTAGATGCCCCCCCATTCCTTTGAGGTTAGCTCTCTACCTAGATCTCGCTCCCATCTCTGCTGAGAAAAAAACTTGCCCCCGACCCTTGGCCTAGTAGCATTTTGTAAAGATCCGATACCAGGCGTTTGACCGAGGTTCTACTAAGGAGCCACTTCTTGTATGCAGTAAGGCGTCGTTGCGCAGCTTCTCTAGTCCCACTACTCAGAACCCAGTGCCTGACTTGGGTATATCGAAATCGTTCTCTTTCTGATAGTATCCCCTCAATTCTCAGGGAACTAAACGAAGGAGCCCATCCACATCGAAAAGGTGGCCATTGGATCTGCACCCCTCCCGCTGCCAAGCCCCAAATTCCTGTTGCCGCATTCCAGGTGTAAAGGCTAAGTTCCCCACAATAGGGGTCGGGGGGATGCCTGCATCGTGAGTCCCTTCTTCAGCCCCACCACGTCCCAAACCCTAAGAGTAGGAGCCATGACAGCAGATAGGTACAAACTAGGCGTGCGGCTCGCTTTATCCAGGAAGGGTACCTTCCACAAAGAGGTACCCGCCAGGGCCCGGTCCATGAACAGCCATGTCTTTTCCGATTCTGACCTGGACCACTCAACCAAGAATCGCAGCTGTGCCGCTTGAAAATAAGTAGCTATAGATGGAATCCCCAGGCCTCCCTCTATGGGGTCTCTAATACTAAGCTCCCTCCGCATTCGGGGCTTTTTATGCACCCACACAAAGGAGTGAAACGCCTTCTGGAGCTCCTGCAACACCCCAGGCGGGGGCAAGAGTGGCAGAGTTAAGAATACATACAGTGTCTTAGGGAGGGCATTCATTTTCAGTGCCGCAACCCGCCCCAACCACGAAAGCGCATATGGGTGCCACCGGGCCAAGTCCACTTTGATGCGACTCACCAAGGTGCCATAATTGATTGTCGTGGTTTCTGGTATGGTTGGGGCCAATTGGATCCCTAAGTATGTGATGTCAGGCCGCCATGCTATGGAGAATGTATGGGACAGGTAGGCCTGAGTCTCTGGGGTGACCGATAGACTCAGCGCCTGTGATTTGGAGGTGTTAATGCGGAAGCCGGACCCCTTACTGAACTGCCCTATTTCCTCTAAAAAGGGGGGAAGGGACCTCCTCGGGTTGTCCAGGGAGGCGATGACATCATCTGCATAGAGGGTTATGCTATGGTCCTCTCCCCCAAAGCGCATACCTCTTACCACCGGGTTATCGCAAATGCATTGAGCAAAGGGTTCCATGTACAAGGCGAATAACAACGGGGAGAGGGGACACCCCTGCCTTGCACCTCTCCAGCTGGGGAAAGCGCCCGACGACCTGCCATTAAACCTAACCGAGGCTGTGGACAACTCGTAGCCACTTAGCACCCACGAGCAAAACCTGTCTCCCAACCCAAAGTGTTTAAGCACTGCTGTAAGGTATGGCCAATGCACCCTGTCGAATGCCTTTTCGGCATCAATTGGGAACAGCATCCATTCCTGCTGTGTACGTGGGGCCTTATCGATCAAGTGAAGGAGGCGTTTGGTGTTGTCTGAGCATTGTCGATTGGGGACACAGCCCGACTGATCCGGCCCGATTAAACCTGGCATGAGTGGGGCTAGGCGGGTCGCTAAAATCCCAGTGAGTAGTTTAGCATCTACATTTAACAGTGAAATGGGTCTAAAAGGCCACACATGCCGTTTTATCCTTACCCGGTTTTGGAATTACAGTGATAGAAGCCTGAAGCATAGAGGGTGGAAGTGTGGCGGCGCTTACCACTGCATTAAAAACCTTAGTTAAGAGAGGGGCCAGGACTGTGCAATATGTTTTATAAAATAAGGCCGAAAACCCATTGGGGCCCGGGGACTTATTAAGTTTCAGCTTGGAGATGGCAGTTATTACCTCCTCCATTTGTATCGGACGGTCCAGAAAGGTCGCCTGTTCAGTTGTTATCTTAGCGGTGGTAGCGGTTTCCAAATAGGAGTCTATGAGATGGGATGGGATGTCTTGGGCCGTGTATAAATCTCTATAGAAGGTACCAAACCTATGTTCAATGTCTTCATCTTTGGTGATGGATCCCTCTCCGTCCACCCTCAGCTCCTCACCCCGTTAGCCTGTCGCTGTCCCCTTAATTTGGAGGCCAGGAGTCGCCCACATCTGTTACCTCCCAAGTAATAAGCATGCTTGAGCTGTAGAAGAGAGTATTCCGCGTGATCAAGGTCCAAGCCTGCTAGGTGCTTCCTTGCGACTTCCAATTGTCTCCACACTCGGGGTGCGGCCATGCGATGGTGTATGCGCTCCAATTCCCTGACTCTAGTCTGCAATTCCTCGCATTTCTCCCGTCTAGTCTTATTATCTGCCGCTGAGATGCCTATGAGAACCCCCCTAATAACGGCCTTTAGGGCATCCCAGACAATGGAAGGGGTCATATCTGGGTAGTCGTTAAACTCCAGATAGTCTGCTATGGCTTTCCCCACTTGCTGCACTGTCTCCGGGTAATGGAGCATAGATTCCGTCAGCCGCCAGACCCCAGGAGGCTTCCATGTGGGGGGGAAGAACAGGTCCACCTGAACTGCTGCATGATCTGATAATGATCGAGGCTCTATGGTGATCACCTTCACCACTTGTTGAGTCTCTCTGGTGCCTAGGAAGTGATCCAGTCTTGCGTAAGTTTTATGTGCCTATGAATAGAAAGTATAGTCCCTTGTCATGGGGTGGGCCTCGTGCCACAGATCATGAAGGCCACATCTCCCAACCACTGGCCCCCCCTCGCTGATCGACCCTACCCCTCCCTGACGCTGCGCCGACCGATCCATAGCATTGTCAAATACTATGTTCAGGTTTCCTCCAACCAGTATCCGGTTACTTGGAGCCTCCAGCACTCCCTGCATGGCCTCGACAAGAAAGCGTTCCTGCCCCTCATTCGGAGCATAGATTGACCCAATAAGGAAGGTGTCTGTGCCCAAGTGAATGTGTTATCCGAGGAGACAACCCCTAATTTCTACTACTTTTGTGCCAGCCTTCCCCTGAAAGGACCTAGAGAACAGTATGGCCACCCCAGCGGTTTTCGTAGCTAGGTAGGAAAATAACTTTTGAGGGAAGGCCCTACTCTTTAGTCTGTGCCAATCTCCCCGCAATAGATGTGCTTCCTGTAGAAGGCACACCTCTGCTCCAGTATTTTTCAAATAAGAAAGGATCGCCTTCCTCTTGGTGGGGTTGTTCAGCCCTTTAACATTTATTGTGACCATCCCTAAGGTTCGTGGATACCCCATGGTAGGTATGTGTATCTTGAGGCAATCCGAGCCCCATGTGCTGCGCCCCCCCAGCATCTTCCCTTTCCTCCGCAACTGTGATTAGATGAAATTGAGGACCATGACATATTGCAGCTTGCAGGCACCCTAAAACAAACCACAA
Source organism: Calotriton arnoldi (assembly GCA_963921515.1). Classification (NCBI taxonomy): domain Eukaryota; kingdom Metazoa; phylum Chordata; class Amphibia; order Caudata; family Salamandridae; genus Calotriton; species Calotriton arnoldi. Next base: position 1,514,216 of record CAWUFW010000161.1, read on the forward strand.
AACTAACCCCTTACTGAACCAAAGTCTCTGGGTTGGGATCAATGTCCGAGTGTCTATCCCTACCCAACAGAAGAATTTCACACTAGGGGACATCGTGTAATCTCTGGAAGTCCCCCGCTCTACCCCAGCCCCCTCCCGCCATGTTACCTATATGTTCAGTTGCCTCATGCCGGATCAGAGCTGTTCGTGTCTTCCGAGAGCTTAACCAGCAGAGCTTTCCGTTCTGTCACGATGGTAGCCGGGTCCGGCCCTGACCCCTTGCCACTCGTAGGCACTGTCTTCCATCGCTCTCTAGTGTTGCGCCTCTGGAAGTATAGACGGGTCCCCTCCTGAGAACCCTCCTGTATGTCGATGTGAAGGAGCTCAGAAGCTGCCGCGAAGGAGCGGATTTGAATCGACTGATATTAAACCCCAAATGTGGATCATACAATATAATATGTATAAATATGTGTTATACACTTCACCAAAAACACACGTTCATCGTGGTTACCGACGTCATTGCGACTTCTGCCATCGCCACTTTCACGCAAATAATCAAGCAAATGGCTTTTAATTGAAAAATTCTTACAAAAGTTAGGTTTAAAGAGTATATGAATAAACAACTTGTGTCAAATATTAATTAAAATATGTGTAAGTATGTGTTCCCGAGTTTTAAAAAAACACGTGTACTTCGCGACTACCGACGACGATGAGGTCTGCAGAGTCACAGCGAATATATAAAACACCACATTGAAGAGGTTTTTTCACAAAACCATCACACAAACTCAAATATAAAGTCTACATTACTAAACAACTAGTGTCTGCTATTAAGTAAAATCTGTCTATATATATGTTTTAAACTTCCTCAAAAACATGTGTCTTTCGTGACGTCAATGTAAAGAAAAAAAAGCCTAAGCTTATTAATCCACTGAAGAAAATACAGGGTTAAAAAAATACACATTATAAAGCCATTATAAATGGAAAATACAATTTAAATACCTTAAAAATTCAATGGAAAAATCATAGGTTACATGCATGTTATAGTTAGGAAATAGAATATAAAAAACCATAGAAATTCACTGAAAAAACCAAAGGTTACTGGGATTTTATAGTTAGAAATTAGCATTTAAAAAACCTAAGAAATTCATTGAAAAAAACAAAGGTTACAGGGACATTATAGTTAGGAAATGGAATTTAAAAAAACTTAAAAATTCACTGAAAAAACCAAAGGTTACAGGGACGTTATGGTTAGGCTGACATTTCACTCGTTCAAAACCAGAGAAATTCAGCAGTTATAACTGCTTTTGACCTCACATATTACATCAGTCATAACATGGTCAGTGACATCACTGATGACATCTAAAATCACATCACTGCCCACAGCACAAACTCCCATTGAGAAATAGCGGTTTGTGTCAATCCCTGCACCGCCACACGGTGCATGGATCTATGGTGACCCCCAGGGCCACAACCGGAGGCCGCAGAGGGATGGGGGCCCTGCTAGGGGCCGCCAAAGTCACTTTCTGACAGCCTTTTCATGTCGGAAAGGCCGAAATGGAAAGGCTATCGGAAACCAACATCATAATCCCGACGACGAAAACGCCGTCCTTAAGGAATTATGATCAGTTTCCGACTGGACGAAGGGCTCCTTGAGCCCGTTGGAACCGAGTCGAATTTCCCGGCCGGTTTGGACTCTGACCACCGTCATTGAAATACGGCGGTCAGAGTTCAAATCAACAATGTCGGTCTTTCCGACCGACATCAAAATTAGGCCCTTAATACTTAAAGCACTTAGGGGCCGATAACGATGTCAGGCGGAAAGCCTCTGCCCAACACCGACTCGGAATCGGTACCGACCGACTCGCGGTCGGCGGTCCCACCCGCCAGATTACGATGCGACTGAAAAACTGTTCGGTCGGATTCCCATTGTTCCCTATTGGAGCTTGTGTTCTGCCCGACAACTGGCCGTAACACAGGCTCCTATCGGGAAATGGGGTGTGTGTGTAAAACCCTGCACCCTGTCGCGGGCACCCCATTGTGCCAGCCACACAGTGCAGGGTTTTACAGGGGCCACCAACCGTAGGCCGTGGGAGGTAGGGGGCCTGCTAGGGGCCCCCAAAGTCACTTTCTGACAGACTTTTTGTGTCGGAAAGGCCAGCACGGAAAGGCTGTTGGAAACCGACATCGTAATCCCGAGGACGGAAGCGCTGTCCATAGGGGTGTACAATGCGGTTTCGACCGACACGGATACTCCGAGAGCCAGTCGGAACCGATTCGGAATAACTGCGCGGTTTACGTTCCGACCGCGAACATCTTAATCGGTCTGTCGGAATGTAAACCGACTGAGTCGGTCGGAAGGGTTCTGACGCAGTCGAGGAAATTCCGACTGTCAGGAGGAGGCTTTCTGCCCGACATCGTAAGCGGCCCCTTAATACTTACATATACTTACCTTTAAAACTTTAACAATGAATATGCATTTACCATTCATGCCTTTACAACGAAATTCGTTGCAATGGCATGCGTTGTAAAGGCATATTTGTTGTAAAATTTTGCCTGGTAAAGACTTGCATGGTAGTGTCACATGCATGGTAAAGCCTGCGTGGTAAAGGAATGCGCGGTTCCAGCTTCGTTGTAAAGGCTGTTTTCCCAACGGTATGATGGACATTCTTGGCAGCACCGGATTATCTACACACATTAAAATATCACATACTGTACATTCTTCCACATCATGACGACAAACATCTAATTACTAACGGACAATGTGAGAAGACACGGTGTTGGTAACCCGAGATGCTACGTCGAATTGCTACATTGTAACATGACAGCACATCGCTACTTGGTAGAAGTGGGTGAGCCAACAAATTAACAGGGAGAGTCGAGCCAAGGGTCTGGTTTGGCTCTTAGAGCCCGTGCAGGAGCCGAGTCCTGAAAAAAAAATTCTATTTAAATCATACAACACACAACACGTAAAATATGATAAAGTCTCTTCAAAGTACAAAAAAGTGTATTTCTTTAACATGTGGAAGCTTTGACGTTAAAATGACACATTATCACACTGCACTGAGAAGTACTTATTAAAACTTATAGTTTTTAAACATGAACCATTGGTGACCTAAGAGGTAAGACAGTTGCCATGAAAACCCTGTAGTGGCACAGATTATTTTAGAGCAAAATGTTATTCTATTAAATAAAAAACAATAGGTTTTTGTAGAACAGATATTCTGAACTCAAATATTTGAAAGTGCTTTCATATGCAATAATGAAGAATAGGGAATTTTAGTGAAATAAAATATTTGCCTAAGATCACACAATTCAAGTGAGGAAGCTGTGATTTATACAGGCTTTCTTGATTTACTTCGTACAAATTAGTCACTAAATGTGTATCCTTCTGCCTTTTCTTTTCTATGTTAACTCTTTGTTTTTACTTCTTTGTGCATTTTTCTGCAGTGTTTGTATAGTGCAAACTCGACCGGAAGGCATTGGAGCGCTTTACATGGGCACCAGTTACATTACACTAGGTCACGTTCATTTTTTTATAGCTAAGGAGAGATTAAGTGATTATCCCCCTAATCACAGTAGGTTGAGAGCCAACTACAGACTCAAACCTGGTTCCCCAGTGCCAAAGTCGGCAGCTCTGGCCGTTCCGCCACACATCATGGGGAGAAGGAGGGTGGCAGGTAGAAGCCACATAAAAACTCGGATCATTATGGGCTCGAGGTTCCAAGAGGACATCAAGCTGAGCCAGGCTTCCGGCATGAGCCTGCATGAACTTTCAGTGGCTCGCCCAACTCTACTACTTGGATGCATTCACATTTGCATGCAATGCACTGCCTGTCGCTGTTTCTTATTTAAAGCTGTAATATTTGTATGTTAATATGCAGCAGTGGTCCTCAACAATTTGAACAGGTGCAACACTGAGTCTGGGACTACACAGCACCTAATGAATGAACCTACCTTCTAAAGCTTTCAAAGAGGCTGCCACCTGAATGCCTGTTTATCTTATAGTAACTTAGACTAGGCCTTTTGTTGGGCCGCTCGAAATAACAATGACCTCCTATATTACAGCTACTTCTCAATGATTAGAAAAACAAAAAATAAGCCCAAACAGCCGATCTCTGATAGACAACAGCAGGACTTTCAGCAGGGTAGGACTGCGACAGAAAATTGGCCCGGGCACCAAAATAAAAGTGGCTCCCATTAGCGAATTGGATTGCTAAAAAAAGTGGCCAATGTTTGCAAACTGGGGCACTTTTGAACTTGTAAAGGCACCCTGTATAAGTCTTTTGCAAGATGTGAAAGACTGTGTGGATTTGAGCTTGCTGTAAGCAATGTTTGTTTAAACATCTGGGAAATCAACAAAAACAACTGGGACAGCGGACAATAAAACCACCTCACAAACAGCCAAATGCCAGCCCACACACTGACCTGTCAGACCAGTCCATCGGGCATTGCCTGATTGCCCTCTATTATAGTATGAGCTTGACTTTCAGGATGCTGATCTGGAATATACCTAAGTGAAAATTGTGCTGAAACTCATATATTCACTCAGTCATCCAATCATACAATATACTAAGGGCCTGATTATGATGGCGGTGAACTCGCCACCAGCAGGCTGCCGGTGGCGGGTTCACCGCAATCGTAAGGCCATTCACCGCCCGCCAGATTGTGATGGCGGGCGGTGTGCTGGCGAGGCGGAAAGCCCGACCGCCACGGGTCCGACAGAGGCAATCCCTGTCGGACCTGCCCCGCATCCACAGAATGGTGGCGGTGCCTAGCAGGCACCGCCCGCCAGATTTGGATGCTGGATCCCCGCCAGCCTCTCCAGGGCGGTTCACCCGCCATGGAAAGGCTTGCGCGGATGTACTTTGGGGGCCCGTAGCGGGCACCCCTTACCCCAGGACCCCTTGAATTTCCCCTACATTTCCCTGCACCATGTGGCAGGCACCGCATGGTGCCTGCCACGTAGTGCAGGGAAATGTTCAAGGTGCATTTTTAACTTTGCGGTGGGTGCTGCAGCTAGCAGCACCCACCGCAATGTTAAAAATTGCAGATGCGACCGTCGTGGTGGCATTCGCATCATAATTACATGTGTGGGACCGCCGCCTCATAGGCGAGCGGTCCCCATCCCCGAGACGATGGTGGACGGACTGAAGTCCGTCCGCCATCGTAATGAGCCCCTAAGTGAGCTAAACAACTGCTCTAGATAACCTACATGTCACTCATGCCTTAAATGTACATGTTCTGCGAGCAATGAAAGCTTTCACTAGTCTGCCCCACTGAATTTGTGTTGTGGGAAAAGATCAATTATACTTTCTTGCTTCTGTGTGAGAAAAAACTTGTGTTTAGCTGAACTTGTTCTGCGAGGAAGCAAATACTGCTGCACCATTATATTTTTATATCCTGCAATGGAAAAAGCTTGCACTGCTGCCGCTACCCCAAATGTACCTTTCCTCTGAAGGAGGGAAGCTTGCACTGTTTCTGTACACGGTGTATCTGTTCTAGGAAGAAGGGGCGTTTCCAGTGCCCCATCTTGTAAAAAAAACAAATTATATTTTGAATGCACTTGTATAACACACCCTGTCAACCAGGAACGGTTTTACAATATTTGTTATGAGATACTTACACCTATAATCCTAAGAACCATGCCTTAGTCAATAGGGGCAATATTTGAGTTCCAAATAATGTTGATAGAAAAGCACGGTCATTTGTTCGACCCTCCTGTTTTTAATCTTATGGTAGGGAGACAGGAGTAAAAACCATTTAATCATTAACCATTTTCACCCACAAAAAATGTAACATTGATCTGACAGTTTAACAAAAAGAGAACATAAATGTCAACATAAGGGGCATAACCTCACTCAAACTAGGGAACCCATAACCAACAGCGGCACTCTTGGATGCTTCCTGGTGCTGCATATGGAACTCCCAAATAACGCATACCACACTGGATAGGTGAGAGTTCATCGTTCAATGTGAGTACATGAATGTACGGTAATTCATAAGATGGTTGGCTGTTTCTTCTAGGAGTGTTGTACTTCTCGTATGGTTATGTCTGTTTACGGAGAATGTATAACTGTTGTTATAAAACCTTCCACTGCACACAAAATAATTTTCTTTACCAATGGTTGTTTTAATGGATGATGCGAATGAAAGAGTGAACCCTCACAAAATATTTGAGCAGATTTTAATGTTGGCATTATGTTTGTGAGACATATTTTTTTTTAAATGGAGCAGACTTTGTAAAATTTTAAAACATAGCCGACAAGGAGCTCCGTGTCATGTCAGGCTCTGGTACAGCAGTATTAAAAGCAAAACTTCATGCCTCACTCTGCAACATGCTGTTGACCGAAAAGCCTGGATTGACTAAAAAATGAAAAATAACTTTTGTGAAAGGGCTTTTTTAAGGTGGGGGCCGGCATCAATTTACTGCCAGTCCCCACCCCACAAAAGGATTAAATCTTTCAAAAAAAGATAGTGGGGGCAATGGAGGAGTGGGAGGGGGTTAAGCAATAGGGATGGGTTGGGGGAGGGTAAAATAATCACATTAGCTAGAGCACCATTGGCAAAGACAATAAGTTTCAAAGGCAAGACCTATTGGTTTTGCCAGTGCTTGTTTCTCTTGTACGAAATCATGGGTTAAACAGCCCCGTGAGTAGGAGAGCAGACAACCTTTCAGATGCAAACACAAGTATCTCGATGCTTTTGGGCTAACATTAACATTTATTTGAAGAACAAACTCGCTTGGCAAAAGACATTATTTACCATACCACTGCAAGCTGCAGCAACGAATGTGTTTGAAGAGACAGTGAGAAATGAAAACCAATGTGCAAGCACACCTCTTTCCAAGCCTTCCTTTATCCTAAAGGTTGGTGTGATTTAGGTGCAGTGCTTGCAACATCACATGGATACGCATATTTGAACAGGTGCAGCACGCGCTGCATGCGCTGCCTTTCGAGGGCCATCAGTGCTAGGACTGCCAAAATAAGGCAAATTACCCCCGGGACTACTTAGAATCATATGGCATAATTTTGCCACTTGCATCTAATTAGCTGGAGCCATTATCACTGAACTTTCTATATACGAGTTTCTTTGAGCAATGTAACCTTGCAACTATATTTCCCAAATGTATTCAGTTTAAAGAAAAGTCTATAAGTGATTTTAGACCTTGTACTTCACCATCTACAGGAAAATGAAGTTGAAATTGACAGGGCTTATGGGGAATCACCTAACAAAAGTCACCGACCTATATTTATTGCTGGTATTTTATAGCAGGATAACTTAAAAGTATCGTCGAAAATGGGCAATGGCATTTCTTGTCCTGCTCTAATGTGTTGTTGTAGACAAAAGATTTATCTATTGACATTTTGAAAAGCAGCTATTTCATTCAGTGGCGGCTGCTACGGAAAGGGGATGGTGATGTTGAAAAAATAAAAAAAGATCACTTACCTGTGAACATTCGCCACCTCTTCTTCTCTTCCTGACTCCCGGCAGCACGGAAGCACACAGGCTCCCAGACTCCCCTAACCCAATCGCGCCGCTGCTGTCACCAGCATGACAGCAGCATCGTGATTGGTCTGAGCATGCTGTTTGGCCTGGTAGCCTGGGAAAGTTCTCCAACAGACTGTGCAACACAGCCGGCTGGAGAAATGCTAAGTGCGCATGTCTGTTTGGCCGGCCCAAGGCAGCCGCCCAAACTGTCATTCGCACTTATGGTGCACCAACCACTCCTTCCCCGTGTGACACCCGCCCCGCCCGCCCTAACCTGGCCATGTAGCCCATACTAAAAATAAAATGATAACATTGTGCTATTATCATTTTATTTTTTCTTGCTTACACTGCTCAGAGAGAAGTGGGGCAACGCTCCTCCGCATTAGCGGAGGAGCCGCCGCTGATTGCATTAAATGACATGCTGGCATCCTTTAAAATAAATATAAGCATAACTTGGGTAAGAAATAGCAAATCAGTTACTGTGTTCTAGACACCTTGATCGATTAACAACTTTTTTATCACCTCAGCTGAGCAAGTTTGTCATTTGTGGGGTGTTCATCACTTACGGGATGTTCACCATAATATTGACTCAACAATATAGTTGGACAATAATCATATGTTAAAAATATTGTAATGTCTAGAATTTCACTGGACTTAAGATCACTGGTAAGAAGTTATTTTTTTATTTAGCAGAAAATACAGATGTAAATAATATAAAATACGTTAATATTGTTTTTTATAATATCTATATTTATTTTGTTATTGTATAGTTTGTATTTGATTTACATTTATTTATTGTATATACATGTTTTTATATTTTGTATTTTATTATATTGTTTTTATTCAGATTGTTTTATGCATTGTTTGGTTTATAAGGGAGTAGGATGGGAGGTAATTTATATTACATATGATTTTATTTATTTTTCGAATTGGTAATTAGTAAACTTTTTAATAGTTTTAATGAATTCTATAACTGTTTTAATGGTGTATTATTTATTTTAATTGAATTTTTATGTTTGCATTATGCACTATTAATAATGGTGTAATGTAGATGTATTAATTGATATTTTATCAAAATTATGTCATTATGTCGTTTTATTGGCGAGTTGGAAGTTTTATATATATATATAAATATCAAGAAAATCTCCCCAATACTCCAAAATAAGAGAGGGGGCCGGCACTCGATGTCATGGTTATGCATCCTGTTTATTAAGTCAGGTCACACAGGACCATCAGAGAGACGCGTTTCGGCAGTAACACTACCTTCTTCAATCTGAGGTGCGCCATGTTGGTTTTTCTTTTTATACTTTAAAATCAAACAACATAGATGATGCACTATTTTTTAACAGCAGATTAAAAGACATTTGTAGACATTGTAAAGGGACAACTCAAATCGTATGAGAAAACAACACTCTAGCTTTCCAATGTTTAGTAACAACAAATATTTCACTCGTTTTGAGTTATACTGCAGAGCGAAGTTCTTGTGATTTAAACAGTTTTCTCTTAGTACTTCAAAGTCCCATCAATCACATTTAAAGCTAATGTCAAAAACTGGACTGCAGTGTAATTCGAGTCCTTCAGCTGTAAACATGCATTTTAAGTGACTTTAGTAAAACCAAACAACACGCACTAAAATCAGCTTTAAAAACAATATTTTTCACAATAATGCTGCCTTTCAAGTTCACTTGAGAACTCTTATCGGATCAATCAACATTTTTCCGAGAGACAGCTGGCCCTCGTAATGAAAATGAAAGTTCAGTGTTGAAAGTTTATATTTTACTCACGAAGGCAGCAGGCAAAATTGCTTCAACTACAAGTCCTGTGTTCGGTGCGGCCCAATCCGATACTCAGTATGGGAATCCCATGACCCCACCGCTCGGCCAATGCCATCTGCAGTGCCCAACTCCAGAACAAAAGGTGGCATTCCTAGGGTGAGGTAAAGCCAATCGTGGAGGAAATCCAGTCCCCGCCAATATATATATATATATATATATATATATATATATATATATATATATATATATATATATATATATATATATTATCACACAGAGAGGATCTATGAGGAACAAGAATCCAGGCGAGCCCACTCGGTCGGTCAAGGCAGTTTATTTTCTTATGACAGACAAGGACGACGCGTTTCGACCACGTCCGTGGTCTTGGTCACATGACCATCGCCTCCATTAGTTTGTATTTAAAGGTACGTGCACGTGATTTCATTAATAAACATAAAAGAAATGTTAATAGCACATGTAACAAAAACGTGAAAGAAAGTAAACAGTGAAAACAGACGCAGCTGTTTAGAATGAAAATACATTTTGACATTTCATTAATTTACAGGTCATAAAGCCAACATTTGCAAACATTTATAAAACAACCACCTCATATAGTGATGAAGTATTGGCATAATATTTTTTGTTCATTAGGCAGTGCGGGGACTAGTGCCCAATTTAAAAGGTTATAGTGACTATGGGAATACATCATGGCTGTGTTCAACACCAGACAGTTCGCCGCAAAATAGGTCTAGTACCCAAATGAGTACGTGAAGTGACTAGGAGCTGGGTGAGTGGTCAGCCAAACTCCTGTGCTCTTATATATTTGCCAATGTGTTGCGGTAGTTCACAGCTATAATTCTGCAAAAATTAAAAGGATATAGAGTTAGCATCACCATGTCACATACTAATAGAATATCATGTTTTAAACTGTTACATAAGGGTTGTAGAGAAATAAAAACGAAAGAAACTTTACATTCAATTATCAATTCAGTTACAGGTCTGCTTTATCCAACGTAATAACATGTACATAAAAAAAAAGTGAGTGCAGCTAGAGAAAACTTAAAAGATTGAAAAGAGGGGAGGAGAAAGTAGGGCGTGAGTATACAGTCAGGGCTACAGTATAATTGAGCAGTGTGTGTCCTATAAATGGGAATACAATTCCTCGTCCTGATTAAGGCCATCCGGGTACTTGGTTCCTGCTAAAAGGATCAGGCGAGACTCCAGTTTGCGGAGGGCTGCATTGCGATTACCTCCTCTGGGATTGGGTGCAATTGTGTCTAATCCGAAATATTTTGCTTTAGTCCAATCCGACTCGTGTTCCCTGGCGAAATGTCTGGCAGTACTATAGGTTTGGTCATGATTCGTGATTGCCCGCCAATGTTCTAAGATACGTTTTTTTACAGAAAATGTGGTAGAGCCAATGTACCAAAGATTGCACGGACAAACTATCGCATACACAACATACTCAGTTCCACATGAGATGAACTTAGGTATTTTCCATTTGGTCTTTGATCTTTTAAGTGTCACCTCTGATATGTTGCTGCTGTTTTTACAAGCTTTACATTTTCCACATTTGTGGAAGCCCTTAGTTTGTTTCAGCCAGCCACCTTCTTTCGGTTGGAGGTGGCAGTGAACCAGCATATCTCTTAGGGATGGACTTCTCATGTATGTCACTGAGGGAGTCGGGTTTATTTCATTTCTCAGAATGGGATCTCTTCTGAGAATATCCCATCTGTTTCTGAGAATGTTTCTTATCTGATGGGATTGATTGCAGTATTTGGTGATGAATCTAACTTCACTTCTTTTGACGGATCTATGTGGTCTCTGTTCTGGGGTTTTGTTGACAACGTTATATCCAAAGGAGGGACTGAGAGCTTGGTTATGAGGTCCTGCACACTTGCTCCCAAAAGAGACTAATATTTAAAGAAGGTATGCAGTTCCTATGTGATGGGATGAGGGTTAGGAGGAAAGGCAGTGAAGGGAGAAAGACAGGTCTATCATCGTGTTGCCCTCACACACCCCTGGGGATGTCATGCTTCATCATAAGGCGATTGCCCCTCGTCAGGCCGGCGCTACAATGCCTGACGGGCTCCCGAAACCGGGGCTCTTTATCGGGGATCTTTTAAAGAGGAAGCCGTTGGGTGTGTGCGGGTGTGAGGGCGGGGTAGTGCACAAAAGGAAGTGAAATAAAATAGGTAAAGAGCAGTCCTCTAAAGTCAAATTTTTAATAAAAAGGTTGCTCTAGCCTAAATAAAAACAAAAGTGATCCCCTATAAGGATATTAATGTTCCTAAAGGGTGATCTAAGTGTATAAGGTCAACATGTTTCGTGCCTATATTTGCCCCTAACGGGTCAATTGGCACTTCTTCAGGACCGTGCTAAAGATGAAAGCGTGCACTACCGCCTGGTATTCAATTAGTGGATGTAAATCACCAGGGACGGTAGAGACCCTAGTTGACGTTAACTAGGGCCTACACGATGATAGACCTGTCTTTCTCCCTTCACTGCCTTTCCTCCTAACCCTCATCCCATCACATAGGAACTGCATACCTTCTTTAAATATTAGTCTCTTTTGGGAGCAAGTGTGCAGGACCTCATAACCCAGCTCTCAGTCCCTCCTTTGGATATAACGTTAGCACGGCAGCTTAGCTGTGGGACAGTGCCCCTGCCCTCCAAACTTAGAGTGGCTTTCTCCTAGACCTTAGGGTCTCTCTTCTTCCCCTTCCCCTGCTCTTTACACCTGTTATCACCACCATGGATAACATCCAAGGTCTTTCTTTTGGGGAGGACTGTGTAACTGAAATCCTGAACGGTCCATCCCTTCTTGACCAAGAAGGAGTAGCATCAACTAGTGGTTTTTCAAGTGACTGGACAACCATCACTAATATGAAACGCCAACTTATGAAGATCATTATGCACGGGGCGATCATGACAGAGTATTTACGTGCCAACATAGCACCCAATGGCCTTATTGTCAGCAACAGCCCAAGGATCTTCCTTGAAGATAAACAATTCAAGGAGGAATGGTCCCTGGTAGCGTGGAAATGCACCAGGGATCTCCTGATACTCATTATCAAAATGGCAAAAAGGCTAGCGGATGAACTGATATTACGCATTTCCATCGCTGAGGGCAACCTTAAAGCAGGCATCGCCCATGCTGCATTCAAAGCTAAACTTGCAGAAATAACGAAGGAAATCACTGATAATAAGGAATACCTGATGAGAAATAAAATCAGCAAACTTCAGAAGGATATCACACGCTTTAGCAAAGAAAAAATATATCCCTATTTGAAGGATGACTACAAACCCTCAGGGGATGACTATTCCTCGGATGACAGCACAGGCTCCCGCCGGAGCACTTACTCTTCGGGCAGCAACTCCAGCACTGAAAACCAAGGTAGCTACCCACATAACATGCATAATCAACAACGGAGACTACCATCGAATCCTATGTACGGCTATGGCCCGTCACCTTATCAAGGCCCTATACCATTCCAAGGACCACCATTGTGGCACTACCCTCAATACCAGAATGGACCACCACCACTCTTCCCCCCCTTTCAACCACAACCTTTTTTAGGCAGAGGCTGGGGCAAAGGGCGCGGCAGAAGAAGACGAGGCACGCAGAATCAACCCAAACAAGTGCAGTGGCAAGACCAGCCACAACAGATCCCGTCACACACGGACCCTCGGAGCAATCAAGACAAGAGAAACTGATTGTTAATCTCTCTGATCGTCCCCTTACTACTACTGAAACTATTGTTCTCAGTAAAGGATTGGGCTTTGTGCCCACACCCAAAGTGGACCATTTTCGCACTACGTGCGAACTTCAAAACCTGTTCAGGAAGATACGCCTAAAAGCATTTTTTGGTGACCAACCTGAGGTAACATCAACGGACACTGGCTTACGTAAGCCCTCGACTTTCACTCCCACCTCCAATATGGTTCCACCAGAGGTCTTGACCTTTGAACGTGCTGTCCTCAAGGAACTAACGGAGACACGCCAGGGATCTAGATTTTGTAATATCGCTAATTCTGCATTCACAGCCATAAAAGTCCTATCCAATGACGCAACTATTACAATAAAGGAGGCAGACAAAGGGGGAGCCATCGTCATCATGGCCACTACTAATTATCGGACAGAATGTTTACGCCAATTGGAGAACACCCATTACTACACCCCTCTTACCCAAGACCCTACCCCACGCCTGCAGACCCAAATATTATCCATGGTCACAGCGGCTCTCAATCAAGGGTGGATCACCAAGAACGAGGCAGAATTTCTTAGCAACCCGGTTCCCAGACTGCCCTATTTTTACATCTTGCCCAAAATTCACAAGGGGGTAAATCCACCCCCTGGTAGACCGATTGTGTCGGGCATAGGGTCAGTTTTGGAACCGCTTTCGAAATTCTGCGACTATTTTTTCCAACCATTAGTTCGCAGAACACCTACCTTCCTTCAGGACACCAGAGATGTTTTGAAATTAATTGAAACTACTAACTCAGAGGGCCTTCTCCCCGATATACTTCTGACATTAGATGTGGAGGCTCTCTACACAAACATTCCTCAAATTAACACACTTGAGGTAGTAGAGCAAATCCTACAGGAAACAGCTTGGACCTCTCCCACCCCCGTCAGTTTTGTGATGGAATGTGCACATATTGCACTTACTGAAAAAAAAATTCAATATGAAGATAAGCTCTTTCACCAGACACAGGGCACTTCCATGGGCAGCACATTCGCCCGAGTCTGGCATGTCTCTACATGTCAGACTTCGAGGCGAAATATGTCCTTGCTGAGTCCAACTCCTTTCGAATAACGTTCTCCTATGGAGACGTTATATCGATGACATATTGATATTTTGGAGAGGAGACAGGGACACTATCCAAGAATTCCTCCTTTGGATCAATAACCTTAACCCTTACCTTCATTTTACGGCCGCTTGCTCAGACCAAGAACTCCCGTTCCTTGATCTCTTGATTAAGAAAACACCCAATAGGCTGGAGACGATCACATACAAAAAACCAACTGACAGCCATAGTCCCCTCTTGTACCAAAGCTTTCACCCTAGGGCACTGAGGGAAAACCTCCCCTTTGGGCAATTCCTACGTATTCGTAGGAATTGTAGTGATGTGGAGGACTACAAACAGCAAGCAACCGAACTCAGCACCAACCTGGTCAAAAGACAGTACCCCCCCCGAATTGTAAACAATGCTCAAAAGCGAGCAAGGAACTCCAACCGACTAAGCCTTTTAGAAACACACACTAAACCTGCTACTGATACGATCATGTGTGTGACCACTTTCACACCAGAATCAAACTTGTTAAAAAGAATTGTCAATAAACACTGGAGAATCTTGGAAACGGGGGAGTTGAGTATTGGCAGACCGCGTTTTGCCTTTAAAAGGACAGCCAACATCAAAGATCTATTAGTGAACACCAGACCAAAAAAGCAAACCCCGAGAGCTCCCAATACCCTCTGGGATTTACCACCTGTCACTGGCCACCACCCTTGTGGTCAATGTGTAGTCTGCCCTTTTACTCAAGCGACTAAAAATATCTTGTTGACTAATAGCTGGAGGTGGACTCAAAACAAGCACACAAACTGTAACACACGAAATTGCATCTACTTAATAACATGCCCCTGTCAACTCCAATATGTAGGGATGACCACACGTGCTGTAAAAACCAGGATTATAGAACACAGAAGCAATTTTCGGTGTAAAAAAACTAACACCAAAATGTGCACCCACTTTGTGGAATCCAATCATTCACCAAATGATTTACATTGGACAATTATTGAGGCCTTTCCAACCATCACTAAGGAGGCCCTTTTCAGGAAGGAACAATGTTGGGTTTTTAAACTGGAGTCACACATCAGGGGCCTCAACGATATTCCTTGGGCGGAACTGAATCGATACTAGCAATTGGCTATTACTGTCTGTCGCCCCCTCCTCAAGTCTGTTGGCTATTCTCTTCCTTCTATGCCACTACACTGATAGACTGGGAGTCACATCTGCGACAGCCAACTGTTATTTTGTAACTTTTGATTTTAACATCACTCTCCTGGCCCATTGACCTTTCCTGTCTTGTCCTTAACTTAAACTACTACGCTTCTTCTGTCTGTTGTGACATGCATTCTTGCCACTATGACCATCCTGACAATGCAGGTTTTTACTCATGCCTCTATGATTGATTAATTTCCAACCAGTACAACCCACCAGACTTGACCGTGTGTTATCACTTGTTGTTGTTGTTGGAATTCCCTTTATAGTGTGCTCCTAGGTGAGACCAATTTAGGACTATATATGAGCCTTTAAGGATAACATATTAGCCTTTATCACACAACACACGCTCTTGTTTGGGTTACTCTGCGCGAGCGTTGCCGTCCGCTACACTTGTAGCTGACTATACACTTTCTTTGAACATTCGGCTTCAAAGCCGCTATTTATCCCTTAACTGACTCTCACTTCTATATCCCCGGCACAATTAATTATTGTTATCAGGACGTTCGTTGTTTCCTAAGACTTTGTAAAGGACCTAATAAAGTTTTTTACGAAATTACTCCCAAGATGGCTGCCTCAATTGCCGGTCTAGTTTCCTCTGTATTTATACTAGCCAACCGGAACCACTGGTCACGGGGTCCAGGAGCCAGGGTAGGATCATAGCAAGTTGCTTCCTTGAATCCGTGAGTACCACTTCATTGCGGCCGCCTTCCACGTACAACCGGTAAGCTCTACCCCCGTTTTGACCTCATTTGTATACTACGGTTTTCTACTTTCAGATTACCGTGAGTAACTACGTGCTCTGCCTATCCCCGTCGGCCCAGTACGTTTGCCTAGGGGTGAGTTTCGAGCTATTTTAGAGAGTATATAATTGGTCTTTAACCTAACGTAAGGTACTCAACCTTTCTGTTAATTATTTGCGTCCTTGTGAAGGACATGGTTTGTCTCCTTTTTGGTGATTCTATGCAATATCCTTTTTCCACACATGTGTGCCCGTCCATACTGGTCCTTGTTGGTTTTACTGTAGTTCTCCCCTATAACCTCGCTAATTTGTATGTAGACCGACTGATTACCATGAGTTCGCGCATTTAACGCCAATGCGATATGTTAAATGGCTTCTTATATGGTCACTTCACATGGCAGTAGCTACTTGGTTTCAGTATGGTGTTAAAATTTGATAAACATTAAGCATATCTGTGGCCCACAATATGGCATATTTAATGCTTCATCCCCCCACGTTGACTAATACAACGCTAATGTTTTGCTTCTTTCCCCTCTCAGTGATTCATACCGCGCAGCACTCCTTATGTCCTGTCCCTGCTGAATGTTTTTATATTTATTTTTATTTTTATTTTAGTTGCTTTAAACTACTTGCCTCACGTATTCGTCTGCGTAGTTCATCCCTTCCAACTTCTTTACCTTACTTGGTTACCCTTCGCTTAGTGCCCCCAATGTGCTATTATTATTAATTTTTATGGCACACACACACCGGTGATGTTTTAACTTTACATTGGTGATTATGTTTCACCATATTTCTAAAGCAACGCTGTTATGTGCATTATCAATTCAGTTGCTTGCATGCTACGTGGTATTTAACTAAGTAGCTAACATACCTCTCCTTCTAGATTGTGGAAAATCTCTGCAACAGTCTGCTTTTTACAAGACCTTTATGTCTATATAACGTACTGTTGCTGGTTTTTAGTATAATCAGTTTTACACTCTGATGTGCTAACATACATGCAATGCTATTATTGTATACTCACTCTCCTTTCTTCCTTTTTCCCCTTCCCGTTTTTGTTCCCTCTACACAGGTCTACTTAGCCCCTAGTTAACGTCAACTAGGGTCTCTACCGTCCCTGGTGATTTACATCCACTAATTGAATACCAGGCGGTAGTGCACGCTTTCATCTTTAGCACGGTCCTGAAGAAGTGCCAATTGACCCGTTAGGGGCAAATATAGGCACGAAACATGTTGACCTTATACACTTAGATCACCCTTTAGGAACATTAATATCCTTATAGGGGATCACTTTTGTTTTTATTTAGGCTAGAGCAACCTTTTTATTAAAAATGTGACTTTAGAGGACTGCTCTTTACCTATTTTATTTCACTTCCTTTTGTGCACTACCCCGCCCTCACACCCGCACTCACCCAACGGCTTCCTCTTTAAAAGATCCCCGATAAAGAGCCCCGGTTTCGAGAGCCCGTCAGGCATTGCAGCGCCGGCCTGACGAGGGGCAATACGCCCTATGATGAAGAATGACACCCCCGGGGTGTGTGAGGGCAACTACGATGATAGACCTGTCTTTCTCCCTTCACTGCCTTTCCTCCTAACCCTCATCCCATCACATAGGAACTGCATACCTTCTTTAAATGTTTTGTTGACAACCTCATCTCTTGATTGACTTTCAACTCTTTTCTCTGCTTGTGCAATGGCTTTCCCTGGGTATCCTCTCTCTTTAAATCTAGACTTCATATCTCGTTTGGTGTTTTCATATGCGGCAGGGGTACTGCAATTCCGTTTGGCCCTGAGGAATTCACTGTACGGAATCCCCCACCTGAAGCTAGGGGGCATGAAGGATGGAGTTCCCTGCTGTTTTCTTTCTGAATAGATTGGTGACGATCTTCCCCTTGTCTATACTTAGTTTTAAATCTAGAAAATCAATTGCCTCCTGACTGTAGTGTCTCGTGAATCTGAGGTTAACAGTGTTTGTGTTCAGGCAGTCTATGAACTGATTGAGTTCCATTTCAGACCCTTCCACACAAAGAAAATGTCATCAATATACCTGAGCCATGTGGATACATTAAATATCCAATGTTCAGTATGGTCATTCCAGAGCACTTGCTTCTCCCACCAGCCCACCATAAGATTAGCGTAGCTGGGAGTGAAGCAAGTGCCCATCGAAGTCCCTTGTAACTGTTTGTAGTGCTCTCTTTCAAATATGAAGACATTCTCCTTCAAGCATATTCTTAACATGTCTAAGGGCATGATAGTATGTTCCAGGAATTCCGCTCTACGTTGCTTAAGAAAGAACTGACACGCTTTGATGCCGTCATCATGCCTAATGCTCGTGTACAACGACTCAACATCGAGACTCTCTAGCCATTGGTCACTTTCTATATTGACATCTTTGATCTTTTGTAAAAAATGGGTGGTATCTCTAAGATAGGATGACAAGTGTTTTACATAGGGGAAGATAAAGTGGTCCACATATCTGCTAATGTTTTCCAGAAGACTGTTTTTAGAAGATACAATTGGTCTACCTGGTGGATTGATGTCATTTTTGTGAACCTTGGGGAGAAGGTATAGAGTTGGTGTGGTGGGTGTGTCATTTTGAGGAAGCGTACTTCATCCCACGTGAGTAGGCCCTTGTCCTGCCACGTTTGGAGTTTGTCTGTATACATGTTTTTTAAGTCTAAAGGTATTTTCTATCGACCTTCCCATAACATGTTAAGTCATTCAGTTGGCGATACGCTTCTCTGGTGTACATGGCCATAGTCATGAGAACCACATTACCACCCTTATCTGATGGCTTGATGACAATATCTCGGTCTTTTTGTAGTTTCGAGACCGCCTCCCATTGGGTTTTAGTCATGTTACCCCTTTTGGTTTCCTTCTCAAGAAGCCCCAGGAAATCTTGAGCTACCAAATCACTGAAAATATCGATGTTATCTTTCACTGTGACAGGTACATATTATATATATATGTTCCACAAAGTCTGCCCAAAATCGCCGTACGCCTGCCTTTATGTGTTGGTGCCAGCAGTGGCTGCAGTAAACCACGAAATATCCACAATTGCTTCACACTTTGAGGAATGAGGTGGCACACCAATTCCAAAACTTTTTGGGCTAATAAATTATCCGTCTGGAATTGGTGTGCTGCCTCATTCCTCAAAGTGTGGAGCGATTCGTGGATATATATATATATATTGTTTTATTATGAAATGTTAATTGGTTAATTGATTGTTTTAATGAATTAAAAATATGCAAATATTTTTATTGTTTAACCCGTTTGCTTCGTGCGTTGGCCAACGGCCGTCGCGAGCACTACCTCGGTAGTGCTGCGCACGTCCATTGGCCGACGCGGCCCCGCCCGTTTAATAGAACGTTCCGCACTGGCGCGGAACGTTCGGAGCAGCAAACGGGTTAAGTATTGAATGTATATTTTTAATTATATTTTTCAATTTGTGAAATGAATTATTTTTTATAATTTTTTTAATATGTTATTATTTTTTGTTTTGTTATTAATATGATTTCTTGTGTGTTTTGTAATAGTTGTAGGTGAGTAGTGGTGTAGGATTCTTATATGGCTTTTTAAATTGTGTTCATTGATTTGTTTATGTTGCATAATAAATGTAATAATTGCTTATAATATCTATGTTTTTAATATTTGTTCTGTGTAATTTAACTTAGATGTAAATTAATGTTAGAATCAAGTTTTTTTCATTCATTTTGAATTATTTAAATGATATCAAAATATTTTTATGATAGTTAAGAGTTTTACACTTTTCCTCTTGTGCCTAATGTTAGAGTGTGAATGGAAAATCAGACCCTTTTGTTGTTTAACGCTTTCTGCAAAGTGGCTACGGTTGGAGCAGGAGTAGTAACTCTGACTCTTTTAGAGTCCAACACACTTCCGAAAGTGGCTGGATTTAGATTGGGAGAAGTATATTTGGCTTCTTTGGAGTCCACCGTTTTCCTCACAGTTTCACCAATGGGTTTAATTTTGGAGTGGAAATAGAAGCTGGACCAGTTACAGTCCAACACTTTCCCCTGAGTGGAATGAGAATAGCAAATCTGACCAGTTTTGAGTACAACACTTTCCCCAATGTGGCTATGTTTCGAGTGAGAATAATGTATCTGACCTCTTTAATTTCCAACAACTTCACCCAATGTGGCTAAGATTGGAGTGGGAAAAGAGTATCTTACCTTACTGGAGCCTGATATATTCACAGTTTGGTTACCCTTCTATTTCTAATAATTATTTAAACACTTTTCAACTTTTTCACCTTTTTTTACAAGTTACATTCATACGTGTTTAATTATTATATGTTTTAAATCATTTCTCTTTGTATAGTACTATTTTAAATATTAATAGAAGATAAGTGTTTTATTTTTATTTATTTCATAAAATATTGGGGTTTGAAAGTCAGCTTCTATTTTCTTCAGGAAAGATTTAAATATATTTCAAATATTCATAAAATATATTGTAATACATTAATTTTTGTACATTTTAAATTGTAACATTATTTACACATGTTTTAATATATTCATAAAATATACATATTCCATATGTTAATAAATGAAATAAATTATATTTAATTTATCAATATTTACTATAATATTTCAAACATAGAATTTGTAGAAATATTTCACGTATTGGTAATTTGTGTAACGTACAATTTAAATATACGATAAAACACTTACATTTTATATACATTTGTACAGTAATACTTTTAAAATAATTGTTTCTTCTAATGTAAAAAAGCTGGTTACTGTATTTTGTACTGTGGGTTCTTCGTTAGTGTTCCTAGTTCTCATGGATGGTTGTTCCTCGTTGCAGGTCTCTGGTGCGGTTAAGAACTTTCTAAGGTATATTGGTGGGTTGCAAGTTGGTTTGAATAGGTTAGTGGAGTTAAAGATCTTTAATCATTTAGGAATGAGACAGAGTTAGTTGGTTATGAGTGTGTTGAAGAATCTAATGTGCAGTCTAAGTTATTTATGTGTAACAAGTGTAAACATATTTATAGTTTATTTATACGTTCTACACTAACTTATGTTTTATTTTGTTTTTTTCACATTGTCTTTAGAGTTTTAGTATGTATGTTTTCTTCTTTTAAAGGTTCTTTACCATGCTGAACAGAAAGTGTTTGGATGCGAATAGTATTTTATTAGTACAAGGAAAATAAGTTTCCTTTTTCCATATTTTAACTTTCTTTTCTTGATTGTGAATTAAACGAAATATTCTAATGCTTATGCATTTGTTTGGCGCATACATGTTTGTATTTTTGTGTATTTTTTGGATGTTGAAATCATAGAAATGGCTTAGGCTGGGGTGTCTGGCTTCCAATAGTGACTCAGTGGGAACCTGGATTCCAGTAATGAATGAGAGCCTGATTTCAAGTTTGGCGGTGCGGGAGCAGACCTCCACGCCGGCGGCCCGCTCCCGCACCACCAAACCCGTGGTCGCACTGTCTGCTAGATAACAAGTTTCCTTGTGCCTGGCGGGCTGTTTTTGGCGGTCTCACGCAGTACCTCTGAAAATGGGCACCGCAATGGGAACACCAAAAACAGTTCCTGCATGGCATGGACTGTAAAGTCCATGCCGTGCAGGAACCTAGGTGCCTGCACACAGGGGGGCACATGTTGTGCCCCCCTGCATGCATCCCCATGCACATGGGCAACAGCGAGCCCTGTAGAGCCCCCTTTGTTTCAGGACCACCAACCTTTTCATGGAGGAAAGACCTCCATGACACCGCTGGCTGTCCCCTGAAACTCGTAATATGCATGGCGGTGCCGCAGCTGCACCACCAGCATATTACTGAGGCCCTGACCACCGCGCCACCACCAAGGAACCACGGTTCCCTGGCAGCTGCAGCGGTGCAATGGCAGTCCGACCACCCACATTGTAATGGGGCTGTCGGACCACTGGTGCAGAGGTGGCTGGACCACCACCGCCGCACCCCCACGAGTCTAGCGGTCTTCGGACTGCCAGACTCATCATAATGAGGCCCTGAGTGAGGGTCCACAGCAGTCAAAAATGTATGAACCACTGGGTATGGGGATGGGGCTGAGCTAAGATAGATTGTCTACTGTGATACACCTGAAATAAATGAAGGGCTCAGGTAAAAATATTCCAATTTAATTAACAGGTTACTTATTTAATATAGTTAAGGGGCAGAGGTAATATTTTACATTAATTGAGATTAATTAGGGCTTAGCCTTGGCATTAGGTTAGCATTAAGATTACTTCATAATTCAATTAAAATAAAATAAACGAGGGCTAGGGTAGCATTAGGTTAGTTAAAGGATACTTAATTTAAAATACTGAAATGTTATGTTTGGTGTAATGGTTACTCTAAGGCAAGTAATTAGATTTAACTTGGGATGAGAAATAGGTTAATTACATTTTATAATTAAATCAAAAACAATTACATTGATTTTATTTTAATTTAGAAAGGTTGATGTCACTGTAGGGTTGGGATAGTTGGTCAAAGAACTTGTAAAATACATTTTATACTTGGGGCCTTATTACGAGTACGGCGGTCTTAGACTGCCGTACCCGTGGTGGCAGTCCCACTGCCGCAAACTAGGTGGTCCGATCGCCTGATTACAAATTTGGCTGGACTGCCACCAGCCCGCAACAACACCGCTGACACCGCCAGGATCTTGGATCCAGACGGAGCAGCGTAGGAGCAGTCGGCTTTGAATGGCGGCAATGCCAAGGCAGGCACCACAGCGGGGATTACGACTTCCCTTTAGCGCTTCCTTTTCATGGCCGGAACCCTGCCATGAAAAGTGTGGCAGAAAGGGACAGAAGGGGCCCCAAACAGGGCCCCCAGGTGATTAAGCCCCGGTGGAGTAGTGCATGGGGGAGCATGTTGGGCCCCACTCTCCATGCACCTTCATGCGTGCACTGTGTGTCATGCACGACATGGTGCATGGCACACATTGCACGAACTTACAGAAGGCGCTACTCCGCGGTGGCATCTGCTGTGGCCCCGAGATTGCGAGGAGTAAGAGGATTTGCTAATGAAGCCCACTTTCCATTCTCTTCTAATATGGTGAGTGTGTAAACTGTGCATCGGCACCCCGAAGGTGATTATTGCTGACTGCCAGTATATTTATTCCTGTACAGGGTAAAGTGTGAGGGGCTGGTAAGATTCTCAAGATTCTCTACAATCTCCAGTGCGTGTTAGCTGACATGAGCCCTTCTCAAGTAGAGGGAACTAGCGCAAGATTAAGCGCGAGCCCCAGCGTGTGCGAGCAGCCTACAAGCGCCTTTCTCTGTGTGCCGGTTGCGCTGTTGTCCCAGGTGGCCGATTACTGTTTCCGCACTTTCAGACATATCTTCATACTGTGTGCACAGCAGTGTTGACAAAGGAAAAGAACAAAAGGAAAAGGGGTTGGAACACGTGTATGCTAATGTAACGATACTCCCGATTAGGAGCCTTCTCTACCCATGGAAAACTTGCTCGTCAGCTGCCTTCTCTCTGGAACTTTAGAGGAAGGTTCTTGGCAGCTTGAAAAAGAAGAGAAACAGAATAGAAACTGTTGAAGTCTGCACTGTTGGAGTTGTTTTGAGAAATTTAGAGGAAGGTCCTTGGCAAAAAAGGGGGACTGTACATACTCTGCACCAGTGTCTATTGTTTTAGATTGTTATTGTAGTTTATTATATTAAATTCTTATTTTTGATTTTATCTTAGATTGTTATTTTAGAATTTCCTTTACAGGTAACATGGCAGACCAAAGAACCTCCTTCACCATTCTTATCAACTCTGTGTGATCTCATAGTGTCGTGGAAACAGTGGAGGAAATTGTTTTTGACCTATGTCCTCGAGATTGGGGTGATAAATATGGTCCAGTTAGGAGACATGTGGGGGTTGAAGGTAGAAGAATATATGAGGATCTACCTGAAATATCTCTAGAGGTGGGTGATGGACAACCAAACAATGTATATGAGATGTCTTTGCAGATGTTGAACTTGCACTTTATTCTAAAAACCAATGTTGTTCTTAAGCGTCACAAATTTTTCTCTAGGAAGCAGAGTGCTGATGAAGATATTGCGTCTTATGTTCCTGCCTTAAAGGGGATTAGGATCATCCTGTCAATTTGAACAATTGTCAGATTCATTAATAAGGGATCAAATCGTAAGATGTACGAACAATAAGAGAATAAAAGAAAAACTTTTAACAAAAGACCTCACGTTGGAAGAGGTAATCTCATTAGCTAAAGTCATGGAACACACGGCCATGGGGGTGAGGGAAATGGATGATGCTTCTAATAGTAAAGGGGATATAGTGGCTGCAGTGTAAGATACTGATAGCAAAAAAAAGTAAAATAGACAACTGATTTTGTGAAAGTCAAGAATGACAAGAGGGATATCACTTCTAGAGAAATAAAGTATTTCAATTGTGGAGCTCCGGGGCATATTGCTTCTACCATGACCTGGGCAGCAGGGAATGTAATTTGGAGGAACTGTGAAAGGAGAGGGCATTTTGCAAAAGTGTGCAAGATGAAAGTTGCTAGCAAAAAGAATCAGGAAGTGGATGATGTCTGTGAAAATATACAGGAAATAGTTTTGATGATAGATAAAATACCAGAAGGTGTGATGGAAAATGTAAATGAGGAAAGTACAATGGTGCCAGATACAAGCAAGGTGAAATCCGAGAGTACGGGTAAACTGGGAAAACCTCATTGTGATGTATCTTTAGATGATAAAAAGACAAGAGTACTGGTAGATTCTGGAAGTTTGCATTCGCTTCTTTCAAGCAAAACATGAGGAAAATTAGTCAGGAAATAGCTATCCATCACTGAGCAAGTCAGATATTAGTGCTGTAGGTTATTTTGGAAAAAGAATAGAAATATTAGGGAATGGATGGATGATGATTAAGTTCAAATGTGAAGCTGTGTATGTGACCAATTAAGGGTCAGACTTGTTGGGGTGGCATCATCAGAGAGACTTGAATATTATCATAAATCAAAATGCCAAAGAACTACTGCTGGTGACAGAGAGGGTAAACGTTGAAGAAGTGATAGAATGGTATGAGCATGATTTTGTAGTAAGATATCTGTGTATTTAGGGAGGAACTGGGCTTACTGAAAGGATGTTCTCACAGAATAATATTAAAACAGCATGCTAAATCAGTAGTTCACAAAGTGAGGACAATTTTGAATATGATGAAAGAACTATTACGTCAAGAACTAGACACCTTATTACATCAGGAAATAATTGAGCCCATTCAGGCGTCAGAATGGTTGGCGTGGGTGGTAGCAGCACCAAAGGGGGAGGGCAAAAGTTGATTATGTATTGACTTGCGTGATTTAAATAGAAACATATAGGTGGACAGGCAACCCCTACCAAGCATATCAGATATGTTAGCAACTATGGGAGGTGGATGTATGTTCAGTGTACTAGATATGTCTGCCACTTATCACCAGGTCAATTTGGATGAGGATTCGAGGCACTTAACATCGTTACAAGAGAATGCTGTTTGGGCTGGCTTCAGCTTCTGCAGTGTTCCAGAGAATAATTGTATTGTAATTATATTTATATAAGGTTTACTACCCCTGACGAGGCATCAAAGCGCTTTTCGTCGAATAGCACGCTAACTCCAGAACCCAAAAAGGATTAGTGGTGGATTAGTATAGTGAAATTTGAATTAATTTGAGCGGTGGACATGTGAGTCTGTTAGTTGGATTGAAAAGGATACTGGGGGGATAGAAGAGGTAAGAGTCTAGAAAGTGTTTATTGAGAGATCATAGTAGTAGGATGAGGTTTGGGATGAGTTTAAGGAGAGATGGAGGAGGGAAGAATCTGTAGAAATGTATTAGGGAGATCAGAGTAGTAAAATGAGTTTTGGGATGAGTCAAAGGAGGGATAGGAGAGGGAAGAATATAGAAGGGTTGTATGGGAGATCATGGTATTAAAATGAGGTTTGGGGTGATTCAAGGAGAGATAGAGGAGAGATAAAGGGCTATTTTGGAGATCATAGTAGTAGAATGAGGTTTAGGATGAGTCATAGAGTGGCGGTAGAGGATATATTGAGAGAGGTATAGGATGAAATATAGGGTAGTGCATTGGAGAGAGTCAAAGTTTTTTGTTTTTTTATTTACAGTAGGAGTAAAGTAATAAATATATAGATACATAAGTAAATAATGTACATATTTATATCAAGAAATACACATATCTAGATGCATACATATAATCAAATTTAATTGTTATCAAAATAGTTTAAGTAAATACAGTTATGTCAATGGAGGCAATCCCATGTATAAAGAATACATTTACTTGACCCCCAACACTGACTGAATTTTGATTAAGAGGTTTGGGAGACATGCTCTTTTTTCAAAATTAAGCCCAGATTTTATTATTAAGTGAAATGTTTGTTTCAGTCTAACAGAATTTCCCAAAATTATACAACTCAAACAAACCCCTCTTCATTCTGCCATCTTCCTGCTGCCCCCTGGCGATTGACAAGCAAACAGATTTGTAAGTGCTAGGCCTAATGCACGCAGATGTGAATATCACGTTGTTATTTGAGCCAGCATCCTATATATCTTTCTCTAGAGAGAGACTCCACAGGGGGTGATGGGACTGGGCTCTTCCTCAGCCAATTACCTTCTGGGATTCACATTTCATTGGCTCTTCAATTAGCGACGCCATGATTACATTTTCAATTCTCATTTATTGCTCACTTGGCAACAATTCTTACCTGTCAAACATACTGCCAGGAACGATCGACATCACCTAGTAAGCTGAATCATTTCATTATCAATGTGTAATAATGAAGAACATTTTTGGGGACATGAAACAAGTGTTATGTTTTCAAAAGGCATCAAACATAAGAGAAGTATAGTAACAGCAGCACAAATGGCACCGAAACCCTCCAACAAGGATGAACTGAAATTATTCCTTGGTCTTACTGAATTTTATGCGAAGTATGCGAAGAACTTTGCTAAAATGGTGGAGCCCCTAAGACTAATTATGAAGCAAAATGCTATATTTGAATGGTGGAAGAGGATTGGAAGGAGGCATTACTCTGTGCATTTCCAGGTGGATGTTGTCAGTATTGGACTGCAACTTTGAAGTGGAATATTTTAAGGGTCGTAAAAACGTCATTGCAAACTATTTGTCGAGGATGACAGTAAGTGGAGTGGAAAGTATTGAAGAGGTGTGTAGTGAAGGTGTAAGCAGAGGAGATGGTAAAATGGCTTTGAGTAATGATGAGTGGGTTGCTGCAAGGGAAATGACTCTTTGATAAAAAGAAGTGGAAGGAAAAGTTTTGTGAGGATGGGGTGATGGAAGAGTTGTGAATAAAGATATTAGTGGGTTCTTTAAAGTGAATGATGAATTGAGTATAACTAGAGAAAAATTGATGAGACAAAGTAATATTCTACCTAGGGGTGGGCGGAATTTGCGTAGTCGCGTTACGCAAATCTCCGCGAAATTGTTAAAAATCTCCGCGAGCACGCAGAAATTCCGCGAAGACGCGGAATTGCTTGTCCCGCCCGTTCGCGATGTGTTTTTGCGTGCTCGCGGGGAAATATATCGCTAACTTGCCCATGCGGTCGCTAATGGGCGCGGCCATCTTGTTTTTCACTTGTCCCGCCCGCTCGCGATGGTTATTTCCTGTTCCGGGTCGCGTATTGCATGCTCCCGCCCGTTCGCGATAAGTATTTCCTGTTCGGGAACGCGTATTACGTGTTCGCGACGCTTTTTGCGTGCTCGGGGGGGAAATATCGCGCGAACTTGCCCATGCGGTCGCAATGGGCGCGGCCATCTTGTTTTTCACTCTATTGCTATGGTTCTGGGCCTGCTTTTCAATCCTCCCTCTATCTTTTCAATCCTTTGTTTCTGGAAACTTTTTTTTGATCTTTTTTATTTATTATCTATCTCTCTATTTTCCTGATTCTATATTTTGAGTTTTTTTCTACTTTTTGTGTGTTTTTCACTACTTTTTCACTCTTTTTCTATTACCTGCTTTTTCATTTCTTTTACTTACTTTTTTAATTCCTACCTTTTCTTTTCCGCCCCCCCCCCCGCCTGCCCAGAACCATGGCAAAGGGCCACAGGGCTCGTAGCCGTAGCCAGAGCCGCGACCGCCTTCCTTGCAGAAGGCGGTGCCAAAAAGGGGTGCAGGCACGGGCCTTATTTGGTGAGGCGGAGGTGGCCGCACTGGTTTTTTTTGTGCAGCGCCACCTCCCCTTAACCCTGGCAGCAGGCGGCAGGCCTGGGTCCGGGTACGGGCTCCGGGAGCGTCGGCAGCGGTGGGGCAAGGTGCGTCGGGCAGTGTTTCGCTGCTCTGGTGTCCGGCGCACCAATAACCAGCTGACGCACCGGTGGTCCGATATTCTGGACCGGGAGCAGGACCTGCTGGACCTGCTAGGAGTGGAGGTCCCGGGGCTTGGTGAGTAGCTATTTAATATTACTACTTTGTGTTCTTCTGCTCTGTGTTATATATTGCGAATATTTTTTTTTCCGACCAGCAAGAATGCTGCTGCTTACATTGCAGGTAAATTACGTTTAAAAATCTTCTGTTATTGTTATGACACAGGCGCTCGGCGCTACTAATCTTACTTGTTTGCAACTTTGCGCTCGCTTGGCCTGATGATTATGTAAGAGTTTACTTTAGAGAACTTAAGTTAGGTAATGCTAGAGAGACTCTAGTCCTTCCTTTGTCCTCCTGCCACTAAGAAGGGATAGTGGTGGATTGATAGGTTTAGTTACTTATTAGTTGGTAATTTTTAAGTGGTGTGCGTGACGCATCCTCTGTCACGTCACGTGCTGCTGAGTGCTGCTTACCCCAGTCCTTAGTAGAACCTTTTGTAGTTTGTTTAGTGAGTGTTAATAGGCTTATATCATCACTAGCAGAACATCAGCAGCAACCAGCCAACAATTTGGTGTATGCAAAAATGTATGCATGTGTCCTCCATCTATGCATTTTTGAGGACTAAAATAAATGGAAATGCAGACTTACTGAACAATTGGCCCGTCTGGATTGGAATAGGTGGGCTAGGTCAGGTGGTACTTAGGCTTACTAGACGGTCCGTGAATCTCGCAATACTACTAGTCGATCAGATTAGATAGGTCAATTTTATTGCAATTGTTGTTCACAAAAATGTTTTTGGAGCGTATTTTAAAATATTTTATTTGTTTCACACCAAACTTTAATTTTTGTCTCTTTCTTTATGAAATCTTACATGATCAGCACCCAGGGGCAAGAAGACGGGGTCACAGGCGGCGGGACAAGATCATCAAGATGCCTCCCAGGGCCAGGACCGCTCCTCTACCGAGGGCTCTGCTGCTGGCCCCAGTAAGTCCTCCAGTGGTTAATATTAATAATTATATTTCCCTAACTTTTCCTGCACCTTATTTTTTCCGAACTATTATTTCGGTTTCCTAATTCTATTTTTTACAAATTCTTCTTCGATCTAGACTATCTGTTTCTAAATTCTTGTTATCCCTGCCTCTAACTGCGTCTGCTATGACTCTCTGTACTACTACTATTAGTCTGTCTGTAGCTAAGCT
This sequence comes from Calotriton arnoldi, assembly GCA_963921515.1. Taxonomy (NCBI): domain Eukaryota; kingdom Metazoa; phylum Chordata; class Amphibia; order Caudata; family Salamandridae; genus Calotriton; species Calotriton arnoldi. The sequence continues at coordinate 1,543,715 of CAWUFW010000161.1, forward strand.
TGCCCAGTTGGCCACTCTTTATTTAAAAGGTTTTAAATAAAACTCAGATTCACCAATAGCTCTAGCCATTGAGTCCAGTCCTTTGGGTTGTCCTCTTCTACTACTTCTAGTCTTCTTAATCTTGAGGCTTTTCGACAATTCCCACCAACAAAATGCCCAACCAGATTTTACTATTTTTGATAGGATAGGACATACTACTACTGTTGTAGGGATTCTGCACATACAGAACTTTGCACAAGAAAATAGGACGTTGGTGATGGGAGGTTGGACCTTCCTCACACCTCAATCAGAAGCCACCACAATCCCCTGACCGACTAGTTATAGTGTCTCATTAGCTCTCCGAAACCCCCCAAGATACCCAATGAGTAGACAACCCAGAACATAACACTCCCGACCTCTCAGTTGCGGAAGCAATGCACACCCTTTCGCTCACTCACTCGTGTAAGTCCACACCAAATACCACCGAGTCTATGTAAGTTCAAAAGGTTTATTTTCAACTGACAAGCTCTGTACGTTGTTCTATAATGCAGCAGCAACAGCAAAATGCATAAGATTAAAACACTAAACATTGTTACACTTAGTTACACTTACAACTACAAGTCCATAGAAGACAAAAGGCGAAATCATGATAACTGAACAGTGGTGGAAGAACCACCCTCCCCTTGGTAGGAATATAGTTTATATAAAATTATAAATGGAGATCTGAGCGAATTCTGGGGACCCCTCACCTTAGAAGAACCTAGTACTGGTTACATCATAAGCTCTGCAAAGCTCTGGTTCGTATAAGGGAATCTTCCGTCTGTTATGAGAAAAATGGTGCGCGTTAGTATAGTGCAAGCATTTCTCAGTCGTGCCAAAAAGTGTAGTATTTTTATGGATAAGCAATATGGACTAACACCAGAACTCCATAACAAAGTGGCTTGTTTTTCGACCTTGTACGCAGCGCTCAGACAGTAGCAGTATGAGCTCATGTGGGCTCAAAGGCGTCTTACACAACAAGCTGCGAGGTAACTTGCGCAAAAATAAAAGACACAAAGCTAAAATGGTTGCATGGCTCGGGGTAACTTAGCAAAGACTAGAATGACCCTAGGGACCATATAACACTACTAGTGTCTACTCTACTACCTGATTTGTACTAGTGATGTATGTTGTATATGTATTATGTATGTATTAACTTTTTTTTCAATCTTGCTAGTGAAAAATAGGGGGAGGTGTATATGGCATCTGAAAAATGTGTAATGTTTTTTCTAGGCGTACTACCGACCACCAGTACCGGGGCCAGCGGCGAAGGTGACGCGGCCGCTGAGGGTGCAGGAGGAGATGAGGCAGTTGCAGGAGGAGCTGCAGGGGGTGAGCCAGCAGCAGTGGCGGGCGGTGGTAAGTTATATTCCTAATCCTTACTTATTGACATTACACTCGCTGCAAGGGTGTAATGTATACTGTACTATTGAGACTTAAGTAAGAAGTTGTTGTGAACGGTTGAAGAAGACACCCTTTACTTAGCATTAGCAATAGCATTAGCGACGGGAGTGTACTGTTGAGTAACCAATGGCCTCTTCTATCTGACTTCAACTCAGCTGTGAAAGTTTTATGGAGAAGACTAAAAGTCAGATCAGATGACCTTGATGGATGGGTTGAACGAAAAGGGAAAGAAGGGTGGAAGGAGGAAGGACGGGCGAGATTTAATATTTATGACTGGCAGAGAAGGATACGTGGGATGCATGCATAGGTGTCTGATAGGAATCAGATGCATGGGTGGTGGAATGCCTGAAACTCTCACAAATGTTAGAGGCTGAGGTAGTGGGAGGATAGATACATACCACAAATGTTATGTACTGTGCTTGCTAGTGCTACTGTGCCACTATGTGTAGAATTAATTTGTCTTACTGCTTTGCTAAGAGTATATTTTACAATAGTCTTGTTTTTTCTTCTTGATATAGCTACTCCTTCCAAAGTGAAAGTAGACAGGAAGGAGTTGGCAGCCAAGGCCCGGCGCCGGAAGCTGGAGGCCATACAAATTGAATACCGGCGGCTGGTGGTTCTAGAGGAGGAGGAGAAGGCGGCAGCAGCTGCAGCCTCCTCCAATGCCCCGGGCCCCAGCCACCCCCCTCCAGTGTTACGGCGCCACCGTCTGGCAGCCGCCCGCCGCCGTACTACATTAAGCACTGCTGCCCCCCCCTGTGGATGCAATTGCCGCGCATTGAAGCGCCGCGTGGCCCGTCTAGAGGAGCGTATTCGTGTCCTGGAGAGGCGAGCCCGCTGATGAACAGACCCTGTTGATTGCCCCTTTTTTATTGCTTATTTTGGTGGGTGGGAATCGGGCGTTGGGGTTTTCACTTTTGGACAATTGGACATTTAATTTGTTGGACTTTTTCGTTCCGGGCAATGGACATTGGTTGGGGTTAGGGAGAGGGGTGGGTCAGGTGTTGTGGGATTTTTTTACATAGTTTATTTTTGTTAGGGGATTAAATTATATATTTATACTTTATATACGATGTTGTTAATGTTTTGTGGGTGGGGTTACTGTTTTACGTCACACTGTTTCCTTGCTGGTGCAGGGCCACAGCCAGTGTTTGATTTAAATAATTGGCTGACTTAGTAAGACACAAACAGATAGATGCGGTACCCCTCACTGAGGGACTTGTCCTACTAGTACTGTCAGTCTCTCCTCCTAGTCTATGCATTCTGCAACTGGACTCAAAGGGGTGTGTGAAATAGAATTAATGAAAAAATTTCCATTATTAATTATGCCTCCCCCAAACTTCTTCTCTTACCTGTGCTTGATGTTTAACTTAGGCACGGCGATGGCTGCATGGTGATGATGGTTTTCTTTCCCAACATGCCATGGTTGTGGTGGTAGTAGTAGTAGACCCTGGCAGTAGCATTTGCAAAAAAAAGAAAATGAGACAGTCAGTCGCCTGAGAGAGACTGTGGGAGGAGTAGTAGAACGAAGTACAGTACGGAACTTACTGCCAAACAATAATATGCCAAAATACAATAAAACATAATGGTGGCGGGGATAGCCTAGTACATAGAGTTACAAACTCTAGCTGTGTCGAGTCACTCGACTAGGCCTACAGTACACTCGACACAAGCGTAACCGTTAGTGCTGTGTAGGAGGATGACAACAAATCCAATCGATGCCGGCAATTAATGCTGATGGATTAGGTTCCTTTGGTAAAAAAATGTATCTCGCAAATATACTGCTCATGGGTGGGCAAGCAGAAGAAGATCCTCGCCCTGCCTTGAAATTGAATTAGTGTTGCTTTTGCCACATCCGCCCCAGCAAGCGTGTGATAAATTATTGGTGTACATTTAATTTAGTCACACCTCAATAAGTCACACAGCCCGGGGGAAGAGGGTTAGGGTTTGATGAATGGTTGGGAAGGGGGTTTTGGGAAAGGTTTGACAAAGAAAAACAGTACGCATGGACAACAACAAAACACAATCTTGGCAGACAACCATATCCATAAATCTGTTAAGGGAGAAAAAGGAAATGCATGCATGATGATGATAACTTGATGGTTAATGATAAGTAGTACTTACTAACTACTACTAGACAATTAGACAGTACAGGGCAGCAGTATATTATGCAATTTGCCTTGCCTGTCTGCCCTCCGAGAGACCCGAATTACATACAGTTTCTGTTCTGTTGTACCGGCCCGGGCTTAAAGATAGCAAAGAAAATTCAAAAATAGCTGTAGGGATGAATTGAATTATAAGCAGAGAGCAAACATAACAACAACAACAACACACAGTAGTAATGATTGAAGACAAAAAATGAATCAAATTTAAAAGATGATGAAAGTTGATACTGTTACTGTATGTTATCCTGGTCAAAATGGGGAGTTGCATCTCGGCATTCCTCTTGGTCCTCCCTTCCATGGACGCTCCGGCCATCAATCTTGGGTGACGCCACTGCCTGCCTGGCAGATGTAGATTCATTGGTAAGGTAAGTGAGAGTTGTTTTTCCCAGTATAGCACAGGGTAAGGGCCGGCCTGTAATTGTAGATGGGAAAACAAAAGGGATATTGAAAAATCAAGTAGAAAAAAAATGCATAAATTACGGTGGAGTGCAACAAGAACACTTTCAGAGGCGGCATGGATACATCATGTCTACTCTAGTCTGTTTCCAGCATTAACCTCCAACAACAACAGGACAGAGCAGGCCCACGGCACCCGTGACCCATCCTCCATTTAGCGTACATTTTTTGACAGAGGCAGACAAAGCAGATATACAGCAACATAGCATTTTACAAATTAAGTGACTAAATCAATGCCCCGCTGTCAGTCATACCACCACACTCGACTCCACCACTACACAGACATGTAGGTCTGCAGTGGTTGTTGTTGACTTGTTTACCTTTTATGCCACTCATGAAACGCCCTGAGTTATTCCATCAATCATCTCGGATCGTACTGAGTGACTGCGAAGATATTATGTCACTGTGGTCATCATCATGGTGTGTTGTCCAACTCAGTGTGCAGTGTACAGATTGAGTCCCCTTTCCATATTCAAAATGCAATGGATCGGCCTGCAGTAGAAGTAGAAATTTGTTATTAAAAAACAAGAATGGAAACAAACATTGCATTGAGTTACTTTTAGTGTGTAGATTAGATAATAGTACACAATGAATTAACTTCATGCACTACAAACAACAACAACACAAATCACTCAGTCAGCGTCCAATGCATGTCATCATTCATTACCTGTTCCTTCTCATCTTCAGTTAATGGGCAGTCTGTCTCGGCTCGGAAAGGAGGATAGCTATAGTAGTCATCATCATGTTCCACTTCTTTTGGAGAGACTCAACGAGGCAAGATTTTCGTTTTTCTTCGATTATGCTACATCCAATCATCATCTGGCTTGAGGGCAATAGATTTAGGTCGATTCAGGAGGATGGAGGAGCAGGACTCGGAGGAGTGGACTGAAATGCAGACAGCTGAAACTCATATATGGCAATAAAAGACGAAGACGGTGGTGATGGATTTGTTGTGATTTGAAGTTTCCAACCAGAAAGACAGACACACAAATAAAAGTAAATAAGGGAGGACGACAGTAAGAAGTGGAAGCCTAGTTGTCAGGGAAGTATAGCTCGTCCTCAAACTCTGGGGGTTCAACCAGAAGTAGGTAATCAGCATCTAACACGCTACTTCCGTCACCTGAGCCGCTGTCCTCATCTTCCTGCGTTGATTCATGTATTGTGTAATTCGGTGGTATAAATTGCTGATTCATTTTGATCATGGTTAACCTCTCCACGTTTTTTGGTGAGAGACTGGTCCTTTTCACTGTTACAATGGAACCAGCAGCACTGAAAACACGTTCAGAAGAGACACTTGCGACAGGGCAAGCCAGATAGTTTATCGCCAGCCTGCTGAGCACTGGCCATTGGCCCCTTTTGCCATACCAATACCGCAATGGGTTTTGATCAATGTAGACCTCTGTTGGGTCATCCAGGTAGGCCTGGACCATCCGGTCAATGTTCAGGGGTGCTACACTTTGTTCGGCCTCTTTTGTCTTTGCATCAGCACTGGACCTAGCAAGTCCTTGCTGTAAATACCAATCCTGTGCCGTTTTTACTGGGGCTGATGATCCGGTTCTTGCTGTTGTCGATAGTGTTGGTGTTGGTGACAGCTGTGAACCAAATGCACTGCCCTCAGGCTCTGAAGTTGAACTTGACGCCGGATGCCCTGCTGCAGTACTTGTTGTGGGTTTGAGGCCTTTAATTACCAGCCGTTCCTTTTCCAATTTACTGGCTGCCTCAGCTATCCAAGTTTTGTACCGGGCAACATCCACTTCTGAAAAAGGGAGTAATGTCTTACTGTTCAGTGCCGATTTGTACCGTGGATCCAGAATTGTGGCACAAATGTAATGTTCTTGTGACAAAATCTTAGTTTGCACCCTTGCATTTTCAGTTAAGCGACATGATAAGCTCTCCACCAACTCATATGCTTCTTTTTTTCCTCCACACCTATGTACGCTTCAGACACCTCCTTCAGCTGTTGCTCTAGCATGTGCAACAATGGGATAGCTTGGCCCATAGTACAGTCCTCCTTGCTGACTTCACGTGTGAAGACCTCGAAAGGAAGAAGCATCTCTGTAAGAGATTTAACTAGGCACCATTGGTCCATCTGAAGGGTCATGCCTTTCACAGTAGCATCCGCCCTTCGCATGACATATTCATTGATTGGTCTGTACTGCTCAAACAGACGGTCAAGCATGTAATACGTTGAGTTCCAACGTGTTGCCACCTCCTGGATGAGTGCTTTGACTGGCATTCTATAGTCACGTTGAATGATCCTCAGCTGCTTCCGGGCTTTAAAAGAATGGCTGAAATGAGTGCATATTCTGCGGCAGGTGGTCAGTAAGTTGCTGACTATGGGTTCTTTTTTCAGAAAGTCTTGAACTATAATGTTAATGCAGTGCGCCAAACACGGGACCCTGAAATAGGCACCAACCTCCATGGCCTTAAGTACATTACTGCCATTATCCGTGGCAACAAAACCAATGTTAAGCCCTCTTGGGCGCAGCCATTCAAAGACCTTGCTGTTAAACTCTTCCAAAATGTTTGCAGCAGTATGAGATTTCTCCATGGCGAACATGGCTACAGTTGCATGTTTCCGAGAAGCATTAAAAATCTCAGCTGTGTCAACAGCACCTACTTCAGATAGCTTTTCTCTAACCCCCACAAAAGAGACCCAGTGTGCAGTGATGCACATGTAATCAGTGGCTTGGCAACTGGTCCACATGTCTGTTGTCAGGTGGATTTTGTGAACAGCACTCTGCTGCAAAGCTTGTCCAACCAATTCCAGCACATCGTGATGTAGTGCTGGAACAGCAACTCGGGCGAAATAGGACCGGCTGGGAACCTTCCATTTAGGGCAGATGGCTGACACAAATTCAAGGAAACCCACCCCTTCCACAAATGAAAAAGGGAGAAGGTCCAGCGCTAACATTTTAGCCAGCTTCGCATTGTACAACCGTGCCGTTGGGTGGTTGCGTTGGTACTGCCCCTCCGACCTAAGCATGCTGTCAATGGTAGGCTGGAATATTTTCCTTTGTGGTGCACCTTTCTTCTTGAACCCAGTTAGGCTCAACGACGCCGCACTTTTGCTCATTGCAGTGCCCGGTTGCCTTGGTGTCTCAGGCTGACTCTTACTACGGTGCCACTGAGATGTTGCTGAGGATGTGGGCGGTACCACTACACTGCTGGGGATAGGGCTAGAAATGTCTCCCTCTTGTTGACCTTCCACCGCGATCATATCTTCCCCTACTTCTTCATCCCCAACAACAGCAATGGGTCCAGTTTTACTTTTTTCTAAGTGAAGTAGGTGAGCCTCCCACTTGATACTGTGGTGTTTTTTGAGATGACTTGTTTGTCCTCCGGTACCATAGTTTGTACCAAGCTTACCCCGCCTAACAGCCTGCCGACAAATTGAGCATATAGCAATGTTCTCCTCCTTACTGCTAACCGAAAAGAAGTCCCAAACTGGGGAGGAGAACTTTCTGGCGCTGCTGGAGGTGCCACTTTCAATACCAGATGAACTGGAGGGTGTGCCTGGAATTTGACTCTGTGCACTTACATTACCACCACCTACTGAGGTGGTGGTTGAGCTGGATGTAGGTCCCTGCCGGGCCTTTGCAAAGGCAAATATGGAAGCTGGAGGTCGTGTTGGTGTTACCTGTGTTGGTGGTATCCGTGCTACATCCCTCGCAGCGATTTTGGATAGTCTAATAATGTTGGTCTCCATCTCCGCAGGCCCAGGAGTGATGTTCATGATGACTGGCTCTTCATCATCATCACCCCCTCGTCTACATCTACCTCCATAACTCTAAGGCTTTCTGGAACCTTCCTTTTCACTAGCCTTGTCTTGTGGCGTGCATCACTCTCAGACTGAGCTGGTGGCTTCCAAGTGGCATCTAGATCATCAGAAGCGGGGCTTGAAGAAGAAGTTGATGGACTAACCCTCCTTTTCCTTGCTGGGGGTCTGGAAGACAATGGATCTTCTGAAACAGTGGCTTGCTCCTCTTCGTCTGCAAATATCTCGATTTCCTGAACTGCCCCTACTTCAGGTGGAACAACTACTAGTGTGGGCTGTGGTTCCGGCTGTGGTTCCGGCTGTGGTTCCGGCTGCGGCTGCGGCTGGGGCTGCAGCTGGGGCTGCGGTTGCGGCTGCGGTCGGGGCTGTGGTTGAGGCTGTGGTTGGGGCTGCGGTTGGGGCTGTGGTTGGGGTTGCGGTTGCGTTTGCGGCTGGGGTTGCGGCTAGGGTTGCGGCTGGGGTTGCGGCTGTGGTTGCTGCTGTGGTTGCGGCTGTGGTTGCCCACTTATCTGCTGAGTTTCCACCTGCGAGTGCGTGGATTGGGTACTACTTTGCGATAATGACATTTCAACATCACTGGTCGTTAGTAGACTGGCTACCTCTGCCACACTCATGGGCTTGGGCCTAGGTTGGTGGGGTGGGCCCGCTGATGCGGAGGTGCTGCTCCCAGCTTGGTCCCCGCCGGACACCGCTGCTGCAGGCGTAAGTTTTTTTTTACCAAAAAACACATCGGCCGGCACACCAGTCTTGGCAAGTGCCACTTCCTTCTTCTGTTCCTTCTTCTTCTCACTGGCAACTTTCTTGGTACTGGAGGACCTGGTACCTTTCTTTGGGGCCATCTTCTTCAGATGTCAGCAGGACGCAGGTGCACAAGTTGCAGAGATGTCTGTGGTCACACGTGGACGTGACGTGGTGCGCAGCAGGACTTCTGTCTGGCAGTACAACGGGTGATGATGATGACACCTCCTCCTCTGTCTTTTTGTGCACCTAAAAGCAAAGAAGCCAGGAGAAGAACATCAGTGAAATGTTGCATTTGTTGTTGTGGTTCAATTACTAGTAGTACAAACAAACAAATAAAATATATAAGTTAGTGTAGCCATTTGTGAGACTGTCAACAAGGGCTTTCATGGTATACTGTGTACACTCTCAGGAAGGATAGGAAAGAAGAGGAACAACAACAAAAATACAAATGTAATAGAAGTGGACCCTGTTTGGCATTAAATTATTTGCTCATCACATCATTCAGGGAGCTGCAGCTGGCAAAGGGGATGGATGGAAGCAGTAAGCCAAGAGGAAAACCATGCAGGCCTAAATGGCAAAAGCAGCACACTTATAACTCCCACCAGAAATGGCCACCAGCCACATGGACACTCACAAATCACAAGCAACAAGCAGGAGGCCTGGAAAACAATGTACTGAAAACAGGCCTATGATAGCCAGGCAAAGGCTGCATGCTAAACCACACTGCTTTGCCTGTAATGCAATAAAATGCAAAAACGAAAATCCACAGGGCTAAACAAGGCCTGCAACACACCACACACAACTAAGGCATGTATTTAACACACACCCCAAAAAACTGAAATACACCCAAAAATACACATTTTGCAATTCAATCCAATGCCATCCATGCCCTAAATGATGTTTAAATTCAACAGAACACACAGAAACAGTTGTTTCATGCACCCCTGACTACCTCTGAGCCTACTGGATGAAAGGCCTGTTGGCAGACTAGGCCACAAGCTTGCAGGCCTATGGATAAAAGCACACTACCGGGCTTCAAAATGGCCACCAGCCTCATGGCCAGGCCCACAACAACAAGAAACTGAAGACAGACAATGCAGGCCTATGGCAAAAAGCACACTGCCTGGCTTCAAAATGGCCGCCAGCCTCATGGCCAGGCCCACAACAACAAGAAACTGAAGACAGACAATGCAGGCCTATGGCAAAAAGCACACTGCCTGGCTTCAAAATGGCCGCCAGCCTCATGGCCAGGCCCACAACAACAAGAAACTGAAGACCGACAATGCAGGCCTATGGCAAAAGCACACTGCCTGGCTTCAAAATGGCCGCCAGCCTCATGGCCAGGACCACAACAAGAAGCCTAGGCCACAAAGGAAACACATGCAGGCCTATATGGCAAAAGCAGCACACTTATAACTCCCACCAGAAATGGCTACCAGCCACATGGACACTCACAAATCACAAGCAACACGCAGTGAGGCCTGGAAAACAATGTACTGAAAACAGGCCTATAATAGCCAGGCAAAGGCTGCATGCTAAACCACACTGCTTTGCCTGTAATGCAATAAAATGCAAAAACGAAAATCCACAGGGCTAAACAAGGCCTGCAACACACCACACACAACTAAGGCATGTATTTAACACACACCCCAAAAAACTGAAATACACCCAAAAATACACATTTTGCAATTCAATCCAATGCCATCCATGTGCCCTAAATGATGTTTGAAATTAATAAATACATCACACAGCAAAGGAACAGTTGTTTCATCATGTTTCATCATGCACCCACCCATGACTAGCTCTGGGCCTACTGGCTACCCACAACTATTTATTTTTTAAAATGATGAAAAGTACCAAAATTGTAGTTGCAGCAACTGCAATGCCCCAATCAAACAACACCAACTTACTTGTAAAATCTCAAATCCAAAAGTCTTCAAATCCAATGATAATGATGCAGCAGACACAAAGAGTGATCCTTCCAGCTCAAATCCAAGTGAAAATTGAACAGGAGATGGACAAAGCACTGGGAAGAGCCTGCTGGACAGGAACAGGAAGTAGGAGACTCTGTGGCACTTCCTCCCTCTCCCCCAAAAAGAATTTGACAAAAAAGGACAGCCAAATATCAATCTGAGGTTTTTTTTTCATCCAAATCATCATTTTATAGAAGGTTTATGCTGCTCGAGATATTCTTCTTCTCCAGATTGAAAATTTTGCGTGTTCGGGATCTCGAGCTTTACCAACATTCCGCCGGATGTCCGATCGCGCGCCCGAATGACGTGTTCGCGATCGCAATCTCTCTCGCGGTGCACGATGGCACGGCGAATGACGTGTTCACGATCGCACACTCTCGCGTTGTCCGATGGCGCGGCGAATGACGTGTTCGCGATCGCAATCTCTCTCGCGGTGCACGATGGCACGGCGAATGACGTGTTCGCGATCGCACACTCTCGCGTTGTCCGATGGCGCGGCGAATGACGTGTTCGCGATCGCAAACTCTCGCGGGATCGCGCGGCCGGCTACCGAAATCTCGTGGCGCACACGAACGGATAGGATAACCCGTCGGCGAACGCAGGAATCCCGGTAAGTCGCTATCGCGCGCGCTAGAATGCATTTTTAAAGCACGAACAAGAAAATAATTCCGCTACGCCGCGGATCACGGAATTGTTGGCAATTCCGCGTTCCCCGCGGATCGCGAAATTGCCTAAATTCCGCAAATTCCGCGAGTGGAGCGGAATTTGACGCCCAGGGTTAATTCTACCTCCTAGATGGGTCCGTGGGCGTATTGTTATTATTTCGCATAAGGGACATCCTCTGCACAATATGACAAACAGAAGAGTGAGACAGTCATTTTGGTGGCCTGGTATGGATGGGCATAATGTGAAAATTGTGAAGATTTGTTATACATATGCTAACAGTGATAAGACTAAGATCATGAGACAACCTCCATTGGAATGTACTAATTTTCTTGAGAGACCATGTAAAAAATGAGCAATCCATTTTATTAGGCCTGTGGCAAGGTTGGGGTCAAGAGACAAATATGTTTTGGTACTTGTAGACTACCATACAAAATGGTTTGTAGTGAAAACAATGGAACAGATAAACACGACTAATGTCTTTCAGTTTTTGGAGGAGTTCTTTGTTGATGAAGTGCAGTTTGTATCCAAGGAAATGATGAGCTATCTCACCAGAATGGAGATTGTCTATGAGGAAGTGGCTCTCTTTAGACCTCAAGCCAATGGGTTAGTGGAGAGGGTTAATCGCCTTGTGATGAAGAATATACGGCCCATGGAACGACTCCTCATTCTGTGACTGGAATGTCGCTGTCCTTTGAAGGGAAGGAAACCAGATAGGAATAAATGTCCTGTGTGGTTGCATGGAAAGGAGAGTGTTTGGATTGATCGTGAGGAAGTAAGGAGGAGTATCAGAGGTGTGCAGATGAAGACTGAGAAATATTATCATTAAAAAAGGAATGTGAATAAACTTTGGGTGCAAACTGGAGATTGGGTGGTAATAAGGAACGTTAGAATAGTTTGTAAGGGTGAGAGCAAGTATTCTTGTCTATGTAAGGTGTTATGGGAGAAGTGAAATATGAAAATACAGTGCAACAGCAGACAGCAGCAGAGAGCATCACACAGTTATATGTGGTGAAAGAGCAGTGCAGCCCAAAAACTTGCGCTGATGAAAAAGAGGTAAAGAGCTCATTTGAGAACGGATTGCATGACCTGTAAGGTCATAGTTAAAGGAAAACCCATGTTTTCCTTTAAAGGAATTTATAGCCTTAGCACACTGGCACGTATTCTGTGTTTTCAATAGATTGAAACATGAATAGACAATGGGGGCAGGAGACTGAATTAGCCAAGAACATACATAATCTGATAAGAGGTCTTAGGAGCACAATGATAGAGCATACACACAAATAAATATGCATTCAGCCCATTCAAAAGTAGAAAATACTTAGCTTGTAAGGCATTGTTAGAACTGCAATAAATGATGTGTAGAGAATTAGGTTAAAGCTTAGGGTCACCGGTGACCTCATGTTTTTCCATAACTAATGTGTACCAATGTGTAACTGCCTACTAAATTATTGTTTGAACTTTTGTAACTAGCATTGTTTAACTGTGTATAAAAATAGCTGCCTGTGAAGCAGCAAATTGAGACTGGCTGTTTACTTGTGTGAAGATGGTTGCTCTCCTTGCCGCGACAGTAAAGAGCTGTTTTTACATTGCCAAGAGGAGTCTGTCTTTTCTTCATTTTTTTGTTACCTTGCAACAGTTGGCGAGCTAGCCTAGGGGTCCCATTCACCCGCAACCGACTACTGCCACCGAAGCACCGACTGCCCCTGCTTCATAGATCATTGCGCGTCTTTGGTGAGGTGAGCAGACACCGTGTTCTCTAAAGTTCTGCCTATTCACGGGTGACGAATAGGATCCGGAGATTGCCGTCTTTAAGGTGAGGACAATGCGGACTTCGTTCCATGCTTTTGTATATATTGTATGACATGTCTCTTTTGGCTATGGTAAATACAGATGTAGATATAAGGATTTGAGAGAGATAAGGGTATTGCATGCAAAATTGTGTACGTGTTGCACAATATTAAGTTGAAGGTGCTACATAGTCAGTTAACGGGTTTATCCCACTATAAAGTTGGAAGTGGTCAATGTGGGTGATTTGAAGTGGGGTTGCCAATAGGTGTTCCAATATTTGACATAGAGGGACAGCAGAAGGGCTGATGACACTAAACTTTATCTCCAAGTATGATCTGAACACTCGAATTGCCACCTGGACCTAATGTCCAGAAGTCATTCCATGGTCTATGAGACGCATGGGAAGTGGCCAATGGTTGCTGACTGCATTTACCGCTTAGAGTAGAACAATGGTGATTTACATTTAGAAGTCGTTGAAGTGTTTTTTAAATGTTGATGGTCAATGCATGTGTGCGCATGTGAATGTAAATGAGGCCACAGAGTGATGCTGTTGTTGCATAATGTAATTGTGATGCATAATGTTTATTATATGATTGTTTTGAACATATTGACAGATTTTCTTGATTATAAGTACTAGTGCAAAATTTTAATTTTAAATTTAAAGAAAAAGCAATATTGAACAGACAGATAAAAAGTTGAATTGAAAGAGTTGTTAGAAATACGAGAAATTATGGAGACTCCCCTAGCGCATATACAAAAGACCTTTCCAAATAATCAGAGAAAATTGCAAAAATATTGTTTAGAATGGTTTAAAGCCACTCAGAAATATGCATATCCCTGGCCATAGGAAGGGACATTTGATGATCAGATATTAGAGCATATTGTTACGCATCTTAGAAGAAAATGCAGGAGTCAAACTGCAGACGTGAGAAGCCATCTTAGTTTTATGGTGAGTCTTTTGTGAGAAGTCTAAGGACTCATCAAAAGCTGATACTCCTAGTACTCCGTTCGCTCCCCTACCTCCATATGAGTACTTCTCCCATGGTAACTGGTATATATCCATTAACGCAGCTACAAGAAGCCGCAGTGGGATATGAGAACCCTGAAGTTGAGCTCCCTTCACAATCCTCAAAAGAAATCCCTGATGTCACTGCACAAAAGTCAAAGCCAAGACGTGCAAGTACTCCCAGACAACAAGTAAAGGTGAGTGACTCAGTTTTCAGGTCAACTAGAAGCACAGTTCACACTGCATTTAGATTCAGCCACTCCCAAGGAGGATAGAAGTGAAGAGCAGAGTCCAGGAGATAGTGATGACCAGTCACATGTTTCATCAGCCACATTACACTTATTACAAAAGAGAAACCCAACAGGAAGGGTAGTTAGGGAACAAATGTCTACCCCACAGCAAAGGGATGCAGATTATGCTAGATGGTGTGACTATGTGGACAGGGCTGCTAGTATGGCATGATGGCCAGTACCCCAAGAAAGAGATAGGACAGAAAATAATCTACCACCTTGGCAGAAGGAGAAAGGGAACGTGATAGTTTCACATGAGAGTGTCCAGGAATGGTTGTCACAAAGCTAGGGTAGGCGAGATGCAAGAGAAGTAAGGAATGGAAGGGTATGATAACCTTTCAGGACAGATACCAGGATGTTTTGGGAGGATGACAAATAGAATAGAGTCCATACATAGGCGTGTAGATAATATGGGTGAAATACTTAGATCCTCAAAGGCTAGGCACTGCATTTATGATATTACATTCAAGAAAGACCCCTTATCGATTTAGATCACACAAAGGGTGCAAGGGGCACTCCATTATGTTCCTTGGCCACAAATGAACTAGGATAACCTTAAGAAATTGTTACAGTCGCTTACAGAGGGAGCAGGGAAATGAACTAAAGCTTTAGAAGAGCAAACTGCAGGCATCAACTTGGCAGTAGGAGACATAAAAAGTTTGCTTAGCTCTCTTATGTGAGATGAAACAGACACTGTTTTTCAGAAAACAGGAGTGAGAAATGTTACCCTCACTGAGACTAGATATGATGGATCTTCATTTAACTAAGTTAGGACAGTAGTTTGGGATCAGCGGAGGAAAATGTATCCTGACAGGCCCGACATTGGGTTCCTCATGGCTCAATCAATGCAGTCAAATTAAGACCCCGCTTAGTTTCTTAGCAGGATTAAAGAAAAGTGGACCCAAGAAGTAGGTCAGGGTTGGAAAGTAACAGGAGGAAATGCTGTCTTATTTTGCAACGTAGTAAAGAAAGGGTTACTGTAGGAGGCTGGCTTAGTATATGGTGCACACTAATTTAAGTGGTGCACCTTTCACTAATCCAGACAAGCCTTATGGTGATTTTAGTGGTCTTTGATAACCATAGAAAGCTCTCAAGGTGGTAGCTGTGAAGAGCAGGCTTCAGGCTTATCTTGAAGGAGGGTTTAGCAGCTTGTTTTACCAGTTTTATTTGTAGTAGAAGTTAGATGAAAAAGAACCACACAGTGTTTATATAAAAATACTTCTATTCATTACACAAAACTCACTAACACATTGGTATATCTCCTACCCGGAGATATCAACACAATACACAAGAATACTTCAAATGTAATCAGGTAAGTAGCATAAAATACAGTGGTCTCCAGGGGGAGACCAAACCATATACTAAAAAATGGAATGTGAACTGCAAAGGGGAATGGGACTTGGACCATAACACCCAGAGGAGCCGGGGACACAAGGAACCACCCAAGGTAAGTACCCAGGAACCCCACGGAAGCTGTGTGCAGAGTGGAAACACAGCTGTGTGCCCAATGGAAGTCAATGTAGAAGTAGTGGTTGCAGTTTTGGGGAAGAAAGACCCTTCCCAGAGGACCCCAAAGAATTCCCTTGGAGGACAGGAGTTTGGGGAGCCACCGCACCCATGGATGCCCTGGGAACCAGGTTACCTACACCAGGGATGCCAGGTGCATAGGGGTGAAGAGACGTCTGAAACCTCTGTAGACGACAATGGAAGACTTAGAAGAAAGTGCCTCTGGAGAAGATGATGGAGTCCGGCGGAATCCAAGGGTGGATTCTGGAAGTGAAGAACCTGCAAGCAGAGGGGACAGAGTCTATGCCACTCAGAGGTACCCAGGAGGCACGGAAGCACAATGCCCACCGAGGTTCTGTAGAGTTGACGGTGACTTTGTTGCTGCAGCTGTGAGGACCAGGCGACACTGAGGAGGACCAGGAGCCATGCACGAGTTGTCCCACATCGGATGTCGGTGACTAGGTGGTCGGTGTCCGGCGAGAGCACCAACAAGCCTTGTTAGCTGCAACTGGCGTGGATAACGAAAAAGAGAAACGTTGGAACCAGCAAGGTCCAAGGGACTCACCAACAGCAGGAGTCAATGCAGTGTACCGGGGTTCGGTCCCAGCCGCTCCGACAAGGGATACTGGCCTCAAAATTGCAGAGAGGACAGGTCAGGCCTTGTGGGAGTTGCAGAACCATCACCTGTGTTGCTGAGCCTCGGGAAGTCTGTAGGACGACATGAGCAGCAGACCGGTCAGCTTTGTTACAGTGCCTGCAGATGCAGGGGAGTGATTTCCTTCACTCTAAGGGAGATTTCTTCGGGTGCCCTTGATGCTCACAGCTCTGTTGAAGAACCTGGAAAAAGCACAAACCCAGATAATGAAGAAGACTTGAAGAACAGCGAGACCAGAAGCAACAGGAATCTTCATTGGTGCAGTCTTGGTTCCTGTCGAAGTCCAACGAAGTCCGAGTGTCAAGATGGTTGAAGAGTGACGTAGTATCAGGGTTGAGTCTTGTCCCAAAACGAATCTGAGGACTCACTTCCATGTAAGCCCTGAAGGACCCTAAGAAAAGGGTTGGAGCAACTCAGGGGTCTCTCAAAGAGGAGGGGCTGGACAGAGGGGAGGATACTCCCATGTCCTTTGTCCAGTTTTGCACCAGATCGGGTGCCAAGGGCTCACTGAACTGGCTCAAACAGGATTATGCTAGGAGGGCACCAAATGTGCCCTTCAAAGTAGTCTGGTGGTGCTGGCAAGCGCCCCCACCCCAGCCTAATACACTATGTCCTGTCTGGGAGAGGGTCACACCTCCCTGTGACAGGAAAACTATTCTACCTTCCCCTGCTTGAGCTCAGCTCAGCAGCAGGAGGGCGGCTTTGTGTCTGTGGTCGGCAGCAGCACTAGCTTGCTTGCAGACCCTAAAAGGCTATCACCGGGAGTGCAGGGGGGTACCCAAGGTAGCCCCCCAGTACATGGTATCATACTTCCAACACTGTAATCAGTGTTGGGGCACGATTCCAACATGTTTGATATCAAACATGACCAGGTTCGGTGAAGCCACTATATAGTTAGACATCTCATAATGACTGATGTCCACTATATGTATTAAAATGGCTAACCGCACTTACAAAGCCTGGAGAATTGACTCCAGGATTTGTAGGGGTGTTCTGCTCATGCATTGATACCCTCACACTTATAACCAAGTACCCTGCCTTCAGGACTGAGAGCCTGCCATAGGGGTGACTTATAGGTTTAAAGTGCAATGACCTCAGATATAAGGAAACTAATATCTGTCATGAGAGGTGCAAACACCAACTCACACAGGCTGCAATGGCAGGCCTGTAGTCACAGTTTAAGTGGCCTCGCTCCCTTTTTCAACCACTCTGTAAAGTGGCCTCCTGGCGCACTAGTGTTTGGGAAATGAATTTCCCTTGGCTGCTGAAAGTCGCTGTGGGCCAAGAACCCCTATTGTTGCCACAAGTAAGTCCCCCACAGCAGGATTGCTGGGATGTTGTCGGAGGCTCTACCCCTTTCTCAAGCACTCTGCAAAGGGGCCGCCTGGTGCACTACTGTTTGTGGGATGAAGTCCCTTTGGCTGCTGAGAGTCGTTGGGAGCCAAGAACCCCTATTGTTGCCGCAAGTAAGTCCCCCACAGCAGGATTGCTGAGATGTTGTCGGAGGCCCCACCCCCTTTTTCTACCACTCTGCAAAGGGGCCTTCTGGTGCACTACTGTTTGGGGGGTGAAGTCCCCCTGGCTACTGAGGGTCGTTGGGGGCCAAGAACCCCTATTGTTGCTGCGCCTCCATTCTCAACGACCCTGCTTAGGGGCCTCCTAGAGCACTACTGTTTGGGGGATGAAGTCCCCTTGGCTGCTGACGGTCGCTGGCTGCCAAGAACCCCTATTGTTACCACAAGTAAGTGCCCCATAGCGGGATTACTGACATTAGGGGTGAGATTGCTTGTACATTCCGCTCCGCCAGTGGGTTGATGGTTTTTGCTGAACTCCGCGTACCAAGCTTTTCACTCTTTGCCCTTAGAAACATGCCTGGTTCTGATCATCAACTGACACCCCATCAGATAGTGACAGGGAGACCCATGAACGTACAAGTACCTGCCACTAGAAGTAATGTACAGGGAGAAAGTTCCACAGAAATCCTAAATGATGAAATGCATGTTTACCTTTTCGTATTAATCAAGTTTACAAAGTTCATTTCCAAACAGGTAACCACAAGGACGGAGAAGCGCACCACCACCGATGTCGACCTACCAGTTGTGACCATAGGCAACAAGGTTTGTGTACGCAATTTTGTCAGGAAATGGAGAGAACCCAGATTTAATGTACCATTCATGATGACCATGGTGACCCCCACTGCACTCAGGGTTGATGGCAGGAAGTTTTGGTTTCACCTCACCGATATTCATCTGAATGCAACATTACGCCAAGCATCATACACATTGTAAATGTAACAAGAGGGGGGAAGAAGATTGTCAGTGTAAAAATACCCCCCTCCACGTCTGCCTTTGGACAATTTTTTGGATCAACGGCGTAAAAGTTATGTATTTTTGTTTTCCTTTTTCTTTTTTGTCTCTTAATACTATCTTTTCTATTGTTGCTCTCGTATAGCAACATATCTTCTATCTTTAACCTGGCACACATAGAAAGAGAACTTTCTATTCATGCTAATGTGTCCCATAATGTTCATACCAGATTATCAGATAATGTGTTTGTATCAGGATATGTCAGACATAGGTTCAGAAAATACCAATGAATCATGTTTGGTCTGCTCTCTAATTCCTCATGCTACAGGATCAGATAGGCTACATTCAACTAAAGAAGTACCCCCAAGCACAGCACTATGTCTATTGCATCTCTACTTGCGTAGGATTAAGGCCCAAATGCAATCAACACCTGTTAAAGTAGCATGCTTTCTAGTCAATCCCACAAAAAATGACTCTTCAGCAGACGTTTTACATATTCTTACAGATAGACAGGACATTAAAGATGAGATATCACGCATGAAGAAGACAGGTCGTCCTACCACTTTAGATTGGATCCAAATGGTTTCAGATTTAAGGGTTTTAGGAGTAATACGCCCGCCCATGGAGTGTAATAGTTACTTAGTAAATCCTTTACCCCGTTTGTGTTCATAGGCCAGGATTTAGAGTAACTCGATCAGTTTTTGCCCATGATCAATGGCATTCTAATATTGAAATCTCCTGTAGGGCCATGTCTTTATAGAATGGTACTGATGTTAGTCAGGATGCAGAAAAATAGTGTGCACAAATTTGGGACAACAACGTTGCATGTTACACTTGGATCGATAGTACAGTGAGTCCTTAACAGTCATGAGACTAACATATGTTTCTTTGTGTTTCAGAGGAAATTGCACTAGTAATGTAGGGCGCAATACCAACTGTAGAGCCACAATAGATAATGCCAACATGCAGGAGGGCACCTCCAGCCTCATGGACTATTATTGGCAGTGTGGAGGACTACTGTATGCCCAGTTACCACCGAACTAGGGAAGCCTCTGCTCAGTCTTCACCTTGCACACCCCTGTTTAGGTAATTCCTGGAAATAGTACATCAATTCTACATGAATAACCCAGGAGCATTCCAACGACTTTGGTACGTCATCATTGACGCAAGAGAACTGCAGAGTATTATGGTATAGTAACCTCCTCTGGAGTATTGTTTTTTTAATGATGCACAGCTGTGCATATAGTAACCTCCTCTGGAGTATTGTTTTTTTAATGATACACAGCTGTTCTTTGGGAGCATTCTGCCGTTTGTTCAGGCTAAGGCAACAGCTCAATGGTTGCAGATAACTCGATGGGAACTCCTCAAGTGCATCAACACTACAAAAGATGGATTCAGTGCCATAAAGGAAGAGCTGCATGCTATGAGAATGATGATAATGCAGCACCGTTATGTACTTGACATTATGACAGCCATGCAAGGAAGGGTATGTGCCAGGATAGGAACTGCTTGCTGTACCTTTATCCCAGCAAACGATGCGGACAATGGACAATGGACTGACTTTTTCAGGGGCTATACAAACTTTGTACAATCTACAGAAGAAAATGGTATATGAATGAGGTGCTCCTAGATAATCGGTTTACCAGATAGTTTTCTTTTCTGCCATCCTCTATGTCGGGACTGTTGGGATCCTTGTTGCCAGCTATTGTGGTCCTACTAGTTGTGTATTGTGATATCCTATTGTCTTAGCATGTTATAGAAGGATTGGTACAAAGGCAGGAGGGATGCTCAGGGCAACATATATCACCTATTGCCAAGTATAGACCAAGGTTTAGATACAGTAGTTGAAATTTCAAATAGAGGGGGGAATGTTATGGGAGAAATAAAATATGAAAACACGGCACAACAGCAGACAGCAGCAGACAAAGTCACGCAGCTATACGTGATGAAAGAGCAGTGAAGACACAACTCGTGCTGATGAAAAAGAGGTGAGGAGTTCACTTGAGAACAGGGTGCAATACCTGTATGGTCACAGTAAAAGGAAAACCTGTGCTTGACAATCTTGAAGGAATTTATGGCCTTAGCACACAGGCACACAGGCATATATTCTGGGTTTTCATGGTTAGACGATGAGAGCAGGAAATTGAATTAGCCAAGAACACACGGAATCTGATAAGAGGTCTTAGGAGCACAATGACAGAGAACACACACAAATAAACATACGTTCAACCCAAATACACATGCATTCAAAAATAGAAGAATACTTAGTTTGTTAAGCATTGTTAGAACGGCAATAAAGGATGTGTAGAGAATTAGGTTAAAGTCTAGGGTCACAGGTGGCCTCATGTTTTTCCATAACTAATGCACACCAATGTGTAACTGCCTAGTAATTTATTGTTTGAAATTTTGTAACTAGCATTGTTTAACTGTGTATAAAAATGGCTGCCTGCTAAGCAGCAAATTGAGATCGGCTGTTTACTTGTGTGAAGATGGTTGCTCTCTCTGCTGCAACAGTAAAGAGCTGTTTTTACATTGCCAAGAGGAGTCTGTCGTTTCTTCATTCTTACGTTACCCTGCAATAGAGGTCAGTTAAACGCAATGTAGTGGTCTTGGAGGAGGGGGCTACTTGGAGTCTAGGAAATGTGTGAAAAATTAACAAACTGCAGGAAATGGATATGTAAAGTGTACGAAATGGACACATTTATGTATATTGTCTAAAATATACGAGAAATCAACAAATGTACATTGTTATTATGTTTTTAAAATGTATCTTCTTGTACTTAGGGTATAGTTTTGTAATGTTGTTGTTGTGTTTTGTTTGTGGGTATTAAAGGGGGAAAATAGTGTAAAGTTATGGAACTGAGTTGTGTGTCCAAGGGATAGAACTGTGATTCCACAGTGACATCACTCTTGAATGTGGAAGAAAAGTCGGTTGAGACGAGAAGGGCTGATGTAGATGATGATGCTAAATATGTCAATGGGATTAAAGGACTTTTGAAAGACGAGCGTGACCCACAACTCATCTTTACAGTCTCATTCTCAGCCAGTGAAAAGATCATCTGTAGGAATTCATAGCTCTCCACTTTAGGTTCTCCTCTGTGTTTCTCCAATGTGATGAAACCGATGGTTTAATCCCTCAAAGCCCAAAGCATGCATATAGTTATCTATCTTGACAATATGATTCTTATGTCCCAGGATCCCTCGACCCACAGGCATCAACAAACATTCATAATTAAACTTGTGCAGTTTGGATTAAACTCACAAACAGCCCAAAGTTGGTTTTCATTCCCAGTCAACAGATGGAATATCTGGGGTTTCAGACAGACACTCAAGCAACAAAACGTCCTCTTCCAGGAGCAAAGATAAATTAAATAAAGAATGATCCAATGACAGCCTATTCATGAGACAACTGGCAAGGATTTTGGGCCTACTTTCTGTAACGTCCTCCCCAGCCTGGGTTCCCACTAATGACAATGCCACACACCAAGCTTAGTATAACACATCTTTATTCTTCTGCATTCAACCCACGAATTCAATGCTTATCACAGTTCTACGGAGTACATCAGGAGCCAAAAGGGTTCCGTCATTGCTAGCTCACATGACACTACATCTCTCTCTCTGTTAAATAAAAAATTACCTTTTTATTACAAATATATACAAGTACAACTCTTCAGTGAGTCTTTGTGGTGCTCTGATCACACATCCCGACCGTGTCTTCGGAAACTGGAAACTGGCAGTCAAAGTGTCTATGATCTGCGTTGGCGATGTGGCAGCAACAGCAGTCAGGGGGTCTCTAATTGTCCTTTCAGACCCAGGCTCTAAATTGACATCAGCGCCTGACAAGTGATGAGCCACATGCCAGAAATGTGAGGAATCTTGCATGATAGACTTCCCAGGGCGTTGAGCAGTCACCACGTGTCCTTTGCTGGTCGCAACCAGAAAGGGCTCAGCATCAAAGGGAGAATCAGATTTCCGTTTTCTAGGCTGACGGACAGGCACTCGATCTCCTCTGGTAAATGTAATATCTTTTGCATGTGGGAGCTTGTCTGCATAAACCTTCATTTTTCTTTTACGCTCCAAGTCCCTCATACAGGTTTCTTCCTCAACACTTGGTCCATTGAGGTAAATTGGTCATCATGCGGTGCTACTGAACATCAAGCTTGCAGGGCTTACACCGGTGGTCGAGTGAGGGTTGAACAGTATGCTCGAAGAGTTGAATTTAAGATAGGCTTAAGGTCGAGCTATTCCAATACAGCACGTTGAGCAGCTTTCTTGAGAGTACTCATGAAACGTTTGACAATACCACTGGCCTGTTGCCAAAGAGGTGTGCTCTTCTGAAGTTTCATATTAAGAGGACTGAGAAAGTCTCTGAATTCTCAGCTGTTGAAAGGTAGGCCGTTGTCAGATTTTAGAATCACAGGAACACCCCATGTCTGGAAGATGCTGTGTAGTCTCTCGATGACTCTTTCTTGAGTGGTGGATGAGAGATCTTCCATCAATGAAAAGTGGGAGTATTCATCAACAATCACCATTAGGCGATGTCCATTGTCAAGAGGACCGAAAAAGTCAATGGCAATTTTTGCCATGCATGCTTTGGCAACTTTGATGAAAGGCAGTATCATAGATGACAGGCCTTCAATTCTCTTTCAACTCCCTCATCGAGATGAGGAAACCAGACTCGGTATCAGAGATCTCTTTTTGTGGCAACAATGCCACGATGTCCTTCATGTGCCACTTCATATATGTGTAGTTGCAGACTCTCCGGAATAACAGTTCTCCAGCCTTTTAGAATAATGTATTCTTTAGTAACTGACAGTTCATCTTTGACATTTTTAAACATCCGTTATGTACTGTCACTGTTAAGAGGTCGAGTTTGCTGGTTCCAAGACTGATGAGCTATAATGTCTTTCAGTTTCAACATGACACAATCTTAAATCGTGGCAGTGACAATTTGTTTCAACAAAATGGTGGCTGGTGTGCTGGATTTCGCAATAAAATTTATGTAGGCTTCAGCTGTCTTAGAAGGGGTAGCAGGGTACTATAGAGGTACTCGTAAGAAGTAATCTGCAGGGTTTTGATCTTTCCTTGAATGGTACACAATTGTGTAGTCGTATTCTTAAAATTCTAGACCCTAACGTTCAATGTGAGGAGGCATCTTGGCATGTGGATTGCCAAAGATGGTCCACAACGCTAGATGATCTGTCACAAGCGTGAAAGGTATTCCATATAAGAACACATGGAAATGTTCAGAAGCCCACAACACTGCTAAACTTTCTTTCTCAGGTTGTGAATAAACATATTCAGTTTGGGACAAACTTATGCTTGCATATGCCACAATATGCCTTTGAGCATTTGGGTGTCTGCTGTGCTGTGCAAGGATTGCTCCTAACCCAACTGGGCTAGTGTAAACAACAACCTCTGTATGAAACTTTGAACCAAAGTAAGTCATTTCAGTAGCGTTCTAAATAGCTTGTTTGATTCTCTTAAAACTTTGCTCACATTCATGCGACCAATGAAATGAAACATTCTTTTTTGTCATGTCTCTCAGCTGAGCACTTACAGTGGCAAATTCTCGTACATATCTAGAACAGTAGCTGGCCATGCCAAGGAATGAATGTAACATGGAAACATCTTGTGGGGGATTGGCAGTTGACAGTGTTTGCACATTAGCTGGATCGGGTGTCATACGCCTATCAGAAAAGATACGGCCAAAGAATTTTAACTTTGTCTTATTGAACTCACATTTGTCGGCATTCAAAGTCAAACCTGCATCTGCAAGTAAACGACACACTTGCGGGAGAGCTTTATCATGCTCCTACTGTGTAGCTCTAGAAAACAATATGTCATCAATATAATTAAATGCATTCATGACAAGCTATATGACACATCGAATGACATCTTGAAACAGCTCTGCAGCTGATGAGACACCGAAACTTAGTCTTTTGTATCGGAACAGTGAAATATGTGTAGAAAAGTTGGTAATGTGCCTGCAACTCTCCTCGAGTTCCAACTGATGATATCCTTTATTCAAATCAAGGGAAGAGAAGACCTTTGCACCATTCTATTGGGCTATCATGTCAGCGATGTGCGGACGTGGCTGTCATTCTCATTCAGTTGCCTTGTTTGCTTGACGCATTTCAACGTAGATGCGTACAGCTCCTTCACTGGCCTTTATTGGCACTACCACTATGGGAGAAACACAGGGTGTTGGATCAGTGGATCGTTCAATGATATCATGTTTGAGCAATGATTCAAGTTATTTTTTAATAGCTTCCTGTAAATGAAATGCAGTTTGTCTGTGTCTCTGAGCAATAGGAAGGACGCATCCTCATTAATGTGTAATTGTACTTTCACTGTCTTGAGGTTTCCTTAACCATGAAACAAGGAAGGGAACTGACTTATTATTTTGTGATGAGCATTCATGTTATAGTTCACTGATATCAGTCCCATGTCAGCAGCTGTGCTGAAACTGAGCAAACAGGCACTTGATGTCGTACCTTGAAGTACATGAATTGGTGCTTGTACTTTCATTTTCTTGTGTTTCATTGTTGCTTCAAATGAACAATGACTTTTTAATGGGGTTGATGGCTTAAGTCGTGGCAATGGAGATAGTTCATTATATTTCTTCTTAGGCATTATGTGTATCGACGCACCACTGTCAATAATAAAAGGTATTGAGTACCCATAAGTATAATCTTTGGACAATGTTTGAATGACTTTGGTGCTTTTCCACGTTGACTTTTCTTGGACCTGCATTTTTCATCACATTAAGCCAGTCCAACATGGGCGCATTTTTCTGAGGTAAACATCGACATTGCACTACCATTGTCTTCTCTCTTACTTGATGTAGATACGTTCAACTTCGTTTGGTGTGGGTGTACATCGAGCGTTGCTTCTGGAACATTCGGGCATCTATTTTGTCATCGTGCTGTGACATACTTCTTTTTTCATTCGCCTTGGAAACTGTCACAAAATAGTTCTCATTCCCACAGCCTTTGCACACCTGTTCAATGGTCGGACATTTACCTTCTTGTGTAAATGAAAATCCACAGCTGCAGCACAGCTTCTTCTGTGGAGACATCACGCTGTGTCCCTCTGTCTTATGCTTTGGTTTACTTTTTATGTTCATGACTGACTCACTCAGGGCACCTCCGGCATTCATGCTAGCAGCTTGTTGATTAGCACGCTCTTCACCTTTGGCAGCTAAGAGAACTCGCTCCAGACTAAGAGTTTCTCTCAGCATTTGTCATCTGAATGAGTCTGACAGGCATCATTCAATAACTCTGAGGCGTATAGCTTCCTCATCATTGAATTTATTGAACGTACAGTGTTTAATGAGCGTATCCAGTCTCTCAAAAGATTTATCGATGGTTTCACCATCTTTCTGTTGTTCTTGACGGAAAATGTATCTTTCATAACCTACATTTGCCATTGTATTGAATTTGAGATTCAAGGCTTCTTCGATTTGACGGTATGTA
Source organism: Calotriton arnoldi (assembly GCA_963921515.1). NCBI lineage: Eukaryota > Metazoa > Chordata > Amphibia > Caudata > Salamandridae > Calotriton > Calotriton arnoldi. The sequence continues at coordinate 1,569,945 of CAWUFW010000161.1, forward strand.
ATCTTGTCAACTCGCAGCATTTTCTTTATGACTTCCTTTACACCTTCACAAGTTAAGGCATTTGATAATCTTCTTGTTATATCTTTCTTCTAGTGCATCAATGAAATCATCAAATGTCTGTATCCAAGCAGTCCATCTGTCGCCAATATTCAGCTTTTTGGCGGTATCGAATGGTAGTGGTGGTTTCAGTAAGGTGGCAGCACTGTAACCATTGGTAGAACTTACTGGTGTGGAGAGTAATGTTCTGTTCGACGCTGCTTGGTGATCTTGTTTATGCAAACCATCACTGAGGCTTTGCGATGTGCTGGCCTCAGGGTCATCTTTGATGATTACTGGAAACGTGACCTCTTTCTTGGTCTCTATTGGAAAAGCAAACTTTCACTATTCCAATCGTCACTCTCTGCTTTCTGATCTTTGGAACCTCCGGAGTTGTTCAGAGCCCCACTCAGCAGTTTTGTGGTGTGCTGCTTTGTTTATGGACGACTCCGCAAACACAACCCCGGGCAGAAAACAGATGATCATTTCCTGTATTTGAATGGCTTTGTTTGTAAGCGTCTCTTTTTACTGCCTGACACCTGGTTGATCTCTCCCTCACAGCGCTTCTGATCGCAGCATTATCTGCCAATTGGCTGTCGCTATTTGCTGCTCTTTCAAAACCTGGTTGCATTCACCTTTAGCATTATCATTCCATATGATGTATGGCTTCAGGTTGTGTAGTAGCGCAGTACCTCTCTTTTCGGCCTTCTCAGCAGGTTCTCAGCCAATAATGTGTAAACTTCTCAGTGTATCTTTCATGAATTTCAAATGATTTACACAGGCTGGAGTTGCGCTTTGACTCCACATATGCCAAATTTTGATTCTGCACTTCGACTGAGGCACACGTAGCACACATGACCAGTTTGCTGGACGCTAGCAAACTCTCTGGGAGAGCACTGTTGATCATCGGGTTGCTTATCCCATATCTCGTCGCCAGTTGTAGCGCCCTCCCCAGCCTAAGTACCTGCTAATGACGCCACACACGGAGTTTAGTATAACATGTCTTTATTCTGTGTCTAACCGTGAACTCAACATGCTAAACCTGCATTCACTTCACTACGCTCTAACCCTTACGTCATAGTTCTACGGAGTCCATCAGGAACCAAAAAGGTTCTGTCATTGCTAACTCACACAACACTACACTTTCCTCTTCTGGTAAGGCGATATTACCAATCCCCATTACTTTACAGAGCCCTTCATAGGCTACAAATCTTCCAGCTCAAGACAGGGGTACCTTATTCAGATTTGATTTCTCTTTCGAAGAAGCCCAGACAAATGCTGAAGTGATGGTTGATGCACTTGAAGGTATGGAACCGTAATACCATTTTCAGTTTATCCGTGAACATCATAATAGAGTGTGATGCCAGCAGAGTGGCCTGAGGAGACCGGTGTGGCTCTTTGTTCTTGGGAGCGACGTGGTAAGAACAAGAGATGAATGTCCATATAAACTGCATGTGATTATCTGGATTTCGGTCCAGAAGGTAGCTGGGAAGGGTTTATGTGGTGCTGTACATATATAAAGAGTAGACAAAACTAAGCATTGCAGACTTATTCCCAAAGAAACTATTGAATCATCAGATATAGACAGGGGTGGGGTTGGAGGCTATGGAAGATGGGACAATAGCAGGTAAGTACAACTAAACGGCTAAAATTCACAGAGTTGAGAACATCCAAGTTGGGAAGTAATTTGGGGTTGTTCTAGGCAGAGCATATTTAACTCCATAAGACAGATCGTTCTGTGCCTGACAATCTCATGTGTTGTATTGGTTCTCTGCTCCTGTACTATTTGTTCTCTCAGTTTGAGCCCCTACACATGTATTGTGTTGTCTCTTCTTGGTTGGTTCATGCATTGCCTATTTGCTTGTGACAAGTCTTCCGTTTGCCAACTATTGTTTGTTCGCCTACTTGCTAGTTACCTGCTCTTTGGTATACCCTCTCATGACATGTAATTGCTAACATTCTGATACTTACCTTCTTTTACAGAATGTACTTCAGTATTGTAGTTCACCAGCAGACCACATTCCAGTCCAGAAATCAACACTTATCCAGCTAGGTTTCACCATTGCCAACCTGCTACAGCAAGTACCTGTGTCTCTTCTGCCTTTCCCTGTTTCCCCCTTCTTTCTCTGCTGAGGTGGGAGAGTGGCCAAAGACTTCTAGAGAGACTTGTAGTAGGCTAGAATGTGCAGCAAGTCCACATCTCAACTTGAAGCTTGAGAGGTATTGCTATCAGGATCATTTGTAATCAAGCCGCTAAACAGGATCAGGAAGAGCTACAATGTGGTACTAAAGAAGTATGGCATTTCAGCAGTAAGCTACATTAACACATTTGCGCGGGCCAACGCTTCAAGGTTGGTGAATCTTGCAAAAAAATATTTTGCTTAACTGCCTGGAATGGAATACAGCATGTTAGTAACAGTAGAATATTTACCTGGAAAGGACAATCTAGTAGCAGGTTGGAACTCTAGGGGGCACATGCATCAACATAAGGAATTGCGATTCCTTAATAGCGATTATTAAGGAATCGCTATTTAGGAATCGCAATTCCTTATGCATGTAGGAATTGCTAAATAAATAGCGATTCCTACACATTCTCTATTAGCGAATCGCAAATTGCGATTCGCTAATAAGAATGCCTTCCCATTCATTCCTATGGGCCTAGAGGCCCATAGGAATGAATGGGAAACCATTCGCAATTTGCGATTAACAAAAATGTAATCGCAAAATGCGCATGCAATTTCAAGGGTGCTAGGGGGCCAAAAGGCCACCCTGATGCACCTCCAAAATTGGCATGTGTGCACATGTGGCGCATACACATGCCCTAAGGGCACGGTTGACCATGACACTTTGAAACAAAGACTCTATGAAGCCGGCATAGAGGGGACTGCTCTAGACTGGATCGCGTCCTATCTTCGAAACAGAACTAATGCCATCCATACCCCACCTTTGTCATCCAAACCATACTCCACAAAAGCAGGGGTCCCTCAAGGCTCTATCATCTCGCCCATGCTTTTCAACATCTACATGAAGTCATTAAAGGTACTGATCAATCAATTTCACCTCACGTGCTATAACTATGCAGATGACACAAATACTCCTTCAACTGGAATGCCCAAAAGACATTGGAAACTCCCCAATTTTCAGTTGTCTCAGAGCCGTTGATGAGTGGATGACTTGGAGCCACCTCAAATTGAATGCTTCCAAAACGGAAATACTCACGTGTGGCAATTGGAAAAATGATGACCCGCTTGCCGCCTGGCCTGATGAACTGGGATCACCACCTAAAGTATCGAAGGAAGTAAGAAACCTCGGAATGACCATGGACTCCGAGCTATCGATGAATGCCCAAGTGGACAAACTAGCAAGATCAAGCTTTGTCACTATAAAAACGCTGCGACTAATTTTCACTCATTTGGGATTTCCACACAAGGTCCGAGCTACCATATCCCTTGTTCTGTCCAAACTCGATTAAGCCAATAGCCTCTACCACAGATCACCTTTAACGACCATGAAAAGACTACAACTGATTCAGAACTCGGCTGCCAGACTACTCTTGCATATCAAACCGCGAGACCACATCTCATCTGCCTTGAAAGCCCTGCATTGGTTACCGGTTGCCAGAAGATCCACGTTCAAGCTGCTTTGTATCACCCACAAAGCAATACATGGAATGGGACCACTCTTCATCAGGAATAAAATCACCAAACACATTCAACAAAGGAACCTCTGCTCTAAAATGGCACCTCGCCTCAAAATCCCAAGATACAAGAAAAAAAACATGGGTGGCACATCCTTCTCTGTTCAAGCAGCCAAACTATGGAACTCTTTACCCCCCAACATAAGATCCATGGACAGCCACCTTATCTTCAGAAAACTACTCAAGAATTGGCTCTTCCCCACATAAGCACCATACGAAAACAGAACTTTACAGCATATCCCTCTGTATATAATCATTTATTTTTAGGTCGAGCCTCGAGTAGCGCGCAAGCGCTGCTAGAGGCGAAGACTTTTAGTAAGTGACTTTCAGAAGCAGTCCAAACGCTCGTGCGTCGTGGCTGGCCTTTTTGGGATGGGTACGCGCGGCAGACATGTGTTTCCATTTATCGTGCCCAGACGCGTGCGCGATAATTGGAAACATATGCCGGCCGTGCGGGGAAAAGGCCATGACGCACGAGCGTCTGGTCAGCTGAGGTCTCGTCAGCTGAGCAGGCTGCCGCGCTCGCTCGCCCCCGCTCCTCTGTGGTGCGCGCGCACCACTCGCGGGCTTGTTGTGGGGCGGTGTTGTGCCATAAAACCATTTTGCAAGCGTCGCCGTGTGCTCTCTTCTCGGGGTACCGCCTTTGTCTTATAGTGCTGCATTGTTATGTAATGGATCTTTGAGGGTGTCTCTCTTCTCTGTAAGCGCCCCCCCCCCATCGCGTGTTCAGTGTTCTGTTGTAGGGAAGTGCTTTTGTCGTATAATGCTGTGGTCGTCGGTAAAGATATGGCACAGGCGGCATGTGGCAGGCTACTAATGGCCCGTTCACAGTATTGTACCATTTATATAGCGCTTGCCCACCCCGTGTAGTGGGCGCTGAAGCGCTTGCCTACATGGGTAGCACTACACCGTGTAGGACTCTTACGGACTGTCCTTTAGAAATGTATCTCTTTCTTTTGAATGACACTTGGGGTGGCATGCTGGGAGTTCCCATGAACGCAGAGTGCCTGTAAGGGGTGAGGATGCGCCTTCCGGCGGGTCCTGTCTGTTTACCCCAGTGACTGATCGTCGTGTGCGCGTACCCTCGGGTTATCTCCGTGTGAACTAACGCTCGTCTCCTCTCTTTCCACAGGATAAGTAGTATGATCATTCGCACTTTGTTTTCTGAACATTTACCTATGGAAGATCAGGGCTACCGAGAAAGAAAGTTCGAGGTGCGGGACACCTTTAGGGAATCCTGATCCTGCGCCCACCTCGTCCTGAAACACTTGAGTAAGGTAAGACTATGCGCATGCGCCCAGTTCTGGAAAAAAACGAGTGAGGTGTGAGGCAGAGACGGTGCTGTCAAGAGTGCAGCAGGCACTGTGGCACCGGGGCCCGCCACTTTGACTCTGCCTAACACGTCCATGGCTACCCCCAACCCTTCACAACCTTAACACCGCACAGTGAGACAACCGGGACCGGATACGCAAAATCCGTCCACGCCAGAGTTATTGCATCACCACCCCCCCCTCACCCCCCACATCACATCCTGAAGTACTTCCTCTAATGACATGACATATGTACCCACAGGCGGGGGCAGAGCCCTTCGTGTATTAACGTCACCAGCACCATTTTCGGCTCCCACTACCTTCACTTTGATGCCGGGTGCTAATTACCGCACATCCTGTGAGTAATCCGGGCTGACCTTTCACTACAGTGACAGTCATCAGTACCTGCCCATTTAATACAATGGACACAAGTAAACACCCCCCCAAACACAGCTGTAGACTTTCACTTCCATGGATGGGGTCGTTAATCCTCCCCAAGTGCCGGAGCGGCCCCACACCCAGCGGGGCCGCTTGGTGCAGCGCGATGACTCGACAGTGTGGCAGCGCATCATGTTTAATACTTCGGGATAAGGGCCTGTCTGTTACACCACGAGAACGTACATGCACTATGTAGAAGACATGGAGATTTTGAAAAAATATTATTAACATAAATTCATGGGGAGGGGTGTATTTGCCTCGTTGACGTCCGATTGTAACTCCATGAACCTGGGGCCTTGAGTATTGACTGCTAATGTTTGCTGTCGGTAGCGGCAGCAGAATACTGCCTGTGTGAATGATGACTGGAGGATTTTCTTTTGTGTTCCCTCACCCAACCGTTACGTTAATTTATTATAAATGGACCCTGTCTTCCCGCATGTTAACAATACCTGGTCCATCATGGTATTGTGTAAGCATTGCCCTAGGCTATTGGCTCCCGTTTCAGCCAATGGTAGTCTCCTGCTGCTACTGTGTGAAAGGTCATCCCATTGTCTCTAGTTTTCAAAAGGGACCGGCCCGACCTCCTCGAATTTCTCCTCACCCAGCCTAGTAACCGGAGCAGCCAATAGGAAGACCGTTTTGTTAAAGCAGCAAATGGGAGGACAACCTTATGAGCACTGTTCCCTAGAACGTGCGCGGGTGCGCGCCCGCGCACTGAGGTCACCCCGAGCGCGCAGTGTCCCAATTGTAGCGCGCACACACGCAACACAGCCCGTAAGTCCGATCGCGCCCCCGTTTTTAAAACGCGAGCAGCGAGAAAAACGGCAATTTCCTGGTTGTACGAGGCAGAGCTGGAGACAACGGAGGAGAGGACACAGCCGAGCGTCAGGAAAGTGTCTCCCTTATGTCCTGGATGGTTAGGGAGGGCTCGGGTTTACGAGCAAGTGGCGCCTGCACTTGCCGCATTTTTCTCAATAGTGCACGCCAGCGGGCAGTTTGTGGGCCTTTGTGAAAGTATTCATGTTAATTGCAGCGCCGTCATGCGCTGCAATTAACATGAATACTTTACAAAGGCCCACAAACTGCCGCTGGCGTGCACTATTAGGAAAAGTAATGCGGCAATCTAAAGCGAGACATGTTCTTTCAGATGATTCTGAAAGAACACGTCGTGTTTGACTCTGCATTCCTTTGCTAATAGTGGGCATCTGCGGGGCTGAATGTGGGCCTTTGAAATAGTTTTCATGCTGATTGCAGTGCACACGGGCGCTGCAATTAACAAGAATACTATCTCAAAGGCCCACATTCAGCCCCGCAGCTGCCCACTATTAGCAAAGGAATGCAGTCATACACAACGTGTGCTTTCAGAATCATCTGAAAGCACACGTCGTATTTGACCCTGCAGTCTTTAGCTAATAGTGGGCAGCTGCGGGCTGAATGTGGGCCTTTGAGATAGTATTCTTGTTAATTGCAGCGCCCGTGTGCACTGCAATTAGCATGAAAACTATTTCAAAGGCCCACATTCAGCCCCGCACTATTAGCAAAACGAATGCAGGGTGAAACACAACTTGTGCTTTCAGAATCACATGTCGTGTTTGACCCTGCATTTCTTTTGTTAAAAGTGCGTGGCTGAATGTGGGCCTTTGAGATAGTATTCTTGTTAATTGCAGTGCACACGGGCGCTGCAATTAACACGATTATTATCTCAAAGGCCCACATTCAGTCCCGCAGCTGCCCACTAGTAGGAAAAGGAATGTAGCAAATGTAACGCAGGACGTGTGCTTCATAGCTGCCAAGGTTTCAGATTGCCATGTGGGACATTTTCATATGTTTGTGTAATATGAGTGACATTTTAAGGATCATGAGTACATAGCTGCCAGGGTTTCAGATTGCTATGTGTGACATTTTCATATGTTTGTGTAATATGAGTGACATTTTAAGGATCATGAGTACATAGCTGCCAGGGTTTCAGATTGCTATGTGTGACATTTTCATATGTTTGTGTAATATGAGTGACATTTTAAGGATCATGAGTACATAGCTGCCAGGGTTTCAGATTGCTATGTGTGACATTTTCATATGTTTGTGTTATATGAGTGACATTTTAAGGATCATGAGTACATAGCTGCCAGGGTTTCAGATTGCTATGTGTGACATTTTCATATGTTTGTGTAATATGAGTGACATTTTAAGGATCATGAGTACATAGCTGCCAAGGTTTCAGATTGCTATGTGTGACATTTTCATATGTTTGTGTAATATGAGTGACATTTTAAGGATCATGAGTACATAGCTGCCAAGGTTTCAGATTGCTATGTGTGACATTTTCATATGTTTGTGTAATATGAGTGACATTTTAAGGATCATGAGTACATAGCTGCCAGAGTTTCAGATTGCTATGTGTGACATTTTCATATGTTTGTGTAATATGAGTGACATTTTAAGGATCATGAGTACATAGCTGCCAAGGTTTCAGATTGCTATGTGTGACATTTTCATATGTTTGTGTAATATGAGTGACATTTTAAGGATCATGAGTACATAGCTGCCAAGGTTTCAGATTGCTATGTGTGACATTTTCATATGTTTCAGTGTAATATGAGTGACATTTTCTCACAAGCAAAATCAACACACTAAAATTCACGGTTTAACAACCGCCACGGCAAACAGCTAAGGGGCATTAATTTGGGTGCAAGAGAGGCTGAGGGGGACACATAGCCGGGCAGCAGCGGAGTGAGCAAGGGCGCTGTATTATTGCAAGTACGTTGCACAGTTCGTGAAAACTTTCGACCACTAGAAACTGTGAGGTGGACTCTTTTTCATGACATTTACAAACTCACTAAATCATAGGTCTTGACTAAGTTCCCCTTCATTTCCCCTTTGAGTCCAAACACAAATTCGGTGCAAGGCGACATTATTGATGCATTCGCATGCACAAGGCATAAGTAGAAACAGGGCCGGCTTTAGCAATGGTGGCGCCCTGTGCGACAATGTTTTGTGGCGCCCCCAATGACCACCTCCGCCACAGATTCCCACACTACCACCATTTGACAGTGCTCCTCAAGTCTCAATAACCACTGTCTCTTAGATTAATTTCGATTTATAGCACGACTCATACCAGTTTAAGGTGTCAGAACACTTTAGATCACACACACATTGCACAGAGACAATCCCATGTGTAAATGAGTGTATAGGAAATGTTACATAAGACAAAGGCCTACAAGGTGTAGGAGTAAAATGTCATCCATTCTGGTAGGCAGTATAGTTTGAGACTTTGGTCTTGAAAAATACAAATTCAGAATTTAAAAATGTTACACCAATGTTGGGGGTTTTCCTAAATAATAAGAATTGATTTCTACATAAATGAACCATTTTTGCAATATTAGGATAACAAAAGACTGGCAAAAAACACACATAGCTCTTAACACATTCCTTGCAGTTTGCATGCAGCTCTTTGATGACAGTGAATATATTAGGATTTTAACTTATACAAGTAACAACAGGATCTCTCTGCCAAAAGCGGTAACCCATTGACCAATTTATATTTTATGCACTTTGTGATATGAATGGGACACGTTATTTGCAGCAGACATATTAACCCTCTGCACTACAAGTCAACATTTCTTAGACAAAGCTCCGGTCTCTCTCCAGGAAGAACATTAATCAGATGAGTTATCTTGAGATTTTTATTGCTGGAACTAAGAACTCGGCACCAGCTGCCTCTAAAACAATAAACATGGCACCCCCACCCCAAGTCAGCACCCGGTGCGATGGCACCGATCGCACCACCCCAGAGCCGGCCCTGAGTAGAAACACTCATTTTGGCATTGAAATGCCCACACATGGGAAGGCATGGCCGGCAAGATGTCGACAAGAAGTGCTTCATCCTGGACACAAAACTGTAATTTTTAATCCAACGCTGAATCCTGCAGTCCCCGCCACCTGGGTTAGGACAGAGAGCCGAAAGAGGGGCTAACGGCAGAAACAAAGTTGTGCGAGGCCTGCAGCAAGGCACTGGTGCGGAGGCCCCTGAGGAGAAGACTCTGAAGTGGAGGCTGCGTGAAGGAGGGCTGACCCAGTGGAGGGCGGTGTCTTTTTGCGGGGTGCCCTGGGGGCTGAAGAGCCCCTGGCGAGAACCGGCTTCGCTGCGGTCAAGACAGGCGATCGGCCATAACACAGGGGCCTGCCTGGATCACCCCGAGGGGTTCTGGTAATTGCCAGCCGGGGGACGTGTTTGCAATGAGGCGGCATTGGAGGCAGCCAGACTGCAGCATAAGAGGAGAGGGTGCCTGGAGGGGTTCTGCTGGCGCCACTGGTGGAGAAAGTGGGCTGTGGGAGCAAGATTTGAGATATAGAAAGACAATACAATATTCACCAGTGCAGGAATAATGTTAAATACTGTTAAATGTTGTCTCCGCTTCAGATATAGGAATGTTACTGCAAAAGGTCAAAGGGAGCACCCCTCGCATGTTAAAGTCTTTGTTCGCTCTCCACGGGAGGGGGCACAGAGTCAGTGACTGGCGGCCCTGCCCTCTGGCTCCGCCGGCGTACAACTGGGGCACTGATCACCCCGCTAAAGAGCTAGCTGGATCAATAAAAATCATACACTCGTGATTAGATATAGATTAGGCTGAAGTAGGGAATGTTTTCAACTCCAAGGCACGTTTTTTCTCTAAATACCATGAGCTTAAGTATGCATATTTATTAAAAACATGCATCTTAAAAGCGAGCACACTTACCAACAAGCACTGACGCGCCTATTTTACCAGAGCTTTGCCCTCTCTCGAATCATAGAAACCAGAGTCCTCCTGGCCACAACGAATGACTCCCTCAGCAAACGTGCCACCCGGGCTGCATTCAGACTCAGCAGCTGCACAGTGCGTGCTCTGGACTCCAGCGGCCGCCACGGGTCCGTGGGATTGGGTCTCGGCGGTGGCAGGGGGATCATTCATGATTATGCTTAAATTACTGCGCTGCGGTGGAAGCACTGCCGTGGCATTGTCACGTCCAGCGTAATGCCGCACGCAGCCATGGGGATTACTTCCTATTTTAACTAATACATTGTAGCCAGCAGCCCGCAAAGCCTACCAGGAGCAGCGCTCTCGCACAGGCCTGCTGCCACTCCAGTTTCAGCATAGCGGCGTTATGGCTTGACAGCCAAGGCTGAAATGCGTTAGTCTAACACCTGATGCGTGGTCCTTGGCGTGGCTGTGAGTAACACTTTCTCGCCAGCAAAATCAAGCCATAAAGAGGAGGGAAACGTATATAGAAATTACATGCATAGCTGTCAAGGTTTCACATTGCTCTGTGTGAACTTTTCATGATTTCAGTGTAATTATTAGTGTAATTTCAACAACTATGAGTGACGCTTTATTTCCAGCAAAAATAGCTGGCAAGTTTCATTTTCCTTATGTGACATTTTCATATTTTCCTTGTGTTTGTGTGACATTTCTATTCTTATGTCTGATGCGTCTCAATATTTTGCTTCCCAACAACATTTTGATCCATAACCAATATAACAGTGAATTAATTAACATAGTCTTTAATCGCTATAAGCACTGCACCTTAAACTGTAGAACTTGTGATTTCACATCTGATTTTAGTGTGTGTTGCCTTTGTATACTTTACAAAGCTTGTATTGCATTTCATGATGTTTCCTTTGTACATATAAAATTGTTCTGAAATTAAAAAGGCATCTACATAACACTTCAAGCATACCGAATAGTAACCAATTCCTTTGCAATACAAGGTGTTGCAGGATTTTCTTTGAAAAAGACGTCTTCACATCTACCTCCAATAACCACTATTCAACTACTAACACTTGAACATGAGTGATCACTGGTACTAGGCAGAAATTAAAAGGTGTGAACCTTTTATCGCTCACAAATGTACAGATTCAAGAAGAATCAAAATTAAGCAAAACAAACTATATGAGCAGAGAACTACATTAAATCACAATAGACTCTTTCCTTTCTGAAATCCACCACTCTTTCAACCTTTTCCATTTTAATGGGATCAAGCACAACAAATACACTTCCCTGATAGTGACTCGGGACAGAATTGTGTCAAAGGTAATTTACTGTATTATTGCTTGAAAGGCTGTTCTATCTTTAACCAAACACTGTGTAAGGCACCTCATTGACAAGCTGGGTGATGCTGGGTCAGTCTCCTTGTAATTACTACACACTCCTTTGGCATTGCAAGCCAATGCGCGGGGCAGTATTGGAACACGGTTTTATGCAACTCCGTGTTTAAGCTCAGTAGTTTCAGGAGCCGGAAAATAAGAAAAGGCGCCGAGGTCATTGTGAGGCTAGACCCAGTGCTTGCACTTTGTGTATTTAAAGGCTTCTCCAAGCCGCCCACAGCCAGATTCATCTAGTGCCATATCCATGTGTATTGTATATCTGTGATCTTGTATAGGCTCCCAACATTTTCCCACCCTATGAACAGTGCTCGAGTTGAGGATCTTTAGTAAAATCTTAAGGTACCATCGTTGGAGTCCTATGCTTTTCTAAACCCGAAGTGTACTTGCCTGTGTAACCAATTCATGTCATGGCGTGTGTATCTAAATTGAACACCTGCCTTTAGACCCTTCATGTGGTGCTACAGATGTGGAAATGCACCGTCCTTTCACTTTTTAAGCAAAAACTTGGAGTGATATTTGGCGCTGCACCCTTACGCGCGGTCTGGTTCCCGGCGCACATAGCCTAGGCTGCAGTGCACAGAGACCTTACACTGCCGCACACAGAGGAAAAAAATTAGAGGGAACATTGCTTATGAGCACAGACCATCCTATTCACAGGATTAGCCAATCCGGGGGAAAGTAGGCCCGATAACAGCCTGGCCCGATAGCCTGCAACGCATCTATATTCTAAACTTACTCCTAGCTGAGCCTTTGGGAACCTCCTGTGTTGTGATGTTAAGACTAGACTAACAGCGACCTCTTTTGGTAGGGTAGCGCTACACAAATGCCACACATACTATTAAATGCGAAGCATTAACTTCTCAACCAGGCACCATGGAGTTTCAAAGTTTGATATGTTCAGATACTCAAATGACTTCTAATTTCACTAACAAATTAAATGTCAATAGCAATTTGTGAAACTCACTACCCAGTGTCTTCAATCCATCCTTTTGTATCACCAGTTCTTGGTCGCGAGTCCTATCAGACCCCAAACTGCATCACCCCTGCCTCGTTTCCCAGGTCTGTGCCTGGTGTGCTGCTCCAGGTGTTAACTCCAGTCCAGGGTTTTCATTTGAATGCTGGGACTTGTTTAATGGAGTAAACAAGCCTTCACGTCCGCAAATGGAACAAGCATTGGCATAGCCAATAGGTCTCGCTTTTTGGACCTTATAAGTATTTAGTTATGCAGCACAATATCCTTGGTGCAACAACATCAACCGTTGCATGGCTAAACACTTATAAGGTCCCAAAGGCGAGACCTATTGGCTATGCCAATGCTTGTTTACTATAGATATATACCTATCTTTGTGTATTGCTTTGTATAATCATGTAGAATAATTATGTTTAAAAAAAAAAAAAAAAATTAAAGTACAATAACACTTGAAAACCGGAGTTTATCTGGTGCATCTTTGGTCTGCATGTACTTCTTCCATTGTGCATCTATGTACCTTCCATGTACTTGGATCTGTGTGTTTGTTACTTTCCTCCTGAAAAGCATATCAATGCAATACCCTATTTCTCATCCTGTACCTCCATCAATATCTTTAATCTACATATACCTACCTCCTTTATGCATCTATATACTTTCAATGTACTTATGGATCTATATATTTATCACTTTCTTCTAATTCAGCATATCCAATGCACTACCCTATTTCTCACCCTATACTTCTCTCAATATATCTTCTAACCCAACTTTCTGACTCATCTCAAACTTCTTTCTACTACTCTTTCCAATGCACTACCCTATTTCTCACCCTATACATCTATCAATATATCCTCTACACCCACTCTCTCATTGATCCCAAACCCCATACCACTACTATGATCCCCAAAATAACCCTTTCTAGACTCTCCCTTACTCTACCCTTCCTTGCATCATCTGACACCTCTTTTACTATACCGATCCCCAAAACAAACCTTTCTAAACTCTTCCCTCTGACTCTTCCCCTCCACAACCCCTTTTTACTCATCCAAAAGCCTCCTCCTACTGTTATGACCTCCAAAAAAAAAAAAATCAAAATCCTTCACTCTCCTATCCCTCCACTATCATTTTCAATCACAATAACAGACTAACATGTTCACTTCTCAAATTTCATATTCCACTATACTAATTCACCACTAATCCTTTATGGGTCCCAGAGTAGCGTGCTACTCACCAAAAAAGCGCTTCAAAACCTCATCAGATGTAAGCAAGCATTATATAAATGCAAACCTTTTTCCCTCTTCTATCCCTCCACTACCTTTCTCTATCCGACTGAATAACACATCCACCACTCAAACTACTTTCACATTTCACTATACAAATTTCAACACTAATCCTTTATGGGTTCCGGAGTAGCGTGCTACTCGCCAATAAAGCGCTTCAACACCCCATCAGGGTTACAAGCGCTATATAAATGCAAACCTTTTTCCCTTTTCTACCCCTCCCCAACCCTTCTCAATCCAAATAACTGACTAACATATCCACCACTCAAATTACTTTCATATTTCACTATACTAATTCAACACTAATCCTTATGGGTTCCAGAGTAGCGTGCTACTCACCAAAAAAAAACGCTTCATACCCCATCAAGGGTAGCAAGCGCTATATATAAATACAAACCTCTTTCCCTCTTCTATCCTGCCGCTACCCTTCTCTATCCAAATAACTGAATAACATATCCACCACTCCAATTACTTCATATTTCACTATACTAATTTTCAACACTAATCCTTTATGGGTTCCAGAGTAGCGTGCTATTCGCCAGAAAAGCGCTTCAACACCCCTTCAGGGGTAACAAGCGCTATATGAATGCAAACCTTTCTCCCCCTTCTATCCCTCCGCTATCCTTCTCACTCCAAATAACTGACTAATATCCACCACTCAAATTACTTTCATATTTCACCATACTAATTCACCACTAATCTTTTATGGGTTTCCGGAGTAGCGTGCTACTGCCCAAAAAAAAAAAAAAAAAGGCGCTTCAACACCCCATCAGGGGTAACAAGCGCTATGTAAATACAAACCTTTTTTCCTCTTCTATCCTTCCGCTATCCTTCCGAATCCAAATAACTGACTAACCTATCCACCACTTTAATTACTTTCATATTTCACTATACTAATTCAACACTAATCCTTTATGGGTCCCGGAGTAGCGTGCTACAACCGAAAAAAGCGCTTTGACGCCTCGTCAGGGGTAGTAAGTGCTATATAAATGCAATTACAATACAATACAATTACAATACAATGTGTGTGCGCCACATGGCACTTCGAAAAATGCAATTTTGTGCATTTTTCTAAGGAATTCCAAATTACCATCAACTTGAAGTTGATGGTAATTTGCGATTCCTTAATGCAAAGTTGCATTCTGAGAATGCTTCTTGCATTGCATTTAGGGAATCGCAAATTGCGATTCCTAACTGCATTAGCAAAATAGGTAATCGCAAATTTTGCGATTACCTATTTTGCAAATGGCTTTGGGCTTGATGCATCCCAAAAGGCTAATTACCGGTCGCAAAGGGCCCGATTCTGCAAATCGGCCCGTTTGCGACCGGTAGTTAGCTTGATGCATGTGCCCCTAGGTTCTTTAAGAAGTACAGTCAATGGAGACTGGAGATGCCCATTCTTCAGAGCCTAATGAATCTGTGGGGCTCATGTGTTACAAACCTTTTGTGTTCCATCTTACTTGCCAACTTTCTCAGTTCTTCAGTTGGCATCTGGATCCAGATATGATTGACCTAGATGTATTTCTCTAGGACTGGTCCCAAAGTCATCATTATGTGTTCCCGCCCTTCATGATGATTCCAAGGGTAATGACATAAGTCAGGCATTAAAGAACGGGATTGGAGTTCGCAACACCTTAGTAGAAATCTCAGGTGTGGTTCCTGGTTCTCCAGCAATTGTCGGTTGCTCCTGCTGTTGTTTTACTTTTGATCTTGTCATCAGTTTTCAGATGTGAAAGCTCTGTATTTGGATAGGAGGCTCTTCACATATGAAGAAGTAATGTTGTGCCAAGAACGAAGACAGCGAATATAATCAGTGCTAGAATTGGAAAATATTTACTCCAGGAACCCATAAATTAGGAGTCAAGGTTTGGCAGAGGAAAGGGGGTGGATTCACGAGGGGAGGAGCTTGAAAATCAGAGTGTGTCTGAACTTATCCATTTTTCTTTTTTTAACCTGCTGCAAAGAATTTGCCAGAGAAGACATACGGTACAGCAAACCTGTTATAACTTACTTAATTGGTCACAAAGAGACTGCATTTTAAAATATCTTACAGGGTTAATGTACCTGCTGGAGAGATCTTTGTGTGCCTATCAATTTTGAGGGAATTATATTAGCGGTAAGATAACTCTGGTGGATAATGCAGTTCTGGGAGAATTCTGTGTTTTGTCTAATCACAGTCATAAAGCATAGAGGGTTAATGTGCCTGCTGCTAAGTGCATCGTGTAAATGCACATCACAGATTTGTATTTTAAGTAGATCGGAGAGTGGGCTACTGCTTTTGACAGAGATCATTTTATTATTTCCAGTTCATAAGTTGAAATTCTTCTACTAGAGCACAGTGATCTTAATACCGGCTTAAAGAAACTGCATGAAAACTGTAAGTCATGGGTTTAGATCCTTATTGGTTTTTTCCTCAATCTGTTGTTATTCTAAGATTGAAAAGAAGGGCTCTTCTGGAATTAATAAAGTCTTGTTTATACGAACAACCCCAATCACTGTGTTAGATCTTATATCCTGGCTCTGTGTTTCTCCTGACCGTTCACTCTTAACGTATAATGTCAACAAGTATGGAAGATATGTGGTTCCCACACCTTATAACCCACATTGTCTTATTTAACACACTTGTATGATTTATTGTGTCTCTGTCTGTGATATGAAGCCCTCTGACACCCTACACTGGGGTGAGTAGCGCTATAAAAAATTAAATATAACATGAATTAGTATGTGTGATTTAAATCATTATTAGTGTAATAACCCATACACACAGATAAATTCTGCATTCTTGCAGTGCATGCACATCTCTTACATGGAAGGGTGAACAAAGTCAAAACTTGCCTCTAATTCAAAGTTACTCTAAAGTACTTGTGAAGTGATAAGCTATGCGCCTTTGTTTTCTTCCATTGCATTGGCAGCTAGGTGTTAGCCTCCAGATGACTCCCTCCAGATGACTCCCAGCCGTGAAGATACTTGAACAAAAGAAGAACTGATGGACCTTTTGAGACCCTTGTTGGTGCCTGTCTGCAAGCCCCCTCACTGCTTGCAGGTTGGTGCACAGATCGGAATGCAGACAACATGTGGGCACTGCTGAATTCTGTCCCAGAGTCAAGTGACACCAGGACAAATTCATCATATTTCCCCAGGTCGTCTGGATCTCCGATCCAACCCACAAATAGTTGCTGGAACTGCAATCCCCCTATTTTCCAACACTGACTATGACCATTGTATATCTGGCTTTTTCAGACAATGTTTGAAAGAGTATGAAGTCAGAATGCCAGGGTTTAAATCAAGAGGGTGTGAAGCAGCTCTTGATTTCCTTTGTGAAAAACTTTTGAGTTCTCTTGATGCACTTGGTGAAATGGGTTGTGTCCCAAGATGGAATAGACATAGACAGGCTTTCTGCTCATTCAGTCGAGGGTGTGATGGCCACCAAATCAACCCTAACGGGTGAACATTTGGAAGATATCATGAAAGCTGATGAGTGGCCATAAAGTTGACATTTAAAAAGTTATATTTGAAACTTATTCCTTCTATGATGTTACTGGTGGCATTGAAGCTTTGAACAAGCATATTCCTCACCTCCGGTCCTGTCATGGAATACAACATTTCTTAGCTTTTGTGTCTAGATGTTATAATTCTATTAAGGACACAGAGGCAAAGATTATTCCCACCCAGTGTTGTATTTGCCATGTTGATTGTTTGTGGGATGCATTTTCATACTACATGAGCTGAAAATGAATATTGCTTGATGAGTTGTATTTCTCAACTATTGTGCTTTGGACATATGAGCTAGCAAAAATGGTGATGAAGTTATGCTTATGGTAGCATGCCCATTCTTTTTTTTATACGAAATGAGATGAATTACATCAGGTAGGAAATTGTTGAACTCCTTTATCTTGCAACAAAAAAGAGGAAAAGATTGTGTTTTTTTGTATTTTTAAGACACTGAGAGGTAAAATTGATTGCTGCAAATAATCAGATTTTTTCAATCTGGTGACTCATGGTTTCCTCTAGTTGTTTTTTTTTAGGTCTCACCTACCACATAGCTTTTAGATGCTTGGTTGGTAAAAGTCCCTTGTGGACTATACCAGAAACTTACAGTAGGCTTAGTTGACTTTATTGTCACTCACAATTGCTCGCTTTTTATGCAATGGCTTGCCTCCCTCTTTTTGTGTTAGTCCCTCCCTGTACCATAGCCTATTTAGCATCCTTTTGTATAGCTGGCTGGCATCCTTCACCACTCACATTTAGGGACCAGTTTTTCTTTTTCTTTAAGCACTCCATGAAAGTGCATGTGCTTTCAACATATCTTCCTCCTGTGCTGTTTCTTCACTAATGTAAGGAGGTGATGGGGTCAGCCAATCAAATCTACCCAGATGTTTTGCTTTTTGACCACCTGGTGTGCAAACTATTTACATTGGGTGAGTCCCACCACTGGTGACGTACCCACGGTAAATGGACTGCACATGTTTACCGACAGCGTTTGCCTTTTAAGGTAAGGCCACGGCAACACAGCAAGGGTAAGGGACTCTTGGCTGGTTACACTTGAACGAGTGTGCACATTTTTAAGACTTCCCACACACAGGTAGCCTGGCACAGAGGGGACTCGGCAGGATAGGATATTGCCCTGAGGTACACCTCATAAAGTTAATGTACACCAATGGGGAAAGTCAGTGTGGTTTACTGTCTTGTCTGCAGTGACACGCCATTATACACCTATGGGGAAGACTGCCTTTGCGTGCAGTTTTGTTTCCTGTTGGCCTACAGAGGCCAATGGCGTCTTGACTGGGGTAGAACCTGTATGCCAAACCCAAATATGAGAGCTTCAAGAAGATATCTGTACAACCTATGGGTCATCCAGCTTTGTCATATTTCTCTGGCTCAGCTCAGGATCAGGCCTTTTGTCAGTTAATTAATTTTCTATGCCGCAGCAGGAACAAAGGCCTTCCCTCATAAAGGGAGCAATTAACAGTGCTTCCCTCAGCTCCTGAGGAGGAAAGGGATGGCGGGTGATGGATCAGAATCAATCAATCAGCTGTCACACTATTCCGCAGACTGGCCAGCCCAAGCCTACTGAATAAAGGAGGAATCCCAGACAATTGGAGCCAACACAGTAGAGGGCTTCCCTTTGAGGTTTTAGTGGAAACAGCCTTGGCATTGATGTCAGCAAGGGGAGGAGCTGAGGCCGCCAGAGAAGATGTGCCTAGTGATTCCTGGGTGACGCAATTTTGAATTGTCCCAGCATACTGTGCAGGAGGGTTGGTACAGAAGTGGAGAGGTGATGTGGCACCCAAGGATTGGCCAGAGGTGCATGGCTTCTAAAAGTGGCCGCCCCCACTTAAAAGGTCTTGTACAAGAGGGAGAGCTCTTTCCTGGTTGTGTTTTTTTGCAGGACACTTGGACTAGAGGTCACAGCCATGTACAACTGGAAGGAGGAACACCCTGATATCCGTCTGGACTAAGGACTCTGACTGCAGTTGCCACAGGAACAGTGAGGCTCTCCCCAGGACCAGGGAAGCTTGTCCCTTACACCCACTAAGGACTAGTTGGGGAAAAAAATGGGCTCCTGTACCAAGGGGGAGAGAAACGCCAGGGGAGAAAAAGGAGAAAGGCTGGTGCAGGGAACCAGTGGAACCAGCTCCCTGCAACGTTTGCTACTTTAGAGGCCAGAAGGCCTAAGGACAGTGCTCCAGGTGGCTAGGGCTTGCCACCAGGAGCACAATGAGCCCACGATGGAGCAATACTGCCCAACCAGGCTCGAGATATCAGCAGGAGAAGGATTTGACCCTTGACTGCTACTGTGATTAGGAGTAGTGATGGGCCATCCTGCTCCCAGTGCTCTTGTCTGTGGGGAGCGGGCGGCCAACACAAACTCACAGGAGCGGGCAAGGAAGGAGAGACTGTCGACTACCATGACCACATGGCCTGCTGGATGGGTGGGTGGGACCGGACACCCTCGAGTTAAAAACACAAAACAAAAAAAGGAAAAGCCAACTGCGCAGGGACCACCACCAAGAAGGAAAAAAAAGAACGCCGGAGAGCTGCAGAAGTGCCAAAGCCCCTTCCCCCTCCCCCCATGAGTCCAGTACATTTTTTTAGAAAGTACTGACCCTAAGTTTGTAGGGTCTCCAAAAGAAGGACCACGCTAGGATTTCTAGTCAGTTCAAGCATTCCCCAGGCTGGAGCATGTACTATACAGCTGGGAGTGCAGTGGGTGAACAGACATAATATCGAATTTTTAATATCGAATTGCCAAAATATCGAGTTTTTATATAGAATGGACAGAATATCGAATTGCCAAAATATAGTGCTGCAGAATATCGAAATTTAGGTAAGAAATATCGATTGTCATAATATCGACAGTCATAATATAGTTGTTAAAAATATCGAATTTTTTTATAGCGTTTTAAGTGTTAGTATATGTGTTAAAAGTATGTATTATTTTTGTAATGTATGTTTTAATTTTTTTAAAGTAATGAATTTTATGTTATTTAATTTTTGCGTAATTTAATTCCATAGCGGGTTGTGGGTTTATAGGGGAATAGGGTGGGAAGTAATTTAATTATAGTAAATTAAATATTAATTTTTAGGAATTATTAATTATTTTTAATTTAATTTTGCGTTTTAGTTCTGTAGCGGGTTGTGGGTTTATAGGGGAATAGGGTGGGAAGTAATTTAATTGTAATTAAGTAATTATTGAGGGGCGTGGCTTGAGCGCCGATGGGGATGGCAGCTGGCTGATCTCGCTCCGGACCGAGATCGAAACAGAATACGAGGAGCGGCGAATTTTGACCTCTGCTGTGACTCTTGGGCATACCTTTCGTTATCGGAATGCCTGCTGCATTGCAGGACATTATTTTCAAGCCGCGGTGAGCCTGCAAACGCCTAACTTTTGCCTTTGATATGCGGCGCGCTCCCTGTGTGGACCGCGGCCGCCATCTTGTGTCTTTCACGGTTTTCTCTCAGCGCGGCAACCCTCATTCTTCAAACATGCCGCTTTGCCTGCAATGACTGCAACTTCTTTGAGCATGAAGGGGGCCAGCTAGCTTCCTCAGTATTTATGCCGCTATTGTTTTAAATTCTGCTCTGCTTGGTGACGCGCGTCATTTGTCCAACGCGACCGCCATTTTGTGTTTCCTGCTTAATCGCCTCAGAGAGGTAACCAGCTCCTTTAAAGTATACTGTTTTGCCTGCAATGCCTGTATTTCTTGTGAGAAGGACTGGGGCCAACCAATTTCTTATGTATCTATACCTCCAGTTATTTGGAAGCCAATTTTGCCTGTGAAGCGCCTCTTTCATCAAAATGCGAATGTCACTTGGTTTCCCTGCTTTATTTGAACTTAAGGAACGATTTTTTACATAGTTCTTTTGGCTGTGCACTGCTTGGCGGTATTGTGACTACTTATTGGTACTCTCTATGTCTGCCTACGCCACATGTGCTCGTCCTTTAACAATATGTTTTGAGATTGCCTTATTTATTCGTCGCATTATAATCTTCACACGTCTGTTCAATCGGGATGCTATACTCATTGAGTCGGGCTCCTCATGTTCTGAGTGTTTTTTCTGGCTGATTGGATGATGCCCTCCAGTGCAAAGTGACAATACCCGTATTCCTGTTTTCTCAAGCAAGCAGCAAGTTCAACAGTTACTACATGTTTTATACTCTGCTCCCTCCGAGGCCTCTTTTTTGTGGCCCCCACTTTTTTATCATATATCCCTACACGGAACCTTCTTTTCTTTGGGTCAGAGGAATCCCTCAGCAAATATGGCTTCCTCCCGTAAGGATCCTAACCCAGTCACTCCTTCTAAACGTAATCGGAAGGAGTCTAATTCACCTACTAAGTCACCACTACCTATATCGATGGAGGATCTTATGGAGGAGATAAAGATACTCAAACCCTTTGTTATGGACACTAATGCCACCCTTCAGAGATTGGACGAGAAGTGGTCTAACTTGGACTCCAGAGTGTCTGCTGTGGAACAACGCATTAGCGATACTCAGGATGTGATACCTCAAGTTAAGGCTATGTCCAAAGAGATTGATCTCCTCAAGGCGCAAACAGAAGACTTGAAAAATCGCAATAGGCGCAATAATCTTCGTATTTATGGAATTCCGGAAGGATAGGAGGGGTCTGATATGGTGGTCTTCTTGAAATCATTCATTCCCAAGATTGTTGGTCTCAAAGATGGTACAGCTCTTAATTTACAACGTGCACATCGTATTGGCCCTAAAACTGGTGGCCTATCTTCCTCTTCGTCAGCCGGTCGTCCTAGAGGAATCATTGTTTTATTTCTGGAATACACGGAGTTGTTAACGGTTCTTACAGTGGCAAAGTCAAGAAAACAGATGTGGTCTGGCCAAAAAGTCTTCTTCTCTCAAGATGTGGCTCGTGCCACTGCAGCTCGGCGCAAGGAATTCCTTTCACTTCGCCCGGCTCTTCGATCCATGAATGCCAGATATGGTTTGGTTCACCCTTGCTTCTTCAAGGTTACCTATAAAGAGAGGTCATATTCCTTTGATCGTCCTGAAGACTTGAGACAATTTATCTCACGCCATAAAGGAGAAGGAATGGATTTTGGAGGGTCTTGAATTGAATCTCACTGTTGTGCCTGTTCTGTCACCTGTTTTTCAGTTTAACGTTTCTATTTTAACGTTTTGATGTCGATCATCTTTCAGGATGTTGTCGCTCATGTTTGTTTAATTGTTGTTCTTTACTATTAGGGCCTGCTAACCCCTTTTCGTGGCCATTCCATACTGTGATTGTTCTTTGTTTCTCCTTGTAGCTGTTTTCATCTGGTGCCGACCTATTCCCTAGATGTCTTCCTCTTTCGTGCCCCTTCATCCTGTCCCCAGGGTTCACTGTTGCGTCTCATGTTTGGTAAGTGTTCAACCTTTAGTTGCTATTTTGACTGTTGTTGTTCGCCTGTTTTACTTACATTCGTGTAGTTGGTCTCCTCTGTTTTGTTATTATATATCTGCTCTTTTCTGTTCAACTTATTTATTTATCTTTTTCTTTTTCTATCTAGCAGATTCATTTGATCTCGGTTTCCGGGGGTTTTGTTGTCTGTCCTCTCCTGCGGCTCCCCGCTCCCGATGCTATTTACCTTACTCTGGCTATTTACCCCGCTCTTCTTGACTGAAGTCTCTCGGCTTCTAGTCAACTGTTTTTTTCTATCTTCTACACCCCTTACCTTTTCCTTCTTTCCTCTCTCCTCTTCTTTGCTCTTTCTCTTCTTTTTTTCTCCCTTTTACTCTTTCCTTCCTATCCTCTGGTTCTACTTGTTTTTCTGTGTTTTTATCTTCCACATTTGATTATTTGATTGTATCTTCACTGTTTCTTACTCTTTATTTCCTTTTAAAATTTCCATTTTGTATCTTTTTCTCTTTACATGCATTAATTCTGATATTCTTAGACATCTTTATAGTGATTTTATATTTTTGTTGAAGTGTATGATGATTTTGTCAGTATCAATGCTTTTCTTTGCCTTGCAATGACTGAAAATGTTCGAATTATCTCATGGAATGTCAAAGGATTGCGTAATCCAGTTAAAAAACAACGGGTTCTTACCCATCTCTCTAAGCTCCAGTGTAAAATAGCAATGCTACAAGAAACGCATCTTAATGAGAATGATGCTAATTCCCTTAAAAACAATGGGTGGGGCATGTTTATAGTTCCCCTTCGAAAGACAGGAAAAATGGAGTAGTCATATTATTTCATAAATCCTTATCCCTCACAATAGATAAAGAGGAGAGTGATGATGATGGTCGTTGGCTTCTTCTCCACACTACTATTAATGGATCTCATGTTTCCTTGCTTAACATTTATGGCCCCACAGGCATTGATTCACACTTTTGGCACTCCATGTCGCATACCCTTCATGCATGTTGTGGTTCTAATCTCATAGTGGGTGGTGATTGTAACCAGATTATGGACCCTTCTACAGATAGGAAATCCTCCTCTAGATATATTCCAAATAAAATGCAAAAACATTTGCTAGAACCATTAATACAAGGGGCTTAGTCGATGCATGGAGAATATTTAATCCTGATAGTTTAGAATATACTTTTTACTCCCCACTCACAACTCTACCTCTAGAATTGATTATATTTTTTTAAGTCCACACCTTCTTTCCAATTTATTACACGCAGAGATTGGCTCAATTCTTATTTCTGACCACGCCCTGTTCTGATTAGTTTAGATCTTCCTTCCTTATCTTCTAAATCTCGTCGCTGGCGTTTTAACAATTATCTCCTTAAAGATCCTTCTTTTCTTGAGCAGTTCAAAGGTTTTATTTCTGAATTTTTTACACTTAACATCAGCCCAGATATGCCCTTTCATACTGTCTGGGATTCTTTCAAAGCAACAGCTAGAGGCTTCATTATTGATTATGTAGCTCGCAAACGGAAACAATATCGCAAGGAATCCGTTACTTTGCTCTCTTCCATTAAAAAATTGGAGCACACCTATTTTTCTTCTAAATCTGCAGACACCCTTAAAACACTAATCCAAGCAAAGCTTGACTTTAATAGGAAATCTACGGAAGAAGCCTCCGGGACTTTGTTAAAGATTAACTCTAAATTTTATGGTGGTCACAATCGTGCTGGTAAATTATTGGCAAACTATTTAAAGATTAAATCGCAAAGATCCAGAATAGTAAAGATTATCGATGATTGCGACATTCCTCGTTTTAGAGATGAAGAAATATTACAGTGCTTCACAGACTTCTATAAGACCCTTTATACCCCTGAGTCTTCTCCTTCAGAAGGAGATTTGGATTATTTTTTTAACTCTTTACCTCCCCGAACTTCCCCTCTCCCTGATTGCTCTTTTTTGGAAAAGGACATATCTCTCTCAGAGATTAAATCTGCTTTGTCTTTGTTACCTAAAGACAAGGCCCCTGGTCCTGATGGACTCACTGCCGAATTCTATTCCTGCTTTTCTTCTGTTCTTTTGCCTCATCTCTTATCTCTCTTCCAATATTTTGTCCTTAATGGTGAGGCCCAAGGCTCCTTTCTTGAGGCTATGATCTGTCTCATTCCCAAAAAGATAAAGACCCCTCCAGATGTTCCAATTATCGTCCTATATCTTTGATTAATCTTGATTGCAAATTATTTGCCACGGTACTAGCCCTTCGTATCAATCAGGTCCTTCCCGATTTAATTGGTTCCGAACAAACGGGGTTTGTAAAAGGAAGGAATATTTCTGATAATTCTAGAACTTTCCTAAATATCATTCATCTTGCTTCTAAAAGCTCTTCCCCTATGGCTGCCATAACATTGGATGCCGAAAAGGCTTTTGACTGTGTTCATTGGCTTTTTATGATGCGCTCCCTTGAATGGCATGGTTTTGGCCCATCTATTTTGTCCCTCATTAATTTATTATACTCCTCACCATCCACTTCAGTTTTTGTCAATGGCTCTCAATCCTCTTACTTTCCTCTACAAAGGGGCACTCGTCAAGGATGTCCTCTTTCCCCGTTACTTTTATCCTCTCTCTTGAGCCCTTTCTCCATTCTCTAAGGCATTCCCCAACTTTCCGAGGCTTTACGTATAAATCCGTTGAAATTAAATTTACTGCCTATGCAGATGATATTATGTTATATGTTTCTGATCCTTCCTCTTCTATACCTGCTTTTATCAAGCTTCTTTCTTCTTACGCGGCCCTGTCTGGTTATAAATTAAATTTCTCCAAATCTGAAATACTTCCCTTAAATAAATTTTGTTTAAAGAGCATGTTTGAAGGTATCGATTTTAAATGGAATACTACTACTATCACATGCTTAGGAATTAAATACTCTTCTACCCTTACAAAAACGATTCAGGTTAATTTGGATGAGGTTTTATCAAAAGTAAATAATATGGCAGATAAATGGTCTCCCCTTTTTTGTCATGGTGGGGTAGATTGGACTCCATCAAAATGATGATGCTTCCTGTTATCAATTTCTATTTATCCATGTTACCGGTTAAAATACCATTGAAATTTTTTAAAACACTTAATGGAATTCTGAGTAAATTTCTCTGGAACGGTAGGAAGGCACGCATTTCTCTTGTACTTCTATCTGCTCCTAAAGATCGGGGTGGTGTTCATTTCCCCAACTTTCGACAGTATCATTCTTCTTTTCTAATCCGCCAAATGTTACCTTATTTATCTACCTTGGGAGCAACTTCTACTTCTGTATGGTATAGACTGGAGAAATCTCTGATCTCTCCTTTCCCTTTTTCCCTTTTAGCCAGCTTCACTCATCCCCCTCGTTCGCTTAACTATCCAACAATTTCTAAATTCATCTCTACCTTTCATTCTATTAAGTGTAAATCTCACAGTCCTTTACAGTTATTTTTGGACTCTTCTCTTTGGCATAACAAGAGTATCAAAATTTCCAACCGCACCATTTTTGGGAAAACATGGGCCACCAAAGGGATCTTTCAGGTTAAGCAGCTAATACAGGATTCCCGCTGTCTTTCCCTACAAGAAGTCCAGTCAACATTTGATCTACCTCTGTCCTCGTTACTGAGATATGAATCTTTACGAACGCTTCTAATGGCTCAACTTTCTCTACTCTCTAGCTCTCCAATTCCTCCTCAGGATCCTCTGATTGAACCTCTATCCATTTCCCCTTTTATTAGAGCGTCTCATGTTTACAAATACTTACACTTCTCCTCACTTAACCGCCCTAAAAATAAAATTGAACTGTTATGGGAATCTGAGCTACAACATACTATTTCCGTTCAAACATGGAACTCCATTTGGACACGCATACTTCATACCTCATGTAATTCAAGCATTACTCAGACTCTTTATTATTTTTACCACACTGTTTTTCACTCCATTATCACTTTCCAAGTTTGGTTCAGATTTATCCCCGAATTGTTGGGTATGTCCTACTACTCTTGGCTCTTTTATGCATTCCTTTTTTCTTTGCCCTAACATTGCTTGTTTTTGGAATAAAGTATGTGAAGCAATATCCTCTATTTGCAATATCACATTTCCCTTTGACATCTACTCCATTTTTCTGGGCAGTAATTCCACTAACTGGTTGGGTTCTCGCAAGGTAGGCATATTTGTCGATTTGTTAATTGCTATTGCTTTTCAGGTAATTACTTCTAACTGGAAGGATGCTTCTAAAGTCTCTTTTTCCGTTTGGTGGAACCTTCTTTGCTATCATCACAGACTAGACAGAGCTTCTTCCAAAACTTCTCAGCAACTTATTCGTAAAGAAGCCCTCTGGTCTCCGCTTACCAATTATTTATCTGCTTCTGCACTTCGTAACCAAGATAGCTCCTTCGTTTTTCAACCACCATAAGTATTGTACAATCATCATTTTGTTTCTTTTTGGGATACAATTTTTTGTTATAACTTCAATGTTTCAATATAATAACAGTTGAAGATATTGTTGTCTTTGTTTCCTTTTCTCTTTCCTCTTTCTTTCCCCTCTTTTCTTTTTTTCCTTTCCCTCTTCTCTATTTCTTCCCCTTTTTCTACCCTAAAACTCAAAATGTAAAATGCTATTTTGTCTTTAGGTACAATTCTTTTATTATTGCTTTTCTTTTTCTGGGAATATTTGTATACTTAAGATAGACTTTTGTTTGTCATTCATTCCATCAAATCATCTATTCAGTCTGTTAATCCAAAGCTAATTTTCCTATATGCCTTGTTAGTTATTGTACCTATGTTTCAAATTTTTTTTCAATAAAGCTCCTTAAACTCCCCAAAAAATTAAGTAATTATTTAATTTTATTTATTGGTATTGATAAATAATTCATTGTTAATTAATTATTAATTGGTAATTAATTTTTATTAATTGGTAATTAATTTTTATTAATTTTTTAATTGATAATTATATTAATTGTATTAATTTATTATTCAGAGCGGGTTGTGGGTTTATAGGGGAATAGGGTGGGAAGTAATTTAATTGTAATTCAGTAATTATTTATTTTTATTTATTGGTGTTGATTATTAATTTATTGTTAATTAATTTTAAGTTTGGTAATTAATTTTTATTAATTGGTAATTCATTTGTATTAATTGGTAATTAATTTTTATTAATTGATTAATTGATAATTATATTAATTGTATTAATTTATTATTCGGAGCGGGTTGTGGGTTTATAGGGGAATAGGGTGGGAAGTAATTTAATTGTAATTAAATAATTATTGAAAATATTTTTGTGTATTGATAATTAATTTACTGTTAATTAATTATTAATTGGTAAACATTTTGTATTACTTATTAATTTTTGGTATTGAAAATTAATTGGTTGTTAATTAATTATTAATAGGTAATTAATTTTTAATAAATAATATTTATTGGTATTTATAATTAATTAATTATTAAATATGTTGTAATTGGTAATTAATTTTAATTATTTTTTTATTGGTATTGCTAATTAGTTTTTTTTAATCTAAATATTAAATCATTACTTTCCCTACTGTTGCACTCACTGGAGTGGGAATAGTAATTTTTACCCTATGCTATCCAACGCTTTCCCTACTGTTGCACTCACTGGAGTGGGAATAGTAATTTTTACCCTCCTGCTATCCAACGCTTTCCCTACTGTTGCACTCTCTAGAGTGGGAATAGTAATTTTTACCCCTACGCTATCCAACGCTTTCCCTACTGTTGCACTCTCTGGAGTGGGAATAGTAATTTTTACCCTCCCGCTATCCAACGCTTTCCCTACTGTTGCACTCTCTGGAGTGGGAATAGTAATTTTTACCGCTACGCTATCCAACGCTTTCCCTACCGTTGAACTCTCTGGAGTGGGAATAGTAATTTTTACCCCTACGCTATCCAACGCTTTCCCTACTGTTGCACTCTCTGGAGTGGGAATAGTAATTTTTACCATTCCGCTATCCAACGCTTTCCCTACTGTTGCACTCACTGGAGTGGGAATAGTAATTTTACCCCTACGCTATCCAACACTTTCCCTACTGTTGCACTCTCTGGAGTGGGAATAGTAATTTTACCCTCCCGCTATCCAACGCTTTCCCTACTGTTGCACTCACTGGAGTGGGAATAGTAATTTTTACCCTCCCGCTATCCAATGCTTTCCCTACTGTTGCACTCACTGGAGTGGGAATAGTAAATTTTACCCTCCCGCTATCCTACGCTAAAAATATTGAATATTTGTTATTAATATTACGTTAATATATATATGTATTAAAAAATAAAAATGCATGTTTATTTTTTTAACTTACATTAAATATTTATTAATATTAAGGTTATTTAAGTATTTTTAAGTATGTTTTAGTTAATTATATGTATTATTTTATTAATTTTACATTACTTTTAAGACATTTAAAAATTCGATATTTTGACTAACTATATTTTTTACAACGATATTTTGGATTCGATATTTTTGTACTTACCTGTTTGTAGATAGGAATTCGATATTCTGGCATTCTATATTTTTTCCTCGATATTTTGCCAGGTCGATATTTTGCTCCTCGATATTCTGTCAGTGACCCGTGCAGTGCTCTCTAGGGGCTTTGTCTATGGCTGCAGAAATTGTGGACTGAAGGTGTCTAAAGAAAGGTATATGTTGTACAGCGCCCTCTGTAGGCTAAATCAATGGCTGCATATTATGTGATCAAAAGGTTATACCCTCTAGGGGTTGATTTTATGATTACATTTTCATGGCATGCAAGTACATAAAAAGCACACAGACACATATGATGTTCATTCTTAAATGCTTTATTGATATAATAATTTTGACAGTGATTACTGATTAAAGTGCATATGCTTAATTAACATTAATAAGTGTATTTACACATGGTTATTATTGATTATTGCATTTACTCCTAAAATTATGGTGTTGTTGACATGCGATTTGTTGAACTTGAACTTTAGATCAAGTCAATAGACTTATCTGACACTTTGGGGGTCAGAGATGATAACGTAATGTCATCTATGGTATTTTCCATCTGCCTAATGTATATATTTGCAAATTAAGGCATATTATTGAGTAGTATGTGTGGAATAAACATAGCATTACTTTTCAAAAGAAAGCAAAGACTGGACAATTATTTATTGAGTGTTAATATTGTGTGCCAGCGAATGGTGATTACTAGCCCACACCACCTCCCTTGAGTAGGCCTTGGACTGCTTTGCTCCGCTACCCTGAGAGTCAAGCATTACAATGGGGTGTTTGGTTCCCAGTGGAGGGCAAATGTGGACCCATTCCTTGTGCAGGACACACAACTATTGGCCCGTTTCCTTACACCTACCAAATCCACACCCCTCCCTCCCGAGCACTCGGTGTTGCTACCTCCACTTACCACTTCCTCTCTCCCTTATGTGGTGCTTTTTTCTCCATCCCTATGCACTCCATGCTGCTTCCACCTAGTTTTTTTAAATATTTGTATTAATTCTATACCCTTGCTCATTGCTCCACCCACCCGCTCTCTGTTGCTTCTCTCTCACTCTCGCCTTCATTATTCCCTCATCTCTTCTGGTAATTAAAAAAAAGAATTGGTGGGCCGGGCTGCTACACTTAAAAAAAACACTTTTGTGCAGGTAAAAATTATTTTTGTTTTTAATTTACCAATGAAAATGGTGTCCATCATCTTGGTTCTGTGTATAAAATAATGGAGCCCACGCCAATCAGTAGGTGCATGCATCTTGACACTTTTTTTTACACATTTTGCTTTTTACTGATTTTGTACAGCATCGCCAGTAAGCATTCACAAAGTCAATAGGTCCCAAAGGTGAAACCTATTCGGTCTGCCTATTATTGTTGTGTACTTTGGTAACAAGCTGCTGTAAATGAAAGCAAAATTAAGCAAAATCCTGGCATTGTTACAGTTAATAATCTTAAATCTTCCAGATGTGAAAACTAGGAATTTTTCTTTCACTTTCTTTTTATTTATTTCTGTGGGATGCCATTGTTCATTATTTCTCTGCTCCTCTTCTTTGATATCATTGCTGTTAATGTCAGTTTTTGGTCTTATGTTATATTTATCAACAAAATGTTATGTCCCAGACATTCAGGGGCTTATTTATGAGAGCCCTGCATTACTTTTGCACCATGTAAAATGGTACATGCGTGACGCAGAGCTTTCATAAAGATTTATGAAGCCACGCAAAGCCACCCTGCGTGGCTTTGAGTGGCCTCTTAAATAATGAGCAAAACTACGCAGCACAAATCGATGCGTCGTCTCACTCTGCGCCCAGGAGGCGTTCCATGGGCATTGCGGTGGGTTTTCCCACACAACACCCATGGAATGTGATGCTGCTCCAGATTTACAAAGTGATGCACACCTGGTCAAGTGCCAAATCCGTACACATCCTGAGGTGAGGCATAACGAGGAGAAATATGTTTATTTCTCCTCGTTTTTTCCCTTTCCATGTGTGCTGCATTCTGCAGTACACATAAAAAGATGAAAACGCCTTGTAGGATTGTTTATATGCAGGAAGGTGCCACTTCCTGCAAAAAAATAATCCTGCATGTAACAGAGGCACCCTTGCGCCAAGGGTGCCTATGTTGGCATTAGGCTGCCAAAACGGCACGAGCACAGGCAGAATGGACAGGAATGCCTGTATTGCTTAAATACTGTGGATTCCTGCCCTTTTACTTTGGCGTAGGGCAGCGCAGCAAGGTTCCTTGCTGAGCTGCCCTACGCCTAATTGCCAAAAATGAGGCCCTGAGAGTCTGTACACAGCGGTCGCCCTCAATCCCAGATAATTTTTTATTTGATGCCTAGTTTACATTTATCAAAGAGAAGTCCATATCTATGCGCAATAACCCATTAATTTTGGTCTTGCTTCTTTTCACGCTTTCCCCCCTTGTTTTCCAGTTCCCTTTTTTCTTCCAGTTTCATATAGCGAACTCAACCTAATGGTATTGGAGTGCTTTACTGGAGTACCAGTTTTATATTAGAGAAGATCACATTTTTTTGAGGCAGATATGAATAAGGGACATATGTACAAAGTTTTTTTGAGGTTGCAAATGGTTCGATTCGCAGAATCTGGCCGTTTACAATTGCAAAAAGCGTTTTTAAATGTACAAAAGCCAGATTGCTATTCGGTAACTTGTTACCGAATAGCAATTTGGGTTTGCGATTCGCTAATTGGAAGGAGCATGTTTAGGGCCTCCCTTCCAAATACCGATTGTCAGTGGTATATATTAATACTTTGCGCCGAATTACAGTCGTAAAACAATAATTTTTACTGACTACTCAAAGGTAGTGGCAACCATTCGCAAATGGGAAAAGGTTCCCAAGGGAACCTTTCCCCTTTGAGAATTTAAAAAATATATTTTTAAGAGTAGGCAGTGGTCCTATGGACCACTGCGTATGCTTAAAAAACGAAACTTACAAGTTTAATTTTCCTTTGAAACGCATCCCATTTTCCTTTGAGGGAAACAGGCTAGTCTGCTGACCCCTTTAGGTCACCATCCATGTGACTGCTGTGATTCCTAGTGGGTCAAAAATTGCGACCTACCTCATGAATAGTCATGCACTAGATCAATTTGCGACCCTACTAGGAATTACTATTTTAAAATATATTCTGTAGTACATTAGGAATTTAAATTTCCAAATTGTGATTCGGTAATTTACCCCAGAATCACACAGAGGCATAGCTGGGTTACCATGAAAAGTGTAAGCAAAGTAACTGAGCCCCCTCACTAGGGTGACATCTCAGTCTGTCAGCTGCCCCTGACACTCCTTAACCTTCTTCAACAGAGTCTGCATCTGCCATATCAAAACTAAATAACATTCTCATACACACATTATTGTATTTCCACTTCCTGCACTGCATTTCTGCAAATCAAAGCCATAACCCTAAACAGCATTACCAAAACTAATATGTTTGGCCCTTGTAAAGTGCATGCACATAGACACAACATGCAGGGACCCCACAAGCACACTGCTGCCCTCACATAGGCACATCCCTCACGCTACACTCACACAGGCATATGCCTCACTCTGGACTCACCCAGGCACAACTTTTAACCTGTAGAGCAGTTACACTGCACTTACTAAAGACACTGTTAATCCTGCATTCACATAGGCACACCCCTCATACTGTACTCACAAAACATGGTAGCTATCCTGAACACTGCTCAAACACAGGTAAACCTCTCACTAAGAAGGAGCAGAGTTGGGACAGATGGTGGCATAGGAGACGCAGCTTGATTATCAGTTGCATCGCTCCACTAGTGTAATTCAAAGCTCTTGAAGTAAGCTACACAGAAGTCTGAATGACTACTGAGCATATCTAATCTCTAATCAGCCACAAATAGACCAGTGATGCTTGGTGCTCTGCATAAGAAAGTTGTGGTCCAATAACAATGGAAGAGGAGCTGCTGATACTCTCATTAGTCAATTAGCACTAGTCTCCATTTGCAGGTGAGCTGCTGGCGGATGAACTAAAAGAAATATCTCATGAGGTCGGACTTCTCTGGATGAAGATTAACACAGAGTAAGCAGCCAAAACACTGTTTCTCCGACTGCCTGACATCCGAAAGACAAGTGGTTGTCTTCTAGGCACAGCCAAACATTGGTAACAAAGCCAGCGGCTGAAGAGGGCTGGTCTAATGCCCAAATGTATGTATGTTGTTCTGAAGGGCTGAACTAATATGTGAATGACATTTTGTCTGATGAACAACTGAAGTAGGCTAATCTAAAGGCAATTTTTCTAGGCAAGATTATTTATTTATTATTTTTGAGAAAACATGGGGCTGGAGAGACAGCTAAAAGTCTTTTGATAAGACCTAAAACACACAGAAATAGATAAGAGCACAGGGAGCAGGAACACAGGGAGTCCACACGCAAAAGACATAAAGCCCTCGTCAAGAGCATCACGAGCTTCCCTGACTGCTTCATTGACATGGAACAAGTGTGGTATTGTAGGGCAACCGCAAGCCTCCTTCAAAGACATAGAACAAGTGTGGCACTGGGCAGCACCATTTATCGCCTCCCTTAGAATCAACAAACTAGCAGCATTTCAAATTTGGTACAAGTGTAAGGAACGGCACTGGGGTGTGTGAGTGCAAGCTTAACTCAGACATAGCAAGATTTCCACACACAAACCAGGTACAACACCATGCAGGAGTACACACTTCCCTCACATCCATGGAACACGTACCAACATGGTCAGAAACCATGCACAGAACAGGGACATCATCTGCAGCAGCAGTTCAATCTGTGCGAGAACGCACACACACACATA
Source organism: Calotriton arnoldi (assembly GCA_963921515.1). NCBI lineage: Eukaryota > Metazoa > Chordata > Amphibia > Caudata > Salamandridae > Calotriton > Calotriton arnoldi. The sequence continues at coordinate 1,603,983 of CAWUFW010000161.1, forward strand.
CAATGTGCAGTATTTAGCAGCTGTGTAAACTCCCCTCACACCTGCACAGGTACAAGATAGACCTCAGCAGTGCAAGCTAAGATACCCTCACATACAAAACAGGTATCTCACTGGCAGCATCATCTAACCTTATTTTAGAGCCGGAATACCCAGAGTAAAGTATAGAAGTGGATGAACTCTGAAGGCTCAGGCCAGATGCTAAGCTCTGGTTAAGCTCGAGGTCCTCTTGAGCTCTTGAACCCAAATAGAGCGGAGCTTTCTTGTGACTTCTGCCTGCTACCCACGCTCTAATCTCATAGACCAGGAATGAAAGACAAAGCATTAAACGCCAGCATCAAACAGGAGCGAGAAACGGATACCAATCTGGTGATTGAATATGAGACCAGAGGCAATTATTTTATTTTATTGTGTCTCCTATTTTTTTTCATTATTGCATATGAGAAAATCTTGAAATACATGAGGATGTGTGCTGCACAAAATTCTTTCCTGTGTTTGACTAAATGGACTATTATGTTGTTTGTGTAAAATAAGGATGTAGCCCGCATATAGGGTGACCATGACAACTGGCTTGCCTCTGAGTTCACTAATGGTACTGCAGCCAGAGGCTGTCGGGCATGAATGTTTAAAAACTGTAACTTTTAATAAATGCCACTGAATGCAGTGAGATATAATCTGATGCACTAAGGTGATACGCTTGTCAAATAAATATACTTTAATTAATTTTGAAGACACTATCATATTTTTACATAATATTTGTTACACGATTTCCATGCCAAATGTTCTCATAACTCAGCTTGTGACTGGGCTCTTAGAGACAAGACAGACCTTCAACTCGGCTCTCTCTGTTAATTTTTTGGCATGCCCACCTCTATTACAGTACTGTGTATAACAGAAACTCGAGTTTCACCTCTCTCAGCATCTCACTCTGGGGAGCAACATCTTTTTTTCTGTGATTCAGGTCAGTTTCCACGGATCTCAGTAGGATAACTATTCCTACTTCTGGTTTTAATAAGGACGAATTGTGCATTAGGTACTCCAAGAAGATGTTTAAAGATACCTCTGATTTTTTTTTAGCATAAAATGAAACAAACAATGCTCAAATCATTCATTTTCCCAGCTCCAGCACTCTCTCCTAAGTAAGTCTATGTTGTTCGATTAACTACCATCATCTGGCCTCCAACATTCAGGCTGAACGCAGTGATTACTGTGAGTGTCTTTTCTTCAGACACCACCCAGTAGCATGGGCATAACTTCTTCTTCTTTAACCTCTGCTGGTGTGAGGCAGACAGGGATGAATGGCGCACTCTGCATTTACAAACGTGAGCATGTGCACTGCTCAGCCATTCAGTGCGTGCACAATGAGATGCATGCACAGTGCCCCACAGGTGCTTCAGTAGATTCTGCAGCTCGGAGTCTGACTCCTGCAGCTGAGGAAATCGGAGTGGGCTAACAGCAAGCTCCCAGTGCTGCCCTAGTAGGCAGTGATGGTGGAACAATTTTCAGACTAGTGGTGCTGACATCAATATTACATCACTGAACTCAGAGAGATTTTGAAAAATCCATACATCATACTAAGAACAAGTGTTGCAAATGACCCACACCCATTCAGCAAGAGAGTGGTAAGGGGGTAGTACATAGCTGCCAAGGTTTCAGATTGCTATGTGTGACGTTTTCATAATTTTAGTGTAATTATGAGTGACATTTCAACGACTACGAGTGATACTTTTTCGGAAGGAAAATCAAGCAATGAAGACTGGGAAGTCATACATATCAGCAATTATACCCATTTGAGCAACAAGACACTCTAAGATGTTAAAACTGATGGAAAGCACCAAACCCTGAAGCACCTACTGCCCTCCTAAACTGATCGTACTGTTAAAAAGAAACGAGGACTCAGATCTGCACCCCTCTCATTGGCAGTGCACGCTGCACCACTGCAAACAAAAGAACGTTTCTGTACACTTCAGCAAAGTCAGTTATTGTAGGTCAGATTATCTGTTTTGAAAACCGGCGCAGTGTGCCTGCCACTTGCTCACCTCGAGTAGAGAAAATAACATAATGACTGCAATACGGGGGGGGGGCTCACTTGAGAGCACACATCATCGTTCGCTGAATGTAGCCGAGGTGCAGACTCCATTTCCCATATTTTTGTGTTCCGCTTTATTTTCTTCTGCTGTGACAAACGGAAACAAAAGCTTTACCTAATGGCTTTCTTGACTGCTTGGCCGCTTCCCGGGTGACCTCGGAGAGGCCGAGGCAGGCCGCGGTGGTGCAAGAGGCGGCATGCTTGTCACCTCAGCTACCCCGGCCGGACCTCTTGTAATAATCATCTGCTCCTGCAGTGCCTCTGCCATGACTGTAGGGCTCGCATCACCGTCCAGTGACCGCCATATCCAGGAGGCACCAACATAATGACTGCGGCGTGACTGGCCCAGCAAACTTTACCCTCCACGCGCTCAGAGTTATGGCTACACCGACCGGTTGTAGCAATCACGTGATACACCAGGTCACGTGAACGCCGGCACCAGCAGCTGTATTAACCATGAACGCTCTTTGCTGCAGCGAGCACGGCAATCAGCTACTAGTGGTCGCCGCCACACTCCTGACCTGCCATTCACAACAGACTTTGCCCACTTGACATTACTGTAAGACACTCTGCGGTCCGCGCTGCCTACTCATCAGCAGTGTTTGGACAGGGCGGCCATTTCGGTCTGCTTGTCTCTTCCTCTGCACCGGTGGTGGTGTCAAGGAGGTGCTAGAAATGCGTGACCTCGCATTTTTGTGCGGTGATGCGGACCACTGCACAAAAATGCGTTAGTATCACGCCTGATGCGTGGTAATTGGCAGGGCTGGTAGTATGTAGCTGGTGCTGTATTTAGGAGCACACTGTCATAAATATATTACTAGACCATGGTGTAGTAGCCATTGTCATTTACAGACAGCACATTTTCCATTGAAATGACCACTACATTTGCACAGACATATAATTTTACTGATTAAACTATATAGCACACAAATGAGAACGTGTGTCAGCCAAAATGTGTCAATTGTGCATCACCAAGCACAGTGTCATTTGTTTTGACCCTATACAAATATGTGTTTCTATCACACTTTAGAATTAGAAAACAAAACTTTATTGGTGCTTTCCTATTTATTTATTTTGAAATATTGTACAGTTCCTTTTTAGTCATTTAAATTTTGTTGTTAGCAGAACACTACAAAATCCATACATTTTGCAGTAAGCTAAAGAAAAGTAAACACCTGTCTCCACCTTAAAACAATAAGCAGCAATTTCTCGAAAGACAAGAATGACATTTGACCTCTGTGTTTGAATGCACAAAATGTAAACTCTCTTTAATCTCATTCGGCTTCGGAACTCCAGCATGTTGTAGTTGGGTCCCCTCCCACCTCTGAGCCCTGGTGCATTGCACCGTCTGCATCACTGGTATAGCTACGCCCCTGGTCAATCACAGGATGTTGAGTCGACAACGAGATCTGACGGTTCGCCCATCCAAAGTCGGCACCTCTCCCCCTTTAGTGTCCGGGGATTCACCCCTTCACACCATACCGCTTCCCCAACACGGCTGGCTTTGCATTACTACCACTGGCGTTGCCACCGTCCACCCTCTTTTCCCTTCCAGTCCCACGTGTGGAGATGCCGGTGAGACTACTCTTTCACTAGTCTTTTTCTCACCATGCCGCTTCCCGCCCTCCCTCGTCCCTTCTTATGAAGAACGGAGATGCCGACAGGCTCGCTGCACGCACGGCAGAGACTAAAAGCTCTCTGTTGCCCATGGCAACCGCCTCTCCAACGCTGAAGGAGCGACGTCAGCGACGGGGGTTTTCCAGAGCTAGCGAGGCGTGCAGCTCAGCCCCACCCGCTGTGGTCCTGTCTGAACCAAACTGTATGCGGACCAATCAGAGCAGAGAGGGGCGTCCCACTGGGTTCTCCTGATATCAAATCAGAAGGCAAAGCCATACAGGTCTCTCCGTGCGGGCGGTGATATAGTCTTTTTTCCGCAACTCTACCTCGCTTGACAAGCCCACGTGGGGCGGGACAAGGACCTGTCAGGCACAAGGGGGCAGTGACGTGAATCACATGAGCGGCTGGCAGTTAAACCACCGTAGTCATTGTGGGAAACGGCCCGCAGCCATTGGATGGAAAGCTTCTTACACCTCGGGTGGCCTCGCCCCCTGTTTAGCCCGATTTGCCCTCAAGAGTGCAAACCAGGCTGACACTTGGGCGGGGCAAACTACAGGAGGCAGACCAAAACGCCCCGCCCACCTGCCAACTCGTGACGTCACGTTACTCTATGCAAAAGAGGGTTACGAAACACCCTATGTTTTGATCGTGTGGATTAGCTGAATAAATTACAGCAGAGTAGCCAGCCTAGAAACTGTAGTGTGAAGCTGATTATACCGACTGGGCCACAAGACAGAGCATGAACTATCTGATCAGGGAGGTGATTCTGATTAGCCATGATGGGAAAGAACTACTCTGACGCCATAGGTATCAGAGACTGCTGCAAGGAGAACGGACTAGTGCGCGTCGCCATCAACAGGGCAGCTGATGGTACAGGGTCCATTTTCCTAATTTGCATTAGCTCCCATGGTAACATAGCTTCGCCACTAAAAGCCCCTCCCTCGTGGATCTGAGGGGCTTATTTACAAGCCCCTTGCGCCGCCGGTGCGTCACTTTTAACATGGGAAAAAGTGACCTACGGGCGGCGCAAGGGGCTTGTAAATAAGCCCCAGAGAGGCAGATTCACAAGCCCCTTGCGCCACTTTTGCGTCATTTTTAACATGGGAAAAGTGACGCAAAAGTGGCGCAAGGGGCTTGTAAATCTGCCCCAGAGTCTTTACTATTTGGCGTAGACAGTACACTCTGATCTCGTAAGCAAATATATGTTGTGTACTAAGGGGCAGATTTACAAGGAACTGACGCATCTGCATAGATGCGTCAGTTTCCTTGCGCCAGCGCCAAATGTCCTTGCGCCACCATGGATGCGCTGTATTTACAATACAGTGCCCCATGGCGCAAGGATTAACAGATGGCCCAAAAGTGACGCAGTGCTGGAGTTGCTCATGAATGTGTCGCAACTCCAGCACTGCGCCACAACAGCTAGGTGAGTCCCATTCAAAAAGCCCTGCGTCATTCCTTATGCCTGGTCTGAGCAGGTGTAGGGATTTTGACGCAGTGAAGGCGTAGAGTGACGCAGCAAAATGTAAGTTTCACTGCGTCAGTTCTACATGGCTTTTTGCATGGGAACACCCACCCTGCATACATTTTGCCTGACGCAGGTATAATGTGACGCAGGCCAATTTACAACGTGACACATCTCCTGCGTCATTTAAATTGGCCGCATTGTTTGCGCCGCCGTTGCGTCAAAAAAAAGTGACGCAACGGCAGCGCAAGGGGCTTGTAAATCTGCCCCTAAGTTCAGATGGCAAAAGAGTACCCCTGTAGTCAATGTCGGTTCAAAAAAGGTCTTTTGTGCATTTTGTGTGTATTGCAAACAGCATCATTTTAATTTGAACCTGGTTATAGGTGTGCTTTTGCCGAGCTCACCAGTGGCCTTGATTTTGGGAAAGTGGCACCAGCACCTCAGGCGTTCTAGTAGAGTGCCGCCCCATTAATTAAGCTTTTAAATGAAGTCTTCCTATATGGAACCGAAGCACACAACTTTATACCAAACTTTTGTTTGGCAGTAGTGTAGGCACATGTCGGCAGACGCAGTTCATCAATGCTGTTTTTAAAGAGAGACAGAATGAGGTCGGACAGAATAACAATACAAATACTCTTCCTGGTTTGGCACATACAGAAAAGAGGAATATAAAATAAATCACTGCACAAACTGGCAGAGCCCTTTCTTAGTTCCAGACAGACCGAGACTTTCAGACTGGAAGTGTCATTTAAAAAAACAAAAATGAGCCCGGAATAAGCTGGTTGCATCTGTCATGGTACCTGAACCGCCCTCTTCTGTTCTACAGCTCTTTCTCTCTTCCACCGTAAATGTTGCATTGAGAAGGTCTGCAGCAGGCGTGCATCGTGGCCAATGGTAAATGCGGCTGAGTTGAGAGGTATTGGTTAGAGTTAATAATAAAGAATAAAAAATACATTTAGATACACTTGTGCCTTCGGTCCAGCTCGTGCCAGTCTGACACCAGAGATTGCCACTCCATATCTGCCATCAAGGGGCAGAGAAGCAGGTGTAATCAAAGCGCTGAAACAATCTTTCCCCTCGTGCACCCATAAAAATCCCATAAGTGGCGGCTCCTCCGCTAAGTCCCCCCCCTCACCACCACCCTCAAAAGTTGAAATTTTTTATTCAACTTCTACATGCTGCGTCCTGGGAGTAGGGCCATCGCGTGGCAGTCAGGAGAGGGAGTGGTGGGCAGCACTGCTAAGTGCTCAGGCTGGCCAAACCGGCTCAGGCTGGCCAAACCAACATGCACACTGAGCTGTCTCCAACCCATCTTTGATGTTGGTTTGGCGACAGCAAAGCACAGGCTCCCAGCCTCTCTGGGAGCGCAAATTCCCAGCGCTCAGGCCAATCGTGACGCTGCTTTCATGAAGCAGAGTCAGGATTGACCGCAGGGGAGACTGGGAGCCTGTGCTACAGCGAGGACACGGAAAAGAGCATAGGGCGGCAAGCAGAAGGTAAGTTCTTTTACATTTTTTTTAATGTTTGTTATCCGATTCCCCTCCCACCCCCTCCTCCCCATCATCCGTCGCCCCCTCCCAGGCCCCACCCTGCCCCTCCACTCCGCCCGCACACCAGCCGCTACTGATAAAATCTAGCAGCCTGGCATGTAAGGATATACGTGGATGTGAAGAAACGCAACTGCACCATCAAAATAGGGAGATCTGAAGACGAATATAAATGACATACTAGCTGACCTCAGTGGAGCCAAGTGGTTCTATAAACCAGACCTAATGCAGGGTTCAGGTGATGCACTACCCCAAAGTCCTCATATTGCAATTAGAGAAGTCATTTTCAATGTCAAATAATAGTATATACTGCTAAAGAATATCCACCCAATGCATTACAACCATACAGCAGGCCAAGAAAATTTGAATCCAAAAACCTGTATTGTGACTAGATTTCATCAACCCACCGTAAGTGTATCTTAAGTGTACAACTTCAAACAGAGAGAATTTACATAGAAGGAGGTAATGTGAAGCAAAATGTGAGAAATGTACTACAAAATGAATAAGTACATCACTTTAATGTATCAGGGCATGTGCATTTTGGCTATCAAAACCTACATTTGTGAAATAACAGATGACTCGTGAAACATAAAAGCGCAAAGTTCACAGTGTAATGAGACTCTTGAAATGGACGAATGGCCATTAAAAACAGAGGCACTTGCTAGGCTACATTAGTACTGGTTTTCTACAGTGGGAATAGGGCACAAGAGAGACACCAGGCCACCAGGCATCCCAGGTCTTCTACAGAACTGGCCTTTTATTGTCTTCTTTTCTAGTAATCCAGAATATATAAAAGCTGCGTCCTTCTTTAATGGAGGAGTGTCCTGTAGAGCCACCTCTAGCTTCAACTGAGATCCTGGACTCCACATTTGATCCGAGCACCATGATGCTAATAGCACATACCCAAATTTTGTTAAGGCCCTATCCAGAAAAAAAATTGCACTTCAGCACACACAATCCAGTCTCTAACGTTTAGTCCATTCTTAATAAAGTTCGGAAAGAAGAAATGATCAGATCCAATCCACAAATTTTCTTTTTGGATATAGCCCTGCACTTGTTGCTAAGAGGTGCAGCTAATTTGCACCTTAGGTAGCTCTGTGCACAGCACGACATGCTAGAATATTGAACACTGTGTTATATTATCCTACCCAGAACTCTGTGATAGATGTGCAGCCACTAAGGCTTAGTCACCAATCCTGTAAATTTGTTATGGCACTGCTTGATTGTCTATGTAGACTTCCCCATGCACATAGTGTCCCATCTTCTAAGAGTTGCCCCCACTTTACTAACCCTCCTTTCTTGAGGTGAGGTCTCAAATAGTCTCTCGTACGTTCTGGGGGTTCTTTGGTGGATTCCAGATTGGTGCCAGTAGCACACAATACGGAATTCTCACTATTTCCTAATCTCATACCAAAGGCATGCAGCTGTGTTCAAAACCTTTAACCTAACCTTTATAAAGTACTTGGAGTAACAACTTCATAAAAAAATGGATCCACGTAGATCTGCTAACATTTCTTGAATAGTACCCTCATTTTAGCAGTTCCTGGAAATGTAATCAGGGGTCTAAATATCTTAAGGTGAAATGCCCAGTAATATAACTGCAGGTCTTTAAACCTTAGTCCCACTTTTATGAATTTCTTCCAGAAGAACCTTGCCTCTTTGGAGCTCAATATAAATCTATTGATTTTCCTTTGCAAAGGGGGGTGGAGGGTTATATAGGGCCTGGATTGCACTTACATAACCTCCTTGTATACCAAATACATTCATAGCAGCCCATAGATACTTCCAATTCACCCTATCAAAGGCTGTGTAAAATGTAATTATCGTTAGTGTTGTCTGTTCTGATAGGTGAATAGATGCTATAAGTGTTTGTGTCAGCTCCTGTACCGACCTGCCTGAAACAAAACCCCTTTGATCTTCATGGATTGAATGTCACACAATTCTGCTTAGTCTTCTAGCGAGATACTGGTGAAGATCTTGTAATTGCTGTTAAGCAGCGAGATGGGTCTAAAAGATTCATGCCTCCTGGGGATTTTATTTGGTTTCAGAATTAGCACTATTTAGGCCTTTCAGTGTTTCTTTCCCATCTTTTAAAAAAGAGTTACACAACTTCTTTAGTATTGGGAGTATTATTGTTGTCAAGTCCTTAAACACCTGCCCTGAAAGGCCTTCTGTTGCGACAGCTTTGTCTTCTTTTGCTACCTAGAGCCAATAATATTTCCTCCTCAGAAATGTGAAGGTTTAAGTTCTGAAAGGAAGACTTGCCCAAGACTACAATCGACAACTTTTGGCAAGTATCTTAATACACACTTTGAACTCATCAAATCTGCATCACTCAGGAGGAACCCTTTTGTTTTTACTATACACAGAATTTATTGGACCCCCAAAAAGATCACAAAGATGTTGAGACAAGAAGCTGTCAGATGTAAGAGAAGTTATCTAATACACGCTGATGACATCCATTTGTTTGTGAGCTGTCCCACACTAAGTGATTGTTGGAATGGAATAGGCAAGATCATGTCTGAAGTTCTTTGACATGGTTTCAAGGTAAAAACAACAATTGATGGACAGAATGCAGAACAATGTCATACATTCACCCCAGTACAGAGATCTGGGCCTAAATCCATAGTTTTTTTGCTCACCATACCATTCCAGTTTGAACCCAGCCATATGCAAATCAGTCTTGACCCTGTGCCCAATGGGAGCAGTCCAGCCCGAACTGCCAGGCCAGGTTCTCCCTGGACTGGAAACAAGCATCCTAGGACCGGTTTCGGGGTTTCACCCCTCATCAGCCAGGATTGCTTGACTCCAGTGGCATGGAGAGCACGGGACCCACGTCTGGGCATACCCGTCCCACTCGGGGTGACATATGCAAAACCAACAATTGATTGACAGAATGCAGAACAATGTCATACATTCACCCCAGTACAGAGATCTGGGCCTAAATCCATCGTTTTTTTGCTCACCATGCCATTCAAGTTTGAACCCAGCCATATGCAAATCAGTCTTGACCCTGTGCCCAATGGGAACAGTCCAGCCCGAACTGCCAGGCCAGGTCCTCCCTGGATTGGAAACAAGGATCCTAGGACCGGTTTCGGGGTTTCACCCCTCATCAGCCAGGAAAGCTTGACTCCAGTGGCATGGAGAGCACGGGACCCACGTCTGGGCATACCCGTCCCACTCGGGGTAACATATGCAAAACCAACAATTGATGGACAGAATGCAGAACAATGTCATACATTCACCCCAGTACAGAGATCTGGGCCTAAATCCATCGTTTTTGCTCACCATGCCATTCCAGTTTGAACCCAGCCATATGCAAATCAGTCTTGACCCTGTGCCCAATGGGAACAGTCCAGCCCGAACTGCCAGGCCAGGTCCTCCCTGGACTGGAAACAAGCATCCTAGGACCGGTTTCGGGGTTTCACCCTCATCAGCCAGGATAGCTTGACTCCAGTGGCATGGAGAGCACGGGACCCACGTCTGGGCATACCCGTCCCACTCGGGGTGACATATGCAAAAACAACAATTGATGGACAGAATGCAGAACAATGTCATACATTCACCCCAGTACAGAGATCTGGGCCTAAAACCATCGTTTTTTTGCTCACCATGCCATTCCAGTTTGAACCCAGCCATATGCAAATCAGTCTTGATCCTATGCCCAATGGGAACAGTCCAGCCCGAACTGCCAGGCCAGGTCCTGGGCACACTGTGCCACTGGAATCAAGCTATCCTGGCTGATGAGGGGTAAAACCCCGAAACCGGTCCTAGGATGCTTGTTTCCGGTCCAGGGAGGACCTGGCTTGGCAGTTCGGACTGGACTGTTCCGATGAGGCACAGGGTCAAGAATGATTTGCATATGGCCAGGTCTAAACTGGGGTGGCATGGTGAGCAAAAGAATGATGGATTTAACCCAGATCTCTTGACTGGGGGTGAATGTTTTGATTTGTTCTGCATTCCGTCCATCAATTGTGTGTCTTTGCTTTCTCGCCCTAAGTGCGCCGGGGATGCCCACACGTGGGTCCCGGGCTCACTGTGCCACTGGAATCAAGCTATCCTGGCTGATGAGGGTGAAACCCCGAAACCGGTCCTAGGATGCTTGTTTCCGGTCCAGGGAGGACCTGGCTTGGCAGTTCAGACTGGACTGTTCCCATGAGGCACAGGGTCAAGACTGATTTGCATATGGCCAGGTCTAAACTGGGGTGGCATGGTGAGCAAAAGAATGATGGATTTAATCCAGATCTCTTTACCTGGGCGTGAATGTTTTGATTTGTTCTGCATTCCGTCCATCAATTGTGTGTCTTATGGTTTCAAGGTAAGCCAAAACGTAATTCTTTTTGGTATTGCTGAGAAAGCTGAATTCGCACATTTGAGCTGCACAGAAAGAGGAATACTGTGTTATATGATACTTATTTCTAGAGTGGAGATATGTAAAAATCGGATATTACCCACACCTCCCATTTCGCAGTTGTGGATAGCCAGACTCTGTTGGTACTCCGATTTAGATATGGAATATCCAGAAAATGTAAGGCAAAATATATGAGCAAAGCTAGATCGGTGTTGCAACCAGTGATCGGTCCAATGATTATTCCAAAAGGCACACTGTGGCTGTTCATAAATGAGTCTGGCTCCCGGTGACCCTAAATTAGACAAAAAAAGCTAGGATAAGGTAAAGAGAAATATGTCTTGAGTGGCCCAACATATGGAGCACCATTCTTAAATATGGTAAATGAGGAATAACAAAAAGAGAGACACAAGGCAGACAACATGGTTACCAGTTTTTACTTTAACAGTGGAACAAACAGTACACACAGCAGTGTTTTCATTGTGTAATGGTTTACACTGACAACCTGTTATACAGAATATCAGACTTATGCTGTTTTGACAGACCCAGGCTTAGTCTGACAGCAGGATGAGGTTTGTGAAGTATTTTGCTGCCACACTACCCAAGTGTAAAGAGGCAGAACCAAGCGATGCAATGCGTGCCCAAGTGAAGTGCTGGAGTACGTTCTCTGCACAGACACCATCCTGGAGAAAAACTATATAAGCCAAACATTAAAGCAAATTGTACATCTGTTTTACAATGCACTCCGAGAAACTGATTATAGAGGCTTTTGCCTTAGGGGAAAGAAGTATGACTCTAGTTAGACGTAAATAATTTTTTCAGGTTTCACACAGTTGCCTCAGTCTTTCCATAGGTCAGGCTCAAGGCACCTGAGCTATCCCTCAATTGACAATGCGCCATCACCAAAGAACAGAGCCACAATCCATCTTTTCAGCTCGATTTCTTCTAAAATTGCCACCAGCCGTGGCTTTAGTGCCAGAGAGCACTGACTAAATGTATTGAAAACATTTATATTCAAGATTTGAGTTGAGTTTGTACTTAAAAAATGAAACAAACACCCACAGGCATCTTTGCACTGAACTGATTAACAGCATCAGGAATAATTTGTAGATAGTCAATAGATTGATTTTAAGAGCCTTCTTAAACATAGAATGGCCTTCTATTTTGTGCAGGCTGGTAATTGTGCTGCATGAAACAGGATGAAACTGGACAATACAATCATGAATGGCCTTGATCTCTTGGTCTTCTCTTAGAAAAAGGCCAAATTGTCACAAACAACTTGGGAGGTGGTATAGTCATTTTGATACAGAGCAGATTGGTGAGATTGAAGACTGCCTGAAACAGAGCCATTGAGGATTTGGAGGTCTGAGAAGTAGCATTTTAAATAAAAGAGCTCTTAATACCAGAAAGAGACAACTTGTAATGCTTAAGTTTTTGACATTTATGTGGTGCTTTCAAAGTCTGCTGTATGTGTGTGTACATACAAGTTTGTGTTTTTCAAAATTCAAAACCATATATTATACATACAAAGTTGGGGTCTTGAGCTCTGTTTCTCTTTCCCTGGCCTCAGCCAGATATCCCTAAACTGCTTCCAGCCTCTCTTGTTCCCTAAAGAATGATGCTGAACTGTTTATCAGACCATTCTTGGTGTTTTCTTTAGCACTATACACCACACACTGCAGGATTCAAGGGACCAGGACCAAAGACAGAGGTGAAACTAAGGGTTTCATTTCGAGCTTGGCAGAGTGGGAGCACCACCATAACTCAGCACTGCTTCCTCCCAACCAAACTCACTGTTCCCCTCTCTATTAAGAATTGGTGAAAGAGCCATGTTTACACAAGTGGAGTCTTCTGACATGGCGGCCCACCTGCCAAGGGGGAGCCAAGTCACAATCATGGTCATCCCGCCCTATTGATGGCAGGGCTACCACCACTCATTGGCCCTGCCTGAGGCATTGTGGGTACAGACAAGCAATATGGAGAAGGGCCCACACACACAGGGAGAAAGCTCTAGGCCATTAATGTTTTGTATTTGTGAAACAAATTCCCACTTTGAGAGTTTATTTTCTCAATACAAATAAGTTGCCCAGCGAGTGCTTTACAAATAGAGCCTGGTCAACAATCCAGCAGTTTCTGAAGGGGGTTTCCCTGTTACGGCTTCCCTCACGGCACAGACAACTCACCTAGGCAGGTGGGGGGTCTCTAAACAGAGCATGAATCCCTACAAGAAGCTTGAAAAAATAAACAAAGCCTCCTCCACTTGTAAATGGCATTTGGATGACACCAGTGGTGAAGTTGGCGGAATATAGTGGGAGTGATGTTCCCATCTTTTTTCAGTTATACAATACCAGTTACGTACACTTTGTTAAAAAAACAACTTTTGAGAGCAGATAATGCCAACCTTCAAGTGCTTCTCGCTTAAAGGGAAGGGTACCCCATTCTGTGAAACCAATGGAGAGGCAGACAGAGAAAGCAAAAACAAGCCTTCTCGCCAGGGTGACTGTTACCTGAAAAAAATGTGGTTAATCAGTAAATCTAAAGGCTGCTTAGAAGCCAGTATATGGTTTTAATTGACGGAGTCACTTGAGGCTTCATGGTGACAAAGATTTATTCTTTTGAGGGATAATTCCAGGGTGTTTCAGCTAAGTTCTGAAGTGCACCAATCTAATGGAAACTTATAAAGAAAACATTTGCAGGAGGCACAGTCTGATTGCATATTATTAAAAATACATATTCTTAAAGCACTTGTGTTATGTTAAAAACTGAAGGACACATTTACGAATTTGTCATGTAAAGCAGCACAGCAACCAAAGTTGCTGCACTGTGTTGAATGAAAGAGAGAGCAGAACAGCACCATATCTACTAAGATATGGCACTGTTTTCCTCTCTCCTTCTGCTGGCATACTTTAGGCTGCACAGTAGTGCAAGGCTATATGCTTGATGATAAGCATAGTTTTTGTATTGGAAAGGGATCCTTATCGTACAAAAAATATGCTTTAACAACGTGTGCTGTACAGTGCAGCACACAGGCAAAGTTGGAAAAGTTTGCTGACTTTTTAAAGTTGCTCCACTCGAGAAGGCATATGGTTTTGGCACAAATCCCTGTCCACCAATGTTAGTAGTTAGGTATTTACGACAAAACCCATGGGTGGTTGCCTGGAAATATCCATATACCATCCATAGTACACCCCCTTCTTGCAAAGAAGCACAAAGTAGTGTATAGTGTAACTTTCTGTTACTTTCATCAGTAAATCCCATAGCACAGTGGTTCCCAATCTGTGCGCCACGGCACCCCAGTGCGCCATTAAAAGTAGCCAGGGGCGCCGCGAAAAGATGTGCACCAAGCACACAGTTTGGAAACTACTGACTGATACACAATAATAAGGGTAATACCAGGGGGTGGAGGGCATCATGCTGCAGACAGGGATTTCTAATCAGTGGCAGCTTTATTCTTGCAGTTCAAAAGCTGGAGTTCCAGAGGCCGGAAAAGTGCAAGCGCTGTAGCACATTCATTAGCAGTTCAGGCAGAGCCTTTCTGGGGAGGAGGATGGGGCCTGAGTGGGAAACACAAGATAAGCAAGCAGGTAGAGGGGGCTGCCGGGATGTAGGTCAATGTGCCTGGAATGAGACTCGAAGAGATACTGAATAAGGAAATAAAACATCCTGCTGCAATGAAAGTAAAAGTAAACATTTGCAGACAGCCTGATTTTACACACAACGGCCCTTGATAATGATTTATAGCGCCTGGGAGCCACCTCCTGTTCAGCGCAGCTGGCACAAGTGGGCAGGTGAAAACTCATGGCTAATAGCCGCGTTCTCCAAGTTACACATATTATGGGAAACTATCTCAGTAGGTTAATGTGCCTGCTGCTAAGAGCTGTGTAAAACCTGTGGGTTAGAGCGATTTTGGAAAGACTAACCCTGGATTAAAATGCAAACGGTGTGCATTTGCTTCCCTAATTTATGGTTTGAGCGCATTACTTGCCTATGTCTGCTGCTATTAGTCATTTACATGACATTTGCTATTTGTTTTATTTATGTCCTCCTTGCATGGACCAAGTAGTGTGTGCTCCCCTCTGGGTATAGGCCCCACCACCCACTCACTGATCTTCATTTCCTGACATGCCCGTGACTACTGAACTTTGTCTTTGTCTTCCTAATTTTCTATTTTGCAAATTTTAAACACAACGGAGCTGTGCAAGCACAGTGATTGCTTTTCAGTCTTTTATCTAGACATGTGCACTCAGAAACATCCAACACCTCCCTCCTGATTTGCCACACAGATTGAACCAAACCTCTTGACAGAGTTTGCACAGTGTCACCCCAATAGTCCATGGATATTTTTGTCTAATATGTGTCACTGCTTTGAATGTCCTGTTTGAACAAGCCAGGTTTTGTGTGCGTCCCGGACTAGATTGATGCAAAACAAATGGACTGCTGAAGCATCGTAAATTGAAATGTACATTAATTAATACAGTGCAGTTACTTATTGAATCATAAGTTAGTTTGCAGCATTGAAATTAGCCTCTCCAATAATGCAGCTATTGGTCCTGGGTTGGACTTGATGCCGGCAGCACTGTGCTCACATGAATATCGAAGTCGATCTTCGAGTCTCTTAAGCTGCCTGCTCTGTATTCTCAAACAGGGCATGGTGGGACACTGATAGCAGGACACGATCGCCGCAATAATCAGAACAGCAAAACTTTAAGTACTAAGGCAGCAGGGAGAATCCTGCTTCAGATTCCAGGTCTGTCCGTGCACACCACAATGCTGCCAATGCGCATTCCAGATCTACCAGTACATTTCACAGGGCTTCCAGTGCACATTTCTGGGATGGCAGTCAGTGCCAATCATAGTACTATCAGAGCCAATGCATGCCAAAGAGCCCTTAGTGCGCATTCCAGTTCTTCCAGTGCATCCAAGGAATATAAGGGTTGCTTTGCCCTGCCCTCTGCATGATCCGAGTGCCCCTTGTTTGGTGAAGCTCAGCCATGTGCCACTTCATTCTACACATATCCATTGTGCTTTACTGCCACAAATTATGAAACACACAATAGCTGCACTCATACACCTAGAGATCTTGAGAAAGATGCCAATGATAATTATTTCTTTTGACCCCGGCCCATCTCCCCCTCCATTTGGTTCCCAGGAAAGAGGCACACCTCTATGATTATTATACCTTCATCGGCTTCAGCCCAATTATTTTCAGGGAGAGAAATGGAAGTACTCCAGAGGCTTGGCTTGCATCCTCCCACCCGCCAAAAAAAAGGGAGATAATGGGGAGTCGTGGCCAACGGGCAATAGATCAAGGGAGCCGCAAGTCAAAAAAGTTTGGGAACCACTGCCATAGCACATTGTGTTGGGTTTGCGTCATTTTTGTGATCCAAATCCAGTGCAAAGTGTTAATCATTCTGTGCCTAAATCTCTTTGTACAATTGGCAGCGGCCTATCTCATACTGTGTGTAAAACAATTTTCTAAGTATTGACATAGGGCTTTAAGTGGGTGGTCTCACCGGTGCTGAGCACCTGCAGTTTTTTAAAGGGGGCCTCGAATCGGGCTCTGTATTGTGCCCTGGCACAGGCGGTCCGTTTTGTTCCGGACTGCAGTGACAGCAGGCACATCATGTGCGCTGCTCACTTCTAACTATTGCATCGATGTGTGCGTGCTCACACTGCTCACTTCTCCCTAGTGACGTCATGCCAGGTGAGCGTTCTAGGGGAAGGGAAATCCTTTAAAGAGAGCCATTTTCTCTCTGGATTTCCCTTCTCTTTTTGAAACTTAGGAGCTGCAACATTGTCGTGGTGTCACCAGGGCTTTAAGTTGAAGCGTTTTCAATATTATATACAAGCCTTAGTTGCTGCTTATTTATCTTATGCAACTAACAACCATTGACAAAGCCAATAGTCCTGACTTGTTGTAAGTATGATGTTACTTGTTGTATCATATATCTGGATGCAATGACAGAAACAGCAAAATACAAGTCGGGCGGCACACTATGCTAAGCACAGATTTTTAGCTTATGTGTATTTATGCCACGCCCATTTGAGAGACCCCCCAGTTTTTTCATCCCACTTAAAGCCCTGATTGACATGCATATTCACAGTGCTTTCAGTCTCAGTATGAGACATCGAAGCAATAAATACACATTGTTATTTCCCAGTGCACCAACTAGAATTCAGTACTGTAACTCGTTGCATACACAAATATCTGACGTGATCGTATTAACCTACTGAACTTTCATCATATAAAAGAATGCATTACCCATCGATTATTTTAACACAATTCCCATTCATTTTTATGCACTTCAACCTCTTGATAAACTTCAAAATACTTTGTGGGAGACTAAAGCCATTTAGCACAACCGGCGTTGCACGCCTGGGCACCGGTGTTACTGAAGGCCTGAACGTTTCTCGGGGAGGTGGCTGGCAACTTTCCATACTGCATTGGCATTACTGCTTGCTGAATCAGTTGAGTTATGAACCTCACAATTTAGGGAGGTCGGGGGGGGGGCACACCCGTTAGTTCTCCTTAGCCCCAAAGGGATAATGCATGTCACACTCTTTTCTATGATGAGTAAGGCTTATCCAGATTCAGCGTGTTACGAGCTAGATAACCCTGCCTGAGAAACTCTTATCTGCAGGGGATATACATCACAACAATAGACACAACCAGTAGTTGGTGTTTTACAATGTAGATGAAAAGGTAAAAAACACTCTAAGAAGCCATCTTAAATCTAATACATGTTTAATGCAAAAATATAGCATATAGCAAAATACTCCAGGTGCAAATTCGCAATTTCAACAGACCGGACTTGCTGTAGAGCATACAATGCTAAATTCACTTCATTTTTTACTTTCTTTTACACATTTTCTATAATGTAGAAGGCAGAGGATAGAATACGTGGTCTAATATGAAAGTCAGGAAAGCTACTAAAGAGCAGGTGCCTAGCTCTTCTCGTGACAAGACCTCCAAATAGAGAGACAGTCAGGTACAGTAAAAGGCTGTGACTTGTGCCCTAGAGTAACTATAGCTCACGCCCCCTGCCATGCACAGGGCTGTCATCAACGATGTAATTGCAGATTTTGCAGTGACGTTATCATTGATGTCCAAGAATATGTAATGAGTGATGTAACATAAGAGGTAGTTACCAGTGCATGGCAATGGTGCGAATTATAGTTACTTTAGGGCACAAGTCACAGCCTTTTACTGTACCCCACTGTCTCTCTATCCGGAGGTCTTCTCACTTTCTTGTCTCACTTCATAGTTAATTTAGGGCACAACTTACAGTTAACTCAGATAACTATAGGTGAATTTCAGTGGTTTTATTTGTTTAAAATGGTATGTTTTAACTAACTTACTCAACTAACTATAACATCCCATTAACCGTTATTTTTTTTATTGAATTTCTAAGGTTTTTCTAAAATACCTAACTATAACTGTTCACGTTAACCTTTGTTTTTTTTCTGTAAATTTCTATGTTTTTTAAAAATGTTGAGTAAGATGTCCATGGCCATGCATGGCACGAGGCTAGGTGCAGGACCTCGCTCTCCATACACTGCAGACATGCCGACATGTGCTGGATGGGGTTGGGACACGGCCTGGCCTGTGCCCTGGCCTTGCACTCACCTCCCCACCCGCCCACTGTACATTGCTGGCTATGTCACGTAACAATATAAAAAGTGTAATTTTAAGTAAGGCAGACCTACTGGCTTTGTCAGAGGCTCAAAAATCCAAAATAATTGTGGCAGGGCCTATTGACTTTATCAAGGGGTCAGCACATTAACATAAATAAAGCAGACTCATTGGCTTATTCAAAAAGTCACTAAAAACCATAATAAAATGTATATTGCATTAATTTACACATTGCAAGGTTTAACAATAATGATTGTAATAAAAGGTTTTCAATAAAGCCCTTGTAAAAAAACATTACCATGTGCTTGAGTTTCTATTTATATATTTTTCAAGGCGAACACAAGGAGATGATGGACAGAGAGCTGAAACTTTTCAGACACTCACCCCCAGTCACTATTGGCTCTGGGTTGAATCCATCACCATTCTTTAGTTCATCTCGCCACCCCAGTTCAGACCCAGCCATATGCAAATAAGTCTTGACCTTGTCCCAGGATGCTTGTTTCTGGTCCAGGGAAGACATGGCTTGGCAGTGCAGGCTGGACTGTTCCCATGAGGAACAGGGTCAAGACTGATTTGCATATGGCTGGGTCTGAACTGGGGTGGCGAAGTGAGCTAAAGAACGATGATGGATTCAACCCAGATCTGTGACTGGGGGTGAGTGTCTGAAAAGTTTCAGCGCTCCGTCCATCATCTCCTTGTGTTTGCCTTGTTCGCCCTAAGTTGGCAGGGTATGCACAGAGGTGGCTCCCTTGCTCAATTTACCACTGGATTCGAACTAGCCTGGCTGATGAGGGGTGCTACCCTGAAACCGGTCCCAGGATGCTTGTTTCCGGCCCAGGGAAGACCTGGCTTGGCAGTTCTGGCTGGACTGTTCCCATGAGGAACAGGGTCAAGACTGATGTGCATATGGCTGGGTCTGAACTGGGGTGGTGAAGTGAGCTAAAGAACGATGATGGATACAACCCAGGTCTATGACTGGGGATGAGTGCCTGAAAAGTTTCAGCGCTCTGTCCAGCATCTCCTTGTGTTTGCTATATATTTTTCAAGCCACAAAATGCAGCCGTAAAACTAACCACTGGAGTCTCCTGTACTGCAGCTGAGGAACATACAGCTCCAGTTCGTAGCGCTTTAAAAAAAATATGGTAAGCTCTCCTGGGGTCATGGATTCAATGACCCAGGAGGCGTACTATGTTTCTTTTTAAATGTTGTTGCGGGGGCTGCTGCACACCCTGTATCCCCCAAAACGTAAAAAAAATATTTGGTGGTGCCCCTGCCCCATCTAGTGGCACCATCAGCAAGAAAATAATTCATAAATGCCCTAGGGCATTATGATGCGCTCATTACTTGAGCAGTGAATAGTAAATGAGCGGCTTTTGCTGCTCATGTATGATTCGTTTTTTGGATTTTGTTTCATTTTCTGAGTGGCCTGGTGCCCACCAAGGGCACCAACAGTATTTTTTAATTGTGATGGCACCCTGCGGCGACTGCGGTCTCCCGAGCTGGCATCCACAATTGCATCTTTTTCTACGCACTGGGTGCCCCACTGCCCACATGGGGCACCCTACACATAATATTCCTTGGGGCTGTGGGGGAAGCTCCACTGCCTAAGTTGCCCCTGCCAGCTCCCCTGGTGAGAGCCGGCTGGTTACAATGTTGGTGGGTGTACCAGTGCAATAAAGTCTCCCATGGTGGGGCCGCTTGGGGAGCCCCAATGCCCTCTCGGCCCCTGCTGGCTCACAAGCAACACCCTTCTGGGTGCTGGACGGATTAGGCTCCATTACTTTGCTCCTGCCCAAGCGTGAGCAGGTATTTTCACTGCTCTCGCTTGGGTGGGAGCAAAGTTGTGCTCCCTTCTTGGGATAGTACAGGCAGGATAAGCTCGCACTCTCCCAGGCCGGGAACTACAGTATCCCAGGGGATGGCGTCCACAGGGACACTGTAATGTATTGGGTCATGGGGTCATCAGCTCATGGAGGTGGGCGACACACCCCCTCCCCTTAATATTTATGTTCTGCCCCTCCCCATTATATCAATAGTGGCTCAGTGGGATGAGATCCCCAGGGCCTGTCCAAGTCTCGGGAGGGGGGGCACTTGCCCTTCAGCCCTGGGAGAAGGGGTCCCCAGGACCTCAAAGAGGCAAGGGTAAGGGAGCTAAGCACCTCCATCCCCATTAATTGAATAGCAGCCACGGGGATGGGGTCAACATGGCCTCAGGAAGGCTCGGGAGGGAGGCCACATGTACCTCTCCAGCCTAGGGGGCTGTCCTGTTGCATGTTTTTTTTCTTCTTTTTCCTAGGACACTGGACTGAATTCTAAGCTGGCTACCACCACATCTTTCCTGATGTGGTGGCAGCCAATCAGATCCCCTGTGGTGTGAAATATATAACATTTTGAGCATTAATTTCTCAAAAACTACTGAACAAGTTTACACTAAAAGCACACTTTCGGGACCAAGATCTGTCTTTCTCCCAAATGTGGTGTAAATCCGTTCAGCTGTTGTGGCTGTAGCTGTATCTAATTTTCCTATGGAAAAATTAATGGGGAAAATGTGTTTTGGGGCCACCATTTTTGTGCCCCCCCCCGTCCCACTTCCCCCCCACACAGCTTGATGGATCACCCCGAAGCCTTCCAGGAAGGAGCTGAGGTACATGAGACTCTTTTTTTGGGAAAGTTCTGCGAGGTGAAACCATATGTATTACGGTTCTGAAGTTGGCCTCGTTGCTTGGATAGCAGATCCTTCTTAAGAGGAAGCCGAAGACAAGGGCAGATGCTAAGGGTCAGCAGTTCTGAGTACCAAACCCTCCTGGCTCAATCCAGGGCCCCAGAATCAGCAGTGCTTCTCTCCTGCCTGACATTCTTGAGGACCCGCAGAATCACCAGTAGAGGCAGAAATGCATATGGGAGGCCAGAAACTCAATGATGGAAAAATAAATGACTGCTTGAGACCCTTGGGGAGGAAACTCTAAAGTGCAGAAGGTTGGACAATGGACAATGTGTGTAGTTGGAATTAGTAGAAAGGTTTATCAAAAGCATGCTGAATGGGCAAAGATACCCTGCACCACTTCAGGGGCAGATACTAATTATGATGATCTGTAAGATGACTCCTGCTGAACTTGTCAATCCTGATTTTGAGGGGCCCTGCCTGGTGACTCGCTTTTATGGAAACCCTGTAGATGTCCAGTCAATGCCATAGCTGCATAGTATCAGGTGCAGGGTTCAAATGCCTAGAGGGCCAGGCAGATGGTACTCAGCTCCAAAATGTGATGTGATGGCGCTGCTCTATGAGGAACGAGAGAACCTCATCCAGGTTATCACTCCAAAACAGATTAAAAAACGTCCATCAACATCAAAAGTCTGAAGGAGAAGGGGAGAACGGCGTGCCACATGTCAGGTTGGTAACCAACATCCACTAATGAAGGTCCTGTTGGAGACCTAAATCCTGACCGTAAGGCATCCACAATGCTGGGACCACTATAGATGAGGATTGCATTGACTAGTCCCCATGAGCCAAATCGTGTGGAGCACTAGAGGATACAAGATGATCGCAGACCAAGCAGTATCAGAATTGTTAAGGTCTAACCATAGTTCTTTCCTTAAACATCAAGATGGTAGTCTGACTACGCGATGCGATCACCCTTATGGCAAGAATGCTCTGATATATGGAGGTCTCTGAAAAAGTTGAAGATGAGGCTTGGTTGGTTGATGGAACATCCCACAGTAGACAGTAGACAGTAGACAGTAACAATTATGTTGTCTGAAGGAATTCTGAGAATACCTGAGGCTAGTTCTTCTTCTACAGCCAGTCATTGAGTAAGTAAATAAGTAAGTAAAGGTTTTGTTGAGTGCACGAATACTGAAGTGTCTTGGCGCTAGCAGAGCCTCAGAAAACAGCCAGAGTGAAACACAACTGTATTCAGAGGAGTCAATAAAAAGCCATGTCTTTAGTGACCTCCTAAAAAGAGTATGTCTAGGTTGAGACCTCAGAGACATAGGTAGAGAGTTCCAAAGTTTACTGGCTAAAAATGAAAAACTACTACCTGCACAGGTGATCCTTTTTAGGTCGAGCCTAGAGTAGCGCGCAAGCGCTCCTCTGCGAGACTTTATGTAAGGGGCTTAAAAAAGCTGACCACACGCTCGTGCACAATGGCCTTTTCCATGCGGTTACCCGCACGGCCACCATCTGTTTGCAATTATCGTGCCCAGACGCAGGCGCGATAATTGAAAACACATGGCCATTGTGCACGAGCGTGTGGTCAGCTCAGCAGGCTGCCGCGCTCGCTCGCCCCGCTCCTCTCTCACGCTGCCGACGTCTCTGGAAGCCCCTTGTATGAATGAAAACATATTTTCTGTTTAGTTGTAAATGCTAAGTTTTGTTTGCTGGGTGATTTGTAAGAGCTGCCTTGTTTGCATGTAAAAAGTGTTTGCTACAACACCGAGGGGAACCTTGAAATTTCTGCGGGCAAGATTAACTTGATGGCAGGAGGCACAACCCCCTCGTACGTGCTTTCACATGTAATCTTCTTTGACATGTGCTGGGCATTCCTCGGGTGAATCACGCCGCATGTACATTCAGCTTCCCCACCCCTTCCCTGCTTTTAAACCCTACGCTTTCAAAAATTCCGGGGCCCGTAGATGCTTTTGCAGCTTTTATTAGATTCGGATGGGGTCCTCTGGAGTCTGCTGCAGGTACCAGGGCCTGCTTCAAAGGGAGGTGCGGGCCCGGGCCCCTCCGCGAACCTGGCGCCTCTCTGCCTGGGAAACCTGAGCGGTTCTGTCCTTGCTTATGAACCGTGACATCTGTGCATTCCACGGGTGCTGTTTGCCGAATTTTCCCAGTGTGCCTGAACATCGCAGAAGATGTTTAGCTGGCATCCTTCGCCAACATTTTCAGTGTGCAGCAATCTCCTTTCCATAGTGTTGATCACAAGTGAAAAATGGTGACTAGGGTACAGTATTACCAAAGCATCTCTTAATCCCGGGTTTACTCCGATCTACTTTCATATGTCACCGGTGGCTCTCTCTCCCATCCTCACTCTCAGCACTCATTTCCTTTCTGCCCCTCTGTAGTGCTTTAACACAACTTTGGGGCATTTAAGGACTGCGCAATTACACACTTTTACATAATGTCATGTACCCACCTCCCATCTGTTTTACACTCTTCCTATGTCTAGTGCCAGCTGCCATCTTATATCCTTCTCTGACTTAAGAAGGGGTAAAGCGATCTCCTTTCACGAGTCTAAACTCAAGTGAAATAAATACATTCTACCTCATCGCTCACACGTCTTTTTTATTGCAGTTTTATATAGCGCAAACTCAACTTAAAGGTATCGGGGCCCAGTACATGAGCACCAGTTGCATTACGGACAGACGTATTCTGTTTTTTTTGTTTTTGGGAGGGGGCGGGCACGAGAGATTAAGTGATTTGCCCAGAATCACAGGATGTTGAGCCTCCCTGTTTTCCAGCTTCAAGTACGACCGTTCAAACCCCTACGCCACACTCTCTCCAGCTTTCCATTTCTTCTACACAAAAATGTATCCAGCAGCAAGAGGGCGAGGAGGCCTGCCTTTACCTGCTGCTAAATGTCTTAATTAGTAAAAGGGAGCCGCTGTGGCAGGCAGCCTGTTCCTGCAGTCTTTCTGAGCAGAGATTTGAGTTCAGACAAGCACCGGTTTAGGAACAGACTGGCACTTGTCCGAGACAGGGGCAATAGCCCACATTTTTACCTGACACCAAGAGCAACGCTGTCTCTTGCTCATCTGACTTATTCTTCAGTGCAGACCGCACAACTATCTCTCACGTGTTGTGAGAGACAGAGGTACTCCTCACTTGCAGCACTCAGCGGGGCTGCCCCTCACTTGCCCAAAACACCTCCCTATTGGCCGATCGATATCTTGCTCTGCTGGCTGATATCACACTCATCACAGATAGCAAACCTACCTCCCGCCTGTTTCTGACAGCAGAGCTACCGCTCACCTTTCGTAAACACTGGTATGATCCCACAAAAGGTTACAGACAAAAGAGCCATTGGCTTCTTTGCGTTCAAGCATTGGCATAGCCAATAGGTCTCGCCTTTGGGACCTTATAAGTGTTTAGCCATGCAACAGTTGATGTTGTTGCACCAAGGATATTGTGCTGCATAACTAAATACTTATAAGGTCCCAAACGCGAGACCTATTGGCTATGCCAATGCTTGTTATTTTTGGAATGACCACCAGTATAGCGAGGGGCGATCTTTGTTCTCTCTGCGGGGAGTAACATTTGAACATATTTTGAAGGTATGAAGGACCTGAGCCATGCAAATCTTTGAGGTATGGGAACAGATGAATCCACAGTCTATAAAAGTGGGCTTCTACCACTGACATGACTTTGATAAAGACCCGATGGGCTGAAACCAGGATGAAGAGGACGATGATGAATTGGAAGTGATCTGACACTACTACAAAGTGGACATACTTTCTGTGGGTCAGCAGGTTTGACACATGAAAGTACGCCTTATGCATGTCTAGAGATGCCATTCTTTACTGGGGATCTAAGTCCAACAGAACCTGAGTGTTAGACCTGGCACCATTGGCATGGGTCTCCCTTCCATTTTTCGCTGTTGTCTCCTCTGTTTTTGCTGGTGTTAGATGCTCTGGGCGCTGTGCCACTGCCCTTCAGTGCCACAGCGCGAATGCTCCCTGTGTAAATATGACATGTGAATTGGTATATCCATGATTGGCTTACTTGGTTTACCTGTTAGTCCCAAGTAGCGTGGCCTGTGTGTGCCCAGGGCTGGTAAACCAAATGCTGCTGGTGGGCCTGCAGCGCTGGTTTGCGCCACCCACAGAAGCACCTTGTAAAGTGTGTCTCAGACCTGCCACTGCAGAGTCTGTGTGCAGTCCAGAACTGCCATCTTGGCTGTGAAGTGCACCCACTTCCCAGCCCCTGAACCTTCCCTTGGCATCATGTAAGTCACCCCTATGGTAGGGTGCATTGTATGTGTAAGGTAGGACATGCCTTGGTGTGTTTAGCATGTCCTGGTAGTGAATTACACCCAATTTCGTTTTTCACTACTGTAAGGCTACCTGTTCCCCATAGGCCAGAATGGGCAGTTTGACTATTACATTCTATAGTCCTAACTGGCCCCAGGAACATGGTAGAAAAACGAATTTAGTATGCCTGAGCTCAGAATAATAAAATACATCTTTTAGTGAAGTTTATTTTTATATTCTGTGTTTGAAAATACCACTTTTAGAAAGTAGGTATTTTCTTGCCTAAGCCTTCCAGTGTGCTCTGCTGTTATGTGTATTGGCTGTCTGGTTTTGGAGGGACAGGGCAGGCTGAGTCAGACCTGGGTTGAATAGAGAGATCTGCATTTAGAGTATGGGGAGGGGTGGCTCCTTGACCTGAATAGGGCTGTGCCTGGCAAGCTGAATGCTGGCTCCACCTCCTACTGTGCGTCTGATGGCAGACCCCCTCTTCCTGAAAGGAAGGATGCAGCCTGGTAAACAAAGTGCTCCAGGACTGAACAGAACTGGTTCTGGCTAGGCTCAGTGACTTGTAGCTTTGAGAACAAAGACTTTTGGGGTATAAATATCTGTGCTGAAACCCCTACAATTGGTATTGCTCCTGGATGTCAAGACGAACCTCTGTCCGTGTAACTGAAGGAATCTGCAGGAGGTGACTATCCTTGTGCTTGTGTGCTGTTTCTTGGATTGTCCTGCAGTGGTTACCATTGGACTTGGAAGAAGAGGGAAAAGGACTTTTGAGAGAACTTTTATTAATCTTGCTAAAGCAATCACCCAAGGGCTAGGAGAGAGCTAGCCTCCTGTTGGTGTCTCAGGCACATCAGACTTCACCACCAGCCTCCTGATTCCTCCCAGCGAGGATTTCTATCTGCAGGTGAGGCTCCTGTGAGTTCCAGGGCCTCTAGTTCTACTACAGAGAAGAGAGTGCTGAAATCGTCGCTAACGCACGTTTGCGAGCCGCCGCAGCCGAGAGCGCCTGAAAAATCATCGTGCTGCTGCCGCCGAGTGCTCGCAACCAAAGATCGAGTCATCGCACCGAGATCATCGCTTCACGACATCGCAGCGCGGATGTCGAGCGTCCGCCATTTTCATCGCATCAGGATCGTCGCTCCCTCGCGGAGCACCATTTCTTCGCATCGCAACCCGATCGCACACGAAACAAGATCGTCGCCTCGCCTCCTCCCTTGCGGCAGGGAGTCATCGCATCAACGGTCTAGCGTGCAGAAGTTTGTCGCATCGTCTCTACACGCATCAGCAGATCGGCGCATCATCCTCCCTCGCGGCAAGGATTTAACGCATCGCCGGCTTCGCGTGCAGAAATTCATCGCTACAGCTTCTTTGCGACAATTTGTTGATTTTGCTACGAAATCCAGGTACTTTGTAGGTAAAAGGGTCGCAGAGACCACTGCTTTGAACTGAACTCCTCTTTGCACACTTGAACTATTTTTGCAGCATTTCAAGAGTAATCCTATTTTACAGTATTGTGGCTTTTTATCGTTATTGGTCTTGTGTTAAGTCTATATATAAAGATACTTATTTTTGATAACTACTTGTGTGGTGTCCCTTTGTAGTGTTCCTCACTGTGTTACTGTGTATGGTCATAAATGCTTCACACACTGCCTCTGAGATAAGCCTAACTGCTCGTGCTACGTTACCACAGGGTTGAGCAGGGGTTATCAAAGGGTGGAACCCTCTCACTCTGACTTAGGAAGAAGGGTCCCTACTTGGACAGTGGCCAGCCATTGCCAACTAGAGACCCCCATTTCTAACACTGAGTGATTTTCATTATTTTGAACTAAAGGAACAAGTTGTAGACTCTGGAATCAAAAATCTGTCTCATGCACTAGTCCATCATTGGGACCAGGAAGTAACTGGAATAGCCACACAGGCCCATCTCCACCTCTGGTAGGATTGTGGTCGATCCCTTGGCAAGCAGCAACATCATCACCTCATAACAGCACGATCTGCTGAAAATTGAGCAAACACCGGAGTAATGTGAGACAGGGCACACAAAAAGGGAAGAGCATAACATTGATGACCAATCTGAAGAATCCATTTGCCTGATGTAATGGAGTGTTAGGGTAGACAATGGTAGTTTTTGCCTCCTACTGGCTGTAAATGGCTGAATGAGGGGAACTAAAGGGGTCTGGTCCTGGGACACCAGATGAGGAGGAAGATAAGGACTGTAGTTGAATTTGGTGACCTCTTACCAGACTACTGCCTCTGCCAGTGGAGCCACAAAAAGGCTTATCAGGGTGCATGTGATGTGACAACTGCTCTGAAGATAGGCAAGGGCCCTTGAATGCCCTAGGAACCTCCAGTACTGTTGGTAGAAATTGCCAAGGAGCATGCTGTAATGCTGCTGTCAATACCCATCCTGATGCAAAATCTGCCTTCTTCCCAAACAATAGAGCCTCATCAGACGGCATGCAAGGGAGGCTTAGATGTCTCTGAGAAATTGCCTGACATGCATTCAAACGTGGCATGTTATGTTATGTTACGTTATGTTAAAATATTTATAGAGCGCATGGCTGCCCCAGCAACTGACTACTGACTATTCTGATGCCTATAGACCAAGTAAACAACCAGTAGTATCAAGGACAAATCTCAAGATATATTTTGCTGCATCCTGGTTATCCTTTACTGCCTGTGCATAGGAATTTCAGAAGTCTTCAAGCAAAGCATTATTTCACTCACTGTGTCTCACAGAACATGGGTGTACCGACCCAAGAGATAAACAGCTTTTAAAATGGAGTTAAAGGCTTGCAGATCAAAAGACACTTTTCTTCATAGTGTCTATTTTCTTTGATTCTCTTTCCAGTGGAGCAGTGGGTAAAATTTGGACTGACCTTGCTCTTAGGGGCCTGCAGACTAAGGCTCGCAAGAATAGGATGCTGTTTCAGGAAAGTTGGATCACCTGTGGCAGATCTGTGCCATCTAGTAATCAGTGACTCACTGGCAAGACAATTAAGGCTGTGACAATGCGAAACAAAGAGTCTCAGTCAAGGCTTCACTGACTGGAAATTAGGACTCGGGAAGTGAGTGCTTTAGCTGAAAGATTTATGTCAGAAGGTTGGTCTTAGTCTTCACTGTAGGCTGCTGCAAGTCAGGAACTTTGGCTGCTCTTCGCACCACCACCGCAAAGAAGCATGCTCTTCGTGAGGGGCCCTTATGGGTAAATACAATTCCGTCTTCGTTGAAGAGCTCAAGCCACTGGCATTTTGGAGGTCAAGTTATAAGCCAGTATCAGTGTAAAGAGGGGGAGCAATGATCCTCCTCCTTATCATTGTTTTCACTGTATGCAACATGTTCAATACCTTGAAGAGCATCAGAGTAAGAGCCAAAGAGGACCTCCATTCTCCTGAAATTCTGGCTCAAAGAAAAGCGGGAAGGGGGACAATCTTTCTTATTCTGAGGTTGAGCTTTATTTATGGAATAATGTGACCTTGGGGCACACTCTAGTCGAAGCCAGTTCTGCAATCAGAGTTGGAGAGGAATCCTGTACCGGTATCTTTGGAACTGGGAGCATGTCATTAAAATAGTGACTGGTAGAATCTCGGACAAGGGAGTCAAGACATGGCGCAAGGGATGGAGCGGGCTGAGGTGACACAAGAACAGTCAAGGGAGGACCCACTGACGGAAGATCGTCTGAGGCCTCGTTGGATATGTGGGGTCTGAAGGAGCATTAGTGGGGTCCAGAATCATATTAAAGAGCTGGATAATGGTTACCTTGAAGCCTGCGATTTGATGCAGGTTGACAATGGCCCAGGTGGCTTGGGGTGCATTGTCTGTAGAAATTAAATTGGATAAGAGTCGGATGTTTAAGTGGGAGTTCGGTGTTAGGGACCAAACTATGAGAACTCTCCCAGGAGCGGGAGTGTTGAGAAGGTGAAGAGCTCCATGTGGATATATAGGGCTTTTTTTAAACTGTCTCTTAACCTCACCCTGGACTTCTCTGACGATGGTGAGCAGGACCAGCAATGGGGCTGGTCTCATGACCTTGAGCAGAACTAACCTTGTTTCTTAAGCTGTGTGACAGAATTTTGCTTCTTGCTTCCTGGTGGCCTTAAGATGTATAAGTGAGCATTTGTCAGAGGACTTGAAATAATGGTTAATGCCAAGGCAACAAAGACAGATGTTGTGCTACTTCATGACAGATATCATCTTGTGAGATGTCGACATGGTAGAAACCTTATGGTTTTGTGGGTTGACATCTGTGCACACTGTGAAAAAAAGTTTTGGTTAAAAATCTGTATAAAAAGTAGAAAAATTAAAGTTAAGCTCTGGATCTGGAACTGACAAAGCGTGCCGATGGGACATCAAAGAGCCCGGAAAGGAACAGAAAAAAAATGTGTATAGGTGGTGTCAAAGGGCACAAAAAAGAGGCCCTGAGGACAAAACACAGGGATGATGCGTAAATAAGGCTCAGTGTCATCATGTACCAAGGCGGGACAGTGGTATGATGGAGCCCGATGGTGTGCAGGAACTATTGTAAAAGATTCCAGATCCAGTCTGGCATCTGGGAAGATGCACAAGGTGAGGTATCTGTGGTTAGAAGTATCCATCATAAAAACGTGACTGTGATTCATCACTCTCATTTAGTCTTCATAGAAACTTTTAAGAGGAAAATATAATATGTGTCCTTCCCTCCTGGCTGCTCTTGTATATGAACACAAATATGGATGTCTGAGTTTTTTTCTTAATACAATTTATGTTATAAAAAAGATCGCAGCTCAGTGTCCAAAACTCTATTTGGTCATCTAAGGCCAACTAAAACATTTAAAAAGCCCATTAAAGCTCTGGAGCTGTGCACTTAAGGATGTTGTCTCTGACAATGACAGCAAAATAATATCGGAGGCATAATGGTCTTCCATCATCTTATAGAGCCATGAATTTTGGACCTTTAAAGTGGACTATGTTTTGTGTGAGTTCATAAATGCATATGGTGACAATGCCTTGCATTTTTTTCAAAAGTAAAAAAATTAAGCTGTGAACCGTGCTTAAGCCTGTTTTATTACACTTCACTGAAAATGTATTACTCTGCTTAAATGGTAGTTGAAAATTGAACAAAAAATGCAAGGACTACTTTTGCCACAAAGCCAAGGAACCTTACTGATGGCATAAACTCAGGTACTCGGCGTGCTACTTGTGTTTAGAGCGGACAGCGACAGAAGGCTTTAAAACACTTTGACCTGATTTAGAGTTTGGTGGATGGGTTACACTGTCTTAGGTTAAAATACACTTGAAATAAAGCTGACAGGCTGGGACTGAACATCTTGTCCGGCAAACTCTAAACCAGGCCCTTTAAATTTTAACGTTAAGAAATTCTATTCAATAGGATTAAGAGAAAAATAGTCAACAAAGTGTAATCCGGAAGTTAAAGTTTTGATTTGTGTCCTCCTTCCAATATGGGAGTTATCCTACAAGTATCCTAAGTGTTGAAACTAAACAGCTGTCTAATTTTAAGAAACAGTACTTACTTTCTGTGTTTTACATGGTGATTTACTTCTGGAGAACTGTTAGAAATGGGGGTCTCTAGTTGGCAAGGGCTTGCACCTTTGTCCAAATAGGGACCCTTCTTCCTAGTCAGGGTAAGGGAGTTACACTCCTAAAATAACCCCTGCTCACCTCCTTGGTAGCTTGGCATGAACAGTCAGGCTTATCTTAGAGGCAGTGTGTAAAGCATTTGCACATAACCAACAGTAATACAGTGTAAGCACTACAAAAGGACACCACACCAGTTTAGAAAAATATCCAATATTTTTATATACTTAAGACAAGACCAAAAACGATAAAAATCCACAATACAGTACTTAAAAATATTCAGTTATCAAAATATGCTTTAAAAACAGTTCCTTGATGTCGATAGCTCCGTCCGGGGCTATCACTGCGTCATGAGCAAACAAATCCAAACAGTTCTGGTTGACCGCGGCGTCGCGGGCCAGCTAGGGTGTCGGGAAGACCCGCAAACAGTACCTTTTAGAAATGCAGGGCGTCGGCGACCTCTCGTTGAGCTTCCGAAAGCACGGCGTCCACAGGCGTCGGTTTTGGAGGTCGGTGCAGGAGTCGTCGGGGCCCTCGAAGTCACACGCGTTGCAGATCGATCTCCTCTCTGTTGAAGTCAGGAGCGCTGGCATCGGCAGGCGCCGGGTGCTGCGGTGCGAAGTGCAGCGATGCGGCATGCGGTGCCCTCAGGTCACGGTGCGATCAGCGGCTTGGTGGCGGCGTCGGATGGCGTCGTCGGTGAGACCAGGGTCGCGGTGCGAGATGAAGGCGGTGCTCGTCACGGTGCCGGCAGGTCACGGTGCAAGCAGCAGCATCGTTGTTGCTGAAGCGCTGTCGTCGGCTGACGAACTGGAATCGATGGCGCCGGCGTCGGTAGGCCAAGGCTGCGGTGCGGGATGAGGGCGGTGAGTTGTGTTGTGTAACTTTACGAGCGGTGCCCTCGAACCACGGTGCAAGCAGCGGCATAGATTTCAGCGTGGAGCATCGTCGGGGATACCAAGGCGTTGTCGTGAAGCGAGGCGGTGCGGAGTGCGGTGCCCACAGGTCGCGGTGCGAGCAGCGGCTCGTGGCGGCGTCGTCGGTGAGACCAGGGTCGCGGTGCGGCGTTGCAGCGGTGCCCTCTGCGGTGCCTTCGGGACACGGAGTCGGCAGCGGCATGGTCGACGTCGTCGAGTTGCTTTTCTTCTGTTGCAGCACAAAACATACAGTCCCCAGTGCTGAGGGCAGAAGAGCTTGAAGTCTTTGCTGTTCCTGAGACTTCTTGAACAGGGGGCAGGCTCTACCTCCAGCCCTTGGAGAGACTCATAAAGTAGATTGCAGAAAGTTCAGTCCAGTCCTTTCACTGCCCAAGACAGAAGCAGCCAC
Organism: Calotriton arnoldi; assembly: GCA_963921515.1. Classification (NCBI taxonomy): domain Eukaryota; kingdom Metazoa; phylum Chordata; class Amphibia; order Caudata; family Salamandridae; genus Calotriton; species Calotriton arnoldi. Next base: position 1,636,554 of record CAWUFW010000161.1, read on the forward strand.
TGCAGGCCAACCCAGCAAAGCACACAGCAAAGTGGTAGTTCCTCCTCACAGCTTCTCCGGCTCTTCTTCTTGGCAATCTTCTTGATCCAAAAGAGTTCTAAAGTTCAGGGTTCTGGGCCCCAATATTTATATCCCAAAATCCTTTGATCCTTTAGGCAGAGAGTGTCTGTGCCCAGCCAGAACCAGTTCTGCCTTCTCTGGTGTGACTTCCTGGCAGGGGGTGGAGACGGCATTGTCAGAGGCAGACCAGGCCCTTTGAGGTGCAAGGAAATCTCCTCCCCCTTCCCCAGTTGCAGCCCAGCTCTATTCAGCCCTTTCCTGGCTCACCTAGACTATCTGGAGCCACTCCTGCTCCCCAGCCTTCTGTCATCCAAAACCCAGACAGGCATCCACATTCCATCAGAGGCACCCAGGATGACTGAGCAAGAAAATACCTACTTTCTAAAAGTGGTATTTTCAAACACAGAATGTAAAAATCACCTTCACTAAAAGATGCATCTTTAGATTCTGAGTTCAGGCATACTAAACTTTATTTTCTTACCTAGTTCCCAGGGCCAGTTATGTTTATAAGATGTTATAAACAAACTTCCCATTCTGTCCTATGGGGAACAGGTAGCCTTGCAATAGTGAAAAACGAAATTGGCAGTAATTCACTATCAGGACATGCCACACACACCAGGGCATGTCCTACCTTTCACATACACTGCACCCGACCCACAGGGGTACCTTGGGCCTACCTTAGGGGTGGCTGACATGTAAGAAAAGGGAAGGTTGGGGCCTGGCAAGTGGGTGCACTTGCCAAGTCGACATGGCAGTACCAGACTGCAGGCCGGTCTGAGTTACATTTTCAGGGCTACTCACGTGGGTGGCACAATCAGTGCTGCAGGCCCACTAGTAGCATTTGATTTACAGGCCCTGGCACACTCAGTGCACTTTACTAGGGACTAACAAGTAAATCAACTATCCAATCATGGAAACACCAATCCATAACACATTTTACCACAGGAGCACTTGCACTTTACCACTGATCAGCAGTGAGAAAAGTGCGCAGAAACACTAAGCCAGCACAAACAGAGTCAAAACCGGGAGGTCAGAAAGCAAAAACTCAGGGGAAACACGCCAAAAGATGCCAAGTCTAACACATGTCCCCTCCAGCTGAAAGTAGGGAGAGCTACCCAACCTCCTGGGAGTTCTCTTCACTAAGGCGGAAGAACCTGGACAGACCATCTGCATTGGCGTGTTCTGTGCCAGGGCGGTGTTCCACCCGTAAAGTCCATTCCTTGTAGGGAGATGGACCACCTCAGCAGTTTTGGATTCTCACCCCTCATTTGCATCAACCATCTGAGGGGCCTGTGGTCTGTCTGAACCCGGAAGTGAGTCCCAAACCGGTAGGGCCTCAGCTTCTTCAGTGCCCAGACCACAGCAAAAGCTTCCCTTTCTATGGCACTCCACCTCTGTTCCCTGGGGAGTAGTCTCCGGCTAAGGAAGACTACAGGCTGGTCTAGGCCCTCTTCGTTCAGTTGTGAGAGCACCGCTCCCACTCCATGCCCTGAAGCGTCAGTCTGCACGACGAATTCCTTGGAGAAGTCGGGTGCCTTGAGCACAGGTGCCATGCACATGGCGGCCTTCAGGGCATCAAAAGCCTTCTGGCAGGACTCAGTCCAGATCACCTTCTTGGGCTGCTTCCTGGAAGTCAGCTCTGTTAAGGGGGCAACAATGGTGCCATACCCCGTAACAAACCTCCTGTAGTACCCGGTGAGCTCTAAGAAGGCCCTCACCTCTGTCTGGGTCTTGGGGGCTCCCAAGCCAGAATGGTGTCAATCTTTGGTTGTAGGGGCGCCACCTGGCCGCTTCCTACCTGGTGTCCCAAGTACACCACCGAACCCTGCCCGATCTGTCACTTACTGGCCTTGATCGTGAGGCCTGCCCTCTGCAGCACCTTCAACACTTCACCGAGGTGCTGCAAGTGTTCTTCCCAGCTGGAACTGAACACTGCGATGTCATCCAGGTAGGCGGCACTGAAATCCTCCAGCCCAGCCAACACCTGGTTGACCAACCTCTGGAAGGTGGCAGGGGCATTCTTCAACCCAAAGGGCATCACCCGGAACTGGTAATGTCCTTCTGGGGTTGAAAATGCTGGCCTCTCCTTGGCCCCATTGGTTAAGGCAATCTGCCAGTACCCAGACGTTAAGTCAAACGTGCTGAGGAACTTGGCAGCTCCCAACCGATCAATGAGCTCATCAGCTCTGGGGATGGGGTGTGCGTCAGTCCTGGTGACGGCATTGAGCCCACGGTAGTCCACACAAAACCGCAGTTCTGGAGTGGCACCGGGTGCAGCAGCCTTTGGGACCAAGACCACTGGGCTGGCCCAAGGACTGTTGGAAGGCTTGATCACCCCTAACGCCAACATCTTAGAGACCTCCTCTTTAATGCTGGCCTTGACCCGGTCAGTCAACCTGTAAATCTTGTGTATCACAGGAGGGCTGTCACCGGTGTCCACGTCATGGGTACACCAGTGAGTAACACCTGGGGTCAGGGAGAACATGGGGGCAAACTGTCCCAACAACTGGTGACAATCGCTCTGCTGTTCTGGGCTCAGTGTAGGGGAGAGGATCACACCTTCCACTGACCCATCGTGCTCCGTGGTAGACAGGAGGTCAGGGAGAGGTTCACTTTCCTCTTCCGTTCCATCATCTGTTGCCAAGAGCATGCTCACTTCGGACCTCTCAAAGTGGGGCTTGAGGCGGTTCACGTGGAGGACCCTCAAAGGGTTCCTTGGAGCCTGCAAATCCACCAGGTAGGTGACATCACTTTTGCGCTCCACCACCTCAAATGGCCCAGTCCACTTATTTTATTTTATTTGTTTTTATTTTTTTTATTTGAGAAGTTTTATATAGCGCTGGCTATACCCGGAGGTATCAGAGCGCTTTACATGAGGTTCCACATTGTTACAAAGTTACATCAGTTACAAGTTACATCTGTTGCAAGAAAACATTTAAAGAGCAAAGAAAACAAGATAAATGGAGTGTAGAAGGGTAGGGGAGTAAGGTAAAAGGGTAGGAGGGAGATACGGCGGAGAGACGAAGGAGAGTCTGCCCAATGTCCGGCTGGGTAGGTGACGGTCGAGGGGGAAGTCCACGGCCCATCTCCTCTATAGCTATCAAGGTAGCTCCACCGGGCATCGGCCAGAGTGCTAGGTCTCCACGGTCGGTGGCAAGTTCACAGATTCAATGTCCTGATGGGTGAGCCGGATGGGGGATATGCTCGAGGTCTGGTCGATGTCCAATTTTTGTCCAAGAGTAGTAGCACATAGTGGTTAAGGACCACTGTGGCGGCCATCTCGGGGTCAGACAAGGGATTCTGCCCCCTAAAAAACACCATTTTATATGCAGAAGATTAAGCTTCGAGGGTGGCGGCCATCTTAGGGTCAGGCAGCACGATAAATCATACAACAGATCAGCCCTCTGGACAAAGGCAAGAGATCAGCTTCCTGCATGAAGGGCCTGTTGTCCGGTGGTCTCACCTGTCATCAGCGGGGAACAGGGTTTGCCAGAAGCCTCGTGTGTGGCGGCCATCTTAGGGTCAGGCAGCACGGTAAATCAAATAACAGATCTGCCCTCTGGTAATAGACAAACAGAACTTGGCTAGTGATCCCGGACAGTGTCATGCACCCAAGGCCTGGTGGTCTCACCTGTCAGCAGAGGTAAACAGGGGATGCAAGAAGCAGCGTTGTGGTGTCTGGCATATCTTGGAAGCCCAGGCACAATGATCTCCGAAGATCGGGTCAGGCACGTCAGGCAAATAGCCGGTGGGCTGCTGTTTCCCAGTCAATGTCCCGCATACCGGCCCCAAAAGGCACTCCCGCCTCCCTTCGGTCCCGTCTGATCGCCGAATGGCGTCCCCGCCTCACCGGCTGGCCAGGAGTCGTCCTCCCGGGGTGTGAGCTGCTGCCTCGTTGCTCTCCCGTCGAGAACCTCCGGTCACACCTCCTCTACATGCGGGAAGCCGCGATCCGCTCACCACTCACTCGGGAATCTGGGTGAGGAGGTAGGCGCCCTGTTTCCGTCAGTCCGCATCGAGGGAGCGCCTGGTTAACTTGCGTCTCTCGTCTCTCCCAGCATGGCGGCCGCCATTTTGCGTTGCTCCTCGGCCGCGCTCCCGGACCCCAACAAGGCTCAAAAATGGGTTTGCCCCGAACAGCCAGGCACCCGCTCAGCCCCTACTGAGTCCGCTTCAGTTTGGGAGCCCTGGAGCTATGTTTGGCGGCGATTGGAGGCGCTTATGCGCTCGTGATTCTGGCGCGGACCGGGAGCCGAGGCGATTCATGTCCGGCCGGCCGCCCAGTCCATCTCTGTCTTGTCCTGCAAGGCATAAGGTTCCACTGGGGCCATGACCCACACTTTCTGCCCAGGTTGAAATTCGACCAGAGTGGCATTCTGGTCATACCACTTCTTTATTTCTTCCTGGCTTGCTTCCAGGTTCGCCTGAGCGAGTTTCCTGAAGCGGGCAGTTTGGTTTCTGAAGGCCAGCATGTAACTAAACACATCCTGGGAAGTTTTCCTGGGAGCTGCCTCCCAGCCTTCCTTGACCAAACTCAGAGGTCCTCTCACAGGGTGACCATACAGAAGCTCAAAGGGACTGAACCCAAGAGACTTCTGAGGCACCTCCCTGTACGCAAAGAGAAGGCATGGCAAGAGGACGTCCCACTTACACCTCATGGGTTCTATTAGACCCTTAATCATGCCCTTCAAGGTCTGGTTGAATCTCTCCACTAGACCGTTACCTTGTGGGTGGTAAGGGGTGGTGAACTTGTAGGTTACACCACACTCCTTCCACAGGGATGTCATATACTTGGATATGAAATTGGTCCCTCTGTCAGAAACCACCTCTCTGGGGAACCCCACGCGGGAAAAGATCCCCATTAACGCCCGGCCCACCACTGGCGCCGTTGTTGTCCGGAGAGGGATTGCCTCTGGGTACCGGGTGGCATGGTCCACCAAGACCAGGATGTACCTGTTGCCCATGGCTGTCTTGGGATCCAGTGGCCCCACAATGTCCATCCCTACCCTTTCAAAGGGTGTTCCAACAACTGGAAAAGGTTGGAGAGGAGCTTTGACCTTCCTCCCAATCTTACCACTTGCCTGGCAAGTTTGGCAAGACCTGCAATGTCCATCTGACTGCCTTTGCATTTGGGGCCTGAAGAAGTGGGTGACAAGCCTGTCAAAGGTCTTGTCCTGCCCCAAATGTCCTGCCAAAGGCACGTCATGAGCCAGACCCTGTAGGAAGGTCCTGAAGCGCTGGGGTACCACCAGCACACGGGCTGACCCAGGCTCAGCGACCTTAGGCTCACTGTACAGGAGACCATTCTGCCAAAAGATCCAATGTGATCCGGACTGATCACCTGCTGCCTGGTCTGCAGCCTGCCGCCGCAGACCCTCCAGAGAAGGGCACTCTTTCTGCTCCTTGCAGAATTCCACCCTAGCGGGACCCCCTTCTTGCTGCCAATGGGTCAGCTCAGAGATGTCCCCCAGTTCAGCTACCTGCTCCCCTGTAGGCACTGGGGCGCCCACCTCAAGGTCCGCCTCCTCCCGGTCCGTGGGAACTTCAGGGGACGGTTTCCTGCGCCCCTTGCCCTTTCTCTTGGCAGGGACTTGGACCACTGTTTCAGGCTCCAAGTCCTCTTGATCACCCTTTCTGGCCACCATTGACCGAGTGGACACACATGCCCACTCTGGCAACCCAAGCGTCTCCAAGTGAGACCTGAGCTCAACATCCTTCCATAAGGACTGTTCCAGGTCGTTACCTAGCAGACAATCTACAGGCATGGAAGGGCTCACAACCACCCTCAAAGGACCTGAGACCCCCCCACTCTAAGGGAACCTGCGCCACCAGACACTGGCGCTCTGAATTGTCTACAGCAATTACTTGGTGGAATGCCCCTGGGACTACCTGCTTCTCAGAGACCAGGTGACACCGGACTGAGGTCACACTGGCTCCAGTATCTCTGAGAGCCTCTACCCTTTTCCCATTGATGGTCATCCAGGTGCTGTATTTCTTTGTGTTAGGGGGCGCCTGGTGTCCTGGGACCATCTCACTGTCCCCTAGTAATACGAGGGTCATTTCTGCGGGATCCCCATCCTCCTGTGGGTACTCCTCCTCCCCAAGCGCTACACTAGCCAACACCTTGGACTGCCCACCGGTGGGTGGCTGAGCCCCCTTTGAACACTTGGGGTCCCCCTTCATGTGGCCCACCTGGTCACATGCAAAACACCTGTGAGGGCCGGTCTCAGCAGGCTTTCCTGATGAGACCCCTGGCTTCTTATCTCCGGGGGGATGGGAACCTTTAACCTGGGTGTTAATTTGGGGCCCTTTAGAGAACTCCTGTGTTTTACCCTTGTCCCCCCCACATTTGGCTGGGTCTCCCCCAAACGCTTTCTTGTGGACCCTGGTACTCACCCAGCGGTCTGCCTCCAGAGCAAGCTTCCTGGGGTCAGTTAGCTTACTATCAATTAGGTGCTGGCGCAGATCTGCAAAACATAGACTAGACAAGTGCTCCCATGCAATCAAATTGTAGAGCCCCTGAAAATCTGTCACAATACTGCCCTTCAACCAGCCATCCAGTGACCGGCAAAACACATCCACACATTCCAACCAAGTGTTGGCATCAGACTTCTTACTGGACCTGAACTGATCCCTGTACTTTGCAGGAGTAAGACCATACTTAGTGAGAAGGGCGTCCTTCATGTCTGGATAGGTGAGGTGATACCCCTTACCCAAAGCTATTAAAGTATCCCTTGCTTCTTCTGGGAAGAGAGGCCACCATCCTGCTCCTCAATTCTCCTCGGGGACCCCATTCATGTGAATTGCTGCCTCGTACCCCTGAAACCACCTTTGTATGTCATCCCCCTTCTTGAATTCTTTGCCTACATTTTTAGGGATGTGCACAATTCTGTCTGCCTGTCTTGACGAGTTGCTGCCACCATCTGAGCTGGCTCTACTTCTCTGATCCAGCTCCTTTATCCTGATTTCGTGATCTAACATCATCCTTTTCTCTTCCATGGCTAACTTAAAGTTCTCCAGTTCTACTGCCACTCTCCTTGCTTCCCGCCTGTCCTCCAGCTCTTCTGGGGACAGGCCATTGCTACCTGGCCTGGAGGGTTCCCCCCCTCCCAAAAGCACATCCACCCTAGGAATAAGCTCCTCCGCCTCTCCACTGAGATCACCAGACTGCTCGCTGGCATGTCTGGCTGCTACCCAGGCCCTCAGCGCCTTTTGTAGCTCGTCCTTCCTAGTGAGGCCTCTGACTTGGACTTTTAGGTTTTTGCAAATTGATTTCAATTCCCTAACATTGTAGGCTTCCAACCTATCCTCCTCAAAGGCAATTTCCAGGGATGCAACAGATGATGCTCTTGATTCCGGCATGATGAAGTAGCAAGTTCAAACTGGCAAGATCAAAAATAGGCCAAAAAGAAAAAGAACCAGTATGTGGCACGTGATGGTCTGCGATATGGTAGTAGTACACACCAATCACTGTAAGTCAAGTGCAACGCAAGTCCTATCCTCACCGCTGACAACCAATGTTAGAAATGGGGGTCTCTAGTTGGCAAGGGCTTGCACCTTTGTCCAAATAGGGACCTTTCTTCCTAGTCAGGGTAAGGGAGTTACACTCCTAAAATAACCCCTGCTCACCCCCTTGGTAGCTTGGCATGAGCAGTCAGTCTTATCTTAGAGGCAGTGTGTAAAGCATTTGCACATAACCAACAGTAATACAGTGTAAGCACTACAAAAGGACACCACACCAGTTTAGAAAAATATCCAATATTTTTATATACTTAAGACAAGACCAAAAACGATAAAAATCAACAATACAGTACTTAAAAATCTTCAGTTATCAAAATATGCTTTAAAAACAGTTCCTTGATGTCGATAGCTCCGTCCGGGGCTATCACAGCGTCGTGAGCAAACAAATCCAAACAGTTCTGGCAGACCGCGGCGTCGCGGGCCAGCTACGGTGTCGGGAAGACCCGCAAACAGTACCTTTTAGAAATGCAGGGCGTCGGAAACCTCTTGTTGAGCTTCCGAAAGCATGGCGTCCGCAGGCGTCGGTTTCGGAGGTCGGTGCAGGAGTCATCGGGGCCCTCGAAGTCACACGCGTTGCACATCGATCTCCTCTCTGTTGAAGTCAGGAGCGCTGGCGTCGGCAGGTGCCGGGTGCTGCAGTGCGAAGTGCAGCGGTGCCCTCAGGTCGCAATGCGAGCAGCGGCTCGGTGGCGGCGTCGGATGGCGTCGTCGGTGAGAGCAGGGTCGCGGTGCGAGATGAAGGCGGTGCTCGTCACGGTGCCGGCAGGTCACGGTGCAAGCAGCGGCGTCATCGTTGCTGAAGCGCTGTCGTCGGCTGACGAACTGGAGTCGATGGTGCCGGCGTCGGTAGGCCAAGGCTGCAGTGCGGGATGAGGGCGGTGCGTCGTGTAACTTTACGAGCGGTGCCCTCGAACCATGGTGCAAGCAGCAGCGTAGATTTCGGCATTAAGCGGCGTCATCGGGGATACCAAGGCATCGTCGTGAAGCAGGGCAGTACGGAGTGCGGTGCCCACAGGTCACGGTACGAGCAGCGGCTCGGTGGCGGTGTCAGCAGGCATTGTCGGTGAGACCAGGGTCGCGGTGCGACATTGCGGCGGTACCCTCTGTGGTGTCAAGGCGTCGTCGTGAAGCGAAGCGGCGCGGAGTGCGGTGCCCACAGGTCGCGGTGCGAGCAGCGGCTCGGTGGGGGCGTCAGCAGGCGTCGTCGGTGAGACCAGGGTCGCAGTGCGGCAGTGCCCTCTGCGGTGCCTTCGGGACACGGAGTCGGCAGCGTCGTCGTCGACGTCGTCGAGTTGCTTTTCTTCTGTTGCAGCACAAAACACACAGTCCCCAGTGCTGAGGGCAGAAGAGCTTGAAGTCTTTGCTGTTCCCGAGACTTCTTGAACAGGGGGCAGGCTCTACCTCCAGCCCTTGGAGAGACTCACAAAGCAGATTGCAGAAAGTTCAGTCCAGTCCTTTCACTGCCCAAGACAGAAGAAGCCACTGCAGGCCAACCCAGCAAAGCACACAGCAAAGTGGTAGTTTCTCCTCAAAGCTTCTCCGGCTTTTCTTCTTGGCAGTCTTCTTGATCCAAAAGAGTTCTAAAGTTCAGGGGTCTGGGCCCCAATATTTATATCCCAAAATCCTTTGATCCTTTAGGCAGAGAGTGTCTGTGCCCAGCCAGAACCAGTTCTGCCTTCTCTGCTGTGACTTCCTGGCAGGAGGTGGAGACAGCATTGTCAGAGGCAGACCAGGCCCTTTGAGGTGCAAGGAAATCTCCTCCCCCTTCCCCAGTTGCAGCCCAGCTCTATTCAGCCCTTTCCTGACTCACCTAGACTATCTGGAGCCACTCCAGCTACCCTGCCTTCTGTCATCCAAAACCCAGACAGGCAATCCACATTCCAACAGAGGCACCCAGGATGACTGAGCAAGAAAATACCTACTTTCTAAAAGTGGTATTTTCAAACACAGAATGTAAAAATCACCTTCACTAAAAGATGCATCTTTAGATTCTGAGTTCAGGCATACTAAACTTAATTTTCTTACCTAGTTCCCAGGGCCAGTTATGCTTATAAGATGTTATAAACAAACTTCCCATTCTGTCCTATGGGGAACAGGTACCTTGCAATAGTGAAAAACGAAATTGGCAGTAATTCACTATCAGGACATGCCACACACACCAGGGCATGTCCTACCTTTCACATACACTGCACCCGGCCCACAGGGGTACCTTGGGCCTACCTTAGGGGTGGCTGACATGTAAGAAAAGGGAAGGTTGGGGCCTGGCAAGTGGGTGCACTTGCCAAGTCGACATGGCAGTACCAGACTGCGCGCAGACTCTGCAATGGCAGGTCTGAGTTACCTTTTCAGGGCCACTCACGTGGGTGGCACAATCAGTGCTGCAGGCCCACTAGTAGCATTTGATTTACAGGCCCTGGCACACTCAGTGCACTTTACTAGGGACTAAGAAGTAAATCAACTATCCAATCATGGAAACACCAATCCATAACACATTTTACCACAGGAGCACTTGCACTTTACCACTGATCAGCAGTGAGAAAAGTGCGCAGAAACACTAAGCCAGCACAAACAGAGTCAAAACCGGGAGGTCAGAAAGCAAAAACTCAGGGGAAACACGCCAAAAGATGCCAAGTCTAACAAGAACACTAATATTTTAATAATTTGTTGTCTGAGTGAAGAACGGTGAATTTATTTTATTTAATATAATGCTTGTTTGTGGTTGAACACAATTATCTAACCAAGGTTGAAAAGATATTACATTGGGTGCTCCAAAAAATTAGCTCTATATATATATATCAGCACTGTGCCGCCGGGATCATGGCGGGCGGCCCGTGCTGCCGCAGATTTACTGCGTAGGGGGCCTGTGTTTGCTTGCAGATTTAGGCGATATATGGGACTGCATGGATTGTGATTTATGAACATGACCAAAGTGTACCCATGGAAGGGTTGAATAATTATAATGATTGTGACGTTTATGCCAACAGATATGTTCCACTCGGATGTCCATTTGGAATGATGATTTTAAGATCGCTGACATTTACCATAATGCACCATTTTTGATTCCGAGTGGTTGGACTATCATGAGTGCCTCTGGTATAAAAGAAAGGAAACAGTCATGTGATATACGGATTCGCCTACCACACCCATGAATAAGGACATTGAACCGAAACACGTCGGGGAGGCGCTCTTTGTTGTCATGTTCTGGCAGAATAAATTTGATTAAATATGCCTGCAGTCGAGTGCGTCCTTCTTTCTCCATGGGCATTGGAGGATTTTTAGACACAAGGGACTCTATGGTCCAGTAGAAGGCTAGTGGTAGCCGAAACGCGTAGACCGTCCACTTTTGCTATTTTTGCACAGGGTGTGCATGTAAAAAAGAAATAAAACGAAATAAAACGAAATAAAACTGCAGTAGTGCCGTGATTCTTGCCTGGGGATATACTCTTCTCTGTTTTGGTGAGAGAGCTGTGGAATATATATATATATATATATATATATACATATATATATATATATATATATATATATATAGTTTCGCCACAGAGATGATGTCGCACTCCCAGGATTTCTATTAAAACCATTTATTATTATATATAGTCACTAAAAAACCAAAGGTTATAGGGATGTTATAGTTAGGTTCAGATTTTACACGCACAAAACCATAGAAATTTAGGTTTGTTAGTTAGAGTTATTTCAAGTAACTATAACTCGCGCCCTCACCATGCACAGTTTTCTCAATAATATTACTGCAGATGTTAAAGTGATATTATCAATGATGTCATAGAAGATGTCATGAGTGATGTAATATCTTGGGGAATTAGCAGTGCATGGTGTGGGTACGAGTTATAGTTACTTTAGGGCGCAAGTTATAGTTACTTGGAATAACTCTAAATATAAAAGCTGAATTTCTATGATTTTGAGCATGTAAAATCTGAACCTAACTATAACGTCTTTGTAACCTTTGTTTTTTAGTGAATTTCTAAGTTTTTTTAAAATTCTATTTCCTAACTACATACCAGTAGGTCACAAGATCACAGCACATTCTAGAAGGACCATACATGTTTCAAAATCATCTGCAAGAGGTGTGGTTTACTGTACACATTAAAAAGCATATCCATGTCTGTATTCATTTTTTTTTTACCAGAGCCAATCACAGATCTAGTTTCTAATCCTTTCAACCCACTACCTAATTTTATTCACCTACACTTTAGAATTTCCAATCAAATATGTGTTTTCCTAAACCAGGAGAACACCTCTATTTTAACTGCCTTTCATTTGGAAAACTGCTTCATTCAGCTCCTGCTTGCTACTGCTGCTTCACTTCAAAATGGTTAGAGTGTGGATTATGGGCCATAGCTATGTCTTTTGGGCTAGAGAGGCTGCTAGAAAGAGTGGTATTGACAGGGACTTTGGTTTGCCTAATGTGGAAATTAAATGGATTGGCCAGAGAGGATTAACATATCATCAATTGCTGCCTTTGGTTAAAAGCACTGTGGATTCCCAAACCCCTAACCTCATGATTGTGCACTGTGGTGGTAATGACCTAGGCACACTGACTGGGATAGGAGTGGAAATCCTAATGAAGAATACCTTTGCAGAATTAATTACTCTTTTCCCTCACACTGTCTTGGTGTACTCCAACATATGCCAAAGGCAGAAATGGAAGTGGTCAAATCAATTCTGCCCACAGACTGAAAAAGCCAGGAAACATGTTAATAGAACTGTTTTTGCATTCCTCAGAGACCATAACATATCTACAACAACAAACTGCGTTTTGACATGCATAGAGTGTATAGAAGTGATGGAGTTCACTTTGCAGATGAAGGCAACAGGGTGTTTCTAGCAACCTGAAACTCTGCATCCAGTCTTATGTGTAGCTGTCATATACACACAATCAACACAAAGGCTCTTGTCAGAGCCACCCTTGTGCCCAAAATATTATTAATTTTCTTTAAAAATATATAATTTAAAAAAAATTATATGTTCGGGACGACGTTGCAATAGTTGTGAATACATTGCGAAAATGCAAAATAGAAGCAGACATTCAATAGCAAACAGCACATTCAAAATTTATAGCTAAAAAATTGATTCTAACCATCACACTACATACATTACTATCTAAATAACTCTAAAAAAACATGTATGACTCTTTCAATGTGTCTGTCACAGAGTGTATGACTGTTTGAGTGGCAACTATGACTGGGTGCATGAGTTTTTCAGTGGGTCTCTGACTGGGTCTATGAGTGACTAACTGGCCCTGTAAGTGGGTGTCTCAATCTCTGAATGGATCTTTGAGTGTGTGCGTCAGTCTCTGAGTGGGTCTGTGAGTGGGTGTCTGAGTCTCTGAATGGGTCTGTCAATCAATCAATCAGGGAATTGTGAAGCGCGCTACTCACCCGTGAGGGTCTGATGGCAAGGGGGGTTGCAGCTCCGGGTCAGTCGAAGAGCCAGGTCTTGAGGCTCTTCCTGAAGATGTGCAGAGTGGAGGCGCATCTGATGTTGATAGGGAGCTCGTTCCAGGTCTTTGCCGCGATGTAGGAGAAGGCTCTTTCACCCGTTCTTGCTCTGCGAATGCGTGGGGTTTCGGCGAAGGTCGGAGGATCGGAGAGTTCTCTTGGGTACGTGGAAGGAGATTCTTTCGCTCAGATATTGGGGTCCGGTATTGTGGAGGAATTTGTAGGCATGGTGAGTTTCTTGAAGGTTACCCTCTTCTCGACTGGGAGCCAGTGGAGGTGTTGGAGGTGTTGGTCGATGCGTTCATGTCGAGGGATGCCGAGGACAAGTCTGGTGGCGGTGTTCTATATGGTCTGGAGCTTGCGGGGCAGGGATTTGTTGATCCCGGCATAGAGGACGTTTCCATAGTCCAATCTGCTGGTTATGAGTGCGTGGGTGACGGTCTTTCTGGATTCAGGGGGATCCATTTGAAGGTCTTGCGGAGGATGTGAAGGGTGTTGAAACAGGTGGAGGCGACGGCGTTGATCTGTCGGTTCATAGTGAGGGAGGAGTCAAGTACGATGCCGAGGTTCCGGGCATGGTCCGTGGGGGTAGGGGGGGCTGCTGAGGGCGGTCGGCCACCAGGTGTTGTCCCATGCAGAGGGGGAGGGCCCGAGGACGAGGACTTCTGTCTTCTCCAAGTTGAGCTTCAGGCAGCTGCTGCTCATCCAGGATGCGACATCCTTCATTCCTTCCTAGAAGCTGAGTCTGGAGGTGTGGGGGTCCTTGGTGAGGGAGAGGATGAGCTGGGTGTTGTCGGCGTGGGATACTATGCTGAGTCCATGCTGTCTGACGATGGCAGTGAGGGGGGCCATGTAGATGTTGAAGAGCGTGGGGCTGAGCGACGATCCCTGGGGCACTCCGCAGTTGATCTCTGTGGGTTCGGAGAGGAAGGGCGTGAGTCTGATTCTTTGGGTTCTGCCGGTGAGGAAGGAGCAGAGCCAGTCAAGGGCGGCTCCCTGTATGCCAGCGTTGTGGAGTCTGGCAGTGAGAGTGCGGTGGGAGATGTGTCGAAGGCTGCAGAGAGGTCAAGCAGGATCAGGGCCGCGGTGTGGCCTTGGTCGAGGAGGGTGCGGATGTCGTCTGTGGTGGCGAGTAGAGTGATCTCGGTGCTGTGGTTACTGCGGGCTTCGCTGAGGGGCTTGGTGAATTCCTGAATGATGCTGAAGTGTTCCTTGGAGTTGCTGGCATTGGCATGGATTTTGTTTCAGATGAAGGTCCTTTTGGTGGATCTGATGAGTTGGTGGTATTCCGTTACGGCGTTCTTGTAGGTGGTACTGTCTTCTGAGGTTTTGCTGTTTCTCCATAGCTTCTCGAGACGTCTGCAGGTGCATCTGGATTCTTGGAGGTCGGCGGTGAACCAGGTGGCCTTACTGGGGCGCTGTCTGTCGAGGTTGTGGAGGGGGGCGAGCTTGTCTGCGCAGTTGGTGATCCATCTGTTAAGTTCTTTGGCTGCGGAGTTGGCGTTGGCCAAGGTGGGTGGGGGATCGTGGATGAGGGTGGAGTTGAGGTGCTCCTCGGTGACCTTGCTCCAGTTCCTTCACGGAGAGGCGTGGTGTAGGTTTGGGGGCAGTGGCTTTGTTGAAAGAGAAGTGTACGCAGTGGTGGTTCATCGAGGGGGGTTGTGTGGTGTGGCTGAAGTGGATGTTGTTACTTCCTGCGAAGATTGTGTCGAGGGTGTGTCCTGCCTTGTGGGTGGGGGTGGTGACGAACTGTTTCAATCCAAGGTTGGCGAGGTTGTCCAGGAGAGTGCCGGAGTTGGGGTCGCTGAGTGGATGCGTCTGTGTCTGAATGGGTCTGTGAGTGGGTGTCTGAATCTCTGAGTGGGTCTGTGAGTGTATACATCAGTGTCTTGTTTGAGTGGGTCTGTCACAAGGTGTCTCAGGAGTGGGTCTGTGACTGGGTGCATTAGTGTTTGAGTGGGCATGTGATTGGGTGCATGAGTCTGAGCGTACCTCTGTGAGTTGATGCATCAGTGTCTGAGTATGTGTTTCACTGGGTGCATGGTTCTCTCAGTACATGTGCGAGTGGGTAACTGAGTCTCTGAGTGGGTCTATGAGTGGGTGCATCAGTGTCTGAATGGGTTTGTAAGTGGGTGTCTGAGTCTTTGAGTGGGTCTGTCAGTGAGTGTCTTAGTCTCTGAGTGGGTCTGTGACTGGGTGCATTAGTGTATAAGTGGACATGTGACTTGTTGCATGAGTCTCTGAGTGCATCTGTGAGTGGGTGCATTAGTGTCTTAGTGAGTGTGTGAGTGGGTGCATGAGTCGCTAAGTGGTTCTGTGAGTGGGTGTGTGAGTCTCTTAGTGGGTCTGTTTGTGTTGAAGTGGGACTGTGAGTGGGTGTATGAGTGTCTGAATGGATCTGTCACTGGGTGCGTAAGTGTCTGTGAGTGGCTGTGTGAGTGGCTGTGTGAGTGTCTAAGTAAAGCTGGGGGTGGGTGTGTGTATAATAATTTTTTTATATTTTTTCATCAGTCTTTGCGTAGATGTCACGATATTTGTGAACTCTGTGACGTTTCACTGGGAGCGGCGCTGGCAGTTGCAAAGTATTTGCGAATATCGTGTGTGGGGGGAAAAATAGATTTTTGACACACAGCTTGTGTCATTAACACCCCTATTTGTCAGACATGGGGTCAGAGTACCTCTACTCTGACCACTTATATCAGCTTTATCACTAATTTTCAGCCCAGGAAACCGTTCCTCGAACCACAAAATGGTGGCAACTTTCTCTACAGGTTGTGACCAGCCAATCACAGCATTCCTGTTAGCACGCGCATTCGCATTTAATCTCAATTAATCGCAAAATCATCGCGAAATATCCGCAGCCAGAGATATCACTAACTGTATTTTCTTAAACAGCTACTGAATGGATTTACACTAAATAACAAAAAGCACAATCTGCGTAACCAAATCTACCTTTCTACCAAATTTGGTGTAATTTCATCCAGCGGTTTAGGGCTGCAGGTGTGTCTAAAGGTTCTATTTGAATTAAGATGGGAAAACACACTTTTTTTACACCCCTTTTTTTCGGCCCCTGCATGACAGATCACCCCGAAACTTTCCATGCACAACAAAACCTAACTTGACACTTGTTTTGGAAAATTTCGTAACGATTAATCAACCGGCGCCAAGGTTATAGGCAAGTCAAAAAATGCTTTTCCTATGGAAACATGGTCCTAACTATAACTACCTAATGGCAGCGACTACCAGTAGGTAATACTATATATACTATATATATATATTATCTACTGGCGGTCGCCAGTAGATAGTTATAGTTACAACCTATTATCCATAGGAAATCCGCGACATTCTATTTGAAATAACGTTGGCGCCGGTTGACGAATCTTCGTGAAAGTTTCCAACTTGTTAGGGCGCTCCGCTCCGCTCCTACCCTGAAAGTCTCGGGGTGATACGTGAAGCGGGGGCCGAGAAAAAGGGGGGTCCCAAAACGCGTTTTCCCCATTCATTTTTCCATAGGAACCTTTAGTCGCAGCTACAGCCCGAACTGCTGAACGGAATTACACCAAATTTGGCAAAGAGGTAGCCCTTGGTTCAGACTGGTGCCTTTTGCTTAAATGGTGTAAATCCGTTCAGTAGTTCCTGAGAAAATCAAAAGTAAAAGTACATATATATCTATGGGCGCGTCGGATACGCGTACCCTCAGCGCACCCTGCGCGCACCGTCCCGATCACGAGCTGCCTGCTAATTGGCTGTCAGCTGGCTGTCAACATTCCGATTCAGGAAGGGTTGGCAGCCATTTTGTCCCTCGGTAGAACCGAGGGACAGAAACAAGTGCGCAAAGCGCAAAAAGGGGGCAGGGTAGAAACACCCTAACCCCCTAGGTGTGCTCAGGGGTCCCACAAGGACCCCTGGGCAGAAAAAGTTTTTTTTTTTTTTAAATTGGCGGGATGCGCTTAGGGTGCGCGTATCCCGCCGAGAAAAAAAGAAACAAGTGCGCAAACGCACAAAGGGGGCAGGGTAGAAACACCCTAACCCCTAGGCCTGCTCAGGGGTCCCACAAGGACCCCCTGGGCAAAAAAGCATTTTTTTAAAAAAAATCGGCAGGATGCGCTCAGGGTGCGCGAATCCTGCCGAGAATCGAAGCGCGGTCTCCCGCGCTTCGATAGTAATTGGCCCTCGGGTGGCCCAAGTCCCGGGGGCATGGTGGGGGGATAATTTAATGTGTGGGGGCCTCAAAGGGCCCCCAAGCCCCGGGGACCGCCACCCCCGGGGCTTTTAAAAAATGGTGCGGGAGGGCTCTGAGCCCTCCCGCAGCCCCGGGGACCACCACCTCCCGGGGCTTTTTAAAAATAATTTAATAACCTGTGTGGGGGGCTCCAGCCCCCACACGCCCCGGGACCGCCACCTCCCCGGGGCACTAACAAATTAAAATGGGGGTCCGTTTTGGACCCCGAAGCCCCGGGGACCACCACCTCCCCGGGGCTGTGCTGATGTAGGGAGGGGGCCGCGCGGCCCCCTCCTGGAGCCCTTGATGGCCCTGGGGACCACCACCCCCAGGGCCGGCTCCTGCAGTGTCCCGGGTGCCTACCCCGGGACACTGTAGTTTGCTATGGCAGGACGGGAGCCTCGCGGCTCCCGTCCTGCCATAGCAAACTGCTTTGGATATTGGAAGAGAGAGCAGGGAAACCTGCTCTCTCTTCCAATATTCAAAGCGATTGCTTTTCCACATGGGGAGCAGCATGTCAGCTGCTCCCCATGTGGAACAGCAATGCCGGCTCCCAAGGGACGTGGGGAGCCGGCGGGACTGTGGGGGATTGGGGACCCCCACAGTCCCCAACGGAGAGGGCCAGCCCCGGGGATGGGGTCTCCGGGGCAAGTAGTGGCCCAGGAGGGGGCCACGCGGCCCCCTCCCCAAATATGAAAAATTTAAAAAATTTAAAAAAAGGAAAGGCCGGCCCCGGGGGATGGGGTCCCCGGGGCCTTAAATGGCCAGAGGAGGGGGCCACGCAGCCCCCTCCAAAGAATAAAAATTAAAGGCCATGCCCCGGGGATGGGGTCCCCGGGGCCAATACAGGCCCAGGGAAGGGGGCCACGCGGCCCTCTTCCCGCTTTTTTTTTTTAATTAAAAATTAAAAAAGGGGTAAGGCCCTGGGGGATGGGGTCCCCAGGGCATAAAAACAGGAAAAAGGAAGGGGGCCACACAGCCTCCCTTCAGGGGCCAAAAAAATAATTTAAAAAAAACGATCGGGCCCGCAGGCCCCGCCCCTTCCTTCACCACTCTGCAAACGCGCCCCCTGGCGCGTTTGCAGAGGGGAACGAATTCACCTTGAATACTGGGGGTCCCTGGGGGCCAACTAGCCCACCTGGAACCTCCAATATGCGCCAGGGGCTGCGTTGCAGAGACGTGTAGAGAGGCCACACCCCTTTTACACCTCTCTGCAACGCAGCTCTGTGGCGCTTTTTGGAGGTATATGGTGGGCTAGTTGGACTCCGGGGACCCTCAGGATTCAAGGGGACTTAATCCCCCAACTTAAAACGCGCCACGGGGCGCATTTGCACAGTGGTGAAGGAGGGGCGGGGCTTCAGGTGACATGTGTGCAAACAGGCCCCGTGGCGCGTTTTAAGATGGGGAATTAAATCCCTTCAATCCTGAGGGTCCCTGGGGGCCAACTAGCCCAACAGGTACATCCAGAAAGCGCCACAGAGCTGCGTTGCAGAGAGGTGTAAAAAGGGGTGTGGCCTCTCTACACGTCTCTGCAACGCAGCCCCTGGCGCATATTGGAGGTTCCTGGTGGGCTAGTTGGCCCCTAGGGACCCTCAGGATTCAAGGGGACTTAATCCCCCAAATTAAAACGCGCAACGGGGCGCGTTTGCACAGATGTCACCTCAGGCCCCGCCCCTCCCTTCACCATTGTGCAAATATTCCTCTAAAATCAGCCGAAATACGAATTCCGATTTACTCACCTGTTATCAGGAGAGACCTCAGTGCTGCATCTTTCAGCCCAGTACTGGTCCTGAAAAGTAATTTTAACCGTACTTACCGGTAACTTGAATTTCCTTCATAGGCTAACATTGACTGGTTTCACTTGGAAATTCTTCTAAGTGTGGAGTTTTGGAACTTTAAAATATTCCTCTAAAATCAGCCGAAATACGAATTCCGATTTGCTCACCTGTTATCAGGAGAGACCTCAGTGCTGCATCTTTCAGCCCAGTACTGATCCTCAAAAGTAATTTTAACCGTACTTACCAGTAACTTGAATTTCCTTCCATAGGATATCATTGCCTGCTTTTTGCTGAAAAAGTTTCTAAGTGTTGATTTTTGAAACATACAAATATTCCTCTAAAATCAGCCGAAATCCGAATTCTGATTTACTCACCTGTTATCAGGAGAGACCTCAGTGCTGCATCTTTCAGCCCAGTACTGGTCCTGAAAAGTAATTTTAACCGTACTTACCAGTAACTTGAATTTCCTTCCATAGGCTAACATTGACTGGTTTCACTTGGAAATTCTTCTAAGTGTGGAGTTTTGGAACTTTAAAATATTCCTCTAAAATCAGCCGAAATACGAATTCCGATTTACTCACCTGTTATCAGGAGAGACCTCAGTGCTGCATCTTTCAGCCCAGTACTGGTCCTCAAAAGTAATTTTAACCGTACTTACCGGTAACTTGAATTTCCTTCATAGGCTAAGATTGACTGGTTTTCAGCAAAAAGTTTCAAAGTGTTGATTTTCACAAACTACAAATATTCCTTAAAAATCGCCTGTATGACTTAAACGCATTCTTTCAACTGTTTACAGGAGATGCACCCGTGCTGGATCCAGGATCCAACACTGAGTAAGAAAAAGTAACGATAACAGTTTTTAACTGCTAAGTGAATTTCCTTCCATAGGATAACATTGGTGATTCTATGAGAAAAAGTTTCTAAGTGTCAACTTTTAAAATACAATAATATTCCTTAAAAATCACGACTGTAACCAAAACGCTTTTACTCAACTGTTTACAGGAGATGTACCAGGACTGAATCTAGGATCCAGTCCTGTGGTTACAAAAGTAATCCATAAAGTAACTAATTGCATTTAACTAGAAATTCACATTGAGCAGAATGTTGCATTGTGTTTGAAAATGTGTTGCCCATTGCAACAACTGTAACTACTGTACTTAAAAGTCTATTGCCTATCTGCAAAGTATTTAAACTAAAGTAATTCATTCTGAGAAAGTATTTTTGTAATGTAATGTATAATGTAATTACAATGTAATTTAAAAAATAAAATATGTAAAAAAAAATTGTTTCTAAAAATGTAGTAAATCAGTATGAAAAAATTAATATAACAATTAATACATTTAAAAATTGTCATTTACAAAACCTTTGAAATTCACTGAAAAAACCATAGGTTTCAGGCACGTTATAGTTAGAAATTAGCATTTAAAAAACCTTTGAAATTCACTGAAAAAACCATTGGTTTCAGACACGTTATAGTTACAAATTAGCATTTAAAAAACCTTTGAAATTCACTGAAAAAACCATAGGTTTCAGACACGTTATAGTTACAAATTAGCATTTAAAAAACCTTTGAAATTCACTGAAAAAACCATAGGTTTTAGGGACAGTTTTAGTTACTTGGACATTGCACTCGTACAAAACCCGTGAAATTCCCACGTTATAGTTAGTTCAGCTAACTATAACTCGCGCCCCCGCAATGCACTGCTGATGACGTCACATATTACATCACTCATGACATGGTCAGTGACATCACTGATGACATCACTGATGACATCTCAAATGACATCACCATTTCTGGATCCATTATTGTCCCTTTTTGGAGCGTGTTCTGTTTCCCATGTAGCCCCTTCCTCTGCCTCTTCTGCCATCGTTGTTTAGTTCTTTGTTTTCTAATCCTGCGCTTCCTCGACCTTTTCCTCGTCCCCGGCCCATCTGTCCCTGTGCTCTTGGTATTGGGGCTTCCTTCGTTATACGTCGGCTCCGCCGTATTTGTTGGTACTCCTCTAAAAAATTCACTGGGCGAATGGGCCTTTCTGCGCTGGAAATGTTGTCAGTTGAAATGTCTGATTCAGTTTCGCTTGTAGTCGATGTGCCTGCCATTTGCATTGTGGAGTGGTACACAAAGGGCTGGTCCCTTTGTTGTCCTGTAGAAAAGGTTTAGGGGATACCTTGAAACATGTTGACATAATACAAGGGATTATAATTACATAAAAGTTACATTTCCCTTTTATTAACCCCCTTTTTATCCCTACCAACTAGGACCAGGAATAAAACAATAGCTCACTAGTTAGGTAATTTTTTAAAACATCACTTACACCACTCCCCCTACACTGCACGACACATAGCCTCACAAGGTAAGTGCTCCTACGTAAATCCGCAAGTCGCAGCACGCCCCAATCAGTAGATGTTTGGGATGGCCCCAATGATGAAGCATGTCACCTAGGGGCAACCCTGGGTGAGTGAGGGGACACAAGAAAATAAATTTTTCTTTTCTACCAGTAGAGGTGGCCTTCACCCCAATTGGTGAACCCGCCCTTGTTTATTGGCTAGGTTCTTTTGATCCGTCACCTACGGATTCTTTTTGATGTATCCCCATGGGAACAGTCCAGACCGAACTGCCAGGCCAGGTCCTCCCTGGACCGGAAACAAGCATCCTGGGACCGGTTTCAGGGTATGTCACCCTTCTTCAGCCAGGCTAGCTTAAATCCAGTGGCACGGTAGGAAGAACAGGTCCCGGATCCTGCCGGGACCTGTTCCAACTGGATTCGGGAAGGGGAAAGCCTCTTAAAAGCGTGCGCGGAGCGGCGGCAAGGTCTTTTCCTAGCCGCTCCGCACTGGGGAAGACCTACACGCCTCCGTCCACGCGGCGGAGGTCCTTTTTAACTGCACCCTTTTGTTTTTTCTTTTCCCTACATGTCATTCTCTTCAGGATTGCTTTGCTGGATTACGAGGAGCAACAGTCACCAGCAACAGCTTTGGGCACTCTTCCTTTCCTCCCTGGTGGACCTGCATTGCACCACAGCTGGGAGCCACGCAAGTTTGAGTGCATACTCACTTCCCCACTTGATTGGACTTGTGGGATTGGCTCTGGCTGTGGGGGTGCTTGTGGTCAACAAGGGTTTTTGGACTCTTGCTTTTCTGTAAGGGAGGTAAGAGTTGGGCAGCGAACTAAGAGGGCCAAAGGTAGTTAGACCCCGGGTTACATTTAGTGCTGGGGGTTTTAGGGCCACGCCAGTGCGGGGAGTGGTATTTGTTGGCCCGCAAGCATACATTTTGGCTTCAGTTGGTGGTGGAAAAGTTTAAGCCTGCATTCTATTGTACTTGTGACTCCTGCATAGAGTCGGTGTCTGGCTGTTAGGGCGGCTAGAGGTACTTGTGCAGGCAGCTAGCAGCTATATAGCAGCTATATATTTTACTAGGTTCCCCTTTTTGTGTGTATTAATTTGGGCATGGCACCCAAGGCAAAGAGGGGTCAGGTTCCTACTCGGATGGAGGAGTGGATGGAGGCAATGATGCGCACAATGAATGATCTGGGGCAGTCCGTATCAGAGTTGCGTAGGAGAGTAGATGGGCAGGAGGAAGCTGAGGAAAAGCCTAGGTATTCGGGGGTGGCCCCCAGGGCAGCATTCCTTCGGTACCCCGGAGATCAAAGCCCAAATGTGGGAGCAGGGGGGCTGCGCCTCCAGGGTTGCCGAATCCAGGTATCCCAGGGCCCTCAGTCCCAGCAGGGCGATACAGGCCAGAGGAGGGGAATGGGGCAGCTCCTTTGGGGGTAATCCCACCACGAGGCGCGTGGGCCCAGCCAGCCAGGTGCATCAGGGGGTCCCAGTTTAGAGGGGGCCCGACCCAGCCAGTAGTACACCCCTGTGGGTCCCCACTGGGTAATGTGCCTGGACAGCCAGATTTGGTAGCCAGTTTAGCGGCGGTGCTCCCATGGCTAGCCAAAGCCGGGACAGTAATTCCTTCTGCAGGCAGTGGGGTCGAGGGGGATGCAGTGGAAAGTGCCAGGATGTTGGTAGCACAGGTGGAAGAGGCTAAGCAGGGGGTGCCACAATCAGTTGAGATGGGCCCACCGGCAGCAGTTGTTGGGGCTACCAGCGGGGCAGGGCAAAACAGCGCAGTGAGCGACAAGAGTTGCCCTGAGCCTTCCAAAGCTGGCAAATCTACAGGATCTGAGCACGCCAAGACACAAGCCGGCACGACTACAGGTACGGTGCAATTGTTACCCAGTTTAGGTTTGGGGGAGATGCGCACATCCAGAGAGCGTCTGGGGAGACACATTTCACAGGAGATGAAGGAACAAATCTGGAAAGGGGAATATGTGAACATGTTTTCTTTGTTAGTTGATAAGGATGAGAAGGAGGAGGCTAAAAAGATGAGGGAATGGACTCATCCAAGGTATTGGGGCAATTGGCCCACCAGGAAAAAGATTGATGAAACTTTGGTTAATTGGCTAAAGGCATTTTCCAATTTCCACGCGATAATGGTGGAAAGGTTCCCAGGGCTGGGCGCGCAGTTGGCGTGCTATCAGAATAGGATCACAGGTGCACATGACAAGTACGCGGGAGTGGGTTGGAAAGAGTATGACAAGGATTTCCGGAGGGCAAAGGCCTCTGACTCGGGCTTAACATGGGATCAGATGGATGTCTTTTTGTGGTTGCGGCACATGAAAACCCCGAGCCAGGACACACCTAGAGGGCAGTCTTTTCGGTCTAGTACACCCCATTGCGGGGGAGGGGGTGGCAAAAAAGGGGCTTGTTGGGATTTCAACAAACAGACCTGCACCAGGCCCGCTGGTTCATGCAGATTCAAGCATGCGTGTTCGTTCTGTGGCCGATCTTCCTACCCAGAATCCAAAGGTTTCAAGAAATCAAAGGAAAAGGGAGGTAAAAAACAGGAATGAGGGCTTGTTGCTTAGCAATGCACACTCGCCCATTAAAACAATGGCTTTGATACCCTGGTTGAACAAATACTGTTGCCCAAAAACAGCCCAGGTTTTGTTAGAAGGTTTCAGGGATGGCTTTAGGATTCCTGCCCCTGGCTACTCTGGGATCCCTTACTGCCGCAATCAGCAATCAGTGAGGGATAACAAGTCTGTGGCAATAGCTAAAGTATTGAAGGGATTGCTTTTAGGAAGACTGGCGGGACCTTTTGACACAATACCGGTTGATGATTTTGTCTGCTCACCGCTGGGGGTGGTGACTAAAAAAGACCCTGGGGAGTTCCGCATCATCCATTAACTTATCCACCCCCAAGGGTCAATCATTGAATGATGCTATTGATCAGGCGATTGCCATGCTGCAGTCGCTTGGCCCAGGCACGTTGCTGGCAAAATCTGACATAGAATCCGCCTTCTGTTTACTGCCAGTTCACCCACAAGATTTCCATCTTCTGGGGTTTCAGTTAGAGGGGAAGTTCTACATAGATAGGTGCATGCCAATGGGGTGCTCAGTCTATTGCTCATATTTTGAGAAATTCAGTTCTTTCCTAGAGTGGGTTTTCAGGCAGGTTAATGGGCACCACTGGGTATTGCATTATTTGGATGACTTCCTGTTGTTAGGGGCACATGGGTCACAGGAGTGTAGCAAGATCTTAGGAGCATTCTGTGCGCTCATGCGCGAGTTCGGGGTCCCTTTGGCGCCAGGAAAGACAGTAGGGCCGGCTACACAAATTGAGTTTCTGGGCATAGAACTGGATTCAGTGGAGGGTGTATCATGCCTGCCACTGAGTAAGGTGAAAAGTTTTACGCTAGCCTTAGAAGATTGCCTGAGTAAAGAAAAGGTCACGTTACATCGACCTGCAGAAGGATGTGGGGATGCTTAATTTTGCGTTAAGAATCATTCCAATGGCTCGCCCCTTTTCACGATCTATTGCACAGGCAATGTCTGGTTTGAAGGAAAGGCATCACCACACTCGGTTGTCCAGTGAGGTTAAGCAGGACATGCGGATTTGGATGGCATTCCTGCGTGATTTCAATGGCACTGTAGTGTGGTCTCGCCCCGCTAGGTCCAGCCCAGACTTTGGCCTCATGACAGATGCTGCTGGGAGTGAGGGTTTTGGTGCCATTTTGGGTCCACAGTGGACAGCACAACGCTGGCCATCTTGGTGGGTTGACACCGGCATAACAGGTAACATTGGATTCCTGGAATTGTTTCCCATTTTGGTGGTACTGACCATTTGGCCTCACCAGTTTTGTAATCAATCAGTGGTTTTCTGGTCTGATAATATGGCAGTGGTGGAATGCATTAATCAGCAATCTGGTAATTGTAAAATTATGCTTCGCTTGTTAAAAGAGATAGTGCTCCAATGCATGAGATTAAGTGTGATGTTTAAGGATAGGCATGTCCCGGGAGTACTCAATCACGCTGCTGATGCATTGTCTTGTTTCAAGATGCAGGTTTTCAGGTCCTACCACCCAGGAGCAGCGGACAGTCCAACGCCGTTTCCAGAGCATCTGTGGCAACTTGGTGCCCCAACCTATCGGACCTTGTGGCAGCTAGCCTAGCACCCAGGACTAGGCGGACCTACGAGGGGGCTTTTAACACTTACTGCAATTTTCTAGGAGATGAATGGGAGGGGGCATGGCACAAGCCAACATCTGTCATATCATTCGTGAAGGAATTGAGGGATGGGGGCGCTTGGTGGTCTGCGCCCGATGCCACATGGAGGCAATAGCCTTTTTTGCAAAGATGCAGGGCCATAGGGATCCCACGGGCTCTTTTGTAGTACAGAAGGCACTGAAGGGGTGGCAACGCCTGCAAGGTCCCCAGCCAGACACCCGGCACCCGATTAGCATGGAGGTATTGTCAGCCCTCATGTAGGCACTAAAAACAGTATGTAGATCCACGGGAGAGGTCCAGCTCTTCAGGTCTGCTTTTTCCCTCGCCTTCTATGGTGCCTTCAGGGTGGGGGAATTGGTGTCGCGTAACAAGCACGATTGTCAGGGTGGGATGCAATTTGCACATGTCCACCTGCAGGGAGGGACGGTATCCTTATCAATTCCCTGGTCCAAGACGGACCAGAACGGGAGGGGGATCATGTTATTTTGCAGAAAGCTCAAGGGAGCACATGCTGCCCGGTAGGCAACCTGGAGGCTTATCTGGCTTCCAGGCCACAAGGCGAAGGGGGGCCACTTTTCATCCACCAGGATGGGACCCCCTCACAAAATTTCAGTTCGGCAGGATATTGACATTGGCACTGGGGGCGGCAGGCCTGGATACATCCAAATTTGGTACCCACTCTTTTAGGATTGGGGCAGCCACTGAGGCCACGGCTCGATGTCTACAGGGGCATGAAGTTCAAAGAATAGGGCGTTGGTCTTCTGACTGTTACAAGCGATATGTGCGTTTGCACCTGCTTTAAGTATAATTTGCTAATAACCGGTTTTGTTTCAATTTCCATGTCTTGTGCCGCAGGAGGGGAGCTAGCCGTCGTCCGCCGGTCATCGGAGCCGCGCCCATTCCAGGTTTCCGCCTGGGGGCCAGGCCACAAAGAAGTCTGGATTGTAGGTCACTCATATGTGAGCAGGCTGAAACAACATTTTTTCACGGGAGACTTAGCGGACAGGGCCCGCCGGGTGGGTTTCAAGGTGTCTCTACATGGACAAGGAGGATTGCGACTATGCCAGTTTCATAAGGTTTTTGGTACTTGGCTAGTTAGGACTCCGGAGTCGCCCGCTTTGGTAATAGTGCACTTGGGAGGAAATGACCTTGTACACCTGGGTAGGAAAGGCGTAGTGGAGGCCCTGATCACGGAAATGGGATGGTTGGCCAAGAGGTGCCCACAGGCAGTGCTAGTGTGGTCCCGCATGATCCCGAGGTTTCAATGGCGGGGGTGCGAGTCAGCATGGGCTCTGAATCACTCCGTGAAGAGAATTTACAACAGGATTGATAGGCTTTTTCGGTCCCCCAAGTTGCAGACGATGGCACATGGCTGCATCCGGGGGGAGCGGTTTTTTCTCGAAGACGGGGTTCACCTCCCTAAACTGGGCAATGATTATTTCACTGAGAACGTACTTGCTTGGTTGGTAGGGGCCAAGGACAGGGCATGACCTTTTGCCGGCAGGCGGAGGGGGGCCAGTTAGTCGGTCAACTATACTGGCCTGTGGCGGTAAGGTCATGATTGGTCGGTCAAATTTGCCATCTTTTAGTAGGCATCCCATTATTTAACGGGGACGCCTGGGGGGGGGGACAGTGGTCTCTCATCACACTTAAGGGGGCGTTTACGGCCGGTTGGCTGAAGGGTTGGGGGGTAGGAAGTTCCGCTTCTGGCAGGCACTTGGGCCAATCCCCGCAAAGGCGCATAGGCGCCAAGTTGGCATAACATCAGTCCCTGGGAGGTAGCATTGGAGGGCGTAGGGGGTGCCTGACTGAAGGAATCTGAAGGGCAACCGGGCCTCCTGCGCAAGGTCACTCTGGTAAGAAGGGGAACCTAGCAAGTAGTTGGGACCAGTCATGACCTTGCACGTAGGCTCATCCGGGATACGCAGAAAACAAATTGTATATATTTCAGTTTAGGTTAGGTATGGCTATGTATTAGACATCTGTTGAGGTTAGCCATAAAATGTGTGAATACATTGTATATGAAATGTATAAAGTTATTGAATATGTGTGGGTTTTCTGCGTATTTAAATGTGTTATTAAAATTTCATTATGATTTTATTTTTAATAAAATACGGCCGGGGTTTTACGACCCCTAATCCAAGATCGGTGTTGAAAGATTTATTATTGTCTATGCCTCAGGTGAAAGGGGGGGACGGGAAGCACCCCCGTGTCTCTGGAGGGAAGGTTGGGGTCAACCTGCTGGTATGGGACTCGGCAATACCTGGCCATATCCTAAGGCACCGCCAGGAATTCGAGCACGCCGCACATATGGCGGGTGTGCCGGTCCCCGGGACGCGTTTCCTGCGGGGGCGGGGTCGGCAAGGCGGTGACGCGGCCGGCGCCCGCCCCCCACGGACAGTGAATGGTTCAGCAGCCGCGTGCCCCGGAAGTGCAAGAAGCACTTCCGGGGGATCCTGCCGGGACCTGTTCCAACTGGATTCGGGGGGAGAGGCCCCTTAAAAGTGATCGCGGAGCAGCGGCAAGATCTTTTCCTAGCCGGTCTGCACTGGGGAAGACCTGCACGCCTCCGTCCATGCAGCGGAGGTCCTTTTTAACCGCACCCTTTTGTTTTTCCCACCCACCATCCCCTGAGGCAGCAGTTTTAGGAAACGTTTAATGTGGGGCTTTGTATAACGATTTCTCTTACAGGTGTGAACTTTGTTGGTTTTTCTTTTCAGGTATTACAATGTTGTGCTAAGTATGTCACATTCAATATGTTTGTGTATAACAGGGCGAAGTCAATATTTGCTTGTCGTATTTTATGTTTGAGTATCCTTGGTCTGCGGTAAGGTCATGATTGTTGGTCAAATTTTCCATCTCTTAGTAGGCATCCCATTATTTAACGGGGATGCCTGGGGGGGCACAGTGGTTTCTCATCACACTCCAGGGGGCTGAAGGAAGTGACCCAAAAAGGGCCACCCGGGTCACTCATGACCACCTTCTCCGCCTTCCTACAAATGAGATTACACTGCAGTGGAGCCCAGTCTGACCAGACTCTTTAGATGACTTTCAAGGGACAGAAGCCCGTAAGCATACAATTACATTATGTACGTTTGCAAAGTCAACAAAGGCACGCCTACTATGGAAAAACACTAGCAGGTGTCGTAATACAATGGGGGTACAGAGCATAAGTTTCGATTCTGCAGCTGGGCACAGGCTATCTACTGCCCAAGGTCATCTGGCCTATCCTCCCTACCAGACGAGTGGGAGAAATGCTCCATCTAACAAGAATGGTATGTACTAACAAGGAAACTTGCAATTATGGAAGAAAAAGTGCAACATTGGGAAACGAAACTTACCAAGGACCATTTCTCGAGAATAACTAAGCAACAGTCTCGGTTATCATACAAAATGGCGTCCAGATTGCAAGATGGTGTCGCGAATGCTAAAATATACGGACAGAAGGGCTTTTCAATATTAACAAACACTCCTGTTAGCATGAGCTAACCATCTACAATCGAGAAACAAAGCAAAAACATAAAGGAATAATAAAGCACATAGACTTTTATACACATGTCATGTTGTCAATAGTAGGAGTACAGTCCAAGAGAAGGGAGGACGTTTCGAAGACGCCCTCGTCCATGGCCATGATGTCATCTATTTCTTTCTGTAACATTATTGCAGCATTGGTATCATACAGTATGTGCAACACATCGGGAGACATTGAATAAGAACACAACAACATATCAATATACCAATGAAATATATCGCTTTCTCTATAAGCCACCCCCATGTTCCAAAACGGGACCAGCTCCAATTACCTGAGTCCATATCTTTTACATTGTCAATAATATCCAGGATATGCTTGGTGATATTCTTTTCCATATTTGTTATGCCCACTACACACTGATCGCCAATAACTGCACATGCACCACCGTTCTTTGCTAAAATAAAGTCCACTGCATATCTAGTCTGTTCAGAATAAATCCTCATATTTTCTAATTGAATTGCGATGTCACGTAATGCTGCTACTGTGGTGTTTGACAATATCTGTAATTTACAGCCAAAATATTCCCGAGCCTTTTCAGTCCTACTCATAGCCATTCCCCCTAATGTGAAAATGGCAGACAGGATATAACCAAAAGTAATACCATTACTATAGCTATTGATCTCAATATCTGTTACTCCTTCGCAAAATTCCTTTGTAAGTGTTCTCTTTACCCATTTTATTTGTCTGTGAGCATATTTGTAAGGGACCCCCAAGGGCAGCACCATCCCAAGAGCTACATCATTGGTGCCATTATGAATATTTGAGTACGTTCCATTTGTGAGAAAAAAGAACCCGGGGTGGGCATATATCGGCCTATCATAATCCACAGCTGCATAACGAGAATTACCTGTCACTGTATCAGAACTTTTCAAACTTTAAAGGGAATGTCCGTTTAAATATGATTACCCCTGAACAGTTGATATACAAAATATTATCAGTATTATTTATGATGGGGCAACAAGCAGGGTAATAGCCAGATTTTCGGGGAACCGTCACTTCTTTATAATGCCAACCCACCAATGTAATATTTTGCTCTTCAAAATAAAAGTTATCGCAGTACGTATTATTGTCACAGCCGGGGTACCCTATTCCAGTGGGTTGACGATGATACAAGCATGGTCCTGGGTAGCCAAAACCAAACTCCCCTTTTACCTCAACAAAATGTGTTGGCTTAGAATATGTATAATTTATCAAAGACAGAGGGTAAGCGGTCCATAGGCTAGTTACAGATTCAGTAGGATAACAAGCAACACCATTACCAAAAATCTCTTATGAGTATCCAGAAAGACATTATTAGAAAGCATTCTTTTCCGTCTTGGTGTGAAAAAGATATCATTGTCAGAAGTAGACGAATTACTTGCATGTTCTAACGCCCAAAGAACACCACAAAAAATAATCATCAGCAGAATAGCAAAAAGAAGGAATAGCACTCTCCGCTGCTTCACCCATGATGATCGGGGCAAAACAACAAAACCCAAGGGCTGTTCTTCATCAATCATTGGCCTGCCAAAAAGATGCATGATAGCGTAATGAAGAGGTACTATTAATCTAACCGTAATGAAACTAAGCAAACAATCTTCTTTCCAGCGTCCGTTTTTCTTCTCCTGTGAGCCTCGCTGGCAGGCTCCTATTGTTCATCCAAGGTGGTGCTATCCAGCACTTTTCGTTGGAGCTACACAATTGCAGCCCTTGCTGAGAAAAATCCACTTCTTTTAGGATAGGGTACTCTCCCTCCTGGGAAAACACCCCAAACTTATCCTGTCCAGTGTCTCGTACAATGCACCAATCTCTCTGTCCCTACTCTATTTCCCTATTCTTCATCCATGAAGTTCATCCCTACTAGTCTGACTTTTCCTTTGGTGCACTGTTCCTTCGTCGAGGACGCAAATTGTACTTAACAACTCCAGGAACAGAGGGATCAAGAAACAAACATTCACTTTCAGCTGTTTGGACTGATTCAGATTCAAACACAGAAGGGCCAGCTAACTGGAGCTATTGGCTGGCCTTAACCTCAGGTGGCACTGCTTCATTTAGGACTGCATCACTCTCCTCCTCTGAAGGTGCCCACGTTATTCTGGCATCGGAAAAAGGGATGAAACGAGGAACCTTTTCCGTCTCAGAGTCCCCTATAGCGTCGATCCTCCACTGGTCGTACGGCAGGGGAAGTGGCACCTTCTTGGTATGCGTACAATGTATCCAGTTTTTCCGGCTGTCCACCTTAACAGCAGTGTGGGTGGCGAGGAGGATCTGATAAGGCCCCTTCCAACGGGGCTCCAAGCTGCCTTTTCGCTGAAAGTGCTTTATGAGTCACCGGGCCGAAGATCGTGGCCGGGTCCCTCTGTAGTGGATGGCAAGGCCTCTTGAATCTGCTAATGAATAGAACGCAAATTTTTTGGTAATTCACATGGATAGTCTATCAACAATGGGTACTCTATCTCAGAAAAGTGGCGGGGTCTTTAAACTCCCCAGACATTAGCGGGCCTACCAAAGACAATTTCATAGGGGGATAACCCCGTTCTTGTATGGGCTGTAACTCTCGTTGACAAAAAAGCCATTGGTAAAGCATCTGGCCACTTCAATCCTGTACTCTCCTGAATCTTGGCCATCTTTAGTTTGAGAGTACCATTGTACATCTCAACTAAACCTGCTGACTGGAGGTGATTTGCAGCATGACATTTTTTTTTGATGTGCAAGCCATCGCACACCAACTGGATGACCTTAGAATTGAAATGACTGCCGTTGTCACTCCAAATCAAACTGGGCAAACCGAAGCGAGGGAAAAACTCTTTTAAAAGTGCTTTTGCCGTCGCTAGGGCTATATTTTCCTTGGTAGGATAAGCCTCAACCCATTTACTGAATGCGCAAACCACCACTAACACATACTTCAAATTGTTCACCCGTTCCATCTCAATGAAGTCCATTTGCAGTACTTTGAAAGGGAAAGAAGGGGGTGCAAAATTACCCGGAGGTGTAGGGGTCCCCTTCCCTGGGTTGTACAACATACACACCATGCAATATTTTACTAAATGGGCAGCCGTCTTTGGAATATTATCATTCTGCCACACCGGATCGAGCAATTTGCAAATACCCCTAGCGCTAATGTGAGCTGGTCCATGAGCCATAGTAACTACAGGGAGAACATATGCATCTGGCAACATCCATCTCTGTTTCCCTGATTTATCTGTCCAACACCCATCATCATCTAATTGTGCTGTACTCTCTTGCCATATTGCTAATTCCTCCACCGTCGCCTCGCTCTGGATTTCTTTCACACTATCTAGTGTGTCCTCAAACATCATGACTTCCGGCAGCCATCTAGCAGGACCTTCTACAAACATCTTTTTCATCTTAGATCGGGCCGTCTCTTTAGCTGTTTGGTCCGCAAAAGCATTTCCCCTCCCCACATCATCAGTAATTGCTTTGTGAGCGCTACACTTCACTATTGCCAGTTTCTTGGGCAGGGTCAATGCTGACAAAAGTCTATTTATCAAAGGGCCGTGTTGAATCTTCGAACCATGGGAAGTAAGGAATCCCCTCTCTTTCCAGAGCCGCCCAAAATTATGAGCGACCCCAAAAGCATACTGACTGTCAGTGTAAATATTAACTGCTAGTCCCTGACTCAACTCACATGCCCGAATTAGAGCTGCCAGCTCTGCAGCTTGGGCAGACTGATAGGGAACTCGTGATGTCTCAACTATCGTGCGCAGTGTCGTGATCGCATAAGCAGAAGTTGTGGTGCCATCTGGTAATTTAAAACAAGAAGCATTGACGTATAGTTCCCCTTGAGGGTCAGATAAGGGAACGTCAGTCAAGTCTACCCGTCCCTTCGTCTCTTCTTCAGTGCGAAACATACAATCGTGTATGTCTATCTCCTCACTCTCCGAAGGGAGGGTTAGTAACGTGGCAGGATTCAGAGTGGCACAGCGTTTGATCGTAATATGTGGTGCAAAAAGAGTTAGCTCATAGCCAGTCAGACGTGCACTGGTAAGGTGCTGTGTCTTTGATCTATTCAAAAGTGTATCCACAGCATGGGGTACCATAACTGTGAGATCAGTGTCAAGAACAAGCCCTGCCGATTGTCGAATAGAGATGGTCACTGCTGCAGTCTCTCTTAAACAGCTCGGGAGGGCCTTCGCGACGGGGTCAAGCACAGCAGAAAAATACGCACACGGCCTTTGCTTACCTCCAAAAGCCTGTGTTAAGACAGAAAGCGCACAACCGGCCGACTCGTGTACATACAACACGAACGGCTTGTTGTAATCAGGTGTGCCAAGCACAGGAGCCGAACAAAGCGCAACCTTCAAGTGCTCAAAAGCTTGTTGACATTCAGGCGTCCAAGGCAAAGGCTCATGCACATCTTTAGTTGTTAGGTGAAGCAGAGGCTTTGTTAATAAAGCTAAATTGGGTATCCAATGACGACAATAAGAAGTGATACCAATAAAGGCTCGCACAACCCTTTGGGTCCTTGGAACAGGCATGTTAATTATAGCGTTAATACGTTCAGGAGTTAGTTTCCGACCCTCCTTCGACAGTAGGTGACCTAAATAGGTGACCTCCTGTTAACAATATTGAAATTTGGAAAGAGACACTTTATGTCCATGGTGAGCCAAATGCAGCAACAATTTGACTGTAGTTGCTTTACATCCTTCTTCAGAATCGGACGCAATCAAAAGATCGTCCACAAACAGCAGCAATACATTACCTGGAGGAAGGGTAAGGGAGTCCAATTGACCCTTCAGAGCCTAGCTATATATATTAGGACTCTCAGTATAGCCTTGAGGAACCCGACAAAATCTAAAGCTACGACCTGAAGCGAGAACCCGAACAGGTGCCTGTTATTGGGATGAACAGGGATGCTAAAGAAAGCATTTTTCAAATCAATGACAGAAAAGAATTTGGCAGAAGAAGGAATCATAGTCAGAAGGGCAGTAATATCAGGGACCACAGGGAACTGAGGGACTACTACCTTATTAACTTCACGCAAATCAATCACAAAACGACAGACATCAGCAACATCATCAGGAGAACCCAGAGGTGGTCTCTTGAGGACAGGAAGGATGGGGCTATTGCACACATTTGCCACTGTCTCTTCAACAACTCCTGACTGAATCAAATCTTGTATTATGTGTAACAATGCCTGTTCTCCTGCATGCAAAATTTTATACTGAGGAATACGAGGCAATATCGCATTTTCTTTAACCTGAATAGAAATTGGAGGTATTTGCAAAAGTCCCACATCTGTATCACCTGTAGCCCATAGCATAGATGGAACATCTTTAAACTCAACCGGGAGGGGGCATCTTTAGACAAGCATTGTATGGTGCTGACCACACTCGGACCCATTGTTGAATGGACACCATCTGGGGAACAGTAAATAGTAGCATGGAGCTTTTTTAACATATCTAATCCCAACAGATTCTTTCCACAATTTGATGTTAATAAAAATGGTGAATCAACGGTAAAAGGACTAGGCCTGGGCGGAATTTGCGTAGTCGCGTTACGCAAAGTTCCGCGATGATGTAAAAAATCTCCACAAGCTACGCAGAATTCCGCGAGCACACGGAATTGCTTGTTCCGCCCGTTCGCTATGCATTTTTCCTGTTCGGGGTCGCTGTTTGCGTGCTCGGGGGGAAATATCTCGCGAACTTGCCCGTGCGGTCGCCAATTGGCACGGCCATCTTGTTTCACTTGTCCCGCCCGTTCGCGATGCGTGTTTCCTGTTCGCGAACGCGGATGTCCGATGGCACGTCCGAATGACGTGTTCGCGATCGCACACTCTCGCGGGATCGCGCGGCCGGCTACCAAAATCTCGTGGCGCACGCGAACGGATAGGAAAACGCGTCGGCGAACACAGGGATCCCGGTAAGTCGCTACCGCGTGCGCGAACACGCATTTTGAAAGCGCGAACAAGGAAAAAATTCCGCTACGCCGCGGATCGCAGAATTTTCGGCAATTCCGCGTTCTCCGCAGAACGCAAAATTGCCGAAATTCCGCAAATTCTGCGAGCGGAGCGGATTTTACCGCCCAGGCCTAAAAAGGACCTATAGTCAAGGCAAGGAGTTTGGAGATGTGGCTTACTAACGGCATACCGGAAAAACCGACCGAAACATTGTTATGGCCAAACAGGGCTGCCCCAGGGACCAGTGATCTCGCAACAGGACTATCCATTGCTCCTGTATCCACCAAAAATTTCTTCTCCGAGCCCTGCAAATCCACACTAATATAAGGTCCATGCTGATCTACAGGTATCGGAACTGGTCCCTTACACTGTCTTTGGCTGTCCTAGCTGTAAGACGACCCAATCACATCCTCCAAATCATAATCATCATGGTTAATACTGTCGGCCCCGAACGTCATCAAAGTAATTCTGATCAGTACGACCCGATGACGTTCCTGTAGCCTGGTCCCCATCCTGACTGGCTGCTCCCCGTCCTCGCCCTCTCTCTCCCCGTCTCCTTGGAGCCGCAACCTTTTGTAGCAAAACTGGACACTCGCTACGCCAGTGCCCTTCCTCTTTACAGTACGCACATTGATTGGGGCCCACGGGCACAATATTCCGACTCATACGAGGAAGCTGCCTGGCCGGTCCAATGCCTCGACCTCGTCCTTGCCCCCTGAATGCCTGCTGCATCAGTACCTTAATCTTCAACTCCTTTGTCTTCTTTTCAACCTTTTCCTTCTCCTCATTCTTTCTATGTTCGTAATACTGAGCCATACTTAATATTACTGAAGGGGTAGAAGTAGTCCACATGCTCTCAGTAGTCTGCAACCAAGCTGCAATCTCCGGGAACAAATTTCTGACAAACCTGTTAACAAACAATCGAATACCCCCTTCCACGGACAAATCCTGGCCACTAAAATCCCAAAACACCCCTTCAAACCGAGTAAAAAAATCAGACACACTCTCATCTTTCTTCTGACGACATGCGGCTAGTTTATCCCAATCCACCTTCCGGGGTGGAATAAGGAAGTGCATATAAGTAATGATGCGATCTGGCAAAGCCAAGATCTCAGCCTTAGGCTCATCACCAGGCTTCCTCTCCTTATCCCACGCCTTAATCTCATCCCATGTACCACCCAATTCTAAGGCATGGTTCTGAGTGTGCACCTGTCGCCAGACATCCACTGGTACCAATAAGCCAAAAAACATTTCAATATCTGCCAACGTCATTATCGTCGATGCAGCAGCCTCTGTCAATTCCTTATAGTAAGCAGTAGGATTTTTTCTGGGGTCAGGCAACTGAGCCTTAATTGCGAGGACTTCACTCCTCTTCCATGGAGTATAAACCCATTGTCTTGGAAGCGGGCCTCTACTCGTGCCCTAGTCACTTGATCGTGTTGATTACGTAACTATGGTATCTCCGGGTGAAAAACGGGATGAACTTCCCTCATTGGGAACTGAGATATTACCATCGGGGATTTGTGATGCAATCTACCACGATTTCCAATCAGTGTAGTAACATTAGCAAAAACCTCATTGGGAGCCATACCCGCAGCGTATACTTGGTCCCTAATATCATAAATAATCTGAGGTGCAACACCTTTAAAACACTGTTCCCATAGTCCAATCAAAGTAGCTGACATATGTTTAAGGGCATGTTGTTGAACAAATGGCTCATAATCCTTTAACACACTCCAAACATCCTCAACGCCATAAATGGGACTACGGGCCCACTGGGCAGCCTGATTGGCCACCATATTCTTCTCCACATCTCCCACATCAGACCGAATCAACATCTGTCCTAATCGCTCCTTTGCAACTGCCCCAGCTCCATCGTCCTGACCACGCACAGGTGTTTCGGCATCTAACAAGGGGGTAGGAGTAAAAACAGAGGCCAACCTACTGGTGGGAGAGGGGGGCATCAAAGTCAACATCGGCTGATTAATAGGTGTCTGTGAAGGAGAAAGTGACATCATAACGACAGGGGTAGCAGGAGGACCAGCAGTCGCAGTGGCTGTGGGGGACGGAGTCACAGAAGAGACTGATGATACCGAAACCAAAGCGCTTCGATCAATACCAGATACAACAGAAACAGGGGGGGCAGAGGCAGACGACGAGGGCTGTGGAACAACAGGGTATATTCTATTCGGAGCATAAGGGGGAGGTGGTCTGTCTTCCATTAGCTCTTCCATAAAAGTGTCTGTTTCCTCTCTAGTAACATAAGACTTATCACATTGCAGTCGGAACCTCCTATCTGCACATTCTATACCCTTCTCCACTTTCTCCTTATCATGTGCCACCACTTTCTGAGTCAGTGTCTGCGTTCTCTTCCTCCGTGCCTCCCTTTCCGCCCTCAGACGTCTTTGTTTAGCTTCCTTCCGCCACACCTGAAGATAATCAAACATCGACTGCCTACTACGTTTAGCAAACAATTTTTCCTCCAAATAATTCAATTTCTGTTCATCAAAGGTGCCTGTTGACGGCCACTGCAATTCAGCGTTGTCCCTAGTATATTTGTGCCATAATGTACTAAATTTAATAGGGCCAAGGCTGTGCTTAATATACATGTCATAATTTGGTGTGCCCTCTGCGGGCGCAGGCTGCTTCTCTTCCAATCGAGCATCAGCAGAACAACAACGGCATCCCACACAGCACAACTTGCTAAAGCAAGGCATTCTTACCTCCACACACACACACGCACACAGCGCTCAACCAAGTATCTCACGAACAGCTCTTCCAAAGCAGGTCAACAGACCCCCTTCCAGCAAAGTATTGGTTCCAAATACAAAAGTTTAAATATCCTAAGCGCTTAGTCCAAAACGATCTTCAGATCGTACCAAAGTCAAACAAACGGTGCACCATGTTCACAGGGAACTCAAACAAATTCAAGCGCTTGTTCCAGAAACAGTCCACAGACTGCACCAAAGAGAGACAGGCTCAAGCCCCAGACATTTTCAAAAGTAAGCCAAATTCACTCAGTTGCCTGGCAGGGCATCCGCAGACACCCTGTATCTCTAAACGGTCCGCAGACCTACCAAGTTCAAACAGCTAAGATGGCGCCAAAAAATCAAGACAACTCACCTGGTGCACACAGGTCAAACACAGTTATTCTCCACTGCTGACTCTTCAGACCAAACGGTCAGATCCAAGAGTTTCGCCAATCAGGACCCCAGTCAGGATGACCACTGGGCAGGGCACCGCCCGATCAGACAGGCGGGGCAGCTGCGAGTGCGAAACTCTATTGTGCAGGGGTCCCCCGATCCGCCTATCCGACCCAACACGGCCCGTCCTCCTCACCCGTCCGCAGGCGAGGATGAGGTCACCCGATGGAGTCGCTGTTCGGGCGCCAACTGAAGGAAGTGACCCGAAAAGGGCCACCCGGGTCACTCACGACCACCTTCTCCGCCTTCCTACAAATGAAGAGTCGGTCAGACAGTAGAGAATACAAACCAGATATTTATTGAGATTACACTGCAGTGGAGCCCAGGCTGACCAGCCTCTTTAGATGACTGTCGAGGGACTGAAGCCCGTAAGCATACAGTTACATTGTGTACGTTTGCAAAGTCCACAAAGGCACTCCTACTATGGAAAAACACTAGCAGGTGTCGTAATACAATGGGGGTACAGAGCATAAGTTTTGATTCTGCAGCTGGGCACAGGCTATCTACTGCCCAAGGTCATCTGGCCTATCCTCCCTACCAGACGAGTGGGAGAAAGGCTCCATCTAACAAGAAAGGTATGTACTAACGAGGATACTTGCAATTATGGAAGAAAAAGCGCAACCTTGGGAAACAAAACTTACCAAGGACCATTTCTCGAGAATAACTAAGCAACAGTCTCGGTTATCATACAAAATGGCGTCCAGATTGCAAGATGGTGTCGCGAATGCTCAAATATACGGACAGAAGGGCTTTTCAATATTAACAGGGTGTTTACGGCCGGTAGGCTGAAGGGTGCGGGGGTAGGAAGTTCCGCTTCCGGCAGGCCCTTGGGCCAATTCCCGCACAGGCGCCAAGTTGGCATAACATCAGTCCCTGGGAGGTAGTATTGGAGGGCGTAGGGCGTGCCTGACTGAAGGAATCTGATGGGCAACCGGGCTTCCTGCACAAGGTCACTCCGGTAAGAAGGGGGACCTAGCAAGTATTTGGGACCAGTCATGACCTTGCACGTAGGCTCATCCGGGTTACGCAGAAAACAAATTGTACATATTTCAGTGTGGGTTAGGTATGGCTATGTATTAGACATCTGTTAAGGTTAGCCATAAAATGTGTGAATACACTGTATATGAAATGTATAAAGTTATTGAATATGTGTGGGTTTTCTGCGTATTTAAATGTGTTATTAAAATGTCATTATGATTTTTAATAAAATACGGCCGGGGCTTTACGACCCCTAATCCAAGATCGGTGTTGAAAGATGTATTCTTGTCTATGCCGTGGGGGGGGGAGGAAGGGGGGAGCACCCCTGTGTCTCTGGAGGGAAGGTTGGGGTCAACCTGCTGGTAGGGGACTCAGCAATACCTGGCCATATAGCGTGCATTTTTGACACGAGGACACATTTCCCAGAAAAAAAAATAGTGCAAAAACACACAAGCTCCGCAATAAACAACTGCTCACGTTCAGTAGCTGGCATTGTTCCCATGAATGTGTGCTACATTTTTATCACGGTGCATAATTACATGACATGGCTTAGTATCATAATTCCGGAAATTTCACAAGAGTAAAGCAAAATTACCAAAAGTGCATAAGATTACGCTGGCATAATGCATATTTCACTTAGGCATAGAGCTAGCATATGGGAAATGTCACTGGGATTATCAATCAATCAGGGATTAGACATGAGGCAGCGCTGCTGGTCACGGCAGTCAGGGGATGGGTGCTGCCCTGGTGTGGCTGCAGCAGGCCAGGGGGGAGTTATGACATTGAAGGGAGTTCAGTAGCAGTCAGAAGTGTTTCTGGCAGCAGGAGAAATGAAAGGAGGGCTGCCACTGACTGACAGCCTCAGGAGACAGGTGAGGGGCGTGGTGCCTAGGGCAGAAGGCAGGGGAAAGGCAGTTGCACCTGCATGCATGGCTTTAGCAGGCAGGTGATGGAGAATGGTTTTGAGGGCAGAAGGTGGGGGAATGGCTACTGCCCCTGCGTGCACGCCTGCAGAATGCTGTCCTGAAGGCAGAAGTTATAGCAGGGGCTGCTCCCCCTCCGTGCATGGCTTCAGCAGACAGGTTGATTGGTGCTGAGGGCAGAAAGCAGGGAGGCGAATTATTGCCCCTCCGTGCGTGCCTGTAGCAGACAAGTGATAGGGAGTGGTGCTTAGGGCAGAAAGCAGGGCAGGAGACTTATTTCCCTGCATGCATTGCTGCAGCTGACAGGTGATAGGGAGCGGGGCTGAGGGCAGAAAGCAGGGCAGGAGGCTTATTTCCCTGCATGCATTGCTGCAGCTGACAGGTTATAGGGAGTGGTGCTGAGGGTAGAAAGCAGGGCAGGAGGCTTATTTCCCTGCATGCATTGCTGCAGCTGACAGGTGATAGGGAGCGGGGCAGAGGGCAGAAAGCAGGGCAGGAGGCTTATTTCCCTGCATGCATTGCTGCAGCTGACAGGTTATAGGGAGTGGTGCTGAGGGTAGAAAGCAGGGCAGGAGGCTTATTTCCCTGCATGCATTGCTGCAGCTGACAGGTGATAGGGAGTGGTGCTGAGGGCAGAAAGCAGGGTAGGAGGCTTATTTCCCTGCATGCATTGCTGCAGCTGACAGGTGGTAGGGAGTGGGGCTGAGAGCAGAAAGCAGGGCAGGAGGGAGCTTATTTCCCTGCATGCATTGCTGCAGCTGACAGGTGATAGGGAGTGGTGCTGAGGGCAGAAAGCAGGGCAGGTGGCTTATTTTCCTGCATGCATTGCTGCAGCTGACAGGTAATAGGGAGTGGTGCTGAGGGCAAAAAGCAAGGCAGGAGGCTAATTTCCCTGCATGCATTGCTGCAGCTGACAGGTAATAGGGAGTGGCGCTGAGGGCAAAGAGCAGGGCAGGGGGGTTATTTCCCTGCATGCATTGCTGCGCCTGACAGGTAATAGGGAGTGGTGCTGAGAGCAAAAAGCAAGGCAGGGAGCTTATTTCCCTGCATGCATTGCTGCAGGTGACAGGTGATAGGGAGTGGAGCTGAGGGCAGAAAGCAGGGCAGGAGGCTTACTTCTCTGCATGCATTGCTGCAGCTGACAGGTAATAGGGAGTGGTGGTAAGGGCAGAAAGCAGGGGAGATGCTGCTGCCCCTACATGCATGGCTGCAGCTGACAGGTGATAGGGAGTGGCGCTGAGGGCAGAAAGCGGGGAAGGGGGCTTATAAGTTATTTTCCTGCATGCATGGCTGCAGCTGACAGGTGATAGGGAGTGGTGGTAAGGGCAGAAAGCAGGGGAGAGGCTGCTGCCCCTACATGCATGGCTGCAGCTGACAGGTGATAGGAAGTGGTGCATAGGGCAGAAAGCGGGGAAGGGGGCTTATAAGTTATTTCCCTGCATGCATGGCTGCAGCTGACAGGTGATAGGGAGTGGTGGTCGGGGCAGAAAGCAGGGGAGAGGCTGCTGCCCCTACATGCATGGCTGCAGCAGGCAGGGGCGGTGGAGTGCTGCTGAGAGCCCGAGGTACCGGCAGACGAGGCGCTGCCACCACCTGCGTGACTGAAGGGGGCGGGGCCAGTGGTGTCGGGGAAGCAGGCGAGGAGCCGCCGCCGTGGGCAGATGGTGCTAAGGGCAGCAGCCGGGGACCTCCGAGCGCCCAGTGACTCGCAAGGGCAGCGACCAGCAGGGCATGTGCAGGGCCACCCCTGCACTGCCTCCCCAGCCTCCCCAGCCAGGGACTCCGGCGAGGGGGACCTCGGCTCCTGAGGGGTGGGGTGTGCTGATGTCACTTGTCAACTCCATAAGAAAGTAGGAAGGAGTGGCTGAGGCGCGCAGGAGACAGGCTGGGCTGTGAGCAGGCGGCGGAGCGCTGTCAGTGCCTGCTGCAGACCTGGCACGGAGGCTGTGCTGACGGGGAGCGGGCTGCTCTTCACAGCGGAGCAACCAGCATCTGGGGGGCACGCGAGGGGAGCCGTGTCATGCCCGGAGGACCCCTGAGCCGCACAGCACCTGCCAGCGCCGGCGGACCCCAGAGGCGCCTCCAGTCTGCTCTGGAGGACCCCGGGGCGCTTCCTATCGCTCTGCACGAAGCCTGAAGGACAGCACCCTTGTCAGTGTTCGGGGACCTCAGGGTCGCCCCCCCCCCGCCTGCTTGGACGCATCTTTTCTGCTCTGGGGAGACCCAGAGGCGCGCCATGGTTCTGCACCCCGGCACCCCGCTTTCCTCCTTATTGTAACACTCAAAAGCCGGCTGGCTGGGAGCAGACAGTATTGTGTGGTTTCTCATAGTATTTCCGAGTACCTCTCTGCGCTGCTGGGAGGCTCCTCGACTTGGAACTAGCGACCCCCTTTCCCGTCCTTCCCACCCCAACCCCCCACACTCGGACGAAGAAGAAGAAGGAGAGGCAGACGAAGAAAGACGAGAGAGAGTACTGATTTCGCGTGAATTATTCACCCTAAGTGGCGGCTGCGCATCTGTTGCTGGTTGAAGACGCGGAGACCCCTGCACCCCCCAGATGGATGCCGCCCGACACTACTGCCCCCCTATTCTGCGACACTTCTTAATTGCTGCATTTCGACTCTTTTGGGGGGTCGTGCCCCTCGGATCTGGCTGTCCTTCGCCTCTCGAGGCCGTGGTCTGAAGATCCCTAATTAGTAGGGTCCATAGGCCCCCCTCACAGTGCCCCTTTTTCTAATCCACGGATCTCTATTTTCGGGGTGTCTCCCCTTGGATTGTTCATCGCTCTTAAGATTGGGGACTACACTGGGGATCCACTTGCTCCTACTCAAGCCATGTGCCCAACAGGAGTCGGCACCCCCGAATTTGCACTCAGCTTAACTCAGTTTTATTGATATTTGCAGTTTTTTTGTACTTCGTATTCCCACGCCTGGCTGGACATTTTGGGGGGAGGCGACGCTCCCCCCCTCCCCGGAAACTGACTGAAAAGTGTGAATATTCAAGAATAAGGGGGGCATGGAGGAGAAGCGGCGCCCCTCTGACCCGGAGGCGGACCTGGCCCCCCAGAGCCGGCCGCGTTCATGCACCTGGCCCCCGCCGCACCCAGAACTGCCCCCGGACGGACCACCCGGGGGAGCCCGACCGGACCCCGCCGACGGCCCGCTGCGCAAGGCCAAGAGCTCCCGCAGGAACGCCTGGGGCAACCTGTCCTACGCCGACCTCATCACCCGCGCCATCGAGAGCGCCCCCGAGCGGCGCCTCACCCTGGCGCAGATCTACGACTGGATGGTGCGGAGTGTGCCCTACTTCAAGGACAAGGGCGACAGCAACAGCTCGGCGGGGTGGAAGGTGAGGGGGCACGGGGTTCTGGGGGCGGTGAAGTGGGGAGGGCAGTTTACTGGGGCGTGTTATACTGAAGAAGGCGGCATACTGAGGGGGCGAGGGGTTGTGAGGACGATAAAGTGGGGATGTGGTGAATTGTGTAGATGTTATACTGAGGATGGCGGTATACTGAGGAGAGTGGCATTCTGAGGGGGGGGGGGC
Organism: Calotriton arnoldi; assembly: GCA_963921515.1. Lineage (NCBI taxonomy): Eukaryota > Metazoa > Chordata > Amphibia > Caudata > Salamandridae > Calotriton > Calotriton arnoldi. The sequence goes on from CAWUFW010000161.1 coordinate 1,680,229, forward strand.
AAGAAGTTCAGAGGGCGGGAACGTGGGGACGTGGTGGTACAGTCGTGGGTGTTATACTGAGGAGGGCGGTACCGAGGGGGCAAAGGGTAATATGCGCTACTTCATGGACAAGGGCGGCAGCAACAGCTCGGCGGGATGGAGGTACTGAGGGCGGTGAAGTGACGGAGTCGTTATATTGTCGGGTTCCATACTGAGTTGGGCGGTATACTGAGGGGGGACAAGGGCTTGCAATATGCTCTGCTTCAAGGACGAGCTCGGCGGAATGGAATGCAAGGAGCAAGGGCTGTACAGAGAGGGTCGTTCAGCAAGGGGGCGGAACACATAAGGAGGCAGCATGCTCAGGTGGGATACAGACGGTGGTATACTGTGGAAGTGTATACCGAGGGGGCGGTATACTATGGAAACCGTGGGGCTTCTTCCTTAATCAAAATACAGTGCCCTCGGTGACGACTCGGTGGGCAGGAATATGACGTGCACGGGGAGCGTGACACGGCGGTGTGTATGGAGGGGCCGTGACACGGCGGTGTGTGTGGAGGGGCCGTGACACAGCGGTGTGTGTGGAGGGGCCGTGACACAGCGGTGTGTGTGGAGGGGCCGTGACACGGCGGTGTGTATGGCGGGGCCAGGATAAGGAGGTGTGTATGGCGGGGCCGTGACACGGCGGTGTGCATAGGGGGCCGTGACATGGAGATGTGTATGGAGGAGGGTCTGTGGCACAGAGGTGTGTATGGAGGGGCCGGGATACGGAGGGATATATGGATGGGCCGGGATACGGAGGGTTAACATGCTGAGAGTTCCTACTTCGAGGTGGGCTGTTCTGCGGCCGTGTGCTGAGTTTTTGTTGCTGAAAGTCGTTCAATGAGGGCTGCAGACGGAGGGGAAGGGGGCAGCTGTCCTGCCTCAAAGACAAGTGCAACAGCTTGGCAGGCTGGAAAGTGTAGGAGCAAAGAGCAACATATACGTAGGTGGAACCAGTGCTCTGGGCTGAAGCATACCTATTGAAAGGCGGTATACCAAGATGCGGTGAAAGTGTATAATGATATGCTACGGCACATCTCATTATGCACGTAATACGCCGCATCGCATTAAACATTAAGCATTAGACAGTATACGAAGGGACTGCGTCTTTCGAGGCGGTATACTGAGGGTTGGTGTAATAAAGGGTTGCATGTTGGGAGGTGGTATACTCAGAGGGTGGGATGGCGAGTTGGTGCCACACAGAGTATGGTGAGTGTTGTATTCTCAGGGCGGTACGTTTCAGTGCAGTGTGGAGCGGTCTCGTTTGGCGATGTATACTATATATACAACAGCGCTGCTCCGAGGGACAGTACACGAAGAGTGCCTTGAGAAGCAGTGTGTTTGGGGGGGGGGGGGTTTCGGGGAGGTTTTCCGAGGGCCCGTATACTGGGGAGGATGACTTGTACTCAGCCTCCACCAGTGACGAGAGAAGGAGCAGCAGAGCGGAGGGCATCTGGGGACACGGCGGGCGGCGGAGTCCGGTGACGGGAGGCGTGGGGGGCTGGGGGCTGGGCAGAGAGAGCCCGGGCGTGGACCGGGGGCTATAGAAAGCGAGAGGGCCCATTCGACTGATCCCCTTGTATTTTTCTGCAGCGCTGCAAGCGTTTGATGGCGGAAACAAGGCGCTAGAGCGTCATATGTCACATTTCCATGTAATGGGAGAGGACCAAGGCATAGTCACTGAGTGCTGTCACCAACGAGAAGAGACAGCAATCAGTGACTGTGCCCCGTATCTCTAGACACTGGCTCTTCAGTGCGGTTAACTTATTTATCCCTTTAAAACCCACCATTCATGCACACGGTGAGACAGCGTATTCTCATAGACTGCCCCCGATTTACACTGGTCTCAGACAGTCTAATGTAATTTTATTTTAAGTCAGTGGCGCCAGTTCATCAGTCAGCACCATCCCTTTAAAGTCTGCTCAATCCGTACTCTGCCTCCCTCCCCGTTCGCAGCAGTCTATGAGACATCTGGGTCAGTTTAATCTCACTCGCTCACTCAGGTCCGACTTAATTCAAAGACGCTGCTCTCGCTTTACACACTACGTTCATCCAGCAAACAAAAAGAGAGAGAGGTGACAGACTCATCTCGCCTTTCACTTAGCCTCTTCCTTTCATTGAAACAAATGGGTCTCTTTCGCCAGCACCACGCCCATCCGGATGACCCCTTTCTGCACACTGTCAACCCATGGCATCATTTCCGAGACACTCTGGCCCCCCGTAGGACAGGAACTTGAGAGACCGAGACCCACCTCAAGTCAGGTCGCTGAGACATTTTGTCTCACCCACCAGAGGACTGGTCCCTGGACCATCACGAGACACCTAAAAACGGGTCTTTGAGACTGCCTTACCCACTGCTGGACAGGTCTTTGAGATTCCCTCACAATCAGATGACAGATCCCCGAAACAGCCTGGCCAAAAGTAGGACATGTCTGAGACATCATGACTCGTATCAGACAGGCCTTTCAGACAACCCGACCTGCCATAACACAAACTTCATGGGCCTCCTTTACAAACAACTTTGTATTATATTGCCCACTTTCTGCTAATTCAAACCTCATGATGACAAACAATAATGAATAATACATTAAAGTTTGAGATTTAGAAAGTTAATTTACTTTGCCAGGGCCCTTGGGGGGTGTGGGAGCTGGGCAATTGCCCACTCTGCCCATTCCTTAACGTGTCTCTGTCGAGACTGCCTGTTCCACCTTAGGCCAGATCCCTGAGACATCACAACACACCAGATAACAGGTCCAGGAGACATCTTAAGCCATCCGAGGACAGGTCCCAGCTCATAACCCAAATGTGGGAAGTGTGCTTGCCCGAGACATCCTTCCCTTCCATTCGCTGGTCCTTGAGACAACCCACTTGAGAGGACTGGGTAAAGTTGGTTCATTCAAGGAGACACCCGCAGACCAGGGCCACAGGAATTATGCAGCAGGGGAGGGCCAAATTATGTGTGGGGGGGGATTGAGTACATTATGCAGCAAGAAAAGGCTGATTATGCAGCATAATGTGGCACATTTTCCTATTTGGGGCCTGTTAGCTTGGAATAAGTTCCCTCAAAATCTCCGCTCAGTTGAATCAATCTCCATTTTTAAAAAGAGGTTGAAAATATGGCTTTTTGTTCAGAAATAGGGGATGTTCCTATGTGTTGAGCACCGGGACACCCCTTGGAGTGGCTGTGCGCTGTACAAATTACGTTTCATCATCATCATCATCATTTCTTTATAATATTACTTTATTATTTTGTCATTTGTATGCTTGTTAACACTGTCTGGGCACTGGTTGCACCTCATTAGTACCAGTTTAACCCCCAAACATAGAAATAATCAACAGAAAGGTGCCCAGTCAAACTTTGCAAAGGGTCTTCGACTAATACGTGCCACTGCGTTCGTAGTAACTTTTGGACCGTTTGAGCTAGAACCATTTTTTCTGTTAAAATCTGCAGATTATGCAGCAGGAGATAGATTATGTGGCAAATGCGGCAAATCTATAACTATGCGAAAAACATCGCGGATTTCAGTGGCCCTGCTTAGATCTATTCAACAAACAATAAGCTAATACAGCACACCCATCATAAATAAGATTTTGTCCAAGACAATAAACAATATTATGGACAAGTGTTAATCAAAAATTCAATAAGTCAGTCCAAATGATCCTAAAGTTCCAAGGGAATCAAATGATGCACAGGGTAATTCACAAGACTTCCATAGAAAGCGTTCTTTTTATTGATTTTCAGAAAAAACTTTTCCAGCGTATAAATCAGCCAACACGTGTTTCGTCTGTACTAAGAAGTATTCAGACTTCCTCAAGGCTAAAGAAAGTTCATGGTAGGTTCGTAGTCAAATCACGATACATAGAAGATCCAAATAAAGTCGTAAATCACAAACAAAGAGTGCCTGTGATGAAAATGAAGATGCAGCCTCAGGGTGAATCAAAAATAATGGCTGGTACAACAATGAGAGTCCTAATATGGTTGTGCGGTTCCACTAAGGCTGCAATCGAATAAATTGTCAATTTATTCGAGAGCGTTACCACGCGCGGAAGGTTCGGCGTGACTTGGGGACACATGAGGACCTGATTTATCAGGATCGGGCCGTTTTCTTGATATTGATAATTCGTAGTTCATTGGAACCTCACCACTTGTGCAGGGCTTTGTTGGCTTTTTCCCATACCCGTTCTGGCCATCCCTCTGGTGTTGTTCCTCGACTTTTCGATTGCAGCCTTAGTGGAACCGCACAACCATATTAGGACTCTCACTGTTGTACCAGCCATTATTTTTGATTCACCCTGAGGCTGCATCTTCATTTTCATCACAGGCACTCTTTGTTTGTGATTTACGACTTTATTTGGATCTTCTGTGTATCGTGATTTGACTACGAACCTACCATGAACTTTCTTTAGTCTTGAGGAAGTCTGAATACTTATTAGTACAGACGAAACACGTGTTGGCTGTTTTATACGCTGGAAAAGTTTTTTCTGAAAATCAATAAAAAGAACACTTTCTACGGAAGTCTTGTGAATTACCCTGTGCATCATTTGATTCCCTTGGAACTTTAGGATCATTTGGACTGACTTATTGAATTTTTGATTAACACTTGTCCATAATATTGTTTATTGTCTTGAGCAAAATCTTATTTATGATGGGTGTGCTGTATTAGCTTATTGTTTGCTCACTAAGGCGCATGTTGTTTTCGCCGTGCCAATAGCACTCTTGGGTGGTGGGTGCCTCAAGCTAGCTAAGCACCCCGCTGTACTTACAGCAACTTGTTTATTATTCACGCCATTGACTGTTAATGTGTACAATATCGATTTATTCTGATGTGCGGTATTTCCCTTTTAGGGAACACTACTACCCTCTTTTGTATTAGATCTATTCAAGACAACTCCAGGCCAATTTCAATACTGCACGGCCCTTGCGAAGCCTTCCGGGCGAACAGATATGCCCCTCTCCCATCACCGGCCCCTTCACCAGCAGGAATGTGTTGGCCTCGGAATGCCTGTAGCATGTCTCCATGCCCACAAGGTGATCGCTGCCTGCGTGCCCCCTGTCTACCTGTCCATGGGGTGCCTGCAAGTGCGTCTACAGTGGATCTCCGTGCACCAGGCAAGGGGATCTATATCACCTCACAACCAGGTCACGTGAAAGCTGTAATATCAGTGTGTGATGGACAGGGCACATGTCCATAGTAGGCCCCATTCTGCAAAGCCGATGTCTGAATTACAATCCCCGCCCCCTTCCTTTCAATGCAACATTCTACGTACATCGCACAGTATGTGGTTTGGTGCCCCGTACATCAGACAGTATGATGCCTGTAATATGCCCTTGACACCGGACAGTGTGTTGTCTGGAACATACTCCTAACACTGTGTCACTGTACATCAGGAAATGTGATGTCTGCGATGTTCCTCGTACACGAGGTGTCTGATATATCCCCGGTACATCAGACAGCAAGCACAGCGTAATATGTACCCGTGTATTACACAGTTGGGCCTCTAATATGCCCCTATCTCTTCGAACGTGTGGAGTCTGCAATATATGTCGCCGACTATCAGACCATCTCGTCTCCACTGTTTCGTCCGTGACACAGTACGATGTCTGCAATATAGCCTACGCCGATCGTTCAGTGTGATGTCTGTATGAGGCCTGTAATACGCCCACCTCTGTCGTAAATTTAATATCTTTAATATGACACACGTGTATCCAACACTAGGGTACGCAGTATGCCCACATCTACCAAATTGTATGTTTTCTGTCTGCCAGATTGTGAGAAAGATGCCGCCAACTTCGGATTAGAAAGTGTGGCGTCTTTAGAGTGTGTGTGCATGATTGACTGCGTGTGTGTGGGTCTGTTGAAAGCAGGGCTAAAGAGCACGAGTAGGGAGCGGGGATGGGGGCTTGCTGGCTGGACAAGGGGTTACCCGCTGGGCTCCTTCACCAGAGGGATGGGTGGGGTAAGGTGTTGCTTGAAGAGGAAAGTAGCTTCACTGCTTCTGAGGTGGAGCAGTGGGGGAGGGAGCTTGCCGGGTGTGGGTGAAGACACAGTTGCTGATCCCAGTGTAAGAAGAGCACACATGGTGTCACGTCTTTTCCCTGCATTTTTTGGTCTTCAGCTTCTTGGTGTTACTCCTGTGAGTGGCATGTAGCTCACTGAAATCTCCCCAAACGTGCGTGAGGAGTGCTCGAATTTACCGCTTCATGCGTAATACCTGTCATTGAGGAGGGGGGTAGGTGGGTGGTACTCTGATGGGGGGGGGGGGGGATTTTGGCAAACTTTCTAAGACCTCTGACCAGTGGAGCAGTGGTGTAAAGGGCGTGCTGGAGGGCTTCGGTGTGAGGTGGCTGTCAACGTTCTCCCACTCACAGCACCCCCTCTTCAAGGGGTTGCTGTAGGACCAACTTTTGGGCACCTGGGGTTGGAGAGAGAGGCCATAGGCACTTGTGACGGTACAGGGCGTCGGATGATAGTCCCCAATTCCCCGCTGCTCTTAAAATCCGTTGCCACTCGCCAGATGCCCCTGCCTGAAGACGCAGGCACTGACCACCTCACCTGCGCAGGTCACTCGGCCCCCAGGCCCATCCGAGTCCCAACCACACCGACGCTGCTCCCCTGCACAGCACGGCTCACCCCGCTCAGGGAGCACACCTACAACACCCCCCCCCCCCAGACTCTTGGACATACAGGCACTGGTCACAAGCACAGCACATGGCCCGCCCCCCTCACCGTGCACTGCGGTCAGTCATTTTCCGAGCAGGTGTGCTGCGCCATTGTGCGCGAGGTGCCCATGGTTAACACCCTGGCATTATAGGGTTAAGTAGAGATCCCATAATTGAATGTGTCTGTGCATGGGCTGGTCTGTCTGCCCTATACCTGCTAATTTTACCAATACACAAAAGGCTAGAACGACACGGGTCCTAGCGCCCACCCAACTTTTAACTTGCCAGTGGCATCTTCCGTCTACACCACCAATGAGTCCCGATTACACCACGGTCCCTGCCCCCACCGCTGACCGAGCAAATAATAACCTGATGCTCCAATCCAAACCTCCTTAACCCCCATCCCGCCAGCACCTCCCTGGTGGCACCAGAGAGCGCTAGGTGCGTGTAGGTGCACCCGGACACCTGCCTGCAACACTGCGCACTGCTTGCGCCACCGACCCACTAACTGCTGGTCCATTGCCCGCTCCACCACTCGAGGGTCGCCTGCTGTTCTCACCGCGGTGCACCTCCCTCGGCGCCAATCATAAGGTCATTTGTTTATAATTGCCTTTAAACTCGAGATCGAGGACGGCAGCTTGGAAGGCCCGGGCTGTAGGCGAGGCCGCAACTGAGAATGTGTTGTATCCTGAAGTAAAGCGGCGATTTTACCGGAAGTGTTTTTTTAGGGGGGGGCAGTGTAGACTATAAGCCACTGCGCCCCTCTGTAAGGGCTAGGGCCCCAGCCCACATATAGTTGTATAAATGATACGGACACATAGGGGCAGATTTACAAGCCCCTTGCGCCACTTATGCGTCACTTTTAACATGGGAAAAGTGACCCAAAGGTGGCGCAAGGGGCTTGTAAATCTGCCCCATAGTTACGGTGTCTGGAGCTGGCCCATGGCACGTGCTCCCGGACCCTTTTATTAACAGGGTCACCAGACCGGTGACACCTGTGATGGATGGGTGTGGGATGAGTGTGGACGCCAGCCCTCGGGGAGTGGCTGGTGGAAACACATTATTTTACAAACACTAGAGGGTGACCAGCCGCCGGTCACTTCCCCCTCTTGGAAGGGGGCAGTGGGAGGTGAGGTGGTGCCCCCCCCCCCTCCCTCTTCCGCCCGTGCAGTCACGGCTCCTCTACTCTCAGTCCCGCGGCACGTGTGCTCCGGGCGAACTCTGCGCCCGCACCTCGCCGAGATGTCTGCTGTTTCGACACTTCAGAGTCCGAAGGCTGCCTGCAGAAGGAAGACTAGGATGACATGAGATGACATACCACGGAGTGGAGTCTGGGGCGAGAGAGTTTAAGGCGCAGTCTGGTCCCCAGAGGCCTGGCGGACGGCGGGGAAATGGTCAAATGTCGTTTCTCCACATGCTGGTGACGATGATAGGCTGGAAGAGGCCGGGGGGGGGGGTCAGTCACTCCTCAGTGATGCCTGATCTGTGACGGACCATGCTCCGGACTCTGCCTCAGCCTTTTCAGAATTATCTGGATTATCTTTATATACCGTTCTGGAAATCCCTACACCCATCTGCAATGCTGCTTATAAACTTGGGTGGGCGACAGACTGCTCACAGGAGCCCCCACCCCCCCACCCCGAATGTAGTCGCCGTACAGGCACGCAAGCCCTTAATCCTTTTTTTCCATGAATAGAGAGAGGTCTGGGAGCTGCGGTCACCCCAGCACCCTGATCCCAAGCGCCCTGCCACACATTTCTTGCCCTCATTCAGTGCGAAGTGACAAATGCACGGACTCTTTGGAAGCGAAAGCCCCAGGGGGGCGATATGTCATACTTCATAAAATCACAGCCAACGCCGGGCTCTTCTCAAGTCTGTGCTTTCGGGGTCTGGGGAATTAATGTATTGTTTGGCAGAATTTATGGCCAGGGAGCGATTGAGTGGGATGAGGGGTCTAGGGCCTCGCGTGATGTGCTTAATGGGGTTGAGGGCTCGCGCAATTCCGCTACCGATTTAAGCATTCTTATAAGATGTGGTTACATGTTTCGTGCATATTTCACAGCGGCATGATGTGGCCTTCAGCCGATTTACAGCACTCTGAGCCACTCAGTCCCTGCACTGCCTACAGTTGTCAAGCTGGGTGTGAGTATGAGGCTTTGAAGAAGATGAGGGCGTCTGTAAACGGGTGTGCGTGAGCTCCATGCCAGGGCCACTGGACTCCCTCCATGAATGAGCGAGTGCCGTCCATGTATGAAGGGCTGGATGTTGATTCATTCATTCATTCATTGTTTTATGGCCTTATTGTTATTATTAGTAGTGCTGCCTGCCACGGCTAGTTACACTGAAAATAAAGTGCATGACATTGTGGTGGGAGGACGGGCATAGCGAATCACACATTGTCCTTAAAAGTAAATCATTACATAATTAAAACTAACCCAGGTCACTCCGGTTGAAGTTAGCAGTCTCAGCCAGATCTTGATAGAATACTGGTTTTTTTTTTTGTGCTCCTGGGTGTCAACAAGTACTTTATGTAACATATTTTCAATATAAAAAAGCTATTACTGAAATGAACAGAAATGTTTTTTGTTCCTGTTGCAAATAGGGAACAGATGCAATAGGTCTAGTTTAGGCAATGGCAGTGGTGTAAGTCCTCCGAATACAGGCTATAAGTGCCAGTTGTAGAATTTTATTTTTTAACCACAAAAGCTCAGAGGCCGAGCCATGAGAGTTTTAGAGCCCTAACGAGAAGCCTAGAGCCCAGAACTGTGAGAAGTCTCAAACATGACATGCACCAGGAAGAAGGCCGCTGGGGCCTCATGTACATAGAGGCAGCTCTCAAATAGTGGGTGCAGATTGCTTATGACATTTTACGTTCGCCAAACAAACCTCTGTACTGATAGGTCGAATGGTTTAAAGCCCACTAGCACAGAGTTGTAAAATGACCTGCCTAATGAATTGACTTATAAGGCAGGGAGCTATTTGTGACACCCTCCGATTGGCTGTGAGCACAGGGATGGTGTCCTGAAAGGGACTGCAGACCTCCATCCCTGCCTTCCTTTCCCAAAACATGAAACCTTTTTAAAAGCAGCCCTGTGCCTTATTACTGTTAATTATGCATTCCTTTATTTGTAAAGATAATAGTCACCATATTGTACCTAGCACTCCTTTAAGGGTCATAGGTTTGTGAATTGTACTGCTATATATATGGAAATGTTATCTTCTTCACGACAAACCTTTTAAATTTATGTTATTAAAGATGTTTCCTAGGCCTTTGCAATATGCGTATTCAAATTGCTTTTATTCATTTTTACCTTTTCCTGTAAGAAAGAAAAGGTTTTGAAACAAAAATAAATGTTCCCATATAGGAAGACATAGGTGGGGAAAAGGCCCCCAGACCACTGCCTTCTGCCCCTGAGATCGTTCACCACCATTCTAGAAGGGGAGGCTGTCCACCTTCGCAAAGCAGTTACCCCCCTCCCCCCATGAGGTGTTAGTACCTTTGCAAAGGTTTGCAGCCACAATCATTGATGCATTCCATTGCAATACCCAAAAAAGAAGAGACATATGTGATTGCAATGGGTTGAAAAAGACTTTTCCAACTTGTAAGAGATTGCCATGAGAGGTTTGCTGTCGCACACCCCATTTTTGGAAATTGGAGGCTCTGCAACTGCAATACACCTTTGTACATGAGTACCATATTTATTTAGGTTTTGCATAGTGCACACCACAAGTCGACATCAGAGTGTTTTAAATTGATGTGAGGCAATGCGAAGTAGCCAATGATAGAATGTGTATTTATAAGTACAAATGAAAATGGTAGCGTGCATTTTGAAAGTCAATCATAAAAATACTGCTTGACACTTTTGCTTCTACTGTAAGTCTGTCCTTCAAGCCCAGGCCTTCCATAGAAACGGGCCACAGTGGTGCAGCAATAACTGGGGTGCAGTGGCCCCCTCACCTCTGGGCACCGCTGGCAATGCACCTGCTGCACTAATGGTAGGTGCGGCCATGATCACACAAAGCTGCCATTCACACGGGAGATGGTGTAGTTGCACACATCCAATGTTAAAGCAATCGCATGGTTAAATTAGGGATCTCGAGGCGACGCTCACCTGACAGTAAGACACAGTATTTAAAGTCAAAAGTTCCCAAGGTGGTGCGCACAAGGGAGGAATGTTTACCCTACACTCCTAATCGAACTTCCTGGAGATAGGAGTCCTATACAGATTTAAGCAAACCTTAGGCACGCACAATACACACATTATATATTGTAAATGATTCCCAGTTCAGTAGTCATCCAGATTAAACATTTAAGAAAATACAATTTCCACATGAAAAGTATAGTCATTCAAATCTTTGGCTCCAGAGATCTTTTATTCGCAGATCATTTTCAATCTTCATGTGGCTATACTTTTCATGTGGAAATTGTATTTTCTTAAATGTTTAATCTGGATGACTACTGAACTGGGAATAATTTACCATATATAGTTTGCGCATAGTGTGAGCCTAAGGTATCCTTAACACATCCAATGTTGCCTGCTGCTACATCAGCTACATAACCAATCCTGCAAAGGATGCTGGATTAAAAATGGTAATTATTTGTTTTATATTCTGCCAAGCAAGTCCCCGTGCCCCAGTTAAGACGTTTTTTGTAAGAAATAAAATGGCTTCTTCTGGTGGAATTTCCTGTTGACCATTCACAAGTTATTTCTACAAATAAGTGCCATCCACTTTGATAATATTTTCATGCCCCTTCCTGTTTTTTCAGTGCTTAACTGACATTTTTGAAAGGAAAAATGCAACTGGTTTCTTCTTAATTGAGTTGCACACTAAGAACCAATTCCAAGACACATCTGGAATCAGCTGGAATTTTTCTCCAAAGCAGTTCAGTTGATTTCAGGTGAAACACCGGCTGTGCCCCGTAGACACCGCTATTAACTGGAATTTGCAGCAGGACTCAGAGATACAGTGGGATAAAGTAAGCTGTGCAGTACAGACAGGGCATTTCCTGGTAAGGGTCCTATACCTTGCAGCCGTCCTGAACCGCGCAAAAGCCACCACCTGATGTAAGTGACATCCCTACTACAGGGCCGTGACCCGGAAGTAGTTTCGGCCAGACAAGGATGACTGGGAAAAAAGGCAGCAAGTTTAGTTATAATTAGATGCTGTGGTTGCTCGGTCAGCCTCAGACTTCCCCGGGCTTTTTGTAAAACTTTTTCAAAACCCAAGGTTGCCTGGGTCTCGGAGTGGTGGATTCTTTCGTGTGTTTTGCGTGTGATGCACAGTATCAGATTCGAATTCTTGTTTTCTGCCTCATTCTCACTCATCGGGTGGGCATCCAGTGGCCCATGTGGGTAGTGGGAGTGCACTGTGTTCATCATGAAGGAGAGAGGGAGTTTAAGATGTGGCGTGATGTCAAGTGTGTGCGGTTTGCCTGTCACAATAAAAGCAGCCTGTTATAGTGCCTGTCCAGTGGACAGACACAAACCCGCAAGTTCACCAGGTTCAAAATACGATCACTTCCACAATTTGTTTTTGTGTAGTTGGCGTATGCCCCTTGGAGAGAATGGAATGGATATGAACCCGTTGGCATGGCTATGAGTTGTATCCCTGCCATACATTGGTTTTAAAGAGCTGATAGCTACACAATACACACTACCTTCCAAAGTACACAACCAAAGCACCCAATATTTCACAGCAAACTGTTTTGCCTGACGTGACGTCCACATTTTACCTCCACAAGTTATTAGGGGATTTGCATTGTGTTCTCTCACCTCAATGACATTGCTTTAAAAAATGAGTGAGCGGGTGTAGTTTTATTTTTAGTAGAAATCATATTATTACTCGCACCCCACAAATCCTCCTGCAGTTGTTTGCACGCATTTACCCACTCGGTGGAATTGTGAACACTTCTTCCACAGCTCAAGCAGGGGTGGTTCTGACAAACGCTCTTAAAATCAAAAATGGGAACCACATCTCAGAGGTCAGGGATGCAAAGCCAATCATAGGAAAGGAGGTCCAAAAGGTGAATGATGAGAGAAAGAGAGGAATAGTGTAGCTTCTATTGGTGCAGCAGGTGCAGTGGCACCGGGCCCAGTGCACCGAGGGGCCTACTTAGCCTGGTTATTGCTATATTTCATTCCATGCACTGGGGCCCATGATAGTCTGGCTATGCTACTGAGAGAGAGAGGGAGGGTTGGAAGGAATAGTGAAACAAAGACATCTAAAAAGAAGTAAGAAACTTAAACAAGAAGGACATACAACAGCAATAAAAATGGAAGCAAGGGTAAAAGGACTGACGGATGAAGTATAAAATAACATTTGCATGTGTGGCTGAAAGAATGAATGGCTAGAATGATGAAAGGCTATACCAGTGGTATTCAAACCTCTTAACGCTGCGCCCCTCCAGTGGAAAAAAATTATCGCCCCCTCCCCTCCCCCAATGTTTCGAAATTATTTTATTAAACTGCCACTGTTTAAATATGTCTAGACTTATTTAGACATTGCAGGTAAGTTCTGTTAACGTTTTAAAAATGCAATCAAATACATGATTGCCAAACATACTATTCTGGTCAGGCAGGCCTTCCTAATGTGCAAAAGTATCCACAGTGTGATTATTAGAAATGGGGGTGGGGGTTTTATAAGAATATTTGGAGTACCTTCCCTTTTGAAACCTTCTCTCAGCCAGGATATAAATGACAAAAGATGTTAGTGATGGCCCATTACAGAGCGGCTTGCTGCCGCACATATTTTTTCCACTGAAAACAAAGCACTGTTATCAGCAAAGTGCTTCTTTTGGCTAAAGCCTGGTGCTGATGCCCACCCCCCATCCCCTGCACCCCCTACCCCGAAGAAGGGATCCCTTGAGGTCCCCCTGAGAGGCCTGCCACCATGCAAGACAAATCCGTGGATGGATAATTTGAAGTTTGGATGGACGGGTGACTGGATAAAAAGAGGGTGAAAAGATGGATGGAAGAAAAGGAATGGATGTATGTACAGTGCCGGATTAAACCCTTTGGAGGCCCCTAGGTAGTTGAAATTTCTTGTCCCCCCTCGCAAATTATTTTCTAGCACCGGATTTTTTTTACCGACTGACAGCTGCCACAAGATGAGCTTTTAAGAGACAAACTTTTATGTGAATCTGATGTCTCTGGTTTATGTACTTTAAGTTGTATTTTGATCCATTGCCGCGGGGCCCCTAACAGGAGTGGGGCCCATTGGCCAGTGCCTACGTTGCCTAGTTGGTAATCTGTAACTGTGTATGTATGGAAAAATGATGGCTTAACGCCTGGAAGTGTGAGTGGAAGGATAGAAGGATGGATAGAAGAGTGTAATGATGAAGGCGTGATAGACAGAATGATAAAGGGAGGATGATGGCTTGGTGAAAGGATGGATGGAAGCATGAGAAGATGGATAGATGAATGGATGCATGAAGCTTCAGGGATAGGGAGATAGATGGATGGAAGGTGGGATGAAGGGACCTCGTCTAGGGTGAGTAGGGCATACTTGCTTTGCTCACCCATGGCATTCAAGGCAAGAATCAAAGTGGGGGGGGTAATTTTCTGGCTACTCTCTTTGTACCCACCTTTGCAGCAAGGGTGGTTACAAAAGCAGATAATATGCAGACTCCCTCAGGGCCTCTGTGTGTTTTCATCCCCAACGGCTTCGACTATTTTCAGAGCATGGGCGACAGCCTCATCCTGCCCAACCAAAGCAAGTGCACACTGGGTCTGTAATTGCTTGGCGTCGCCGCGAGCCGTGTTTAGTGTGAGTTTTTTTTGTGTGCAATAGTACAGTGTTTTATATAGTGGCCCATACCTCATTTCTAAGCGCTGTAAATGAAGGTGTCACTTCTACTCAGTACACCGACATTGTAAGGACGAAAGGCTGTGTCAGCCGATACAAGATTACTACATGCCTGTGATGACTGCTCTGGCAATTTTGTCGGACTAGCCCCCCCCCCCACACACACACACAATGCATAGTGAGTGAGCCTGACTAATACAAGAGGCGTTTGGGGGCTGGAGGGGGTGGGGGCGATATGCAAGTGTGAAGCACTGGATGGCCCCGGGAGGCTGCAAAGAATGTTATTGGATTATGCTTGCTTGCTGCTCTTGTTAATGACGGCCATATTGTAGCACTGCTGCAAAACAGGCCCCCACCCTTCCAGCCTCCCAGGGAAACGTCCGATGCCCGGTACGGCCAGTCCGGCCCTGCAGTTCAACTCACTGAACCATACCTCTCAAACCTTTGCTGAGAAAACCACTTCTTATAGTCGCTGTGTTCACCCCTCTGGGAGTATTTAACCCCTTAGCTTCCTCCAGTGCACGGTTTCAGCCCCCCCAAGATCCAGTCTGTAGAGGATCCCTGTATTGTCTGCATGTTCGTGGGACACTTACAGGGCACCTTGTCTCTCAAAAGAAAAGGTGTCCAATCTAGATCCGGAAAGGCTGGATCCATGAAAAGCGCTTCGCTCCTCGTCAGGGGTAGTAAGCGCTATGTAAATGCAATACAATAAAATACAATGAAAGGGTGTCAGAATAGCTTCGGCTATGAAAATTAGTATTTTTTATGTAAATGTATCTCAAGGAGATATTCCGAAAATCTGACATTTACCCCACCGCCTCGGGCTTATGCTGGACACTCCTAATGTAACTACAGTTCTCCGCCTCAATCTCTCACAAGGTGTGGTATTTCATCCTCATCATACTGGGCACTTCACCCATAAATCTGGCTCGGAGTTTCTCCCCGTCTGGCGCTCACCTGCCCTCTTCACTGGGCTCCCTCCACCCCTTGAGCGGTGCACGTCTCGCTCTTCTCCACCTCTGTGTTTCTTCGTCTGTATCATTCTCTTTTCGGTGTAGCTCCCGCCATACCTTGCGCGGTGTAGGCCTCCCTCTTCTACCCGGCTGTCTTTCATTCCTTCTTTTGCTCTCCACCCCCTCCAAGCAAGAGCTGCTGCCTGGCTTCAGAACTGGGGAACCGGGCCTGAGTCCCCGTTTGGCCTCGACATCCTGTGATTCTGGGAAAATCACTTAATCTCCCGGTATTTTAAAAAATAATAATTTGACTTTGTGTAATGTAATCTGGAGGTCATCGAAAGCGCTCTAATGCCCTGGGATCAAATCCGCGCTATCTAAAACTTCAAAAACTAAAATAAATAACCGTGCTCTCCGAGCCTCTACTTTCTTGCACGCGCGAGTCCTCTCTTTAGTTTCAGTGGCTCTCTGTCCTTTCACTGGCTCCCCTCCCCCTCGCTAGTCAGTTCCAGCAATCGTTTCCTTCTCTACCCCCATTCGCACA
This sequence comes from Calotriton arnoldi, assembly GCA_963921515.1. Taxonomy (NCBI): domain Eukaryota; kingdom Metazoa; phylum Chordata; class Amphibia; order Caudata; family Salamandridae; genus Calotriton; species Calotriton arnoldi. Next base: position 1,696,211 of record CAWUFW010000161.1, read on the forward strand.
CCACCCCTCACTCCCCCCCTCCCCCCCCCCCCCGGCTTCCACACACCTCCCTGCCTAAGTAACCCTCGCGCCCTCGAGTCCTTCTTCCCTTTCCGGTCCTCTTTCCGGTCTCTTCCTGTCTTTATGATAAACATCGTCCATCGCTGTGTGGATGCGCCCTTCCTTCGTGACCGCGCCTGGCACCCCAAGATGCCACCTCTGCAAAATGCTCACGTCCCGTTCACAATAATCCAGTGACTGTCGTCTCCATAAAGTGAATACTAACAAAGGGTGACAAATAAGTGTCCTCTGTGTCACTTACTTACATGTACAAAGCAGAATATACAGATTTGTACAGTGAGCATGATCACCGGTATAGTTGGACACGTTACATATATGTTCGCCCAATTCAGGATTGTTTATAGAGCATATCATTGTGTGTGGGTGCATAAACAAACACACACGGACAGAGCATCAAACATACTCTGTTGTACACATTCCGAACGTATATATATGTGTGTGTATATATATATATATATATATACACACCTACACACACAGTATCTGCTGAACACAGCGCAGACTAGTACACAGAACATACTCTTTTTACACAATAACATGAAAATGAAAAGGTGTGCACTTCCATAAGTATGAATCTGGCCAGAGGTGCAAAATACACACAACGAAGCAAAGACATATATGCACCACTGCATGGCAGTGCAATACCCTGTCTGCACTTCTTTTCCCCTGTCAGTGGGTAGGCAGTGCATGCCCTGTCTGCACTTTATTTCACCTGGGCAGCGTCAAGTTATATTTATGCTTCTTTTTCCGCTGTCACTGGATGAGCAGTGAAAGGCCCTGCCTGACCACTCTGCGCCTCTTTCCCCTGCCACTGGGTGGGCAGGGACAGGCTCTTGCTGCATTTATTTCCCCCTGCCATTGGATTGGTAGCACCAAGTCCTGTGTGCACTTCTTTCCCCAGTGCCGCGCCCTGTCTTGCACCTCCCCACCTGTGACTGGTGGATATTGTCGCGCACTATCTGCGTCATGCCAACTGCCAACCGTTCTGCGGTGGTAGCCCCTCAGTCTGCGCCTCCCCAGCTGCCTCTCACTGGGCAGCGCGAGGGCATTTAAAGCTATGACACGTTATCATCACACGTCACTGCCAGCCATACTCTGTAAGCGCGAGCCCTGCGCAAAGAGCGCCAAGTTTCTCTTCACACTCCTAGCTGCGTCATCTGTTTTGTGGAAAAAAAAGTCTCCCTGACCAATTTAAAGCTGATGATTCTAACAATAATGTTATGCGAGGTTGCAATTAATGGTTATTACACAGCCGTAAAGCCAGCATAGTAAAAATGCTGGATGGACAAAATGTTGTTCCTTTTTTTCCTGGGCACGGTTACTCCCCCCGCCTCCCTCGTAGACTGAAACCCCGGGAGACGACGGGCTAAAGCGTCTGAAAATTCTGTCCATGTGCTCTTAACACGTTATTTGCTTCCTAATATTGCCCTTTCCTTTCTTCCTCTTTTGCTTACCTGCCCCTACAACAGTTCTCACTTATCATTTTCACCAGAAGTGAGTGCCTTTGTTAAACCCCTCTTGCCATTCAGAGGCACTGGCCTGCTGGGGAATCACTAGTGGTTGATGTAGGCCAGTCTACCCCTTAATAAAGTTGGCTGGCGGAATGAATGTGTAGTTGAAGGCTCAGTTTGACAGTTTGCTGCTAAACCGGTGAGCCATGCCCAGTGTAGTAACTCATATTAATCCCCCCCACCCCCCTTGCAGAATGTGACGCTGGGCCCATATCTCACAGATATTCGTTGGTCTTGGAGTTCGTTAGGGCCCACTGAGGGTTGTGAGGGCCTTAAAGGGTTGGGGCGCCATTTACACCGCAGGGGTTGTAGGGGTCTACGTTCCGTCCCTGAGGTCCCCAAGGCCACTTTGCCATCTCACCCCAGCTCTGCGCAGGCGCTGAGAGTCAGACATCCGGCATGTATACGCCGAGACTGCAGCTGCACGTGCAGTAATATGGCACAGAAAACTCTTTAGGGGCGTGACTACTATTGGTGCATCAGGTGTAGTGGCACCAGGGCCCAGAGGTCTTAGGGGCCCATTGAACCCTGATAATTGCTGTATTTTACTACACCAACAGCAGCCAAGGAGGGGCTTTTTTATTGCTTGCACCGGGCCCCAAGGCAACCATGCCAGGCTACTGGTTGCGTGAGTGTGGTTCACGCGGACAGACCGGTGGAGGCTGTCTCAGTGTGGAGAGTAGCAACCTGTCGAGCAGCAGAGTACATTCTCACTGGCAGTATTCTGGCGCTTGGGTTTCTGGGAGCACCACAAGCATATTTACCGGTACACGCCCCAAAGACAACATCTGCCTCGAGGTAATTTCTGCCATCACACATTATCTGTCCTTAAGATGACATCTGCTCCTGAAACAGTATTTACCCCCTTTAATAATATACCTGCACCTGGGACTATCACCGCCATTAGTTGATACTCGCCTAACATAACAAATGGCAATTAAACAACACCTGACTCTGAAATAACAGCTGCCCCTGAGAGGAAATCTGACTAGGAGCCAATATGCGCCCCTGAGATATTAAAGCCACAGTAAAACATCCCCCCCCCCCCAGCCCCAAATGACATTTCGTAATATACAATATGTGCTCCTATGATGCTATTTTCCTAGATAATGTGTGCCCTTAGGCAATATCTATTCATTAGATGTCATCTGCCTCTATTATATAAGACCAACATATACGTGTCTCAATGAAACGCTGTCTGCCATTGAATAAATGCCTCTGCCACATGTCTGCAACTGACGCAACAAATGTGTTTGGTGAGGGCTGGGGTAACAGCATGGACTTTGGGGCATTTTTATGAGTGGGGTTGCGTTGCGCTTGCACCACGCAACATGGTGCACATGCGATGCAAGACCAAAATGCGATTTATGAAGCCACGCAAGGCAACCTTGTGTGGCCCTGAGTGGCTTCATAAGACCAGAGTAACGACACGCAGCACAAATTCCTGCGTTGTGTTACTCTGCGCCAGGGAGGCATTCCATGGTTGTGGCATGGGTGTTCCCATGCAACATCCATGGATTTTAAAGCATTCCCAGAAAGGTATGCGCCAAAATGCTACGCCTTCCCAGGTAAGGCGTAACAATGAGAAATATCTTTATTTCTCCTTATTACTTCCTCTTACTATGTGTGCTTCTTTCTGCAGCACACATGGAAAGAAGAAAATGCCTCAGGGGATTGTTTTTGCAAAATGAAAATGAAACGTTATTTGTAGAGCACACGCCTACTCCATGGAGTGTCCCAGCGCTAAATAGTAATTTCTCAGGAAAAAGCAGTAGCGGCTCACACAGGTAAGATCGGTGGGGTGGGGTGGGGGGTGGGGGGTGTTGGAATTCGTCAGGCGACGGGCTAAGTAATATTAAATACATAAATGAAACCACTTACTTTGCGCTTGCATCGCTGCGTCAGCGATGCGGCGAGCGCAACGTAAGTGGCTTTATTTATTTATTTAATATTACTTAGCCCGTCGTCTGTCAAATTCCACCAGCCCCCACCCCCGCCTCACCTCACCGCTCTTACCTGTGCGAGCCGCCACTGGCAAAACGGACCACTGGGTGGAGTTAATCTCATTTGCTGAACAGCCAGGTTTTTAATTTCTTTCCAAGAATGGAGAGTTCCGGGGTGGCCTGGAGTGCCAGTAGGAGTGGATTCCAGGCTTTAGCCACGAGATACTAGAAAGATCTGCCACCGATTCTAGACCGGTGGATTTTAGGGATGGCGGCCAAGTGGCCATATGTCGAACGTAGTGTCCTGGAGGGAGTTTAAATAGAGAGCATCTACATAAGATATATTGCACCTTTGCCACGCAGAGCTTTATGCACCAGGATCGGTGTTTTAAATTGAATCCTCTTTTTCACAGGAAGCCAGTGAAGTGCACACAGATGTGAGGGCAGAGTTGTCCTAGGGGGCCAGATTGAGAATCAATCTGGCCGCCACATTTTGAACCACTTGCAGCCTGTTCAAGAGATATTCTGGCAGGCCCTGATAAAGGACATTTCCATAATCAAGTCTAGAAGTTTGGTGCAGAAAGGTGCCTCTTCTTGCACAAAAAAAAATCCTCCTTACAAAGGAGGCACCCTTGCACCATGCGTTGGCACTAGACAGCCAAAACAGCGCGAGTGCAGGGACAAAGGCAGGAATGCGCTATATTTTTTTTAATTACGACGCATTCCTGCTAGTGCCGTAACGAAACTTGAGGGGGCCTCCCTGCAAAGTGCATGGGGCTCACTCTGGACCCAGTCAAGAGCTCTTAGGCCTGCCTGTGCACGATACTCGGAGAAGGCCCCCTGGAGCTCGGGGCCACCCCACACTGCGGGCACTATTGTTACAGCCCTGATTCCTGCCCTTTCCCTGTCACGCAGTACAGCGCAGCAAGGTGACTTTCTTATAAATATGCCCCAAAATGACTGTTGCCTCTATTCCATCTGTACAATGTACACCTGCTTAATAGCTATGCCCAGCCTGTTTCTCAGCATTTTCAAATGCAAAGCACTTCATCTCACTGTAGTTACAGTGAGATGAAGTGCTTTGCGAAGGATCACACTGTTTTGGCCCGCGGAGAGTGTGTGCGCACTGAGTTTGGAATGTGATTTTCTTGTTCTGAAGTAGGTATTTCGGCTCCAAGCTCACACAGGTGGGGGCGGCATTGCAATTCGAATGAGTTGAGACAAGCCCGAATTGTGGGCCACAACGTATTAAACCATAGGCATTCAAGAATGGACATGAGCCACTTAAAGTTTGTGCATGTGATTAGCTGTGAGGCCATATTTAACACATATTCCATACATTTGCAGTAGTAACATTATTTCACACATTCTATATACATATTGAATACAAATTATTGTTTACATTTGAGATGACACATTAGGGAATAGCTATAAAGATAGACATTGGAATCTCTTAACCAATATATTTAGGAGATATGGTTGACCACACGGCTGTCACTTAAAGCACCAGCAAACTGAACTTGGGGCTTGAGCGAAACCCACAGGGCCCACCGGATATAACCTTCACAAGGTGAACTCACCTGCTCCCTCACAGGACAAGTTGCCAGGGCCAACATGCAAGCTGAGCCTGTAAACAACCATGCTAGAGCAAACCCAAAAGAGGGATCTCCCCTGGCACCCTTCAAGAGCTGAACCTGGGCAAACCTTGGTCCACTGGCGCAAGCACCAACTCCCAGCATCCTCCGGGCAGCACAATAGAGTACCCCCAGATGGTTACCACCTCACAGCGCCGGGACACCGCCGTAGGTGGTAGCTGTGCGCTTTATAAATGCTATTGGATTGGATTGGATTAATGCCAATCATTGTAGCGCACATCCCCAGCTCTTCCCTACAGAAGGTAGTGCCAATGCCCAGACTGATAAGGTTTAAAGCCAAATTGATCCAGAATTCTCCTGCTTTTGTTTCTGATGCCAAAGTATCTACCTGCTTTGTTGCCAAACATGACTAGTCGAGACACAAAACCCAACAATAAACAAGCATTGGCATAGCCAATAGGTCTCGCCTTTGGGGCCTTATAAGTGTTTAGCCAGAGCTATTGACTTTGCCAATGTCTTCAAGCTGTGCTGTAGAGAAGTGTGGCTGCTGTGCGGCATGCTGAAAAGTTATAATAAAAAAGTGTCAGAAGCATTTTTGTTACTTTATATATGACCAAGAAGGCATTATGTAAAACTGAACGACCATATTAAAAAAGTATTTACAATAAAAAATTTCCTCAGTTTTCTTTTGTTCTTGCAATGCTGGCAACTTGTTTCTGCCTATTGCAATGGTTGTTTGTTAAAGCTTTTTTTTTTGAGGGGGCATAAACAATCGGAGGGTGAAGGGTGGGAACTAGTACCTGTATTATAACACTAGCAGCGGCCAGACGCTAGGGGAGAATCAACAGATGCCAGATTCCGAGAGCAGGCTGAGGTGGTGCTGAGTGATGCTGAGGTGGTAGTGGTGGTGACTGTTGCGGAGACGATGCTGAGGTGATGCTGAATGATACTCAGGTGTTGCTGAGTGATACTGCTGTGGTGCTGAGTGATGCTGTGGTGGTGCTGAGTGATATTGTCTTGGCGCTGAGTGATGCTGTGGTGGTGCTGAGTGATATTGTCTTGGCGCTGAGTGATGCTGTGGCGGCGCTGAGTGATGCTGTGGCGGTGCTGAGTGATGCTGTGGTGGCCCTGAGTGATGCTGTGGTGGTGGTGAGCGATGCTGTCGCGGTGCTGAGCGATGCTGTGGCGGTGCTGAGCGATGCAGTGGCGGTGCCGAGCGATGCTGTGGTGGGGCCGAGTGATGCTGTGGTGGGGCCGAGTGATGCTGTGGTAGCGCTGAGTGATGCTGTGGTGGCGCTGAGTGAGGCTGTGGTGGCGCTGAGTGATGCTGTGGTGGCGCTGAGTGATGCTGTGGCGGCCCTGAGTGATGCTGTTGCGGCCCTGAGTGATGCTGTGGTGGTGGTGAGCGATGCTGTGGCGGTGCTGAGCGATGCAGTGGCAGTGCTGAGCGATGCTGTGGTGGTGCTGAACGATGCTGTGGTGGTGCTGAGCGATGCTGTGGTGGCGCTGAGCGATGCTGTGGTGGCGCTGAGCGATGCTGTGGTGGCGCTGAGCGATGCTGTGGTGGCGCTGAGTGATGCTGTGGTGGCGCTGAGTGATGCTGTGGTGACGCTGAGTGATGCTGTGGTGGCGCTGAGTGATGCTGTGGTGGCGCTGAGCGATGCTGTGGTGGCGCTGAGCGATGCTGTGGTGGTGCTGAGTCATCCTGTGGTGGTGCTGAGTCATCCTGTGGTGGTGCTGAGTCATCCTGTGGTGGTGCTGAGTCATCCTGTGGTGGTGCTGAGTGATGCAGTGTTGGCCCTGAGTGATGATGTGGTGTCGCTGAGTAAAGCTATGGTGGTGCTGAGTGATGCTGTTGTGTCGCGGAGTGATGTTGTGGTGGCGCTGAGTGATGCTGTTGTGGCGCTAAGTGATGCTGTTGTGGCGCTAAGTGATGCTGTGGTTGTGCTGAGTAATGCTGTGGTTGCACTGAGTGATGCTGTGGTTACACTGAGTGATGCTGTGATGGCGTTGAGTGATGCTGTGATGGCGTTGAGAGATGTTGTGTTGGTGCTGAGTGATGCTGTGCTGGCTCTGATTGATGCTGTGCTGGCTCTGATTGATGCTGTGGTTGTGCTGAGTGATGCTGTTGTGTTGCCGAGTGAGAGATAGAGTGAAGATATAATGCCCAATTAGAGAGGGTGGTGAGAGAGAAAGAGAGAGAAAGGGTGTACATAGAATAAAGAGTGGAGCGGGATAGAGAGAGAGAAAGAAGGGGAGAGAGAGTGAATGAAGGAGTTTGAAAGAGAAACAGATAAAGGGGTGAGAGAGAATGAAAGGCTAAAAAAGATAGAGAGGGGAGAGTTAATTAAGTAGAGAGAGAATTAGAGAGGGAGAGAGAGAGAAGGAGAGAGACAATAAGAGTGGGGGTGTGGAGTTTAAATAGAGTGAAGAAGTGACGCGGAAAAAGTAACCTTAAATATAGCTTTGTGCTTTGCGCGAATAAATATAAAAAAAAAAAAAGTGAGAGACAAAAATACTGGTAATTAGGCTGTGACTCCCAATATAAAACAAATAGCGATATAAGGTGAAATCAACCCACCGAAGCAATATTTCTAACTAGACAAAAAAAGCTTGCATTTCAATGCTAATCGCTGTTGTTTTTCATGTGACTGTAGTCCAGGGCCCTCAGTTGGTAATGTGAGCTGCTGCTGCGATTGAAACATCAGAGTCCAGAGAGTTAATGAGCCTTGACGAGGAAATGAGGAAGAGATAGGAAACCCAGATGCCAGCTGCGCGTGCACGCCACCGTGAACTCAAGCTGGTCTCCAGCCGAAAGCCAGTGTTTGCACTTCCAAAACCCGCTTACTAAAACTCTCGGCCAGACCAGCGCAAGCGCTGGTGCAAGCCGAGACCTAAAAAGCATAACCTAAAAGAATATAGAACGTACAAAAACACAATTGAAACCAAGAAATAGCTGTACACTTTAAACCCTTCCCGACATTTAAATAAGGAACAGGAGGGTGGGAAAATTCCCAAATTCAGGCCGGGCCCAGCGGGGTTTGCCTCATCGGGCGGGAGGAGCTCCGACCCAAAACAGGAAGCGATGTGGAGACAAGTCGAATGCCCTGCTCAAATGCCCCTTTGGTGTCCCTGCCGCCCACCATAGGACCCTGGAAGCCAGAGAAAGCGCGATTTAAAAAAAAACAAAAAAACTTATCAAGACAACAGTACAGTTGCCTTTAGAATCCTCCCCCCCCCCGATGTTTTCCTCTGGAGGACAATGCGCGTGCGTAGTCCCGGCGTCAACCGGCCATTTCCTGTAGCCGCTGCACCTATGGATGTGCCCGAGATGAAATTATGCCGAGGCTTTACACTATGAGAGGGGTGTGAGGGGACGAGGGCGCGCGCCTCGACAGCTCGATAGTTATGAAAAAGACCAGCGGGGCTAGGGCTGCAAGTTAAGTCTTAGTGACAGCCTAGGGATTTGGGCATGTATGTGTTTTCGGGTGCTTGTGGGGGTGTCGAGGGTGTGTGTGGTAGAAGGTAAACTAAGTCATTGCCCTTTTAATATACTGCCTTTCTTTAGAACACTGCCCGTCTCGTAGCCCACCCTTTTCTTTTTCTAGCAGTTTTAATGTATTCAAAATTTTAAATCGCTTTCCATGCAGTGTTAACTGCTGAAGTAACACAAAAGTGCTAAATGGTCCAGTTTTATTGCAGTATAAAAATGATACAACAGCAGTGAGTGGGACTTTATTAAGCCCCAGGGAAGGGTTCTGCGCAAGCAGCTTGCTGTTAGCTTCATTTTTAATAACCACTAGAATATGAACTAGAAAGAAGTCTATGGACACTTTTAGGAATTTTACAGTCCCTCCCTCCCTCCCTCTCTCCCTCCTACCCCGCTCCATTTCCCATTCTTATCTTTCATCCTTTCTTCTTATCGGGAGAATGTGGTGTCATCTTTCTTTTCCAACAGTTTTCTTTCATTTCTCCTTCCTCACTCCAGTCTGTGCTTCCTTCTTGCTTTAAGTTTCCTTCCGTCTCTTCTTCCTTACACACCAGTCCCTGCTTCCTTCTTCAATCTGTTTTCTTCCATTTGTCCTTCCTCACACCAGTCCGTGCTTCATTCTTTGCAGTTCCTTTCATCTCTCTTTCCTCACACTCCAGCCCATGCTTTCTGCTTGATTTCCGTTTCCTTTCATCTCTCTTTCCTCACACTCCAGTCCATGCTTTCTTCTTGCTTTCCATTTCCTCCCATCTCTCCTTCCTGTCATTCGTCTGTGCGTCCTTGCCTTCTGTTTCCTGCACTTTCCTTCCTCACTCACCAGTCTGTCCTTCCTTTTTTGCTTTCCATTTCCTTCCAACATTCCTTCCTCACACACCAGTCAGTGCTTCCTTCACAAGGAGGAGGGAGCAAGAAAACTCATGCACTCTAATGGAGTGCTTTCAGAAGTAGAAGAAAAATAGTTTTCTGAATGCAAGCAAGGTCATCAGTGGAAGGATGCAAGTCAGCCAATCAGAACACTGGAAGACCGAAAAGCTCCAGGGCGGGACATACACATGAATAGGAAGAAAAGCCATTGAATCAGGAGCAGAAAAGGGAGAGCGACAACAAAAGTCTTCCCATCTCGTAAAAGGGGCTGACCCAAAACAATATGTCTGCCCAAAAGACAGCTAAAGCTTCCTCTTAATAAAAGGCTTTCTTTTCTCTTGCTCTATAGAGAGCTTGTGCCCACTCTGCCTTTGCTGCTCTTACTTTCACCTTAAAGACTGATTGTGAGGCAGCTTGTTGGCTGGATTCTGCTTGTAGCAGGCATCCGTGGCATCTGTGACACAGAAATAGGACTTGATTGTCAGGCCGACACAGGTGAGGAGATAACTATTATGGCCAGGTACTGCCGAGTCCCACTCCTCTGGACAGACAACCCCCTTTTACCTCATCCTTAGAGCCCCCTAGGGCAGATACAGATCCTCCTCCATTTTCCCCCAAGGCAACAATGGAGACAACACACCAAGGCTTGGATTAAGGGTCGTAGAACCCCGGCCGTATTTTATTCATAACAATAACAAACATTAATTTTATATTTACACCATTTAACAAAATACGCAGAAAGTCCGGTCGATTACATTGATATGTACAATATGTAATTTGGCTATCCTTAACATGTTTCTAATACATAGCCATTCCTGTCATAAGCTAAGTGATCAGCAACATTATCTTCCTGCGTATCCCTGTTTGAGCCTATGGCAAGGTCAATGGCTGTTCCAAGATAATGCTAGGTCCCACCCTCCTACCGCAGTGACTTGCGCAGGAGGCCCTATTCGCCAGAAGGTTATGTCACCCCGGGCACCCCCTACGCCCTCAACATTATCTCCATAAGGGGCTGTGCAGGTATGCCCAGTTTTCTTGCGCCCTTGCGCGTGTGCGGGGGTTGGCCCAAAAGCCTACCGGAAGCGGAACTTCCCCTCCCCCAGCACCCTTGCAGCCTACCGGCTGTAACTGCCCCTGGAGTTTCATGAGAGACCATCTGTCCCCCCCCCCTCAGGCGTCCCCATTTGACAATGGTGATGCCTGCTAAGGACCGTAAAAGATGCCCACCAAACATGACCTTACCGCCTGACCAAGGATACTTCTTAACTTTACATAAAATACCACAAGACGCCGCCCTAAAAGAAAATTCGGTTAGTACACTACAGACTGCATTATTACAATATTCATAACATTTCCTACTAAGGCTGCAAAAACAACTTTTTTAACACATCAAAACCTCTGCCTCAGGGGATGGTGGGTGGGGAAAAAGCTCCTTGGTAAAAGGTCTCTGTCCTGGAGACCGTGGTGTCCTGGTCGGGCAGTGGAGCGGCGAGAAAAGAGGCCAATCCGCCGCTCCACAGCCACTTTTATTTACGACATGGCCGGGGAGCCGGTTGAAACCGGCTTCCCGGACGCATTTTGCCCAGATTGACCCGGAAGCGCTTACTTGCGCCTCCGGGTCATGCCTAACAACCAGTCAGCGCAGGCTCAGGGCGGGGGCTGCACGCATCACTTCCTGTGTGCGGCGCCCCGCCCCTCGCCTGCCTTACGGGGGACCGCAAGACCGCCATAGCCTGCGGCGTGCCCGAGTCCGTGTTCCCACCTGCGAATATGGCCAGGTACTGCCGAGTCCCCCTCCTCTGGACAGACAACCCCCATTTTACCTCATCCTTTGAGCCCCCTAGGGCAGATACAGATCCTCCTCCATTTTCCCCCCAAGGCAACAATGGAGACAACACACCAAGGCTTGGATTAAGGGTCGTAGAACCCCGGCTGTATTTTATTCATAACAATAACAAACATTAATTTTATATTTACACCATTTAACAAAATACGCAGAAAGTCCGGTCGATTACATTGATATGTACAGTATGTCATTTGGCTATCCTTAACATGTTTCTAATACATAGCCATTCCTGTCATAAGCTAAGTGATCAGCAACATTATCTTCCTGCGTATCCCTGTTTGAGCCTACGGCAAGGTCAATGGCTGGTCCAAGATAAAGATCATGCTAGGTCCCACCCTCCTACCGGAGTGACTTGTGCAGGAGGCCCTATTCGCCAGAAGGTTATCTCACCCCGGGCACCCCCTACGCCCTCAACATTATCTCCATAAGGGGCTGTGCAGTTATGCCCAGTTTTCTTGCGCCCATGCGCGTGTGCAGGGGTTGGCCCAAAAGCCTGCCTGAAGCGTAACTTCCCCTCCCCCCGCACCCTTGCAGCCTACTGGCTGTAACTGCCCCTGGAGTTCCATGAGAGACCATCAGTCCCCCCACCTCAGGCGTCCCCATTTGACAATGGTGATGCCTGCTAAGGACCGTAAAAGATGCCCACCAATCATGACCTTACCGCCTGACCAAGGATACTTCTTAACTTTACATAAAATACGACAAGACGCCGCCCTAAAAGAAAATTTGGTTAGTACACTACAGACTGCATTATTACAATATTCATAACATTTCCTACTAAGGCTGCAAAAACAACTTTTTTAACACATCAAAACCTCTGCCTCAGGGGATGGTGGGTGGGGAAAAAGCTCCTTGGTAAAAGGTCTCTGTCCTGGAGACCGTCGAGTCCTGGTCGGGCTGTGGAGCGGCGAGAAAAGAGGCCAATCCGCCGCTCCACAGCCCCTTATATTTACGACATGGCCGGGGAGCCGGTTGAAACCGGCTTCCCGGACGCATTTTGCCCAGATTGACCCAGAAGCGCTTACTTGCGCTTCCGGGTCATGCCCTAACAACTAATCAGCGCAGGCTGTGGGCGGGGGCTGCACACGTCACTTCCTGTGTGTGGCGCCCCTCGCCTCGCCTGCCTTACGGGGGACCGGCACGACCGCCATAGCCTGTGGCGTGCCCGAGTCCGTGATCCCGCCTGTGAATTATTTGCCTTGTGTGGCAACTACTAGCAGCAGTAAAGAAGATTATGCTGAGATGCTAAATTACAACATTTCAGCCCTGTTTTACAATATTTGGTGGATTTAAATTTTCCCGAAAATATTTCAGGACTTGAGTTTGGATAGCAATTAAGCATCATGGACTAATGAGCCGTCATCATGAAAGGGGCCTGACACTGGCATGTGACTTTCTCATCCTTAGCAACACTTGCATTGTACAGGCACAAGGTATCTCTCATCTTCTTCTATGCTTCGGTCCACCTTTGATCCCTACAAACTGTAATGGCCTTTCACAGGCAATTTCCAGTGGCCAGATATTGCTCTTTTATGATAGGTAAGTCTTTCTCTGGGCTAGGGTGGCTACCTGCCTCCATTTCATTACACTGTTTCAGTCCTGAGGGTCTAAAGTAGAAATCACTGCTATTGAATGCATCATTTTTGTTAGATTGATGAAAGTAGAGAAGACCACAGGACCCAGAAAGCATTAGTTTATCCATTGAAAGTCCAGGACTGGAAACAGTGTCCTTCATGACCTGGAGTGAGGTGGCCACCCAAATGTTCAGTATTTTATTTATTTATTTATTTTTTAACCATAAGTTTACTTCATAATAACAATTTAAGATACGATGAGAAAAGGCAAACATCTCATATCAAATATTTAGACATACATAACCTAAGAGGAAACCACTAAATATGAAGTAAGAAAACCATATTGTTAATTACAGCATAGATAAATGGAAAAAAAGAATACCAAACATGCCAGGAGATCAGACAGCATCAAAATTCAATAATCAATTCCATTGGAGACTGGCCCATATCTTTTTAAATCTAAGCCATGATCGTGGACCTCTAGCTTTAGCTACTGCTAATTCCATTTCGTATATTTGCCTGAGTAAAACCCAAAACTCATTAATACTTGGACTCGTATTTTGAATCCACACTCTAGCAATACATAATCGTGCACAAATTATAAAAATAGAAATGAAAGGTCTCATATAGCTGCCCATATCTCTTATAACCCCTAATACTATTTCCTTCTCGCCAATCTGGACATTGTGCCCTATCAGCATTATAAGTGCTGAAGTAACCTCCGCCCAAAATGAATTCAAACTTGGACATGTCACAAACATATGCTTTAGATCTGCAGCGTACGTTTGGCATTTGGGACACTGTGTTTTGGCCAATGGTTGAGTAGTGGCCCATTTAGATATACGTTCAGGAGTGTAGTATAGCATAAATATTGTCCGATGTTGTTGGAGTTTCAAAGTAACTGATGTTATTGCTGTATCTATGCACTCCAACGAATCCTGTACTTCCTCCTGAGTTATCTCAGTTTGAAAAATCCGACTACGTTTCTCTGAGGCCTGTAACCCATCATCCTTAGCAGCTGCTAACAGCTTGTGATACACCTTGCCAATAGTTCCTCGGCCAACTGTCATAAACAGTGTTTCTACTACTTCTGGGGTATTTATCAGCTCTAAAAGCCTCTGACCCTGTACAAAGTAATCCCTCATTTGCAAATATTTGAAAAATGTCTGTTGCAAGTCAAACTCCTCTTTCAAAGCTGAAAAGGATCGAAGCCCCTGTTTATCAAAAAGTTGACCCAGTCGCGAGACACCCTTGCACTGCCAATTTTTGCCGATAGCATCATGAAATATATCGGGCAGAATGGGATTGCCCCATAGTTTCATATATGAATGAAACGCTGGAACTGAGTACTCCTTACAGATATCCTGCCATTTCCTAGTGATGTCCCTTACTATCTTGAACTTGACCCGTTTGTAGTAGTTCGGGTCTGCCGTTTTATAAAGAAGGAATCCAGTATTGGGTCCACAGGCCAATTGATATGAAAGCCATACAAAATTAGCATCAGGCCCATCAAGTAAGCTTCGAATACGACCAGCAAAAGCAGCCCAAAAATAAAGTTTAAAATCTGGAAGCTTAAAACCCCCTTGCTTGTAAGATAGTTTAATGTACCTAAGAGCTCTTCTTGCACGTCTGTAGCCCCAAATAAAACTACCTACTACGCTTTCTAACCGCTTAAAAAATATATTCGGGACTCTTAAAGGAATTGTCCGATAAAGATACAAAAATTGTATAACAACCCGATAGCAGCGTTGAAGCTGAATGGTCTTACATCAGCTCACTTTGCTATCAGAAGGGGCACGCGGCAGGGATGTCCGCTATCCCCGTTATTGTTCGCATTATATATTGAGCCCTCTATAAGACACTTGTTGCAAAATGCAAGAATCGACCCAGTTATGCTTAGTGGCATGGAACTTAAATTAACTGCATATGCAGACGACATTGCCATTTTTTCTTCTAATCCAGATGAGGCTATAATCGAAATCATGCAAGAAGCACAGCGTTTTGGCTCGTTTTCAGGTTATAAACTAAATGTGAATAAAACCCAGACTATCTTAAATTATCAGCCCGTCACGGCTATGCAAGTGTTAGGAACCACAACAACAGCAGTATACTTCGGAATATGTTTGAGCAGTCGAGTGGAAGAAGTGGTCTCTTTAAACTATGAACCACTGCTTAAAATTATTACGGCTAAACTCCGTAGTTGGCATCGACTCCCACTTAGTATCTACGGGAGGTGTAACATAGTTAAAATGAACATTTTACCAAAATATTTTAAAAGGTTTTAACACAAGGCCCTTTGCACATAGATCTGACGGTGTGATCACTCACGTGTGGTTTGAAGCAGATTCCCACCCAATTATGGTAAGTGACATATGATACAATGACATAACACGCTACTAGCGTTCTTTCGTATCTTCACACTTCTTCCCCACGCGAACAGCGTGCATTACCACACACTTAATGTCCTCTGAGGCTCTTTCAGATAAAGGAAAATTATAGAGTTTAAAATGACAGGTGTAATTGAGGGGGTGGGTGGAGTATGGTCATGTGAGTGCAATTTTTTTTTAGAAAAAGAAAACAGCCTCTGATGAGTCAAGAAACCAGAGATGTCCGCAGCAGAATTCTGTTTACCATGAATAGTTTTAATGCAATTTTCAAATTCTAGAAATCCCAACATTCCTTGTGGCAGTGTCTGGTGTGACACGTTTAGCAGGCCCCAGCATTTTAGCCAGTATTAGGTGCTATTGTACAAGCCAACATTTAGAAAAAAGCTAAGAGGGTGATTTAGAGAAAAAAAAGGAATTTAATTGCTGGATGAACTTGTATTGGACACGAGCACGTTTTAAATGGGAGAAAGCTAAAATTACATAATTGTATTGTTTTAAGAATTAGAAGAAACCCACGTAAATTAGAAGTGCTGGCATGTATGTTGTATTATGGAATCCGAAGCGTAGCTCTCAATAGTGCAGCAGGTGCAATAGTATTCCAGCCCAGGGGTCACTGCACTCCTATAGTTGTTTTTTACCACCAAACCAGAGATTGGGGACATTTACCTTGCTTGGATTAGTGCTTCTGACACCCTTTCTGTGCCATTGTATGAAATACGTAAATTCACTTTTCCCATCCTAAGTATGCCACTGTATTCTGGTTTTCGTGTTACATGTGTCCTGAAAGGTCTCTGCAGAGGGTGTGGGAAGAAAAGCAGATGCCTGACGTAATGCCCTATTAGACATGTGAAATAATAGAGCGGTTTGCTAAAAATTCAGAAATGGCTGAAGGTGCCAAGTATGACACTGGGTTAGCTTAGAACAAGGTTTGCTTACCTGTGCCATGTGTATGTCTGTCTATTCTACGCTGTGCGTTTAATTTTTGGTGCTATTTACACATCCACTTCCCCACTCGAGTGCCAGATCTGCAAAGTAACTAAATAAATAAGTGTATGAGTACAGACTCACAATTTGAAGAGGAGCAGCTGTCAAGCAAGCCCTGCTCCACTTTTCTTCGCGCCATCCCCTTACATCGCCAAACCTGTCCTATGAATTGCCAACGAGCTAGAGTCTAGGGACTAGGGTAACAGCCAGAAATGTGCACAGCTCACATTTTAGAGAGTTCCATTGAAACTTTCTCCTTTCATATGAACCGCATAATGTGAAAGGTTTTTGGAAAATTGAAGGATCATTTGTGATGCCTACCTTACTTTTGCATCCCACATCACTGCAGTAGAAAAGGTATTTGCATAGAGCCTTCTCTTCTTCAAAAAATCCCCTCGCTGTTCCATAAGGACCACACAAGAACTCATCTACTGCATCATCATCTGTTGTGGTCTCAAGTGAACTCAGTTCCTGGCTCCAAGTACTCCAGACTCAGGCAGCTGGAATCTGCCTTGACTTTCCTAAGCAGGATTAATGAAACCCATCCTCAAAGCATCCCATTGACTCAGTGCTTAATTTGTGCCAGTGTTCTGCAACAGCACTCATACTGAGGCCCAGAACGCTTTTCGGAGGTGTCTTACAAAGTGTAGACGAACCAACCTTGAATCATGCTTCCACAACCAAACAGTACTGGACATGAGGCTGGGTGCAGGCTGCATCCTGTGACTTCCAAGGGACAGAGGTACTGCCATGACTCACGGAGCAGGCAGGCCCATCACACCTTCCTTAGGATGCTGATACATTCAGTGGGGAGGCTACCGTGGGGCGGGCTTCAGTAGGCAATCCAAGCCGGCTGCCCATGACCCACACTTCTTTCCCTCCGGTGGGCAGCTGTGCATCCGCAGAAGTACTTGCGCTTCCTACTCTGAAACCTCAGAAGGTCTCGGGCAGGGGACGGCTTGCCTTTCTCTACTGCCCCATGGAGCCCCTTCGACAAGAATGATCCAGATATCTGAGCAACCAGGAAGCCCCTCACCCCCAGGGCGGAAGGACACAACACCAGCTGTGAGTCAACGGCAGGGGGGCAGATTTGGGGATTGGAGGGAGTGTCTGCTGTGATGATCATAGCATGCACCGTGAGTGCAATAGACAACACAGGTACAACATCATGATCATGGCTACACAGGGACAGATGAAGCACCACACACAGGCAGGGTAGATGTCACACTGATCACGTGGCAGGTACGTCACTGACATCATGTACAGTACCGAGTTAACATAGACGTTCAGCAGGGACAGAAAAAGTGTGGAGTTTTGGACATGGTCTGTAGTGCAATCAAGACCAGCAATGAGCAGAAAGGCCCAGCTCTGAAATTAGCTGTCTCGCTGGGGCAGTGCCATCTGTGGGTGGAGCTGGCTGCGACCTCTTCAGAAAATCTATTGATAGTGGTATGTGCATATTTTTGTGTTATTATTACAAATTAACAACTGGTGCATAGTAAATGCCAGGATTAATATAAGGTCTTGTGGAACGACCATAAAGCAAACGCAGGCAATGACACTGTATTCTGCAGACATTGAACTCCGTGTATGCATGCATGTATGTATGTATGTATGTATGTATGTATGTATGTATGTACGTATATGGTATTTCTATAGTGCAAACTTAGCCAAAAGGCTGCAGAGTGCTGTACAGGGCCTTCATGGCTCAACCAGAGACCTACGCTCAATATCCGTCAATCTGATCAACCAAGGATTGTACGAGGGAATGAAATATGGAGGCCGATCACTGGGTCTGCCAGCCTCTATTCTGGAACACCCTCACCCTATACCTAATATTTAAACTCAATCACAAAAAGTTGAAAAAACTGTTAAAAAATTAACTTCTATAGTTCTATTTCAGTAACATGAAATTCCGTTCTACAAGTATAAACCCCATAGAGATTATCCTATTTTCTGGGGTCATCCTCGGGACAGGGTCAATATTGTGCCTTTTGTAAGGTTTGGGTACTTGCCAACGAAATGTTGCACCTATTTGGGAATGGTTTTCATACCTCACTTCAATTTTCTTTCTTTCTCATGTGTTGTCTGTTACACTTGCTCACGCTGTCATGCACGATGTGTTTTGTCAGATCACCCCCTCTTTTCTACTTTGGTGCCCATATTAGAGCTGCAGGAGAGGCCAGTACTCAAGTGTTTAAACGAAATGTAACCTGTCTCCTCTTGCACCTTGTTGATATCTGTGAAAGTAGATACAGGAGAGATGATGGATTGAAACCAGAAAATGATGGCAGCTGTCTTTACTTTAGCTGGGTCACTTTGGAGAGTGTAAACTATTCTGACATGCGTTTGTTCACATAAAGTATATATATTGTATAATTTAAAAAGGTTCAGATTATATGGTAAATCGTGAACCGAAACACACTGAATCGTGCATGGACGTTTGATGTACAAAACACGTGTGAATGTGTGGGGAGCATAAAAAACACAAAGTGCAAAAGTAATTGTTTTAGTGTGTCAAAAAATATTGTTTTCCCTTTACTGAATTGAATCTGGATTAAAATAGGGGACATTATGTGCCATATAGAAACGTTACAAAGTGACAAGTAAGTGCCAGGAATTCGTGAGAAGCGCTCGGATCCCTAAAGGACCTATATTATATATAATTGACAATAGGGAGTACAGCTATAGGTTATTAAAGGTTCATCGCCCATGGTCTAAATTGAACCCTACTCCTTACAGAATACTCGTAGGTCCACACGTGTCATGTGTACTATTGCAGTCTTTCATACTACAATCTTACAGTATGTACGGTAACCGAAAGAAATGCAAATTGTTTCCATTTAGTGTAAATTGTTCTCATGAATATTTATGTTAAGTGTCCTTAAAAAAACACCTATCTCGTGTTCCACTATGTCAACCTAGAGTTGCACATTCTTGGCTTATCCTTGACTATTGCATTACAAACAAGGTGATTCAATCTGCAATGTGTCTGGTGCCTCGATGCATTGACAACCACATTTTATCCAGGCAAAAACAATCCCACCAAACCCTGTGTTGTGTCAGTGTTCGCATAAAACCAACCTGAGTCTCACACATACTCGCCTTTTCTGGAACGGTTCCCTTCATAACAGGCAAGCTAACAAGAACACAGCAGCCTGGAGGGAAATGCCAGTAGACCAATTATAAATGGGTTCAGCAGGATCCAGTTACTAGCATGTGGGTACAAATAGTAATGAATGTATGCCACAATACTAAACCCCAATGCCTTAAAACAGGCATTTTGAAAAAGAAAAACACTGGCATTTAAAAGAACTAAACTATAAGAGAATTATGACCATAATCTGACAAATAACATTTTCAAATGCATTTTTAAAAAGTGATGGGTCGGTGGGAAACTGTTGGATGACCCACAACCACAGAAGAATGTCTATACAAAGCACCAAGAAACCATGTAATTAGAGACTGCTGCATGGCATAACCCCAATAACATAATAGAAGCTATGCATAATGCTCACCCTACAACCTGAACCCAAACCATGCTCTCAACCAAACTCTGAATTTTAGGCCCAGACCATGAGTGGAATTCTAGGCCTAAGCCCTAAACATAAACTTGAAGCTGTGTGTAGTCCTGAGACTAACACCAGCCCTATGCCCTGAATCTAAGATTAATGCTTACCTTAAAACGAACTCTAGGCATGCACCCTCACTTAAACATAAGTCTGATATTTATAGCATCGGAATGCCTTGCTGGGTTGTTGTTGCGCTTTACAATTGTGTCATTCATTTATTCGTGCTCACCTTAAACCTAGAACTGGGCTTATTCCATATATTAATCTCATGCCTAACCCAAGCACTCACCCAAACCAAATGCTCACCCTCAAGCTGACCTTTTCATGTACGCCAACAATAAGACTAACATGACACAAGCCCTAAACTTAAGACCAATGATAATTGCTTCTTTTTAAAATGTTGGAAATTTCTGTGCCAGGTCAGGGCGAAACTACTTTCCTGCAAGACACGTAAACAACTTGGTAAAGCCATCCAGTCACTTTCTATCAGACACCAGCATCATACTCCCATGCGTCAATGAACTTGACACAGTCACTTAGTGAAGAACAGACATATACACAGTACTGGCACCGTCCTCATAGCTTGATGAGATTCTAGTCTGCAGTGACATCCTAAGGAATGCGTTTGAAAGGCATACGTCTCCGGTAGTGCCACAAGGATATGCCAGTTGCAGAATGTGCGCTATACAAATGCTCGCAACACAACATAATGTAAGAGAAAGACCACAGCATGTTTTCTCAACTTAAAATATTTAAAAACGAAAGCATTCTAACTTCAAACCTTTGGTATTTGTTGCGGGTGTTTTTGTTTTTTATATAATGTCTGCATACCATTTTTAGACATCTGCTGTGGTGGACATTTCACTTTGAATCCTCTTGCGACTTGGTACTGGCTACATGCACGTAACTGTGTCTTTTCGTTGCCGCCAGTATTTTTTATTAATTTAACTGGTAGAATTTCCCTTCTGGGGATATTTAGTATAATATCCAAAATAGTAGAAACCATTTATCACTAGTCCTCTAGAATTTCCTGCTGTCTGCGTGTACCAACATTACATTTTTGGGCCTGCACGGGGTTTTATTTTTTAAATTGTTGACTTTTGCCTATTAGCATTGCACGCTGTTTTAGGTGTGCTGTTGTCCCAACTGTACATTGTATTGTGTTTTTTTTTTTGTTGTTGTTTAGAATTTAGATGAAGTGCGCACATGAAAAGCGCGGACGGCATGTTGTTTTGGTTTTAGATTCGATACGATTCGGAGTCCTTCCCTCAGCCCAGCTCAGGTTACACGGGTTCGCGTAGTGTTTTTAAAATGCGTATATCCGTGGTTGCCGCGCCCTGCCAAGGTGTAGGCCGTGGGCAGGTGGAAGGCAGACGAGGTCAGGGAAGGACACTCCGGCAGAGCTGTGCGGGGGAGCAGCTTCCAAGCATCTGTTCACTATTATGTGTTGTCTTGGAGGCTTGCCAGGGAGGCGGCGCGGAGATGCTCCCCTCCCTCCTGCGAGAGGGCGCCCTCCCACTCCCCCACTCTACCGAAGAGCAGGAAGGAGGAAAGGGAAGCCTGTGCAGTGGCAGGCCCTGGGCTCCGGGCCTCCCAGGGGGAGGAGCGCAGGCGCCACTGGGAAAAATCATCATTTTGGAAACCCGACCGTGTGTTCTTTCTGTGCTATAGGTGCAGTGTGGATTCACAACAAAGCCGTGTGGGTCAGAGACAGACTCTGGCACAGGTCAGGTGACTGCCACTGTGCTCTTGTGTGCCTCCGCCCTCAGGCTCTCCCCAAAATGTGACTGTTTCCCCCCTCCGCCTCTGCATCACACCTGACACGGGGTGGGGGTGGAGCGAGACGGGCGGGGACACCCCAGTCCGCATGTGCCCCCTAGGCTGTCCTTTTAAACTTAAGTGAAAATTTTAAATCTTGGCGTCACCTTACTAGTGAATAAACAGAGTCGTGGTACTGGTGTCAGGGGCCCTAATCCAATCAAGAAAATAACTGGATACCTAGCCCCTGGTTTGGTGGTAAAAAACACAGCTATAATTCGAATCCAGTGGGCCCCTCCAACAGCGCAGACGTGAGTGTCTGCGTCATGAAGATGCTGGTAGACACGTCATTCCGTATGCACGTGTATGCCTCACCACCTTGTTGCACAATGTCACATTTTTAAATTTATCACAAATAAATGGGTGAGCAAATTCAGCTACATTTCATACCCCATTCCAGCCTCCTTATCTCGTAATGGTATGGCAATACTTCACCAGGGAATACTGCATACAATCAGAATACCTCCCCTGCACTCAAAGCCTTACATTGGCAGCCTGCGCATAAACATAAAAACTTTTTAAATCTTATCCTGACAATTGTGAATACAATCTGGCTTCTAATAAATAATGTTCCTGGGAAAAACAATCTCTTAATACACCCTATATAGAGAACTGCACTACGGGGGCAGATTTCTGCTTCAAGTGGAGAATGCTCTCCCCTTTTATTTAAGACATCAGCTGTCGTTGTGTCTTAGGACATCTCTGAAAACCTTCCTGTTAAATGTTTACAGAATTCTTATACGCCCCGCTATAGCCCTCATCTCCCAGATCAAGTAAGTGTAAGAGCCCTAAAAACTTTGGCTATACAAATACCTTTTCACATTATATTAAATTTCGAGATATGATCACATACATTCTAATCTAGTGCATATTTTTATTAAGAAATCCTACCACACGTGAGAACTCAATTGAATGAACATAGACTTTCATTCTCTGTCCTATTGGGAACAAAATGCAACTGCACGCACCTCCTTGCCCAGTGGTGTGGGTGTAGGAAAGAATGCATCTCAACTTTACGTAAAACAGCCCCATTTATATTAAAGTGAGTGATATGCTAGGAGTAAGACACCACTTCCTGTAGTATCACAAGCATGACGTCATTTCTCATTGCTTAGTCTAAATAGTCCGCACTATTTTTTGGGACTGCCACTGTGCCTTGCATTTGACTCTGTCCCCGGGCTCGACTTGAAACGTGACTACTTCAGCCTTTATGGCGTGCCTTAGATGTGACCGCCTCTGCCTTCGGGCTGTGCCTCACACAAACGGCTCTGCCTTTAGACACCTCGTGAAATGTGAGTGACTGTGATGACTGGCTATGCCTGACGTGACTGACTCCACCCGTGGGCCTGGCCTGCATGTAGCCAACTCTACTCTGTTCAGTCTCGCTCTGATATGGGACATACTCTGCCCTCCTGCTGCACATGATCTGTGTCGGCCTTTGCCTGGAGGCTGCCACTGGTAGGTGACTGACTCTGCCCAGCCCTAAATGCCTTTCACAGGAGACTCAGAGTAGATTAAGCATGGGATGACACAGAAGACTGATCAGAGAATTGCATTTGCATAAACGTACCAACGATGGGAGGACGTATAGTAGCTACCCCATTGCTTGTATAACGCACGGAGCAGAAACTGGCAAATGGCCCAGGTTTATTCATGCCCGCCAGTCAAAGTGCATTCTGGGATGCGGACTCTTGAAGCACAATATTGTATACAAAAAAATGTCTCTGCTCCGGACCCTTTGAGCGGGCCTTCGTTTCCCTGGTGATCCGGGGCTCGGGAAAAGCCCACGCTGCCACTCACGTACAGGATAAGTTGAGGAGCCGCTCACTCCACGTGTCCCCACCTCAGCCGACGGCCCTTAGCACTCAGAGGGAGCGCGGTTGCCATGGCAGCTGAAGCAGCCGCTTCCACACAGGCACTCGATCACAGGGGTGAATTGTCCGCGCTTCCTTCGGTCACATCATCATCACCATACGCCAAACCGTGGGACCTTGTGGCGTCAACACATCAACACCTCACATCTTGCCTTTGTTTAATTAAACTTTGACAGGTACGTCGTCAAGTAGGAGAAACATGTTTCATCACCAAACGTGACAAGGTCACCGGCAGCCTTCTCTTGAAGAGAAAGGGTGTGTGGAACATATGAAACGTATTTTAAGTAACTTTGCGCCCAGGTAAAATCTGTGTTTCCTGATCCATTCGAGACTCCGCCCATAAGGATTTTTTCCGAAAATTCTCGGTGTTCAGCGTCGAGGAGTTAGAAATCAAGGGTACTGAAGTGAGAGAGAGAGAGACGTAGGTCAAAGGAAGGGGGCCCAAGAAGGGAGAGGTAAAGATTTCTAGGTTGACGGAGGTTAACGATGCTTTGGAAGAGATGAGAGGGAGAGCTGAGTTGAACTCTCAAGGAGACAGAGAGAGTGGAAATAGAAGAAACAGAAAAGCAAACCCAGAGATGAGGTAGAGAGGTGAGGGACTGAAAAAGGACTGTATATCTGTTGAGAGAGATGTAGAGAACGAATTTGGGGGTGGGGAGAGATAGAGGAGCGATTTGAAAGGTATATGCATAGGGGGGAAGTTGGAGGGGTGTGTAGAAGAAAAAGAGTGTCCGGGAGACAGAATTTAGACAGAGAGGCAGAGGAGGGTCTAGTAGAGAAAGGGAGAGATATTTGAAGGAAAAAGAGTGTTGGGTGAGCGAGATGGCAGAGAGTGTGAAGGGGAGAAAAGGAAGAGACATCTGGAAAAAAGGGGAAGAGCGGGGAGAGCAACCGAGAAATATGACAGACAGTTGTGAGAGGGAACGAGATGAAATGGGCATGAGGGTAGAGACAAGCCGAGAGGAGCGGCTGATAGAGACCCTGAGGCTGGAGCAGGGGGCCACCTTTCATCTGCTCCCTCCAAAAAAGTGCTCTCACGGAGGCTGGCTGCCACTTGGCACGATGCCCACAGCTCGGATCTCTGCGGCAGACGTGCCAGGCTGTAATTGCAGACAGACTCATTTAGGAAGACGAGACATTTATTTTTAACTCGTGTTAAAGGTAATGAGCTGAGCTCCAGACTGCAGGTTCAAAAGTTCAATTCTGCCCTCGCCCTTTCACACCCCCTCGCCCCATACCCATTTTCGAAATTTCGAATTTCCCCAATTGAGTTACCTGGCAGGCAGTGTTGGGGTAGATGTTTTGGGTGTGCAGAAAGAGATGATTAGAGCTGTTAACAATGGACTGCCGAAAGGGAAAATGAGGATTAAGGCCTTGTCCCAGATGTGTGGTGTTGTGGGGACAACCTGACAATATAATAGTTGCTTTGTAAGGTGGTCCGTACTGACCAGATTGCCAGGAGTGTGGTCTGAGATAGAAAGGAGGTCTTCAGACCCTCCTCGACTTTCCAGAGCAGTTTGGACAAGCAGTTAGGCCTAGCTCAAAGGAGGTGGTGCGAAGGCGAGGTGAGATACAGACCCCCAGGCCATTGGTACTACGCAGCAGTGGAGGACCCAATCATGGGCCAGGGTTGACTAAATTATTCTGCAAGAAAAGGGAACCTATGCAATAACTATGTCCATTACTAAAAACTGTCCTGTAGAACAGTGTAGAAAAATTCAGTTTTATTATGCTCATATCTCCTTAGGGGGTTCAATAAGATTCAAGATATAGTCCCCAAAAAGGAAAGAGATGCAACATGTTTGTGAGTCCGCTAGAGTCTGAGTGCCCTGTTTAAATAAGTACCAGTTTGAAAATAGTGTATGTGGTGTAAACATTGATTTGTGTTAATTGGTGGAGCAAATAAATAATGATAAAGAAGGGATCCGTCCTGCTTGAGTACTTTTAAGTAGTTAAGGTTTTTTTCCTGTTGCAGACAAAATCCATTTCCCAGCCAATCAATGGGGATATATTTGCACTGTTTGGACAACATCATCACATCTTTAAATTTCCGATTATGGCTCTCAAGAGCCTAAGGTGGCCGGATAACTTTCACAAAGTTTTAGGTGCAGCATTACAGCCTTTGTTCAGTGAATTTAACTTTAGAGCCATTTCAGCGAGAGACATTTTTTTGATAGAAATCTGCAAATTATGGAGTCGGTGATAGATTATTTGATAAGTGCGGATTATTCATTTTTACCTAGGAAATGCTGTTGCCAACCAATCACATTTTCAAGTGGCCCTGAATATAATTCAGTTTTAACAATGAATGTGTCCAGCCATAGTTATTACTTAGTTAACAGATCGACATGTTTTTAACAGTTTAAAAATGTCTAAAAAATATGTAAATTGTAAAAAGTAAATGAAGCAGCAAGAAATCATAAACTGTGATAAACTAGCAACATTGGAAGTGGTAACTGCAACCAAAATATATGGTTTACGGTCACTACAATAAATGCACTCTCCTGTTCTTAATCAAGTGTAATCCTTCCTCATGGAAAATAAAGATCAGTGATATCCTATGGGGAACCATCTATCTTTCCACCAAAATGATGGCTTCCAGTCTGCTGCAATCACTAGTTGACAACATTCAGTAATACAATTACTGTAAAAAACACAGTATACTGTAGGTAACACTTGCTGAGCTTCAAAGAGAGAGTATCACTTGAATGTCAGAGTCCTCGGTGTTAGAGGTTTTCATTGGCAAACCTGGTTTGTTTCCCAGTTTACTTTCCACAGTTCCTTAAAAGTTGGATATTTCACAATCAGTGCTTAAGTTGAGCCGGTTGTTTCTGGTGCTGGGCACTGGCACTTAATTGTGAACACCAGCACTTATGACAGTCTGCCACATGGTGGCGCTGTCTGTCTAATTTAGAGATGAGCACAACAGCAGTTATTTATTAATTCAGTAAACATTAAAAATGACTAATAACTGCCACCCAAGCCATTCTTATAGCTTTAGGGGAGTGGAATAGTCTGAATTGTCACACTTGCAGGAGTGTGATGGTTAGTAGCTGTCGTGGTGCAGTTATTGGCAGCACCGGCAGGGGCAATGGTGTGGTGCAAGCTGCAGTGAACTCTTGACAAGAGCCCTGGTACTTAATTTTTTACAAACTAAGCACTGCTCACAACCAATAGAAACTAGCAATACTGGGTGAAATGCTTCACATGCAGGTAAAACAGGTCTTCATACTGAAAGAGAGGGCAGGGGCGGTGAGTTAGGCTTCTGAGGGCTGAGAGGGCAAGAAGGCATAGAGCACATGCACGGTATGCAAAGTCTTCTTGGAGATCTGGATCTAGCTAGCAAGCAAGCCAGCAAGCTGATAGCCAAGCAGGCTCTGTGGGTGCCCCAAGTGTGGCCTTGGGCACTTCTTCCAGCTCCGAGGCCACTGAGAGTGATGAGGGCCTTTGCCCAACACCAGACTAGGAGGAGGCTAGTAGGCAATGGAAAATGCCAAGTTAGATTGGATTGTCCACAAAGGTGAAACAAACAAATGTGAGCATGGGAGGTGATGGTTGCCCTCCAGGCAAGTCACCACTCAGTCAATCTGCCTTTGTAGGTTGGTCTTGGACAGCCCATCTCTGCTGTCTAGTGATGAGTATGGAGGGTTTCTTGGCATTGTGGGCCAGTATCTCTAAGCTCCTTGGACCGGTTGCATGGTTTCAGCACAAACAGCAGTGTGGCAAGCCAGCAGAGCTTCAGCAGGGCATCAGGCTTAGTCCCAGCCTGCACAAACATGCATAACACATTTCATGTTCAAATGGCACCAGCGCAGGATCCATGCAGCTCTGACTTTACGTAGATCTTGGATAACCTGGAGAGATACTCTGGCTTGCATTCACAATCCTCTGTAGCTGACCTTCAGACCACAGCCAATTAGTTAAGGTTTATTTTTGCAGTTTAAAATCCAACCACTCTGTCTAACAAACTGTGTCTCACTGGACTGGCTTAGCCTGTCCCTCCAGATCTTCTGTCACCTGTGTTTGGGTGCAATCTTCCATCACTCATGTGAGTGATTTTGCTCGCACTATTTCTGCTGAAAGGCCTCGCCATGGTCTGAGTGCTCTAATCTGAACAAACAGCCTAATTTTTCTGACTCTTTGCACAGGCAGAGCACAATTTCCACTTCTGATTGAAATGAACCCGGGATGCAAAGGTGTCTTCATTCAGTGACCCTTCATGCACTTGGGTGCCTTGTACACCTCTCCTCCTAATTTCATTTTATTTAACTTCCATCCTCTTGCTTCATTAGGACTTGTCTCAGAATTCACTAATTCCTCCTGAAGTGCCAGGACACTTCTTTTCGAGATATCTGTGTGCTCTACAAATGTATCATTCCTTCATTCACATGGTCTCTGCTGGATGGAGAGCGTAGGGTAACTTAATTTGAGATACAATCATTCGTGGAGCATGAGGGTCTGATACTACTGCACCTTCCTTGCTGGATTACCACTGTAGAGTCGGAGAAAGAATGGCAGAAGCGTGTTGGCCGGTACAATACAACTCGTTGGATATCAAGTGGTGGATGAAATGAGTTCCTCCCCAACCCCAGTTCTCTCCATTTCTTCTTGGCTTGCAAAATTTCACCAAATTCATAAAGGCACTGGAAGTGACATCATTTGACCTTTCACTTGCTAATACCATTACAGGATGTGACATTGCATGGCAATAAACCTAATGAAATTACTGGAGTTGGATAAAACACCTTGAATAACTGCAAAACTGTCTAATGCCTTCAAAACCACACAAAAGCAGATACTAGTCAAGCTTAGAAGTTGGAAGGCAGAACATTGGGCGGGCATTTTGGTGAGGAGCGTGCACCTTGAGTTTAGTAATCAGTAACTAATACCAGGCCATCTGTCGCATGCCAGGGTGCTGGGGAAGGTGTAGTGCACAACATTGAGAGTGTGGCCACCCTTAAATGATGACCACGTCCATGTTCTTCAACCACAGAGTCAGTCCTGCCATTATAGCAATGGATTTAGCCAAAAATGTAAACCCCAATTGCAAGCAGTGAGTGAGCAGACAACAGGGTTTGGTGTAGTGTGCCATGGATAGAGTGTTTTAACCCTTATGGTATGTTATGTGCATTTGCAGCTCTTCCGGCAATACTGTGGCTTTCCATGTGGTAATCTAGTTACCATCACAGACCGGCTTCTTAGTCAACTAGTGACCATGTCTTCCAGGTACTGTGTTTTCTGGGTTTGGAGTTGAAGTCTTACTCATTGAGATGTGAGTGTGTGACTTTAGTGTCTAAGGGTTTGTGCTTGTGGGCTCGGACAGTTCTTGAGACTTCTTCTACTTCGACGACCTAGCCTAATGCCTTAGTCAGGACTGTCTTATTAATGTGCTGTTTTCATCTGATTGCTGTTGTTCCCAATGCGCACAGTGCCCATACAAAAGTGGCATTATCAAAAGATGTGCTTGCGCATGTTTCTTTCCCATATGTGCTTCAGACAGGTCACAAAACATACACAAATAACTTGTTATCTGATAGCGACTTCTAGCTGCAGATTCCTTACCTTTGAATTTCCCAGGCGTCAGGGTGGATCCGGAAACGTTTGCTGAGCAATACCCATTGCACGTGCCATCGGGTGGCTCCATTCGTCTCCGTGTGATGTAGTCAGCGTCGGTAGCATTGGTTATGATGTCGTGGTCAGGCGCGTGGATGTCAGTTGTTTTCTTTTCGCACCAGTTAAGTGCCGATCCAGGAAGTGCTACCCCTCTGTCGCTTTTTGACAGGCCTTTTCATGACTTTTTGTCGACTTCAACATTTTTTCCAACTTTGTGTGTGAGGATGTCTTCGTGGAAGACAGAGTTCAAGCCGTGGGGTGCTTTTCCTCATGGTTGACTCAACGTTGGAGAGGAAATGGTACAACGAACCGCACTTGAGTAACAAATGTGCAAACGTGTACCATGCCATAGTTAAAACGCTGGTGAAAGTCCTGTTTTTCATGCAAAAGACCAAAAGTGTGCAACTTTACAGCCTTTGTGTTTACTTTTTTGTAGCTTTTGTGAGAAATATGCAACGCAATTGAGAAAGAAAACTACTCCATTAGTTTACCATGGGCCTTTAACCGTATCATGCTGAGGATGAGACCTCTATGTCTTAAACAATGGACTATTCATTCCTTAGACTTGTAACCCACTTCCCCCTAAGAGAGGGAATGGCCAGAAAAAGAAAATGTGCTTTTTCGATTTTTTTCCATTTGTTTTCATACATTAACAAACCTTTACCAAGCAGTAAAGTGCAATTTAAGATGAAAAAAGAAAATCCACCTAGCTTTATTATTGGATTCTGCCGTGATGTGAATCCCTTTTTGGTGGTGTGTATGATGTTTCAGTTACTCGAGTACAGCCCTGATGTTGAGTCCAGGAGTCTGACCGTGGTAAGAGGAAACCTTGGGGGTTTATCAAAATGTATTGATACTCTTTCCCAACATGGCTCATACACTTTAATGCTTCCAGATAGAGATCAAGGGGAAACAGTCTGAATGACCGGCTTCTGGGAGCTGGAGGTACCCAAGTGCGTGGCCCGGTTGGTGTTGAAAACTCCCCTCTCTTGTGCGCAGTCACATACAGAGACACTAGTTACACTTTAGAAACTAACCAGTGAAAACGACTAGTCACAGATTGATTTCTCAAGAAATTGGAAGATTTCAGTCCAACCAGAGTCAGGGGGAATTTAGTAGGACCAATGGCATAGCAGGGCTTAATTTGTAAAAATATAAGTGCCAGGGCCCCCTTTAGGAGGCCCGTGGAGCTTGCACTACCCATTGCTCCTACCAGCACTGTGAATGACCACACCAATACAACTACTAACCATCACACCAGCCGCGGCCTGTGCAGGTAAGAGTGGTGGGGCCGGGTTGGTGGGGGGGATTCGACAGACGACCACGTGGATAAATTATATAAATAATTAATTTTCCCTCGTCGTTGTCTGTAGAAACCCCCCCCCCCAACTTGGTCCCATCGCTCTTACCTGTAGGGGCCGCGGCTGCATTACACCCCTACAATTGTGACAATTCAGACTATTCAAGGCCCCCAAAGCTATAAGAATGGCTTGGGAGGCAGGTATTAGTCATTTTAAACACATATTGAATTAAACAACTGTTGTGCTCACCTCTGATTAGACAAACAGCGCCACCATGTGGCAGACTGTCAAAAGTGCCAGTGTTTAGAATTAAGTGCCGGTGCTGAGCACAGGAAACCATCCAGCTCAAATTAAGCACTGGTAAGGGCCTTGATGCAGGCACGGACTGTTGGCTGATGCTTCGTAAAATAAGCTAGAAGTGCAGTTGGATGAGCCTCTGAAATCTTGGAGCCCAGGTGCCATTGTGCCTGGTACACTAATGACAGCTTTGTCGTGAGTACTACTAGGGCAAAGTTAACCACCATATGTCACACTGGGGCTCCGGGCTTATTAACTCATTGAGAAACGTCCTTAATTGTATAGGCCACTCTGGCAAGCAGCTCCGAGGCCTGCTGTGGAAGGCCTCCACTAAATAGGGTCAGACTGGCCCATAGGACAATCAGGCAGTGCCTGATGGGCTGGTCTGATAGGTTAGTGTGTGGGCCGTTTTTTATGCTTGTTTGTGGGTCTGTTTTATGGCCAGATGGGCTGGTTTTTACTGTTGAGTTCCCTGATATTACCACAAGCACTTCCTGCAGCAAACACAAAAGCATGGAATCTCCCATACTTTGCAAAGTATCAATTTAGTGGGTTTTTAAAAGTTCAAAACTGGGCTTATTTGTCAATGTGGGCAACTTTTTTAGCCGTCTAGTTCACTAATGGGGACTGCTTTCATTTTGGTGCCCGGGCCTATTTTTTGTCGCAGTCTGACCTTGCCACGAAACCACTTTGCACTTAAGGGCCGATTGTCAAGCGAGATGAAAGTAGTTAAATGGGGTCAGTGTGTCCACGTTCATCACCTCAGCTTCAAAGTTTCACTCTAGAGGTGGAGAAAGATGCTGACTGCGTTACAGATAGCAGCATTGCCTTGGCTAGTATCAGACAAGGACTCTCGCCCAGCCTCATGCTGGTCTTCAGGGTGTGCATTGAGCCTCACCCAAGGCCCTGTGGCCATCCCAGTGAACTCCTGTTCTCAGGCCCAGCCCGTGACATGGATAGGACCTGATAATGGTAGGCTTCAGATCACAATCCCTTGGTTATGGGCCAGGGCCCGATTAACGCTGAATATTAGGAGCTGCACCCTGGCCTGACCGGTTTCCACAGCTCACACCCAGGGATCTTCTTACAAGATGCACACAATGCTGTATCAGTTCCACTCACACAATGTGACTCACTGCACCGGTGACACGGGGACAGGATGCAAGCTTTTTGCTGTAAAAAAGCTTGGGATCCAGCTAGTTTTCAGTGATAGATATAGCTGATTTTATTTAGTAACGTAATGTTGGGTTTAGATCAGGTCATCTGGTCAGATTGACAGATCATAACTCCACAATGGATGATAGCGTGTGAGTCGGCTGTGTGATTTATGACCCTTCAGATAGGTGCATGACTGAACAGTATGGTGAACCACAATGGGTGCATGCTTGCTGGTGCATAGCTATCAATAGTGCAGCAGGTGCAGTGGCCCATGGGTGTTAGAGCTCATGGGTGTTAGGGGCCCACTACACCCGAATTATAGTAGCTTTTTACTACCAAACCAAGGGATGGGGCATTTCCCATGACAGCATTAGAACCCATAGCAACCTTACCACGCCACGTCATGGCGGGTGACAGAACTGATTTCTGGATTCTGCAATGTGTGACAGATTCTGGATGACCAGGTGCATTTGGACTGAACCATGGGAGGCAGACTACACATGAGCATGGGTGTAAAGCAGGCCCCAGAAGCCCTGTGGGGTTTGTGGGGGCGAGAGGGGGGCAGCCATCCAGGTGTCCCCAAACTTTCAAGGGAGGCCTCATTCAGCCCAAGCCAACGAACATCTGTGGGTTATGGGAGACCTGGGCCACCTCCTCACATCCTGCAGAGGGGGCTCCCGCTCAGTTTGCGCTACGTCACTTCTGATGAGACGCGCAATCAGCAACAGGGCACTTGTCTTGGCAGGTTGGTGGTGACTTTGTTAGTGTTGTGACGCGCAGTGTACAACACTGGGCGTGCCACCTATCCAGTGGGAGACAGTGTGCTCAGGAGCCAGGCTCGGTGTGTGCTGGCTCCTCGATGCACGACAGCACGGATACCCCCGTGAGATGCACCATCGGAGACCGTGTGATCGGGGGTTGCGCTGCACGACTCCCTGATCGTGGAGCGCTTTAAGCTAAGTGAACAGGTTTGGAGTGCGTTTCCAAGGCCTTCGTTACTGCAGCAGCTGAAGTGCTCTCACAGCCTCACGCTGCGCCGTGCCTGCTCGTGACATCACCAGACAAGCTGTTGATGCATTAATTGACGCGCCTCGTGCATATGAGGTGTGTTATCGGCGCCATTAACGTTTAATTGAGGCATAAACTCCTAACGGACCCGCAGGCGAGTCATTAAGAGAGAGTCTCCCCATTGCTAGGCAGGGCCCCGAACGCACAATCCGTGCCCACCGCAGACATCTCACACCTCCTTCCAGTCCCTCGTCATACACGTGTCGCATGTAGAATTTTCATGCCTTGTGGGAAAGAACCGCATCGGAGGTGTTCAAAATGCACAGTATGTTTGAGTGCGTGGCTCTATTCTGAGACGCATGATTTGGCTGAAGGTGACAGGGGATGTGCTTTCTACTTCTCCATCTTGTTTTTTGTGTACAGTTTTTTATATAGCGTGGACATGGCGCAAGGGAATTAGAGATCACAGGACGTTAAGCCAACACCAGGACTCGTACCTGGTTCCCCAGTTCCAAAGTTGGCTGCTCTGGCCATTAAGCAACATTTCCTCTCGTCCCGGGGCTGTTTTTGCAACCTTGTTCTACTTACTTTAGCACTGAAAACGTTTGGTGTGCACATTGTGTAGATGCCTGTAAACCATAGTGGTCATACAGTCGCAGTCCCCTAGCCTAGAGGGATTTGCTTTCTGCCCTTTGAATTTGCTATGACCTAACGGAACCTTCATACACCTGCCTATCTGGTCCCGCTCACTTCATATGGGGTGGGAGGGGAGATGATGGGGTGACATGTATTCCATACATTTAGAATATCTTTAACAGCTCAGAACAACACATTTATTTAACAGAAGGGGAGAGAAGTCTAGAGTGGCATTAACAGAGCCCGTTCTTCCTGTAGGTGGTGATGTCACCAATCATTTTTCAAAAAGTTATATCCTCTAACTGGGGTGATAACCTAAGCCGGAACTGCTATTACTATTGCAGCCATTAGTTGCTTATGTACTGATGGGTTCACATTTGGACCCCTAGTCACTCTTCACAGATCTGTTGCTCTTTCAGTTCTACCAGGCCATCTTCTTCTGTTCTAAGAACTTCACTTCTCCTGAAGCCTCTGTTCTGTGAACCCGTCAATGAAATAAGTTTAATCAATGTTTTTTTCCAAGCTCTTTCTGCCTCTGATTTGCATGCAGTTTTCTATACTGACAATGTTGCCCACTAGATTCACCCACTAAATTCACTTCTGGGTCAGGATAGAGCTAAGTGCGAAGATAGACGCTCCGCAGAATTGACTTTGAAGGTGCCTCTATGTTCATGCACTGGCCTTTCAGGAGAAACCAAGCATTGGGTATCCTGGGACACCTGCTCCGGGTGTACACCTGCAGCTCATTTTTGCCTTAAGATGGTTACTTTCAAGATCGTCCCTCCCTCAGCCAGGTCACAACACCTTCCATCAGTCCTAAATCACTGTAGGTGGTTTTTCAAAAGGAATTTAACTTGGGGAAAAATGCCATGCAACCACCTGACTCACATCTCTTTTAGCTTCAATAATATCTTAACAGCAGTTCAATTGTGAGTGTTGACTCTGTCCTACACATTTACTCGCTTGAGATATTGTTTGGCCTATGCACTCCTCTCTACCAAATTTGAATCTGCTTGATAATCTGTTTGTAATTGGTCAGTAGTGTCAAAGATGAAGGTATAAGTGCATGTTTTTGTGCAGGAGTATGAAGCCTGCTATATATAAGAAGTGGCCAACAGTAGCGTATAAAGAGTCTGCTATAAACAGGGCCACTGGAAGTTTGCGGCAGGGGAACACCAAATTATGCGGCAGGGTTGATTAAATTCTGCCGCAAAAAAATGCAGTTTTTGCGGCATAATGCAACACATTTTTTTTTATAGTATCACTTCATTTTTACACATGGTAATACTGTCTGGGCAAATATTTCACCTCATTAGTACCAATAAAACAACCAAATACAGAAATAAGCAACTGAAAGATGACCAGTTAAACTTTGCAAAGGGCCTTTCACTGCACATGAACACGTTGCCACGTTTGAATTAGAAACACCTTTTTTTGTTTTAAATTCTGCAGATAATGCAGCAGATGATGGACTATGTGGCAAATGTATCAAATCCATAATTATGCGAAAAAGCCACAGTCGCAGAATTCCAGTGGTCCTGGCTATAAGTGCATTGATGTGTCTATGACTGCAACAAGGGGTTATTGCTGTGAGAAGTCAGCTAGGAGCCATTTATAAGTGTAAGCAGTGGACTAGAAAATCAGAGAGCTAACTAGAAGTGTAATCAGTGGACTAGAAAAGCAGAGAGCTAAACTAGAAGTGTAATCAGTTGACTGTATACGCAATGAACCTTCTGTAAGTGCAAGGAGTCGGCTATATGTTCTACTGGTCTCCTTCCTCCTTCCTGCTTCTAGCGTGAGGGCTAAGAGCTCTGTGGTTACCATGGTGACCAGGTTCTCATCTCTGTCTGAAGATGCAGTCAGTGAGATGTTAAGGCACCAGCTCTATGGACGGTGCCAGCCCGCTTACCTGGGCACTTCATTCACAAGCTCAGCTAGCTCAGTGTGTATGTGCCAGTGCGTTGCTGCGGGTACAGAGCTACCCCAAGGCTGAAGGTGCAGAATAGAAGGTGGACATTTTCTCTACTACTACAGGAGCTCGTCACCGACACTATCTCTACGCTAGCTCTACTGCTATGCAGGAGCACAGTCTTGTACCCAAAACTTTCTGTCCAGTGCCTGGGACAGGATGTGGTGTTGGTTGTCCTGGCTGTCGAGCTACGAGGATTCTGGTCTTCAGGGTCGTTGTGTCCTTTTCAAGACAGGACAACTTGCAGGTACCCAAATGAAGGGAACCAACAATAACAATAGGACCTGATCAAAACAGGGCACTCAATTCTTTTAACCTTCTGAGTGGGAATGGGAATTCATTTTCTACCTGAACAGCAACCCTTCATATTTGTAAGGTGTTGTCCCTACTCATACTGGCCCTGTATCTTCATTTGCCAAAGCAAACCTTCAAATTAACAATCACTGTGTGCAGAAAAAATACCCTCCACTTCAAAAGGTGTATCTAAAACACAAAACTTGTGAAAAGAAATGTGAAAAATGAAGGGAGCCAGTCCATCCGGCATTAGCCAGATTGGGTTAATAGCCAGTCTGCTTCTGCCTACAGTTTCCAGAGTCTGGCCTTATTTCTGACCCTCCCTAGTACACTATGTCCGGCCTTGTATCTGACCGCCCTCAGCACACAAAGTTCAGCCTTATATTTGACCATTCCCAGTACACTGTCTCTGTGAGGCTGTTTTTTAGCCTTGCTTCGGGTGTAAGCTTCCATTTCAGAGTTTACATACATCTTTGACAGTGTTTAATTTGGTTGCAGGTGGGGGCCCACCAGCACTCCTTTTTGGGGACCAAGCATTTATTTTTCCTCATCAGACTTTGTCCGAGAACAAAAGATTGACAAAACCCATGGGAGAAAGAAGGAGGAACAGAAAGAGAGAAACGCGTGTCGAATGGAGGAAGCATGTATCTGCAAGAGTGAGATAAAGGGGCAGGGAGTGTCAGATGGTGGATTAAAGAAGCATGAGGTGAAATCAAGACTGCACAGCTTCAATATTCGGCACTCTGACATTCATCAGCACTGGCCACGGGCTTCATAGCAAAACTTTGGACCTAGCACATATTCTTTGACAAATGATGCACCATTTTGGTGTTGTTTACCAATCTGTGCACAATGTCAGGCCCTTCAGAAAAGTGTATTTCTGGTTCGTCGTGCACCTGACAAGCCTCAACTGTCTTGCCCTCCCCCCTCCGTTACCTCACAGTCAGTTCCTACAGACTCGTGTATTGTGCTGCCTCGTTAGTTCGAGTTGGTGATTGGGTCTGGCGACGCCTGCTGGCCTGAGCC
Source organism: Calotriton arnoldi (assembly GCA_963921515.1). NCBI lineage: Eukaryota > Metazoa > Chordata > Amphibia > Caudata > Salamandridae > Calotriton > Calotriton arnoldi. The sequence continues at coordinate 1,733,031 of CAWUFW010000161.1, forward strand.
TCCCTATGCACTTTCTATCTCACTGCCTGTTGTATTATGCGTTGTATTTTTAATGCGCGATCACCTTGCACCAGTCTCCACCCAGGCTCTGCATCCTCCCTAACACCTCAAGTGGTGTATGGACAAAATATAGGGAAAAAGAAATCATGTGGACAAAATATTGTGTCAAGAATATCGAGGACAAAAATATCGTGAAGTTAAGTTTCTGTGTGCAAGTAAAGATTTACTATATATAACTCCACATATATGCACCTTGATGATATATATCTTCAAGGTACTTAGATGTGGAGTTAAGTATAGTAAATCTGCACTTACCTTCTCAATATTTTTGACCTGATATTCTGTCCACACAATCTTTTTGTTACCGATATTCTGTCAGTGATCCCCTCAAGTAGCCAGGATGTCTGATCAGCTTGAGTGTCTCTCAGGTGACATGCGAGTGCGGTGCTTGTGGCAGATGCGCATGCCCGTGTTGTCCCCCCTGCGACTTACACTTGTTGGTGCAGGTGCTGCATGTGGTGGTTTTGGAGACAGGTGTGCCGTAGCGCCTGCTGGTGCAGTCGACTACTTCTCCAGCTTCTGGTAGTGCTGTCAGCCGTTGCTATCCACACCTATTTGTGGATAGCAAAGGCTGCACTACACTGGGGCTGTTAACAGTGCTGTATTGTCTTGGCGGGACACAGACCACTGATGCACTTATCTGGTCGTGCTGTAGAATGCTGGTGTACGGCGAGGCAAGCATTGAAAGGGGTGTTGACAGGAGCCACCTACACACCAGCAATGGTGATGTTGAGAAGTGCGGCACATATCTGTTTGTTCTCTGAACCACTTTTCCACACGTCTATTGCTTCTGTTCAGATATGCACACCTGTCAAGATGAGGTACACGAACCTGTTAGTGTAGTCGAACAGTGCTGCGCATCTTTTGGTGCTGTCAAACCAGCACTGCACGCACTGGTGCTACTTGCAACCGCTGCGTGGCCAGGCTGTCGTCGACAGTATTCTCCTCCGCACTCCCATTGTAGAATAATGCAGTACAACACTGCTGTACTCCTCCAATGCATAATATAGTGCCAGTGACAGTGTAAATCTACCTGGTCCTAAGGCTTGTGGGCGTTCGAGCTCTTAAACCTGTGGGTAAACATACCCCACCTGAAACCTGCATGTAGACACCGATTCTTAGAGTTGTGGGTAGCCAGCCCCGCCCCCAAGGCCTGTAATTGCCCAGTTACATCCTAGCGCCTGTTGATGACCTCCCTGTAATAACAATACAAGACTCTATTGGGGTACAGAAATTGGAGTGAGCACATTTTAAATTCTTTACCGAGGATCCACTGGAGGGCAAGTCTGGTGCCAATAGCTGTGATACTTCTAGCTTCACTAGCGTATATTAGAGGTGCTAGAGTTAAAGAGCTTGTAGTCTTGGGATCTAGGCCGTCCACTGCAAGGCGAGCAGCCACATTTCCCAATCCCTTGACTAAGCGTCCTGGGGGTCTCAAGCATTTACTTTGAAAAACACGAGTGTGTTCGGCGCAGGGCCGTGGACTGGCTACTCCAGCTAGCTGCCCTCGATGTGGCCCTGCCTCCAGTGGCGTAGCAAGGGGGGGACGGTCCGCCCCGGGCGACAAGTTTTGGGGGCGGCGGCCTTCCCCCTCGCTCTTACCTGCGGCCGTCGCGGGACTCGTCAATACCTCCCTCCCCCCCATGCGGCCGCCGGGCGGCACAACAGCTAGCTACGCCACTGCCTGCCTCTGACTATTTTAATAAGACATGGGGCTGTGGTATGAAGATTTGCACTGTCTCAGTGCTGAGGTACCCGCCTGTTTCTATGCAATTGCTCTGTCTAAAGTGCAGACTTTGAACTCAGAATTAAATGTGTGCATTTTAGACAGTACAAACTAAAAGGAAAAGGCGCTCAGGCTTTGTGCTGAGTTAGTGCAGCTGTAAAGGGTTGGGCCCCAGGCATCTCTGTGCAGTGGGAAAGTCTAGTTGTAGCAGAACTCGAACACCAGGCGAAAGGGAAATGTTTGGGGTGTGTGTGTGTTTTTTTTTTAGTGTTGGTGTGGGGAGAGGGGTGGAATCGTCGAGGTGATGATGCAGAGGAAGGGGCAGCAGAAGGAAATACATTCTGGCAAAAGGAAGAGAGTGAGTGGCCAAGAACGCAGGAATGTGGAATTGTTCATTCACTTTTTCATCTGGAGAAATTCTCATTTTCCGCGGGTCACGCAAAGGCGCTTTGGCAACCAGCAGCCTGGAAGAAAATCTGTTTTATATCCCCAAGAAATGAAAAACACGCGCACACACTCTCTCTCTGTCCTGAGAAATAGATGTCCTGTGATGTCACGAGAATCCTTCAGGACACAAGTGACCTAAGGGATCGACTGTTCATGCATCAGCTCTTAATTGGCAAAGAGTCCATTGCCTTAGCTTTGCAGCTGGGAGCAGCAGCTGTGACGTCACAACAGCTTTCAACCTGGCCTAAGAGTGTGCCCTGTCGCTTGGCAACAGTGAAAGGTACCAGTTGTAAGTTCAGAACACCCATGGCATTTGGAGAAAAAGAGTAACCATTTGCTATTCGAAACCTAGTTGTTAAGACAGCAAAGGGGGTCCATGTGATTGCTGAAGAGAGACCAAACCTCCCAAAAAAACTGCAACATAAAGATTAAGAAAAAAAGTGCGCCACGCAATTGAAAATATTCATATTCTACGTGGTAAGCATCCCTTTTCTCATCTCAGTCTCTCTTTATATATAAATGTCCTTTGGGACAGTGATTCCGATTTTGTGTTTGTACAATCACCATGTATCTCCTCCTGGAGAAAGGACCAACTTTAAAAAATGAATTACTGTGGTGTATGAGTGTGCGTACACTCTCTTTCTCTGTTACCAGAGATCAGGAAGTGTTTTTATGTCTAATAACTATTTCAGAGTGTGTTTACACACACACACACAAACCACTGCCCCAATTCCACATATTTTTAATATTAATAATTGTGCTGAGTGCCCTAAACGGCTCTCAAACAAGTTTTCCAGGGAACTATCTTTTGCAACCAGCCCAAATCCTGGACCTGGGACCCGGACCCATCTCCTCCACCTTATGAGCTACAGGCGGACTACCCTCGGACCAATGAATGACCGTTCCCCAGCCAACTTCCGGGAATCCGTGATCAAAGGATAGCTCAAGTTTTCTGGTATACAATGATTATTTGCTTAAATCATTGGTATATTGTATTAGCACCAATCCTTAACAAAACAATACAGCTAATTAATAACACACATTCTTAACCAGTTCTAAAACCTTTCAAAAAAATACCTCTGGCCTTAACCTCCTAAAAATGGAGACAGATGGGTCCAGATATATGGTAACTGCTGCTGCCCACCGCAGGCATAAACCGGTGTTGGTGGGTTTTGACCCAATGCAGGCGGAAGCTGTGGGAACAGAGCCCAAAATGGTCCTAAGCAAAGCAAGCCATTGCCCCACAGCGCTGTGCAACAGGCCCACGATCCAGCCGGAGACAGCCTCATCCCTGGCGGAAGTGGAATTTCACCTATATTATCGGACTCCTCAGCCTGGCCTTACATGCTGCTTACCATCCAGGGGCAGTAGCGGCTCCTGGTGGGAGTGCTACCGGGCGGTGACGTGGGGCGGGGGAGGTGGAGGGTGGGGGGTAGTAAACACCGGAATACGGATGAATACAGGTAAGTAGACAATTAAATCAATAAAACGAATTTCGTTGTGCGCGCTGCATCGCATTTGGCAGTGCAGCGCGCGCAACGAAATTCGTTTTATTGATTTAATTGTCTACTTACCTGCATTCATCCGTATTCCGGTGTTTACTACGCCCCACCCTGCCCCTCCCCCGCCCCACATCACCGCCCGGTAGCACTCCCACCAGGAGCCGCTACTGTCCAGGGGTGCGTGCTCTGCAGACCTGAGCAGTGGCGGCTCCCCCATTGGGGCGTGGGGGCGTTGCCCCACTGCTTTCTCGCGGTGCGAGAAGGCAGAAACATAAACGGTAAAAACTACCATTTATGTTTCTGCCTTCTCGCATTGCGAGAAAGCAGCAGTGCCTCTGTGCCTGGTTGGGGGCGGGCATGTGGGCGGTCCTGCTCTAGGGCAGGGGGGGAGTAGCTTGCCCACTGTTGTGGGTACTGACTGTTTGGTCGGCCCTGGAGCCGACCAAACAGTCAGTACCCACAACAGTGGGTAAGCCACTCCCCCCCGCCCTCGAGCAGGACCGCCCACTCTCCCTTTTTCTCTATGCAGAGAAAATGTCCCGGCTGGGGCGCTCTCCTGCTGCGCCTACCAGCGTTGTGATTGGCTTGGCTTGCGTTGGTTGCGTAGGGGAGGGAAGCTGCCTGCTGCCTGCTTCCTGCAGCAGGAACATGCGGACCCACCACCAGCGTGACCGGCCTGCCTGGAGTGGAGGCGGTGAGGTACCCCGGCACTCAGGTACGTTTATAATTGTTTTATTCCCCCCCCCCTTGCGACCCTCCCCCGACCCCCCCTCCCTCGAGCATGCCGGCGGCCGCTGTGTAATGTCTCAAAAAAGCTGAAGTGACGTCGTCTTCTGTGATCCACAGCTGATCACGAGGAAAGAATGTTTGAATGGGGCACCTATGATAAGTGGTGATGGGCTGATCCGTATATATGATTGATACGTATACTTCACTCCCCATGCGACCATGTTTGGAGCTTAAACTGCCTCGGCTCTTGCGGCACACAAACTTTATCCTGAAGCAGAGCACTTCAGTCTACGGCCCGCTGTGGGCTTGTTCTGCATGTGCTTGGTTAGATTATGTTTGCAATGTAGTGCTTGTGGCGTATCCGCACTCTTGTTTTTTTCTAAAAGAAGGCTTGCCTTTCCCATTGTTTGTGCTGCTTTGACTGTTCCATAAAGCCAGTCAGATAGCTCCGTGCACTGGCCATCGGCCTAGCGCCCTTAAGGACCCACGTTCGAACAGGGCTCAGTGTGAATCAGCCTTCTTCGAGTGACGTGTGGAGGGCGCCGGCACCCCCATGTGCTTTTGAATCCAAGCCGCTCCTGTTTTGAGAACAGTTCAAGGTGACAAAGTTGGAGCCCACATTCAGCCACTCAACCACAAACAAAACCCTGGTAAACGAGCCCTGGCTAACACCTGACATGAATGCGGGGTAAAGTGCTGCATAGACTGCTGTTTCTTAAAACCATAAACTTGATATATTTCAAGACAAGGGCCAGATACATCTTTTGCTGCGCAGTAGTGCTTTGCTTTTCGAATGTCACTGATGTGATAATTTGTAGATCTACATGTGGCGAATTTTAGTACCTAACGTGTTCAACTTTTTTGTCCAGATTTCGTGGGGGGTGGAGGCTACGCGTTTTTAAACCGCAGTACACATTGGTATTTAAAGTAATCCAAGGGAGCATTCTTCAGAGGGGATGAGGTACTGAAAGGGTTGTGGTGTGGCACCCACTGGCGACATGTGAAATGTTGCGCCTTTCTATTGTGCCTTTGTACCCCAAGGTGTCGCCATTTGCTTAACTTGCATAATATACAGTACTGACTACAAAAACGGCGAGGCGGACCCCCCCCGATCTTTCCTTCTGGCAGTCGGACTCACTCGCTAGGCTTGCTCGCCACCGGGCACTCACACTAAATGGTTACGCCCTACCACTTTCAAATGCCCCCAGCCGCCACTGGACCTGAGACAATTTGTTTGTGGAGAAATTTCTCAAAGACTTGTTCCTTTACGTGGTCAGTCATGTTTTTTAGTGGGGAGGTGCTTTTTTCTGGGATTCCAAGTACTTTTCGAGGACAAATGTAAATTTTTGGCTCCAGGCACTTTAGGGTACTATGATCTCAATCTACAATGCATCACAGACATGAAGAGATGTCCAGGCTTAAGTAGGCACTAGGTACCAGATTTATTAACATTTTGCATCATGGTTGCACCACTTTTGTGTTGCATCCATGTCGCAAAATGCTAGTAGATATTTACAGAGCCACGCAAAGGGCGATTTGAGCCACCTTGCGTGGCTTTGTAAACAAATGTAATGCAATGCAGCGGCTTGAGCTGCATTGTGTTACATTTCATTCTGGGAGGCATTCCAGGGGTGGAACATGCGCGTTCCCTTGCATCCACCCAAGGATTTCAACCAATCCCAGATTTACAAAGGTTTGTAAACCTGCGATTGCGTGAATTCACTACGCCTCCCAGAGGATGGCGTAACTAGGTTTTTTTTCTCCTCATTTTCTCCTCTTTCTATGTGTGCTGCAATCTTCAGCACACATAGTAAAAGGAAAATGTCTCGAGAGATTGTTTTTATGTAGGAAGGTGTCCCTTTCAGCTCAAAAACAATTCTCCATTTAACACAGGCACCCTTGCGCTGTTGTGCAAAGGTGCCTGCGTTGGCGCTAGGCTGCCTGAAGTGCACCAGCACAAGGAAAAGACAGAAATGAGCCGTATGATGTTAAATACGGTGCATTCCTGCCCTTTCACTTTCATGCAGCGCAGCAAGGTGGTTTGCTGCGTTGCGTGAAAATATGTTAAATATTCCCCTAGTTCTGTATTGGTAGCTGAGGATTGTCTTTTAAGACATTTAAAAAAATTCATGGCAGGCTATTGCCTCCAGAAGATTTGTTGGGTGACCCCTTTATCCTGACATGTGACTTATTCTGCCCCAGTCCTATCAAAGATTCTGATAATGCTTCGTATCTGTCTGATCTGCCACACTTGCCTTCTTCAGATGACGACAGGCATGTGGCTAACTTATCCCTAGCCCTACCAATCTTTCACAGGTCAGACTAATAATAATAACCAGGTATTTGTAAAGCGCAAACTAATCACCCCTAAGGGTCTCAAGGCGCTGAGGGCCGTCGGGGAGATTAAGGGAGCTATTGCCCAAAGTCAAATGGTGCTGGGCTGAGCTGCTGCCGGCGCCAGGGATCAACCGTGAGCCCTGTGCTCTGGATTTAGCCACCCTGACGCTGCGCCACACCTCTCCCCTAACATTTCCCTAACCCTACAGGCCTCCGAAAAACGGTGCTTGCCTGGTGGCATAAAATCCCTATTGACCTTTCATAGTCAAACCTGTCATGCAACTGACTCTTCCCCACCCCTTCTTGCCTGCAAACGTTTGTGTCTGGCTTATGATGGGATCCTGGCCATACCAAATGTAACTAGGTGGCATTTGAATGGCTCTGCACCAGCTCTTCCAGCCAGTCGTAAAACAATCCTGTGATAGCTGCCTTTCCCCCGCCCCTCCTGAAGCCTTTCGCAATAGGCCTTTCCTCCTCTTCAGGTCTCTCACGTGTGAAAATCCTGTGTACTTTTGTATTTGGCCCGTTCCAGAAGCTTTTATTGAGAGAGCCAGGCATGCCTGTGCCAGGTCTCACTGATCCAGTGATGCCAGGCCTCCAGCCAGCTGCTAGAATTAAAGTATTTATGACAAGGGATCCGCAGCAGCTGGCTGCTGAATGGGAGCTGCAGGTCAAACTGGGACTGGCCTATTTAAAGGAATAAGTTTGACTTCCTTTCAGTGGTAGACAGCAGCTCAAGGCAGCGAGGCACTGTTTACAGGCTATAGCGCTGGGAATGTATCTAGGATTCTGAAATGGCGGATGGGGGTGTCTTGTCTGTGTACATTGGAAGACCCTGGCACTTCCTTGAGCAGGGAACCTAAAGTGGAACTGGCCTTAGGGTCTCGCTCTCCAACACGCACTATAAATATCACCATAATATTAATTATAATCGGAATAATGGCCGTGGAGGTTCACACTCACCACTGTACTGACCTTAAAGGCTAATATACTCCAACCATAACCCCGGTTTATAAGCGCACACTCTCCAGAGTACCATCATAGAGGCTCAAAGTCTCTAATGCATCATATTAAAGGCTCTTACTGGTCACAGCACCGACCTTAGAGGCTCACACTGTCCATAGCACCGGCTTAGAGGCTCACACTCTCCATAGCACCGACCTTAGAGGGTCACACTCTCCATAGCACCGACCTTAGAGGGTCACACTTTAAATAGCACCGACCTTAGAGGGTCACACTCTCCATAGTACCGACCTTAGAGGGTCACACTCTCCATAGCACCGACCTTAGAGGGTCTCACTCTCCATAGCACCGACCTTAGAGGGTCACACACTTCATAGCACCGACCTTAGAGGGTCACACCCTCCAGAGTACCGTCTTAGAGGCTCACACTCTCCATTGCCCCGGCCTCAGAGGCTGACATTCTCCATAACATCGGACTGACTTAGAGGCTCGCACTCTCCTCAGCACCGCCTTGGAAGATTACACGCCGTAAACCCCTCATAGCCCGATCCTTGCCCGCGTCTAATATGGCTTCCACTGCCTTCTCCAGGGCCACTGAGCGCAGGATGGCATCGGTTGCCATTCGAATGACTCTCCCCTGCCGGCCTTTCAGAGGCACCTTCCTGTCGGGAAGACTCAATTTCGAGTAGATATTGTGAGCCCCTCTGTGGGAGAGGAGCACTGCGCCCGAGTCCACTTCCGCCCCCCTGCAAGGGGTCATGCAATCTGCATGAGGCTGAAGACGCTGCCTGGAGGCAGCCAGGGCTGTTCGGCCCCCAGTGGCCGCCTGGAAGACTGTCTGGAAGCCGTCTGCTGCTGCCTCCCCTCTTATCCACTTACTTTCCTATTGGGAGCAGGCAGCCGCGCCGATGGCGCTAATGCCCCCTTGGCGACAAAGCTGAGCGGCCGAGGGCCCGCCTTCGGCCGGGATCGCACATGAGTGGATAAGAGGGCCTGCCACGGGCCGCCCTGGAGTCAGGGTTTAACAGTAGGCCGGCCACGGGCCCCTGTGCCACCCAATAGGTAATGACTCACTGGCCTAAGTGTTGGATTCCTGCAGGACTGGACTCCGGAACCACAGGCAGCCCTAAAAAATACTGAAACCAGCCCCGTTCCCTTTACCTCCTCGCTCAATCTACCTCTCATTTTCCACTCATCCATTCTCGCTCTCCTTCTTTCTTCTTCCCCTCTGGTTGCTTTCTCTCTACCTTCCTGCTGCCTCCGTTGTTTCTCTCTCTCTTGAACCTCCCTGTGCCCGCCTCCAGGAGCTGGGGAAGGTGACAGAGGCACCAGGAGTGGCACTGGGCTTTCAAAACCGGCTATTGGAAGGCCTGTCCAGCCCTGAATTCATGTCCATCACTCTCTGCCAAAAATTACACCTAGACAAAGCTGTTCAATAGGGCTCCATCTCAGAAGCATCTCTTAATCAAGACCACTGAATCCTCAAAGGAGTTGCCCTCCAGCCCAGATAAGCACATACACACCATAGTCCAACGTCAAGGGCACCATTGCCTGGGTGCAAACTAGACCACCTACACCAACTGCCAGTTCACAATCCAGGGAAAACTCTGTAAAAAAATAGGTGGCATGAAAATTAAGGGGATTAGCAAAGAGTCCCTTGGTCAGAGAAGAAGTAATAAAAAGTGACAGCCCTCAACACGGTAACCGTGAAACTTAAATGCATGGACTGTCAGCCAGGTCACTCGAACCAGACTTCCATCTCTAACTGGATGAAATCTAATTGTTTAAAATGAAACAGCAAGAAAATAGATGGACTCATGTTAGTCAAGCTAGTGAATTTGTGGTCGTCTTCTTCTTGGTGGCCTATAGAACTATCCTTCTTAGGACTATGGAAATGATACACAAATGTGCCCTTGTATACTGGCCTTCTGGCCCACTCTGGTTTCTAATATGTGTCTGAAGAGGCTTTGTATGCTTGAAAGCTAAAACACTGAAACAACTTCTGGAGTTTTTATTCTTGCCCCAAAAAGGTATTAAAACGTAAACAGATTTCCATCTTGGGCTGACTTACCTAAGAGCAGTGCCACTGGAATTATTCGGCAGGAGAAGACCAAATTATTTGGGAGAGTTGACTGAATTATGCAGCATGAAATTTGCAGATTATGAGGCTAATGAGGCACATTTTGTGACCGTATTACTTCATTATTTTGTCATTTTCACCCATTGTAAAACTGTCTTAGTAAAGGGTTCAGCTCATTAGTACAACTTTAACACTCAAATACAGCAATAAGCTACTGAAAGATAATCAGCCAGCCGTCAGGAGGGGCCTTCCACTGCGCAGCAACACAAGCCCCTGCATTTTTAGTAACTTTTGATCCATTTGAGCTAGAAACAACATTGTTTTTTGTTCAAACCTGCACATTATAAAGCAATGTGACAAATACAGCAAATCCATAACTATGCGAACAATACAGCGGCTACAGAATCGCATAATTCCAGTGGCCCTGACTATAAGGAACCAATCTGACAGAAACTAAAGGTTTTCATTAGCATGTTACAGCCTGAGGTGTTTTCCTGTGTAATATTCATGTTATTTTCTCCTAAAGTTTTTCTGTCTTCATGATGGTTTTCCCCCATAGTTTTAGTCAGCATGCCACTGAGATAGTTTGACATTGGATGCACCCACCCTTCAGTACTCTCAAGGTTGTCTCAATCACGTCATTCGTGTCACGACTGAGTGTACAATGCCCACTCCTCTGGGTCCCTCCCTCTTCCACACTCGAGTGGACTCATCATGCATATGCTTTGGCTCGTATAATGGATGCTTCTTTATCGCAACACGGTGGAGCTCTCAAAGCATATATGATGGCTAGGTGTATAATGCCCTTTCCAATGGTTCTTCCTATGCTGCTTTTGGGTGGAGACCGGACAGTGGACACCACGGCTGGGTGTATATTGTCCATTCCTGTGAGTTGCTCCCTACCACGCTTGGGGGCTTCCTGAACTCATAAATAATTGCTGGTTTTATAATGTACTTTCCTGTGGGTTACTCCCCTGCTGCTCCAGTGTGTTTTTAGCTACCTCCATGCGTATGTGCAGCTATGTGTTTGCGGAAATACGATTTGAGCATTCTCTGCCATACGTGCAACACATCAAATCTCATTCCACGTAGACAACACTGTACTCACTTCCATTCGACGTGCACTAGCATCTAATGCTTATGTGTTGTTCCTCTCACTCCGTTTTGCTTCAACTTACACCAAGTCTCAGCGGCAAAACACAAAACAAGACCACAACTCTCTTCTCGCATCACATGGAGACACTACGCAAATAGACCACGTCAGACACACGTTCTTCCATTCCTATCACTCCCATGGAGTAGTGTGTTAACTTTGCTAATGTGCTTATGTGTCTCACCAGGGGTAAAAACAGAGATATAAATGCAACTGCCATACAATATATACTCATAAACCCCAAACAGGGCGAAAAATGTCTATGATTTTTAGACATCTTTGAGAAGTGCTGGCTTTGGCTGGAAGACGTGGTTTATTGTGACACTTACTATAGAGAATTATATAGAGAGTATAGAGCGTATGTTGAAAATGTTTCAAAGGGGTTCTCAGTGTATGTTGGAAATGTTTCAGAGGAGTTCATAAGTGGGCATATGCATAAACTCAGCTTCTGACAGTGCATTCATTCTGAGGACAAACACTCAGTATAGTGAGTGGGAGAGACATGCACAACTGATATTTGCTCAACGAAAAAACACATTACAATAAATCTGAAACGTGCACAGCACTGTGATATGAGAGCAGTAGGGTCTGTGGTCAGACAATCCCAGACGGGGCTGTGGTTTTACAATCCCACTTTCTGCTGGGACTGTGGTAAAATAAATTCAGTTTATGCTGTGGTCTGAGACCCCACGGTCTTTGCTGGGCCTTCCATTTTATCACCTCAGGTTGTGTTACGATTTAATAATCGCAGTTTTTTGGTACAGCTGGTACGATTTAATAATCTTGTATGTTCTACCATTTGGTGATCTCAGATATTGCTGCCATCTGATAATCAGTGTGTGTTGTCTTTTGAAAAGCTCAGTTCACGCTGCGGTGTGTGATCTGTTTGTGCTGCAGCTTTCGACTGCCTAGGGGTCTCCACCTTCACTGCTCGGGGAGTGTAAACCCCCAGTCTCTCGTGTAAAGCCCCAGTTCCTGCTGCAGTGTGGTACCCCTAGATTGGACCTGACATTCCCATCCCGACGCGTGCTGTTTCCCGCGTGACCCGCGCGCTGCACGCAGGCATGCTGGAAAGACTACTCTCGCCAGGCAGTCCCTTTGAAATTGCTTGAAACCATTAAAACATACTTTACATTTTTGCTTACAGACGGTAATGACAATAATGACCCCTGCAATGGGCGCTTCCTGTTTCAAGGCTGCAGCTCTTCCGCCGAGCCTTCTTTTCCAGGAATTGCTTCTGCTTTGGGTACAGAGTCACTCTGCATTAGCCCTCCCCTTATACATCTATCGGTGGTCCAGAAATACGAAATATACACACTGGCAGCTGCGGGGGCGGCAGCTTTCACAAGCGCCGGGAGAGCCACGGAGCGTGGATGGGCAGGCCTCTTCACTACGGGTGTGCAAGTTATTTTGCAACCTTCTTGACTAGAAATTTGCATTTTTTTTTTTACTTTCGCTACAATTTGTTTCATACGTATTGCATATGTGTCACTATTTAACACACACAAATGAGTTCAGCATAAACTATTTTTTTTGTTTTGTTGCAGTTTTATATAGCGCGAACTCGACCCGAAGGTATCAGAGCGCTTTACATGAGCACCAGTTGCATTACAGACGGACACAAACTATAAAAAAAAAATGCAGAAAAGCTCCCCCCCTCTACCCCTCACGTTAGGAGTTGCTGAAACTTTAAGGCCACTGAGTAGTTCCGTTTGGTACCCAAGATCAGAGTATGTATGGTTCAGATTCCATTCCTCTATATTCCATCTCAACATCTAAATCTCATTTGTGGAGGAAAAGCTGCGGAGCTCTAACAACTTTTGGGGCTTTATTTCAGCCCTAGAAGGTGCAAGCAATTTCTGGTTTCATTTACGTTAGTCTGCACCGACTAATACAAGTATATTTTTTCCAAAAAGAGTTACGTCGTTATCTAGTTAGAGGACACCCACATTTTTGCATGTGACACCAGAGAACAGTGTCAAAAATGGCACAGGAGAATGGCCAGGAAACAGTGACTGTCCCTCGATTAAGCTTGTGCAAAACGGCGTACTCTTCCACGCAGAAATCCGTAAAATGAATGTCAAGACATTGTGCAAAATTACGAGAAATACAATCTGGGGCCTCTGGAGAGAAAATTGAAGGCAAATGCCTACCTCACGTTCAAAGTCACTCGAGACACTTACTGCCAAGGGGACACGTTCTGGAGAAAAAGTCCCCTGCGACGCATTTTACGCTGAAGCCTGTCTCCCATTCCCAAAATATATTTTTCTGCTTCAACCAGTGCTTGATAGCTTTAAAGCGTGCCAAATGTTGCGCTGTTATAAATGCTGCCAATTTGCGTAATTTGCAAATTACGCGACAGTGGCGAAAGAACCTCCCCGGTCTTGCAGAGAGGACTCCACATAAGGATTGGGGATCCGATTTGTAGAACTTTTCCATTCCCAGGAGAACAGTCAGGATGACTTCTGACGCGCCAGTACCCTCTGCAGGCTGGATAATGCCTGGCAGTAGCAGTGGCTTCTCCAAGCAGAGAGAGACGCATCAGGCAACTGACCCCGTCTCCACCCTACCAGCATTCACGAGGCCTACAGAGCCTCGGGAAAGCTCACACATGTGATGCAGATCGATATGTTTGACGGGAATAGATTGGTCAGAAAAATCCAACCACGCAGCGGGTCAAAGGATGTATAAAAAATCCGAGAGATATGGAAACCTGGCCGAGAAGGGCCACATGGCAGTCAGTAGTAATGTACACGCAGACTGCAGGAACGCACAGCCCAGCAGTGTACAGTACTCAAAACTACTGCAGGTACACGCAGCATTATATTCACAGCTACTACAGGAGCACACTGCAGCGGCGGTGTACTCACAGCTACTGCAGGAACACACAGCTACTACTGGAATACACAGCAGCTGTGGTGTACTCACAGCCACTGCAGGAACCCCCCGCAGTGCTGCACGTAGCAGCAGCAGTTCGCACTCGGCTACTGCACTGCAGGAACACACAGCTCGAGCGCTGCCCCGGAGCACCCCGCCCGCCCGCGCGCGCGCACGGGAGGCACCAGCCGTAACAGCGCGTCCTGCACATCTTGTCCCTGGTCCGGCTCCAGCTCCTGCATTCTTCGCAGAGAGAACTTGGCCGCCGAGCCTCGTTTGTCAGCCCTGCTCATGTGACCCCCTTAAGAGGCAGCCAGAGGGCTGCGCCCTGCCCGGCTCACATCTCCCCTTCTGCACCTCACACCACGATCTGCCCGGCTCACCCCCCACCATGATCTGCACCCCCTCCCCCCCCCCCCCCACCACCACCACCACACACACACAGCTCACACTGCGATCTGCCCGCCCGGCTAAACTCCCTCCCCCCCAGCTCACACCACTTCTGCCCGGCTCACACACCCCCTCCCCTGCAACTCACCCCACGATCTCCCGGCTCACATCTCTCCTTATTCCCCCCCCCCCCAACTCACATCTCTCCTTTACAGGCTCACATTTCTCTTTATGCTCCAGCTTACATCTCTCTTTCTCCACAACTCACACACTCCCTACTCCTGCAGCTCACACAATGATCTTCCTGGTTTCATCAGCAGCCCACATCTCTCCCTTTTCACGTCATGATAGGCCTACGGACTCACGTCTCTTCTCCTCCAGCTCACACGTCTTATCCCGCAACTCACATCTCTCCTCCTGACGCTCAAATCATGATCCGGCCATTCATCTTTTTCCCCCTTCTAGAGCTCACATCTCCCCAGCTCACTTAGTGATTTGCTCCAACTTTCAACACATGATCTGATCTTCCCAGCCCCGATGTCCTGCTGCTCTCCACTTCAACTTAGTGTGGGCAGCCTTGAAGTTAGAGGGTAACAAGGGGTGGTATGGTGGCAGCTCCAGTTGAACGGCATTTCGAGCCCAGTAGTGGGGGGCTCTAGGCATTATGGGGCACCAGAGGAAGTTTCCTAGTAGATCATGAAGCAGCAGTTTGTAAAAACTCAGGGGCATATTTACAAAGAATTGGCAGAGCAGCGACGCAAGTCATTTTGCTGAGCAGCCCTATGCCAATTTGAAAGGACAGAAATGCACTATATTTACAAGCTATGGTGCATTCCTGTAGTTTCAGCCAGTGCTGGCGAACAATTAGCATCCGTGTCCCAATACAGGCATTTTGCATTATGTGCTCTGCCCATAGCAGTTTCCTTCTTCTGCTTCCAAGCTCATGGCCTATTAAATTTACATGTATTGACACAAAGGGAATGGCCAGAAACATAAAATACCCCCCACTTTCAACCATGTCTCAAATATCTATGAGCAAGCAGGTGAAATAAGCAAATCTGGTCGTTCGTAAGATTGTTCCCCCTATGGGGACTCTGAAATTCTTAAAATTTCATTCCATCTTGCCATCCCTTTTTCAGTCTTTTGCTCTCTTCCCAATCTTCTTTCTGTCTTTTCCCATCATGCTTTCATTCCTTCTTCCTATCCGTTATGCACTTCTAGCCATCCATCTTTCAGTCTATTCCATCTATTCATCTTTCCTTTAATCTATCCTCCATCTCTCTAGCCTTCTTTTGTTTACGATCCTTTTCTTTTTCATCCATTATTCTTTCCTCGTCTTGCTAGCCTTCCACCCATCAATCCCCCAATCCATCCATCCTTCTTACCTTCCTTCCATCCATAACTCTATCTTTTCTCTCAATCCATCCATCTCTTTATTCATCCTTCTCTACATTCATCCTTCCATCCATCATCCATCCTTCACCCCCCATCCATCTGTCTCTGTAGCCATCTCTTCACCCATCCATTCTCTCTCCATCCTTCACTCTAGCCCACCTTCTCTCCACACCAACTCCCTCCCTTACTTTCACTCCATGAGATCCTATTTATGAACTTCTTGGAGACCAGAGTGTCCGATTAAAGTCAAAGAAGCCATAAACAGCTTACATGTTTCACAGAGCTGCCAAGTGGCACCCAACCCACGCTGAAGTTGCTAAAGTGGGGGGTTAATGACACCCCTGATTGACATGGTGGCTATGGGTCGGTGGCGGCTGATGAGTTTTCAGGGGCGATCCACAAGTTGCCTGATACACACCTGACTTGGCCACACGTCATTTGAAGGAAGTCAAGGGAACACACAGCCTCTGTGAAAGGACTGAAAAGCTATACTAAGAGATTTAGTACAGGTTTCTGTCAAAACTGTTAAGGAAAGATTGTTTGCAAGGCATTCCACCCGGTTGTCTGAAGGTGACCACTTGTTCACAAAGATGGTGTTCATCTGTCATAATTTGGGACAGGAGTCTTTGTAGACATTTGTGGCTTCCATTCTGAGCTATCACTCTGTTAGGGGTGAATAGTAGGTAGGCCATGGACTGCCTGTATTTGTTTGATCTGTGACTACGTAGGTGGGAGTGGCATGTGCTAAGCTGCTCCTCTTAGTTATCCGGCGAGTTCTAACCAAGTTGGTACTTGGGGCCTGCAAGAGCACTGCATTTGTGGACCAACTGAAGAATACAACAATAGATTTTTAGCATGGTTTAAAGTTTTGTACACAAACGTGAGAGCCCTAAACTTGACTCTCCTGAGTCCTAAACTTGACTCTCCTGGAGAGCCAGTGAAGAGAGCTCAAAACAGTGAGACTGTTGCTCCATTTACTTTGTCCTGTTAGCACTGGATTGCAGGCTTTAGACCGGTATCCATCACATTAAGAGGTCATGACTTTGAATATCACCAAGGCTGACTCAGCCATCCAGATTTCCAGTGGTCCCAGTGGCAGCCTGAAATGTACATCGGGGTAGGGTAGGCACACAAACAAGTGGAGGAGGTCACGCCCACCGAGCTGTGGAATCTTCAGCCCACTAAATGTTGGCTCAGGCACCTGTGCATTTAGCGCATGTACAGCACCTGGTGATGACCCGACCTTAAAGGATGTCTGTTAGACTGACCTTTGGTCATGCATGGCAAAAAAAAGATGGGGAGCCAGGGCCCCTCCACCTTTAACAATGGGCCACGGCTGATAGGTTTGTAAACTGAGTACCCTAAATTAGGTAACAATAATAACTTTTCTTTGAAGTGCTTAGA
The DNA here is from genome assembly GCA_963921515.1 of Calotriton arnoldi. Taxonomy (NCBI): domain Eukaryota; kingdom Metazoa; phylum Chordata; class Amphibia; order Caudata; family Salamandridae; genus Calotriton; species Calotriton arnoldi. The sequence continues at coordinate 1,750,094 of CAWUFW010000161.1, forward strand.
AGTGGCAACAGGGACATAACCAAGACCTCATTCAGCCTAAGGCCAAAGAATACCTGTGAAATTGGTGACTGAGGTCCCCTCATAACATTCAACAGGGGTGGGGGGCATCATTTTGCCTTATGCCACTTACATGGCAGAAATACTCGATTTAGCTCTACAGAAACACATTGTTAATATTCTCCTCAGGTCGCAGTTACCTTAATCTTACCTCTTCCTCCACTTCAGTACACTGTACTCTCACAACCCCTCTTATCACATTTTTACATCTCCCCAAAATTCACATCTCCCTATCACAGTATCCTTCTCCTCAGCTCCCCTATTTGCATCATCCCTCCTCACTCTTGGGGCTCCCCTCCTACATCTCAGTCTCACAGTGGCTAATTATCCCCTCCCCTTCTGCTTTGCTCTCTCTTCATATGTGGCCCCTCTCCCTCTAAGCCCAATCATGTCCTCTCTGCTGTATTCTCACACTTCTGTACCCCCGATTCCCATCTCCCTTCCTTTCACACGCCCCCTCCCGCTTACACTTTTTAGGTCTCACAAAGGCAGCGCATGTGCTGTCTCTTTGAGACATGCTGTATCTACTGTATGGGCTTCGAGCACGACCACCATTGTTCATTCGTTCTTTTCTGTGCCATTCTGAAATTCCTGCTTTTCAGTGGTGGATTAGTTTTATTTGTCCCTTCTTTCGCTGTTTTGTTCCCTCCCATGGCGACTGGGCTTATTACTTGTATCGTTACGCTTCTGAGTTTATGGGTTGTTTCGGGGGACTTTTTTTTTTTGTGTATTCCTGCCTGCGTTTGTTGGTTCTTGTTTAATTTGTTGCTCGTGTTGTTTTTCTTATTTCCCCCGTCCCCCACCGCTACGCGCCGCCCTTGCTTCTACATACATCCACACTTTCCCCCTCTTTTTATTGTTGTCCCCCCCTCCCCCGATTCGCGGTATAAGCCGAGCTCCAACGCAGCGTTTCCCTTAATCAGGCGTGCACACACAATTATTTTTATTTTTTTGTTGAAACATTAAAAAACAGCTGCCTGCAGACGCGGTCCACCTTGCAGCAAGAATTTTTATGTGAACTAAAAAAAGTTGTTATAATAAACCATATGCGCATCTCTCAAACAATTCGGAATGTTAAATCAACCTCTGACATGTGAAATTAGTTTTCATGCCACATATTCTCGCACATGTGCTAAGCATATGAACGAAATTATTGGTCACTTATTTTAAGAGCTTTCTGGTATGTATGTTGTTTAGGTGTTTGATGAGCAGGTTTTGTTAATGTGCCCTTTGCTCCCTGTAAAATATAGATGGGATGACGGAATCCTATGTACCAAGATGGCCACCGTGTTTACACGCTAACGGGTATTAGGAGTCTGACATTTAAAAGTCCTTTCTTTGTGTCAGTAGCTGGACTTGTTACTGTTGTGCCGCCATGCCCAGCAGCAGGCTCCACCCCCGAGTTGCCAGCCATGTCTGCTCTCTGTGACTAATGCCTGTCATATGACTGCAGGCGGATGGAGGCTGATACATGAGCCAGCACGGAGGGGACCAGCCATGGTGTTCACGCCTCCTGGCGGGGCACCAATATGCCTCCCAATTTGTTCCAGAAACTCTTCAACAAGAATGGGGGGCTTGCCTCCCCCACAGGCAGCAGAGACCAAGAGTCCATCTTCTGGTAACAACTCAGTGTGTGTGGGCATCCCTCTTCCCCCTGCAGCAGGAGATGAGGGCTCACAAAATAGTAATCCTTTCTGTCTGATATACACACTTCTTCCCTCTGGCGGATCGCACCAGTAGATCTTGAGAGGAGCCAGTGTTCTGAGAAGGGCGGGAGAGTACATGCTTTGCAGGCACAGCAGTAAAACACCCGACATGCACATCAGTAGTTAGCAGGTCCTGTACGTGCACAGGAAAACTATATTATTTTGCTTGAATGACACCCCAGATGCATGCTGGGTGAGTCTGTGTGCTGGATCGATGTCTCAGTGTGTATCACTCGTACGCCTTAATATCTCTCCCCATCGGAGTGAAACTGTCACCCCTGCAGTTGGTTGTAAAAATCATGCCTTGGAACATCAGGGACAAAACCAGAGGTGGGGTAAGTGCATAATTTTGTAAAAGAAAGAGTACTGGTGCATGGGGCACTACTCCCTGAAACCCCACCATCCCTACACCGAAGGCTTTTCTGTTACCATTTTTATTTAATTTACCAAGTCAACTCATAACAGGAAATGTAAAAAAATAATGTAGCATTGCGAGACCTATTGGCTTTGCCAATGCTTGTTCTCCTTCCTCTCTCTTCTCACTTCCTTCACACCCTCCTCCATCTCATTTACCCCCTCCCTCTTATCTGAGCTCCTCCACACATCTCCTCTTGAGATTTCTCTTGCTCCATTCACATACCCCATCCGCCACCATCTCAAAGCCACCCTCTGGAAATCTCCTGTTCAAATCTTCCCTCCTCACCCTCACATTCTGCTCCTTTCCTCACACTCTCCTCCTTTCTTCACATGCCCCTTCTTTCCTCAGATGCCCTTCGTTTTTCTCACAGCGCCGGTCTTCACATCAGCTTCACAGCTGACTCTCCTCCTTTCTCCCCACTGTGCTTGTCTCCATGCTGTGTGAGCTGGGGGCAGCCGAGAGCCTGGTGACCAGCAGTGAAATGGCTCCATGGCCAGAAACTGAAGGCTGAGGTTGGCCCAGCTGCGGAACTCCAGATTCTTCCAATTCAATCACAGCCATTATCCGAAAGAAAGCTAGAGAATGTGACTATGATAATCTGAAAATACTCAGCACACATACGCATGTGGGCCACCAGGAAGCAGGGTTCTCTTTCTTTATGTGTGAAGAGAAGCTCACATTTTCAGGTCTCTGCACTAAACAGAACATCCCAGCCAGGAATCTCTTAGCTGCTTTTACTAAAAAAACACTTTCAAGAGAGACTAAACATGATGGCAGATCTTGGAGCCCAATGCCCAGAGCTGTATAATGAGTTGAGCCCTATTATAGATATATATATATATATATATATCAGAAACAAGCGTTGTTAACACCAGTAGACCTGGGCTTAATGCAATAAAGCATGCACTGCTAGCACATTAGAGGGGGTCAAGGCTTCTAGGATTATACAACATGGAGGACAAAATTATGCTGCAAAGTTATCCACATTATGCAGCAGAAAATGAAAATTATGATGCACCTCCTCTGGCACTATTATATTCATCGATTTGAGCTCTAAACAACATTTTTTATTAGATCTGAAAATTATGTTGCAAGTTATGTAGCAAATGCTGTAAATCCATATTTATGTGGTAAATGCTGCAGCCATAGAATCACATAAATCCACTCATGAATAACACTTTATTTAAGAAAGGTAAACAAAACCTAAACATTCTAATTCCAATCAGTGCCCATTTATTGGTGCACTTTGAAGAAAACAGCCTTTTCAAGCTAACTACCCTAAAATATACATGTAATATAAAAAATACATAACAGTAACATGTTTAATACTGTCCCATATTGCCATTTCGGACTTCTGGTTGACATTTACAAACCATTTGACCATCAGTCTTTGGGTTTATAATATCACAAGAATCACTTGATGGCAATATTGGACCACATTACACAGTCATGATGGCAATATCTGATCACACAATTGTACAGTTATCTGGTCTGTATCCTCCTTTCTCTCATTCTCTTGTGCTCTCTCTCACTGTGTGTGTGTATATATATATATATATATATATATATATCAAATATCAAAACTTCGTGTAGACGCGCTCTCAGAGAGGACAGACACTGTGTTACTGCATCACCGCTGTTTATTCACAGCGGTGATGCAGTAACACAGTGTCTGTCCTCTCTGAGAGCGCGTCTACACGAAGTTTTGATATTTGATATTGACGTCGGTGTGCTCCGCCGACACACGCGCCACTCTCCACGGGTCTCCGGTGATTCAGAAGGAGCGCTGAAGAGTTTGGTATATATATATATATATATATAGAGAGAGAGATATAGATAGAGATATAGATAGATAGATAGATAGATAGATTACCTACTGGCAGTCCGTAGGTAGTTATAGTTAGGACTATATTTCCATAGAAAAAGCGTTTTTTTGACTTGCCTATATCTTTTGCGCCGGTTGACGAATCTTCACAAAATTTTCCAACAAAAAGTGTGCTGGTCATTTTAGTTGTGCATGGAAAGTTTCAGGGTGATCCGTCAAGCAGGGGCTGAGATTTGAGATGTCATCAGTGATGTCACTGACCATGTCATGAGTGATGTAATATGTGCAGTCATAAGCAGTGCATTAAGTTATAGTTAGCTCAGGTAACTATAACTGCTGGATTTCAATAGTTTTGTATAAGAGTGAAATTTGAGCCTAACTATAATGTCCCTGTAACCTTTGTTTTTTTTCAGTTCATTTCTAAGGTTTTTTAAATTCTATTTCCTAACTGTAACGTCCCTGTAACCTTTGTTTTTTTCTGTGAATTTCTAGTGTTATTTCCTAACTATAACTATATATTTATATGGTCCAGTAGAAGGCTAGTGGTAGCCGAAACGCGTAGACCGTCCATTTTGCTATTCTTGCACAGGGTGTGTATGTAAAAAGAAATAAACAAACTTATCTTATCCTGCAGTCGTGCCATGACTCTTGCCTGGGGATATATCTTTTCGGTGAGAGAACTGTGAAATATATATATATATATATTCACTGAAAAAACCATAGGTTTCAGGGACGTTATAGTTACAAATTAGCATATAAAAAACCTTTGAAATTCACTGAAAAAACCATAGGTTTTAGGGACACTTATAGTTAGTTGGACATTGCACTCGTACAAAACCCGTGAAATTCCCCGTTATAGTTAGTCCAGCTAACTATAACTCACGCCCCGCAATGCACTGCTGATGACGTCACATATTACATCACTCATGACATGGTCAGTGACATCACTGATGACATCACTGATGACATCTCAAATGACATCACTGATGACATCACTGATGACATCATCCAGTGACTGTGTGTTTCTGTAAAGTTTAAATATTTTTTATATATATAGGAAAAGACGTATTGAAGAATGAGTGGGTGTGTAAGTGTCTGTATGGATGATTTAGTAGGTGCGTGACTGACTGTATAAGTGAGTGATTTAACGTATCTTACTGAATGCATGGGTTAGTGACTAAACTGGGTGAATGTCTGTATCCGTTTGTCTGTTGCTTTGTAAGTGGCTGCATGTGTTTGAGAATAGCTACATGAGTGTCTATATGAGTTATTGAATGCTTGTGTGAGTATCTGTATGGGTGCCTGAGTGTTTGTGTGGGAGGGGTGTGTGCGACTCTGTGCATAGATGTGTGAGTGGGTGATTCACTGGGTGGATGGTTTCAAGAGTGCATCTGTGATAGACTGTATGGGTGGGTAAGTGTGTGTAAGAGTGTGTTAGTGAGTGAATGTATGTCCCAGTGGTACATGTGTGAGTAACTACATATGTGAAAGGCAGTATATATGTGTGTTGGAGTATATAAATAGCTATAAGCAAGAGTGACTGATTGTGATAGTGGCTGTATGGATGAGTGTGTGCTTGTATCAGTGATTGTATAAGAGCGTAAGAATGTGCTAGTATTTGTATGAGTAAGTGAGCTGGTGTGTGTATAACTGTATAGGTGAGTAAATGGTAGTGTGTTTAATTATTTGCATGACTGACTAGGTGTGTGAGTACCTCTATGGATGAGTGGCGGTGTTTGAGTGTCTATATAGGAGTATGAGTGCATATGATAGTCCTGTACTGAGTGACCGTAAATATGAGTGACTGTTCGGGTGAGTGAGTGGATGTGTGTGTGTAGACCTAAGAATCAGTGAGTGGGTATGTAGTTATTGGTGTTGGAGTGTCTATGGTTTTGCGAATGGCAGTCTGTACTTTAGAGTGGGTGTATCAAAGGTTATATTAGGGTGTGAGAAGATGCATGAAATTATCACATGGATGATGTCATCAGTGATGTCATCAGTGATGTCATTTGAGATGTCATCAGTGATGTCATCAGTGATGTCACTGACCATGTCATGAGTGATGTAATATGTGACGTCATCAGCAGTGCATTGCGGGGCGTGAGTTATAGTTAGCTGGACTAACTATAACGGGGAATTTCACGGGTTTTGTACGAGTGCAATGTCCAACTAACTATAACTGTCCCTAAAACCTATGGTTTTTTCAGTGAATTTCAAAGGTTTTTTATATGCTAATTTGTAACTATAACGTCCCTGAAACCAATGGTTTTTTCAGTGAATTTCAAAGGTTTTTTAAATGCTAATTTGTAACTATAACATGTCTGAAACCTACGGTTTTTTCAGTGAATTTCAAAGGTTTTGTAAATGACAATTTTTAAATGTATTAATTGTTATATAAAATTTTAAAATACTGATTTACTACATTTTTAGAAACAATTTTTTTTTACATATTTTATTATTTAAATTACATTGTAATTACATTATACATTACATTACAAAAAATACTTTCTCAGAATGAATTACTTTAGTTTAAATACTTTGCACATAGGCAATAGACTTTTAAGTACAGTAGTTACAGTTGTTGCAATGTGCAACACATTTTCAAACACAATGCAACATTCAGCTCAATGTGAATTTCTAGTTAAATGCAATTAGTTACTTTATGGATTACTTTTCTAACCACAGGACTGGATCCTAGATTCAGTCCTGGCACATCTCCTGTAAACAGTTGAGTAAAAGCGTTTTGGTTACAGTCGTGATTTTTAAGGAATATTATTGTACTTTAAAAGTTGACACTTAGAAACTTTTTCTCATAGAATCACCAATGTTATCCTATGGAAGGAAATTCACTTAGCAGGTAAAAACTGTTATCGTTACTTTTTCTTACTCAGTGTTGGATCCTGGATCCAGCACTGGTGCATCTCCTGTAAACAGTTGAATGAATGCGTTTAAGTCATACAGGCGATTTTTAAGGAATATTTGTAGTTTGTGAAAATCGACACTTTGAAAGTTTTCTGCTGAAAACCAGACAATGGATTCCTATGTTAGAAAATATAAGTTACTGGTAAGTACGGTTAAAATTACTTTTCAGGGTCAGTGCTGGGCTAAAAGATGCAGCACTGGGTTCTCTCCTGATAACAGGTGAGTAAATTGGAATTCGTACTTTGGTTGATTTTAGAGGAATATTATAAAGTTCCAAAACTCCACACTTAGAAGAATTTCCAAGTGAAACCAGTCAATGTTAGCCTATGAAGGAAATTCAAGTTACCGGTAAGTACGGTTAACATTAATTTTGAGGATCAGTACTTGGCTGAAAGATGCAGCACTGAGGTCTCTCCTGATAACAGGTGAGTAAATCAGAATTCGGATTTCGGCTGATTTTAGAGGAATATTTTAAAGTTCCAAAAATCAACACTTAGAAACTTTTTCAGCAAAAAGCAGGCAATGATATCCTATGCAAGGAAATTCAAGTTACTGGTAAGTACGGCTAAAATTACTTTTGAGGATTAGTACTGGGCTGAAAGATGCAGCACTGAGGTCTCTCCTGATAACAGGTGAGTAAATCGGAATTCGTATTTCGGCTGATTTTAGAGGAATATTTTAAAGTTCCAAAACTCCACACTTAGAAGAATTTCCAAGTGAAACCAGTCAATGTTAGCCTATGAAGGAAATTCAAGTTACCGGTAAGTACGGTTAAAATTACTTTTCAGGACCAGTACTGGGCTGAAAGATGCAGCACTGAGGTCTCTCCTGATAACAGGTGAGTAAATCGGAATTCGTATTTCGGCTGATTTTAGAGGAATATTTTAAAGTTCCAAAACTCCACACTTAGAAGAATTTCCAAGTGAAACCAGTCAATGTTAGCCTATGAAGGAAATTCAAGTTACCGGTAAGTACGGTTAAAATTACTTTTCAGGACCAGTACTGGGCTGAAAGATGCAGCACTGAGGTCTCTCCTGATAACAGGTGAGTAAATCAAAATTCGTATTTCGGCTGATTTTAGAGGAATATTTGCACAATGGTGAAGGGAGGGGGCGGGGCCTCAGGTGACATCTGTGCAAACGCGCCCCGTTGCGCGTTTTAAGTTGGGGGATTAAGTCCCCTTGAATCCTGAGGGTCCCTAGGGGCCAACTAGCCCACCAGGAACCTCCAATATGCGCCAGGGCTGCGTTGCAGAGACGTGTAGAGAGGCCACACCCCTTTACACCTCTCTGCAACGCAGCTCTGTGGCGCTTTCTGGATGTACCTGTTGGGCTAGTTGGCCCCCAGGGACCCTCAGGATTGAAGGGGATTTAATTCCCCATCTTAAAACGCGCCACGGGGCCTGTTTGCACACATGTCACCTGAAGCCCCGCCCCTCCCTTCACCACTGTGCAAACGCGCCCCGTGGCGCGTTTTAAGTTGGGGGATTAAGTCCCCTTGAATCCTGAGGGTCCCCGGAGTCCAACTAGCCCACCATATACCTCCAAAAGCGCCACAGAGCTGCGTTGCAGAGAGGTGTAAAAGGGGCGTGGCCTCTGTACACCTCTCTGCAAGGCAGCCCCTGGCGCATACTGGAGGTACCTGGTGGGCTAGTTGGCCCCCAGGGACCCCAGTATTCAAGGGAATTGTTCTCTCTGCAAACGCGCCAGGGGCGCGTTTGCAGAGTGGTGAAGGAAGGGGCGGGGCCTGCGGGCCCGATCGTTTTTTAATTTTTATTTTTTTCTCTCCTGAAGGGGGCTGTGTGGCCCCCTTCCTTTTTCTTTTTTGGGCCCTGGGGACCCCATCCCCCAGAACCTTACCCCTTTTTAAAATTACCTTTAAAAAAACGGGAAGGGGGCCGCGTGGCCCCCTTCCCTTGGCCTGTATTGGCCCCGGGGACCCCATCCCCCGGGCATGGCCTCTATATTTTTTTTTTTGAGGGGGCAGCGTGGCCCCCTCCTCTGGCCATTTTAAGGCCCCGGGGACCCCATCCCCCGGGGCCGGCCTTTCCTTTTTGTAAAAAATTTTTTTTGCTCTTTTTTGGGGAGAGGGGCCGCGTGGCCCCCCTCCCGGGCCACTACTTGCCCCGGGGACCCCATCCCCCGGGGCTGGCTCCTCTCCGTTGGGGACTGTGGGGGTCCCCAATCCCCCACAGTCCCGCCGGCTCCCCACGTCCCTTGGGAGCCGGCATTGCTAGTCCCACATGGGGAGCAGCTGACATGCTGCTCCCCATGTGGAAAGCAATCGCTTTGGATATTGGAAGAGAGAGCAGGTTTCCCTGCTCTCTCTTCCAATATCCAAGCAGTTTGCTATGGCAGGACGGGAGCCGCGAGGCTCCCGTCCTGCCATAGCAAACTACAGTGTCCCGGGGTAGGCACCCCGGGACACTGCAGGAGCCGGCCCTGGGGGTGGTGGTCCCCAGGGCCATCAAGGGCTCCAGGAGGGGGCCGCGCGGCCCCCTCCCTACATCAGCACAGCCCCGGGGAGGTTGTGGTCCCCGGGCTTCGGGGTCCAAAACGGACCCCCATTTTAATTTGTTAGTGCCCCGGGGAGGTGGCGGTCCTCGGGCGTGTGGGGGCTGGAGCCCCCACACAGGTTGTTTAATTTTTTTAAAAAAGCCCCGGGGAGGTGGTGGTCCCGGGGCTGCGGGAGGCCTCAGAGCCCTCCCGCACCATTTTTAAAAGAAAGCCCCGGGGGTGGCGGTCCCTGGGCTTGGGGGCCCTTTGAGGCCCCCATACATAAAATAAACCCCTCAGCATGCCCCCGGGACTTGGGCCACCCGGGGCAAGATACATCGAAGCGCGGGAGACCGCGCTCGATTTTTCCCGGCAGGATTCGCGCACCCTGAGCGCATCCTGCCGATTTTTTTTAAAAATGCTTTTTTGCCCAGGGGGTCCTTGTGGGACCCCCTGAGCAGGCCTAGGGGGTTAGGGTGTTTCTACCCTGCCCCCTTTGTGCGTTTTGCACACTTGTTTCTTTTTTTCTCGCGGGATACGCGCACCCTAAGCGCATCCCGCCGATTTAAAAAAAAAAAATCTTTTCTGCCCAGGGGGTCCTTGTGGGACCCCTGAGCAGACCTAGGGGGTCAGGGTGTTTCTACCCTGCCCCCTTTTTGCGTTTTGCGCACTTGTTTCTGTCCCTCGGTTCTACCGAGGGACAAAATGGCTGCCAACACTTCCTGAATCGGAATGTTGACAGCAAGCTGACAGCCAATTAGCATGCAGCTCGTGATCGGGACGGTGCGCGCAGGGTGCGCTGAGGGTACGCGTATCCGACGCGCCCATAGATATATATGTACTTTTACTTTTGATTTTCTCAGGAACTACTGAACGGATTTACACCATTTAAGCAAAAGGCACCAGTCTGAACCAAGGACTACCTCTTTGCCAAATTTGGTGTAATTCCGTTCAGCAGTTCGGGCTGTAGCTGCGACTAAAGGTTCCTATGGAAAAATGAATGGGGAAAACGCGTTTTGGGACCCCTTTTTCTCGGCCCCCGCTTCACGTATCACCCTGAGACTTTCAGGGTAGGAGCGGAGCGGAGCGCCCCAACAAGTTGGAAACTTTCACGAAGATTCGTCAACCGGCGCCAACGTTATTTCAAATAGAATGTCGCGGATTTCCTATGGATAATAGGTTGTAACTATAACTATCTACTGGCGACCGCCAGTAGATAATATATATATATATATATATATATATATATATATATATATATATATATATATATATATATTTACTACAAACACCTTCTCATCAGAAAAAGAGACGGCATTCTGGGATGGGAGAAAATCACCACTGTTTATTCCATTGGGTCACCACCGGACAGGACGCGTTTCGGCTGTACACCAGCCTTTGTACAGCCGAAAGGCGTCCTGTCCGGTGGTGACCCAATGGAATAAACAGTGGTGATTTTCTCCCATCCCAGAGTGCCGTCTCTTTTTCTGATGGGTAAGGTGTTTGTGGTAATGTTACAAAGCGCTAGCGCTTACACATGCACCACCAGCGTTCTAGGCTTGCTTCCTGAACGCTGGTGGTGCATGTGTATATATATATAGAGCGAGAGAGAGGATATAGAAAAGGTAACAATGTAATGTGGTCAAACATTGTCATTAAGTGGTGCTAAAGATATGATAAACTGTTAAATTGTTAATAAAACAATGGGCATTGGTGAAGGTTAGCATAATTATGGATTGACTGCATTTGATGTATAAATTACCATTTAATTTGCTTCATAATTAGCAAAATTTGCAGATTTCACCCAAAGCGTTGTTGCTCTCTCAAATGGATGAACACAACACTGCCAAAGAACGTGCTGCATATTTTACTGACCTTGGAAGGATGGAACGTTCAGCTGGCCTTCCTGGGTTTCAAACTCAAGACCTGCAGATTACTTTCGATTAAGTCATGGCACAATACTGCCTTTTGCACATGTTTATATCTATAATGGTCAAGTACCTAAATTACATATTTCTCACATCCAATTTAAATTTGCAATGACAGATACTGAAATACATTTCTATAGTGATTTTGGGAATCTTGCTCCCAAAACCCTGCACCACGTCGGACTGTAAACCATAGGTATAAACAATTTAGAGAAAATATAATTTTGCACACGTTTTGCACTTCACAAACCTCTAAAGTATGTGTGCTTCACTCGCCTTCAACTTCAGCAACTTTTTCCAACTAAATCTTTTTATTTATGAGAATATTTTCTTAAATAATCTTTTGTTGGAGAGAAAACGTTCCCTCTAAAACTAAGGTTTACTGTGAATTTTTACTATGAATTTTATCCCCATGGACATTGCATATGTTTTTTTTACAATTACTTTCTAGTGTATTTGTTTTCACTCAGCAGGCAATTTTTTTTATTTTGTGGGTGGAATTCACAAGTATCAAATTATGTCAAATTGATCTCTCACCTTTTGCCACTGACTTTCTGGTTTTATCCTTCCACCTTCACTTGAGTGCTTCTATTGAAGTGCACAAGGGACTGCTTCACAAATGTACTCCTGTATGTTCGTTCCTTCTGCCTTTAATTTGCTGGCGGAGAGTGTGTTAGCACATTAAAACCAGACCTATTGGCTTTGCCATTGCGTGTTTCATATATTGTATAGACAGGGTGACCATGCCATTCATATGGTATATCCGGCCATGCACAGACCAGGGAGCAGTGCAGGTGAGAGATAGGGTGTGGTAGCCAGAAAGCAGCAGAAGTGAGAGTGGAGATGCACCAGCCGGAGAGCAGCGGAGGTGAGATTGAGGTATACAGAGGGCATAGGCATGTACAAAATTCACAAAGATTGGTTTCACATAATTAAATTAAATCTCAGGTAAATTACACAAAAATTAGACGTAATTATGCTAAATGCAATAGCGCTATATTATAGCCGGAAAAGCATCCTTGTTTTAATTTGTGACACAAGGCCCCGTTTTGCTCTAACAAAAAGTGTGAAAAACGATTGACATGAGCAACAGCCAGTCACATTCGGGCCTTTAAGTATTGCGTGCTCGAAGTAATAATTTGCCTAATGGGGCATAAGTAGCAGGCTGGGCAAAAGGCATAATTTCTGGGATTTTACATAACAAGCGTAAAGAGAAATGCCTGAAATTAGGAGAATTACGGTTTTACTTGGCCCTAAGAGAGCAGTTGGGATAAGAGGGGAGGTGCACGGAGAGCTCAGAGGAGAGGTGCGCAGAGCTGGTGACAGGAGAGGGGTGAGGAGAACAGTGGAGATAAGAGAAGTATGCAGAGCTCAGTGTCTCTTAGAGGAGAGGTGTGCATAGAATAGCAGAGGTTTGAGAAGAGATGCGTAGGTCTCGAGAGCGGTGGAGGTGACAGGAGACGTGCACAGGTCCATAGAACGGTGGAGGTGACAACAAAGGTCTGCAGAAGAAAGCAGTGAGTGAAGTGACAGGAGAGGTAGGAAGGCCTAGAGTTCAGGGGTGATAAGACGAGATCAGTGCTTAATTTGGGCCGGTGGTTTCCGGTGCTTGCAGTGGCACTTAATTGTCAGCACTGGTGCTTGTGACAGTCTGCCACAAGGTGGCAGTGTCTGGCCAATATAGAGATGACCACAACAACAGTTAAGTATTAATTCAATATACATAAAAAATTACTATTACCTGCCACTCAAGTCATTCTTACAGCTTTGGGGGCGTGAAATAGTTCAAATTGTCACACTTGCAGGAGTGTGATGGTTAGTAGTTGTGTTGGCAGGGGCAATCTGTGGTGCCAGCTGCATTAGCCTCCAGACGAGAGCCCTGGCACTACATTTTTACAAATTAAGCACTGGGCGAGATGCGCACAAACTGGTGGAGGTTACAGGTGCATATGTATAAAGAAAAGTAGAGGTGACAGCAGAGATCCGAGAGAGAAAGCAGCGAGAGGACAGAAGGTCGGACACAGAGAGCGGTAACACTGAGGAGAGGTGCCCAGAAAGCAGTGTAGGTGCAAGGAGAGGGGCATGCCCCCAGCCAGCAGTGGACATGAACGGTGGAGCGGTAGAGAGCAGTTTTGGTGAGGAGACGGTGTGGATGGAGGAGTGGAGGTAAGGTAATGAGACAGGTGCTCAGGAGAAAATAGCGCAGCCCCAGAGAGCACGGCCACGCCTCCGTGGGCCGCACTTTACAGCGCAGTCTTTGAAGGACGAGCTGCCGAAGGCGCTGGGCGCCTGGCCCAGACAGTTAGACGGCCCTGCTGCCTCCCACGGCCGCCCTCTGAGGCCCAGCTGCACTCGGAGCCCTCCGCGCCGGCCGCAGACTGTACCAGCGCCGGCGGCCCCTTCCACCGCCAGGCCGCTCAGCCCTGTCAGAGCCGGCTATCGATCCAGCCCCATGAGCCAGTTCACTGGTACAAGGTCAAACTAAATGCGCCGTCTCCGGGGAGCAGCTGCTGAGATGAGGCAGTGCCCTGCAGCGCGGCACGAAGAGTGATGGAGGCTCTGTCACCGGGCCTAGCATCCACCGAGAGACTGGCCGCGGCCCCGACCATTGCCCGGGCTGCCTGGATACCCGTGCTCGGTGATCCAACCACACAGGGCCCTCCCAGCAGTCCCATCCCTGAGCAGTTTCCGGCCCCTAGCCAAGTGACGTAATAGTGCATCTGAGAGGCACACCCTGGGCAGAGCGTCTCCCAGGCCGCAGGCCAGCGCCTCGGAAATGCCGGTTTGGCTACAAAAGAGTAACATGTCAGGCAAAAAAGATTTGCCCATGAAAGGCATGCAGGTTTGGAACAGAATTTCCAACGTGTCAGGTGACAGGCCGTTGGTTCTGAGAGAAGTATAGATGGATGTGATAATTCTGTAGTGTGAACCTAGCTGAAAGGCATCACAGTACAGGGTCAAAGGTAGAGATGCAGTCAACAAGTGCTCAAAGGGGTACTAGTTCAGAGAGTGGAGCTGGACCGTTAATTTATTGGGATGTTGTGTTCTTCAAAGACGTGTGCCTTCAGTTCTTTCCTGAAACAGAGCAGTGTTGGGGTAGTCAGGATGGATACAGGTGTCATCCCATATCGTAAGAGGGTAAGATCAATGTGGGTGAATTCGACTGGCCTGGCACCGGCTGAAAGTTGGGGATCAAATCCGTCTAGGTTCATGTCATTGTCAGGTTTGGACTAGTTTTTGCTTGTTGTTCTTGACGAATAGCGCACATTCTGTTTTGATGGGGTTGAACTTCAGGGAGTTGCTTGGCATTCAGCGAGGGTGAGGTTGAGGCTGTCCTCGAGGCGAGGAAAGCCTGGAGCAGGGGAGCTTGGACAGAGAATGCCACATGTCAGATGCCTCAGAAAGGCAGATCCTGGGCAGAGTATCTCCCATGCCAGGACACAGATGGGAAAAACTTTACAGACAGCCCATATCACGTGAAACGACACTGCCTCTGAAATGCAGCCAGAGAGGGGCTAGGTTTATTGGCATGTGAGCTGACAGATGCTAGCCTCAGTCTGAGAGGGTGGGAAGCTTGGGCAATATTTCTCACATTTGAAGTCACACACATTCACAGACATAACGTGCCAGAAGGCCAAGTCATTGGTGAATGCAGTGTTATACAAAATGTAACAGAAGGCTCTATAATCTTTTAACTGTTATAGGCCTACATAACTGCTCTCAGAATTATAATGCTTGAGAAGCACGGTTGGTTGATCACCTACAGGCTTGCAGGAGTGTTTGCTAAAGGGAATCTACCTCTGTAAAAAGAAGTTCCAGCTCCTTTCTGATACTACCTGTGATCTTGGACCTATCTTATGATATGATGCCTCACTCTCTGATTTCTATGCTCTTTGCTCCTGATTGCCCTGAAAACTGAATACAATAGTTAAGTAACAGTCTGTGAATGGGAGAGACCGCTTCACTTCCCACAGAATGCTAGCTTCACTTCCCACAGAATGCTAATTCATCGGTAAAATGACTTAGTGAGTCAGCACCGTTGACAGTTTCTGTGATCTGCAGATCATGAGACTGAATATTGGTAAGGCACATCAACCTTCGAGGGTTAGTAAATTTAGTACCAATAATGGTTAATACGAACAACTATTGCAGCACAAAATCTTATGAAGAAAGAGTCGGGAATTGAAATCTATACAATCTGGTGAGTGGGTAGGGGTAGGCCTAAGTGACATTTAAATTATGCTGGCATAATTTGCATCATTTCTGGAATTTCACAAATGCTTTTTAGGCAAAATTTGCAAAATTCGGCCTCTTCACCACCTCACATAATAACGAGTAAGAATTTCCTGCAAACATGTAATTTGTGGTAAAAATGTATTGCGAATGCATGGGAACAAAAGAACATGAGTGGCTGTTGTTTTCAGAGCTTTTGTCTTTTTGCACTGTTTTTTTGCGCAAAGTGCCTCCTTTTGTCAAAAATTACTGTGGAGACGCATTTTACGCAAAAATTTAGCACAAAAGAATGGATCTGCATTTCACATAATTATGTGTTATTTTGCTACAATTTTTCATAATTACGTGAAAGCAAATAATGCACATTTTTCACACACCTAGAAAGGATGGGCAAGAGAGAGCTGTCTAAAAACCTAAGAGATACAAGTGCTTTGGCTAAAGAAACACAGTCTAGTACAGAACTGGTATAGAAGAAGGGGGCATGCAGTGTGATGTACTGGGTGGTGGAGTTAAGAGGTAGCATGAAGATAGTTCTGTACAGAAAGGTGGGTAGGGGCTTTGAACTGCCTCTCTAGCAGGGGTATTTACAGCAGACCTGGTAATGGTGTAAATGCATAATTTCGGGGATTTTACATAACAGGCGTAGAAATGCTAGCAAGGGTATTGACAGCAGACTTGGTAATGTAGTCACAGAGGCGTGGACAAAGCCCACATGAGCAGGTGCAGTGCACTAGAAAAGGAAGGCTAGACAGTATGCGCTTGCTTTAAACCTAGAAACAAGTTTAATACTTACAGGACCTAGTGAGCTATGTTGGCACCAGTGCAAACTTCGAAGAGAGAACAACACATCTTTGTGGTAAGTGAAGATATCTTGGGTCACCTTTGAATTGACATACATTGTACATAAAAAAAACTGTGTCAAAAACATACCTTAGAACAAAATACAAGTTCAAGTGGCTTTATATTATTTGCAGTGTTTAAATGTAACAATGCTTAATAATTCCTAGACTTTTGATTAGCACCCCTCTACATATATCCCACAGCTCATACCACCTCGTTATTAAGAACACCAACATTGTCTCCCTTTTGTGTATTTAAACATGTTTTTCTCCCGCCTACCCGGGACCATCCAAAATGTAAGAAGAAACATAACTATACAGGAGAGCCCCACAGGGCCCCGACACCTGTTCCAGGTTACAGTGCTGGGAAACCTGGCCAGGACCCAGTCCCAGGCAACAGATGCCACCCCCTATACCCCACAGGCTATATACAGTCAGGGCTACCAGAATCATGCAAGTTTGCAGCTGTGGCCTTTTCTGCATAATTATCCATTTGCCACATAATACATCCCCTGCTGCATAATCTGCAGATTTTAACAACAAAAATGGTACTAGCTCAGACAGATTTATTGCTATATTTGGGTGTTAATGAGTGTTAATGAGGTGAAACCTATGCCCATACGATGTTAACAGGGGCAAAAATAACAAAAAAATAATTATGCAACGCTATCATAAAATGTGCCGCATTACTCTGCTTTATTTGACTTTTCTTGTTGCATAATTTAGACAACCCTGTTGCATAATTTGGTCCCCCTGTGCTGCATTATTCCAGTGGCCTTGGCTATAGGTGGCAAACCCTGCAGGGCATGTAAGCTACTGCAGATGGGACCTTCTACCAGGTGCCAATGAACCCTCCTCGGCCAACACCTGAGATAGAAAAAGACAATTAAGAAAAACCTCACCTGGCATGCAATCTTGATACACTTGGGCTATGCCAACCACGAGTCTTCACCACCACAGGAAGACTTCGCTACCACAGGGCACTCAGGCGCAGGGCGACAGAGGGCAAATAGAGTCTGAACTGCCTCAACTGTGTGACCTGCTACCCCTGTTAACGTGTAAAAATACCAAAATAATAAGGTAACAGGAGCACAAACTGTGCCGCATTACGCCGCATAAAAAGCTATCCTTGCTGCATTATTTAGTCAACCCTGCCGCATAATTTGATCCTTCTCTGCAGCATAATCACAGTGGCCCTGCTTACATTGTGACATTTGTGTATAGTGCTTCACACCATGTTGTGTTCCCAAAACAAAATATTTGGTAGCCAGGTAGGAGGTTTTCCAGCAACCTGTTTAGGGATGGGTAAGTAAGTGCGCATCATATATGGTACAGCCATGTGTGAGACGCTGCGTGTTGTGTACCATAGTCAAAGTGGTGCTCCAGTGGCGTCACAGCAGACCAGCTAGTGCGCTTGGGCGTGTCTGTGACGTGGATGGATGTGAGGGAGATAAAGTCCAGCTTGGCGTTACATACCATCTCACGCTGACCACCATTGTTTACAGGTGAAGCCTGAGTTGTATGGTGATCTAAGAGGCCGCAAAGGTCAGTTGGTGGGAAATAGCCAGCTCACAGGCTAGAACCCCAGCTGGGCCGGCTTAGCGTTTCATCCTTTTCAGGTTAATAAAACTCGCCATCTCTTAATAATACTTCTTATTTAAGCACTTGGATTTGCAGCAGTTAGTGATGAGCGCTTTATTGGCAGGATTTTCTGTGGCCCAAGCCTGCCAGTGCCCATGCAGTGCCAGTGTCCATGCAGTGCAAACAGAGGAAGGTGTGAGCTGGCAGCGCCTGTGTTGTCTGTTTCTGTGTACTGTGTATATATCACGCCGAGAGAGGACATAACTTGGCCTGTCACAGCCTCGGCGTTGGGAGCTGTTACGCAGGCGGATTTCCTAGCCATTCCGTGGGGCTTAGCACTGCCCGGCTCTGACTCGAAAATCCTGCCCCGTTAATCCGAGTATATCGCTACCAGCGAGGCTCCGAGCTCGAAGAAATCCCGCTCATCCGCCTTGCGGCTGACCCCGCAAGCGCCTTATCCCCGGAGATCAGTATCAGGGAGCGCGGGACGGGCTGCTCCGGGGGCCACCGGTAGCTTCACGGTGTCAGCGCCGTGGCCGAGAGGCGGACTGGCAGGGGCGTAGCTAGGCCTTAGGCTGCCCGTGGCGGCCCCTGTGTTTGCCGCCCTCGGCAAAAATGATAGAAGAGCGGGGGGGGGGGGGTAGTAGCGGCCGATTCTTTGAGCGTTGAGCGGGGGGAAGGGGGGCCGGCTGCCGCCCGAAAACTCGTGCCGCCTGGGGCGGTCCGCCCCCTCGCCCGCCCCTAGCTACGCCACTGCGGACTGGCCTTTCGCCAACAGCCCCGGGCCTCCGACTAACCAGCGGGGGCCAAGGCAAGGTCAGACGCGTATTAGACAGTGGAGCCTGACGTGACGTGCATAATACTGGTGTAGCTCTGCGGGCCTCGAGGTACTGGCCTGTTGGCAAAACTGTACATGATGTCGGTAACCCTGTCCCAGCCCCTCCAAGCCACGTATGAGGCAGTTGACTCCGGTTTACAAAGCTAGTTTACAGGTCTGCGTCCCATTTAATCCTTTGGTTGAATCTCTGTATAGGAGCCTGCCACAGGCCAAATTTCCTGACAACTGCCCAAAATCCAGTGAGGATTCCTGCCCTCTGTACAATAAATCGGCTGTGCACCGTGGTAAGGGGTAAACTGATGGGTGTGCCATGTTTATTTTTGAAAACCTTTCTCAAGCTCTGTGGACACTTTTTACATTTTGCCAGGATTATCTTCTCGAGATTTCAGCAAGAAGGTTGAGACATTTGTGGAACTTTAGGTCTGGCCTGAGACACCTCGCGCTCTCACCTACTTGTGTGACATTTTGTAAAGTAAAAGGGACTTGAAACCCGCCCTCTGCTTACCATGCATTGCCTTCATTTCAGGCTAATTTCCTTGGTTTTCATTGGTCAGCGGGTGATGGCTTCACATTCTCTTTGTGTGTGTTGTGTGTGTGTGTCCCTATGCTGGAGCACGGACAGCTACTGATTAATTTGATTATGAGTATTCTTCCACTGCTTGTGATCGAATTGAGGTACTTTTTATCTTAGTGGTTGCTTCCCGTGTCCTCGTTGCTTTCACCCTCCCACGTTCTTACATTTTTCTGATATCAAGGAATTGAGAATATTCACCTGGGTTCATGAGACACACTTAATGAGAAAGAAGGCATTCAGCTATCAAAATCCAACACCAGGTAATATAACAGTTGATGAATGGGTTTAAAAAGTTTGCGAGAGAGGACAAAAAGGACTGGTGGAAAGGGGTAGAGAAAGGCGTGCATGCTAGCTCCTCTGAAAGACTAAAGGATTTCAGCGCCCCAAAGTGTCCGCATCGCTTTACAAAAGTCTGCAAATAAATATATGTGTGACTGACAGAGCTGGCAAAGAGACAGTCAGACAGGCCAATGCCTCTGAGAGAAAGTGAGTCTGGGGCAAGGTCTTTCATAACATGCCACTGACTCTGCCCCAGCCCCACTGGCCTTAGATGTCTTGATAACTCTCACTCTCTCCATGGGCCAGCTGGTGAGTGGCAGCACATTTGTCTTTCAGCAGGAAGAGCAGGAACCATGATGTATTCTTGGAGGACTGGGCCTGCTGACTCTGTGAGTTCTGCACATCTGTGCTAACCTGGGCGGCACAGCATGAAATGCTGCCACTGTCAGCACGGCCTTTCATCCTCGCAGGCAGAGATAAGTCTGCAGTTTAATACAGGCTGGACATTTTTAAAAGTACATCTGGTTTGTTAAGTGGTTTGACTTCTGAATAGAGATAAGGGGTGTTCAGTACGGGGTCCTCCCTGATAAGTGCAGCCTGTGGTGGACTGGCATACTGTCCCTCCCCTGCCAAACCTTATATGGGCCGGTCCACCTTTGTCAGAGCCTGATTTCCGTTTTCCGCCCAGGTGTTCTGGGTAGTAGTGTTAAATACGCAGTGTAATGTTACTAACATTGACATTTTGAAATGTAGGTCATATAAAGGGAGAGGAAGGCTCTTTCACTACCCTGGGGGTGCATGCAGTAAAATAAAATACTGCTTTATAAGCATGCCTGAATTTACAAGTATTGCCAAAGCCGGGTTCTTCACAACAATTCTTTGGGTTTAAGATATCTTTTCTAAATTTAATGAACATAGAAGAACAAGCATTGGCAAATTCAATGGGTCTAGAGCTGACTACCAGCTGTTTGGCTTTGCCAAAGTTTTGTAATATTTCTATGAACTATTTGTTACAAAAATATTAACGCAAAAAAGATGTGATAACACTGTGCTGGGGCAAAATACTGCCACTCTCTCAGAAAGGAACCAATAGCTGAATTGGGCTGACCTCCTTCTCATTGAAGTATGTTGTGATGGGCAGAAGCAGAACATGAATGACACTAGTGCAGACCAATGAATGAAGAGTGCCGACTGAAAACCACTCTAAGTATGTATACTATGTGGATATGTTTTTGTAAAATCGAAAGATCTTGGCTAATGCCAGGCCTAAAAACAGGGGAGGTGCACTGATACAGTGCTATGTAGTTTGTACTTTCTTTAAGGGTTTGTGGCCCAGGCAAGGTCAATATTTTGCACACAGGCTGTGGAATTTTAGGTGACTAATGTAACTTGCTGGTGTTCAGCACCTTTTTCTGGCATGTCAGAGTTTTCATCCTGCGTTATTTGTGATTTCTATTCCTCCTTTTAGCCTCAGAAAGTCTTTGATTTCCTTTTGAAACATTTCCTTGTTTCTTCAAATTTGGTCAATTGAATAAAAAAAATGCTTCATCTTGTAAAAGGTCCATGTTGCTTTTCTTGCAGCTCGTCTCATCCTCCAGTTTCCTGGCCTGTCTGTATCCGCCTGTCTATTTCCAGTTTGTGGTCACTTCCCTGCGTTTGCCCGTGGTTTATATGTGTCTAGTGTATTTTAGTCTTTTACGATATTCTGCAAAGCCGTCGTCTTTACAGGTTTTACTCTCACTTTCGTTTAGAACATTTGCAATAACAATATTATTTTATATAACCAGCAGGATGGGGTATCCAATGAATTCTGCTCTCTATGTGTTGTTCTGGACTTTACTGTGAACTATAAAAATTTGGTCATAAAGTGCTTTAATATTTACTTTAAGAATCTGTTTTCAAAGTAACAAAGGTCTTAATTCAGAGTATGATCCTCTTTGCTGTGCACTGTCAGTGTGCCTCTTAAGGGCCTATATGCTTCTTCCACCGCATCTGTTATAGGACATGGGCACAGAGGCAAAGTGATTCCCTGGTTTGCAGGGGCCCACGCCCCCATTGCAAATGAGGGAATGCCCGCTCATGACAGCGGTACATGTGAGCCCACAATGTCAGTATTACCAGGGCCGGACTGGGAACAGAAACCGGTCCTGGCAAACTGCTCAGCCGGCCCCCCCTGGGGTGAGGGGGAGTGCAGCCGAGCAGTTTGCGAGCGCCGGTTTCGGCCGATTTTGTTACAGGGGGCCGATATTGCCGACCCCTGGTAACAAAAACGGCCCCCCAGGGGCCCAAAACCGGCCCCCACCCTAGCGGCCTACCGGGGAAACGCCCGGTGCCCGCTATGGCCAGTCCGGCCCTGAGTATTACAGAAGGGGCTGCACAATCATCTGCGGCCCCTTTCGTAATGCCATAGTGCCGCATAGGCGCACCAAGCGTGTGCACATGCCTGATGCACCCCGGGGCACAATGCATAATCTGGCCCCTGGGGTCGTACTACAGGTATAATTGTGCGTAGCTTGGTCAAATTATTATTTTAATGACTTGTTCCCTTGCTACCATTAGGTTAAAAATATTGTAGACTTGGTTATTAGGGCCTTCTATACCTATTACTTGTTGGTCAAGGAGTCATCCCAAGGATGAAGCCAGTGCTTAATTTGTAAAAAATTAAGTGCCAGGGCTCTCGTCAGAAGGCCACTGAGCCTTGTACCACACATTGCCCCTGCCATGCTGCCAGTGAAAGTAACAAAACAGCTACTAACCATCACACTCCTACAAGTGTGAAAATTCAGACTATTTCAGGACCCCTAAGCTATAGGGATGGCTTGGGCGGCAGGTAATAGTAATTTTTAATGTATACTGAAATAATAATTAACTGTTGTTGTGGTCTTCTCTAAATTAGCCGCTCACCAAATGCCGGTGTTGACAATTAAGTACCGGTGCCAAGCACTGGAAACCACCGACTCAAGTTAAACACTGGATGAAGCATGCCACCTCATATAGGTGAGGAGTCCGCGTTCTGTTTAAAGGAAAACTAACAACAGGGATCTTCCTGAAACCAGGTTCAAAGCAGTCGAGGAAGCAGTAGAAAGTATATTTTTCGCTCTGCCCTCATTAAGCCATGTATTCTCAAGTTTTCAGATTATGCCACCCCTTTTTATCCCTCCCTTGAACTTAATTTCCCTCTCCTCCATATGCATCTTTGCCTCTCACTACTCTTCGCTTCACTGCACTCTGTGCTTCGGTTACCCCCGAACCAAACCTATCAAGAGGAGGTGTGGCCTAGAGGCTAGAGCTTCTGACCTTGGAGTTGGAGAACCAGATTTGAATCCCAGCCTCGGCTAAACATCATGTGATCCTAGGCAAATCAGTTAATCTCACTATTATAAAAAGGTGTAAGATGGTCAGGTTCTGTTGAAAAGCGTTCTAATGCCCAGAGGCCAAGGTCCCTAGAAAAATTCACTGGAAAAAAACCGATATATATATATCATGTGATCAAGGCCTGCGAAGGCCGAAACGCGTCATGGCGGCGAACTGATTCTAAAATAAACCACAATTGCACCAAGGAAGTGGAGTCCGTTCCTGTTTTGATCCGCATGCTGAATGGAACTTTAAAAACAAGGTTGCGAGTAATATATATATATGTATATATATATACATATACACATATTTATGTTTATATAACACCCTTCAGGCCCTCGCTCATCACAACAAGACTTTCAGCACAGACCACATTGTGATCCAATTCTACCAACCAACAGAGTAGCCTCTTACACGTCCACCCAAAGCATACGAGTGCATAAACCATTGTACACATACTACAGTACATTACAATGTCTGCGCTGTCCAGGAGAGAAGGTGTTAGTGCAGCTGGGACAAGGTCAGTCATACTGGAAGCAGCCCGCGGTACCCTTCGAGTGCCTCCCCAGCAGGTTTTTTCATTCACAGAACCAGACCTCCCATCCAGTCTCCTCCACAGCCATGTCTCTCTTCCTCCCGGGCAGAGAAGTGCTTTGTAATTGGAATCCTACTGTGGGGGAAGATGACATTTCTCACTTGAACAAGGGCTCGCCACTTAATTGAGGCAAAATGGGGCACGAGAAAGGCACTGCTGTGTTATCTTTTCAAGGCTGAGGACACTACCACCTCCCCCTCCCCCGACGCCCCTCCTCCCACTGCGGGCCCCTCCCTGGCGCCTTCTCCCACGAACCCGCAGGCCTCAGTCACACGCGAAGGCAGCGCAGCTGTATTTCTGCACTTCACCCCATGGCACTTTGGTCACAGCTGCGGTGTGGGTGTTCCTAGCATCGGAGGCAGACTGGGAGAGAAAGGGTTAAGGACACTTCCTTACAGGCCGGTGCTGTAGAAAGGCAGGTGAGGCTGGGGCCGGATCACTCACCTACCTTCCAACGCCATTGCTTCCGGAACACTTGCAGGGCTTGAGAACGCGTTGCCCGCTGTGTGAAATAAGGACAGAGAGGGCTGCAGGGAAGGATTAGGGAGAGACATAATGATCTCATTTTCCCTCGGGCCGGTAGAGCTGGGGACGACGCGCTCACACGTGCTAACCTTCCTGCAAGAGTCGACTCAGAGAGGCGCTGCCTGAGTGCATCTCAAAGAAGGCACAGGCCGGATGTAAGATCATTTATTTCCAGCATCAGCAATGAGAGGTTCAACCGAAATGTCGCTCAAGAGTAACAATAAACAGTACATAGCACAATAAGGGATTATGAAGAGGTTTACAACCAGGTTTATCATTTTTTGGAATTGAAAGTAAGTGGCCCACCCAGAGTATTTCACCTACTAATAATTGGCATCAGCAGTGTTAGGCCAATGAGGTCAAGAAAAGCAAAGAAAAACTGCAGTGCCCAGAATGCATTATTTTGTCACTAAAGCCTGGTACTGGAAACAAGATGGCATGAAGTGAGGTGATCATCCTAATAGGAGGCACTGTTGTGTGCTCATTGGCGATGAAGGCAGACCATCATCTTAGTGCCGGTGGCGGCCAGTCCAGGTAAGCGCAATGGGGCGAGGATGGGGGGGATGAAAGTGACAAACAACGGACTAGGGAATGTAAAATAAATAAATAAGACCACTTACCTTGCGCTAGCCGCATCGCCAACTTGGCGATGCGGCGAGTGCAAGGTAAGTGGTTTTATTTATTTAGTTTACATTCCCTATCTAGTCGTTTGACACTTTCACCCCACCCTCACCCCGCTCCTGCCTTGCCTCACCGCGCTTACCTGCACAGGCCGCCACTGCTTAGTACATATCTAAATCAAACGAATTTACCAGTTAAGCCAGCTCTGATCAGTGGCACTTGTAGGTTGAAAAACCTGGGATGCCCAAGACTAATTTCCATGGAAAAGCACCAGTTGGTTTGCCCCAGTCTGATTAGGCCTACCTAGCCCTTAATAGAAAGGAGGGTCTCAGGGGAAGCGAGCAGAGCTGGTATGTATTCTATAAATGGACCACTTGCCTGCTTGTCTTTCCTGCTACAGCAGAAGCCCTATAATCACAGGATGGAGCTTCCTCATGGATGGCACAAAGTAAGACCACAGGTAAGCCATTCTGAGATAGTTCATACAGGCTTTTTTCCTGAAATGGGATAGGGAAGGAGCCAGCTTCCTGCCTCCCACCCTCCATTGCAGGAAAGAACTGGATTGTGATTGGCTGTTCTCTCACCAACATCCCTAACTTTCATTTCTGGGCCTTCCCACCACCCTCTTACATCAACTTGATTGGCTATTCTAAGCCCTTGTCTCCTAGGATGTCCAGCTTGGCTTTTCAGACAGGTGTCCAGATAAAGGTGGAAGGTTAATGGCATCTTGTGTGGTTTCCTCCCTGTTTAGGCCTTGAGGGTCTAGAATGGGCCTTGGGCCGGGTCCTCCACCTTCCCTCCCTCACGGCACTCCCCTGGTGGCTGGATACCACCTCCAAAGAGATAACCTTCTATCGTTCATGGGTGGATGCCATATAATACACTCTTGGTGGCTTAATAGCAACTCCAATGGGTTATCTTCTGTTACTTCTGGGTGGAGTTCTTTTAACATTTTCTTGGTTGCTTAACCGTTTTACCAGTGTATTGGCCTCAGGTCACTCCTGAGTGGACTCCATACAGCTCCCTGAAGGTGGCTTCATAGCATGGGCCCATTTTCCTTCTGGGTTGCCTCCTAAGATACGCTTTTGGTGGCTTACCAGCTCTTCCAGTGGGCTTGCTCCCCGTCACTTCTGGGTGGACGATAGCACTCTCATGGTGGTACCATTCCCTAGTGGAGCCAACTGAAGCACTTCAACAGCAGATTTCTAAGTTTGATACTCTCTTCCCTAAAGTTGTAGGTAACTGCACAAGCGATGCCATCTATTCTCGCACCTTGCGCTGCGCCCCATGCTTATGCACAATAACATTAGTTGGACTATGCTTCAACTACATGGTTGAAATCTAACACACCTCCCCAAACATACCCATAGGTGTCAAGCTAGAAACAACACTCTTTAGGCATGCACCCCAAGCGACCGGGATCCAATGCAAAATGGAAGCGATTCGTGATCTCGCCACAGGATAAAGTGCAATATATGATGCAATTAAAGCACCCAGGTTTCTTAAGGGGTATGGAAAGTGCAATATAAATAGTATTACAAGTTAGGGCCTGGAGACTTTGGATATTCACTGTAGTGCTCTAAAATAACCAAAAGCTAGCTTTCAGCACTCTCCAACACATTTTAATAAATTATAAAATGTACAAACAACGTGCAAAAAAAACATGTGCAATGTAGATCCAAGAGACAGATTTTCAGGACAATAATGTACAAAAAAATATACATGCAGTGAGTCTAAATGGGAATAAGTTCTATTATTATCAGTTAATTTGAAAATCTGGCATTGTTTCTCCCCTCCTGAATCTATGCTGCACATGTCTAGTTTATCATACATTCTCTTTTCAATGGTAAAATGAATGGAAGAGGTTAAAGTGAATAAAAAAAGTGAAGAAACAATGTGTAACAGGAAAGGAATATTGTCAATAAGCAGCCGCATGCTGGCAGCCACACTGCCAAGCTCCTAGCAGCCATGCACATGCTGCAGGCATGCCCCATATCACGTGTGCTAGTTGCATTCTAAACACTTAGACCCAGATTTGCAAAGGTTTTGCCTCAATTGCAACTTAGTCTTTTTTAACACAGGCCTGACACAAAATCCTTTTCGGTATTTGCAAAGCAACACAAATGGCTATTTGCCTTAGTTTGTAAAAGAAAAGTAACATTGTGCTGCGTTGTATTACTTTGCATCAGGGAGGCGGTCCATGGGCGGTGCATGGGCAATCCTGCGCATTCCACCCATGGATTTTGATCCAAACCCATATCTACAGAGACTTGTAGACATGGATTTGTGCCAAAATCTTGCGCCTGGCGTAATGACTAAAAATATCTTTATTTCTCCTTGTTATGTCCTCTTCACACATGCAAAGAGGAAATAGCCTCAAAGGATACTTTTGTGGAGGCAGGTGCTCCTTCCTGCACAAAAGCTATCCTCACCCGAATGAAGACACCCTTGCACTATGGTGAACGGGTGCAAGCATTGATTCTAGGCAGCCACAAGTGCGTCAGCTCATGGAGAGAGCAGAACTGTGCTATCTCTTTGAAAACATGGCGCATTTCTGCTCTCTCCCTTTCACACAACACAGCAACCTCAAATGCTGCACTGCATTGCATGAACTGTTTGAAAATATGCCCCATGGTCTTTAGGCACTTGCAGTTAGGTATCAGTGGTACACACATGGACGCGAAGGTACACCCAATCACCTGCTCAGCATGTCCTAAGCCATACATATCCCTGTCTGCTGATAGGAAAATTCAGCTAATTATTGGATGTGTCACCTGCCGTTTGAGGTCCCAGACCCTTATAATTAAGGTGCACCGGTGGCGCCTTTGGCATCGTAGCCTGCAGACAGAGCTTTTACATAAAATACCTGTTACCTTGCTTTGACAGGCCCTGGCTTCATCCACTCTGGAAGATGAAAGGTTAAGACAGCCATGTTAGAACTGTAACCGGTAATGTTTTGAGTAATGGTCAGTGTGGTTTGTATGTAGCTGGCCATCTGGTTTCATGTCACCTGAACTACTTTGTCAGTCTAAGCCTTTAATTAAACAATCAAATAGATTCTAGGAGTTGAAGTAAGACCCTGATGAACTAAATTTCTGTTCACGAAAAGTGGTTGCAACTTGTGCACCAACTTGTTGCGAATGGGAAAGAATTTTTTTAATCGAAGTAAGTACTAATAGGGCGTGTCACAAAACTGGTAGTGGGTCACAATCAAAGGTAACTCATCAATATTCATGAGGTAGACCAGAAACTGTGACTCACTATGATTGGATGCTATGGCAAGGATGGTGGCCTGCTGGGTTAGCATACTACCATGTCTGTGATTGCATTTAAATAAAGTAAACTTTTTTCCTAATGCAGGCAGTTTTCCTTAAAAGAAACAGGGCTGTGTTTGAAAGTAAAATTGTATTTTGTTTTTCAAATTTGGTTGGAAGTTGGCAGTGGTTCCTTGGACAACTGCCTACTCCACAACAAACTTTTTTTTAGATTCTCAACGGGGAAGAGGTCTTAAGAAAACCCAATCCCTTTCACAAATGTATTGCCACCCCAGTTTGAGAGTCTAAGTTTTCAATGCTTTGCGACCAGATTAAACTCGCAAAACATTGATGCATACAAAAAAGAATTACTATTTGGAAGGGAAAGTGTAAACATGCCTTTCTAAACCCATTTTGCGATTTGGTAAAATGGGTTTAGTACATTTATAAAAGCATTTTTGTGGTTGCAAAGCCTGTGATTTTACAAATCTCAAGCTTTGTGACCGCAAAGAGGCATTGTATATCAGCTCGTAGGTTCACAGTTGTACTAAAAAACAACGATCTGTAAAACTAAAATCAAGAATTGACACTTAATGTCTCAAAAAGTGACCTGGTATCATATGGCCACTCCCTCTTGACAAATGTTACCTTCTCCTAAATAACTAACACAACTAATCCACCTGAGGGGATAGCAGTTATTGCGTCAACTGATGAAAGTTCTCCCAACGTCATGAAGAAGAAGGAGTTTTTCTACTAGGCAAATAATATTTTTTTACACCCTTAGTTTTAAAGATTCTCTCCTCTATTTTTTCATAAACATAGCCACCCTGTTTCATAAACATGGCCACCCTACCTTATAAACATGGCCGCACTATTTCATAAACATGGCTGCCATATTTAAAGTACAGGGTCCTCATGTTTCTCAAACAGGACTTCTCTCTTTTTGAAGCGTAGTGACTCAGTTTTCTTTAATGTCACCCTATTTCTGAAACATGACCACGCAATTTCATAAACATGATCGCCCCATTGCATGACCATGGCCACCCTTTTTTTAAGCACCTTGTTTTCTGAAATATGTCACCCTATTTCAGAAACATGCCCGCTCTGTCTTCTGAAATCTGACTGCCTTCTTTCTGAAAAGCTGCTAAGCATGACCACCTATTTAACTAAATATGTTCGAACTATGTTCCGAACATGTCCTCCTTACGGCACCCCATCGCTGAAGTCCAAAGCCGCTCTGGTTTCTACCCAGCCCTTATCCCCTCCAGCGGCATGAGGCAACCGCCCTTAATTGGCTGCGTTAGCGTTGCCGTTAATGCACCTGCGTGCAGGAGTTACCCAGGCTCCCTGCATCGTGTTCCCAGCTGCTAACGAGCCCCAAGCCTTCGGGGACCAGCCTGTGTTTTTTCAGCTCAACTCCCAGTGCATTCCAGCTCTATGCACACACGTGCTATGCCGTGGAGTTTATAGAATTATGCATTCTTCAGTAACCTCGATTAAAGAGTCGCCTATCTGGGGGCAGGTTTTAAGGACTGTTTATCATCTCTGAGATGTGATGTTAGCTTTTATTGGCTCTGAGAGTAACGTGGAACCCGAGGGAAACAGGAGACGTGTCTGGAAGTGAGTTAGGCTGTATTTGTGGGCACACCACGCAAAATAATCGACCACTAAAAAGTATAATAAAATATTTTAAGTATCCACCCACTATCCAGTATGTGTCAACTCCAAACAGTATTAAACACTAAGAAATAGGATGTATAAAGACAGCTTTCACAATCCGAGCTTTTGACCGAATGTGGGCCTTAGAATAGAGTCCATTTCAGCCTAGTTTTCTTTCTCAGTGCCGCTTTTTTTTGTTTCCTTTTTTAAAGTTTCTTGAAATTATAGCCCTATATTAGGCACAGCGTTAGCCAAGGCCTTTTGATTTTACTAAAATGATATGTATAATATGCTTACTTACAGAGGCCTTTAGGCAGCCCTCTTCATCCCTTAGTCCTTTATTGTGTCATTCATTTTTTAATTCTACCAATGGCATAATACAGCATGGGCCAGTCCACTTCAGCCATTGGCTAAAGTCTCTGTGAATGACTGCATTCTCCCCTTTCACAAGAAAAACATCCACACAAAAAGTAGTTTCCACAAGTGCCAAGAACTAATGTGGCAATGCATGCTTTTTGAGACCAAAAATAGTTGTGCTTTTAGCCATTTTGGGATTGATGAGGGCTTAGGAGCTCCTCCAACAATAACGTTTTTCAAAAACCATGACAAAACGAGCATTTAAAAAGCCAAAAGACTGGCAGCCAAAGTCAGACCTATTGGCCTTGCCATTGCTTGTTTTTATTTGAAGTCTTTCTAAGTGCCACATAAACTTTCACCGAAGGAGCAGTGGCCTTCTCACATGGTTTACTTTGAATACTCCCGGTTAATACTTGTAATTGATTACTGCCATAGGAAGATGTGAATCAATGAGATTGAAGAGGGACATCACTCACACTGCAGAATTTATTTGGTCTGATCACGCTGTGCTAAACCTGAATGTCTGCCTCTTTATGAAAGGGGCCTGGCCATCATCTGTCTCATTTATGAAACTTTTACACTGATGCACCTAATTTGACCAGGCTTGATGGCACAGATGCCTTTGCACACTTTGGCTTATGCTACTGTGCATTTAGACACTTCTTAATCTGATGATGTGCATTATGGCTGCTGCTAGGATAATTTTCTGGTGGTGGATGGCTGAATTGTTTCTAAGTTCTGGTCCCCAGTAGTATCATGTTGATGTGCCGATATGCAGCACTGATGGAGGTCACATCAGATATCTGTTCATATAAATAACCCTTTGTAAATCAGACAGCAGCAGTAAACTCCCTAAAAATGTTGCACATTGACTGGCTCCTGGCTGGCCAATATATGCCCAGAAGATTCACAGCTAGGACCTGAGACAAGCCGCATTAGATTTCAACCTACATATCACTACACCTTCTTCTCATATCTGTTAGTATACACTCAAATATCGACTCTTAGCCATCATCGCTGCTTTATTGTCACCCAATAGCAGGCTTTCTGCAATTTTAGAAGTAAATGACAAGGGAATCACCATAGCTGTTTATGATGGTGCACAGCTCAAATCTCCTCTCAGATGGCACAAAAGCTAAGTGGTAAAGACCTTCGGCTACACACACCAAACAACACTAACCATGGCAATAGACATAAAAGCAAAAATGTACTCAAGTGCACCACACTAAGGCTGATCTACCCCAAATTATGAGAAAACAAACTTGGATCTCTGACAGAGTCCTCATGATCAGCTTGTGAAGAAACTCCAAGAGCGCTCCGAGACCCTACTAATGGCAACAGTAGCCCTACTAATAGCTGTACATATTAGTTTAGCACAGCACAAATATATGTTTTGCAGCCTTTAACATCTGATATATAAGGAGAGGAAACATGAAAGACACTGGCCTGAATTTAGCTCCTCTCCAAACCGCCGTCCATATCCAACACAGAGGTTACAAGTGTGTTCTATGTGGAATGAAAAAGCGTAGTATGAATCTTGGGAACTTGTCCTCAGAAATGTCAAGTATTTACCACAACCTGCTGCTTCATCAGCCTCCTCTCAAGGACACTGTGACAAATGTATGTCTTTCTGTTCTTACAAAATAGAGACAGTTCGCTGCACCCTCCATAACACTGACCCTGTGGGATTCAAGAAGCTATCACACAAGGTCCTCACTAGGGCCTTGGAGTCATAGGTTATTGACTTTTCATCTGCTTCCAAAGAAACCTTGCTCACTGTGAGACTGGAACAAAGTTATACCCGATTGATGAGCCTAATAGTGCAGAAACCGGTCTTGGGTTGCTTGTGCAGTTCGGGACAGACTGTTCCCATTGGGGCAGAGTCAAGACTGATTTGTATACAGCTGGGTCCATCCTGATGTGGCATGCTGTGCAACATAACGATGGACTGGGAGGTGGCCCAAGTAACTACCAGTAGCTGAGATTAATTCAAACATTCCATCCATCATTTTTTTTAATACTCCAAAGAAATCTTGCCATATACAATACTAAGGCAGCCAACATGGACTTACAAACTCTAGCTCCACCCACTCCCCCATTTAGTAGTACATTTCCAGCCACCAGAATGATACCCAATAAATCTAAGCATTGAATAATCCCCACAGCTTTCATTAAAAACATAGATCACGCTCAAACATTCCTATAAAGTCATATAGATCTCTGCTGTTTGAATCCATCTCTAGGCAGTTACTGGCTGGTCTTCCGCCCTACTAGGATCCAAGAGAAATATGCTCTTTTCCCTTCATAATGGTACTGCCATTTCAACCCTTTGCTATAGCGATTGTTAGTACTAAGCAAGGACTAGAAAGCTTTGTCTAGAAAGTTGCAACACTTTAGATGTTACTGGAAGATGCCCTGTTTGGAAAGCTGAGGAAAACAAAAAGTGGTGTTTGAAATGCTTGTAATTACACTGGGCCACACTCTTGTTCTATTGTTATTTTTCCTCACTGTAACACTAGTAGAAGACGTGTAAACTGTGGGTACCATACATATTTAGTGCCATATTAAAATTATACTGGAATATGTTTTTTGGATCAGTTTGACTCTAAGAGTATGCTATCTGTTGACTATGATATTACGGAGTATATCATCTAATGCGAGTTCAACTATCAATACCTGTGTGTATTGCCTGTTAAACTTTAGGCCAGCCTTTTGGCTTTGTTAATGCTTGTTTTGTTTTGTCATGGTTTTTGCAAACTTAATTCTTGGTGATGCAGCCGAGCCCTCTTCAATCTGAAAAAAGCAATTGTCTAAAAGCAAAACTTTGTATTGTCCCGAAAAGCTCACATTGCCATAGTAGTGATAAAGGGAACTACGATGTGTGTGGATGTGCTCTTTGTGAAAGGGCAGAATGCTGTCACACAGTGAAGTTAGCCTATGGCTGAAGTGGGCTGACCCATTGCCTCATGCTGTACATAGTAGTGGGAGGAGGAATAATGTGAATGACACATTAACACACCAATGGATGATGAAGAGGGCTGGTTGAAACCCATATAAGTATATGATACATATAATTTTAATCAAGTCAAATAGTCCTGGCTAATGCCAGACCTAAAAATGAAGTGAAAGCAGCTGCTCTGCAGGTGGTATAGAAAGTAGACACTCTGCACTCGGACTTAGCCGAGTCATCATAAGTATTAAGAGGAGTAAAAGACAAGTGAATTGTTATATCAGCTTTAAGTCCCAGATTAATTCACCCCACAGCCATGCAATCTTTTTACTGCGTAATTCCTGTTGGAATGTGGGTGAGGGTGGAGGGGGTCAAAGCAGACTGGATGTTTTCTGCTCAACTAGTTCCCTCCAGGGAGTAAATATATATCAGTGAAATTAAAAGACAGTATATGGATTTTAAATGTTTTCTAGATGTGCTCTGCGGACCTCTGCTTCTACTTATTTTACATTCCTCCTGTTTCCCTGGACCCTTTATACAGGTATCCTGGATTTAAAGTCACATTTCTGTGGTAAAAGGAAGCTGTTGGGTGTTGGGTTTTTTCAGGCCCGTGATGGTTATTTCTGTCTACGTCATCTTCTTGTATTCATAATATTTCTGAATCGTCAATTAAGCATCCAGTCTCCAGTGGTGGAATAAATATATATGATGTCTGTAGGAAAGTGCCCTTTTTGACATGGTCACCTCCACTTTTTGCCTGTCATTTGATGTGATTTCGACTGGAAGTGCACTGGGTTTCTGCTAACAAGGTTCCCAGTGCCCGAACTCTTTCTCAAAAACTGAAAAATTGTACACCAACTGGCAATACCTTTAGCATTGACTGTAAGTCCCTAGTTAGTGGTGCCCCTGGTACCCAGGGCAAGGAGGCTAGAGAGAGACCTTAAGGCCTACAGCACAAATTGTGCCACCCTAAAGGACCCCTCACCAAACACATACCGACTGACACTACAAGCTGCGTGTCTTGGTGCAGACAAAAGTGAAAACACGACATGGTATACATCCCTGTGTGCCATGCCCACAGATACTGCATGCAGTATAGGTAAGTCACCCCTATGGCAGGCCTTACATCCTTAAGGCAGGGTGCACTATCCTACATGTGAGGGCCTATCTTCACGAGCAGCTACGCCCCTGTGCTGGGCAGCTCTAGTGCTGCCAGTACAAGTGAACAGGGAAGCCATTTTGAGTACATGTGCTGGACACTGGTGAAAACGAGTTCCCCACCTACATGATGGGTTCACTGAAAATAGGGATGTTTGGTATCAAAAATCTCGTATTAATAAACCCACACTGATGCCAGTGTTGGATTTATTGATACATGAACACAGAGGGCACCTTAGAGGTGCCCCCTGAAAACCTACCAGCTACTGGTGTGCTGCCTGCCTGGTTTTCGCCAGCCTGCCACCAGAGACAAATTTCTGACCCCCAAGGGTGAGGGCCTTTGCTCTCAGAGGGCCAAAAATCAAGCCTGCTCCGTCAGAGGGTGCTTACACCCCGCCCACAGATTAGCATTTCCAGGCAGGGGAGCTTCATAGAGTCCACCGCCTTTGGTATGCAAATCTGGCTTCTCTCACAGGAGAAGAAACCAACCCCCTTTGTCAAGGACCCTTTCACACCTGGACAGGTGGGAAAATTAGCTAGTCAGATAGGCATGTCCACCCTCAGGCCAGTACCACCCCTAAGGTGGGCTACCTGAAGTGGAGGCGACTTTTCAGAGTTATCTATTTTGGTGATGGCAAACTTAGGAACGGGGTTATGTCCACTCCCCACAGGAAGTGATCATATAGGGGGTGTAGTGACCCCAGGGGTAAGTATCCCATTGGCTACTACCCTAAACTCTCCTAAAATCTCTAAATTCAGTATTTAGGGGAGCCCCTGGCACCAGAAAATCAGATCCTGATGACCTACGAAGAAGAACGACACTGAAGAGACGTGAAAGTAAAAGACTGAAGAAGAGCAACTGACTTGACACCAGCCCTGCCGGCCTGTCTGCTGTTCCCCGTCGAAACTGGCCAAAGAAGTCTCGTCCTTCAGCTGTGGTGCCTTCAAACCCTGGGAGGACAGCCTGGCTTCAATGGAGGTTCAAGAACCCCCGCGGAGTAGTGGAGCTGCTCCCCTGCATCCTGCAGGCACCCTAAGAAGAACCGTGAGGACTCCCGAACCGCCAAAACCCGATGCCGCAAAGGACGCCTGCTCCCGAGCCCTCCAGCCTGTGTTGAAGTGGGCCAACCATGTCAGTGTGGTCCCCAAGCCCTCAAGAGACTGAGTCCACTTTAGGTTCACCCATCATGAACTCCCAACATCGCCTGCAGCCTCTGTTTGCAGGCCCCCTCAACCGCAAGTGCTCCCGGACGAAGAAACCTGACATCTCAAATACACTCTGCACCCGGCCGCTACGGCCCGTGGAGAAGAGGACCACGGGTGTCCGCACGCCCCCTAGCATCGCAAGACTTGAACCCTCCTGTTGGTTCAATGAGGCTAGCCTCCTAGTCAAAACCTGTAGCCTCTTTTCATGAGGACCGATCCCCATTGGGCACCCAACACTGTATTGCACCCCTGCACCCGCCACCCTTGTGCATCTGGAGGTGACCTGCTGGTGCTGCCTTGGACCTTGCCCGATACTCACCTTAAGCCCTGGAGATTGGTCTCATAAGTCGCTGTACTGTACCTGAATGCCGTACTTGTTTTTCCTCCCATAAGATAACATTGCTGCTTCTGAAAAATGCAGTTGACTTTTTAAAATGCAAAGTATTTCTCTTGCAAAACGTACTTACCTGATCGTAAGGATTCTGGTACCTAAACATATATAAAGATAAGTGTTATTTTTATAAATTGGTGTGGATCCCAAGGTGCTCTTCTGTGGATCTCCTCTCTCTAGAAGAGCACCTTGGAATTGCTAGAGCAAGCCCCTGTCCACTCATAAGGGAATCCCTGAACTCTTTGCACGATATGCCTAATTTTGGAATATCATATTAAGAACCAGCTTCCTACAGTGTCAGTCAGAACCTAGAGGTGATAAGCTCCCCCGTTATTTACAGTTTAATCATCTATAATTTTATTTTACATATGGCCCCTAAAATCATCTGCCTTTGCTTCCAGCATAAATACAGGAACACAAAAATATTGGGGACTCAAAGGTAGCATGACATGCCCTCTAATTGTTAAAAAGAAATTTGGCCTCCTGCCACCGACCCCAAAAGAACTGAGCATGTACCCTCTCCCAATTGCAAAATAAATATATAGCTTCCTCTTACCCAAACGCACCACCCGCTGAAAATACCCTCAAATCCAAATATAAAAAAATATCTAGCCCATCACGATCTGTGCCATCCAACTACCTCCCTGTCCATAGCCACACTCTTCACACTCAATGTGAGAGCGCAGAGTACTGATAGCAGCTCTGAGCGTGTCACTTGTCAGTGTGGTTAGCTTTCTCCTGTCAGCATGGGTCTGCAGAGACACACGCATACAGGGATGAAGGCAGCTGGTGCAGGCGCAGCATCATCCACATTTGCCACCACCCTGGGTCTAAGGAGACCCCAGAGAGGCAAAAGAAACTGGGTGGAACCTTCAACCAATTTCTGCTTCTGTTCTCAGACCTCTGGAGACCTCGGTGAGGAAGCAGAATAAAGATAAATCCAGCATTTCCCCATGTGACATCACAACAATGGGTAACCACTTTGATTCCATACTGTTGTCACCTCAATACAGTGAATAAATGGATTTCGATCCAGGTGTTCATCATAGAGTGTTCCTATGAAAGCCATATATAATAATGATATCTCCTAACGTTCTCAAGCCTATAACCAGCCCTTAGGATTGAGCTGTGCCAGTCACATGTTAGGTGACAAGACAATGCCCTAGCAGTGTAATCACCTTCAGTACGATTGAAGCTGTGCCTCTCACTTCTGGTAGGTGGGCAGTACTGCTTTGTCTGGAAGGGCTGTGGCAAGGTCCTGCACATTTGGTATGACTGTGGAGGAGTCGATCGCACTGTGAGGGCTGTGATAGAGCCTTGTCTTCTTGCAGAGCTATGATAGGAACCCTAACATCAAGAGGGCAATGTCTTCACATGGTGAGAGAGTGTCAAGATCCATATAGATTGCTAGGACAGGGGGATGTTCTGCTATTTGACCATTTCAAGGTGAACTGAAGGCGAGGTGTGCAGTCATCTAGCATCAGTGATATTTATGGGACAAACAGAACCATTCGTCGTTTTCCTAGTGATACAGACACTCTCCAGGCCTTGTTCCTCATTGTTTCATCAGATAGATAAGTGGATTGGATTTCCTTGCCACATATATAAGCCAAAGTCACTATCTCGTTTCTTAGACCGCCTTGTCACATCGGATGGTACTTGAGCATTTGACTAGGTCTTGCCAAGTCAGTCACACAGTTAGCAATGGGACCATCTTCAGAAATCACTTAAGTGGATGGGTGTTACTGAAAGGGTCCCCATTTGACTGGAATCATTTCGATGGGTCATACACAGCCTTCTTAATCGTATAACAATCGCTGGCTTTTAAGTTGTGGGACTTCTCAGGAGTCTGTACTGTCCCCGTTTGTGTACTATTTCAGTCTTTAATACATTCAATACAGGTGGTGAGCCTGTTGTTATGGCGCCTGTTAGATTTGGGGGTCTCTAGTTGGCATAGGTAGGTAGGTACCTGTGACAAATAGGGACCCTTGCGTCTAGTCAGGGTGAGGGGCTACACTCCTAAAATAACCCCTGCTCACCCCCTTGGTAGCTTGGCACGAGCAGGCAGGCTTATCTCAGATGCAGTGTGTAAAGCATTTGTGAACACATACAGTAATACAGTGACAACACTACAGATGGACACCACACAGGTTGTATTATAAAAATAGTATTTTTATATAGACTTAACACAAGACCAAACGACAAAAATCCACAATACTGTACTCAAAAATAGACTTTAGAATGTTATAAAATAGTTCAGTTCTCTCAAGTTGTAGATGCAACACTTTACTCTCAATGTACCTTGAATGCGTAACGCAAAGAAAACAAAAGGGTCGCAGGGAAGGTGATGCGTCGGTTCCTTACACTCAGGGAGTGGATGCGTCGGTTCCTTACTGCTGCGCAGGGGAGTTGATGCTCGCTTCCTTACTGTGTGGGAGTTGATGCGTCGGTTTCTTACTGCTCTCCGGTGCGATGCGACAGATGGCACCTCGATGCGATACTCTTCTCCGGTGCGATGCGATAAAAATGGCGTCTTGGCTGTGAGGTGACAACGTTGGTGCGATGCGTGCACGCCCGACGGCCGTGCGGCGACTCGATGATCTTGGGAGCCGCGACAGGCCCTGCGACTCGCTTCTCCGGTGATGCGACGATGTCCTCTGTGGCAGCGTCCCGCTTCTCCGGAGATGCGCCGCGCTTCGGCGATGCGATGATGACAGCGGCAGCGGCGTCTCGCTTCCTCGGCGATGCGATGACAGCGGCGACACGCTTCTCGTTGTTGCGTCGCGCTTCCAGCTCCCAGCGACACGCAGTCTCTCAGAAGGCCCAGCACAGCAGCAGGCACTTCAATTCCCAGCAAGGGAATTCAGGGGGAGCTGGTTGGTGAAGTCTTGTATCCCTGAGACTTCAGGCAGGAGGCAAGCTCTAGTTCAAGCCCTTGGAGATTCTTCTTCAAGTTGATAGAAAGCACACTCAGTCCTTTTCTCCTTTCTTTGGCAATGAAGCAACCACTGCAGGCCAACCCCCAAACACACAGCACAGGGGTAGTCTCCTCCTTCAGCTTCCTGGTTCTTCTCCTCAGCAAAGGTTCGTCTTGATTCCCAGAAGTGATCTAAAGTTCTTGGGTCTGGGTCCCAATATTTATACTACTTTTCTCTTTGTTCTCTGAAGGCAGAGAGGCCTTTGCCTAGTCCAAAACCAGTTCTGGTCAGTCCTGGAGCACTTTGTTTTTCTGACTCCTTCTTTCCTTTCAGAATGTGGGGCAGAGTGCTCAGCCGCCCGGCAGGAGGTGGAGCCAGCATTGTGGAAGGCAGGCACAGCCCTATTCAGACCCAGGTGCAACTCCTCCCTCCACTCTGGATGCAGATCTTTCTATTCAGCCCTGCGCTGACTCACCCTGTCTCCTGTAGCCACCCCCAGCCCCTGTCACTCAATCTCCAGACAAGGAATACACAACCTAGCAGAGGCAGGCTTGGATAGTTAGGCAAGAAAATACCTACTTTCTAAAAGTGGTATTTTGAAACACAGAATGTTAAAACCAACTTCACTAAAAGATGTATTTTATCATTCTGAGTTCAGGCGTACTAAACTCGAATTTCTACCTGGTTCCCTGAGTCAGTTAGGATTATAAGATGTAATAATCTAACTGCCCATTCTGGCCTATGGGGAACAGGTAGCCTTGCAATAGTGAAAAACGAAAATGGCTGTAATTCACTATTAGGACATGCCACACACACCAGGGCATGTCCTACCTTTTACCTACAATGCACCCTGCCCTTGGGCCTACCTTAGGGGTGACTAATATGTATAAAAGGGAAGGTTTAGGGACTGGCAAGTGGGTACACTTGCCCAGTCAACATGGCAGTACCAGACTGCCCACAGGCTCTGCAATGGCAGGCCTGAGACACACTTTACAAGCTGCTCCGGTGGGTGGCACAACCAGTGCTGCAAGCCCACCAGCAGCATTTGATTTACAAGCCCTGGGCACACGCAGTGCACTGTACTAGGGTCTGACAGTAAGCCAAACAAGCCAATCATGGAGTCACTAATCCATACATCAATTTACCATAGGGAGCACTTGCACTGTGGCACTGAACAGCAGTGGCACAGTGCCCAAAAGCATCTAAAACCAGCAAAAACATAAGAGGCAACAGCAAAAAATGGAAGGGAGACCCACGCCAATGGTGCCAGGTCTAACATGTGTCCCCTCCAGCTGAAATGTGGGGAGAACTACCCTACCTCCGGGGAGTTCTCATCACTAAGGCGGAAAAATCTGGACAGACCATCAGCATTGGCGTGTTCTGTACCAGGGCGGTGTTCCACCGTAAAGTCCATCCCCTGTAGGTATATGGACCACCTCAACAGCTTTGGATTCTCACCCTCATCTGCATCAGCCATCTGAGGGGCCTGTGGTCTGTCTGAACCCGGAAGTGAGTCCCAAACAAGTATGGTCTCAACTTCTTCAGTGCCCAGACCACAGCAAATGCCTCACGCTCAATTGCACTCCACCTCTGTTCCCGTGGAAGTAACCTCCTACCGATGAAGGCTACAGGTTGGTCTAGGCCCTCCTCATTAATCTGTGATAGAACAGCCCACACACCATGCTCTGAAGCGTCTGTTTGCACAATAAACTCTTTTGAGAAGTTGGGTGCCAGGAGCACGGGCGCCGTGCACATGGCAGTCTTCAGGGCATCAAAAGCTCTCTGACAGGTGTCAGTCCAAATTACTCTCTTGGGCTGCTTCCTGGAAGTCAGCTCTGTCAAGGGTGCAACAATGCTGCCATACCCCTTGACAAACCTCCTGTAATACCCAGTGAGTCCTAAAAGGCTCTCACCTCTGTCTGGGTCTTGGGGGTTCCCAAGTCAGGATGGTCTCAATCTTGGGTTGTAGGGGCGCCACCTGGCCGCTCCCAACCTGGTGTCCCAAGTACACCACGGAACCCTGCCCGATCTGGCACTTACTCGCCTTGATCGTGAGGCCTGCTCTCCGCAGCGCCATCCACACTTCCCAGAGGTGGCGCAGATGTTCTTCCCAACTGGCGCTGAACACTGCAATGTCATCCAGGTAGGCGGCACTGAACTCTTCCAGTCCAGCCAACACCTGGTTGACCAACCTCTGAAAGGTGGCAGGGGCATTCTTCATCCCAAAGGGCATAACCCGGAATTGGTAGTGCCCATCTGGGGTGGAGAATGCTGACCTCTCTCTTGCCCCATCAGTCAAGGCGATCTGCCAGTACCCAGACGTTAAATCAAACGTGCTGAGGTACCGGGCAGCCCCTAACCGATCAATGAGCTCATCAGCTCTGGGGATGGGGTGCGCGTCAGTCCTGGTGACTGAATTGAGCCCTCGGTAGTCCACACAGAACCGCAGTTCTGGTGAGACACCCGGTGCGGCAGCCTTTGGGACCAAGACCACTGGGCTGGCCCAAGGACTGTTAGAGGACTCAATCACCCCCAACGCAAGCATCTTGGAGACCTCCTCCTTGATGCAAGCTCTCACCCTGTCAGTCACCCTGTAAGTTTTGTGCTTGACAGGAGGACTGTCCCCAGTGTCTACATCATGGACGCACCAATCAGTGACACTGGGAATCAGGGAGAACAGGTCAGAAAACTGTCCAAGCAACTGGTGACAGTCATTCTGCTGCTCAGGGGTCAGGGTGGAAGAGAGGTTCACTCCATCCACTGGCCCATCTTGCTCTGTTGCAGACAGGAGGTCAGGAAGAGGTTCAGTCTCCTCCTCCATTCCAGCATCTGTTGCTAGGAGCATGCCCACTTCGGACCTCTCTAAGTGGGGCTTCAGGCGGTTGACATGCAGGACCCGTAAGGGGTTCCTGGGAGACCGCAAGTCCACCAAGTAGGTAACCGGACTCTTGCGCTCCACCACCTCAAATGGTCCGGTCCACTTATCCTGGAGCGCACAGGGCTCCACTGGGGCCATGACCCACACTTTCTGACCAGGCTGAAGCTCAACCAGAGTGGCATTCTGGTCGTACCACCGCTTCATCTCCTCCTGGCTGGCTTCCAGATTCGCCTCAGCGAGTTTTCTGAATTGCCTAGTTTGGTTCCTAAAGGCCAGCATGTAGCTATATACATCCTGGGGAGGTTTCCTGGGAGATTGCTCCCAGCCTTTCTTGACCAAACTCAAAGGTCCTCTCACGGGGTGTCCATAGAGAAGCTCAAAGGGACTGAACCCTAGAGATTTCTGTGGCACCTCACGGTAAGCAAAGAGAAGGCATGGTAAGAGGACGTCCCACTTACGCCTCATGGGTTCCTCAAGACCCATAATCATGCCTTTGAGGGTCCGGTTGAATCTCTCAACCAGCCCATTACCTTGGGGGTGGTAAGGAGTGGTGAACTTGTAGGTTACACCACACTCCTGCCACAGGGACTTCATATACTTGGAAATGAAGTTGGTACCTCGGTCTGACACCACCTCTCTGGGAAACCCCACGCGGGAGAAAATCCCCATCAGTGCACGTCCCACCACGGGGGCCGTCACTGTCCTGAGAGGGATGGCTTCCGGGTACCGGGTGGCATGGTCCACCAAGACCAGGATAAACCTGTTGCCCATGGTTGTCTTGGGATCCAGAGGCCCCACAATGTCAATGCCCACCCTTTCAAAGGGGGTGCTGACCACAGGGAATGGCTGGAGAGGAGCCTTGCGCTTCCTCCCACTCTTTCCACTTGCCTGGCAAGTCTGACAGGTCCTGCAATGAGTGTCTGAACTCTTGCGCATTTGGGGCCAATAAAAATGGGTGACAAGCCTTTCAAAGGTCTTGTCCTGCCCCAAATGTCCTGCTAAAGGCACATCATGAGCCAGCCCCAGTAGGAAGGCTCTGAAGCGCTGGGGTACCACCAGCACACGGGATGACCCAGGCTCAGCAACCTTAGGCTCACTATACAGAAGACCATGCTCCCAGTAGATCCAATGTGATCCAGACTGATCACCTGCTGCCTGGTTTGCAGCCTGCTGCCGCAAACCCACAAGAGAAGGGCACTTGTTCTGCTCCTCACAGAACTCTTCCCTGGAGGGACCTCCTTCCTGCTGCCAATGGGTCAGCTCAGGCAGGTCTCCCAGTTCAGCAATCTCTTCCCCAATAGGCTCCAGGGCATCCCCCTCAGGGTCCGCCTCCTCCTGGGCCGTGGGAATCTCAGGGGCCGGTTTCCCGCGCCCCCTACCTCTTCTCTTTAAGGCAGGCACCTGGGCCATTTTCTCAGGCTCCAGGTACTCTTGAACACCCTTACTGGCTGCCATAGACCGAGTGGTCACGCAGGCCCACTCAGGCAAACCCAACATCTCCAAATGAGCTCTCCGCTCCACCTTAGCCCAAGGGGAGCTCTCCAAATCGTTACCTAACAGACATTCAACAGGCATGGCTGGCCTCACAGCTACTTGAAGAGTCCCTGAGACCCCCCCACTCAAAGGGAACCTGTGCCACCTTGCAGTGGCTCTCTGTGTTGTCAGCGGCAACAACTGGGTAAAATGCATTTGGGACTACCTGTTCTTCAGACACCAACCGACAACTGACAGCGGTCACACTGGCTCCGGTGTCTCTAAGAGCTTCCACCCTCTTGCCATTGATGGTCACCCACTGCCTGTATTTTTTAGTGTTATCAGGCAGTTGGGTCCTGGGGACCACCTCACAGTCTCCTAAAGAGACAAGGGACATCTCTGCGGGACCCCACCCACCTTGGGCACCCATCTCCTCCCCCAGGGC
Organism: Calotriton arnoldi; assembly: GCA_963921515.1. Lineage (NCBI taxonomy): Eukaryota > Metazoa > Chordata > Amphibia > Caudata > Salamandridae > Calotriton > Calotriton arnoldi. The sequence continues at coordinate 1,793,573 of CAWUFW010000161.1, forward strand.
TACACTAGCCAACTGCCGGGGTGGTGCACCAGTGGGTGCTGTCTTCCCATACAAGGGACATCTAGCATCATAAGAACAGTGGCCTACTAGACCACACTTAAAACAGGTCTTGGGCCCCTTGTGAACAGGCTTATCTGTCGGGGCCACTGCCTTCTTCTCAGGGGGAGGCTGGGAACCTTTCCCTTGGGGATTACTTTGGGGCCCTTTCTGGAACTCCCTCTGTTTACCCTTGTCCCCCCCACTCTTCTGCTGGGGACCCTGCCCACCTTTGGCGAAGTCTCCCACATGACCCTTCTGGACCCGGGTGCTCACCCAGCGGTCCGCCTCCTCAGCAAGCTTCCTAGGGTTAGTCAGCTTGCTATCAATAAGATGCTGGCGTAGCTCTGGAAAACAGTTATTTGACAAGTGCTCCCATGCAAGCAAATCATAGAGCGCCTCAAAATTATCCACTTTGCTACCCTTCACCCAACCATCCAATGCTCTGCAAAAGAAAGACACATATTCCACCCAAGTGGTAGACTCCAGTTTTCTGCAATTTCTAAACCTTTGTCTATATAGCTCTGGGGTCAAACCAAATCTGGACATTAGGGCTCCCTTCATGTGGGTATAGGACATCTGCTCCTCTGTAGGCAAATCCAACAAAGTGTCCCTCCCATCACTAACAAAGCGGCCCCACAACCCCGCTCCCCAATCCTTCTCAGGGACCCGGTGGGCCAACATTGCAGCTTCATAAGCCCTAAACCACTGACCAATATCCTCATTCTTGTGGAAATCTTTAACTACATCTTTGGGAATGTAGGTTCTTGCTTCTACATGCACTGGTGGTGTGCTGCCACCAGAGGGAGGAACCTCTAACTTCTTGGCCTTGAGTTCCAATTCCCTCAATCCTCTCTCATGCTCAAAATGCATTCTCTTTTCCTCTAAGGCTAACTTCTTCATTTCTAACTCCATCCCAAGCTCTATTTTCTTGCTCTCTATGTCTTTCTGACCATCCATTTTGAGCCTAGCTAGCTCCAATTTACGCATCCTCTCCCTTGCTCTGTCCTCCAGCTCTCCTGGGGACAACCCTTTGGAAGAAACACTGCTGCCCGCCCCTGAAGGTGCTTTCCCTCCAGTTGGGCCCACTGGCCCCTCAAGGTGCTCATTTAAATCCTCTGCCTCCATTACTGGCTCCTCAGGATGCTCACTGGCATTCCTAGATTCTACCCAGGTTCTCAGCGCCTTTTGGTATTCCTCTTTCCTGGTGAGGCCTTTCACAGAGATTTTAAATTTCTTGCACAAAGCTTTGAGATAAGGCACAGTGTAAGTATCAATTCTCTCTTCTTCCAAAACAATGTCTACAGATACTATGGATGCTGTCTTGCTCATGGTAGCAAAAAGACTGGCAGTTCTCAAGAATCAAAAATAGAAAAGAAGTTCCAAGGAAAAAAAATTCTCAAAAAAGTATGTGGTTGCGTTATGGTCTGCACTCACTAGTAGTGTACACCAATCACTGTATATGAATCACAAATGCAAGTCCAAATCCTCACCGCTGACCACCAATGTTAGATTTGGGGGTCTCTAGTTGGCATAGGTAGGTACCTTTGACAAATAGGGACCCTTGCGTCTAGTCAGGGTGAGGGGCTACACTCCTAAAATAACCCCTGCTCACCCCCTTGGTAGCTTGGCACGAGCAGGCAGGCTTATCTCAGAGGCAGTGTGTAAACCATTTGTGAACACATACAGTAATACAGTGACAACACTACAGATGGACACCACACAGGTTGTATTATAAAAATATTATTTTTATATAGACTTAACACAAGACCAAACGACAAAAATCCACAATACTGTACTCAAAAATAGACTTTAGAATGTTATAAAATAGTTCAGTTCTCTCAAGTTGTAGATGCAACACTTTACTCTCAATGTACCTTGAATGCGTAACGCAAAGAAAACAAAAGGGTCGCAGGGAAGGTGATGCGTCGGTTCCTTACACTCAGGGGAGTGGATGCGTCGGTTCCTTACTGCTGCGCAGGGGAGTTGATGCTCGCTTCCTTACTGTGTGGGGAGTTGATGCGTCGGTTTCTTACTGCTCTCCGGTGCGATGCGACAGATGGCACCTCGATGCGATACTCTTCTCCGGTGCGATGCGATAAAAATGGCGTCTTGGCTGCGATGCGACAACGTTGGTGCGATGCGTGCACGCCCGACGGCCGTGCGGCGACTCAATGATCTTGGGAGCCGCGACAGGCCCTGCGACGCGCTTCTCCGGTGATGCGACGATGTCCTCTGTGGCAGCGTCCCGCTTCTCCGGCGATGCGCCGCGCTTCGGCGATGCGATGATGACAGCGGCAGCGGCGTCTCGCTTCCTCAACGATGCGATGACAGCGGCTGCAGCGGCGACACGCTTCTCGTTGTTGCGTCGTGCTTCCAGCTCCCAGCGACACGCAGTCTCTCAGAAGGCCCAGCACAGCAGCAGGCACTTCAATTCCCAGCAAGGGAATTCAGGGGGGAGCTGGTTGGTGAAGTCTTGTATCCCTGAGACTTCAGGCAGGAGGCAAGCTCTAGTTCAAGCCCTTGGAGATTCTTCTTCAAGTTGATAGAAAGCACACTCAGTCCTTTTCTCCTTTCTTTGGCAATGAAGCAACCACTGCAGGCCAACCCCCAAACACACAGCACAGGGGTAGTCTCCTCCTTCAGCTTCCTGGTTCTTCTCCTCAGCAAAGGTTTGTCTTGATTCCCAGAAGTGATCTAAAGTTCTTGGGTCTGGGTCCCAATATTTATACTACTTTTCTCTTTGTTCTCTGAAGGCAGAGAGGCCTTTGCCTAGTCCAAAACCAGTTCTGGTCAGTCCTGGAGCACTTTGTTTTTCTGACTCCTTCTTTCCTTTCAGAATGTGGGGCAGAATGCTCAGCCGCCCGGCAGGAGGTGGAGCCAGCATTGTGGAAGGCAGGCACAGCCCTATTCAGACCCAGGTGCAACTACTCCCTCCACTCTGGATGCAGATCTTTCTATTCAGCCCTGCGCTGACTCACCCTGTCTCCTGTAGCCACCCCCAGCCCCTGTCACTCAATCTCCAGACAAGGAATACACAACCTAGCAGAGGCAGGCTTGGATTGTTAGGCAAGAAAATTCCTACTTTCTAAAAGTGGTATTTTCAAACACAGAATGTTAAAACCAACTTCACTAAAAGATGTATTTTATCATTCTGAGTTCAGGCGTACTAAACTCGAATTTCTACCTGGTTCCCTGAGTCAGTTAGGATTATAAGATGTAATAATCTAACTGCCCATTCTGGCCTATGGGGAACAGGTAGCCTTGCAATAGTGAAAAACGAAAATGGCTGTAATTCACTATTAGGACATGCCACACACACCACGGCATGTCCTACCTTTTACCTACAATGCACCCTGCCCTTGGGCCTACCTTAGGGGTGACTAATATGTATAAAAGGGAAGGTTTAGGGACTGGCAAGTGGGTACACTTGCCCAGTCAACATGGTAGTACCAGACTGCCCACAGGCTCTGCAATGGCAGGCCTGAGACACACTTTACAAGCTGCTCCGGTGGGTGGCACAACCAGTGCTGCAAGCCCACCAGCAGCATTTGATTTACAAGACCTGGGCACACGCAGTGCACTGTACTAGGGTCTGACAGTAAGCCAAACAAGCCAATCATGGAGTCACTAATCCATACATCAATTTACCATAGGGAGCACTTGCACTGTGGCACTGAACAGCAGTGGCACAGTGCCCAAAAGCATCTAAAACCAGCAAAAACATAAGAGGCAACAGCAAAAAAATGGAAGGGAGACCCACGCCAATGGTGCCAGGTCTAACACCGCCCAATATTGGCAACTAACAGTAATTGGACTGAGGTTCATCGAGATATTGGGATTTTGATAGGATCTCAAAATTTGCATAAGTGTGGGAGGCATGACCTTTTGGTGGCTCCACCTGCTATTGGTCTGCATACAGGTCTGAGTGATACCGCCCCGTCTCTCTACTAATATATAGCTGGCACCAACAAAATGCGAGTATTGATGTATAGGTCAGTCAGAATCTCACCAAATAAAATATAGTACTAAATTGATTACACATTTGAAAGATAAATCTACTTAACAATCCTCTATGTCAGGCTATAGAAGGGGGATGGAAATCTTGGCAGAGAATTCGGAAGTCCAGAGTATGATGGGAAGGTGTACTTTTCCCAGAAAAATGTACAATTGTTGCTGCTTATCTTAATTGTTTTATCTCCTACTAAGTTACATGTCAAAAATTGTATTTAACTCTATTTTATTATTAGCATTTTTAAAGCACTTCTCTTACTGGTGATGCCAGGACGCCCCTTTGCTGGGGCAGCTGTGCGCTTTATAAACTAATTAACATAACATAACATACATTTTATATACTGCCTTAAACATATGAAAGAGGAAGTCACATCAAAGGAGGAGGTGAAGTATAGTCTGCTGATCTGTTCGTGCAACAACTCTCTTCCTGCACCCACTGAAGCCAATTTTCTAAGATTTATGTATTTCCTAAAGATGCCCCTCTTACCACTGGTGCATGGGTTGCATTCTAGCTGCCTGTTGGGATTACAGTGTCTTAATACCACAATGTGAACGATTCTCTTAGCCATTAAACCATACCTCGGTTCCCTCTTGCAACCCTCACTTTCTCTGAAAACATACTTTGAAGTGATCTGTAGTTACCTCAGAGCTACACCAAAAACCAATAAATTAAATTGAATAAAATGTAGTATTTTCTACCACTATCTAGCAAAGTATTTGACATACCAGGCAATCCAGATACTCCCTATCCCACAAATGCAGGGGCCTCTGCAATTTTGGGATCAGATGTGTGGAAAGGATGGAATTTGTTAAGGTGTCACCTTAACCTAAACCTCTGCTCTAAGCTCATTTCATGTCTTAAGAAAGCAGATACGATGTTACGAGATACGGGCCTGTGGCTGGGTGTGCGTCTAACTGTAGAGACGATGAGGTTTGAGGAAAACAGCAATAAACTACCAGCCCAGGACTGCTTTCAAAGCAGGTTTATATTTTCCAAATAGGATGAGGTTATGATTAATACGTGGTACGTCTATGAGCTTATGGGTGAATGGCTCATTGTTAGTGCTGTTTAAAGTACAGTACATTTGATTCCAGTGAGGGGGGGGGGCGGGCTTTACTATTGTGTGTGGGATTTGTTATAAGCGTCCACTTGTTAATCCTACCCCACTTGTGTCTATTTTTTCAACTTTTGCTTTAGTTTTAAATCCATGGATTCATTGGTTGACTTTATTGTCTTTCTCATTTGCTTACTTTTTATCTAATAGCTTTTGCCATCCTTTGGCTTGACTGCCTTGTATCCTTCCATTACTCACTTTTAGGGAACTACTTTTTTCTTTTTCATTATGTACTCCATGAGAGTGCATGAGTTTTGCAGCTCTCACTCTCGTGTGCTTGGTCCCAGGACCTGCCAAGTGCACCATGTTGCTCTCTCCCTCATGTGTTCCCTTCTCTCTTGCGTGCTTATCCTTTCACCAAATCCCCCCTCCACAAGCTGTTTATTGCTGTCTCCCTGGTGTGCAGATTTTCCTCTTTACTTTAGCTCTTTCCTCAAGCTCACTCCCCATATCTTCCCTCATTCCCTCCTTTGTTGCTCGCTCACCACTCATGGCCCTTTTAATATTTATTTGTACATTTTATTACATTTCTTGGAGGACCAAGCAACTCCTATTTGCTACTGAGCCACTCTGCTTGAAGAAATGCACTTAAGGACAATTGTACATTTATTTTTTATCTACCCCTCAAGTGGTGTCTGCCATCTTGGATCAGAAAATGAAAAAGTAAAAAATAAAATGGTGCCTGCATCATTCAGTGGGTATGTAGATGTGCAGTGATGCATGAGTGCCCATACGTCATCATGTGTGTGCGTACCTACTAAATGACGTGGGCACCAGTGCCATTATGATGCATATGAGCTATGCGTGCATCCCATCATTATGTATTTTTTCTTTTTGAGCCTGAGCACTCATTGCACCAATAGAGCAGGAATTGCCGTACCCCATTTTATTCTACCAAATTTTGGGGAAGCTACAAGGGGTTTATAATCTGAAATGCACTACATGAAACATAAGATTTTATGTAATACCCACTCCAGGATAGGGGCTGAGGAAAAAATGAGGGAAACAAAGGAAATAAGTTAAAGACCAGAGGAGGAAGCCAGTGTGGAGGGAAGAGAAATGGTAGTCAGTTGACTACCCTTTGCCTCCCAAAGTATTCAGAGGTCAGATATCACTGGGTCTTAACAGCAGTGAGATGATGTAGTTAAACGTAAGGATAAAAGGCAGTAAGATTGTTTTACCCCCATAACTGGTAGTGCGCTCTCAGGATGGCCACACTGTGACAACTTGGCAAACTGCAAAATCTACTGCAGAGCCTTTGAGGCTAAATAACTTGTATCCCTGTACAAAAGTGAGTATTATTGTTGTGCACTTCCACGCTTCAAATGTTTTAATCCTGTGCATTATCCAACTTCAGCTACAAACCGTAAAAAAAGGGAGCCGCAGAACGAGTGCAGTGTGAAAAGGAAACATAATCAACGCCAGACCAACATTAAAGGATTTCACCCCAAACTCAAAACACGCACAACAGATGTGGATATGCAAATACTCCAGGGGGAACGCATACTTTTTCCTTTAGTGATTCCATGCAAATGCTCACTGTAATGTTACACTCCCAAGTAAGCCGCTTGATGTGTCTTGGGCAACCAACATAAGCCTTGGAAATAATTGCAACCAAAACCATCACATCTCTGTGGAGGTGACTAGTGTATGTATGTATGTGGTATTTTTATGGCGCAACCCAACTAAAAGGTAGCGAAGCGCAGTACATGGTCAAAGGCAAGCTAAAGTCTGCGAGTAATAGAAGAGGAAGCTGGGTTGCTGCGGACGGTTAATACATTATGATGTAGTGTTTTTTAAAGAAATGAGTCTTTAACTCTTAGAGACAGTCATAATTACCTAAAATCATGCAAAGAAAAGCAGTAGATTTGTTTTACAAAGTAATAATTAATCTAAGCACGAGTACTTACCAAGCATTACATACTTCTGATTTTGGTGACATCAAAGGCGAATGATGTTGTATAACTCAAGACATTGGAGACATTCTAGAAAACCTCTGGCCTGGCCACAGGGAATGTCATGATAGCAGGGCCAGACTGGCCATAGCGGGCACAGGGCGTTTCCCCGGTGGGCCGCCAGGGTGGGGGCCGGTTTTGTTTCCGGCGGGCGGCAATTTCGGCCCCCTGTAACAAAATCATCCGAAACCGGCCCTAGCAAACAGCTCAGCCGCACACACCCCCTGCCCCCCAGGGGGGGGGGAGGGGGGGCGGCTGAGCAGTTTGCCAGGGCCGGTTTTGGTTCCCAGTACGGCCTTGCATGATAGGCACACAGTTTATGACATCTGGAAATTATATCTCCACGTGTGTGTGACCGGTAACAGTGTGTGAGGGGCGTGAATGAGGGGACTCTCTTTCATTATTGGCCTGACAATCTTCCGCTTCACCCAGACATAAAAAGATCATGTGTAAATGCCCTAATTCACAGTGTGAAAAGAAGTAGTAAGCACAGGGGCGCTGCTTAGGTTTTTGACTGGTTTTCCCTGGGATTTGAATCTTGACACTGGGCCAAAAAGTAGAGAGAGCAAACCCTCCAAATCCAATATCAACAATTTGCAGGAGTGAAGCTTGTTCATAGGAAGGCTCCACAAAATGGAGAGCGTGAACGACACCTTACATGGGAGTGGCCATAGCGGTAACATTGCTACTTCCTGGGCCAGCGGGGTGATGATAATCATTTCCCGTCTGTGAGCCCACGGCACCGGAAGTAGCCTGGGTCTTGTGACGCGAGCTCACGACACCGGAAGTAGCTTGGGTCCTGTGACGTAGGGCTTCAGATCCTGTTAATAAGTCCTCCTCGCTCCCCTGCCCACCGTCCCTCGCCACCACAGCTGGTTGTTTTAAAACAAAAAGGGTGGATACTCCGTGCCACCCCACACTGGCACTAAAAGTCCTCTCCGGCATGACATTTGCAGGCGAGAGGCAGCTTCCGAGGTTATCTTCTCCGGGTCCTTGATGCTCATTACTGCTCTGTGCCTGACTGCCTCTGAAGCATGCACAGGAGGTGTAATGGGCCGAGGCTGGCATATTGGCAGTCTGATCCCATCACTGCTGTGTGTCTGCAGGCCGGCCACAGACTCGCCCGCCCCCTCCCCATTACCTTCACTTCCTCCAGGCTGTCTGCAGCTCGCTTTTCAACTGATGGTATCTGCAGCTGTGGCGGGCCAGGGCTTCCTTCTGCCGCTCTCCTCCAGGGCAGGTTTAAGGAGCAGCGCGGAAGTGAGAACATCCATGCACTCTGCCTATTTGTGTCTTACTGTATGCAAAGCTGGGAGGTAGCCCAGCGGCCCGTGGGGTTGGGACTGAGCCAGTTACATTTCAGGCTCTTATTGGCTTTTAGGACTAAACCAGGCCAGCCCAACGTGGTTCCAGGAGGGCTAGATCTGTGAAAAATGTTCAGAACTACTATGTAAATTATTTCCATTTAGACGTTTTGTATATAAATGTACGCTTGGTGGATAGCATGAAAACCAGGCATAGATCCAGCCCTCGTAGGCCTAAGTTGGAACCTTCAGAACCAAACCACCCAGCTTGGTCTGGTGACTCCCTGGACCTGTGCAACACCTCCAGAAACCTGTTTTTAACATCATGGCCACAGGTTCGAATCATAGTGGGTCCACACTGGCGTTTTAGGTTTTTCCTCTTGACAGCTTTAGCTGTCCGTTGTGAGATCTCCGGATATCTGGTCATCAATACACCCAAGGGAAGTGGAGAAAATTCCAGAGAGAAAGTGGGCTTTGGGGGAGCCCTATTCACCCGCTGGTGTCCCTGTGTTTTTCATGCTTTGCCATTGCTTTGTTGGGTTGTCCATCGAGATTGTGACATTTTGACAATGGTTACAATACCCCATGTTTATTCCCATTAGACTTTGGCGACGGGATCAAGTAGCGCTTTTATTAAAATGCAGATGCAACATGATGTGTTACTTGAACTTTAGACCTAGTTTGGTTTCTCTGATGTATTTACTTTGCTGGTACAACAACATTTTAGTTGCTAGTTTATGGCTCTGCTGCTTGCTGTTTGGATCCCTGAGTCTGCCATAAAATAAAGGCACAGTGCTATTCACTAATTTTCTGTAAAATTTATTTGTTTTATTTTAATGTCATGATAACATGTTATTGGATTTACAGCTTTTTTATTTGCAAAGTAAAGATGAGCATACACCGAGGGTTTCTGAAAGAGCAACAAATATTTTGTCCCTTTGTCTACTAAGCAGTATTTTCCCGTGAATGTTTTTAAATTCACCATTTTCTAAGCAAACCTCATCTTCTGTCTCGAATAACGCTTTTTAGTGACCAGCGTTTGTGTGGTAATGCAACCTAGCATGCCTACCAACCATATCTACCATACCTAACCTATCACGCCTTGCCTCCTATACCTAGCTAACTACTCACCTTCCTATTATATCCACCTGCAATGCATAATATACTAGACTTAGTATACTTACCACCTGCCATATCTAGCCTACTTACCAAACCTACCTACCAAACACACATACAATGCCTAACCTATCATGCCTACTTACCATACCCACATATCTACCAAACTACTTCCCATCCCTAATCCAACATACCTACTAACCATACCTTCCATACTTAACCTACCATACCTGCCACACTTCACCTACTTTCCATAACCTAACATACTTAACATAACTAGCCTATAATACCTTCTATATATAGACCATACCTAACTTAACATACCTAGTCAAAGCTATCTACTTACCTACCTTATTTAATTACATACTAAACCATTCCTAACTATCCAAGGCAGTAGCCAGGAAATTAAAATGCCCCCCCCTTTAACCATACCTCTAATGACCCAAGCCTGTGAAGCGAGCAAACCTGACCCTCATCAGAATAGCTCCCTACACCCTTTCATCCTCCCTTCGTCTATTTATAAATCACAACTTTCACCCTTCCCTCAATTCATCCACCCATCAGTCCATGCCTTCACTTTTCCACACATCATCCTTGCATTCATCCATATAACCATTTATTTATTCATCCATCCTTTCACTCTATCTTCTGCCATCCTTTCACCAATCCGTCCATTCTTCCATCCCCTCCTCTATTAATCCATTCACCTATTGATCTTTTCACTATTCTATTCATCCTTTTACTCTTTCATCTATTCTTCCTTTTACCCCTTTCACTCTTTTATCCTTTCTTTCACCTTTATTTCCTTCTTTCTAATCACTCTTGCTTTCTCCTCCTGTTCTTTCTTTCCTCTTTCTATCTACTCATCTTTTTTCTCATGCTCTCTTTGTCTATTTGTTAGTCTCTGCCTTCTACTATTCTAATTATTTCTCTCTCTGTTTCCTTAAATGTGCACTGTCAGCCATGGCCCATACACCTACGCTATTGTATTCTTTAACAGTGCTATTTTTTAGCATTTTCTCTGCAGGCCTATTTTGCTTCCCAATTCATCCTTGGTTGAGGATACAAAAAATGGAGACAATTGATAAAGGCAGATACATGTGAAAGCAAAGTCTGCAAAAATATATTTTGCAAAAAGATGGAGACTCTCAATATGGACTGTTGAAATCTCACTCTTTCAAAAATATTGACCTGTTTTAAAGTGCTAAATTCAGTTGAACACACGTCTATTGCAATTTAGGACTAGGTTAAATTATTATAGTAGCTCAATCCTGATATATTTGAAAGCAAGTGCTTCATGGTGAAGTAGGTTGCCGTTGATATTTTTGTAGGTGTAATTGTTGTAAGCTCGAAATTTGGTGTCAGACAACTGACTGGAAGGAAATCAATCAATCAATCAATCAGGGGTTTGTTAAAGCGCGACTACTCACCCATACGGGTCTCAAGGAAACAGTACAGGCGTCTCCACCGACGAGAGAGCTTTACTTGTTATCCCCTGACAAAGGGCTAATCTGGCCTGAAATGCATCAGAATGGGATAATTTAAATTGTTCACAAGCAAACTCTTTAATTTTGAAAGACTGCACCAAGAAAGATATATGATGGAACGTTGGGAAGATTGAAAGTTACCCAACACAACTACTTAAAAGTTTGTTCAATAAATTCATTGTTGAAACTTGACTTATGAATCCGGAACAATATTTATAAATGTCACAGAATCCCAGAGTATTGGGACATTCAAGCAGTGCAAAAAAAAAGGAGGACGAACCCCAATAGGGGAACGCTTCTTGTATCTCATTTTCTCACACCCAAGGATCAGAGAGTGATACCCTACTGCACGCTACAACTTGAGTACGAATGGAGCAATTTTGGAAAACCAGGAGTGCGTGATCCTCTTCATTTGAAATCTGGGAATGCGTCAAAAACCATGCGAGTTGTTTGGGAACACCCACCGCAACGCCCATAGAAAGCCTCCCTTGCGCAGAGTAAGGCAACGCAGCGCTGTGTTGCCTTACTCCAGATTTTTTAAGCCATTCAAAGCCACGCAAGTGGCTTTGCGTGACTTCATAAATCTGACTTAGAGGCTTGCATCACTCATATACCTCTGTGCGTGGTGCAAATGTGACGCAAGCCTCATAAATATGTCCCCAAGAATGCTGTAATTCTTGCAAAAATGATCCATACTGTGCTTGGAAAAAATGCAATTTCACCTTCCCTTAGTTGAAATGAAAGGACAAGTGGATTTGAGTGCGCAGTGCTTTCATCATCAGCTACCAGTTCCAATGCAGCCTAGAAGACAGTGCAATCACTGTAAGAAGAGATGGTAGTAAGATGTGCTGTCATCACAATCACCCACCTCTTCCTCCCTCCCACTCATAGGTACAAGGATCTGAATTCAGGTTGGATGTTTTTTCACCAGATTTGCATAGTTTAGCTGCATGTGAACAACCAGCTCTGTTTATGAACAAGACTGAGGCCCAGAGAAGTACAACAATGGAGAAAATCTTAAAATCTGAAGGACTGATGCAAAGTTGGCAGTAGTGGAAAATACTCTTTTTTTTTTTAAAGAGAATCCTCATTAGAATAGACAATAGGAAATTTCATCAGTGACTTCTTGTTCAGATTTAGCATTTTCTTCATAAATTGGAGAATGTTTCATTGCCAACCAACTCTAAATCAGGTCCAAGGATAAAATATGTATTGAAAAAAGCCATTGACAAATTAATGAGTCCTTAGCTGGTGCAGAATTTCTACACTCTCTCAAAATGGCATGCAAATGGCTATCCCCAGCCCCATCAACCATTCAGAAGCATTAACCTCCTGAGAAACAGGACTAGCCTAAGGGCTTCGAGTGGGCCGGGTCCATCCGGGGCTCAGACCCGGTAGTAATTAACAGACATTGAAGTGGGTCCCTATCTGGCCTTATATAATTGTCCTTAACCCTATTGGTAGAAACACTGATCGATTTCTGAACAATGAATGCAAACAACATTATGGTGATCCATGTCAGCACTTTAGTTCCTGTTTGTATTTCACATGTTTTACTTTATCTTGCATTCCATAAGAGAGTTAGATTTTTCCAGAATTGTTCTGTATTTTTTTTTCCCCATGTAGCATATTACTCTTGTATAGTGCATAATTTGAACTGAGTCGCCTTGAGGTGTTTTTAGCAGTCTATGATTGAGAGCTCTGGGGTTGAGGCTGAAAGCAGTGTGAGTTTTCCTGTCAAATGGGTCAGAAAGGAAAGATATTTAGAATACAGGGTCATCCAATCCTTGGCTTCTCTCTGCTGAGTGCACAGAGCAATGGTCATGTATTCCAGTTGCAATTGTGATTCTGTGCAAATTTGTGCGAAGGAGGTTCACTGTTGTCAGATTATTGACAAGGCAAAAGTAGAAGAAAATGCAGTGCTTACAGATGATTGGATGCTTTTTGTGTGGAGGAGGAAGGAAAAGAGAAGGAGATATAAAGAAGTGCATGCAGGAGAGAGTGAAAAGAGGGTGCTGAAGATGACAGAGATGAGGTGTAAGATATGCAGGGCACCCAGTCTGCATGTTGGTGACCACGGGTGGTAGGGAAAGGGCAGGAATGCACCATATCTAACATTATATGGCGCATTCCTGTCCTTTCCTTGTGCTGCCACACAATGTGCTTCCTTGCACCAAAGCAGGCACCTTTGCACCATGGTGCAAGGGTGCCTGCGTTGTAAGTAGGATTGTTTTTGTGCAGGAAGGGACACCAAACAACCCTGGGAGTCAGTTTCCTTTTTCTTTGTGTGCTGCAAAATGCAGCACACATAGAAAGATCTGGAGCACACATAGAAAGAGGAAGTAACGAGGAGAAATAAAGATAATTCTTCTCTTGACGCCTCACCTGGGGAGGCGTAGCATTTTGACATATTCTCAGGTCTACCAGTCATGGTAAATCTAGGAATGCGGTAAAATCTATGGATGGATGCGTGGAAACACCCATGCTCTACCCATGGAATACCTCAGTGGGGCAGAGTAATGCAATGCATTGATTTGCGCTGTGTTGCGTTACTCTAGATCTTTTAAGCCACTTAAGGCCTCGAAAGGTGAGCTTGATAAATCTAGCTTAAGAGTTGCGTCGCTCTTGTGCCCCATTGTGTGGCGCAAGGGTGACGCACGTCTTTAATAAATACACCGCTGTATGTCTAATATAGAGTGAACATAAGAGGAGTGATTGAGACACTCTGAAGACCACTACCCCTTCTTCATGCCTCAGTAATGTTTAATTCACAGTCTCACAATTTCAGAATTGAAACATTTTCAATATTATTTACCTCAAAATCATTGTTGTTACTCCTTTATCTTAAAGAGCTGACGACCATTGACAAAACCAATAGTCCTGGCTCATTTTAGGTCATGTCTTGTGTGGTGCTATGTACCTGGATGCAATAAAAGAAAGCTCAGAGAGGCACCAAAATACTGGTTGGGCAGCACACTATGGGAATCACAGAAATGTAGGTTATGTGTATAAGCCACGCCCTTAACAATATATAGGACTTCTCCTCTGGTCTGGGCTAATAAATGAGAATTATCTAACAGTGCAGTTGTCAACATGCTGCAAAACAATCACTCATCTTTGTGAAAAGTGAATAGGCACCAAAATGCATTAGAGGACAGATGCATGCTACTCTGTGAAGAGTTGGGGGGGTAATGCTTGGTTGGAAGAGTTTTCAATTACAGTGTGGTCTATATGGGAAGTGTGTTGGTTTTGTGTGTCAGTGTGTCAGAGTGGTGCTTTAATCCCATCTCAGGCCACTATTCCTTGGCATGTAATGGAGGGAAGAGGTGTGACAGGTGAAGAACATGCATAACAATGAAGAAATACAATGAAAATCAATTTTACCATGACAGTGACAAAAATAAAGTAAAACTTATGACAAATACTGAAAAGACAAAAGTATTTAACACTTCACATTGTATTTTATTGCAGCATTTGTAGAGCCTTTACAATCCCTATGTGCAGCACTGAAGCGATTACCCATTTCGATATCTAGCTGCACCATGTGGGGTGTGGTTGGAAGGGTGTTGTTTTCGTTTTCAGCCTGTGTCGGCAGTGCTTCCATGCCGTGTGTGATGACCACAAAGGTGAGGTTGTCGTGTTACGGGATGCATTGCCTGGCAGTGTGATGGGTGAGGGAATGTGAGAGATAGAAATGCAAATTATAGAATTTTAACAAGGATTAAAACATATGGACAGCTACACAGCACCAGCCTGGCCTTAAGGGCAGCGAGATGCTCAGTATGGGGGATACTGGCAAGACACTGAAAGAGGACAGGTCGATAGCGAAATTGAAAGGTCTTTCTGATTGGCTGATCTTCCAGAAGGCCTTGTTGGGACTGAGTCATGTGCATATCAGGCAGAGTCTGATTGAATCTAACTACAAACCTATACCTACTTTGCGAATGCACCAGCATTTCCAGTTAGGTTGACCAGGCGTCCCAGATTTGCCAGGACAGTCCCGGTTTTTCACCAGGTGTCCTGGCAGATTTCGGGAAATTTAGCTCATGTCCCGGTTTTGGAAAAGCGCGAGATTTGGAGAGCGCGCCATTAGGGCCCGGCCTCCCGGATCCTCGCCACGCCCCCACTCATCGGCCGGGTTAGCCCGATTGGCGACCGGCCCAAGGAAGTACTTCCGGGTCCCAGTGACGTGTTTCCGGCGTAGGAAGGGGTGGAGGCAATAGGCCTATTTAGGCTTCTGGGCCACCCAGCTCTGCCTCTCTTTTTCCTGCGCCGGACCACAGGACTGCCTGCATCTCGGAATCTCCCACCCACCCGTCCCTATGAGTAGTGGTTTGAGGGGAGGTTCGGAGGAGAGAGTAGTGGCGGAAAGGAGACCACAGAACATTGACTTGCAGGGTTAACGGGAGTCCTCATTACGTACTCCCTAGGCCAGCACTGAGGGAGAGACGGTAAGCTCTCCGCAGGGAGAATGGGGTCACCGGCTGGGGAGGCAAGGGCGCCAGGTCACGAACTAGGGCATGGGGCAGCGGCCCCTGGGTATTCCCTACGAGCCTCCTTGGCAGCCTGGTGGTAGAGGGGTGGGCCCGAAAATGGCGGACAAGGACCAGAGGGCTGGGGCCCACCGCTCAAGGCGCAGGTGGGTTGCGCCTTGCGTGGTTCTCAGTTCAGGGGAGGCGAGCCTGAGGGCCCCTTGGTGCTGGAGCAAAGTAAATTTCCATAACTGGTGCTGATGATATTGGAGGAAAAATGTCGATATTAAAAGTGAAATATTAAGACCATAAATGTATAAGATGTAAATGTTTTTTGTCATGTTTATGATTGTTTGGAAATTAAACATGGCCGAGTTATACCCACTCTCTTGAAGTAGTAGCATTGATTGTGGGCTGGACCACTTGGGGGCAGGGCGGGGGATCATCCTGGGGGGTCCGGGTCCTATTAGAGAGTGTCGACTGAAAACAGTGGGAGGTGCCTTTTTATGTTTTCCAAAGCAAGGATAGTTAGCAGCTGTTATAAGAAAGCAATTTAATTAACAGGCATTCTACTGGTTTTAGATATTGAATTTTTTTTATGCTCTTTCTGCCTGTTATGTAATTCTCTGCTGAGGAGCGCTGCCATTCTCTGCGCTCGGTTGAAGTAAAATTGTAGTTCTTCTATTTTTGTGAAATGTCCCGGTTTTTGGCTTTCAGATTCTGGTCACCCTATTTCAAGTACATCTTCTCTGCCGGTCTGTGAGAGGGTTCTCAGGTGGATATTGGCTTGTTTTTATGTGGAGAGGTTTCCTAGACTCATAAAACGGTGTTTTCACCCACAAACAGATAGTTGTCTAGCATGTTCAACAAAAGCAGATGCATTTCAACCCTGCCAAGGAAGTGTCAGTGTGATGTGGCTGAAAGACTTTGTGAGAATAGAGCTCATGGGTGGACGATTATAATGTCCATATTATGTTGAATAAAACAATAGATTAAAGAAACACTACACTGAGCACTGAAAAAAAAACAGGCTCAGAGTCATCCTGGCCCTCTTACTGGATTAGGTGGACGTTGAGGCTGTTTTGAACTTGGAGAAGGAGCTTGCTATAGTTTCCATGGGCGATGGAGGGGGTGCTTTCCAGCTGGCGCTCCAAGATGCATAAGGCACACTTTGTAATATATCAGGAGATTTTTTGCATTTTTTGTTATATAGTGCAAACTTGTCCCAAGAGAATTGGAGCGCTTTACATAAGCACCAGCTTAGCGTTGGCGAGGTGCATCAATGTCACTTCATTATAAGTTGACTGTCACAACTTTATCATGCTCCTTTTTGCAGTCCTAGGTGAGCTAAAAACTTAGCAATGTTTATTGTGTAAGCTTGCAAATCTGCAATTTACAGTGCATATTTTCATATATAGTGCACATGCGGGGTTCTAAAAGGGTTGTGATCATATTTTGTTTTTATTAGTGCCCCGAAGAGGTCTCCGAATTGTTTGAACACTATAAAAAATAAACTGGATATTATCTAAAATGGAAATGTGAGAAGAACATCTAAGTGACTTCACCTTTTGGAAATTGTGCATATTTTTAAGATATTGAGTTGCTGGCCTTATGAATGAATCAAAATGACATTTTAATACAAGGGGCACACTTGCTTGTTGTATTTAAAAACAAGTAAATGAATGCTGCATCTTGAATGCTATAACGTCTGGCTGCTAGAGGCATGTGAATTGACGGGTGGTTTTGAAATGCAGCTTTACATGGCTCTGACACCTCACCCCAGTCCAACTTAAAAATGCTGATGACTCTTCTACAGCTTGTCTGTCTGAAAGAAGGCACCTGCAAATACATGAGTCTCCTTCACCTTACGCCAGTAAACAAATGTGAAAGGTTTTGGCCCACCCCATGGACACTTATCATAAACGGTTGGTGAACCCAAACACCCCCAAGCCTCGATAACATGGTGCTATGGTATCCTCTGCGCGTGGCACCGTCAGTGAGTGTAAGCTGTGAGGGCAGTACATGGTGAACTCCCAGAAGCGCCCTCTCTCCTCCAAGGCTCCTTCAGGGAGGGTAAGCCGGGTGGGGTGAAGGTGGTGAGCAGTCCTTTCTGGCCCCTGAGGCAGGGTCCCTTCGATGAGCGTAAGCTGGGAGGGCAGTACGTGGTGACCACACACCTAGGGTGACCAGATCTTGAGAACCAAAAACCGGGACATTTTATAAAAATAGAAGAAGGACTACAATTTTACATCAACGGAGCGGCTCAGAATGACAGTTCTCATCCACATAGGAACACAGAAGAGGCACTTAGGAAATAAGTAAAATTGAATTTCTAAAACTAGCATCATATCTGTTAATTAAATTGCGTACTAATAAAAACTGCTAACTAGCACAGCTTTGGAACACCCCAAAAAGTGCCTCTCACTGTTTTCAGTCTACCCCCTCTAAAAACCGGGACAAGGGCCAAAATCTGTCGGGACAGCTGGTGAAAATCCGGGACTGTCATGACAAATCCGGGACGCCTGGTCACCCTACACACACCTCTGGTCCTTGGTTTCTTCAGTAAGCATAAGCCTGCAGGGCTGTGCAGAGTGAAAAGTTCCTTCTGATCCGTGAGTCCTTAAGTGAGTAGTGAGTGTAGTGTAAGGCAGGAAGGAATTGAGTGGTAAGCAGACCCTCTGATCCACTTTGCACGGCTTCTTTCAATGAGCATAAGCAATGAGAGTAGTAGGTGATGAGCAGTTCTCTTTGGTTAATGGTTCTTGGCTACGTCTTGGAAGATGTCTCCGGGGTCTGGCCTCCTTTCTCATCTCAGGTGAAGGTAACTTGTTTTCATTCAGACATTCACAAAGAAATCGAGAGTTGTTATTTACGAACATTGTATTTGAAGCAGAAGGTTCTGGTATATTATGCTTCTTACAATCGCAATTTCCTACCCGGCTTTATAAGAACGGATGTCACTCGCTAGCCTTGTGCGCCTTGTTGCTGTAGACATGACAGATGCCTGTCCAGGTTCTGGGCATCAGCTCTACGCTATGGAATGACCTGCAGGGCCGATCAAGGCTGCCAGCATACTACTAGCCATAAACTGCACATCTGTTTGTCACACCTCAGCAACCACCACACTGCTATGCACTGCGTCCCATGACACGATAACCGCACCTCAGTGGTCATCACACATGGCATGGAAACTCTTCCTATATAGGCTCTAAGCAAAGACAACTCCTTTCCAATCACACACCCTGTGGCGTGGCTAGACCTACTGCCACGGGGGAGGGGGGGACCCTGAGTTTGCAGCCCGGTGCAGGTAAGAGCGGGGGAAAGGGGGGTGGTGGCCGAAGGACGTCTTGTTCCGGGGGTAGGAATAGGGGGTCTGGCAGCCGACTTGTTCTCGGGTGGGGGGGGGGGGGGCAGGGGGATGGTGGTAGTCGACACACATGACTTGCTCACCTTCACCTCCCCCAAAAACAGTGCTGCCCAGGGCAGACCACCCTCCACCCCCTAGCTACGCCACTGCACACACCCTACACAGTGTAGCATACTACCTGTGTGGGCAAGCTCTCAGCGCCCAGCATAGGAGTAGTAAGTAGTATATAAATATTACAGAGAGCAGTACCAGGGAGCTAAAGAGCTCACAGCCTTCCAGTGCTCTGTAGCAGCCAATGACAGCGCCGGAAGAGTTCCCTCCCTGCCAGTGCTCAGCAGGGTGAACTGCAGAGACCTGGATACTTCGCAGTGCTCTGCAGCACAGTGCCAGCGGTGTGAGAACGGCGCAGTCATAGGTTCTTCTGCAGATGGCAATGCCAGGGGCCCAGCCCCGCACACCCTGCCCTCTCACCGGGCGAGGCAGCAGACAGCAGGCACCGCGAAGGCCTGGAGGCGCGCTGTGGGATATTACCAGAGGGAAAACTTAATGAGGATTAGGCCTCGCGCCTGCCAGGCCCATCTGTCTTAGCTTACACCGTGCTCCGCCTGTAAGCTTTAAGAACATAATAAGAATAATTGGGTTTTACAAATCTCCCGTTCTTTAAACCGTTCCCACCACACTCAGCCGAGCCTTTAGCAACGTGCTCCGTGTGTGCAGCCGTGCCAGGCCTGTACTGTGCCCAGCCCGGTCACTGAGTGACGCTCACAGGGAAGATATATCTGGCTGGCGGAAATTTCTACAAGAAGTCCTTCGGTAACTTCGAGCGGACTTTTCACCCCCGCCCCACACACACACAATGTTAGCAGCACTGATTTCCCCCTAACTCTGCTAACCCCTCCGTGCAGGTAGCGCCAACATCCAGAAAAGAGGTCTTAACTACCAAGTGCTGTGGGACTGACAATTGTTTCATCAAAATTTAAAGAGTTAAAACAAGAATGCTGATTCTCATAATGTCAATCCAGTTCTTGATTGAAAGGGCAGGGTGTAAGACTTGAGGTGTCTGTGCACCCGCTGTTAGCGCACCCCAGAGTGCCCAGGCCGGAGGCCGAGGTGGGCAGCTGTGCACTTGATTCACCACGCGGAAGGCGGGTCTCCTCAGAGACTGCCCGCCAACGGGCGGCCTGGGAGCCGCGCGAGCACACGGAGCCTCGCGGCGAGTCCCCGAGGAGCGCCCGTGTGCTCATGCCCCCACGGGCCGTCCATCATATGCCGTGCTGCAATCTTGCATCATGGGTGGGCGTGGCAGGTTGTCTTCAGGACACACCCCAAAGCAACATGTGGAGGGTAGAAGGGAGCAAGGGCTTTTTCAGAGAGCCCACAGCTGGGAATGTTTCATCTTTTTTGATGTGTATGGTGTGTCCGCATAGAACTTGTGTCTATGTGTGTGTGTGTGGGGGGAGGGGGGGAGGCGGGGAGTGAGATTGGGGCGGGGGGCAACGAGAACATTAGCATTTACGTAGGCATGACAAATGAATTCAGAGTTATGGTAAGTAAAACAAGATGAGCAAAGACAATGCGCCTAACCAGGCAAGTTTGTTTACTTTTCAATATGTTTTGTTGAAAGTATGTGCAACGAAAATAAAAAATAAAATCAGAGAAAACATGATGCTGTATAGTAGTGGTAGCTATATGCTTGCAATCAAATTAAAAAATAAATTAACTATCACATTTAATTTTAATAGAACAGCACAAGCATTTCCTAGCATTCAGGATTACTTAGAAAGGTATGGAATCCTTGTTCAGTTTTAATACACGTCACATGAAATATGCTTCGTATTGACACAAAGAAAATAACGCTATTGGCTTTGATTGTTGTAACCTGAAGACATAAATTACACACACACACACACACACACGAGGATGGCTAAATAAATACAGAATAAGAATTTAAAGAAAAAAGCATTGGCCCGCGCCAACTCTGGCAATGTCATTCACTTCTTTTTAGGTGGATGTGCATATGTTATATATAAAAAAAAAGGCATCACTCTGTACATGAGCGCCGGTGGCTAAAGTGGACTGACCGGTGCCCCATGATGTATGCTGTGTTTGGTAGAAGAAACATATGAAAGACGTTTGAACATGCCAGTGTGCTGAGCTAGAGCCCATTTATGTAAGCATTTTTGTATTTATCATTTTAGTATCACATGAGGTTAGTGCCATAGCTAAAGCTGTGTCTAAGCCAGACCCAAAAGTGCACTCGTGAGTGTTTTAGGTAGGGCATTCCTCCTCCATCCAATCTCTCTAGTTTTTACCCCAGAATTCTGACTCAAGCAAACCCTGGTGGTTTGCGCTTTGCAGCTGCTTTTCACTTTGAAACATAGGGAGCTCATTACACAGGACAACATTTTTTTCTTACTTTGCGAGGCACTTGAACTCATTACCATGAACTAGTGAGCCCTATAGCTTCTATAATGTCAAAGGCTGTCAATCTAGTCTAGGAGCCCCAAATGTGGCTAAATATGTCTGTGTCTATTGAATGTCTTTGAGAGGTATCGGCTTCTAGCCTAAAAGCCATGCCTCAGATGACTGTCTTTGCTTATGGTACTCAAAGTTTTAACTATTTGGAAAAATTACAAAAGTGTGCATTCCCCAGTGAGAAATTGTTCCTTACAATTTTTGCCTGTGGCTAGCTCTGGGGTGCTGTGGACAAAGAGGAGACTTTCCAGTGGCAGCTGTGGTCAAGCTGTAAAGGCTCTAGAAAGGGGTTAAAGCTCGGGCTCAGATACCATAACACAATTGTTTTTTAGTTATTTATTTTATTTAGCATACTTGGTGATGGGTCGGAAAGCCCACCCCCCCCCGCCCCCCCCTGCATGGCTAAGTGGAGCATATACCCCTGAGCTTTGCTCACCACATGTCTCTGTAAGGTTTTGATTTTTCACCTCAGCACACATGAGAGTCATGCACATGAGCTGGGGGTCTTCTGTCAAATAGCATAATATCCATAGCTAGGCTCTGCTATCTTGAGGGGCACACCAAATGTACCCCTCTTTTCTGAGAGTCACTCCTGTGATCTCACTGGGCTGAGAGGGACTGGTAGTGGTTGCAGCAACTGATTATAATAAAAGGAGCAGGCCTTCCTTTCTGTCCCCTTCAGTGGGAGAGTTGCATAAAGACCTCTTCTGCTTAAAATGTCTGCCAGCTCCTTTCAACTTTGCCCTTCGCCTCATCCATATTGGACATGGGTGACACAGGTATATTTGATCTGAGAGGTAGAGTGGGAATGGAGCAAGTGTGTAGTACTTTTCTGTGCTCAGTCAGGAATCCATTTTGAGGCGGCTGTGTGTGTATGGCTGAAAGACGGACGTTCAGGATTAGCCTGCCTGAAAAGGCTGATATTTGTAGAAATCTAGGGCGCATTCCTAGATCCTTTGAAACGAGCCAGGCTCATGTGAATTACGAGTGAGGGGAGAAGCCCCTTGTGAAGTGCAGAGAATAAAAAGTTCACTGTTGACAAATAGAGTGGAGTGAAAAGTGTGAGTTCCAGTTACAGCAAGACAGACTCAGCCTTTAATCCTACTACGGTCAGTAAATTTAATATGATACATTTGATATAGTAACATATGGTGTATACAGCTCTTGGAAACAGCAGAAGTCCTGTATCAAGTGCTATATGAATAAGTTGTTGTTATTGTTAGTCACCTTTCCATGCACACATGCAGACTCAGCCTTGCAGAAGCTCCCCGACAGGAGCTTTCTGTCTTATGTATGACTCACTCTTGCTGTCTGTAACCTATAATATGGTCCTTTGTAAGGCACTGTGTCACTCACTGGGTCTGCTCCACTCAGTGCCAGTAAATAAACTGGCCTGGCCGCATTCACCATAAATAAACAAATGAACAAACAAATGCTTCAACCTCCTTGACTGGTATTTTACCAATTCAAAATAGATTTTTACATTTCTTTTCTCATGTTGCGCACCGAACAGTGCTTAATTTAAGCCGCTGGGGCCCATCGGCACTCATTTTTGGGGAGTGGCCTTAATTTTAATCATAAGACTCTAACTCAGAACAAGAGAGAGAAAGTGAAGGAAGTGACCCGAAAAGGGCCACTTGGGTCACTCATGACCACCTCTTGCCTTCCCAATATAGAAGAGTCGATCAGGCAGTAGAGAATGCAAACCAAGTAGTTTATTAGTCAATTGCACTGCAGCGGAGTCCAGCCTGACCAGCCACCCTAATCAGCTGCTGAGGGACTGACCCCCAACAGCAATACACACTAAGTTATACATTTCAATCACCCACAGGACCCGCCTTCTACTGGAAAATCCCGGTTAGAGCAGGTTGAGATGAGCTGCACTCCTGGGATCGGGTACACATTATCTCGGCTCCAAGGACGCCCCAACCGTGCCTGTCAATGTAGAGCATGAGAACGAGCCTATCAAGCAAGATTGGTATGCGAAGATACATTGAATACATTCATTAGGACAGCAAAGCTTAGCTTTGAGAAACATAAGACAATACTGGAGCTGCTTTCTGCTGAGACAAGCAAAAGGGGTTCCGAAGTTAGTTTCGATCTTCATACAAGATGGCGGCTATTAAGCTAAAATGGGGCCATGGATGCTAACTTAACATGACACACAACAAGACAGTAGGTGCAGAATAATTTTCAATTCCTACAGACCCTCCTTTTAGCATACATGGCTAACCATTTTGTTTGGCGCTATCAGGTTAGGGTCTTTACAATTCTAAGAGAGAGGAAAATTCGGGCAAAGCATGATTACTTATTCGGCAGACTGTTGTTCAAAACTAAACTCAGCGTCTTTATTCAGTGCATTACTACTGTAGGCACTCATTGCTAGTACTAAAAAATGCCTTCGTCGATGAGCATCAAATCCTGGATCCCCTGCATCATCATGACCATAGCTATAGGGTCGGGATCTGGTACTTCGGGGCGGGGCATCATTCTTTTCACACAGCAGGCACAACAGGCAGGAAGGCAATGTATACATAAACAACAAGCGAATATGATACCTATTATGGTCACTAGAAACATGAATATTTTCCAACCCCAGGATGCGAACAAACTCCAGAATCACCCCTTAAAGGGCCAAGTACTGTTCTCCTGGTGTATGTCAGATGCAATTTTGTGTAACTTCTGTATCGCTGTGTATACACTAGGGGCATTATCAGGGATGTACATGCAGCAGCTACTGCCAATCACATGACAGGCTCCACCCCTATCGGCCAAGATAACGTCTAAAACCATTCTGTTCTGTAACGTAACAAGTCTTGTCGCCTGAAGCTCAGCTGTAACATTTGTAAGTATCCCTGCTGTTGTGTTAATGACCCCTTCTACCACTCTCGTGAGTCTACGGATGTTGAGGCTGTTGGAGATAGGGCCCCAAAAGGGGACAAGGCCTTTCATGGCATCGGTGAACTGCTGTAGGGTAGTGTCAGTCTGGTCAATATCATCTGTGTTAATAACCCGTCTAACGCGGGACGGGTGGGCACTCCTACGTTGCAATCGATGGTCCCTATGGTAATTGGACGGTGCTATGTACACTGGGGGAAGAAGGGAAGAGAGGTAACATCTGCCGGACCAGCCCTCTGGGAGCCAAACATAAGCCTGGGATCCGCAAACAAAGAAAACATTAGGAGGGGGGTACTAAGGACGGACTTTCCCCTGCTCTCAAACTGTATGTGGAGTTGCATCTACTCTCCCCTCCCATAACTTTCCCCGTCCCCTCAACGCAAAAACTAGCTGTTATGTTAACTACCGGTACCGGCACCAGCCTGTCCTCTGTCACATTACGAGTCTGAAAGGACCGGAAATAGTCAGAAGTGTTAAAACCCTTGAACCCATCCATCTCCATTTGAAGCCATGACTTGTTCTGTACTCCTCGGTACGCATTCAAACAGGACCTCAGGAACACAGTACCGGACGCAGCCTGTCCCCTTCCACCCACTAAGGGAGCTCGATGACTGGAGCGTACATTCTGCACTTTAGTACGAAATTCAACAGGGGTCCTGGCCATCGTCGGGGGTGTGGAAGTGGGACGCATCATACTAAGCAGCTCAAACCACCCCTCGCAACTACTCAGGTAAGAGAAAGGCATGGACAAAAGGAAATCCTTCTTGTGTGTTACGGAAGGAAGTAGCCCACATACCCAACACTTCGTTGCATTAGACACGCTATGGGTCTGGTATAACATCTGAACAAACGTATTGTCAATATAACTTTTCCGCTGTTCACCTTTGTGAGGGGATAGGGTCACAAATATGTGCTCAGGGGGAGCAGGCGTTGTGCCAACCAGGGAATGTGCAGGATGTCTCTCTTCTAAAAACCACAATATACCGAGCACAGCAATCAAAGACATCAGGACAATAATCAAGAAGACTGTCTTTCCCCCTTTTGACCAACTGGACCATCCAACCCCTCCCCTTTCTAGGCGTTGTTCCGTAAAGGGCTGCTCCTCCTCAACAACTGGGCGACCAAACGGATACATAGTGAACAGGAGCAATACCAGATGCAATCCAAGCACTGATGTCAGGTAACAAAAGCGTAATCAAGAACAAATGCCAGTGTCCGTCCGAGCCTCGCGGCTAGGCTCCTATTGTCGTCCCACGAGGGTGCTATTGAGCACTATTCGGTGGAGCTGCGCAATCACAGCCCTTTCTTGTACAAGGATCCTGCGATGGTTGGGGTACTTCCACTCCCAACGCATGTCACCAAGTGTTTAAACACAGTTTATGCTGTTCACAGTTCGGGCAATGCACCAATCTCCCTTTCCCTCGACTAACGTTGGTACCACAGGCAAGGTACTTTTCGCGCTGTTCCCTATTCTCGCAGTCCTTCCCTACTAGTCTGACTTTCCCTTCGGTGCACTGTCCTTTCGTCGAGGGCGCAAATTGTACCTAGTTACTCCGGGCATGGAGTCATCTGCAAACAGGGGCTGAAACTCAGAGGGGCCAGGTGACTGGGGCTAAAGCAATGGTGGGCTAGTAGGACAAGAATTCTGGGTAGCCTTTATTTCAGGGGGAACTGCCTCATTCAAAATGGCGTCGTTCTCCTCCTCTGGGTCCATGTCAGCTTGGTGTCGGAAAAAGGAACGAATGCTGGGACCTTTTCAAATTCACAATCCCCTACTCTATCCTTCACCCACTGGTCATAGGGTAAAGGTAGGGGTACCTTGCAGCAGTGCTGACAATGGATCCAGTTCTTTCGGCCGGCGACTTTTACTGCGGTCCTCGTAGCGAGGAGGACCTGAATAGGTCCCTTCCAACGGGGCTCCAGGCTCTTCTTCGCTGGAAATTTCTTATGAGGACGAAATCGCCAGGCCGAATGCTGTGTCCGGGCCCCTCTGGTGCCTTTGGCAGGCTCTCATGGATCTGTTGGTGAGTAGAACGCAAACTTTCAGTTAACTGGTAAAGGTAATCCGTTAAAAGGGGGTAGTCTATCTCGGAGAAGCGACAAGGCCGCGGGACGCCCCAGACATTTGCGGGGCGGCCAAACACGACCTCGTAAGGTGACAACCCTGTTCTGGAATGAGCGGTAGTTCTCGTAGACAAAAGGGCTAATGGTAAAGCATCTGGCCACTTCAATCCTGTGCTCTCTTGTATTTTTGCCATTTTTAGTTTGAGAGTACCATTGTATTTCTCAACCAAACCTGCTGAATGAGGGTGGTTCGCAGCATGGAACTTTTGCCTGATGTGTAGACCATCGCACACTAGTTGTATCACTTTAGAGTTGAAGTGACTGCTGTTGTCACTCCAAATCAAACGGGGCAAGCCGAAGCGAGGGAAAAACTCTCTGAGCAGTGCTTTTGCCGTCGCTAGGGCTGTATTCTCTTTAGTTGGATATGCCTCAACCCATTTACTGAATGCACAGACAACCACCAGGACGTATTTCAAGTCATTGACTCGTTCCATCTCAATGAAATCCATTTGCAGGACTTCAAAGGGGAAGGAAGGTGGTTCGAAATTGCCGGGGGGTGTAGGGACACCCTTCCCAGGGTTATGCATCATGCACACCATGCAGTATTTCACGAAATGAGCAACTGTCTTGGGTATCTTGTCATTCTGCCATACAGGGTGTAGTATTTTGCAGATGCCCTTTGCGCTAATATGTGCAGGGCCATGGGCCATGGTGACTACAGGAAGAACATACGCATCTGGTAACATCCATCTTTGCTTTCCGGATTTATCCATCCAGCACCCATCATCATCTAGACGTGCTGTATTCTCTTGCCAAACCGCTAATTCCTCCATTGTTGCCTCACTCTGTATCTCTTTAACATTGTCTAGGGTGTCTTCAAACATAGTTGCATCGGGAACCCATGTAGCAGGACCTGCCACAAACATCCCTTTCATTCTCGTACGAGCTTTCTCCTTTGCTGTCTGATCTGCAAACGCACTTCCCCTCCCCACATCATCAGTTATTGCCTTGTGAGCACTACACTTCACTATCGCCAATCCCTCAGGGAGTGCCAAAGCAGACAAAAGTCTGTGTATCAAAGGACCATGTTGTATTCGTGAGCCATGGGATGTCAAAAACCCTCTCTCCGCCCAGAGTCACCCAAAATTATGGGCGACTCCAAATGCGTACTGGCTGTCAGTATAAATACTGACAGCCAGTCCCTCGCTCAACGAAGGAGGGCAACCAGTTCCGCAGCTTGTGCCGACTGGTAGGGAACTCGAGATGTCTCAACTACTGTGCGCAGTGTCGGGATAGCATAAGCAGCTGTTGTAGTGCCATCCGGTAATTTGAAACAAGCGCCATCGACATATAGTTACCCTTGGGGTTCAGATAAGGGAACATCAGTCAGGTCTACCTGTGCCTTCGTCTCCTCCTCCGTTCGGAGCATACAATCATGTATGTCCGTTTCTGCCCTGTCCGAAGGGAGGGTTCAGGGTGGCACATCTCTTGATAGTGACGTGTGGTGCAAAGAGGGTCAATTCATAGCCGGTCAGACGCGCACTAGTAAGGTGCTGCATCTTCGTCTTATTCAATAATGTATCCACAGCATGAGGTACCATAACTGTGAGGTCAGAATCAAGAATGAGCCCTGCCGATTGTCGGATAGAGACTGCCACAGCCGCGGCAGCTCTCAGACAGCTCGGGAGGACTCTGGCGACGTTGTCAAGCAGAGCCGAAAAATAAGCACACGGCCTCTGCTTACCTCCAAAGGCCTGTGTTAAGACAGAGAGCGCGCAGCCAGCTTTCTCATGCACATAGAGCACAAACAGCTTCTGGTAGTCAGGCGTGCAAAGCACGGGCACAGAGCAAAGCGCAATCTTCAATTGCTCAAAAGCATGCTGACACTCAGGCGTCCAAGGCAAGGGTTCATGCACATCTTTAGTGACTAAATGGAGAAGTGGCTTTGTTAGTAACGAGTAGTTGGGTATCCAGTTACGACAATACGAAGTAATGCCAATGAAGGCTCGCACCTCCCTTTGTGTCTCAGGGATGGGCATCTTGACAATGGCACTAATTCGCTCAGGTGTTAGCCTCCTTCCCTCCTTCGACAGGAGGTGGCCTAAGTAGGTGACCTCCTGTTGACAATATTGGAATTTGGAAAGGGACACTTTATGTCCATTCTTGGCCAAATGTAGCAGCAATTTAACTGTTGCAGCCTTGCAACTGTCTTCTGTGTCGGAGGCAATCAGGAGGTCATCTATGCACTGCAGCAATACATTACCTGGGGAAAGTGTAAGGGAAATCCAATTGACCTTTTAGGGCTTGACTATATATACTGGGACTCTCTGTATAGCCTTGAGGAGCCCGACAGAATCTTAAGCTTCGGCCAGCCAGGGCAAATCTGAAGAGATACCGACTATCCTGGTGAATAGGTATGCTAAAGAATGCATTTTTCAAATCAATGACTGAGAAGAATTTGGCGGAAGAAGGAATCATTGTCATAAGCTTTGTAATGTCGGGGACCACCGGGAACTGAGGAACCACTATTTTGTTTACTGCACGCAGGACAATCACAAAACGATATACATCTGGATGATCATCCGGGGAGCCTGTAGGCGCCCTCTTAAGAATAGGAAGGATACGGCTGTTACACACATTCGCAGTCGTCTCCTCCACCACTCCCGACTTAATCAAATCCTGTATAATCTGCAACAAGGCTCGTTCCCCTGCTTGTGGTATCTTATACTGAGGGATACGAGGCAAAACCGCATTATCCTTAACCCGAATGGAAACTGGTGGTATCTGCAACAACCCTACATCCATGTCACCTGTCGCCCACAACGTAGGCGGTACATCCTGGAACTCAACAGGAAGTGGGGCCTCCCTTGACAAATGTTGTTTCACACTTACAATGAAGGCCCCATTGTCATATGTACTCCTTCCGGAGAACAGTAAATTGTAGCGCACAACCTTTTCAATAAATCCAATCCCATCAAATTCTCTCCGCAATTAGATGTCAGCAAAACTGTTGAATCAACGGTGAAGGGACCAATGGTCAGGGCAAGGGGCTTGGAAATGGGGCTTACAACCGGCACACCAGAAAAGCCTACCGAAACATTATTTTGGCCAGACAGGGCTGCCCGGGGACCAACGAATGAGAAACAGAGCTATTCATCGCACCTGTATCCACCAAAAATACCTTCGGCGATCCCTGCAAATCAGCAGTAACATAGGGTCCGCGTTGATCTACAGGTATATGCACTGGTCCCTCGCCCTGCCTCTGGCCGCCTAGCTGTGAGACAACCCAGTCACATCCTCCAAATCATAGTCATCATGATAATACTGTCTCCCCTTAGGGTCATCGAAATAATTCTGGTCAGAGCGACCTGGAGCTGTCTCGCCCTCCTGATCTCTGTCCTGTCCCCCTCTTCCACGTCCCCTTCCCCTGGAACCCCGTCCTCTAGGAACCGCAACCTTCTGCAATAGCACCGGACACTCGCTACGCCAATGACCCTCTTCCCTGCAATATGCACTGATTCGGTCCCACAGGCGCAGCGTTTCCGCTCGCGCGGGGCGACTGCCGGGCCGGACCAATGCCACGTCCCCTTCCGTTCCCCCTAGATACCTGCTGCATTAACACCTTTGTCTTCAACTCCTTATTTTTCTTCTCAACCTTCTCCTCATTTTCTCGATGCTCATAATACTGTGCCATACTCAATATCACTGAGGGGGAGAAGGTAGTCCACATGCTCTCCGAAGCCTGCAACCTGGTCGCGATCTCTGGAAGCAGGTTGGTAACAAACCTGTTAACGAACAGTCGGACACCTCCCTCCACCGACAAATCTTGGACGCTAAAATCCAGAAACACTCCCTCAAACCTCGTGAAGAAGTCCGATACACTTTCATCTTTCTTCTGTCGACATGCCGCTAACTTGTCCCAATCTACTCTTCTAGGGGGAATAAGGGAGTGCATATACGTAATAATTCGACCTGGTAGAGCAAGTATCTCAGCCTTGGGCTTCTCGCCAGGCTTCCTCTCCTTGTCCCACGCCCTAATCTCCTCCCAAGTACCACCCAACTCCGCAGCGTGGTCCTGCTTATGCACCTGCCGCCAAATATCAACTGGCACCAATAACCCAAAGAACAACTCAATGTCTGCCAATGTCATGACAGTCGACGAAGCTGCTTCTGT
Source organism: Calotriton arnoldi (assembly GCA_963921515.1). NCBI lineage: Eukaryota > Metazoa > Chordata > Amphibia > Caudata > Salamandridae > Calotriton > Calotriton arnoldi. The sequence continues at coordinate 1,824,050 of CAWUFW010000161.1, forward strand.
CAATTCCTTATAGTACGCAGTGGGATTTTTCCTAGGGTCGGGCAACTGACTCCTAAAAGACAAGACCTCACTCCTCTTCCACGGGGTGTAAACCCACTGCTCCTGAAAACGGCCCTCAACCCGCTGCCGCACGACCACATCCTGCACATTGCGTAACTCGGGCACCTCAGGGTGGTACCGAGGATGCACTTCCCTCATAGGGAATTGGGTGATCACCGTGGGGCTCTTCTGCGCCAGCCATCTGCGATAGCCAATTAACACAGCAACACTACCGAAAACCTGGTCTGGCTCCATAGCGGATGTATACACACGGTCCCTAATATTGTAAATGGTCTGAGGTGCTACGCCATCGAAGCATTGCTCCCACAATCCAATCAGAGTTGCTGACATGTGCCGAAGAGCATGCTGCTGTAGGAAGGGCTCATAGTCCTTTAACACAGCCCACACATCCTCTGTACTGTAAATTGGGCTACAAGCCCCTTGGGCCGCCTGATTAGCTAACACAAGGAGATTGTTCGCCCTAAGTTGGCAGGGTATGCCCAGACGTGGGTCCCTTGCTCACTTTGCCACTGGATTCAAGCTAGCCTGGCTGATGAGGGCTGTTAGCCCGAAACCGGTCCCAGGATGCTTGTTTCCGGTCCAGGGAAGACATGGCTTGGCAGTTCGGGCTGGACTGTTCCCATGAGGCACAGGGTCAAGACTGATTTGCATATAGCTGTGTCTGAACTGGGGTGGCAAAGTGAGCTAAAGAACCATGATGGATTCAACCCAGATCTGTGACTGGGGGTGAGTGTCTGAAAAGTTTCAGGGCTCTGTCCATCATCTCCTTGTGTTTGCTTTGTTCGCCCTAAGTTGGCAGGGTATGCCCAGACGTGGGTCCCTTGCTCACTTTGCCACTGGATTCAAGCCAGCCTGGCTGATGAGGGCTGTTAGCCCGAAACCGGTCCCAGGATGCTTGTTTCCGGTCCAGGGAAGACATGGCTTGGCAGTTCGGGCTGGACTGTTCCCATGAGGCACAGGGTCAAGACTGATTTGCATATAGCTGTGTCTGAACTGGGGTGGCAAAGTGAGCTAAAGAACCATGATGGATTCAACCCAGATCTGTGACTGGGGGTGAGTGTCTGAAAAGTTTCAGCGCTCCGTCCATCATCTCCTTGTGTTTGCTTTGTTCGCCCTAAGTTGGCAGGGTATGCCCAGACGTGGGTCCCTTGCTCACTTTGCCACTGGATTCAAGCTAGCCTGGCTGATGAGGGCTGTTACCCCGAAACCGGTCCCAGGATGCTTGTTTCCTGTCCAGGGAAGACATGGCTTGGCAGTTCGGGCTGGACTGTTCCCATGAGGCACAGGGTCAAGACTGATTTGCATATAGCTGTGTCTGAACTGGGGTGGCGAAGTGAGCTAAAGAACCATGATGGATTCAACCCAGATCTGTGACTGGGGGTGAGTGTCTGAAAAGTTTCAGCACTCCGTCCATCATCTCCTTGTGTTTGCTTTGTTCGCCCTAAGTTGGCAGGGTATGCCCAGACGTGGGTCCCTTGCTCACTTTGCCACTGGATTCAAGCTAGCCTACCTGATGAGGGCTGTTAGCCCGAAACCGGTCTCAGGATGCTTGTTTCCGGTCCAGGGAAGACATGGCTTGGCAGTTCGGGCTGGACTGTTCCCATGAGGCACAGGGTGAAGACTGATTTGCATATAGCTGTGTCTGAACTGGGGTGGCGAAGTGAGCTAAAGAACCATGATGCATTCAACCCAGATCTGTGACTGGGGGTGAGTGTCTGAAAAGTTTCAGCGCTCCGTCCATCATCTCCTTGTGTCCGCCTGATTAGCTACCAACTTCTTCTCTTCGTCTCCCACATCAGATCGTATCAACACGCGTCCCAATTTCTCCTTCGCAGCAGCCCATTCCTCACTGCCCAATCCACGCACTGGCGTGTTTATGTTTAACGAAGGTGTTGCGGATGGTGTTAGGACGCTCGAGGGAGAGGCAATAACGGAGGAATCTGGCAACCATGAGACCAGAGGGTGCAAAGCGGGCCGGAGAGAGTGAAGCTGAGGCAGTAGGGGTGGCCGGGAGACTTGCAGTTGCAGTTACTGCAGGTAACGAAACTGGGACAGACGAGGGGGAGGTGGTGACAAACCCGTTCTGGCCACTGGCGACAGAAACGGGGGCTACAGAGACAGGAGGTGGGGCAGAGGGCTGAGACACGGGGACAGCAGGATATATTTTGTGTGGGGCATATGGTGGCGGAGGCCGAGCCTCCAACAGTTCTTCCAAAAACTGGTCATCTTCTTCCCTAGAAACATAAGACTTACTAGATTGTAACCTAAACCTCCTGTCTGCACACTCTATTCCTTTCTCTATTTTCTGTCTATCATATGCTACCGCTTTCTGGGTCAATGTCATCGTCTTTTCTTTTCTGGCCTCCTTTTCTGCTCTCATTCGTCTCTGTTTGGCCTCCCGTTGCCATACTTGAAGATAATCAAATATTGACTGTCTACTCCTTTTTGCGAACAATTTATCTTGCAAGTAATTCAGTTTTTGGTCATCGAAAGTACCTGTCAGTGGCCATTGCAACTCGGCATTGTCCCTAGTATATTTGTGCCATAGTGTACTAAACATAATAGAGCCAAGGCCATGCTTAATATACATGTCATAATTCGGTGTGCCCTCTGCGGGCGCAGGCTGCTTCTCTTCCAATCGAGCATCAGCAGAACAACAACAGCATCCCACACAGCACAACTTGCTAAAGCAAGGCATTCTTACCTACACACACACACACACAGCGCGCTCAACTAAATATCTCACAAACAACTCTTCCAAAGCAGGTCAACAGACCCCTTCCAGCAAAGTATTGGTACCAAATACAAAAGTTCAAATATTCTAAGCACTTAGTTCAAAACGATCCTCAGATCGTACCAAAGTCAAACTAACGGTGCACCCTGTTTACAAAGAACCCAAACAAATTCAAGCACTTGTTCCAAAGACAGTCCATAGACTGCACCACAGAGAAACAGGCTCAAGCCCCAGACATTTTCAAAAGTAAGCCAAATTCACTCAGTTGCCTGGCAGGGTATCCGCAGACACCCTGTATCTCTAAACGGTCCGCAGACCTACCAAGTTCAAACAGCTAAGATGGCGCCATATTTACCAAGAATCAAGACAAACTCACCTGGTGCACACAGGTCAAACAAAGTTATTCTCCACTGCCGACTCTTCGGACCAAACAGTCAAATCCAAGGGTTTCGCCTTTCAGGACCCCAGCCGGGATGACCACTAGACGAGGCGCCGCCCGATCAGACAGGTGGGGCAGCTGCGAGAACTGAGCTCTATCATGTGGGGAACCCCCATCCGCCCAGCCGACTGGACGCAACCCCGACCTCCACACCCCATTACGGGCGAGATGGGTCAGCCCGATGGAGTCCCTGTTCGGGCGCCAACTGAAGGAAGTGACCCGAAAAGGGCCACTCGGGTCTCTCACAACCACCTCTTGCCTTCCCAATATAGAAGAGTCGATCAGGCAGCTGAGAATGCAAACCAAGTCGTTTATTAGTCAATTGCGCTGCAGCAGAGTCCAGTCTGACCAGCCCCCCTAATCAGCTGCTGAGGGACTGACCCCCAACAGCAATACACACTAAGTTATACATTTTGATCACCCACAGGACCCGCCTTCTACTGGAAAATTCAGGTTAGAGCAGGTTAACAATGGAGGCACTGCTGAGATGAGCTACACTCCTGGGATTGGGGACACATTATCTCGGCTCCAAGGCCGCCCCAACCGTGCCTGCCACTGTAGAGCACCATCAAGGAAGACTCTATGATTATTGGATAATCTTGCCACAAATCCTAATTAAAAAAGGTCACGTGGAAACCAGAAAAAGAAAAACATGAAAATAAGTACCAAGGTTTAATAAAACCTCGAATCTTGTGACTCCTTGATCAGTGAATTAGGAACTGACGAGAGATAAAGGTCATCCTAGAAACTTTCACTTCCTGGTCCTATGAACAAAGAGGCGGCCAGTTAATATCATTTATCCAGATATCTACATATTTCTCTATTCTTGACGATTGAAGGATTTATTTTATCCTTCAAAGACTATACCAGTTCCTGGAAGTCGCAGTAGCATACCCAATTTATTATAGGTGCTTTCTGATTGCAGCACTATTGCTTTTTAATTGCTTGAGAGTCGGAAAACTGTTTGTCTTGAAAAGATGGTATTATCTACTAGCCATCGAAACGCGTCGACGCACCTTTAAATACCACCCAATCTGTGCCATGGTCTGGGCCTTTTGAGTATTTTGAAGTGAGATATACCGGGCTCCAGCCCTAGAATTTGTGTAATCACGGATGGTTGTTTTTTAATGACATATTATTTTTGTCTGGTTTTATGTACTCTCATATGTTGTTTTTTTAGTTTTTTTAATTTGTTCTTTGAAATCCATGTGTATGAATTCCATATAGATACTTTGTGTTATACAATTTTATGATTTGTGTTCTTGTGGTCTTATATGTTTTATAAAAAAAAAATTTAATAAAAGATTTTGATATTTTTCTAAAAATGTGGTACATTGCCTAGTTTGTCATTCAGATGCATGAGCAGCCTTCCCAACAGTATATGTGTTATGATAGCAATTGAATGTGTGTTGCACGACTGTGTTAGTGTCTTAACTTCTAGCTCCACTGCTTACAGTTATTCAGTCCAAAGGATTCTCCTTCCCATATTAGAGCATGAGAACGAGCCTATCAAGCAATATTGGTATGCGAAGATACATTGAATACATTCATTAGGACAGCGAAGCTTAGCCTTGAGAAACATAAGACAATACTGGAGCTGCTTTCTGCTGAGACAAGCAAAAGGGGTTCCGAAGTTAGTTTCAATCTTCATACAAGATGGCGGCTATTAAGCTAAAATGGGGCCATGGATGCTAACTTAACATGACACACAACAAGACAGTAGGTGCAGAATAATTTTCAATTCCTACAGAAGGCAGAATACGGGGGAGGGGTGGGGAGAGAATGATGGAAAAACAGCATCAAAGAGGAAAGGCAGAGATGGAAAATAACCTGTAAGCGTGAAATAAAGGGGCAGGAAGTGTTGTTTGGTGGATGAAAGAGGCATGACGTGGAATCAAGACTAGGCAACCATGGTATTCGCCAACCACAACATTCTGCGCCAATGGCCGCATGCTTCTGACAAAAACTTTGGGCAAGGCACTTATTATTTTACAAACTAAGCTCTGACAGCAATCATGAAAACACTCCTTTCAGCAGAAACCTAAATTTGCAACCCACGTGTGAAGGTATGTCCATGAATCAACTTCTTATGACTTCGCTCCTCTCGCTCAACACACATACAAATGAGGTGTATTCAACATATTTGAGACTGCCCCCTACTGTTACTTATCGTGCCCTTCTGAACTGTTGAGAGCAGGCAATATTTGCGGCGCAGCAACACCAGGAGGTGTTGTGTTTGTGCCTCTACTTGAGCATCGGCACATTCTAGGCGAGAAACAATATATATACTTATTGTCAACCATTACTAGCTGCAACGAAAGGACGAGCTAGAACAAAGTGACTCAAGTTATCCAATGACATTTTTTTGACACCCCTACATTCAAAGATTTTCACATTTAAGAACATTATTTTTTCATTGGGATTGACATTTTACCCCTCTAAGCTTGTGCTAAAAGTGTCTTCTTGTCCAAGGAGGGACCAGAGGGGATCTGTAGGAAGAGGGTAGAATGCCTGTTACCATCCTGCACTACAGTATGAAGTTGTGTGTCATCTTGTATTACAATGTAATGTAGAGGTCTCTAAAATTTTCTGTAATAAGAGCTACTTATGTCCAATTAAAATCATCCCGAGCCACTAAAATTATTTATGCTGTAATAGTAATCATCTCTGATAAGATTACATTAGTGGCCACTCTGCAGGAGTACCAGCGGTGATCATCTTGGTGCAATAGGCAGGTTTGCCGGCAGTAATGCATTTCCAACATGGAATATGTCTACATGAGTAATATATAATAGCCACAGGTGATTTGATTTGTATCACTCAAATATCAGCTTTAAGTATATTTTGGAATGTCAGCTTTTTTTCTCCAAAAATCAGCTTATGAGTTCTGAAAATACACCCATTTCACTTTCCAATTTTTTATATATATATATATATTTGAATGAAGCAAAAACTTTTAGTTTAGTAGGTTGGGATGGATGCACACAGGAAAGATACTTAAAGGAAGCTGGAGAGCTACCATTAGCTCATGAGCTGCTTGCTGGCGAAGCCTGATGTACTGCTTTGTACCACTGTGCACTATCTTATGATGCCTTACGCCCTCTTTACAATAAACTGTAATCCCTTGCACCATCTTTATATTAACATTTGTCTTATCAACCTCTACAGTTCGGTAATGTTTTGTACTATACTCAAATTTCTTGTTGCATCGTCTACTATCCTGTAATATTTTATACCGTCCTTTACTGTACCATTATCTTTTGCACCACTGAATACCACAACTTAATGCCTTATACATCTTATTTTATCAATTGTCTTATATCATCCTCTGTCTTGTACCACCCTTGTAGCATTCTGTAATGTTGTGTACTGTCCTCTACTATCAATATGTTATCACATCCTTTACTGTACTGTTATCTCTTGTAAAACTGCATATCATTGATTGTTTTATACCCTCCTTCCACTACACTATAATGCCTTGCACCAGCCTTCATCCTCATACAATTGTCTTATATTATCCTCTACTGTACTGTAAAGTCTTGCACCATCCTCCATTGGCTTGCACCACCCCTGTACTATTCTGTAATGTCTTGTACTAGCCTCTACTATCCTACAATGTTTTGTCCTACTCTTTACTGTACCATCATCCCTTGTACTACTGAGTACCATTATTACCATATTGTAGTACCTTGTACAATATGGCGTTTCGTTACGACTGTGCCACTTATACCATATGAACAGGAGTTCTTGTTCATCTGTGTCCCCCCCCATGTTATTTGATGACTCCGACAACCCCCCACCGCCCATGTACTTTAATCCCCCCGCTCCCATAGGTGCATGGGAGCAACCGCTAGTACGTATCAGAAACTGGCATATGGCGTGTGCTGCGCGAGGGCGCGCACGGCAGCCTTAATTATCGTGATGCTGCAAGAACTTTGTGCGGATGAAAATTGAGCCCAAGGGAAAGAATACTGTAATTTCATGCGAAAATTACATGGCGAATACCTGTGACTTACTGCAGCTATTTCTATGGCGAGCTCTGGGGTGTAATTAAACTAATACTGTATAAGTAGCTGATAGTTGAGAGCGGTGTTTAGGAGGCACCGCCGGTAAGTGAACCGCAGTGATAAATAAATGAGGCACGCCAGGCCTCAGCTGGGTCCTAACTGATCTGATTCTGGAGAAGCAAACTTTATAGGGGTTTCGTGCAATTTATTGTAATTTGTTCCTAGACAATTGCAGTTCAATTGTAAAGAGCCCAGCCCTCTTTGATAAGGCTTTGGCATATGAACGCTGTGCGCCATGTTAAGTACCTGTAATTTAATCTGCTGAGCTATTCCCTACATGGATAAATATTAATCCGTTTACAGGGTTGGGATTTATGTGAGGACTATCGTACCTCTTATTATAACTGTTCCCTGGAGGGGTGAGCAAGGATGTTTGCTGCCCAATGAGGCGGGACCTTTACCTCTCGCGTGACCCTCCACCCCTTACGAGGCCTATATGTCTAGAGGAGACCCCCTCCTTCTGAGTCTGACCCACCTAGAGTAATTGCCCATCTCCTAGTCACCCACACAGCTAATGTGACCAAATGCGCTAGTGTAACCTGCCTCGTAGGGCCGGAGATTGGGAAATCGAGGGCATGAATGCCATGCAGAGCTGGTGACTACGCACAAACGTGTGAGGTTGTGTGGATTCACAAGCATTTGACAGGCACATTCACAAGCCTGAATAGGACTGGAGCATCACCCCTCTCGAGGGCAGACATACATCCATGTTCAGAAACCGGCCTTTGTAGAGAGTACAGCTTAACTTTTGTGAATGGAAAGTTCAGATTCAGGTTAAGTGTCCCATAAGTGGTACAGGTTCATGCAAGTATCCCAGTTGTGGCATTTTTAGGTCTGGCTTGACAGCGCAGTTGTCACCCGACGTAATGTGAATTTTTCATTTGGGGTGCATTTTTAGTTTGGGCCACACTGGTAAAACAAAATGGTCGAAAGCCCGCTATTGTGAAATACCTATGCGCACAGCGTGCTCCTCTGTATTAACATACGGGGTTTCGTTCATTTGGGATAGCAACATTGCCCGTGCAAACTATTGAATTACCTTTGCACAGGGCTCATGATGATGAGAAGCACCCAAGAGAGAATCACAGAATGAAGGCCATCCAGGAAGTGCTCTACACTATATCTTCGAGGGGTGAAGGGGGGTGGTGGTATGGAATGGGGCAAGGAAGGTTTTGTGCACTCTCTGTAGTACTGACATAGGAGTGTGCAAGGCCAGGCCGAGTATTCACTTAGTGTAGAGCCCAGCAGCTTTGCAGGGGCACTTACACCTTCCATGAAAGTGCTTCACGTGGTAGTGCTTCTAAAGCCATGACTTTGACACGCCCTCACCTTGATAGAATGCACACTTTGGGAGCATGTAAATAATTGTTATGGGAAGTATTTTTGCAGACTCTATTATACGTTGCAAACTTGGGTAGGACATAAGTATCTGGTAGTGTTATGGCTTTGCTTGTTGCATCACACGTTGCCCACTGAGAGGGTGTAAATGCCCACTACTGTCATGAATTGTGAATTTACTAAGACATTACGCATTGTGGGGTGGAGTTTCCGGCAGCGTCATGACTTTGCACGCACTATCAATGTTGCACACTGTAGAAGAGGTAAGTGTCCAGTAGTGGGTCTCGAGTAACTCTCAACGTTCCACACTCATGGAGGGGGTGAGGGCCCAATATTGGGGTGGCTTTGTATGTACTGTTACAAGAGATTCACAATCAGGGGTCATTTAAGTGCTCAGTAGTATTACAGCTTTGCCTGACGTTCATATGTTAGACTCTCTAGGAGAATGTAAGTTACGGTGTAATGATTTGTAGCATGTCCTTACAGGTTCTCACCTAGCCAGATGGCGCACACTTGTACTTTTCAGTCCCGTTGTCCCCTCTGTCACTTTTCTGTCTGTCCTTCCTTGTTACTTTTTCAGTCATCTCCCTTTCTTGTGCATTTTTCCCTGAGCTATGCAGATGTCTTTTTTTAGTTAATTTTTTTTCTTGAAGAATCAAAACAATAAATCATACTATAAGCTAGTACGTTATACAGTCAATAACATAGTAGGATGTGAACAATATATTAAAAATAAGAGAGATTAAAAAAACCAAAATGAATAAGTCACCAAAAAGGCAATATGCAGAATGATATTATAATAGAAAAGAAGAAAGGAAGTTAGAAGGAGGGAAAAAAGGGAAGGGAAAAGAGAGGGTGGAAAGAAGGAATTAAGAAGGATATCAAGTACACGTTGAGACAAAGTTATAATATTTTAAGAGATGATGACAAAATATCCAATTAAAATCTGAGTGAAATATAACATGAATAATAACTCATAACTTAGATGAAATTCATCAAAAAAGTAGGTTTGTCTTGTGAAGACATAGTAGCATTAATGATTGCACTATAATAAAAATAATTGGTGGTTGGTAACCACAGTTTTCCATGTTTAAATGCTAATTGTAGAGAGTTCAGATTAACTCTGTCCAATCTGTGGTTGTGACATAGTAAATCCCACCAACAGCTAATAGAACATTTTCTTTAGATTTCCAGTTAGAAGTAATGACCTGTAAAGCAATTGCTATTAAGAGTTCTACACGTTTTCCTTGCAAAATAATATGAGACCAAACAGAGTGTACCCCTCCCAAATACAATTTATCCAAGGAAAAAGGTGAGGAAACATTGGTAATAACTTAAACCTTTTGCCAAAATGAGTCAAAAATTCAGAATAGCGCACAAAAACACATGCGATTATGAACAACGCCAACAAGTATCTTGTTGAATGAGTTTAGTTTTAAAAAGAAAAACTGGAGTGTAAAATAATCAATCCTGCTCCACCCTCTTTTCTTCGTATGTGACACACTCTTTTCTATTTAGTACAGCTCATGTGTCCCTCTAGCTTTGCTTTACTTTCCTAGTCTGTTAAATCCATCTCTTTCCATTAGTACCCGGTCTCTCTTTATTCGTTCTTCTTGTTGCAGTTTCCATTGATTTCCCTTGCTTTTTCGCACTCTTTCCTCTGCCACACCCTTTACCTCTTCATTGCTATTCGCCTGTCTCTCGGTGTGTATCTTCATGCTTGTTGTCTCTTACTCCCTTCACGGGCTAAGCTGCTGCGCTCCATCCGATTTGTTGCTTCACAGGTCTCTCCATCAATCAAACCTGTTCGCGGCCGTGTGCCTCGCTTTCTCTGTACGAGTCTTTGCTTTGTCTCTACCTGCCTTTCCTTGTTTCTGTCTCACACCAGCTGCCAGCAGCTTTATGTGTCTCTCAGAGATGTTTTAAGGCATGGGCCCATTCCCAGAGGCCCAGCCTTTTATGGGGCCAGCTCTGTTCTGCAGAGTCTTGCCCCGATGACCTTGAATAATTCTTAAAAATATTGTTTTAAATACAGTTTTCCATTAATTTATTTTTTATGTGGGTGATGTGTGAGAGTATGTTACAGTCATTTAGCAGAGAAATGTTGTGTTTATGTTTCATGCAACATCCATAAAAAAGTTTCTTGTACATCAAAACAGGACCTCACATGAGAAATGGGAGGGTGTAACAAAGATTCTTTGCAGTAATATTCGTGAGCTGCTGCTGTGTTACAATATTGAAAACACATGTCACTATCCCTGAATATTAAATGTAAACTCGTTTAGAATTTGGATGAGTGTGCCTGTGCACTGTCAATGACCTGGCCAAAGAGGGTATGAAATAGCTGACATTAGATCATAAACTCAAAGCTGTTCTGAACAGGGGGCACAAAAATAAGTTTGGCCCAGGTCCCCCCAAATCCTTATAATGTCCCTGGTGTCCCTCACACCTTAATTTCTCTAAATGACAATGTACTTACAAGGTCGAACTCACCTAAGGGTAATCTGGCAGTGCCAGAAGGGCTGATCTAACAGGTTAGGGTATGTGGCGTTTGTTTAGGTCATAGCCTACCAGACATCGCAGCTGTCTGGTTGCAAAAAGACATCTTGTGGGTTTTCTGAAAGCTTATCTGAGAATGTATTCCGCCCATTGCTACTATTGGCTTTGCGGTTTGTAACTCACAATTTCTGCCTTTCTATTTGCTGGCTTTATTTGTTTTAAGCTGTCCAGAATGTCTTTGCGGCTCCTGTAGAGCAAACCTTGTTCACCATCGCTGCTTGTATTCTTCCACAAGTCCTTGTTTTTTGCAAACAGGCCTTTAAATTTGTGTTCTTATCTTATCACATTTGCTGTCCATTCAAAGACAGACGTCAACTGTCAGGCTCTGTCTTCCGAGGGAGCTTGGTGTTTTCTTTCTCTGGCTTCAAAGTGAGAGGATATATGTGACAATCGTGTCAGGCACTGGGAAAGAAAAGTTTTTTTTTCTTGAACACAATAAAATGTAAATGTCTGTAAATGAACTGTGCAAATATTTCAGAATATATCAGAATTAAGAAAGCACAAATGAAGCACACTTATTGTAATTTGGAAGAGTGGTGGAAACAAATATTTTAAAATGATCAAAATAAATCAGTGCACTAGGTGATGCCATTTCCACACATTATCTTTTGTGTGCTGTAAAGTTTTATCAGTAAAACTGTATGTGCAAATGTAGTTGTCGTTTCAATTTAAAATGTCTGCAATGGCAGTGTGCTACCACACCATGCATATTCCACACTACACCACTCCACTCTACAACACTATACTCTATATGCCTCTTTTCTAACACACTCTACTCCAAATCATGAAACTCCACTCCACGCCACTCTATGCCACTTCACACAATGCCACTCTACTCCACTCTGCACCACTTCATGCCACCCCACTCTAAGTCATTCTACTCTACTACACTCAATGCCACTTTACTCCACTATATGACACTTTACTCCACTCTGTGCAACACCACTCCACTGTACGGCCCTCCACTCGAGGAGACTATACTCCACTCTATGCCCCTCTACTCTATGACACTCTATTTTACTCCACTCTATTCCACTCTATTCCACCCTGGCCTCTCCACTCTACTCTACTCCATTTTACAAAACTCTATGCTACTCCACTCTACGCCACTCTATGACATTCCACTCTACATCACTATGACACTCTGACATTCCACTCTACGACACTCTACTTTACTGCACTTTATTCCTCTCTATGCCCCTCCAAGACACTCTACTCTTCGCCACTCCACACCACTTTCCTCTATGCCACTAAATTTTAGCCATGCTGACCAGCAGTCACGCTGGTGAACAACATGGCTAAAACACATTGTTAAATCCAATAGCTCTTGCATAGGCGTGACCTATTGGCTTAGCCAATGCTTGTTGTCTATTTTTGGGTTTGTTGTATGGTCTAGTGGGCTCTTTAAACTAATGATTTTCCTGATATTACCCCGTAAAGCACAAATAAATGCGTTCTCCCATACCTTGCAGAACCCATATACAGTGTATCTTTACAAGTTCAAAATTGCCCTGCTTTGCAACTGTGGGCCATTTCTTTTAGCTTTCTGAGTCGCTAATGGTGGCCAGTTTTATTTTTATGCCCAAATCAATTTTCCGTCTCAGTCCAGCCCTGTATACGTACAACCTACTGTACCACCAGTGTTAGGGTGCAGCCTTGGTGACTGGTAACACCCCTTCTGGCCACCAGCCAAAAAACAGACCACAAATATTGCTTGCGTTCATATTTTTCGCAAGCAGAATATTTATGGAAATTGAGAGAAATATTCAGTTACCATTCTAATTTCAAAACCGACTGCTCAAAAATGACACCGGGTGAGTTACAACTCCCTCAGTCATGAACATCACCTTAAACAAAATGACCTGCTCAAGTGCACCCCCTTGACCCAACACCCTGTCCAGCGCAAGGTATGTCGTAAGAGTCAGAGGCAAAAGTGGTCTGCAGTCACCCACTTAAAAGCAGCCGAATGTCACTTTACGGTGAATAATGTATATAACAGGTTAAATCTTCAAAAGCCGCAGGTGAACCATACCAAAACAAAGTTCAATCGCCCAAACTTAAGGGTTAATCAAAGTTCGAGGCAGGATCGAACTTTTTTTACATTTCAAACGTCTAAGATTGGGTGTTGCTCAGAGTTGTAAGCCCAGTGAGGCTTGTATTGATTTGAAGCCCTGCAGGCTGGCCAGGCAGTGAAAATAAATATTGCCTGTGTTTTTTAAAGGGCGCTCCACAGGTGGTAGGCAGGCACAGCATTTAAAAATGTACTTATCTGGAGCCCTTTGCCGCCAAACAATCCCTGCTCCCAAAGCCCTCATAGTCTCTTTACTGTATCTATAGTAAGCATAGTATGCTTACTATGTCTACAGTAAACCGATTCTCTGGGACCTGAGACAAGGGGTTTTGTATGGCAGTAGACAAACTCAGTAGATCAGCATTTGCCAAAACCAAAACGCAAGACTTGCCAATGTTTGTTTGTTCTGGAGAGGTGCTACGTGACCCATATCACTTCCTTCCATAGAACCAGACAAAAGTAGCTCAGTCGGTTTATAGGGGCCGTTAGTGACCACAATACTGACTGAAAGTTGCCTTCATCAGGGGAATCGGCTCTCTGCCCTGCTCAAACCCACTGTCACCACTCAGGATGAGTCCCCCCAACCTCCCCCCTCCCTACTGACCAGGAAGAGGTCTCCCCTGACCTCCATCTACCCTGATGATCAGAGTCAGTTCCCCCCTGACCTTAACCCGCACTGGTGACGACGCAAGATCCGGCAGAGCTCTGTGACGCCTCCCCCAGTGGAGACGCATCGATTTCTAGAGTTTGCTGGAGGAATCAATATGGCGTCAGACGGGGAAGAAAAGCAACAGATAGATGTGAGAGCTCAGACTCACCCTCGCTCCAGTCAAACCGAGTCTGAGGTCACGAGAGGAAACCTAGGTTGACTAATGAATCTGAGAGACAGGCCCTTAGCGTCAGGTGGTCCGTTTAATGCACTGGCTCAGTGATAGTCAAGTAGCTCAGTGGAAGCACTAGTCAATAAAGTCCAGCCGTTTAGGGAATTCGCTGGCTCAGTGACAAACAGTCCAGCCGGTCACTGACTCCCATGGGTCACTGATGGTCAGTCAGGCTGTTCAGTCACTTCGCGGAGTCTACAATGGTCAGGGTCTTTCGATGAATTCAGCAGCTCGCTGATAGGGACATTGTTCAGTGGAAACACTGGTCTGTCAGAGCTGTGCACAGCTGAAAACTTTAGGCCAGACCCCCTCCTCCCCCCCATGCCCACCGCCCCCAAAAGGACGGAGCAATGTTTTTTTTGCGAGGGCATTCCACCGGATGCAGGGCATCGCAAATTTTAAAAATGTTACTTCTCTGCAAGTATTTGTTGCCGCACAGTCACAGAGCCCTTATTGTCTCGTTAATGGATCTGTATCAAGCATAGTATGTTTCTAGGTCTACATTAAGCAGGTTATGTGGCACTGACAACAAGTACGTGGTTTGCAGTGGCCTACCTGGTAAGCTTTGCACTATGCAGCAGGAAAGTAAACATCCTGGTGGGTCCTCTCAGCCTTTCATCCTTCTGAGGTCAATACAATGAGTACCATTGAGTCAGGTAACAATAAACATCTGTTATTCAGCGCCAAGATACCCTTGGGTGAACATGCGCTTTACAGATACACGTTATGTTAAGAAATTAAAATACCTGGAGGACCAATTTGAAAACAAATTAGGGACGTACTAAATCAGATGCAACAGTAACTTAATAGTACCAAATGTGCTTGGATGGACACCACTGGTAAAGGTTTATCCCTTTTTTAGGTATGCGTAGAATAGAACAGACAACATCAAAAAACGAATGTTTTCATGTTGTTCGACTTAAACTTGTCTCTGCAATCATGTTTCTTTATGTTCCTGAGTTCCAGCGAGTATTTTACTTTTCTTTCATCTTAGAACTTGCATGGGCTACAAACATACAGTTTAACAAAGCCTCCTTTCAGATCCCTTGCCTTTCGATGTGGGCAGCAAACGGAGGGTCATTTATGCAGCACAATATAGATTGCACATTTAAAGCCTGCCTTCATGTGCAACTCTCCTCCAGCCTTCCTCATCTTGTTGCGCAGAGGATGCAGAATACACAAAACAGTGAAGCCACAGCACGCTAGATTTTCACTTCATACTTAAAACACCCCGTTTGAGAATGCAGCAAAATATTCACTTTCAAAATCTGAAAATCTGCTCGCGCTATACATATAAGGTAATTTGCTGAAACTTAGTCTCTCCATGGTATCTCCATCACATCTACGCTGACTTTATGTCTGAAAATGTTACTGTACTCTACAAATACTCGACGAGAATGGGAAAGATTTACCAGTTCATAAATGTTTGATGGGGTTGATTTACTCATTCTTCCATCTTGTGAGTTGCAGCCTACCTGTGCCCCAGATTGCAGTGAGCAGAGTCCAGGAAGTGGTAAGGAGGCAGACTAGTGCTGTCTCTTTAAAAAAAAAAAAAAGTTAAAAAACGATTTTCCCTATCTGTGATTACTGTCTTTGCCTGTGATTGTTACAGTTTAAAATTGTCGTTTTAACCTGCCCGTGATTGCATATTTAATCACCTGTTTTGTGTTCAAACTTGTGGTTTTTCTTGCCCATGATTGCTTCCATTTAACGTGTTGAATTGTGGGATTTGCAGTCCTAAATCTCTGTAGTTTTCCCTCTCATTCCCGGTGACTATCAGTTTTCCCTCCAAATTTCCCCTTGTCGCTGTGCTAAGACCTGCATGTTAAGCAGTGCAACCTCAGCCACCATTTTGTGTTAACAAGTCAGTGAAACCAGCCCCCTCACCCCCCCAGAAACAGGGATATTCTACATCAGAGGGTGCTCTGAGGCAGCAGTGATCTTCTGTGTGCTGTTTAAACTGTGTTTAATAGGGACTGTGCACTTCGTTTCTTGGCCAGGAGAGGGAGTAAAGTTTTATACAAACACTATTGTCAGAGGACAAGTTAGGCCCTTACCTGCAGAAGTCCAAAGTGTGGATTGAGCCTGTCTGTCTCCTAGGAGATTCTAAACAAGAGAAGCAGCTCCCAACTCCCTGGCCAGCAAACCTTGTCTGAGGTCGCTGGGACCTTATATAGTCTGCTAGTGGTTGGTACATGTGTACACTGATTGGTGGTTGTATCTGATGTTTCTATTGGATTAGGGTTAGTGTCCTCATTGGTTGGGTATTTGAGGGTTCTGATTGGTTTCTGGGTCTGTGATTCAATCAATTTAGGGTTGGAACTAGGGCTAGGGTTAGTATTTTTATTGGAAGTAGGGACTAGGGCTTCCTGTGTTATTGGTTGTTGGGAGTAGGGTGGGACTAGGGCTAGGGTTCAGAGAAAGCACTGGCCCTTTAGAGTTTAGTCATTCAGTGACTTAGTGGGTGAGTGATCGTCAGGGCATTCGTTAAATTTACAATTGTTTTTCATAGCGTAGGTGCTCATTTGATTCCTCTCATCCCATGCTCAAGTCAACTGATCAGACACCTAGGGGCCTATTAGGATGGCGGGCGGACTTTCATCCGCCCGCCACCCTAGCGGTGCTGGGACCGGCCGCCAGTGGTGCGGCGGTCCCGCACCAGCGATTAGGATGCCACCGCCACCGTGGCGGTGGCATCCTCCATTCCCAGCATTGTGGCGGGCGGTGCACACAGCACCGCCCGCCACAATGCTGGGAATGCACTGTGTGCATTGTCATGCACAAGGTGACAGGCACCGCACGGTGCCTGCCACCTTGTCCATGACAATGTAGGGGGGTACCATAGGTACCCCCCATGTGCACCGTCCACCCCCCAATGCCGTGGGGGCCCGCAACAGGCCCCCAACAGCAAACTCTGCATGCCTTTTCGTGGCGGCATCGCCGCCACGGAAAGGCTGCTTCCCGCACCCATGCTAATATGGATGGCGGTGTCTAGCAGACACCGCCACCATATGTAGCCCCTTTTCCGCCCGGTCGACTGGTCGACCGGCGGAAAACCGGCGGACGGTCTCTCCGTCCGCCGGGGTCCCCCCCGCCATACTAATATGGCGGGGGGAAATTGGGTGCGGGCGGTGAGGAATAGCGGGCGGATCGCCACCGCCATACGGGCGGTGGCGATCTGCCCGTAATCATAATGGGCCCCCTAGAGTCTATGTGAAATGGTCCCCTTGCTGGCACAGGACAATATATTGATGCTTAATTCTATGGCATTTTTCGCATAATTACGGGTTTGCCACATAATCCATCATTTGCTGCATAATCTACAGATTATAACAAAAAAAAATGTTCTAGCCGAAATGGATTCAAAATTACTAAAAGCGCGCAGGCACATATCTCTGCATAGTGGAAAGCCCTTCGCAAGATGTTGCCTGGTCATCTTTCAACTTCTTATTGCTGTATTTGGGTCTTAAACTGGTACTAATATGGTGAAATATTTGCCCAGACAGTACTACCATATGTAAATATAACAAAATAATGAAGTAATACTATAACAAAATATGCCTCATTACATCGCATAATTTGCTTTTCCTTGCCTCATAATTTAGTCAACCCTGACATGTAATTTCGCCCACTCCACCAAATAATTGTAGTGGCCCTGAATATAGCCTTATAGTCTGTCATAGCAGGCTATGCTAATCATTAAAGATCCTCTCTGGCATCATAGGCCCGAGCCAAAATACTGTAATGGCCGACATCGTGCTCTACAGTGGGCTGTAGAACATTCCGCACCATGAGGACTGAATGTTCTGAAGCCCATTAGATTATGTGGTATGGAAACACACTGCCACCACCATACCAGTGTTTACATTCAGAACTAAGGTCCAAATTTATTAAAACTGACA
The DNA here is from genome assembly GCA_963921515.1 of Calotriton arnoldi. Taxonomy (NCBI): domain Eukaryota; kingdom Metazoa; phylum Chordata; class Amphibia; order Caudata; family Salamandridae; genus Calotriton; species Calotriton arnoldi. The sequence goes on from CAWUFW010000161.1 coordinate 1,842,101, forward strand.
TAATTGGAGCAAAATTGATGCAAATTCGGAGCATAGTGTTGGGGTAGGATTTACTAGCCAACGCAAACTAAGATTTGCATTGAAAATTCCTCAAAGTAACGCACAGTTGCCCTTTGTGGTACTTTGCACTATTTACATCAAGGTGGGCGTTCAAAGGGTGGTACATGGGCATCCCCATACAACCACCCATGGGTTTTGACGTAAATCCTTATGTACTAAAATTCATAGATGGTGATGTGCGCCAAAATCTTATGCCTCCTCGAGGCTGGCATAACGAGGAGAAATGTTTTAATTTCTCCTTATTTTTCTAACTTTGCAAGGGTGCAACATTGTACAGTGATTATACAATGTGGGAAAAGTCTTAATGTTTAGTTTTTGTACTGGAAGGGTGCCCCTGCAGAACAAAACCTATGCTTTAGAGAATGCACACACCCTTGCACTAAGGGGCAAGGGTGTGTATATTGATGTGTGTATTGATGCATGCCAGCCAAAAATTCGCCAGCGTTGAGGGAGAGAAAAAATGTGCCATCTCATAGTAGATATGACTCATTTTGTTTGTTGCTTTGACGAAAGGCAGCACAGCAACTGTTTGTTGCGCTGCTTTAAGTCAAATATTAGTACATCTTGGCCTAAAAGTTTAACAATAAAGTCTATTTCATTCGTCTACGCTTAATTCTCTTTTGTATACACCTACTTTTGTCAAGGCTGAAAAAGTTAAGTATTTACAGAATTTCAAAAGTTAGCTACAACTTTGGCTCATGCCAGAGAGACAGACAAGATTGCGCACAGCTAACGTCAGCGGTCACATATACGCATAAGCCAGTGGCTGCTGGCATGTACGGAGGGAGGTGGGGCGGGTGGGAGGAAAATAAAAGTAAATAAAAAAAAGTAAAAAATAATTACACTTACCTTCTTGGTGTGACTTCCTCTTCGCTCCGGTCTTCCTCAGGCAAGCAGGCTCCAACACAGGACCCAGGAAACTGCACTAACCAATCCTGGCGCTGTCCTCATGCAGCATGAAAGCAGCACCAGTATTAGAGGGAGCAGCCTCCTTTGGTGCTCCCAAGGACACTGGAGCTCAATGCTTTCTCTAACCCAGCTTGGTTAGAGAAGTTTAAAATGTGCATGTCTAGCTGGCTCTTGCAAGGCGGCCGGCCAAAGAGGCATGTGCCCTTTAAACTTAAAGTGCCCTGCCCATCACTGCTTTCTGCTGTTGCCTGACTGGCAACAGCCCGGCTCGGGACGGAGTTTTGAAAAATAAAATGGTAATAAATGATCTTTTTTACCATTTTATTTTTCCTTCTCTGGAGGCAATTTGATTAGTGGGGCAACACTCCTGCCTTAACGGAAGAGCCGCCCCTGGGTTATCTTAGAGGGGACACATCCCTTCACAAGGATGGTGTACACTTATCCGCTCAGGGTAATGAAACGTTCATTGAAACCTTGCTGGCCTTTGCGGTTCAGCATTTCTCTCCGGGGTCAGATGTGTGGGGGTGGCTGGCCTGTGCGAAGTTGGAGGCAGATTTGGCCACAAAGCTAATAAACACATTGGCATCTCAAACGAGAAGGCAGACAAATTTTGAACACATTTGGCTTTAAACCTTTGATCAAGTCGGGTAATAGTTCTACTGTCTGTAAGGCAGGGCCAGGGGCGTGTGCTACGGTGATTTTCTTGGCTCTCTGGGTACTCTATGGCACTGCCCTGGGTATTGTGGCTAGTTGGAGCTTGCGCCAGGGGACCAAGACACGTCCCAGTTGCCCAGGACCATCTCCAAAGGGTGCCAGGGGGAATCCCTTTCTGGGTTGCTCTGGCATGGACATTAAAGGAACCCAGCTTACTTGCTGGCCTTTGGCTTCTCTCCTTGTAAGGGAACAGGGGATTTGCCTTGTAGAGATTATATCGGGGCGACCAGGTGGATAGCACTCGGGCTCCGACGTCAATTCACTGGTGCTGTATGGGGCAGCGAGGTGGTCAAACATGAATTTAACAATGTGGAAAGACAATTCCGATGTATAGAGGTTCTCCAACTCTTTCCAATTGTTGTAAATTAAGTACATTGTGTGATGGTAATTAATTTTTTTTATGCTTTCTTGTGGTGTAATAAATAAGGCCTGAGAACTGTTTTTGAAACGCAAAATCTGGTTGTCTCAGGCTAATTCTTTGCCTTTTCTCGGTAGGGGTGGCTGATAAATTAGGCCTGGGGGTTTCTTGTTTTCCCACGACGACTTTGGGCCTAGGTGCAATCCCCTACCTGTGCCTCAACATCCTATAACCCACAGTACTGTATTACTCAGGGGAAGCCTCTCCGTGACTTCATGGGCCTCAGTGGAATATCACTCACCGCCAATTTCTGTGACCTCATGCGTCTCACTGCCCTCTTATAGGTGGCCTCTGAGTCTTATTAACCCTCAGAGGAGTCTCACTCATGGCTTCCTTCTATGACCTCAATACCCTCAGCCAGGTTTCACTCAAGGCCAGCTCCTGTGACATCATAACCTTATAAGCATCCTCAGTGTTCTAGTGACCCTCAGTGGAATCTCACTCTCTTGCAGCCTCTATGACCTCAGGATCCTTATTGGAGTGTCACTCGCAGCCTGCTTCTGCGATCCCGTATTCCTCAGTGGAGTTTCACACTGTCCTGGTTCCGTGACCTCATGACTTTCAGTGTTGTCTCACTGGTGACTCAGTCAGGGGCCTTGAAGATCTCCCCCTCCCTCTGCGCCTGTTTCACGACCACAGTCACAGTCAAGTCAGTGAAAGCAGTTCATAGAATTGCGTGCGGATCCGCCATCTTGAATATATGAATATGATTACGTAAAAGCAAACGTGTGGGCACGTGTTACCTCCCATCCCTCCCGGGAGGAGGGGGCGGGAAGGTTGGAAGGAGTAAGGTGTCAGCGTGGAGTACTTTAGTCACAGGTTTATTGACGCATGGTTTCATATAGCGGCGCTGTCACTTGTGTTTCTCGTCTCTGCCAGGATTTCCAGAGTGCCACAGGCCAAGGTATTCAGGCGAGACAGATGGCGCAGAAAGTGAATAATGTGAAACGTTTCACAAGCCTGTTATGCGCTCTCCAAGAGCCCCTGCCTGACTCTTCTCTCATGCGCCTCTGAGAAGCATTGGAGTGTTTCATAAAAAGCAGTTACTGTAGACCCACACGAATTGGGGGCAATAGGGAGGAAATGTGGCCAAGCTGTGGCTACTGTGGAACTGGGCTGTCAGGTTCCAATCCCGGCCTTGGCTCAACAGCATGTGATTCTGGACAAATCACTTCATCTCTTCATGCCTGAAAATGTTAACTTTTGGTTCTCATGCCAAGCTTGTGCTACATAAAATGTACTAAAAACACAAGAGTGTAACTTCTTTTAGAAGTAGCTCCAGGCCTGCTTTTCAGGATAACCATTGACTTTATAGTTGACTTCCATTTAGATTCAATGTATGAAAATATTTCTTATATAGCTATTCAGGAACTCTGGCATGGATTTGCCTCACATAGACCTATGTATTGCACCTTTTCTGTACACCCTGAATGGAAAGAGGTGCTATGCAAACTAAAACACTTCCTATGCCGGTCAGTAACTATTATTCGCTGCACCACTGGTCAGACAGTTAGCCAAGATGTCCATCTGTGTAGCAAGAGTGAAGTAATTTTGCAAAATTATGGGATTTATGCGAAATCTGCCACATGTTGTTTCACACCTGCATTTAGATAGCACTCCATACCCATGACCAGGTGCCGTAGCGATTTCAGTGGATGGATGCCACACTACTCTGTACGTTTTGGATCAAAGTTGACAGCACACTGGGATGACTGTGGACCAGGATTCTGTGCCCCAATTGGATTAAAAAATGTGCCTGTATGTCACAATGCAGATTGTACATGGTTCATTCCAGTGCTTAATTTGAGCCAGTGGTTTCCGGTGCTCAACTCCAGCACCTAATTATCAACACCAGCACGTATGACCATCTGTCACATGGCGGCGCTGTTTGTCTAATTTCGAGATGAGCACAACAACAGTTTTTTATTCATGCGAAATACATTACAAATTACAAAATACCTAACCCCAAGCCATTCTTATAACTTTAGGAGACTGGAATAGTCTGAATTGTCGCACTTGTAGGTGTGTGATGGTTCGTAGCTGTGTTGGAACTGTCATTGGCAGCGCTGGCAGGAACAATGGGTGGTGCAAGTTGCAGTGTCCTCCTGATTAGGGCACTGGCACTTATGTGTTTTGTTTTTTTTACAAATCAAGCACTGTCTCCAACCTAGTCTGATAAGTACCTTTTTCGGCAAACAGTCAAACTCAAATGAATTGCTTGGGATGCTGCACTCAGAGCTCTTGCAGCCAGGCTAAGAGAAGAATCTGAGGGGGCATTAATGCTGGAAATTCAGTCATATGCCGGACAAGCCTGCAATGACTTGCTCGTCACCTGCACTCTAAGGCTTTATTGAAGCTGCTATCTTAACCATCACCTTTTTCTAATTGGCCACCTTACTTCTCTTTACAGCTATTAAGAAATGGTCCAGTGGAAGTTTGAGGTGTTGCGTGGGGTAAGATATTGCATGTACAACCCCCTTCCTGACATTGATCCAGCTTTTCCTCTGAGAGTGTAACTGCTTAGCCTAGAATAGAAATTTTGTAAACAAACAAAAAACTGGAATTTCGACGGTCGACGGTCACCAGTTTCAATTTCATTGCTGTAAAAGACACACTAGCTGGCGGCCAGATTTAAAGCCCTAGTCACAGAATCTGTCAGTGTCCAAAATGGTGGCTGTGTTGTGGGTCAAGGGTCTGACCGTGTGCTAGATAACACATCCCGATTCTGACAGTTGTGCTAAATGGCAGCTGTGGCAGTTTGAGAAGCTGACAATATGCAAGATGGTGACTATGGTGCAGGTCCAATATCTAACAGTTGTCCAACTGAATGTGTGAGGGACAACACAAGAGAAGAGCGCTAGTGGCAGTACCATGTATCCATGATGGGGCAACAGCACTAGGCAACCATACACTAAGTTCCCTTCATCTGCTGCTTCACTTCCGGGAGGGAGAGCCAATTTCATGGTACTGAATGGTGTTTTTCAGTAAAGTTGGTATGCCTCGTGGCTATTTTATAAAACCAATGCTCAATTTGAGCCGGTGGTTTCTGGTGCTCAGCACCGGCACTTAATCATCTACACCGGCGCTTTTCATGAGGACCAGTTAAGGACACATTCATTTACCAGGAGATTACGTGATTTGCCCAGAATCACAGACTGTTGAGCCAACGCCAGACACGAACCTGGTTCCCCAGCTCCGAAGTCTGCAGCTCTGGTTGTTACGCCACATCCTCTCCCCACTTTCATGGTTAGCAATTGGTTCTGTTTTAGACAGCGTTAACAAGAGAAATAGGCTGGTGCAAGCTGCCTCCTGACGAGAGCCCTGCCACTTATTTTCTTACAAATTAACCACTGTATAAAGCATAGCCCGGTCGAGAGGTGTCCGGGGCAATGGGAAGTAATCGGGATAATAACTTCAATTTCCTCTATAATCATGGTGGAATTTTGAGCAAAAGATTTCCTTAGGCTCGTTTAATTTAGAGAAAGCTTGAGATGAGTCTCTTAACCACGTTATTCATTCTCTAAATAATTTGAAAATAAATTAATGTAGTAGTGTACGGTGACAGGCAACTGGCAATTGAGAATTTGACTTTGCAGCTAAATGCCAAAAGGGATGCTTTTTGTTGTGTGGCACAAGACTCAATTTGTTTATGATGCAATGCCAGAGTCAATTGGTTTTATCTTATAATACCAGGAGACATGGGTTCTGCTATCGTGCTGCCATGAGGGTACATATTTATGAAGTTGTGCGAGAGTCAAGTGGTTTTCTGGTTGGCACCAGAAGAGAAGTTATGGTTTGGGATCGCGCTAGAAGGGAAATGATTTTGTGACGTAGTGCCAAAACATTTTAGTTTGGGGTTTGGCACCAAAAGGCTGTTGGTTTGCGGTGTAGTTGGATTTGTGGTGTGGTATCAGAACAGAAATGAAATTGTGGTGTAGGACCAGTGTTGTACCACAGTATCGTTGTCATAAAATCATTATATATATATATATATATATATATATATATATATATATATATATTGCATCCAAAATATTGATTACAAAGATATTGCGCGTTGGAGTTAATAATGGGAAATCTAGACCCAATGGGACAATGTTTTTGTAAATTATATTTAGCACACAATATTTATGTCAGACAATGTGTTTGTATACAATATTCTGATATAACCCATGGCACAAGAAGATAACTGTTTTTTTGAGTGGCGTCAAAGGAAAATTGGTTTTGGTGTGTGGCACCAGAAAAGAATCGGTTCTGTGGTATTGTGCCAAAAGTGATTTCGTTCTGTGGTGCTGCACTGGAAGAGAATTGCTTTTGTGGTGTGGTGATAACTGTGATTTAATTTTGTTGTGGAACACCACAACAGAATTGGTTTTGTCGAGTGGTGCCAAAAGTGATTTATTTTTGTGGTACTAGAAGAGAAAAGGTTTTGTGGAGTGGTGCCAAAGGTGATTTACTTTTGTGGTGTGGCACCTGAGGAGAAATGGTTTTGTTCTGTTGTGTTAGAAGACAAATGGATTTTCCTCTTGCCTTGATGTAGCATTTTAACTTCGCTTATTCTGGGGTCTGAATTACCCAGGGAAGCTTGATGTCTGACCAGTTTCTAGCTAAAGCTACCTCATTGTGAGTGCCTCTACCCATCATATCCGCCATTTTGTTGCCCCAATCAAAGCAATAAACTCAGTGTGCATTTATGTTATCAAGGAGGCCTACTTGCTGTCAGGAGGAAAATGCGATAATTCTCTGTTTGAAGCTTCCCACGGGGTTATTCAGGCGTCAGATGGTAGCGGTGCCCGTTTTGAGTCACGAGAAGTCTTCGATAAAGTCTGCTTATCATTTCATCTTTAGCCTATGATTTCCGTGATAATAGCCGTGGTTTGGCGCAGTCTTGGGATGTTCTTTTGGGAAACCAAGCCTGGTTGGAAAGAGTTCATACATTAAAAAGCAAGAAGGGCTGCTGTGTTTTGCAGCTGGCTTGGAAAGCTGCAGGGAATGTAGAGTATAAAGTAAAAATAAATGAATGGAAAAAGACTGAATTTAACCAAGATCCCCACGGGGCCCAGTTTGGAATGGACAGCCAGACATTTGCTGCAAAGTCGCTCCCATTCTACTGATCCTCCCTGTGGAATGTACCCCAGGCATAACCGCAGTGATGGCTGTGTTTATGAGGGGCAGGTTGTTCCTCTGAGTTAATGCCCTGGCACAAGTGTGTATGGAATGGATGTATGGACTTATGAAGCTTGCAGATAGCTCAAAACACAACATAAAACCATTCCTACCAAGATCCATCTCCCATTCCATTGAAAATAATCACCAAAGTTAGTGAATTTCCATAGCTTCAAGATGTCTACCATATGCCACAACATTGACCTCTCAAACCCCCCGGCAGCACGCCCACAGTCCCCCACTTTGCATCCCTGCACTGAAAACCTTCCACCCCCCTCTTCGTTGATAACTAAATCTGCATTGTGACATACAAGAAGGCTCGGAAATTTGCACATTTGACAATGACGATTTACTGTGACCTACAAGTAAAGCCTGTCATTCCCAGCAAGGCGGACTCCACCTTCCATCCTTCGCAGGTCAATTACTAGTATCATTAAATTGAGTAATGGTAATCCTTATTATTTCATCACTTTGAGATGGTAAAAAAGGGGGATGAACTGGAATATATGAAAATGGTATTTCTCTTATTTATATTGATATTCTTAGTCTTACTTTTCTCATTATTATTTAATATGGTTTGAGTACAAAATTACCTGACAATGACACATTCCTTCCTCACTTATCAAACCTCTCATTTATGTAATCTCTACTGCCTCTTCAGTTTTACTGCACTTCCTTTGGACATGCTGGCTCTTTGTGCTTGGCACCCCTGTTTTATAGCAATTTTTGATGACTCCAATATGATTTTTCAGCTTTATGAATGAGGAGTACAGCCAAACAAGTTACATGCTGAAATGAGATAAAGACAGCCTGTGGCCTTATTAGAAATATTAGAGGATCACACATACGTCCACGGAAGCGTGACTCGTTTTTATGAGACCGCGATGCAGCCAATTTGCTGCCAGTTCCTTCCTCCGATTACACATGCGCGTGTAATGGAGTAATCCCTCGGCTTCCAGGCACAGCCGCGCGTCTCCGCCAACCCTTCCAGGCAGGGCCCATCCTGTCCCTGGGTCTCCCCGGTGGCCTCATTAGACCAGCATGTGCAAAGCCTGGGTAATGAGCTCCGTGACAGGGTAGGGAGAGGTGACACTTGGAATCCACATCATTACATGGCGGTGCTTCCCACCCTAGGCTGAACCGGGGCAGACATGATGTCTCACAGCCCCAGAGGCCTTGTGGTTTGCCGCGCCACCCTCACCACCCACTCGGTTCATCGTGGTTGCCGAGCATGCATTCTTTTAGCTCAATTTAGGACGACAGGTAGAACACAGGTAAGAAAAATGTTCAATCAGATTAGATTAATACTTCTATTACGGTGTGTCTACAAACACTGATTCTATGGTTGGATTGGCCAACATGGGATCAAGAGGGCTGGATCATGGATTATACAGGATATCCACATCAAATACATTTATATGCAGTTAACTTAAATAGAAATAATCTGAATAATTCCTGTGTATTCTGAAAATCTAGCAAGGATCTGGCCTTCTGGGGCTTGTGTTGGAAGCCCCTGTTCTAAGGGGTTGAGTATCTAAACTAATGCCCTTGCATCACTGGGTTAAAGCAACACATGTCTCAAATAGTCCAGAAAAAGAGTAATCCTTCTCTTCAGGTAGTCTACAATAATATTTCTCATTGAAGAGCAATTTCATTCATCAGGCTGTCCAGAGAAAGCAGCTAATAACAAGACAATTCTGAAGCAGATCTTCTGAACAGAAATTAGGAATTTTTTCTCATGCAACAGTATGCTTACTCATTGGTTGTTCCAGAATTACGTCTAGAACAGGACAAATCTAGGTAACCCTTCTCATGATATAACGTTCCTCATTTTAGGGTAATCTTAGTCATTTGCCGATACTGGTTTTTATTCCAATAACATGAAGATGTATTTGAAACAGACCTTCCCATCAGAATAATGTTTCGCTCCGTAGAGTACTCTTGCTCATGGGAGGGTCTAGAATAATGCTGTAATTACGGAGCCGATGCAGAGTAACCTTCTCTGAGCAAATGTCTAGTATCAATGCAGATCTAAAATCTATATCTATTGCTATAATAGTGTTACTCATCAGTACATCCAGAATAATGTTCTAGTATCGGGGTGGATCTAGATTAAGCCTTCTCATCAGACAGTACAAGTACAATGTTTTTCATTTTATAGTAACCTTACTTATGAGAAGTCCTCCTTAATCTTCTCGTACCACCAAAATTCAGAATCCACCCACATTGCTTCCCCATTTCTGTCCTAAAGACAGTATATTCTCATTCAGGTCTCTACCTGCCTCCTCTCCATCAGAGCCTGATGGCTCTGCACTCAGTCATGATCAGCTATTCAAAAGTGTCTACTTCCTGCCTGCTCTGACCATTCCTTAATAACTACTTTCATTTCTTTGTCATTACACTCTTTCCAGCTGCCTGAAAACCTCCCAGATTTTGTAACTATTACATGCTGCTCAACTCTTCTGTTGCTGACAGAGGTGTGGCGGCAGAGATCATCTGGAAAACACTGGCAGGCCCCATGCCTTCTTCCTAATTAATACTTCTAAATGCATCATTCATCGCAAAGCCGTGATCAGCATGGTCTGTTGCAACAGTTTAGAGGCAGGACTTCCAAAGCAAGGCCTCTCTCATGAGCGGCCTCATTAACTCAGAGGCCACGTGATTTTCTCTCTCCCCTACTGGCATCTGACCTGTCTCTACCTACTGGTGTTCAAAGCAATTTATGCCCCCCATCTATAATCAGGGTATTAAGCAGACACATGCCACAGGTGGGGGTCTGGCCGCCTCCACTATGTCACAGCACCATTGAGAGGGAATACTAATACGAGTGACAGGTTGGAAGGAGGCAGTGGGCTGATTGGTAGTGTAAATATAGATAGAGCAGTGTGGGGTCTTAGGTGTCAGAGTGGCAGTGTGGAAGAAACCGGAGGTGTAGTGTAGCTTTTGGTGTCAAATGTAGTGTGGTATCCGAGGCGGCACAGTGGCAGTGCGGAAGGAGGCAGTGGGCTGAGTGGTGGTATATATATATATATATATATATATATATATATTAGTCAATATTGCTCTCTGTCTGCTCGTTCTGTCGTTTCTGCCAACGGAGGGCAGGGGGTTACAACTGCCTTCTATAGGCTGTACCTATCTGTTCTGCCCTCCTGTTAAGTTCTGCCTCATAATGTTTCACGTCCCTCGGCTGCTCAACAGCAGAAGATGGAAAAAAAACCCTTTCTTTTCTCCCAAATAGGACAATGAATGATCGTGGTTGGTTAAATGAAACTGGTTGTCATAGAAACCGAAACACTCCCATCTCAGGCTGTCATAGCAGCCAGCTGTTTGACAGCAGCGGTAACCAAGGTTGTTCAAGACCCTCCCCACCCCCACCCGCCATTGGCCCCCTTCTTCCTCACCTTCCTATTTAGTCCTGCTCCCACTACCTTACCTGTGTATTATGCCCTTCCTTCCACCAATCTCTTTCCAAGGACCGCTTACCACAGGCCCCTCGTCATTTTATATTCCTTTAAACAAGCCCCTCAGGTGTCATTCTTTATCGCCATATTTCTAAAAGCTACTTGTTTTCTTCCAGCCTTCTTTCTCTCTCTGTCGTTTATCTCTTTCTCCATGTGCAAATCTTTATTCCTCCCTCACTTTCTGTTCTGTTAATCTCTTTTTACTTTTCTTATTTCGTGTCATTGTTTTCCTTCCTTCTTTCCCTTCTTCATTTCCTCTAGCTTTTTATTGTTTTTTTTGTTTTCGCTTTCTTTTCTTCGTTTTTCTTTCAATAGCATATTATTTCCATTTTCTTTTACCCCCTTTCTCGATTTAGCTAATTTCTATGCTTCCTTTCTTCCCTTTTCTAGTTTTTGTTTCTTGATCTACACGTATGTGTGTCCTTCCATTTTATCTATGTTTTTATGCTATGGTTTTATGCTTTCGCCTCTTATTATATTGATTTACCTTTCCAGTTTTCTGTTATTTTTTTGTATTTTCTTTCTTTCTATTCCCATTATTTTTCCCCGATGTTCTCCACTAGCATGTCACCTCTTTGCTCCGTTTCTTGCTATCTTTGCCCGTTTTTTCTCTCCTCTCTTTTTCCCTTCCCCTCTCCCGAGTTTTCTCTCTCTCTCTCTCTCTCCGTTGCTGCCTCGAGCCTCTGTCTCTCTATACATCACGTCCCATAGTTCCTCTCCCGGTGTCCCTCTTCTCTCTCCACTGTCATTATCCCTCGGTGATTTCTTAGACTCTCCAGTTCCCCGCCCCCCTCACATTCGCACTCTATTCTGTGCGTTCGCCCCCCTTCTTAGTGGGAGCACTGATTAGCCGAGCCTGGCAGGCCTCTCCCAAAGTGCTGCCGTCAGGGTCTGTTCAGACTTGTCGGATGAGCTGCGCGTGAGCAGCGTCTGCCTTCCCCGCCCCCTGCCTCCTCTTGGGTGTTAGATGCCGCCTCCCACGTCAGTAGTTACCCGCAGGTTTCTAATACTCGCTGTCTCCTTGCCCAACGTGTGACCCCGACAATTACTTAGAATCACCCACGCGTCTGTGAAACGTCTGGATTTTACATAGCGCTTAAAGTGCAATTTTAAGCGCTCCCATTCTTTCGAAGCAGAGGGAATTAAGGGAGATTAAGTGATTTGCCCGGGATGAGGCACTTTGGTCAAATGGAGAAGGTGGGATTAAAGAAAGCTCGCCTGACCTGAGCTCGCCCCGCCTGAGGCCACCCCTGCGTCACAGGCTCACGCTTGAGAGCATGTTGGTGCCCTTGCCTGGCTGTACTTACACAGCCTGGATACCTTATCTATGTCTAGTGTGTGTAATGAGTAAGGCGACAGGAAGGTGGGGGCGTTCAGATGTTGACCCCGTCCACAGTTTACCTCTGGCACTGTACTGTGAACTGGCATTTCTTCTCTAAAAGAGCAGGTTGAGATGTGCTGGAGGTTGGCTTTAGGGAGGGTAGGTGGTGGGAGGAGTGGACCTTTCATACATTATGTCAGGTGCGACACTTCCAAAAACAACAATTGATGGACAGAATGCAGACCAATGTCGTACATTCACCCCAGTACAGAGATCTGGGCCTAAATCCATCGTTTTTTTGCTCACCATGCCTTTCCAGTTTGGACCCAGCCATATGCAAATCAGTCTTGACCCTGCGCCCAATGGGAACAGTCCAGCCCGAACTCCCAGGCCAGGTCCTCCCTGGACTGGAAACAAGCATCCTAGGACCGGTTTCGGGCTTTCAGCCCTCATCATCCAAGATAGCTTGACTCCAGGGGCATGGAGAGCACGGGACCCACGTCTGGGCATACCCGTCCCACTCGGGTGACAAATGCAAAAACAACAATTGATGGACAGAATGCAGAACAATGTCGTACATTCACCCCAGTACAGAGATCTGGGCCTAAATCCATCGTTTTTTTGCTCACCATGCCATTCCAGTTTGGACCCAGCCATATGCAAATCAGTCTTGACCCTGCGCCCAATGGGAACAGTCCAGCCCGAACTGCCAGGCCAGGTCCTCCTGGTCTGGAAACAAGCATCCTAGGACCGGTTTCGGGCTTTCAGCCCTCATCAGCCAAGATAGCTTGACTCCAGTGGCATGGAGAGCACGGGACCCACGTCTGGGCATACCCCGTCCCACTCGGGTGACAAATGCAAAAACAACAATTGATGGACAGAATGCAGAACAATGTCGTACATTCACCCCAGTACAGAGATCTGGGCCTAAATCCATCGTTTTTTTGCTCACCATGCCATTCCAGTTTGGACCCAGCCATATGCAAATCAGTCTTGACCCTGCGCCCAATGGGAACAGTCCAGCCCTTGTGTTTCCTTGTGTTTGCTTTGTTCGCCCTAAGTTGGCAGGGTATTCCCAGACGTGGGTCCCTTGCTCACTTTGCCACTGGATTCAAGCTAGCCTGGCTGATGAGGGCTGTTAGCCCGAAACCGGACCCAGGATGCTTGTTTCCGGTCCAGGGAAGACATGGCTTGGCAGTTCGGGATGGACTGTTCCCATGAGGCACAGGGTCAAGACTGATTTGCATATAGCTGTGTCTGAACTGGGGTGGCAAAGTGAGCTAAAGAATGATGATGGATTCAACCCAGATCTGTGACTGGGGGTGAGTGTTTGAAAAGTTTCAGCACTCCGTCCGTCATCTCCTTGTGTTTGCTTTGTTCGCCCTAAGTTGGCAGGGTATGCCCAGACGTGGGTCCCTTGCTCACTTTGCCACTGGATTCAAGCTAGCCTGGCTGATGAGGGCTGTTAGCCCGAAACCGGTCCCAGGATGCTTGTTTCCGGTCCAGGGAAGACATGGCATGGCAGTTCGGGATGGACTGTTCCCATGAGGCACAGGGTCAAGACTGATTTGCATATAGCTGTGTCTGAACTGGGGTGGCAAAGTGAGCTAAAGAATGATGATGGATTCAACCCAGATCTGTGACTGGGGGTGAGTGTTTGAAAAGTTTCCAGCACTCCGTCCGTCATCTCCTTGTGTTTGCTTTGTTCGCCCTAAGTTGGCAGGGTATGCCCAGACGTGGGTCCCTTGCTCACTTTGCCACTGGATTCAAGCTAGCCTGGCTGATGAGGGCTGTTAGCCCGAAACAGGTCCCAGGATGCTTGTTTCCGGTCCAGGGAAGACATGGCTTGGCAGTTCGGGATGGACTGTTCCCATGAGGCACATGGTCAAGACTGATTTGCATATAGCTGTGTCTGAACTGGGGTGGCAAAGTGAGCTAAAGAATGATGATGGAATCAACCCAGATCTGTGACTGGGGGTAAGTGTTTGAAAAGTTTCAGCACTCTGTCCGTCATCTCCTTGTGTTTGCTTTGTTCGCCCTAAGTTGGCAGGGTATGCCCAGACGTGGGTCCCTTGCTCACTTTGCCACTGGATTCAAGCTAGCCTGGCTGATGAGGGCTGTTAGCTCGAAACCGGTCCCAGGATGCTTGTTTCCGGTCCAGGGAAGACATGGCTTGGCAGTTCGGGATGGACTGTTCCCATGAGGCACAGGGTCAAGACTGATTTGCATATAGCTGTGTCCGAACTGGGGTGGCAAAGTGAGCTAAAGAATGATGATGGATTCAACCCAGATGTGTGACTGGGGGTGAGTGTTTGAAATGTTTCAGCACTCCGTCCGTCATCTCCTTCAGGCAAATGTATAAAACCTCGCCTAATCCAAATTCGGTGTCTTTCCAGTGAAAATACGACCTTAATGACCTTGAAGACGTGAAAGAAAAGAAAAGTGGATGATAAAACCTGAAAAAAGTAACACAAGTTTTTTTAGGGCATAATTTTTCCCAATAAAACTTTAAGCAGGAAATTACAACAGCAAAAGTTCATTTTTTTGTTTTTTGTCGGAAAGCTCACCTGCGGACGACACTGGGCAAATAGTTAGCACTTAGCTGCTTTCAGAAATGCCAAAGGGGCGCACTTCGAGAAGTGTGAAGGACAATATTGACTGTTAATACCGACCCATTTGAAGCACTACAGCCAAATGTAACTGGTGTTGATGAAACCAGGCCCGCAGCCATTGGGCCGTAGCAAAGAAGGTATTACGAATATATATTTTGGACAAATTACGTGCTTTGCAACGTGCCAACAGGGCTCCCTGGTTCAAGATATTTTAACATCATCATTTGTATTTATCCATATTTTATACTTTCTCCCCTTACTTTATTTTTTTTATATTTTTTTTTTTACAGTTTTATATAGCGCAAACTCGACCCGAAGGTATTGAAACGCTTTACATGAACACCAGTTACATTACACAAGGAAACATTCATTTTTTGGAAGGCTTGGGGAGATTAAGTGATTTGCCCAGACTCACAGGCAGCGCCCCTTATAAGTATTTCATCACATTTATTTTGGGTCTGGTGAAAAAAGAAGTTGCAAATGCTGCCTTTCCTCGTCTATTTATGGCAGTTGGGTTTTATAGCACCAACCAGTCAAACATACAATATAAAATACACTCATCAGAAAACATCAGCATTGTTTGAAGACAGGTGCGCACCTGCAGCTATTTGCGTTTCAGTACTAGAAAGGTGCACAATCGTTGGCCAGGCAGTCAGGTTTGGCAGTATACAGAACCTTCTAAACAAAGACCTACTTCATTTGAGATGTTTCTGTTTTCAAAAATAACCACAAACAGGGAAACGTTTTATTATTTGTCTGTACTTACGTGTAAACATTAGTAAAATCCAAAGACTGGACCATCTTATGCACGAACTCCTTGCAGCTGTTAGACGCTGGGGTCCTAGAAGGCCTGGAAAATATATTGTTATTGTTGCAAATTTCTAGACAGGTCATGGGCAATGAAGGTTGGAGGAGAGTCAGTCACATTTCCATTTTCACAACAGCCTCTGATAGGTCACTGTGGCTGGTGCAGGGTCTGACACGTGTCAGCCACACACCAGGCTACCACCCTTCAACAGGCACCGGCCTGCTGGGAAATCAAGAGATCTCCACATTGGCTGGCCCGCCCATTCAGGTGTGCAATTATCACACGGTGTGATTTTGTACCTGTGAAGCCGGTGTTGGAAGGAGCCATGTGGGATATCTTTGCAGAGTACCCTGGAGGCGAGGCCTCGACCTGGCTGAACCCTTTTTGATTTATTTAAAGGGACAGGTGTATAGAGGGCGTGACACCAGCACATGCAGGATGGGTCTGATTGCATCAGTCAATTACCTGTGCCAAATCCCTGTCACAACTGGCAGATGGCAGGTGAAAGGGAAGGGTGGGGTCACCCCAGAGATAAGATGCCGATCGCCTACAGAGCACAAAGGGGCTTGGGGATCACCAGCCCATGGTACTAGTAGCAGATTAATGGTGCGCTGTTCATCTGTCGTGAGGCCCAGGGCCTCTTACCACTCCATCTGGCACTCCTTGGTGGTTGTCACTGGCACCTGCAGCAAGAGGTGGTACTCAATTAAACAACCAACCCAGTAT
Organism: Calotriton arnoldi; assembly: GCA_963921515.1. Taxonomy (NCBI): domain Eukaryota; kingdom Metazoa; phylum Chordata; class Amphibia; order Caudata; family Salamandridae; genus Calotriton; species Calotriton arnoldi. The sequence continues at coordinate 1,858,299 of CAWUFW010000161.1, forward strand.
TAATTAACAGGGAAAACGTCAACATGGAGTATAATGCGGGGTTTACAGTGTAGGCCCGGGGACCAGGATCCACGCCACATTTTGAAAGTATCCTCATAAGATATATTTACATAGGACTCATTTGTATAGTCAGTGGTTATCCTAAAAATCTGGCCTGGATGCAAATCTTGGACTGAAGCTGGAAGGCCTTGGCATGACGGCTCCCCGGAAAAAGCTAAAACAGACCATCAGCCGATCCGCTCTTCCCTTGCTCTGCTCTTCACGCGAAAGTCTGCACAATGACCAGTCTTACCCTGGCATACAAAGTCTTAGTGTATGTGTTATCTTTCTTTGTGAGGACAATAGGTTTACTAGAAAAGGAGGGAGTAAGGGCTGCATTTTCAATAAAGAAAGAAAGTTCCAGAAAGAAAAGATTTGGTTTTTGTCCCCCTTAGCGCTTTGGTGACTTTAAATCATTTTAGATGCTAGCAGTGAGTTTTTCTTTCCTAATTTTCAAGGAGGAGCAGGCTTAACTTAAATTAGGCAAACTTCTCAAATGTTTCTCATTTTGTGCTTATTTTGCATATTATTGTTGTTGACATGAGTGTTTTTTGGCTATATGGAAAGAGTACAGGCTGCAGTTACTTTAATTGATGTCTTATCCCCCCACCATAGAAACATTGTTAAATATATAAAAACCAATGGACAAATGTATATAGGATCACCCAGGAGTAAATCTAATTAACACTTGGGAAAAGTTTGCTTTTCTCCTGTGTGATTGACAAGCAAATCACAAAGCCTGAAACAGCAATACGTGCATGTGATATACACATATTTAATCCACTCCGACTTCTGTAGATTATACAGATAATAAGAGAGTGTTAACAAGAGAGTGTTACCTGAGCATAGCAGCAGACTGGCTAGAGAAATGTAACACAAATGTGGTAGACTTCCACTCAGGTATAGACCGAGGCCCCAACTAAGATGGGTAAAGGGAACACAAGAACACTACTGCCTAAATACATTAAAAAACATTTACAAGAACTCAGCCCAAGCCTCACTTCGGTTGGATATGAAAATAAAAGTCGCAGGCTGTATTTATTTACGTATCAGGTTTTAGGACCCAAAGACCACCAGTCTGGACCATGCCCCCCAAACCCAAACAAATCAATGCCAAGTCATGAACTAGAGATTGCCTGGGGTATCAGGTCGTTTTTATTACAGTGGAGGTCAAAACACAACATAATAAAGTGTCAAGTGAAATGTAAACAAATCACATCAGGAGATAATGTCAAAACATAACATATAAAGTACAGCACATTTAAGAAAATCTGTCAAATCAGGATGATACCTGCATTCAACTAAAGGTGATTCTAACATTCAGTTATATACAATGAGCCCCTCCTTGAGCATGTCCCAACACTAAGGACTTAGACCGCTGAACCCGTGGTGGAGGTGCGGTGGCGGTCGGGGACTGCTGCACCCAAAGTGGTCCTACTACTGTATTGCAACTATGGCGGTCGGACCTCCATGACATCGCCGCAACCGCCAGGGAGCCGTGTTCCCTGGCGGTGGTGCGGCAGTGTGAGGCTGCAATATGCTTGGCAGGGCTGCTGCAGCCCTGCCAAGCATATTACGAGTTTCCTCACTGCCAGCTGTCTTATGGTGGTGTTCACGCCATGAAACTGCTGGTGGTAAGGAAACTATGGGGGCCCCCTGGTGCCACATGCCAATGGGATGTCTGCAGGGGGGATCATGGTGTGCCCCCCTGTCTGCAAGCACGCCCAGTTCTTGCAGGGCATAGACTTAACAGTCCATGCCATGCAGGAACTTGCTTTGGTGTTCCCATTGCTGTGCCTTTTTCAAAGGCACTGCTGTGGGAACGCCAAAGGAATGCCTGCCAGACCAGGAGAAAACTTTTAATCTGGCGGGTGGGTGGCGGTCTACTTTGGTCAGTGCAGGAGCGGGGCGGTGGCGTGCCACTCTGCTTCCGCACAGCCAAAGTCGTAATCAGCCCCTTAGCAATCCATCATACACTCTGACCAAACAGGTGAAACCACCTGTATGCCTGAGGGGTCCCCAATCTCCGAGTCATGGTTGACCATCCAGCCGGCCGCTCAACTTCAGTTAATTTCCTTGGAGGCCCTACTGATATTCTATTAAGGACCCCCCAGTGAAATCTTTCACAGTGTGAACTCACCTGCTCCCCAGTTCAAGGGAGCGCGGGTCACTTGAAAGCTGGGCCCCCTAAATAACACCATGCCAGAGGCCACCCTAGAGAGGCATCTCTGGCACCCTATTAGGGGATGAGGGAGATTGGGCCATCACTTGGTCACCTCGTGCAAGCACAATCTCCCCCATGTCCACAGGCCAGTGCTAAGGATCACCTGAGAAGGACTAGGGACAGTGACTGTAGCACTCACCTCAACCTTCCCTTGATCACCGCAGTGCCACTGTCCTTGGAGTATCTGTGCGCGCTATAAGCTTAAATAACATAACATAACATAGGTCGAATCCAGAATTTGCGGGAATTTTCATTCCAAGATGTTTGCCAGCTTTGTTGCCAACTACGAGTCTTACTTGCAAAATATAACAAAACCATAATACATATAGAGCAACATGTTATAACACCAACATATTGCAAAAGGTAGTTGAAACAGTAACACCTGAGGTAAAAATATTGCAGCACTCAGCAAAAAACACTGGGAAAAGGAGAGTGGGTGAAACAAAAAAGAAAGCTGCAGTTGGTCGGCCAGGGGCCCGCTGTAAGAGCACCAAGAAGGCAGAGAAGGCCAAAACTCCAAGCCTCACCAGCTTAAATGCTGGTAGCCCGGTGCCCCCTGGCCTACCCTGGACCGCCTACCATTTAATTACACAGACTTTTCAACAGCCCACCGCCCCTCCATTCTGCAAATGCTCTTGCCTCAAGTTTCCGTACATCAATTTTCACCAAGAAAACCTGGGAGTAACAAGTGTGGGTAAATTCGCTAATCATGTCACTGCTCATATGTGTTGAGAGGAACGAAAGGGAAAGTATTTCAGAATGAAAATCAAAATATAAATCAAATCTTAGAATAGAGAGAAAACCTATTTTCCTAAGCCTACATCTTAAAAATGTGTGAGATTTCTTTTGTCGCTTAACACTCTCGGCATTTGTATAGCACATTTGTTCTTATTTGAACATTGTGAATTTCATTCATATGCACCTGTGTTTCCCTACCAGGGAAAGTAACACCTGCCTTGAGACAGAGTCATTTAACACCTCTTGTAATTTACACTTGGTTTCGCGAATGGGGGCTTTACACAGTCAGTTTCCTGCCCTGATGATAAACAGCATTTGCAAACTAAACTAGTACAGTTTCCTTATTCACACACACAGTGGTGGGAGGTAGAGTATGTATAGCTAATGCCTGTTTCAAAGTCTCATCAAATATTATTAAAACTCTATAAATGGTATCAGTTCCTACAAAGAGAAAAGAGAGGGCGCTCAGCAGCCTTAGTCGGTTGCGAGTGGGAATATTAGTCTCCGAAACTAGGAATGAGTATGCAAAAGTGGGGAGTAGTACTCCTGTGTGTCTTGTGCCCTCACACACCTTTGCCGGCGTACTTGTTTGGCTGACAGGTCTTCAGGTTCAGGAAGGAGGGCGAATAATTTCCACTCTCTGCCTGACGGTAAACGCCGATGCGGCTCTACTCCAACACGGGGAGGGTTTGGTCCAGAGTACACGTATAAGACGTGGCTCAGACATATTATGTTGATTTGACCTCATTGTTGGTATGGTGTGAATATAGGGTGTCTTTCCCTGATTCGCATTCTTTTTATTTAAATTCACGGTCCTGATGAAGCGCGTAGGGATCCATTAGGGGCCCGTTGACGGCGCGAAACATGTCGACCATCTTTCACTTTTAAGAACACCTTTACACTGAATTACGGGTTGAGAGCAGCGGGAATTCAATGGTTTCTTTCCCCTCCATATTTTTGCCTAATGTGCATCTCTATCCCCGTTCAGATTTTAGTTCAGCCCAGAGGACCCCCTAATAAATCTATCAGGGTACCAACGGGTTATTTTAGTTTCACTTACACCCACCACTTGGCCCACATACCCACATGCACAACTGCGGCATACTCCTGAAAAGATCTCCACCAAAGAGCCCTAGTAGGGCCCGTGAGGGACTGCACCGCCACCCCCACGAGGAGCAGTGCCCAATGATGATGCTTTACACTCGCAAGGGTGTGTGAGGGCACAAGACACACAGGAGTACTACTCCCCACTTTTGCATACTCATTCCTAGTTTCGGAGACTAATATTCCCACTCGCAACCGACTAAGGCTGCTGAGCGCCCTCTCTTTTCTCTTTGTAGGAACTGATACCATTTATAGAGTTTTACGGTGTCCTTAGGAGCATTGGTACAGGACCTATTTCTAACAGCTCCTTGTCCCTCCCTCCTTGTATTGTGGTCATGATCAAATATTATTAAACAGGTAGCCCAAGTGTCCCACTATTTTGTGAGAAATTCAGATTTGAACTTCTTTCAGACTACAAATGTGTAGCAGGAATGGCTTTCAATATATATGCTGTACTACAATGACAGTAATGCAATGACACGGGCTCCTGAGCTAAAAGGCAGGATATAATAAAGGTGGGAAAGATGAACTATATGACACATAAGTACGTGATTCGAATTCCAGAGCAATACTAGAAACAAACAAAGGACTGTTTAAACCAGAAACTGTCCCTGTAAGTGACTTTCTGGTCTGACGGTGTGTGCACCACTTTCTGTTCTTTTGGACAATAAATACAAATTTGCGCTGCTCATAGATTAAACAGTGGTGATCACTGCAAAGAGTGCAAGGTGCATTACAGGAAAAAGTGTTGCTTGAAGAATGCAGTGTCATCAATCAATCAATCAGGGGTTTTATAAAGCGCGCTACTCACCCGTGAGGGTCTCAAGGCGCTGGGGAGGAGGGGGGGAGGAGGCGCAGCTCCGGTTCGGTCGAAGAGCCAGGTCTTGAGGTTCTTCCTGAAGGTGTGGAGGGTGGGGGAGCGTCTGATGTTCACAGGGAGCTCGTTCCAGGCTTTGGCTGCAATGTAGGAGAAGGCTCTTCCTCCTGCTCTGGTTCTGCGGATGCGGGGGGTCTCTGCAAGGGCGAGGTCTGCGGAGCGAAGGTTCCTCTTGGGTACGTGGAAGGAGACTCTCTCGTTGAGGTATTTGGGTCCGATGTTGTGGAGGGATTTGAATGCGTGGGTGAGCAGTTTGAAGGTAACTCTCTTCTCGACGGGGAGCCAGTGGAGGTCACGTAGGTGTTGGGTCATGTGTTCGTGCCGTGGTGTTCTGAGGACGAGTCTGGCTGCGGCGTTCTGGATGGTCTGTTCCCTGTGTAGGAGAGTTCTGTTGATTCCGGCGCAGAGGGCGTTACCGTAGTCCAGTCTGCTGGTTATGAGTGCGTGGGTGACGGTTTTTCTGCATTCTGGGGGTATCCATTTGAAGGTCTTGCGGAGGATCCGAAGGCAGTTGAAGCTGGTGGAGGCGATGGAGTTGATCTGGCGGGTCATGGTGAGGGAGGAGTCGAGGATGATGCCGAGGTTCCGTGCGTGGTCTGTCGGGGTGGGCGGACTCCCGAGGGCGGAGGGCCACCAGGTGTTGTCCCATGCGGAGGTGGAGGGTCCGAGGATGAGGACCTCGGTCTTCTCCGAGTTGAGCTTCAGGCAGCTGCTTTTCATCCAGGCGGCTACGTCTCTCATTCCTCCCTGGAAACAGAGTCCGGTGTCTTCGGGGTTTTTTGTGAGGGAGAGGATGAGCTGGGTGTCGTCGGCGTAGGATACTATGCTGAGCCCGTGTTGTCTGACGATGGCGGCAAGGGAGGCCATGTAGATGTTGAAGAGTGTGGGGCTGAGAGATGATCCTTGGGGAACTCCGCAGTTGATCTGTGTGGGTTCGGAGAGAAAAGGAGGGAGTCTGATCCTCTGTGTTCTGCCGGAGAGAAAGGATCGGATCCAGGAGAGGGCAGTTCCTCGTATCCCTGCGTCGTGGAGTCTGGCTGCGAGAGTGCAATGTGAGACGGTGTTGAAAGCTGCGGAGAGGTCAAGTAGGATGAGGGCTGAGGTGTGCCCCTGGTCTAGTAGCATGCAGATGTCATCGGTGGCAGCGAGGAGGGCAGTCTCAGTGCTGTGGTTGCTGCGGAATCCGGACTGGGAGGCGTCTAGGATGGAGTTTTCTTCGATGAAGGCGGTCAGCTGGGTGTTCACGATTCTCTCGGTGACTTTGGCGGCGAAGGGGAGGAGAGAGATGGACCGGTAGTTTTTCAGGTCTGTCGGGTTGGCCGTGGGCTTCTTGAGGAGAGGTTTGACCTCCGCCAGCTTCCAGTCGTCGGGGAAGATGCCGGATTCGAAAGAGGCGTTGATGGTGCGTCCTAGTTCGGGTGCGCTGGCGGCCGCGGCTCTGTGGTAGATGTGCGGTGGGCAGGGGTCCGTGGGGGCTCCTGAGTGGGTGTTCTTCATGGTCACGGTGGTGCGTTCGATGGTGGCAGGATTCCAGGTAGTGATGGTCGGCTCATTGTCAGTGGTGGAGCGTGGGGTGGTGTCCGGCGTCTGTTCGCTGAAGTTGTCGTAGAGGGCCTTGATTTTCAGGTGGAAGTAGGAGCTGAGCTTGTTGCAGAGTTCCTGAGATGGTGTGATGTCCGTGGCTTCGCTGGGGGGTTTGGTGAATTGCTGTATGACGTTGAAGAGTTCTTTGGCGTTGGTTGTGTTGGTATGGATTTTGTTCCTGATGAAAGTTCGCTTGGTGTCTCTTAGACGCTGGTTGTATTCCTTCAGGGCGTTCCGGTAACAGTTCAGGTCTTCGGTGGTTTTCCGGTTTCGCCAGGTTTTCTCCAGGCGTCAGCAGGAGCGCCTGGCTGCTTGGAGATCGGTGGTGAACCAAGCTGCTTTCAGGGGGCGTTGTTTGCTGGGGTGGCGGAGGGGTGCGAGCTTTTAGGCGCAGCTGGAGATCCAGCGGTGAAGTTCCTGGGCTGCGGAGTTGGCGTCGGTCGTGGCGCTGGGTGGGTCTAGGAGGAGGGTGGCGTTGAGGTGCTCCTCTGTGATCTTGCTCCAGTTCCTTCGAGGCGGGCGTGGGGGGGGTTTGGATCCGGTGGATGTGTTGAAGGTGAAGTGTACGCAGTGGTGGTCCGTCCAGGGGGGCTGCGAGGTATGGCTGAAATGGATGTTCGTCCCTCCTGCGAAGATGGGGTCGAGGGTGTGTCCAGCTCTGTGCGTGGGGGTGGTGACAAGCTGCTTCACTCCGAGGTTGGAGAGGTTGTCAAGGAGGGCGATGGAGTCGGGGTCGCTGCGGTTGTCGAGGTGGAAATTGAGGTCTCTGAGTAGAATGTAGTCCATGGAAACGATGGCGTGGGGTGCGACGAGGTCGGCGATGGTGGTTCGCGGACTGGGTGCGAGGTCCGTGGGGGTCTGTAGGCGAGGGTGCCCCATAGCGTGGCCCTGGGGTGGGTCTGGATCTGGAAGTGGAGGTGTTCTGTGTTGGAGAGGGGGTCGCTCGGGTTGGAGGTGGAGAGTCGAAGGGAGGTCTTGTGAGCAATGGCGAGTCCTCCTCCTGGGCGGTGGGGCCGGTCTCTTCTCTGGATCTTGTATCCGTCGGGGATGGCAGTGGCGATGTCGGGGCCAGAGGTGGCGTTTATCCAGGTTTCGGTGAGGAAGGCGACGTCGGGCGAGAGGGTGTCGAGCAGGTCCCAGATCTCTATGGCGCGCCTGTGTAGGGAGCGTACGTTGAGGAGGATGCATGCCAGGGCTCCGTTGGTGCGGGCGTCCAGCGAGTTATCGGCATCTCGGGGGTGCAGTCGAGGGTGAAGGATCGTCAGCAGTGTCTGCAGGAGAACTGTCCTTGGGTGGTGTTCGGTGTGGCTCTTTGGCAGCCGTTGAGTCTTCCGGGGTTGAGTGCGTGGAGGGCGGCGGAGGTGTATCGGCGTGGTTCCGGAGATCCAGGGTTCCTGGCGCTGGCCGCGGTCGGGTCGTGGACGGGTGCAGACGGGCTTGCCTTAGGCGCGCCTTCGGCGTGACCGTGCAGCGGCCGCCATTAAGTAGGGGAGGGGGGCGGCACTGGAGGAGGGGAGGCGGGAGCGGGGGCTGTGTCGGGGGGAGGAGCTGCAGGGGCAGCAGCGGCGGGAAAGGCAGATGCGGGCAAGAAAAATAAAAAAAACGAGCAAGGGAATAAAAATAAATAAATAATATTACCCAAGGAGAAGGGTAGTAAAACGGAGGACCAGGTGGCAAGAGCCTGGTGCAACTGCTAGCAACCGGGAAACCAGAGGGCGAGGGGGACACCAGCCATGGCTGGAACCAGTATTCGCCTGTGCTCTACAGCGAACTGCTGGTGACCTTTTTTGGGATGTGCTTAGTGAATGAATGAATATTTTTTAGGCTGCTGTTACTTGGTACATGTTAATCAGTTGGTTTGGTTTGAAGATCTCAAATGCTCCCCTACTTAATGAACTCCAGCTTCTCGCACCTGTGTGGCTGGCATTCACTGTGGTCTAGCCCTACCAGTGGCATCAGCCTGTCCAGAAGTTCACCCATCCTCCATTAGGGCCAGTCTGTCAGTGGGAGCTGCGGAGTCAACGCACGCAAGGTGTCGGCTCAGATGCCCTTCTCTATTTCTTGTGTAGTGGGCTGCTTGCATATTGAGTGGCAGAAGACCACTCTCATCTGCCGTAGGTGGACCTCAGACTGTCCGTAATTAGGCTTTTGCTGAAGTGGTGGCTTCAGAGTGCTCAAGCCATGTGCCACATGTGTCACCGGCTTAGACAGCTTTTCGGGTTAAACCCGGCCCCTTTTGGCAACCTGGTTTACTGATCCCCAGGGGCGTAGCTTGGTCAGTAAGACTGGGGAGGGGGTGTGAGCTTCATATTTTCCGACAATCACGCTAGCATATCATGCTAAATATTATAAAAGAAGCAGCATATGAGGGGGCTTAAGGGCCAGTGCAAAGGGAAAAGAGTGCAGATTCTGAGCTGATACTTAAAACACAGTATTTTAGAAAATAACCACGTTTTAAGACCTTCAAAACAGAGAAGAGAGAGCGAGAGAGCTATTAAAAATCCCAGGTGAAATCGGACAGACACCTTACCATACCCAACTGAAAGCTCCTGTACTCAACTATTTATCAAATTGTACATTAGTTAGGGGGTGTAACACCCCAAACACCCCCCCTGAAGCTACGCCCACGCTGATCCCAGTGACGATCCCTTTTCAATCAGGAATTTAATTAACTCGAACAGAGGGACAATGGTCTCTAGAAACTGGTATCTAGGATACCTGACCTTGGGGTTCTAGAATGTGGGGCTTAGAATACAGTGGTATGACCACTGGAGGTTGTACTTGTTGAATGTGGGGATTATAATACAGGGGTATGACAGTTGGAGATTGTACTTGTGGAATGTGGGCATTAGAATACAGTGGTATGACAGTTGGAGATTGTACTTGTAGCGTTAGGATGCCACATGCCTGTTCTCCAATGACCCATGTACTTACCTATCAGCTGTGCGTAGCCTTACTACAGACACATCAGGCTATTTCCCACATAAGTGACAGCTTCTTAGAGAGTCAAGACCTCCACAACGTGAGCAGGGCTCTGGTAGATTCCGTGACAAGCCAGGTGGCTAGAGGCAGTTAGCTAATCTTATAGTCGTACTGAAGAAGCTTGAGGGCCTTATCATGTAATAATGGACTTCCATTCTAGTTGTGCATCATATGAGTAAGGAAAGGGTGCATAATCAGGGTGAATGGTAATTGTCTCGTTTGCCCTGTCCTCTTTCTTTAATTTTCTAAAAATCGATGCATTGGATGTATTTGTGCTGCAGTGCACAGACACACATCCTGTGTTTGGTATCCTTCACAGTTTGCATAGGCAAGAATGTAGTACTGGAAAGGTACGCATCCAGTACAAATTCTAAACTAGACCGTGCACATTCACCTCTGCAGCATGGTACGAGCATCACCCAAGGCCCTTGTTTGATCACCATTTCAGGCAATGATAGCAGCAGTAGGTCAACTTTAATAGATATGGAATGGCACCAGGGCCGGACTGGGAACCGAAACTGGCCCTGGCAAAGAGCTCGGCCGGCCCCAAGGGAGGGTAGGTGGGGGGGCTCGTGGGCTCAGATGCTAGTGCAAAGCTTTTGTTGCTGGGGGCCGATATTGCATGCTGCAAAAACAGCCCCCGTAACAAAAACGCCCCCCCAGGGGTCTAAAACCGGCCCCCACCCTTGCGGCACACCGGGGAAACGCCCTGTCCAGCCCTGATCGGCACTCTTTTGCAACACAACAAGTTTGGCTGCAGTGCTGCCTTCTGTGAATTAGTACACCTGGGCGCTAGTGTTTTAAGTTAAAAAAAACTCTAACCTGTTGCCATAAGTACTTCAAAAACGGTGTCAAATGAGAGGACGTGTGGTATGACATCATAAAAAGCACTTCTAGACACGCTCAGTAGTATAAGCTATGAATGGCATATTCTAATCGGCAGGCAGAGTATTATTACATCACATGATGCATAAATAGGGATTGAAGACATTTACATTAATGAATGCCCTGTTTCAGAATAAGGTGATTTGCTAGTAAAGTCTAAACTTTAAAATTGTGACAATACTATTTTGATCATAAATAATTAATTTATGTACCAGTATAATATTGCTACTATTAATAAACCTACATAGTCATATATTTTTTTAAATTATTTTTTGTTGTTGTTTCCAGGCTTTGATTTTGTAAAATATATTTTACCTTTTACAATGTACATTAATATTGAGGATTTATTTAACTTTGCTCGATTTTTCCTTTGTCAACCAGTTAGCTTAATACTTGTACGTTGTACATTTCCCATAGATAAGCCCTACATTTCTTCAGGTTTTTTTTAATCACACACTCTCTTTCCTTGTTACCAATCGTTCACCGATGAAAGTTTCTCTGCAAAGGTGTGTTAACACATTTAAGGTGATATGGGTGGTGAAGGATTCAAGACACAGTGAGGAGCTATATATGGGACAGGATGGAAGAGAATGATAGGAGGTTCCCTATGAATAATTGGGAGCAAAATTAAACATTTGCAATGAAATTATGTGTTTTGCATAGACTGCATAGTTTTGTAAACGTTGCACAACTTTGCCTATGGATGAACATCTTTAAAACCAAGTTTTGTGGGATTTCAGGGGTCTATGAAATTTTTATTTGAACACGTGGACTACTTTATTGAGCTTTTGGGAGGCTTCCTGATAGGCAGGTTGGGAAAAACCAGAGGCAGTCCTGAGAAAGTCAAAGCCCCTATGCAGTAGGGCTTTAGACTCATTTTGGATAGAGGCAGTTGCTTCTTAATCAAATACAATTACACTGTTACAAAAGTCTGTGCAAAACAGGGCAAAAAAAGGACTTGGGATAGAACAAAACAAAACATGGTTAGATTAAACACACCATTACTAATGACACCAATGTAAGGTAATGGAATCTCAATACTATTTCAATGCGTTTGGTTCCACTCTGATTTTAGAAATTGACTTACCCTGATTTCTGGCCACTTTTGATGATGCTTTATGTTTCTGTGTTCATAGACAACTTTTTTTAATGGAGATTTTTTATTTTGCAGTCCTCGGAATTGAATACACTTTGCATTATTCGTCTTTCTGAGGATCAGTGCTCTTTAATGTGTTACAGTTCATTTGAATCCAAACTGCTATTTTCATTGCACTCATACAAAACGTTTAGAAATGTTTGGTGTAGACCTCAGTGTAGTATTCCCTTGAGCTTCCGGGGAGTCACTGATTTTTAGGGTTGAAAACATAAGCCTTTAGTCTTTTGTCGAAGGGCAGCAGGGTTTGGTTTGCCTCATGCATAGAGATAGGAAGTTCCAGAGTTTAGAGCCCACAACTCTGAACGCTCTGCCTCCTGCTCGAGTTTTATTAGTTCTAGGAATCTGAAAAGTGTGAGAATATTGCGGCAAAGTTCCAAGCCAAAAAAAAAAAAGAATGAAAAACATGGTAGGCAGTTTTGTGCACAATGTGTGTTGACTTAAAATGCGCCCACTTCAAGTCCAGCAAACTAGGTAGCCGAGTAAGCCTTGCTGACTGTTTTCCTGCTGTTCATGTTATTTTATTGCCATTATTCGTTAAGATTTCCTAGGACCTATGCACTCGCACTTTAGGGTAGTATCTGCACTCTAGTGTCGTTTTATATTGGGGTTTAAAGAAAGTAATATTTTTTAAACAATATTTTAAACATTGAATGTTGTTCTTGGTGCCAAATACCTGTTGCTTTTAATAATTGCTGCTAATACTGCATTTTGCATTCTTCTATCTTCTACGCCCTGGTCCGTCACGGCTGTGTGCCGCTTGTGCGGAGGGCGGGGGTAACGTTTTTTACTCACTTCCGGTTAGGCCATTACTATTAACACTTCCGTTGGTGTGCGGTCTAGTTTACCGACACCACGATACTTGAAAAACTCCATGAAGCGAACGCGCAGCGGACGCGCGCAGCGGGCGCGCCGCTGGCGCGCCGAAGGCGCGCCTAAGGCAAGCCCGTCTGCGCCCGTCCGCGCCTGGCCCGTGCCAAGTGCCATAAACCCTGGCCCAGCTGATCCAGTCGTATTACAATACACAAGTAAAGACCTCTATGGACTAAATAAATCTGACACCAGTCCAGGTTGTAAAAGATGTATTTTAGATACTGGAAGTTACCCCACTCAGTTCAAATGTGCATGTGGCTTTTTACTTCCAGGTCAGAATATGATTAAAGGTTGCCAGTATTTAAGTTCTGATTTTAAAACAAATCAGCTAAGCCCTAAAACATGTGTTAAAATACATTGTGGCCTGATTAATGTAAGGTCTCTTGCTAAACATAAATATGAAATAGCAGATATTATTTTGCAACAAAAACTGGAGGTGCTATTTCTTACAGAGACATGGGCAGATCCAGCATCAGACCCAGATTTTGTAGTTGCAGTCCCACAAGGATTTGCCGTATTCAGATTAGACAGACCCATTAAGAGAGGTGGAGGGCTAGCAGTAATATATCGTGATCACTACAAGGGTACATTTTCTCCAGCCTCGGACCCTCATTATGAAGGGCTTAATTTTCAACTCGAAGTGAATCCTAAAAATACCTTCAAGGGCATGTTGGTATACCGCCCCCGGCTCAAGATCTAGCTTTACTGCAAATCTAGATTCACTTTTGGAACCTTGCCTTACTGCAAAGACATTTACCATCTTGGGTGATTTTAATCTACACCTTGAGATAAAATCGGACAAGGACACAATTACTCTAATAGAAACTCTAAGTATGCTAGGGTTAATTCAGACAGTACAAAAACCCACTCATGAGGCAGGTCATACTCTTGATGGGATATTTTCCTCAGTACCAGGGTTAATAGAGAAGGAAATCTACCCTCTTGTTTGGTCAGACCATTTTTAATTACATTTGACTACCCAGTTCAAACTGTTCCGGAAGCTAAAGCTGGTAAAATACAGCAAAGCACATATCAAGCATGGAACAAGATAGATAAAAGTACATTGGAATCCCAACTGGAGCAGACACGGCCGACTGTGAGCACACAGGTGGATCAGGCTGCAATGGATTATACTAAATGGCTAAATGACGCCTTTAAGACTTCAGTACCAACCGGAAAAAGTCCGGAATCGCACTCAACCATCAGCCCCATGGTTTACTGAAGCACTGCGACTAGAGAAACAAAATTGTCGCCGTTTAGAAAGGCGCTGGAGAATAAAATATGAGGGAGATGATAAAAACAGCTACAAATGCGCTTTAGCAAACTATAAATCTCTTCTGATTACGGAAAAAAGGACTTTCTTCACTCGACAAATTGAGCAAGCTAAAAACTCAACTAAAGAATTATTTGGGGTGGTAGAAAAGCTAACGGCTATACCAAATAAAACAACTTCAGGGAATAATCAAATCCTTTGTGACAATATAGCAACCGCTTTTAAGAATAAAGTTTATGATATATATAATAATTTCTCCACTACTCCCAATATATCAAATAAAGCTCCATCTACCATCAAGACAGAAGAAAATGGTGTTTTTAGGTTCTCACAGGTGCCGAATGAGCTTGTGGAAAAACTTATTCAGGAAACAAAATCAGGCTCTCCGTTAGATCCCTGCCCTCCTGTAGTATTAAAAAGCATAGCAAAGGAGGTGAGCCCTATATTGACAAACATTTTTAATAATATGTTTTTATCAGGCACATTCCCAGCTATCTGGAAAGATGCAGCCATTCTCCCTTTGATAAAGAAAGCAAATCTGGATACCACCATTACAAGCAATTATCGTCCAATTGCTAGATTACCTTTTCCGGCAAAAATAGTCGAGAAAATAATGAACAATCAACTCACACAGTTTATTCATGAAAAGGAATTACTTGACCCATCTCAGTTTGGTTTCCGCTCAGGGCACAGCACAGAAACTGCACTTATCAAGGCAACCGAGGAGATCAGGACAGCAATGGATCAAGGGGGTGCGGCTGTTTTGATTCTCCTCGATTTGTCAGCTGCCTTTGATACTGTGCATCATGATACACTGCTCCAGCGTCTGGAAACATTAGGGGTAGAGAATTTAGCTTTATCTTTAATAGCTTCATTTCTTAAAAATAGGAAACAAACTGTGACCTTAGATCAGTTTCAAGCAGCTCCATACGTACTCCCGTGTGGGGTTCCTCAAGGCTCATCTTTAAGCCCATCTTTGTTCAACATTTATGTGTCTGAACTGGCTCCCTTGGTTCAACATTTTGGCTTTGATTTGACATCATATGCCGATGACACTCAGATTGTGGTAGAGGTGCATAAAAACCGAATCTCGCCTGCCTCACAATTTCAGAATTGTATGAGGGAAATTAGTTTTTGGATGGGAAGGCATTGCCTTAAACTAAACTCGGATAAAACCGAGGTGGTTATTTTTGGCAATCCCCAACCTAGGTGGGATGACGTATGGTGGCCGGCGGAAATCGGAGAACTTCCAAAGCCAGTAGTAAAGGCAAAAAACCTTGGGGTGTTGATTGACAATAAACTCACATATTCCCAGCAAACCAATGCTACAGTCTCAGCTGCATTTTATCTGATAAGAAAATTGAAGAAGATAACACCTTACATCCCCCTAAATCTTAGGAGGACGGTGGTAACAATGTTAGTGCTATCTAAATTGGATTATTGTAACGGTCTCTATTCTGGGTTACAGAAACAGCATCTAAAAAAACTACAAATGGTACAGAATGCTGCTGCTAGGCTCCTGCTAAATTTACCAAGATATCAATCTACCACGGAAGCCATTCGAAAACTTCATTGGTTACCAGTGGCACAACGTATTAAGTTTAAGATACTGTGCCTGGCTTATAAGGCACTGAACAATACTGGACCAGCCTCATTAAAAAATGTCTTTTCCTGGTATCTTCCTGGTAGATGTCTTAGGTCTACTAATGCCAGGTTGATGCTGGTACCAAGAATTCGAACAGCGAGTTGGGGAGGTCGAAGCATAAGCTACTGTACAGCCAAACTCTGGAATACTCTTCCAGTAAGTACAAGAGCGGCCAATTCTCTCACCTCCTTTAGAAAAAATCTGAAAACTTGGTTGTTTAATTAACCCATTATAAATCTTCTGTTTCTCTCTGTCAAGGCTATATCAAGATCCAGCGCCAAGACACCTTCGGGTATTCGTGCGCTTTAGAAATCACGCTAACATAACATAACATTTAATAAGTGCTTGAGTGACAAGATCAAGTTTGGGTGATATTATTCCATCCCATGTTTTGTATCTGACCAAATTATGTGTTGAATAGTCATCATTTTTTTCATGCGTCAGCCATGTATTACGTACCATTAATGTAAATGTATTCTTCGGAATGGACCGCATTCTAAAAAGAGTAAAGAAATTCCTCACGGTCTGATTAAAACATAAAGAAATGCAATAAATTAGTCAGTAGAAAACAAATAATAGATTTATAGATGAATTCACATGATACTTACCTATTGTGCTTTAGGAGATAAGAACGTGTTCATTTTCCCTAATGTACAGTTAGATCCTACTAGCTCACTACCTCCTCTACGTCTTGGAAATTGAAGGCTCAGTTTAAGGTAACTCCTTCCTTTGAAGCGTGGTGAACTCTACATTAACCACACATACAATAAAGCAGCTACGAAACGCTGCATCTTAAAGTCTCTAGAAGTGGAATTTTGCGTAGGCTAATACCCAACGTTGGATAAAGGTCCACGTGGTGGGTTTTGGCTGACTACTTCCATGAGCTTAGTCTGAATACGTTTGCAAGTTTTGCCTGTCTATTTTTGTTATTTGAGATTTGGCTATATGTTTTTGTTGCATGCGTTTTGTTTTGTGTGTGTATATTAGGTATACTGGTGTATGGATTTTTGTAGCATCCTTATATGAACTTTTGATGTATGCTTTTTATTATCTGTGCTTTAGCTGTATGCTTCTGTAGGCTTATGCCTTGTGTTTCTTATTGCAGAGGTTTCGGTTGCGTGTTTTTTGTTTTCTAGATTTTGATTGGATGCTTTTCAGGAATGCACGTGACTGTCATTCATTTCAATAATAGCACATCATGAGTTTGCCAACCAATGGGAGAACAAGATCATCTGTGTGTCAGCGGGCTCCCCATTGCTCTGATTAAACAATATCCCGAACACAGAGGACCCCTGGAGCCTCCCAAGTTTATTATGAAGGGGCTTTACCTGTTTGGAGGTATACAAAAATAAACAAAAAAATATTAATGACCTGTCATGAAGAATGTTATCCTTACCATTGCCTTATTATCCAACTCCATCTGGTGTTTTCAATCGTGAAGAAGTATGTAGCTTGCCAGTTGTCCAAAAGCTCCCCAGAGTACAAGTTGGATGGGTACCTATCTGATGTGCTACATAAGATCCCCAGAAGAGGGTTGGAAACAATATATTTCTTAATCTAATAGAAAAAGGGTAGCTGATAACTGTTTCCCAGAAATTATAATCGGTGTATGCCCTATTCTGTGAAGCTAGATCCTATCTTTTAAGGTATTGACATTCAAGATTTTTTTGGGGCTTTAAATCAAACATTTTTGCCAATTTGAACTTCGGCTTCCAACCTTGAGACTGAAGCATTGTCTTAGAGAAGTTTATACGGTCTGTTTCTGAACACACAAAGGAAAAATGCCCTCATAAATTTTACCTTGATAAGTACCATTCATAGCTGATGTAACTTTTTCTAAAATAGGAAGTGAAATTCATGTTAAATTCACAATTGAGCTGATATCTGTATTTCATAATGATGCCAGGCCTGAGATTGCCACCCGCTCTCCTGTCAAAATAGCTGTAGGTGAATTGTTGCTTTCAATTCCATGCTGAAAGGACTAGCGCCATTTCCTGAATTGTTCTATTGCTAGCTCGACAAGAGAGAAGATTGAAACTACCGCTAGCTTAAGAACGCTCCATCTGAAATCTGTAAGAAAGCCAATTGGATGTCTGGTAATGCTTTCTGTTGGGAGTACTGCCCGGATATAAACTCTGGAGCGGATACAAACTCCTCACCAACACATACAAAGCACTGCACAACATAGGCTCAGCACACCTAGGCAGCTACATACACTTCCATCAACCCTCCAAACACCTCTGCTCAGCCTGACTCTCACTTGCACACATCTCATGCACTCACAAAAGCAGAACAGGAGGGTGATCCTTCTCTTACATCACTCCTAAAGAGTCAAACGACCTTCCACTACACATAAGAGCCTTCAACTTCTCCTCTCTTCTTGATATCTACAAGAAGTTGAAAACTTGGCTCTTCGACTAGTCCTCCCTCTCCGCGCACAAGGCAAGCCTCACACACCTGCCCAGTGTCAGGATACCCTCACCGGTGAGGGCGCGCTATACAAGTAATCATAAAATAACAAGTTCATCTAGATTACTTTGTCATCGAACACCCATGAAAGGGACGGCACAAATTGCCTGCTCGATTCTCACTCTATGGTACTCGCCACAAAGTCTTTAAAAATAGAGAAGAGCCCATGCTATAGAAATAAAAGTTGTTGCCATCTCACTATCCTCCTGCACTGTGGCATCATAAGCAGATTCTCGTGAAACTTGGCCTTTAGCCTGTTTGGAACCAGGGGATAACTATCCTGGTCCCAAGTCATCATTAGCCTTTGGGAGTTGAAGAGCAAGGATCATTCTGTGTCACAAATTCTTAAACAACATAACAACCCCTAATAACTTTGCAAGTCAATTTTACTAAGGACCCTCTTCCCCACTTGCAGCAAGTGTAACATGCCAGTCTATAGAGGACACTCATTCATGACACTGTTTGTTACAGGAAGATGGTAAGAAGAAAGGAAGGAAAGAATGAAGGAAGGAAGGAAGGAAAGAAAGAAGGGAAGAAAGAAGGAAGGAAAGACAGAAGGAAAGAAAGAAGGAAGGAAAGAAAGAAGGAAAGAAAGAAAGAAGGAAGGAAGGAAAGAAGGAAAGAAAGAAAGTCAGAAAGAGACAAAGTCATAAAGAAAGAAATATGATTTCAGCATCCTGTGCCAGCATTAAACTATGCCAGTTCCAACCCTTGTCATTCTCAACCGGTTGGGTGAGTCATACCATCCCCACTCCTTGGGGGCCAGATTTTAAGGGGCTGGCCCTCCCTGTGTGATTCCCCCCGTCAATTAGCGCCTTCCGAGTTCAAGTATGCTCACACTCGCTTGGGGTTGGGTGTGCTCTTGAAGGCCAATTTTTCACAAATGAGTGCCTGGAAAAATTGACCTAAGGTGGAAGTGGGTGGAGAAGACAGGGCAGTTCCAGATTTAATGCATCCTCCGAGAAATGGTTGACAATTCCTCAGTGCGGATATTTCAGAGCAAAGAGTTAGCCAGTGCTCAGAGCATGAGCAGCACATTTGACATGCGGTGGTGTGAGTCTCAGATTTATTTGGAGGCCATGAGATGTAGTCTGGGCCGCTGGGGCTTGGGAGCTAATGCCTGATATTTGAGTAATCCTGTTAAGTCTGTTGGTGGATGTTCGAGGTGAGGCGGACTTACAAGTGCTGTAAACGATGTCGCCGGAATGCTTACGGTGAAATATCACTGCAACTGTAAAATGCAAGAAAATGAATAGGAGGAAACCTCTGTAGCTGTTTCTACCATCTGTCTCATCTTGATTCTTTTTTCTGATGCTTTGCCAACACATTTTGCCATATACCTTGGAGGCTTCTATTTCAGGGGGGCAATCAGGTGCCAGCTTTAGTGATCGGCCACTGACCTACTGCTGGAAAAGGAATGACCCTGAAAGAGATCCAATGCCATCATTCCTCAAGAAACATCTTCTAGATACTCTCTTATTTTGAGTGTCTGAAGTGCTAGCAGTGATTTTAATTTTTGGGGTACTGCATAATTTTACCCTATGTGTGAGGTCTAACTGCTTTCTATGCAAATGTCCAGAAAGCCGCAGCAGAGGAGACCCCTTTCCACATCCCGAGTCTTGCGGACCATGAATTGTGTGCATTTGAGAATGCCATAGACATCAGTGCTTTTGGTGTGTGATTAGAAGGTGGATTGGTGCCTACCAGTAGAAGTATAGGAGTCAGTGACCAGCTGCACTTCTTGCTGTCTGTGAGAATTCACAAAATTTCCCACCCAGCCAGACTCCTTGAAGAGAAACCTGCAACGCCGGCCCAGGATCGCGTGGCAGTCTGAACTGCATGACGGCAGTAGAACAAGCCCTTTTCTTCCCAACAAGAAATTACGCATTAAGGATATCTGGATTGTGGCTTTGAATCCACACCTTGCCTCTCCAAGATGGGAGTGTGCATGAAGGTGCAGTTGTCCTAGTGTTGAATCCTTGTGCGTAATGTGTTCTCTGGAAGGCTACAGCCCCTCTGCCAGAAACGGAGGATATGGTCATGGCATCCACTCCAGGACGAGCAGTACCACAATAGCCTGTTGGCACTTCACTGACCAGAGATGTGAGCTGTCTGACTCTTCAATGATGGGACCAACACTGGAGCTTTTCCTGAGACCGTGCTGCTCTCTGCCTGCCTTCTGCCTGGAAGTGCAGCCTGAGGGATGACGGCAATCTTCACTAGAACATGAAAGGAGCTTCTCCAAATTTCCTTGAAGCTCTCCATAGTCCTCTCAACAGTGGAGTGTGGCTATCACAGTGACAAACTGAATGCATTAAGAGGTGTTAAGTGGTGACTCTCGCAGGCAAGGACAATCTCCTGCACCATCAAAAAAGTGGAACCTCCCCCACTTTCACCATTTGCCGCACCGATTAGCATCTGCTTCGTGCACCATGGACAGGATCCTCCACCAGCCTTGTGCCTGGGGGTGCGAGAGGGTCTCTGAGCCAGACCAGGGTTTCACACTGCACATGTTTTACTGTGCAGTGGTCTAGCACCCAACTGACCCCTGTGCCCCCTAGTCCTGATTTTATGATCTTGGCCCACAATTAAAAAAAATTGTACTTTGATCCTCTGGGCAGGGAATGCATATTCCTTAGAGTTGAAGCCTGTTGAAGCCCCTCCAAAGAGAAAAAGAACGACTCTTGTTTTTTGGACTGCCAGAGCTGGCTGGTCAGACATTACCTCAACATAAAAAGACAAACCCTTAGGGGAATATTGTGACTCTTGTTTGCCCATCACTGACTCAGTGAATTCCATGGTATTTATTCTCCTCAAATTATCACCCTAACAACTACTCCTAGAAGAAAAGGACAGCACCACAATTGCAAGGGCTATATCAGGTCAGAAACATCTGACTTGAATTGCCCTATACATTGGCATAAGTAAGAGCAGCATAGGCAAATTACAGGTGTTCTAGAACCCGTCTTCCTCTGCAGTTTCAAATTTGGCAGAGAGCACATATCACCAGCACTCATAAAGATGCAGGGGTTTTCAGCTCAGGACTGGCATTGGTAGGTAAAGCAGTGCCTCTCCATTGAAAGGGCTCCTAAAGCTGCTCTGTTCTGATGGATATGGTAGATGCAACACAAATAGAAAGAAGCTGTAGTGTTTGGATGACAGTTTTCTGGTTTTAGCACTCTGCAAAAATGGTCAGAATGACCCTTGCATATCTACTTTCTACATCAGTGGTTCTTAACCTGTGGTCCGTGGACCCCTGTGGGTCTGCAAGGCCTATTCAGGGGGGTCCTTGACTTGTTTACAAAGATAAGTAATATATTAAAATTAATAAATTAATACGAATAAAATATATGCAATTGAAGAAGCAAAATTGGAAATGTGAAATCTTTTTTCTATATTTTATTGTTTATTAAACAAAATATTTCAATATTTGAGCATTATTTTGGCGTGTACCTGTTTTTGTATTTTTGAGTATTGTTTGAGGTTCAAATCACAAAAATGACTCAGTTGGGGTCCATAGATTCAAGTAATTATTCAGAGGGGGTCCAAAGAAGTCAAAATGTTAAGAATTGCCGGTCTACATGACTGCAGATATTGGTTTCTAGATTTCTGGGAGCGCATGATCCTAACGTGACGGCTGCCAGACCCTCCTACAACACAACCGCTCTGGAATTATTTGTCCATGACCATCAGTTCCAACTTCATAGCCATTTAAACTGTTAGTGGTCACCTAACCCAAGCTATAGTATAAGTCAATATTCTAGTTGCAGAGCGAGGCGGGAAATTTTCAACTGTGGTTGGTAGATTCTGAGATATTGATCCCAATAGCCCAAGGAAACCCCAGTCTGGCGCTATTAGAAGACCATGTCATCCGGAGGGACCCAAAACATGTTTATTGTGTGCATTAGAATCAAAGCCAACTGAACGTTTATCCTCAATTTGATTAGCATTGATTTGATTTAATTCACACTTTGACTTATTTCACAAAATAATATAATATCAAATGAAATCTTTGTGACTAGGTTCAGTATGAATACCCAGGGGCACCTTACGATTCTGGATCCTGTGCCGTATTTCATGAGTATACCCCTGGGCACTTCCAAAGATTTAAATGTTAAAGACTTTCAGCACGCTGGACAGCCCTCAATGAAGTCAACTCTCTTATAATAATATTGGCCCTTTGTTTCTTATCAGATGTGTTCCGCCAAGTTGGGAAACAGACCCTGAGACACAGGAGAGGGCCCCAGCTTAAAACTTGTAGTGTGCAATATCTCTTGAATGGTTAAGGCTACTGATTCAAGAAAACTACTGATCTTACCAATATTTTTACTTCCCTAGCAATTTTGTGGCATTAAATTGTTATTTATTTCCAAGTAATAACCAAGACTGTACATTTATATTTATTGTATTTGTAATAACAGTCTTATGCTGTATCTGCCTCAACCTTCACACCACTTCTAAATACTAAACTTGTATGTATTAATTTTGGGTCTGCATATTATTTTGAGGTTATTCTTGGGTGATTAATCTTTGGGTGATTAATGGTTGACGTCTTTATTTTGGGGGATTATTTTTCAATCAAGCATTATTAATATTATGAATTTCTGACACCTTTCTTTGATCTAACTCATTCCCCTTCCAAATTCTTTTAACCCCTCCTCATACCATAATTAGCCCTATTTTTTAGTTTTTGTGAATGCTTAGAAACAGACAAACCTTTTGAAGTGTGGCACTATTTCTTGCCCTCATTTCTTTAACCCGAGCGTAGCATTCTTCAAAAAAGTATTCAAAATTATTTTAGAACATGTACGGAATTCAACTGGATGCATCTAGTTCTCTTGGTTGTACAGAGTGTTACAGGGGGTTAAAAAGTACCACTCATTGCGCACAAAGTAATCACAGATTAGACTGAAAGAGTCGGGGTAGATTGACCTGTTTGTAAATAAGACGTTTCCTCTGTGAAAAGCGGATAGGGGCAAGGAAAGTCATTAGTGTGACAGGTGCGCCTGACAAGTAAGAGGCTCTGTGCTAAGCCTGCAGAAATATGGAGGCACAACCTTGTCGGGAAATCTTTTCTGCTGGACAACATGTGACTGCCTCTTCCCCAGTCCTTCTGTTCTGGGGTCTTTCCATTGTAGCTGAGAGGATGGCACCGTCCTTTCGCCAGCAGCTTTTTGGTTATTGCCTTTCCTAAGGGTCAGTCGTAGCCAGCTTCAAAGAAGATCACTTTGTGGTACTCTGCTCTGGCCTTCTTGCCACAGAGAGATTTTGTGGGATCATCGCCCAGAACTGGAACCAAGACACAGCAGGGAAGTGGGAAACGCATGAACACACTTTCAAAATGGCCGCCGCCCTGGATTTGCAGGAATGACTTCCTCTTCAGGACGAGGTTAAATGGCTGACTCTGGGCCTTTCGGCGAGAGACTGCCAGCAGCATCAGAGAGGGGTGAGGTTTCTGTGCGAGCCAAGCAGTTCAAACTAGCATTTTTTCCCTACCCACATACTGAGGCTCTCCAACTCCCTCCTGGCACGCCATCAGCCCTGTTAAGGACCGACAAGCTGTCACTCTGCCTTTGGAGAGTAGGCCCCCGGCCCTCCGCCTCGCGCCCCCCTTGTCTTAAAGAGATGGCGCCGTTCTCATGCCAGAAAGAAATAGAAAAAAGAGGCACTTTGATCTGCTGAAGAAGACATTCCATTCTTAATAAGCAGGGCCGGCTTTGATCCAGCGAGGATCCTTGCCTCTGAGCGAGATGGAAATAGAAACAGAAAAATAATAATAATAGAACAGTTCCCGCTATTGCAGGTCGTGCATTTCAGGCGCCCAAAATGCCAATTGGTCATGTCTTTGTAATGCAAGAACGCGGTGGTAAAAATTGTAATTGTATTGTATTGTAATTGCATTTGTATAGCGCTTACTACCCCTGACGAGGCGTCAAAGCGCTTTTTCGGCGAGTAGCACGCTACTCCGGGACCCATAGAGGATTAGTGTTGAATTAGTATAGTGAAACATGCAAGTAAATTTTAAGTGGTGGATATGTTAGTCAGTTATTTGGATTTGGAAGGATAGAAGAGGAAAGAAGGTTTGTATTTATATAGCGCTTCTAACCCCTGATGGGGTGTTGATTCGCTTTTTTTGGCGAGTAGCACGCTACTCCGGAAACCCATAAAGGATTAGTGGTGAATTAGTATGGTGAAATATGAAAGTAATTTGAGTGGTGGATATTAGTCAGTTATTTGGAGTGAGAAGGATAGTGGAGGGATAGAAGGGAAAGAAAGGTTTGCACTCATATAGCGCCTGTTACCCCTGATGGGGTGTTGAAGCGCTTTGTTGGCGAGTAGCACGCTACTCTGGAACCCATAAAGGATTAGTGGTGAATTAGTAGAGTGGAATATGGAATTTGAGAAGTGAACATGCTAGTCTGTTATTTTGATTGAAAAGGATAGTGGAGGGATAGAAGGATTTCTTTTTTTAGGTCATAGCAGTAGGAGGAGGCTTTTGGATGAGTAAAAAGGGTTTTTGGAGGGGAAAGAGTCAGAGGGAAGAGTTTAGAAAGGTTTGTTTTGGGGGATCGGTACAGTAAAGGAGGTGTCAGAAGATGCAAGGAGGGGTAGAGTAGGAGAGAGTCAAGAAAGGGTTATTTTGGGGAACATAGTAGTGGTATGGCGTTTGGGATAAATGAGAGAGTGGGTGTAGAGGATATAATGATAGATGTATAGGGTGAGATAGGGTAGTGAATTGGAAAGAGTAGTAGAAAGAAGTTTGAGATGAGTCAGAAAGTTGGGCTAGAAAATATATTGAGGGAAGTATAGGCTGAGAAATAGGGTAGTGCATTGGATATGCTAAATTAGAAGAAAGTGATAAATATATAGATCCATAAGTACATTGAAAGTATATAGATGCATAAAGGAGGTAAGTATATGCAGATTAAAGATATTGATAGAGGTAGCGGATGAGAAATAGGGTAGTGCATTGGATATGCTTTTTCAGGAGAAAAGTAACAGACACACAGATCCAAGTACATGGAGGTACATAGATGCCCAATGGGAAGCAAGTACATGTAGACCAAAGAAGATTTTTTTTTTTCTTTTGTTTTTGTTTTTATAACAACATAATTATTGTACATGTTTATACAAAGCAATACACAAAGATAGGCACATATCTATAGTGAAAATCAATGCTTATGTACAGTGGGACAAATACATAGGGTGGTTATTACTGAATGGGAAAATGGGCTGCATTTCTGGCCCTAGTCCGGACCAGTCTTGAACAGGCTCATACAGGCAACTGCCCTTGTCCTCTCCGCCCTTAGCCTCAACGCCCGGGCTGAGACGCCCTTAGCCTGGGCCTTTTATAACCCTGTTAATCAGGTGACCCCGTCAGCCAATGGGAACCCTAGCCCTAACACTATCCAATCACAACACTAGCCCTAAAAATCTAGAACCAATAGGAGACCAGGACCTTACAGCCAATCTTAGCCCTAGTCTAAGCACCCAATCAGTTCAAAAACCCTGATCTCTACATCCAATAGAGGCCCTAGCCCTACCAGTAGTCCCAACCCAAGTCCTAGCAACCAATGGGACAGGAAGCCCTACTCCCTACTTCCAATAGAAAGCCTAACCCTACTCTTAGTCCCACACCTAGTCCAGCAACAAATCACACCAGAAGCCCTAATCGCTACTTCCAATTAAAGGCCTAACCCTAGCCCTAGTTCCACCCTAGTCCCAACAACCAATAACACAGGAAGCCCTAGTCCCTACTTCCAATAGAAATCATAACCCTAGCCCTAGTCCCAACCCTACATTGATTGAATCACAGACCCAGAAACCAATAAGAACACTCAAATACCCAACCAATGAGGACACTAACCCAATCCAATAGAAACATCAGATACAACCACCAATCAGTGTATACATGTACCAACCACTAGCAGACTATGTAAGGTCCCAGCAACCTCAGACAAGGTTTGCTGGCCAGGGAGTTGGAAGCTGCTTCTCCTGTTCAGAATCTCCTAGGAGACAGACAGGCTCAATCCACACTTTGGACTTCTGCAGGTAAAGGCCTCACAAACTTGAAATCTAACACTACTGTTTGAATAAAACTTTACTCCCTCTCCTGGCCAAAAACGAAGTGCACAGTCCCTATTAAACACAGTTTAAGCAGCTCACAGAAGCACCCTCTGATGTAGAATATCCCTGTTGCTGGGGGCAGGGGAGGCTGGTTTCACTGGCTTGTTAACACAAAATGGTGGCTGGGGGTGCACTGTTTAACATACAGGTCTTAGCACAGAGCAAAGGAGAAATTTGGAGGGAAAACTGAATAGTCACCAGGAATGAGAGGGAAAACGACAGAATTTGGACTGCAAATCCCATAATTCAACACGTTAAATGGAAGCAATCATGGGCAGGAAAACCACAAGTTTAAAACACAAAACAGGTGATAAAATATGCAATCACAGGCAGGTTAAAACTACAATTTTAAACTGTAACAACCACAGGCAAAGACAGTAATCACAGAAAGGAAAAATCGTTTTTTTAAACACTTTTTTGGGGGGGGGAAGAGACAGCACTAGCCTGCCTCCTTACCACTTCCTGGACTCTGCTCACTGCAATCTGGGGCACAGGTAGGCTGCAACTCACAAGATGGAGGGGGGGTCTTGAATTTATATAGTATAAATGTGTTGCGCTGGTACCAATGCCTCGCACCGAGTTTGAAGTGCCCTTTTCTTCAGGGGAACTCCTACACTCTGCAGGACAGCGCCCTCATGATTAAATTGCATTGAAATAAAATAATCAAAGGAACAAGAGTTTGTCAAGTCTTGTCTCAGTTTTCCTAAAGGAAAGGATAGTAATATTGATGTTTTTTTAAGGTGTGGAACTTTTGACTGCAGTTGTTGGACAGTTGATGGTTTGAGGGCATGAATGTGATGAAGAAGAAGGCCTCGCACCCTTCTCCATTGCACATCGGTCATTAGAGCAAAGGCCTGTGGCCAGTGGGGTCATAACTGCTGTTGATTATCATTATTCTATTTCATGGTCTTTTCCCAGGATCTGCAAATGATGGCAAACGTTTCTAGTGGAAAGCCTGGGATGCCATGGCAACCTTACCATGTGCACAGGCAGCATCTTGGACCAGCCATTCATGACTCGCAGCATGAATGCTCTGAAAATCGTGACTGTGCTACCCAATGGATGCTTCATTATCGCCCTAAGCCTACTGTCATGGGCTACCAGGAGACCAGTGGGTATTATCATGTGTTAAAACACTCAATACAAATGGAAAATTGTCCCTTTAAAAAAAATTAAAAAACTTACTGCAGTATGCTACACGAAGACACAGACAAGTGTCCTAACTTTCCCTTCTCCATTCTTTTGTGAAGCTCTCCCCAGACAGAAATGAAATACCCGTGGTTGTTGCTTTGATGAAATCATTTGTAATGTACTAGGTAGTAATCATGACTAGCATGGTTTCTAAGCGTCTGTTGGCAAGCGCTTTGGTAGCCTTGCTGCCATGCTGACTATTAACCTGATTTTCTTCTCCTTAAAACATACACAAGTGTGTGTATGGTGTCTGTGTATCTTGTCTGCTCTTTGTTTCATTCCTATCCTTTTTCTAATTTTTTAAAGCAAACACTTCTTGAAACTAGTTCTAGGATAATGGTCTAGTAAGATGGCTTGGATGAAGAGATCAACTTGAGACTTGGGCACTGCAGGTATGCAACTAACCCTCCCCTTTGCCTGCTGGCCTTTCAGAAGCATCAACTTGGTATAAAATCCCTGCTTTCCCCCAAGATCTACTCCTTTATAGAAACAGGACTTTTCCTGGTGACCTATGCGTAGGCCAAGTCACTAGCAGAGTGCAGTCTCAGGGCACAGGTCTGGCAGAGCAGAAACATTTGACATTGTGAAGGAGGGCATCTCTTTAAGTGAAGGGAGGGAAAACAAACATTTACCAGTACCACTCCACAATAATTGACTAGTATTGGCGAGGACTCATAAGAGTTTCATTCTGCTCCATCCCACAACCATGGGTTTTTTAAATGTATTTTTCCATTTTCTTGGGTACACTGGAGTGAAAAACTCAAGCGGTGCAGTCTTTACTCGCTGTATGACGAAGAAGTTCCTGCAGTTTACAAGATTGCATCACTCATCTGAGAGAAACGTGTCCACAAGGTAATACGCTAAACCCTCCTTCAAACACTACCAAGGCTATCATTAGGTGGACTCCGGGGAGTGCTCCAGTGACAGGCTGCTTTACGGCCGGAAAAAGCCAAAATGCTACCAAAATTAGGAGTCAGGAAGGGAAAGACTACCATAAACAACAGTGTGCTTAAAACACCAGTTCCAGAGGTATGATGTCTTCTTAAAATGGCTGACAGGCAGTTTTCTTGTATTACTGAGTGTCACCCTGAGGTGACGTGTTACTAATTGCTTTTTAAATATTTGGTACACGACGCGTGCTACCAGACTAGGTCTGTGCATTGTATCATGCTTCAAACCAAATTTGCTGCATTTGTTAGAGAAATTTCTGATCTCACCTAATTTTTTACTTCAATTTTGTTGTTAGGCAACACACTTAGGGGCAGATTTACAAGAAACTAAAGCAGCGCGGTGCAGCAAGTCATTTTGCCGTGCCACGCTGGGTTAGTTTTGAAGCACAGGGATGCGACATATTTACAACAATATGTCGCAGCTCTGTGCTTCCCCCTGCGCTGGTGCACACACTGCTGCCATGCGCCGGCGCAGGCACCCTTGCACCAAGGTGCAAGGATGCCTGCGTCGTGGGCAGATTGTTTTTGTGCAGGAAGGGGCATCTTCCTGCACAAAAACAATCAATTGAGGTGATTTCCTCTTCCAATGCGTGCTGTAGCATGCAGCACGCATTGTAAATCTGCCCCTTATTTCGTAACTCATAAACATTGAAGTATTTTGACTTCTGTCCCAGGAAGTTTCCTGATTGCTGAAGTCGCTGGCTTGAGGCATTTTTTGTGCTTTGTCGCAGTGCTCTTGTTAGCGCTTACAACTCTTCTCGTTGTAACTCAGTGTGGGCGAGTAAATCTTTCTATTTCTGCTACAATGAGCTGTGGGTTGGGTCGAACCCTTGCCAGTAGCGACTAGGCCACGCATGATGCCGACTCAGTGAGTAATTCCTACATGCATCGCCCTCGCCCACAGAAGACCAGTGAGCTAGTGTGCATCATAACAATGCCGTGTCTTAGGTCGGAAAAGAAGAACATTGCCCAACTCCAGGAAGCAGGCTGGCTCTTTGCCCAGCTCATGAGTTCATTGGAAGAATAGTTCACCACAGTTCCTTCCTGTGCGTGCTGTCTCTACTGTAGCTATTATTATTGTATATTGGGCATTTATATAGTGTGGACGTAGCCTGTAAATGGGCGGCAGAGTGATTTATATAGATCAGATGATACGTGGCAGTGCACGCTAGATCATAAGGGAATGGTTGCAAGATTATAATGATAATAACTTTATATAAACCTTTATGCCAGACTTCTTCTGGTTACCATTGCCCTGGTTACAAGTTTAGGTGCTATTTATTGCACCTGATAAATAACAATACCACAGGGTATATTATTTATTGGGTGTGATAAATAACCCCTATTACAAGTTGGTGGGGAATAACATGTTTAAATTGCATTTATATAGCACTTACTACCCCTAGCGAGGTGTTTACATGTGGATGTTGGTATTTAACGCACCAATGAATGCTCTAAATACCGTATGCTTTTCCCCTGTTAAATTTTGGCAGGTTTGGCCGGCTTAAACTTAATGGCGGTTGAAGTATTTAATGCATCCGATAATTATTGGATGCATTAAGTACCTACCAACTCGTAATTCCGACTGGCGCATGCATAAACAGGGGTTTATGCACAGGTCGGAATATACCGACCAACTCGTAATCAGGGCCTAAGTGTTGTAGGTAACAAACCTTACAATTACTTACTTTAATGGTACTCGATTTACCGACCTCTGAAGAATGCAGGAGCGTAACCCAGCATTTAGCTCTATTTTCTTAGTGCAAAATGCACTCTTGTGTCCAAAATGGACCTGTGGATGCATTTTGTGCTAACAAAATAGCGCTAAATTCAACAAAACACGAAAAGCAGTAGTCAGCAGCTGCTCACTCGCCTATTTTTGTTGTTCCTGTGTGCTATGTTAGGATTTTAGTGCCAAATGACTCATAATTATGCGAATTGGCATAATCGCATAATATTTGGTCATTTTGAGTCAAAATTACTCCAACGTAAATAAAATTTCCCCCGGGCCTAGTTTATTTGGACTTAACAGAATTCATACTGGTGACCCAGGTTCAGACTGGGACAGAAAGTAGGACCAGGCCCCAAAATGAAAAAGTGACTCCTGTTAGCGATCAGATAGCTGAAAAAGTAGCCATTGTTTTCAAACAGGGGCAGTTTTTTTAACTTGTAAAGACACGCTGTATATGTGTTTTGTAAGATGTGCATGCATTGTGCTTGCTGCATGCACTGATGGTGGTAAGGCAAATAAACAGTAAAAACTGGCCAACCAGACCATAAACAGACCAACAAACAGCATCATTCCAGATTTTCTGGCATGGTCAGACTGCCCTGTGGTGACCCTCAGAACAGTGCATGTCTCAGTAGCAACCATTTATGTCACCAAGCAGAGCAAAGAATTGTACCTCAGTAGGTCTTGAAAACAAGCCACCATCTGTTACAGGATCACAACAATTTCAGTGGTCACACAGTTTACAAGATGGAACTTAGAAATGTTTTGCAAGCTAGCATATTTACAAGCAGGGCACAAGTCAGGGGTAAACGCACGTATATGGTGTCTAATACAAAAAGAACAGATGATGGACGGAATGCTGAATTAATCAAACATTCACCCCAGTCACAGATCTAGGTTAAATCCATTGTTTTTTAGCACGCCACACCATTCCATATGCAAATCAGTCTTGACCCTGCTCCCCATGGGAGCAGGTCCTCCCTGGACAGAAAACAAGCATCCTTTGACCGGTTTCGGGGTAACACCCCTCATCAGCCAGGCTAGCTTGAATCTGGTGGCGTAGAGAGCACTGGACCCAAGTCTGGGCATCCCCTTCCCACGTAGGGTGACAAATGCAAAAAGAACAGATGATGAACGGAATGCTGAATCAATCAAACATTCACCCTCAGTCACAGATCTGGGTTAAATCCATCATTTTTTTGCACACCACGCCATTCAAGTTTAGACCCAGCCATATGCAACTCAGTCTTGACAATGCTCCCCTTGGGAACAGTCCAACCCGAACTGCCAGGCCAGGTCCTCCCTGGACCAGAAACAAGCATCCTGGGACCGGTTTTGGGGTAATACCCCTTATCAGCCAGTCAAGCTTGAATCTGGTGGCGTAGCGAGCACTGGACCCACGTCTGGGCATCCCCTTCCCACTTAGGGCAACAAATGCAAAAAGAACAGATGATGGACAGAAAGATGGATGTAACCCAGATCTGTGACTGGGGTGAATGTTTGATTGGTTCAGCATTCCGTCCATCATCTGTTCTTTTTGCACGCATATGGTGTCTACCCACTATTTTCCCAGGGTGTTCTCCCCCCCCCTGGCTCCAATGAAGTAAGCTAAACTTGTCCAGGTGTAATTTTCCAACATGGGGACACCTTCAGCAGCGCCTCCACGTTGTCTGTTTTCCGCCGAGCAGCAACATGCAGGCAGTGGAGGGCCTATTTTTTCATTTTCCCCTCCAGCGGGGCCAAGACAAGGGGCTGAGTTAAAGGCCATCAGCTCTTCTTTTGAGCAGTACAGTCCTATCCGGGAGCAATCTACAGTCTCACACCTATTTGCAAGAGTAGAAGCAGGGAATCAAAGGCACACAGCTTGTTATCACTTCACAAGCATTTAAGAGAAACTAGGATTTGGAAGAAAACTTTCGACTTCATTCATTCCCCACAAATATCTATTTAAATAGCTACTTTTTTTATTTAACTCTGTTACAGATGCCACTTTCTGCGATGTGATGCGCATAGATGTCACATGCCGTTATGTCACTTGCATCCTGTCTAACTTAGTTAGTCCCCCCACTTCTATTTTTTAGGACTCGTGCCCTGTTTACAAGTGAAGTCAGAGGCACCAAATAGGCACTGATGGAGGTGGGCGAAGTTGTGATAAGAGTAAGACCTTAATTTTCTGTGGTGTAGTACCTAATAATTGAAATGGTAGGTGCCCTACCCTTTAATTATTAAACAAAAGGCCCTGGGGAATGGGTTTCCCAAGGCCTTACAAGGCTCAATGAGGGGGGACATGTGTCCCCCTTTTAACATATGTACGGCCCTGGGGATGGGGTCTCCAGGCCCTAAAGAAGCTCGGGGAGGGGTCGCACACCCCTCCTTCCCTTTAAACTTATATATACAGCACTGGGAGATGGTGTCCCCTGGGCCTAAAGAGGCTCGGAGGGAGGGTGGGGGCGTGCACCCTTTCCTACCTTTAAAAACAAAAAAGGTCCTGGGGTACGGCATCTCCAGGACCAGGAGCTATGGCCAAGACCCTGCTGTGCACAGCCAAAGGCCGTGTGCAGTGTGGGGTTGGCTGCCTTGCACAACAGGCCTTGTAGCCAACCCCGCCGCACACGACTGAAGGCCCTGTGCAGTGTCGGGCTGGCTGCATTTAAGGGGGGTTGGCCACAGGCCTGGCAGCAGGCCAGGCCTTGTGGCCATCCCCCCACTGCACACGACCGAAGGCCATGCGCAGCATGATATTGGAGGCATGTGGGGGGTTTGGCAGCAGGGTCTGGCTGCAGGCCAGTTCCCTGCCACGCACATCCTGCATTTATGCATGGTTATTTAATATTACTTAACTCACTGAAAAAAACAAAAGTTATAGCAACTTTATAGTTAGGTGAATATGTCAGTAACAACTTTAACGTTTTGAACTAAAAAAAAACACAGAAATTCACCAATTATAGTTGGAGCAGTTCAAGGATGTTATTTGAGATGTCGTCAGTGATGTCATAAATGATGTCATAGAACATGTCATGAATGATGTAATATGAGAGGTCATAAGCAGTGCATGGAGGGGGTGCAAGTTATAGTTAGCTTTGCTAACTATAAATGGTGATTTTCTGTGTTTTTTTTTTAGTTCAAAACGTTAATGTTGTCACTGACATATTCACCTAACTATAACCTTACTTTAACCTTTGTTTTTTTAAGTGAATATATATGTGTGTGTGTATGTATGAAGGGGAGGATCACATGAAAACAACAGCCATCCAGGGCAAAAATACAGATCCTAAAGGATACAATGAGTTCGAAAGAAATAAAATGAAATATCCAAAAAAGACGTGACTCAAACAAATGGACTCACCAAAGAACACAAATATATTTCCACTACAACGCTTCGGCTTCCGCCTACATCAGGTAGTGCAAGATTGTTTTCTCAGTGGCTGCACAGCTGACACTGCTGGATTTTTTTTTTTAAAACCTCATGAGTGAAGATTACATTAGGAACGTGGAATCAATGCAGTCCTGAGATCTCTTGAGGTATACAGTAATCAGGTGGCGTTGTCAGTGATGTTCAGTTCGGAATGCTATAATTTTAAATGGAACGTCCAAAAATGTTCTCTGGAGTCCAGTATTTCTTCCTTTAAGTCATGCTTCACTGGGAAAATCTTCAAATTTGATAGCAAATGGTCCACAAGGTTAAATTGATTGGCTACAGGCTGGTCAAGTTTCTCATTAATTATCACTGGTTTGTGATTCCTGAATCTTGTACGGAGGCCATTCACTGTTTGGCTAACATATTGTTTTTTACATCTTTGGTGTTGGCCCTGAATCACATAAATAATGCATGCTGAACGACATGTAAGATGCAGTCTTATGCCATAGGTTCTTCTGGTAATAAAACGTGTTACAAATTGCATAAAAAAGGGGAAGGGGCCGTGCGGCCCTCCTCTCCCCGAAAATGATCAGGCCCCGGGGACCACATCCCCCTGGGCCAAAAGCAATAAAAATGGGGAGGGGGCCACGCAGCCCCTCTCCCCAAGCCTTACCAGTCCCAGGGGACCCCATCCTCTGGGGCAGGATTGCATTAAAAAAGGGGAGGGGAGCTGCGTGTCCCCCGTCACCAAGCCTTTATAGGCCCCAGGGACCCCATCCCACGGTGTCATGTGTTATTTTACAGCGAAGGGAACTATGTGGCCCCTCTCTGTGAGCCTTATTGGGCTCCAAGGGCCCCATCCCCCAAGGCCAAATTACATATTTAAGGGGAGTGGCCTTGTGGCCCTCCTCCCCACGCCTTATTTTGGCCCCAGGGACCTCATACCCTGCAGCTAAATTCCTATAAAAAGGGGAGGGGGACACGTGACCTCCCCTCCTGAGCCTTAAACAGCCCGGGGCTCATCCCCTGGGGCCAAATAAAATTAAACAGAGGAGGGGGGAATGTGCGCCCCTCCCTGAACCTTCTTTGGCCTTGGGGACCCCATCCCCCGGAGCCAGATTCTGAGGGGAGCAGGCATGTGGCCCCCCTCCCTTTGAACCTTATTTTTGCCCCAGGGATGGGTTGCCCGGGGGCCTTCAGGGGCTCAGGAGGGGGGGCTGCACGCCCTCCTCCCCTTTGATCAGATTTCAGCCTCGGGGATGGGGTCCCAGGTGCCTAACAAGGCGCAGGGAGAGGGGCTGCTCACCCCCCTCCCCTCAATTTATATACCTGGCCCAGGGGTATGGGGTTCCTTGGGCCCAAAATGGGCTCGGGGAGGGGGGCTCTACTCATGCCCCCTCCCAATATATTTACTAAAAAAAAGGCGCCCGCCATTTTCTTTTATTTTTGTTTTGCCGCAATCCAACAGGTGTACCGCTGGATTGTGAGGAAAGCCACCATTTATTTTTATTACTTTGGCCCTGGGAGGGGGGGGGGTCCCTCTGGATCCCCTCTCTCTCCCCCCACAGGGCCTAGGGGCACAGAGTACCCCAACCCTGCTTCCTTATATTATTATTGTTTTTAACTTTAAACTTCAAGACAAGGGACTAAGGGCCCGATTTATATAACTGCAGGCTGCCCACCGTTCCACCAGGCAATCATTTATAAAGTCATTGGCAGGAGCCGCCGTCACTGTGGTTCCTGTCAATCCATTATCCTCTTGGCTACGGGGCTGCGTCATCAGGACGCAGCCCTATAACAAACAGTATTCATTTTTTTCATTTCAAAATGAAAATCCCAAAATGGGATTTTCCTTTTGAAAAAATAAATATAATGCTCCCATGGTGGGGGAGCATTATAACGATTTTACTATAGATTTATAGCCTGCTGCCATGGGCTATGTAGGTCCCTGACCCAGAGTGTGTCTCAGGCCTATAATGAGCGTGAGGGCCTTTCATAACTGGCATAGCCCGAGCAGAAGGGCTAAAGGCTATTAGAACATTCCACCCACTAGGAGTAGAATGTTCTAAATTAAAAAGGGAGAAACAGAAAGACAAACATTGGAATTTTGGAACTCCAGGTTTATACCAGCCATTATAAGCCCAGAGCTGCTCCATTGTCTTCAATTGAGTTCTCAACATTCCAATGTTCCTTACCACCAGGCAAATACAAAGTCTGCTCCCAGCCAGCGGGAGCATAAAAAAATGCTCCCGCCAGCTGGGAACGGACTTCAGATCTGTTTCGGAAACCGATTTGAATATTACTCCTGCAGTCAGGGAGCAGCATTTTTAGCTGCTTCCTGCAGGTAGGAGCAATGCCGGCTCCCGCTGGATGCAGGGAGAAGGCTGGGGCTGCACGGGCTTTGGGGCTTCCCCGCAGCACCCAACTAGGATATGGTGAGTGCCCTGGGCACCCACCCTTTGTTGGCCGGGCCCCAGGGGATGAGGTCCAGGGGCCGAAATCGTCCCAGGGAGGGGGCCGCGTTGCCCCCCCTCCCCCTTTAGTAATTGGCTGGGCCCTGGGGCATGTGGTCCCCAGGGCTGAAATTGGCCCGGGTAGGGGGGCAAAATGGCCCCCTTCCTCCTTTAGGAATTGGCCGGGCCCTGGGGGATGGGTTCCGGGGGCTGCTTTCCGCCCGGAAAGCTGGGCTGCGTGCCTCCCTCCCTATTTGAAAAGGTGGTGGGCTTTGGGGATGGGGTCCCCGAGGCCACAATCGGCCCAGGGAGGGTGCTGCGTGCCCCCTTCCCCCTTTAGAATATGGCTGGGCCATAGGAAATGGGGTTCTCTGGCCCAAACTCAGTCCAGGAGGGGGCTTTTTGCCCCCTCCCTCATAGATATAGTGGTGGACCTAGGGGGATGCGGTCCCCAGGGCAAAATCGGCCTTGGGATGGTGACACATGCTCCCCTCCCCCACAAAATGTGCCAGGCCTAATGGATGGTGTCTCTAGTACCGAAATTAGCCTGAGGACTGGGGGCTGCGTACCCCCTCCCCATTAAATATAGTGCCAGGCCCTGGGGGATTGTGTCCCAGGACCAGAAATCGGCCTGGGGAGGGGAGCCCTGTGCCCCACTCCACCTAAACAATTCTTCAAGCCATGGGGGATAGGGACCCCGGGGCCAAAAGCGGCCTGGTAAGGGGTTCCGTGGGATGGCTGCCTTTGGGGGGTTGGCCCCAGGGTTTGGCCGCAGGCCAGGCTCTGCGGCTAGCCCCAGCCGTGTGCGGTGTGGGGTTTGGTTGCATGTGAGGCATTGGCCGCAGGGCAATACAATTTACTGTGCAAAAATAAATGACAGGCATCATAATTAGTCATAAAAATACAATATCCTTGCCCATTGCAATTATGAAAATGAAGAACAATCTCTAGAAATAGTAATTCAATAAAAATGAAATTAACGGAATTGACTTAAAATAATTCGAAATTGAATAAAAACACCACAATATCCTGATTAATTACTGATAATCTGCATTATTTCTAGAGCTAGTTTCCCTCGTCATAGCCCTTCAGGGGTGGCTCCTCCACTAGGGCGGAGGAGCGTCGCCCCTCTGCTTTCTCGCAGTGCGAGAAAGCCAAAACATAAAATGGTAATAACTAAAAGTTATTATCATTTTATGTTTGCTTTGTGCATTGCAGGCGGGCGGGTGGGCGGGGCTGCTCCGCTGTTTGAGGAGGGCAGGGGAGGAGTGGTTTGCCCACTCCTGAGTGTGCAAAGGCTGTTTGGTCGGCCCTCTCGGGCTGCCCAAACCAGTCATGCGCACTCTGCCCTTCTCCATGCAGGCTGCATTGCACCCTGCATGGAGAACATGGCCATCCCATAAGCCCCTGGCTGGGCGGCGTCCCGACCAATCACAACGCTGGATCCGGCGGAAGGGTAAGATTATTTTATTTTATTTTTTTTAATTTCCCCTTGAGCCCCCCCCGCGACACCCCGGCGACCCCTTGCTCCCGCCTCTCCACCCGTGAGCAATGCCAGCCGCTACTGTAGCCCTTAATCAAAAGTCACCTTTCTACTGGCAGTCACGTCAGCTAGAAGGTTGTGGGAAGTAGAGTCTCTAATTGTAGACTCTCCTTACCTCAAACTTTTACTAGATAGGTTTTCCCAAGGCTTGGGCCTGGTCTTATCCCTAAGGTTTCACGGGGACAAACAGAATATTCTCACTGATTTTGTTTCAAAATCTTTTTTCTCCAGAGGCGATAGATCTCCACACGTTAGATGTTACAAAAACATTGTATATATATAAATATATCTTGAATGGTCTTTGTCTTTTCGGATATGTAACTTTCTTTTAGTTACTTTTGGTCCAGGTGAGAAAGGTAGAAAACCGTCGACTACTACTGTCAGTCGTTGGGTGAAATTTGCTTTTATTTCAGTTTACAATAACTTCCAAGAGGACGTTACGTGTGGTATGAGGGGTCTTCTACCAGAGGGGTGACAGCCTCTTGTGCAGAAACAAAGGGGATTTCATTGAAGGAAATCTGGAGCGTGGCAACATTGTCCTTTCCACATAGATACGTAAATCACTACAGCGTGCAGACTAAATTGCATCAAAGCTAGTATCAGTTTTTTTTTCTTTTCTGTACACAAGTGTCTAATTTTTTTGCAACACTGTGAAATGCTACATATTAACTACATAATTGGCAGAATTGTTTTTAATGCTTGGCACATCATCATAGGATAAGGACTTTGACGAAGAATACGGGACGTGGAGATAGTTAATAATTGCATAGAGGCATAAAAAAAATTCAATGTATGCAATCATTCTTAAATATCTATAAAACGTATCAGATATAAATCTATCAAGAAGAAAAAAACACAAATAATACAGTCTACATCTACTTGTTAAAATACACCATATACGATACAAGATGTAGAATTAGTTGCCCATCATTTTTTCAAGGTTAGATATTTGCCGAACAAAATGTACTTTTTCAATATAAGGTCCTTATGCATGGACAAAGTGTTTGTTTTAAGGCCT
This sequence comes from Calotriton arnoldi, assembly GCA_963921515.1. NCBI lineage: Eukaryota > Metazoa > Chordata > Amphibia > Caudata > Salamandridae > Calotriton > Calotriton arnoldi. Next base: position 1,896,517 of record CAWUFW010000161.1, read on the forward strand.
CGTTCCCATTTCCTTTAACCTCTTCCTTTATCCCTGAAAGTGAAGAAAATCAGAAAATACTTCTGTTGCAGTCGCATGTCATTCATTCAGTCACCACTCAGTGGTTGAAGTGTGAATAGCCGAGCCCCGTTTGGCCTGAGTTGAACACCTGTCGTCAATCTCTTCCTGCCTGCCAAAAGCAGCCACTCCTGGGACCCTAAACCGACGCTCCGCCCACACCTACGTAAAGCCGTTCTTGGAGCTGCGCCAGCGGCCACGCTGCAGTCATTGGCTGCTGACGAGTGCTGTGTTCGGCCAGACGGCTGCATAGACGGCAGTGTCAACAGCAAGGCTGACTCCGGGAGCAAGTTGGAGCTGTCAGAGGGAATCAACGCGGGGAAGTAAACACTGTCTACCTTCGTCTGGTGTGTTTGGAGCCAGGTCTTGTGACTGGAGCCGCAAACACATCAAGTGTTCTGAGTATTAGGACATGTCGAAACATCGTCCTTTGTAATAAGCTTCCACGACATCACGTCATCGCTGGAGTATCTTGTCAGGGTTATTTAGTCTAAGTGTCAATGAGGGGACATCATAGGTGACGTGGATAAGCGCATGACCACACTTTAATCCCACTCTTATGAAAATGGCTGATTTTCTGACAGGCTCTGTCTCTGATTGGCCAGTTGGGCTGCGGCAGATTTTATGTGATGTCAAGCATAGACTGGTATGCTACTATCTCTGGACTTTCTTTACAGGGGCACCGGCCTGTTGTGAAGCCATGAAATCGACCTCCATCTCCCCCACTAGGTATTCCATTCCACCTCCTGCATGGACAGTCTTCTCGGGTTTAAGGGAAGCCCACAAGCAAGCATCTAGTCAATGGACTAGCAATAAAAACAAGAATAAAAAAACAATAAAAGAGAATAATAACACCAACAATAATACGAGGAATAAACATGGAGCGCAAAAAGATCCGTTGAAAATGATAGGAAACAACACAAAAAACACGTTGACATGTATTTAGTGCAGACGTTTATATCACGTAAATGACAGAATCAGTAATAACTGATGAATGCTCTCTTGTTAGTTCCTAAAAGGGCACAAGGTGCCTGTGAATTTGTTACTTCCTTGAGAATCAGGCTCACATTTTAGATTTGATGCTAATGTTAAGCTTTCTGTATTTCGTCAGTGGAATATCCGAATTTTGGTTATGAGTTAATCTGTATCTCTTGTTTGGGTTAAATAGTAGTAATTGATTGAACTGGAATCTCCTAGTGCTACAATGACCAAAAAGAAATTACCCAAAAATTCAGCAACATTGTGCGGAATTACGCAAGAAGAATAATACATTTAGCTCTACTTTCTTAGCACAAAAATGACCCCTTGCGTCTAAACTGGATGAAAGATATGGCGCTAAATTCAGCAGAGCATGAATAGCAGTGTGAGCAGCTGCTAGCTGCTCGCTAAACGTGCACTTGGGGTAGGATTTTCCCCCAACTTACTCCTGGCATTTAGCTCTAGTTTCTTAAAGCAAAAAGCACCCTTGCGTCCAAAACATATGTGAGGATGCATTTTGCACTAATTACTCTTAATTAAGCGAGCGGGCATAACCGCATAATTACTGGAAATTCTGCACCAAAGAGTAACGTGCAATTACCAAAATTAATCTAATTATTCCAGCATAATGGACATTTCTCCCTGCATTTTACCTGTCCCTATTAAAAGGCAATGGCTCTTCCAATTGGGGGTTGAGTGGTTTAGGTGAATTTCTCTCGCTACTTTCTATTTTGAGATTTTAGACTTTTTCACTGAAATTTCCAGTTTATCCATGACAAGCCTACTAGTGGAAAATGTACTGCCAGGAGCCACATTTGCCTACAAGGACACTTTTGTACCTCTCGTCATTTGCATGCACCCAAGCCACCTACAGGACCCGCCCAGAGCTCCCAGATATTCAAAAGTCCCATTGTCCTGAACCATCGAAGCATACTGCATAAATACTGCTACTCAATGCCGCCCACTAGGACACTCCTCTAAATTTCCAATGCAAATTGGGCTATAAAGTGAAGCAGGTGCCCTACTGCTGGAGAAGATGCTGCCAGGCAGGACTTGTTGAAGCCTGGTGTCAGGCTTCTCACCGCTTCTCTTGGTTAGCTACACATAGGGCCTCTCTAGAAGAATCGGCCTACGGTGACTCTGTGCTGTGATCTGCACTACAGGGCTGCAATTGTGTGCCACAGAAATGCCAGCCATTGTTGAGCAATCTCAGTACCAGCAAACAGAAAATGGTCGTACTGGCCTGTAGGGCAATGTGGCAGTCAGGGCCGGACTACACAAATCAGCCCTGGCAATTTTATCGGACCAGCCCCGGGGGGTGCAAGTGTGAAGCACTGCTGCTTAACTAAACCGGTCCCCCAGCACAGCTGCTTTTGTTACTGGGGGCGATATTGCAGCACTGCGGCAAATCCGGCCTCAGTAACAAAACCGGCCCCCACCCTTCCTGCCTCCCAAGGAAACGCCTGATGCCCGCTAGGGCCAGTCCAGTCCTGGCCCGAAGGACTGGTTGGAAAGGTCAGTGCATGGGCCTTTTTTCTGTCCCAGTCCGACTCTGAACAATAGTTCCACATCCATCTGTATTTAACACCAGACAACTCTATGTGTGGCACCCTTCTACAACCTTCATTGCAGGATGTTTGTGACCAGTGTGTTCATCAAACCATTTGTTTTTAAGGGCTTTCCCTACCGATCGAGCGGAGCAGGTTCCTCAATTACGAGCAATGATAGATCAATTCAGTATTTTTTAAGGACGTGGTTTTGGTATTTACTATATGTGGCAGTGGTGTAGCAATGTTGTAATAGGCCTCAATTCAAGCATGGAGAATGATCCACCCCCAACCAGCTTTGGTAGTGAAAGACCGCCATAAATTAGTGTACAGTTTACAGAAGGCTGGTACTACTGCGCCTCCTGCATGATTTCCTTGTATCGGGAAGACAAGTTTTCATCACTTTTTAAAATCGTTGCTGCAATTTTTTCTGAGACTCTTAAGGGCCACATTAACAGTGGTTTTTGGACTACTAAATATGTATTTCTGAACTACGAAGGCTGTCAGTACTTGTGGGTTACATGTATTCTTATCTAGTATGAGACATCTTTTGTGAAATAGGGAATACTACGCAGAAATCAGTGCTTCTGTCATGTTACTCCTCATTTGTGGGCAATTTTTCTCCTGGACGTTTTGCCTGCTTTTGGGTGAAATATCCAGATGAAAATCTGATGAGCTGTAGTATTTCTGCATCATTTATACTTTTCTATCCGGCTTATAACTCCAGTTACTAGTCACATCAGGAATTACGAACACTCATTAAGAGGGTCTTGGTGCTCAGTTACTAAAGCTAGATAGTGAGATCTCAATAGCAAAGGCCACCTTCTCACTCCCACTGAAACCGTCTGCTGTTGGTAAGAGTAAATACATGGACATGTAAGATACCCATTTAAGGAAGTTGATCCTAATCCATGAATACCATTCTTCGGAAAAAAGAAAAGCTAAAGAAATAAAGATAAAAAGAAATTCATTTCTAAATCTATTTAAAAATGATTAACTTCAGATAAAATAAAGGTAGGAGTTAGTTTTAAAAATAGGAAAAGATCATAGTATCAATTATCTATAGCTGGACCCAACTTATGGAAATGAGAATAAACTAAAATACAATAAACTTCCTAGAATTTAAAAAAAATAAAAAAATAAATAGGATTGTAATATGAAAATGCATAGTAGTTGCAAAATAAAGAGTTTTGATTGTGGTAGTCTTTTTTGTATATCTGCCACCACCCTTAAGTGGAAACGGACTGACAGAGGACAGAAAGAAAGCCAGAATAAAGTACAGAGATAACGCTAGAGCAATGGTTCTTATCTTTTTGACTTCTGTGGACCCTACCTACTCATTACTGGAATCCAGTGACCCCCACTGAATCATTATTAGAAACCATGGACCACCACTGAGTCATTACTGGAAACTGGAGACTCCAGCTTAACCAATTTCAGACAAATACACAAATGGTGAAATCTTTTATTTAATTCACAAACAAATATAAAAAATATCATTTTCATTTTAAATAGAATGTTGGACCTTTTCTATGTTCAGCTGAGGCCACCCATCATCCATGCTACCTTCTGTTTTATGCACTTGCACTTCTCCCACGAATTAATCAGAGGATACCAATTTAAGGGGCGTATTTACCATGCATCATGGTGCAAGAAGGATGCAACTCAAAAATGAGATTTATGAAGTCACACAAGGCCGCTTTGCGTGGCCCTGAGTGGGCTCATAAATCTTGAGTAAAGCAACGCAGCGCAAATCGCTGCGTTGCCTTACTCTGCACCAGGGAGGCGTTCCATGGGTGCTGTATGGGTGTTCCATGGATTTTGACGCATTCCCAGATTTACCAGAAGGTGAGGCGTAACAAGAAGAAATATCTGTATTTCTCCTTGCTTTTTCCTCTTTCTATGTTTGGTGCATTCTGCAGTAAACATAGAAAGAGGAAAATACATCAGGGGATTGTTTTTGTGCAGGAAGGTGCCCCTTTCTGCACAAAAACAATCCACCTTATAACACAGGCACCCTTGTACCATGTTTTACGGGTCAGAACACATACACTGGGCATTGGGTGGCAGTGCCCCAGAGTGCAGAATCTAAAAAACAGCAATAACAGCAAAAAATGGGGCTCACCACGCATACGGGGGCATCATTTCACACTAGATTACCGAAAAGCCCTGCAATGCTAACTAATACCAAACTGTGTTTTATACAAGTTTTAATTAGAAATAACAGCATTAACTACTTCTCCTCCACATCCGGGGTGATTAGGTGAAGTGCAGCTCCCAATGAAGATTCAGGCTGGCTTTAGACAGGACTTTGGTAGTATTGTGCTATGTTTCAAATATGTTAATGTTTCAAGTTTGGTTTTGTTAACGTACGATTGTTCCCAAAATGAATCAATTTAAAGTCGACATTTGACCTTGTTGAAAGTAGGCACTGGTGAAATTGTAATATGCCTGTAAAATTAGCAGAATTCTCGAATTTTTCATTATGTGGGAGGCTGGATCTCACGGAAAATGCTTCTCTGAAAGACATTTTCTGCTGTAACTAGTCTTCTGCTGGTATCTTGTGAGATTTGAACACAAGGTGCTTGCTCGGGTAAAAAAAAGTGACATGAGATACTAGCAAACCACATTTTACTAAAAAATAATTAAGCAACTTCTCACTCTTGTTGCAAAGAACCTTGTTTTGGTGCTCACTGAGGAAGGAATGGACTCAGAGAATTGTGTTGCATTCTTAAAAAATCTGCTTATAATTATCAGAGGCTCTCTTGATTACAAGAAGTTGTAAGAGTAGTATAGTGAATTTCTTATTCTCCAGTGTAAACCAGAATTTGCACTTCCCACAACCTATTCAGTATTTTTTTTAATTATTAAAAAGCTTTTATAAAGCGCATCGTTCACCAAAACAGGTATCATGGCGCTGGCATACTGCCTGTCAACACATAAAATCTTCTCAATTCTGCAACAGAGGGTTTAGCCAGAACCAAACAGTTTTTAGGCTCCTCCTAAAGCTATACAGATTTCCATTAGTTCTGAGAGAGGTCGGTAATTTGTTCCATTGCTGAGCTGCCTTAACCTGTAAGGACCTACCGCAGAGCGTGCTTTCCTGAAGCTTTGAACACAAACTAGGTTGGCTGACGAGGATTATAGGCACCTCTGATTCCTTTAGTGACTACGGGCCCGATTCACAGAACTAACAAGACAAAATCCTAAACTTACTACCATTTTGGTATTCACAGAAGGCACTTACTCATCAATGAGTAAGTGCCTTCTGAGGCACTTACTCATTTTGGTATTCACAGAAGGCACTTACTCATTAATGAGTAAGTGCCTTCTGTGAATACCAAAATGAGTAAGTGCCTTCTGTGAATACCAAAATGAGTAAGTGCCTTCTGTGAATACCAAAATGAGTAAGTGCCTTCTGTGAATACCAAAATGGTAGTAAGTTTAGGATTTTGTCTTAAGTTAGTTCTGTGAATCGGGCCCAATATTTTCTTTTTAGTAGTGCAGTCCTGATACCATTTATGGCTTTAAAGACTACACACATTGCTTTAAAGACACTTCTCTTTTTAACTGGTAGCCAGTGAAGCTTTCTTAAAGTGCCTGAGGCAGAATCAAATCTAGATTTGTTAAGTGCAAGTTTCGCTGCCATTATGTGAACCCTATCCAGCCTTTTACGTAAGTAGTCTGGGGCTCACAGCAAAAGTGCATTGCAGTAATCGATTCTGCTTAAGACTGTACATTGTACCATCAGCTTCCTTGCAGGCTATGGAAGTAGTGGAACAATTGTCTTAGGTTTGTCATCAGTCCATAACAGGTAGCTGCTGTCTTATTAATGTGGGTTTCCATTGATAGTTTTTCCTCCATAGAAATCCCCAGATTTCTAACTGTCTGGACTGGCTCCAGGGCCCAGAAATTGCTCGGAAATGAAGAGGATACTTTAAGAGCGGAGCAACATAAAAACTCTGTTTTACTCCAGTTAAATTTCAGAGTGTTTTTCTTAAGTCACTTTGCCATCTCTTTTAGGCATATGTGTAGCCTATCTATCTGAGTTGTACTATTATTATCTATAGACATGATTAACCGGGTGTTTTCTGCATAATTCAAGAACAAAATCTAATATGATTTAATCAGAGTCAGTAAAAGATGTAGATACACATTAAAAAGACTGGGGCTTAGTGCAGAGTCTTGGGGTACCAGATAAAAAACGGCCTTAAATTCTGATTGAAAAGGCTAAGAGCAATTACTTGATGTCTACCTGACCGGTACGATTTCACCCGGTTTAGAAAAATGCCTTCCACCCCTATCTCTTCCATTCTGCTCAGTAATATTTTTGATGGTTGACAGTATCGAAAGCAGCTGACAGATCTAATAAAATCAGTACTGCCACCTGTCCTCTGTCAACCATCATCCTTAGTTCATCCATTGCTTGAATTACTGCTGTTTCTGTGCCATGTGCTGGTCTGAAGCCCGTATGTTCATTTTCCAGGATAATGTGTTTTTCTAGATAATTGGCTAGTTTTTTGCTAACATATTTTTCTACAATCTTTGCAGGGTATTGAAGCTGAGAGATTGGTCGGTAGTTACTGAGATCATTTATGTCTGCTGATGGTTTCTTCAGTAACGGGTAACTAGTGCTTTTTTTTAAAGTAGATGGCACTGTACCAGTGGACAAGGATTGATTGCATACCTTTAATCAACCTGGGTATAGTACATCCGCTCTTTCTTTCCAGAGCAGAGGCGGGATTGGGTCTAGCAAAGAGCCCGAGGAAATAGACATAGCCAGTGATCTGAACTCTACTTCTCCCATAATTTCCATATTTTCCAGTTTGCCACAAGCCTTTTGCGGTTGGGCGGTTCCGCAGGATAGTGAGGTCTTCCTAGTAAGCCTATCATTGGATCGAGGTTCATACTCTGCTTGAGAATCATTATCGTCATTTATGTGATTTATAATTAGTTTAATTTTCTTATGAAAATAATCCAACAGGTTATTACATAATTCTTGCGACGGCTTCACTGTTTGCCTAACTCAATCGGGGTTAGCCAGATCTTTAACTATGCCAAATATCCTTTTTTGGCCTATTTGAAGGTTCCCTAATGGTCCTAGTGTAGTACATTTCTTTGGCTTTCCTAATTTCCTTTTTGAAGTTAATTAATGTAGTTTGTAAATGCATCTTGTCACTTTCCGAGTAGGTTTACGCCATTGCCTTTCAAGCTTCCTACAGGTGGTTTTACTTTCCTTAAGAGTTACTGTAAACCATGGCGCTGTCTGTTTAGATTTTGCAATCAGAACTTTCATAGGTATTATTCTATTTAACGTCTCTATAAGTGATTTCTGTAGATATTCATAATTTTTATCCACTGTATCCATCTCTTTTATAGCAGTTCTGTCTGTCAAATATCTTTCCCTCTTTTATCCTCCCTAACTTAGACCAGCTTTATTAATTGTTGATTCTTCTACCTCTATTTTAGGTCCACCTAGTTCAAAGGTCACTAGTGATTGAACAGAACAGCTTACCGGAGTCAGCATCCCAAACTACAGAAAAATCAAGTGACGCAAATATTAAATCCAGGGTACGACCTCCTTGATGTGTTGGACCATTAATCAATTGTTTCAGGCCTACTGTCTCACATGAGCTTAAAACATCTCTATAGTGATTATGTGAAGTATCCTCTCCCCAAATGTTAAAATCCCCCAGCATCCAAAAATTGGCATGGGTCAGAGCGAGATTAGTGACCAAATCCAAGAGTGGTTGAGTAAAATCCTGTAAGGTTCCTTGGGGTCTATAGCATAAAGGGCCAGAAAAGACCGTTCCACTTCTTTCCTGTAGGAAGAAACCCATTAGTTCCACCCTCTGTATTTTGTTAGTTTTGAGAATAGTTAGCTCCAGCTTTTCTTTAAAAATAATCACTACCCCTCCACCTCTTTTTCCTATTCTAGTTTGCTGTATAACTTTATAACCAAGAGGGCATGTAAAACCCAGGTCTACCTCTGAATCTGGGGGATCCAGGTCTCTTTAATAAAAAGAAGGTCAGTTCAGGTGCATGTTTCACCAACAAGAGTGCACTAATTAGCCCGCATCTCAGCGCTTCACCTCCCCGCTTCACCTTCCTACCTCCTCCCTTAGATGGGATTGTGTCTTTCGATACTTTTTCCTCCTGACTCTCTGACCTACCAATCTGATCTATTAAGTTAGGCCTAAGCATCAATAGCTCATTACTTGAATAAGTTAGTCTGGAGGCCTGCTCCTGCCTTTCTGGGTCCAAACTGGTAGGATGGCTTGCACTGGCCGCTTCCGGGACTCAGACGGGCTTGCATTTGGTGCGCCAGCTTCAGTGGCGGCTCGCAGAGGGAGTGCTGCGGGGCGGGGGAGGGGCTGGGTGGGGGGGTAGTGGAGTTGGACATACGACGGGCAGGAGTAAAGTAAGTAAATAAATAAATACTATTTAACTTGAGCACGCTGCATCGCCGAGTTGGCGATGCAGTGAGCGCAAAGTAAATAGTTTTATTTATTTATTTACTTACTTTACTCCTGCCCGTCGTATGTCCGACTCCACTACCCCCCCACCCAGCCTCTCACCCGCCCCGCCCTACTGCCCGCAGCACTCCCTCTGCGAGCCACCACTGGCCAGCTTGCTACTTTTATAGCTGCTTCTATATTTCATTTACACAGATTTATTTTATACTAATATTAACTGTGTGTGAATTATGCTGCTGTATTGTTTTTTATTTGTAAACGATGCAATCTTTAAATAACCGAGACATCCATGCTCCAAATGATAGAAGTGATAACTCACTACTTTTCAGCCAAAACGCTTGTGGTAAACTCAGTTAAAAAAAATGTGTGGTAATGGGTACCAGGCAAGCCTTCTGATTAAATATGAACATTTGATGAAACAATCTTCATTTAAATTTAGAAGGGTAGGTCAGTGCTTGATTTGTGCTGCTGAATGAAAGTGGTAGGAAGCAGGCCTTATATTTTTGGACCCGGATTTCTTTTTCCTGAGACTTTGACCCTGAGCAAGATAGAGGAAATAGAATGGGGAGAAAGGAGGGGGGTGAATTAAAGGAAAAAGGCGACAAGGTGAAAAAGCAGGGATATAAAATAACATTCAATAGTGACATAAAAGGCAGAACGTGTTCTCAGATTCAGATTAATCACTGGACAGCATCAACTTGCTAAATCAACTTCCTCACTTAGCCAATCAGCAATGGCATTAGCAGATTTGATAATATATGTGAAAAGTAATCGATTGCGTAATTGTACAATTGCTAAAGCAGCTTTAGTAGCGATTCTTAGCAGTGAGATTAAATGATTCAGACTCCCTACGTGAAATGTGATTTTACATCTCATATCTGGGACAGTGAACTCTTATAGAACAACTGTGCTTTGAGGCAGGAGTCGAACAAATTGTAGACACTGAACTGTACAGACCGGGCTACGCTTTGCCTGTTTGGTTCGTTTATGAGTTTTTGTAACTTGCCTCAGTGGGGGGGGTTTCTGACCATAATAGAGCACGCCTCTTTTGCTTGGTTTAATTATGTTAAAAACGACTTTTACAATATTGATAGTGATATATTCTACGCTACGCCCTGCCTAGTTGTTCCCAAAAACTCTATTGCAGAGGCTCAGAAGTACTGACTTTAAGTGTAAAAAAGAATGAGCACCATGCTATGTTGTTCTGTTAACTTTAATTTGCATAGCGCTCTGTTACCAATAGTATGGCCTCAAAGCACTGACATGTTTGATTACCTCCAGGCCCTGGTGTCGAGGAATCAGCCACAAGGCCGGGTTTTGCTTTCTTTGAGAGGGCCATCAGAAGTTGGGTGCAGGGAATATTTCGCATTTATATTCTCTAATATGCTAATGGTGTATGGTATGTGACTCTCAAGATCTGGTGAAGTTTGCCAGTTTGGGTACGCATCACCGTAAAGGTTAGTTTATTGGCCTGCGGTATGTGCACAAGGTAACTGAAACTGTGGTGTCTTGTTGGAGTCCATAATATACCTTTACAGCAATCTAGCTGTAGGGCGTTTTGTGGGTGATGTGCTGCACTCTGCACTTTATTGAATGAGTGTAGTGGAGACGTTATAGCTTGATTCCCTGATGTGACTGTGATAGATTTTGATAATTAAAGATGATTTTCAATAAGAAACCTTCTGTCTAGCCCGACTAGCCAACCAGAGCTGGGCATTCAGCATTTTTTGTCCTGCCTGTTTACTCTTTTATCTCCAAATGGTTAAACAAATACTTGTTTTGTCTATGTGTTAGAAACTGTATTTAATGTTTCACTGTTTTGCCTCTTCTCCTATCGAGTTCAGAAATGGTCGCTAAGACCAGTGGCGGCCGGCATGGCTCGTGGGTGGCAGGGCGGGGGGATCGCGCAGGGTGGGGGGGGGTTCACGCAGGGGGAGGGGGGCGCGCATGGTGCAAACCAAAAAAAAAAAAAAAATTCAATAAACTTACCTCGCCGCCGGCCGGGTCCCGCGTCTCTGCTCCTGCTCTCATTGTGCACATTGAGGAACAGGAAGCAGTCCCCACTGATCAATCACAACGCTGCAATGCAGCGTTGTGATTGGTTTTGAGCATCCTGGTTTGACGCTCAACCAGGGAATGGGGGCCTGGGAATGTTCTCCATGCAGGCTGCAAAGCAGCCTGCATGGAGAATGGGGAAAGTGCGCATGACTGGTTTGGGCAGCCCGAGAGGGACGACCAAACAGTCATTGCACACTTAGGAGTCGGCAAACCACTTCTCCCCTGCCCTGCTCCAAGTGCAGAGCAGCCCCGCCCACCCTCCCACCCATCCGCAAAATAGCAGGAGGCAGCGTAAAATGATAATAATGCAAAGTTATTTTCATTTTATTTTTCTGCTTCGCACTGCTTAAAAGCAGTGGGATGACGCTCCTCCGCCATAGCGGAGGAGCCGCCACTGGCTAAGACAGGTTCTCAGTGGGTGGCTGCAATCTAGTGTTTTGCTAGTTGTTTGCTTGCGTCATTATATAGGTTTAAGTTCTTAGTCTGTTTTAAAATGAATTGTAAACCCTAACTCTTTTGTATTGACAGCTGCGTGTTGTCATTATCCCACAGTGTCTACCGCGGAATGTAATGTACTTCAAGTTGTCATTAGAAACAAGCTAAACCACAGTACCAAGCGTTCGTTAAAACTGGGCACTCTCATATGAAGGCAGATTGTCTGCTGTCATTTTTGGGTATGCTTCAGTTGTTTAGACCAAACACATACATTATCAGCATTCTTGTCAAATCTAGGGATTCTGAATGATTATCTTACAAATGATTCTCATGCACGAAGTTAAGAGCCAGAAGACAGCTAAAACATTCAGGGTGTATTTCATCAGTCATAAAGCTGCAAATAATTGTGTTGTTGTGCAACTGCTATGCGCTCAAATAAATAAACACTTTCTAAACCCATCCCTCTTCTATCCCTCCACTATCCTTTTCAATCCAATTAACAGATTAACATGTCCACCACTCAAATGAATTTCATATTTCCCTATACTCATTCCACACTAATCCTGTTTGGGTTCCAGAGTAGCGTGCTACTCGCCAAAATGTTATTCAACACCTCATCAGGGGTAGCAAGCGCAATATAAATGCAAACCCTTCCCTCTTCTACCCCTCTCCTATCCTTTTACAATTCAAATAATAAACTCACATGTCCGCCGCTCAAATTAATTAAATATCTCCGTATACTATTTCTCCACTAATCCTTTTTGTGTTTCGGGGTAGCGTGCTACTTGCTGAAAAAGCGATTCGATGCCTCGTGCGGGGTAGTAAGCGCTATATAAATGCAATTACAATTACAATTAATCTCCTATCAACCTCTAGGTGTAAAACTCTTCCCATTGTTATCTTTTACAGCACCCATAAGAGTAACTCATGCTTTTGTTGTGTTATCTCGTAGCGAGGTTTGGGAGTTCAATTCAACCGATTGTTGTGTTGTTTCACAGCAACATCTGGTTGAAGACCTCAATATATTGTTGCCATCTGATAATGAGGCCAAAACACTTTTATTTTGCAGTGTTGGAGGCCCAATAAACAACTTGTTGTATTGTTGTGTTGTCACATATTAATATCTGGGCAAACTTGGCAAGATTTGGGCAAACAACTCATCCAATTGTTGTGTTATCCCATAGCGAGGTGTGACCAAACATCTCATCCTATTGTTGTGTTATCTTGTGGCGAATTCTGGGCAAACAACCCGTTTTATGTTTGTGTTATCTCACAGCATCATTTGGATATAGGTCTTTATGAACAACTATCCCCATTGTGTTTTCAATTAGTGTCATTAGGTCATCTTTTCATTGTACTGTGCTGTCTTTCAACATGGTCTGAGCAAATAATGTCATTTTGTTGTTTTGTTAATCTGGGCAAATAACTCATTCTTGTATTTATATTCAAGCATCATAATGTAGCTAGTTCTGGTCAAGACACTCATTCTTTCATATGCTTTTTCTTAGCACGGTTGACTTACCTCGCTCCAGGGTCTGGACAAACAAATCCCTCAAACTTTGTGCTATGGTTTACCGAGGTCTGGGAAACTGGGTGACACATCACTGTTCTTATCCTATAAAGTATGAACAAAAATGTTAAAGCAGGCCTTTCTCATGGTGCTGATGATATAATGGAACAATACAGTGACTGACTGCTGTATATGAGGCATAGTGCCAATGCAATGAATAGTTGGTACACTTGTGTTATTGTGGGACAAAATACTAAATTATTTTGGTAACTGCGGTGTTACTGAGCAGCACATTGAATTCTTGGTATCATTTTGATATGAAAGCAGCAGCTGCCAGTGCAGATAAAAGCGATGGGGCCGAGTTGAGGGGGGATTCGACAGACGACCACGAGGGAAAATTAAATAAATAAATCATTTTCCCTCGTCGTCATCTTTCAAAATCCCCCCCCCCCCACCGCCCCCCACCCACCCGGCTCCACCGCTCTTACCTGTATGGGCCACTGCTGTATGAAAGAACAATACACTGAACTATTTGAATTTGTGAGGTATGGGGAAACCATACACTGAATTCCAGGGATCTGTGAGGTAAACTGCACAATGAAGTAAGCTCTTGGTATACGTGAAGTGTGACACTAACACGCTGAAACCTTTGAATCTAAGGTGTTTGCTGGACAATATATTCAATTTTTGGTCTATATGAGGTGTGGCTGTAGAATACGTTGAGCTGCAGGCTGTCTAAAAATGCACTGAGTAATAGGTGGAATCCCTCGGATCTGTGAGGTATGGCTGGATATGGAGGTCTTGTGGGAACTGCAAATATAATAAACCTTATATTGTGTCAGACTGCTCTGGCGTGGCCAGTAAGAGTATATTTACCTCTGGAAGGTCTGTTGACCAGGCAACAAAACTTGAAATATGATAAAAGTAATGTAATTGTTTGTTAGTAGTGAGGCCTGGGCTATATTGATGGACAAGGCTTTTAACTGTTAGCAAACCCTTCTCATCAGTAATTTTTGGGATATACAAGAAATCTAAAAGGGCCTACTTTACTTCAGTACCTTATATTCAGGGAAGCTCAGCTCCAGACAGCATTGTATTGTTGTGTTAAGGGTCAAACTGGCACACATAGAAGAGGGAAGCTTGCCTAGCAGCCTAGGCAAACTGATGAGGATGGGACTGAGTCCGTCACTTGCGCAGGCAGAGATGGTATTGGTAAATAGCATGTACATTGCTGCCTTATTAACAAATAAAGTTCTCCTAAATGTTGGATGATCCAAAGATCTCCCTCCTATAGGGCTACAACCGTCTCTTTTTGCCTTAGAAAAGCAAAGCGCAAAATATGCTCTTCAATTTGTCAAAATAACACGCCTGGAAATATATACTAAATATAAATGGTAATTTACACAGGAAGGTAGAGAAGAACAACATTATGATGGAAGCATCATGTAATTTATGGCCTTCAAAGTTATTGTAGTATTAAGTGATGTTGTAGTGGTAGTATTAATATTTGTTTAGAAACACAGAGCATTGTTGGACAGCGCATAACCTGTAACCTACAAGGTTTATACACCAGTCTAAACATACAATTAGCTAAAACATTCAATACATAATAATTAAACCTTATAATGAGAATTTGCTTCCCAGGCCAAGTACAGCAACCGTACATATCCAAATTCAGGGCATGATGTGGGTGTTGTGAAAAGTGTGAAGAAGGATCCTCCAATATTTCTATTTGTGCCTGAGTGTGTGTCATTAAAAATCCTATGAAAGTTTGAGAAGCAAGAGAGAGTATTCCGGAAAAGATGGTTACCCGGGTGTAAGTCAGTCCCCTCTGAGGCAGTGAGACAGTGAGGCTAGAAATGGGCCTTTATTGTATAAAATGTAAATGTTTCTGTACAGTGAAAAGTGGGTGATAATGCACTCTGATATAGGTACCCAAAGATGTGTGATATACGTGTCCTTGAAAAAATCCTACAAATGTTTGCACTTACTTTTTTTAAAATTGATTTATTGCAGTAAATGATCTTGGGATAAGAGAATGTATGCGCAATCATGTGGTGAAATTGGAGTTTGCCAAAATGAAATTATTTCCTAGTAGTGCAATACATCTTTAAAAACAATTGGGCTTGAGTGATATTCCTCCTGCTCCCAGAATCCAGGGGGCTCGGTCTTACTCATTTTCCCGTCCCTTCTGCCCACTTTACTAGGCCCATTGAGCAATGGTTGTATGCACTTGTTTTAGTCCCAAATGTTTCACCCCCTACCTACGTCTTACTTGTATGCAACTTGTTATCCCTGTAAAGCGCTCTGATACCCTAAGGTCATGTTCGTGCTCTATAAAACACTAAATAAATAAATAAATGTATGGTGTAAACATAAGAAATGCGTTCATCGAGCACCCCTGATGCCGGAGCCCTCTGAGCATGGCTTTTAACTAGGGCCAGACTGGCTGTAGTGAGTATCGGTGTTTCCTCGGGAGGCTGGAAGGGTGGGGGATGATTTTGCAGCAGTAGGGGCCGTTTTTGTTACTGGGGGGTTGTTTTGCAGCGGTGCTGCTATACCGCCCCCCCCCCCCCTCAGTAACAAAAGCAGCAGTGGGGTTGGTCCATCATAACTGCCAGGGCTGTTTTGGGTTCCCAGTCCGGCTCTGCTTTTAACCAAGCCCTGCAGGCTTTGTGCACACAGGCGAGGCGGAGGCTAAGTGGGGAAGAAAAGTCACACTAATACCCCAATCAGTGCCCCAACCAAGAAGTAGCCTGAGAGCACCAAGAACTGGTTTTGGGAATAACATTCTTAGGCCGTATTTATTTTCAAAACCCACTTAAACAATATGAACAATCTTAGTATTCATACAATCCAAAATATTCACATCATGAAAAACCATAAATCAACATAAGAACAAATCCAGACATAATTTTCCTAACCGAAATTCCCAAAGTAATGGTTAACCGCTAAACTGGCCCTTGAAACATCATCCCCTGAAATAGTTGTCCCGGGCCCCTTAGATTCCCACTAGGGGCCCCTACTTAGTATTTGACACAGCAAACTCAGCCGCTGCCTCATACCAAGGAAGCCCCTTGTGCCAATCAGCAAGTTCGACCCTAAACCATGCACGAGCCCAACCAAAATTGGTTTGCCCCTGGCACCCTTTCAATGATGGACCTGAGCAATCAGGGCATACCTTTGTCCCCTGATATAAATACCACCCCAAATCACCCAAAGGCAGTGCTGAAGGAGCACCAGAGGAGAACCAGGTGATTGTGCACAATAAATAATAAGTCCTGGCGCCCATTCAGGCCACACTGGCCCCAACCCTTCCTCACCAGAGGAAAACCCTGTTTCGCAGATGGTGCAGCCGGAGGCCCTGCAGGCAACCAATGGCCCACTCCTCTGGCAACCACAACTCCCGCTGCCCAGAAGGGAGGAATATTGTAAGTCGCAGCGGCGAGCCAAGACAGGGAAAAGAAGAGACCAGTAAAAGAAAAGGCCAGCGACTGGCAATGGATCACCAGGCAGAGAGGCAGCTGGCAGCCGACGGAGGCCGATGAGGCAGCAGCAGGCAGCAGCCAGCCCAAGCTTGGCCATGGAATGTGATCTTGCCCCAGCCACTCCTGCTTAGAAACCGCTTCTTTGAGGCCCTGCTACCGCCAGGGTTGGCCCCATGCCCTAACCCTCATTGTCTCACATTCTTTCCCATTCCTATGTATGTGTTATTGACACCCTAAGTGTGAAATAATTTTTAACCAAGTGCACCCTGTTATGAAGAGGTTCACTCACTGGTTCAAAAGCAAATTGTCTTAAATATGTTTTTTAGGGATATTTTTATTCTTTAAGTGAAACGAGAGTAACTCAGCTTTCTTTAGGGTTCAAGTGTGGTCATCTTGCCCATACATGGTCTCAGCAATTTTTGTTTCAGAATGTGTGTTTTGTATCATGAGCAGTGGTTTATTAACAAACAATGAAATGTCAAAAAAGCCTTCTCCATATTCAAGCTTAAATTTTGTTTTGTGAACTGGTCATAAACTCGAATATCACTAACACACTCTATTATGAATTCTAAAAGCTAAATAGATTTACAGCAAATCACAATGAGCAGAAAAAGACAGTGCCCTCTATTTGCATGATACATTTGGTTACACATTTGCCCAACTGTTATTCAACAAACCTCCACTTTTGGAAATTTGAACGGGGAACAAAAACTTTGCCCCCCTTGATCTACATGCTCAAAAGATTACAAAATGAAGCACTTGTGCTTGCAAGCTGTTTTTGGCAAATTTAGCACAGATTTGTCGAACTGGGCAAAAGTTATTAACTATCAGTGCATTTTCTTTGGATGAGTTGTTTCGACCACAACACCTATCCTCCACACGCAAGCTGTCAGCCCGTACTGCTATCTGGTTTAGATGGACAACCTCTGCTTGGTCCTCTGTTTGAACCCACCACTTCACAATGTATCTTTCAAAACATTTTCGGTCTTAAACAGTTGTCTTCCATGTATGATCTTCTGTAGGCCAAGAGAGTATTAATCTCCTCTTTTCAAAACAGTTTTAATTGAAAAAATGCTCTTGATTGAGAAGCGGAAGTGAGCGAAATGTGACAAGAACTAAGATCCACTGCATTCATTTGTATTGTAATACAGTTCAATTTATCACTACGATTTTCACGGCTCCAGTGCTTGTTTTTATTTATGCCAGCTAATGCATGATGCTTTATATTTTACAACAACCATCGACATTATTTTGGGTGGGGGGGGGGGGCGTGTGTTTTGTCCAGTTGCTTATTTGTTACCTTGAATTCTAGGTTCTGATCTTGGCTTCTGCACTTGACCTGTGATCGTTTGAGTCTTCTTGGCAAATCAACTCATTTCTTTTCGCCTTAAGCTGTGCCAGTCACACGGTGTAAATAAATGTGTGTGATGTAAAAATAAGCGATTCGTTTTCTAGGGCTGCCATAATTAAGTGTCCATACACCTTCAGAAACAGCCTGGTTTCCATAATCCTGCCTTAACCAGATATTTTCAACAGCTCATTCTTTAAGCTGGAGGTAGTCCCCTTGCAGTCGAATTGTTTTAAAAACGTTCAAGTTCTCCTTTCCTTCAGATTTTTGTTATGAGAAATGCCTAAAATAATAAATAAAACGGGTTGTTTCTAAAGAAAAGTGGGCCACCTAAAAATCTACGTCAAAAAAGCTCTATGCACGTGTTGACCACACTCATTGGCATATTCTCGAGGTGGAGTGATGACGCGAGGATTGTACCATGTGGCAGCGCTGATAGTGGGCGCAGCCAGGAATGTGGATGTGCCAATGGCGGGGGCAGGGGGCTGCCTGGCTCTCGCGTGCGGATGTCTCCTGGGCTGTGAGAAAAGGGAGCAGTCGGCCTGCAGGTGGATGTCAGGGACAGGCTCTGGAGGAGCAGGGGCTCTTTTCAGATGCAAATGGCTAATCAAGCACCTCATCAGAACAATGAGCCTGCCCTAATCCCCCGACAATGGGGCTAATTGCCAATCAGACTGATTTCACACTGCCGGCTTCACTCCACAATGAGTCTGCGCTGGCGGGGGGCGGAGGGTGGGGAGTGGGGAGAACATCCCCGCTCATCAGCTCCCTCTTTCTCTCCCCTGCTCCTTTCCCTGACCCTGGCTTGGTGTCCAGCCAGGCTTACACGAAGCCGCCCTGCCATCTCCCTGAAGCTGGCATTCACAAGGGACGGGCGCCTCTGTTTACTTCAGCGGTTGCATTGTGCCAGCATGTCCCCTTGTGTCACTATGTGGTACTAGGTCTGTCCAATACACACATGCATGTCCTCACATGTTAATGGCGTATTCTGGTTGGTCCCTGTTGGTCAGACTTGGAGAAGAGCATCTGTCATTGGGTGACTGACCATCAAGTCAATTTCTCGGTTGCCACATGTGCCAGGCTGCAATAAAGGCTTTGCACCACTTCCCATCTGAGGCACGCCCTCTTCACTGTAGGCGTTCATGTTCCTCCTTATTGGCACCTCTAAAGGTAAAAAGTGTTTCCTAAGATCTGTCGTGCAGTAAACCTACTATCAAGCAGCTTCACCCTCCCGGTCACC
Source organism: Calotriton arnoldi (assembly GCA_963921515.1). NCBI lineage: Eukaryota > Metazoa > Chordata > Amphibia > Caudata > Salamandridae > Calotriton > Calotriton arnoldi. The sequence continues at coordinate 1,915,654 of CAWUFW010000161.1, forward strand.
TTGTAAACATACTCTGGCCTTGGCAGGCCATCCTGCTCTGCTCATGTTCACAATGTGCAGGACAGCTCAAGAAAAAGCCTGCAAAGGCTGCTTGATGCTTTCAGTCCACCTCTGTGGGGGCTCATTGCCTTCCTAAAGCCTCAGCCTGAAGCAGGTTATGTTTATTTAACATCATAAACATAGCAGCCTACATCTGTAAGCGGATTACATAGTTGTCTTTTCAGTCTTGTTACCCTAGCATGCCCACCTGTCCTAATACTTTCAGTCTTTCTGCGGTAAACACTATATACATTTATTTACACTTAGGTGCCATGAAGGAAAGTCCCACCACTCTGAACAAAAAAATTACTTCATTCTACATAGAACACAAGGGTGAAACCACCTGCATCCTAGAGGGGTGGTCCCTATCTGTGGACCCCTGTGTACTCGCCATAGTCTTCCCCCCAACACCAGACTGCAAAGGGGGGGCCACATGATGCAATGAGAACAGGGGCAGCAGACCCATGACCTACACCGATAGCCTATAACTATGAGCCTGTGCACCACCCCGGTATGAATGTGACTGCAGAATGAAGGCTGTAATCTGTAATCTCAGTGCTGCCCCAGAGAGAAATTGTCAGAGTATGTTTCTTGCACACGGCGATGAGGGGGAGCTCAGTTCAGAGCTCTCCTTCACCCACACCTTAGATGTTCATAGGGACTTCCAATATGTTTCAATTGTCTACATCAGCATGGAGCAGATGCTGCCTCTGAAGAGCTGGAAGGACAGGAGAAGACGTGCATCAGAGGATCCTCAGCCCTCCAAGCATATTCAGAGACCTTGACCTCTTGGGAAAATTCACAGGGATCCCTGTGGGTTAGAGTACTGAAACTGTGTCAAGTGTGGCATTTGTCAGGTACAGGCCTCCTGAAAGAGCATGCACCATCACAGCAGTTCAGACCCACAAACTTGGCCCTGGAGTCATAGACTCCACAGTCTGCACTCTGCATCAGCCAATCATTTGAGGAATTAGTTTCTTTGTTGCATTTATTTAGCTGTTGAATGTCTGGAAAATAAATATTGTTTGGAGGTTTCTTCATAAAGTTCACCAAAGTGCTTAATACTTCTAACCTCAAGCAGCCCACGCTCTAGGAGTGACAACAAAGACCTTTAAAGATTATTCATAATATGTTCCAGACCAGCACTGGCTGTCGCTCTGCATGTGACATCATGTGCCTGTATGCATGTCCCCTAATGGCCCACATCTCACCCAGCCTGTGACATGTATGCCCTTCACATAACACATGGCCACTGGAATTATGAGCCAGGGGCTGGCCAGATTTTGTGGCAGGGTTAACTTTATTATGCAGCAAGAAAAACCGAAAACGTGTGGCGTAATGCTACAAATTGTGTGGTACTATTACGTCATTATTTTATTTGCACTCATGTTTACACTGTATGGGCAAAGGTTTCACCTCATTAGTACAAGCGTAACACCCAACCACATCAATAAGGAGTTAAAAGGTGCCCAAGCAACCTATATGAAGGAGTTTCCACTGTGCCGTAACACGTGTTGCTGACATTTTAGTAACTTTTGATCCATTTGAGATGGCAACATTTTGTTTTTGTTCAAATTTGAAGATTACACAGCAGACAATGGATTTTGAGGCAAACTCAGTAAATATACAATTACACGGACAACGTTGTAGCTGCATAATTGCATAATTCTAGTGGCCCTGCACAACACCTTTCAACTCAATCTGGCCTGTTGCTTGTGTATCAACTTATATACATGCTAACCTGCACACATCACTTTAATACCTCTCATCCCAACACAGGTGTGGTGAAGATTTGCATCAAAATGTAAACGATTGGCACAAAAACGGGCAGTTTGTCTTTGGCAATCACTGCTTAAGTACATAAACTAACAAATATATTACGTGTTTTGTATTGTTCCCTATGTTACTGTGTGTACACATCTTGTACACATTTCCTATTTCATGAAGCAACTCACGGGTGCATCACAGGCCTATTGCTTTAAATGGAAATAGAGAAGTCCTGGTACTCACTATCCGGAGTGCATGCTTTTGCTCCTGAAAAGTGCTGGTACTCTCCCATTAAATGTACTGCAGCAATATTAAAGAAGTGCAGGTACTCAGTATTGGAGGGTACCTGGCCATTTAAAACATTAATCACGGCATTCAACAAAGCTTCAAAAATAAAATAAATATATCCAATGTGGTAGCAGCATGAACAAAGAAAAGGTCAGCACTTCGCTAATACGAAAAATGTTTCGATTTTTAAAATGAGGGGCGGCCTCGGCGCCACTGGAGCACCACTTTTTATGATGCTCTGGTGGCGCACAATGCTGAGCCATATTTACAAGGCAAAGCAAAGCCACCCTGCTTGGCTTTTTATCGCCTTGTAAATATGTCCCCCTTTCATGCATTACTCTGCGTGAAAGTGGCTTTCCATGGATGTTGCTGTTGGTGTTCCCACGCAACACCCACGGATTCTGACGCATTCCCAGATTTACAAGGTTTTGTGAACCTGGGAATGCATAAGATTCTAACGCCTCTCCAGGGGAGGAGTTAAAGTGGCACAACAAGGAGAAATACCTTTATTGCTCCTTGTTTTTTGCTCTTTCTGTGCATGTCTCTGCAGCACACATAGAAGGAGGAAAACAACATCATTGATTGGTTTTGTGGAAGAAGGTGTCCCTTCCTTCACAAAAACAATCAACCCTGCAACCCAGGCACCCCTGCACTATTGTGTAAGGGCAGGGCCGGCGCTAGGCATGGGCAGTGTGGGCAGCTGCCCAGGGCCTCGTGCTCAGCTGAAAGACAGGGGGCCCGCTTCACTGTAAAATGCCACACTTTCACAGATTGCCCACCTGCTCCTCCAGGGCCCCCTCCCCACATAATCACAATACACATGCGAGACGTCTCGAGTCGACCTAGCTGGTCAGGGCGTGTTGGCATTCCTGGGGGTGCAGGGGTGGGGGGAAGGGACAAACAGAGTGGGGAAGGAACAGCAGCCGGGCCAGCAAATATGGCTCACAGTGTCAGGGGCTGGGCAGCACCTCTGTTAAGTACCGGCCATTCCCTTTCTGCATTTTGTTGCTAAGTGACAAAAAGCCCCTTTGTTTCCAGGACCAGCCGGACACAGGTAAGGCGAGGTGGGTGAGGGGAGGAGGGTAGTACCCAGATCAACTGGCTTTTGTTAACTTTTGCATCATCCATTTTTTTTATGGGAATGTGTATTTAAAATGTATGTAGAACTGCTGGTGCTAGGGCAGCGTTTTATGAAATGCCTCGTTAGTGCTTCGAAGGCCCAGGGGAGGGGGGCCCCTTTCCCTGGGCCTCTAAGCACTATAGCAAGCTGCAAGGTCCAGGTGTGGGGGCCCCCTTCCCTGGGCCTTGTAGCCAGTACTCACTCTCCCCTTTCCTTTCCTTTATTTGTTCCCCTGTGAAATGAATCCAAAAAATAAAAACACTTTTGCTGGAAAGGTCGTCTTTTCTGACATTTTCACTTCCAAAGTGCAGCCTTGGGATGGAGAGAAATAAAAGGTTCAAAATTTAAAAAATAACTAAAGCAAGACAGAGTGGGTCGAAAAGGGGCCAGATTGATTTTATTCACACCCAAAACACATTAGTGCCACTTTACAGAGTTTGCCAGTGAAGCGCTACTTTTGTTTTCTTGTCTTTCTCTGAACAGCATTGTTTTCCCCGGGTGGGGAAGTGCACCATTCCTGGATGTACTGCAATACCTGCTTGATGGGCGGATTGGAAAACAAAATGCATACCGCGGCTCTGTATTCACAAATGTGGTCTTTTTAAACCATATTGCTTACGTTTTGTAAGGATATAAGCAATGGACATTGAAACTGGTCCCTTCCGGCCCTGTAGTCATGGCCTTAACTTCTTCTTGCAAAAGCACTCATTGATTTCTGAATAATAAGTGCAAAAGCGTTAAGGTAACCATGTTGTTCCTGCTTACATTTCACATGCTTTTACTTAATTTTACATTCCTTATGAGTGTTTGCTTTTTCCAGGATGTTGTCACTTTTTTTTAGGCAGCATATTGCTCTTGTCTAGTGCCTAATTTGAGTTGTCACCTCCAGGTGTTTATAGCGGGCGCAATTGGGTTGTAGTTGAAGGCAGTGCGAGTTTCTCTCAGTGGGGCAGTATGGTGTTCAGTGGGGGAGAGGATGTGGCACTATGGTCAGAGCTGCCGAATTTGGAACTGGGGAACCAGGTTCAGCCTTCATGACAAGTCCACTAGACCACTCTCCTGAGAGAGCACATTTCCATGCTAGACCTTAGAAGGCCCCGAAAGACCTTAGAAGAATGGTGTCTGCGCACCAGCAGGTGGACCATAGCGGTGGCAAGTGTGGGTTAACCTTGAAGGCCTGTCCACTACAACCCCTATTGAAGCTCACCTCGAGTCTTTTGGGCAGGCCTACGAAGCAGCACACCCTAGAGCAACAGTGACTCTGTCATTGAGGTCACAGGACCCTTGAGCAGGAAGGCTCTAGGCGGTGCGACCGATGAGATCACTCTGAGCGCCGACTTCGGGTGGGCGTCATGTTTGCGAGTATATTATGTTTCTAAAAGCACTTGCTGCCTCCTTCCTGGCCTCCAGCAATTTTCGGCAACAATAAAAATGTCATGATAACGCCAGTGATTAATGTTCTTCCTAGAGAGAGATGGAGTTTTGTCAAGTAGAAGTTTTGACTTGTGGAAAGGTAGCGCAGAGGGTTAATGTGCCTGCTGCAAAGAACATGTACCATGCAGATCACTAAGTCCACATAATGTAAATAGGCCAGTGGGTTACTGCTTTTGTCAGAGAGATCCTATTGTTACTTGCATTTTATAAAGGCAAAATCCTAATATAGAACAATGAGCTATTAACTGTCATCTAAGAGCTGCATGCAAACTGCATCTAACTTGCTTTCTTGCCCAGACTTGTTTTTATCCTCCTGTGCCTAACTTGCTTTCTTGCCCAGACTTGTTTTTATCCTCCTGTGCCTAACTTGCTTTCTTGCCCAGACTTGTTTTTATTCACCTGTTCCTGTACTTGTTTTCTTGCCTAAACTTGTTTTTCCTTCCGGTGCCCAGTTCTCCCGCGGCCCCCGCCCGTTTTTCCCGCCGCTGCGTCCCTGCGGCCCCGCCCCCCTTCATTCCCATTCGCCGCCACGCTCCCGCCTCCCAGCTGCTCCTCCCTCCCACATCCCCTCATATGGAGGCCGCGCAGCGGGCGCGCCGCTGGCGCGCCGAAGGCATCCATGCCTGGACCGCGCCCAGCGCCAGGACCCCTGGACCCCGCGAACGCCACGACGCCCGGCACCACTACGATGCCAGATCCCTCCACGCACTCAACACCGGACGATCACACACCTGCTTCCTGGCCGCCCCGAAGCGCACCCACGGAGCTTTCACCTGCCGGAACTGCAGCTTCACAAGAATCCGCCCCACCATGCCGCCGACCAGGAAAGAACCCAACCACCTCAGATGCATCCTTCTCAACACCCGCTCCGCCCGCAAACACGCCGTTGAACTCTGGGACCTACTCGACTCGACCTCCCCAGACGTCGCCTTCCTGACGGAGACCTGGCTGAACCCCGCCTCGGCACCTGACATAGCCATAGCCGTCCCGGAAGGCTACAAGATCACCCGCAGGGACCGCACCAACGGAGCAGAAGGAGGAATCGCCATCGTCCACAAGAACACTCTCCGAGTCTCGACCAACACCGACGACACCCTCAGCACCGCCGAACACCTGCACTTCCAGATCCACACCGATCCCAACACCACCCTCAGAGGAACCCTCGTCTACAGACCCCCGGACCCCGACCACAGTTCAGCGACTCCATCGCCGACTTCGTCCAGCACACACGCCCTCGCCTCCACGGACTACATCCTCCTCGGGGACCTGAACTTCCACCTCGAGAACAACAACGACACCAACTCCACCACCCTGATCGACAACCTAGCCAACCTCGGACTCAGACAACTTGTCACAACACCCACCCACTCCGCCGGTCACACGCTTGATCTCCATCTTCTCCGTAAGCCCCCACGTCTCCTTCAACCACACCACCGAACTCCACTGGACAGACCATCGCTGCATCCACTTCACCTTCAAGAAACCCACCACGCACCACCGCACCCAACAGATGCCCCGCCGCTGCTGGAGCAAAGTCACCGAAGACCAACTAACCACTACCCTCGCCCAGAGCCCACCCGCCGACCCCACTGACCCCGACACCGCCGCCCGCAACCTCAGACAGTGGATCAACGACTGCGCCAACACCCTCGCCCGATCAAGAAACCCTCCAACAGTCACACCAACAAGAAAGCCAGCTGGTTCACTGAAGACCTCCGGGCCTCCAAGCAAACCTGCCGAAAGCTGGAGAAGATCTGGCTCCGTGAACAAACACCGGACAGCCACGCAGCCCACAAGAATGCCACCCGCAGACACCATCACCTCATCAGATCCGCCAAAGGGCCTCCTTCAAAGACCGCCTAGACAACAACGCGCACAACAGCAAAGAGCTCTTCAACATCGTGAAGGAACTCTCCAACCCCAGCTCCAACACCAACGACGTCCCACCCTCGCAAGACCTGTGCGACTCGCTGGCCACCTTCTTCCACCGCAAGATCGCAGACATCCATGACAGCTTCAACGCCACGACCGCCCCGACAACCACTGAGACCTCCGCCCCCACGACCACCATCCGCACCAACCGCCTGCTCTCCTGGACCAACATCAACGACAGCGACACCATCAAGATCATGAACACCATCCACTCCCGGATCTCCGTCAGACCCATGCCCACACCACATCTTCAACAAAGCCAGCACAGCCATCGCACCCCATCTCCGAAAAGTCATCAACACCTCCTTCGAGACAGCAACCTTCCCGGAGAGCTGGAAGCACGCCGAGATCAACGCCTTACTCAAGAAGCCCAAGGCGGACCCCAAGGACCTCAAGAACTTCCAGCCCATCTCCCTGCTCCCGTTCCCGGCAAAGGTCATCGAGAAGACCGTCAACAAACAACTGACCCGCTACCTCGAGGAGAACAACATCCTGGACCCTTCCCAGTCCGGGTTCCGCAGCAACCACAGCACCGAGACTGCCCTCATCGCTGCCACCGATGACATCAAGTCCCTGCTGGACAACGGAGAAACGGCGGCCCTCATCCTCCTGGACCTGTCAGCCGCCTTCGACACGGTCTGCCACCACACACTACGAACACGCCACCACAATGCCGGGATCCAAGAGAAGGCCCTGGACTGGACCACCTCCTTCCTCTCCGGCAGAACACAGAGCGTCCGCCTTCCCCCCTTCCGCTCCGAAGCCACCGAGATCATCTGCGGCGTACCCCAGGGCTCTTCCCTTAGCCCAACTCTGTTTAACATCTACATGGCACCGCTCGCCCACGTCGCCCGTCGGCACGACCTCAACATCATCTCCTACGCCGATGACACCCAGCTGATCCTCTTCCTCACCAAGGACCCCCACACCGCCAAAACCAACCTCCATGAAGGAATGAAGGCCGTCGCTGAATGGTTGAGGAACAGCCGACTGAAGCTGAACTCGGACAAGACGGAGGTCCTCATCCTCGGATCCACCCCTTCGGCCTGGGACGACTCCTGGTGGCCGACCGCACTGGGAACCGCCCCAACACCCACCGACCACGCACGCAACCTAGGGGTCATCCTCGACTCCACCCTCTCCATGACTAAACAGGTCAACGCCGTCTCCTCCGCCTGCTTCAACATGCTCCGCAGGATCTACAAGTGGATCCCCACTGAAACGAGAAGAACGGTCACCCAGGCCCTCGTCAGCAGCAGGTTGGACTACGGAAACGCCCTCTACGCAGGAGCCTCGGCCAAACTCCTGAGACGGCTCCAACGCATCCAGAACGCCTCTGCACGCCTGATCCTCGACATCCCTCGCCGCAGCCACATCACACCCCACCTGAGAGACCTGCACTGGCTCCCGGTCAACAAGAGGATAACCTTCAAACTCCTCGCACACAAGGCACTCCACAACACCGGACCAACGTACCTCAACAGACGACTCAGCTTCTACACCCCCACCCGCCAGCTCCGCTCCGCCGACCTCGCCCTCACCACTGCCCCCCGCTTCCGAAGAGCGACCTCCGGTGGCAGATCGTTCTCCCACCTCGCCGCCAAGACCTGGAACACCCTCCCCATCCACCTACGGCAGACCCAAGACCTGCTGACCTTCAGAAAACTCCTCAAGACCTGGCTTTTCGAGCAGTAGCAGCATTCCCCACCCCAGCGCCTTGAGACCCTCACGGGTGAGTAGTGCGCTTTACAAATGACATGATTGATTGATTGATTGAATGTATAAATTACAGCGTTATGGTTTTTCCCCAGTCTTTGATTATCCTAATGTTGCAAAAAGGATTCATTTGGACAGAAATCCATTCTGGTTATTAAAGAGAACCCCCAACCATGGTATTACGTTCCAAATTCAGAGTTTGTGTTTCTCCAGATCAATCACTATTAAACTATACTGCCTACTAGTATGATTGTCATGTGACTCCTAGTCCTTTGTCTTATGTAACATTACCTATTGAGATTTACACACGTATGATTGATTGTCTCTGTGTAATGTGTGATATGAAGTTCTCTGACACCCTACACTGGTATCAGTGGCGCTGTAAATCAAATTAAATGCATCTGAGCCAGAATGTGGTTATGGAGACTTGAGGGGCACTGTTAAAGGGTGGTAGTGAGGGAATCCGTGGCAGAGCAAGTCATTGGGGGCACCAACATTGTCGCACAGGGCTCCACCAGCGCTAAAGGCGGCCACTTCTACTTCCTACAGTTCTAACACCAAATCAAAAACGTTGATTTGAAAACCCCTTGAATCTGAAGCATACCTTCAAGTCAATGTATGATTTAGCAGTGGTCTCGATTGTTTTAAGTCTTTTTTATGTATGTACAATCTTTATTTGTTTGCAATGGTGTCTTGTAATTTTGTACTATATGTGTTGTGTTTTTGCACTTAACATAATTCTGGCGAGTAAAGAGCCCACACACAAAAAAAGATTGTCCTACGTCTCTTAGCATGTGCGTGTGGGATACTGAGTGAGAGGATTTACGTTAAAACAAATTACGAAGTATTAATGTCATCCTAAGGTAGCACAATAATGGCACAGTAAGATAAGGACCCTTTTGAAATTTGCAATTATATCCATGGTGTGAGAGGTTTTCTCTTGTGTCATTTTATATTTTGAATGATCCCGCCTCAACAGGATCTCCCCCTTTATGAGGCAGAACTGGAAATTGTATCATGCACTCATCTGGAAACAATCAGTTAACGAGGAGTAAATAATATACATCTTTGTGAGACCTGCACCTAGCTTTTCCATCCAATGTGACAAATGTAATCCATTTAATACAGTTTTAAAATATATGGACTTATTTCATTTGTATATTTATCTTTTTGTCCATGTTACTGATATCCACGTTAGGTCTCTTCAGGGATGCCAAATAAGATCAATAGTCCTGCGATGTCACTTCTTGTGATGTTACCAGGGCGGCTCCTCCACTAGGGCGGAGGAGCGTCGCCCCACTGCTCTCACAGTGCGAGAAGCAGAAACACAAAATGCTAAAACTACCACTTTATGTTTCTGCTTCTCGCACTGCTAGAAAGCAGAAGTGTTTGGTTGGGGCGGGCGGGTCTGCTTTAGGGCAGGGGAGGAGTGCCTTGCCCACTGCTAAGGGCGCTGACCAAACCAGTCATGCGCACTCTGGCCTTTCTCCATGTAGGCTGCAATGCACCCTACATGGAGAAAATGGCCTCCCCATAGGTGCCTGGCTGGTCGGCGTCTGACCAATCACAATGCTGCCATTGCAGCGTTGTGATTGGCTTAGGGAGGAGGCTGCCTGCTTCCTGTTCCTGCCAGAGGCAGGAAAGCAGGAGAGCAGGCCAGGAGCAGAGACGACGCGAGACCAGTGAAGGTAAGTTTATTTTATTTTTAAACTACACCCCCCGAACCCCGCGAGACCCCCACCTGCGAGTCATGCCGGCCGCGACTGGATGTTACATGCAAATTAGAGGGGCCTCACATCTTCCCTTTCGCCCGGGGCCCCAGAAGTTCTAGGACCGGCCCTGTGTAAGGGGGCCTGTGTTGGCACTAGGCAGCCAATTGTGCGCCAGCACAGAGGAAAGCACAGTGATGCGTAGTATTGCTGTAAATACAACACATCCCTGCACTTTCCTAATGATACAGCTTGGTGCAGCGGCATTTTCTAGTAAATATGCCCCTGGGTCTTTTGAACAAACTGCGGTATCGTTTTAGGTTGTGTAACTGAAATATTTGTGCCTGCACCAGTATTGTGTCCTCTACTTGAGAGAAGTGTGCTCTTTTTTTAAATAAAAATGATGCCTCTTAGTTTCTTCTGTTGGCAGGTACGGGCGGGTATGGGGCAGGATGCCACTAAGATCCTCCATGTTGGTACAGTGTCACTTTGTTCGCTGCCTCCATTAAGAGGCATCCCCGCAAAAGTGGCATTCTGTTCATCCACGTTGTTTTGGCAAAAGTATAGACAAAGTAGATTCGAGCCACCTTGGTATTGAGGCCTGAGGATGGCATGTATAGTATATAGCATGAAGTGTGGCAGTTGGCAGGGACCAGCCTCTTATCTATTTTTGTGATGACATCAGACAGGCGGTGGTGTGGAATTTTCTTGGGTTTTCAGTTTTGTGAGTTGGCACCAGCTCCACACTTAGTGTGGAGCTGGTGCCAACACATTCCATAGTTTTAAGAAGCCCCATCTTCGTTCCATTAACAGTGTACAGACAGGTGGGGGACCGGCCCAAGACCTACCCAAATCATCCCTCCCCCCGTATGGGGATTCCTTTAAGGGAGACAGACACGCAGACACCATCACTGCGTTAGAGAATATACAATTCTCAGGCCGTATTTATTACAATCCACATAAACACGACATTTTATATCAACAAAATTATTAAATTATCCAAACTTTCACATGACATTTACAATATTTACATCAAGAATCCTTTAATTAGAGGAACTAATACATGTCATCTCCTAGCAGCAGATCCTCAAAAAGGAGTCATGGCTGGCCACCCCCCAGGCACCATGGCATTGACTATGCCAAATGATTCGGGACCGTGGTCCCCATACCGCAAGTTGCATCTCACAAGGCGAACTCACCTGCCCCCTCAAAATAGAGGGAGCGTGGGCCAGCATGAAAACTGGACCCCCAACATAACATGCCAGAGCCACCCAAGAAGGGATTCCCCCAGGCACCCAATGGGATGGGCCTGGGCAACCGGGCCACACCTTGGTCCCCTGGCCCAGACGCCATCCCCCGACATTCTCCGGGGCCATGTAATGGAGTACAGTGAGAGGCTAGGGACAATCGCTGTAGCGGGAGTCCCAACCCCTTCTCTACACCCCCACGGCAACCCCAGCCCCGGTTTTAAGCCAAAGCCTTCCTAATTCTGAATTTGCCTGCACTTCAATTACTGATGCCAAGGTTGTCCACCTGTTTTGTGACCAGACATGACTCCTTCCCGCCCCCAAAAAGAGACTGTCTAAGGGGATGGGAGGGTGGGAAAAAAGGTAGCTTCACCGCCGCGTTCCAGTAGCAGCAGCAAGGTCCAGGGCGCGGACACAGCAACAAGGTCGTCGGGGGCAGCCAGGCGAGGAAAAAAACAGGTACTTGTGTGAGAATACATTCCCTCTTTTATCCTCACCTGGCTGCCCCCGCCACCACTCAGGCGCCCCCCCCTCACCCCTGCCGGCCTACCGGCCAATCACCTATTGCGGGCGTCCCGCCGAAAACAATTCAAAACTGTGGCACCACTGTTGGTGCCGCCCGGCACCGGTTCGAACCGGCCCGCACCTGTCTTGGGGGCTCGCCATTGATTGGCGTTGCCCCCTGGGCCAGTAGGCACTGCAAAAGTCCATCCCATCTGCTTTCCATTTACTGTGGATTTAAGCCCTGATTACAAGTTTGGCGGTCTTCCTGTAGGACCGCCTCGGCAGCGGTCCCAGGAAGACCACCAAGCCTGTGGTGAACCCTCCTGCCAGATTCCGAGTTGAATCCAGGGCTAGCAGTGCGGCGGCAGCGGTGTCACGGCAGCCGGTATGTTTGGCTCATAGGAGAGCCTAAACAGCATACCGCCGCCGTGACAGTGCCACCAGCACATCCGTGCACGGTGTGGCATGTACCATGTCATGCATGCCACACAGTGCACACACAACCGTGCACTTTTGAGGGGGGCACATCATGTGCCCCCCATATGCACCCCCATGGGCAGATTTGCCCGGGGGCCGTTTTGGGGACCCTTTCCATGAATTTCCAGCAAGCATTTCATGGCAGTGTCCCCGCATGAAAAGCTTGGTGGAAAGGCAGGTCAGAATCTGCTCGGCTGTGCCGGCATCGGCACCGCCGCGATTCCCACCTGCTTTCCCCACCGCTGCCGCCGCAGGATCCTGGCGGTGGCAGTGAATTTGTGACGATCCATTGGCCACCATCGTAATACGACAGTTGTACCGCCAGGGTGGTGGTGGTCAGACTGCCACCACGAGCACGGCAGTCCCAAGACCGCCATACTCATAATAAGGCCCTTAATGTTGGGCTCGAGTGATGAGGTATAACAACGTTGGCTTCCGTTCTCCAGTTGTCCATATGTTGGGGCCAGTCATGCAGGTCAGTCACATTGCTGTCTATGATCCCTGAAGGTGGATTTTTCCACAGGCGTCTTTTCTGGCATTAAGGCACATATGCTGTATAATCCCAGAACCACACCTGTTGCAGATTAGCCTAAAGGGGCTTGAGGAGTCTTGATGTTTGGCTACCTTTGACCTACGGATTGTGCTTTGACAGTCAGCCACAAAGCAAGCACTAGTAATTCCGCCTCAGTTGTGCCAGCCTTTCAGAGTCACCTTCTTAAAAATCTCAAAATATCCCTAGAGTACTGTTGAGTTGGGTAACAAAAAGCATCCCTTTCTGTCAGCTGTGCCAGGAGACCTCATTGCTGAAGAACGCGGACTCTAGAGTCTGCTCAACCCACTGCAAATGGGATGGCTGATGTTCCAGAAGTGAATGGTCTGAGAGAAAGGAAACAAAAGTATGGTGAATCTGTGCCAAATTTTGCACGGCAATACCACCATCCAGTACACTACGAACGCGAATAAAAGGCTACAAGGAGATGTTTGCTACTAGCTCGAACCCGCTCCGTAGATCCTGCCAATAAGCTCTTTCATCGGAACAAAAAAGAAATGTGCTTTGAAAAATATTCATATTAATACTGACCTGAGGTCTGCCAAAAAGTGTAAAATCTTTGGTCAAGTGTCAAATACTCGGCATAATTTGGCTCCATCGCCTGTATGTGAACTCATAGGCTGGCCACACACACTGTGCTTTCACACAAAACTGCTCGCCCTTTCGTGACGACAATATGGGGGGGCTGGCGGCTCCCGTCAGCTGCCTTAGAAGGGCGTCCTTGCTGCCCTTGCTTTTTCGCTCGCTGGCAGCCATTTTACTCTTAGTTGGCTAAGGAAAGAGAGTTCTGAAGCTAACCACAGACCGCCTGGCGGGGCCTCTTCCTGAGAACTGTCAGAGATGGTGTGAATGCCCACATATTTACTTTAATGCATTTAAAATATTCATAAAGTGCATATCTCCACCGAGGGCAGCAGAGCAGTACACAATTAACATGAACTGTAAATATAAATATGCGAGCAGTATTTACCTAGAACCATAACCACAAAAATATTACCTAGCCATACATTTATTTGATCCGAAACAATATTGCTTTTTACATAGAAATAAGCCCAATTTTAAGCTTAACAAGTTCTAAAGATGGCACCAATTCATCAAATATGCTTGAAAAATAATAATTTTAACTCATTTCCGAGGATAGACAGGTAGAGGGATATTGTTAGAATTATTGTTATCTCTCTGTGAGCAGAAAGGTTGATATTGAGCAATCATACCTCGTTTGGAGAGTGTGGTGTTGCGTACATGCCAAGATTTTGAACCTAGAAAGATTGGAGATTTCGAAAATAATTCGGGGAGTTTATTTTCCCCATTAACTTACATTGAAACAGAGGAAATGTTTGAAGGGAGAAAGCTACCATAATGTCATTTTGGGCTTAAATAAATCGGGATTCTCCCACCTGAATCGGGTTTGTTGACATGCATGTGTTAGGCTAGGGGATTCTATATTCCTGCCCCGCTCCTGCTCTCTCAGCTCTGTGGCAGGGGCAGGAGTCGTGGGATCATGCAGGTGCTCTGACAATTTCTTCCTGCCCTTTGCGATCGAGCAGGAGTTGACCAGCCGTCTGTGGGCGGTGGGAGCAGGAAGTGGTCAGCGCGAACTCCGCATCACAGGCAGACCAACATCATGGGAAGGAAGGTTTATTAATGTTGGGGACATTTTGGCCTCAATCTTTCCCTTGCCACGATTCCGGATTAGCAGGACAGCGTTTTTTTAATAAACATGGCCTGTGTGCTGAATCCAAAAGTTCAAGTTGTCCTGTCTTGTCATGGGGTGGGGATCCAAACCGGGCACCTCCTTGGCCAGGGTCAACAAAAGCACTTATCAGGACGTAACGCCACATGAGTGGGAAAACTCTGGATCATAAGAAACCCTCCACTCTTTTTCACCAACAGGCTCAGTGCTAAACAACTCCCCCCGTCAGTGTGTGCTGCAGACACAGCTAAAATATTGTGTAAAAAGTGCATGCAATTAGATCTAGGGAAGAAACAAAGAAAATCAAGTTAAAGTTGAAAAAGGGAAACTCCAAAAATGACCAAATGTAGTCCTTCAAACTTCTGTTTAACGTATGTGGTAAAGGTAAAGCTTTGATCGTGGAGTTAAAAGGTATATTTGAGGTAAAGTTAAAGTTAAGCATAAGAAAATAGACACTGAATGAGATCAGGGGCACAGAGGGTGGTTGGGTTAAGCAGAACCTCTGTGGAGTCCGGTACTGGTTTCTTGCAGCCAGGCTCCATGGACCTGGCCTTCTGCCAGCTGCTCTTATTGTGAGGTCTCTCGCCCTTAGACTTTGGTCACAATTATCACTGGTGGTAGGGTGCTATTCACTGCAACAGCTACATACCAATACCCCAGAGTGAGATATTTATAGAGTCAATAAATACATCAGATTCCAGGAATTTTCCACAAATTTGGATTTGTAAGTACAATTTGATGCTTTCTGCACATAATTGCACAGGTTTATGTATTTCCCAGGCATCCTCCCCACCCCCAGTATATTTTGGTAGGTCTGACCTGGTAAAATTTACTTCGGGAAATTTGTGGGGGTGGTATGATTACAGCACAAGTTATATTTCCAATTCCAGAATGTAGCCCTTAACTTGTAATCAAGGTCTCAGGGTCTGATTCACAAAGCTATTACCATAAAGTTGTAACTTACTTATTTCATATGTGTTGCCTGTTAATCTCAGTTTGTTGGTATGTTGTCCTTATTCACAATTGTAACTTACATATTGAATATATATCCATAGAAAAAGATTGGTCTTCCCAAAGATAGCTGACGTCTGTCCATTGATGAAACATGTCCTCTGTGTAGCTTGCCTGTGCATAACTTGCTCATGCCTAGGGTTTGGAAATCAAAACCTCTCACTTCTATTTTTATTGTTGCTTTTAAGCCCTTAAAGTCCTCCCTAATGCTTCCCTGTGCATGTCACCCTTCACTACACAAATCTTGGGAGTTTCGAATTGTTTGGCTCTCTTCACTCACCTTTTCACCTACTTAAGCATGAGCCATTAGCTCTGAGTTAGTGTTCTCATAAATAAAGTTTTTGTCAATGCCATTTAAGTCAATTGTCCTGTGGGCAGACAGAACATTTAAATCTCAAGTCTTTCCCTTCTCTACTCCTTTTTTAAAGCTACTCTCTTTGGAGTTCCCACCTCTTCACAAGCACTCATGAATAATTTGCACAATACTTGCATAACTTATCCATAAATAGTTGAGAGTTTGTGAGTTTCCTCATGTCTGCCATTGACATTTGTGGCACTGTGTATTTTGTGGGTATCTTAAGCGTGCCCACATTAGATCACACATGATCCTGGAAAGAGATACACTGCTGATGTTCGATGTCTTATCCATGGATGGACGTAGTCAAAGAACCATGCCACTTAGACAGCAAAATAAGGATAACGGGAGCACTCTTTTTCCTTTGATACTATCACAAGTGCCAAGATGTTTGAGCAACAGTAAAGGCTGTAGCGATCACCAGAGCAATGTGCAGTGTGGGGCCCAGGTGTATGTGGGACACAGTGAACCCCAATTGTAGCTTTCTTTTACTACCTCACCGATGGGAGAGGACTCCTTTTCCTTGCTTGCATTGGGCCTGTGCACCCATCGCTACATCTCCGGTGATAGGAACGTCCCAAATGACCTTACAGAGCGGCTTTCCTAACATGTTAACTTATGCACCATGCTAGGAGGGATTCAACCAGCAGGCATTCATCTAGCGTAGGGGAGAATGGGCTGTTGAAGGATTGGCTCTTAGGTTCAGGAGATTAAGTTTGCAAACGTATCTCTGCTCTTCTGTGGAGGTCAGATAAAAGACGCAGCATTGTCCAGCCTTCACAGAGAGCCTCGAGTACAAGAGAGAGAAGCACTTTCCAATCCAGCTCAGCCTGTCACAGGACAAAGCGGGAGTAGGGAAGAGTTGTGTAACCTGGACAGGAGGGGCCAGGAGAGGCCTTTCCAGCCACGCTCTGCCAGTCACACCGTTATGCCGGGGAGTGGGCATAACATAACCAATACCAGAAAAGGGAGTAAACCCTTTGCCCTTAGATAGGGTGGTGTTGGCTACACAAAGCAGGAGATTCACTTACAGCTGCCATGCCCCAGGTGGTGGTCATCTAAAGTATGACATGGGAGGATCCCAAATACACAGTCATTCAATGCTCAGCTGGGTGGCAGGCCATTCAAGTATTTGTTTCGAATAGAAATCTGACAGTTATGATTTTTGAACAATCTATTCCCATGTGACTACTTCGGGGCTTTGATGGCATTTTCAATAAGTATAGCAGAAGTGTTAGAGGGTTTCCTGCAAGTTGCCTTTGAGGCGGACGGTGTGGGGTTCTCTGGAGGCCACGTGCTGTCTGGCATGGCCTTGCTGCCCAGCTCGCCCCAGGCTGCCATGCTGCGCTCTCTTGCCAGCTCTACCCCCTGGAGATGTGGCTGACATTCCGGGGGATGACTTGACAGGGTATGTGGAAGGAAAGGAGCGAAAAAAAGCTGCCTCCGCCGCCCCTTTCTACGCATACTTATCAGACTTCAGGCTCCAGTGATGCGGAGCCCTCGCCTGTCAGGAGCGCTACATTAATTAACGAGGAAGAAAGTCCGGCTTTATTTCGAGCTAGTGTAGGGTGCGGGGCTGGTATCTAACCGCCAGGTGGCGCGAGAGAGTCCCTTGTGAAGGAAGCAGGTGAGGGACAGTGACTGAGAGGGATCGTCGTGCTCTTCCAGGGCCAGCCAGTCCCCAGGCATATTTGTTTCACTGTTAGGGGTCGGCCTAGGCCTTTTTAATGGCATAACGAAACTTGAGGGGGCCCCCCTGCAAAGTACATGCAGGGCCCCCCCACGCTAGCTCTCAGGCCAGCGACCTGCTAGAGCCGGCAGGGGCCACTGGAGCTCAAGGGGGGTGGGGGTGGGGGGGTCTCCCGCACTGTGGGGGCTGCGGGGGCTTTTGTTCCGCAACAGGGCCTTTTTATGGGTCTCGCCCTCAAATGTCATCAGGTGCAAAGGGACAGGTGTATGCAGGTTGGGCCCCATCCATTGGCTGACTGGGTTGGTAGGCAAATTATCAGCTGTTCCCACAGGGGACCATGAATGTTAGTAGTAAGGAAGGAAAGACACCACCAGGGCACTATTCACGGGGCTTTCGCCTAGAATTCCAGCAGGCCTGGCAGCCCTAGAGCCCCTCTCTAGGAGGTCTTTTTTTAAAAAGAGAGTTTACAACTCAGTCCATATGCTTGAAGAAAATGGCTGTCCATGCACAGCTCAGCGACTTCTAGATATAAAGGCATTTGCCTGTTCCATTTATTATGTGGCCAGCCCTACAAATAGGGCTCCTCCCCCAGGCAACAGCTTGACCCCTTAAAACTGGAAGGGGCCTCATAAGAGCGCCCGATTATTGGCACACTAATTATTATCAAGAGCCGTCCATGTACCTCAAATCTTTTATCTTTTTATTTATTGAATTTTGTTTGCCAGTTTTGCCAAACCGCACTGTGAAATATTCACTATAGCAGTACATCATTCCGAAAATGAGTTCGGAAAATTATTATTCAGGAAAAGAGGAACCTGGTTAAAACGGAAGAGAGAGCAGCTGGAGGAGAAAGAAACATTCCAACGTCTAGAGGTCCGAAGAGAACATGAAAGAAAATGGGCTTTAGCAGAACAAAGGCCAGAGGCAACGAGCGAGACCCAGAAGGAGAATTGAAAGCAATGATTAGGAGCATATAGCTAGAGGAGAGATTAGGAAGGACAAGTTCGTGGGTAGAATTACATTAATTCAGTGGTAAGGAGTTAAATACAAAAGTGAAAAGGGAGTCAGTAGGGGCGTAATGAATCCCCACTTTAGCACCTTGGTCGGGGACGCGTGACTCTGCAAAATGTGGGGGAAAAACTGTGTTTAATTTGCCCGGGTGGCCCTGCTGTTTTTAAAACTGTCCCCAGATGTTTTTACCCTATTCTGTGTCTCGAACTTTTTAAGATCTGCTTTAAAGTTAAGAAACACCAGGGGAACATAAAAGCAGAAGACCTCTATCTAACCCAGAGGTCTTCAAACTTTTTGATGCCGAGACCCCCCTGACAAGATTTTTTAGGCGTAAGGACCCCCTCCGGACAAAAATTTCTAGAACTTGGTACTCCTCATCATTGACAACTATCGACAACCATAAATGCCCCCAATTCCCATAGCAAATCATTTTTACAGTGGGGAAATAATATTAAACAGTGTTTATCACACCAAAGGTCAGTGAGCATGGAAGCGTTGTCAAAGGTGTGGCTAAAAACACAGGGCGAACAAAGCAAACACAAGGAGATAATGGACGGAGCGCTAAAACTTTTCAGACACTCATCCCCAGTCACAGATCTGGGTTGAATCCATCATCATTCTTTAGCTCACTTCGCCACCTCAGTTCAGACCCAGCTAAATAGCTGATGAGGGCTGTTAGCCCGAAACCGGTCCCAGGATGCTTGTTTCCGGTCCAGGAAGACATGGCTTGGCAGTTCAGGCTGGACTGTTCCCATGGGGCACAGGGTCAAGACTGATTTGCATATAGCTGTGTCTGAACTGGGGTGGCGAAGTGAGCTAAAGAACGATGATGGATTCAACCCAGATCTCTGACTGGGGGTGAGTGTCTGAAAAGCTTCAGCGCTCCGTCCATCATCTCCTTGTGTTTGCTAAAAACAAAGGGCCTCATTTATGAGGAATTGGCATAGGTCAACGCCACAAGTCTTCCTGCTTCGCTGGCCTACGCCAATGTGAAAGGGCAGGAATGCACCTTATTTATGAAATATGGTGCATTCCTGTCATTTCCCCCTGCGTCGACGCACAAATTGCTGCCTAGCGCCAATGTAGGCAGGATTGTTTTTGTGCAGGAAGGGGCACCTTCCTGCACAAAAACAATCCCGAGAGGTGTTTTCTCTTTCTATGTGAGCTGCAGAATACAACACACATAGAAAGAGGAAAAACGAGGAGAAATGAAAACATTTCTCCTCGTTACGCCTGCTGTGGGGGCGGCATAAGGTTTTGGCGCTCCTCTAGGTTTACATGGTTTTGTAAATCTGGGGCAGCGTCAAAATACATGGGTGTTGCGTGGGAACACCCACCACTATGCCCATGTAACACCTACTTGACAGACTAAGGCAAAGCAGCGACTTGTGCTGCTTTGTCTTACTCCATATCTATGAGGCCATGTAAAGCCACGCAGGGTGACTTTTCGTTGCCTCATAGATATGATTGAGATGCTTGTGCCACCGGAGCTTAAAAAAAAAGTGATGCTCCGGCAGCGCAAGCCTCTCATAAATCAGCCCCAAAATATTTTGCACGTTTTTTTAGGTCTTTCACCATGAGGTAGGTACATATAAAATAATGGGTAGCTTAAATGGAAAAAAAAATTTTAAACGTTTTTACTCAGTGGGAAATGCACTGTAGTACATTATGAAACCTTTATTAGTTAATGCACTGCAAAGGTCTGTGTGTAACCAGAGAGCCACAGAATTACATTTGGTTGACGCAGTGAAGAATAGTGACGTGTATTTTTAGTGCTACGAGGTCACAGCCTGTGACAGAAAGCACTGTGAATGTGCAAGTCATTATTTTATTTTTGCATTACACACATTATAAGATAGACTGCTACAAACTACAAATAGTTTTAGGATAAAATGGAGCTTCTAAAAATGTAAATTTTAGTAATACCGGAGCATAAGAGATGCATTTTTTTTTGCATAACTGTCCCTTCAGCACCTTTTCAAGGGTACTAAGAGCTGTGTAAATTATGATTAAAAGCATGCACTTCACAGCCCAGTTGTTAACTCTTCCTACTACCACTCAAAACAAAAACAAATCTTTGCCATCACAAAGCACTTAAGGCCAGAATCGCTCCCAAGCACCCTTACATTTGCAGATTAACTCATAACACACAATTGCATTTCATTCAGGCAACCTGGCATGAAGGATTGTTTTACCTATCTGCCCAGCCTCTTCATTTCACAATACAGGAGACTCATTTAACTTCAGCTGAAGCATTTCAAACACCGGAATGAAGCGTTTCGGTTTCCACAAGGAAGAGCACATGTTTTAGATTCCAGGCAGAAGTGAGGCCTGGAAATGCGCGACCCCCTTCCCAGGACTCCACGGCCCCCCTGGGGGTCGCGCCCCACTGATTGAAGACCTCTGATCTAACCTGTGTAGCAATTATGATAGTTTGTAGAGTCTTTTAATGCTTTTTTAGCAACTCTTGAGCATTGCTTTTATTGTATTACCTTTCTCGAGAGTTTTTACCCTTATGATCACTGTTTTTATATTGATGTGTTGATGAAATTGTATCTTTTATGGTCATATTCTCTCATATGCCGAATAAAGATTATTATTATTATTAGTGCCAGGGCCCTTGTCAGGAGGCCACCTCAGCTTGCAACGCCCGTTGCCACTGCCAGCGCTGCCAATGACAGTACCTACACAACTATTAACCATAACACTGCAACAAGTATGACAAATCGGACTGCTCGAGGCCCCCAAAGCTATAAGAATGGCTTGTGCTGCAGGTATTAGTTGTTCTTAATGTATATTGAATTAATAAACAATTGTTGTTTAGCACATCTCTAAACTGCAGAAACAGCACAACCATGTGGCAGCAGTCATAAGTGCCAGTGTTGACATTTAAGTGCCGGAGCTGAGTACTAGAAATCACCAGCTCAAATTAAGCACTGGAAAAAACCTTTAAAATGTTATTTATAGCTCTATTGATTTTGATCAGAGGCACACGTTTCTAAACAGAAGGTCATAAATACTACAGCAAGAGAATAGAATGATGGGGCTCTGGAGTGGGGGACAAATTTAAAAAAGGAGCAAGAAAGGAAAGAGGAGAGGAAGGAATGGAGAGATGGATGGATAAAAGAATAGAGAGATAGATGGAGTGGGAAGATGAGGAAGGTGGATACAGGAAAGGATGGTTGATGGACTTAGGGATGGAGAAGAGAAAGGATGATGATGGAGAGATGGGAGGGGGTGGTTGGATGGAAGGATAGAACAAAGGAGATGGATGGAGAGAGATACATGGAAGAAAGGATAGAGAGAAGGAGGGGAGGAACGAAAAGAAGAGGTATGGATGGACTGATGGAGAGAAGTAACAGTGGATGGACAGAACGATGGAAATTAGGAAGGGTAGATGATGGAGATAAGGATGAATGAGTGGGTGCATGGATGGGTCGGAAGGATGGATAAGGAAGAGAAGGAAAGATTGATGGAGGGAAAGGAGGAAGGATGAATGGATGGATGACCAATTTAATTGAGAAGTGAGGTGTAAAAAAGGACCATTTGGACACATTTTCTTCAGAATTCCTTTGGGGAAGCAACCAAATGAGTGCAGGGCTCACTCACCTCACTTGCTCATCGCGTGCCACGCAGACTATGATTTAAAGTGGTGGTATTTTATTCTTCTGGCTACTTCCCAGTATACCAATGTACAGCATGCAGAGTGGTATAAATGGAAGCCGAAGGAAGAGGAGGAGCCAGATGAAGGGACTAAAGATAGATTGAGGAGGGCACAAGAGAGCATGGTGTAAATTCCAAAGAAAAGAGGGAAAAGCACAAATATTGGTGGGAGAAGATATATGAATTAAAACGCTGGAAACAGAAGGTGTGAGAAGTGTTTCCAGGGTCGGACTAGGGAACAGCCCTGCAAAAAATGTTCAAACCAACCCTGCTCCTTTCTTCTCACACAATCTCTCTCTTTTCATCCACCCATTCTCTCTCTCCCCTTCTCTCCTCTCTCTCCTTCCTCTCTGGTCACTTGCTCTCTACCTTTCCACTCCCTCCCTCACTTTCTCTCTCTCTCTCTCTCTGTGCTTGCTGCAATTCATTTGGGGGTTGTGTAAAATGACACAGGCACCAGAAAGGGCCCTGAGCTTTCAAAACCGGCCGCCAAGGGAAATGCCTACCAGCCTACCAGGGAAATGCCCGATGGGATAAAAGGCCTGTCCAGCATGGAGTGTTTCCTAAGAGGGCTCATTTGCATATTATAGCGGATGCCATTCCAAATTTAAATTGCATGCCATTTTACGGTACATTTCTCTATATTTTAAGAATAGCCTTAACCACAGTGACATGTGTCCATCTAACCAGTCAGTGAGTAAACACTTCAATGAATGGGTTAGCAGAGAGAGAAGATCCAGCAGCTAGAAATAAAAGCATATTACCTTGCACACTATGGTCCCAATTCACAGAACTAACTTAAGACAAAATCCTAAACTTACTACCATTTTGGTATTCACAGAAGGCACTTACTCATTTTGGTATTTACAGAAGGCACTTACTCATCAATGAGTAAGTGCCTTCTGTGAATACCAAAATGAGTAAGTTACTCAAAATGAGTAAGTTACTCAAAATGGTAGTAAGTTTAGGATTTTGTCTTAAGTTAGTTCTGTGAATCGGGCCCATAAAGAGTAAATCTGCAGGACAGAGGCTAAACCTAACAACCCCATTGGCATAGCAAGCATGAGTCTGTAAAGCATGTGCCCCTGTTATGTGTTGACTGCTAGGAGAGCCATGGACTGTCTCCATGGATTTCTGATTTTCACCTTATTGAAAATGACAATCATGAGTGTCCGTTTAAAGCCTCCTATGGAATGACTTGAGACCCGGGAGCGTGGCTCTGAGATCATTAGGGCACCTAAAAGGGCACCCTCCTTAGAAAGTGACTACTGTCCTTTCACCAGGCTGATGCGGGTTGTCAGTAGTGACAGCAAATGATTATAGTTGTAGGGACAGGTCCTTTCTTTGCCTATTGCCTTCATAGGAAGGGAAACATCCATTACAACGCAGGCAGTACAACGCAATGCCTTTACAACGCAGCCAATACAACGCAAGTTCCATTACAACGCATGCCAGTACAACACATATGCCTCACTGACCATCATCTTCCCTGAGGTAAGCACCCATCCATGTTAGACTAGTAAATTACGTTGTAATGGTACATGCGTTGTAATGGCTTGCGTTGTAATAGCAAGCGTTGTAAT
Source organism: Calotriton arnoldi (assembly GCA_963921515.1). Taxonomy (NCBI): domain Eukaryota; kingdom Metazoa; phylum Chordata; class Amphibia; order Caudata; family Salamandridae; genus Calotriton; species Calotriton arnoldi. The sequence continues at coordinate 1,939,443 of CAWUFW010000161.1, forward strand.
GGAAGTTACGATGTAAAAACTGTGTTGTAAAAGTATGCGTTGTAATAGTTTGCGTTGTAACGTCATACATCCTCATCTCATAAGAAAGGTGAATATTGGCTTCAATTAAGAAAAGGTCTGCCTAGTCCTCTCAAGCGGGCCTTTTGCTCCACCCATTTGTGACCTGGATGGAAAGTGTCTGTTTACAGTGCATGTTTGAGGTAAATAGATGTGAACCTGCGTAGGGTCTTTGTTAGTTGAGGAATGCACTAGAACATTCTGGAGTCCTGCCTTCAGATAGGCCCCAGCAGCCAGAGGGTATTGGGGATCTCACTTTGGGGTGCAAAGGCCACCCCTTCCTGCTCTCTTCTCCCTGGCAACGTCACCTTAGGAACGTTTGTGTAGTGTCTACTGAGAATACCTCTCCCACCTTTGTGGCTTTGGTTTCCACCTCCTGTCAGGGCACCCCCAAATCAACTCCTGCAAGACAAAGACCATGGCTGGGGGCGCAGGCTGTATCAAGCTTTCTAACACCCCAAGAATTGAACATAACCCAAAACATAAAGGGTCTCTTGAATTTACATCTGCTTCTCCCAAGAATAAGTGCTGGCAGAAACGCTGGGTCAGTGTTCCAGGGATACCTCACTGACTAGTGCCGAGGCCCTGAACACACGTGTGTTAGAGAAGACTGTAGCGTTCCTGAGTATGCTGAGGGGCTCTACAGCTTCTTTTGCTACAGTAAGGGCATAGCTTCAGGGGCTGTGTTTGGGGTGTTGCACCCCCCCATAATAAATGTATTTTCAGACCACTCCCATTGCCCTGCTGCCTTTTTTGTTACAGGGGGCGATACTGCAGCAATGCTACAAAACCGGACCCCGGTAACAAAAACGGCCCCCCCCCAGGGGTCCAAAACTGGCCCCCGCCCATCCAGCCCACCGGAAAAAACGCCTTTGCCCGCTACAGCCAGTCCGTTCCTGATAGCTGGGTGCAGGTGCTTTTAGTCGGGAATGGTGAGGTTTCTGTCGGATTTCACCTGTGAATTATGCATACACACACTGACAAAAACACACACACTCTCATCTCTGTTTTGAAAGCCCTAGAAAATGTTTATTTTACAAAATATTGTGTTTCTCTCATTTAGCACTCCTATTAATCTGTATTCCTCTCCCTTTGCACTGCCTCTTAAGTCCCTCTCATGCGCCCTGCTTGTCATATAAAGTATTTTAACATTAAATGCCAGCGTGTTGGTCGGAAAACCTGATGCTCCCCCTTACCCACACCCAATCTTACTGACAAAGCTACACCCCTGGCTACATTTACTTAATGTGAGTGGGCAGTCAGAGCCTGTCACAGTACAGGGGGCTGTGTTTAAGTTTGTGGGTGAGTCGGGTGGTCTGTACATCTGTAGTTCAGGCCCGGGGCACTGTACAGGGCACTTTATAGCAGCGCCGGTCCTAGTGCACAGTACAGGGAGCTGAGTGCGGGGGAGGGGCTATGTTTACAGTACCTTGCACCAGTGCTGGAAATGGAAAAATAGAAGTGCAGGTACTCTGTACCAGAGTACCTGCTTGTTTCTGAGAAGTGCCGGTACGCTCCAATTAAAAGTATAGCATTTCTCTTGAGAAGTGCCGGTACGCTCCCTCTCAAAATAAAAAAGTACCGGTACTCCGTACCGGACAGTACCGGCCCATTTAAAGCACTGCCTTGCACTAACCCCTACATTAACCAGTACTCGTTTTAGCCTGATGCTGACGCCTTCCGGTGCCTAGTACTGCATTCACATATTCTCTTTCATTTTTGTATGCCACGCTGGTCAGGTTAATACTCTTTTAATTCGGTGGGCCGGAAAATTAAATTGCAATCTGAAACATTAAATGTTTGTTCCATCTTGAGTTGCCCCTCTCACAAACTTAAACTTTTCCTTCTTCTTGTGCTCTCTTCTCCACCGTGCAGGTATCCCCCTCCCCCGCCACTCCTTCCTTTAAGTAAATCCCTCTATCCTACCACCCTAATCTCATGGCCTCCTTAATCTGCCCCTTTGTCCTCACCTGCCCAACTTTCTCTCTGCGCGAGCGCCTCTCTAATTCCTAGAGTTTTGTATCTCACGCGCTCTTTTTCCTCCCTCATTGTTTGCCCAGCGCCCTCCATTTTCCCCCCCGGACTGCCCTCTCCCGACACCTGCCCTCCTCGGCCCTCATTTACATTAACTGGGTTAAGGTGCTCACTTCCGCTCCCCCCGGAAGCAGCTTCTGAGGAGAACATAAAGCTGTGCGTGCGCTTTATAAATAGTAGAACATAGTATAACATAACATAAAATATGGATTGACTCGAATTAACTAGTGAGTGGTGGCGATGTCCCGCCAGAAGAAGGAAGGGACGGTGTGGGGGTCGCGAGGGGGAGATACGTAAACGAAAGAGAGGGAGACAGGAAGAGCCAGGAGGGACTGGTAGACAAGTACAACGCGAGAGAGGGAGACGGGGAGGAGAAGCAGCGAGAGACGGGAGCTACATGGAGAAGAAAGGAGCAGAAGGAGATGGAGAGGTAGAGAAGGCGGGAGGGGGAAGGGGCGTTTGGGAGAGACACGAGAGAAACCCAGAGAGACAGGGGGAGAGTCTAGAGAGCGAGAGAAGGAGAAAGAAAACGAGAAGGAGTAGCAAGAGAGAGGGAGGGCATTAAGGGAGATGTACGAGAGAGAAATAGAGAAAAGGGAGATATGCGGGGAAAAACGATATATGTGTTAAAAAAAATTATATATATATATATATACACATACACACATACATGCATATAGAGAGAGAAGAGGGAGTATGAGAGACGGAGAGGGATGGTTTGTGGGGGACGAGAGAGAAGAAGAGCCAGGGAAAGAATCAGAAAGAGATAGACACAATGAGAGAGAGCGCAGGAAAGAGAGAGAGAAAGTGAGTACAAAATGAGAGTGACAGACAGAGTGGGGAACGACGAGAGTGAGAGAGAAAGAGAGCAATGGAAAGAAATACAGAAAACGAGAAGGGAAAGGGAGACAGAGGGTGAGACAGGCAGAGAGCCACAACAAGTGGAAGCAAGGGGAACTGGACAGAGGAAGCAGTCAGGCGATTTATAGAGAGAGACTCGGTGGGTGGGGGGAGGCTAATATGCAGAAGCAGAGGATGGAGAGAGGGATGAAGCAGTGGCGGACAGTACAAAGAAGGGTAATGCAGCGCGAGAAGATTCCCAGAGGGAGTATGCACGGAGAGAGGATACATGGGGGTATGCAGGGTTAGAGAATGCACAGAAGGAGGGTGCAGGGAGAGAGGATACACGGAGAGGGGGGTGCAGGGTTAGAGAATGCACAGGAGTATGCAGGGTTAGAGAATGCCCAGAAGTCGGGTGCAGGGTGAGAAGATACACGGAGGAAGAATGCATTGGTAGAGGATGCACAGATGGAGGATGCAGGGTTAGAGAATGCACAGAAGGAGGGTGCAGGGAGAGAAGAAACAGTAAGGGAGTATGCATTGGTAGAGAATGCACAGATGGAGGATGCAGGGATAGAGGATACATGGAGGAAGAATGCATTGGTAGAGGATGCACAGAAGGAGGATGCATGGAGAGAGGATATAGGGAGGGAGAATGCAGGGTTAAAGAATGCACAGATGGAGGATGCAGGGTTAGAGAATGCACACAAGGAGGGTGCACGGAGAGAGGATACAGGGAGGGAGAATGCAGGGTTAGAGAATGCACAGAAAGGGGATGCAGGGATAAAGGATACACGGATGAAGAATGCCTTGGAAGACAGAGCATGCAGGGTTAGAGAATGCACAGAAGGAGAGTGAGGGGAGAGAGGATGCACAGAAGGAGAGTGAGGGGAGAGAGGATGCACAGAAGGAGGGTGCAGGGAGAGAGGATACAGTGAGGGAGAATGCAGTGTTAAAGAATGCACAGATGGAGGATGCAGGGTTAGAGAATGCACACAAGGAGGGTGCACGGAGAGAGGATACAGGGAGGGAGAATGCAGGGTTAGAGAATGCACAGAAAGGGGATGCAGGGATAAAGGATACACGGAGGAAGAATGCCTTGGAAGAGGATGCACAGATAGAGCATGCAGGGTTAGAGAATGCACAGAAGGAGAGTGCGGGGAGAGAGGATGCACAGAAGGAGGGTGCAGGGAGAGAGGATACAGTGAGGGAGAATGTATTGGTAGGGAATGCACAGATGGAGGATGCAGGGTTAGAGAATGCACACAAGGAGGGTGCATGAAGAGAGGATGCACAGATGGAGGATGCAGGGTTAGAGAATGTACAGAAGGAGGGTGCAGGGAGAGAGGATGCACAGAAGGAGGGTGCAGGGAGAGGATACAGTGAGGGAGAATGAATTGGAGGAGGATGCAGGGTTAGAGAATGCACAGAAGGAGGGTGCAGGGAGAGAGGATGCACAGATGGAAGATGCAGAGTTAGAGAATGCACAGGAGGACGGTGCAGGGAGAGAGGATACAGGGAGGGAGAATGTATTGGTAGAAGATGCACAGATGGAGGATGCAGGGGTTGAGAATGCACCGAAGGAGGGCGAAGACAGGATTCACGGACGGAGGAAGCGGTCGCATAGGATCACAGGGTGCGAGGAGGGGGTGCAGGAGCAGGAAACACGCAGACAGCTGATGCACGAAGTGGAATGGCGAGGCTTGCTGGCTGGAGGCGCTCAATGCTTTGCTCTTGATCACTGGGAGGCATCAGCCCTCGCCCCTTACCCCCGCAGCACCCAGAGGCACCTGACTGACCCTGACAGATGTTACTCATTCATTCCTCGCAGCCTGTGCGTGTCTGCTGGCCGCCAGCTTGGAGCGCAGCCAGCGAGCAGGGTGAAGAGGCGCTTGATTCATGCCAGACTTTGGGGTGCCAGAGCCGTCTGGCAATGCCAAGCATGACATATCCGACCAATGCGTCTCCGTGCAGCCCCGGCCCAGTATAAATGCGCCTGTGGGCAGCCACGGCCATGGCACGTCATCCCCGCGCCTTTCTCTAGCCTACACATGCGCATGCGTGAAGCCAGGACATGACATTTCTGCGCCATTCTCTCGCAACAAGTGTGTAAGGGCAGGCACGGCAGAGCCATTCTTTCCGTGTGTCCCCTGAAGTTCACCCCAGAGGGCACGGACTCCACCCTGTACAATTAGAGACAACAGCCTGTTGGCAAGGCTTCCAAGTACCCCACAGGCTCAGGCTGTCCTGTTCAATCCTGTTCTACAATGTCCCTTTGACACTGGGCGCGGTGGCTGGCAGTCGATGCTTCTCCCACTAGAGCAGGGGTCTTCAAACTGTGGGGCGCGACCCCCAGGGGGGCCGTGGAGCGATGCAAAGGGGGTCGCGCCTTCCCAGTCACACTTCTGCCGAGGCCCAAGGGCTTCAGCCCCCCCCTCTTCCCCCGTCCTGCGTCTCAGCCCGGGATGCTGCAGTGCAACTCGAGCTGCTGGGGGCTCAGCTGGGCAGTGTCTGGAGTCTTATCTCCGGCACGCCCGAGTTTTCACAGGTCTTTAAAGACCATTTGCATATTTACATGCCTTTGTAAACTGGTTACAGAGGCTTAGATTTTTTCCTGGTTCCAGTACCCCCTGGGCCCCCACTCTGCCTATTCCTTACATTTGTATTTTACCTTTACTGCTGCAGTGTGAGAATGCATTTCATGAAAAGGAATATAAAGTAGGGTTGCCAAAAGAAAAATGCCTGCCGTGTTTTGTTTAAAGAGCCCGCAAAGACCTCCTCTTGACACTAAATAGACTTATAAATAAAAAGTATGTATGCATTCGTTATGTGACTTTTCTGTCTTTGTTCTCTTTAATTATCAGTCATGGATCATTGAGGCAGCCCTAGAACACAATTAAAAGTGCTTTCTATTTATATTTGCTGTTCAAGTATGCACAGATAAGTGCTTAAAATACAGCTTTAGGTGACTGCTTATTTTGTACCGACTGGGCCATCAAAATAATCTGCTGGCAACCCTAACCATAGGACTGGAAGTTTGTTGCAGGATCAGCACATTATTTATTTCCTCGATCCCGATTAATGCCATAATAGCAATAGTTTAACTTAGATCTTAAACCCTACGCCGCCGTCCATAACATGCTGAGTTACTTCAAGTGTCTGGGAATGCACTCTGCATTCAGACAACTCACTCGTCATTCTCGCCCTTCACTTTCACGCTCACCCTGCATTCACAGCGATCACAATGCACTCGCACCATTCACCCGCTCACCCTGCACTCACAGTGATCACTCTGCACTCACAATGCACTTGCGCTGTTCATCCTATACCTCACCCTGCAGCCACACGAGTACACTACTCATCCTGCACTCATGTGACACTTCACTCACCTGTCCCCCTCACTGCTCAATATGCAACTCACTCAAACAAGCCCATCAGTAATCATACACTCATTCGTCCCATTCTGAACTTGCATCCGCACCTAAATTCATAAGCCACCTCACTCACCCTGCAGTCACTCCTCTTACCCTACTCTCACACTGTTGCATCGCTCACCGTGCACTCACATGGGCACTCTTGTCACCCACACAGTGCAGAGGGTTAACATTCCTGCTACAAAGAATATGTACCATGCAGATCACAGAAATGAGTGTGAGTAAACTATGAGTAGCGCTATAAAAAAATGAAATGTTTGTCAGAAAGGTGCTATAGAGAGATTAGGTGAATTGTTGGTGAGTGGCAGTGAAGGAATTCATGGAGAAGGAGGAAACGGGGGTGGGGCACCAAAAGACTGTTGCACCGTGTGCGACCAGTGTTAGGACCATCCCTGGCTGGGAGTGTTAAAGGTGAAGTGAGAGGTTGAATGGGGAGAGTTCAGAAGTTGTAAAAGGGGTGAAATAAAATGGCCTGCAAAGTGAGAGAGGGATCCGGGGTTAGGAGAGGACAGAGGGATGGAAGGGAGGGGGTGAGAGGAAAGCTGCATGGGTAAACTGCTTAACTCTGCACAAAACCGCCAGGGTTTTAAGGGACCCCTGCTTCTCCCGGCCAGGGCCAAGTGAGCTTCTAATGTGGCAGCACGTATTCCTGCGGAGTGGAAGGCCCTTCACAAAGGTTGACTAGAAATCTTTCTGATGTTAATTGCTGTATTTTGGTTATACACTGGTACTGATGGGGTGAAATCTTTCCTCAGTGTTACTGTGTATGCGGCATCACATAACATCATTTACCTTTTCTTCCCACACAATTTAGTCAAGCCTGTCACGTAATTTGGTCCTCACCTGCCTCATAATTCCAGTAGCCCTGCCTACAGGTTTAGAAATTTTTGTCAGCAGGGGGTCCTTACGCCTCAAAATGTTGACAGGGGGGTCTCGGCATCCAAAAGTTTGAAGACCTCTGCACTAGAGGGACACAGATGCTGCCTGCTCCTGTGTTCTTGCATTGGCAGACTAACTCGGCACAAATTCTGCCCATTCTTCCAAACTGCCTGTATCGTCGGTTTCCATTGGGGGACAACTTATCTAATGTTACCTGTCCTGTGCAACGATCAGGGGCCTGGTTGGGCTTCCACAAGAATTTTTGCTTCTGTGCTCAAATATTAATTGTCCTGGTGATGACCATTTATTCCAATCCAGGTTGAAACTCCATTGACGCAAGTGGAACCACAATATTTTTATCTGATTTCTTCGAACTGGTTTGTGATATAGGTGACTAGCTCCATACCTACCAGTGATGTTTTTGAGGTGTACAATGTCATGAATTGTGTGCATGCTCTTTCTTGTGATATTTTCTTTACGTCTGCACTGGGTGATCACTTGAGCACTGAGCACTTTTTTGTCATAATTATGTAACAAAACAATATTAAATACTGCATTGTTGCATTTGAGTGCACTGGGTTTCTGAGTAGCGTGCTACTCACCGAAAAACGCGTCAACGCCTTGTCAGGGGTAGTTAGCGCGATATGAATACAATTAGAATTAATGTGTTTGATTGGATGGCAGACAGATCTATCTACCGACCTACACGTATCCTAAAGTAACTGCAACTCACATCCCCTCTTTTAAATTTTTTTTTTTTAGAAAATGAGTTTTCTGCAAAACAATCGTTCATAACGTGTATTGTAAAGCACAAACTATTCTGTGACTAAAACATGGTTTGATCATCTCATAGCTCTATATTGTGGTATCAAAGATTCCTGTTATATTGTCACATAGTTTTGTTGTGATGCTACAGATGACACTTTTAGCATTACAGAGATCTACTGTGGTATCACACAGACCAATTGTGAAATTATGTATGAGATAAAGTGCACCCTGTCATACATTATAACAATATTGTAAGTCACCAAGGAGTTTTGTGACCATACAGAGGAACAAGGCTGAAATGTGAGTTCTTTTCTAAAGTCCTGGAAATTCGACGTGACTTGAAATATCCTTGAACATACTTTAGAGGGAATTTAATTCATTATAATACATGGTCACACAGTCATTCTTCCACTAACCTCTTAAATCTTTAGTGTCTTGCTCCTTCATATGAAAGAGGTAGTATTATTGCAGACATTAAGAATAAAAGCAGAATGTGTAGGGCAAAATTAAACACACCAAAAAAACATTTAGTAATTTGCTGCAAAAAAGGATATTAGAATCAGTTTAATGTAAATCAGATTTTAAAAAGGCGGAAGCTTAGAATAAGCAGTAACATGCAGAGAGATTATGGGCCTGTTTACGAGTTTGGCGGTCCTACAGCGACTGCGGTCCTCCACCGTCCGCTGTAGAGCCACCAAACCCGTGGTGAGACAGCCTTCCAGATCAGGGAGTTAAATTCTTGCCTGGTGGGCGATGTTTTGGCGGTCTGACTGCAGCGGTCTGCAAGGCTCATAGAAGAGCGTATAATGCAGACCGCTACAGTCAGACCGCTGATTGTATCTTCCTGCACAGAGTGGCATACATGATACACTGTGCAGGAAGTGGGGGTGCAAATACAGGGGGCAATACATGTGCCCCCCACATGCACCCCCTGGGCCCTGAGGCGGCAGAGTGCCCTATTAGGGCCTCCTTAGGTGCCTCACTGCCACCCATTTCATGGCGGGGGTGGTGGTGAGGCAACTCTAAATATGCTCGGCGGTGCCGTTGGGCACCACCAGCATATTTGTGCCTCTCAGTGCTGTGCGAATGCCGCGGGATCCTGGATCACTGGTGGTCGCAGCGGTCCTGTGGCGGTCAGACCGCTGCAGTCATAAAGTTTGCTGGTGGTCCTGTAGTGCAGCAGTGGTTGGACCGCCACCACGGGTTCAGTGGCCCTGTGGACCGCCAAACTCGTAATCAGGCCCTATTTCTTTCCAGAAACAGCATATAGCATGCAAAAAACAAACATGTTGCCATAAATAGCCACTTTCGGCTGATCATGGTTCATTAAAAAAAAAAACGGTAGTTTGTTTGTATAAAATAAGTGCCAGGGCCCAAGGTACTTCATGTGAGGCCGCTGTAGCTTGAACAGCCTGCCAGTGCGGCCACATGCAGTGCACCATTAGTAATAACCATCACACTCGAGTAAGGGTGAGTAGCTGCGCTATATAAAAACGGATTTACATTTTTTTTTTTTTTTACACACTCCAGCAAATGTGACAGTTCCAAATGTTCCATGTCACCAGCTCTGTAAGAATGGCCTGGGCGAGGTTTTTTTTTTATTTTAATGTTTTTTAAATTTGTAAACAATCTTCTGATGTGCTGTACTGAAAAATATACAGACAGTTTTACCATGTGGTGGACTTCCAAATACGTGCCGGTGCAGAGCACCAGAAAACACCTGCACAAATTTAGCACTCAGAAAAAGAAATCGGAAGAAGGAAAATACAGTTCTCAAATTCAGTGTTTAAAATGCAGCTGTATGGTTGATATGGCCAGGTACTACCTAGCCCCTCCTCCCTTATCAATATCACAATAACAACATGAGAAGATTTTTGGATTAGGGGTCGTAAACCCCCGGCCGTATTTTATTTACATAAAATTTTAAACAAAATTAATATTACAATATTTACACAATACGCAGAATACCATTACATTACATTGATTGCATTGATAGGTACAGATGTCAGATGGCTAACCTTAACATATCTCTAATACAAAGGTATTCCTATCCGAATCTAAACATACCACAATCAATAATCATAAGAATAACATTTCATTTTTCTGCGTATCCCTATTTTGAGCCTACGGCAAGGTCAATAACTGGCGCCAGATACTTATCAAATTATGCACGCCCTCCAACCGGAATGCGCATGCGCAGGGGGCCCGTTCACCGTGAGGGTACTTCCCCCCCCAGGTCACCCCCGTACGCCCTTATGCCCGCCCTCCAACCGGAGTGCGCATGCGCAGAGGGCCCGTTCCCCGTGAGGGTACTTCCCCCAGGTCACCCCGTACGCCCTGTAGATTATCTCCATAATGGGGCCCTTGCAGTTATGCGCCGTTTACTTGCGCCATTGTGCACGTGCGGGGTGGCCAAGCAGCCTACTGGAAAGCGTAACTCCCACTCCCCGCACCCATCCAGCCAACCGGCTGTAACTGCCCCTGGAGTTCTATGAGAGACCACTTGTCCTCCTCCTTGGGCGACCCCATTCAAGAATGGCGCCGCCCTCTAAGGACCTTAAATTTACTGCTCACCAATCATGACCTTACCGCCTGACCAAGGAATAGCACTAAAATACGACAATAAATAACCTGTACAAGGGAAAACCTCCTAAAACAATGGGAAAGAAAATTGTCACACCATTGATACACATAACCATGTCAACCTGAAAATTAAAATTCCTAACTATACACCCTGTAAACCCTGCTTTTAGGGGACGGTGGGTGGGGATTAAATACAGCCTCCTAGCGAGGCTGGCGTGACTAATGGCCGGCTGCGGGAGCGGCGAGCAAAGAGGTAGACTCTGCCGCTCCCCTGCCTTTATTGCCAAGCTCACAGCCAGGCCAGTTCTAACCGGCCTGGCGTTAGCTCCAAATGCGTGACCCGGAAGTGCTTTCAATCACCTCCGGGTCACGCCCCGGACTTCGGCCAATTAGTGGCGAGGCGCGCCTGTCGCGTCATCCCTGCGCGCGACAGGCCCGCCCCTGTATGGTCATCGGGGGCCGGCACGACCGCCATACCTTCGGCGTGGCCGATGCCGGCCCCGCCTTTCTATATGGCCAGGTACTACCTAGCCCCTCCTCCCTTATCAATATCACAATAACAACATGAGAAGATTTTGGATTAGGGGTCGTAAACCCCGGCCGTATTTTATTTACATAAAATTTTAAACAAAATTAATATTACAATATTTACACAATACGCAGAAAACCATTACATTACATTGATTGCATTGATAGGTACAGATGTCAGATGGCTAACCTTAACATATCTCTAATACAAAGGTATTCCTATCCGAATCTAAACATACCACAATCAATAATCATAAGAATAACATTTCATTTTTCCGCGTATCCCTATTTTGAGCCTACGGCAATGTCAATAACTGGCGCCAGATACTTATCAAATTATGCACGCCCTCCAACCGGAGTGCGCATGCGCAGGGGGCCCGTTCACCGTGAGGGTACTTCCCCCCCCAGGTCACCCCCGTACGCCCTTATGCCCGCCCTCCAACCGGAGTGCGCATGCGCAGAGGGCCCGTTCCCCGTGAGGGTACTTCCCCCCCCAGGTCACCCCCGTACGCCCTGTAGATTATCTCCATAATGGGGCCCTTGCAGTTATGCGCCGTTTACTTGTGCCATTGTGCACGTGCGGGGTGGCCAAGCAGCCTACTGGAAAGCGTAACTCCCACTCCCCCGCACCCATCCAGCCAACCGGCTGTAACTGCCCCTGGAGTTCTATGAGAGACCACTTGTCCCTTCCCCTTGGGCGACCCCATTCAAGAATGGCGCCGCCCTCTAAGGACCTTAAATTTACTGCTCACCAATCATGACCTTACCGCCACAGGCCTGCATAGTTGACCGACTATCAGGCCCCCCCAAAAGCTCACTGAAAGGTCATGCCCTGTCCCTATACACAACTAACTAGGCCAGAAGATTCTCCATGAAGATTTCCTTCCCTGATTTGGACAAATGGACGCCGTCTTTTAGGAAGCACGACTCCCCGATGCACCCATGGGCTATAGTCTGCAGGTGTAGAGGCCTAGCTAGCCACACCAGTTGTTAATAATTATTTTACCGAGTGGCTCAATGCCCTCACAAACTCACTCCCAACCGCAGGATAATACTGCTAGGGCTGGCTGACTCAGAGGAACTTGACCTACCGTCTTGGCGCCACTAAATGGCCTCAATTAATAGCAGCACGATGCGCCCGATAGACACATTGCCCCAGACAATGGTACTCATTGCTGGTGCCACTGTACCATTGGAAGGCTACCCAGGGTGTGCCCCACAGGCCCCAAGATCTCCCATCAGCATATCATGGAATCGGTGAACAACCTACACCTGACCACTATGTTCTGGGATAGGCTCTGTATAAGCTCTTCCACCTACTACGGAGCATCCCTACACCGTGCAATGTCCGCCACCGTGGCACCTGCGAGCACAGGCGCCTTAATGGCAGAATACCGTTTCGCGACAAGGGGTGTTGAATCCGCCTGCTACCCCTGGGTTTGTTCAAGCTGGCAAGGCATACACCTGTAGAGCAGCGTACTGCTAAAATACCCCGGCTGGCAACAACAAATGGTTGACACACCTATACTCAACCCATATAGTGCATGGGCCGCACCATCTCACCCATGCATGCTGGCACCTCTTGAGCTTTTCTATTGATCGCTCATCGCACTTGATGCCATCGCTTGCCATGCACGTTACGGATCTTCCGGTCCCATTGCCTTTCCACATGCTGCGGTCATTGTGGTGTGGAGCGCCTCCCATGTATCAGTCATGGATCCACAATTAGCTAAATTAAAACCTGCTGTCCCGGAAGTATCATCCCTCCAGGGTGATATAGTCTTGTACGCCACCCGCTGAAAAGCCTACACCCGTAACCACTTACGTTCGGGATTCCTCTAGCAATACTAGTTACAGGCATACTGCCTGTTTTGTGACAATGGCAGAAGCCGGCTGTCCTATGGGACTACTGTACCTGTTTACACACATCCCCTTTACTTCGGGACAAAGAAAACAGGATATTAACATAGTACCCGGGAGCTGATTAGACGCCTAACTAGCATTGCGGGACTCCCTGCCATCATAGTGGTTTTGGGAAAGATATGCCGCTAGAGCAGTTAGGTCCCATCCTTCAGACTATCTGGGAGCCACACGAAAAGGCCTTTAATACTAGGGACAAATTTGCGCCACCCGGAGGTTCCTTGCTGGTGCATTTGCACAGAAAACGCCTACCGAGTTTATGCCATAACGCAGTAAATGCTCGAGTCATGAAATTTGGAGTCTAGAAACAAGGGGCAGGTGCCCCACCAGATCTCCCCGAGATCTCCGATTAAAGTCACCCTGAATGTGAAATAACCCAATCACCCGCTAAACTGACAATCGCAGCAAGATATTGCTTAAAAGCAAATACCATTACACCAGGATCGCTGAGGTGTTGCAGCTGTACGTGGCCCTTGGGTTTGGTTATACTGGTAAGCCCTGTCCCTTTGTATGGCCACCGACCACTCAATTACCCTTGCTGATGACATTCTGATTGCCCTATCCATACCCAACCAATGACAGTGCATATGCCGCGGCATCTCACCCATGCCTGCTGGCCCTTTGGAGCTTCTCCTTGGTCGCTCACCACACTTGAACGCCTCGGCGTGCCATACTCGTCCCGGGTCTTCCGTTCCGACTGTCTCCCAGCACTTGTCTTTGTGGCATGGTTCGCCTCCCCAATATCCCAGTCGTAGGTCTGTGCCATAAAATTAAACACAAAATTGATCAGTGCTCCATCACATGGAAAACGGACAGAGCTCACCAAACCAGCCCCAATGTTATCATGCGACTGTATTCCCTCTATAACGTTGGACCACAGTAACACAAACCTTATACATAGAATTGCGAACATATTGGAGGACAGAGATACTCTTGGCCGGTGGCATAGTACAAAAGCTAGGGACAGTGTGCGAAGTCGGCCCGCCCGCCGTTAGCGGCAATGTAAGACATGAGCCCCGGAAATAATACTCTGGATCTAGCTCCCCCTGCTTGGGGGTGTTCACTTTATTTTTTGTAACCGGTGGGACTTGAGCATTTACAACCGACCTAGAGAGCCACCTTGTGCTCGTCAGCAGGCTGTACCCGGAGGTCTATGCTTGTTTGGGGGTTTGATTAGCTAACTGATGCGCAATACCCAATTGCCTATGACGCCGGACAACTGCTAATTGCGAAACCGAGCAGAACCGGCGCCACACATCAGTAAACAGTACATCCTATAAGTATCAGCGGTAAGCCTGCGCTGCAAGGCCACCCAACCTCATTGCGAAACACTGCCCTACCATGGCTGCGGTATCAGGACTAGCCAGATGCCATATTAGCCTAGCCCTTTTAGGAGTCATTTACTAGATTTGCAAATTAAGAAAAGAACCCGCGGAGCAACTGTCGGCAGGGTACCTTATCCATATTGCCTGTGTGTCCCCAGACATAAATCGCCGAGCAGCCAGTGGGCACAGAGTTTTGTACGCCATCTACGAGTAGTTACCCTATGAAGGTAGCCGGTACACCAGACACAGGCGAAGCCCTAACAACATATTACGCTGCGATCTATGCTTGGGCACAGTTACGCAACCTTGGCTGCTCGAAATTGTCTAACGGACACAGGTGACAATTACCCACTTGCTAACCCGCCCAGGTCGGCCCCTTAGCGCGTGTACAATATCCTAAGCGCCGCCTGTTTGTATAGGTACTGCTCGCTTGTACCAGGTGTCTAGTGCAGAGAGACACAGAGGGACCCTAGGCACTGCCTATTTGTGTCACACACTTCGTACAGGCCGACACGCCACAATACCGTAGGCACTGCCAGTTTGTAACAGGTGGCCAGTGCGTGTGGGCAGGCACCTAGCGGGCCCTTAGCACTGCTTGTTTGTATCACACCAATACAGGCAGAAACAAAATAAACAAAATTACCCAGTGTAGCTGCTTTTTCTACAGCGATCACCCTACTCCTAAGCATGTTGGTGTATTCGAAACGCTTGTAAAGCATTAAGTCGCACACTGTGGGGGCAAAGGAAACCGAAGGGCAATTGCATGCTAACAGTAGGGAGTGTATCATCCCAAGACTTAGACGACTCCGTGCAACCCAGGACTGTTCCACTTCTGCCCAACAAATGCGCACTTCAACCAGAGACATCAGGCGAATGACACTGCCGGCTGTGACCTGTAGCGCTCTGAGAGGGGTGATCTCATGCGAACGGACGAATGAGAATGACTTTCTAAATCCATTACAACGAATATCACCTGCCTATAAATTGAGCAGCACAATTTAGCAAGATAACGTTTTCGTGTACCATGCAACATCACACAATATTCTGACATTACCCCCATTAGTAACCTCCGATGTTTCCGTATAGTCACTTCGCACCTTTCATTGAAGCTGCTATAGCAAACACGTGTTGTCGAGTACACTTTCCGAAAGCTAGCCCCGTGCTTCATACTTAAAATTCCCACCCCGAAGCAGCAATGTAAAGCCGGTGTAGGTAAATATTACACCTCTCAGATGCAAATGGCACCTTTGTTTCGTTGCTGCCTCATACCTTAAAAAGCATCACTATTGCATACTTGCAGGATTGGATACCGTCCCTGGTAAATCACTTTCCCTCAAAAAGATAGATATATAGAATCTAATCTGAAACTGGGCGCTAACACCGTTTCCGTCCGATTTTGAAGTTGCCACCAATTTGAAATGAGGGGCTGAGTGTTTAACTGCTTGCGCTATCTCAACATCTGAATAGAACACAATATTCATTTGTTCTTCACGTTACAGAGTAAAAGGTGGTTTGGGTTACAACCCTGTCACGCGCCACGAGAACACATAGTAAGATGACATGTTGCTGCTAGTCGAGTTTACAAATATAGGTGCCCTTCCCTTTCTCTGACGCCATGCCCTCTCCTGATATCTGTTCCGAACCTCTCAGCTCTCCTACTGAAGCTGTCTCTTGCAGAGGTCTTCTACAGCTGTCTTTGGGTAAAGAGACAGCGCTGGGGCAAGGACGTCACGAGCCATGATGCCAGCAGGCAAAATTGGAACTCCTGATCCCAAGATGGTCGTTAAAAGACAAACGGGGTGGTAGTGAGCAAGTCTCACCTCTGGACCCTGGTGCCACTGCACCTGCTGCACTAACGGTGGCTACTCCCTGATAAGATACTTTATACGGAAGCAGTGACATAGCGCTCCACATAAATTAACGAAGTAGCGCTTGCCTTTAGTGCGGGGCGGAGACGAAGAAAAAGGGGGCCTTCTTCCCGGGCCCTATCACTCACCCCGATCTCTGGAGGGGACAGGCCGGGCCCAGCACCGAGCCTTTATGGGAATTTGTTATGCAAGGGTGCACGGGTACCGCATAACGCCCGCTGCTTGCTCCGATACCCGCCCTTTCAATCAATCGCGCATCCCTACCACGCACAACAAAGCTTCCTGCTTCCTATTAAGAGCGCTTGTTCTTAACCCATCGTTTACTTAACATTGGCAAACGCTGGTCTCCTCTTCGTGCCCTCCACCGCCGAGTCGAAACGGACTTTACTGTTGCTGAAACTCCTCCGCTGCCCTGCTGATCGCGTACACCGCTCCTGCTGCAATCGACGCGAAAATCGCCTCGAGCTTCAAACTGTTATGAATCGAACGCTGCGACCCCTTCGTGATCTCGTGACCTGTAATATGAAGAAAAAACGATTAAAATACAGCCTCCTAGCGAGGCTGGCGTGACTAATGGCCGGCTGCGGGAGCGGCGAGCAAAGAGGTAGACTCTGCCGCTCCCCTGCCTTTTATTGCCAAGCTCACAGCCAGGCCAGTTCTAACCGGCCTGGCGTAAGCCCAAATGCGTGACCCGGAAGTGCTTTCAATCACCTCCGGGTCACGCCCCGGACTTCGGCCAATTAGTGGCGAGGCGCGCCTGTCGCGTCATCCCTGCGCGCGACAGGCCCGCCCCTGTATGGTCATCGGGGGCCGGCACGACCGCCATACCTTCGGCGTGGCCGATGCCGGCCCCGCCTTTCTATACTTGACTTGCCATACACCGTAGCTGCAGGCTCTGGCAGCAAGCGTTAGGACATCACAATCAACATAAGTTGTATCAGTTGCGCAACTACATAAATGTTATATTACAGATGACTAGAACTGTCCCAACTCCGCTGTAATAAGGCAATTAAAGATGGTAGGCAGGCAAGTAATTTTGTAGTGCCACAGAGTAGTATTGCTTTCTTGCAGAGCTCTATTTTTGTGTTACAGAGGACATATATATTTTCACAGCGCCCTTTTGTAGTGTCAGATTGCTGGGTTGAGATGTCACAGAGGCAATTATAGCAACATCTTTTGATTTCATAGAACTCTGCTATGATCTAGAAGTATTTTACTGTTGAACTGAGTGGAATTTGAGTAGTAGGGTGATATTGTAATATCACAATGCTCTGTCGCGACCTGACATGACCATTTATAGTGCCTCCGAATGTTAATGTAATCTAATTGAGTGTAATTGTGATATGAAAGAGCCCTATTACAAGGTCACAGTGGAAATTGTTAGCTTTATAGATAGGAGGGTGGTATTACACAGTCCTAGTATTATTTCACAAAGCTCTATAGTAGTGTTATCGAATCCTATGCTGATGTCACAGAAGCGATTTAAAGTGCCTCGGAATGCTAATATGGCCTTACAGAGCCCTATTACGATGCCACAGAACTGTCTTGTAATTTTACAGAGCCATGTTGTGATGTGTAAGAGTTATCTTAAATATTCCCTAAATTCAAGGATGCAGTCCTTAGAGCAACACTGCTCATTAATAATTCGTTGATATAAATAATTACATTATCTTCATTTGAAAAAACCTTAGGCAAGGCAAATATTATAGAGATACATTCATGTGTTTGCCGAAATGATGACCATCAGCCCTAACTTAGCTGATCTCAGGTGATTTTTGTCTGGATATCTTTACTGCTGAAGAGTAATCGTTTTTACTTGTGACACTTTAGGATATGTAAATACGTGGTTAATGCCTTTGCAACACACTCTCGAGCGCAATAATTCCAGTCCAACCTATTGGATTTTCCAGGCTTCAGCTTTTTTTGCAACTAAATATTACATTTTATCTTATTTAGTATAGACAGACACGTGGTCTCATGTTCACCCTCTAGGCTCTCCCACCCTCCAGATGTTTCAGTAGATGTATTTGATGTGATGTTGCCGTACCTCTTGACGAACTACAGGGCTCCATGGTAATGTCCTTAAGTCATGTTAAGATGTCAAAAATCCCTACTAGGGCACCGCAGAGACATATTGAAACTCACAGAGGTGTATCCGAGAGGTACACTGTGGTGCTACTGAGTTATGATATCAAAAATTTCTTCTGTGACATCACACAGAAAATGTGATGGCATAGAGAGCTTCAAAGAGCTCTTTTGTGATCGCAAACATTTGTCTTGAGAAATCACAGAGCCATGTGTGAAGTGACAGAGGCCTACTGACACGTAGAGCAGATAAGCAGATTGATTACCATTGAATATCTCTATTAGGGCTGAAAATCTTTGAAAAGGGGGGTGCAAGGACTCCATTACCTTAGACAAAGTAACAACCCCTGCTCTAGAAATAGGGTAACATTTGTTACTTGTGTTGGTGTGAATTTTATGATATACAAAAGAAGTGAGAAAAGATAAGTTTGCAAAAAATAGCTCTAGCTACAGTTTTCAATAATGTTTGTTTCAGCACGAAGAACAACGTAGTCATGTTTGCATGTTCTTTTTTGTTCTTTTCTCTAACTACGAAACCCTGACCCAGAATCAAGTTGATCCTGCGTGACTTTGGCCCAGATGATGACTCTCAATAAATCGTACCGATGTAGCTACTTGCCTACTAATGCAAATCACGTATCTGGGAGCCATTTCAGACAAAAATTGGCAAGGCAATGTGGGTGCCCCCTAAACGGCTGCATGACATTTTCTTACCCTTTGGCTGGCCATGTGCTCCATATTTGTGTACAGTGCACAATGGTCGTTTCCCTTGTATTGAATTTCTGCTGTAAAATAAAAATGCCTCTTCACTGTCCAGATTTAGGGGTTCACTCAAGCATCCTTTCATAGCAAAGGAGACGTCAATGCTAGAAAGAGAAAGTCACATGGAAGCGACCCATAGTAAATGTCTTCAAGTACGAGCTTTTGATCCAAGGCAGGTCTTCCATTAATAAGGCATGAGGCAAACTGGCTTATTCCATTTGATTAATTAAGCTCTCTTTCTTCTTGCTTTCTCGCTCTCTCTCCCAATCTTCTTTGCCACGACGCCCACACAGATGCGGCAGATAAAGCACATCTCGGTGGTAATGAAGCGTAGTCCTGGACAGAGCGGGACCGAATCCCGGCTCAGTCTTATCAAGCGCTCCCAGTTACAATTAATTGCTGCTGCCTTTTTTTTCTACTGGCTTTTTAATGAATTTTCTATGCAAAGGAGGCGGCAGGCGTGATTCTCCCCCGCCTGCCCTTATGCATGGAGGAAAAAAATCCTGTTGCGCCCTCTCATTGCCACTTGTCGGCCAAAACCATAGCCCAGCCGACGTGCTGGGAAACTTCTTGATAGGCCGATGTTTTTCTGTAAAAAGAGGTAAGTCTAAGGAGTGTAACATGCAAATTAGCCCACCCTAGCCCTGCTCTCCTTATGGAGCGAGGTCGTTCAACCTTGGTCCATAGGGACTGGATCTATGATACCTTTTCAGGATCATCTCTGACAACATAAAGTGATTTTATTTAGATTCATTGCATGTCAATTTATCATGTGTAGAAATCCCCCAAATTTGGCATGGACCACGCCCCTCCTGGATATCAGCTTGAGAGTTGGTCATCAGGTTTCGGAATGATATTCTACCAGCGTATTGTGCGTTAGATATAATCCTCCAAAAATATTGTAGCCAGAATGTTGACTATCACAATATCATGAGGGTAAGTTTATATAGGTAAAGATACATTTATTATACTTAACTTCACATATATGTACCTCGGGCAACTAAGGTTAAGTTTTGTAATATTTGCTCCCCTCTGGCTACGTTTGCACTTTAGAAGTATCGAAACTCACATATACACATACAAGTCCAGGATTCAGCTTGTAGAGCATTTGAAATAGAAACAAACATACCTGTGGGCAAATAGAGGAAACAAAATATTTAAAAAATGCTTTACTGTTCACATATAGAAACCGTCAGCGGACCCCACCGACCTCAAAAACTACCGCCCCATCTCGCTCCTTCCTTTTCCTGCCAAAGTCATCGAGAAGACCGTCAACAGACAACTGGCCGCCTTCATCGAGACGAATGGATCCCTCGACCACTCACAGTCCGGCTTCCGGGCCAACCACAGCACCGAGACCGCCCTCATCGCAGCCACCGACGACATCCGAGCCCTGCTCGACAACGGGGAAACAGCGGCCCTCATCCTCCTGGACCTCTCCGCAGCGTTCGACACAGTCTGCCACCGCACCCTAGTGCAACGCCTGAACAATGTCGGAATCCAAGAGAAGGCACTGGAGTGGATCATCTCCTTCCTCGCCGGAAGAACCCAGAGAGTCCGCCTCCCCCGTTCAGTTCCGAGGCCACCGAAGTCATCTGCGGCGTACCACAAGGATCATCACTCAGCCCCACCCTCTTCAACGTCTACATGAGCCCCCTCGCAGCCATCGCACGCCAACACAACCTCAACATCATCTCCTACGCCGACGACACCCAGCTGATCCTCTCCCTCACCAACGACCCCACAACCGCCAAAACCAACCTACATGAAGGGATGAAGGACGTAGCCGAGTGGATGAGGAACAGCCGCCTGAAACTGAACTCAGATAAGACGGAAGTCCTCATCCTAGGATCATCACCCTCCGCCTGGGACGACTCCTGGTGGCCCCCTGCCCTGGGCAACGCACCCAAACCAACGGACCACGCACGCAACCTGGGCTTCATCCTGGACTCCTCCCTCTCAATGACCAGACAAGTCAACGCCGTCTCCTCGTCTTGCTTCAACATCCTACGCATGCTGCGGAAGATCTTCCGGTGGATCCCCACCGAAACCGTCACCCAGGCCCTCGTCACCAGCCGACTGGACTACGGCAACTCCCTCTACGCCGGAACCACAGCCAAACTTCAGAAAAGACTCCAACGCATCCAGAACGCCTCAGCTCGACTCATCCTGGACATCCCCCGACACAGCCACATCGCCGGACACCTGAGAGACCTGCACTGGCTCCCCGTCAGCAAGAGAATCACGTTCCGACTCCTCACCCACGCACACAAAGCTCTCCACAACCAAGGCCCCAGTTACCTCAACGACCGTCTGACCTTCTACACTCCCACCCGCCAGCTACGATCGACCAACCACGCCCTCGCCGCCGTCCCCCGCATCCGAAGAGCCACAACGGGAGGAAGATCCTTCTCCTACCTGGCTGCCAAGACGTGGAACTCCCTACCCATCCACCTCCGCCTGACCCAAGACCACCTCTCCTTCAGGAAGCAACTCAAGACCTGGCTGTTCGAACAGTAGCGGACCCCCCTCCCCCTAGCGCCTTGAGACCCTCCGGGTGAGTAGCGCGCTATACAAATGCTTGATTGATTGATATTGGATCAACTCAACAAAAAACGAATCAAGATGGCCCTTCCTTGTGAAAAATGGCAGTGCCAGGAAACCAATGGAGGACATTTTGTGGGCCATTGCTGCAAAACACAAACATAAATTTGGCATCGTAGATGACTGCCAGGCTACCTAGGCTGTAAATTACCTCCCAGATCGTGTCACTTAGAGCCTGCATGGTCTCCACCCTTATTCTTTGTACTTTATAGATTTCTCCCACACATTTTTAAACTGTTTGGCCTCGACATTTATAAATTTGGAATGGTAAATACCCAAGGCATATTCGCCTTGTTTGATAATGCACCTCATTGCATAGTCACACGTGCTCCAATCTGTATCCAGGGCGAAATATTAGAGTCCTTATGGCCCTACGCACAAGACTTGTGCATTAACCAGCACTCCCTCTGGCAGCCTATCACCAGACTCTATTGAGGGTGTTACACTCCTCTGGGCACTAAACTATTTGAAATCACTAACTTCCAAGAGCAGTGCAACTGTGTGCAAAGTGAGACTTTACAAAGTAAAATAGCATAAAGTCATTGTGCGCACTCGTGTTTACTGCCTCTTGGGCCTTCCTTGCGAGTCACCCAGTGCATAGCGTAGGGTATGTTCCAAGTAATTCTGAGTAACACAGGGCCCAATAAACCTTTACCCAGATAGTGTTATCATGTGTAAACTGTCCAAATAATGAGGTAATACTATCACAAAATGCGCTGCATTATGTCGCATAATTTGCCTTTTCTTGCCACATAACATGCCTTTTTTCTTGCCACATAATTTTATTCAGCCCAATCGCATAATTTGGTCCTCCCCTGCAGCATAATTCCAGTGGGCCTGGTTTATGATTGACGAATTCTATTGTTCAAGATATGACCTCAGCACCCTCTCTACCCTAGAAAGGTTTTAAATTCTAGTCCTGCCTGGACTCTGCTTCCAAAGGAACCAGCTTCTGAGCTGCCAAGAGCTTGAACCGTCTTCATTCGCTCCCAGAGGGGTTTCCAAGCCAGTCAGAGCTGCCTAAAAAAGGGAAGGATTGAAAGTAGGCTTGGCAGAAACAAACAGGTACTTCATTTCGACTTGCAGACGTCGCCTGTGCAAGAAGAGGGGTGCAGAGATTCTGGTAGATGAACTAACATCATGCATGCAGGAAGAGGGGCACAGAGACCCTAAGCCCATAAGGAGAAGCGCAGGGAGTGGTTTTTTTGTTTTTTTTGCAGATTTATATAGCGCGAACTCCACCCGAAGGTATTGGAGGGCTTTCCATGTGCACCTGTTACATTACACAAAGACACATTTATTTTTGGTAGGCAGGAAGTGATTTAAATGATTTGCCCAGAATCACAGGATGCTGAGCCAATGCCGAGACTCGAACCTGGTTCCCCAGCTACAAAGTCGGCCCCTCTGGCTGTTAGACCACATTCTCTGCCGCATTTCTGAGTCATCCCAGAGTTATCCCTGTACTAAATGGAACCGAAGAATCAGAATACATCGCACTGCTAGGGCTTGGCGGCTTAGTCCAGTTTTCTCATAAAGGTCGCCAGTGCTGGTACAGAGTCAGTCACATGGCTGGAAGGACACGGAGAAGAATTCGTCAGAAGTCTCCTAGTCTCAAAAAGCTCAGTAGCGATAAAGAAGAAACAGTCACGTGCAGTGCTTCCCTCTGAAAGCCTGTTTGTCACTATTCACCAGTATTTCATTTGTAAGTTAATGCGTGCCTGTGCACGAAGCGCTGCTCAGAAACCCGCGGCCAGCGCTATTACATGTCAGAGCGCCACATGCCAAGGCTGCGCAGTCTTAATTCCTCGTCAAGCCTCTTTAACCGACTCTCAGACACTTGTTGCAGGTTCCTGTTTTCTCCCTATGTGACGTTGTCCGTCTTTTCTTCTTCCTTCTTTCCTGTGACTCCCCCGAGTCAATATTTGATGAAGAAAAATAAATGCCAGTCTCCAAAAATGAGTGCCAGTGGGCCTTACCGGCAACCACCGGCTCAAATTAAGCACTGTAATAATTCACACTTTCTTTTAGAAGGTCGGAAGGGCTGAGGCACAGTCGGTCACACACCAAGCTTGCCCTTGAAAGACCTGTAGTCTGTTTGGAGCAGAGGTTATCTTTTAGGACGATAAGGTTAGAGCACAGGCTTAAATATTTTTGCCAGGAATTATTTTGGTTTCTAGTCCGGCCCTGCTCTTGACACTTGGGAACTCCTCTGCGGTCCTCCAGCCCCTTCCCGTATTCTCCCTTCCCCTCATTTCCCCAGCTTGAATACCATTGTGCTAAGACTCCACTGCAGGTGTCAGATAGTTCTTGTCTTATAGGATGCAGTGCCCATGCTCACACCGCCAGAAGGGGTTTCAGGGAGCTGGGGCTGTGGAGGGTGGGGGGGGGATAGTCTGACGCGCCTGTGCCAGCTGCCCGCTTGGGGGTATGGCATGTCAGATGGCATTCTCTAGACTTGGGTGATAATGTGTTTCAAACACTTAGTGGTTGACGGTTGCTAGGCAACCATGCACTTCCCACTTTGATCGCAGCTGTTGGCATGTGCAGAAGCTCCTACCCCCATTTGCTCTGAGTGTGGGAAGGGCCGTGAGCCCTGATGTACCCCCGACTCCTCGGTTCCCTGTTTCTGAGATGCACATGCACCGGGCATTAGCGCAGCAACCAGAGCCGGCCGTTAGTGAGCGCGAGCTGGGCGCATGCCCCGGAAGCAGCCCTCAGAGGGGCGCAGGAGCTTCCTACAGTCTACTTCCGACGTGACTCCAAAAAAAAAGAGCCTTTAAAATCGGTTTCTGGAGGTTGCAGGTACCCGTGTCTGCATTTTGACTGCTTTTCTTCTCATGGCTCGCCTTATTTCTCGCCCCACTCACCTCCTCCTACCGCTCCCATTTCTGTCAACGTACAGTTGAAAGGGGACGAATGGGCGGGAGCTCCATATTTGATTTCGCCCAGGGCGTCTCTGACCAAAGGCCAGCGCCAGATTGGCCGGTATCCGAATTCCAGCTGTGGGCTGCTTTTTTGAGCAGCCTGAGGGGCTGGGCCGATTTGGGCGGTTTCTGCATTGTTCGATGCCGCCAGCAGCCCAGTGGGTGCCTGAGTGGCCTTTCTGGAGGTAGATGCAGCGGCGTCACTAGGGTTGGTGTCACCCAGTGCGGACACCTTTCCCAAATGAGACTATTTAGTAAATAGTCTCATTTGGGAAAGGTGTCACCCCATGTGAAGGTGTCACCTGGGACACCATCACATGGGGTGACACCTTTCCCAAATGAGACTACTAAATAGTCTCATTTGGGAAAGGTGTCACCCCATGTGATGGTGTCACCCGGTGCGGTCCGCACCCCCGCACCCACCTAGTGACGCCACTGGGTAGATGGGCATCCATTACCTCCCTCTTATCAACGGCAGAGGTGTCACTCCCTTTCTCTCGCTGGGCCGGCCCATTAATGTATGGATATTGAGCGGGGGAAGGGGGCCTGAGCCAGGGCCGGACTGGGAACCAAAACCAGTCCTGGCAAAGTGCTCGGCTGCCCCCGGGGTTGGGGGTGCAGCCGAGCGATTTGCCAGGGCCGGTTTCGGTTGATTTTGTTAGAGGGGCGATATTGCAGCTATGCTGCAAAAACGGCCCTGTAACAAAAACGGCCCCCAGGGGCCCAAATCCGGCCCCCAGACCTGGCGGCCCACCGAGGAAATGTCGGGTGCCCAGTCCGGCCAGTCCGGCCCTGGCCTGAGCAGAAGTGGCCTCATTTGTTTTCAGGTGTGTTTCACCAGTGTAAACTACTCCGTGCATTTTTTTTACCCCCCTCCTCTTTTTAGAAAATTTCGCCGAATTAGTGTTTTGCAGAAAGGCAATATGCAAATGTGGGCCACTTTTTTAAGCGTGCCCGGGCCGATTTTTAATCCCAATCCAACCCCAGCTCTGGCAGTAATGTGGTGATGACAAGTTCTAAAGACCTCAGTGCCGGGAAAGCCACAGAAGCAGCAGGGGCACTTTCAGTGGTCATTGGTCTCCACTATATGGAGGTTAAGTACTGTGGTCTGAGCAGTGCTTAATTTGTAAGCGAAAGTGCGTTGGCGCACAAAGCTCTGCTCAGATGTCCGCTGGCAGCGCTATTAAATGCCAGCACGCCAGATAATAGGCTGCCTACTCTATTTAACGCGTAACTCTTTAATTCTTTACCAGACACTCCTTGCCTGTTTATCTCAGTCTCGCGGGTTAATGCTTTCTCCCTTTATAATGTTTACTCCGTCATTCTCTTCATCTGGTTTTCTGTTTTGTTTGTCTCTCTCTTGCTTACAGTAAATGTCTGATGCAGAAAAATAAGTGCTGGTCACAAAAAATAAGAGCCAGTGGTCCCCACCGGCAGTCACCTGCTCAAATCAAGCACTGGATCTGAGGTGACAGAGCACAATCAATGGTCACCGCTCTCCACTATATGGTGAGGCGAGTACTGATGTCTGAGGTGGAGGGTGCACACCAATATATAAGGAGAAGCCTCAGTGAGGTGGTGTCTAGTAGAAACTCAAAACTCAACAAGACATCAAAAAGCAAGTTTATAAATCCAGATCCAGCCAGTGCTTTGAATCAAAAAAGAAAAAGTACTTTGCTACTGACACACGACATAATACTGTACATAATCTTCAACTAATGCATGATGTGAAGAGGAGGAGGAAATTTGAGAGGATCTGCCGGGGAGTCAGTGCTTCCTCTTGCCCGGCGTGTATAGTGGTATGTGGAGAGGGGGAGAGTGTGATCTTTATTTAGGTTTGTATGGTGTTCGTCTCCTTGCTAAATTTCTCATTATGTTGCAAGTCAGCGGAGGGCTTTCAAGGCTGTTGTAAAGTTTTTTTCTTTTTTTTGAGGCAACCAGTAATATTGATTCAGAAGCCAGCAGAAGCAAAAGCCTTTCTTGAAAATTGTGTTCCCCAAAAGGGGAACAGCGCATATGGGGTGACAAGGTGCGGAGGACAGACACCCGTTATGCTCAAGATGCTTTCATCCGCTTGTCCTACTTCACAGGAGGGCGGATGCTTCAGAGTGGCCTGCTTATGAGCTCGGGGCAACAAAGGGATGCTCTCCTAGTCCTGCTGCCTGCTTTAGGATTGACCTCCTGCAAGTATTGTCACACTCCCCTGCACTTTTTATTGTTGGGTTTCTCTTCAGGTTATTTCAGGTTTTCAGATTGTCTTTTACTATATGTTATTTAGTTGATTGTGAAATTTAATAGTAGGAATCTTATCTGAACCTGATATCTTTTGGACTCCTGTTCAGGTCATCCCTCTGCTGGTCTTTCTTTTTCCCTGTGTTCTCCTTATTGTTTACACTTGCCTGGCCCTCCATGGTCCCCCATTTATTTTTTGTTCTAACCACATTTCTGTAATTTCCTGTCCTGTGTTCTGTTAACGCTGGCTCTAACCTAGCCATCACTTTATGTCCCCTAATTTTGTTAATTGTTTTGACCTCATTTCGGTTACTCCATCCCTCATACCCCTCCAAATGTTTCTTTGTTATATTTAATTGTGTGTTCCTCTGTCAGACCTCCCTTATTTTTTTAACTGTATGTAACCTTTGAGCCTAAGATTTTTTGCCTTCCTCCTGATTGGGTGGTGTTATCTCATGTCCCTTATTGTATTTTGTATGTATCCATTATTCCATTGATATTTGCCTTGCTCTTGCTTCTGTAAAGCGCTCTGACACCTCTGGGTCTAGCCAGCGCTATACAAAACCTTTAAAATAAATAAATAATAGTAATGTTAGCTAAACTAGGTGTTCTGTCATTATATTAATTAAATGTTGCATTTTTTGGTGGTTTCTGATGGTTGGGGCTGGTGGCACACCTGCCACACCGGCCCTGGTGACCTTTGCACTGCTCAACAGTCTGCTGGTGCAAGGAGGGAGGGGAGTCCGGCCTGCAGGTCAGGATATATGTGGGTCCAGTACCATTCCTCAATGAGTGCAGAGGATCAACTAGGCTCAGATAGGGAGCACTTTTATACAAATCTTCCCGAATGTGGTCTTGCAAATTTTGGGCACACAAAATCACGAACTCTATGTCATGTGGATGTTACAGGTATCTCTTTGTGCACTTGCATGTATGTGTTATATTTTAGAGCACAAGTCTAGTTGAAAAGGCAGGAGAGCACTGTGCATGGTTAAAGACGAGTATAAAGTCAACAAGTGATTGGAGAGTTAGCTGGTTAATGGATTACCACTGCATTGTGATGTAGTGTTTTTAAAGAGGTGCATCTTCAACTCTTTTCTGAATTGGAGCCGCGTTAGTACGGTCCTTAGGGATATGGGATGTTGTTCCAGATCGTGGGTGTACAAATTGAAAAAGTCTACTGCTTCGTTTTTTCCCTTTTTTAGCCCTCTTAGGGCCTGATTTGGAGTTTGGCGGGTAGGTTACTCTATCACAAATGTGTTGGATAGCTTCTTCGCCGTTTAACAAATGCATTATATTCAATAACACTTGTAATCGAGCGGATAGGATATCCCTCACATTTGTGAAGGAGTAACCTGTTCGCTGAGCCCTAAATCAGGCCCTTCATCTCTATTCTGATACATTTATTCTGAGGGGGGAGCGGTCACTGTTCTGCAAATCGTGGACCTGTGTATGTTGGTGCAGTTACATCGTGACTAGTCTCCTGAAGCATGAAAGAGGAGATGGGGCCGGAGTGACTAACACTGAGGGAACAGGATTCCTGCAGGGGATAGGTTTTTGAGTTAGTTCTGTCGTCTGCGGGTAGGATGGGCTGGAATGGTTTTGTGTTTGGGATTCGGTTGGGGCAGAAGCGGATCTGTATTCGCCTGTCAGACCGCGCGCGTCCTCTGTTGACGTGCCGCTTTCTCTCCCGCTGTCCTTGTATGTACCTTCAAAGGTTTCCCAGTCTTGCATGATGCATTTTTCCTCTCAACTTCCTTTTGCAGAATAAATAAATAATAAACAGCCTCATTACCCTTCAATGAATATTTAAAACTCATTAGCGTGTGACACAGCAGAAGTACCGTCCAGTAGAGGCGGGCGTGGATTGCAGTGTCAGCCTTTGCAAAGCCATGAGAGGTGAAACAAGAAAGACGTTGGGCACAAGAGGGTGGGATATCCAGCGCTTGCCTCTGAAGGGGTGGGTAGGTTCACATTGCTGTGGCTTGGACACAGTAGGAAGGGACAGCTGATAATACCCTCAGCAGGGCATGATTCGCTAACTTGCCTAATCTGCGGAGAGTTCACTCTAAACTGATCCGGCTGCAAGGTGCTACTAACCTATAGTTGTATCTATGTACATTGTATTGGCATTTATGTGGTGCAAATGTAATGTAATTAGACACTTGTAGAGCGCTACTGTCACTCCGAGGAGCATCTTGGCGCTGAACGGAACCCAGAGGTGGAAGCATACTGGGTGACTGCCAAAGGCGAGGGTACAAGTATTGGTATTCAAACTTGTGACCTGCAGGATTTTAGTAGCAAATGCTTAATGTATGTATATTTTTTTTACCAAACTCAGTTAAACTAATTTTAATTCTTTCAGAAAGATAGAGTGGGTGGGCGTGCAAGAAAATAAAGCCTGTGATTTTTTTTCTAATGGGGCATAATCTTGTCTATTTCCAAATCTCGCATTATGTGAAAAGTGAAGATTTTTCACCACTTTGCACACCCTGAAATTTCATGTGATTTTTGCTCACGGGAGAGTGGTTCGAATAGAAAATGTGCCACCGAGAGACATTTTCTCCTTCCACGAGATTTTTCCTTCTCAAATCATTCCTCTTTCGCTATCTCGTGCGACTTTTCTGTGCAAGGTGTACCCTTGCTGTGGAAAGTTACTCAAAATACTGGTGAAATGCATTTCATGTCTTTCTCTGAAGAAAATGTCACACATTTTGTGGCCAATCCTTCAAATACATTTCCCTTCAGCAGATGCTTTAGCCTATTGAATCGCCAGATCCGGGGCTGGAGCAGTTCAATCCATCTTTAGTGGGATCCGAGGCAGTGGTGTAACGCAAAATGATTCCCCCCTCCCAAGCAGAATGTGATGAGGAGTTCCAAACCTCCCATATCTCAAAGATATTCATTGTCCCTGAGCTGAATGTGGCCCCTTT
This sequence comes from Calotriton arnoldi, assembly GCA_963921515.1. Lineage (NCBI taxonomy): Eukaryota > Metazoa > Chordata > Amphibia > Caudata > Salamandridae > Calotriton > Calotriton arnoldi. Next base: position 1,969,219 of record CAWUFW010000161.1, read on the forward strand.
TGAATGGTTAGGTGGGCCCTGGAGAGTCGGGCGGTCGCCTGCTGAGCTGCATGGGGAACAAGGGGCCTGCGTTCCGCCCCTGATCTGAGGCAGGCGTCTTTGGGTACAAAGAGCCTGGTAAACGTGCTGCTAGTAACTCTGAGATGCGTCTGACGTGTGCTTGTGCGACAGGACGTCAGACTAGGAGCAGAAACTTGAAGAAATAAAATTGCAGGGAAGTGTGGCAGCCCAGCCTGATGTGTACAGGTGAGCATTTGGGATGTTTCACTGTGACTGCAACATTCAATTTTACATTGCGTCAGGAGAGCGTGCGTTGGAGAAAGTGCATGCATTAAGCACACGTTCATGACTGCAAAACGTACCGAAGAAAATAAGTGAGATGACCTAAGAGTATAGTGCCCTGAGAGGCATTGCGCTTTACAAATGACACTAGAGCTCAGGCTTACTTGGGAAGGTGACGGGGAGCTGAGATCTTAGTACTTGTAATACAGAACATTGCTTTTGAATGGCTGGACTTCTGTGCTGAGAAAAAAACTGTTCTGTGTGGCGTACAGTAGGCCGGGGACTGAAAATCCTTCCCAGAAGAGGGAAGTGAGAGCTGATGGCGCCACAGTGTCAGCTGGAGCCAGATCTCAGCCTCTTGTCATGCAGTCATGCTTGCGATCTCCCCCTGCACTCTCTTGTGGGGAACATACTTTCCAGTAAGGGTACCTGTAAGCCTTCGATGACAAGCAAGGGTTGTAAATACGCTTATCTCCCTCCTTACCTGCCATGCATTTGGTGATGCTTGGAAGCCTCATTTGCATATGTGGGCCGTACCCTGTTAACGTTTCATAATTGCCTTCCCCAACTTTCACGATTAGAGAGAAGACATTTTCGAGGCCTATATCCCTTCGGTAGTGCTCTGTGTATAGCACCCTGTTGGATGTGAATACTGGTAAAAGCACCTTCTGTTTTGGAGCTGAGTAGCCCAGTAATCGGTGGTGGTGTCAGGCAAGCTGCTTCTTACCATAATTACTTTAGGATACATTGAGGCTCAGAGTCAAGAAGTGGCTATACTGGCCAGACCTTTTTTTGGGGGGGGAGTTGATGGTAGTTTACTGGCTTTCTTGTCTCCAGCACCCAGCTGAGGTGAATGATTGTCGGCTGGATCACATCTTTGGATTGTTCCTACAGTGACTTCTCTTTGGGATTCTGGGCCTGATAATGAGTTTGGTGGTAAGGGAACTGCCGCCGAAACGGCGTTGGAAACCCCGCCGCCTTGTTGACGTTCCACCCGCCATATTACGATGTTGGCGGTTTGCAGAATGAAAGACCGCCGGAGCACCACCACCAGCCATTCGCCGATCACTTCAATGGTGGCATGGGGAAAGCAGCTACCAGAGGTCGGTACAGACAACAGTTCAGCTGTCTGAATTACGAAGTGGCTTTCCATCAAGCCGACTGTGGCGGGGAGACTGCTTGCTTCGAGTCGACGGAAATGAGGTGCAAACTCACCCATTTGCTTCTTTTTTCTTCAGTCTTCGACATGGAACCCTTCGTCCAGGTCCCCCTTTCTCAGCAGCAACTTGACCATGAAGAAAACAACCCCGTCATTGATGAAATCCAGATAAGTCCTTTACTCCCATTGACTGGACTGGGCGCCTCTGGTCCGAACTCCAGCAATGAAAAAGTGCTCGTACAATATATTTTTCCACATGTATCATGCATATGTGTACATGTCACACACCTGCATTGACACATATGGAACTATATGCACCGCCTTCAGGGACACCACTGCCAAGGGACCGCCAGCCCATCGGGAACATCGTAATCTGCTCGGAGGTATACCGCCAACACGGCGGTCACAGAGTGCTGTCAGATATTGCCAGCTGCAACATGATAATACGGCAGGCAGGAATGCCTTCAGCTCAGCGGAGTTGTCAGTCCCACTGCCGCGGCGGGATCGCGGTAAGACCGCCAAACTCATAATCGGGCCTCTGTCTTCAACTAGATCTGGGTGCCAATGATTCAATGGCCCTAAGCTGATCTTATTTGATTATGTCATATGGTGGTCAACCGTGGCATGCTTCCTGTACACTGAATGAACACTGTCACTCTCATGTGACTGGGTCGTTCTCTTGTGCTCGTCTCTTCCATCCTTGCCTTTTAATGGTTCTGTTGATTTAGTGGGTACAGTGGCATGCTTCTTTTGCAGCTGGTGAACACTGTCACTCATGTGACTCAGTTGTTTTGGTCTCTTCCATCATTGCTTTTTATATGGGTTTCTCATTTGGAATTGGTATGGTGGTTTGCTATGTTTGCAGTGGGTGAGCACTTTCACTTAACTGGGTTTTCTTTTGGTCTGGTCTCTTTTATCCCTGATATTCTCTGGTGTGTCGTCTGGTTGGGTATAGTGTCATGCTTTGTGTGCATTTGGTGAGTACTGTCAGCCACAGGTCATTGTCTTCTTCTCGAGCTATTGTACATGAATGGACCTGTCCTTAATCATTGGAACGATTGTATACAGAATATGTTTTATGTGAAATTGCCGACTGAGGGCTTGTTTCTTTGTTGAATTTCATTTTTTTAAGTGGCTACTTTACCACTGGATGCTGGCGTTGATTTGGCTGAAGTCTGTCTGCAGTGGTCACATGACCTGAAATACATACTTTCTGGGTAACACTAATTGCCCTAATGATATGTGCATTCAGTTTGCCAACGTGTGATATATTCTTTTTCCCAAGACATAAAGGCATGTGCCAGGGTGAGTGAGGTCCTCTGCAGAACAGCTTTTTGGTTATAAATCATTATCCTATTGGGTAGATCCTTAAAATCTTGTGAAAACTCTAGCACCAAGATGGATGCCGATCACAACCAGATTGAATTGAAGATTTTCTCCCCAGTGACATCTACCTGTTTGACAACGTCATGAACAAAGTAAAAAAATTGGGTATCAAACCTCCACCTAAAATAAAACAGTCTAAAATGGAATCCCTACATATCTCTCAAAATACCCCAACATTTCCATTCAAGCATGAATTGATTTATGCTTTCTCTTAGATTTCAAACATCCTTGACAACAGGGTAACCCCAAAATTAGAAATCTCTGCAATGGCCAAGAACACAAGATACCAACTCAGACTTCTTTGGGGCATCAGACTGTTCTTCCCTGATTAAGAATTACGATCTATGCTCCAGGCATTTTTTCTCGCCAGACTGGATTACAAAACCATTTTCTAGCTGGATTCCAAAGAGTTCATCTAGTCCCCCCCCTAGAGCTGTGCTCCATGTGGCTGCTTCTTTGTTTACGGGTACAAGAAATTAGACCGCATTTCTCTTGTTCTTCTAACCCTATAGTGACTCCCCATTGATGCTACAGCTCAATGTAAGAATACGCGTTAACCCTCATAAGGCCCTGTATAACTCCGAACCTCCCTATCTGGTTGACAAACTGAAAAGCTCTATTGGAAATTTTGCTTGTGCCTCGCACATTCCATCTCCCTCTTAGTTTATGGACAACCCCATGTCTTGATACTCTTTAAAAAGGAACTCAAATCACTATTATTATTCAGACACTTTAGTTAAAGTCCATTCCAAGCTATAATTCCAATTTTTTTACTGTGTCGCATTGACTGTATGGTAAGGGTATGCAAATTTTGCGTAGTTTGCTTTTGCTTAATTATGCAGAATTTCATCAAAATTATGCGTAACTATGTGAAATGCACATCCTTCATTTAGCACTATATTTTAGTGCAAAATGCGTCCTTGTGTCAATTTTTGACACAAAGACGTGTTTCACACAGAAAAAAATGTGCAAAACAAAAATTGCCACAAACAACAGCTGCTCTTCAAGAGCTTGTTCTGCCTTTGTTCTGGTTGTTTGCTGTGTTCACTCACTCCTGTGCTATATATTTACTTTGAATGACGGCAAAATTACGCAACTGGCATAATGGCATATTTTTGGTCATTTCATGTAACAAGCATACCATGAAGTTCCCAAAATTATACGAAATATGCCCACGTAATGAAAATTTTACCTATGCCTTCTCTATGATAAAGTTGCTTTTTATTTTTAATGTCTGATTGCCTTTTGTTATGACCTGCGATTCTCTTGTAACGCACTCTAATGCCCTTAACCCAAGTTAATGGGTTGTAAATCTGCAAAAATAAACAAATAATTAAATACATTATTTTTAAGGTTCCGGCTCAGCAACCAGAGGGCGCTAGAATAAAGATTGTGAATTCCTGATAAGAAGAATTCACCTCCAGTGAGGTGAGAATGTTAGTATAGGGTAAATCATGGCCCCCGTAGGGACAGCCTAGTAGGACTAGGAAAGCATATGACTGATGCTGTGGATAAGAGTTATATTGGGGGCTACAGAAAAGAATTGAATAGGGAAAAAAAAGTTCTGTCTGTGGTTTTATAATGTGGGTGTCAGAGATTCGCATTTAGGCCCCAACACATCCTAGGTGGTAGCTAAGGACTTCCACGGACTTCTCCTCTGTAGTTGACCTGTATACTACTGCTCCATCATCGACTTTAACGAGTCTTTAGCTCTCTAGCTGTTCTTACAGCACAAGTGTTCCCTCCTCTCTGCTCCAGACTTGTTATCATAGAGCACTTGTTAATCCTTGGGTTGTATTTGACATACATTTCATGACTGGTTGTTCAGAAGTTAACCATCACGTAATGTTTAGTTTGATTACCAAACATGAATTCTTTAGGCTCCGGTCAGTCCCGTGAAAGGGCAATGAGGAGTAGATTCCTATCTTGCAAAAACGGATTCTCCATGTACTCACTGACCAGAGTCTGACAGATGTGTTCCAATTTGTCAAACACCAACCTTCTCCACGTTCCCATCAAACACTAATTAATCACATGTTTTTGCATGCAAAAGGTATCCCATGTTTTCATCAAATTGCCAGATTCTTTCTGTTTTTATTTAGTCCTACATGACTCACCTATGATTAATTAATACAAGTGACTATCAAGTGTGTTTTATATGTTTATGTGTCCTTCCCCTACAGAAATTAGATGCTAAAGTGGAGGAAGGGTGACCTGACTAGGGATCTGACAGTCCTGACTAAGTCTTCTGACCCAAAGTGGCTTAAAGGATTGGCCGAAACATATTGACGAAATAGGATGTTGGGATGATTGAGTCAATTAGCCATCGGGTTTTTCGTTTCTTTTTAATCTTGCCAGAGCAGCTGTAAATAAAGTCTTTCTTAGGTCTTTGCTCGTTTTTAAAAGATAGATATCTGGGACGAGATAGGCCCGATGATGAAGCATGCCACAAATTGTGGATGGGGAACCTTTATCTAATAAGAGGGATCATATCTTGTTAATAGCAGGGTAAGCACTGATTAGGTAAAAAAGTATCTCGCAATACTTTTTGTGTTGAGAGTCAGTCACATGCCTGACATGTATCTGAATTGTCCTGCCCTTGTGGCCTTGCAGGTGCAGTAGCCTTCTCCTACTGCGCCCATAGGCCAGCTGGCATCAGCCCGGCCTATGTGAACAAGCAGTGGATGAAGAAAGGGTTAAGGTGGGTGCCTTACCTGCAGTTGCACTTTTTAAAGAGGCGAGATTAGAGCACATAATGTATTCTCCCCACACACGAAGGAGCAATTAGTTCTAAACATGGCTTAATCAGTCACTGCGAGATTGATTTCTGGAAGCCTGGATCTGCCGGCTGCTGGCACCGAGCCAGGCTGGAGGCAGCCTCCAAACAAATGAACTGCAGAGAAGCGAGCCATTACATAATATGATATATGAGGCCCATAACTCACGCTACTGTTCATTAGTATTCCACTGTAAAGCGGCAGAGGAGGCAAACTTTTCAGACTCTTCAAAGCAACTTTACTCCTAGGGTTATTTTCTTGTTTTACACTTTGATGAAGCCTCCTCAGCTTGAAGATTTGGGGATGCTTGACTCTAAAAGGGTGTAATAAAGGCTTTGCAGATACAAGAATCGGTGGAGCCTCTAAACTCAGAAAGTGTGTTGTGTGCATGTGTCTGTATAAGTCAGGTACTTAACTCAGACCCCTGCCGTGTGGCGCAGGAGGGTCACCAACCTTTCAGGGGTCCCCAACTTTCAAGGGGCCCCTGTTCAACCCAAGGCCAATGAATGGCTGCGAGATAGTGGAGACTTAGGGCCCCCTCTTCACATCCTGCAGGGGTGCCCCATTTTGTGTTACGCCACTGGGGTAAGTACATTCTGTAATGCCGCGGTAAGCCAAGATTGACGAAGGAAAGATCCAAATCCCCTTTAAGCACTTGGGCAAACTTAAGGTGTCGGTTAAGTGCTCAAGAAGGGTGCCAGATTGAGAATTGTATACCTTGAGTATCTCCAGTACATTTGCACCTTCCTAATGTGTCAATCAGTGCTAGCTTCTCACTGTGCCCAAACATGCTAGTTCTCACTCTGTCCTACACTACCTGCTCTTTACACTGCCCATCAATGCCAGCGTCTAGCTCTGTCCACAAGGAGCCCCTCATCACTCTACCCAACAGAGCAGAGTAGACCTTGTCAGGAGGGTGGCAGCAGCATCTCTGGTTCCATGACCATTAGATCTTTGCCTCAGCTGTTCTGTGTAGAGCTCTGCCCTAGCCCTTCAAACATGTGGCTGTCTGGAATCTCTTCCAGCGTCTGTCTTAGTTCTAGGAGTAGTATATTTATGTTTTTTCTGTAAATAATCTCCTCCTCCTTTTTTCACCCCTTTGGACATTCTGCTTCAAATGGGTTTAGAGAGGCACCATGCTTTTTGTAATAATGCTCTCTGTCTTCTAAAACACTCTGGGTTACCACAAAAATACTTCCATAAAGTTGGGGAAGCGGGATGTGATCATCAAGATGGTATGGTTGAAATAAAAGTAATATCGAAGATATTGATACTCAAATTAAAATGTTTCTTCTTTGTCTTCACAGAATTCCATCCGCCACAACCTGTCTCTGCACACCCGGTTCATCCGCGTCCAGAATGAAGGCACCGGGAAGAGCTCTTGGTGGATGCTGAACCCAGAAGGGGGGAAAACCGGCAAGACGCCACGTCGACGTGCTGTGTCTATGGACAACAACAGCAAATTCCTGAGGATCAAAGGGAAAGCTAGCAAGAAGAAGCAACTGCAGGCCGCGCAGGAGCGTGGTGATGACAGCCCAACGTCTCAGCACAGCAAGTGGTCTGGAAGCCCAACATCCCACGCGAGCGAGGAGTTCGATGTGTGGGCAGACTTCAGAACCAGGGCCAACTCTTCTGCCAGCACAATGAGTGGAAGACTGTCTCCCATTATGGCGAACAATGAACCCGATGACCTTGAGGATGATGATGGAACACCATCCTCCCCACTGATGTACCCGAGCCCCTCCAGCACTATGTCTCCTTCCCTGAACACAAGGTGTTCGGTGGAGCTACCAAGGCTTACAGATTTGACTGGTACCATTAACTTGAACGAAGGGCTAGGGGAGAGCCTTCTTGATGACTTACAGGACAACTATAATATCAGCCCTTCTCAGCAGCATACACCTGGGGCTTTAAGGCAGAGACCCTCCAATTATAGCTTCAGTTCCAAGTGCTCCTCATTAGGTTCTGGCTCCAACACGTACTTAGGAACCATATACAGCCAGCCTGCGATGAACATGATGAGACGTTTGCCAATGCAAACCATACAAGAGAACAAGCAGGCCAATTTTCCACCAATGAACTCATACAGGAATTCTTCACTGCAGGATTTGCTTTCCTCCATCTCTTATGCACACAAAGAGAGCATGACGCAGGCTGACACCTCCATGTCCCACCACAACAGTGCGGTGCCGCCACGCAGTCACAGACAGAATAGCATCATCATGTGTGGAAACGGGGAACAGGGTTTGTCCTCTTTTCCTTCTCATTCTGCAAACCTAATGAAGAGCCACCCTTTGTACCACCTGTCGCCATCTAACCATCATCATCATCATCACCCTACTGTCAGCAACAGTGCCTTACCTAACCCAATCAGCCTTATGAGCTTGCCTAGTGACACATGCAGCATGGCTGCCATGCCTCACCATGGGCCCCTCCACCCATACTTTAATAACCAGGGGTCGCACATGAGCTTACTGGAGTCGCTGCAGGGGCCCTACCAAGGGGGCTACCACCCACCGGTTCTAAGCCAGGACAAATTTCCAGCAGACCTCGACCTGGACATGTTCAACGGCAGCTTGGAGTGTGACGTGGAGTCCATCATTCTCAACGACTTCATGGACAATGATGAGATGGATTTTAACTTTGACTCTGCCCTTCCGCCACAGAACGGCATGAGCATGGCCACATTGCCCAGTGGCCCTCAGCCGATGAACCAGAGCTGGGTGCCTGGGTGAGGTGAAACGAAGCCTCTCCACCACGGAGTAACCTAGGGGACATTTATCCATTTCTTTTCTGCCTTTATTTGTTAAGACAGGCTAGAGCCATCTGTTGAAACTTGACAACACTAAGCGTACAAGCACCCACAACCCATAGGAAGACATTTCTATGTGCATAGAAAGTTCTCTATCCATTCCAGGTGTACTGTGTGCTAGGTCAGATATGTCAAAGCTGTCTGCTACAGGCTTGAGGTAGCTCAGATGTCCACTGTCTAGCCCCACTCTGGCACTATTCCCATTAACAAACCAATTGAGTGAGAATGAGACTGAGCAGACATCCCTCTCTTACATTAGGTTTGTAATCAAAGTAAAGGTAAAAATTGAATGTTTCAGAACTTGTTTCGAGGGCTACCATGCTAAGTCTGTGAGGAAGTTTTTCAGTGGACACATTTTTAGCCTTTAAATTGTGCATGACGCTCCCACGGCTAACGACTATGGAAAGCACTTATTTCTGCTTGTTGGCTGCTGGATGGGTGGAAGCAAAGGCCTCATAATGCCACAGGCTCTGTTTTAGGATGACATGCTGTTAGCCCTGCCATGCACTCTGTCAGGTATTCACACTGATCACCTACTCTATAAAAATCCAAAGTGGCTTTGCATTGCTTCTCTACGGCTCTAACTTAAATGGCCAAATGTTTTGAATTCCTAAAGTTTATTTTATCTGCCAAAATTCATCTTTTTTATCCATTTAAATGTGACACGTGCAGTAGCTGGCAAGCAATTAAACCCCCTGCTAAATGTGTCTCTAACACCAACACACTTGTGCCAGATCTGATCTGCCATTTTTAATTTGCATGTTTGGGTAGACGTGCCACCATTAGACCTTAAAGGGCCATCCAGTCTGAAAAAACCCAGTTTTCTTTAACCAGGCATGTATTGTGACATCATCCACTGGATGGCCCATTAAAAATATAGAACCTCTTCACAAAAAAGAGCGCAAACTGGCTCTGAATAAGAGCACTGACATCAATCTGCTGGCCGAGCCTAGACATGACCTTTGCCAGCCATCAATTGCCCTGGTTCAATTGCCTGCACTCGTTCTAAAAGAAATAGGGGTTTCATTAAAGACTAGTTTTACTGTCAGTGTGTCTGACACTCCCTAGCAAAGCCCCTTTGGACTCTGTGATGTTTGAGCTAGCAGTATCATGCAGAGCCTTTGCCGGAGGTGGCAGCCATATTGTTTACAACAGGTCTTCCTTGCTGCTGCTCTCAAACCTTGAATTGGCAGATAGGATGTGTCTGTTTGAGACCATCTACAAGCACATGCAAATTCAATATTTCATAAGGCAAAAGGAAACCTGTGCTTTATTATTGCGATGTTTTGATAGTATAAGACAGAACATGGATCAATGTGCTTGATCATTACATTTTGAGCAATAATGAGAAATAACTCAGAGGCAGATATACTCAGTACAAGGATGGAACACTGAGCAGGCTTTCTTAATTATAAGCATTTATGTATGTCTCCTGCTAGACATCATTGACAAGAAGTGCAGCGGCTCAATTAAACCAGGAAAGAAGAGCAATTCAGGAGCTAAGCAATGGCAAGCAGCAGGCGGGATTACACTCTGTATACTGTTTACAGCAGGTCTTGCATACAGCGCATGTGCGCTGACTTCGTTCGACCTATAAAATGGTGATGGAGTGGCGCATCTGGGTGGCTGGTGGTGCCAGCACAAGCCAGACACGCTATCAGGCACAGACTGACAGCTTGATTAGCTGTGTTCACGCCTCCCTGGACATCTGCAGGACCCTTCCTGTTTAGGCCCGCTGCCTCTGCTCAGTTGATATTTCGATTGAGGGAAACTGTTGTACTCCTCCAGTTCCAGTGGGTTGCGTTGCCTGGCACACTTCTGCAGATTGGTAAACACCCATACACCCATGACACCCCTGGTCAGGAGATTTCTTCTCATGTCTCCACATTTACAGTATATTTTGAATAGCAACCGAAGATTTATTTATAGATGGGGCATTCCCCGACTGTCAGCAACTGGTGCACATATGAACCATGCAATCAGCTACCCAATTTAATTTTCATTGTATTTTTTTATTTGATTTTATTCCTGAAAGTTAGTGCCTCATTTAACTTGGCCCCTAGAAGACCGCCTTGCTCACATTATATAGACTGGCCGCCCTTGTTCATCGAGTGCCTTGTACAAATGCTCTCCTCCTCCTTATCGTTATCATTATCAAATTCTTCCTTTATAAATTGCCAGACTATCACGAAGGGCATTGTAACATGTAATACAGGAAAGACTACAGGCAAAGGGCACGCATGTGTTCAATACGGATCCACAAGCACTCCCTATGTGATGGTACTAGGATACCATATGAAGAGAGGAGAGGTTTCGGAGGGCCGCATGAAAGCCGACTGTGGTTAGGTGGGAGCTATCATTGTAGAAGCACCTAGCAGTAGCTCAATAAGGAGCTGGCTGATCATCCACTACCTGCCATTTCCAATGGAAGAGACTTAACGATGGAGGGTAGAAAGTAAAAAAAACACCTTTCGTTTTTCAAAATATATTTTTAACTGCATTTTGCAAAAACAATTGGCACTAAAGTAAAGGAATGTGTTTCCAACTTAAAAATTAACGTTTCTCTTAGGAAACTTTCATCAGGTTTATTTTCATTAATGTTCTTCTGCGTGAAATGTTTTTTTTTTCATGTCGTCATTCCCGACTTTTTGTTCTGTATTTTTGTAACACAAAACAGCCCCCACAGACTTAGCATGTGCTTTCAGTAGAGTGTTAAGAGGAATATTGTCATATTTGACAGATTTCATGCTCTGTGAAGAAATGAAAACCGAAAAGACGAATTTAAAATATGTATTTTTTGGAAGCGATAAAAAAATGTCTGTCCTTAGTTATGAGTATGTATGTATATGAAGCTTGTAAGTGAGAGCACTCAGGAGTGGCAATGACAAAGTACAATAATTGAATAGTGTTTCCCACAATACTCTCGTGACCAATTTGGTGATAATGCAAATTCCCTTTTGGAAGGAACACGACGGATAGTCCAAGCTAGAGGTGGACCCGCCAATAGAGTAGAAGATATTTCGACAGGGTGTTGTCTCCAGTAGGCCAGTAGGTTAGAGTACAATGAGTCACATGTCATGTGGAGCCATTCTTCCTACTAGCCTTTTCCGAGGCAATGGCCTGTCGAACTTCCGTAATTTCTGAATGCATCATTCTGCATCTTCCATGTGGTGCTTGGATCAACACCCATGCACAACAGCAATGTCACAGGCATCTGCTCAGAGCTTTCTTTACCTGATAGCTCCTTGAATGGGGCTTCAATATGTTCTTGGGACTAATAAGCTAAAAGTGGCCTTATCAGGTGGACGGCAACAAAACTGTCTTCTTGCTTGCGGTGCACCCCTGCTCTGTGCCGCTCTACCATAGAAACGTATTTCATTCTCTCAGACCCTATTGAAACAGGTACAAGCAAGGGTTGACTTTCTTAACAAGACATTGATACAGGTTCAGTAATTATTGTTTACATTGTTTTATTCATGTACAGATTTTAATATATATATTATATATACAATGTTTCTTGAATGCTTTTTTATTTAAATAGTTTAAATTAATTTTATACATTCAGATTATTTGCTTTTCAACATGCGTATCTACAAAAATGGGTATACAAGAAGAGGACGCTGAGCAGAGCACAGGGAATTCTTAGGACTGTTACACCACCTGACCCATAAGGAGAGACTATTGTTTCACAGAAAACAAAATGTCTGCCGAAGAAACTGGATACCAAGATCTTTGTTCACTATGGTTTTAAGTCATTGTCTCTGGAAACCATATCCCCAAGGCACCTCCATCAGCAAATTTTCCAGATCAAATTTTTGTCACAGACAATATATCCAACATTATCTTTATCTCCAGCAGAGGTGAAGTTGGCAGTAGGGCATTTGCGAGGTTGACTGGCAGGGTGGCACCACAGTACAGTCAGGGAGGCCAGTTTTGCTAGATGTCAATCATGGCAACCTTTTTAAGTTTCTATTTAGGAAAGTCTTCCTTCGCTCCCTAATGTCAACTTACCACTTGAGGCCTGCTCATTCCTTTTGCACTTTGCCTGCTAAGACACCTCGTGTACTCTGACGGAAAAGGCCCATGCCTACCTCTCCCAACATCAATACCTCAGACCTTTGAAGACCCCTTCTCACTGACTGTTGTGGTTTTCAAGTGGTGAGGCGAGGGCACAGCCATCATTACCAACGTTGATGGTTAATGCAAACCTGCTCTCAATGGCTAGAAAATTCCTAAACTAGAATCCTGGAATATTGGTCACAGGTGAACATCGCTGAGCTTTATAGTATTTTTTCCTTTCTGAAGCCTTTAAACTCTCAAATCGTTGGGACATAAAATGTACATTTCAGGCACAACTGTGCTGTCTCTTTAGCTTCTCCTGCCTCACCTTTGTAATCTGCCTCTGCCTACCATGCTCAATCCCAACGTGTCAACCACACTCAAATTGTTATCACCGCTAGTCAATCTCAAATCCATCTCTGACTTTTTAAACAGCCTGGTCCTTCGGAGGCATGAAGTTTGACTGACTGAGGGCCAGGGGACTACCCTCTTGAATATGCCCTTTTGTTCCTGAGTAAATAACCAATTCTAGAGGTCTGGTTCTGAATGCGGTATTGCAGGAAGCACCTCTCTTTGCCCCGGAACAGATGGGTGGGGCCCACTCATCCCTCCTTGGGCATGTCACTGTTACCTCCTTGTCTATCAGTAAACACCTGAGCTGTAAGGGTTGTGCTTCTTTCATATTGGCTATTATACCAAGAGATGTCACTATCTATAGTGCAGCAGGTGTAATGCCAGTGAGCGGCCCACTGCACCCGAGGTCTAGCTTTTTTTTTTAACTACCTAATCAGGGATCAGAGGTCATTTCCCTGGCATGCATTAGGGCCTATGGCGATTTACAGACAAAACTTGTTGTGCAGGGTTGGAGCAGAGAGTACGTCAGGGCAGTGCCTCTGAAATGGCGGTGCAGCTGGAGCCAGGTCAGTCAGCTACGTCCGAGGACGGTGCCTTTGAAAGGGCTTTGGTTCTTAAGCTGTCAGTCAATTCCGGGCAGCGACTGTGAGAGGGCGGTAGGGAATGGAGCAGAGTCAGTCACGTGTGACGATGGTGCTTTTGAAAGGTCTCTAGAGAAGAGCACAGTCAGAGACGTGTCGGGCCGGAGCTTGTGAAAAGAGTCAACTACTTAATCAGCCAAGGTTTATCTTTGACTCGGCTCCAGAACCCCGGTTGCTCAGAGCCATCGGCCACCAGCATACAGCCCGCCTACCTGCCCGTGGAAAGACTGAAGTCTGTTTCCAGCACAATTACGCCATTTTTGAGTGTGGTTTACTTGCAAACTCCCGATAGAACCAGTTCCTCCCTTCTTCAACTGCGTAGTCAGAGTTTCTGACATTATATCCCCTTGTCCTGCCGTCGCAGGACAGAGGCAAGAGCCATTGTTTGGACCTATCCTAGATATCTTCGTTCAGCAGGCAGAGGCAGCGAAATACATTGCTGTCACCCTAAGAACAGCTGGGGTGAGTTGTTTGTTGCGGCAGGCGTACATAAGCGGCCTATACCAAAAGTCCTACTTTGTCTTACTCAAAGTACACGAGGGAGGGGCATTAAACATATATTGCACTAGTTTCGTGCCAAGCAGTAACGACCTCAAGAGAGGGCTTTGTTCATTTATAAGGCTCTGGCCAATTAGTGGATCTAAAACCGTAGGGTTTTAATTTCCAGATAAGGAATAAATCCTTAGACGATAATTGCTTTCAGAAACTATTGTTATTATTTTTTGGTTTTCTACGGCTTGCATGGGTACTATTTTGTCCCGATTCCCTAATGCAATTGGAATGCCAAGTCTTCTAGCCAATCAGGATGCGAGTTTCTAATCCCAGTGTTCTAGGCCGTGCGCCATAGGCTCACACACTCAGAGCATGTCAGTGGCGGGTCAGCAGAACGAGCCCGCATATCCCTGCCTTCCTAGCCCAGCACAACAGCAAGCACATGGTGTGCGACACACGCTGTACAAGACGATCACAGAGCAAAGACAAGAATACAGTGAATGTTGCTGAATAACTGTTTCAACTGTTTTCCTCTTAATGTCCTTTTTTAACCCCCACCCCCTTAATTTATAAATGTACAGATTGGGGCTTTTCAGTTAACACGAGTTGCGATGGGCTGTTTCTCTCACCGTGCATATGTCATGTGCGATGTAAACTACTTGATTGTGCTGTTATAGTTTGTGTACGTGACGACGTAAGGAACTGTGTATAGTGCATTGTACAGCATATTTTCATGAATAAATTTGTTTTAAATATGACATGTTGCCTGCAGTTTTTGAGAAGGTTGGCCAAGAGGTTGGGCTTATAGAGGATGTGTGGGCTAACACTCTGGGAACAATAGAAACAAAAACAAAAAACAATACTTTTGGATCAACCATCAAATAAAGAACAAGCCAGGTCAACTGGCGCATAATGAGCACACAGACGTGGTAAACTATAAAAGAGCACATTCTAGGTGTCCATCACCAGGTCAGACATATATACTTTGGCTTCGATCACACATGACAAGCGCATACTGAGGGATCAACTGGCACATAACGAAAACACATTTAGAGATCAGCCATAACATAAAGAAAACACCCACCGGAATCAACTGACTCGCAATGAGCACACACACCTGGCTCAATCAGCCACTCCTAAAAGATTGATCAAAGGCACATAACGAACACAGCAAAATAATAAACACACCAAACGCCCTCAATGATCAACTGGCACATACAAACTCACACAATTTATTGGCGCATTGTGAACATGCGCTCTGGGATCCACTGGCACGTAATGAACATGCACACCAGCAATCCACTCGGACAGAAGGAGTAAACACACTATAAACACTGTGTCAGTCAATCCTCGAGAGTGTTTTTTCCGATTAACCCCAAAAACACACTCTACTGTATTGACTGGCGAATGGGGAAAGTATACTCCATAACTGACAAGTGCATAGGGATCACACACACTTCAAGATGGACCACCGCATAAGGAAAATATACTGTGATATCAACTAGCCCACAGCAAACACACACCGAGATCAGCCAGCATATAAGGAAAACATACTGGGAGATAAACTGAAGAATAGAAAACACCCACTCGGAGACCAGCCACTGCAAAGAGAAACATACACTGAGATAGAACACCCACACACCATGAGATCAGCTACCACATAATGAAACCGTAACCAGGGATCAACTACTCTGAGATCTGCCAGCACATAGGGCAAACATACTTTGGGATCAACTTAGGTTTAACAAGCACACACCATGTGATTAGCTAACATATAAGGAAAACATCCTTGAAGATCAAAATAAGCATTGACAAAACATACTCTTGAGATCCTTCCGCAAATAGGGAAAACATACTCTGAGTCAACTGGGGCTTAACAAGCTCACGCTGTGAGATCAGCCACCACTTATGAAAACACATAATTTGCGACCAACTGGAATTTAACAAGCACAGACAATGAGATCAGCCACCACACAAGGAAAACATACTCTGTGATCAACTGAAGTCGTAGAAGAAACCCAATCTGAAATCAGTTAGCACATAGAGGAAAGCATACTCTGAGATCAGCTGGAGCTCAACAAGCACACACCGTCAGATGAGCCAGTACATGGGGAAAAATACTCTGAGATGAAATGGTGTCTATCAAACACTCACACCGAGGTCAGCCAGTACATAAATAAAATACATTATATAGCAACTGGCGCATAATGAACAAGTACCCTGAGATTATTCAGCACGCAACAGACAAACACTCCATGATTGATTGGTGCATAATGAACACGCACTCCGGGATCGACTGGTACACATCTAACATACATACCCTGGGCGAGAGTGGTGCATAACAAACTCGCAGTCTGGGGTAATTAGCACACAATACCGAATAGATAGGTACACACAAACTTGGGTGGATTGTGATTTAAACAAAAATGCCCCTCTCACGAGTTCCAAATATTCTAACTATGGCACTATTAATTACTATCTGACCTCATGCAGCACTGCTATCCTTTTGTCAGCTTATCGATGATGAAAAATGATTTAAAGCAGCTTGGTTGTCTATGCATTGGAGCAATGCTAAAAAACGTAAATCCTATAGTTTTTCTTGGCAACACCCTGGATGTGTTGGACACCCTAAATCTGCCCACACAAATTGTATCTTTGTGTAATCTTAAAAGAAGCAGACTGAAACATCAAGTTAATTGAACTCTGTTTCATCATATCTGTTGAAAAGTGAACTCACTTTATTTAGGGTTTAGTTTTGCTAAAATAGTAGAGTTAGCTGCAGCTGTTGTGAACTGCCAATTTATAACTGATAAAGCAATGTCTATTGCAATATTACTTTTAAAAGCGGGGGGCTGATTCATCAACCCTAACTAGCAGTGGGATACATTTGTGCTGCTGAGATGGGGTGCTCATTGCAACTGGAGAACTGCTGCTACTTGGCCCTTACCCTGCTATGAGTCTTGTTCCCCATTCTCAGAGACCCTCTGACATGCAGGGTCCATTTAACCACCCTTGTCTGCCTTCTTGATGTGGGTACTGCACAAGGACCCACGATACTCTGAAACACTTTCACAAAGTTCTTTGAACATCTAATTCCCTTTTTATAATGTATTTGGCTTTTGAGAGGTTCACAGTTCAGCGGAGAAGGGTGTTTTGGCTTGGAGGGGCTGTATATACCCACTGCCAAATAGGTGGTCTATAGACTGCTCTGGTACTTACTGTACCTGAGAGTCAGGTTAACGTTATGAAGCTCCTCCCAGTCAGTACTGACAAAGACAATGTAATCCAAGTATGTGACACTGAAGTCCTCCAGGCGAGCCAGGGAACGGCCATTGGCCTCTAGCAGATGACTGGGGCCTTCCATAAATTAAAAGGGATCACTGCACTTTGAAGGTGGCCATCTGGGATGGAGAATGCAGATATCTCGTTTACACCAACCTTTAGGGCAATCGGTCAGTAGCCTGAAATTAAAATCAAATTTGCCTAGAAAATAGACAACCCCAACTTTTCCACGACCGCAACTGTTTTGGGTATTATGACAGCATCTGTCTTAGTGACGACGATGAGAGCTTTGTAACCCACACTGGGCCAGAGCAAATGAACTAGGCCAGGACATGCACGCTGTTGATATGATAAGATGCCAAATAGGATTCTAACTAACAAATGGAGAGCGACATTCCTCAGTATCACAGCTTAGTGGAGCTGGCAAGATCTACAATCACAATACAATGTTTCGAGGATGTCCAGCTCTAACTTTTCAAAAGAGTTCTGACAACTCTATCACCCCTTGGGCGTCGGAGTGATGGGCTGCTTCTCCTTTATAATCATGAGCATTACCACTAGTGGTGTTCTGGGACACCACCACCATTTATCAACATTTAGGGTACCTTTAACCAACTTTCTTATGGTTTCCATTTCGGGAGGGGCCTCCTGTGTCTTTTTTCTGTGCTCTCATCTGGATGTATCTAGCACCTCCCTTTGCAAACTTTCTGGTGTCCTTCAGCTTTACATCAGCAAAATCAAGAAGTAAGAAGTACTCAGGGTGTGCTCTGTAGCAAGTACACTTTCAGGTTTTCATTAGATTCTCCCAAGGTTACCTTTAATAAATCAATTTACAGAGTTCAGTTCAATATCCAACCAAGTCTCTCAAGTCTGGTTACTCTTCTCTGTATTGTACCTAAGGTGCCTCACATATAACCCTGTGGGCAACATAAACCTCTCAGATTATCATTCTCCATGTGGGCATAACCAGCCTGTGATTCTGGTCATCAGTCTACTGCGCACAGAATCTGCCAACCTTAAGTACCCCAGTACTCCACCTTAACATGATGCAAGATGAAGCTAATCTCAAACCAGAAAACTAACGTAATATATCCTTTCATATCACAAACTATCTAAACCTTATTTTGAATGCGGGCTTAGAATGTGCATAGTTGCTTTGTTCATTTACATTGCTTTGACCTGTGGGATGGCATAATCAAGCTCTTTGATTGCCTGTGCCAGGGTCACAGAGCCATTTTCTCTACCACCAGTCTCTCTTCTCTTTCCTTTATTTGGCACTTAAAGTCTTTTGTGACATGAAGGGTGCCTTCCTTTGTCCTTCAAAGGCCAGCCTATGTTCTTTTAACCTCATGCTAACCCCTTTTCTCCATTTGAAACCTATTTAACTATAACCATTTAGGGTTATTCTTCAGGGTGAGGTAACACAAGAGGGAATGAGGATCTCGACCTCAATGGGGTTCTTTGAAGCCTCCTCCCCTCCATAACCATTCTTGTGGTCCTCATTCTCTCTGACCTTCACTGGGTCTGCTTTTACCTGACTACTCTCTCCCGAGCTCTGAGGATTATCTGCAGCTCCACTATTGAGTTTGGAGACATGAATGAAACCTGACTGTCTCAACACATTGCAAAGACCTGGAACCTCTACTCTACGGGGCCGATTCCGATCTCGGCCGGTAGGGCACCGAATCGGATTCGGCTTTACCGGATCCGATTCGGAGGCCTCTTTTCCGACCGATTCGTGCATGCGTCCGGGCGAGCGAGTACGATGCGAGCGTACGCGAAATCGCCGACCGACTCGTTTGCGGGTCCGAACCGCTCCGACCGACTCGCACGGACACGACTCGCACCGCGCAATGGAGACGTTCCCCGACCGAGCCAGTACGATGCGCGCCTCGAGCAGTCCGACCGACTCGCGCCGTCCGGCTCCAAAGTGCAGTCGGAGCCGGACTTCGGTGGTCCGTGTCGGACCCCCCTGCACGCGTGGCCGCGCGAGTCGCACACAGGGGGGGACCCATGGGTCCCCCCTACACGTGCATGTACGGCGCGACCCGCATAGACGCGAACCCGCTTCAGGGGGCGCCCTTGTTTGCGTCGTACCCATTGAGTCAATGGGAGCCCGTGTACGCGTTGTACGACCGGCTCCCATTGACTTCAATGGGAGTCCGACCGAATCGAGTCCGATAGCATACGTACGCATCGTACTCATTCGGTCGGGCTGCTAGAGTCCGATTCGGTCGGAAATCTCTCCGGGTCCGGCTCGGTCGGAGAGATTTCCTGCCCAAATCGGAATCGGCCCCTAAATCTCCATTGCCCCAAAAATGTTTTTGGAGAAGACTTGAGAGGAACTTTACTGCATTCATTTAAAAGTTAAAATGAAAGTTGTCCATTTTATTAGGTCACTGGCAAATGGTGTAAGAAATAGATGTGCTAAAGCTAAGTTCCCACAACAGTCTTCCCAGCAGTACTCTAATAAGGCCATCTAATAATTCCTAGAAAATATCTTTCTCTGGCAGTGGGACTTGCTGGGGCTGAAGATGTTTTCTGTAGTTTGGTGCTCCTGGCTTTATTCATGCACCCTTGCTTGTGACTAGGTACTGAGCAAACAGTGAGATCCCAGGCTCACATAACATGGTGAAGGTTATAAAGATATGAGAAGGTCCTTGTCTGAGGGTAGTACGGAGACATCTGGACTATTGACCTCCCCACCTCTGCTGCTAAGATATAGAGTTTTGTGAGGCCAGTGGCAGTAAGCCTGAGGAAGTCTCTTTTTCAATATCAGAGGCTGGAGGGTCACCAGCATCACTAGTGTTAGGTTAAGATGAAGGAAGGAGTGGAAGTGAATGGGGTAAGTCATAAAGTTGCAGACTGGAAGGCTTCCTCCACCCATAATACTCAAGATGGGGGATGGAAAGTGCAGGGTAAAAATGTCTAGAAGTTCCCCAAGTAGTTTCTCTGGATCCCCTTAGAAGCACGGTTAATGAAGTACCACTAACTTGAAGCCAATGATATCTAGCAATTCAGCAAACTCCACCATCCTCATGGGACGAAACTCAGATGTGAACAGATGGAACTACATCAAAGATTGTAGTAAAAACGAAGAGTAAATGCATTGAATCATTTCTTTATTAATTAAGGCCCCAACACTTCATGAGGAACCTCCTTCTCCTCCCCACGATCTCCCACATTCCATATTCCAACCCCGAGTGTTAACGCCATGTAAAGCAACCAGGGCTATGGAGTCACATGAAGGAAATTATACAAATGTTTCATGTTGAAACATTACATCATAACGTAGATGACTTCCTCTCTGTACACATTGGAAGAGACAATAAAGTAGCAACTTTGGGGACCATGTATTGGTTCTTCCTCTGGTGGTAAACATGGCAATGAGAATAAAACATGAGAGAAGAGAGATGTTTTTAATTCCCAAACCTCAGCAAAGGAAAGATGTCACAAACAGGCACATATGTTGGGACTTATGACTGCAGAACTCTTACACAGGCTGAAATAACCATTTTAAAATCATTTAAATTGTTCTAGCCATGACAACCAGAACTATACATCACATACTCAAGCAATTGAAGACATTATAGACATACTACAGAAGAGTGCAGGGACTAGAGCAGGTAATGTGAAAAGTCAAAGTTCAGACTGCAGCATTAAAAGAATATCATGTAGACAAGAAAGCTGGTCTGGAGGAGAGCGAGGATATTTAAAAATGGATAACAGGATGCAGTGTTTGGAAGATCAGAACACGGAGTCACGCTAAGAATTTTAGGTGATCCACACACATTTTGCTTTTAGGACTAAGGGAAATCAATTGAGGAGGTGCTTCTGAAGTTGTTTGTGCATCATGTTTATAAACTCCATATGAGATGACCAATCTAGAGACATTCAGGGTGGTACAGTAATTGTCTGATTAAGTTCACACAGTTTACTGATCACATTTGCTCTCTGATTTCAACCTAAAGACATGGTGGCAATCTCTAAATTCTACTGGTGGTCCTCTGCTGGGCGAACAAAGGTGGGACTTCTGCCAATGTGGTGAACCTAGTGGGCCACCTGCCTAACTCTAAACGAGGCCCAAACGTCATTTTTGCAGATCTCAAGCTTCATCAACAGCACAGGTGTAATGTGGGCTCCACAATGTAAGACAGGTAACTGTGGTGAGATGAAAGAAGAGGAAAAACATCAGATGAAGCAATATGTCACTCAATGGCTTCTGCTGGATGTAATGGTTATTTTCTTTAGGTCACTTCCTCTCTAACAAAATTTCCAGTGATTTTAATTCTCCCATAGTCAGTACTCGCATATTAAAGGCTGAAAAGGGTTCAATAGCTACAGATGGAGCCAAATTGGAGCTTTAAAGAAGCAGGGAAAGGGTGATATCTTCTCCAGACTAATGCTGGTACTTTAGCTCCTTCTTGCTAGGGTTCTCAGAAAAGATGTTAATTTTCAAACATTTCCTAGTTGAGGTTTTGCAGACTTTGATTCCACCACCAGAAGTCCTCTTTGCCAAATTGTTTCTCTCACCCTCCTGTACACAGACGGGCACAGTGCTTTAGAGAAAAATGGCTCTTGGCTACCAGTAGCATTCCTTGTATCTTTTAATCCTACTTGTTGGGTTAGAAAAGTACCAAACCATCTGGGCTTCCTGACCACCAGGCTCATATATCTCAAGGACATCAACAGCAAGCAAAGCCCACTACAGGTCCCAAGTGTGAGGTGGTGCGTGAAAGATTCTGGTATGGCTATTTAGACTTCATGATGACACTAAGAAAGGGAGGAAAATGCTTACCCTCTTCTTGCTTCAGGGATTATGGAACATCAGCAAGACGCGTGACAGGTAAAAGTCAGTGCATCTCAAATTGTCACAAGATAGGAAAAGGTTCAGCTTCTATGTTTTTTAGTTTTAAACTTTAATTGCGTTTGCCCTAAATTGTCCATATTCTAAGACCTACTCCCACCTTTACTGCAGGCAGTGTATCTCAATACTTTAAGTTGGAGGTCTCTGATGAGGTATAGTGTTGGAAATTGGGTTACCGGTTGGAGGGTGAAACCTTACTCAAGCAGAATCGACAATCTCTGTCAAGGTGAAACACAAGCAAACCCCAAATAAACCTGTGCTTAATCCTCTGGTAGCCTGGCACAAAAGCAGTCAGGCTTAACTTAAAGGCCATCTGTAAATTGTTTATGCAGCATTTCAAACAGCAATAAAGTAAAAACACAATACAAGAAAAATTCCAGCCCAATTTAGAAAAATAGAGTAAAATAAAATAAAATATTTG
Organism: Calotriton arnoldi; assembly: GCA_963921515.1. NCBI lineage: Eukaryota > Metazoa > Chordata > Amphibia > Caudata > Salamandridae > Calotriton > Calotriton arnoldi. The sequence goes on from CAWUFW010000161.1 coordinate 1,991,751, forward strand.
AGACCAAAATGACAAAACTCCAATCAGTAGAACCGGATATAGGCAATTTTAAAGATTTTAAGTGAAAACAGTGCTTCGAAGCAAAAAGCACCAACTGGGGCTATCTGGTTGCACTCGACCAGGACAAAGTCACAAGTTTAGGCTGACCGAGATGGGTGTGGGCCTGATACTGGGACCCAGTTAGGCCCGCTGAACAAAGTACCTTAAATCCTAGTCTGCGGATCACTGCGAGATCCCACGTCGAGGATGCTTCATGAAGCAGTGGTTTTGAGGAGCTGTGAGGCTTCGATGCGGAGTCCTGCATCGTCATTGTGGATGCCGTCAATGAGGGGCTCATGTTTCGAAGTCCTGCATCGAAAATGCATTGCGCACTGGCGGGTCCGAAGAAGCTGCGGGGCTGCGATGCGGAGTCCTGCAACATCATAAAGGATGTCGTTAAAGAGGGAATTTTCTAATGGTCCTCATTTGTATCTCCTCCGCTAGTGTCCACTTCATAAGATCCCACATCCAGCCCACCTCTTGAATGCCATGGGGTTGAATTAAGTGAATGGCTATTTGATGCTTTGTATGCAGCAATCTCAGGATTACAAATTTGCATCTCAATTTTCCCCTTTTCGAATCAGGATAATATTAAGCAGGCATTGTCTAATTAGGAGTAGTTTATCCACCACTGTCCTCCAAAATTCCATTCTTAACCCACAAGACCAAATCATGTTTATGAATGTGCCCCCACTCTTCCCAAATCTGTAGCAAGCTAAGAATCTTTATGGAACACTCTTCTTGATCTTCTGCAGTGTCATATATGTGTGGCGTAGGTAGTAGAATAGTGCTAGCTTAAATCTGACATTTCCCCAAACTTTGATTTAGGCACAGGCCGCTTCCCATTCCTTGTCAGTTATACTATCCAAGATGTTGTTTTGCCATTTTTGCCTCACCTTTTGAGGGAATTTCCTTTTGTCTACCTTCAAGGCTTTATATACTTGGGATACCAATCCATGCCCTCCTCATATTTGTAAAATAGTTTTTTAATATGAATGGTGGATTTTGGCCCCTCAGAAACTCAGCCCATATTTCTCTGCCCGTATTGGCTATTTTAGAGCATTGCAGTAACTGAGTGTTAGAACCGGGGTCACCGATTCCGACACGGTAGCTTGGCGCGAGACAGGAAGGCACCCGAAGGCACTGTGTTAAGCAGTTTTGCAGCACACTGACTCAGTAACGTGCACACAATAAGGAGACACCACACCAGGCTGTTAGGTAAAAACAAGATTCTATATCTAATTTAAATCAGCGGTAGATGAGGCAGATAATCTCAGGGCAACATTTCAATTCATTTAGCTTCCTAAAACCAGTGCGTAAATTCATTCAATCACATCATAACAGTAAAACTTTACGCCATTAAAAAGGCAGTAGCAATGACCTCCTGGAAAAACAGGTAACACTGTATGTCATAGCTTGCAGGTCAAAACATAGGTCCAATACATTCAGGTTCATTTCATTAGTGAGTAATTAACTGCGGGTTTCCACTCAACATTGTAGGTGCTGCAGAGCCTGTGGCAACTTAGGCCTAACCACATTCAGGACAGTGGGTGTCTCAAGGAAGGCCAGCATTCAATCTAAGCACCTTTAAATCAGAGCGATGACCTGGATTACCGTGGATGATCAGGCTTTAGCCTAAAGGCATCATTACACATAAACGTCTCACTTAGAGGCAGTTGTCAGGCCTATACATATACTCTAGAACATTACATTTTGAGTGGGCCGCTATCAAGGCCCAGGAACAATCCTTTGTGGGACTCTCCCAGACCTCCTTTCCTTAGTAGGCTCACTCGGGCAGTTAGCAGTGGGGGGTGAGCAGGCCAGGCCCAGTCTCTACTTCAGGGCCCAGCCCCAGGCGTAGGGGAGGCAGTCACCACAGAAGGAGGAGGGGTGCCGCCCCTCCCCGTCCACTCGGGATGTCAGGCGGGGGAGGCGCCGCTTAGGCGAGGCCTCCGTGTGGTATGTCACTCCCCCCTTCAGGCCTCCCGGGCTCACCTGGATTCCGTCCTGTCTCACGGGACGAGCGCAGCGCCGGGAACCTCCTCTCCGGCCGTTCCGCTCCTCTCTAATGCGGGGACCTGACGGGGGAGGCAAGTCGGCGAAGTTCCCAGAAAGGAAGGCCTTGGTTGTTGGGAAGACGGGGGCCGGCAAGGCTCCTCTCCGGCCCCGATGCGGGTGAATGCGCTAGGCCGCAGGCCTCTGGCTCCTTTCTCAGCTCCTGTCAGGGAGCCAATCGGTGTGCGGCTTCTCGGGGGCACGGCCTCTGACGCGGCGGCGCCCCGGTTGCCTAGCGACGCCTTCTCCTCGCGCTCCCAGGCCTGGCGCGGCCTCGGCAGGGCCGCGGCGGTGATCTTAGGCGCAAGGCAGCGCTCTTCTCTGGCACAGCGCCCCGGGCTCGCGGCGATGACTCCCACTTCTCTGACAGCGCCCACGGCCCGCGACGGTGATTGCAGGTAATAGTCAGCGCTCTCCTCCGGCACAGCGCTCAGGGCTCGCGGGGGCGATCTGATGTGCACAACTTCTGGCAAGGCAGCGCCGGGGAGCACGCGGCGCTTGGGGGCAAGGAGGCTGATTCAGCGCTGGAGCGCTTTTCAGGCACAGAGCTCCAGCAGGCAACAACAGTACTTGGGGGATCAGCGCCAGCACGCGCTGGCAGAGAGTCGACGGCCAGCACTCCTATAGAGCACAGGGCCGGGGCTGAACAGCGCTTACAGCAGGACACCCGGGGTGAAGGTCCAGCGCTTAGGGCACGGCGCTTTACCTGGTGATCCCCAGCAGTAGCATGTATAAGTTGAATTGGCTTGGTTGCAGTTTCTTGGTCGTTTCAGCAGTTGGCTTGTGGTTGCTTGGTTGCAGTAACTTGGGGGGGAAGGGGGGTTGAGTTGGTGGGCACAAGAGGCAGATAGGTGCCCTGCAGGCACACTGGGGGTGGTTCCCTGGGTCCCCTCATGCTGGGCAAGGTCAGCAGGTGGAAGGTGTTCCTCAGCTATCTTAGCACAGCAGTGCCTCAGCCCAGTTAGTACCAGTAGTGTAGGTCTCCCTCCTAGGCCCAACAGCCTGTACTCCGGCAGAGGTTCCCCCAGGTCCAGTGGTGCCCCAACTGCCAGCTAGGTTTCCCTCCAAACCTCTTATACCCCTAGGTCAGGTGACCCTCCTGAGAGGCGGCAAAGCATAACTCCTCCCTGGGCTGGAAGGTTCTAGAAGCTTCCATCATATCTGTCTATGAGGCCCAGAGGCGGGACGGCATGGATACAGTAACATTATGTCCCAGCCTGATCCTGACTACTAGTATGTGCGTGTGCAATGGCCACTCCGCAGTAGCAGGGGCCTGTGGCAGCCATCTTATTAGGAGAGAGCACCTGCACCTCAGCACTGTTTGGCAGTGGTAAGGCGCCCAGAGACCTAGGTCCAACAAAAAGGTAGTGGCAAAAATGAGGCGCAAAGAGAAAAAATCGGGGTAAGACCACCCTAGGGCTGACAGGTCTAACACGCGTCCCCCCCAGCCGAAAGTGGGGAGAGCTACCCAACCTCTAGGGAGTTCTCATCGCTAAGGCGGAAAAACTGGGAGAGACCGTCAGCGTTGGCGTGGTCTACTCCGGGTCGATGTTCCACCCGAAAGTCCATCCCCTGGAGGAAATGGACCACCTCAACAATTTGGGGTTTTCGCCTCTCATCTGCATGAGCCAGCGAAGGGGTCGGTGGTCGGTTTGAATAAGGAAGTGAGAGCCAAAGAGGTATGGCCTCAGCTTCTTCAAAGCCCAAACCACGGCGAAGGCTTCTCGCTCTATCGTACTCCACCGCTGTTCCCGGGGGAGTAGCCTTCGAGAAATAAAGGCCACTGGCTGGTCTTGGCCGTCATCATTAAGTTGGGAGAGCACAGCTCCAATGCCATGCTCAGAGGCGTCTGTCTGCACGATGAATTCCTTCCCAAAGTCCGGAGTCCTGAGCTCCGGAGCGGTGCACATCGCGTGCTTCAGAGTGTCAAACGCTTCTTGACAGGCAGCCGTCCAGATGACTTTACGTGGCTGCTTCTTGGATGTCAATTCAGTCAGGGGGGCTACGATGGTCCCATAGCCCTTGACAAACCGGCGGTAGTAACCCGTGAGGCCAAGGAAAGCCCGGACCCCCGTTTGGGTTTTGGGGGGCTCCCAGGCCAAGATGGTCTCGATTTTGGCCTGGAGGGGTTGCACCTTACCTCCGCCCACCAGGTGCCCCAGGTAGACGACAGATCCCTGTCCAATCTGGTACTTGCTGGCCTTGATGGTTAGGCCAGCCCGCTGTAGAGCCTGCAGCACCTCCTGGAGATGCTCCAGATGGTCCTCCCAGCTGCTGCTGAAGACAGCTATGTCATCCAGGTAGGCAGCAGAGAAGGCCTCTAGGCCAGACAGTACCTGGTTAACCAACCGCTGGAAAGTGGCTGGAGCATTTTTCAGCCCGAAGGGCATCACCCGAAATTGAAAGTGGCCCTCGGGGGTGGAGAACGCAATCTTCTCCTTTGCTCCGTCCGCCATGGCAATCTGCCAATATCCTGACGTCAGGTCGATTGTGCTTAAGTACCGAGCTGCTCCCAGCCGGTCAATGAGCTCATCCGCCCGAGGGATCGGGTGAGCATCGGTCTTGGTCACGGAGTTCAGAACACGGTAGTCCACACAGAACCGAAGTTCTGGTGTGGTGCCCGGTGGGGCCGCTTTCGGCACCAACACCACCGGACTAGCCCAAGGGCTGCTGGAAGGCTCAATCACCCCCAGCTCCAGCATTTTGGCCACCTCACCCTGGATACTGGTCTTGTCTTTGTCCGACAGCCGGTAAGACTTGGTTTTTACTGGCGGGCTGTCCCGTGTGTCCACATCATGGGTACACAGGTGCGTGATCCCAGGAGTGAGGGAGAACAACGAGGCGTACTGCTCCAATACCTGGCGGCAGTCCCTCTGTTGCTCCGGGGTCAAGGATGGGGAGAGGACCACTCCCTCCACCGATCCATCGTTCTCTTTGGCCGCCAGAAGGTCCGGAAGAGGCTCGCTCTCCTCCTCTTCGCTCCCATCCGTCACCATCAGGAGAGTAAGTTCTGACCGCTCCTGGTGTGGCTTAAGGCAGTTGACGTGGAACACCCTGTGGGGCTGTCGGGGGGTCTTGAGGTCTACTACATAAGTAGTCTGGCCTCTTCTCTCCAAAATTTCGTATGGTCCAGTCCACCGGTCCTGGAGGGCACTAAGCTCTCCGGGCTCCATGACCCACACCTTCTGTCCAGCATCCAACTCCACCGTCCGAGCATTCCGGTCGTACCACTCCTTCATGGCGGCTTGACTAGCCTCCAGATTGTCTGAGGCTTCCTTCCACAGCTTGGCCATCTGGCTGCGGAATGCCAGCATGTAGCTGACCACATCACGGGGAAGCTTCTGGGAAGACTTCTCCCACCCCTCCTTCACAAGACTGAGGGGCCCCCTTACGGGGTGGCCATAGAGCAGCTCAAAGGGGCTGAAACCGACCCCCTTCTGCGGCACCTCTCGGTAGGAGAAGAGCAGACAGGGTAAGAGGACGTCCCACTTCCTTCTCAAGTCCTCGGGTAGGCTCCGGATCATCCCCTTCAGGGTCTTATTGAAGCGCTCTACGAGCCCGTTAGTCTGGGGGTGGTAAGGAGTGGAGAACCTGTAGGTCACTCCGCACTCCTTCCACATGGCCTGCATGTAGGCCGACATGAAATTTGTGCCCCTATCTGACACCACGACCTTGGGGAATCCCACTCGGGTAAAAATCCCCATCAAGGCCCGCGCCACCGCAGGTGCAGTGATGGTCCTCAGAGGGATTGCCCCCGGGTACCGGGTGGCGTGGTCCACCAACACCAAGATGAACCTGTGTCCCGAAGAAGTCGGCGGGTCCATTGGCCCGACAATGTCAATTCCTACCCGCTCAAAAGGGGTACCGACAACCGGAAGTGGTTCCAAGGGGACCTTCAACTTAGTCCCAGTCTTGCCACTCGCCTGACAAGTTGTACAGGTCTTACAAAAGGTGTCAGAGGCAACTCGCATTCTGGGCCAGTAAAAGTGTGGTACCAATCGAGCAAATGTCTTATCCTTGCCCAGGTGTCCTGCCAGTGGTATCTCATGTGCCAATTCCAGCAGGAAGGCTCGGTAGCATTGGGGGACCACTAGGGTCCTTGATGACCCATGCACAGGAGCCTTAGGCTCACTGTAGAGGAGACCATCCTCCCAGTAGACATGGTAATTACCGGTCTCTTTACCAGTTGCTTGTGCTTCTGCCTGCTGCCGCATGCCTTCAAGCGTTGGGCACTCTCTCTGCGCCCGACAGAATTCCTCCCGGGTTGTCCCTCCTTCCACCTGCCACTCTGCAGGGGTCGGCAAGTTCCCCACGGGAACAACATCCACCTCAGCGGACTCCGGGGTCACCTCCGCAGGCTCCCCATCCATCTCGCCGGGTGCATCCTCAGAGATGTCCTCTTGTCCAGCAGTGGGCTGGGCCATTGTTTCAGGCTCCAACCCGGGTTGAGTTCCTTGCCGGGCAGCCATGGACTGCGTGACCACGCAAGTCCACCCTGGTAATCCCAGCATCTCAGCGTGGGCGCTGAACTCCACCTCCTTCCAGGCAGTATGTTCCAAATCGTTTCCGAGCAGACAGTCAACTGGCATGGCAGGGCTCACCACAACTCTCAACAGGCCTGAGACTCCTCCCCACTCAAAGGGAACTTGGGCCACGGGGTAATGACCCAGGCTATTATCAGCCATGACAACCGGGTGGAATACTTCAGGAATCACATGCTCTGGGGACACCAGCTGACGTCTTACCATCGTCATGCTGGCACCCGTGTCCCTCAGAGCCTCCACCTCCTCCCCGTTCACCAGGACCCTCTGCCGGTACTTGGCAGTGTTCGAGGGTACCTGAACCCATGGGATTATCTCTCTATCCCCCAGGGAAACTAAGGTCAAGCCTGTCCACTCACCCCCCCCTACCTAGGGACAACTCCTCCCCAAGCGATACACTGGCCACCCCGGGGCTCTTACCTCCTGTGGGGGCTGGGGTTCTCTTGCGACACTGGGGATCCCCCTTGTAGTGTCCAACCTCCCCGCACTCGTAGCACCGGACAGTTCTGGGCTGCTGACTCTTGTCAGGGTAAGTGGGTTTCGGGAATCCAGATTGGGGTGGGGAACCTACCCCTCTCCCATGTGGTCTATTTTGGGGGCCTTTAAAGAACTCCTTCTTTTTATCTCCCCCTCTCTCTTCTGGGGAAAACCCTGTCCACCTTTCGGGGGTCTCCCCGGATCCCTTGTGGGACACCCGAGTGCTAACCCAGGTATCCGCCTCCTCCGCAAGTTCCCGAGGATCGGTCAGCTTGCGGTCCACCAGGTGTTGGCGCAGCTCTGGAAAACATTTATCAAGAAGGTGCTCCCTTAAAAACAGATTGTACAGCCCTTCATAGTCACTCACTTTGCTGCCACGCACCCAACCCTCCAATGCCTTACGGGCATAATCAAAAAAATCCACCCAGTTCTGTGTGGGAAGCTTGTGGCTGTTGCGGAATTTCTGGCGATACTTTTCTGGAGTGAGGCCAAACTTTTTAAGCAGGGCCTCCTTCATCACAGGGTAGTTCGTCTGATCCCCTTTGTCCAAGGTCAAGAGTGTGTCCCTCGCCGCCGGAGGTATGTACCTATACAGGCCTCCCCCCCAGTAACTCTCAGGCACCGCATGGGCCACCAAAGACACCTCATACGCCGCCAACCACTTATCGATGTCATCTCCTACACTGAAACTGGCCATCACCTCCTTAGGTAGGTAAAACTTAGGCTCTCGTGGAGCCTCAGCGGGTACGCTGCCACCATTCAAGTTGCCCTGCGCCCCCATCTGCAATGCTCGGAACTCTAATTCTTTCAGGCTAAGCTCATGCAAAAGCTTCCTCTCTTCCATGGCTAGCCTTGCCTCTTCTCGCTCCTTGTCCATCTTAGCAAGCTCTAGCCTCAATTGCCTCTCCTCCCTCCTGTCCTCGTACTCCTCCACAGACACACTGCTCGCTGACACACTACTGCCTGCCCTGGAACGTCTCCCTGGCAACACATTCTCACTGATGCCTATGTGCAGTAGGTCTAGCTCTCTTGGAGCGTCCGGCTCCCCCTGTTCCTCGACCACTCTCCCTCCCGGGTGGGCCAATACCCATGCCCTCAAGACTTTCTGAAGCTCCTCTCTCTTGGCGCCTCGCTTGACGGACACCCCCATCCCCTGGCAGAACTCCTTCAGCTGCGCCACCGTATACATTTCAAGGTTGGCCAGCTCGAACTCCATCCTGACAGGTGGGGCCCCAGACACTTAAGGGAAAAGACTCTAGGACGTAGGCAACAGGTTAACACAGGAGCCTGTACAATCAGGCAATGAAGGGCGAATTGCTAGGCTTGCGTCTCACTAGGTGTTCCAATTGCGGCGCACACTGAATCCCTGTAGGGTGCTGCACAAGCACAAGTCCTTATCCCACCGCTGCCACCAATGTTAGAACCGGGGTCACCGATTCCGACACGGTAGCTTGGCGCGAGGCAGGAAGGCACCCGAAGGCACTGTGTTAAGCAGTTGTGCAGCACACACTCACACTGACTCAGTAACGCGCACACAATAAGGAGACACCACACCAGGCTGTTAGGTAAAAACAAGATTCTTTATCTAATTTAAATCAGCGGTAGATGAGGCAGATAATCTCAGGGCAACATTTCAATTCATTTAGCTTCCTAAAACCAGTGCGTAAATTCATTCAAGCACATCATAACAGTAAAACTTTACGCCATTAAAAAGGCAGTAGCAATAACCTCCTGGAAAAACAGGTAACACTGTATGTCATAGCTTGCAGGTCAAAACATAGGTCCAATACATTCAGGTTCATTTCATTAGTGAGTAATTAACTGCGGGTTTCCACTCAACATTGTAGGTGCTGCAGAGCCTGTGGCAACTTAGGCCTAACCACATTCAGGACAGTGGGTGTCTCAAGGAAGGCCAGCATTCAATCTAAGCACCTTTAAATCAGAGCGATGACCTGGATTACCGTGGATGATCAGGCTTTAGCCTAAAGGCATCATTACACATAAACGTCTCACTTAGAGGCAGTTGTCAAGCCTATACATATACTCTAGAACATTACATTTTGAGTGGGCCGCTATCAAGGCCCAGGAACAATCCTTTGTGGGACTCTCCCAGACCTCCTCTCCTTAGTAGGCTCACTCGGGCAGTTAGCAGTGGGGGGTGAGCAGGCCAGGCCCAGTCTCTACTTCAGGGCCCAGCCCCAGGCGTAGGGGAGGCAGTCACCACGGAAGGAGGAGGGGTGCCTTCCCCTCCCCGTCCACTCGGGATGTCAGGCGGGGGAGGCGCCGCTTAGGCGAGGCCTCCGTGTGGTATGTCACTCCCCCCTTCAGGCCTCCCAGGCTCACCTGGATTCCGTCCTGTCTCACGGGACGAGCGCAGCGCCGGGAACCTCCTCTCCGGCCGATCCGCTCCTCTCTAATGCGGGGACCTGACGGGGGAGGCAAGTCGGCAAAGTTCCCAGAAAGGAAGGCCTTGGTTGTTGGGAAGACGGGGGCCGGCAAGGCTCCTCTCCGGCCCCGATGCGGGTGAATGCGCTCGGCCGCAGGCCTCTGGCTCCTTTCTCAGCTCCTGTCAGGGAGCCAATCGGTGTGCGGCTTCTCGGGGCGCGGCCTCTGACGCGGCGGCGCCCCGGTTGCCTAGCGACGCTTTCTCCTCGCGCTCCCAGGCCTGGCGCGGCCTCGGCAGGGCCGCGGCGGTGATCTTAGGCGCAAGGCAGCGCTCTTCTCCGGCACAGCGCCCCGGGCTCGCGGCGATGACTCCCACTTCTCTGACAGCGCCCACGGCCCGCAACGGTGATTGCAGGTAATAGTCAGCGCTCTCCTCCGGCACAGCGCTCAGGGCTCGCGGGGGCGATCTGATGTGCACAACTTCTGGCAAGGCAGCGCCGGGGAGCACGCGGCGCTTGGGGGCAAGGAGGCTGATTCAGCGCTGGAGCGCTTTTCAGGCACAGCGCTCCAGCAGGCAACAACAGTACTTGGGGGATCAGCTCCAGCATGGGCTGGCAGAGAGTCGACGGCCAGCACTCCTATAGAGCACAGCGCCGGGGCTGAACAGCGCTTATAGCAGGACACCCGGGGTGAAGGTCCAGCGCTTAGGGCACGGCGCTTTACCTGGTGATCCCCAGCAGTAGCATGTATAAGTTGAATTGGCTTGGTTGCAGTTTCTTGGTCATTTCAGCAGTTGGCTTGTGGTTGCTTGGTTGCAGTAACTTGGGGGGAAAGGGGGTTGAGTTGGTGGGCACAAGAGGCAGATAGGTGCCCTGCAGGCACACTGGGGGTGGTTCCCTGGGTCCCCTCACGCTGGGCACGGTCAGCAGGTGGAAGGTGTTCCTCAGCTATCTTAGCACAGCAGTGCCTCAGCCCAGTCAGTACCAGTAGTGTAGGTCTCCCTCCTAGGCCCAACAGCCTGTACTCCGGCAGAGGTTCCCCCAGGTCCAGTGGTGCCCCAACTGCCAGCTAGGTTTCCCTCCAAACCTCTTATACCCCTAGGTCAGGTGACCCTCCTGAGAGGCGGCAAAGCATAACTCCTCCCTGGGCTGGAAGGTTCTAGAAGCTTCCATCATGTCTGTCTATGAGGCCCAGAGGCGGGACGGCATGGATACAGTAACATTATGTCCCAGCCTGATCCTGACTACTAGTATGTGCGTGTGCAATGGCCACTCCGCAGTAGCAGGGGCCTGTGGCAGCCATCTTATTAGGAGAGAGCACCTGCACCTCAGCACTGTTTGGCAGTGGTAAGGCGCCCAGAGACCTAGGTCCAACAAAAAGGTAGTGGCAAAAATGAGGCGCAAAGAGAAAAAAACTGGGTAAGACCACCCTAGGGCTGACAGGTCTAACACTGAGGTGTCCCAATTCCAAACACTACCTGTGCCTCTGCAAATGTAATGAATGAGTCCTCTGGGCATAACTCATTCACTGTGTTACATCCCCCCACCCGCCCTCCATCCACACACAAACATGTCATGGCCTATCCGTTTAAATGGTTTGAGAGACCGTATTTCCAGGGAGCCCACAAATGGAGGCCATCGTAAAACTCTCGTAACCACCACCTTCCAAGCTGCCCCGTCTGCTTTACAACATGTGAATGGTAATGTCCTTCCGCTAGTGTCTCATTGCCCAGGGTGCCCTCCACCAGTCACTTCTCCCAGTTATCATCATCTTCCATCCAGCCTACTGCATGTTGCAGTTGAGAGGCTGCACAGTACAGGTTCAAGCCCGCTACTTCAAGGCTGCCCTCTGTTAGGCCCAATTTGAACATTTCTATGCTCACTTGACTCCTTCTGCCCACCCGTACCATGTACTCTTCTCAACACATGCTCGTTATGCAAACACAATACAGAGATTTGGGACCTCATCTCCACCCTCACACCCAACATCCTCTTCCTCACTGAAACCTGGCTCAACCCCACTTCTGCGCCGGAAATCGCCATCGCAATACCCAAAGGATACAAGATCACCTACTATGACCGCATCAGCAAGCCTGGCAGAGGCATCGCCATCATACAAAAGGAATCCATCCAATGCACCACTACAAATGACGACATCACCCTAACCATGGAACACCTCAACTTCCGACTCCAAACAGACAGCAAAACCACCATTAGGATCACCCTCGCATACTGTCCTCCAGGACGATGTCCCCCTAGACTCCAATAACTACATTTTCCTTGGCTACCTCAACTTCCATCTTGACAACCACAATTACATCAACACTACCAACCTCCTCAACAGCGTGAACAGCATCTGACTCACCCAACTCTTCCACGACCCCACGCACGGTGCAGGCCTCATGCTAGACCCCATCTTCACCTTCAGTGACCGCATCAGGAACAGCCAGACCACAGAACCCACCTGAACCGACCACTCCATCATCCACTTAAACATCACCAGCTCATGAACCTATGCCCCCAGTCTGCCCAATGACCCCCCCCCCACCGCAGCTAGAGCAAAGTCTCAAAGGACACATGGATCAACGCACTCAACACTACCCAGCCTATCCCCTCCAACAACCTAGACCAGAACATCAGAAACTTCAACAATTGAATCACCACCTGCGCTGACAGTGTTGCTCACCTCGGCAACAGCACCCACATATGGTCCACCAGGCAGGCTAGCTGGTACACTGAAGACTTCAGAACCACTAAACGACAGTGTAAACAACTGGAAAGGAGATGGTGCACCAGCAAGGACACGACCAACAAGACCGCCTTCAAGACAGCCCTCAACCTCTACCACAGACAGTTGAGAGAATCGAAGAAAAAGGCCTTAGCCTCCCGCATTGAATCAAGCACCACTAACAGCAAAGAACTCTTTAACATCGTCAAAGAGTTCTCCAACTACTCAGCTGCAATAAACAACATTAACCGCTAACAGGAACTCTGTGACAACCTTGCAAACGTCTTACACGACAAGATCGCCAACATTAACATTAACAGAAACCTCAAACCCCAACCCAAGGCCATTGACTTCTTCAAGCAACACAACAACCCCGCTACCACCACAGACATCAGACTAACTGAATGGAACCAGCTCACCCCACAGGACACCACCTCCATCATGAACTCGGTCTACTCAGGGGCCTCAACCGACCCAGGCCCTTGCCACATCTTCAACCTAGGTGAAGCCAGAATTAGTGATTTTCTCACCACCTTGTTCAACACCTACACTGCCACGCCCACCTTCCCCGAGGACTGGAAACACGCAGAAGTCAACGCCCTACTAATGAAACCATCGGCAGACCCCAGCAAACTCAATAGCTACTGACCGATCTCCCTGCTCCCGTTCCCAGTTAAAGTATTAGAAAAAGCCATCAACCAACAACTCTCCCCAGATCTGGAATGGAGCCTCCCACTAGACTCCCACCAATCCGGATTCCACAGCAACCAGAGCACTAAGACAGCCCTCATCGCAGCATCTGACAACATCCGAGCCCTACTCAAACGAGGGGAGACTGTGGCTCTGATCCTCCTAGATCTCTCAGAAGCGTTCCATATGGTCTCCTACCACACACTTATCACAAGACTGTACAACACAGGCATCCAAGGAGCCGCTCTCAGATGGATTGCCTCCACTCACCGGAAGAGCGCAAAAAGTCTGCCTTCCCCATTTCACCTCCGAACATAGGAAATCATCTGTGGAGTACCCCAAGGATCCTCACTCAGCCCCACCCTCTTCAACACTTATATGACAACTCTAGCCAGCATCGCCAATACCCATGGACTCAACATCATATCCTATGCCGACGTCACACAACTCATTCTCTCCCTCTCCAAAGACACCATCAACACCAAGACCAGCTTCCACAACTGCATGTCAGACGTCGCCAACTGGAGGAAGGATAACTGCCTGAAGCTCAACTTGGAGAAGACAGAGGTGCTGATTTTCAGAAACAAAAGCTCCCCTTGAGACGCATCCTGGTGGCCCTCTGAACTCAGACTTACTCCTACCCTAACTGACCACGCCAGGAAGTAGGCATCATTCTGGACAGCAAGGTAACCATGATGGCTCAGGTCAACTATGTCTCCTGCTCCTGCTGCTTCTCCCAATACATATTTCTTAAGATATTCAAATGGCTACCCCCAAAGCTCAAGACGCATCATTACCCAGGCCCTCATCTCCAGGGGACTGGACTACAGCAACACTCTCTATGTAGGGATTGCAGCTTCCTCCTCCGACGACTACAGACCATACAGAATGCCACAGCCAAACTCGTCCTGGATCTCCCTAGATGAACCCACATCACCTCTTACCTCAGGGATCTCCACTGGCTCCCTGTACAGAAAAGATGCCAGTTCAAACTCCTGACCCATGCATGCAAGGCCCTACACAACTGCAGCCACCTACTTGAACCACAGCCCACCACACACCTCCGCTCCATGTCCCTTTCTCTAACCCTCTTTCCCACATCCAACGTAGCAGATGTGGAGGCCTCTCCTTCTCCTTCCTAACAGCGAAGACATGGAACATGCTGCCCTTTCATCTACGGACCTCCCCATCTCTTCCAGAGTTCTGAAAGTCCCTGAATACCAGGCTATTCTTTTAATCAACTGGACTCATTGAGATATCAACATTTTTTCTAGTTCTTTAGAGGTGACTTATCCTAGGGACAAAAACAGTTCTGCAGGGCATATGAACATCTTGGGAGAAAGACAATCTTAGCTACAGCTATTCTCCCCAAAATTAAAGGTGATAGAGTGTTCCAGAGTCAGAGTAAACTAGCGAATCCCTCTAAGACTCTGCTGATATTATGTCTGTACTGTCCTTCATTTGTGTGAGAAACCTAGATCACTAAGTCTTGAAAATGTTCAGCCTCTTACTGCAGGCTCAGGTCTGGATAATCCACTGTTCCAAGTCTCACTATTATGCCCATGGGAAAAAAACACTGTTTTCTTTCTCTTGGTTTGGAGGCTGGAAACTCTCCCAAAGTCATCTGGTTTCTATAGCAGAATTGGCATTGAACCCCAGGGCTATCTAAGATACACTGACATATCCCCTACCTATAAGGAGGCGCCACAGGTTCGGGTACCCACTCTTATGCTCCATGCCTGCAATACCTCCCGCAGCTTAATTGCCAAGGGCTCTATCAACAGAACAAATAGGATAGGTGACAAAGAACAGCCCTTCCTTGTGCCCTTCTCTACCTTCCAAACCTCAGAAACAAGGACCCCCAATTTAGCCAGAGCAGCCCTAAGCTGTACCTAAAGCCCATAGGTTCCAACAGTAGCATCATGTACGCTTAAGCTAGGGAATGTCTTCTCAACATCTAGGGGTAGCGGCGCTCACATTCATCTTCTTTTTGGTCGGTGGCATGTAAAACGGGATTGAACCTTCTTAGTTTTAAGATGGGGCTTCAGCATGGCATAAAGCCTCATTGGTCCTTATGTATAAGTGAGGTTATTAGCCTTATAAGCCTAGTTGCCAGCAGCATACTTATTATTTTAACATAGGAGTTTATCACTGACAAAGAATGGAAAGACGCTGGATCTAATGTATCTTTATCTGATTTGAGCATCATTATTATGATGGCTGCCCTCATAGTCCCCATATTCTAGCCTCTTCAAATACGTCTCTCAATTTCTCTGATAAGTGCCCTTTGTGTGCTTGGTGGAATTCCGCCTGAAGTCTATCTCCTCCTGGCGTCTTCACATTTGGCGTGGCTCACATTGCCTCTGCAGTTTCTTTGCTCAGAAGTAGGCCTGGGCGGTAAAATCCGTTCCGCTCGCGGAATTTGCGGAATTTGGGTAATTTCGCGTTCCGCAGAGAACGCAAAATTGCCAAAAATTCCGCGATCCGCGGCTTCGCGGAGTTTTTTGCTTGTTCGCGCTTCCAAAATGCGTGTTCGCAAGATATTTCTCCCCGAGCACGCAAACAGCATTCGCGAACAGGAAAAAAGCATCGCGAACGGGCGGAACAAGCAATTCCGCGTGTTCGCGGAACTTTTGCGTGCACGCGGAGATTTTTTACCGTTTCGCGGAGCTTTGCGTAGCGCGACTACGCAAATTCCGCCCACCCCTACAGTCAGAAGGTCTTGATCCAAATAAACCATTTGATCTTTTATCAACACAGTGAGCACAATCCTGTTTAAAAAACTCTGGCTTGACTATCCGTGTTCCGCGCTGGTCTCCTTTATCGTTAAGTGAGATGCTGTTGAAGCATCTTATTTATACTAATGTGAGTCACAACTACAGTACCATCAGGTCACCTTAGTCTAAGTATAATTGAGTCTTAAAAGCCAAGTTAGTAATTTCCCTGGTATGTTACCCTCCCTATGCAGTCTCTGTCATTCTAGATGAATTTATTCAGTGCCCTAGATGTCTCTCATTCTCTTTTTATCTCCAGGATTTCCTTCTTGATGCGCGGTGGCTTCCTACTTTTGAAGGTTAGCCAACCTCTTCTCTTGCCCAATCAGTGATTTCTCCAGCTTTTGTCGTTTGATGAAAGTGTTGACTCTTGTACTTGGCCGAAAACAAGGGACCCCGAGAAGACGGATGTAGGCAGGGACTCTCGTGAACAATACTGAAGAGTAGTCCACCCTCAAGGGCAAGGGAGGAAGGTGTCACCTGCCACAGGATGCTAGTAGAGCGAGATTACGTCTCTAATGAATGCAATGAGCAATTCGCTTTGTTCAGGGGAGAACAAGATACATAGTCAAGTTTACAAACATACATAAATAAACAAAATATCAAATACCAGAGGACTTGGAAATAATAACATAATCCCAATAAGGATACAATACAAAAGGTTTTTATTTTGAAATAATATTGATAAATCTTATGAATTTCTAGTTGTGAACAACGGAGCAAGAAAAAGAGGCAAAATACAAAAAAATATACAATAAATATACAAAACAAGTAAGCCTGAAATAATAAGAATATTTAGGCTAACAGGCTAAGTCTCCCTACCCACACAATAGAGCTCTGTACAATAGAACAAACATCAAAAAGCAAAAACATAAACATATACTTCCACCAATCTTACCATTCATACACTCCACATTCTCACAGATGTCAAATAAAACAGATTATATACAGGTACAAAGAATATATGTAAAAAGCAGAAACCAAATACAGGTAGAGAGTGGGCAGTAGTACATCTAGATGGTACTATCAGGAGTATGTCGCCCAATGGTTTCTGTCTTGCACGGTGCCGACGCGCGTTTCGGTGCTGGGCTAACAAGTAGCCGTCACCTTCATCAGGGCACTGGTAACTTGAAGATCTGGGGGAGCACTAGGGTGGGGAGGGGAAAGAGGGTATTGATACGGACTGGGTACCAAATATGTACTCCTCACAAACAGCAGCTCCGAAAGTGGGGGTCCAGCAGCACGCGGGTCCTAAGAGGTTCCTATGCAGGCAAGAAGCAACACTGCATGTCAGTCGCGGATAAATCAATGGAGCCACATGGTCAAGAAAGTCCAGGGCAAAAGCGCCTAAATTCAAAAGAATCTTAGGAAACAAATCCAGACGAGGATGTTAGAGGGTCCGGATAGGCCGAGAACTATCGGCGGAGAGCGCTCCTCTGGAATCACGCCTCTAGTCGACGGAAAAGTAACCAAACCTCTCTGATAAAGATGATAGAAGTGCTACTGTCCCGGTGCTGGCTTACAACAGGGCTCGGCTGGCGCAAAAGACAGTCGCGAAGAACAAGGGGGGACAGCGTCCTCCTCCGAGAGCGGCTGCAAGATTCCAGGACAGTAGCACTTCTATCATCTTTATCAGAGAGGTTTGGTTACTTTTCCGTCGACTAGAGGCGTGATTCCAGAGGAGCGCTCTCCGCCGATAGTTCTCGGCCTATCCGGACCCTCTGACATCCTCGTTTGGATTCGTTTCCTAAGATTCTTTCGAATTTAGGCACTTTTGCCCTGGACTTTCTTGACCATGTGGCTCCATTGATTTATCCGCGACTGACATGCAGTGTTGCTTCTTGCCTGCATAGGAACCTCTTAGGACCCGCGTGCTGCTGGACCCCCACTTTCGGAGCTGCTGTTTGTGAGGAGTACATATTTGGTACCCAGTCCGTATCAATACCCTCTTTCCCCTCCCCACCCTAGTGCTCCCCCCAGATCTTCAAGTTACCAGTGCCCTGATGAAGGTGACGGCTACTTGTTAGCCCAGCACCGAAACGCGCGTCGGCACCGTGCAAGACAGAAACCATTGGGCGACATACTCCTGATAGTACCATCTAGATGTACTACTGCCCACTCTCTACCTGTATTTGGTTTCTGCTTTTTACATATATTCTTTGTACCTGTATATAATCTGTTTTATTTGACATCTGTGAGAATGTGGAGTGTATGAATGGTAAGATTGGTGGAAGTATATGTTTATGTTTTTGCTTTTTGATGTTTGTTCTATTGTACAGAGCTCTATTGTGTGGGTAGGGAGACTTAGCCTGTTAGCCTAAATATTCTTATTATTTCAGGCTTACTTGTTTTGTACATTTATTGTATATTTTTTTGTATTTTGCCTCTTTTTCTTGCTCCGTTGTTCACAACTAGAAATTTATAAGATTTATCAATATTATTTCAAAATAAAAACCTTTTGTATTGTATCCTTATTGGGATTATGTTATTATTTCCAAGTACTCTGGTATTTGATATTTTGTTTATTTATGTATGTTTGTAAACTTGACTATGTATCTTGTTCTCCCCTGAACAAAGCGAATTGCTCATTGCATTCATTAGAGACATAATCTCGCTCTACTAGCATCCTGTGGCAGGTGACACCTTCCTCCCTTGCCCTTGAGGGTGGACTACTCTTCAGACTCTTGTACTTGGCATCAAGATGTCCCAGAGCTTTTACATTCAACCCCTAGATTGGGACCATAGTATTAGATCGTACCCGGGTTTATCTATGAATTTGGAAGAATGGTCCTAAAGGACCCTTTCCAGGTACCTACACAGTGACCTTTCTGCTTAGATCCTGAGACACTAATGCCCGCTCTAGTCTACTGTACGCGTTGTTGGAGCTCGAATAGCATGAAATTACTTTATGGATGAAGAGACCTCCAGGTGTCCATTTGTCCCATTTTATCTATCACCTCCCTCAAGACTGTTGACATGTTTTGTGTGGTCTCTGGGGGAAGCCGGTCCACAGTACCATGTAGGATGCTATTAAGTCTCTTGCGCAGATTGTCATGGCATCTAGGTAGAAAGATCACACATCCAGTAATGTAAATAAAAAGGGCTTCTCACCTGAGGTCAGGCATGCAGATGTAGAAATGGTAGCTCCTCTCCATCTAGCAGCCCATGCGCCAGCCTGACTGAATTAAAATATCGCTTTATCACCTCTTATAAAGTCTAATGTTGAAGGATGTGACCCGCTTGGGGTCACCCAGGTCACTAGTAGACCACCTCTCAGCCTTCCATACCAAATGAAGAGTCGGAGGGACAGTGGAGAATATACACCAATAACTGTTTATTCGTATACACTCAGAGCGGAGCCCCGTCTGCACAGTCTCTGGGAGTGGTACAGAGGGAACTAAAGATCTGCAAGCCTAGAGATACATTATGTACATTTCATGATTGGTTAAAAACACGCCCACAGTGGAATTTTCCAGGCACATGCAGCAGGACAGTAAAATACAAAAAAACAGTTTCTGTTCTCACAACTCAGCACAGTCCAAGGCCGTTGCACCTGGTACTACGATAAGGCTACCAGACAAGTGGGAGAGGGCCTCTATTTAGTGGGAATGCTATGCGCTGGCATTAACAGTTCTTCATTGCAGAAACGAAACTCAGCAAAGGGCATTTCTCAGAAATAGCAAAGATTAGTTTCGATCATCTTTTAAAATGGCGTCTCAACAGAAAATGGTGCAGCGAATGCTAACTTATACAGGCCACTGCGCAAGCATTAAAATTTGCATGAGCTAAAAACATTTTCTAGTGTATAAAAAATGTAAATAGAACAGACAGCATTATCACAATAGGATCAATACGTCAGCAATTGATAGAGCATCAAAATTCAGAAATATAATTAGGATAAAATTATTGGCACTCCTTACAGTCAACATTAGAAAATTGTACAGCAAGACGGGAAGAATCCTCAAATATCCCCTCATCAATATTCATCAGTTCATCAATATCAGCCTGCATCATCATGGCGGCATTTGTAACATGTGCTGATATCTTCTCTTTGGGCAGAAAAACAGTAGCACAATAGGAACAACAAGAGGGGAGACATTGTATGAGGACACAACTGTGTATTAATATCACAAAAAGGTAAATAAGTTGTTGAAGTATCCAATTCCAATTGCCAAAAAGAGACCAATTCCAGTTCCCACTTTTCATACCCTGCACATTATCAATAATATCCATAATATGTTGCGTTATATTCTTCTCCAAATTTTTTAAACCGACCACGCACTGGTCGGCGACCACTGCGCATACTCCACCACTCTTTGCCAAGATAAAATTCACTGCATATCTAGTCTGTTCTGAATACACCTGCATGCTTTCTAAGTGGGTAGTGATATCGAGCAGAGCTGCTACCGTGGTATTGGAGAGAATTTGTAGCTTACATCCAAAACATTTCCTAGCTTTTTCACCCCTGGCCATGGCAGTACCACCCATTGTAAATATGGAAGAAAGGATGTGTCCAAATGTAAATCCATTACTATAGCTATTTACTTCTAAATCTGTAACCCCTTTGCAAAATTCCTTCGTTAATGTTCTTTTTACCCACCTCGTTTTGGGTCGAGCATATTTACATGGAACACCCAATGGCAACACCATCCCAAGAGCTACATCATCAGTACCATTGTGAACATTGGAATAAGACCCATTGGACAGAAAGAAAAAACGTGGGTGTGCATATATTGGTCCCTTATAATTCACTGCGGAATATCTAGAGTTCATTCCCAAAGTGCTCAAATCATCTTTATTCACCAAGGGGACCGTATGTCTGAATATTATCCCGGAACAATTAATATACAATGAAGCTATTTATTATGGGGCAGCAAGCAGGATAATAACCAGCCTCCCGCGGTTCTGTCAACTCCTTGTAATGCCAACCCACCAATGTTAGATTCTGCGCTTCCATATAAAAATTATCACAATATGTATTATTATCATCACAACCTGGGTAACCCATTCCTTGTGGTTTTTTATGGTACAGACATGGTCCAAGATAACCAAATCCAAACACTCCCCTTACTTCTGCAAACTGGGGCGGTCGGGTGTACGTATAATTCACAAGTGACAAAGGGTACGCCGTCCAAAGGCTAGTGACAGATCTGGTGGGATAAAAAGCGGTCCCTTTCCCAAAGTACCTCTTATGCATCTCCACAAACACATTACTCGGGACAGCCCTTTTATTACATCTCGGGAAAATAATTTTCCCTGGACTACGTGTGGGTAAACTGTATGCATGTTCCAAAAACCACGACACCCCACATAGTATTATTATCACCAGTATCAAGAAAGTAACACATGTTATTTTACTCCTTTTCGACCAAATCACATTACGTTGTACCATAACAATTGGCTGTTCCTCCTCGGTAACCTTCCTGCCAAAAGGATGCATAGTGAATTTAAAAGAGGAAAATGCAAGAAAAGATAAAAGTTCCCAGTGTCCGTCAGAGCCTCACTGGCACAGGCTCATAATGTCCATCAATCAGTTGTCGCTCTTGAGCACCGGCGGTAGAGCTTGCTCTGTCCTAAGCTCTTCTCCTAATCTATCCCATGTCGATAAAGGAAGTATACTTTCAGGGTATACTTTTGCCCTACCTAATGTTCGAACAACAAAACAAACGCAGATTTTTCACTTGCTCCAATCCCTCGTTGGTACTGCTACTCAGTACTACCTATCTTGTACAGTCCATCCCTAATCTTTTTTCTCCTTAGATTCAGTGGCCTTCGGCCGAGGATGCAAATTGTACCTGGCAGCCCCAGGCACTGTGTGATCACTGAACAGAGGCTACTGGATAGCTCGTATTTCGGGTGGGACAGCCTCGTTCAGAACGTTGTTGTTCTCCTTCTCTGTTTGTGTCCAGATTAGTTGCGCATCGCTAAA
Source organism: Calotriton arnoldi (assembly GCA_963921515.1). Taxonomy (NCBI): domain Eukaryota; kingdom Metazoa; phylum Chordata; class Amphibia; order Caudata; family Salamandridae; genus Calotriton; species Calotriton arnoldi. Next base: position 2,013,368 of record CAWUFW010000161.1, read on the forward strand.
TGGAACAAATCTGGGTACTTGTTCACATTCAACATCTCCCATTCCCTCCTTGACCCACTGGTCGTACGGCAACGGCAAAGGTACCCTCTGGCAATGGGTAGCATGCACCCAGTTCTTTCGACCAGCAACCTTTACAGCCGTCCGCGCCACCAACAGAACTTGCTCAGGACCTTTCCATCCGGGCTCCAAACTTTTCTTCCTCCGAAAATTCTTTACCAGAACAAAGTCCCCAGGTTGGATGTTGTGGCCAAGTTCCTCTGTTGTAGGAGGTAGGGAGTTGCGCACCTGTTGGTGAATAGAACGCAAACTTTCTGTCAATTGTCCAAGATAATCACGCAATACAGGATATTCAATATCGGAGTATTTACAAGGACGTGGGATGCCCCAGGCATTTGCCGGACGTCCAAACACGACCTCATAAGGTGATAAACCAGTTCTAGAAGTAGTAGTTCTAGTTGACAGAAGAGCTAATGGTAGAGCATCTGGCTATTTCAACCCTGTCGTCTCTTGGATTTTTGCCAATTTCAGTTTGAGAGTACCATTGTACTTCTCAACCAAACCCGCCGATCGCGGATGATTGGCAGCATGAAATTTCTGTTTGATGCGCAAGCCTTCACACACTAATCTAATCACTTTCCCATTAAAATGAGATCCAATATCACTCCACATATTTCGGAGCATACCGAAACGAGGAAAATACTCTTTGAGGAGTACCTTCGACGTTGTGGTGGCTTTATTGTCTTTAGTAGGGTACGCCTCAACCCATTTACTGAACGTGCAGATAACCACTAGGACTCACTTGAGATTATTGCAGCATTCTAACTCAATAAAGTCCATTTGGAGGACTTCAAAGGGGAATGTAGGTGGTGCAAAATTGCCAGATGGTGTAGGGGTGCCCTTCCCTGGATTGTGCATCATGCAAATCATACAATTTCTAACTAAATGTGTAGCCGTTCTAGAAATATTATCATTGCACCAAACTGGGGCCAATAATTTACAAATGCCTTTGGCACTAATATGAGCTGGACCATGAGCCATAGTAACCACAGGGAGTACATATGCATCAGGTAACATCCATTTCTGTTCTCCAGACTTGTCAATCCAACACCCTTCGTCATTTAACTGTGCTGTACTTTCCTGCCATATCGCTAATTCTTCTACCGTTGCTTCATTTGGTATCTCCTTCACACTTTCTACCGTATTTTCAAACATAGTGTTCTCGGGAACCCATCTAGCTGGACCTGCAACAAACATCCTTTTCATCTTGCTTCGAGCAGTTTCCTTTGCTGTCTGATCTGCAAACGAATTCCCTCTACCTGCATCATCTGTCACCTTTCTGTGGGCGCTGCACTTGATAATTGCCATCTTCTTGGGGAGTGCTAAAGCAGATAATAATCGCAGTATATGGTGTCCGTGTTGGATCTTGGTGCCATGAGAAGTAAGGAACCCTCTCTCTGCCCACAATCGTCCAAAATTATGTGCGACCCCGAATGCGTATTGGTTTTCTGTGTAGATATTGACAACCAAACCCTCGCTCAGTTCACACGCTCGTATAAAAGCCACGAGTTCTGCTGCCTGAGCGGACTGATAAGGGAATTGTGATGTTTCCACCACTCTGCGCAAAGTAGTAATAGCATAAGCTGCACGAGTTGTGCCATCTGGTAATTTAAAACAAGAGCCATCAAAATATAGTTCTCCTTGGGGGAACATCAGTCAGGTCTACCCGCCCTTTTGTCTCTTCCTCTGTTTGGAAAATACAGTCATGCTTGTCAACTGCATCGCTTTCGGAAGGGAGGGGTAGTAACGCGGCTGGATTCAGAGTGGCACATCTTTTAATCTTAATATGCTTAGCAAACAATGTTAATTCATAACCAGTAAGATGTGCACTGGTGAGGTGCTGTGTCCTCGTTTTGTTCAAAAGTGTATCCACAGCATGGGGTACCATAACTGTGAGGTCAGTATCAAGTACGAGTCCAGCCGATTGTCTGATTGAAGTGGCCACAGCCGCGACCGCTCGCAGACAGCTCGGGAGGGCTCTGGTGACCGGGTCAATCACAGCAGAAAAATAAGCGCAAGGTCTCTGTCTATCACCAAATCTTTGAGTCAAGACAGAAAGGGCACAACCAGCCATCTCATGGACATAAAGCACAAAAGGTTTCTTATAGTCAGGCGTACCTAGCACTGGAGCAGAACAAAGCGCAGTTTTTAGTTGTTCAAAAGAATACTGACAATCAGGCGTCCAAGGCAAAGGCTCATGCACTTCTTTCATTGTTAATGCAAGCAAAGGTTTGATTAATAAAGAGTAGTTCGGAATCCACTGACAACAGTAAGAAATAGAGCCTATAAAAGCGCGCACATCTTTTTGAGTTTTCGGAAAGGGCATTTTAACAATGGCACTAATGCGTTCTGGCGTTAACCTTCTACCCTCCTTCGACAGTAGGTGACCTAAATAGGTGACCTCCTGTCGACAATACTGAAACTTTGAAAGGTATATCTTGTGTCCATGATGTGCCAAATGTAACAACAATTTCACTGTACTATCCTTACAACCTTGTTCCGTGTCAGAAGCAATTAACAAATCATCGACATATTGAACCAATATATTACCTGGAGAAAGTGATAGTGAATCCAACTGACCTTTCAATGCTTGACTATAAATATTAGACTTTCAGTATAGCCTTGAGGAGCGCGACAGAAGCGAAAGCTTTTGCCAGCTAGTGAACCCAAACAAATACCTACTATCTGGGTGAATAGGAATGCTAAAAAATGCATTCTTCAAATCAATAACAGAGAAAAACTTAGCGGTAGATGGAATCATTGTCAAAAGTGTAGTGATGTCAGGAACCACTGGGAATTGCGGGACTATTATTTTATTGACTTCTCGCAAATCAATCACAAAACGATATACCTCATCATCTTTATCAGAGGAATCTGAAAGTGTCCTTTTTAGGACAGGAAGAATAGGACTATTACATACATTACCCGTAGTCTCCTCAACAACTCTCTTACGTAATAAATCCTGAACTATTTGAAGAAGGGCACATTCTCCTGACTGTGGTATTTAATACTGAGGAATGCGGGGCAATACGGCATTGCCCTTAACCTGTATAGAAACTGGGGGTATATGCAATAGACCTACATCGGTATCACCAGTGGCCCATAACGTAGGGGGTACTTGATTAAATTCAGGTGGAAGGAGGGCATCTTTAGATAGACACTGTCTAGTACCTACATCCGGGTCCATTGTAATATAGACTACATCTGGGGAACAGTAAATAGTAGCATGCAATCTCTTTAGTAAGTCCAAACCCAACAAATTCTCACCACAATTAGATGTTAAAAGAAATTAAGAATCCACAGTAAAAGGACCAATGGTAAGAGCGAGGGGGTGTGAGATGGGGCTTACAACCGGTACTCCTGAAAAACCCACCGAAACATTATTCTGGCCAGACAGGGGTGCCCCAGGGACCAGGTGTCAGGCAATAGAGCTTTTCGTGGCACCCATATCAACCAGGAACTCCTTAGGAGATCCTTGCAGATCTTTCTTGACATAAGGGCCACGTTGGTCTACAGGTATCTGAACTGGTCCCGTACCCTGTCCCTGGCTGTCCTAGCTGTAAGACATCCCAGTGACATCATCAATATCATAATCATCATTGTAGTACTGCCTGTCTCTAGCGTTGTAAAAATAATTGTCAGAACGGTCTACAGGTGCAGAAGAACATTGCTGCCTATGGGTCCCGCGGCCCCTGTTTCCGGAACCCCATCCTCGAGTGGACGAAACTCTTTGCAAAAGTACGGGGCTCTGGCTTACCAGTGACCTTCCTCCTTACAATACGCACACTAATTCTGCCCCAAGGTGTAACTGGAGGCTGTCTAGTACGAGGAAGCTGTTGTTGGGGTCCCCGTCCCCTGGTGTTACCTTGATACCCCTGTTGCAGCAATACCTTGGTCTTCAAGTCTTTATGCTTTTTATCATTTTTGTCTTTCTATTCATTATCCCTATGCTCATAATATTGGGCCATATTTAAGATCACAGAGGGAGAAGACGTGGACCAAGTGCTCTCAGATGCCTGGAGTCTGGACATTATTTCGGGGAGGAGATTAATAAAAAACCTATCAACAAACGGACTCCTCCCTCTGTAGACATATCCTGCCCACTGTAATCCAAAAACGTTTCCTCAAACCTAGTGAAAAAATCAGACACACTCTTGTCTTTCTTCTGCCGACAGGCAGTCAATCTATCCCAACTAACTTTCTTAGGCGGAATAAGAGTATGCATGTATTCTATTAAACGGCTGGGCAAGGCAAGTAACTCGGCACATGGTTTATCTCCTGGCTTCCCATCTCTGTCCCAACCCTTAATCGCGTCTCACGTTCCATCTAACTCAGCAACATGATCTTGGGTATGTACTTGCCGCCAAATGTCAACTGGAACTAGTTAACCAAAAAACATCTCAATGTCAGCAAGGGTCATTACAGGAGAGGAAGCAGCCTCTGTCAATTCTTTATAGTAAGCAGTAGGGTTTTTCCTAGGGTCGGGCAACGTAGCCTTAAGGGCCAAAACCTCACTTCTTTTCCATGGACTATAAACCCATTGTTCCTGAAAGCAAGCAGGCACAGCCTGTGTGGTAACCGTTCCATGCTGATGTGTTATTGCAGGAATTTCTGGATGATAAATTGGGTGAACTTCTTGCATTGGGAATCGAGTTATTTTAGTGCGGCTTCTATCATGCAGTCTATCTCTATAAGTAAACAGTGTGGAAATGTTTCTATACAAAGATGTTGGCTCCAAACTTTGTACATAAGCACCTTCATTGATATCAAATAATATCTGGGGTGCTTCCATTTCAATGTGTATGCGCCAAAGGTCAATCAAGGTGGAGGACAAATGTTTGAGGGCATGTTGTTGCAAAAAGGGGTCATAGTCCCGCATTACCTGCCAATTATCTGTAAGACTATAAATCTGGTTACGAGTCCATTTTATCGCCTGGTCTGCTACTTCATTCTTCTCTCTATCTCCTATCCCGGATCGCATTAACAGGCCTGACCGTTCTCTGAGTCCAGTGAGATCTCTATCTCCCGAGCCGTGCACTGGCGTGTCAGTAATTAAGGTCGATGGGGGATGAATTACTGGGGCAGGAGTGGTAGGTATTGCAACAGTTAAAGACTGTAATGGAAAAGGAGGAGCAGGGGGCACACTAACTGGAGCAGTAGGTATAACAGCTGTAGGGGTGGATGTACCTAGTGCCTTTTGTTGCTGATGGGGAATAACAGGATAAACTCTTTCCGGGACATATGGAGGCGGGGGTCGAGTGTCTAACAAAGCATCCATGAAAGTATCCTCATCCTCCTTAGCCACATAAGAATTATCAATGTGCAACCGAAATGTCCTATCTTCACGTTCTATTCCTGTCTCCTGCTTTTCTTTATCATAAGCTATGGCCTTTTGTGCAAGTGTTTGCATCTTTCCTTTTCTAGCATCTCTCTCCGTTTTCAATCGTCTCTGTCTGGCCTCTTTCTGCCAAGTACGAAGGGAATCAAACATAGATTGTCTACTATGTCTTTTAAACAACTGTTCCTCTAGAAATCCTATCTTTTGTTCATCAAAAGAGCCCGGCAAAGGCCACTGCAACTCAACATTGTCCCTTGTATATTTGTGCCATAATGTACTAAACATAATAGGGCCAAGGCCATGTTTCACATACATATCATAATTAGGACTGCCCTCAGGAGGTGCAGGTTGGGATTCGGCCTACCATGCATCAGTAGAACAACAGCCACAAAACAAACTCAGAATCTTACTAAAACCAGGCATTGCAAAAAGAGTAAAAAACAAATCGTTATATTAACTGGCAAAGTATTTGCAAACGCTTTTAACCAAAACAATCCAAATACCAAAACAAAAACAAATCACAGTGGTATCACATCCACATAGAACCAAAACAGACTCACCTGATATCCAAAGTACAAAGAAACCAGTTCTCCACTGCCGACTCTTCGGACCAAACAGTCAGATCAGGGTTCGCCGTTCAGGACCCCAGTCAGAATGACCACTGGGCGAGGCACCCTTGGTGTGACAGAGGCAGCAGCTGCGAGTAACAGAAACTCTTCGTGCAGGGATCCCTGAGCCGTCAGTCCGACCTGATGATGTCCTCGTCCTCCCCTCCGTACGTGGAAAGGGATGGGTCAACAACCTGAAGGAGTCCCTGTTCGGGCGCCAACTGAAGGAAGTGACCGCTTGGGGTCACCCGGGTCACTAGTAGACCACCTCTCAGCCTTCCATACCAAATGAAGAGTCGGAGGGAGAGTGGAAAATATACACCAATAACTGTTTATTCGTATACACTCAGAGCGGAGCCCCGTCTGCACAGTCTCTGGGAGTGTTACAGAGGGAACTAAAGATCTGCAAGCCTAGAGATACATTATGTACATTTCATGATTGGTTAAAAACACGCCCACGGTGGAATTTTCCAGGCACATGCAGCAGGACAGTAAAATACAAAAAAACTGTTTCTGTTCTTACAACTCAGCACAGTCGAAGGCCATTGCACCTGGTACTACGATAAGGCTACCAGGCAAGTGGGAGAGGGCCTCTATCTAGTGGGAAAGCTATGCGCTGGCATTAACAGTTCTTCATTGCAGAAACGAAACTCAGCAAAGGGCATTTCTCAGAAATAGCAAAGATTAGTTTCGATCATCTTGTAAAATGGCGTCTCAGCAGAAAATGGTGCAGCGCATGCTAACTTATACAGGCCACTGCGTAAGCATTAACGGGCCTAATCTAACAATGTTTAGTAGAACACCACCAAAATAATGATAGATTCAGGAAGATGAGTGGCGTGGCAGAAAGGAAGTATTTAGATTTAGCTTCCTAGGTTACTTTCGATGTACTACAATGATGTGCTGAGACAGTGGACTACATGCACCAAGTTTCAGCTACCCCCCAAGTTTTGGAAGAAACTGAAAACGTGGCTTTTTAAGCAGGATTAGTGTTATCTCTTTCAGTCAGTTATCACTGTAGGTGCAGAGCGCTAGGACACTCCTTGGAGTAACAGAGTGCTATAGAAATGCCCTTTAAATTACATTACATTGCATATAATGAAAACAAATGCTCTCCCGCCTCTCATAAAGACGATCTCGCATGAGTGCACACTTATGTTTAATGATCTGTACACAAGGGAAAGTTGGTCCATTTAATGAAGTGTCAAAGGGATGAAGCAGGCATCAGTTTTTAAGGTATTGCAGAACAAGTAAATAGCTTACGAGTTTACCTTGTGGTAGATGGGGTACACACACTTACTCTAATAAATGCTTTATAAAGTCTATTGTCTGTTAGTGGGAGGAACCTGACACTGGCGTTGTATTACGAAACCCTTCCCTTGGTTGCAAACTCTTCTGTCTCCAGCGACCAATGTGACCCTTTTCAAACTATTTTCCACAGACTCTTTCATGTTGAAGGGCTCAGACAGATTACCTGCCTCATATTAAGACCAACACCTACGTTTGATTCAAAGTTATCCACTAGTCTAGTCACTATATACCACCATACAGTGACCATACAGTCACTATTAGAGCCGCCCCCTGAAGCCCTTGAAACTGGTTGAAAAGGTCTCTTTCTCAATGGATTGCAAATCACCCTTAAACGATTAACCCTACACTCCAATTTTTCAGTACTATTTTCTCCATACCAGGGAAGGTAAAAAAGATGGCACATTTAAATACACATTACAAATTTATGTCTTGTATTTGTTCAGTCTGGACGTTGCCCAAAGGCTTTCTAGCGCTACGTTCAACACGAGGAATCAGAACTGCTCTACTGAGTAATCACAAAAGACATGACATGAAAATTTACAACTTTTTTTAATAAACTTTTATTTTAGGTCATGTCTGAAGGAAAAGACTGAAGACTAGGATTCGCTGGTCCAATAGTGTGGTGGAGCATTCCATATTCTGTTAACATGGCAGGAAAAATATTGGGTTGATGTTGTTGCTGTTTTTATTTTTGGAGCATATGGAATTGCTTGAGACTTGCTTCTGCTTCTTGCGAGCTCCTGTAAGGGATGATCATATTTTTCTTGTTGGCACAGACAGTGCCAGGGGAGTCCCAGGTGCCAGTGCTGGACAGACATAAATAATCATCTCTGTGAGGCGCAAAGTTTATTTAGGTATTTTCGCGTAATCCGGCTTCCAGCAAATGTCTGAGGACTTCTCCTGCCTTAGCTTCAGGTTCAGTTCTATTAGGACATACTCTGTTAGCTCTCCTTTCAATTGCGCTTTTATAAACTTCCATCTTCTTTTAATACCTAATGAAACAACTGTGACTGTTTGCCTTTAACCTTCTTTGGCAAACCTTGTATTTTCCAATTGGTCTTGATATTTGCCTTTGGACTTTATTTATTTATTTGCAGTTTTATATAGCATAAACTTGGCCCAAGGGCATTAGAGCACTTTACATGATCATCTTATTTCATTACACAAGGTCAGATTAATTTCTTTTTTTATTTTAGGCGCGGGGTAAACAGGACGGAGTACCCTATCTGCCAAATTGACGATACGCCTTCCTCATTTAGAGTCGGCGGACCGTAAGTATTCCGTTAATGGAGGCCCCATTGTCTCTGCCTACAGAATACTTCCTCCGACAGCCCAACCGAGTAGGGGCTCTGGTAGGAGGGACTTTACACTCTCTGCCCTATTTAGGGTGGATTGTATAAAGTTTTTTTTTTACCTGTCTGTCACCTCCAGGAAAAACCTGACGTTAAGGGGAAGGAAATAAATAATAATGACCCCCACACCGTAGGAGAAAACTCTTAGGATGTGGGGATCATTAGTATTTTATTTTTCAAAAACATTCTCCCACATTGAGTTGTTTTTTTCCGAACAAAAAGCGTTTGCAACATTTGACGGCCAGCCGTCATGGCTGAGAGTGCTGTCCATTAAACCTTTCATGCATTGACAGGAACCGCTGTTACAGTGGTTCCTGTCAATGTTCAGAGTTGTCTGCCAGGCAATTCCAAATTCGGACGGGCGGAGGTCCATCGGGATGACAGGGTTAATATCCTCCACCATCCCGATGGAGTACCCGCTGTCCCCAAACTCTAAATCAGACCATAAGTTATATGCCCAGGATCACAGGATGTGGAGCTGACACGCAGACTCGAACCTGATTCCCCAGTCCCAATCTAAATTGGCAGCTCTAGCCATTAGGCCACAACATCCCCTCACCTACAAGGTTTTACAAGGCAATAAATTGCTATGTTTCTCTGCAGTGTAAAACAGTGTGGTGGAGCTACTGGAATTGAGACTAAAGAATTGGGAGCTAATGAGGGAAGTTCTGATGCTTTCTTTCTAGTAGACATGTGACAAGTCGCTTGATGCCCCCAAGCATACAATCTTTCAGTGCAGATGTAAGTCAATTTAGTTTGGACTAAGGCCTCCTAGTGACAGTGGTATGAGAAAGGAATACAGGATAATCATGGACCTAACATCCCACACACATACACCAAATATCTTCATAGATGGAACTCATTCAGCTTTCACACACACAGACCTCTCAAAATCTTAACACTGTACATACACTCAACTAAGCACAGACAACCGAACACCACTAACACAATAGATACTATCAAACATCAGCTCCTTCAAGTCCAATCAATGGCCTTCCCAGGTCTTCATGAAGGGCCCCTATTTGCAGAATGTGCTGCAACACTTTAACAGTAGTGTAAGTGCTATACAAATGTGTGTAACAGAGAGAGTGCCTAGCTGAAAAACCGGGAGCCAGTATGCGTTTAAGTTAACCTTGCACATCGGCAAAGACTAGAAAACCAAGGCAGCCCTCTTAGCAACGCCTTCCTCCCACTGAGGCGTGATTGCTCAGTGATTACTGGCACAGCAGATACTCTTACAATTGCCAGAGATTGGGTTGGTAAACAGTACCTGGCAGGTTTCAAATCTTGGTAAGTATGGTACTGCATGTAATACATTAAGAATGAGATACTTTGGCATCTGAAGTAAGGGGGGCTCAGATGCAGGGTTCGAGTCGGGGTACCACGCGGGTGGACGGCGTCCCCCCACTTATTTTACCGGGTTTTTACCGGGTGGACGCCGTCCCCCCTGCCCAAAAGATGGAGCCGGTACCCGAGTCTGCACCTGCGCGCGAATGATAGCCTTTCAAATGCACCCGAGGCTCAGACTAATCTCCCCTTCCACTGCGTGCCCTCCCCTTGCCAGCCTTTCTCAGAGCACAGCCGAGGCGCCAAGGCTTCAAGGAGCTGCGCTGTCAACACGCCGAGCATGTCACTTCCAGGGACCCCGACAGATGCCCGTAGTGCCTACGGCCCGAGTCTGTAATAACCGTGTAATCCGAGGAATGGGTCCTGTGTATAGTGGGTTCTTGTGTTTTGAGTGACTGCCACTTATTGCAGTATTATACCTCTACTTGTATCTTGTATGTATTCACGCATTTCAGACGAAGACCGGCAAATTTCGTGACGTCACTTCCTGTCGTGACGTCACTTCCGGTGACACCACCTAACTTGGAGCGTCCCCCCACTTCTTTTTTTAGGACTTGTGCCCTGCTCAGATGTGTTATGTAATATAAAGAATAGGCATTAGAATCCAAACATAATGGTCTCAATTGCCACATTTTTTATTTATGTTGTCAGACACTAAATTTCATTTCAGTGGAAAGCAACAATACCTTCCTTACTCTTTAGATGAGGCAAAAGCCTTCCTCTGAGAACTTTCAAGGACACAAATCTCACATTTACTGCAGATATCATACATTCTCTGATTTATATCTCAAAAACACCATTATTCATGCTTATGAAGTTCTCAGTGGAAAATGCTCATAGTTAAGTCAAAAGGGAATGTTTGAGTTTTACTAAACGTTTCAATAGATGAGAATCTGGCTCTTCATCAAACAAGGTCAGGCTAAGCTCCTAACATACAGCTAGAGCAACTGAACTCCTCAGAAGTACCAAACCTGATTTTCAGCTATAGCCCTAAGGTACATTAAAATGGTGAGACAGTGGCAACTCTCAGCATTTTGAACAGGTGCAGTACCGAGGCTGGGATTGCACACAGCCTGATGCATGCTCATTCAAAATCTTTTCAACGAAGTTGACAGCTATGTGCTTGTCTAGAGCACAGTTACATAGGTTGTGGTGAGGCTGGTCCAAAGAACATTGACCTACTAGGTTATTGCAATTTCTCAATATGTGGAAAAAGAAACAATAAATAAAACAGGCCTCAGAGTGACACCACCAGGATTTTCAGGGTGCTAACGTTCAATATCACCTAAGTGAGAATGGTGTCAGAACTTGCATATTCACTCACTCATACACCTATACAGTCCTCTCAGTGAGTTAAGCATCTGTCCCAGACATCTGTCTGTAACCTACACGTCACTAATGCCTTAACTGTTCAAGTTCTGTCAGCGATTAAGGATTGTATAACTCTGCGAGGCTGGATTTTCTCTGAAGAAATGAAAGATTCCACTTATTACCTTCTGAGAAAGAGGGAAGCTTGCTTTGCTATTGCCATACTGTCATTATTTGGTGAGGAATTCAAGCTTGCACTGCAGTTACTTGATTACTTCCATATGCTTATGCTACCCTAGCTGTACATGTCCTCTGAAGGCGGGATGCTTGCACTATTTCTGCCCAAGGTGTCTGTGAAGAGGGGTGTTCCGCTGCTGTTTCCTCATCTCATGAAAAACTTATTAGATTGTTTGAATGCCCTGAAATAACATGTCCAGGCCAGCCAGGACTTTTATTTGATCCAGGGAAAACTATTTGCAGGGCCCTGACCCAGAGACCCGGTGCAAACTGTGTGACCCATAGCAATTACTTTTCTTCACTCTGTTTCTTTTTCAGGGATCATCAGACTCGAGAGTAACTTGAAATATTTTACTTCAAAATGTGCATTGTACAAAAACCTCTCTTGTATATGGTTTATAAGACCATAATATTGCTCCATCTATGACAACAGTAAGGGCACTGTATAGGAGGACAACTGATTTGCTTCTTGAATCATTAATACAATTTTCATCAGGGCAGAAGGGGGAAGAAAGGCAGCAGCCATCCAAGATCTGAATTGCACAATGTCTAACCAGGAAACCTGGTTTCAACCCCAGCTCCAAGCTTGATCAAACAGTGTGACTCTAAGCAATTATTGTTCTCCACTGTGCCTCCTTTTACATGATGATCACATTTGAGAGCGCTTTGAACTAGTTCAGGAAGCACACTGTTCAACAACCACCTCTCTTGTCTATGGATTAATAGACCATAATGTTGTTCTATCTATAAATATAAAATGCTTATAAAGGAAGAACAATACAACTGACTTGCCTCTTGAGTTATTAATAAAATTGTCACAGTAGAAAGCGTTTGGTTCGCTAATTTTAATAAAGGCCACTCAGAGCAGTAATATAATATAAAGTGTTAATGCAAAACAATCTAAAGTGCTCTTTTTTATTCAAACGTTAGTACCTCTGCTATAAATAAGGTGGCAGTAACCAACATTTGCAGAAGAGCGGGCGGTCAGGCTGAGCCAAGTGCTTTTCCCTTAAGCCTCCATGGCACTGCTTTTTTAGACAGAGAATTATGGAACCACATGGGCACCGCCTACCAACCACTGCCCTTGGCGCTAGCAGTGAGGCAGGAGATGCTTTGGTATTGGACGTGTAGTTTGCAGTCTCAAGGCCTATGCACTCCCACTACCCACACCCAGTTAGTTGTGAGTATGGCTTGGCTGCATAGGCGTGGTCTGTTTCATGGTGCATGCTGTGATTGCAATGACTCATCTTGGGAAACATGCTGCATACGGACAACCTTGCCAATAGCCTGTTGCCAGACCTACTCCATTACCCCTCCCCCTTGTGAGGTTGGTGAACATACCCTATAAAGCAAGGGTTGCTACACAACATTTGATGTGAGATACCTATATTTCTGGGAAAGACACCTGACCCCACAGGGGCAATATTGAAGCACCAAAACAAGTCAATGGAAAAGGGAAGAGTCCATTGCTTGGTCTCCTTTGTTAAACCTGTGGTTGGGATACACCGGTAAAAAAACATTTTGCGCTCACGCGTCTAGAATTTTAATATAAGTCTAACGGTTTAACAAAAGGAAAACCTCACCCAAACCAGGGAACCCATCAACCAGTACAACTAGTCAACTGTAGTACTCTTGAATGCATCCCAGTGCAATACATGGACCCTATAGATTATGCATAATACATGAGGTATGTGAAGATGTACCCTATATGAGTACATGTATCAAACATCTTCTTAAGCAACCCATAGCAACAGCCTGGGACACCATGTTCACCCAATTTTGAGAAATGACTTGAGAACCCCCCCCCCCTTAATCAATGTGTTTTCACTGATGCCTTCCACCAGCTCCAACGCTCCTTCCCATTACCCCACTATATGTTGTGAGACCCCTCTCCCCTCCCCTATCTCTATCAGGAGGAAGGCCTGGCTGCCCAAGTGGCCACCACCACAGACACTCTGAAATCTCCTGCCTACACTCATTTCTCCCCCTGAATTCCTCGTTTGCACCCTCGCTCATGCTGTCACTTTCTTAATGCCTTCCTATTGCAACCCCCCTCACCTCCACTTTCTCCTCCACTGTTATTTAGAGGATCACGCACTGCACCACTCAGCACAGGGTCACCGGGACCAGTCAAATCTAACCTTCACAAGTTAAAGCGACCTTCCTGTGAAAGGTTCACCATCGATGGACATACCGTAATGTTGCGACTCATGTATTTTGATGCTCAAGCTATAGTAATGTATAACCTGGCATTTATGTCTCTGTGAGTAATCCTAATAATGCTCAAACTGCTTTCCATGATTGTACATTTTCCCTCTCAGCTCTGCTTAGCTGGCGACTATTATTTCAATGCTATAAAAACCTCAATAAAAAGAGTTAAATAAAAAATTGAACATGAATCAATAGTAAATCCATAAGGAGTTTGGCTATTTCTTGCAGGAGTTTCCTGTATGTTTATGTCTATTGATGAAAATTACACAACTCTCCTTTAGCACCTTTCGCTCACTCTTTAGTGCTTAGCTATCTGTGTTGTGCCTGTCCTGTATATGTGAGACATTCGTGTGCTCTTTCTGCTGCTGCAACTGGCCCATAAGCTATTATTTGTGTTACGGCAGTCTGCACTATGGCTGTCCATGTTGTACCTTTATTGTGTTGCTAGGTATAAAACTTTCCACTTCACATAAGAAGAAAAAAATCCACATTGGCAATGCTTGTTTTAATGCATGATGTGAGTAAAAGAGTGAACCTTCATCAAATATGTGAGCAGAGTTGACTTTTGATTTTACTGCGCGAAACAAGCATTTTTTTTAAATAGAGTAGGCAACTTTGTAAAATTTTAAAAGATAGCTTGACAAGTAGCTCCTTATGTACAACACCTCCAACCACTTTTGGCACTTTAGCCATCAGCAATGTGCATGCTGGGGTTTTGATCCCATCATGGGCCAAATTAACACTCCTTGGAATACCAGCTTGCTAAAAGGATCTATTTACACGAATAATGCCAGCATTAGCAAGTTTAGATGTGTCTAAAGACACATAAAAAGTAAAATAATGACCTTTCACCCTCTTCTACAGCCGATCCCCACGGTTTTGTGTGATTATTATCTGGCGTGGTCACAACACCGCTGTGTACGTGATGCATCCTGTCTCAAACAAGTGCAGCACGGGTTGCAGGTGCTGCCCCAGTGAGGGCCGCCATGTTGGCGAGAGACACTCTGCATATATACTTGCCTTTCAAATAATACAATAGATTTTATTATAGCATGCTAAACTCTGGAGAGTAGTCACAAACGAAAGCCTTGTGTCAAATTGAGCAACCGTGAAGTGCTGTCCCTAAAGGCTGTGCCAGAGAGAGGGCCTTTTAAAGCATCTTTGGAAAGGAAACCAGGATATCTCCTAAATATTTTACTTCAAAATGTGCATTGTACAAAAACCTCTCTTGTATATGGTTTATAAGACCATAATATTGCTCCATCTATGACAACAGTAAGGGCACTGTATAGGAGGACAACTGATTTGCTTCTTGAATCATTAATACAATTTTCATCAGGGCAGAAGGGGGAAGAAAGGCAGCAGCCATCCAAGATCTGAATTGCACAATGTCTAACCAGGAAACCTGGTTTCAACCACAGCTCCAAGCTTGATCAAACAGTGTGACTCTAAGCAATTATTGTTCTCCACTGTGCCTCCTTTTACATGATGATCACATTTGAGAGAGCTTTGAACTAGTTCAGGAAGCACACTGTTCAACAACCACCTCTCTTGTCTATGGATTAATAGACCATAATGTTGTTCTATCTATAAATATAAAATGCTTATAAAGGAAGAACAATACAACTGACTTGCCTCTTGAGTTATTAATAAAATTGTCACAGTAAAAAGCGTGTGGTTCGCTAATTTTAATAAAGGCCACTCAGAGCAGTAATATAATATAAAGTGTTAATGCAAAACAATCTAAAGTGCTCTTTTTTATTCAAACGTTAGTACCTCTGCTATAAATAAGGTGGCAGTAACCAACATTTGCAGAAGAGCGGGCGGTCAGGCTGAGCCAAGTGCTTTTCCCTTAAGCCTCCATGGCACTGCTTTTTAGACAGAGAATTATGGAACCACATGGGCACCGCCTACCAACCACTGCCCTTGGCGCTAGCAGTGAGGCAGGAGATGCTTTGGTATTGGACGTGTAGTTTGCAGTCTCAAGGCCTATGCACTCCCACTACCCACACCCAGTCAGTTGTGAGTATGGCTTGGCTGCATAGGCGCGGTCTGTTTCATGGTGCATGCTGTGATTGCAATGACTCATCTTGGGAAACATGCTGCATACGGACAACCTTGCCAATAGCCTGTTGCCAGACCTACTCCATTACCCCTCCCCCTTGTGAGGTTGGTGAACATACCCTATAAAGCAAGGGTTGCTACACAACATTTGATGTGAGATACCTATATTTCTGGGAAAGACACCTGACCCCACAGGGGCAATATTGAAGCACCAAAACAAGTCAATGGAAAAGGGAAGAGTCCATTGCTTGGTCTCCTTTTGTTAAACCTGTGGTTGGGATACACCGGTAAAAAAACATTTTGCGCTCACGCGTCTAGAATTTTAATATAAGTCTAACGGTTTAACAAAAGGAAAACCTCACCCAAACCAGGGAACCCATCAACCAGTACAACTAGTCAACTGTAGTACTCTTGAATGCATCCCAGTGCAATACATGGACCCTATAGATTATGCATAATACATGAGGTATGTGAAGATGTACCCTATATGAGTACATGAATCAAACATCTTCTTAAGCAACCCATAGCAACAGCCTGGGACACCATGTTCACCCAATTTTGAGAAATGACTTGAGAACCCCCCCCCCTTAATCAATGTGTTTTCACTGATGCCCTCCACCAGCTCCAACGCTCCTTCCCATTACCCCACTATATGTTGTGAGACCCCTCTCCCCTATCTCTATCAGGAGGAAGGCCTGGCTGCCCAAGTGGCCACCACCACAGACACTCTGAAATCTCCTGCCTACACTCATTTCTCCCCCTGAGTTCCTCGTTTGCACCCTCGCTCATGCTCTCACTTTCTTAATGCCTTCCTATTGCAACCCCCCTCACCTCCACTTTCTCCTCCACTGTTATTTAGAGGATCACGCACTGCACCACTCAGCACAGGGTCACCGGGACCAGTCAAATCTAACCTTCACAAGTTAAAGCGACCTTCCTGTGAAAGGTTCACCATCGATGGACATACCGTAATGTTGCGACTCATGTATTTTGATGCTCAAGCTATAGTAATGTATAACCTGGCATTTATGTCTCTGTGAGTAATCCCAATAATGCTCAAACTGCTTTCCATGATTGTACATTTTCCCTCTCAGCTCTGCTTAGCTGGCGACTATTATTTCAACGCTATAAAACCCTCAATAAAAAGAGTTTAAAAAAAAATTGAACATGAATCAATAGTAAATCCATAAGGAGTTTGGCTATTTCTTGCAGGAGTTTCCTGTATGTTTATGTCTATTGATGAAAATTACACAACTCTCCTTTAGCACCTTTCGCTCACTCTTTAGTGCTTAGCTATCTGTGTTGTGCCTGTCCTGTATATGTGAGACATTCGTGTGCTCTTTCTGCTGCTGCAACTGGCCCATAAGCTATTATTTGTGTTACGGCAGTCTGCACTGTGGCTGTCCATGTTGTACCTTTATTGTGTTGCTAGGTATAAAACTTTCCACTTCACATAAGAAGAAAAAAAATCCACATTGGCAATGCTTGTTTTAATGCATGATGTGAGTAAAAGAGTGAACCTTCATCAAATATGTGAGCAGAGTTGACTTTTGATTTTACTGCGCGAAACAAGCATTTTTTTAAAATAGAGTAGGCAACTTTGTAAAATTTTAAAAGATAGCTTGACAAGTAGCTCCTTATGTACAACACCTCCAACCACTTTTGGCACTTTAGCCATCAGCAATGTGCATGCTGGGGTTTTGATCCCATCATGGGCCAAATTAACACTCCTTGGAATACCAGCTTGCTAAAAGGATCTATTTACACGAATAATGCCAGCATTAGCAAGTTTAGATGTGTCTAAAGACACATAAAAAGTAAAATAATGACCTTTCACCCTCTTCTACAGCCGATCCCCACGGTTTTGTGTGATTATTATCTGGCGTGGTCACAACACCGCTGTGTACGTGATGCATCCTGTCTCAAACAAGTGCAGCACGGGCTGCAGGTGCTGCCCCAGTGAGGGCCGCCATGTTGGCGAGAGACACTCTGCATATATACTTGCCTTTCAAATAATACAATAGATTTTATTATAGCAAGCTAAACTCTGGAGAGTAGTCACAAACGAAAGCCTTGTGTCAAATTGAGCAACCGTGAAGTGCTGTCCCTAAAGGCTGTGCCAGAGAGAGGGCCTTTTAAAGCATCTTTGGAAAGGAAACCAGGATATCGTAAACAGTCAACAAAGTACTATTTTACTGTTTGCCTTTTCCTTCCCACCAGAAGTTTCTACATCTTTTGGTTCTAAGCACTACAATCCGGATTTTGATGATATAGATAACTGGTTTCCTTCACAGTATGTCTTAATGGTGCTTACGTGGCATTGACTGGCATTCTGTAGACCAGCACTAGGCCATCAGCATATATTAAAGGGTTGACCTCCCTTGGACATGCCCCGGGCATCAAAACTCCTAGCTTTGGCTAGGTATTCATATAAATCTACTAACAAAATTCAGGAAAGGTATGCTTTGGTGACACATCCTTTTTTAAGACTGTTAAACGTGTCCTAAATTAACATATTGTCTCTTGTTGTAGCTGATTCAATTTCCCTCAGAGAGGGACATAGTTATCCCTGTCAAATGTGACCCAGTAGCTACACAGTTGTGAAAAAGTATTATTCAAGTTGTGCGGCACAGTACAAAGCGATGCTCCATTACACCTTGGTCCTAGCAAAATTCAGCCCACTCCTGAAAGAGTATATTATTATAGGTCATCCAGCTTTCCATGTGTCTCAAAACCAGTTTATAAAAATTGTTGCTACACTGACTGGAAGAGAAAATATCACAAAAAGAAGGGAGAGATGGAGAAGAGCTAATGGGCCATGAACATTGATGTACCCTGATACTCGAAAATCAATGTGAGAGATTCATATAGTTTGTACCTACTTCCCAATATCAGATGCAATCAGGAAAAGAAAAGCAGCTTTTGTTTTTCATGAGCCCTCATCCACACGCTATTCATGTGGGTGGCCTGGTTTATCATCGGGCTCACTCCTGATGTGATTGCTGACATCGGGTGTGCTCAACCCCACTTTTAGAGGGAGCCCATATATAATATTAGTGTTTTTTTCGCTGTCTGGTGAGAGAACTGGCAACTAAAATTGCCACTAGAAGAAATCCTTTTGTTATTTTATTCTTCGGGATCTAGGGAAAATTGATAAAAATGAATTAGAGGTTGTTGGTTATTGAATGGATCCCAACATTTGCATGGTCAACAAAAACAAATTAGATGCTGTGGGCTACTTACTGGACCCAACCATCTAAATGGCCACCATGTTTCATTTGGTTATTCAATTGTCTGAATTTCTTCAGGACCAGCATAACCCCTCAAATTATCCCTAAATTATAGGGTTAGGACTCAATTAGGGGTGTGGACCCCATTCATGCCATGCACACACACACACACACACACACACAAAACCATTACCACTGTCTTACTATGGGAGTTACTTCCATCTTTCCTTAGAAGTCCTCATATTTCCGGTCGATAATTTGGCCAGGGTTTTACTGCCACCTAGGCTCTGAGGCGGGGGGGGGGGTCACTACTCAGATCCCGGCGTCACACTTACTCCATGAGATCCAAGCCAGGCCAATTTACCTATCCTCTGCCAACCACAGCTCCTGTATTCGAGTGACCCTCGAGAGGCTAGGGGGAAGTAACATTAATAATATCAAAGTGCTTCCTCCAGAAGTGGGGCTGAGCCCACCTAATGTCAACAATTGCATCAGGCGCGACCCCGATGATGAAGCATGCCACACGACTAGCATGTGGGTGAAACCTCATAAAAAACTAAAGCTGTTTTTCTATCCAGATTGGATCATGTATTGAGAAGTAGTGCCTATTTATACAAATAAGTGGTGGGTGGAACCTCTCACATTGATTTTAGGAAGAGAAATTATCAAAGAAGAACTGCCTTTTTCGAAATAGGTATCATTTGTGCTCATTGCCAAGATTAGAATAGCCTATCTTTTTTCTGTACTCTACAAAAATGAAGGTTTAGGCGAGGGTACCTTCACCATGCATTTATAACTGTAATGGCGCCAGTAACCATATCAAGGGTAAGGGATGTGCTAGTCTCCATTGCATCAATAATTGTCCTATTCTCACCCAAAGAGTCAAATTTAATTTCTAGATTAACTCTAATGCCATCAAAACCAAAATTAGCCTTAGCAAAACTTTTCAAAACAGCAGGAGACTTTGAGTAGAAAGGTGCCATGGGGGCGTCATTAGGGTCACAGTAGCCCATCCACATCTGAAAGGAGTCAGCTGGCTTGCAGTCCACCAGGGAAATTCCAGAGTGGAACCTTTCCCTGTCGGCCCCCACCCTACCCATCGCTCCTTCCAGTGGTTCCCAAACTGTGCGCCGCGGCACCCCGGTGCGCCGTAATGAGGTGCCAGGGGCGCCGCGCGCACGATGTGGGAAATTGCAGCCGCAGCGTACGGGGGAGTTAGTAATGCCACCTTCATCATCCTGCAACATGGTTTGGCCCAAGAGCGACGTGCGTAAGTACGCGCGTACGTGCTTTCAGAGGCGTAGTCTCCGCCATTGCTGCCATACGCAGTTCTGAGCGTTTGAGGGGCGTGTTTGCTGCCCGCCGTGCTCTGCCGTGCCTCGTGGGACCCTCTGCACAAGGAAATAGGTAAGTGAAGTCCGCCTAATGCCAAGAATTAGCTGCAGCATGCTAGCGAGTAATGGGCAGGGAGTGAGTGGGTACGTGTGAAAACGCAGTGCTGGGGGAGTGCATGTAACAGGCTGGTCGAGCGTTGTGTTGGTCAGGCAACTGCTGCTAAAATCTGCGTGCAGTGTGAAAGGTTCTCATTTTGGAGAGAGAGAAGACTGGGCGACAGTATCAGTGGGTAATGGCGGCACTTGTGATTTATAGCTGTACAAAGCTGCAAGTGTGACTGTGAGGCAGAAAGCGCTTCATGATAAAGCGCGTTGATATTTATTTGGCTGAGAGGTCTCCGTCGTCTTCATGAATTTCAAGAGCACAAACAAATGTAAGCGAATGGCAGGATTATGAGGTTGGGGTCAAGCTGAGTGTACATTGCAAGGCTGACTACTCTAGGCCGCAGGGGTCAGGGTGGTTACTATACTTCAGGCTTTAGATGGGTGCAGGGTCCCGTCTGCAGGCTCCAGAGTGGCCAGGGGCCCGGCTGCGGGCTCCACAGTGCCTAGGGGCCAGGCTGGGCGCGCCGAGCTGCAGGAGTTAGAAGCCTGCAGGGGTCACGCTGAAGTGCTACAGCCTGCAGGAATTTGATGGCGCAGGGGTCAGGCCAGGCGATCCAAGCTGCAGGAGTTATATTTATATTTGTCAGAAACATAGGTTCCAGAAGCTTCGAGCAGTCCTGGGCTGTGTACAGAGTCTGTCCACGGTGGGAGGGAGGTAGGGGGGCAGCAACCGGCAGTCAATCGACCATGATGGGGATTCTAGAAACAAATGCCCGTTACTGGAATTGTAAAAGGTCGCCCCTCGAGGGACTATTCATGGATTCTTCTGAGAATGAGATTTAAGTTCTAAAAGGCCACACTGCGGTGATGGGCCTGTGGTCTTTGAGCTTGTAGAAAGCTGCTGTGGGCCCTAGCTCAAGCATGGAAAACGGTTCTGATACCTTGGGTTGGCAGTTAAAGAACACCTACAGTTGGGGTCGGAGAGCAGTGGGTCCCTCAGAACTCTGGGCCCTGGTGCCCCTGCCCCTGCCGTGGCATCTGAAGGGCAGGAAAAAGGGCACATTGCCTCAGCTCCTCGAAATAAAGCCAGGAATACAGAGAACCTGGAAGGGTCCAATGGTGAATTAACTCAATAAACAAAAGTCCGAAATGGGAACTGATGTACACATTCGACATTGTTCTGCGACATGGTGATAGTGGCAGCACATTATAAAGCGCGGGGGGCTGGGGTTACCACAGTCACCAGAGGCCTCTTCGTACGAATGGAGGGGTTTAACCAGTGTTTTAAGTGGGATCCAGAGGGGGGCTGTGGAGTGTGGGGGGAGTCTCTTAAAGGGGCGTGGCGAAAGAAGTGTAACTAGGAATCCTTTCTAAAAGTCATGCCCCACCCTGGCAGCACGCTTCTAACAGCAGCATCTTTTGTGCGCAGAACCACAGTCACTGTGCCAGGGATTCACTTTAATAGGCTGAGCACCGAATGTTCAAACTTTGTACAAATATCTTTAGTCACTATGCACTTTCTGTGCTAAAGTGCGCAACATGATTCGAGTGTTTTACAAGAGGTGAATGACCGTTATTGCTCTGTATATGATTAAGGTTGGCGTAATATACACTTCTGAGGGTAAACATGGCGCATGACTCTGGCGGCGCAGCGTCGAGAAGCCTTTGCGAAGGGAATGAGACGCATAGTCCTGCATCTTATTTTGTTACAAATATGATTATAATACCTTCATTGCGTCCCAATTACTTTAAGGAAGACAACAGGAAGTACTCCAGAGGTCGGGCTTACATCCCCCCCACCCGCCCACCGGTAAAAAAATGGTGGGGAGCCACGGCCAACTGCTGATTAGGTCAAGGGAGCCACAGGTCAAAAAAGTTTGGGAACCACTGCTCCAGTCCCTTAAATGGCAAAGAGGCGTCCAATATGTTAGGGGAGGGGCTCAGTTATTTATATCGGTTGATTCTGACTCACCCCTTTTAAATGAGGTGCCCACTGAAAGCCTCGGGTGCCTTTCTGTAAAGAGGGTGCCTTTCTGTAAAGACCGGCTGTACAGTACTGCAACATTATTACTGAGTAATATTGTGTTTTTAAGGAGTTATTTTAAAATTACTTTGTTTCTGTTCCTAAAAGTGTACTTCCTGGTTTGTTGTCAAGAAATGTCCCGTGACCAGCTTTGCCTGGAAACTCAGCTGCTGGATTTTAACAAGAACACCAGCACAACTCTCCCCAAATACTACTCAAAAAGCACAAATTCTGTTAAATAAAAACAAAACAATACTAAACACACATAATGATAAAAGGATTTTAAAACACAGACAGAACATGTAAAAAAAACAGCTCAATCACACGCTGAAATTAAACACGCATTTGTTATTCTTTTTCTAAAGGCCTTAATGGTTCTCTGTATTTTATTTAATATATTAGTGCAAGACAGACTTAAGGGAGTTGTATTTTTAGGGACATAACTTGATTCTTCCCCAGTCCTCACTGCTGCTCAGAGACCTTGCCCTGCTTTGGAACTGGAAGATTTTCCTGGAGGCCAGTTTACCTTACATTACTCGGGTGTAAAATTTGTCCTGCACAAAAACAAAGGGGCATATTATCAAGGGCTTCATCGCCGATTTAGCGGCACTTTTTGCCACTAAATCGGCGATATTTTTAACGCCCTATTAGCAAGCTGTCGCTAACAGGCGTTAGCGACAGCTTTCAGGCGTTAGAGGCCGGGAATTACATCGCCTTGCATGTCAGCGATATTTATCGCTAATGACATGCAAGGTAGGCGTTCCCCACTAAAAGCGAATGTAAACAGTCGCTAACACCACTAACCCCTATTATCAAGGCAGGCGAAGCGATAAAATAAATCGCGCTAGCGCGTTTATCGCTAGATTTTAACACCTGCTACTGACTATGACTTACCTGTTTAAGGTATAGGAGGTGGATTCTAATGCTGAATCCACCTTAGCGTTAATGCAAGAATATCGCTGGTTTTCCAGCGATATTCTCGCATTGACCGCTATCGCTGGAAATATTATCGCTATGGAGATAAACCTTACTAATAGGGTGTTATCTCAGCGATATTTTCCAGCGATAGGCGGCGTTAACAGGATTCGCGCTAAGCGCGTTTAGCGATAAATATCGCTATTTCTTGCTAATATGCCCCAAAATGCCTTAGCAGCGTGTTAAATTTCAGGGCCTAATTTTTTTAGACACTTTAAATGTAAACATTCTGAAACTCTAAAACATTTTCTCCGGTGACTGTGCAAGGCGTTATCTACTTACCTACTTCTGTACACTTTTCTTGCTACAGCTGTAAACAAAATGCAAATAAAACAAGCATTGGAAAAGCCAATAGGCCTGGCATTATCGACCAGCGTTTGTTTCACTTTGCTAATGCTTGCCTCTTTACTGTCTGTGCTTATAAAACAAATATTACTGGGGAAGCTGCCGAGAACTCCTCAACCTGAAACAAAATGCAGTGGCTAAAGGTAAAAATAATTTTTGGTCTCGAAAAGCATACATTGCAATGGTAGTCCACGGCACTAAAGAGATCTCCTTTCTGTGCAGATATATTACTTGTGAAGGGGTTGAATCCCGTTACTCAAGGTTAGCCAATAGTTGAAGTTTGTGTGTGCTGAATTGCCCCATGCTGCATGCTGTAGTGGGTGGACGAAAAATGTGAATGATGTAATAAGAGACAATTGGAAGAAAAGTGATGGCTGAAAGCTCCTATAAGTAGGTATTATGCAAATAGTTTTAATAAAATTAAAAGGTCTTGGCTAACATAGACCTAAAAACTTACCAAGTCTACATTTATTATTTACAACTAGCATCTGTTAACAATGGAGGTGCTGATTGTGCAACTCTGACCTCGCAATTTGGATGCGACCGGCCATAGGGCGGTTGGACATCCATTTCATTATGGCAGCGTGTGCGGCGGGCGGAAGAGGCCCGCAACACAAGCTGCCATAGTGAGATGGATGTTTGTAAACCACAGGTGCCCTCCATGCCCCATTGCAGAGGGCCAGCAGGGAAGGGGGCCCTGCTAGGGGCCCCAAAGTCATTTTCCGACAGCCTTTCCATGCCGGAACAGCCGACATGGAAAGGCTGTTGGAAAATTACATTATAATCCTGATGGCGGAGCTGTTGTCATTAGGGGATTATGAGCATTTCCATTGCTCTGACGGGCTCAAGCAGCCCGTCGGAACAGCAGCGGATGGTCCCCCCCGATGCCTCCGCCCGTCGCATCGTAATGTGGCGAGCGGCCCGCAAGGGCAGATGTCGGTGGGTCCGACACTGACGTGTCGTCAGACCCACTGACATCATAATCAGCCCCTTAATGATCTGAAACTGTGGGGGATATTTACAATGAAATGGCACAGCGTGGTGACGCAAGCAATTTTGCTGCACTGAGCTGCGTCATTTAAAAAATGCAGGGATGCGCCATATTTACAGGAATACAGTGCACCCCTGTGCTCTCCCCAGTGCCGGCGCTAAAACAGAAGCGGTCCGCCAACGCAGGTACCCTTGCAAGGGTGCCTGCGTTGCTGGGATGATTGTGTTTGTGCAGGAAGGGACACCTTCCTGCACAAACACAATCATTAATGGCATTTTGCTCTTTGTATGTGTGCTGCAGAATGCAGCACTCTTTCTATGTGTGTTGCATAATGCAGCACACATAGAAAGAGCAAAAAATGAGGAGAAATAAAAGTATTTCTCCTCGTTGCGCCACTTTAACCCCTCCCCTTGAAAGGCGTTCGTTTTTGGTGCTGCCTCAGAATTTACCAATACTTGTAAATCTGGGGCAGTGTAAAAAAGGCAAGGGTGTTGCCTGGGAACACTCACAGCAACACCGATGACACGCACCTTAAATGCAGAATACGGTATGAAAAAGGGCCATATTTAAAAGGCTGTGTAAAGCCATGCAAAGTGGCTTTGTGTGGCCTTGTAAATATGGGCCAGCACACAGTGCCACAGGGCGTAAAACAAAATGATGCTCCGGTGGTGCAAGGGGCTTGTAAATATGCCCCTGTGCTTTTTGTATCTTTTGTACCTTTCCTTGTCCATTTCTGTTCTTCTTTATAGTATTTGGGTTCAGTGTAGTAAAAATACTATCATGGGAGCACGGGAACAACATGAGCGGACAGAAAGTAAATGGCTCCTGTTGCACTATTTTTTAGAGCAAAGTCATCCTCATGTTCAAGATTGAAGCGAGGATACATTTTAAACTAAAATATAGTTCAAAATTCCAGATATGCGTGTCACATAATTTAATGTAATTTCACATTATTTTCCAAATATTTCACCTAATTAAGCAAAAGGAAATTGCTCAAATATCGCACACAACCGTCATAAAATGTTAAACACTGTTACAAAAAATGAGCACCTCCATTCTCCATATAATACTCCATCAGTGGGGGGATGGACTCCCTACAGACCCCACGGTGCAGGGGCTACCCAGCCTTCTATACAAGAAAGGGGTCCCTTCAGCTTGTGTGTGTGTCTTTAAAGCAGCTGCAGTGTGCAGAATGCTCTAAGCTAAAACTATTCTGAACAAGGACTGAAGAGAAACAAAATAACCAGAATAGCAGTATATTTGTTTCTCTTGCAGTCAGAGCCTGCAAGGCCCTTTTCACGAGAGGGTGGGGCCTCGTCAGAGAGAGCATCCTACACAGAGCACTACTCATCTGAGAGCTTAAGAGGTAGCACTAAAGTGACTGGGGGAGAGGGTGCGTGCAACATCAGAAATAAGATCAGGACTCTTCTCGAAGGTATTGGACGGGACGTTGAATGAGTGGTAAAGGATGTGAATTAATTAAGGGTGATTAGGGATCACTGAAATAGTAATGATGCATACAATATATAAATACAAAAATATTGGAAAAAATATATAGTGAACAAAAATTTCGCCTTTCTATACTTAACTAATAAGACCACAAATATTGAGAGCACAAATATCCTTGTTAAAATTATCGATTTTAACTTATATCATAAACACAAATATCATAAACAAAATATCATCACCTTTAAACAAACTGATACTATGTCAAAAATATCGACTCACACATTATCGACTCCAATAATATATTGGCAAAATAAGTACATTGTCATTCATAAATATAAAAATACCACTTTTTACATTAAACTATTATTTAAAACAAACATTAAACAGCATAGACATGTTTTAATAAAAATAAATAACATCAAATTATTTATAATTTGCCCCAATAAAATATATAACTAAACTAATAACAATATAACCCAAATACATATTTGCATTAACTACAAACATTTATATATATATATATATATATATATATATATATAAAATAAAATTCAAAACAATTGAGCTACATATCAAACATTATAATTATAACCAAAGTTAGCATTTACCATAAAAGGACATAACTGATAAAAATTATTCAAACTAGAACTAAACTAACCAATAAAATCAAACTAAAAACAAACTTAACAAGTAAGATAAGACAAACAATATAAAAGGCACACAAATTTAATCACCTAAGTACTTCAAAAATGACAAAAACATTTATATACATTTCGACAACTACCCTGCCAAGTAAGTAAAACTTACATTTAAAGTAAAACATACTTGTAATTAAAATAAGAAATGTGAAATAGCAAATAAGTAACAGACCACTCTCTAATTTCTGTCTCTTTGCATGTACTTGACAAAAGAAAATACTATAACTTAGAAAAGTGCTAACCTGCCAAAAAACAACCCCAATCACAGACCAGCAAAACAATATAAAAAAGTAAGTATATATAAATAGTTATAAAAAATAAACTCACCCCAAAAGCAAGTAAAAATACACCTAATGACTTTAACCTCGACAAAATTCCAACAAATAAACATTTAACATGAAACTGATGCTCTTTTTTTCTTCTTACAGGAAAGAAAGCACCTGCTCCACATTACAACACCCTCAATGTCAAAGCTGCAAAAAAGTGTGAAGCATCTACGAAGAACATACATTTAAGTATTAATAATAAAAGTAGTTGCATAACTTTATATGTAAATAACAAACTTATAAATTAGTAAAAAATTTATTTATTTATACAATAACACTACTTTCAGATACAATGACAGAAAGAGCAAAATCTATATCATTCCAAAAAGAAAAGCAATTACTAATGGGCTAGTTGCGAGTTTGGCGGGCCGATGGACCGCCAACCCACAGTGGTGGTGCAGCTACCACTGCACAGGCGGTCCAACCACCGTATTATGACTTTGGCGGTTGGACCGCCAGAAGACCGATTGTACCGCTGGGGATCCCTGGTCCCTCTGCGGTCTTGCAGCGGTCTGAAGCTGCAATATGCTGCCAAGCATATTACGAGTTTCCTCACCACCACAGTTTTCATGGCGGTGAGCCCTCCATGAAAAGTGTGGTGGTGAGGAATATAAGGGGGCCCTTCAGGGTCCCCTGGGGCCTCACGGTCTGGGGGTGCATGCAGAGGGGAACATGGTGTGCCCCCTGTCTGTATGCACCCCCATGTTCCTACACGGCCCGAAATGCACCACAGTATGCATTTCGGTCCGTGCAGGAATGGGATGCGGTGCTCCCACAGTGGTGCCTTTCTAAGTCTCTCCTATGAACTGTCCCACCTGTATTCCAGTCAGAATATGGCAGGCAGGCTGACTACGGGTTTGGCGGTCTTGGAGCAGGGCGCTGGCATGGCGACCTGCTCCAAGACCACCAAACTCCTAATCAGGCCCTAAGTCACATGCACTACACCTACAACCAAGAAAGTACACCGATGGAAAATGTGAATTGGAAATGTACCAAATATTATTCTAATGCATGGTATGGAAGGGCTACTACAAAAGATGATGCTGTAATTATTCTAAGGGATCACAACCACTCCCCAAATGTGACAGAAATAGAAGTTAGATAGGTATTGCAGGCTATAAGACAGTCAAGCACTAGCTCCCAAGAACCCACAACCAAAATTCTAAAAGATATACTCCATAAAATCCCGAATACATCACAGACCAACTACCAACTATACCCACTTTAAAATGTTTAATTGCGTACTAAAAAAGCCACCAGCGATACTGCTTCTGCCTATAGAAGATATAGAAATCTTTAAAAATAACACATAATGAGGAATCCTTTCTTTTACATGACAACCTAAACAATGATACACAAATCCTAATCTTTTCTACATCAGATAACTTACTAAAACTAAGCCATTGCCAAACCTGGATGATAGATGAGGCCTTCAAAATGTGTCCCAAGCCATTCACTCAGATATCCACCATACATAGTGAATATCAAAACACAAATATCCCTTTTATATATGTCCTACTACCAAATAAACAAAGTAGCACTTCAACGATCTCTTAAACCACATTAAACATAAAACAAATAACTACTACTCACAACAAATAGTCGTAGACTTTGAACAAGTCATGATTCAAACAATTTTAAAACTTTACAGCCACACAAGGCTGGTACTACCATTTCAATCAAAGCATATGGAGACACCCTCAACAATGTGCACTAAGTGGAATATGCTACAAACAGTCCATGTGCCTTTGAAATAAAAGAAATTATAGCACTAGCCTATGTCCCTGTCACAGAGGTAGCAAACCACTACAATTTACTAATAGAAAGCCCTGCCTACCAACAAAATGAAGACAAACTAAGCCCCCTAATGGATTATTTCGAAGACACTTGAGTTGGCAGACTGCATCTCTCCGGAAACAGACGCCAACCCAAATTCCAAATACCATGGTGGAGTGTCTATGACAGCCCCTTGACACAGGAAGCCTAAACAAACAACACAGTGGAATGATGGCACAATGCCTTCCAATCCACCCTATGCAGAAACCAATTTATAGAAGCATTACAAAAAGAGCAAAGCTACCAAAAACTACGAGTGGAGGAATCTGTAACCCAAATTGCACCTCAACTTACCAAATAAACCATAATAATTTTTGGCAGGAAACAATTTAAAGTAAAGCTCTTAATAAAAAACAAAGGAGTAGATTACTTAGAAATAATAACCAAAAGCATATTATAAAATAAAAAGTAACCTACAAAATCCCACAAAACGATGACAAAATCATAACCAACATCACAAATCATTTGTGATATAAATAATAAACATAATATTTTATTACATCAGTCAAAACATTAAGGGGCTGATCGTAGTGCGGCGGTCCCAAGACGGCAGCACCATCGGTGACGGTCCGACCTCCGAATCCTCGGCAGTCCAACCGCCCGATTACGAGCACGGCGGTCGGACAGCCACGAGACCGCCGCCACCACCAGGATCTTGGATCCCATGCCGATGGAGAAAGCGGCGGTCCATGGAGGTGGTGCCGATGCCGGCACCACCGTCCTGATTATGACCTGCGTTTCCACCTACCTTTTCATGGTGGGGAGTCTGCCATGTAAAGGTCGTCGGAAAGGCAGGGAAGGGGCCCCAGACAGGGCCCCTGGGCATTTTAGCCCATTGGGCATTGTGGCTGGGGGACATGTTGTGTCCCCCTATGCCTGCACTGTCATGTGCGCAGTTTGTGCCATGCATGAAATGGTGCATGGCAACAGTGTGCCCATGACAGTGCAGGCGCTGCAGTGCTGTGGCATTGCCTTCAGGCTCTCTCTGTGAGCCAAAACATGCTGCAGCCCCAAGACGCCGCCGGCACACCACCAGCTCGGCAGTAAACTCCAAAGGGGATATTCACAAGAACGTGCGATAAACATCGCCAAAATAGGTTAGCGCAATTTTCCATATCGCCGTCTATCGCGGGAAAATAACTCTGTGTTAACGTGGCATTCTCAACACGGCGGTAACATGCTATAGTTACCAAATAACGCGTCAAATGTCCGCAACAACAGTCCCGTGACGGCGATAAGAATCTAAAGCTGAATGTGAAAAAAGGTGCGATGTGCCCAACTGAGATAAAAAAGTCAGCGACAAGCAGCGCCAGGCCTGCAAGTCCCACAAGTCAGGCTGCAAAAAGCACAATGAAAGCGGCAACACAAAACACAAACAAAAAACAAACAACTGCGAAGCACCATGGAGGTAGCCGGAGCAAGTACAGAGGACAACCAGAACCCCACAAGCCCCACGGAGGACCAGCCTGGGACCCCGGGGACAGGGAAGGGCAAGGAGAAGAAGAAGAAGAGGAAGACGCGGTTCAGTCAGCAGGAAAACAGGATCCTGATAACGGAGGTGACACACCCACCATCTAATTGCCATTTGTGAGAATGTCAGCACTAAATGTTGCACTTACACTTGTCAGAGTGATGTGCTAATGCAGAGGAGTGACATGCACACATGGAATGTGTGTTGTAATGAATACATTTGCACATGCCGTGCCTGTAGTCATTTTGTCCAGTCCCATGACTGCCAAGGACAGTCCCAATGTGACGTGCTCATGTGAAGAAATTGTCAATGATTGTGTTCCTTCGGGCTATTCCTGCTGCAGCTGCACTGGGGTGTGGTCCACCTGCCTCATCTTCCTCATCATCGACAAGTGCATCTGGCACTTGGATCCATGGGGCATTGGTGCGTACACATATGTTGTGCAACACACAACATGCGACAATCATCTTGCACACTATTACCAGGCTGTACAGGAGTCTTCCACCTGTGATGTCCAGGCACCTGTAACGTGACTTCACTACACCAAATGAGCGCTCCACAATGCCCCTAGTGCGTTTGTGGGCCGCATTGTACTGCCTCTGGGCCGGGGTGTTCGGGGCTCGGAGGGGTGTCATCATCCACGGGCAGAGTGCATATCCTTGATCACCTGTGACAGGGGGGAGAGACATGTGTCAATCGGTTGTTCTGCAATCTGTGTTGGCAGGCTGATTAGTTCAGTGGTGTGTGATGTGTGCGACTTTGGGATTCATGAATGACATGTCATGCATGTGGCAGATGAGCGGCATCCATGTGTATTACGTTGTCTCACAGCTGCTCCTCACTACCCCCGAGCCTATTCACTTATGTGCGCTGCGCGGTTGCATCACTTGCACTCCTAAGACACACCATTGTCATGGCTGTCTGCGCATGTCCACAAGCCTAACGACGACACTGTGAATATGGCCGTTGAAGGTGGTCTGCCTTGTGTGGGTAGGCCTATGGTCAGGATATGGCGGACACAGAGACACACGCAGTAGTTGCTTTGGTGGCCATCCCACTACTGAACCACGCCCAGAGCCCTGGGCAATGTATTCCCACCCCTACGCTGGCCCAGCCCACTACGCTTATGCTTACAGGGGGGGACGACATAGCTACATGTCCAAGGTCTTCCCCACTGCCTGAGGTAACATGGTTGCGTCCACTGTCCACAACACTACAAACTACAGCAGTATATGTCCACATGGACATGTCTGTGCTCTGCATACTGATGTCTGTCCAGCACATCACCGCCACACTTGGCATTGTGGACATTCTAAGTCATGGGTCTCCTGCCTCCTTCGCACAGACTTGGTCCCCACCACTCCCCACATTCTGCAATTGTGTGGCAGAGGTGCCATAACGTGGATGGTTTGTCTACATGTCTGGCCCCTGTTACCACAGTTCCTTGTGTTGTCGTATCTGGTGGGTGGGCATGTTGTTTGGCATGTTGCATGTGATTCAGTAACGTGTGCATTACCACAGTTGTGAGTTGCATGATTGTGGAGTCGAGGTGTGTGGAGTGTTCATTTGGTACTTACCAACGAGCAGTGCATTTCCATAGGTGCCATCCTGGAAGCGCTGGTTGATGATGGACTGTCGGGAAGATGTAGGAATCATGCGCACTGCCTGGGTAGTTGGCGACGACATTGGTGAACAGTCCCCGGTGGTCCAGTATTGCCTGCACATTGATGGAATGCGTGTGCTTTCTGTTGCGGTAATTGTGTGCAGTGTCGGCAGGGGACACAAGTAGGACATGTGTGCAGTCAATTGCCCCCAACACGTGTGGGAAGCCAGCTATGGGGTAGAAGCCTTGCTTGGTCTCCAGCTGTTCCTGCGCAGTGTGGGGGAAGTGAAGGTGCTGGGGTATGAAACTGATGATGGCATCCAGGACAGGTGTGATGAACTTTGATAGCGCTGGCTGTGAGACTCCTCCGACTCTGGCAGTTGTTGGTTGGAAGGTACCAGAGGCCAACAGGTGCAGCACAGCCAGCAGCTTTGTCTGCGGAGGGATGTTGGTTGTCCGCTGTGTTGGTACCGTCAGCCTGTGGGCAATGTGGGTCAGGATGCGGAGGAAGGTTGTCCTTTTGAGCCTGTAGTGGGCAATGACTTCCTCTGGCTTTAAGTCTGTGAGGCTGGTGCGTTTTCTGTAGTTCCGCTGTCTTGTTCTGCGCTGCCTCGGCGGTAGTTCAAGGGGGGGTGGTCCGTGGGGGGCCTGGGGGGAGGGTGGCGGTGGGTGTCGTGGGCTTCTGGGGTCTCCGAGCTGCATGATCAGTAGCTCCATGGCATCTGTTGGTCTTCAGATGAGGCTCGGGATGGGCTCCCTTTTGTACTGCAGGTTGTCGTCCTGCTTAACACCAGCAGAAGGCAGGTGTTAAATCCCTGCTGCTAACGCGCATTAACGCCTGTTTTTGGATCGCAGATCTGGCTGGTCGTTGAGAATCTCGCGAAGTGGTGTTTTCGTGTGTTTTTGCACGGGAACGCCTACTCTGCATATCATTAGCATTAGTTGTCGCTCTCATCCGTGCCGGTGTTTTCTGCGGTAACTATCGCGGGACAACTGGCGATGTTGGCAGTTTGCACCAGCTTGTGAATGGGGCAATAGATCTATCGCCACTTTTGCGGTGCTAAAGTGCCGATAAATCGGCGATGAGTCCTTGAGAATATGCCCCCAAATGCACCGGTCGGGATGCTGCCAGCTTGGCAGTATTCTTCCGACCAACGCTGTGGCCTGGTGGTCGAACCGCCAAGGATGTAATCAGGGCCTTAGTAAAACTCCAATCTTAAATAAGATTGATAT
Source organism: Calotriton arnoldi (assembly GCA_963921515.1). Lineage (NCBI taxonomy): Eukaryota > Metazoa > Chordata > Amphibia > Caudata > Salamandridae > Calotriton > Calotriton arnoldi. The sequence continues at coordinate 2,046,820 of CAWUFW010000161.1, forward strand.
AATAAAATAATATTTTAATTATTTACATAAGAAATCTAACCCTTACTGGTCTAAAAGCTCAAAGAACAAGCTAAATCCATCACATAAAATAAATACAACACATAAACTACACGTTTCCAAATAACAATCACATAATAAGTACACAATCAATACAATATAACATTTCCCACCCAAATAAAATAAAATAAATTTGACTTATTGCTGTGTGGCTGCAGATTCTCCTCTGTATTCATGAAGCCAAAAATACTAATCCGCCAAAAATGGGAAAAATACAATGTAAAAAGCCCCTTCATAAATGCAAAAATAAAATCAATCCAATAAAGATCTCTTGAAGAACACCAAGGTATCTAGGAACCATAAAAAATCTGAAAAAGTGTTACAAAAAGAACCACTCCTAGATACCCAAAAAAGGAAATGAAAGTTACAAATATTAGTTTATAATAAACCAAAAGAGATTATCTTAAAAAAAAGGTAGATCCTAAAGCCCATAGAACACGTTCGTAGACAAAAACCTGCAAAGTAAAACAGAAAACCCACCCGCAAGAAAATATTACATGCGCAAAAAATGCATATACATTTCCCTTAATCATCATAAAAAAAGTAACATAGCACAATAGAGCATAACATAACAATACATTACTAAAACAGTGTATGAAAACCCAAAACTACACACTAGTGAAAAACACTACTATTAATACACCTAAAAGTACAAAAAAAACAATAACAAGACTAAAACTAACCTATAGACTTCCCCCCTACATCCTCCTACACGCCAAATCCTAAAAAACCCTTTACAAGGGCTTACATGTACTGACAAAGAGCAGCACCTTACCGCAACCTGGATCCCAGAAAATAGACTAGAAAGCACACAACTACAAATTAGAAGCTAACGGTAAAAAAATGGGCACTAAATGAAATTAAAAAAGACTAACCCCTCATAGAAATGAATGGGAAATAATGTAAAATTGCTGAATAAATGTATTAAAAATGTGAAAAATTATTGAACATGTAAAACATGTTAAAATTTTTGTAGAACATGTTTAAAAACTGTGATGGGTAAATTAGATAATAGAATAAAAAATATACAATCATTTAATATATACTGAAAAAATTATGTGAATATGATGTTGATATATATATGAAACAATTTAAAAAGTACAAAAATGTTAAACAACAGAAAACAAATGGAAAATGTACAACATGCAGTAGTATTTAAACATGCTTTACATTTTGTATTTAATAGTAAAAATGCATTAAACATTGTTTTATTTATTTATAAAACTGTATTTGCAAGTAGAAATATACATGTTTAAACATGAAAGAATATACATTAATTAAAGTTTGAAAACACAAATAAAACTTTTTAAATGTGTTATGTCTTTCTTCTATAAAAAGGTCATTAATAATATTATTTATTTAAGCATACAACTAACTATTTTTTATTATATTTCTAAACACCAGCAACACTAATTAAATAACAAACTATTTCTGAAACATACAAATAATATTTAAATGAAGGATTTCACACTAAAATGAATAAATTAAATAATCACACTCTCATGTAAACCACTTTGAAGAAAGTGCTGGGAAATAAAGGGGTGATATTTACTATTCCTACTCCGATCTAAACCAATTTGGGGAAGGTGTTGGACACTAAAGGGGGGGGCTTTTACTATTTCCACTCCAATCTAAAACATTTTATGCAAGGTGCAATGCATTAAAATTGTATAGACACAGCCAATAATTCATACTCACACATAATTTGTGATCTATAAAATAGACTACAAATTACTCCAAAAACACACTAACCAAAACTACAATACCATATACTTGTAATTAAATCTTAACATATAAAATAATATTTATATTACTATTAATAATTAATATATTGTTAAAATATTTAATAATATATTATCATTCCTAAACTTTGAACCATAAAATAAAAAATAAAATCCTAGTCTAGAATGAACAATAATACAATAAAAAACATATAAGGCATTTTTTTTTATAAAACAAACCTTTTTCTTAAAAAATGGAAATTTAAATAATTTAGAAAATGTATTCCCAAAAACAGAACTTATTCAAATATTAAACATATTAAAAAAAATGTATTACCACATTTGTTATTAATAAATCAATAACATATAAATATACAACAAAATATACATTTCTCCATCATAACTAATACATATATATTATATCTGCATAATTTACTTACACATTTCTAAAACATTTCAAATTAATGTAAACATAAAAAGAAAAATGTTTCAAAAACATTTTTACAATGACATTATGATTTTCAACATAAAGGAAACCTTAAAAATATCTGAATTTTGATACAAAAACCTTTAACAAAAATTACATAATTAAAAGTTTTTATTTAAAAAAACGTTAAAATGATTATACTTTATTACACTGAATTTTTCAATATTTTTACTTTTATTTTTTGTAATGTAATTAGTTATTTTCATATTTGCAATAAAAAGATGTTTGGATTTAATATAAGCAAAATATAGTCTAAATATATATAAATCATGATTTATAAAATATATTAATGTAGCCAAATAAATAAAAAAAGTACAATATTAATTTAGACTCATGAAATAATTAACATTAAGTTGATCTTAAACTATCTAGTGTTTAATAATCTCCCCACCCTTATCCCTTACAAACCCAGTATCCCGCTTCTAAAAAAAATTATAAATCCATTATTGTTAGACAGTAATACAACTAGAAAGACAAATGTCAAAAATTATGTAATTAATAAATTGACTCACTTAAAACACAAATAAAAAAATGAATTTTCATATATAATCAAACACACTATGACAAATTACAACAAAATAACACTTACCAACGATATTGCATACAATATTTTCTAAATCGATATTTTTTACAAAGATATTAAAAACAAAACTTAAAAACGATATTCTTACCTTCGAAATTTCCGTTGATGATATTTTTGACAACCCGATATTCTTGACACAATATTTTTGTATCACAATATTATTTTATTTGATATTCTGTCCAAACACTGTGATTAGACATAGTGCAAAAAAGTGCTTGTGGTGGGTGAGATGTATATATGTATATGTATATATATATGTATATATATATATATTCACTGAAAAAACCATAGGTTTTAGGGACAGTTATAGTTAGTTGGACATTGGACTCGTACAAAACCCGTGAAATTCCCCGTTATAGTTAGTTCAGCTAACTATAACTCGCGCCCGCAATGCACTGCTAATGACGTCACATATTACATCACTCATGACATGGTCAGTGACATCACTGATGACATCACTGATGACATCTCAAATGACATCACTGATGACATCATCCAGTGACTGTGTGTTTCTGTAAAGTTTAAATATGTTTAATATATATAGGGAAAGGCGTATTGAAGAATGAGTGGGTGTATAAGTGTCTGAATGGATGATTTAGTACGTGCGTGACTGACTCTACAAGTGAGTGATTAAACGTATCTTACTGAATGCATGGGTTAGTGACTAAACTGTGTGAATGTCTGTATCCGTCTGTTGGTGTGTAAGTGGATGCATGGATTTGCGAATAGCTACATGAGTGTCTATATGGGTTATTGATTGGTTCTATGAGTATCTGTATGGGTGCCTGAGTGTTTGTGTGGATGGGGTGTGTGCGACTGTGCATAGATGTGTGAGTGGGTGATTCACTGGGTGGATGGTTTCAAGAGTGCATCTGTGATAGACTGTATGGGTGGGCAAGTGTGTGTAAGAGTGTGTTAGTGAGTGAATGTATGTCCCAGTGGTACATGTGTGAGTAACTACATATGTGAAAGGCAGTATATATGTGTATTGGAGTATATAAATAGCTATAAGCGAGAGTGAGTGATTGTGATAGTGGCTGTATGGATGAGTGTGTGCTTGTATCAGTGATTGTATAAGAGCGTAACAATGTGCTAGTATTTGTATGATTAAGTGAGCTGGTGTGTGTATAACTGTATAGGTGAGTAAATGGCAGTGTGTTTAATTATTTGCATGACTGACTAGGTGTGTGAGTACCTCTATGGATGAGTGGCGGTGTTTGAGTGTCTATATAGGAGTAAGAGTGCATATGATAGTCCTGTACTGAGTGACCATAAGTATGAGTGACTGTACGGGTGAGTGAGTGGATGTGTGTGTGTAGACCTAAGAATCAGTGAGTGGGTATGTAGTTATTGGTGTTGGAGTGTCTATGGTTTTGCGAATGGCACTCTGTAATTTAGATTGGGTGTATCAAAGGTTATATTAGGGTGTGAGGAGCTGCATCAGATTATCACGTGGATGATGTCATCAGTGATGTCATTTGAGATGTCATCAGTGATGTCATCAGTGATGTCACTGACCATGTCATGAGTGATGTAATATGTGACGTCATCAGCAGTGCATTGCGGGCGTGAGTTATAGTTAGCTGAACTAACTATAACGGGGGAATTTCACGGGTTTTGTACGAGTGCAATGTCCAACTAACTATTACTGTCCCTAAAACCTATGGTTTTTTCAGTGAATTTCAAAGGTTTTTTAAATGCTAATTTCTAACTATAACGTGTCTGAAACCTATGGTTTTTTCAGTGAATTTCAAAGGTTTTTAAAATGCTAATTTGTAACTATAACGTGCCTGAAACCTACGGTTTTTTCAGTGAATTTCAAAGGTTTTTTAAATGACAATTTTTAAATGTATTAATTTTTATATTAATTTTTTCATACTGATTTACTACATTTTTAGAAACAATTTCTTTTACATATTTTATTTTTTAAATTACATTGTAATTACATTATACATTACATTACAAAAAATACTTTCTCAGAATGAATTACTTTAGTTTAAATACTTTGCACATAGGCAATAGACTTTTAAGTACAGTAGTTACAGTTGTTGCAATGGGCAACACATTTTCAAACACAATGCAACATTCAGCTCAATGTGAATTTCTAGTTAAATGCAATTAGTTACTTTATGGATTACTTTTCTAACCACAGGACTGGATCCTAGATTCAGTCCTGGTACATCTCCTGTAAACAGTTGAGTAAAAGCGTTTTGGTTACAGTCGTGATTTTTAAGGAATATTATTGTATTTTAAAAGTTGACACTTAGAAACTTTTTCTCATAGAATCACCAATGTTATCCTATGGAAGGAAATTCACTTAGCAGGTAGAAACTGTTATCGTTACTTTTTCTTACTCAGTGTTGGATCCTGGATCCAGCACTGGTGCATCTCCTGTAAACAGTTGAAAGAATGCGTTTAAGTCATACAGGCGATTTTTAAGGATTATTTGTAGTTTGTGAAAATCGACACTTTGAAACTTTTCTGCTGAAAACCAGACAATGGATTCCTATGGAAGAAAATATAAGTTACTGGTAAGTACGGTTAAAATTACTTTTCAGGACCAGTACTGGGCTGAAAGATACAGCACTGAGGTCTCTCCTTATAACAGGTGAGTAAATCGGAATTCGTATTTCGGCTGATTTTAGAGGAATATTTGTATGTTTCAAAAATCAACACTTAGAAACTTTTTCAGCAAAAGCAGGCAATGATATCCTATGGAAGGAAATTCAAGTTACTGGTAAGTACGGTTAAAATTACTTTTGAGGATCAGTACTGGGCTGAAAGATGCAGCACTGAGGTCTCTCCTGATAACAGATGAGTAAATCGGAATTCGTATTTCGGCTGATTTTAGATGAATATTTTAAAGTTCCAAAACTCCACACTTAGAAGAATTTCCAAGTGAAACCAGTCAATGTTAGCCTATGGAAGGAAATTCAAGTTACTGGTAAGTACGGTTAAAATTACTTTTCAGGACCAGTACTGGGCTGAAAGATGCAGCACTGAGGTCTCTCCTGATAACAGGTGAGTAAATCAGAATTCGGATTTCGGCTGATTTTAGAGGAATATTTGTATGTTTCAAAAATCAACACAGAAACTTTTTCAGCAAAAAGCAGGCAATGATATCCTATGGAAGGAAATTCAAGTTACTGGTAAGTACGGTTAAAATTACTTTTGAGGATCAGTACTGGGCTGAAAGATGCAGCACTGAGGTCTCTCCTGATAACAGGTGAGTAAATCAGAATTCGTATTTCGGCTGATTTTAGAGGAATATGTTAAAGTTCCAAAACTCCACACTTAGAAGAATTTCCAAGTGAAACCAGTCAATGTTAGCCTATGGAAGGAAATTCAAGTTACCGGTAAGTACGGTTAAAATTACTTTTCAGGACCAGTACTGGGCTGAAAGATACAGCACTGAGGTCTCTCCTGATAACAGGTGAGTAAATCGGAATTCGTATTTCGGCTGATTTTAGAGGAATATTTTAAAGTTCCAAAACTCCACACTTAGAAGAATTTCCAAGTGAAACCAGTCAATGTTAGCCTATGGAAGGAAATTCAAGTTACTGGTAAGTACGGTTAAAATTACTTTTCAGGATTAGTACTGGGCTGAAAGATGCAGCACTGAGGTCTCTCCTGATAACAGGTGAGTAAATCAGAATTCGTATTTCGGCTGATTTTAGAGGAATATTTGCACAATGGTGAAGGGAGGGGCGGGGCCTGAGGTGACATCTGTGCAAACGCGCCCCGTGGCGCGTTTTAAGTTGGGGGATTAAGTCCCCTTGAATCATGAGGATCCCTACGGGCCAACTAGCCCACCAGGAACCTCCAGTATGCGCCAGGGGCTGCGTTGCAGAGACATGTACAGAGGCCACACCCCTTTTACACCTCTCTGCAACGCAGCTCTGTGGCGCTTTCTGGACGTACCTGTTGGGCTAGTTGGCCCTCAGGGACCCTCAGGATTGAAGAGGATTTAATTCCCCATCTTAAAACGCGCCACGGGGCCTGTTTGCACACATGTCACCTGAAGCCCCGCCCCTCCCTTCACCACTGTGCAAACGCGCCCCGTGGCGCGTTTTAAGTCGGGGATTAACTCCCCTTGAATCCTGAGGGTCCCTGGGGTGCAACTAGCCCACCATATACCTCCAAAAGCGCCATAGAGCTGTGTTGCAGAGAGGTGTAAAAGGGGCGTGGCCTCTGTACACCTCTCTGCAAGGCAGCCCCCTGGCGCATACTGGAGGTTCCTGGTGGGCTAGTTGGCCCCAGGGACCCCAGTATTCAAGGGGAATTCGTTCCCCTCTGCAAACGCGCCAGGGGCGCGTTTGCAGAGTGGTGAAGGAAGGGGCGGGGCCTACGGGCCCGATCGTTTTTTGTTTGTTTTTTTCCCTCTGAAGGAGGGCTGTGTGGCCCCCCTTCCTTTTTCCTATTTTTAGGCCCTGGGGACCCCATCCCCCAGGGCCTTACCACCTTTTAAATTTAAATAAAAAAAAAAAACGGGGAAGGGGGCCGCGTGGCCCCCTTCCCTGGGCCTGTATTGGCCCCGGGGACCCCATCCCCCGGGGCATGGCCTCTTTTTTTATTTGGAGGGGGCTGCGTGGCCCCCTCCTCAGGCCATTTAAGGCCCCGGGGACCCCATCCCCGGGCCGGCCTTGCACTTTTTTTTAATTTTTTTTCCATTTTTTTACTTTGGGGAGGGGGGCTCCAGGAGGGGGGCCGCGCGGCCCCCCTCCCTACATTTTGAAAGCCCCGGGGAGGTGGAGGTCCCCGGGGCTTGGGGGTCCAAAACGGACCCCCATTTTAATTTTTCTTAGTGCCCCGGGGAGGTGTGGGTCCCCGGGGCGTGTGGGGGGGCTGGAGCCCCCCCACACAGGTTTTTAATTTAAAAAAAAGAAGCCCCGGGGAGAGCCCTCCCGCACCATTATACATAAAGCCCCGGGGGGTGGTGGTCCCCGGGGCTTGGGGGGCCCTTAGAGGCCCCACACACATAAAATTAACCCCCCCCCAGCATGCCCCCGGGACTTGGCCCACCCGGGGGCCAATTAACATCGAAGCGCGGGAGACCGCGCTTCGATTTTTGTTTTTTCGGCAGGATTCGCGCTCCCTGATTTGTAGTGTTGACAGCCAATTAACATAAAGCTCGTGCTCGGGAGGATCCGCGGCCCTAGATATATCTATCTTTTTACTTTTGATTTTCTCAGCAACTACTGAACGGATTTACACCATTTAACAAAAGGGTTCTTTCTGAACCAAGAACTACCTCTTTGCCAAATTTGGTGTAATTCCGTTCAGCAGTTCGAGCTGTAGCCGTGTCTAAAGTTTCCTATGGAAAATTGCATGGGGAAAACGCGTTTTGGGACCCCTTTTTCTCGGCCCCCGCTTGACGAATCCCCCGAGACTTTCAGGGTAGGAGCGGACCGGAGCGCCCCACAAAGTTTGAAAATTTTGCGAAGATACGTCAACCGGCAAGAGAGTTATTTCAAATAGAATGTTGCGGATTTCCTATGGATAATAGGTTGTAACTATAACTATCTACTGGCGACCGCCAGTAGATAATATATATATATATATTAGTTCGAGTTTTGCACTTGTTTGGAACAATAAATATGCTACTGCGGCCGGCAGTATCAGCATAGAAGCAGTTGTCCGTCTCTCCTTTCGGTGCCGGAATGCACCTTTGAGTGGTAATTGGATATATATATATATATATACACAGAGAGAGAGAGAGACACTCACACAAATGTGCACATCTATTTCAAATGTTTAGACCGAACTTTGGGCCTGATTAGGATGGCAGTCGGGCTAACGTCCGACCACCATCCTGGTCGGAAACAGGACCGCCCGACAAGCTGTTGGCGGTCCCGCACCCTGAATCATGATGCAACCACCTCAAAGGCGGTCGCAAAGTGTATATTTTGTATTGCGGGAGGTGCTGCGGGCTGCAGCACACGCCGCAGTACAAAATATGCACCGCATGCAGTCAGTCAGTCAAAATCACTTTATTCGGTTAATCAAAACCATAAAAGCATGTTAAAATACCCATCACTTAGAACCAAGAATTACAATAATCCATCTTAGATAAAATACATGTGTAAAATGTCAACAATAAAATTTAAAGTACATATTATAAAAGGGAGAGTCAATTTACACTCTAAAAAATATGATACCACAAATGTCCAATGTAATAAAATACGAATAGAATAAGGTAGAATATTAAAAAATTATTAAATAAATATACATAGAGAAAAGTCGAAACCCATAGGCCAACTTTCTTTTAATATTTCCTTCTTTTCCTTGCTCTAACTGCTGCTGCTAAAAAGCTGGCAATATTAAAAATTTCCCACATGCATATCCCTGCACTATGTGGTGGGCACCTGCCACATGGTGCAAGGATATGTTGGGGGGCACCATAGGTGCCCCCCAGGGGCCATGTTGGAGGGCCAGGGAGGAAAGGGGCCGCTACATGCCCCCAATGTTCCTTACCACCTGCCTTTTCATGGTGGGTAAACAGCCATGAAACGGCTGGCAGAAAGGGACATTGTAATCGTCGGATCCGTGGCGGTTGGTCTCTCCGACCGCCAACCATCCGCCCAGCATTCTAATGTGGCGGGTGGTAAACTGTATTACGATGGCCGTGGGACCGACGGGCTGTCAGTTGCGGTCCCACCGTCATTGTAATCAGGCCCTTTGTATGTAGACATCTAGACATGAATATTTAGAAATCAATGCACACATGCATATAAAGTCAGATTTAAACATGTTTGCCAAACAAATCTGCTGAACAATGAAAGGTAGTTGGCCAAATCAGTATGCGTGACAATGTGTCGTATCTGTTTTTTCTGTGCCATCACCTGGTGCGTTTAGTAGCTGTGGCAGTGGGGCAGAAGGGGGGCCAAGACAAATAGCAGCGGGACATGGGCCCGTCTGTCCCCTCTAGAGATGCCAATGAAGATGGCCTGGAGAAAAGTAATACAACTTTGGGAGATTGAGGTCTGGGGAGAGTATCAGGGGGATGAAGGACAACATGAGCTTGAGATGAGGAATCCAGGCTCCATGTCAGTACAGCTGTGTATTCAACAATACTGCCAGATGGAGAGAGTCTAGTGCTAGACGAGAATCCTTTGGAAGCATAAGACCAGGGGCAGTGGTGCAGTTGCTGTAGTGGCACCACAGCCCAGACGTGAGGTTGAGGGGCAGAGTACATTGCACTAGCTGTAGTTTATTTACGGTCACAGTAATGAATTACTGGTTACACTGTATTCCTCAGAACCTGGGTTAAGTAACTGTAGGAAGAAACAATGGTTCTGTCGGATCAGTTTCTGCAAGTTCACTGTATATTTTGATTCAGGATGACAACATTTCTGCACACAGTGATAAATCTCTAAAAATCACATACAACCTTTACCTCAATTGCAAAAGAGGTTGTTTTTTAAAAATGGAATGCAGCATTCACTATTATACCGATATAGCAGATGCTCCACATAAAAGTAAATGGTGCAGTGCTCGTGGGTAGTGAAATAAGTGAAAATGAGCACAACTCAAAACTATTTTATACAAAATACCGCCTTGCTGCAGCCTTTAACAATGCTTTTCAAAGGACAATTGTGACTTTAAAATATTTGGCCAGGCACGGCCGGCACTGGTAACAGCGGTGGGGCGGGGCAGGTCAAGTTGACTGACGACAGGATAGGGAAACTAAAATAAAAAATAAATAAAACCACTTTCCTTGCGCTCGCCGCATCGCCGACTTGGTGATGCGGTGAGCGCAAGGTAAGTGGTTATTTTTTTATATTACTTTCCCTATCCCGTCGTCTGCCGACACCCCCCGCACTCCGCCCCACCGCTGTGACCTGTGCCGGCTGCACCTGAAGCATTGCACAAATGAAGCTGCCCTTTTTTTGTCTATAAAAACATGGACAGCATGAATTAATGCTACGCTTTTGTTTAAGTGATTTATCACTGCATGAGGGCACATTGCCCACCTCTTCCAGTATATGCAGTGAACCCACAGAATTTGATCTGAAAAAAACATTGTTTCGTCATACGTCGTCACAGCCTAAATCCACCAAACGCAACTGCTGGCAACTAGAAAGGAAGTGGCACACCAGGACAAAGACCAGAGACCACACCACCTTCAAGACAGCACTCAACCAATACCACCACCTCCTGAAAGTAACGAAGAACACCCTAGCAGACCACATAGAAGCCAGCACAAACCACAGCAAGGAGCTCTTCACCATCATGAAAGAATTCTCCAACCCTGCTGTCACCAAGAATGACACCAATACCTCCCAAGAACTGTGTGACATTCTGGGGGACTTCTTCCACGACAAGATCTCAGCAATCTACAAAAGCGTCAAACCCCCAACCTTCAGCCGCCGACAGCATCAACCTGCTCACATCCACGAACACTAACCCTAAACACCTGCTCACCCGCTGGGACCCTCTCACAACTCAAACCTACACTTGAGAGCACCCATGGACCCCTACCCCTGCCCCCACCATATCTTCAGCCTCGGGAGCAAGACTATTGGTGACAAGCTCAAGAAAGTCCTCAACGCCTCCTTCCCTGAGGACTAGAAACACGCTGAAGTAAGGCCCCTCCTGAAGAAACCTTCCGCCGAACCAGCAGAACCAAAGAACTACCGGCCCATCTCCCTGCCGCCCCTTTCCAGCAAAGGTCCTTGAAACGGCAATCAACCAGCAACTTACCGAGCATCTGGAACACAACAACATTCTGGGCTCCTCTCAATCCGGATTCCATGCCAACCACAGCACTGAGACAGCCCTGATCGCAGTCACTGATAACATCAGGGCCCTCCTGGACCGCGGTAAAATGGCAGCCCTCATCCTCCTGGACCTGTCAGCTGCCTTCAACACCCTCTCCCTCCACATCTTGATCAACACACTCCACAGCATCGGACTCCATGGAGACACCCTCAAATGGATCACAAAAACTCACAAATGGACCCGCCTTCCAATGCTCACTTCGGAACCCAAGAGGATTATCTGCGGCGTCCCCCAAGGATCTTCTCTCAGTTCCACCCTCTTCAACACGTACATGATCCCCCCCCGGCCAACATCCTCAGATCGCAGGGACTCAACATTATCTCCTACGGTGACAACACCCAGCTCATACTCTCGCTGTCAGAAAACCCCTCTACCACTAGAGCCAACTTCCACAGATGTATGATGAACATGGTCGACAGGATGAAGAACAGCTTTCTCAAGTTCAACACGGACAAAACGGAAGTCCTCATCTTTGGGAACAACACCTTGTCACGGAACGACACAAAGTGGCCTGCTGAACTCTGCCCATCCACCGCACCGACAGACCACACCCGCAACCTAGGGTGTGGTCAAGCAAGTTATCTATGAAGAAACAGGTAAACGCAGTCTCATCTGCCTGCTTCCACACCCTATGCATGCTCCGCAAGTTTTTCAGGTGGCTCCCAGTCAACACAAGACGGACTGTCATGTAGGCCTTCATCCCCAGCAGGTTATACTACGGGAGTACTCTCTGCGTAGGAATCACCGCACACCTCCTGAAGAGACTACAGTCAATACACAACTCAGCGTCAAGACTTATTCTCGACCTCCCTAGATGGACCCACATCACATTGCACCTCAAAAAGCGAAACTGGCTCCCAGTCGAGAAGAGATACCAGTTCAAGATGCTGACCCATGCATATAAAAACCCTGCACAACGAACGACCAGCATATATCAATAAATTAAAGGCCTTCCACCAACCAGACAACTACATTCCGCCTCCCTCTTCCTTGCAAACACCTCCTGGATCTGCTGTGGCACCAGTGGAGAACGCTCTTTCTCTCTCTGGAGAACGCTCTTTCTCTCTCTTGGCAGCCAAAGCCTGGAATGAGCTTCCCCTGCACCTTAGGCCCGCCTCATCAATCCAGGGATTCAGGAAAGGAACAGAGCATCACGAAGTAGCGAGCAACTCCAGCACCTAGAGATACTCAGGGGTAACTTGCTGCGCTCTATAAATACTGATTAACTGATTGATACAGTAGTTTTTTAGGAGCCCAGCTCTTCCATTCAGAATGGTTTTTTCATTGTCATTGTCTCCTACGTGCCCCTGTCGGCTCTTTCTAGTGGGTGAGTGGAAGACAGTCATGGACATTGAGACAGATACGGCCCATGCAAACACTGGAGAAGTCTGAAAGTACAGCAGGGGCGGGCAAACATCCAGTGTCTGTATAAATGTGACTCAGCATAAAAGACAGAACAAGGATTAATCATTATAGAAAAAGGAGGACAAACTATAATGTAGAGGGTGATAGAGAATGAAAAAAGGAAGGTAGCTGTGGGAAGAACAGGAAGAAAGTAAGAAAGTATGAAGGAGATAGATGTGAAAGGGATGAGTCCATGAGATGTTTTTAGGAAAGAGGGCATCTGGTGATATAGAAGAGAGAGAAGAGAAAGAGGAAAAAGGGTGGGGATATAGAGGAGAGAGAAAAAGAAGGGAAGGAATGGAGAGGGTGAGAAAAAAGGCCAAGATGATACGAAGGAGACAGCATAAAAGAAGAGCAGAGACAGTGAGATAAATAGTGCAAAGGAGATAGGAAAAGCATAATGGAAAGACACTAATGGTCTGGGAGCGAAAAAGTAGACAATAAGAATGACAGAGAGAATAGAAAAAAGAAAGGATGTTAGAAGAATGGGGAAAAGATAGGATGGTCAGAAATAATCAAAAGAAATAAACAAGTAGTGAGAGGGATGCAGGAAATAAGAAGAAAATGAGCAAAGGAAATTGAATGTACTGAGAGAAATGGAGCTTAGGTGCAGAGGGGGGCATGTTCTTAGCTTGTATTAGGGTCCATGACACTCTGGCTGCACCACTTCTTTAGACTGTAAGGAAACAACACTTCCTCACTAGGGGAAGCAAAGCCTTGATCCCAGCTGGGCCATATGCACACGGTGTGAGTCCATACAGATGCATTAAAAGCTGTAGGATAAGCATGGGCCACAACATGCAAAGAAACAAAAATGTACAGCCTAGCCTGTATCAAAGCTCAAAGATGACACAAGTTGGTCTGTAGGGTACGCATGCATGTTGTCTGTTTCTGAGTGAGCATATCTTGGACACACAGGGAGCCTTGCTCTCTAAATGCATTGTTCAGAATCTTGATACCACAAATCACTCTTAAGGCCTGCCGTGCTCTATCCCACCTGGTTTATAGGCATGAGGTCCCAGGGCAATGTGCTAAGGTGCCAAAAATGTACCTGCCTACAAGAAAGAGGCCGCAGGGTGAAAAAAACAGAAAACATCAAATATTCTACAGGTGAAGGCCTTGGAGTCAATAGTACAGAACCCACTTTCACGCAACTTAGACTGACCTTTATGGAAACTAGAAGGTTTTTCCCAAGTTGTTTTTATCTCTGAAAGGCCAATAGGATCAGTGTCAAGTCAGTCATGTCTAGCAGACAGTTCCTACATATAACATACTCTGCCCAGCCCTACCAGCATTTTAGAGGCCTCAAATCTGCCAGTGTCCACAAAACCTATCGGAGAGTCACCAGTAGCACTACAAGACCGTGCAGAATACAAGTGCAAACAGCATACTTACCTCCAACGTTCGAGATATGCCAGCCCTCTTGATCAACAGACTTGGGGTCCGATTACCAGTTTGGCGATTCAACCACACGACTGCTGCAGACGCAGCCCACAGTACACAGCATCACTGGCGGTCTCCTGCTCGCCATATTACGAGTTGCACAGCCTGAAATGCCGATTGCGTTAACAGCGCTGTTCCCACCTGGGTCTCAGCGGAATGCAGTGTTGGCAATGTCTACTCCGATTGCCGCCAGGGCTGTGGTTTCCCCGACTAGCCTATTACGACAACACAGTCGTACTGGCGGTAGTTACCCAAAGAATTTAATTTTTCACTTTTTCACCAATATCCATTGTTTGTTTTTCCTTTCATATAGTCACTCAGAATTGTGTTGTCTTGCCTGGCACCAAAAACCACCGGTTCATTGAGGCTGAGTTGTCAATTATGATGGATAAAATCATTAGAGTAGAGCCCCAAATTTTTGGTTCCCAAGTCCAGCATACTCCTCTCAGTAGGAAAACGGAATTGTGGGACAGGATAGTCAATGGAGTGAATGCTGTTGGCACCATCCTGCGCACACAGGGCTAATTAGGCGGAGGTGGAATGACCTCAGGTTGAATGTGCGTACCTGGGCCTCCAAGCACCACCTAGAGGCCCAGAGGACTGGCGGTGGCCTTCCCAGCGATCAGTTACAACTGTTTCCCTGGGAGGAGAAGGTCTTGGCCATCATGCATTCTGAGGGCTTGACAGGACTACCTGGGGAAGTGGGGGAGTCACAATACCGCAATGTCCTGTTTGCTCTCAACTCTGCTATTGTGCTCTCTGTCTACTTTCCTAACATGCAATACTCAAAGTATCAGATATGTTGGTTTGTCTGTGTTAATGTGTATTGTTGCATATAAGAGCACATGTATCAATCTCCATGACATGCCACATGTTGGAATGGTGTATGAAGTGTATTACTAAACAAATATGATCCCAAGAGGAACCAATATATATGTTAATATGTAAATGTATGGTCCATCCCAAACGCATGCTGCCAACCGGTGTGTTACACTAAGAGTTTGTCAAGTGTTGGTAAATCGAGATTGAAATGACTACAACTACCATGAGGCCCTGTGACTGTAACTTTAACCAAGACGTTATACTCCTTTTGCCCCTTCTCACTTGTTTGCCATGTTACAACTGATGTTCAGTAATCATGGACTGTGCAATGTGCTTACAATGCTGTACTCAGATACATGTCTGAATACTTTGCTTGATGGTGTTGTGGTCTCATCCAATTCAATTCAATTAAATTTACTTTATTCGGATAAAAACGTATCCATAAAAGAACAAACCACATTTCAGCATATAAAATACACGGTTGCATAATAATATCAGATATAAAGTCAACTGCGTTAAAACATTGTTCATAAAGTTTACATCGTATTGCGAGCATGCACAGCGGTTTTCAAAAAAGCGCCTGCGCGGAAAACCAATTTGTCATCTTCCAAATGGAGGATAGACCTGTATGCAGCTTCAAGGTGGACAGGTGAATTTTTATTTTTTTTAAAAAGGTATTAAAAACCATTTAGCATACTTTATGTAAAACTTACAAAAGAATAAAAAGTGTAATATAATTTGCCCGCTCTGACCATCACACGGGCATGGCAAAAGATCAAGATTAGCATGAAAACCAAGGGGAAAACAAAGTTAGAATTTCACTGTGCCCGTTCTTAAGTGGAAAAGGAGTCCCCTCTCCCAACGACCTATATGAGGTAGCTGGCCAGCTGGTAATAAGTATTCTCAATTTACATAAAAGCAGCTACAGTTGGTTTCTGAGACTCCCTATCTAGTCTTGCCTTGCTATAATGCATATAGAGTGCCGTTCGAACTTCTTTTTTGCTGACGGTATCTATCTCATTTGGGTTTACAAAAATATGTTCATAGCTAGCCCTGCTTAGGCTTGAACGCACCTCTGTTAGCCATGGAATGTCCATTCTCTTTTCAAGCTGGATTTTTCAAGATGGCTAACCAGAATAGGGCAGGGCGGGCCTGTATGTAGTCTTCAATATAGTGTAAGTTCAATTCACTGTGGCAAGCGTATTGGGACATGGAGATGTGGGCACCTAAAAGTTTCCGACAGAACCTGTTTTCTTCACGCTGAATGCTACAGCTCCTTGAGAAGCCCCAAGCTTCCGCACCATAGGTTGCCGTGGGTATGCACTGAAATGTAATTTTTTTTAAAATAGCTAAAATAGCCCCCGTTATCCTAGGTTGTAGTAGGCTGAGAACCGAGTTAATAGCTTTAGAGAACTTATTCCTACAGTATACCATGTGATCAGACCAGGAGCCATTAGCAGCAAAGAATAACCCCAGATAGGGAAAAGTGCTAGTGCATTGTAAACTTTGATTGCCCACGGAAATGGAGCTTAAAAGGCGCTTCCTCGGTCCACAAGCCGTTATAAAAGATTTTTTTAAAGTAGTGCATATATCTAAAGTGGCCATGAAATCGACAAAACCCCGCACTAAAAGACGTAGAGCATTAGGTGTGCGGGCCATTAATACCGCATCATCGGCGTATAATAGGGCGGGGAGTATATTGCCGCTAACTCTGGGGTCATCATTAGTTAGCTTGATCAGTGTTTTGTGTAAATTATTAATGTATATAATAAAGAGTAAAGGGGCCAGAACACATCCCTGCCTGACCCCTCTACCGACCCTGATATCATTAGAGACCTCCCCACCTGTATTGATCCTAACCCGGGCTCTCAGATCCTTGTGCAAATATGCTAAGAAATGTACTAAAGCCTCGTCTAATCCATGTTCTAATAAGGTGGACCATAGTCGTGACCGGTTAACATAATCAAAAGCTGAGGTCAGGTCCATAAAAGCCAATTAAATAGGTGACCTCTGTGCGATAGTGTATTTCCCGATTATTAGATTAAGATTTAAACATTGCTCGATGGTACCTACTTTACTCCTAAAACCTAATTGACATGGTTGTAAAATGAGATTGTCTTCAGTCCATGTTTTGATCTTGTTGTATAAAACCCTTCCTAAGATTTTCAGAATATTAACAATCAGGGGAATGGGTCTGTAACAACTAGGTTGGGAGCAGTCACCCTTTTTAAAAATTGGGACGATGATGCTAGTTGACCAGGTACTAGGTAGTGGGGCATTGGTTAAATTGTTAAAAACATTTAGCAAGAGCGGGGCCCAAAAATGGGGTTTGTGCTTAATGAGGTCGATGGGTAACCCATCAGGGCCGGGGGCTTTATTGCCCGGCCTCTGATGTATAGTTTCCTCAACTTCGGGTAGGGATATTTATATCCTGTGGGGGCTCAAAGCCCAGGCGGGTCTTCTTCGTATGTAGTGGCTGTATATATCATCGAAAAATGAGTCGCCCAAACCTCGCTGGTTATATTACAGCTGATCGGTGTTAGTGGTTGTCCCATTGCTCTCATGTCTTTAAGTTTTCCCATTCTTTAGGCTGACAGCATTGGCGAGAGCAACCCATCGACCATTTAATAATTCGTCCTTTCTATGAGATATGACCAGCTTGGACTTCTGTCTGAGCAACTTGATTAAAGGGTGACACCTCGGGTTAGTTGCTAGAGCCTTCCGTAGTTGTCTATTAATCACTGAACACTCGCTATTGAACCATCTAGGTCCATGCTGCATAACGGCAGCAGGTTTTTGATAGCGCAGATTTTATAGCCTCACAAAGTTTAGAAAATGCGCTAATAACCTCGGGGTTGGGTTCCCGTCCGGACAAACAGGAGTCGAAAAGTCCCAAATTGTCTCTGACCACCATGCATGTCAGCTTATTCATTCTTTAATCAAGTTCTCTTGGATTCAAGGGTCCTTGGATCATTTCCTTTCCCATACGCTTAAACATTTCCATCCGATTCGATCAGTTCATTTGTAACTTCTTTCGACACATTCGAGAACTCCGCAGTCATTGTCCTTTCTCTTAGACTTGTTTCCCACGGGCTCTCTGCTGATCATCATGGCACACTATCAGTTCAATTAGGTCACACCAGCCTTGACCATTTCTTGCATCCTAGCCTCTCAGAGACATCACGAGGTTCCGGATTCCTCCAATCTCATCCCGTACCACGTGTCCCCTTGCGCCTGCGCACATCTTCCCACTGGCGGCCATTTTATATCGCCACTCGGTTATACTTTAGAAGCACTAATTTGAGGCAAACAAAACATAATTAAAATAGAGAAAAATATCCCTTTCGTTTCCCTCCCGTCTACGTACCCCAATTAGTTGTTACCTAGCAGAAAGCAACACTTAAGCTGTTCCTTACTTACCATCACTATTTGTTTTTGCAACGACACATTTTATTTCTACGAAGCACAACAACATGCATTTATTTTTATTAGTACGCATTTATTTTTACGTTATAATTAGACACACGGACATTTATTAATAGATTATTTAGCACACACATTGGCATATTACCATTCCCACACATACAGTGTTGATTAATACATTTAAACGAACATTTTATTTAATTAATTATAAAATTTGTTAGGGGTTAAAATTTTTATTTTTCTGCTCCATCAATCCCCCTTTGGTGATTTTTAAATCACCACATAAAACCCAAGTCATACTTCTTTTCAGGCAGCATGTCTTTCATCTTTTGCCTTCTGTTATTTATACATCTGTTTCTTCTTCATCTTGCCTTTTAGTCTCTTTATACATGCTTTCTTTCATTTTCTCCAACTCAATTTCACCCATTTCTCTCTCTCTTTCTCTCATTATTCTGTTATTTCTTCTTATCTTATTCTGTCTTACTTTTCTCTTTATACATGTTATTACTATTTTCAACATCATTGCTAATAATATTACTATAGTTGCTACTATTATAACTTTCCCTATCACTAGTCTACTCATCCTAGTTAACCAATTCGCTACTGAGGAAAACCCTCTACCAAGTTTTCCCAAAACACTTTCAACCTCCAGTGGAACTAATTCTTTGTGCAAACTTGTAATATTTGTAATATACTTCTGTATATTTTCACTGTTATCAGGAATGTAAGTACAACAATGTTGGACTTTCAACATTCCACAGACTCCACCCTCTTTTGCCAAAAGAATATCAAGGGCAAGCCGATTTTGCATCACCATAGCTCTCATGGCAACCATTTCGGTATTTACCATTAAGAACCCTCCCGCAGTATCTGTAGATAAACGATCTACTACTGTGGATAACTTCCGAATTTTAAATGCATTCAAAGATATTCCCACTGCTGGTATCAATGCTCCAAAAATATCACCTACAATTTCTGAAAAACTTTCCCTCTTTCTACGTGTAAATCTATTAATCATCTTGTATGTTCCCTTTTCTTCTCTGTCCATGTGAAAAATTTTGGAAAGACCAGGCCTATATAGCAAGTTCCATACCAATGGTCCGGTAACCTGTAATAAGCTCTATTCCCACAAATATAATAGATACCTGGAAATATTGGGTCCTTTCCACCTTTGAATCCCCAACCTCCCAGAATTTGATAATTGTCATGGCAGATACTGGAACCTACAAAGTAATTGTCATAGACTGTCTTATTTCTCCTAATGCACAACTTTCCTGTTTGTGGCCAGTCTAAAGTCATTGCTGCATTTATCTTTTTCCCTTCATGATTTCCTTCCTCATACGTCCATAAGCGTTTTCCTTCCTCTTTTATTGCTTCTTTCTGAAACTTCATTCTTCTTTCTTCAACCATTTCTAAAAATACTTTTTCTTCTTTCTTTAACTCACAGGTAAGGTTGTTACTAACTATTTCTTCTAACGTTAATTTTCTATGTTCTAAAAAGAATTCTCCTAAAACCTTTGCTGGTTTTACTTTGTTAAGTTCTGGTACTACTGGAATGTTTGCAAAAATCTTATCTATATCAGTATAATAAGATTCTAATCTACCTGTTTTATAAAATAAACTTGCTATTACACTACATGTTATTCCATAAGTCAAAGGTAGGTGATGATAAGTCACACCTTCGGATACTGATGCAGGCAACTGCATACAAACATAACAATCTCTTACGTCCATTGTTTTTACGTACTCATACAACAACTTTGTAAAAACATTCTTTGAGAAATCTGTTACTGACCTATCCTTATGCAACTCTGCACTACTTCTTAAAATAACTGGTTCTTTATTACTAGTTTCTTTTTCTGGTTTAGTATCATTTTTTGCTTCTATCACAGCTACACTAATAGGAATTGTGATTGCTAAAACTATCCATATGGTCATTAATAACCCTGTACAAAAACAGCACATTTTGCACCATCTTTTTATAAATTCACATTTATTTCTTCTACTCTCATTATTTTCCATTTTTCTTTTTCTATTTGTTAAGTTTCAGAAAATTGTGTCACTACACCTCAGAAATGACTTAGATGCCACTCTGCTTTCAAAAAGTCTTTGCTTGGTACTTTCTTTAATTCTCTCCAGAATTCTTTCGTTGTCACATCCGGTGATTTGTCACGTCCAGTAAATTTGTCACGTCCGGCAGAAGCACTATAAGTCTTCACTTCAGTTTTGTTGCATCTCACCTTTTCCCATCCGACTTCTCAGTCTCTGGTTTCCGTGAGTGTTTTCTTCTTCTTCTTTGTAATCAGTTAGTGCAATATACAGCCACTCAGGTGACTTAAATTTTGAATTCACTTTCTTTGTCCTTTTGGACTTTTGTAATCTTTTTCCACTGGGTTTTTCTTGTCCCTTTTGACTTGTTACTTCATTTACTTGTTCAGCACCTTCGTCTTCCGCTCTTATTATTCTATATCTCAATTTTCTTACATAGCTGTTGGGCCAATTATCTCCTTTTCTTGGCCTTTTGGCTTCACCTTCTCTTTTTTCTCTTTCTGATTTCCAATTTCTTTTTCTTGATTCAGTCTTTGCTTTTTCCTCTCCTCCACTTTCTTCTGTTTCTGTTTCAACTGTCTCACTATTGTCTCTTATTTTGAAACTTATAATCTCGTCATCTCCTACTGGTGGATCTGTCTTCTCCTTTTTGTTTTCCCTTATTACTGTCCCTCCTCGGAGTTCTTCCGATTTGGTGTTTTTCTCCTTTTCTGTTTCTAAATTTCCCTGTTCTCCTGTTTCTCTATCTATCCCTATTGCTCCTCGGGGTTTTTCTCGATTTTCTAACCTTTTGTGTACTTCTTTCCCTACTTCATCTATTAATATTGTTTCTGAAGGAGTTCCACCATAACTTGTACCTGGTTGTTCATCTAACTCAATTTCTTGCTCAGTTTCTTCTCTAATTGGTTTATAACCCCAAGTTCTCTTTCGGAATTCTTCCCAGTTTGCAGCTGAATCATCAGATCCTGAAGTTGTGTCAGATATTTCCAGATGTCGACTTACAGGTCAATCTTCAAGTTCTGGAATTTCTGAATTTCTTTCTTCTTCTTCTTCTTGTTCCTCTTCTTCTCTAGAGGTGTTTTCCGTTGGGGTTTCCAGATGTCGACTTTCAGGTCGATCTTCAAGTTCTGGCACCCTTTCTTTTATCTTGGTTGTCCCAGCCGTTAAACTTTTATCCCACACTTCCAGACGCCGACTCACATGTCGATCTGTAGGTTCTGGAATTCTGATTGTGTGGCTGGCATGAACCCAGTTCTTCACCCCTGCACACTTGACAGCAGTCGTTGTCACTAGGATTACCTGTCTTGGCTCATCCCAACGTGGAACTAGACAGTTTCTTCTCTTGTGGACTTTTATGCGGACCCAGTCTCCTGGATTCAAGTCGTGGGCTGGTTTTCTTTCAAGAGTGGTCGCATCCGGTCCAACCTGATGAAACACAGAATGCACCACATCAGCCAGTCCCTTGCAATAATCCAGTACTAGATCATCAGTTATAGTTAATAACTTGTTGACGGGTACGTGTGCTTGTCTCATTGCTCGTCCCATGATCATCTCATGAGGACTGAGTCCCGTTTTCTTTTCAGGGATGCTTCTGATGGTCATCAGAACAAGAGGCAGTGCATCCGGCCATTTGAGTCCTGTAGCTAGACACATTTTTCCTAATCTGTTTTTAATTGTTCCATTAATCTGCTCTACTACCCCAGAAGCCTCTGGTCTGTAAGCACAATGCAGTTTTTGTTTAATACTCAGAGCTTCACAAATCAATTGGATCAACTCATTTTGGAAATGTGTTCCTCTATCTGTCTCAACCGTGACTGGAAAACCATACCTTGGAATGAACTCTCGCAGCATAAGTTTTGCCACTGTTGTTCCATCATTCCTTCTTGTGGGGTATGCTTCCACCCAACGAGAGAACAAACAGACGACCACTAGAACATATCTTAATCTGTTACTAGGGGGCATCTCAATAAAGTCCATCTGTATTCTTGTGAATGGACCTCCTTCTCGTCCTATTGTTCCTAGACTCACTACGGTTTTTCTTCCTGGGTTAAACTGTTGACAAATAAGACATCTTTGACAAAGACTTTCAGCAATGGCTCTGAATTTTGGGTTATACCAGGTCTGTCTAAATTGTCTGATCATTGCATTTCTCCCAATATGAGCTTGTCCATGGTACATCCGTGCCATGTCTGCAATCATGCTATCAGGCATAACTGGTCTTTCATCTCTGTATACCCACACACCATTATTTTCCTGTCTTCTACATCCTGCTTTTATCCAGTAATCTTTTTCCTCATCTCTTGCTGTTTCTTGTAACTGCCTTACTTCATCCCATGTTTCAACAGTATTAGTGAAAAGCAAAGGACAAGAGACATGCTCCCTTTCTCTATTTTTGTTCAGGGACGCCATGTTTTCCGCACAATATCTAGCGATCTCATCAGCATAATTATTGCCGACCGCTATGTAATCTTCGTTTTTCTTATGCGCCTTGCACTTCACTACAGCTATTTGTTTAGGCAACTGTATCGCCTCAAGCAGTTTTTTAACATACTCTCCATTTCTGATAGGTGTTCCTGCAGATGTCAAAAATCCTCTTTGTGACCAAATCTGACCAAAATCATGTACGATGCCGAAACCATATTGGCTATCGGTCACAATCGTGATTCGTACATTTTTCCCCAATTTACATGCTTGAATCAAAGCAATTAGTTCCGCAACTTGGGCAGACCTAACTCCTTTCAGACAAGACGCTTCCATCACAGTTGCCACTGTGCATACTGCGTAAGCTGCGCTTAACACTCCTTCTTTTGTGCGTAAACATGAACCATCTACAAACATGACATAATCCGATTCCTTTAAGGGCTCATCTTTTATGTCAGCTCTTGGTTTTGTGCAATATTCCAGCACATTCAGACAATCATGATCTACTTCGTCTTGTTCAATTATACTTTCTTCATCTGGCAATGATGTAGAAGGATTTACATTTATGCATCTATCTATGGTCACATTTTCAGCACTCAAGATGACTTTTTCGTACTTAGTCAGCCGACTATGTGTCATGTACTGTGTTTTTGTTCTTGTCAAAAGAATTTCTACTGAATGGGGAACATACACTCTCAGTGGATACCCCATCACTATACCTTCACTTTGTTCCAGACTTACACAAGTAGCAGCAACTGCTTTCAGACACCCGGGCAATGCTTTTGCTATAGGATCTAAAACAGCTGAAAAGTAAGCGATAGGCCTCTTCATGGTCCCGTGTTTTTGTACCAGTACTGAAAATGCACATCCATCTCTTTCACTGCAGTATAACTCAAAATCCTTCTCATAATCAGGCATGCCTAATGCAGGGGCCTCACACAGTTTCCTTTTCAATTCTTTGAAAGATTTCATTTCTTCTTTGTTTAACTCAAAAGGGTCTTTTACATCTTTCTTTGTCAATTTTTGTAAGGGTTTTGCAACCAAGGAAAATCCACTTATCCACTGTCGACAATATCCAACCATTCCCAAAGACATTCTTACCTCTCTTTGAGTCATTGGTGCTCTCATTCCTTGAATCATTCTTACTCTTTCTGTCGCTATTTTCCGCACTCCTTTCTCAATTTTATGCCCTAAATACTGGACTTCTTTCTGACAAAACTGTAATTTTGAAGGAGACACTTTATGTCCTCTTTTCTCTAAATGGTTCAGCAAAGCAATTGTGTCACTTACACATGCTTCTTTGGTTTTCGATGCCACCAATAGGTCATCGATATACTGCACCATCACTGATTTTTCTGGCATCTTCAAATCTTCCAGAGATTTCTTTAGAATCTGATTAAAAATTGAGGGGCTTTCTGTATACCCCTGTGGAATTCGGCACCATGCCAAAATACGCTCTCCGAAACGGAATGCAAATAATGGCTGGCTATCTGGATGCAAAGGAATAGAGAAAAATGCGTGACACAAATCTATCACAGTGTACCACTCAGCTTCATGCGGAATTTGATATAGAATCACTGCAGGGTTGGCACTATTGGACAACATGGTACAACTATTTTGTTTATCTTTCTCAAATCCTGTACTATTCTATATGTTCCATTTGGCTTTTTCAGTCCCATAATAGGTGAATTACATGGACTGCTCATGATTTCTTTCAGAATTCCTTGTTCAATCATCTTATTTATCACAGGAGTTATTCCTTCAATTATTTCTGGAGTTAATTTGTACTGTGGCGGGTTTGGATAAATTATCCCTTCTTTCACTGTCACTTTTACAGGATCAACTTCTCTCATTAACCCAATGTCTTCTCCTGTAAAATCCCACACACTTTCTTTTACAACACTTTTTAGTTCTTCTGGAAGTTTTTCTGCATCAAATGCAGGAAACAAACCATTCGTTTCAGGTTCTTGATTCATCAAAGTTACTTTGTACAAAACATCTTCATCTTAAGTCTGAAAACCTATTCCATCTGGCGTACAATAAATTGTGCAATTCATTTTACACAAAAGGTCACGACCTAAAAGATTTACAGGACTACAATCGCACACTACAAATTTATGCATTTTGTTAAAAGAACCAATTTTTACTTCTACCAATTCAGTAAGTGGGGTTTTAATCTGCTGATTGGCTACTCCTACCACTTGGATGTATTCACCTGAGAGAGGAAGGTTCGGAATTTCCACTGACCTAACAGTAGAACGGGTAGCTCCAGTATCGACAAGGAATGTTACGTTTGCACCATTCACTTCTCCATCCACAAAGGGACCAGACTGATCTACCTCTAGAGTTGCGCCAAGCACACACTCTTTCCCTCTCCTGCGCACCGTCAGAAACTTTCATCCGGGTCATCCTCACTCTGACGCAACCAATACTGAGAAACGTTAGCTGCTCGCGGCAACTGTGTTACCTGCTCTCCTCCGTAGAATCCTGTTTCTGTACTGTATCTTTGCTGGTTAACAGTGTTGGGAAGTGGTGGTTGTGGCACCTGACTTTGTTGAACAACTACCTCATTCTGCACCTGTGGAGTTAATGATTGATGTTCCGGATTAGGTTTAGGTGGGAACTTACACTCATTTCTCCAATGCCCTAATTTTCCGCAATTATGACATGGCCATTTCTTCTTTGCCTCTTCTAGACTCACCTGTCCTTTTCCTTTACCTATGTTTGGTCGCATCTTATTCTGTCCTGATTCGTTTCCATTATTATTGTCCAATTGGGCTTCTTGTTTCTCTGCCACTTTCACTTGTGCCCACATTGCCTTTTCTTTCAATTTACGCTGTTTACTTTCTATTTCATCACTACAATACTTAGCATACCTCAGCACCTCATCTACACTTCCATTTTGCCAGTTTATCATATGTTGTTTAATCATATCGCTTATTTCTTGTTTCAGGCCAAACACAAATCGGTATACAAAATGACTCATGTCCTTTTCACTCAATTCCTCATAACCGCTATACTGCTTGAAAACCAATAACAAACGTTCATAATATGCATGTACAGACTCCTTACTTTCCTGTGTAGTTCTATCAATCTTAACCCAATCTGTCTGTTTGGGAGGAATCTTATTCTTCAAAAAGGTAATCACTTTGTCGTATTTCTTCATCACATCTGGTCCTGGAGCTCCTGTCTTAGGATCTCTTGGATATTCTGTAGTTGGCCAGTCAACTGTAATCTTACATTCTGACCACAGATCCGTTGGTACCACTATGTCAAACAATCCATCCAAATCTATCCACAACACTTTTGAAACCTTTACAAATCTTTCTACCTGTCGGTACCATTCAACTGGCTTCTCTCTTAATTTTGGAAAGTCATTTGTAAATGACAGGATGTCCTGCCTAGTCCATGGAACATGCACGTAACTACCACCTGGAGTTTCTCTCATAGGGTATTCTTTAACAACAGGTTCTTTTTCTGTTATCATAAAAGCCAATGAACCTTTGTCTATACTTTTCTCATTCTTCTTTGTCCATCTAACCTTCCATATGTCCACATCACCCCATTTTCTTAACAAAACAATCAACTCTTTTATCTGTGTCAGCTTCCTGCTGTATTCAAATTTTCAATATCTTTTTCACAAAAATCTACTCTGTATGGTTTCTGCAATGTTTTTACTTTTGCAAAATCTATTCCAATCTCACTAGCCACTTCTTCTAGTTTGTCATGTAAATTTTTTGCCCTCCATGTTATACTTTTGCACAGAAACATTATTTCATCATCCTGATAATTTTTTATCTTTTCAGTACCAATCGTTCCTAGTATTAATTCTTCCATGTCAATTTTTAATCTGATCACATCTAATGGTTTTTCTTCCGTTTCTTTTATTTTAAAAGCTTTTATCCACTCATTTAACTCATCAGGAGTCGGACCTATGGGAGTACTATTTATTTCTGTCCAATTTCCACTCTTTTCAGGTGTCACTGTTGCAGATTCAGTTACCATAGGTATTTTCCTACCATTACACTCATTTACTGTTAAATTTTCAGGTGGACTTGGTCTGTAAGCACTAGCCAAATTGCTTGTACCTGGACTTGTTTCCATTCTTTCCTTTCTCTCTGAAATTGTGAACTCAAGGGAATCACCAAGGATCGCTCATCAATTTTCTGATTCTCGAAAACTGGTATTACTGGACCTATTGTTACAGGCACAGTAACTGCTTCCATATTTTTCGTTAATTCTCTAATTTTCTCAGTTAGTTCTTTTGTTGTTCTTGTCAATTCACTTGCATTGTCGCTTTCTATTCCCTCATTTTGAGAAGTTCTCATTTGTTCTTGTGACCTATTTACCTCATTTCTCTTTTCCGGACTTTTATTTCGCATAGTCTCTATTGGTGGCGCATTTGGTGTCACCACTGTAGAACTTCTGCTGATACGGAGGTGGATTTCTATTTAAAATATCTTCCAGCAATTCGTCATCCGTTTCGCTCTCATGCATATACTTTTCTCTCTCTATATGTTTCTTTTCTCAGTCCGTTTTTTCTTTGTCCCCTCCTCGACTGTAAAAGCTGGAAACAAACCTCCTGTCATGTTAGCACATCTCCATCGTTTTATTCTGTCCTCATGATTCATTCCCCACAATCTTCCGGGCACAAACTCATAACCTTTCATTCCTCTGAACCTTTCTCGCTCGTACATCTCATCTTCCCATTCTGTTAAAGCCTCAAACTGTGTCGGTCTAGGTCTAGGTTCCAATTTAAACATTTTCTCTCTTAGATTCCAGTAAAACCGCTACATTAAAAGAACCATTTTCAGGAAAAGCCAATGCTCCATCATTTTTTGTATATTTTACCCAATTGTCCAACCATATGCACGTATGATATCCATATTTCAGCATCATATGTGAAGCTGCTGATTTCGGCGGAGGAATTACTTGTCCCTCTCTAGTCACAACCTTTTTGTCTTTCTTAAAGAAATTCTTCAATTTCGTCGTCCATGACGTTCTCTCCCTTTCATACTCGTAATACGGCATGTTTTCTATTTGTTTTCTCTTTACTCTAACGCTGTTTCTGTGTACGGAACTTCGACCAATTACAGCGCGATTCACACTAACGTACCAATCAGAACAATTCACACCGTCCGCGAACCAACCAATCCTAGCGCGGCACTTTTCTACGTCACTCCTGCTCTGTGTTCACGTGTCTAACGCACTATCCAATCCTAGCGCGGCACTTTTCCACGTCACTTCTACTCTTTACCCCTCCTTTACAAAATTTATCGGCAATTTTTCTTTTCACTGTTTTCTTCGTTAGTTACAACAAATAAACAATTCCATAGTCTGATTCGCTAAACAAAGTGACAGCTTTGTCCTTTTACACAAGAATCCTGTTTTTCCAGTAGGCAGCGCTTACCTCTACCCTACCACAGAATTATTTACTTTCGCCGATAAAGTAGCACTTCCCTCTACCTTACCCTTCTTTCAAACAAACAATTTACCCGTTTCTCTGGGGATAAGACACATGTGGAGACTAGGCTCCTGAGAATTAAGGCCAAAGTTTCACAAGTAAACGTGATTTGCTATTTCAATTACACACTTTTCACACAGAAATCCCTAACATAACACAACCTGCGTTATAACCAAAAATGAATTCAGACCATGTACCAAATTCCATGTGACTTCTCTTGTCACACGTGTTCCACTTCCTACATCCCAGAAGCGTGAAAACTTACATATAACATAACGTGACTCAACATATAGTGTTAGTCATCAAAAATAATCAATAATCAATAAACAATAATCACTAAACTAATCTATAGAAAACCATAACTCTGCTACCAAGAAATCTGATGCAGCGCGTACAATAAAAACTATTCTCCTCCTAGGTTACTTATAGGTCATCCAGGGGCAAACTATATTTCTCATATCCACATGACGATGGGGCCCATAAACATCGTCTAACACACACGCACACTCCTGGATTTCCTTTACACCTTTGTGAAATTCTGTACTCCTAGGAGAAGCATGAGAACTAAATGGAGAACACCATTTTATGTATCGCTGGAAGAGCCAGGATATCTTATTACCTTATTTTGTCCCTTTATTTTAGTTATTTCTTAAGATATTCCTGCTTATTGTTTGTCGATGAATCATTCATTTAAGAAATTAGTTCATAGTGATTAAGACCAGCTGAATCACAATAAACAATTACTTATGTCACAATCATTTAGGAAAATAACCACTGAGTCATTTTGGGTTTAAAGAATCTTAAATTTTATATAATTTTAAAAGCATGAAAAGAATTTTAATACTTTATTCAATTATTCATTCTTAAATTCACAATTTTATTAAACATAATCAATTTATTGCAGAAAGGAAATTTTTGTCATGAAGCCAAAACCCTAATTACCTGCCTAGCTTCCTAATTTAGCCTAATGATTTCTAACCTAAGTTAGGAATTAGAAATAGCCTGATTCTCATACTCAACTGTAAAATAAAGACAGCAACAGCAACTTCAGCATCAGCTACCTGCAACCCGTCTCTTCTAACAGTCTTTCAGCATCTCCCGCTCAGTAAGGGATCGATCAGGACCACCCAGCACTGGAAGCCACCTACACGACTCTTCAACTCCTCTCCTGACTGTGACTGCAACCACGACTGACATCAATTCTGACTGGAACTCTTGACTGGAACTGACCCCCTCCCACTAAGAGTAGGCCCTCTTATACCCTAATTCTAACTTTGCTAACTAACTGTTGCAACATTAATATCACGCTTTTCTTTCATTGGTCCATGCATGTCAGCTTATTCATTCTTTAATCAAGTTCTCTTGGATTCAAGGGTCCTTGGATCATTTCCTTTCCCATACGCTTAAACATTTCCATCCGATTCGATCAGTTCATTTGTAACTTCTTTCGACACATTCGAGAACTCCGCAGTCATTGTCCTTTCTCTTAGACTTGTTTCCCACGGGCTCTCTGCTGATCATCATGGCACACTATCAGTTCAATTAGGTCACACCAGCCTTGACCATTTCTTGCATCCTAGCCTCTCAGAGACATCACGAGGTTCCGGATTCCTCCAATCTCATCCCGTACCACGTGTCCCCTTGCGCCTGCGCACATCTTCCCACTGGCGGCCATTTTATATCGCCACTCGGTTATACTTTAGAAGCACTAATTTGAGGCAAACAAAACATAATTAAAATAGAGAAAAATATCCCTTTCGTTTCCCTCCCGTCTACGTACCCCAATTAGTTGTTACCTAGCAGAAAGCAACACTTAAGCTGTTCCTTACTTACCATCACTATTTGTTTTTGCAACGACACATTTTATTTCTACGAAGCACAACAACATGCATTTATTTTTATTAGTACGCATTTATTTTTACGTTATAATTAGACACACGGACATTTATTAATAGATTATTTAGCACACACATTGGCATATTACCATTCCCACACATACAGTGTTGATTAATACATTTAAACGAACATTTTATTTAATTAATTATAAAATTTGTTAGGGGTTAAAATTTTTATTTTTTCTGCTCCATCACTATCCAGGGAAATGGCAGGACGCGCAGGTGGTTGGCCAGTACATTTCCGCATCGTGGGTTTTAACCAAGCTGTTACCAGTCCAGTTAGTATGGGTATACACTCACCTCAGACCTCAAGGCCTGCACCCCTGTGGCGTTTGAAAGAAGGTGGGCCCAGCCCAGCTTCTGTCGTCCGGTGCTGCCCGTTGCTGCTTAAAGCGCCTCCTGGCGCGATGACGTGGGCGGCGTGTCTGCCGCAGGGCTTCCGCAATGCAGGCTGGGGGCTGGAGTTCCTCTCCCCCGGTGAGCGGTATGGCGGTGACGGGCTCATCAACTAAAACTATTGATGGCATAAGTGACACCATACCAACTGTGTACCTCTAATATGTGTAAGCCATGAACGAAACTCAGCTGATTATCAGTGGCACGTGAGCCGTTGACTCTGCACTCCTCCTCACATTATGAATAATGCTATATTTACAACCAAGGTGTGTGTTTGCCTACATTATACATAACTAGGCCTTGGAATGTTCAAATACACATTACGCTGACACAGTGGGGCCGATTCCGATTCCGGCCGGAAATCTCTCCGACCGAGCCGGACCCGGAGAGAATTCCGACCGAATCGGACCCTAGCAGTCCGACCGGACGAGTACGATGCATTCGCATGCTATCGGACTCGATTCGGTCGGACTCCCATTGAAGTCAATGGGAGCCGGTCGTACAACGCGTACGCGGGCTCCCATTGACTCAATGGGTGCGAGGCGAAGAAAGGCGCCCCCTACAGCGGGTATGCATCCATGCGCATCGCGGCGTACATGCACAGGTAGGAGGGACCCATGGTTCCCCCCTGTGTGCGACTCGCGCGCCTACGCGTACAGGGGGGACCGACACGGACCCCCAAAGTCCGGCTCCGACAGCTCTTTCAAGCCGGACGGCGCCAGTCGGTCGGACTGCTCGCGGCGCGCATCGTACTTAGCCGGCCGGGAAACGTCTCCATAGCGCCGTGCGCGTCGAGTCCGAGCGAGTCGGTCGGTGCGGTTCGGACCCGTAAACGAGTCGGTCGGCGATTTCAGCGGCGCCGCATCGTACTCGGCCGGCCGGACCCGCGTACGATTCGGTCGGGAAACAGGGCTCCGAATCGGATCCGGTAAATCCGAATCCGATTCGGAGCACTAACGGCCGAGATCGGAATCGGCCCCAGTGTTGTTTGCAATGTTTTGGAGCTGTCATGTCTATCCCTAAAGCAAAAATGCCACATATCAGTACATCAAACGAGCTGATCAATTCTACTTCATGCATTGAATGTTTTCAGATGTCTAGTACCCAACTTCAACTCCACGCAAATAGATGATAATACTAATCTCTACATATTTTGTTTCATCCCAGGTCTCTATTTACTTTGAAACAAACTATGTGGATGTAGATACCACACTTCCACCAATAACAATGTTCTCTATTTCTCAGCAGGTCGATCAGCCACAGCACCTGGCCAGAGCTTGGACACCGAACAGACTTCAGCTCCTTCCCAGAATGAAGCCCTCAGTGATGACAACACTCCTGGAGATGTGGACGTGGATGATGGTCCTGGCCCATCTGGTCAGACTTGGGCAGACTGCAAGAGTGGGGCTCACTGTGCCCACAACAACACCTCCCACCACAGCTGCAACAACACAGGCAACCCCTGCATCTCCTACCTGTGTACCTAGCACAGTCAGTACCATCCTGTGCCCCCCAATCCTGGATTCTGAGGTGGCTATCACCTCCCCAGTCACTGAGGTACCAGGACCCAGTGGGAGTGTGGAGCCTTTGCCAAAGGCACAGGCACTTGAAGGTAGGGGTTATGAGAATGTAACTATGGGCCAGCCGAGTGAGCCTATTGGGGCCATGGACACCACGGCTGCCATCACCCAAGTCCTGGAAGTCTACCAGGACACCCAAGGTGTGATGAGCCAGGTACTTACTGAAATCCAGGAAATTAAGCAGCTGCAAAGGGACATATACCAGGAGGTTGCCGGCATCCACACCGTGGTGGCCGGTATTCAACACCAACATGGCCTCCCTGGTTGGGGGGCTGTGGGACATCAACACCACCCTCTGCAAGGCTTTTCCACCTGCATCTACCCCTTCCGTGGTCAAAGTCCATCCAGGTCATCAACATTTGCCACAGACACAGGAAGGGTGGCCCTGTCAGTGGAGGACACGCCTGCACGCGCCTCTGTCTCAGCAGCTGTGGATCCCCCCTGTGGCAAAAAGAGGGGACGTCCAATCAAAAATCCAGGAGGTCGGGATGACAAGACACCCACCACCGCCAGTAAGAAACCTCAACCCTAATTTCCTCCTGTGTGTGCAACACACTCACTTTGTGGACTATTCCTGCCCACTTTACCATATCTGATTCCCTGGACTTTGGACTCCAGACAATTTGGACTCTACAATGATGGTGACATCCACCATGACTGACAACTTCACTTTTGGTTTTCACTGTTTCATTTTTAGCACACTTTTTGATCTTATCCTTGTTCACTTTATTAAATGAACAAATCACCAAATCATTGTCTCCTGTTGTAACTCTTACATTTACCAATGTAAATGTACTACCATGTGAACTTTGCAATGCCAAAACTAGGTACTCCTGGAAGCATGGGTGTATTTTATGTAAACAATGTTCAACTCTGGATAACTTCCATGTCACAACAACACATACATACAAGTGTCTGGTCTGATGACATCTGTATTCAATTGTTCAAATCATAGGCTGACATGATGTCAGAAACATAGCAAATAAGACAAGACTCAATTTGTCTGTGGTAGTGATCACATAATCAATTGCAGACCTTCACAACATGGAAGGAGGGGATACATCTGAAAATATACTCTACAATTGGCAACATTAAATTAGGTCAACATCATCACCTGGAGCCATATTGCCTACCTCACAAAATGAATCCCACATCAAATAAACAAATTAACAGACACATGTCTTTACAGCAGTTTCTGACCACAGGGTCATTCCAATCCAGTGTTGCTTGCATTTGGTGAAATGTCACAAACAAGCACTTTGGCCTACAATGAGGAGACACATCAACAGCTACATACAGTTCATACACAATGAGGATTTAGCCACTCTAAAGACAGAATAGCATGATTTGGGCCCAACACAACATTGTGTTAGATCACATGATAGCACACATATTGCATTAGGACCACACACCACAAGGAACAAGTCCAATGAAAGCCATGTAACTTCCAGCCTATCGCTTTGCAAGCTGTCTTTGTACCATCTTTGCACACCCAAACTCTGTGAGAGACATTCCCAGGACTAATCCATATGTACTTCGTATGTCTGGACAGCATCATATACCACCTAATGTCACAACTCTGAAATGCCCACATGATGATGGCATGGTGAAAGAATCTACAACAGACCAACACAGAGAGGATGAGCTAGGAAACCATACATATGGCACAAATCACATAGTCAGCTCCTAGAGAACACAATCCAAGACAAAATTTACAGCTAAAGAAAGCTACACTTACAAAACAAACACCTTTCCTCAGATACTGTCATAGCCATATATTCCTAGTATGTAGCATTAATATCCTCCTCACAACATCACAGCAAGAGTTGCAATAATAGTCACAGTCATCACATCTCACACCATACTTACACTCAGGAGAAGAAGTTTTGGGTTGACATCTTGACGCAAGTTCATTCCTTCCTCTTCACCACTATCATCATTTGGCATTTCAGGTTCCTCACCTGAACTGAGGTGATGATGCAGCTTGTTCATGCCCTGCATCCTCTGCGATGTAAGGGATGTTTCATCGCAGGGCAATGTTGTGGAGCATGCAGCAGGTCACAGTGATCTTGCACACCTGGTGAGTAGAGGAGGGCTCCCCCAGTCTTGTTCAGACTTCTGAATCTGACTTTCAGGAGCGCTAAAGCCTGCTCCAATGGCCGCAGTGTTCTTCCATGGGCCTCATTGAAGCGGACTTCCCCTGGCATTGTAGGATTCCTCAGCAGTGCCAACAACCATGGGCAGTTGGGATACTCTGAGTCTCCTAGGTGGTAGACAGACAGAAGTGTAACAATGAGTTACACACTTTCAGATTATTCTATCTGACATTACCCACACAAAGTTAGGACAGATCACACTTACCTACAAGCCAGGCCATCTCCAGTAGTAGTAAATTTGACCTCAGTTAGGGTATTGTGCTGTTTAAAGTATAAAGGTATCATGTGCAGATCCTGAGAACCGGGCACAAACATTTGAGATATACAAATCCGGTAAGCAGACAGCTTGCACATTGATACAATGGTAGTGCTTCGTGTTGCGGTACACTAGTATGGGTGATACTAAGGCAATATATGTGCTATCAATGGATCCAAATCACATGTAGGATGCGACTAAAACCATAGAAATCAGCCTTCACAGTGGGTAAATTCTCACGTCTGGGGAACTGGATGTAGCTGTCCATGTGTCTCAACATTGATGTAAGTACCTCTTGGAGTACACGACTGAACATTGGTTGTGACATACCACCAGAAATAGCAACAGCGAATTGAAAGGAACCTTTGGCCAGAAAATGCAATACTGATATGAGTTTCACAAGTGGTGTGATAGATGTAGAATAAGAGATGTGAGGTAGGAGGTCAGGCTCCAACTGGTGACATAAATCCAGGTTTGACAATTCAAACAAAATTTCTGGATCACATGTCTCTCTTCCATGGTCTGAAGGTCTGGAAATGGGCGGTACACTGGAGGCTGGCATCTCCTCACTCTCACAGGGTACCTATGTGATGAATAAAAATAAAAATGTACATTGTTCACAGTGTCCTGAGTAACATATATGAAGAGTAAGGAAAAAGTCATGTGGCAAAACATAACAGCTTCATGAACCATTACATATATTCCACATCATCATTGTCTACTGTTAAATATCCACCAATAATCCCCAATGTGGCATTCACATGTCTGTAACAGAACTGTACACATCATCAATTTTGAAAAGGTAAATTTGCACTATATTAAGCTTTCCATGACATTTCCTGTAAAATACCGCCAATCGCGGTGTACAGTGCACCCGCACATTTTGGCGATATGCACAGTAATGCACAACACAGATGAGGTAGTGTACAGGACATGACATGTGAAGGGAGTCTATCAAATGCACACCTGTTAGTCCTCATTTGTAGTGGTGGTGACCACTTAACACTCACAATTACTGACTTTCCTACTGCTAAAATGACGGCTGCCTGATCTCGTATATAGAACAACTGAGACGACCGCCGCCGGCGGAAGTCGGCAGCGCGGTGGCTGTCTGCCACCACATCAGACACATCCGTTGGCTAACAATGGTGACAGTGACGGTTGCTGTGTGCATCTACGCTGATGACTGTGTACTTGGCATACATGTATGACGTGGTTTGGACTTTAGCTGCAGTCTGCCACCTCAGAGAGCAATCATGCCAGGCCAAGCAGGTGAGAGGGCCCATTCCTTCTCTCCAGAGGAGCTGAGGACCCTGGTTGAAGAGATCCTTCCCCTATATGGCCATCTCTATGGCTCAACAGAGGATCAGGTAACTATCTCCATGACTAAGCAGGTCAACGCCATCTCCTCCTCCTGCTTCAACACCCTCCGCATGCTCCGCAGGATCTACAAGTGGATCTCCACCGAAACGAGAAGAACGGTCACCCAGGCCCTCGTCAGCAGCAGGTTGGACTACGGAAACGCCCTCTACGCAGGAACTTTGGCCAAACTCCTGAGACGGCTGCAATGCATCCAGAACGCCTCTGCACGTCTGATCCTCGACATCCCCCGCCGCAGCCACATCACACCACACCTGAGAGACCTGCACTGGCTCCCCGTCAACAAGAGGATAACCTTCAAGCACCTCACCCACGCACACAAAGCACTCCACAACACCGGACCAGCATATCTCAACGGACGACTCAGCTTCTACACCCCCACCCGCCAGCTCTGCTCCACCGGCCTCGCCCTCGCCGCAGTCCCCCGCATCCAAAGAACGACTGCCGGCGGCAGATCTTTCTCCCACCTCGCCGCCAAGACCTGGAACACCCTCCCCACCCACCTACGGCAGACCCAAGACCTACTGACCTTCAGAAGACTCCTCAAGACCTGGCTCTTCGAGCAGTAGCAGCACCCCCCAACCCCTAGCGCCTTGAGACCCTCATGGGTAAGTAGTGCGCTTTACAAGTGATATGATTGATTGATTGATCTCAAATACAGTGTTTCACTCTGCTCAACTTCTTGCTTTTAGTTCCCATAGGCTACAATGTGCCTTTGAGTCCCAGAGTGTAACCATATTGTGTTGTTTGGTAAAATGGAGTGGTCCCTACAGAGGACAATCATGTAATGGATTATGACGCACTGTACTTTGTGGAATGAACATCAGCATAGTAATGTGTGATAATCCCTATATTGTACTTGTATTACATGCATAGATATATGTATGTGTACATTTCATGGTACCTATCATAGTTTCCCACATCACATCATTGTATATGTGCAGAGATATGTAGAGGCTTTACACCATGAGCTGTGTCTGTATACTGTTAGGAGCATTTGGGGATGATGTTAACCATGCGCACAGTCTCACAGATCACTTATCTCACATCAGGCATGGCAAAACTGTTATCTGGGAGGTATCTATACCTCACAGACCCCTTCAGAGTGGCACACAACCTTATGGTCACATATTAGATGGGCAGAAAAATCACTTTTATGTATTGGCTTGCTGGAAATGTGAGGTTCATGTGGGATCAGTTTGCTCAGCCTGCAGAAAGCAAGGCCTGACAATCAGTGTTGGGCAGTCAGGGCCTTTGCCCGGGCTTGGAAGGGTTACTGTGGCAAGACAACTGATGCACAGAGTAAGTACCCTGTAGACCTGCAGATCCATGGATGTTCCCAACATGTGTTTTCCTTACCACTAGTAGCCCAGATAGCTGTTACATGGATCATATTTGGAATGGTGACTGGGATAACCCCCTGACCTGATACTTCTTTCCATTGACCCACATTGACAATATGTGGGGTTCACATATGACACTCCCCTTACTCACACAGGTCTATTGTCACTTTTCCAGAAGTTGTGCTTCCACTGTACAGGCCAATTGCACATCTGACATATGAACAGTGTAGATAGTTGGTTAATTCTGAATAGAGTATTGAAATGTACATCAACAGCTTTGTCACATTAAATCCAATCAAACAACACATACAATGGTATGTTGAATGACATCCCTGTTGCAGTGCTACATATGGCAAAATATGTGTCCTGTGATGGCAGTACATGCCACGCAAACTTATTGTGACATAGTTAGATATCCCAAAAAGTAGTCCACATGTCCACATATTCCTCAGAGAAGAAGCTCTCAGGAACACACATGCCAGCCCTTTCAATGTGACCTTGGTTTCAGGATGTTGTGTATACTATGGTACTGGGCTCTATGGACCATCTGCATCACGCCAATGGGCCTGGCAGTGAAGGTGTCTGTACAGTCATACACAAGTAGTTCATATCAGAAGGTAAAAATGGTGTGTTGTGTGTCATGGTACCTCACATTGCATGTCATGTAGGATGACCCTGGGCCACATGATGTTAGTGGGCTGGCTCAGTCAGTGCAGGTCATGACCAAGGTTGAGGTGAGTCAGTAGATTACCACAAAACTATGTATTCATGCTTTAGTAGTGCTTAGCATGTGACATTTAAACATGTATTGTGTTGACCCTTGATGAATGTTTGTGCTAGGTGTAAAAAAATGTGTATCAACCATACATATATCCTTAAACTTCCAGTTACAATCTGTTTCTACATCTATTGCATCCATACCAGGCAACACCCATCAGAGGAAAGCTATTTGGAGAGCCATCGCCTGGAAGGTGTGGACCCTGGGGGTCTTCAACCAGCGTAGCTTTCACTGCAGGAAGAGGTGGGAGGACCTGAGGCACTGGACCCGGCAGATCGTGGAGGTCCAGTTGGGGAAAGTCCTCCCAATGTGGAAGAGGCGCGCACTGGACCCTGACCCCACCCTAATGGCCTGCATACTGGTTGTGGCCTACCCGGAGATTTATGGGCAGTTGAGGGCCCAACAGCAGCTACACTGGGGTGAGTTCTGGCCAGAGTCATACATGTTATGTTGCCAACTTTGTGTGTTACAGGCAGCCATTTCCAAACCAAGACTGGTGGTGGTAAATGTGCCACACACAAGATGAGTCATTGTTTGTGTAGGTCTGGGAGTAAGTGCCTGCACCAGTGCTATGCCAATTGTCTCTCTGACCAGGAACACAGCAGAGTCATGTCCACATCCAATTTCTATTGTTGGAGCAGACACCTGACTGAGTGAAGTGAGTGATCATCTCATCTTGTCAGTTGTTCTGGGTGACAGTTATACCACACAGACAACTTGTCTTCCTTGTGTGAGGAGTGATGTTCCCTAACTAATGTCTCTCATGCGATGGTGGCCCTATTACATGTGACATGACAAGGAGTGCACAGTCCCTGAGGTGACTGTACAACAGTTCCCATTGGTACAGTGAAATGAGTGTGCAAACATCACTGGTGCCATCTGCATTCATGCCTGCACTTTGACCACAGTGCATTTGTAAATTGATGGTTCATTTGCAATAGTGTTTCACAAAACTCATTCACTGACTGGTGACATGCATAGTGGAGTGAGATGTAGAACTTTAGAGAAAATATGTGAGTGTCTACACTGATCTTTACAAGGCAATCTGAGTTTGCAATACCAAAGAGTGCTGTGATGTGCCAGCCCATTGGGACTCTAGTGATCTCACATCTTCATGTCATAGATATTCAGGGACACCCAAAACCTTCAAAGGTGTATTGGCTTGTAGGTGTACAATCAATTTATGGCGTTATCAGTCTACCAAGCAGGATTGGGGATGTTCATATGGTTATATGAAGACTTGTGCTGTGTGATTGAGCATGCTTGTGCTCATGCTAAATTTTAAGTCTATAGTGACCCATGAAGCTGGTGTGATATGTATACTTCATCAATATTTTCTGTTGATTT
Organism: Calotriton arnoldi; assembly: GCA_963921515.1. Classification (NCBI taxonomy): domain Eukaryota; kingdom Metazoa; phylum Chordata; class Amphibia; order Caudata; family Salamandridae; genus Calotriton; species Calotriton arnoldi. Next base: position 2,086,606 of record CAWUFW010000161.1, read on the forward strand.
GTGATGGTCAGGTGTGGAAACGCAGTTGCAATAAACCCATGTTACATGTCATTTCAGATATATCCATAGTAAACAGAGGAAAAGGGGCCAGCATCGGTGGGGACACAGCTGGTCACAGTGGTTCTGAATGTGAGACCTCAGACACGGAGGCACCAGGAGTGTGTGAGGAGTGCCACAGAGGACAGCAGCTCAAGCTCGTCATCATCCGAGTCATCCTCCTGTGGACACTCCTGAGTGGTGGCAGACTCCCCAAGACCAGTACCACCTTCATCCTTGTCTGTCAAACCCAGTTATATCGCCACCCTCTCTGTTGTCCCCAACAAGTTGGCCAGCCCAGCTCCCCTAAGAGGGGAGCAGTCTTTTTCACTCCAGGCACCTCAGCTCCTGCCTCTGTTAGCTCCACTGCCCTGAGTGAGGAGGCTTTGACCTCCTGAGGACCATCTCGGTGGGTCAGAATGCAGTCCTGGATGTCATCGAGGGGCAAGGCAACCAGCTGACATAGATGGTTGCGTACCTGGAAGGCATTCACACTGCACTGCTTGGCCTACAGAGATCTTTTCAGGCTCTGGCCTCCTCCCTCACAGCAGCCTTCCAACCCATTCCAACCTTTCACCCCACCTCCTGCCCCTTCCTCATCCAAATTCCCTATTCCCAAGCACATGCACACCTAAGCAAGCACACACTTCAACAGACACAAGCACCACACACAAACACAAAACATACAAAAAACAGTCACATGCAAGCACTCAGCAGACACCCACCCCTCTGACCACCACCACCATCCCCAGCATGCCCTCAGGCACCAAAGCAACATACATAGACCCCTCCACACCCATAACCATACCCACAGGCACAACAGCAACAGACACAGACCCCTCCACACCCTCAACCATATCCCAGGCACCACAGCAACAGACACAGGCCCCTCTACACCCACATCCATAACCCCAGGCACCACAGCAACAGACACAGAACCCTCCACCCCCACAACCATATACCCAGGCATCACAGCATCAGACACAGACCCCTCCACAACAGCCAGCATGTCCATAGCACACACAGGCAAAAATGCAAATGCTCACAGACACCCACACAACAGACACCCATGAAACATGCAGTTCAGACAGCACACACAGCTCACACTTCCACTCCCTCTACCTCCCAAACCGAACTCCCTCCTGACCTTCCTACCCATTTTCCCCGTGAATATGTGTTTTTTGCCTTTGCCCTTATCCCTGTGACACCCAAGCCCACCCCTCCCAAAGTCTCAAAGATCCCTCCCAAAGCCCAACCCATCCCTTTCACATCCCACTCCACCCCAGAGAAACCAAATCGCCACCCCACTGAACCAAGCCCAAAGCCAAAAAAGACCAAAAAAACCCTACCAAAGCCCAACGCATCCCTTCCACATCCCCTTCCACTTCCACCCCTGAGAAACCAGATCCCCACCCCACTGAGCCCAGCCCAAAACCCAAAGAATCCAGGAAAACCCCTCCACAAACTAAACCCACCCCTCCCTAAACTGCAGCCCCCCAACCCCCAAGTACCATTCTTTGAGGTTCCTGCTATGCCCACTAGATGCCCCTTTGTGACGAGGTTCCCTGGCAGTGTCAGAGAGGGCACGTTTGTTGGCACAGCATTGTGCTGTGGCAGATAAATCTTACATGGACTGGCCATTGGCCTTTGTTGGACATTATGGTTCACAAAATTACATTCATTAAACCTTTTCCTAGTTTTGCAGACATTGGTCCTGCCATTACTTTTCTAATGATTTGATGTTATTGTATAGTTAGTATGAAGTGACCTTGGAACCAGTGCTGGAGTTACACAGGACAAGGGGAAATATTGGGTGGATGTCTATGTGGGATGAAAACCAAAAAGACATTGCATTGGGTGACATGTTATATGGTAAGTATTTGAGCCTGGCCTGGCCACTGTCAACGGCATTTAGGTTGCACTTCTCCCTATGATGTAGGTTGGAAATGTGTTTGAAGTGATCAAGTTAGATATTTGTTTATCCACACATGGAGGGTGTAAAAATTGTGATACCTTTGTGGGATTTTATATGGAAATATGTCCATTTTCCAGTGTGTACCTTACATCTACTTCATCTAGATGTGTGAGAAATTCTGTTAGTGCTGTGTTTGCTTTCCTGATTTGCACTTACACATTACATACGCATGCATGGCACTTGGTGATGCTATTGGTTGTCCCTGATATACCTCAATTCACAGGTCCTGTGCACATTGAGCTTTTTTCAGCCATATGCAAAATGTAATGTGCCCCAGACCCCCAGCCTTTCAGGGTTCCCCATGATATAGGCATACCTATTCTGCAGAGAGTGTTTCCATTGTGCCCTTAGAATGCTTCTCACACTGGATCTTTGAAATACCATTTACCAACATTGCCTTTTAATGTGGGTGATGTGAGAGAGTCAAATACAGAGTTACAGCAGAGAAGGTGTGTTTCACTTTAATGACACATCCATACAGATGTATCTTTGACATCAAAACAGGACCTGGGATGTGTGCAGTGTAAGTGTGCCACAGAGAATAATAGGTGTGATATTGTTGAGGAGGTGCTGTTGTGTGACACAATTTAATGCACACATCACTATCACTGATTATGAGTTGTAAACACATGTCAATTTGTGTAGAATGTGCATGTGCAGTAACAGTGATTTTGGGACTGAGAGCATCATACAGATGTATTTGGGTTACACATTTAAAATAATACCACACAGAGACTCAGTAAATATGTTTGACCAAGCCACCCCAACACCCTTTCCTGGTCCATGGTGGAACATTGTTTTGTTGATGAATCTATGGAAACAGGAAGTAGTATGACTTACCGTCGGTTGCGTCTGCGACGGTGTGGGTTTTGAACGTGATCAAACAGGTACAGCAGTAGCAGGACATGTACAATCGGCACCATGGTGGCACAGGACCTGTAGGGGTGAGTAGAGGTGAGTTTTGGCCTTAAATACCTCAATTTCTGAATGCTCAGATGTGGTGCTTGGACCGCCACGGTCACACCGACTGTAAAGCAACTCATAATTGGGCCGGCAGTTTCATTGGCGGTCCGAGCTTCAGACAGACTCATTGGCCTATTCCGCGGCCACCGTGATCAGATCTGGCTGGCAGTTGCAGTGGGACCACGGTGGTCTTTCGTCTATGTAACAGCATGGCCGGACCGCCGAGGTCGCAGCGGTCAAAAGGCACCGCAGGTACATCGGTCTCGGGACCACCGAACTTGTAATCAGGCTCTAGGTGACCTGCATGCACCACATTGTTTCTTTGAGAACTTTAGGAAAGTGACTGCAAGAACTTTAGGAAAGTGACTGCAAGACATGCTATCACTTTCACCACCGCTACGCCAGGTCCACAGACAGGCGGTAAAGTTTGACTCTTAAATCATTCCTCATCAGCGAATGACACTATAACTGAGTCATCTTTTCCTGAGACAGTCGCAGCAATATCCTGCTGAATACTGCCTACTGCACATATTTAACGTTGTCCGAGGCATCCCTGGTGCAGCAAGATACAACAGCGCCTGCGGGCGGCATTTATTTGGCTGAACGGGCACCTGCAGAGGAAGGATCGAGGCGGCTGCTGGTGGCGATGCGGCTGGGCCTTGCCTGGAGTGGTGGTGTGGCCCTGGGGAACGGGCCTGGACTGAGGCTGGGGTCTGGCCCTTGATTCAGCAGTGGACGACACAAAGGAAGGCAGAGTGGGACTAGAGGCACTGCCCAGCCTGAGCTCCGATTGCAACCGGGGTAGTGGCGGCGCTTGCCGCAGGTGGGCATGGACGAGTCCCTTCTGCTGGCCGGGCGCCTCCGAGCTCAGTCAGCGAATAATGAGACAAGCGTGTGGAGCGTGACGGCACCCGACCTGTTGTGGACCGGTGAGCATTGATGGGGTGAGTGCTGCAGTGGGGGGTGCAACAAGCCAGATTCACTGCTGGTAGATGGGGTGAGTGCTGCAGTGGGGGGTGCAACAAGCCAGATTCACTGCTAGTAGATGGCAGGTGTCGGCTCCGGTGGCTTTCTTGGGCTGTGTGCGGGCCGCTGCGAGGGGAGAGCGGCTGGTGCTAGCTGAGATCCGGTTGGGAAATTACACCCATAGCAGACATCCCCAGCCCTCAATGACAGAGGCCATTTCCACCGGACCAACTGGAACCACCCTAAAACTATTTTTCTACAACCTCCAAAACGGGCCCATTGAATAATATTGGAAACTTGCATTTCAGAAATGGGGGCACCTTTTTCCACCAGCTCCTCTTGACCGATCTACTTTATACTTACAAATTCCACCTGTCCCCGGCTACCTCACCATGCCACATTCCAATCCCATCACTGGAGTGAGTATGACTTTTATCCCAGGCAACCCCGCCAGCACCCATTCAAAAACAAGCGAAACCGACCCCAACAGACTCGAAACCACACAAGAAAATTGCAGTCAAATCAAACCAGCTCCTATATGGGTTGACAGTAGGTGCTGGAGTTGATGGCTTTAGAGAGGTCCCGCCTATGCGCTGCCAGTATCAGGACATTGGCAAAGAGGCAATATTATGGCTACCCGGTGCGAGACTCCATTATGTTACGTCGAAGGCCAGTGCCCTAGTTGTGGAAGTGGTCAGGCTAGGACCTGGTGCGGCTTGTGACGGGGGTGCAGGTGGTGGCTGGATGAAATATGTTCAGTGCGGCCCACACAACGGATCTTCTCTCCCATTGTTACCTGTCATGGATAGTGGAGTGGGACCGTCTATGGCTGACTGCTTGTGCCGCCCTTGAGGTCACAATTTTGGGGTCAGATGGGTCGCTCACACCGGAGGAGCGGATCACCAACCCAGAAATAGCTGATAACACCACAGCTCAACGTGGCAAGTTTAAGCTACCCTCCATGACATCCAAACAGAGCACCATGGATCAACACACCAATGTGGGGGCCATGGCTCCTGACACAGAAGGGCCGTTGGGTACCCTTCTAGACACGCGGTGCTGCTGGCGGCCATTACACAATATAGAGTTATGCTAGAAGCTAAGATCGGGGCAGTCTGCTCTGATGTTCTCTTCTTCGGAAGGCGGCGGAAAGGATCCATAAGGCAGAGACCAGGGTCTACGGCATTGAGGACTCACTGGTGGCCCGAGAGTAAAAAGTCAAACCTCTGTCAGTTGTGATGAAGGAGCTAGCGGCACAAGTTGAAGAGGCCTAGGCCTCGCTCTTCGCAATAATCTGCGCTTCGTGGCTTCCGTAGACAAGTTCCTGACACAGTAGCTCCAATCGGTGGTACCAGCCAAGTCCCTCTCAACGTGCTTTGTGGTGGAGAGGGCCCACAGAGCACTGGTGAAGAAGCCCCCACCTGTGGCACGTCCACTACCAGTAATCACCAAGATCCTCAGTTATATGGGACACAGTCCTTAAAGATGCAAGGAGCCAGGACAAGATTCTATATCAATGACAACACATAATGATATTTCCGGACTACACAAAAATGGTTCAACAACAGCGTCAATCCTTCACTGCGGCAAAACAGCCCCTGTGTGATCTTAAAATCCATTACATGTTGCTGTATCCTACACACTTGAGGGACGGATGAATCAGTGACACTGAAACTACATACTCCACCTTGCATTGACTCTGATTTGTCCCAAAGTGATCGCCTGAACCATCCCACGAAGCCACAGAGACAATATTGCGGGAGGCCCCCAAACTGACACTCCGAGGTGTAGACATTAGCCACTGCGCCGGAGAGCATAGGCGTAGAGCCCACGCATTGGTAGACCTTGAAACACAGATGCAGATACTGGACGAGTGTGCCCGCCGAGACAGCGGAGATAAGGCGCAGCGCCAGTTGAGCCTAGCTCAGCAGCAGTACCATCAACTACTCCTCGACGACACCAAACAGGTGTGGCAGGCTGCACAAAGCCGAATATACCAATGGGGCGACAAAACAAGTAGGATGTTACATAGGCTTTATCAGGCCACTAGTGATATCTCACCGGTGCCAGTGATCTGTGATCCCCAGGGCGGGTTTCTGTCTGGTCCTCAGGAGGTGGCCCAAAGTTTTGCTGCCCACTTTAGGGAGGTATATGCTTGGAGAGAGGTGGTGGATATGGCCCAAATTGTTGATTTTTTTCGAGGCACCCCCTCTGCAGCAATCCCTAGCCGACGTTGTCCGGGCCTAGCTAGAGGAGGCAATTACAGAAGAGGAGCTCTCCTTGGCCTTGGCAAATCTGCAGTCGTGAAAGGCCCCGGGCCCCAATAGGTTCCCCAGTGAGTTTTTGAAAACATTTATGCCACAGTTAGGGAAAAATCTCGTTGGGGTGATCCACTCTGTGCTTGAGGAGTCCATACTCCCGCCGGACTGGAGACATGCAGAGATTGTGGTGTTCCTTAAGCTGGGCCGCCCGCTGGAGCAGCATGCCTAATATTGCCAAATATTGCTTCTAAATATGGAAGTGAAACTTGTAACCAAACCATTGGCTAACAGACTAATGAGACACATGCCATAAATGACCCATCCTGACAAGGCAGGCTTTATGCCCAATCGCGCCACTCGCCATAATACCAGGCAGATCGCTTGGGGAGACCATTGGTTGTGCTCCTGGCAGATATAGACAAGGCCTTTGATTCCCTCAGCTGGGAGTACTTATTTGTTCCTCTTAAGCACTTAAATTTGGGCACCAAATTGCTCTCCTAAGTCTGCCTGCTCTATACTGACTTGTCCGCCACAGTTCGGGTGATGGGTGCGGTTTCAGACCCCTTCCCTACATAAAAAGTTAATTCTTTTTGTTTAACTTTTTGAGGAGCTATATCAGTAAATTTTGTTAAATGAATGCACCAATTGCATTTTCAATCAAGTTGACACACGGAATCTTGGCAAAAAAAATTGTTTGCTGGTATGTACTATCCGAGTTAAATTTCAGCATTCAGTACTTTCATTCCCTCAGTTGCTCGTAATTGGAATTTCTTGTTAAAGGAGATAAATATAATTTCTTTTTTTTAATCCAGCGATAATGCCACATACCCCATAGTGATGAACCACCCACATGAGTGGTGCAAGAGCAACGCAAAGGGGCTTGTAAATATGCCTCTTAATATAAAAAGAAGAACAGACTATTCTGACAAACCACACTTTTATTTTGCTGCAGAGAGTGCTTAGCTACAGTAGAGAACATTCAAAATGCAGTACAAAGAGCAATAATCAAACAAGCATTGGAATTACAATAGGTCTCGCATTTTTTGAGTTAGAGCTATTGGCATTGTAAATGGCAATGTTTTATGTGTTATGGAGTGGTGTATGTGGTGTGTAGTGGAATTTTGTGAGTTGGATTGGATTAGTTGTGGAATTGTGTGGAATGGAATTGTGTGGTGTGGAGTGGATTTGTGTAGTGGAATTTTCTGGCATGGAGTGCTGTGGAATTATGTGGATAGTATTTATGTGGTATTGAGTGTACAGGAATTATGTTGAGTGGGCTTGTGTGTTATGGAGTGTAAATATGTTGAATAGTATTTTGTGTTTTGGAGTGGTATGTAGTGGAGGTTAATTATGCGGTGTACTGATGAATTTGCGCAGGAAGGAACATACATAAATAAAAGAGTAAGACCATACGTAACAGGGGCAGTCTGCGGGCTGGAGGGATGATAAGAAAACCTGTATTTACACTAACAAAATTGGAAATGCTTTATGTACCAGAATGCAATTGCACGCTGTTCTCGTTGGGTACAACGTTATTCAGGAGCTCTTAAGCCTCAACACTGGTGACGTCTGGAAATTGACTATTGATCGGTTACAACAAAAGAACTTTCCACCTTGATATTTGAGAAGGGATGAATAGTTTTCCACTAGCCCCAGGCCTGAGACAACAGGTTGAAACACCGTAAAGCAAAGGTTCAACTCACTCTAGAGCAATGCTCTCGATCAGGGCAGAGATCTTAAATCTGACAAACAGTACTGATGTTATTTTTGTTCAAAGCTGCAAAATGCTCGGAATGAGTACAGATGCATCATGTGCATGTGGCAGACAGAAGCTCAACCTGCACACAGATTCATCCATCTCCAAACTTCCAGATATGATTTTTAACTGTGTTAAAACGACCCTTTTCAAAGTCCCCCACAGAAAACCGAGACTACAAGCAATGGGCTGGTGTTTGAAATTTCCAACAATGAAAGTCTATTAGTTCTTAAAGGTTGCATCTTTGCTACCTTAAAGGGACCATCCAGTGTAAAGAAAAAGCAGTTCCCTAAGCCACTCCCGCTTCACTGACCATCACTAACAATACACATTTTGTAACATTGCTTTGCTTGATAATGTTTGCTTGGGTTTTAAGATCTATTGCGTCATCTTTGACCAGGTAGCTAGCTCCCTTAAAGAACTGTAAGAATTTGAACAGAGCTAGAATAACACTTTTAGCAGTTGTCTGAGCCTGGGTCTCTTGTGACTTCCAGTGGTCTTTAGAGAACGCAATGCAGGCCGGAGACTGGCCTATGAACCTTATTCAGAACCTAGTGGAGTTCGGAAGTAAGGGAGAGCCTACATTGTGATGGAATGGAGCCTTGTGGCTAAGTTGCTGAATGTGAACAATACAGACATGGGCTTTAATTCAGAGTCAGCATGTTATGTAGTTATATAACGGTAAATAAATGTATTAATCTCCCAGTGCCTAGGCATTTTTAGCCTATTGACCAAAATTGGGTGTTCCAGGAATGTGTTAAGTTTGGGCAACAAGAACTATATGAGTAATAAGTGAGTAATAAAAAATATACATTTACTGTTTGAAAACTGTATAAAACATAAACGATCAAGTCAGCCTATGAAGAACCTCAAAAGTATGACTGCATCTGAAGCTACATCATTGTGTTCATGGTCTGAAGTCACGTGTGAGATGCGCAGAGCATACCTGCTTCATTGATGCATTACTATTTAATCATGAACATGGCTGGTATTATTCAGAAGCATAACTGTCTTTGGGCTGATTTCCCTAATCCATCTAGATGATTTAGTAAAATCTGAGAAAATGTGATCCGTCTTCAAATTTTCCTAACTAATTAAACTGAATCCTTTTAAGATGCATAGATTCGTCATCTGAAAGAAAATGGTGCTGTTTATTGCCATATTTAAAAACATAAAGTACTTGTTTGTGCAGAAACCACAAATCAGTATAAGGAGTTTCCTCAAGGGTAGCAAAAGATCCTCGCCCCAAGGTAGAGAGTTATTCACCGAATGACTAAAGTAAAACGCATGGTATGATTAATTTGTTTCTGGCAGGAGTATAAGGAGTTACCTCAAGGGTAGCAAAAGATCCTCTCCCCAAGGTAGAGAGTTATTCACCGAATAACTAAAGTAAAAGAGACTGTTACGGTGTTCTTGGGCCCCCACGGCCATTCTTTGAGGCTCTTGATGGGGTGGGACTCGGTCCCCCAGCCGACATTTGTGCTACCAGCAAGGGGAGGAGCCCCGCTCGCATTCAAATTCCGCGCAGTCCTCCCGCAGCACGGGAGACTGTTACGACGTTCCTGGGCCCCCACGGCCATTCTTTGAGGCTCTTGCTGGGGTGGGACTCAGTCCACCAGCCGACATCTGTGCTACCAGCGAGGGGGAGGAGCCCCGTTCGCATTCAAATACCGTGCAGTTCTCCCGCAGTGCGCGACACACGAGGGCGTGCCTGGGCCAAGCCCAGGCCAAGGGCGGGCCCATCCACGCCCGGAGCCCAGAGGAAGCTGGGCCCCCCTCTATCTTTTGGCTCCTGGACACACTGACCTGCTGGGAGAGTTTGCCTCACTGATTGAACACCCTGGTGGGACTTCTGTCCCAGGGCGCTACGCCCCTTGTCTTGGCGCTGCCACTGGCTTACTCCGGACCCTGGTAGGACTGCAAGTCCCAAAGCGCAACCTGTGACTTTAGCTCCAGCTGTCAACGAGAGGGAAGTGTAGCTAACACGCTCCACATGCTGCCTCTCCCTATGCAGTGCCAGGAGCGGGCCCGCTAGAGTCAGGAAGGGGCAGGGCCACCCCCTCGGTGCTATCTGCCTGCAGCGATTTCGTTTGCCAGTAGGTGACTAACTTTTATTGGGACTTACACAAGACTGTTGATAATTCTTTTTCTATTGCTGGGCATGTGAGGAACCGAGACCCTAGCGAAACGCTCTTTTTATGTGTTCGCTTTTGCTCCCGCTATTTGAACATGTTGTGAGGCTATTCATTAAACTGTTGATTGAACTGTCGATGAACTGTCGTTTGAACCTTCTGTCGACTCGATTGCCCCCAATGCTCTAAGAGAGCGTGTTTGCCTAGGTTACACACTAGTTCAGTCACACAAGAAATATAGACGCCCCAATCCCAAGCCCTAGAAGAAGCAAAGACAGTGATTTTACTGTACCATTCCCAGAAAATGGGAAAGAGGAAAGCCGCAGAGACTGTTGAGGGAAGGAGTAAAGTACCAAAGACAATTAAATCAACTAAAACCGCAGCAGACAATTGCACTTTAGCTGCAATTGATGATCTAATTGAGGAGGTAGAGACGATACTAGCTAATGGGAAGGAGTTAACAATCAATGGCGCAAAAAAGATCTCCTCCTACTACAGCAAACAGGACAAGCCTAATTGTGTAAAATCCCCTATACCCAGTATTATTGTTTACCATAACCGTGGCGAGATAGTCCCACAGAACTCAACTCCCCCAATAATACACATGACGAGTGATTCCTCTCGAATTAACTCTCCTACGCCTAGTATGTCATTACCTACCCAAGTCAGGCACACTAATAATGAGGTTATAACAGTAGATTGCTCTAACAGATACGCACTGCTAACAACACTGCAAGAGCAAGACTCTTTAAGACCAATAAACCTGGCCCAATGTAATAAACCATTACTAAACAGTAGTAAGGATATAGGGGTACAGACCGACAGAATAGATAATCCTGAACATGTGGCAGATTTATGCCAAAAATTAAACTTGCTACAAGATGAGGTCTTGGCCTTGAAAAAGATAGTTGGGGATTTAGCACTTCAAATTTATTCCCCAGTGAGTGAGATCAGCATTGCACAAAGCAATAAAAACATTTTGCTGAGAAAACAAATTCCACCCAGATTGGCAGCCCCCGGGACATGCGCCCACCTAGTCTGCCTTACTCCCTCTCTCTAAATGCCCGTGGAAGTAATATAGACTATCCCGCTAATTTAAACCAGCCTTTACCTACGCCAGTTTATGGTAACCATTTACATCATATAGACTCAAGGCCTAGAATGCCTCCCTTAACCAGATATGAGGGATCTTACGCAATGTCCTCTGACATTTACATTCCAAACAGGTTTAAACCTGCAAAACCATATGGATTATGGCAAAACCCCAGAGCAGGCCTGGGGGGGTAAAGTAAATCCACAGCCTTTAAAATCATACCTCGCATCTCAACATTCAAATCAGGGTAAGATGAACTCCTACAATGTCTTTATGACAAATGTCCCCAGACTAAAGCAGGGTGTCAGAGAAGATGAGGACTCATTAAAAAAACAAAGTGATACATTGGATTAGAAGTAGGCTCTAATGTTTATCCTTTGTAAGATCCGATATAATAAAAGTCGAACGCCTCCACCAAGAAACGGGGAACATGGATGACATAAAGTTAACCTTCCAATCAAAATTCATTGCAGACAGCTTGATAGTCCTGAACCTGCGAACCCATTCCCTCTTTGAGTCTAGAATTAGTTTTAGATAGAACAAAACCACTATAGATAAGGGCAACAGTCTTTTACACGCCTCAAAGGAAACTAATAACTTAGACCTAGTAGACTGACTGACCGAGCGGGACAAAGCGAACCCAAGTGCCAAATACACACCTACTTACACAGATATCGCGTGTACCCCATTAACACCCGGATTCCCGGACATATATGACACTCCTGCACATGATACTCAGGTATCCAATACCTTTCCAACTGGCAGTATTGACAGTGGAACTATACCCAAATGTGCTTCGAACTTGATCGTCGACTTATCCCCAGAAAACCGGAAGGTGGTATCCTGGAACATAGCTGGGTTCAAACAAAAACTTTTAGTGCCAGATTGACAGGAATATATCGATCATTTTGACCTCTGCCTTTTTCAGGAGACCTGGCTAGGAGAGCCACCACATAAACTAGGTTACAGGACATTTAGTGTAGAGGCTCTACCATCAAAAAAAGGGAGACCTTCGGGTGGGCTGACGATATGGCTAAAAATCTACCTAAATGTCACTATAGAAGTCTTGAACACTGCCTCCCCAGATATCCTAGGATTAAAATTTAAATCTTCAAAAACGACACAGTTATATCTTTTTAATGTGTATATAAGACCGAGGCAGCTCTCTAAAGAATCACCAGTGATCAATCGGCTAGAAGAAGTTCTTGAATCTATCGAATCCAATGGAGTTGTTCTTGTGGGGGGTGATTTTAACTGTTACGAACCATTGTCAGGGATCAAATCTATTTTTGAGGACGAAGAGGTGGCCAGGGGGATCCCCCTCTTAGCCACAAATGCTAAGGTGCTGTGCTCCATTGGAGCAATGCAACTAGTCCATTTCACTATAGAAAGAGGTCTAAGGGCCTTTAATGGTCGGTTCCCTCAGATACTGAATGCTCTAACACCTTTGCCAGGGGAAAATCCAAATCAAGAATAGATTATGTGATGATAACCATAGCACACTGGGGTCATATACAGGACTTCACGGTAGATAGTAATATTTAGCTATTCGGGCATGGATGGAAAGAGTAGTCAAGACACATAATTTCAAATCAAAACACAAATGTAAAACCCTTTGGAGATTCAACTACACAACATTCGGAAATAAATGTACTTCAAGCCTTGTAGAAAAAAAAACCAAAGGTTCCTGTTACTACATAGATAGTTTTTAATTGATCATTTTCTATAAGGGGTGCAATGTAGAGATAATGTAATATATTGGGAAGCCAATGATTTCAAAGACTCACAAGTGAAAATGATAAGAGTGAAACAGCTCTGGGTATGAATAGCTACCTTCAAAATACAGCTTCTATCGATGGACGTCCAGCATACTTTAGCCTGCAAGATCCATTCTGCTGCTGACCAAGCTGCAAAACCTTGAGGTAAAACATGTAAGGTAGCACTAGTGACCAGGTTGCAAACAAAGACTGACCCAGAAATAAATTCAAAGAGCCACTCATCACACAATAAAACATCCCTGCCATTTGGCATCGCAGTAACTACTTTCTGGGACAAGATTGGCTCCTTAAAGTTACACTATCATTAGGGGACTGAGATATACCAAATTAGTCAACCAATGAGTTGATTAGAGCAGCACATGAGGAGATAGATTCAGCTCATACAGGAGTTTGAGCAACTTTACACATGTTAAATGAGCATTATTGGTGTAATTTGACAGTATGTACTATATGCAGGATCTGCTTGTTAGAAAAGCCTTTAACGCTAGTTAGACCACACCAAGGGGCATATTTGCAATTCCCCACCACCACCGGAGCATCCCTTTTTTGACACTCCGGTGGAGCAGTGCCATTTTCCATATTTACAAGGTGGTGCTAAGCCACTTTGCATGGCTTACCGCCATCTGGTAAATATGCCCCTTTCCGTTGCAGTCCTCTGAGGCAAAGGGGCGTGCAATGGGTGTTGCTGTGGGCGTTCCACCGCAACACCCATTGCTTTTTGATACTGCCCCAGATTTACAGGGCTGAGGTAGCATCAAAAATGAATGCCATGGAATACCAGGCGTTAGAATTGTGATACGAGGAGAAATTATTAATTTCTCCTTGTTTTTTGCTCTTTCTATGTGTGCTGCATTCATAAGACGTGCAAATCGCCATTATTGATTGTTTATGTGCAGGAAGGTGTCCCTTTCTGCACATAAACAATCGTCCCTGCAGGGCAGGCACCCTTGCAATATGGCGGTGCTAGGCAGCTGGTGCTAGGCAGCCTTTTTGTGCCAGCGATAGGGTAAACGCAGGGATGCGCCGTATTCTTGTGAATACGGCGCATCCTTGCGTTTTGAAAATGTCATAGCGTGGCACTGCCAAATTTGGCGCAGCTCCGTGCTCTTACATTTTATTGTAAATATGCCCCCCAATGCCTCTTTCCAAAGACCAAAGAAGCCCAACCATTCAAGATAACATACAGCAAGCGCATCAGCCCTCTTAAACCAATAAATTAAAATACATACTGCTAGAGGCACTTTCTTGTTGTCTTTGTATGTGGGTGTGGCCTCATCACCAACCCAGGGCTCTCATAGTTGCAAAACACTTGTTAAACCTAGCAGCAATGGATACATAAGCATCTTTCAGCACAGCTATAGGGTTGGCTTTTACTTCTATATATTAGCAGAAGTATTAGTCAAAGTGAGAGTACATAGCCATTTCTCTAACGTCGTCAAGCACCATTCAAGTGGAAGTTGCAGAACACCCTTCTGCAAATGACAAATGTGCACCCTGGCTAATTAACTCGTGTAGTGCACAGAGAACTTTGAATAATATGCTGACATCTCTTACTAAACCGCTAACCTTTTGACATTTTATTTAGCTTAAGACTGTACACGCTGGACCTTCTGGGAGGAGAAAATCCTCATGGTAAATCATGCCTTGACCTGTTACGCGATTTGCAGCAAACCCAACAAACTTTGAGTGAAGTGCATGCTAATGTTCCATCCACATCTTCTGCTATATGCTGGTTTCTCAGTACTGGAAATTTGGGTGAGACTGACATTATAATGGAGGAATTGCACAATCTTTAGAGGGAGGATGCAGAAAGCGTGAGTGAGGAGATAGGGTCAGGGTCGTAGCTTGATCAGTATGATTGGGGGGGGGGGGGATGTGAGCTTCAGATTTCCCAACAATCATGCTGGGACATCTTGTGAGAAAACATTTTATGGGAAGCAGGACATGAGGGGGCTTAAGGGGCAGTGGAAAGAGAGAGGAGTGCGGATTGTTAAGGGTACTTAAAATACAATATTTTTCAAACTAATCAACATTTTTTAAGGCCTTCAAAACGTAGACGAGAAAGCGTGTGTGTGTGTGTGTGTGTGTGTGTGTGTGTGTTTTTGTCAGTGAGGACATGTAAAAATCCTAGGTGAAATCTGACAGACACTTCACATTCCCCAACTGAAAGCAGTTGTACCCAACTATTTACTGCAGAATACATTTTTAGGGGGTGCAACACCCCAAACCCCTTCCCCCGGAAATACGCCCCTGGATAGGGTACACCACAGGTCCCATACACACTTTCACATGACGGGAATTTTGTGCCTAGGGTGCAATAGAGGTAGTGGTAAAACGGGGAATGGAAGCTGGGCCATAAAACAGATCACTAGCCCATCTGTTATCACCTCCAGGTTAGAAACTCAGGGGCATGTTTATGAGTTTTGTGGCTCAGGACAGCACAGCTAGTCACATTGCTGCACTACCCTGCGTCACAGGGAAAGGGCAGGAATGCGATGTATTTATCCAATGTGGCACATTCCTGTCCTTTCTCCCTGTGCTGGCGTCATTTTGGCATCCTAGCCCCAATGCAGGCACCCTTGCACCATGGTGCAAGTGTGCCTGTGTTGTAGCCAGGATTGTTTTTGTGCAGGAAGGTACCCCTCCCTGCACAAAAACAATCCTGAGAGGCTTTTTCCTCTTTCTCTGTGTGCTGCAGAATGCAGCACTCACAGAAAGAGGGAAAAACAAGGAGAAATAAGCATATTTCTCCTTGTTACGCCTCACCTGGGGAGGCATAGGTTTTTGGCGCATGCCCAGGTTGACAAGTTCTTGTAAACCTGGGGATGTTTCAAAATCCATGGATGTTGCATGGGAACACCCATGCATCACACCCATGGAAACACCTCCCTAACGCAGAGTAATGCAACGCAGCAATTTGTGCTGCGTTACATCACTCAAGATTTATGAAGCCATGCAGGGTCATGCAAGGTGGCCTTGCGTGGCTTCATATGTCTCATTTTTCATTTGTGTCACTCTTGCACCATGTTGCATGGTGCAAGAGTGATGTAAAAGTGTTCATAATTTTGCTCCTCAATTTTTAGGGCATCCTAGGCAGCAGAAGTGTTTGACTCTCTTGCAAGTATGCAGTAGGTACCCAGCAACTTTTCGTTTCGTTGCATGGCTCTCTGTTCTGTCAAGTTCTTCTCTAAATTTCCTGTTCTTGCACCTTTATTGTTTTTTGCCTATTTTTATTCCCTTGTGTTCATTGGCAGGGCCGGACTGGGAACACAAAGAAGCAATGGCAATTCAGCTGGACCGTCCCGGGTAGGGTGGTGTGAGGGGGGTGTTAGTGAGATGCACCTGCGTTGTGTGCCGGGCTGGGGGGGGGGGTTAGTGTGAAGTGCTGCTGCTGCTTTTGTTACAGGGGCTGATATTGCAGCATTGCTGCAAATCCGATAACCTGGAACAAAAGCGGCCCCACCGATCCAAAACCATCCCCACCCTTCCGGCCCATCGGGAAAATGCCTTGTGCCCGCTACGGCCAGTCCAGCCCTGTTCATTGGGTTTTAAGCAGTACATCTCATGTTTATTTGCTTGCTTATACTGTCTAGGAACAAACCATATGGCCGTCCCTGGCTCTCCTCACCATAATGGGGGTTCTCACCAGTATCCTGGTCAGCATTCAGGCTCATTCACCGAGGAGTTTGGCAAGCACTGGCAAGTGTTGATTGTGGTTAATAGTCATCTTTCTTTTTTTACCAGACTAATAAATGTATGTTTTTTTGCAGAAAGACTACGTGCCTGCCATGCCTGCTAAAATCAAGAAGCCATTGAGTGGCACCTGTGTCTCTCTTCTTCTCTCATTCTATCTGATTGATGTGCATTTGTCCAATCCAGCTGTGCAACACAGCCGATCTGGAGAAACCTAAGTGCGCATGACGGTTTGACCGTCCTAAGATGATCGGCCAAACAGTCTTGTTCATTTAAAAGTGCCCAGCACCACCCCCCCTGCCATGCCTGTCACAGGGGATTGCCTGGCCCTGCCCCGCTGAAGACTTGCATCAGCGGCGATGAGGCAGGCAAAGATAAAATGATAATAAAATGATTTCATTATCATTTTATTTTTCACTTTTAGCAGGGAGGAGGCGCTCCTTCGCCATTACGGAGGAGCCACCCCTGCAGTGTGGCTCATCCTTTACAGTACTCTAGTGCTGGCAATGAACACACCACAACAGGCACATCTGTTAGAGAAAGAGAACCAGCTCTGAGCATAGATCAGCAAGTGGTAAATACAGTGGAGGTTGAAACCAAAATAGAGCGTGAAGCAAACTTTGAAGTATTAACATCAGTACCACCAGCAACACCTATTTTGAGACATGTTGTGGACTTAGCTGGTCAGTGCACCCGAAACCAAACATATTACAACTCAGAACTGTCAGAGTCTGCGTTGTTTTTCATAGCTAGGTCAACAAGAGCGAGATGATCTACATACTGATAGTTTTCAAACATATAGATTTGACATAGCTAAAGTCCGTCAAAGCCAGTGTTTAAATTGGCAAAATAAATGGATCATGTTCAAGCATACTTTGGAGCTATAAACAAGAACCCCCTGCACCTATGTTTGCATAGTGCTGAAAATCATCACATTTGCTGACTGGATAACTATGGTGGTGTTTCCAATTCAAATGATGGTTTGTGAATGATTGCCAGAGTATGAAGAACCAAATCCAATGATATTACAATTAGGCAAGCTAGATAAAGGTCCCAGTATGTCACAAATCCACATTTGAATAGAGAAAAGTACAACATGTACAGTTGTACTAGGTATGCAGAGTGGTTGTAACACATTTCAAATGTTGCAAACATGGTTTTTCTAGGTCCTCAATGGAAACACTGTTCATTTCTGACTTAGGATAGTACATCTGAGTTTGTAGACACATTTCCGTATGTTAAAACCCCTTCAAGAAATCAATTTTATTCAGACGCCAACTTTTGCAACCAGAATTGTGCAAACATGACTTGTGTGTTTCTGTTCTTAACATAAAAATGACATATTTACCTTGATTTCTAAATAAATATGTACAGCTAGCAGATCCAAGGAGCAGGCACTATGGGGCACATGCATCAAGAAATGCTTTTGCGAGTCCTTAATTGCGATTATTAAGGAATCGCAATTAGGGACTCTCAAAAGCCTATGCATGTAGAAATCGCTATTAAAATAGCGATTTTCTAAACATTCTTAATTGCGACTCGCAAATTGCGAGTCGCATTTAAGGAATGGCTTCCATTCATTTCTATGGGCCTACAGGCCCATAGGAATGAATGGGAAATTCCATTAGGTACCAATAGGTACTCGCAAATTGCGCGTGCAATTTCAAGGGTGCAAAGGTGTCAAAGTGACACCCTGTTGCACCCCTGAAATTGTGATGAGCACCCATGTTGCGCACACACATGCCCCAAGGGCATGTGTGTGTGTAACCTGAACCTTGAAAAATGCACTTTAGTGCATTTTTCAAGGTTTTTGCAAAATACAGACCAGAGTAATTCCTCTGTATTTTGCGGCCCCAAATAGCGAGTTCGCTATTTCTAAGGGGTACATGCATTGCATTTAAGGAATCACAAATTGCGATTCCTTAAATGCAATCGCATTTAGGAAATCGCAATAAATTGCGATTTCTTAGATTGCGAGTGCCTTTCACTTTGATGCATCGCAAAAGGCCTTTTTGTGGGCGTAAACGGCCGATTTTTGTGAATCGTACCGTTTGCGCTCACAAAAACCGTTGATGCATGTGCCTGCAAATTTCTGCATGTTATTATCCTAAAGATTTTTTATTCTGAGAAGCAAGCAACCTGTTTTGGTTTCGCTGATGAGCTAAGAGTTCGAATAAGTACCATCACAAACTTAATTAGACTCTTCGAACTGGAAGTAGGGAAGAAGGGTAAGCAGTTATGAAATGAACACCTTGAAAGCAAACTGTACTTTTCCAGCAACAACTGATGAATCTAAGGGTCCATGCTTGTGGGATTTAAATGGGAACAAATGCTTAATGATCACCATCCAGGTACAGTCTCACAATATCTTCGAATGCAAGCGTATTTCCCAATGGCCCACAGAAGATGGGGAGGCCGAAAAGAGTTTTGATAATGCTGACAGGTGTGACACCTATATCAAATTCATCATATTCTACAAAAGAGGCAACCAGGAAAATCATAGAGATTGGTAGTGAACGGTGCACTCAGAAACATAGGCGGTGACATTAGAATGCTGAGAGAAAGAATATATTCGTTCACAGGTCAGACATCACCAACATTTAAATTTATAAAAGGGATGTTAGGAAATTATAAAACATGACCAGGAACTGCAACATTTTAATATTTTGCTTTGCAATTTCCTTTGCATGTATTGATGCCCCACAGAGTGTCATTGAACCTTATCAATAACATGATCATTTTGAACCGTACAGTATGATTTCTAAGAAATTAGTTTTAAGGAAATGAGATTCAATATATAATTTGATGTCTTTATTGGAATTTGAATTGTATCCTCTTACTCCAACTGAAAAGCCCAGCATCTCATGACGTATACAACAAATCATTTCATTATCAATAAATGTATTACAATTTTAGGGCTCTTCAAGGTGAAAAGAAATGGAATGGTACAACAGATGGGGGATTGATACTGTAAATTCCTGCTGAATACTCTGGAATGCTTTTTAAAATAGGCACGATCTTTTTATTTGTTGTAACAATTTTGCAATTAAGAAATTATTACGCACCCAGTTAATTCACACACTCACACCTACAGCCATTCTACATGTCTACAGGCTCAGGCTTCATGCTTTTTTACTTCACTTTCAGCCATGCTGAACAGCAGACAGGCTGCTATTCAACATGACTAAAAGACATTAACATTGACCACGCCAACAGCTCTCAGATTGCTGAGAACAATTCACTTTGCCAATGCTTGTTTTTTATGTTAGCGTGTCTGTGGGATTACTGGTTGACTGAGATATGCACCCACGCCAGACAGGAATCACCTGTAGTAAAGAGCCATTTTTGGATCGTCATCCACCACTTTTTGGAGATGCTGTGGTAATGGATCTGAAAGTGCACTGGGACTGGATCCAGTGCCAGTCAGTGGCGTAATACAGGCCCCCACAGCCCCTGCAGTGCGGGGGGCCCCCAAGCTCCGAGGGGCCACCTCAGCACAGTACTCTGGCCGGAGATCTCCTGATTGAGTCCGGAGGGGACTTCTCCAAGTTTTTTGCAGGGGAGCCACCTCAAGTTTCGTTACGCCAGTGCTGCCAGTGCTTTTTCCTTCAAAAGGTAATGTGAATTGGTACACCCAATTGGCAAGGTGTTTTAACCTCCCCTCTATGTCCCTAGTATGTGGTACCAGTGGTACCCAGGGCAGGGAGATTGAAGGAGTCATCAGGGCTGCAGCACTATTTGTGCCACCCTGAGTGTCCCGAGTAAAAGAAACCTGCAGGGCTGCCATTGCAGCCTGCACGAGCAGCTTCCCTGCTCAAGATTGACCCTGCACACACCATGTGTGCCAGGGTCAACTCACTGTCTTAATGTAAGTAAGCCACCCCTAAGGTAGGCCTTCTATAGCCCATGAGGCATGGTGCATTATATTAATGGTGTGGACATGTATGTGCAACCATACATGTCCCTACAGTGATCTTTCCATTAAAGATCACTGTAAGTGAACGGCGGGCCATAGGTTAACATGGACTGGCAACTGGGTGACCCCGAGTTAGCCATCTCAATTATGGTACCACCAAATTCAGTCATGTTTGGTATCAAACACCATGCTTTTTCACACCTGACACAATCCCCTTGTCGAGGGTGAGTTGGCATGTACACGGGTGGCATCCATGTTGCCTCAGTCTCCCTGTTCATTTGCGGGCTTTCCACACTGTTTACCGCCAATACAGAATCTGCCCTCCTGCTGGGGAGTGCTATCACTCCTAGAGGACGGAGAGAAAGAGCCTGGGTGGGAAGGAGGTCACAAATCCGCACTCCCAGGATGGCTAGTAAATGACACATCAGGGCGGTAAGCATCAAAGGCCACACTGCCTCCGATATGTAAGTGATTTGTATTCCAGTGGAGACAAAGAGCCCTCCTGCTCCCAGGCAATCGTGTTTGCAGGCAGGTGGGAAATTAGGTATTCAGGAGGCGTACAACCCCCAAGAGCTAGCCACGTCTCTAGGGTAGGCCAGTTGTTCTGTACAGCTGAGGATGGCTCATGCCATCTTGAAAAGCCCTAAGAATAGTGGGTTCTGGATAGTTTGGTGACATACACCCCCCGGATGTGGTCACCTCAGGGGCAGATTAGCCGCAGGATCAGTAGCCCATTGGCCACTGACCCTCCTAAACACCCCCTAAATCCATGATTTAAGGGGCACCCCTGACACCAGAACTCCAAATCTGCTCTAAAGAAGAAGGACAAAGAAGAGACCAGTGTCTGCACGAGGCAGGACTCCACAAAGAGAAGGAGCGAAGTTCTGCACATGTGCCACTCCCCTGCAACTGCTACATTATGATTCATCCTGAACCAGAGACCGATTCCAAAAGGAAGGTGAACCCCTCTGCAACCGAAAGACTTCACCAGGATTCCTTAGGGCTAGAGGTACTAGTCTGCTGAAGACGGCAGGCACAACCTGCATCCCAGAAACCAAGAAGGACTGTCCACTGGGCTATATCGGATTCCTGACATATCTGTCATTCCTTGCGACATGGAGCGCCGTACATTAAATACGGTGCATCCATCCTGTCTCAAGGAGGGCGCAGTGAAAACTGTTGCATCGCTGTTTTATTGCGGCGATGCAACAGTTTTCATAAATGAGGCCCTGTATTTTTATGAGTAAAACCAGATGAAAACTACAAAAATCCAATAAGTAGACCCGGAGTTATGAATTTTTAAAGAATAAACCAAAAACAGTGCTTAGAAATCAATAGTGCTAAAAGGTTACTTTAGGTCGCGCTATACCCGGGTAAATCCAAAGCTCAGGCCAAACACGAAGGAGCACGGGTCGGACACAGTTCCAAGCAGGTCCAGCTGAAGTTTTACCTTCTCAAGCTGAGCCAAGAGCCCCGTTTGTGGGGGAGACGATCCCTGGGAGCAAGAGTCGGCCGGGCATCGCAGACAGCAGACAAGGTCTCACGGTCGCAGGCGGCGATGCTTGCTGTATGAGAAGACGATGTTGCAGTGGCTTGCGCTGATCTTCCGAGCGGGCAGCGCAGTATCAGAGCAAATGGGCCTGGTCGTGAAGAGCCCAAAAGCTTGATTTCAAGGGTCCAAGAACCTCTTCCATAGCCCCAGACTGCAGAATCGACTCTTGGAGGTCAGGAGTGAGTTGGATACGGGCACCAGGAAATGTAGGCGATGAGTTTGAAGTCTTCTGTGTCCCTGAGACTTCAGAAGAACAGGAGGCAAGCCAGCAAGACCTTGGAGAATGCTTAGAAGGCAGAGTCCAACTCTCCTTCAGCAGAGTGAGAGAGCAGCAGGGAAACAAACTGAAAAGCAGGCTTTCCAGATCAGCAGTCCTGTTGAGTCCTTTAAGCAGTACAGCAGTTCCTCTGGCAGAACTTCAGATCCAATCCAAAAAGTGTTTAATTTTTTGGGGTCAGAGACCCGGATACTTATACCCCAAAATGCCTTTGAAGTGGGGGTGACATCAAAGCAGCTCCCTGGAGTGTAAAGGTTCCCCTCTCAGCCAAGTCCTGTCTGTCAGGCTATCTATGAGGGGTAAATCAGCCCTTTGTGGTGGAACAGGACACTACCTATTCAAGTGAAGTTTTTGCCCCTCGCTTCTATCATGCCCAAGCACAGCCATCAGAATGCAGATGTATGTAGATGGGTACTCAGACAAACCTAACCTTCCTGTGTTTGTGGCTGTCTGAAGGGAATGCACAAAGTGTGGCTGTCATCCAGCCCAGACAAGTATTGGAGACAGGCTTCAAGGCACACAGAGCAGTAAATATGGAAAAAGTCCACTTTCTAAAAGTGGCATTTCTAAAACAGTAAAGTTTAATCCAGCTTCACCCATAAGTAGGATTTATGAATACCATTCCAAACATATGAAACATGAAAAAGCTACTCCTCTCTGATCAGGAATTACAGCTTAAAAGGGTCACTACCAGGACATGCAAAACACACCAATACATGTCCTAGCTTTTACTTACATAGCACCCTGCCCATAGGGTAACCTAGGGCCTACCTTTGGGTTGACTTATATGTAATAAAAGGGGAGTATAAGGCTTGGCAAGTCATTTTACATGACAAGTCGAAGTGGCAGTAAACTGAGACAGGTTTGAAAGGTTACTTCTCTGGGTGGCACAATCAGTGCTGCAGCCCACTAGTAGTATTTAACTTACAGTCCCTGAGTATATGGTATACCACTTTATAAGGGACTTACAAGCAAATGAAATATGTCAGTCAGGTACACACCAATTAGACACGTTTAGGGAAGAAGCACATACACTTTAGCACTGATTAGCAGTGGTAAAGTGCTCAAAGTCCTAATGCCAACAAAAAGATACAGCAAAACGAGGAGGAGCAAGACAAAACGTTTGGGGTGGCCCTTCTATAGATAACAGTCATCACACAATGTTGCTCACTCACTGACGTGGTTGAGCCTGCCTGCATGTGCCCCTTGCTTAGTATCTCCCTCCAAGTAAGGGGTTACCGATCTAAACTGGGGCGGCTCCTCTGCTGCGGCGGAGGAGCATCACCCCACTACTGAAAAATAAAATGACAATAGAACTATTTTATTGTCATTTCATTTTTCATTTGCAGCCACGGAGTGCATGGCTGGCCATGTTGCAGCTCACACGGCAGGGTAAGGAAGAGTGGTAGGCACTGAAAG
Organism: Calotriton arnoldi; assembly: GCA_963921515.1. NCBI lineage: Eukaryota > Metazoa > Chordata > Amphibia > Caudata > Salamandridae > Calotriton > Calotriton arnoldi. Next base: position 2,110,423 of record CAWUFW010000161.1, read on the forward strand.
TGCGCATGTCGGATTGGCCGGCCGTAATCGATACCTTGGAGATATCACCAGTGTTTAGGAGCACAGGCTCCCAGTCCCTGCTGGAGCACAAACCCAGGCCGCTCTGACCAATCCCAGCGCTTCTCTCATGCTGGGAGTAATTAAATGAGAACAGCGCTGGGATTGCGTGAGGAGTCTGGGAGCCTGTGCTCATGGGATTTGGAGTGACAGTAGCAGCGCTGCACTGGAGCAGAAGATCAGGCTGGTGCGGTGAAAGGTAAGTGTACATTTATTTATTTTTTAATCCCACCCATGCTCCCCCCCCCACGCCGGATTAGCAGCAGCCGCTGCTGGATCTATAGCACAAAAAAACAAGCATTGGCATAGCCAATAGGTCTCGCCTTTGGGACCTTATAAGTATTTAGTTATGCAGCACAATTTCCTTGGTGCAACAACATCAACTGTTGCATGACTAAACACTTATAAGGTCCCAAAGGCGAGACCTATTGGCTATGCCAATGCTTGTTGTTGCTAGGAAGCTGAATGCATGTGTATATATATATATAATTAAGCAATAGGCTAGTAAAACTGTATGAGGGAGGGGTAGCAGTCACGGAAAACAAAAATCACATGACATGGCACACTTGGGGAAATGTACCATTAAAAGTCACCAAAAAGGTCAGTCCTAGAAATGAGAATGTACCCAAATGCGAGCAGAGAGGAAATATACACAGGACATCGGCTGCAAACAGAAGAACAGGGAAATGGGGTCCACATACGGTGACCAGATGACTTTCCATTTCACTGGGACATCATATTTCCTATCCTGGACTTTAATTTAACGATTTTCTATATTGTTGGGGTTCACTTCATTTGCTATAAAGACGAAGACTCGAAAAGAAAGGTCTGTAAACTGGTCACTGTAGGCAAACAGAAAGGAACAACAGGAAATTGGACACAGAGGAAGAATTAACAGGGAATATAGCAAAGTCACAGAGACTAGATACACAATGAGACTTGACAGCCAATGAGGCACATATACAGGAGAACTCAAAATGAGAAATCTAAGGGGTACAAGACATAGGACACACAGAAAACAGGACATCCCCGTGAGAAGCAATAGGGGCATACGGAATGGGACAGAGAAGAATGTGGAGCCAGACAGTGCTTAATTGAGCCGTGGGGCCACCGCCACTCATTTTTGGGGACCAGCACTTATTTTTTATCATCGAACATGTCTCCAGATCAAGAGAAAGAGAAACACACAAGAAGGAAAGAAGGGGGAAGAGAAAGACAGAAAACACCGCCATTAAAGGTAGAAAGCAGGAACCTGCAAGAGTGATATAAAGGGGCAAGGGGTGTCTGGCAGTGGATTCAAGAGGCCTTGGTATTCAGTGTACTGACATTTTATAGCACCGGCCAACTTCGGAGCTGAGGTTTAAGCACTGCATTCGTTTTACAAATGAAACATTGGAAATGAGACTTGTACCGAGAGGGCTCAACAAGGGGAACAGGAGGAAAACCAAAATGACACTTTTCAGACGGAAGAAAGACTTTAGACGAAGGGAGTAAAGTAGTAAGGCAGCTAAAGCAGGGTGCCACCCACAATGAAAGAATGCCTAAGTTCAAAATGACAGATCTCCAGTTACACAGGAGCAACACGTACATCCCTCTTTTGAATCAATTAAAGGTCTAGAAAAAAACTGACACTTTTAAAAAGAATACAAGAACCAAGAAAGTAAGCATATTCTGATGGATAAGCCTAATCCACGCTCCTGTTTACAGGGTAGATAAATCCACATGTTCAGTCAATGTGCCAGAAAGCTTTTCTATTCAAAACAAATCTGGAATTATTTGTTACCACGCTATCCGGAAAATAATTAACAATAAAATAATAGTTTGCTTTATTTTACCATCCAGCTGCTCCCACTGCCTGTCTGGCCCCATGGTGTGAGTGGACAGAGAAGTCTCACGCTCTTCGGAGTTCGCAACATCCACTGGAAAAGACAAAAAAAAGCATTTTAGGGCAAAGTATACATACATGTTATAAAACACACAATAATCATGCCCCCAACATGGTTTTGCCAGACTCCAAATCCTAGAGCAAAAATCCATTCTATAATCACAGGAAAAAACATACAGCTAGTACAGGAGGCTGGCAGATTACGTTACGCATGCACGAGCGCTGTCGGAGGAGGTCATTGGAACGCTGCGGGTTGCAGCGCGCAGCTAACGGCCGCGGCTGACCGGGGCACCATCCTGCCTCCTTCTACTTGCCCCACACCCCCACTTCCCCACTTGCCTGCCCGCCTTCCCCACGGACGACGGTACACCGCTACACTACTCCCTGGAGTTGAGTTCTGGCAGCCTTGCTCTTGCTGCGGGGATGGTCACCCTCCTACGGCCCGACGACCGCTCATTCTACTATACCACCATTTATTTTGGCCATCTACCCCGCGGATCTTCAGACACGGCCGGCCTGAGGGGTACTACGGCAGGTAAGCAAGCAGCAAATTGAGAGAGAACAAGCATCCTCGTGCTGTGGCCAGTAGGGTACCGCTGCTAGAGGGGAGAAAGCGGTGAGTGGTGCTATCCTTCTCCAGCCTCCTGCAATAGCCCCGCAAACAGCCCCTTCTGAGGCCTGGAGAAAACTGCCCTAATGGAAGAACTGCACAAACAGTGAGCACTGACCATGAAACACTAAGGGGCCGATTCCGATCTCGGTCGGAGGCGCACCTAACAGCATTCGGTCGGGAAAAAAGCCATGCGAATGCCTGTTTCCCGACCGAACCGCACATTATTCCGAACGAGCAAGTACGATGCGCATAACAGCATAGATTCCGACCCAGTTGTACTCACCCAATCCAGGTCCTGTTCCCCGACCGAGCCGGATCCGTAAACGCAGAATCGAGTCGCACGGAAGCCAACATGCAGCCCCGTCCGGCCGGACAAGTACGATGCGCTTCCCGTACGCGCCGAACCCGTCGCTACGCACGGCACGTCAAAGCATCCGGGAGAGGCGCACATAAGCTCCGATTCGCGCCACAACACGATCCACGGCTACGAGACGCACACGCCAGCGACGAGGACGAGGCGAAGCAACGAGAAAGACGAACGAGACGAACCAACCATGAATCCCATCGTGCCGATCCTACCAATATTCTACATTTACTACCGGAACAGGCACAGACGCGTACGGTGCAGAAGGTAAGTCAGACACCAACCACAAAAACAAACTACACGTACCCGACACATCACACACACACAGAGGGATGCAGAAATTACTTACACCAGCAACAGCAGCACCATAGGGGCGGGATGGCCATCACCAATGCCACATATACACATAGGGGCCCGGATGCCTACCACTACTACCACCTCAACCCAGGGGGTGCCAGATGCCTACCACTACTACCACCTCTACCCATGGGGGCTGGATGCCTACCACTACTACCACCCTTACCCAGGGGGTGCCAGATGCCTACCACTACTACCACCTCTACCCAGGGGTGCCAGATGCCTACCACTACTACCACCTCTACCCATGGGGGCTGGATGCCTGTCACTACTACCACCCTTACCCAGGGGGTGCCGGATGCCTGTCACTACTACCACCCTTACCCAGGGGGTGCCAGATGCCTACCACTACTACCACCTCTACCCATGGGGGGCTGGATGCCTACCACCAACAACACCCCCACTCACAGGATGGCTAATACATGACACAACAAGCACACACCAACATAAACAATGCAACATAAAGACATCCCCCCCAACACCATGACAAGCGTGTGTAGACTGTGTCAAATGCCTACAACACTGAACATGACTTTGAACATACAATGTGACCCCCTATCACATGTGCCACACATAAATGTGTGTGGCCCCCACAATGCAAGCAGGCCATGACCATTGTGGCAATGGGGTCCAAACCCCCATCATCACAGTGACCAAAATGTAAGTGTGGGGTCCATAGCTGAAGCACATATTGAACATTGTGGCAATGGGGTCCATACCCCCATCATCACAGTGACCAAAATGTAAGTGTGGGGTCCATAGCTGAAGCACATTTAGAACATTGTGGCAATGGGGTCCAAACCCCCATCATCACAGTGACCAAAATGTAAGTGTGGGGTCCATAGCTGAAGCACATTTTGAACATTGGGGCAATGGGGTCCATACCCCCATCATCACAGTGACCAAAATGTAAGTGTGGGGTCCATAGCTGAAGCACATATTGAACATTGTGGCACTGGGGTCCATACCCCCATCATCACAGTGACCAAAATGTAAGTGTGGGGTCCATAGCTGAAGCACATATTGAACATTGTGGCAATGGGGTCCATTCCCCCATCATCACAGTGACCAAAATGTAAGTGTGGGGTCCATAGCTGAAGCACATATTGAGCATTGTGGCAATGGGGTCCATACCCCCATCATCACAGTGACCAAAATGTAAGTGTGGGGTCCATAGCTGAAGCACATTTTGAACATTGGGGCAATGGGGTCCAAACCCCCATCATCACAGTGACTAATATGTAAGTGTTGACAAAGAAAAAGCTGCAACTGCCAAACTGCATGGATGATTGCTGGTCACAGAACAACAAACACATCAGTGACAAAGTAGTGCTTGTGTCCCATAGCAACATAGATTGGGGGAGGCAAACAGTGCAGTGCAAATAAGACATACCTTTGGCCATGTGCAGACAAACATCACCCATGGGGGCTGACACTGTCAACATTCATCAATGACACAATGACAGAAGTGACCATCAGAATGCAGACCCACATATTTGCACCAATGGGCACACAAATGCAGATACCCTGTGGAGACTGTAGATGTGAGGTGAACAGATACCATACCATGGCAGCAATGGGACACACAAACAATGATCATTGTGCTGACTGATGACCTAGGAGTCCCAGGGACAGCAGGGGAAACACACCAAACAACATACAGCCAATGGCACACTAAAGATATGCCAATGCAGTGGTGCAGATGCACAAACACAAACAGGCAGACCCACACTGCACATCAAACACAACAGGTGAGGGGGGTACCAGTGTCCCCAGGCAACCACACAACACATGAGGAGGCCTGAATACCAATTACACAGATGTGCATACAGTGCCACACAAAGGTAACTCATGGATCCAAATCCCCTATGTGGGCAATCAGGCATTGTCAGATGAGAGGGAGCACAAATCACACATGTCACACAAGCATGTAGGAACAGCAACTGACACAGCAAGACACAGAGACACCACAGCACTACCCCCAGGGCCCCCACAATGTGGTGACCCTGGGCTGCATTACAATCCCACTGTGATGACAAAGCTAGATGTCGTTCACACTGTGAACCACAGTCATGTGTCCTGAGCAACAAACTACCATCACACCTACACAAGCACAAATCAATCAGCACGGCCAGTAAGCCAAGGCCAACATGGAGGCAGGGGTCTAGCCGGGCAACAACTCTCATCTGCACACACTCAACACCACACACCTCGACCTCCAACAATGTGCAGCAGTGAAGCTCACATGCACTGGTGACATTGCACATGCACCCATGACAATCCCAGGGGGGTGGCGGGAACCAAGGTGCAGAAACACATCACACATGGCCACTCAACAAGACTCCTGAATGTCTGACACACTGCACACTACGCTGTACATGGACATGACGGCAATACCACACCAACCAATGGGATCCCAGCCACAGTCACACACCAATGAAGAAGCCAAGGTCACCCACAAAGAACACACATAGACAACTACCAACATTGCAGCCCTGACCCTGAGGAGTGCCAGCAGTCACACACACAACGTGTCACAACCAATGAAAGCTAACACAAACCGGAAATCACATGACAGGTGTAAACAACAAGTGCCAAGGGGAATCCTGACTGTGACCCATCAGCGTCTGCCCACAAACTCAGCCCTGACAGCAAACACACCTATGGGTGACACCCTGATGACCAGTAATGTGCCATGCACCCACATCACAGAGAACCCAGGGAGAAGACTTTGGGGGAACATAGGTCAACTCAGCAAGCATCACAAACAGGAACATCACTAGGGATCCCAGCATGCACAGCAAAATGGAAGTGAACACACAGACATGCTCATACAACACACACCTTGGGCGCAGGCGATGTCACAGGAGCACACACTGCCATGAGGGGACTCCACTCCTGTGTGAGGAAAGCTGTGCCATATGTCGCCTCAGTAGGGCTCCATCATGTCAGCAGAACACTTGGTCACACAGTCAACAATTAGCACCAAATGAAGGCTCCTGTCACATCAGCCTGGTCATGGGAGTGTCAACGAAATCATCAGCACAGATCCAACACACATGTATAGCAAGTTGCACTGACAACACAGATGAGTCCTTCCCCATTGATGCCCAAACCTGCATGTCCAGTGGAGATGGCCACACGGTCAGGGAAGTAGACTAATTGAACAATGGCAAGCACAACAGATGTGCAGGGGTGGAAGCCACAGATGTGACATTGCTAATGTAAGTAGGAAATCCCATTGCCAAATATTGAAAACATGACACCCTCATATGCTGCTAAGGATGACATGGATACACTACAGGATAGGACACATTACCCGTGGACCACATGGGTTCCTGCAGAGTAACACTTCATTTTCATGAGACCAAAAATCACCATCACTGCAGCAAGGGCACGGTTAGCATCATTAACATCATGTACATCAGAAGCAAAACCACTAGAGAACAGAAAGTAGCTTTATTCAGCATATGTGGGTTCAAAAGTTAAAGTCCAGAAAAAAAGAAACAAAGGCCAATGGCCAGTCCATTCTGAAAGTCAAAACAGGGTGACAGTGGCAGATGTCACCCTACGCATGCCTGCACTGCTACACACAAGGGACAATCCCCTCGGAGGGGCATACGGGGGGCAGACCAGGCACCGCAGGGACAGGATCAGGGCTCACCAGAAGGAGGCAGGGAAGGGGTGGTGGGTGCTGGAGAGCCACTGACAACTGCAGTGGAGGTGTCTGACATGGTGTGTGCCGGCACAACTGGGGGGCATGACTCAGATGGTGTGGGCGCCGGCACGACTGCAGTGGACCGTGCAGATGGAGTGGACAGGTTCGCCACTGCAGTGCCCAAGTCAGACAGGGTGGTAGTGGCCTCCACTGCAGTGCCTACCTCCAGGGGAGGAGAATGGGGATCAGGTAAGGTGGGCAGGACAGAGGGGGAGGACACCCTCACCACACCAGTGGCACAGACAAGCGCAGCGGGGGGTGTGGGGCCGGAAGAGCAAGTGGCAGGGGGAGAAGGCCTGATCCTTTTGGGGATGGTGTATCTGTGGGTGGGGGAACCTGGGGCAGGGTGTGGTGGGGGCACCTGTGGAGTGGGGGCCTGAGGGATGGAGGAAGGAGACTTGGTGCCTGAGCTGCAGGGCGGCGGCGGGGTCTTGCTCTTCCGGGTCCGGGGGGACTTGCGGGTGGGGGCGTCAGTCGGTCTGCGCCTGGGGGAGGGTGTCCGGGGGCGAGGGGCACTCCGCTCCGTGTGGGTGGGCTTCCTCTTCCCCCTGAATGCTGTATCAGCTGGATCGGAGGGGAAGAGGCCGAGGTCACTGAGGAAGAGCCGCTGTGTCTTTGGGGTTGCAGGTGAGGCAAGGGAGGGGGCTTTGGAGGGAGAGGCAACTGAGGACTGCGCAGTGCTCGTGGATGCGTGTGTGTGTGCCTGGGCCCCATCCCCTGTGAGTGTGGTTTCAGTCCCCTGACTGTGCGTGCGTGTGCGTCTTGTTAGTGGCGTGTGTGTCTGTGTGCTGCTCGTGTCTGTGCTGGTGTGTGCCTGTGCCGGGTGTGTGCCTGTGCTTGGGACAGGTAAGGTGCTGGGGAGTGTGGATGGGGCAGAGGCAGGAGGGGTGAGGGACTGTCGGAGGAGGGACACTGCTGCCGTCAGGGAGGAGTCCATGGACCTATTGCCCCTCTGTAGGGCAGACATGCCCGATGAGATGCCCTCCATGAACGACACCAGCTGAGTCAACAGAGTGGTGTGGGCATGGAGGACACTCAGCATCGCTGTCTGCCCTACATGGAGCTGGCGAAGGAGGTACACAGACTCCTCACTCAGGGCAGCAGGGGACACAGGGGCAGGGGGTGCGGTGCCTGGCCCAAAGGAGACACGCTCCCGAACATGGGAGCCTCCACGGACCTCGGGAATGGGAGCCGATGGGAGGGCGGTGGTGGTGGTGGTGGTGGCGGGGACAGCAACACTAGCTGGGGTGTGGTGGCTGCTGACACCCGCCTCCATAAGGGAGTCATCCTCCGAGCTGCTGTGGTCCTCAGCTGAGGTGGATGGTGCTGAGGACTCCTCGGTGTGGCTCCCCTCGCCCTCCGTGCCACTGGGTCCCTCCGACCACTCCTCGGCTGCTGACCCAGTCTGGCTCTGCGGCTCCTCCTGGTCCGTGGAGCTGTCCCCTCCTGTGGCCGTGGATGTATCTGCAATCAATAGGGAAACAGACAGACATCAGTCACCTGCACCGAACGCACACACCACAGTTAGTACAGCACATTACAGAGCAAGCCCTGGCATCCTTAGTTGAACTTTGCTAAAAGTGCCCAAACAGAACAGGAGAAGCCAATTGTCAGTCTGATGGTCAACCATGGCACTCACATCCCACCTGGCCTTGCACCCATCTGTCTGGTGTCTGTTGGATGGCAATACCCCAGTGTGGACACATGCACCACCTACACAGTAGTTGGACAGTGCAGAGAACCCGGTTAAGCATGTGAACATGCACACATCACAACTCTTGCCACTGAGTCAGTACAGGTGTCCGGATGAAAGGGATGCCCAGAGTCAAATAGGAAATGCATGTGATGCATACCAGCGACAGACACCATGATGCACCCATGTCCTGATAGCCATTGCCACAATGGTGTGCATGTAGCACATGTCACTCCCCTGCAGGATCACTCATTGGAAGTTTCATGCCATGGCACAGGCATGCCTGCTAAGTCATACATCACTGTCTCCAGTCACATGGGCAGGGCAGCCAGACAACAACAGTCTGCACTGTGTCACAATCCAAGGTCATGGGGAATGCAAGTCCTGGAGCTGAACAAGTGCACATGTACATCCCCCACACACCACATCATCTGAACCCTTATCTGTCCAGGTCATACCGATTGGACATATGGGAGACCTGTAACACGACCCTCTGAACCTGAGCACCTCACAATCTGCTGTGAATGGGAGACAGCTGCCTGAACTTCACATTCGCATACCCCAGTCTGCACGGTCAGGTGATCAAACACCTATGTGTCACACAAGTATCGTCTCCTATGGTCACATCTCCGGTGGCATGCTGAGCCCCAACCGAGAAACACCCCAGCAGTCCTGACAACGAAGCCACAGCACACTGACACAGAGGCAGACACCTGAGGGGACAAATCACTGAGCACAACGTGTCAGCTGATACACGGGAGTGGGAGTACAGAGTGTATTGTATGGCCTGGAGTAGGCATGACTGTCCTGCCCCACATGAATGAGGGATGAGCCCTGGACAGTAGGCAGCTGGCTAAGTATGTGTGACACACGTAATATACACACTCCTGGGGCCCAAACATTGTTCCCACCCGCAGCATGGGTGTGTGCCAGATACCCCAGGCACATGTGGTGGATCAGCTCAGCAATTGGACCACATATCAAAGTAACACGCAGATTACATGTCAGAACACAGGCATTGTGTAAGCAATGGACCCACCCATGATGCCCACCACAGAGTTAGGGAAACAGATGCTGTCCCCCACCTTGAGTCAAGCAAACTGCAAGGACACAGTACCCAAGTGACACAATTCCCTGACTGTAAGGGCCACACCTGGGTATCAGATGAGGAGTGGGCAGTGCACAATAGAGGGACATGGGTCCTGGACCACATGACTGATGTACTGTGGAAGTTTAACCAGGCCAGAGGAGGGCACATAGCATGGCAGACATAGTTCACAATGCAGTCATGGACTCACCCCTCCTTGCTGCTCTCTGGCCTTCAGCTGCCCATCCAGATCAGGGAAGACCACCGCCAGGATCCTGAGCATGTGGGGGGTCAGGGTCCGGTGTCCGCCCCTCCTGCGAGGAGGCGACAGCTTCAGCTGGACCCGTGCGATCCTCCGGGTCCAGCCCCGAAGGTCCTGCCACCTCTTCTGGCAGTTGCGGATCCGGCGCTTGTAGACCCCCACGGATCTCACTGCCCGGACGATGGTCAGCCATATCTGCTGCTTCTGGTGGGCATCAACCTGTGAGGATGACAAAGTGAGAATGCCATTACTACACATGCAACATATCCGTGCATTACACAGTTGTATATACATGTCTCAATCACAGGGGCACATGATGTACACAGGCAGTGCAACGATGGCCATGGACAGTATGCCAGCAGTTACTACATGGTATCATTGCCTGGGAAGTAAAACCTTGTTTAAATGCACTGTCACTGCACTATACCTGTCCAGTGCATGTAACTACACACTATGGGGGGTGACAACTACTCAGTGAGCCTGCTAGCCAGTGGCGTGCAGACTGTTAGCCTTGCTAGTCAGACAACATGCACATTTAGGAAGGCAGTGGACAGAACACTCACCTGCTCCCCTGCTTTCCCATACAGCTTGCTGTACTGTGGAAGGAGGCTGTCCAGCAGGGCCTGGTTCTCCTCAGTGCTGAAGGCTGGGGCTCTCTCCACAGTACGTGCCATTGCAGGGTCCAGAGGGTGCAGATACAGCAGCAGTGGTGGTGGCAGATGTCGTCCTGGAGCATGTAGTGCAGGCAAGTGAGCTCTCAGGGGAACAGCCAGCATTATATGTGTGCTGCAGAGGCAGATACTGTCCCATGTGTCCAAAGTGATAGGTCCAAGTCGTTTGCATCTTCTGAATCTGGCCAATCCATGGAATTGCACCACTTACACACGCCCACAGCATCCTTCAAAAGTTCAACTTCATGACACCCATGAATTTGCAACATTGTTGTGGGTGACCAACTGAATTTACAGCATCAGACTCGTTCAAAATTTGAAAACGCGTCCGTTGCCAGGCCAGGCCATAGCCAATGGGTGCGCACCGATCGGTCCATTGCTGTTCAACGCGTACCTAGGATACAACGCGCACCCAGCACACATTGAATGCAATGGGCCGGCCGGGCACACCGATCGGTCCATTGCTGTTCAACGCGTACCCAGGATACAACGCGTACCCGCACACATTGAATGCAATGGGCCGGCCGGGCACACCGATCGGTCCATTGCTGTTCAACGCGTACCCAGGATACAACGCGCACCCGCACACATTGAATGCAATGGGCCGGCCGGGCACACCGATCGGTCCATTGCTGTTCAACGCGTACCTAGGATACAACGCGTACCCGCACACATTGAATGCAATGGCCAATGTGTGCGCACCGATCAGTCCATTGCTGTCCAACGCGTATTGCGAATACAACGCGTACCAGCACACATTGAATGCAATGGGCCGGCCGGGCACACCGATCGGTCCATTGCTGTTCAACGCGTACCTACGGATACAACACATACCCGCACACATTGAATGCAATGGCCAATGTGTGCGCACCGATCAGTCCATTGCTGTCCAACGCGTATTGCAAATACAACGCGTACCAGCACACATTGAATGCAATGGCCAATGTGTGCGCACCGATCGGTCCATTGCTGTCCAACGCGTCCCTGTACAAGTCACTGGCATATGTCACCATGCCTGTCACAGGTGAACATATGCCAGCCACATATACTTCCCAGGGAGTGAGGGGCACACCTACAACACCACAGCCTGTCCAAACTGTATCCTAAGGCATGTAAGGCTGCATTACCTATTCCGTGTATGGGGGTGAACATGTTGTTCTGTGGGTGTCACTTGGGGGCAGCCACCCCCAGGCTGTGCACGTGTTCATGGGGACAGGATCCTTGGTGTTTCGTGTACATGACCACTGTGATGTGCAACTGTTCATATCGAGCATGTGGCATGGTCACATTTCACGGTGGTGTAGGTGTATGTAATGTCACATACCCCCTGAGTCCCATGTGGGACGGTATGTTAAACCCAGGGTGACCCATTGGCACAATAGTGATGGTCCTCCACAGTCTGTGTGCATGTTGTGTTTACAATGTCTCTGATTTCATGTGCATAATGGGAGACAGTCTCCACATCCACGTTGTTTGTGCATGGACTTTGATGTTGTGCGTGTGTGTGTCACAGACGTACATGTCTGTCCTGCCGAGGCAACAGGGACCACTACCTGTGGGGGTCATGGTTGTTTTGCTGTGGTGTATACATGATACACCATGTCATGCCAGTGTCCATGTGGCAATACAGGGTCCCTGGGAATCTACCTGTCGTTGAGCTGTGATGCCTGGGGCACATCTGTCCTCACATGTCACAGTGGGGTGTGTTTGTAACGTGGCAGCAGGAGATGGGAACTGTGACACGGCCTCATGATATCCAATGGCACAACCTGGGACTTATTGATGCCACTTGTTGAACGGTGATGTTAGATGTTGGCCATGTCTGTGCCATACATGTCCTTACGGAACTGCACACATCATGTACTTGTGCCTCATAATGATGTATCATGTGATATTGAGTGTGTTCAATGCCACATATGTGGGGTGACTGACAATCTTTCTTTCTTCACCTATGCACTGCAGGGCACCAGCTGTCCATAGACCATTCCCTGACCTGGCAACGATGGTGGAACGTGACAGCATCCGACGGTACCGCTTCACCAGGCAGCTGATTGAGGATTTGGCAGTGCGCTTGGCCCCACATTTGCAACCTGGCCGGCCGTACCCTACAGCGCTGACCCCCAAGGTGAAGGTGATGGCAGCCCTACACTTCTTTGCCACCGGTACCTTTCAACACACTGTGGCGACTGCTGGTGGGATGTCACAGACCATGTTCAGCCGTGTGCTCCGCGATGTTTTGGAGGCTATGTTGATATACCTGAACCAGTACATCTATTTCCCTAGACTCCAACAACTCACTGACGTGAAGAGTGACTTCTATGCCCTGGGGAGGATGCCGCATGTCATTGGCTCCATTGATGGGACACATGTGGCTTTGGTACCACCACAGGCCCAAGAGCAGGCATACAGGAACCGCAAACACTACCACTCGGTCAATGCACTGGTGGTCTGTCTTGCTGATATGAGCATCTCACACGTGTGTGCCCGTTTCCCCGGTTCTGCACACGATGCCTACGTGATGAGGAGTAGTCGCATCCCGAGGATGATGTCACAGATGCGGAACCAGCGTGCCTGGCTTGTTGGTGTGTACTGACTTTGTACCATTGTGTGTGTTCTGCAATGTAGTGTTCCACCCTCTTTTCCAACTCAGCTAATGTGCAATTGTCTGTATGTAGGTGACTCCGGATACCCCAACATGCCGTGGTTGCTGACGCCCTCAGGAACCCTGTGACACCAGCCCAGATGCGCTACAATGAGGCACATGGTCGGACCAGGAGAGTGATTGAGCGGACATTTGGTCTCCTGAAGAGCCGCTTTCGCTGCCTGGACAAGCCAGGAGGGTCCCTCCCATATGCCCCAGCAAAGGTGTGCAAGATTGTCATCGTCTGCTGCATGCTACACAACCTGGCAGTGCGGAAGGAGTTGCCTCTCATCCTGGATAACGATGACCAACGTCCGCCACCTGTGGAGGATCCTGGCCTGGACCACGATGCCAGTGATGATGATGATGATGATGGTGATGTCCGCACACAGCTCATCACCAACTTCTTCAGCTGAATGTGAGTATCCAGAGATGTCATGTCAAAGATGTGAGTTTGCATGATATGTGTTGGTGGTGCTCTGGTGCTGTTTGAGTGTGTCCATGGGCTACATGACTGTATGCGTGTAGCGATGTGTCCTTACAGGTAGTCTGTACTTCCCAACAGTGTTGACATGCTAACTTGGTTCTGGGTGGGTATCTTGTGACATGTATTGGGCATGTGTATTGCAGTTCTGTCCTGTTCTTCAGTGCTTTTGACTGTGTGTCATTTCTGTCCTTCACAGGGTACTTTCAGAGTGGTTTGGTCAACTGTGATCCCTGACACCGTGATTCGACTTCCAGGGTGGTAGCTGTCGTGTCCCTACAGGTGATGTGCGCCACACCCATGGACTTCGTTCCTTCTACACTTGTTGACTGTGTGCCCGCTGCCAGGTGGGATTACCTTGCATCTGTAGTGGTTACAACATGTTGCAAATGTGTAATAAACCTGTGCTTCACTTTGTGATGTGCGTTGTCTGTGGTCACACATTTGACTGACATTTGCTTACTGCACCAGTGGGCTAGTTGACTACGACTGTGAATAGGTGTTGTGTCTGTGCATTGCACCGTATTTCCTGGCAACATCAGTGTAGGCAATGAGTCAGATGGCCTAGGTGTGTATTTGTTGTGTAGCCCTGGTGGTGTGTCTCCCTCATATGTGTCACGTTGCCATGACTCACATGCCTGTGTTGTACTTGCTGTAGCAGTTAGCATGCACAGTGTAATTTCGCTGGTCATCATCTCCATGACAGAAACCACGTTGGAATCACGACAGAGACAGGTATGGTGTATTAGTGTGTTTATTGTCATACATGTGTGTGAATAGTGCACAGGATGGTGAGTGCTGTACATTTTGATTGCAATCCAAAGTTCCTAGATGAATTGGAAGTCCTGGTAGCAGAAATGTCCTGTATCAAGTCCACAGTCATCTGAGACATTGGTCCAACTTGTACTCCCCATGTCATGTGGGGGAGTTGTGTTGCAGTCAACAGGGTGAACAGTTTGCACACAAAGGTGATTATCCAGAACAGGTGTTGGCTTCCTGGGGGTTGTGCATGGCCATCAGCCTCTCAGTTGTCCTTCCTCGGACGACCCCTCTTCTTTGGGGGGACCCTCAAGTGCAGGCTGCTGCGGTGCAGGGGACTCTCCGCCAGAGTCATCCTCCCTCCCTGTGGCAGTTGCAGTTGTTTCAGCACCAGATGTTGTGGGCACACAGGGAGGTGTTGACTGGTTGCTGCTCATCTAGCGGAGGCATTGTAATATGTCCCTATGCACCGCCGTCATCTCTTGCAGTGTGTCCCACTTGGACTCCACGCGGGACATGTGTGAGTCCAAGCGGGCATGATGGGCAGCCTGCTGCTGTTTAATGTCCCTGAGGAGCCCCACTACCTGGCTGAGCTCTCCGGGTGCTGGACTGGTACGCATCGGCTATGCGTGCCAGTTGTGGGTCATCATGCAGTCCAGACCCTCTGCGAGCAGCGACTCTATGTCTCCCACCCCTCCCACCACCCCTGGCGACACGTGCAGTACCTGAGGTGGCACGCACAGGTGACCCTGGGCCCCTTGGGGGTTGTTGGTGGTGTTGGTGTCCATGGCCCCACGTTGGTCCAGGGTCCCTGTGCTGGTGGTGGTGGTGCTCCTTGGTCTGTCCATGTCGGCAGGGGTGGTATGTGTGTTGACAGTCATTGGAGGGGTGGGTGCAGGGGGTGCAGCTGGTGGTCCTGCTGGTGCTGCATGATGACTTGCTCCGGAGGTGCCAGGTGGGTCTTCTTCATCCGAGGAGAAAGAGGCTGTTCCACACCAGTGAGCTCCGTATCCTCTTGAGCCTGGGACGGGGACTCTCAGCGTCTGCTGCTGTGTCCCCATCATCACCTGTTTTTGGGAGACACACACAATGTATGTTATGTTTCTGCAGGCATCAATGGTTGACACACCTGACAGTTGTGACTGTGCCTCTGGATGCGGGCCTGTACATTGCATTGTCCTAAGTTGTCACAGTCAGGGGTTGATATTGGTGTAGCACATTGTCCTGCATTATTTGGGCTTTTCTATGTGAATGTTGGGGTGTGTACATGGTCTGCATTGGTTGTATTTGGTTGACATCCGGCCCTCCTTCCCACCCAGCCAGATATTCCACCATGGAACGTGCTTCCATTGCAGGGAGTGCAAGTTGTCTTTCAGGATGTCAGTCAGTGGTGTCCTGCTGTTGGTTGGTGCACAGTTGCCAGCAGGGCCTTGTGCTCCCCACAGCAGTAGCCAGTGTCAGCCATCTTGTGAGTTGTTTTCCACTCCCTGTGATGTGTGCATGGTTCAGGGTGGTGTTGATGGGACAGTTGTGGGGGTGACCAATATCTGTGACTACCACTCCCATCATGCTCTTGCCTCCACCCCACTTCCCAGCATGCCCATACTTACTTGCTTTTGGGTGGACTTCACTGTGTGTGAGAGCAATGGCAAGATGGCTGACAGTGGTGTCCTGCTGTTAGTTGGTGGCCAGTTCCCAGCATGGCCTTGTGCTCCCCACAACAGAGCACCAGTGTCAGACATCTTTGATGGGGCTTTCCACTCTCTGTGGGGTGTGCATGCTTGAGTGTGAGCTTGCTGGGCCATGTGGGTGGGGGATGTTGAGCTGTGACTACCACTCCCGTCATGCTATTGCCTCCACCCCACTTCCCAGCATGCCCATACTTACTTGCTTTTGGGTGGACTTCACTGTGTGTGAGTGTGAGTGCAATGGCAAGATGGCTGACAGTGGTGTCCTGCTGTTAGTTGGTGGCCAGTTCCCAGCATGGCCTTGTGCTCCCCACAACAGAGCACCAGTGTCAGACATCTTTGATGGGGCTTTCCACTCTCTGTGGGGTGTGCATGCTTGAGTGTGAGCTTGCTGGGCCATGTGGGTGGGGGATGTTGAGCTGTGACTACCACTCCCATCATGCTATTGCCTCCACCCCACTTCCCAGCATGCCCATACTTACTTGCTTTTGGGTGGACTTCACTGTGTGTGAGTGTGAGAGCAATGGCAAGATGGCTGACAGTGGTGTCCTGCTGTTAGTTGGTGGCCAGTTCCCAGCATGGCCTTGTGCTCCCCACAACAGAGCACCAGTGTCAGACATCTTTGATGGGGCTTTCCACTCTCTGTGGGGTGTGCATGCTTGAGTGTGAGCTTGCTGGGCCATGTGGGTGGGGGATGTTGAGCTGTGACTACCACTCCCATCATGCTATTGCTTCCACCCCCCCTTCCCAGCATGCCCATGCTTCCTTCCCTTTGACTCTGCTTCCCTGTGGGGTTGTGTGCCTGTGCTGACAAGATGGCTGACAGTGTTATCCTGGGGTTAGTTTTGCTACAAGTCCCATGTGTGTCCATGTGCTTCACTCAGCATGACCCAGGGTTGTGGTTCTTTGTGGGATATTTGATTGGAGTGTGTGGCAATGCATTCTCCCAGGTGAGTTATGTGGAGTTTGTGTTAGGGGTGTGTGTGAGAAACGCTGCTGGTAACTATGGTCAGGGCTGTGAGTCCTCCTTCCCACCCAGCCAGATATCCCACCATGGAACGTGCTTCCATTGCATTGAGTGCAAGTTGTCTTTCAGGATGTCAGTCAGTGGTGTCCTGCTGTTGGTTGGTGCACAGTTGCCAGCAGGGCCTTGTGCTCCCCACAGCAGTAGCCAGTGTCAGCCATCTTGTCAGTTGTTTTCCACTCCCTGTGATGTGCGCATGGTTCAGGTGGTGTTGATGGGACAGTTGTGGGGGTGACCGATATCTGTGACTACCACTCCCATCATGCTATTGCCTCCACCCCACTTCCCAGCTTGCCCATACTTACTTGCTTTTGGGTGGACTTTACTGTGTGTGAGTGTGAGAGCAATGGCAAGATGTCAGTCAGTGGTGTCCTGCTGTTGGTTGGTGCACAGTTGCCAGCAGGACCTTGTGCTCCCCACAGCAGTAGCCAGTGTCAGCCATCTTGTCAGTTGTTTTCCACTCCCTGTGATGTGAGCATGGTTCATGGTGGTGTTGATGTGCGCATTGTGAGGGTGGGCAATATCTGTGACTACGACTCCCATGATGCTATTGGCTACACTGACTTGCCCAGCATACACAGTATTCCTTCCTTTCAGTGGGCTTCACTGTGTGGTGGTGTTGTAGTGGTGGCTACATGTCTGGATGTGTTTGTTAGTTATATTTGTGCCACTGCCCAGCTGTAGTTGTAGTTGTGTTTGTACATGTGATGACACAGTTACATGTCACTATGAGATGGCATGTGTTGTGTTTATCTGACTGACATACACATTTTGGGATGGTTCTGTTCTGGCTGGTGTGTATTTGCTAAGGGTGCATGGTTTGACTCTCCCCTTGACAGTGATGTGTGTGTATTGTGGCACAATATTGTGTACATTTGTTGTGTACTCACCAGGCTCTGGGATGTTTTCTAGTCCATATACGCTCACTGGTGGTAGGATGGCCCGCACCTTCTCC
The DNA here is from genome assembly GCA_963921515.1 of Calotriton arnoldi. Taxonomy (NCBI): domain Eukaryota; kingdom Metazoa; phylum Chordata; class Amphibia; order Caudata; family Salamandridae; genus Calotriton; species Calotriton arnoldi. The sequence continues at coordinate 2,128,681 of CAWUFW010000161.1, forward strand.
TCCCAGGGCCTGAGGTATACTGGCTTGGCAGGAGGGCCACTGCCGGTGTGTTGGCTCAAGAGGTAATCCTTCTTAAACAGCTCCCTGACCCTCCTGCGCACGTCATACCACCTGTTCTGGATGTCTATCTTTGTGCGCAAACATGGTGATTGTGCGTTCACCCTGTCGACAATCCTCTCCCACATCTTGGTTTTCTGCGACATGGGTGTCTGTTGGACCAGTGTACCAAACAGCTGTGGCTCTACCCTGAGGATCTCATCTACCAGGACTTCCAATTCACTATCTAGGAACTTATGATTCTTCTTTGGGGGCATGGTGATGGGTGGTGATGGTGAGTGATGTGTGTGTTGGTGTGCAGGTGAAGGTGTGTGAGTGTGTGTTTTGCTGGGTGTATGTGAGGTTGCTATTTGTTGGGGTGCTGATGGTGTGTGGCTTGTGTGATGGATGAGCTGTGGGTGTGTGGTTGCTGTCTGTTGAGTGCTGGCAGGTAATTTGAATTTGCAAAGGATCATGGTAGGGATTTGTGTCCTTTATATGGGTGGAGTTGTGGGTGTGTCTTTGTTCCCTGCCCCCCCCCAGTATTTATTGGCTTTGTAATTGCTTGTTTGGCCTTTTTTTGGTGTATTTTCCTTTGTACTTTTTGTGCATGTAGGAGACGTTCTTGTGACCGAGTCGGACCCTGCAGTTGTCTCGTACGGGCTTCTCCGATTTGTTCACGCTGTGTTTGTGCTGTTTTCTATGCTGCGTACGCGTCGGTCGCGGTGTTTTGGGTTGCTTCGGATCGCAGTTTTGTATGCGTGTCGGTCGTACGGCTTGTCCTCCGTGCGACTCGGTCGTGTTTTCCACGCGTTGCATCGTACTTGGCGGGTAGGAGTTCGCGGGTACGTTTCGTTCGGGATTGTTCCGGGTGCGTGTCGGTCGGTTCGATTTGCGTGCTTTTCCGGCCGGATAGCTGTTTTCCGCGCGGTTCGGTCGTTCGTATTGTGTTCCGTACGAGTCGGTCGGATTTTGCACGCTTTTCATCGTACTTTGCGGGTCGGGCTGCACTGGTACGTGTCGGTCGGAATAAATTCCGGCTCCGAGTCGGTCGGTACGTTTTCCGGCCCGAATCGGAATCGGCCCCTAAGTATCAAGCACCAAGACAGCAATATTATCTCCGTCATCTGGGAACGGCAACTCAGAAGCAATCTACAGCTCATCCTCTTTAGGTCCCAGGAAATATTGAAATCACCTATAAGTGGCCAGCCTGTCATAAATAAACACAGAGTCTGACTGCATAGAGCATGGAACGAGTGAGGCATCTGTGATCTATCAAAACAAGCACTGAAACACAAGTGCGGCCGCGAAAGTGAAACAGTACTCGCGTTAAAGAAGTGGGAGGGGTGGGGGGAGTGCGATTCCCATGCGGGAGCGAGCGGCGCCAGGAGCGATAATTGCTACCATATGGCGCCAGCTGCTCGCTCCCGCAAGTGAATTGCCAAACGTGCACGCGTTGCCATTGAAGGCAATGGAACGCGTGCACGTTTTTGGCTGAAAAGCCGAATCGATTGCAAAAGGTCTTTTTGCCTAAGCAGCGCATGCGCGCTGCGTAGGCGAGACCTAACAGGTGTTTATTCACATCCCGATCTCAGACTAAGCAAGGGGCACACGCAGGCAGACTCAACTAGGTCTCAGTGAGTGAGCAACATTGTGTGATGATTGTTAACTATACCGACATTAAACAGCGGGGAGAGCAGCCCCGTGCTTTCGGCACCCATGACTCATATCATTTAAGTGGGCATCCAGGCCAATGTTCTTAGGTTTAAAACAAGTGCTTGAAATATGTCCCTTGAAGCACACTCTGGATATAGACACAGACACAGACCGGATTGGCTGAACAAATAGGTAAAAGGGCCTGATATATGCTAATATGAAAGTAGCCCTAAGTGGTTTGTTGGCATTTAACATGTTGTTACTCTATATAACATGGTGTGACTACAGGGAGATACTCCCGCTCAAGTTTCAGAGAAATTTACATTGAAACTTGGTAAGCGATATTCTTTGCATTCCAACTTCCCTGACCCTCATGGTATTTGTGGGCATTGTATGAGTGTGGTGATGGTATGCTCATTAGCACTATAATAATCGCGGGCTGTAAGAGATTCTGCATTAGGAATTTGGATGTTTTTCACAAGGATACAGTCACTGACATTGAGTATTGAACCATGCACTGATGGCTACGACTTGGTGTTGAGCTGTATCAAATGTTTTTATGGAAAAGCCCATTGTTTGTATTCATTTATGTTTTTTGTCATTTCAGGAACACCCACAGTGTGGTTACCTAGGGAGCGACAAATATGGTCATTATATTTTGGATGAATGTATCCCCATCCCTCTAACTAGAAACAGTTCCTGGGGGGAAGAAATCACAATATGCCTCAGGGATTCTTTTTCAGTAAACATAGGGGTGGGGGCTGACCAAACTGGGCATGCCAAAGCCCCCACCCCCCAAACAAACAAAAAGGACAGTCGTTCTGCCGCCCCCCCCTCCCCCCCAGGTTATTACACTCGATCTGCCCCCCAGGGGGGCAGAAGGCCTACTAGGCACCAGGGATTATTGTTTTTTGTTTTATAAAAGAGGGATGGGGGATGCTCATAATGGGCATGCCAATGCCCCCACACCCCAGACCATAATAACAGTCTTGCTGTCCCCCTGGGGCAGATGGAGGTCATTACCCCCAATCTGCCCCTCAGGGAGGGCAGAAAGCCTTTTAGACACCATGGATGTTTTTTGTTTTATGAAACAGGGGTGAGGGCTGCCTAGAAAGGGCATGCCAATACCCCCCCCCCAAAAAAAATGGTTGCAGTGTTTCTGTCCCCCCTGGGGGTATGGGGGCAATAGCCCCTGATCTGCCTCCTGAGGGGGCAGAAAGCCCACTAGGCACCAGGGACTATTCTCTTTTCTTAGTGTAGGGGTGGGGTCTGCTCAGAATGGGCATGCCAATGCCCCCACCCCTCCATAAAAAATGGGCACAGTCTTTCTGCTCCCCATGGGGCATATCGCAACAATAGTCCCCAATCTGCCCCCCCCCAGGGGAGCGGGAAGCCCACTAGGTACTTGGGACTATTTTTTTCCTTATGCAGGGGTGGCGGTTGCCCGGAAGGGGCATGCCGATGCCTCTTCAAAAAAATGTCTTTTGCTTTCTCGCCCTCAGTGCGCCGGGTATGCCCAGACGTGGGTCCCGGGCTCACTGTGCCACTGGATTCAAGCTATCCTGGCTGATGAGGGGTGAAACCCGGAAACCGGTCCTAGGATGCTTGTTTCCGGTCCAGGGAGGGCCTGGCTTGGCATTCGGGCTGGACTGTTCCCATGAGGCACAGGGTCAAGTCTGATTTGCATATGGCCAGGTCATGGGGTGGCATGGTGAGCAAAAAAATGATGGATTTAACACAGATCTCTTGACTGGGGGTGAATGTTTTAATTTGTTCTGCATTCCGTCCATCAATTGTGTGTCTTTTGCTCCCCAAAAAAATGGGTACAATCTTTTTGCTCTGCCTGTGTGGAAGATATGTGCAACAGCCCCTAATCTGCCCCCCTTGGGGTCAGAAAGCCCACTAGACACCAGGGACTATATTTACTTTATGTAGGGGTAGGGCTGCCCAGAATGGGCATGCTGATGCCCCCTCCCTCTCCCAAAACAATGGGCACAGTCTTTCTGCCCCGCGGGGTACAGATGTTGGTTATTACACCTGATATGCCCCATGTGGGGGCATAAAGCCCACTAGGCACCAGGGATATGTTTATTGGCATGTCAGGGAGCGGCCCCATAGTCAAGGGGCTTTCTCCTTTTTTTAGGCACACATTTTAGCTGTTTCTGCCTCCCCCGGGGGCAGATCGACGATATGTTTAGGCTCATTTGCCCCCAAGAGGGGCAGAAAACTACTAGATACCATGGAAAGTTTCTATGTGTGTGAACTGGAGTCCCGCTGATGGTCTGCATGTACTGCCGTTTGGCTGGCTGTCTGTGTACTGGCCTTTTGCTGGCGGTGTGTGTGGACTTGCGCTTGGCTGGCTGTGTGTGTGGACTAGTGCTTGGTAGCAGTGTGTGTGGACTTGCACTTGGTTGGTGGTGTGCGTTGGATGGTGCTTGGCTGGCGGTGTGTATTGATGGCGCTTGGATGGCTGTGTGCGTGGACTGGCATTTGGCTGGTGGTGTGGGTGGACTGTCGCTTGGCTACCAGTGTGGCTTGCGTGGATCCTCCAGCATTTTCTTACCCAGAATCCACTGCAAACCTCAAATTTAGCTAAAAAGTTACATTTTCCTCACATGTCTGAAGATATGCAAATAACCACTGCTTCTAAACTAAAAATGTTGTTCCCATTTCGGAAATAAATAGGTTTCCTTGAAACAATGAAAAACCATTGCAAGGCGCAGCTCAGTTACTGGCTCTGGGTACCTCAGGGTCTTAGTGAATCTACAAGTCCTATAATTCACCACAACCAGAAGGGTCCAGTGGATGTAATGGTATATTGCTTTAAAAAATCTGCCATAGTTAGAAGAAGTTACAGGTGAAAACGTAGGCACTAATGGCAGTTTTTTTCAACTCGATTTCAATATTTTTGTATTTCAACTGTTTCTATAGAAAAACCTTGAAGGATCTACACAAATGACCCCTTGCTGAATTCAGAATACTGCACTTTTTTCCCATTTTTCCCCTAAAAATCAAAATGTTGCTGTATTTTGTCTAATTTCTCGGTCCCCTTCAGCGGAATCCAGAAACCCTGGGAACCTTTAGAATCCTCAGGATGTTGGAAGAAAAGGATGCAGATTTGGTGTGGATACCTCATGTGGATAAAATGTTATAGGGGCCTAAGTGCAAAATACCCCAAAGAGCCAACAAATGGCTTAGCACAGGGGGGAAATGCCTAGCAGCGAGGGGGTCAATCCTACCCAGGGAGTCCAATAATAAAGAGAGTCTATTACGTCCCAGACGTAGTTTTAATCACACTTTTTGTAATTCTGCAAGATCTATCCTTTATATGTGTGTACTTTCCTCCCCAAATCCCTTTGCTTCATCCCTGCTGTTGGTCTGCACAAGGATGTTGTAGTATGCCCAATGATGAAGCATGCCACTACTAGTGGGTGAGGTCAATTTTAAAGAACCTTGATTATATAGAATATTCACACTTCCTCCTTTTCTGTGTATACCAATGACTACCCCCACGGTCACTGAACCACACCACCCACCCAAAAACCAGGGAGGGGGTGGTAGGGCTCAACTCCCCCCCCCCCAAGCCCCATTGGTTCAGATGGTGCATCCAGAAAAACACAAGTCATATATAGTGTGAAAACCTCTGCTTTTGACGAGACAGGTGCAAACTACAGGTAACAAACCCTTGACAACATGCCATACAGACTAATTTAAATCCTGGCCTCAATGAACAATGAACACCTAACCAGTCACCTGCCTCTCCCCTAAATAACCCTGACACATGCCCTTGTAGCACAGCAAATTCTCATCTCTCCAAAGCAACACTTATCCATTATCACCATGTCTACTCAAACTTGCAAATTTTCTTTAGACTTCAAAATTGCTGCTCTTCCCCACTCCTCTGGTGCTTCTCAACCTGGGTCTCAACATAACCAACTTTTCTTGAAAAACTTGAAATACTATCCAGACAAATGTTACCAGAAAAACCTTCCATAATTTCCCTGCCCCCCACACCCACCAATACTTGTTTGCCTATAAAGGCAAAACTAACAGATCGTGCAACGCGCTCCTTAACTGTGGCAAATAGAGCTCCATTTCAGTTACTGATATGTTTACCCCGTCACCCCTAAAAAAATGCTGGACTTCAAACTTTATGTCTGGGTGTTCCACCATAAAAATTCCTTTCTCTTTTTCAAAATACCTGCATCTGTCTGTTGAACTTCCGCCTGGCGCTGCCAATAGCTTCTGGCCTCCTGGCATCTCTCCATTCCCGCCATGGCAAAAACTCTGCTGATAAAATGCTGTTCCTGCCCAAAACATTTTAATCCCCAAAATGTCATCCTTCATACACTTCAATAGAGCCAAACCTTTCAAATTCACTTGATCATTCTCCCCCAAATGAATAACCAACACGTCCGGACATGAGAAAGCTCATGCCAATAACTCCAGCTTTGGCAACAACTTGTGCCAGCGCATCCCCCTTTCCCGAACCACTTAATTTCGACCCTGGTATTGTCAAAACCCAACTGTTTGCCAAATGTTTCACATTTTCCAAATTAACGTGCTGCCCACTTTATGAATGAGTGCCCACAGATCTGCTAACTTACTTTAGATAGTCACTGTTGACAAACCTTTATCAATCAACAAAATTATAAAGTTTACCATGTCCGCCCTCCGTTGCTCAGCGCCCTGTTCCTCACTCCTACTCCTTCCTCCTGTAGCCAAAAACTCTGATCACACTTGCCAATATGCCTGTCTTATGGATTCCGACAAAGAGCCTCTGATCAATTCCATCACAAAGCCCATCCGATGGTCCAAAGGTGCCCTGGCATTCGCGTCTTCATCTTGCCCACCCCAGTGCTAAACCACAGAATCTCTGCCACTGCAATTGAATACAGCAATGTCATTTTCCAGTCCTGGTATATGTCTTGCCCTAAAAACCACATTGTAGCTCAGGCACTCCAAAACAAAAATCCTCAAGAGCTGCAACACTTTCAGATTCTGTGCTGAATGCTTGTTGACAATATTGACAGCTGCCATACTGTCTACATTGGAAATCGACTTCAAATTGGCAAAATGATTGGCCCATAAACAGACCACAACCACCAGTGGGAAAAACTCCCCCCAAAAAATTGGTGGATGGGCTGGGAGGGTGGGATAAAAGCTGCTTAGGTTGGGTCATTTGGGGCAGAACATGGGCCTGATGATAATGCAAGGGTGAATAGGCCTCCCAAAGTTTGTTGTGTGTGGTTTGGTGAGGACAGCTTTAGAGATCGGGAGGAACAATTGCAGGGCAAACCATTAGCTGACCTAGTGGGACATGCAAAGAGTGTGGCATGGACAGGCTTGACAGAGATGCACAGCAAGGAGAGTCTAGTGGGACTCACATACCCTGCTCAGAAGGCAGAAGTTGCGTAAGTGTGGCTGGTTCTGGGACTTCAATAAACTCTTCTCCCTTTTGAGCAGCCATCCACTCAGCAGGCTCCCCTTATGCTTGCAGTAGCGCAAACACATTGGTTGAGCATTTGCCCACCTCTGGTGCTGCTCACTATCTTCCATCTCTTCCACCCTCCTCTTCCACATCCATCAATGCCTGCACTCTTGCAAAGCATCTCCCTCTGCTCAGGTTGCGTCGTAGTCCCCTATCTGTTTTTATGAACCGGCCTGCCCTCGCGTACAAGATAAATCCTGTGTCAGATCTGCATCAGCTATAGACCCGACCATCTCCACTGATGATACTGCCAACTGGCGAGACCTCCCAGCCAATTTGTATTTTTGCATAATTCTCAAGCAGTTGCCAATCCTAGATCTAGGTGAGTCTTTAATTTGGTGAATCTGCACACACCACAGTGGCCACAGGGATGATGTCCTGTGATTTTAGGTAGACACTATAGCTGTGCTTGAAAAGTAACTGGAATATTCCTAGGCCTTACGTCTGGGCTCTAAAGTGTACCAGCAGATCTTTCAGAGTCTTACTCTGCTTGAATGCAAACAGAGATTTTTCTAGGGACTCAGTGTTCATCCAGTTCTTGTGTATTTTTTTTAATATCATTAGAGTAGATTGAATTATTAACACAGACAAGCTTGTCTGATTTTGGTTTGTTGTAAGTTTTTTGCCCTGTTTTTTTGCGTGATCAATGGCCACACTACAAAAGTCCAAAATCACTGCAATATTAAATCATAAAGAATGTTGTATGCACATTTGTAGAGGGCAATGTGTAAAAGGATCTTGGGGCTACAACCGTAATCACACAAAGCATGCGTGAATGCAAATGCAATGGACATTATGCAGTTTTTTGAATGGCACAGGAGCAGCAAGCTGCATTGCTGGGTGTGCATGTCATCAACATGTGCTCCGTGGCGGTCATCTACATCAAGCGTGCCTGGTTTAGACCTATGGAACAGTGATATGATAACCAGCAGCATTTTCAAATGGGTGTGGCATATTTGAGGACAAGAAGGAGCTGCACCAGTTTCTTGTCTTTGAGGATACCTCGCCATCTGACAGTATCCATAATGAACTACAACCTCTTCCTCATTCGGTATATGCATTGGGAGTACTACTGATCTCTCAGAAGGAGAAACACTGTACCCGCCTGATATGCATGAGAAGGGTCCATGAACACTATGGGGCCTATTACGATCTCGGTCGGAAAGCCTCCGTCCTGAGGTCGGAGGCTTTCCGACTGAGATCGTCGGTTTCAATTCTGACCGCCTAATTACAGTCTAGGCGGTCGGAATTGAAATCGGCCGGTCATTCTGGCTGGATTCCGACGGGAGCCCGTCACCCAGTCGGAGACCAGCCCGTAATCCCAATGGATGGCGTTTCCGCCGTTGGGTTATGATGCTCGGGTTCCCGCAGGCTTTCCATGCTGGGCTTTCCGACATGGAAAGCATGTCAGAAAGCGAGTTTGGGGGCCCCTTTTCAGGGCCCCCTTCTCTTTGCGGCTGCCGGTTGACCCCCGCACCGTGTGGAAGGCACCCTGAGGTGCCTGCCATGCGGTGCAGGGATGAACACAACCTCCCATTTCCCTATAGGAGCTTGTGATACGGCTGGTTTACGGCCGTAGTACAAGCTCCCATAGAGAAATGTGACTATGCGACCGCACCATGTGCGGTCGCTAGTAATTAGGCATTTAGGACTCCTGACCGGAGGTCGGTCAGTCCCGGTTACGCGATGATGTCGGTCGGAGGCTACTTCGACCAACATCATAATCGGCCCCTATTAGTCTTGAAACACTTAACCCCAATTATGATTGACTCTCCCGCAAGGGCAGGCAAATGTACCGGGCTTCTTAGAACCTTGCTAAAGGCACAATAACATAGTCTGTCTTTAAGAAGATTGCTCCTTCCGTATAGCATAACTTAATCCTAAATCTATTTTTTGAGTTCTTGAGCTAGTGTTCTAAAAAGAAATCGTAAGTCAGTGACAGCACTTGAATCCGCCTTGAATGGTATCAAGTGCTATTCTAAATACATTAAATTGAATGTGGAGGAATGAAATAGAAATGTAGAAAAGGGATGACTAGGCTTGTTAGTGTGTTCTTGATTTCCAGACAATAAAGAAACTAAGTTGTAAATGTCATTAAGAGAAGGATATTATGCCAATGCAATGGTTGAATGATGTCAAGCATTTCTTTCAGAGCGGGTTAAGAATGTTAAGACAAGGGAAGGAAGAGGTGGGAAGGTCTGCAAGAGATGGAGGAAGAAGAGGACATAGAGCCTCATTTGTTGGTGGACTGCTGTCCACTAGGGGAGTGGAGGCAATAACCTTTACTAACCTGGTGCACTACTGCCCACTTTATTTAGGGATCCCTGGCTGACTGATAGCGGTCTCTAGGTCTTTGGAGCGAGTGGACCGTCAGCTTGGCAGAAAGGGTACTCTGCCACCTTTGTTGTGAAGTACCATGTCCGTCAAACTCTAAACAAGGCTCATAGACAAGTGTGAGTGCCATATCCTAATACAAAGACCCAATTCTTATAACATCAAATACTTAAAAGGTGATGGGAGGAATATTTGCAATAAGTCTAATGACTGACAATCAGTCGAGGTAGCATTCCAACCCATCATTCCTTGTAACACCAATCCTGAGATAGTTGACCCTGTAGTAATATAAAAGAGAGAAAGGATTGCCCTTCATCCACTTACGATTATTGGCAATATCGGCACATCTCTTCACTTAGGAGCTTCCTGCGCATCCTGTATCTGAAGATGGTGGCGCTGGACACAACTCTTTCTTTGTGGATACCTAGCCCAGATTTACATAGACTTTACGTTGGGTTTGTATTACTTTTTTAACTGAGACCCTATGCAAAGTCAATTCAATTCAATATCTTTATTTGGTCTGATTAAAAATAGACCATAAAAGTACATAAAATATTATACATATTCGCAGTCTCTCAAAAGTTAAAATACAATCTTGCATTAAATTAAGAACAGTTATAAATATATTTGCATTAATGGGCTTTAAAACTCCAAATTTCAACGAATAGCCAAGCTTATAAAAGAACAAGAAGTGCAAATCGCAATCAAATTTTAAGGCATCAATACACTCATATCACAGTTGGATGAGGTTAAAGAAAGTAAGGGAGAAGGAAAGAGAACAAAAACCTCAAATAGGGTCCGCTATGTGCTCCTACTAACCCCAGAGTTAAACAGAGACACCTCAGCCAAACTCCACCTATCATGGCTATTAGATGTGAGTGAATAGGCAAAGAGGGAAAAGAACTACCACAAAAAAAAGCTCACCACCCAAAGGGAAAGGGATATATTGGCATCTACCTGCTAACCCACGACACGCATATAATTCGGAAGATTAACCTATCATAGTTTTTCTAGCCCTACTGGCTGCTTTCAAAAAGCGCAGACACAGTAAGAAATTTCAGGTGAACTTATAAATTGTAAGTGGATCAGGGCTACTCTACACCGTCGGAATCCTAACTTGCATAACAAAGGTGTAGGAAAGTGCTTTCGTGCTAAGGTGTGCAATTTGCAAAAAAACATAAAGTGCAAAAGTGATTGTGCAGATTAACTGTCACAGGGACAAGTAGATACTATATTTCCCTCTAGGTCTAAAGAGTTTTTAAAAAACAAGGACCAATGAATTGGCCCTGCTCTAAAGCGGAAAAGGAGTGATCGCTCCCGTCTTGTCAGATCTAAAGATAAATATATAAGGGGTTCACCTGTGACTAAAAGTCTGCAATAATTTGAAACTGAGGGTTTTGATAACTCATTTTTCATTCTTGTATCTGCACAGAGTTCCATGAGTAATATTTCCACCTCCGCCTTGGCGCTTTTGGAGATACAGCTAGGTTCAATGAACCAAGAGGATAAAACCATGGTTCCTAGAGTGTCCCTATATAAGTTAACCATGGTATAGAGTAAGCCTTATCTAACGTTAGACAGTCAAGTATAATATGAACGCATATCTTTGCTGCTGGGTTCGTCCAGACGCTAACCCATAATAAAAGTGGCGCCAGATGTACTTTGTCCACTATAAAACCCTGGTTTAACTCAAAATGAGTAAAAAGACTAGAGGTGGACAGTGGTAAGCTCAGCAACCGCGGGAGAAAACAATTTTCCTCAACCTGCAAGGACCAACATTTGTTAAAACCCCAGACTCCTGCACCATAGGCAGCTGCACTGATACACTGCGAATTTTACACCTTCAATGGTGGTAAGACAAAGTCTAATGGTGTGATGTACAATCGGCATTGGATTGTAAACCAAAGTATTGCAACGCAGAGCAATGGTCTACCTTGCCTTACTTTACGTCGAAGGGACGTTCTATGGGTAGTGTTTGGGTGTTTCCTATGCAAATCCCAATCTATAAAGAATTGTAGACATGGATTTGCAAGAAAATCCTGCACATCCCTAATGTAGACTTAACAAGGTAAAATACTTTCATTTCTAATAGTTTTTCCTCTTTGCATGTATGCTGCATTCTACAGGGTATTTGAACAAAATATCGAGTTGTAAATATCAGGAGACAGAAATATCGGAAAACATATATCATGATACAAAAATATTGTGATGCAGAAATATTGTTGTCAAGAATATCATTTTTTCAGGTAAGTAATGTTGTTAAGAGTATTGTTGTAATTATCGTTTTCAATAATATATTTGTAAACAATATCGTTTTAAAATTATTTAAAATAATTTTAATGCTTTTTAGTTATTGTATTAATTGTATGTGTTACTATTGTTTGTGTAATTGTTTTTTATTTAGTTTGTAATTTTAAGTGATTTAAAATGTTTTAATTTAATTGCTAATAGTGACTTATAGTGTCGCAGCGGGTTGGGTTGTTGGGTTTGTAGGGGATGGGAAGGGAAGTTAAGTAATAATTGATTATTGATTAATTGATAACTTTTAAGTAAGAATGTGATTGATAATAATTATGTATGCTGCATAATACTGATTTAATGTACTCTTATTTTAGGTGCTAGTTGCTACATTTGTAGGGGTATAAAGTGGGAAGTTAATTAAGTAATATTTAAAAATATACTAATATATAATTAAATATTTAGTTGATTAATAATTATGTAAATTGTGTAATAATTATATATTTTTGCTATATTTTCTGTGTGGACTGCTGGGTTTATAGTGTTGTAGGGTGGGAATTTAATTAAGTAATAAATAATTAACAAATTAATTATTAGTTATTAATTAGTCATGCAATTGATTATCAATTATGTAACTTGTGTTATACTTATTTATTTTAGCTATATTTTAGTTGTGGGTTGCATAGTTTGTAGGGGTATAGGGTGACAAGTTAATTAAGTAATAAGTAAATAACCATTATTTTGTAATGGAAAATGTATTATTACATTGTTTATGAATTTTGTGAATTGGTTAATTGTTTTTAATTTTTTTAATATATACATATATATTTAATGTTAAGTAAAAATATTTATATTAAGACTGTTATATTTTTCTAAATTAATAGTGTTATTCAATTATGTAATGTGTTTGAAGTGAAGTAGTTTACCTGCTGTTGCTTAGACTGGAGTGGGAATAGTAAATTTAACCTCTACGAAGTTCAGCGCTTTCCCTACTGTTGCCCAGATGGGAGTGAGAATAGTAATCTTGCCCCTCTGAAATTCAACGGTTGCCCTACTGTTGCACAGACTGGAGTAAGAAAAGTAAATTTAACCCCTCCGATGCCCAATACTTTCCCTACTGTTGCACAGACTGGAGTGGGAATAGGAAATCTTACCCCTCCAAATTCTAACACTTTCCCTACTGTTGAACAGACTGGAGTGGGAATAGTAAATCTTACCCCTCCGAAATCCAACGATTTGCCTTCTGTTGCACTGACCGGAGTGGTAATAGTAAATTAAAGCCTTGCGAAGTACAACGCTTTCCCAACTGTTGCGCTGTTTGGAGTGGGAATAATATATTTAACCTCTCCAAAGTCCTACATTTTCTCATCTGTTGCATAAACTGGAGTGGGAATAGAATATCTATTATTCCCAGACACCAATACATGTTCTAACATTAAAACCACCTTACATGCCTCCTCCTATTGACCGTGGAACAAACTCAATTTTGAACACTTAGAAGCACAACTAACATCCAACACAGATCTAGACACAATAAGTTCCATTCAAAAATGATATGCGTGGCTACAGGAAGCTTTTGATATCCTAATACCACTCAGAACAATAAAACAGGACAAAAGAAAACAGGAACCTCGGACAAATACAGAACCAAAAGAGATAAAATAGCAAATTAGAAAGCTGCACCGCACCTGGCTAAAAACAAACAGCAATCAACGCAAAATTCACCCACAGAAATTTAACAGATTATACAAGTCAGCAATCAAAAAGCTAAAAAAAAGGTACTATTCAGACAGAATCCAAAATGCCAAATGTGTAAATAAAGAATTTTAAAAAACATTCTCACCTATTTTTGTACAACAAAATGCATAGAAGAAGCTTGTCCCATTACTCAAGAATTCACGGCAAACTGGCAAATCATTAGACAACCAAAGCAGACATGTTGGACTCCTATTTAAAACAAAGGAAAACTATAAGCACCAACCATTTTCCAAAAAACCCTCTGAGAGTATGCTAACCCAGCCTCTGCACTCCTTCAAACAAATATCACAAAGTGAATTTATGGATCTGGTCAAAGCAAGCAGGCCTTCCTGCAGCCCTTCTGATCATTGTCCACCACACACCTTCTAGAACATTCTTCTAACTACCTCTGCTGCCACACCAGTAAGAAGAATCATCAATAATTCCTTAATCACGGGAATCTTTCCAGAAGATCTAAAAAAGGCATACATATGCCCATTATTAAAGAAAACTAACCTGGACCCGCATGACCCCAACAGCTACAGACCAATTACAAATGGACCTTTCCTGGGCAAACTGAAAGAAATAGCAGCATTCGCCCAGATGTCAAAATTAATTGAAGATACCACAATACTTTCCGACTTCCAAACATGATTCCGTTCAGGAAGAGGCACAGAATGTGTCCTCATCTCCATCTGGGATGACCTCAAAAACACTGTAGACTGGAACGGGGTTGCTACACTACTTCTCTTGGATCTCGCAGCTGCCTTTGACACTGTAATACAAAGACTCTACAAAGCCGGTATAGAGGGGATTGCTCTCGACTGGATCACATCCTACCTTTAAAACAGAACAAATGTCATCCATTCTCCCCCTTTCTCATCCAAACCGTACTTCACCAAAGCAGGGGTCCCTCAAGGCTCTATCAACTCACCCATGCTTTTCAACTTCTACATGAATTCTTTACCGGCAGTGATCAATGAATTTCAGCTCACATGCTACAACTATGCAGATGACACACAAATACTCTTTAAACTGGAAAGCCCCAAAGACATTGTAAACTCACAAATCTTCAGTTGCCTCAGAGCCGTTGATCAGTGGATGACATGCAGCTATCTCAAATTGAATGCTTCCAAAATGAAAATACTCATATGTGGCGATTAGAAAATTATGACCCACTCGCCTACTGGCCTGACAATCTGAGAGCACCTCCTAAAGTATCTAAGGAAATAAGAAACATTGGAATTACCAAGGATGCCAAGCTAACAATGAATGCCCAAGTGGACAAATTAGCAAGATCAAGCTTCATCACTATGAAAACTCTGCGACACATCTTCTCCCATATGGGATTTGCACACAAGGTCCAAGCTACTATCTCTTTTGTACTATCTAAACTTAATTACGCCAATGGCCTCTCCCAGAGATCATCTTTATCAACTATGAAAAGACCATAATGGATTCAGAGCTCTGCTGCCAGACTACTCCTACATGTAAAGCCACAAGCCCTCACTCTCTGCCTTGAGAGTCCTACATTGGTTATTGGTTGCCAGAAGATCCACTTTCATGCTGCCTTGCATCACCCACAAAGCAAGACATGGAATAGGACCACTTTTCATCAGGAACAAAATCACCACATGCATTCAACAAAGGAACCTCCACTCCAGATTGGCAGGTTGTCTCAAAATCCCACCATACAAGAAAAAAAACATAGGTGGCAAATCCTTCTCTGTTCAAGCAGCCAAACTATGGAATTCATTACCCCCAAACATAAGATCCACGGATAACTATCTTATCTTCATGAGACTACTCAAGAGTTGGCTCTTCCCTACATAACTAACATGCTCAACCACAAATGCACAGCATATCCCTGTATATATAAGCATTTAATTTGATTGATTATATGTATGTATATAGATATGTGTATTTCTTTGTATAAATATGGATACTAATTATGTTTATAAATATATAGATATTCTTTAGGTCTGCTTAACAAATGCACATATTACTTATGATTATATTATTCGATGCTTAGCATGTATATTAGTCATGCATAGTTGTCATACAGGCCGTTTATCTATCTATCAACATTCTATCATAACTATTTATCTACAATTGCTTCACTCTGGATTTATTGAAAAGAAAACACACACACACAGTAATAATTAGCTTAAAATACAGAAACGCTTGAAAGACTGAGTTAGTTTAATACAACTTATATCTTGATAAATTACCTTTTTATACATGTATACCTTCCATGTACTTATTTATCAATATATCTATTGCTTTATTCCTACTGTTAAAAAAAACACACACATTTGCATCTCTCCAATGCAATACCCTATATTTCACCCTATCCCTCTCTCTGTATATCCACTACCTCCACTCTCTGACTCATCCCACACCTCATTCTACTACTATGATCTCCAAAATAAATCTTTCTAGACTCTTTCCTTCTCTATCCCTCCTTGTATCACCCCAAACCTCATTTTATTACTAAGAACTTCTAAGCAACCCTTTCTAAATTCTTCCCTTATGTATTCCTCCTTAGACTCATCCGAGACATCATTTTACTACTAGGACCTCCCTAATCCATTTCTAGAAACTCCTCCATCTCTCCTTTATTCATCCCAAATCTCCTACTACTACTATGTTCTCCCAATAAACACTTTCTAGACCCTTCCCTCTTCTGTCCCTCCTTATCCTTTTCAATCCAACTAACAGACTCACATGCCGACCACTCAAATTAATTAATATTTCCCTATACTAATTCACCTCTAATCCTTTTTGGGTTCCAGAGTAGCGTGCTACTCGCCGCAAAGCGATTCAACGCCTTGTATGGGGTAGTAAACGCTATATAAATAGAATTACAATTGTAATTACAATAATTTTAATGTTATAGTAGTTGCTTATATTTTTATTTGTTTTAAAATTTTTATAATATTGTTTGTAAATGACTTTTTTAATTTTTTTTATTTGTTTGGTAATTTATTTAATGTTTTGTAATTGAATTGTTAATATTTTTTGTGTTTCATGTAAGTATCTATCTATCTATATATGTATGTATATATATAAATATACGGCAAGATGTAAATGTATACCGTTTAAAGGACTGTCTCATTGTAGGATTCTATTTAGTTACCACAATGCATATGTGAAACAATAGTGTTTAGGAAAATGAGAAAACAATGTTCCAAGATGGCGCATGTGTTAAGATGGTTAACACTAGTCCGTTTTTTATGGCCATATCGCTATTTGCCATGTGACTGCACAATCATGTGATTGATTAAATAAAGCTTGCTGCTTGAACGGCGCAAAATCATAAAAACATAAGAGTAAGGCGTAAGCCGAAACGCGTCATGTTGGCTTCTGTGGAATAAAGGTTTTGGATTAACGGAGATCCCCTGTGAGTGCTTTTTTCCGATCGAGGACATTGAGAGGAAAGAGAGCGTGAATATATAAATATATATATATAAATATAATGTGCTTTTTATAGCAGTAAATTTAAAGAACTAAACAAAAAGTTAATATCATGTAAAATGTATATTTTTAATGCATGTGTTACATCATATATATATATATATATATATATATATATATATATATATATATATATAATCCAAAGCGGGGTTACCTATCGCACTCTCAGTTTAACGCATAAACCAAGCAAGACTCCAAAGATAGAAAGGGGGTTTATTATCGTCATAAACCCTCCGTGACGCGTTTCGACTCCGCAGAGTCTTGATCACACAATGGGGCAACCACACAGTCATTGCTTACATACACTTCCTGTGAAATGTAAACATAAACATAAAAACGGACTTATCATCGTTACATACAGTTTCATGGTCGCCATTAGTAAGTAGTAAAAATACAGTTAGACGAAGTTCAAAAACGATGTGCAAAGTAGACTATGACAATAAATAACCTAATATACATCAACCATATGATAGGACCCTATTGAACCCACTGGCTGGTGTTTGAGAGTAGTTTTCCCCAGGAATAGTGGCGGGGCATGCTGGTATTTGCAGCCCTCTACGAATACGGGCTGTGTTGAACGTGAAAGTTCAAAAACGTGCGTATGGAGATTGCATGTCACACGCTAGTATATTCTTTGATGCAACAAGTTTCCTAGTCTGGAAGTTGCGCTGCTAAACTTGTGACGCGTTGAAGACGCTTTATTATACATATTGATACCAAATAATGTATCCTGGCGTGCTGTTAGATTCAAAGGCCCTTTTTCCCTTTTGAACCAGCTCTATGTGTTTCTATTGTTCCCTAGTTAGTGGGAATTTCAAAAGTTGATGAAGTGTGCCTGTCAAAGCCTACTCGAAGTTGATGGTTCCCTTCTGTTAATATACCAATATAGCAAACTGCCGCTGATTTGGTGCCCCATCTACCACCTATTGTGTGCACAAAACATATTTATACAATACAAATGACATAATCATGTAACATAATCGTGTAAAAATCTCTTATCTGTGGACAAGGTCGTAGCAGAATGATGTCACGAAGAAAAGGTTAGGGATCCCAAGCAAGAGACATGGTCCCTTCCTTTCCTCCTGCAAAAGAATGAAAGGAAAAGACAAGAGTCATGCACAGTCATTGTAAATAAGACATGTTGCAACCAACTAGCAATAAAACTAACAATAAAACATTCTAATCATGCAAAAGTAAAAGCTAGAAGGCTTGGTCTCTGTTATTTGACTGTCTACCTGTCACGGGCAAATTGTAATCTAATGTTCTTGAAGATGTATAGCCAATTCCTCATCCTGATTATGCCCTTTAGGGTAGCGTGTGGCCATCCCTATGATGTGCCTTGATTCGCGTTGTCTAAGTTTGAGAGTACGGTTACCTCCTCTCTTGCCCAATACCTGTTCTATTGCATAGTATGATAGTTTGGAACTGTCTGAAAAATGATGTGACTCAAAATGTCGTGCGATAGGATACTGTTTGTCTCTGTTAGTGATTGCCCTCATGTGTTCTAGAATTCTTTTTGGCCATGTTTGTTGTGCTGCCTACATATCTCAAACTACAGGGCATTCCAGTACATAGATCACGAAGGTGGTACTGCATGTCAAGAATTGTTTAATTCTCACCATGCTGTTGGTGCTAGTGTTCCAGAACTCCTTTCTAAACCGGCTGTTGCTGCACGCTTTACAATGGCCGCATGGAAAAAGCCCTGCAGATCAATACCCCTTGTTACAGGGGTGTCTCTTAGGTCACTGTGTACAAGAAGATCCCTAAGGTTCCGACTCCTCCTGTAAGTGATCATGGGTCTGATGGGTATAGTGCTGCCTATAACCGGGTCACCTTTGAGGATATCCCATTTCTGTGCAATGGTCTTGCGTATGTACTTTGCATTCCCGTTGTATGTGAGAATTATACGTGTATCTATGTTTTCAGAGTTGTCATCTGTAGTCTTGATGGTATTGCTGAGTATGGTTTCCTTTCTACTCTCTCTGTTCGTTCCATCGCCCTCTTTAGGACCCAAGGTGGGTAGCCTCTTTCCTGAAATCTTTGAATCATAACAGTTTGTTCTTTCTGGTAGCTTTCCTCAGAGTTACAGTTCCTTTTGGCTCTGAGCAATTCCCCATAAGGGATGCTCCATTTGAGATTATCTGGGTGGCTACTGATGGCATGTAACAGGGTGTTCCCTGCCGTACATTTCCTGTAGAGAGTGGTTTGTATCTCGTTAGATATAATCTGCACTTTGATATCTAGATATTCTACCTCCTTCCTGCTAATGGTGCTGGTGAGTTTGATATTCCTAGTGTTGTGATTCAGTTTGTCTACAAAACGTCGTGCTTCATGTTCACTCCCTTGCCATACCACAAACAGGTCATCTATGTACCTGAGCCATAAGATGACTTTGTTGAACTCAACGCCAAGATTGTTGTCACATCTGATGTCCTCCTCCCATGCTCCCATAAACAGATTCGCGAAACTGGGCGCGAAGCAAGTTCCCATCGCAGTTCCGTGAGTCTGCCTATAGATCTCCTCGTTGAACATGAAAAAATTACTTGATAAACAAAATCTCATCATGTCCAATATCATTTGGGTATGTCCCCAATACCTGATGTGTCTGCGTTTCAGAAATCTGACACATGCTTCTATTCCCTGCTCATGGTCAATCACTGTGTACAAAGAGTTGACATCCATAGTTATCAACAAATAATCAGCTTGCCATGAAAGATTATTGATTTTACTGAGGAAGTCCTTAGTGTCCCTTAGATATGAGGGCAAGGTACTTACAAATTCTCTTAAAAATGGTCAATGTAGCGTGATATATTCTCAGCAACGCTACCTCGTGACGACACTATTGGTCTACCTGGTGGATTCTCCCTATCTTTATGGATTTTAGGCAGAAGATACAAGACTGGAAGGACCGGGTAGTCCTTTTGAGAAAGCAGAATTCTTCCCATACAAGGAGTCCCTTGTCCCTCCAATCTCCCAATTTGTCCCAAATGTAGGAAATGCTATTATTGTACTCTATCCTGGTAGTGATACTGTATGTACTTGTGTCATGTAATTGTCTTAAGGCTTCCTTTATGTACATATCTTGGGTGAGAATCACAATGTTCCCCCCTTTGTCTGCAGGTCTGATGACAATGCTATTGTCCTCTGCCAATGCTTGCATAGCCTTCCTCTGGGTGAGTGTCAGGCTGTGTTTAAATTTCCTCATTTTCTTAGGCCAATTCCTTTGGGGAACATTGTGATTCTCACCCAAGATATGTACATAAAGGAAGCCTTAAGACAATAATACAATAATAGCATTTCCTACATTTGGGACAAATTGGGAGATTGGAGGGACAAGGGACTCCTTGTATGGGAAGAATTCTGCTTTCTCAAAAAGGACTACCCGGTCCTTCCAGTCTTGTATCTTCTGCCTAAAATCCATAAAGATAGGGAGAATCCACCAGGTAGACCCATAGTGTCGTCACGAGGTAGCGTTGCTGAGAATATATCACGCTACATTGACCATTTTTTAAGAGAATTTGTAAGTACCTTGCCCTCATATCTAAGGGACACTAAGGACTTCCTCAGTAAAATCAATAATCTTTCATGGCAAGCTGATTATTTGTTGATAACTATGGATGTCAACTCTTTGTACACAGTGATTGACCATGAGCAGGGAATAGAAGCATGTGTCAGATTTCTGAAACGCAGACACATCAGGTATTGGGGACATACCCAAATGATATTGGACATGATGAGATTTTGTTTATCAAGCAATTTTTTCATGTTCAACGAGGAGATCTATAGGCAGACTCACGGAACTGCGATGGGAACTTGCTTCGCGCCCAGTTTCGCGAATCTGTTTATGGGAGCATGGGAGGAGGACATCAGATGTGACAACAATCTTGACGTTGAGTTCAACAAAGTCATCTTATGGCTCAGGTACATAGATGACCTGTTTGTGGTATGGCAAGGGAGTGAACATGAAGCACGACGGTTTGTAGACAAACTGAATCACAACACTAGGAATATCAAACTCCCCAGCACCATTAGCAGGAAGGAGGTAGAATATCTAGATATCAAAGTGCAGATTATATCTAACGAGATACAAACCACTCTCTACAGGAAATGTACGGCAGGGAACACCCTGTTACATGCCATGAGTAGCCACCCAGATAATCTCAAATGGAGCATCCCTTATGGGGAATTGCTCAGAGCCAAAAGGAACTGTAACTCTGAGGAAAGCTACCAGAAAGAACAAACTGTTATGATTCAAAGATTTCAGGAAAGAGGCTACCCACCTTGGGTCCTAAAGAGGGCGATGGAACGAACAGAGAGAGTAGAAAGGGAAACCATACTCAGCAATACCATCAAGACTACAGATGACAACTCTGAAAACATAGATACACGTATAATTCTCACATACAACGGGAATGCAAAGTACATACGCAAGACCATTGCACAGAAATGGGATATCCTCAAAGGTGACCCGGTTATAGGCAGCACTATACCCATCAGACCCATGATCACTTACAGGAGGAGTCGGAACCTTGGGGATCTTCTTGTACACAGTGACCTAAGAGACACCCCTGTAACAAGGGGTATTGATCTGCAGGGCTTTTTTCCATGCGGCCATTGTAAAGCGTGCAGCAACAGCCGGTTTAGAAAGGAGTTCTGGAACACTAGCACCAACAGCATGGTGAGAATTAAACAATTCTTGACATGCAGTACCACCTTCGTGATCTATGTACTGGAATGCCCCTGTAGTTTGAGATATGTAGGCAGCACAACAAACATGGCCAAAAAAAGAATTCTAGAACACATGAGGGCAATCACTAACAGAGACAAACAGTATCCTATCGCACGACATTTTGAGTCACATCATTTTTCAGACAGTTCCAAACTATCATACTATGCAATAGAACAGGTATTGGGCAAGAGAGGAGGTAACCGTACTCTCAAACTTAGACAACGCGAATCAAGGCACATCATAGGGATGGCCACACGCTACCCTAAAGGGCATAATCAGGATGAGGAATTGGCTATACATCTTCAAGAACATTAGATTACATTTTGCCCGTGACAGGTAGACAGTCAAATAACAGAGACCAAGCCTTCTAGCTTTTACTTTTGCATGATTAGAATGTTTTATTGTTAGTTTTATTGCTAGTTGGTTGCAACATGTCTTATTTACAATGACTGTGCATGACTCTTGTCTTTTCCTTTCATTCTTTTGCAGGAGGAAAGGAAGAGACCATGTCTCTTGCTTGGGATCCCTAACCTTTTCTTCGTGACATCATTCTGCTACGACCTTGTCCACAAATAAGAGATTTTTACACGATTATGTTACATGATTATGTCATTTGTATTGTATAAATATGTTTTGTGCACACAATAGGTGGTAGATTGGGCACCAAATCAGCGGCAGTTTGCTATATTGGTATATTTACAATTCCTTGTTATATTAACAGAAGGGAACCATCCACTTCGAGTAGGCTTTGACAGGCACACTTCATCAACTTTTGAAATTCCCACTAACTAGGGAACAATAGAAACACATAGAGCTGGTTCAAAAGGGAAAAAGGGCCTTTGAATCTAACAGCACGCCAGGATACATTATTTGGTATCAATATGTATAATAAAGCGTCTTCAACGCGTCACAAGTTTAGCAGCGCAACTTCCAGACTAGGAAACTTGTTGCATCAAAGAATATACTAGCGTGTGACATGCAATCTCCATACGCACGTTTTGAACTTTCACGTTCAACACAGCCCGTATTCGTAGAGGGCTGCAAATACCAGCATGCCCCGCCACTATTCCCGGGGAAAACTACTCTCAAACACCAGCCAGTGGGTTCGCTATGCTCCTATCATATGGTTGATGTATATTAGGTTATTTATTGTCATAGTCTACTTTGCACATCGTTTTTGAACTTCGTCTAACTGTATTTTTACTACTTACTAATGGCGTACCATGAAACTGTATGTAACGATGATAAGTCCGTTTTTTATGTTTATGTTTACATTTCACAGGAAGTGTATGTAAGCAATGACTGTGTGGTTGCCCCATTGTGTGATCAAGACTCTGCGGAGTCGAAACGCGTCACGGAGGGTTTATGACGATAATAAACCCCCTTTCTATCTTTGGAGTCTTGCTTGGTTTATGCGTTAACCTGAGAGCGCGATAGGTAACCCCGCTTTGGATTTATATTGAAAATACCGGTTTCTCCGCCGGCACCGCGCCACCCCTCTACGGGCCTGCATCTCTGGAAGGAGAGTCTTTGTTTGTATATATATATATATATATATAGACAACATACACACACACGTGTGTTTTATATAAGTATATATTTATATATAGTATTAAATATTAGTGAGATTTATATAATTAACATTTTCTTAATAGTATATATTAAAATTAGGGCTCCCGGTTTTATGGTATTTATTTTTATGCCATTTCCGTCTGTATTTATTCATATTTATTTTTTGCAAATTTTATCTGTATTTATCCATATTTATTTTGGGATTTGTTGAAACATTAAGCTGAAATTAGTATATTTCCACGTTTATTTAACCAATAAATATGCACTCAAGCTTGAATGCCTGCCAGGTTTCCGTGCTGTGAACACCCGCGGAAGATAAATCAATGCACTTATATGAAAATATGCACATTTCAGTATCAACCTTGTGCATATCTACTGCTGTTAAAGCCTCTTTACTAAAATTCCTTTCTTTTTTATCCCCCTTATCTATCAATCCACACATCTATTTGCCCGGCAGTCATGGCAGACAGTATTTAGAATTACTCAAAAGCAACCCAATTTCCGTTTTTATCCACATTAAAAATAAATACAGACAAGAAAAAGAATGTTTTCTGTCTGTACTTATCTGTAAAAATCAGTAAAAATGGAAAACAGGGAGCCTTAATTAAAATATTTTAGATTTACTACCTTAAACTATATTTAAAAACAATATTTTGTATGTTTTTTACCGATATTAGTGTGAAACAATATATATTTTTTATATTTGTGTACTTATCCTTATAAGGATAGGGACACGATATTTTTATAAAAGATATTTTTGACAGGATATTTGTGTTACACAATATTGTTGATTCTGATCTTGTGCCAGTGATCCTTCTACATGCATTAAAAAGACGGTGGTTCATATGGACAATGTACAGGATACTTAATATTCTCAGTGCACAATGGCAGTTAGCATTGGTATAGGGATGCTGAAAAAGAAGACCAATCACACAGATTCCAATACTCAGACCAATAATGTTTGTACAAAATGATGTATTTGTATTGTAATACAATAGAAACAGTGCTCAGTGTCCTAAGTGAGCTTAGAACTTATATCACCAGAGTGACAGTGATCCTTCCACAGCACGTATACAAAGAGGAACCCCCTCCCTGCAGATAACTCTA
This sequence comes from Calotriton arnoldi, assembly GCA_963921515.1. NCBI lineage: Eukaryota > Metazoa > Chordata > Amphibia > Caudata > Salamandridae > Calotriton > Calotriton arnoldi. Next base: position 2,153,058 of record CAWUFW010000161.1, read on the forward strand.
CTTACACTATGGCAGAAGGGTGCCTGCATTGGAGAATGGCTACCAAAAGTGCTGCAGTGCAATTAAAGAGCAGAACTGCATACCTAACTATACTTAAAAGTCTCCTCCCCAGAAGACATCAGCACCCTCAAACGAACTCTACAGATAACTCAGAATTGGCTAGCATCCAATCACCTAATAGTAAACACTCGAAAAACGAATTCCTCCTAATTGCCCCACCCAACCAGTCACCTGTCATTGAAGAATGGTTGAAACATCTAACAGCCCTCAACTGCATTCTTCAGGTCATTGACTCAGTGAGATCACTGGGATTAATTCTTGACAAGAACCTCAACATGCAGAAGTGCATCAGTGCTGCCGCCAAAAGGGCAAATCACCAAATGATCATTCTAAGAAAACTAAACCCACCCCCCCCTCCAACTTTTTCAAGCATGCAGTGCAAGCCCTAGTGATTCCCAGGTTGGACTATGGAAGTGCTACCCTCTCTGGATTGCCCAGATTGGAACTGACTTCCCTAAGGGCCTTGCTCAACGCTGATGCAAGACTCATCCCCGGCTCAAAAGTAACAACCACATCACCCCTCATCTGGAATCCCTCAACTGGCTCCCTTACGAAGCAAGAATTCAGCAAAAAATGCTTGTATGACACATAAAGCCCTCCACTTCAAAACCCCCAGGTATCTTGCTCAAAAACTCGTACTTTCTGGTGGCTCCAGATCATCCAGAAGCTCCAACACCCTTCACTTGAAACCACAGAGATTCCTCAAGAAGAATACTTACAACCTATCCTTCTCTGGGATGGCCCCGAGAATTCGGAACACCTTGCCCCCTGAAGTCAGAATGAATCCCTCAACTATTTCCTTCAAGAAAGAAGTCAAAGTACTCCTAATGAACAAATTTCTTCCCTAGATTCTAAGATACCCTTCTTCCCTCAATCCCACTCATGACTACCTTCACCCGCGATCTCCACTTATTGAGTCCTGACTGTACCCTCCCATTTCTTGACATTGCCTATTACTACAGCTTTTTTAACATTATTTTTGGCTTTTATTGATTTTCCCCTCTACTCCCTGAACCTTTTAAAGCATGCCCTCCCCTCTCTGGGCGCTACCTATATATTTGATCTTTTTGTTATCACAGTCCTGCTGTCTATAAATTTGTAAAGCGCTCTGATACCTGCAAGGGCCAAGTTTTCACTATCAAAAACTATCTTAATAAATAAATAAATAGATATGGTGCAGTTCTGCTCTCTCCAGTTCACTCTGTGTTGAGTGAACTCTTTGTAAATCTAGTCCCCAGTTTATCTAGTGTAGTTTCTTTCCCAACCACCTAATACTACCTCTGTGGCGACTACTTCCTGCTGTCTATCTGATGAGTACTTTCACCCCTGTATCACCAAGAATGGTACTTGTGGGTGCTTCAACTTTCTGACTTCGAAAAACAAAACAGTCATATGAGGAATTCTTGAATTACTCTCAGCCACTGGTAATTGCTCGTACTGCCATTTCTGTCTTTTGCTCACTGTGCCATTGCAGACAGCAGTGATATGCAAATTAGATTTGGTCCTGCTCCAATAGAAACTGTCCAAGCCCATCTGCCATGCCATGTTCCCCTCAGACAAGCACCAAGACGGATTGCCAGATGGCCGGTCCCTGGTCAATGTACCATTATGATCTAAAAACAATGAACTAAATGCAGCCCAAATACAAGTGCCTGGAATTAATTCAAGCATTCCAGTCATTATTTTATTGCTTTTCTTTTTTCAAGCCACTGACATCTATATGGCAGCTAGTTCTTTTTTTAACGTTTCTGCTTTGCTGTTCTCTTCAGGGAGGGTGTTAGTCAGTGTGCATCTGCCTCTGACTACCATTTAATTCCTGGTACTGGCTGAGACATGCCTCTCATCCGTGGATTGTGACTCTGTCATAGAGATCTGTGCGTTTCCATCTTGCCATGGTCTCCAGAAGTAACATAAATTCAGGAGTTAATATGGCTGCTTCAGTGATGCGTGTTTGTGTGAATGTGCCTTACTTGATGGTCTCACGCACACACACACGCAAAAACACAACAACGCAACCAGTTCATAAATCCTCCAAACAGTATAACTGGATTCCAAGCGGCCAATTTGAGGACAACACCCAAAAACAATGTGTTTTTAAAGAGCTCTGTGAATGTGTTAGTAACGTATGATCAGGGCACACTGCTAGATGGGCTCCAAGTGTGCCGCAAAGGCCATGTGGATGTTTGCATACAGTGATTACAGGGTGCACTTCAAATCATGGTAGGCAGCCCTGTAAAAGCTCTGTGGATGTCTCCTCACTTATGGAGCAATGTGTGACATAACTCTGAATAGAGGTACATTATAAGAAGTCTGTGGCTGTTGCAGTATCGTGATATCAAGGTGCTGTCGCAGTATCGTGATATCAAGGAGCTGTTGCAGTATCGCAATATCAAGGTGCTGCCGCAGTATTGTGATATCAAGGTGCTATCCAAGTATTGTGATATCAAGGTGCTCTGCAAAGCAGGATTGAGATGCACTGCAAGGACCTTTTCTCATAAATGAAGTAAAAATGCATGCTGGGCCAGGATTGAGGGACTCATTTAGATCAGTTTGGATATTTCATCACTGGGAGACCAATGCAAGATACATCAGCACAGGTATATTGCAAGTGCTCTATAGATGTCTCAGCACAGGCAGGCAAGGAAGGACCAAGGTGCATTGTATGAACTCTCTTGATGTCTCTGTGCTTTGATAGCATCCACGATACAGGTCAGAGCCCGTAAAAAGATTTTATCAGTAATGTCACTTCTTCTGATGTCATCAAGGGAAAATGTCGAATGATGTCACTTTCTGTGTTGTCGTTTGGTTCAAAGGTCTTGCGATTGAGGCCAATTAACATTGGTAAAAGTAGCACTAGTTGTTTACATTCCTTATGAAATAGCAGAAGTGTGGGATGAAGCGCTCTAAAGAAGGTATGAATCTTCAGTGGGCATGTGCTGCCAATTCTGGTAGCCTTGAAGTCAGTGGCGTGGTGAACCCCGCTTTCTCAGCCTAAGCGGGGGTGGTGTTCACACATAAAAATGTATGAACCTTGTCCATCTTCACCTCTGCGGACAGAAGCTCTTAAAAACACAGTGTAAAGGAAACTGAAACCGAGGTCCAGGATGCAAATCCAATCAGAGAAAAAGAGGCCCAATAGGTGAAATGATGAGGGAAAGAGAGGAAAAGAGTTCGCAGAGGCGCAGCTTTCATGGGTGCAGCAGGTGCTGTGCCACCGAGGCCAAGAGGCTTAATGGGCCCACTGAACGCTGATTTCTGCTGTATTTTAACAAATAAATGCCAGCTAGGGGGGCATTTTTTTCCTTTCACTAAGATCCACAATACAGTGGCTATGCCACTCAGTCTGTGAGAGAGAGAGCTGAAAGGAAGAATGAAATGAATGGCATATAAAAAGAAGAAAGAAACCGACAAGAAGGAAGGCCAATACACATGAAAAGATGCATGCAAGAATGAAAGGACTAATGGTAGTCGAAAACAATATTTGCATGGGTGGGTGAAAGAATGGCTGTAATTATGAAAGGCTGGAACAATGAGTGGATGCACAAATGGAAGTCTGGATGGATCGGTGAATTGATAAAAGGAGGGTGAAATGATTGATGGAGGAAAAAGAATGGATGGATTGATGAAAGGATGGATCAATGACTGGAAGTGGAAGGACAGAGCGATTGACGGAAGAGTGTAATGATGAAAGAATGAATAGACTGAATGGTAAATGAAGATGGAATTGTGAAAGGATGGTTGGATGGAAACATGAAAAGATGGATAGATGAATGCATGCATGAAAGTCTTAAAGGATGGAGAGATAGATGGAAGGAAGGCGGGATGAAGGGAGCTCATCTAGGCTGGGCACGGCTTATTTGTTTCACTCACCTGATGGCATTCGAGGTAAGGATCAAAGTTGGGGGTATTTTAATTTGCTGGCTACTCCCTTGCTTGAAGTATATCAAAAATTGGTAGATGGAATGCTTGAATTAATCTCAGCCATTTGCAAGTACTCGGGCCGCACCCCAGTGCATCGTCCACTAGCCTTAGCAGTTTGCTGAAATGCGTTCCACACCTTTTGTTATCTTTATTTTGAAGAGATTGGGTGAAATAACTTCGGACACTTCCGTTGCCTCCGTTTTTACCTCCACTGCATTTTACTATACATAAAATGTATGTGCATGATATGTAATGCCTGGAGACATTTAGTGGGGGGCCTATCTGAAGACCATACACCCCTTTCAACAAGGGCTCCAACAAGCCCTTCTTGATAACGCGTTGTCTGGCTGTTCACAGGTTTAAAAGCCTCAAACCCCCCCAAGAAGACAGAAACCTCACAATAATGAGCAGAGAACATGAACTGAGCCTGAACTTTTAGAGTTAACTAGAGCAGCTGGCTTGCCAAATGAAATTGAATAAACAAAACAGATAAGAAAGAAACATGGGATCCGTCTGATGAGTTGTCAGAATGGAAATATCAGATCGGTTTTTACTCATTAGGCTCGGCCTCTGGGGCAGCACTCACGCCTCCAGCCGGCACCGTGGCGTAAAGGCCATGTCTGTCTCGCGGAAATAGATACAACATGGATACTGAGTGCAGCAGCAGCTCACGGGTTTATTTTCACAAAACAAGCCTGGCTTGAGGATGATCGGCGCGTCCTTCTTTCTGTCTGCTTGTCTCCCTGTCACGTGCATCCGTCGGCCTGGAAGTCTACCCTCTGTCCCCAACATTACTTTAAAAATCAATGCAGTTTATTCCCCAAGCACTGTCAATTGTCTGTCCATCCATCTATTGACTCACTGCCAATTTCCTACCATTCAGTGACCCGCACTTGTAGATCCGTCCGTCCATCCATCAATCCATCCATCTGTCAGTCCATCGATCCACTCATCCATCCTTCCATCCATCCATTTGCCTATCTGTTCATCCATCCGCCCACCCATCTGTCCGTCCAAACATCCATCCAATTGCCTATCTTTCCATCCATCCACCCCCGTCTGTCCGTCCGCCCGCCCATCCATCTGTCCAAACATCCACACATCCATCTTTAACAATAGTACTTGTTGAAGGAAATACAACACTTTGACAGTTCAACCAACGCCCTCCTCAGCGTGACATGCCAATGTAATGTGGCATATATGGGCTTCTTCTATGGCTCCGAGTCCTAACAATTTGCTTGCAATAAAAAAACATGAGTGAAGGACTTGTGAGAAGAAGGTGTAATCTTTCTCTTCTTCATAAAGATGTCTCCAAATACTTTCGAAGCCCGTGTGAATTAAGGTCGCTCCTTGCAGCTCCTGGATATCGAGAGGGCCATCTGATAGTGCACTGAAATCACTGCCCAATACAATGTCACCTTCGGCAAGCTTTGCCACCTTATCCAGAGACCTAAGAGACAGTGGGCGTGGTCTGCATTTAGGGCATACACCTTACTTAGCTAATGTTACCATTCTGTCTGAACTGTCGATGTTACTAATAACAGTTCAATCAATCAACAAATCATTCAGGGGCTTTTAAAGCGCGCTACTCACCCGTGAGGGTCTCAAGGCGCGGGGGGGCGGGTACAGCTCCGGATCAGCCGAAAAGCCAGGTCTTGAGGCTCTTCCTGAAGGTGTGCAGGGTATACAGTTCTTCGATTGGGGTATTGTTTTATCTCCCCTACCACACAGTGTTTAGGCCACACACATTAAGAGCTAAGGGATAAATTCTGATCCCTGGGCAAACAAGAGTTTGAGCAGGGATCAGAATTTCACAAGTAGTACATTGTAATGTAATTTAAATATTAGTCAAGAGTGCTGATGCATAAGCAGGGCTTTAAGTGGGAAGAAAAAACTGGGGGGGTCTCTCATAGCGGCGTGGCCGCTGTAATTAAGGGCGTGGCTTAAAACACTTAAGCTAAAAATCTATGCTTAGCATAGTGTGCTGCCCCACTGGTATTTTGCTGCATCGGTCCATTCATCCAGATATATAACACAAAAAGTAACATTACACCTACAAGCCAGGCCTTTTGGCTTTGTCAATGGTTGTAAGCTGCATATGATAAATAAGCAACAACTATCACTTCGTTGTATAAAATATTGAAAATGTTACTCACTCTTGTGGGCGGGGTTGTAGAGTAAGGCTAGAGCAGCCGACCTTCGAGCAGAGAAAACAGGTTCGAGCCAGACGTCCTGTGATTCAAAAAATTAATATGCATTTCTGTAATGTAACTGGTGCTCATGTAAAGCGCTCCAAGTTTGCGCTATATAAAATTGAAAAACTAGTCTCTTTGAAGTTACATCAAAAGCAGTGACAGGTTGTACTATTGCAGAGTTAAGGTTTTTTTTTTTTTTTCACCCTGAGGGTGAAAATGGAGAGCCCGACAGGGACCCGGCCCACTTAAAGCCCTGTCCATAACCCTTAGGTCTGAGGGGAATTCTCGTGTCTGTGGTAACTGTCCAGGCAATGCACAGGCAGTGCTGAATGAGCTTGTGAGATTTGTTAGGGGCCCCTGATTAAAGGCCTCCAGGGCTGTGTGTAACATTGTACTTAATCAAGGCAGAGCAGTAATCTGCAAATAGTTTCATAGTATGCTATGCTATGCTATGCTGTTCGCATTTGTAAATTGCTAACATCCATTTCCAAAGCATCACTGAATACTCTTTAACTGGGCACCCTTTTGTAGGGAACTATGAAGGCCATAACTTGATGCTCCAAATGGCATTCGGGGCGTCCGAATCAGATTCAGAACCCGTCTTTCCGACCGATTCGGAAATCTTTCTGACCGACCGATTACAATAGTCGAAAAGCGTTCGGACTTTCCGAGTCGGTTCCGAACGGCATTCGGAGGAACCAAGTGAGTCGGAGCCGACTCGTACAGGTCTACAGACCGCGTTTCCGACCGACGTATTACGATGTCGGATTTGGACAGCCTTTCCGAATCGGATGTTTCGACACGAATCGGCTGTTGGAATCTGAATTTGGGGGCCCGTATCAGGCCCCCCTTCTCCTGGAGCCTTGAGAATGGGGCCCGTGGGGGTACCCATGGGACCCTCTTCAATGCCATGCACAGTGTGGCAGGCACCAGGGGGTGCCCGCCACAGGGTGCACGATTCTCTACACAAACCCCTTTCTTCAATGGGAGCCTGTGTATTCAGTCGGAACACAGGCTCCCATTGAAGTCAATGAGAGTCCGACCGAATGGTGTTCGGAAGCATCGTAATCAGTTGGTCAGACTGTTGAATTATGATTTAATATCCAGTACAAAACTTTATTTGCCTTTGAAAGTAGCCCTAACATTACACAAAGTAGTGCTTACGCTGCTTGCTTTGCATCAAGGGGGTGTAGCAAGGGTAGTACTGGGACATTCCCATGTAGCCACTCATGGTTATTGAGGCTAAGCCCTATCCAATAACATTTGTAGAAAGGGTTTTGCACCAACAAATACCTCCTCTTTGAGGCTGGTGATAACTTGAAGAAATGTTTTTAAATATTCGAACATTTCCAACTTTGCATGTGTGCTGCACAGTACAGAACACTTACAAAGTGGGAAAAGAGTTAAATTATGTTTAAGCATGTATTTTGTACTGGAATGGTACTTTTCCAGTACAAAGCCTATGTTTGACATATGAATTGGTTCATGGCAGCCTAAAGTGTGCCAGGTCAGGGAGAGAATAAAACATGCCATATCTGGGTACATATAACACTGTAATACACTCTCCCTTTCGTGCAACGCAGCACAGCAACTTTAATATCACCTCTCTTCAAAGAAATGTAATTTTTCATGTAAGAATCCCAGAAAAAGCAAGAGAGTCCTTCATCACACCTACCCAAATACCTTGGGCACTATAAAGACCCCCCAAGATTGTACATAATTTACCTTCACACTCAGTTAGGTCCTCATTATGATGTCGGTCAGAAAGCATTCCGACCGAATCTGTCTCGGAATGGTTTCCGACTGAATGGGATTCGGGGAGTCTGACCAACTGATTACGATGCTTCCGAACACCATTCGGTCGGACTCTCATTAACTTCAATGGGAGCCTGTGTTCCGACTGAATACAGAGGCTCCCATTGAAGAAAGGGGTTTGTGTAGAGAATCGTGCACCCTGTGGCGGGCACCCCCTGGTGCCTGCCACACTGTGCATGGCATTGAAGAGGGTCCCATGGGTACCCCCACTGGCCCCATTCTCAAGGCTCCAGGAGAAGGGGGGCCTGATACGGGCCCCCAAATTCAGATTCCAACAGCCGATTCGTGTCGAAACATCCGATTCGGAAAGGCTGTCCGAATCCGACATCGTAATATGTCGGTCGGAAACGCGGTCTGTAGACCTGTACGAGTCGGCTCCGACTCACTTGGTTCCTCCGAATGCCGCTCGGAACCGACTCGGAAAGTCCGAACGCTTTTCGACTATTGTAATCGGTCGGTCAGAAAGATTTCCGAATTGGTCGGAAAGGCTCCAAATGGCATTCGAGTCGTCAGATTTAACTCTTTTCCCACTTTGTAAGTGTTCTGTACTGTGCAGCACACATGCAAAGTTGGAAATGTTCGAATATTTAAAAACATTTCTTCAAGTTATCACCAGCCTCAAAGAGGCAAAACCCTTTCTACAAATGTTATTGGATAGGGCTTAGCCTCAATAACCATGAGTGGCTACATGGGAATGTCCCAGTACTACCCTTGCTACACCCCCTTGATGCAAAGCAAGCAGCGTAAGCACTACTTTGTGTAATGTTAGGGCTACTTTCAAAGGCAAATAAAGTTTTGTACTGGATATTAAATCATAATTCAACAGTTTGTGCCAGTTTGCATCCCTTTTGTGGAGTGAACCCAGCTCAAATAGTAAATCTTCCCCCTAGAACAACAGAATACTGTACATGGTGAAAAGAGGATGCACACAATGGGAAATGTTTGCCCTTAGATGAGGTGAGCCTACTGTGTATGTGTGGAGGAGCTATGTTCCATATTTTGGGAACGAAGAAGGAAAAACTTGTTTTGGGTTATCTCTTGTTTGCAGTTGTTGATCGGCTCTCTGGTGAAGCCCTGGTTTCTTATGATGCGTTAACCCCCAGAATTGTATTTTGCAATTTGGCCCAAATGTTTAGTGTATCAATCTTTTAGCATATTTGCAGACGATGGCTCATTAATTAACAAGCTGCCTTTATAGTGTGACATCATCTAGATTCTAGACTTTGCTTGGGGTGATGTTTCTGGATCTTTCATCAATGTAGATGTTCTCTGACTGCACTGCCCATGGCAAATGAAATGACTAATATGTAGACATTATCGCTGGCAAACAAAGATGGCAGTTTTCACAAGCTGGAAAGTGACAAGTTTTTAACAGGTTTTGAGTTCGTAAAATCATTCAACGGGTAAAAGCATTTTTTTTTTAGATCCAATAAACTATCGAAAGCATAATATATAGAAAAGCAATATTAAGTGATATGCATTATTTCTGAAATTATTTATACAATTGCATGAAAAGTGAATTACCCTCTGTTTTAAAATTCACTGGCCCTACTTAGAGAACACTAGCTTGTCACAAGAACCATATCATACATTTTCATTCACAGTCCCTGAGCAAATATTTATAGTGTACGTGTGAAATATGGGTTTTTATATCAAGGAGTGAAATATGTATGACATAGCAACGGAGCCTTCAATCCTGTCCTGAAGTGAGGTGGTCTCACCTGGCCAAAAATGTACTCAGTTATTGTAGCATATATGTTTGGCCAGCAGGTTAACTCTCCTCTCAGGATAGTAAGGCATGCTCAGTTTCTAGGTCTGGCGCTAGCCATTACCTTTTTGATTTTACTGAAATTATATGTATAATATATTTACATAAACGGGCTTTCAGCCACCTCTCTTCACCCATTTGTCTTTTTTTGTGTCACTCACATTTGCTTCCACCTACTACAGCATATGGCATGGGGCAGTGGGGCAGCCGACTTCAACCACTGGCTAACTTTACTTTGAGTTACTGCATTCAGCCCTTTTACAAGGAGCACATCCACGCACAAGATAGTTCCCTTCAGTGTTTTTGTTTTTACTTTATTATTAGTTTATTGATGCCTTTGTTTGTTGAGCCTGATGTTATAACAGGATGATTTTGATCAGATGCGAGCACAGGGCACATTAAAGCTTTATCAGTTTCTGTTTCCTGCCAATGATGTTGTAAATTCCTTTTGTTGTGGGGCTTTATTTATCTGACTGCTGCTTTTTCACACCATATCAGCAGCTCACATGAATTGTAAATACAAGCTCACAAAGGTGCTCTATCTTTGCAACCCTAACTGCCTTTCTTTCCTTCTTTCTTTCTTTCTTTCTTTCTTTCTTTCTTTCTTTCTTTCTTTCTCTCTTCCTTTCTTTCTTTCTTTTTTTCTTTCTTTCTTTCACCAATTGGCTTTTTAAAGTCTGTGTTAGCCAAGACTTTTTGATTTACTAAAATTATATGTATAACATAGTTACCTGTAAGGGTTTTCAGCCAGACTTTGTCCTTTAGTCTGTGGTTCTGTCATTTACATTTTTCGTTCACCCACTCCAGCATGCATCAAGAGGCAATGTGTCAGCCCACATAAGCAATTGCCTGATTTGGCGATGCAGCGAGCGCAAGGTAAATAGTTTTATTTATTTATTTACTTAATTTACTCCTTGCCGTCGTATGTCTGACTCCACTACCCCCAACCCTGCCCCGCCCCACTGCCCCACAGCATTCCCTCTGCAAGCCGCCACTGATTGAAACCCGTGTCCTATCTGGAGAAGATACAGAAACTCTTGGATAACTTCAATACCCTCTAAATAACATTGGGTGACTTTGGGAAATTGTGTTCCTGTACCAGTCAAAAAATACGGTGCAACACGTTTTTGAGGACGAGGACTAAACGTTAAACAGAACACTGAGACATTGTGTTCTGGTAGAAATAACCGAGAGGCAGTTTACTTTGCAGTATTTTGCTATGTGTGCCTCCTCACTCATTCTTAGCTGTGGGAACAGGTACATAAATTCTGAGAGGGACGTCATGGATTTTATTGTTGTTCCCTTAACCATAGGACTCCACAGAAATATATAGCAAAATGTATGAAGTAATGAAAAGTTTGGTGGAATGGGGCAGCACACACCTCTAAAATGCTGCCAAAGCCTTGAACAAAAATCTTTTGGAGGGTGATGCTGTACCCATCACTAAGAGTCCTAATAAGCAAAGCTGGGATTGAGTCTTACAGGGCAGAAAATGTTGAAACTTTGTATTTTACTTACCCATCAATTCTCTAGATGACCATAATACTACCTCAGCAAAATCCAGCTGGATGAGAGATGGCCAAGGATTACTGAGTGCAGATAAATCAAGAAGGTTTGCATGTCAGCGTAGTTAGCTGTCCTTCATCAGGCTCTGGTAAAATGAGCATCGAAGTTCACCTGATGCTTTTCCTGTGCCACAAGGTGTGTCTGAAGTACTGTACCTCTTGAGTGGAGTGGCCCTGTTGCCTCAGAATGGTAGCCATTTTAGAGGAGTACAGAGGCCAGGGGAGAAGCATCCAGCCCTCAAGAGTATTCTGATACCTTTGTGTGGCTATAGCAGAGTCATTCTATGGGAGAAATATCTTTCAAAAGATGCAACGTTCCCACTTGAGTCTCCTCAACTCACAGTGTTTCTCTCCAACCATACGGTTTGTTGAGTGTGGCAAATTTGATGTCCTCATGCCAGCTCCCCCGCGTCAGTTCTCCTGTCCAGCTTGTCCGCAGTCTGCTACCCCCTGCTGCCTGTCTACCTGCTGCCCTCTGTTTGTGCCGCCTCTACTGTTTTGCCTTTTCTGATCATTTTTCTGCCCTTTGTTTAGCCTTTTCTGCTAGTTCCCCTCTGTTTTGCCCTCTTCTGCTCTGTTTTGCCTTTTCTGCTCGTTTTTCTGCCCTCTGTTTTGCCTTTTCTGCCCGTTTCTTCCCTCTTCCCGCCGCTTCCTCAGGATCTGGCTTTTCGACGGAGACCTCGCACCCCAGCACCCAGATAGATACCCAGAGGGGTTACAGTGCCGCCCTCTACAAATGTTGATTTATTGATGTTGCCAACTCACTAACAAACTCACTTGCTGCTATGGTCAATATTTTGTTAAACTTTTCACCACAATGCGGTCCTCTAAACACATAATTCCACTGTTATAGCTTTTATTGAGATTTGTTTCACCCATCTAATTTTTCTCTATTGGAAACTTAACAGCAAATGATGAAGGCAGAATCAAAGACTGAGCTTTCACAAGTATTGAAGCACATTCATAATTTTGTAGTCACCTGGGAAAATGTACCTCTAGTTCCGTATCCCCAGAACCCCTGCCCTCAGTCTAGACATATTGACAGGCAACATGTTTTGTCTCTTGTGCCAGTTGGACTACTTGTTCACGCAAGGAAGAGGGAGCCTCATTTATGGTGACTTTGTGTAGGGCAGCGCAGCAAGTCGCCTTGCTGCACTGCCCTACATCAAAGTGAAAGGGAAGGAATGCGCCGTGTTTATCCAATAAGGTGCATTCCTGTCCTTTCCCCCTGTACTGGCGCCATTTCTGCAGCCTAGCACCAAAGCAGGCACTCTTGCACCATGGTGCAAGGGTGCCTGTGTTGTTGGCAAGATTGTTTTTGAGCAGGAAGGGGCACATTCCTGCACATAAACAATCCTGGGAGGTTTTCTTCCTCTTCCCATGCTGCAGAAAGCAGCACACATGGAAAGAGGGAAAAATTAGGAGAAATAATGTTATTTCTCCTCATTGCGCCTCCCCTTTGGGAGCGTAAGGGGTTTTGGCGCATCCACAGGTTTACACGGTTTTGTAAATCTGGGGAAGTCTCAAAATCCATGGGTGCTGCGAGGAAACACCCACCGTAATGCCCATGGAACACCTCCCTATCAATCAATCAATCAGGGAATTGTAAGCGCGCTACTCACCCGTGAGGGTCTCAAGGCGCTGAGGGGGGGGGTCCGCAGATCTGTTTAGCCGAAGAGCCAGGTCTTGAGGGTCTTCCTGAAGGTGTTCAGGGAGGGGCGTGTCTGATGTCTGCCGGTAGCTCTGCTCCAGGTCTTGGCTGCAATGTGAGAGAAGGATCTTCCGCCTGCTCTGGCTCTGTGGATGCGCGGGGTTTTCGGCCAGTGCGAGGTTGGAAGATCGGAGGTTTCTTTGGGTACGTGGAAGTTGATTCTGTCTTTGAGGTATTTGGGTCCGTTGTTGTGTAGGCATTTGTAGGCGTGAGTGAGAATTTTGAAAGTGACTCTTTTCTCCACGGGGAGCCAGTGGAGACTTCGTAGGTGTTGGCTGATGTGTTCGTGTCGGGGGATCCCGAGGACGAGTCTGGCGGCGGTGTTCTGTACTGTCTGGAGTTTGCGGAGTAGGGACTTGTTGATGCCGGCGTAGAGTGCGTTTCCATAGTCCAGTCTGCTGGTGATGAGTGCGTGGGTGACTGTCTTCCTTGACTCAGGGGGGATCCACTTGAAGGTCTTGCGGAGGATGCAGAGGGTGTTGAAGCAGCTGGAGGTGACGGCGTTGAGCTGTCGGTTCATGGAGAGTGATGAGTCGAGTACGATGCTGAGGTTCTTGGCGTGGTCTGAGGGGGTAGGTGGGCTTCCGAGGGCAGTCGGCCACCAGGTGCTGTCCCATGCAGAAGGGGTGGAGGACGAGGACTTCTGTCTTCTCGGCGTTGAGCTTCAGGCAGCTGTTGGTCATCTAGACTGCGACGTCTTGCATTCCTTTCTGGAAGTTGAGTTTGGCAGTGGTGGGGTCTTTGGTGAGGGAGAGGATGAGCTGGGTGTCGTCGGCGTAGGATACGATGTTGAGGCCGTGTTGTCGGACGATGGCTGCGAGGGGGGCCATGTAAATGTTGAAGAGGGTGGGGCTCAGTGATGAACCCTGTGGGATTCCGCAGGTGATTTTCGTGGGGTCAGAGAGGAAGGGTGGGAATCTGATCCTTTGGCTTCTTCCGGTGAGGAATGATCAGATCCAGTCCAGGGCTGTTCCTTGTATGCCTGCGTCGTGTAGTCTGACAACTAGTGTGCGATGTGAGACGGTGTCGAAGGCCGCTGATAGGTCGAATAGGATGAGGGCTGCAGAGTGGTCTTGGTCCAGGAGGGTGTGGATGTCGTCTGTGGCGGCGAGTAGGGCGGTCTCTGTGCTGTGGTTGCTTCGGAATCCGGATTGGGACGGGTCGAGGACGGCGTTCTCTTCAATGAATCGTGTCAGTTTCCTGTTGACTGTTTTCTCTGCAACCTTGGCTGCGAAGGGGAGGAGCGAGATGGGCCGATAGTTCTTGAGGTCGGTGGGGTCAGCTGTGGGCTTCTTGAGCAGGGGTCTGACTTCTGCGCACTTCCAGTCGTCTGGGAAGGTGCCTGTTTTGAAGTTGGTGTTGATGGTGCGTTGTAGTTCGGGTGCGATGACGGCCATGGCTCTGTGGTACATGTGAGGGGGGCAGGGGTCGGTGGGGGCCCCCGAGTGGATGCTTTTCATGGTCGAGGCGGTGTCTTCGGCCGTGATCGGTGTCCAGTTGGAGATGGTGGGCTGGCTGGTGTTTCTGGGGGGCGGGGGCCGTCTGTGGCGGCTGGTGGATGGTCGATGAAGTTGTCGTAGCGGTTTTTGATCTTGAGGTGGAAATAGGTTCCAAGCTTGTCGCAGAGGTCTTGGGATGGGGTGATGTCTGTGGCTTCGCTGCGTGGGTTGGTGAATTCTTGAATGACACTGAAAAGTTCCTTGGAGTTGGTGGAGTTGGCCAGGATTTTGTTGTGGATGAAGTTCCTTTTGGTGGCTCTGATCTGGTTGTGGTAGTCCGTCATGGCGTCCTTGTAGGTGGTGTGGTTTTCGGTTGTCTTGGTGTTTCTCCAGTTCTTCTCCAGGCGTCTGCAGGTGCGTCTGGCTTCTTGGAGAGCGGTTGTGAACCAGGCGGCTTTCCTGGGGCGTTGTCTGTCGGGGTTGCGTAGCGGGGCGAGCTCATCTGCGCAGTTGGAGATCCAGGTGTGGAGTTCTCTGGCTGCGTCGTTTGCGCTGTTTGCGTCGGGTGCCCAGGTGTGGTTGTCTCAGTTGAGGGTGGAGTTAAGTTGCTCGTCGGTAACCTTGCTCCAGTTCCTTCGTGGTGGGCGTGGGGCTGGTTTGGGTGCCTTGGGTTTGTTGATGGCGAAGTGTACGCAGTGGTGGTCGGTCCATGGTGGCTGAAATGGACGCTGTTTCCTGCAGCGAAGATGGGGTCGAGGGTGTGTCCTGCTCCGTGGGTCGGTGTGTTGACGAGTTGTAGCGCAGAGTAAGGGCAATGGAGCGATTTGCGCTGCCTTGCCTTACTCCATATCTATGAGGCCATTCAAAGCCACTCAAAGTGGCTTTGTGTGACCTCACAAATATGAAATTTTAGTTTGCGCCACCATAGCGTCACAAAAAGTGACGCTACGGTGGCGCAAGTGGCTCATAAATGTGCTCCAGGGTGCCTCTCCAACAAGCCATAGACTGTTACAGTGATAAGACATTTCGAAAATGAAAATACTGTACATTTTTTAAAATTGTTTTGATTCAGATATTGTAGTTATTTCGTTATGGTTATGTCACACGTTCATACAAAAAGTATTTTTGATGTGCCTGCTACTCTTGACTCCCTTGGACAAGTATACATAAAATTTAGAAAAATTGCCTGGCATAGCCAGCTAAGAAATCGGCATGGCAATTTATGTAGATATACGTGCATGAGGGGAAAAAGTTAAGGGAGGTGAAATAAGATTTGTTTTTCCATTTTAGTTCTCATAGGAATTTTTGCCTGTGGCTACAGCTCAAAACCACTGAACCGATTTGCCCAATAACTAAGGAGAATAAAATTAAAAGCCATTTAAGGTGACATGGTGGTGCACCCTAGCTCTAGTCCACAGTGGGGACACCCATAGGACTCCCACATGGAATATATTAAAACAAAATTAGAAACACATTCCAAAATGAAACACAGAAAATGGGGTACCCTTCTAGGAACAGTACACCCTGGCCACAATTTTAGGTGTTGGGGATCCACATTTCCCAAAAGGATACTGCAAGTTCAGGCAAGGTTCAATCCTGGGTACCGCTAACCCAGGGTAAGCTTCCCTGACCTATGTATCTTCTATCACAGAACCGCTGCTCTGAAATTGGAACCACAAACTTCTTAAAGGGTTGCATGGCTCAGAGAAGCTTGACCTGGGTTTGTGATACCCAAGAATGTTGGGGTTTTATATTCAATTTCTTGGGCACTTTTCAGTTACATGGTTTATTTGTTATAATCTCTGAAGAAATGAATTTCTTTTTAGGTGAGCTGGATCAGTAATCAGCGGGAGGTGGGTGGGGGGAGTAACTCCGTAGAAATTGAATGTATATTTTTTTTTATTGCTGAATTGTATTAAGGAAAAATCTGAATAAAGAAGTTTAAAAAAAAAAAAAAGAAGTCAATAGCGCTAATGGATTACTTGAGGTCGCACTAGACCAGGGTAAATCCAAAATTCAGGACGCCCACGATGGAGGGCAGCTTGGCTACAGGAGTCATGCAGGTCCCGCTGACAAGGTTCTTTGAATGGAGCAAGTGTCGACGTCCGATACTAGATGCAAGGAGTCAGGGAGGTGCCGTCGATCCTGTGGATGGAGGCGAAGCGTCGGCGCCGATCCGCGCAATCGATGAAGGCTTTCGACAAACCCTTTTACAATGCAGGTGCAGTGTCATTGTCGAGCCGCGCTACCCGTCAGTGTCGGGCCGTGCAGTTTGTCGAGATGATGTTGTTGACTGGCTCTTGCGTCGGCGTCGAAGGGCATTGCGTCAGTTCTGATTGACGTAAAGTCGTCACTGCGTCGATTTTGAAGCAAAACAGCTGCAGAACCCACATCTAAGGCCCAGGACTGGATTGGCACCTCAGGCAGGGTAGGACTCACAGATGGCAGAGTCCAGCAGCAGGGTTGTAGGAAGTCTTTGATAGCCCTGAGACTTCAGAAACCAGGGGGCAAGCCAGCAAGCCCTTGAGTCACTCATGGTTCAAGTGAGATGAATCCAGTCCTTGCCCTCAGAAGGGCAGAGATCTGCAGGTAGCAGGGCAGCTCAGCAAAGCAGAAAACTGCTCCTTCAGAGCAGCAGTCAGTCAGAGTAGCAATCCTTGGAGCACAGCAGTCTTTACTCCTAGCAGAGTTCTTCACAGGTCCAGTAGTATACTGTCTTGGTAGGGTCAGAGCACCAGTACTTATACCCAGTTGTGCCTTTGAAATGCAGGTGACTTCAAAGCAGGTTCCCATTTCATCCCAGCCCTGTCTGCCAGGCTATCTGTGTGGGGGTAATCAGCCCTTTGTGCAGGACACAGGACACTTCCTAGTCAGGTGTAAGTTTCTGCTCCCCTTCCCTCTTCCTGCTCAGGAAGAGCTATCAGAATGTAGATGAATGCAGGTGAGTTCTCTGTCACACCCACCCTTCCTGTGTTTCTGGCTGTTTAGAGGGAGTGCAAAAATTGTAGCTGTCACCCACCTCAGACGTGTATTGGAGAAAGGCTGCAAGGCACACAGAACAGTAAGAGCAAAGAAATGTCCACTTTCTAAAAGTGGGATTTCTAAAACAATAGAGTTAAATCCAACTTTAACAGTAAAGAGGATTTATTATTACCATTCCAAAGATATGAAATATGATGCAGCTGCTCCTTTCTTATCAGGAAATATAGCTTAAACGTGTATTAAGGACTTTCCAATGCTAGCCTATGAGAGGAATAGGCCTCACAGTAGTGAAAAACAAATGCAGCTGTTTTTCACTACCAGGACATGTAAAACATAAAAGTACAGGTCCTACCTTTTACTTACACAGCACCTCAGGGCTACCTAGGGCCTACCTCATGGGTTACTTATGTGTAATGAAAGGGGAGTTTAAGGCTTGGCAATTCATTTTAAATGCAAAGTCAATGTGGCAGTAAACCTCAATGGCAGGCCTGAGACAGGTTTGAAAGGTTACTTGTTTGGGTGGCACAATCAGTGCTGCAGGCCCACTAGTACCATTTTGATTATAGGTGCTGGGTATATGGTATATCACTTTACAAGGGACTTATAAGTAAGCTAAATATGCCAATCATGTATACACCAATGTTTAGGGGAGAAGCAAATGCCCTTTAGCACTGGCCATCAGTAGTAAAGTTCTCAGAGTCCTAAGTCCAACAAAAAGATACAGCAAAAGGAGGAGGTGAGCAGGCAAAAGGTTTGGGGAAGACCACCCTAAGGATGACAGGTCTAACAAACAGGATTTTCAAAAAAGTGATTGAAAAGGGACTGCCATTAAAGACAGGAGCAAAATTTAGTAATAAGAAGAGTTGAACTTCTTATCCTATTTAGCATCAAACTTTTACGGCGTATATAATTATGTGAACATTCTTGAAGGAGCATTTGTACATCTGAGTTTTGTGTTAGACGAGAACATTAAAGAATGTTCTTCTTTGGCCTTCTACACTGAGGGATGATTGTTTATAATGGCGTTCACATGAATGGTAATCTGCCTGTCAAACATTTAGTAATTGCAAAAAAAGCAATATCATGGCCCTAGAAAAACATGCATGTGCAAAAGGTGAATACTTGGCTGAACAATGTAGCAAGACTGGCTAGCATGGAAAAATATTTTTGATGATGTACAGAGGGCACTTTTACAAACATTTATCTAGTAGATTTTATAGTGTTAATCATTTAAGGCCTGCCACAGCTTTCAACACTGTGGAGCATACACCTCTTTTGAGGTGGTTGACCACTGAATCAAAGGTGTCCTAATACAAAGTAAAGTGATTTACGCAATTTCTCATGGCTAGAGAACAAGCCAGTCAATTAATGTATGTGCTGTCACCGCAGCCATGGTTGTCACCAGATCTATTTATCTAAACATTTCATTTCCTCTTTGCATAGCATAACACAAAATGTGATGTTTTTCAGGGATAACAGGCATTATTTTATGCCAGACAACTTTCAATACAATACATTTCAGAGCAATCAGAATCCAAGAAATGAAACTGTATGTTTATTTCCTCAATCGTTTTCTGAGTCCTCCACAGCTTCCAATAACACTGCCATCAATCCCACAGAAATACTGGGCAAGAATATGTTCTTTATATAGCAAACACAAGAAGCACTTTCTTACAAATCCATTAACTACAAGCGATTTTGCATTTAGTCACCTACAATGTTAGAACAAGTATTGGCAAAACCAACAGAACTCGCTTACGCAAGGTATTATCTTTGTCAATGTTTAGTCATGTTGTAGAGCAGTGGGGCATGGCTGAAAAATACAAAAAACGCTATGATGCGGCAAGCTGGTGCTTTTATATTGCTGGGTCGAGGGAGAGCAGGATGGGAAGCAACAAGGAGGGCGGGTGAAGAAAACAATCTCTATGACATGGCCAGCAGTGCCCGTGTCATAGCTCTTTTTTTATTATGGGGTTGTGGGGGCAACGCAGTCAACAGAGGGTGGGTAGACGGGAGGGGCAAGCAACACTGGCAACAATGGAAAGAGAGAGGGATGGTAGGGGTGAGCAACTTAGGCAAAAACGAAAGGAGGGGGCATGTGGATTCAAGCGAAATAGGCAACAATTGAAGGAGGTAGTGCGGGTGGGAGAAAGCAACACGAGCAACAACAATCGGAGGGAGGTCAGGTGGGGGTAAGCAACACAGAAAGCAGCAGAAGGAGTGAGGGTGGGGGCAAGCAATACGGACAACTATGGAAGGAGGGAGGGTAGGGCAAGCAACAGAACAACAAGGCAGGAGGGCCGATGGAGCAAGTAACATGGACAGCAACAGAGTGAGAGAGGGCAGATGGGGGCAGGCAACATAGATAACAATGGAGGGAGACCGATTGGAGACAAGAAGGCAGGCAGCAGAGAGTGGAGACGTACTGTAGTGTAGTTCCTATTTCCCTAATAGGCTCTGCGCATTGGAATAATATACCCTATAGGTTTGACATAGGACTGAGGTCAGTATGTCCCTATCGAGTATATTAAACTTAATTACTTTGTGCCAGCTAGCTCAAAGGCCACTAGAAACTCCTTGAAAACAAGAAGGGAGTAGTTTCTGGCAACCGCATAAACATGACAACTTTGTTTCCCTTTTAGAATCGGAACACGTCTCAGAATCGTGGAAACAATAGATAACAGTTTCACTCAGCTAATCGTGCATGCTTAGTTTCCTCAGAGTTACACAGAAAGAATAGACGGGCGTTTCAATAAAAGGATTTAATAAACAGTCTTGTTTCTCGTGTAAGAGATATGAGCTGTTATGATCACAAGACAGTATGCAAGATATATAATGTACAGCATAAGCAGTAGAAATAAATAATACTGCGCTAGCATTATCTTTTAGCATATATTCACGTACATAAATAACATGAGCTAAAAATTCGAGTACTCATACGATGCGTCTCTAAGCTAGTTCTACCCCAGTGTACCTAACCTAAGTGTGGTGCAAGGTAAGAAGTAGGTGAAGTATTCTCTAGTATGATATACTAAGAGTCTGGTATGCCAAGAGTCCCTCTAGGTTCTAGTCAGCTCCATACCTTGAGAATGAGAGAGGTGGGAATCTCTTTCCGGATCTGGAACTCTAACACCCTGCGAAGGGAGTCAGAACACTGGAAGCTGGATTCTCTGCGAGCAGGGATGACAGCGTCTTCTCAGTGCGTCAGGCCGGGATATGGGCTCCTCTAAAGTCGAGGTCTCCTCCTACTTGCTTGGGCAAGGGAAGGTATATTTATACCTGGTAGGTGCCTTGGAATGTTAGCATTGACGTGAAGTCGGACAGAGGAAGACGTCAGGAATGAACCCTTAAGGTATAGTGGTTCATGCATAATAGATGAGTTCTTGGAGAAATCAATAATCCTGTGCTAGGGGAACTCTCAAGAGCTTAAGGGTCTGGTTTCTAAGAACTCGTTGTGACGTTAGGGTGGACGGATGTCGGCGACCATGCCTGTATTTGGAGTGCACGGCTAATGCCTAAATAAGGACTGGGATTCTATGCCTATATAAGGGCAATGC
The DNA here is from genome assembly GCA_963921515.1 of Calotriton arnoldi. Classification (NCBI taxonomy): domain Eukaryota; kingdom Metazoa; phylum Chordata; class Amphibia; order Caudata; family Salamandridae; genus Calotriton; species Calotriton arnoldi. The sequence continues at coordinate 2,174,071 of CAWUFW010000161.1, forward strand.
GAATTGTGCATATATAAGGACATGTTTCAGGAAACCCTATATACGGACACCTAAAGCGGAATATAACAGTACATAAGGGAACCAGATGACAAAGGCTCACTCTCATAAAATGATTAAACACACAGAAAAACATAGCACTTCCAAAAATGAGCAGTGGAAGGACACAAGTAATACATCCATGATCCAGGTGAGGAACAAGTACATGAACGAGGAGGAAGCCTACGGCGGCTAACCAATGGAAAGCAAGCAAATTAGAGTGACAATGAAACCAACCAATGGCAATCAATGGGCGCTCTCTAAGCCCACTAATAGAAAAGAAAAGGTCTTGAAGAGACAGTGCATGTGTTGTCTAGATGAGACCTAAAATGGTCTCAAGATAAGATATCATTAATACCTTATTCATAGGTTTACAAAAATGCAGCTAAATCAACCTAAAAAAGCATTGACTTCTGCCCTATTCTAAGACTGGAAAAAAGACCCATAGCTCCAAGATTACAAAATGCTTCTTGTGGCTCTCATCAAGACATTTGAAAGGTGGCCTTTAATTAAAAAGCTGATGAAATATGCCAAGACCAGGGCCTTAGGCCGAAATAGGGAAATCCCTGTTAAAGGTCTCAAAACTTTGAGTATTGCTTTCCAGTACTGTTGGGTGAAATGCAGCAGAATCACATTCAGTGCAGTCTTCAAACCCTTCTTTTTCTCTCACTTTTTTCTTCCCTTGTCCTCTCTTCTCTATGGCATGGTCATCACTCAGCTTGAAGGGCCAGATGTAGGTGGCCAAATACCGATCGGTAACGCTGAAATTAGCAGAATTTCAGCGTTTGCGATCGGTATTTGGCTGCGAGCAATGTAGGTGAGTTGAAACCTACTAGCAAAATAAGGAATCGCAAAATTGCGATTCCTTATTTTGCTCTTGCATTTAAGGAATCGGAAATTGTGATTCCTTAAATGCAATGTAAGTAGCACAAAAGTCAGTGCACTTTAGCCTTAAGGAATTGCTAATTACCACCAACTTCAAGTTGGTGGTAATTAGCGATTTCCTTTAAAAAGCACTTTTTTGCTTTTTAAAGTGCCATGTGGCACACATACATGCCCTTAGGGCATGTATGTGCGCCACATGTGCACACATGCACATTTCAGGGGTGCAACAGGGTGTCCTTTTGACACCCTGGCACCCTTGAAATAGCTCCCGCTATTAGCCATTCTTTAATAGCGAATCGCTAATAGTGAATATCTTGCCATTCATTCCTATGGGCCTCCTAGCCCATAGGAATGAATGGGTAGGTATTCCTTATTAGCTAATCTCTATTTGCGATTCGCTATTAAGGAATGTTAAGGAATCGCTAATATTTTAGCGATTCCCACCTACATTCCATTTTGCGATTCCTTAATAGCGATTCGCTAAAAATCGCTATTAAGGAATCGCAAATGTAGGATTACCTACATAAGGCCCTAAATGTTTAAAAAATGCTTCAGACTGTTATCTCAATATAGTGTACTGTACACAAGTCACCAGGTAACATGCTTCTGGAAAACAGAGAAAGAAAGAAACAAGTAAGAGCACCCTCCTATTAAGCTGGCTGGAAACTATCTGCAGCCATCCATCAATCATCAACATGCAAGCAGGAACTCGGGACAGTGACTAAAGAAAACTGAGCAGATGGCTTCCCACATGTCCTAATCTAATTCTTCTATTGTTTGTATTTTCGTTTTATTGAAATATTTAAAGATTACAGAGGCAGAGTCAAGCATGTGCACAAGCACAAGTTTATCTGCGAAGATGTTTAGTACAGAATAGAGGTCAGGTAGGAGGTGGGGGCAGGTGATGGGAGATGAGGATAGTTTGGAGTTCTTTCTAGAAGGTCGCCGGTGAATGGGTAAAAGGGGATAAAGAGGCCTACTGATCTAGGTGATCAGGAGGAGAGGAAGGAATTATGTCCTAATGTTTCCCAGTTCTTGCCTTCACAATCTTCAGGTTGATAATGCTCAAACTATGGGCAAGTTGGGCAGTGGAGGCGCCTCCATTAAGGTGGAGGAGCATCGCACCACTGGAAATAAAGGAAAAATAAAATGATAATAACTCACTGTTATTATCATTTTATTTGTTCCTGCTGCGGCGTCTTTGTGGGTCGGGCGGTGCTGCTCTGCTCTCAGAGCAGGGGGAGGATTGGTGGGCACACTGTAGGTGTGCAATGACTGACTTTGCATGTTCTCCACACAGGCTGCATTACAGCCTGGATGGAGAACATGCCCAGGCTCTCATTCCCTGGCTGAGCGCCGAACCACGGCGCTTAGACCATTCACAACGGTGCATTGCAGCATTGTGATTGGTCAGGCTTGCCTGGACATGCTTTCTGTTCCTGGCTGGGAGAGACTCGGCAAGAAGGCGGAGGAGAGACGCGGCAAAGAGGTAAGGTTTTTTTTTTCCATTATTTTTTACAACCCTCTCCCCCCTGACCCCTGCCCCGCCACCCCGATCTGTGCCGGCCGCCACTGGATTTGGGCATGGCAGCGATGCAAATGACTTTCATCTTTGTAATCCAGTTTAGCTATGTGGTCTGGACACGCAAATGATGATGCTGAATGATTCGAATTTGATGCATGCTAGAAGGGAGGGGTGCCAGAAAACAACTTTAAGAGTGGAGCTGGTGTGGTTGTGAGGGGACTATTCACTGATAAGGCATTTGCCAATGTGGGAAACGCTCTTCTGAGAAGTGATGACGGAGTCAAGGAGGCTAATGGCTACCACTTTGTTGCCTCTATTTCCTAAGGCTCATGACATTTTCCGCACCTACACTCTCATACTGATTACCCAGTCTAATCACAAGCATCAATACTACAGCAAACCAGTACTTTGAAGCAACTCTTTAATGAACTCTTTGAAGACTAAGGCCTGATTTAGATCTTGGTGGACAGGTTACTCTGTCACAATGGTGACAGAAATCCCATCCGCTGAAATATAAATCCCATAGGATGTAATGGGATAAATATTTCAGGGGACGGGATATCCTTCACCGTTGTGGCGGAGTAACCCGTTCGACAAGATCTAAATCAGGCCTATGTCTTGCTAACATGCATCCCCAAATAGAACAATCACTGAAGCATTCTAGAGTGGCCAAATGTTGGAAAGGGAGCTCTTAAATAAAATGTGAAATATAAATGTAAAACTAAATGTAAAAAATACCTGTAGCAGGTAAATTTGTATTAAACTATACTCTGCTAGTACAAAAGGGAGACGACGTCTAAAATGCTGCAAAAGAAAGATGTTTGTGGTCGTTTCCAGTATGGGTTAAACTTCTATGATTTGGAAGTTGGCATGATCAGTCCATATTTAAGCAGAAAATGTGAAATTGGAAAGATCTTACTTGTCTCAGATCAGAGATCAGGTTGCGGGTTTGGCTGTTTCAGGATTGTGATAATGGGAGTCCTGTACTTATATTGCTTGCTTGTTTCTCTGTAATTTTGCAATCATCTGAAAGCAAGTGACGTCATGTGTCACAATATCAAGGTCATTAATATCTACTCTTTTGTTTCAACTACATGATATTGTCAAAGTAAGTATACGTTGGGATGCATAGACCAATCTACTCCTCTACTTACCTTCACAATATAGTGGTACTCAGTTTTGTGCATTCAATATTTTTTAGGTTGTTGTTTTGACTACAATAACCCCCAATTTCAGGTGATTGAGTGAGATGCTGCTTCCCTTCTAGGAGGTGTGGCGCATACGGTGAAGCCGGATTCATGCTGCAGAGCGACCTGCCCAATAGCACCATCAAGGCCAGCACTGTGCGACTTATGGAGGGCTTTTTCATTTATCCATTCCATTGTTGGGATGAGAATATCCCTGTTTATCTTGGGTATGAGCAGAGGACATTTTGTAATCTGGCTCAAAAATGTGGATAATTTCTAATGGCAGAGGGTGGTATTGCATGCTTTTTTTCTCATGTGTAATATGTGTAATTCTCAGGAGAATTATGCTCTTAATAAAAATCATGCTTGGGCGGTTGACTCGTTTGTGAAAATCATAAACAAGGAATGAGTTGTACTTAGAGGGCAGGATCTTCAGACAAGAGTCTTGAGCCACTCGAGTTCTTTATTTCATGTTAGGCCATTAGGTTATAGCAGCTAGGTCCTGTCAGGGCCCGGTCCTCCCTCCAATTGTCCATATCTCCTCTCTTCCACTCCAGACCACACACCAACATTCTATTACATCATCCACTCTCAGCATTCCAGACACTAGTTCAGGCTTGCAGGGAATGGGGACATACAGGAATTTATGCAATTCCCTCAGTTACGAAAGGCTCAGGAGGAACTTGTTCCACTATAGGGTCCATCTAGTTTCTAAAGTCACACGGTGAATGGTGCAAGCAAAGCACAAGCGGCTGCAGCACACCTAAAGTTTCACTTTCCCTCAAGACATTTTGTACTCAAAACAAGTCTCTCATGAGAGGTCAGCGTAGGCATATGGAAAAATAAAATTATGCAGGATACAAAAACCCAATAATCGAATTTTAGACAAGATTGTTCCTGTGTAATAAAAATGGCATATTAAGATCCAATATGTTCTTACACTTTAGTCCTCTTTCTTTGGCTGGTGTCCATCCACAGACGCTGAAGGCTTGAGCATTATTTCTCCTGTCCAAAGCTCAAATCCAATGCATGAGTGTTAATGGCGTCCTCCTTGTGATTCTACCATTGTCAGGCTATCACATACACAGCAGTGTAATAGTTGGTGGCAGATTTACTAGATTCTCAAGGAGCGCAGTGCAGCAGCCGCAAATGCTGCACTGCGTTAGAAGGAGAGAGCAGGAAAGCATCATATTCACAGAAATATGGCACTCTCCTCCCCTCTCCCTGGCGCAGAAGTATGCTGCCATGCGTCTTGGACACACCTTTGCACCATAGTGCACAGTGCATAGTGCACCACATCTTTGACCATAGTGTACTGGAAGGGAATCCTTCCAGCACAAAATACCATGCTTATACTAACTTAAAACCTTTTCCCACTTTGTACGTGTGCCGTACAGTGCAGCACATGAAATGAAAGCATTTCTCCTTCATAGCGCCTATTTGAATAGGGTGCTATTTTCTCACGCTAAACCCTGTTTACTTTTTTCAGTAAATAGGGCTTAGCGTCAGAAGCCTTGGGTGGTTGCATGAGAATGCCCATGCACCACCCATGGTACGCCCCCTTGGCACAAAGTAATGCAAAGCAGCGCTATGCGCTGTTTTGCATTATTTTCAAGTTATTTTCCTGCATGAAACAGGTTTTACACTGGAAAGTAAATAAGTGAAAAAAAGATTTTGTGTCATTTTGTGTCACTTTTGTGACGCAAACACTGTGTTAAATCTTAGTAAATAGACCTCCTGGTCTCTACTGTGTGTTCCAGCCTGGCTGATCACTTTGGCAGTAGTGTTGGGCCTTTCCCTGACCTCCATAGGCTGATGGAGAAGTGGGTTTTCTCCTTTCCATTTATCAGCCACCATGAGCAGGCAGTGCTGTGATCCTGCGGGTGAAGTAGTAGGGGACCACACTGAGCCCCTGTGCACACGTAAGATCTTAACATGTATATATCTATATCTCTCTCTCTCTCTCTCTCTCTCTCTCTATATATATATATATATATATATATATATATATATATATTATCTACTGGCGGTCGCCAGTAGATAGTTATAGTTACAACCTATTATCCATAGGAAATCCGCGACATTCTATTTGAAATAACTCTCTTGCCGGTTGACGTATCTTCGCGAAATTTTCAAACTTCGTGGGGCGCTCCGGTCCGCTCCTACCCTGAAAGTCTCGGGGTGATACGTCAAGCGGGGGCCGAGAAAAAGGGGGTCCCAAAACGCGTTTTCCCCATGCATTTTCCCATAGGAAACTTTAGACACGGCTACAGCTCGAACTGCTGAACGGAATTACACCAAATTTGGCAAAGAGGTAGTTCTTGGTTCAGAAAGAACCCTTTTTGTTAAATGGTGTAAATCCGTTCAGTAGTTGCTGAGAAAATGAAAAGTAAAAAGTTAGTGATATCTAGGGACGAGTAGGGTCCGCGTACCCTCCTGATCACGAGCTGCATGTTAATTGGTTGTCAGCTGGCTGTCAACATTCCGATTCAGGAAATGTTGGCAGCTATTTTGTCCCTCGGTAGAACCGAGGGACAGAAACAAGTGCGCAAAGCGCACAAAGGGGGCAGGGTAGAAACACCCTGACCCCCTAGGTTTGCTCAGGGGGTCCCACAAGGACCCCTGGGCAAAAAAAATAATTTTTTTAAAAATCGGCAGGATGCGCTCAGGGTGCGCGAATCCTGCCGAAAAAATCGAGCGCGGTCTCCGCGCTTCGATAGCAACTGGCCCTCGGGTGGCCCAAGTCCCGGGGGCATGGTGGGGGATAACTTAATGTGTGGGGGCCTCAAGGGCCCCCAAGCCCCGGGGACCGCCACCCCCGGGGCTTTTTAAAAATGGTGCGGGAGGGCTCTGAGCCCTCCCGCAGCCCCGGGGACCACCACCTCCCCGGGGCTTTTTTACATACATTATTAAACCTGTGTGGGGGCTCCAGCCCCCCACACGCCCGGGGACCACCACCTCCCCGGGGCACTAAACATTTTAATATGGGGGTCCGTTACGGACCTCCAGAGCCCCGGGACCACCACCTCCCCGGGCTGTGTACTGAATGGGAGGGGGCCGCGCGGCCCCCTCCTGGAGCCCTTGATGGCCCTGGGGACCACCACCCCCAGGGCTGGCTCCTGCAGTGTCCCGGGTGCCTACCCCGGGACACTGTAGTTTGCTATGGCAGGACGGGAGCCTCGCGGCTCCCGTCCTGCCATAGCAAACTGCTTGGATATTGGAAGAGTGAGCAGGAAACCTGCTCTCTCTTCCAATATCCAAAGCCGATTGCTTTTCCACATGGGGAGCAGCATGTCAGCTGCTCCCCATGTGGAACAGCAATGCCGGCTCCCAAGGGACGTGGGAGCCGGCGGGACTGTGGGGGGATTGGGGACCCCCCACAGTCCCCAACGGAGAGGGCCAGCCCCGGGGATGGGGTCCCCGGGGCAAGTAGTGGCTCGGGAGTGGGGCCACGCGGCCCCCTCCCCAAAAAAGAGGAAAATAAAAAAAAACAAAAAAATGGAAAGGCCGGCCCCGGGAGATGGGGTCCCCGGGGCCTTAAAATGCCCAGAGGAGGGGGCCACGCTGCCCCCTCAAAAAATAAATATAGAGGCCATGCCCCGGGGATGGGGTCCCCGGGGCCAATACAGGCCCAGGGAAGGGGGCCACGCGGCCCCTGTCCCGTTTTTTTTTTTTTTAAAGGTAATTTAAAAAGGTGTAAGGCCCTGGGGGATGGGGTCCCCAGGGCCCAAAAAAGAAAAGGAAGGGGGCCACACAGCCCCCCTTCAGGGGAGAAAAAAAAAACGATCGGGCCCGCAGGCCCCGCCCCTTCCTTCACCACTCTGCAAACGCGCCCCTGGCGCGTTTGCAGAGGGGGAACGATCCCCTTGAATACTGGGGGTCCCTGGGGCCAACTAGCCCACCAGGTACCTCCAGTATGCGCCAGGGGCTGCCTTGCAGAGAGGTGTACAGAGACCACGCCCTTTTTACACCTCTCTGCAACGCAGCTCTGTGGCGCTTTGGAGGTATATGGTGGGCTAGTTGGACTCCGGGGACCCTCAGGATTCAAGGGGACTTAATCCCCCAACTTAAAACGCGCCACGGGCGTGTTTGCACAGTGGTGAAGGGAGGGGCGGGGCTTCAGGTGACATGTGTGCAAACAGGCCCCGTGGCGCGTTTTAAGATGGGGAATTAAATCCCTTCAATCCTGAGGGTCTCTGAGGCCAACTAGCCCAACAGGTACATCCAGAATGCGCCACAGAGCTGCGTTGCAGAGAGGTGTAAAAGGGTGTGGCCTCTCTACACGTCTCTGCAACGCAGCCCCTGGCGCATATTGGAGGTTCCTGGTGGTCTAGTTGGCCCCTAGGGACCCTCAGGATTCAAGGGGACTTAATCCCCCAACTTAAAACGCGCCACGGGCGCGTTTGCAAAGATGTCACCTCAGGCCCCGCCCCTCCCTTCACCATTGTGCAAATATTCCTCTAAAATCAGCCGAAATAGGAATTCCGATTTACTCACCTGTTATCAGGAGAGACCTCAGTGCTGCATCTTTCAGCCCAGTACTGATCCTGAAAAGTAATTTTAACCGTACTTACCGGTAACTTGAATTTCCTTCATAGGCTAACATTGACTGGTTTCACTTGGAAATTCTTCTAAGTGTTGATTTTTGAAACATACAAATATTCCTCTAAAATCAGCCGAAATCCGAATTCTGATTTACTCACCTGTTATCAGGAGAGACCTCAGTGCTGCATCTTTCAGCCCAGTACTGGTCCTGAAAAGTAATTTTAACCGTACTTACCAGTAACTTATATTTTCTTCCATAGGAATCCATTGTCTGGTTTTCAGCAGAAAACTTTCAAAGTGTCGATTTTCACAAACTACAAATATTCCTTAAAAATCGCCTGTATGACTTAAACGCATTCATTCAACTGTTTACAGGAGATGCACCAGTGCTGGATCCAGGATCCAACACTGAGTAAGAAAAAGTAACGATAACAGTTTTTACCTGCTAAGTGAATTTCCTTCCATAGGATAACATTGGTGATTCTATGAGAAAAAGTTTCCAAGTGTCAACTTTTAAAATACAATAATATTCCTTAAAAATCACGACTGTAACCAAAACGCTTTTACTCAACTGTTTACAGGAGATGTACCAGGACTGAATCTAGGATCCAGTCCTGTGGTTAGAAAAGTAATCCATAAAGTAACTAATTGCATTTAACTAGAAATTCACATTGAGCTGAATGTTGCATTGTGTTTGAAAATGTGTTGCCCATTGCAACAACTGTAACTACTGTACTTAAAAGTCTATTGCCTATCTGCAAAGTATTTAAACTAAAGTAATTCATTAAGAGAAAGTATTTTTGTAATGTAATGTATAATGTAATTACAATGTAATTTAAAAAATAAAATATGTAAAAAAAAATTGTTTCTAAAAATGTACTAAATCAGTATGAAAAAAATTAATATAACAATTAATACATTTAAAAATTGTCATTTACAAAACCTTTGAAATTCACTAAAAAAAACGTAGGTTTCAGGCACGTTATAGTTAGAAATTAGCATTTAAAAACCTTTGAAATTCACTGAAAAAACCATAGGTTTCAGACACGTTATAGTTACAAATTAGCATTTAAAAAACCTTTGAAATTCACTGAAAAAACCATAGGTTTCAGACACGTTATAGTTACAAATTAGCATTTAAAAAACCTTTGAAATTCACTGAAAAAACCATAGGTTTTAGGGACAGTTATAGTTACTTGGACATTGCACTCGTACAAAACCCGTGAAATTCCCCGTTATAGTTAGTTCAGCTAACTATAACTCGCGCCCCGCAATGCACTGCTGATGACGTCACATATTACATCACTCATGACATGGTCAGTGACATCACTGATGACATCACTGATGACATCTCAAATGACATCACTGATGACATCATCCACGTGATAATCTGATGCAGCTCCTCACACCCTAATATAACCTTTGATACACCCACTCTAAATTACAGACTGCCATTCGCAAAACCATAGACACTCCAACACCAATAACTACATACCCACTCACTGATTCTTAGGTCTACACACACACATCCACTCACTCACCCGTACAGTCACTCATACTTACGGTCACTCAGTACAGGACTATCATATGCACTCTTACTCCTATATAGACACTCAAACAACGCCACTCATCCATAGAGATACTCACACACCTAGTCAGTCATGCAAATAATTAAACACACTGCCATTTACTCACCTATACAGTTATACACACACCAGCTCACTTACTCATACAAATAGTAGCACATTGTTACGCTCTTATACAATCACTGATACAAGCACACAATCATCCATACAGCCACTATCACAATCACTCACTCTTGCTTATAGCTATTTATATACTCCAACACACATATATACTGCCTTTCACATATGTAGTTACTCACACATGTACCACTGGGACATACATTCACTCACTAACACACTCTTACACACACTTACCCACCCATACAGTCTATCACAGATGCACTCTTGAAAGCATCCACCCAGTGAATCACCCACTCACACATCTATGCACAGAGTTGCACACACCCCTCCCACACAAACACTCAGGCACCCATACAGATACTCAAACAAGCATTCAATAACTCATATAGACACTCATTTAGCTATTCACAAACACATGCAGCCACTTACACAGCAACAGACAGACGGATACAGACATACACCCAGTTTAGTCACTAACCCATGCATTCAGTAAGATACGTTAAAACACTCACTTATAGAGTCAGTCACGCACCTACTAAATCATCCATACAGACACTTACACACCCACTCATTCTTCAATACGTCTTTTCCTATATATTTAAAAAATATTTAAACTTTACAGAAACACACAGTCACTGGATGATGTCATCAGTGATGTCATTTGAGATGTCATCAGTGATGTCATGAGTGATGTCACTGACCATGTCATGAGTGATGTAATATGTGACGTCATCAGCAGTGCATTGTGGGCGCGAGTTATAGTTAGCTGAACTAACTATAACGGGGAATTTCACGGGTTTTGTACGAGTGCAATGTCCAAGTAACTATAACTGTCCCTAAAACCTATGGTTTTTTCAGTGAATTTCAAAGGTTTTTTAAATGCTAATTTGTAACTATAACGTGTCTGAAACCTATGGTTTTTTCAGTGAATATATATATATATATATATATATATATCCTGCCTGTCTATATATATATATATATATACAGACAGACAGATGTCTATATATATATATATATATATATATATATATATATATATATATATATACATATATATATATATGTATATATATATATATATATATGTATTCACTGAAAAAACCATAGGTTTTAGGAAAGTTATAGTTAGTTGGACATTTCACTCGTACAAAACCAGTGAAATTCCCCGTTATAGTTAGTTCAGCTAACTATAACTCGCGCCCCCGCAATTCACTGCTGATGACGTCACATATTACATCACTCATGACATGGTCAGTGACATCACTGATGACATCACTGATGACATCTCAAATGACATCACTGATGACATCATCCATGTGATAATTTCATGCATCTTCTCACACCCTAATATAACTTTTGATACACCCACTCTAAATTACAGACTGCCATTCTCAAAACCATAGACACTCCAACACCAATAACTACATACCCACTCACTGATTCTTAGGTCTACACACACATCCACTCACTCACCTGTACAGTCACTCATACTTACGGTCACTCAGTACAGGACTATCATATGCACTCATACACCTATATAGACACTCACACACCGCCAATCATCCATAGAGGTACTCACACACCTAGTCAGTCATGCAAATAATTAATCACACTCCCATTTACTCACCTATACAGTTATACACACACCAGCTCACTTACTCATACAAATACTAGCACATTCTTACGCTCTTATACAATCACTGATACAAGCACACACTCATCCATACAGCCACTCTCACAATCACACACTCTCACTTATAGCCATTTAAATACTCTAACACACATATATACTGCCTTTCACATATGTAGTTACTCACACATGTACCACTGAGATATACATTCACTCACTAACACACCCATACACACACTCACCCACCCATACAGTCCATCACAGATGCACTCTTGAAACCATGCACCCAGTGAATCACCCACTCACACATCTATGCACAGAGTCACACACACCCCACCCACACAAACACTCAGGCACCCATACAGATACTCAGACAACCAATTAATAACTCATATAGACACTTATGTAGCTACTCACAAACCCATGCAGCCGCTTACACACCAACAGACAGACGGATACAGACATTCACACAGTTTAGTCACTAACCCATGCATTCACTAAGATACGTTTAATCACTCACTTATAGACTCAGTCACGCACTTACTAAATCATCCATTCAGACACTTATACACCCACTCATTCTTCAATACGCCTTTCCCTATATATATTAAACATATTTAAACTTTACAGAAACACACAGTCACTGGATGATGTCATCAGTGATGTCATTTGAGATGTCATCAGTGATGTCATCAGTGATGTCACTGACCATGTCATGAGTAATGTAATATGTGACGTCATCAGCAGTGCATTGCGGGCGCGAGTTATAGTTAGCTGAACTAACTATAACGGGGGAATTTCACTGGTTTTGTACGAGTGAAATGTCCAACTAACTATAACTTTCCCTAAAACCTATGGTTTTTTCAGTGAATTTCAAAGGTTTTTTAAATGCTAATTTCTAACTATAACGTGCCTGAAACCTATGGTTTTTTCAGTGAATTTCAAAGGTTTTTTAAATGCTAATTTCTAACTATAACGTGTCTGAAACCTATGGTTTTTTCAGTGAATTTCAAAGGTTTTTTAAATGCTAATTTCTAACTATAACGTGCCTGAAACCTATGGTTTTTTAAGTGAATTTCAAAGGTTTTTTAAATGCTAGTTTCTAACTATGCCTACAGATCCGAAGCCTCCGAGATCATCTGCGGCGTACCCCAGGGATCTTCCCTCAGCCCAACACTGTTCAACATCTACATGGCCCCGCTCGCACGCATCGCCAGACAGCACGACCTCAACATTATCTCCTACGCCGACGACACTCAACTGATCCTCTCCCTCACCAAGGACCCCCTCGCCGCCAAAGCCAATCTCCATGAAGGAATGAAGGCCGTCGCCGATTGGATGAAGATCAGCCGACTAAAGCTGAACACGGACAAGACGGAGGTCCTCATCCTCGGCTCCAACCCCTCAGCCTGGGACGACTCCTGGTGGCCAACGACGCTGGGAGCAGCCCCGACACCCACCGACCACGCACGCAACCTGGGAGTCATCCTCGACTCAACGCTCTCCATGGCCAAGCAAGTCAACGCAGTCTCCTCCTCCTGCTTCAACACCCTCCGCATGCTTCGCAAGATCTACAGGTGGATCCCGACAGACACAAGAAGAACAGTCACCCAGGCCCTCGTCAGTAGCAGACTTGACTATGGGAACGCCCTCTACGCGGGAGCCCCGGCCAAGCTCATCAAGCGACTGCAACGCATACAAAACGCCTCCGCACGCCTGATCCTCGACGTACCACGCCACAGCCACATCACCCCCCACTTGAGGAACCTGCACTGGCTCCCCGTCGACAGGAGGATCACCTTCAAACTCCTCATCCACGCACACAAGGCACTCCACAAAACTGGCCCAGCCTACCTCAACAGACGACTCTTCTTCTACGTCCCCAACCGCCAGCTCCGCTCCGCCGACCTCTCCCTCGCCACCGTCCCTCGCATTCGAAGAACAACCACCGGCGGCAGATCCTTCTCACACCTCGCCGCCAAGACCTGGAACACCCTTCCACTAAGCCTACGACAGACCCAAGACCTGCTGACCTTCAGGAGGCTACTCAAGACCTGGCTGTTCGACCAGTAGCAGCACCCCCCCCTTCCCTCTCCCCAGCGCCTTGAGACCCTCGCTGGTAAGTAGTGCGCTCTACAAATTCTGTGATTGATTGATTGATTGAGGGGGCGGGGCCTGAGGTGACATGTGTGCAAACACGCCCTGTGGCGCGTTTTAAGTTGGGGAATTAATACCCCTTCAATCCTGAGGGCCCCTGGGGGCCAACTAGGCCACCAAGCACCTCCAGTAAGCGCCACAGGCCTGCATTGCAGAGAGGTGGTCCAGGCCAAGCCCCTTTTTACAACTCTCTGCAACGCAGCTCTGTGGCGCTTACTGGAGGTACCTAGTGGGCTAGTTGGACCCCAGGGACCCTCACGATTCAAGGGGACTTAATCTCCCAACTTAAAACGGCCACAGGGCGTGTTTGCACACATGTCACCTCAGGCCCCCTCTCCCTTCACCACTGTGCAAACGCGCCCCGTGGCGCGTTTTAAGAGGTAGTTTTAATCTCCCTGCCCTATTATGTACTAGGGCCTTACAGAGGAGGTCATGCTAATCACAGGGGTACCCCAACGCATAGTGTTCCCTAGTGTATGTAGGTGTTTTCACTGTATTCTAAGTGTCTTTTAGCATAGCACTGGCTCTAGGCCTAGTTACTCAGAGTCAGTTACCACCAGTACCCGTCTGAAAAAGTTGTGGGCACAGGATGATTTTGCAACAAGGCCTATTTCTGCTCCTCTGTTGGTTCTTTCTGCACATGTCTTGCTTCTTCCTGCACTTTTCTTCGTCTTTGTGGACTTCTGTTGCTTCTTTCTGCATTTCTTTTGCTTCTTTCTGTGCGTTTTTTCTTCTTTCTTCACATGTCCTACCTCTGTAGGCATAGTTAGAAACTAGCATTTAAAAAACCTTTGAAATTCACTTAAAAAAACCATAGGTTTCAGGCACGTTATAGTTAGAAATTAGCATTTAAAAAACCTTTGAAATTCACTGAAAAAACCATAGGTTTCAGACACGTTATAGTTAGAAATTAGCATTTAAAAAACCTTTGAAATTCACTGAAAAAACCATAGGTTTCAGGCACGTTATAGTTAGAAATTAGCATTTAAAAAACCTTTGAAATTCACTGAAAAAACCATAGGTTTTAGGGAAAGTTATAGTTATAGTTATAACTGCACAGTGGTGAGGGAGGGCGCGGGGCCTGAGGTGACATGCCCCCTTCCTTCACCACTGTGCAAACGCGCCCCGTGGCGCGTTTTAAGTTGGGGGATAAAGTCCCCTTGAATCCTGAGGGTCCCTGGGGTCCAACTAGCCCACGAGGTACCTCCAGTAAGCGCCACAGAGCTGCGTTGCAGAGAGGTGTAAAAGGGGGCGTGGCCTGGACCACCTCTCTGCAACACAGGCCTGTGGCGCTTACTGGAGAGACCTGGTGGGCTAGTTGGCCCCCAGGGGCCCTCAGGATTGAAGGGGATTTAATTCCCCAACTTAAAACGCGCCACAGGGCGTGTTTGCACACATGTCACCTCAGGCCCGCGCCCTCCCTCACCACTGTGCAAATGCGCCCCGTGGCGCGTTTTAAGTTGGGGGATTAAGTCCCCTTGAATCCTGAGAGTCCCTGGGGTCCAACTAGCCCACCAGGTACCTCCAGTAAGCCCCACAGAGTTGCGTTGAGGAGAGGTGTAAAAAGGGGCGTGGCCTCTGAACACCTCTCTGCAACGCAGCTCCCTGGCGCATACTGGAGGTTCCTGGTGGGCTAGTTGGCCCCCAGGGACCCCCAGTATTCAAGGGGAATTAGTTCCCCATCTTACAACGCGCCAGGGGGCGCGTTTGCAGGGTGCTGCAGGGAGGGGGCAAGGCCTCCGGCGCGATGCCGGTCTTTTAAAAAAAAAAAAATTTAAGAAGGGGGGCTGTGTAGCCCCCCTTTTCTTTTCCTATTTTATTGGCCCTGGGGACCCCATCCCCCAGGGCCTGACCCCTATTTTTTTTTTTTTTATTTAAAAAAATTGGAAGGGGGCCGCATGGTCCCCCTCCCGAGGCCATATTCGGCCCCGGGGACCCCATCCCCCGGGGCATGGGCAGTTTTTTTTTTTTTATTAAATTATTGGAGGGGGGCTGCGTGGCCCCCCTCCTCAGGCCATTTATGGCCCCGGGGACCCCATCCCCCAGGGCCGGCCTTTCCGTGTATTTCTTAAAAAAAATGTATAATGGAGGAGGGGGCCGCGTGGCCCCCCTCCGTCACCACTTCTGGCCCCGGGGACCCCATCCCTCAGGGCCTGGCCTCCCGTTGGGGACCGTGGGGAGCCCCAATGCCCCCACGGTCCCGCCCGGCTCCCGCGTCCTGCGGGAGCCGGCATTGCTTTTCCACATGGGGAGCTGCTGACATGCAGCTCCCCGTGTGGAAAGCAATTCTGCTTGCTTCATTGAAGCGAGAGCAGGTTTCCCTGCTCTCGCTTCAATGAAGCAAAGCAGTTTGCAATGACAGGGCGGGAGCCGCGAGGCTCCCGCCCTGTCATTGCAAACAGCAGTGTCCCGGGGTGGGCACCCCGGGACACTGCAGGAGCCGGCCCTGGGGGTGGCAGTCCCCAGGGCCATCACAGGCTCCAGGAGGGGGCCGCTCGGCCCCCTCCCAACATCTGCACAGCCCCGGGAGGTGGTGGTCCTCGGGGCTCGGAGTCCGTAACGGACCCCCAAATTTGCATAGTTAGTGCCCCGGGGAGGTGGCAGTCCCCGGGGCGTGTGGGGGGGCTCGAGCCCCTCCACACAGGTAGTTTTTTAAAAAACAAAACAAGCCCCGGGTGGTGGCGGTCCTCGGGGCTGCGGGGGGCCATGTGCCCCCGCAAATATGTAAAGAAAGCCCCAGGGGGTGGCGGTCCCCGGGGCTTGGGGGCCATGGAGGCCCCCACCCATTTAAAATACAAGCCCCGGAGGTGGCGGTCCCCGGGGCTGCGGGGGGCCGTGAGCCCCGCAAATATTTTAGAAAAGCCCAGGGGGTGGCGGTCCTCGGGCTGCGGGGGCCTCCTGGGCCCCCGCTATGAAACTTATGCATGCCCCGGGACTTGGCCCACCCGGGGCTAAATATAAACAAAGCGCGGGAGCCCACGCTTCGTTTTTTTTTTCGCGCCCGGATTCGCGGATCCGGCGCCAATCTTGCCGATTTTTTTTTTTTTTAAATGCTTTTTTGGGCCCTGAGCAGGCCTAGGGGGTCAGGGTGTTTCTACCCTGCCCCCTTTCCTTGTTTTGCGCGTTTCTTTTCTCTCTTTCTTGTGCCTCGGTTCTACCGAGGCATAAGATGGCTGCCAACACTTCCTGGTTTGGAGTGTTGACAGCCAATTATAATGTAGCTCGTGATCGGGAAGGTCCGCGGATCCTCCGTGCCTCTAAATATCGAAACGTTTATTTTTGATTTTCTCAGCAACTACTGAACGGATTTACACCATTTTTAAAAAGGTCGCTTTCTGAGCCAAGCAGTACCTTTTTGCCAAATTTGGGGTAAAGCCGTTCAGTAGTTTCGGCTGTAGCCTTGCATAAAGTTTCCTATGGGAAATAGATTTTTTGACTCTTATTTTTTTAATTTCTCTGGAATTACTGAACGGATTTACACCATTTAAAAAAAGGGCGCTTTCTGAACCAAGCACTACCTTTTTGCCAAATTTGGTGTAATTCCGTTCAGCAGTTCGGGCTGTAGCCTTGGCTAAAGTTTCCTATGGGAATTAACATGGAGAAAACACGTTTTGGGACCCCCCTTTTTTCTCGGCCCCCGCTTGCCAAATCACCCCGAAACTTTCAAGATAGGAGAGGACCGGAGCGGCCAATAAGTTTTGAAAATTTCGCGAAGATTCGTCAACCGGCGCCAAAGTTATTGGGAAAAGAATGTTACAAATTTCCTATGGATAATAGGTCCTAACTATAACTATCTACTGGCGACCGCCAGTAGATAATATATATATATATATATATATATATATATATATAGACAGACAGACAGACAGACAGATAGATAGATAGATAGATAGATAGATAGATAGATTATTCAGAGTTTTTGTATTGTTAGTAGTATTGCCCTCCCTCCAATGCACCCGCCTGCCGTAACTAGTGCTGGTCGTATGATGCAATAACCACACTTGGTGTATGTGGCATGTAATAACACTAGTCACAGCATGTGACGATCCACCAGCGCTAAGGATTTCATATTCTTCAGTCAATAACTCTCCCCACGCCCTCGTTGCTGTGAACAGTTCTAGACATTTTATGCAATAATTGCATTTAGTGTACATACTAGTTACATTTTATGATTATCCATCAGCGTTTAAGATTGTCACTCCTTCAGACAGTATTCCCAAGAAAAGTAATTTTCCTTCTCCCAACTCATTTCATTCTTCCTGCTCTCTCTTATGCACACAATTCTTTTTGCTATGTTCTCAACAGCAACCGCTACAGGCAGTGGTGTTTGGGCTAGAATCTGCCAGCATGCCATAGTTGTCAGAAGTTAAATGAACTCCTAAATGTGTGGGAATTGCAATGTGATTTTGATATAGGTTAATTTGCCCAATATTTAAGTTAAGAGTAGGGGTCAGCTTAACTCACGTAATTCCGTGTAGCGCAATTATACAGAATTACATAAGAATTCTGTGAGATTACGCTTGCATTATGCGGGAATAGTAATTCTGTGCTTAGCAGTATTTCTTAGCACAAAATACCCCCCTCGTGTCCAAAATGGATGTGAGAATACATTTTGCATTAAAAAACAGTGCTAAATGAAACAGAATACGAATAGCGATTTCGAGTAGCCGCTCAAGCTCCCTAAATGTGTTCTTGGTGTAGGATTTGTCCCCAATTAACTACCGGCATTTACTGCTATTTTGGACGCGAGGATGCGTTATGCGCTAAGAGACAGCATTAAATGCAGAAGAATATGAATAGCGAGCGGCCGCTCACACTCACTAAATGTGCTCTTGGGGTAGAATTTTTCCCCAGCCTACTCCCTGCATTCAGAACTATTTTCTTAGCGCAAAATGTACTTGTGTGCAAAATGGGCTCAAGATGCAATATGCGCTAAGAAGCAGCACTAAATGCAGCAGAACACGAGTACATCTGCGCTTGCTAAAAAAACAAAAAACAACTAATTATCGACAATTCGCGTCAAAGAGTAATGCAGAATTACTGAAATTACTCTGATTTCTCCGGCGTAATCTAAATTCCGCTCTGGCCTAATTAGGTGTGAAGAGGGGAGGGGGAGGGCGCCTGGACAGGTGTTCTTTGAACGCCAGGACAGAAGGCAAGGAGGGCTGCAGATACTCAAAGGCATCTCACTTGTTCAAGCTTTTTTGCTGGAGTCGGTGATTTAAGAGCTCATTGTAAATGCTAATTTATTGAAGTGATTAATGAGGTGGAATCTGTTCAGTGGAAGAAGATGTTGAGGCGCAGGCGCTAGAGTCATTAGGGGACCATACATTTAAAAGTCACCTCTGACTCTGACCTCTGAGAAATCAAAACGCTTGAAAGAGGCACTAACAAGCGTTGAGTTAGCCAAAATGTGCCACGGGTACAAATGTGTTCAAGGTTCAGCAGGAAGAGAGGGGGTGTAGTTTTGAAGTTCTGGTGTGGTTTCAGGGTGAATGTACAGGACCACAATAACCTCAAAGGTCATACACATTTCACAAGCTTTCAACAACAGAGCATTCCCAAATGCCAGACAGCCTGCAGGTCAAAGGCTCTAGCTCCAGGCAGCCGAGCTATCCTCAGGTTACAGAGATGTCATGGGGTCTGGCTGAAGACATCACAGATACCCTTCAGGGTGAACAGATGACAAAGGCTCAGGTTGGGCATAACAAAGCTATCATTCAGGTAACACAAAGGTCAAAGAGTCTGGCTGTACACATTGGAGATCTCCCTCAGGTAACGCAAATGTCACAGGCTTGGAGCTATCCCTCAGACGGCACAGATGTCACCGGTTTGGAGTTATCCCTCAGATGGAACATATGGCACAGGTTTGGAGCTATCCCTCAGATGGCACAGATGTCACAGGTTTGGAGCTATCCCTCAGATGGCACAGATGTCATAGGCTTGGAGCTATCCCTCAGACGGCACAGATGTCACCGGTTTGGAGTTATCCCTCAGATGGAACATATGGCACAGGCTTGGAGCTATCCCTCAGATGTCACAGGCGTCACAGGCTTGGAGCTATCCCTCAGAGGACACAGATGTCACCCACTCAGTGTTAGACCTGGCACCATTGGCGTGGGTCTCCCTTCCATTTTTCGCTGTTGTCTCCTCTGTTTTACTGGTGTTAGATGCTCTGGGCGCTGTGCCACTGCCATTCAGTGTCACAGCGCGAATGCTCCCTGTGTAAATATGTCTATGTGAATTGGTATATCCCTGATTGGCTTATTTGGTTTACCTGTTAGTCCCTAGTAGTGTGGCCTATGTGTGCCCAGGGCTGGTAAACCAAATGCTGCTGGTGGGCCTGCAGCACTGATGTGTGCCACCCACAGAAGCAGCCTGTAAAGTGTGTCTCAGACCTGCCACTGCAGTGTCTGTGTGCAGTCCAGAACTGCCATCTTGGCTGTGAAGTGCACTCACTTCCCAGCCCCTGAACCTTCCCTTGGCATCCTGTAAGTCACCCCTATGGTAGGGTGCCTTGTATGTGTAAGGCAGGACATGCCTTGGTGTGTGTAGCATGTCCTGGTAGTGAATTATGCCCCATTTCGTTTTTCACTACTGTAAGGCTACCTGTTCCTCATAGGCTAGAATGGGCAGTTTGACTATTACATTCTATAGTCCTAACTGACCCCAGGAACATGGTAGAAAAACGAATTTAGTATGCCTGAGCTCAGAATATTAAAATACATCTTTTAGTGAAGTTGATTTTTATATTCTGTGTTTGAAAATACCACTTTTAGAAAGTAGGTATTTTCTTGCCTCAGCCTTCCAGTGTGCTCTGCCGTTATGTGTATTGGCTGTCTGGTTTTAGAGGGGCAGGACAGGCTGAGTCAGACCTAGGTTGAATAGAGAGATCTGCATTTAGAGTGTGGGGAGGGGTGGCTCCTTGACCTGAATAGGGCTGTGCCTGGCAAGGTGAATGCTGGCTCCACCTCCCACTGTGTGTCTGCTGGCAGACCCCTCTTTCTGAAAGGAAGGATGCAGCCTGGTAAACAAAGTGCTCCAGGCCTGAGCAGAACTGGTTCTGGCTAGGTTCAGTGACTGGTAGCTTCAAGGATCAAAGGCTTTTGGGGTATAAATATCTGTGCTCAAGCCCTTACGTATTGTATTGCTTTTGGATCTGGAGGGGAAACTCTGTCCGTGCCACTGGAGGAATCTGCAGGAAGTGACTGTCCCTGTGCTGTGTGTTGTTTCTTGCACTGGCCTGCAGCAGTGACCACTGGACCTTGAAGAAGAGGAAAAGGAACTCTTGAGAGAACTTCTATTTTTGTTACAGCAATTACCCAAGGGCTAGGAAAAGAGCTAGCCTCCTGCTGGAGTCTCAGGCACATCAGACTCCACCACCAACCTCCTGCTTCCTCCCTGCGAGGGCTGCTATCTGCTGAGGAGGCTCCTGTGAGTTCCAGGGCCTCTAGTTTGCATCAGAGAAAAGAGGGTGAGAAATCGACGCTAACGCATCTTTGCGGGCCGCTGCAGTCGAGAGCGCTGGGAAAATCATCGCGCTACTGCCGCCGAGGGCCCGCAACACGAAACCATCGCTGACGCCCCTTTGCGAGCCGCTGCAGCCGAGATGCGCTGGAAAGATCATTGCGCTGCTGTCGCCGCGCACTCGCAACCCTTAAAGAAATCATCGCTTCGAGACATCGCAGTGCGGACGCCGTGCGTCCGCCACTTTGATCGCATCGCACCGAATTTCGTCGCTCCCTCGCGGAGCGTCTTGTCTTCGCATCGCAACACGATCGCACAGCGCAACAGGATCACCGCATCGACTTCTCCCACGCAGCAAGAAAGTCATCGCATCGGCGGTCCAGCGTGCAGAAGTTTGTCGCATCGTCTCCGCACGCATCACGCAGATCGGCGCATCATCCTCCCTTGCGGCAAGGATTTCAACGCATCGCTGGCCTCGCGTGCCGAGAATCATCGCTACAGCTTATTTGCGTCACTTTGTTGGTTTTGCTACTAAACCCAGGTACTTTGTGAAAGAAAGGGTCGCAGAGACCACTGCTTTGAACTTGAACCATATTTTTGCAACCTTTGAACTATTTTTGACAGCCCTTCAACAGCTATCCTATTTTTGACCGTATTGTGGCTTTTACAGTTATTGGTCTTGTGATAAATCTGCCTTTATATAAAGATACTTATTTTTTTATAATAACTACTTGTGTGGTGTCCCTTTGTAGTGTTCCTCACTGTGTTACTGTGTATGATCATAAATGCTTCACACCCTGCCTCTGAGATAAGCCTACCTGCTCGTGCTACGTTACCACAGGGTTGAGCAGGGGTATTAAAGAGGGTAGCCCTCTCACTCTGACTTAGGAAGAAGGGTCCCTACTTGGACAGTGGCCAGCCATTGCCAACTAGAGACCCCCATTTCTAACACTCAGTGATACCCCTCAGGTGACATAATTGTCACCCACTCAGTGCTATCCCGCAGGTGACATAGATGTCACTGGCTCTGTACTAGCCCTCAGGTGATCCATATATCACTGGCTCTGTACTATCCCTCAGGTGACACAGACGTGGAGTTATCCCTCAGATGTCACTCACTCTGTGCTATCCCTCAGGTGACATAGATGTCATGGGCTCTGTACTATCCATCAGGCGACACAGATGTCACAGGCTTGGAGCTATCCCTCAGAAAGCACAGTTGGCATCCAATCGGTGCTATCCCTAAGGTGACACAGATGTCACAAGCAGGGTGTTATCCCTCAGGTGACACAGATGTCACAGGCTTGGTGCTATTCCTCAGATGGCACAGATGGCACCTGCTCTGTGATATCCCTCAGGTGACACAGATGTCACCAACTTGGTGCTATTTGCCAGGTGACACAGATATCACCGGCTTGGTGCTATCTCTCTGGTGACATAGGTGTCGGAGGCTCGGTGCTATCCCTCAGGTGGCACAGAATGCACCGCTTTGGTGGTATCCTTCAGGTGACACAGATGTCACCGGCTCTGTTTTTAGACAGGAGACACTATTTCCAGATTGGCTGTAGCAGACCCTCTGGCTTTACTAAGCAGAGCGATCTCTCAGAGTGCAGACAGACCACAGGCACTGGCTTTAGCCATGACAGCTATCAGGTGGGTTACAGAGATGCTACATTCTTTGTTTTACAAGAAAAACCTTTCTCTGGCAATTCTTAAGTCAAATGAAGTTGGTGGAGCCTCCAACTGTAGGAGTTGTAGTTTGAAGTGGTCTGAGGGGGCAGACAGACGTACAGTGCCACAAATTAATTTGCTGTACAGAAATGGCATTCTGGGGTGCGCCAAAACTATCTCTCCTGCCATTTGAAAAAAATGCGGCTGCTCGCAAGAAAAAAACAAGCTGTATGTCATCACTTTTTTTCGTTGTAAGAAGCTGCTGCTTTCTTGGTGACTAAAACTTCATAATACTCCACCCTAATCTTGTAGTGTTGTTGACATTATGCGTGCTAGGACCTTCACGGTTCTGGGCGAACTCTAAACAGAAATTACATAATCTGCTGGGAGGTGTTAAGGTGTAGTTATGAAAGTTATGACACAATGCATGCAGTGCGTGATCATATGTTAAAGGATAAAAACATTTGTTACAGAGCTCCGTGTGTGGTGTGTTCATGTGCATGCTCCCATGCTGGGGAAGACGCTACAACTGGCGATGAGGATGGAATACATGGCCCGAAGAAAAAAGGCTGCTCTCCCTGAGAGTTTGCAAAGGTACAGCAAACTGCTTGTGCATGCCACTTGCACCCCAAATTGATGCAAAGAGATCTGTTGTTGGCGTCCGTGGAGTCAAAGCACCACTCCATCCCATACACAGACATCCAAGAAGTTGAAGGCCCTGCAGAGGAGCACATTCAAAAAGCTCACCAGAACCCTCTGGTAAGACTGGAAGAAGAGATACTGCACCACGCCATAACACAGAGCCATCATCCATATGAAGCAAATGCTAAAGGCAGTGACGATCAGGTATGAAAGCAGAAACTTACTTACTGGCACAAGCGAGTGAAGTACTATAGGGCCTCAAAATCGGACTAGATGACCAGGCCCAAGCAACAGGGGTGTTGCATGGGGAGGTTGCTAGGCTTGCTTTGCGCGAAGAACGCAGCCTGAACAGCATGTGCTCTCAATGGCGACAGAATGGATTGCAAAGTACTATGCTGCTACATTCCTGAAACCACCACCACCATTTGACATAACTAAGAAAAAGTAGGCTGCATGGATCGTAATATTCAATGACTCTAGAAGAAGAAGACGAAAAAGAAATCAAAAAATCATCAAATATTTGAAAAATCTTGCCGGTGATGGAGTGAAAGAAATGCTAAAGAAAGTCTCACAAACTAATGTAACAGCGTACCAAAAGATAAAAGAAGCGTTGTAAGCCAAGTTCGATCCAATGCCGAATGTTGACTATGAAAGGTACATCTTCAACCAAGCAGGACAACAGGCTGGTGAAACAATGGATGAGTTTGTTGAGAGACTTGATGCACTTATCAAACACTGTAAGTTCTGTGACTTTAATGATCAAAAAGCCATGAGCTTCAGTGTCATTGATGGCTGTCTTTCAGATTCCTTCAGGAGACACATGTTGAGAGATACACTCAGTTTAGAAAAAATGCTAATGGCTGCAAGGGCAGAAGAACGAGCAGATCGACAAGCTGCTGATATGGAAGCAGGAACAGCACATAATGAATCGGCTTTGATCATGAAAAAGAAGCATAAGCACAAAATTGATGCATACAAGTTGACATCTCCGAAGAAGAAAAAGTTATGCTTCCGATGTGGGTTTTAATTTCCCCATGAAGATAAATGTTTATCCATAGGACAGTTATGCAAAGGCTGCAGGAAAGAAAACCACTTCATATTGGTCTGCAATGCAAAAGAGAAACCAAATGTGTCACAGCGAGAAAAGCAAATGGATGCCAGAAGGTTCCAAAAACATTCTTGCCACGCCCACAAGACCAAAAGGGAACATCAGTTATTACAAGTAGAAACCAAGCACAGTTGATCATCGTCAAATTCATCATATAAAGGCTCTTCAACGTCATTGTCAAGCGCTAAAGAAGAAGATGGATGTGTGTTGATGATATCGACTAAGGAATGACATGCACATGTAGGATTATATTCTTGCACAAAATTCATTTGGACACTGTCCTAAAATAACCTTAAGGGTGAATGGTCACCCCATAAACTTTATTATAGATAGTGGTGTGTTGAATAACACCATGGCAGTAGAAATGTTCAATTGCCTATCTCCTGTGCCACGCCTTATTCCGTCAAACACAAGTGTATACATGTGGGCTGTTTCTAAACTGTCACAGAGTCAAGGGTCATTTACAGCAACCATACGGCATAACACGACGTCAGTGCAATGCCAGTTCATGTCCTTTAGGGACCTTCATCTAGTGCATGCCTACTTAGCTTTGCCACCGCTGCTGACATGGGACAAATAGCTCTCAACTACAACGTCCGTTCTCAGTCTGAAATTGTGACTCAGTTCCCGTCATTGTTTCATGGCTTAGGAAGACTCAAGAAGATGGAAGTGCAACTTCATTTTAATAGGGACAGTCACCCTGTTGCCCAACGGCACAGCAGAGTTGCTTTTCACTTACAAGAAGCGGTTGAGAAAAAAATAGAAACACCGTTGAAGCATGATGTCATTGAATGCTCCACTGGTCCTATGCTGTGGGTTTTGCCCATAGTTGTGATGCCAAAAAAGGACAGTGGAGGTGCAGTATGCATTTGTGTTGATATGCGCCAGGCCAACAAAGCAATTGAGAGACAAAGACATCCTGGTTCCCCACATAGCAGACATGATCATTTAGCTGAACTGAGCCAAAGTCTTCTCCCGTCTTGACCTGAACAAAGGATGCCATCAGCTCGAGCTGGGAGAGAACTGTAGGTACATTGCTACATTTTGGACTCATTTTGGTTTGTTCAGAAATGAATTAGTTTTGGAGTATCTTCGGCTGTGGAGATATTTCAGGATGCTATTCGCTGAGCAATTCAACCTGTTACACATGCTTTCAATTACAGTGATGACATACTGGTATTTGAGACAACACAAAAGGAGCATGAGAAGGATCTTACACAAGTGTGCCAATTACTTGCTGATGCAGGTCTCACTCTGAATGCAGCAAAGTGTGAGTTTCACAAAACTAAACTTAAATTCTTTGTGCACATATTCTCTGATGGGGGAATGACTCCTGACCCGGATCAGGTGCACGCACTGTCATCTGCTTGCACTCCACAAGATGTAAATATGCTGAATTCGTTCTTAGGCATAGCCAGTTATTGCTCAAGGTACACTTGTGACTTTGCTACAGTGAGTGCCCCACTGAGAGACTTAACAATGTGGAATGTCCCATTCCAGTGGTTTCCTGAATGCGACCAAAGGTTCAAAGAAATAAAATATTGCAATTGAGAATGCAACTGAAATGGCCTATGTTGACCCCCATTTACATACTGAGATCACAGTAGATGCGAGCCTGGTGGGGCTGGTGGCAATCCTTGCTCAACACAATGGCCAGCTGAATGTCCAGAGACACATTCTGGCCTTTGCCAGTAGAAGCCTGTCTGAAACAGACCATACCTATTCTCAGCCGGAAAAGGAGAGTCTGGCTGTAGTGTGGGCCTGCAAACATTTTCATGTGTTTTTATATGGGAAATGTTTCACTATCATCACAGACTGCCAGGCTTGCTCACTATCTTTGGAAACCCGAAAGCTAGGATGCCCCCTCGTATTGAGAGGTGGGGGTTGTGACTGCAAGAGTACGACTATGCGATTGTGCATAAGCCGGGGAAAGACCAAAACCCTGCAGATTACTTTTCATGAGTGCCGGTACATCGCCACAGTTCGACATCCAAAGTTGCTGAAGAGTATATCAACTTCATTGTGGGGTCCAGCATGACAGCAGCTCTACTCATTAAACGGATTATTGCTGCTATCAATGCAGATAAAGACATGCTCATCTTCAAAGACCTCATTACAATACAATCTTGGAAGAAAAGTATTCAAACCTTTGCTGATGATGTTGAATTCCAGAAATGTAAAAATATACAGGATGAGCTATCCGTCACCCGAGATGGTATCATATTGAGAGGCCGGAGAATCCTCATACCTGAGAGCCTGAGACAGCAAGCCATTGAGCTAGCTCATGAAGGACAATGTAGCATTGTAGCCACCAAAAGAGCCCTAAGAGACAGAGGGGCATATTTAAAAAAGAATGGTGGAGGGCGGCATTAAGACAAAATAGCTAACGCCGCGCTCCACCATTCTGAAAATGCAGGGATGCACCATATTTACAACAATATGGTGCATCCCTGCATTTTCCCTAGCGCTGGCGCTGAACTCAGCTGCCTAGCGCTAATGCACACACCCTTGCACCTTAGTGCAAGAGTGCCTGCGTTGAGGGAATGATTGTTTATGTGCAGGAAGGTGTCCCTTCCTGCACATAAACAAAACAGAAAGGCGATTTGTAACTTCTATGTGTGCTGCATTGTGCAGCACACATAGAAGCTGCAAATTGTCATTTTCTAAATGATTGTTTATGTGTAGGAAGGGACACCTTCCTGCACATAAACAATCATTCATGGCGTTTTGCTGTTTCTATGTGTGCTGCACAATGCAGCACTCATAGAAACAGCAAAAACGAGGAGCAATAAAGCATTTCTCCTCATTTCGCCATGCTAAGACCAGGTTTTCCCTGGTCTTAATTTGGGGCTGCCTCCTATTCATGCCACCCTTGTAAATCGGGGCAGCGTCAAAATCAATGAGTGTTGCGGTGGAACGCCCACCGCAACACTCATTGCCCACCCCTTTCTCGCTAAGTAAAGCAGGAAAGGGTGCCTTATTTACAAGGTGGCGTTAAACCACATTATGTGGCTTAAATAAGGTGCAGCCCCTCTTGCCACAGGAACGTCGAGAAAAAAGTGCAGTTCCCATGGCGATAGGGGCTTGTAAATATTCCCCAGAGTGTGGTTCCCTCACCTATATGAATGCGCTGAAAAAAAGCTGAAAGTGTGCCACCTTTGTAAGTGTTTATCCCCTAAGGTGACGCAGCATTCATTGACAATGTCTGACCTTCTTGCGCATGCCTGGGAGAGCGTTGCAGTGGATTTCTTTGGGCCTCTAGGAAATGGACATCATCTCATGGTACTCATTGATGAATACTTGCGTTTTCCTTTGGTGGAAGACTTATCATCGACACCCTATGACAAAGTCATCGAGCAGCTTGATGACATCTTTACAGTGTGGGGCATCCCTGCTATTCTCAAATCTGATAATGGCCCGCCTTTCAATAGCAAAGAATTCAAGGAGTTTCTTGTTCAACTCAAGCATCAAAAGTGCACACCTCTCTGGCCCCAAGCCAATGGTGTTGTTGAACGATTTATGGGCACCCTCAAGAGGGTAATTCAGCGAGCATTGATAAAGGGAATCGATCTAAACCAAGCCATGTGTCAAACCCTTCGTGCCTATGGATCAACTTCTCACTCCACAACTGTTGAAAGTCCTGCCACCTTGCTATTAGGGAGAGCAATCGGAACCAAACTACCAGAATAGACATCGGACCGATCAATGAATGATGATATAGTTCGTGTCACAGACATTTTTCAAAAGTGCAACATGAAAACATATGCTGATCAGCGCCGACGCGCCCAGGAAACAGTCTTCGATAAACGGTACTAGGTACTGGTCAAACAGAAATGGAAGCTGAAAACAGACATTGTGTTTGAGGGTTGTAACTTGCAAAGACACATGATGACAGCGCATTGTTGCCGGAATGTCCACACATGAGACTTGTCACACTTTAAACACTTACCTCAATGTCTGTCAGCTCCTGATATCATGAGCAAGGCAACCCTGCCTGAATATCCAGTTCACACATCTGATGCATATTGAAAGTGCATCTCAGCCACCTCATACCACCCTTACTGGCAGACCAGGGCGAGCGCTTCGACGGCTCATTGAGGAAATATGATGCTAATGTTGCCTGTTCTTTTTATTTAACAAAGGGGGAGATGTAGTGTCTTTGACAGTATGCATGCTAGAACCCTCATGGTTCTGCGCGGACTCTAAACAAGAATTACGTAATCTGCTAGGAGGTGTTAAGGTATGGTTATGAAAGTTATGACGCAAAGTGTGCAGCAGAGTGTGATCGTCTGTTGAAGAATAAAGACGTTTGTTACAGAGCTCCAAGTGTGGCATGCTCATTTGCATGCTCCCGGGCTGGGGAAGACGCTACAACTCTGACAGAACAAGATAACAAATGTGTCTGTCTCTAAACCAGACCTAATAGTACAAAACTGCAATCTGGCAGCAGCTCATGGTTTTCATGTATGAGCTGAAGATAAAGTCTGGGTTAGAAGCTAAGGCCCCCAGCTGTTAAATTCCAAATGATTTTTTGTGACCCTCAAGCACCTTTACATTTCTGCATTTCTGATCAACAATCCCAAATGGAAGATTATGTCTGGAGTAAGGGTTCAGCATCTGAGGAAACTCCATTTTCCATTCTGACCCTTGAGAAAAACGGGGGTAACAATAAACATGATTTCTTCCAGGCAAGTAGGGAACCAATGTGGCTGTTGAATATTCTGGGCCCTCTTCAAGTGGAGGTTTACGAATAATACATACGATTGTGAGATGGTCTTTTGTGTACTTTGGCTGTCAGCACTGGATTCCCAGCTCAGGAGTTTTTTAATTTTGAATGCAACTTTCAGAAGTCCTGGTGCTGTGGTCTGCGTGTTCTGAAAGCTTGTAAGCAAGGTCTACGCCATTGGTTGAGTACAGGGTCAATCAACTGCATAGCCATCTTTGGATGATTAAATGTGGTACAGGATTGACCTCTAATCTGGATGAGATCCTTCCTGAAGAGCAGGGCTGAGGATCATTGTTGAAGTCAATGTGAGACAAGACTCATGGACAGTGTCACTTTTCACTCATGATGATGTCAATGTGAGACATGCTTCAAGGACAATGGAATTTTCTATTACTGGTGAATTCAACATGAGACACTGTTCTTGTACAGCATAGGTTTCCATTCCTTTTGAAGCCAACGTGAGACATAGCTCATAGAAAGTGTTAGTTTCCACTTCGTAGGTGGGTCCACGTAACACATGGATTATGGACTTCGTCAGTTTCTTTTGCTGCCCAAAGAACACTTTGTCATGAACAAAAGATCTGCGTGCATACTAAAAAATATTCATGATTACTTGCAGAGCATATACAAAATTTAGAGATGGCAAACTATGGAGGCAAATACTTCTCAAAGTGTACAGTTTGGGTTCAGCTAGCTGTTGTATAGAAAAGGGACTCCCTTTGGTCTGGGTACTTGCTGCAAATTTTCCGTTAGCCAACTTCATGCCTATATTCTGCTGTAAGCTCAAGCCAGGATGATGGAGAATGACCTATGCATCAGCAAGGAAGAGGATTAGAAGGGGGCCAGACAAGGTTGTAACATGCACTGTGAATGGTATTTAGTGATGATTGAGGCAAACTAAGGTAATGTTGCCGAACATTTGCCGCATGTTGCCATACCCTGATAGAAAAGGTGAGTAATCCTGTTCCATCAGGAGAGTTCCGTGCACATATGGGTCAGTGACTAATGAACCTGTAGACCCTTTCATGGGGCATCCTATGTGAAGAAGATGTCCCTCTACCACGAAGTGTAGAACGGTTAAGTGATAAACCTTGAAAGAGATGCGGATGGTGAAGGAGTCATCACCGAATGGCAATGCTTATGGAGCGCTAGGGCTAGAGAAAATGTGTGAGTGTGTATGTGTTGTGGGGTGCCCAAATGAAGATCCCATATTGACCTCAGTTCGGGACTAAAATTAGCCAATCCTGACAATTGGGGTGCTTGAAGCTTAAATTCCTATTTTCCTCACTTTTATGACAGCCACATCGCTTTTTCTTGTGGGAGAGAAGTTGGTTCAAACACTGTCTCACAGAAATTGTCATTCTACATGTGTGCCACAAGCACAGGCAACAATCACTGCGCAATTTACAGACACTAGTGTGTCATAAGGGAAACGTGCACAACATTATTTAGTCTCATGAACAGATGCTAAAAATCTAGATCTCATGATGAAAAGAATTGCAGGAGTCCTGATTTTCACATGGACGTCCACCCTTGAAGTGCACGCAGCTTCTCCCTTCTCTAGACTACAAAGATACATAAGTTATTCATGGGTCTTTTGCTTTGTCTCTTAATAAGATTCAAGTGTATTAAAGAGGATGGCTTGACATTAGACAATGATTCGCCCAAGTCTGAGTGCAGAGTAAAAAAAGACTTAAGTCAGATCCCGTCCTTAGGAATGAGTGGGCATAAAATGTACTCAAGAAGCTATGGATTTAGGGGTAAGCCAGCTGTGTGCAGAAAAGGAAGACTTTTGGCAATTTATTTGGATATGTCTGGCATCTTTTGCAAGTTGCCATACTACAAAATCATGGAGATTTGTAGTTTTCAAGCTTCATTCTCCATTGTAAGGTGCTATGGTTACAGTGAACCTCTGAGGTAGCAGAGAGACTCTACAATCAAATAATATGTTAGAAATGGGGGTCTCTAGTTGGCAATGGTTTGCACCTTGTCCAAGTAGGGACCCTTCCTTCTAGTCAGGATAAGGGAGTTACACTCCTAAAATAACCCCTGCTCACCCCCTTGGTAGCTTGGCACGAGCAGTCAGGCTTATCTTAGAGGCAGTGTGTAAAGCCTTTCCACGTAACCAACAGTAATACAGTGTAAGCACTACAAAAGGACACCACACCAGTTTAGAAAAATATCCAATATTTTTATATACTTAAGACAAGACCAAAAACGATAAGAATCCACAATACAGTACTTAGAAATCTTCAGTTATCAAAATAACCTTGAATAACAGTTCCTTGAAGTCGATAGCTCCCTCTGGGGCTATCACGGCGTCGTGAAAAAACAAATCCAAACAGTTCTGGCTGACCGCGGCTTCGCGGGCCAGCTACAGTGTCGGGAAGACCCGCAAAACAGTACCTTTAGAAATGCAGGCTGTTGGCAACCTCGCGGTGAGCTTCCAAAAGCATGGCGTCTGCAGGCGTCGGTTCTGGAGGTCGGTGCAGGAGTCGTCGGGCCCTTGAAGTCACACGCGTTGCAGATCGAACTCCTCTTAGTTGAAGTCAGGAGCGCTGGCGTCGGTAGGTGTGGGGTGCTGCGGTGCGAAGTGCAGCAGTGCGGCGTGCGATGCCCTCAGGTCGCGGTGCGAGCAGCGGCTCGGTGGCGGCGTCAGATGGCGTCGTCGGTGAGACCAGGGTCGCGGTGTGAAGTGATGCGGTGCCCGTCGCGGTGCTGGCAGGTCACGGTGCAAGCAGGTGCATCGTCGTTGCTGAAGCGCTGTCGTTGGCTGACAAACTGGATTCGAGGGCACCGGCGTCGGTAGGCCAAGGCTGCGGTGCGGGATTAGGGCGGTGCGTTGTGTAACTTTACGAGCGGTGCCCTCGAACCACGGTGCAAGCAGTGGCATTGATTTCGGCGTGGAGCGGCATCATCGGGGATACCAAGGCGGCGTCGTGAAGCAAGGCGATTTGGAGTGCGGTGCCCACAGGTCGAGGTGCGAGCAGCGGTTCGGTGGCGGCGTCAGCAGGCGTCGTCAGTGAGACCAGGGTCGCGGTGCGGCATTGCAGCGGTGCCCTCTGCGGTGCCTTCAGGACACGGTGTCGGCAGTGGCATCGTAGACGGCGTCAGGTTGCTTTTTCTTCTTTTGCAGCACAAAACACACAGTACCCAGTGCTGAGGGCAGAAGAACTTGAAGTCTTTGCTGTTCCTGAGACTTCTTGAACATGGGGCAAGCTCTACCTCAAGCTCTTGGAGAAACCCACAAAAATAGATTGCAGAAAGTCCAGTCCAGTCCTTTCACTGCCCAAGACAGAAGCAGCCGCTGCAGGCCAACACAGCAAAGCACTCAGCAAAGTGGTAGTTCCTCCTCACAGCTTCTCCAGGTCTTCTTCTTGGCAGTCTTCTTGGTCCAAAAGAGTTCTAAAGTTCAGGGGTTTGGGCCCCACTTTTCATAGCCCAAAATCCTTTGTCCTCTCAGGCAGAGAGTGTCTGTGCCCAGTCAGAACCAGTTCTGCCCTCTCTGGTGTGGCTTCCTGGCAGGAGGTGGAGACTGCATTGTCAGAGGCAGACCAGGACAATTCAGGTAAAAGGAAATCTCCTCCCCCTACTCTAAATGCAGCCCAGGTCTATTCAGCCCTTTCCTGACCCACCTAGACTATCTGGAGCCACTGCTGCTCCCCAGCCCCTGTCATCCAAAACCCAGACAGTCAATCCACAAACCCAGCAGAGGCCTGCTGGATGGCTGAGCAAGAAAATACCTACTTTCTAGAAGTGGTATTTTCAAATACAGAATGTAAAAATCCCCTTCACTAAAAGATGCATCTTTAGATTTTGAGTTCAGGCATACTAAACTTTATTTTTCTACCTAGTTCCCAGGGCCAGTTATGTTTATAAGATGTTATAAACAAACTCCCCATTCTGTCCTATGGGAACAGGTAGCCTTGCAATAGTGAAAAACGAAATTGGCAGCAATTCACTATCAGGACATGCCACACACACCAGGGCATGTCCTACCTTTCACATACACTGGACCCTGCCCACAGGGGTACCTTGGGCCTACCTTAGGGGTGACTGACATGTAAGAAAAGGGAAGGTTAGGGCCTGGCAAGTGGGTACACTTGCCAAGTCGACATGGCAGTTACAAACTGCGCGCAGACTCTGCAGTGGCAGGTCTGAGTTACTTTTTCAGGGCTACTCATGTGGGTGGCACAACCAGTGCTGCAGGCCCACAAGTAGCATTTGATTTACAGGCCCTGGCACACTTAGTGCACTTTACTAGGGACTGACAAGTAAATCAAATATGCCAATCATGGAAACACTAATCCATAACACAATTTACACAGAGAGCATATGCACTTTATCACTGATCAGCAGTGATAAAGTGCCCAGAGTCCTAAAACCAACAACAGCAGCTCAGGAAAAAATAGAAGGAAGAAGCAAAACATTTAGGGATAACCCTGCAAAAAGGGCCATCTCCAACACAACCCCCTTCCAGCCTAAAGCCAGGGTATACCAATCCATACCTCGATGGGCTTCCCTGCTTGGGGCGATAGAACATGGAACCTGGCCCGCAACAGCAGGGTTTTATTCCCGTTCTACGCCTTCCTGAACCTAGTTGGATCCCTCTATCCATACTCTCAGGGCCCACTAATCTGACCCATGTGGAACCCTTCTCCTCACCTGTGGACCCCATCAGTGCAGCGCCTAAACTTACTTTGCTCACAGACGTGTCCCAACAGGCAGACAGTAACCACATGGCCAACACAGTGGTGTGGCCCAGTCCACCCCCGGGGTGTGACTCCTGTCCCCCTCCCAGGGGCAACTCTGTCCACCAGGACAGCAAGCCACAGTGGTCACTGACAACTGTCAATGATGAGAGCCAGGCCTTATGCCTTTCAGGCCTCTTTAACCTCTGTGGCGTCAGAGAGTGGCAGGCGGTAGCCCCAGGTGGCTGGCACTCTTTCTCCACTCTCCCTCCTGCCAAGTCAGGTATGGCATCCTGACACTGGACTACCAGCCCAGGGTCTGTACCCGGCGGCTGGACAGGAGACTGGGGTGGGCTTTCCCACCCCCGGTCCTCTTCCCTGGGGCTCTGTACCCTCCCACCTGGAGCGGTACCCCCTTCCAGAATTGTCAGGGCACCTGTGGCAGGTGTCCTGCACAATTCGCCCACCAGTTCAGGAGTGCTATCCTGCAACTGGTACACCAGCCTAGGGTCTGTACCCTGAGGCTGGACACAGGACTGGGGTGGCCTCCCCCAAACCCGGTCCTCCTCCCTGGGGCTATGTACCCTCCCACCTGGAGCGGCACCCCCAGAAGACAAACTGGTAGGGGCACTGTTAGCAGTCGCCCCTTCCTTCTGGTCAGGGGGGACACCCTGAACCTGGTCCTCCAACCCACGGTCTGTACCCTTAGGCTGAACCTGTGCCTGGCAAACCAGGACTTCTTGGGGAGTACACCAACCCCCCCAAGGGAAACCCACTCCTCATGAGTTGTGCGAAAGTCTGCGCAGGTCTCCAACCTCCTGTCCACCTGACAGAGCATGAAGACCCCCAGGCCAGAAGTGGCCTCACCAGGGTCAGTCCTGGGGTGCTCTGACCTCAGAGCTGGCAACCCCTGACCCACTGGTCCTTCCACTGGGGATGGCATCCCCCCCTCACCCTTTTCTCTGGACTCATGCACCCTCCCAACTGGAGCGGTGCTGCCAGACACCAGAACCGGTGGGATGCTCGTTATAGCAGTCCCCCCCAGTTCCCCAGACACTAGGGGATACCCCTCAATGGGTGGCCTTCCAGTAGAGCCTAGGCTCTCCACCTGGTGTTCCCTCATAAAACCACCCAGGCTCTGGGACCGGGTTTCGGGCACCTTGGGCCGCAGCCCATTCCCACTCCTTCTCTGTGGAGACAGGACGTAAGTCCCTACACCCTTCCCACAACACCGGGACCTATCTGGGCTACCACAAACCTTTCCCACCACCCTCGGTTGGGAAATACCTAAGCCACTTCCTCCAGGATCACCCCCAGATGCTTCTCCAGACCCTCTGGAATTCACCAAAAGGTCTGCCTCCAGTGCAAGCTCCCTGGGGTCAGAGAACTCACACTCCACTGGGTGTTGGCATAGCTCTGGAAAACAGGGACTTAAAATATGCTCTCCGACAATTGAATCACACAGCCCCACACAGGTGTTAACCAAACTACCCTTTACCCAACCATCCAGTGCCTCAGAAAAGTACCCCACATCATTCTCACAAGACTGGTGAGACAGTGTCTGACTGTTGCTGTCCCTCAACCCATACTCTTCTGGCTGGTCTCCATACTCACTTACCAGGGCTTCTATCATGGGGAACCCCTCTCCCTGCACCTCTCATCTAGAGTCAGTAGAGTGTCCCTCCCACTACCAGGAATATGATCCCCTGTGCCAGTTCCCCAATCCACCTCAGGGACACTGCGCACCACTGAAGTAACCTCACAATCCTGAACCCCCTGGTGTACGTCAACCCCCTCCTTGAAGCAGGGCCCCAAATCTGTGTGTGCGTGTACCTCACCCTCAGTACAGGACACTACATTTTTGCTGCCACCATCTGAGCTGGGCCTAGCCCTACTGGCTTCCCAGTCCAGCTCTCCCATTTTAAACTCATTGTCTAACATCATCCTTTTCTCCTACATGGCTATTCTTTTCTCTTCCCTCTCATTTTCCATCCTGAGTTTCTCCAATTCGAACTTCCTTGCTTCCCACCTGTCCTCCGGCTCCTCTGGGGACAGGCCACTGCTGCCTGGTCTGGAGGGTTCTCCCCCTCCTGTCATAAGGTTTCTGCACATACACAGAGCTATGCACAGGAAAATGAGACCCCAGAATACAGTGGTTTGCCACCATATACCGTAGCACCCAAAAACCCCAACCCAACTAGCTTAGCATCCCATTAGCACCCAAGTACTAATGTTTGGACAACCCAGAACACGGTATCTTTATCTCAGGACTCACAGAAGCAAGAACACTCTTTCGTCACTCACTCGTACTTGTCCACAAGGTGCGTAGGAAGAGACACTGGATAGGTTAAAATGTTTATTCCAACTTACGTGCTCTAAT
This sequence comes from Calotriton arnoldi, assembly GCA_963921515.1. Classification (NCBI taxonomy): domain Eukaryota; kingdom Metazoa; phylum Chordata; class Amphibia; order Caudata; family Salamandridae; genus Calotriton; species Calotriton arnoldi. The sequence continues at coordinate 2,210,430 of CAWUFW010000161.1, forward strand.
GTACAGTACACGTGTCAGTACTAATAGCATAATGCATATGACTAATATAAGCAGCATGGTTACAATTCCATAGAATACAAACGGGGAAAGCATCTCAGAGCTCAGTGGATAAACGTTTAAATAACATTACCACCCTCCCCTTGCAGTAAGATAGTTTATTATAATAATGGAAGACCTCTGGGCTTTGACTAGCGAACCCCCATACCTCAGTCTCTAGATGCAGAATTACATCAGCAGGACATCATAGCTCTTCTCACTGAAAGGGATTTCTCCAAGTGTGTTTAAGCGCTCGTAAACCACAGTATTAAAAGCATATCAAATCCTTCATGGCAATTGCACATAATGTTATGTCTGGGTGCGCGAGACTGGCCATATCAGGAAGAACCAGAATACATTGTTATGTGACCTTGTACATGTTTGTGCAGACTGAGCCCAAAAAGGTGAACAACAGAAAATGCAGACAGTGCAAAAGAACTTGGCACGAGCAAAGGGCGAGGAAGGCCCGGCTCAGTGTAACGTGCGCAAAGAAAAGCAGCATGGCAGCCAGGCCTAGGCCAACATAACAAGGCAGGTAACAATCCACAAGACACCCTCCCCTGGACAATCCGGCGGCCAGGACAGAGGCCCATCAGAGGAGAAAAACAGACGTCGGAGCACAGGGAGCGCCCAAACGGCGAAGGGCAGGTCAATCCATGAAAGTGAAAGTGTAGAAAAAAGCCATACCCTCCAAGAGTTCATCATTGGAATCGTCAAAAAACATAGATGCCATCCAATCCATGAGTTCAAAAGAGCAGGAATGTTCCTCAGCAAAGGGAGCATCCAGAAGCAATGCGGGACAGCTTGCGTGATAATTGAAACAGCTTCGTTGTAGGAGATCCTGGGCAGCCGCCCAGATATCCCATTGCGCCAAAATCCCCAGTGCAGCCGCACGCGCCATACAGCCAGCGACGGAACAGTCCTGCTCATGGGCCTCTAAGGGACCCATCAACTGAACAAAATCCGGAACAGACAATGACGAATTGGAGAGGCAATAATCCAGAGTCCAGGTGAAAGGACAGCGGACACAAGTCATCACAGGTTGCACGCAAGTGAAATACGCAAAGCGAAATGAAAGAGTATATGACACACTCAGTGTCGCCAATGGCAAGACACCAAAACCGGCCAAAAGGCGCTCACGGAGCAGCTGGAGGCGTTCTGGATCGAGCAGGTCCCATCGGGAGCAGCCATTGCGCAGAAAGCAAATTAAGAGCAAGACACCAGCCGCTAAAGCGAGGATCAATGGGAAACCGCCAAAGACACTGGAAAATATAGAATGTATGAAAGCCGGGATGACACCAAAAATAGTTTGGAAGGAGGACACCAAGCCCGACCCAACGACCTTAAAAAAGTGTACTAGGCCTTCAGTGTTAGATGCGTTAAAAATACGATGTATTAACTCCCCAAAATGTTGGGGGAGATTAGTGTTTAAAAGGGCCTGTATTTCACTGTGGGTACTCGCCACCTGGAGAATGAATGTCTCCCGGGCGGACGTGAGCATAACTTCCTCGTTTAATAATAGTGCCTTTATTCTGCTCAGTCTATTGAAATCTGCTTCCATGGTAGGGATGGAAGGCCAAATAGAGATATCAACCTTGCCATGAGGGGGAGGAAAAAGCACATTCTTGCAGCAGACAACCCTGTGTGAAACTGTTACAATGTAAGGAATGCCAGCCTGCAGGCCACAACAGTTTTCGTTATTTAAAAGTAAATAACTACCATTGGAAAGGAGAGTGAAAGTAGGTGAAATAACAGGAGCAGGAATACCTTTCAGCACACAAGCAAGATTAGGAGAGGAAACGCTACATGAGCCATGCAATTTAATGTGTTTACAAATAAGCGAATGACCTATAGTCGAGTCGCAGTACTCCCCGTGAGAAAGACTTCCTTGCCGTCCCGAAGGCATTTATACATGAAAGGCAAGGACCAGAGTTCATGCAGGAAAGCACTGCCCAATGGCCGGTAACGGCCCACAGGATAATGTTTCATGCACGAGTCAAATTCAAACAAGGAAAATGGTAAAGCTATAACCCCATGAACTAGCCATACAGCAGAATCGAGTTCTGCAACAGAGAACGGCAAAGGTTCCACCTTTTCGATATGTAATAGAGTGTACGTTGCATCTTTCATGGACATAAATTGCTGTTTATCAGTTAAGTTAAAAGGTAGAAATAAGGCAGAGGTGTTCAAGAAATGCCACGGCACTTTACCTAACTTAAGTGTTTGCAAAGTCCATGCAAACTGCATAACTGAGCGCAATTGATTCTGACCATGATATAGCACAGAAACATCATCTTGTACAATATCAACAACAGAGGACACAATATTCTCTAAAGTGTAAATGCGAGAAGACAGGGTATTAATACTATTGTCAACAACAGCAAGCACCTTTTCCATATTTGCTTGATCTATTTCCCGAAGACGGGAAGCAGCTTCCATTTGTGATAGCTTCCAGAGTTCATTATATGTTTCATAAATGAATCTTTTAGGTCGGGGACCACGAGGTCCCAAAACAAAGTCGGACAGATCAATATTGCCTGTAAGGAGGGACAAATGTTGTTTAACAGAATCAAGGGACGAATGTTGCAGCCATTGTTTGCATAATTTACCAACAGAGTATGTAGTGACAGTACGGGCATCAGTAAACCTCGGATCAGGCCTATTCTGTGTGTAGCTAGCACCAGTATCATGAAAACGCATTTGACATGCATTAGATGATATAGGCCATACTAACCAGGGTGACTGAACCAGCTCAGAAACATTAAACGAGTTATTTTGTAACATTGCCTGCAGGGACACGAGGGACAGATTGAATCGTGAGCTTTCATTTGGAAAACTCGACAGGGATGGTATTGATGGCGTATTCAATTGTTTAGTGGTTGCTAAGCCCCAACATGTAGTCTGATAGATGGAAGCATTTAGGAACATAATTTGGGTAGGGATGAGGCACGCACGATGCAACGCCTCGGTTCCCTGTACCTGCCATGGCTTGGAGCCCCAAATAGATTTTAAATCCACTGTATTATCCCAGTACTCATAACCACCCACAGCTAAGGCACTTAGAAAGGAACCTGAATAAAGCAATTTGGTGTGTGTTAACATAATTTTCTGAGTTGATGTGTTATTTAGTCTAAAATAATAGGATGCAGGGTTCGACCGATTAAAATCAGTGAAATAATTAAACTTATTTCGAAGAGTTTGAGAGCTACTTGGCAAGGGGTTTGGACAATGTTCCCATTGGGTATGGTTAACAGAACTACGCAGGGCACTGGGCTTATGGAGAAAATGATTACCCCAATGTTGGTAACAATACAAATCGGCATAATTAGCAGAATTCATATATAAATCTTCAGCATTAAAAGATGCATAATATTTTAAATCGGCAAACAATGCTTCAACGGCATGCACATCCCAATCATCAGAATGAATATTAATTTGTACTACATCACCCATTGAAACACGAAGGACATTAGGTACATTAATAATTTCCGTCGGACCATGGATTTGATAATTCACTGCATCCCATACGATGCCATCAGCAACTGGGAAGGCTGAAATGTTCACAAATGTGTGGTCACGCTTCATGATGTGAGACGAGGAATGAGGAGCCAAAGTTCCAGAAACATAGTCTACAGCAGAGCGTTCAGGTAAATAGTGACCATTGATTAGTAGAAAAAACACTGTGACAAAGCCAATGGACATGAACAAAAATATCAAGAAAAGTACCAACCAGAGGTATGTCCAGGGGGAATCAAAAAATTGTCTCTAAACCAGGATATAAATATACTGAACTTGGATGGAACTTTTGAAGATGTGGAATCCGAATCAAAGGAATAACGAGTCGGGCTTAGTGGCGTTGTTGGTTGATGTGCCACCGATTCTGATGCAGGATATGTATACTCGTCCTCGTCGATATTGGTGGAGAGTTGGGGATCAATCGTAGTTTCAGGCAAATCAACCATCTCAATTACAGCATCAGCGATCGTTCGTGCAGATGGACTATGAACATATGTCCGATAAATGGCAGGACAAGAGACCGCTGGTGTGACACTATTCAGGATCGGCCAGGCGCTGTAGCTTGACATTTTCAACTGAGATGTATCTGTTCTCTTTGCGACCAGGAAGCGGTGGTAAAATGACTGTACGTGTTCCCTTCAGGCCAAGAACTGGAACCGGTGCACGAAAAGAGGGGCCAAATTCTTTTTTGTTTTCAACCTTCTCTCGAACCAGTTCTCCAACTTTCGGAAGCCAGCCGGCTACCGGAATCTGCAACGCAGGATCTGTGGCTGAAGGCAAATGTGTAGTTGCAAGTTTGTCTCGGGCTTCTTGTAAGTCCTGTAACATAGCAGAATGGTTATCGACATCAAACTTGGCGGATTGCGCCGCGATGTCTGGACCCTCAAGGTCAGGCACAAACATTCTTATGCCAAAGAGCATTTCGTATGGGGTCCGCCCACCCAGAGGTCTTCTAGGGAGATTATTAAGTGCACGCTGAACGGTATACAAATGGGCCAGCCAGTTCCTGCCAGTACCTAAAACCCTAGCTGTTAAGGATTGCTTTAAGTCACGGTTCATTCGTTCAACGATAGAGTTGCCCTCAGGCCTATACGGAGACGAAAATTTCACCCGCACCCCAAGCGAAGCCATTGCATCCTTGTAAGCCCTAGAGGCAAACGCTGGACCTTGGTCCGAATGGAAGGTGCCGCATGCGAAAATTCCCACAAAGACACGCAAATCCCTGATCACATTTCGGGCGTCAGCACTCCGTTGTGGCCAGACCCAGAGAAACCGTGTGCACGAGTCCACTGCCACCAAGATGTATTTATAGGCAGTGTCTGATGAGAATGGACCGCAGTGATCCAAGTAAACACACCCAAAGGGTCTGTTAGCAATGCAGAGCGGTGTTTGTGGTGGACGTGTTACCGTGGAAGGCTTAATCTGTTGACAAACGTCGCAAGAAAGCACAAAAGCACGGGTGTCTTTATATAACCCACGCCACCAATAACGCTGCTGCAAGATGGAAACCGTAGCTGACACACCTGCATGAGCAGAAGCCATGCCTTCGTGTGCAGCTGATATCAAGGCACTCCTGCGGTCCGCGTTGGGGATCAGCCGGTCTCCAACGTCAGGTATAGTTACATAAGGAACCTGTTCGGGACTTAATTTGTAAGAATACTTGGAAGGGAAACCTGTAGGGTAATTATCACCTTCCTTGGTTGCAGCAATTGCTGCTAAAATAACAGGGTCTATTTTAGACATGGACCTAGTAACCGCTGCTACTGAACACGTGACTACTGCTGAACGGGCAGCCTCATCTGCCAGATCGTTACCAATAGCGTGTGCGCCCACCCGCTGATGGCCTAAGGTGTGAACCACCTGTGTGAGGGGCAGACGTTGTTGCAATTCTGCCACTCGAACCCAAAGCATTTTATGCTTAATTGTGCTCCCTTTTGCGTCCTTGTAGTCGTTTTTCGACCAGAAAAACAGATTGTCATTGTAAGATTGTACACAGTAAAAAGAATCACATACAATAAGAGTGGTCTCATCCTGAGAAGCGAACTCAAGTGCAAGTAGCAATGCATGCAGCTCGGCCAATTGTGCGGTACTATCTCCAAGTGTGCGAGTATGCACTGCAGAGGATTTGAACTTTCCATCTACAAAGGAACCCGCAACAATAGCACATGCAGCTGAATAAGCGTGCTTGGACCCAGTGGCCGGTTGCGCCGAACCATCGGTGTAGATCACGCATTTGTAATCCTCAAGCGGTAGTAAAAACAAAGGAGGAGGATGAACGAATTCATACTGCAAAAACTCCTGAGTCTGAAGAGAAGAATCGAAAATAAAGGTGACGTCTGATGACGTCAAGGATGTAGCCCATTGTATCCAACGGGGATGCATTGCTTTTGAGTTCGGTACACTTGCCTTCGTTACTGCCTCTAGGGCAGGACAGGGAGTTACCACCAGAATCCGCTTTCCCTGTGCCAGTGCGCGTTCTTTTAGAATCGCCATTTGCACTGCAGTTAGAACTTTTTCAACAGATGTAAAGCGCAATTCAGCGGAAGTGTACAGATGTGACTTGTATGCGATGGGCACTGTATCACCTTCATTAAAGGTTAAGTAGGTGAATCCCACCGCCCCCGGAATTATTCTAATCACCAGGTTTGTGTGGTTATCACGAGTCAAAAGATATTTAGACTCCAAAAGGTCTGTCTGCAAAGACTGCAAAATTGAGGTATGCTCAGGCAGCCAGCAAGACCTTGAATAAGTAGGTTGTATCAAAGCATACAAAGGCTTGATACGCTGGGCATATTCGGGAATGTAAGTACGCCCGAAATTCAAGAAACCCAGCAAAGACTGAAGTTTCTTCAGAGTATTTGGGGGCACAAATGTGCACATTTTTCCAAGAAATGGGGGCTAAGCCCTTACCTTCGTTATTGAGCTCATAGCCCAAGAACAGAACAGTAAATTCAGCAATGTGTGACTTAGCAAAGTTAAATTTGTAACCCTGCTCCGCAAATTCAAGAATAATGCGGTCCACACGGGACAGATGCTGATATAACTCGTCGTCTGTCAGATAGATGTCATCAACGTACGAACATGCGTCTTGATCAATGTCATTTAACAAAGAAATAACACGGGCGGCGAATATACCCGGACTATTTTTATAGCCCATGGGTAATCGCCGGAACTGGAATAATTTACCACCGGATGTGAATGCGGTCCATTGACCACTCTCCGGGGCTAGGTTGTGCGTGTAGAAACCGTTTGAAAGGTCAAGTGTCGTTTTGTATTTTTTACGAACAAGACTGTCTACAAGCGCAGAACTGTGTGTATTTTGCACCGCAAAGTTCCGACAATGAGTATTTAAATGCCGGTAATCCAAAACTAAGCGGTACGATCCATCGGGTTTAGAAACCACGAAAAGGGGATTGTTCATAGGTGATACGCATGGTTCAATTACTCCCTGATATTCCAACTGTGTCAGAATTTCGGAGACGGGGCCTTTTGCCTGCCGTTTGATGGGATATTGGGGTTGTGGCTGCGGTAGTGACCGCAAAGGTATTGCATGGGGAGGTGACTCTTCATCCCATCCCACATGGTTGCGGTATAACGCTAGTGCCAGGTACACAGCCCACTCAGCTGCAAGTGCTTCAGCTTTGTCTTTTGGGACATGCCTTGAAAAGCTTGGAAGGATTACCTCCTCTCCTTTATGTGCAGCTAAAATGAATGGGGGTGGCCAATCCACCTCTGCTAACAAAATGTCATATGAAGAGGTTAGATTTTCCCAAAAAATCCCTTTTATTTCACGCGGTATGTCACCTTCAATTTGTATGACTATATTATATAGTCTGTCAGGGGGTGCCACTCTCGTGTCAGCTGTCTCTACAGTAACGAATGTTTCAGTTGCTGTCGCCTCCATATGAGGACGTAGCGCCTCCCGCACTATGGTAACTTCCGCGGCGCTGTCTAGGAGGGTTACTGCCCACGTCCAATTCTGGAGTCTCGTTCTCACCGTCTGTGGCATATTTCGCTGTTACAGCGGCAACCTTTTTCTTCTGAAATTGTGGTCGGGAATGGTGAAAGTCTTCCGCTTTCCCTCTGACTTGTTGTCGAGGTTGGTCTCGCTCCTGGGGAGCCTCTCGGCCCCTTCCTCTATCTTGCCGTTCTCCTCCACCAGCCTGTGACGACGTCTGGGCCTGTGAAGAACGAGGAGAACGCGTATCAGAGCTCTGAAACCTTTCTGGTGATTTAATCCTTGACCTATCACGTAAATCATAAGTACGTTCAGAAGAAACCGAAACTGGGGAAGCGCCTCTCGACCCCGGCTTCTTTTGTTGCTTACCCTGTTTTTTCTGTCTCCAACTCTTTTTAGTGAAGACTGGTTTATCATCTTTCTCAGATGCACTTTTTGTTTGTATAACTTGTGATTGCGATTGAGTTTGCGTTTTTACAAAAGGCTTGTTGCCTAGGCTATTTCGTCCAATTGTTTTATAAGCCCGGGCAATGATTTTCGGTAATTCGCGGGGCCGGTCCAACTCTGGGACCAAAGCCAAAGCATTCGCTACTTGAAAGTTCATAGCATCGCCCTTGACATTTCCAAGGATCAGCTCAGCTACTACATCAAACACTCCCACTAGTCTCATCCCTAATTCCACAGCCGCTTCAGGGCCATGTTCATCCTGTACTTTTTTAATTACAGAGGGTAGAACCGTCATGGAAGGAGTTCCAAAACATTTTGAATAAACTGCTGCGAATACCTTACCCCAGTTTTCACATGATGTCAAATCGGGGATTATGTCTTTTGGCAAACTTATCGTGAGGATGCGGTGTTTATCTACTGGGGATGTATGTGGAAACACCGCTTCTATCTGATCGAACTTTTCTGCAAGCCAGTAAGGATAGTCGTCCTTATTTTGTGGACGTTTGCCCATCACGGAATTTACCATGACAGGACTTATGGACACTCCAGCTGCAATAGCTGGTTGGCCTGCGACTACAGGAGCAGCTCCATGGAGGCTACCTGTAACGTATGTCACTAAGGCTCGATGCACTCGCACCAATTCGGTATGCATAGTGCGCAGTTCCGCAATCGGTAATGCCAGATAATTTGGATGCGGGGTATACCCGGCCAATACAGGCCAAGTGGCCCCTGAATTGATAAGGGGCCTAAACGAACTGCGGTAGTTGGTTGTGGTAGGGCGCCATTGAACCAAACACGGTGCTGCCAAGCCGTGAGAGGCACTTCAAGAGCAGTATAGGGTCGATAGGCAGCAGGAACAGCGGTGGGCTTATATTCATGAAACAGCTTATCACCTGCATCCACCGCTTCAAAAGTGATCCAAGTGTAAAACACTTCAAAGTGATAAGCCGCATCGGCTTGAACCACAAAGACCAACTCGACCCCAGTATCGGGCACTCCATACACAGCTAAGTGGTCTCGGAGTGCTCCTCGACTATGTGCAGCTATCGCCACACCAGCCATGACTAAACAATTATATTCGACAACCTAACAGGGAGCACAAAAATGGGTCTATTAACTAACCTTTTTAATAATATCAAGCTTGAAAGAACCTATAAAACATTCAATATAGGAGGTGTCACCGTCACATACGCCTCCGGAAGCGTACGCGAGGGGTTTGTGGACAAGCACAAGTACTACTCAAGCGTCTCGCAGATAAGCTGCCCCACGTTGGGCGCCATGTCATAAGGTTTCTGCACATACACAGAGCTATGCACAGGAAAATGAGACCCCAGAATACAGTGGTTTGCCACCATATACCGTAGCACCCAAAAACCCCAACCCAACTAGCTTAGCATCCCATTAGCACCCAAGTACTAATGTTTGGACAACCCAGAACACGGTATCTTTATCTCAGGACTCACAGAAGCAAGAACACTCTTTCGTCACTCACTCGTACTTGTCCACAAGGTGCGTAGGAAGAGACACTGGATAGGTTAAAATGTTTATTCCAACTTACGTGCTCTAATGTACAGTACACGTGTCAGTACTAATAGCATAATGCATATGACTAATATAAGCAGCATGGTTACAATTCCATAGAATACAAACGGGGAAAGCATCTCAGAGCTCAGTGGATAAACGTTTAAATAACATTACCACCCTCCCCTTGCAGTAAGATAGTTTATTATAATAATGGAAGACCTCTGGGCTTTGACTAGCGAACCCCCATACCTCAGTCTCTAGATGCAGAATTACATCAGCAGGACATCATAGCTCTTCTCACTGAAAGGGATTTCTCCAAGTGTGTTTAAGCGCTCGTAAACCACAGTATTAAAAGCATATCAAATCCTTCATGGCAATTGCACATAATGTTATGTCTGGGTGCGCGAGACTGGCCATATCAGGAAGAACCAGAATACATTGTTATGTGACCTTGTACATGTTTGTGCAGACTGAGCCCAAAAAGGTGAACAACAGAAAATGCAGACAGTGCAAAAGAACTTGGCACGAGCAAAGGGCGAGGAAGGCCCGGCTCAGTGTAACGTGCGCAAAGAAAAGCAGCATGGCAGCCAGGCCTAGGCCAACATAACAAGGCAGGTAACAATCCACAAGACACTCCCAAAAGCACATCCACCCTAGGAATAGGCTCCTCTGCCTCTCCACTGGGATCTCCAGATTGCCCACTGACATGTCTGTCTGCTACCCAGGCCCTCAGCGCCTTTTGTAGCTCCTCCTTCCTAGCGAGGCCTCTGACTTGGACTTTTAGGTTTTTGCAAATTGCTTTCAATTCTTTCACATTGTAAGGATTCCAACCTATCCTCCTCAAAGGCAACTTCCAAGGATGCACTTGATGATGCTCTTGATTCAGGCATGATGAAGTAGCAAGTTCAAAACTGGCAAGATCAAAAATAGGCCAAGTAGAAAAAGAAACAGTATGTGGCACGTAATGGTCTGCGATATGGTAGTAGTGCACACCAATCCCTGTAAGTCAAGTGCAATCACAAGTTCTATCCTCACCGCTGACAACCAATGTTAGAAATGGGGGTCTCTAGTTGGCAATGGTTCGCACCTTGTCCAAGTAGGGACCCTTCCTTCTAGTCAGGATAAGGGAGTTACACTCCTAAAATAACCCCTGCTCACCCCCTTGGTAACTTGGCACGAGCAGTCAGGCTTATCTTAGAGGCAGTGTGTAAAGCATTTGCACATAACCAACAGTAATACAGTGTAAGCACTACAAAAGGACACCACACCAGTTTAGAAAAATATCCAATATTTTTATATACTTAAGACAAGACCAAAAACGATAAGAATCCACAATACAGTACTTAGAAATCTTCAGTTATCAAAATAACCTTGAATAACAGTTCCTTGAAGTCGATAACTCCCTCTGGGGCTATCACGGCGTCGTGAACAAACAAATCCAAACAGTTCTGGCTGACCGCGGCGTCGCGGGCCAGCTACAGTGTCGGGAAGACCCACAAAACAGTACCTTTAGAAATGCAGGGCATCGGCAACCTCTTTGAGCTTCCAAAAGCACGGCGTCCGCAGGCGTCAGTTCCGGAGGTTGGTGCAGGAGTCGTCGGGCCCTTGAAGTCACACACGTTGCAGATCGAACTCCTCTCGGTTGAAGTCAGGAGCGCTGGCGTCGGCAGGTGTCGGGTGCTGCGGTGCGAAGTGCAGCGGTGCGGCGTGCGATGCCCTCAGGTCGTGGTGCGAGCAGCGGCTCTGTGGCGACGTCAGATGGCGTCGTTGGTGAGACCAGGGTCGCGGTGTGAAGTGATGCGGTGCTCGTCGCGGTGCTGGCAGGTCACGGTGCAAGCAGCGTCGTCGTCATTGCTGAAGCGCTGTCGTCAGCTGACGAACTGGAGTCGATGGCGCCAGCGTCGGTAGGCCAATGCTGCGGTGCGGGATGAGGGCAGTGCGTCGTGTAACTTTAAGAGCGGTGCCCTCGAACCATGGTGTAAGCAGCGGCTTCGATTTCCACGTGGAGCGGCGTCATCGGGGATACCAAGGCGGCGTGGTGAAGTGAGGCGATGTGGAGTGTGGTGCCCACAGGTCGCGGTGCGAGCAGCGGCTCAGTGGCGGCGTCAGCAGACATCGTCGGTGAGACCAGGGTCACGGTGCTGCGGTGCCCTCTGTGGTGCCTTAAGGATACGGAGTCTGCAGCGGCGTCGTAGACGGCGTCGGGTTGCTTTTTCTTCTGTTGCAGCACAAAACACACAGTCCCCAGTGCTGAGGGCAGAAGAACTTGAAGTCTTTGCTGTTCCTGAGACTTCTTGAACAGGGGGCAAGCTCTACCTCAAGCCCTTGGAGAAACTCACAAAAATAGATTGCAGAAAGTCCAGTGCAGTCCTTTCACTGCCCAAGACAGAAGCAGCCACTGCAGGCCAACACAGCAAAGCACTCAGCAAAGTGGTAGTTCCTCCTTACAGCTTCTCCAGCTCTTCTTCTTGGCAGTCTTCTTGATCCAAAAGAGTTCTAAAGTTCAGGGGTTTGGGCCCAACTTTTTATAGCCCAAAATCCTTTGTCCTCTCAGGCAGAGAGTGTCTGTGCCCAGTCAGAACCAGTTCTGCCCTCTCTGGTGTGGCTTCCTGGCAGGAGGTGGAGACGGCATTGTCAGAGGCAGACCAGGCCCATTCAGGTGAAAGGAAATTTCCTCCCCCTACTCTAAATGCAGCCCAGGTCTATTTAGCCCTTTCCTGACCCACCTAGACTATCTGGAGCCACTGCTGAGCCCCAGCCCCTGTCATCCAAAACCCAGACAGTCAATCCACAAAACCAGCAGAGGCCTGCTAGATGCCTGAGCAAGAAAATACCTACTTTCTAGAAGTGGTATTTTCAAACACAGAATGTAAAAATCCCCTTCACTAAAAGATGCATCTTTAGATTTTGAGTTCAGGCATACTAAAGTTTATTTTTCTACCTAGTTCCCAGGGCCAGTTATGTTTATAAGATGTTATAAACAAACTCCCCATTCTGTCCTATGGGAACAGGTAGCCTTGCAATAGTGAAAAACGAAATTGGCAGTAATTCACTATCAGGACATGCCACACACACCAGGGCATGTCCTACCTTTCACATACACTGCACCCTGCCCACAGGGGTACCTTGAGCCTACCTTAGGGGTGACTGACATGTAAGAAAAGGGAAGGTTAGGGCCTGGCAAGTGGGTACACTTGCCAAGTCGACATGGCAGTTACAAACTGCGCGCAGACTCTGCAGTGGCAGGTCTGAGTTACTTTTTCAGGGCTACTCATGTGAATGGCACAACCAGTGCTGCAGGCCCACTAGTAGCATTTGATTTACAGGCCCTGGCACACTTAGTGCACTTTACTAGGGACTGACAAGTAAATCAAGTATGCCAATCATGGAAACACCAATCCATAACACAATTTACACAGAGAGCATATGCACTTTATCACTGATACGCAGTGATAAAGTGCCCAGAGTCCTAAAACCAACAACAGCAGGTCAGGAAAAAATAGGAGGAAGAAGGAAAAAGTTTAGGGATAATCCTGCAAAAAGGGCCATCTCCAACAGATAATATGAGGTTACAGTGAACCCCCGGGAAGGCTGAGAAGTTATGGTTAAGGTTATGGTGAATCTGTGAGGAGGCTGAAAGGCCCCACAATCCAGTAAGCTATCTGCTTGTTTTGGATTACACCATCTGCGATCAAAATGAATGAGTGAGTGAATCAAGAATGGATTTTCATGACCTAGTTCTACAAAATTAATTGCAGAAAGACTCTTTCTGGCATGGGAGAGATTCAGACTCTAGAAAAGTTGACTTTTGAGTTTTTTTCTGGTGGCGATAAGGTCTTGTTGCTACGAAGAGGGTCTATGGCTATATCTTTTGGAGCTTGTCGCCCTTGAAGTTCAAAGCATTTACCTGCTTTTCAGCTGTGGTCTTTCTTACAGAGAAGGGGTAGGTAAATTCAGGAGCTGCGTGGGGTTGTGGAGCTTACTATTTTTACACAGGTTTTGGGGCTTTTGCGCGGTTGCTCTTTTGGCTGAGGAAGAGTGGCACTTGAAATTGAACAGCTTTATTTACAGTATGCCAAAAGACAGGATTTGCAGTTTCATCTGTTCTTGCCTGTTCCCTTTCATAAAGTGTAGAGTTGCTGCCAAGGCCGGCTTTAGGGGGCGTGACCGGTGCCATCACACCTTGCGCGAAGCTCAGGGGGTGCTGCATTCTGAAATATCTTATGGGTTTATAAGCATCTGCTTCGGAGTTCTTTGTCCACCCACAACATTCAGGTTATAATAAGCATGATAAGATAACTCTAGGGATTAATGTACCTGCTAGAGAAATCCAGTGTTGTCTGATAGCAGTTTTGACTCATATTAAAGTAGTGCTGAGGGTTAATGTTCCTGCTGTGAAGCATATGTAACATGTAGATCACAGAATTGTTTTTTATGTAGCTAGCTCGATGGGTTACTTCTTTTTGCCACATAGATCATTTTGTTACTTGCAGTTCATAAGTTATAAACCTTCCAATTTTGCACAGGGAGCTATGAACTGGCGTCAAAGCACTGCATGAAAACAGCACAGCATAAGTTTAGAACCTTATGTTTTTTCCCCAGTCTTTCGTTATATTAAGGATAATGAAAAGGGTTTGTTTGGGTAGAAATAGGTTATTGTTAGTGAATCCAACACCAACCTCTGTGTTATGTTTTAAATTCTGAGTTGGACTTCTCCAGACCAAGCACTCTTAAAATATACTGCCTAAGAGTATGTATGACATGTGACTCCTACACCCTGTGGTCCTCATTGCCTATTGTAGCATTTCCTATTCGTTGATTTGCATACTTGTATGATTAAATGTCTCTGTATAATGTGTGTGTGATGTAAAGGGCTCTTGCACCCTACATTGGTTTGAGTAGTACTATGAAAGAAATGAAATGCATGTGAGAGTGGGGCTACGGAGAGATGAGGGGCACCCTTTTAGGATGGATGTGAATGCATACATGGTGAAGCATGTCATTGGGGGACGCCAACAAAGATTGTCGCAAAGGGTTCACAAGCGATAAAGCTAGTCCTGGTTGCTGCTTTGATAAGCCCAATGTGGCATTCTGCATATCCACATTTCCTTTACGTATATCATTTGGAGCACAGTGCATTTCATAACTGTATTGAATGTTCGTATTCCTCGGGTTTAACCAGAGACTGTCATCTGAGTGATTAAGACCTGGAGGCTTCAGAAGAAAGACAGTCGTGCCTGGGGAAAATGTTGGCGTATGTCTGTAAATGAAGTCCTTGAAGAAAGCCTGCAAAGCCATTTGCCGCCAATTATTCTTTATTGAACCATCTGGCAAAATTCAGTTATCATACGTATGTCGTAGAAATGGCATAATTGAGTCTGGGGTTCATGGTTGCTCCCACTCATCCAACCAGTGTCTTGGAAAAGGCCGGTCGGGGGTCTGATGGTGGAAACTTCAGAGTATATATGGCACATGATGAGATGCATTGACCCCAGATCAGATCTATTTGTCACCCATGACTTTCAAACTGATGGCACCTGCAGTATTTTGACGTTCAAGATGACCTAGCAGTCGTCAGAGGAGACGCAGGTGTTTGTTCATGGTAGAAGGCAATGGGGAAGATCATTGAGGGACTCCACACTATTGCTGTTAGTAGGAAGACAGGAGTGGTCCCAGCATTTTCCTCTGAAGTTGTGTGTCTAAAAAGAGGGTCAGACAGGAGCAGCAGGAGTCCATGAGTCTTCCAATGCTGCACAAGCTGAGTTGAATCACAAAATGACCACATTTTCCACAGAGACCAATCATTTCAAGGTCAGGACAACTTCAAGAGGGCTCCCAGGAGATGTTGCCCACTGTAATCTGTAAAAGTGACTTATTTCCACTCACAAGACTTTCATCTACAACAAATGACACTCAGTGTCAAGATGCCAAGAAATTGGTGCTACATAAAATCTGTGTATCCGGACGCACCATTTCAGGAACCGTGGGCAGATATCCCATTTTATTCAATGTAAAATGTTGCTTTTTCCTGTGCTTGCTTGTGTTCAAAACTGAACGCTAAGATAACTTTTGGAGCCGGAAGTTAGACCGTCCGAGATACAGGCAACTACTTCCTGAAGCCACGATTTAATCATACTAGTGGAACAGGCGTTGGACAGGTGTCCACAAGAAGTTGTTACAGCCTAAGGAGGAAAAAGCTGTAGGCACAAAAAACCTCCTTGCAAGTTGAAGTTCTCCAAAAGCCAGAATGGATTATCCCAATGCACAGGGTGAAGAATTCTGGAAGGATCACCTCCTAGCAAAAGGAACAGGAACCAGTAAGAGGCGGGAACTAACAACTGTCGAAGTAACACAGCTGCACTGTGATGCACCCATCTCACCAAACTGGAACCCTTATATATGATACAGACAGGAACAGGAAATGATGACCCACCTCACGTGACAGTCCCCATGATGGACTGGGAGCGTACTTGAAACTGAAGGAAGAAGCAACAATATTGGAAAGGGAAGGAAAAAAAAAAAAAAAAACTAGTTAACCTGCAGGAGCCCCTTCAAAGCCCATCTGCAAATCTTCAGGCAAGTGAATGCCTTTCTGTAGTCAAGCCCCTTGGGAGCAGCCCAGTGGTGCCGAGCAGCAGCAAGGAGCTTGGAAGCTCCAAGAAAACTAGCCTCAGGAAAGTGTTGTTCACCTTGCCTGCAGACACTGGCTGCAGAAAGCAGATTGTGGATCCTTTCTACCACTGTCTCGTGGTACTTGTGTACTGCGGAATTGTGGCTCACAGGAATCACAATACCGCAGACTCCGAACACCGGCAGGCCGCATTCACAACAGCTTGCTACCCTTTACTGCAATCAGTGCATGACTATCAGTTAAATAGCTATGTTTTTCAAATAAAATCCTGTATGCCACCTAAAAAAGACCATTGGGTGTGGTGACAGCAAAGGTGTACTGATTTGGTAGTCTAGGTCACGTTTCTCAGAGTGGCAATCTATAACCGCTGCTGGGGGCTGTTGGTGTGATTTAATTTTGACATACCACAGCTGCACCTTATCTTGTGGTCCCCAATGAGATCAAGATATTGTGTATTTTACAAATAATTTACAAATATGGTTGTGGTGATTTGCTGTTTTAGTGGCCTTCATTGGATGAATCATGTTTTCTGAGACTGGGAAAAGCTGGCTGATTGTTTCTCAGGTCAAGTTGCATTGCTAAAACCCTAGCAGCGAGAATACTTTTCAATCTGTGCCTCAAACTGGTCGCAAACTTGATGTTCCGTCAGTGGAACTGGTCGTTAATGCACTATCCTGAAGACAGCCAGCAGTAATGACCTTCTGTGGTTGAAACTGAGGCCCACTGGTTTGCCACATCTTAAAGTTCTATTTTAACTTCCCCGTGCCTCCCTCAAGCTCGCCTTCAAACCACGCTGGCAGAAAATCTTAAAATCCTTAGAGAGGAGTTTTTTGCAGTGTTATTAATTAAGGCACAATAACCCCCATATGGAAAAAGAGCTCGTCAAGTTGTACTTCTGCTAAGTACGCAGCGCCATATGGCCACATGCAGGAAATTGGCTGCATAGGCAGTTTGAGTATAGATTGCCATATGCTCACATATACTTTAAATTTCTTTGTTTTCCAAAAGGGCAGAGGAGTGTGGGGCAAAATTGAAATATTCGACCCCCTGGGAGCCTCTCATTCCCCATCGGAAGTGTGGCTGGGCATGGCTCCAGCGATGCAAGCTGGAAGGGGTATCGACAGTGTTTAACAGGAACACAATGACAATGTGTGGTGCGGATGAACTCTGTGCCGCCAACTGGTAAGAAGCGCGTGCATTGGTGCACCCCAGACATCCAAGCGGGAAGCTCCGCTCGACGAATCCTCAACAGCAGTGCTGAATTCAACAAGGTCAAGACGGGACAGTGTCAGTGTTGGACTTAACCCGACTAATTACATGAATTCCACACACTCTCTATTTCCTGGCTGCCACACTTGATGCCATAATACCCTAGAATTGACTCACAACCAGGAGTAAAATAGATGATTTTAAGCAATAGGGAAAACTTGTGTAACAATTCAGATCCTTGTCCTGTTGGCTGGAGCAGGGTGGCTTGCCCATGCGCTTTTGTGGGTTTGTAATTTACCATTGAGTACATTTTAGGGTGCAAACCACTAACTTCTATTAATTTTGTTATCCATCTCTCATTTTTGGTAGGACTATAGTCCGAAAAGCCCTAACTAAACTAAGAGAATTGGGGCAAGGTCACGACCTTAGAATACAAGACTGTGTCCTACTTCAACCAATGGGTGATCTAAGGGAGGACGAGGTGGAAAATGCATGTGCAAAACACGTGAGGGAGCACTGCTTGCACTTACAAAATACTTAAAGGTAAAACCCCCTCTGAACTGATGTTTATATTTGCGCACCACATGGTGTTAGGCCTACACCACACACTACAACCAGGACTTGAGCTGAGGTCAAAATCCGCCGGAGATTCCATGGAGAAAATTCTGACGTACAACAGGGCCGGTGGATTCCTCCTACATACTTAGATTATACACCTGTGAGTCCATTCGTAATGACATTCAGCGGATTTCTCTTTCTCTGTACCGCTGTACTGCATATGAGATCAGAGTAGCTTTATTCCTGGAATAAATATACACTCAGGAAATCAAAGGCCATGTAGAAATCATATTTTAACACACTTTGTTCTGAGCGGCAGCATACTTGTCGGGTAACAGTGTACATGATTTTACTTGTAAGACAAATGGGCAACTACTTGGGATTAAGTGACTTTTCTGTGCAAGGAGTAATCACAACATGAGTCAGTTATGGCTCGGCCACCACCCTCTCTGAGGAGGCCACCCATCTGTTGGTGCTCAGATTTGATGTGAAATTTCAATAGAATTTAAAAGACATGGATACATTGGAGAATCTATTGAAATGTTTTTGTTTGAATCTGCAGATGTGAGACATACAGAAAAATACGGGCTTTTAGCCTTGGCAAAGATATCTTCATTGACACACTGTAGAAAATAACCCCTGAAATATGTTTTGTGGGTCACAACACCCTTCCTCGTAAGTGGTTTTATACAATACGTTTGCGCCCTTTTTTGCATAAGACATATGAAAATAATTTCGATTAGAATCACAAAAGAACTACACAAAAGAAAAGGATAAGCTCATATTAGCTAGGGAAGGAAATGTTCGGAATTCTTTGGCCGTGACTGCCTTTTAGTAAGCCACAACAGGTCTTGGCGCATTCATGGAGTGGAAAGAAAGGCCCCTATCTCTAAGATTCGATTAGGCCTTCTTTTCAACTATCTGCAGTTTTTGCTTTGGGAGCGCGAGCGACACCCCTCCGCCATCTTTGAGGTCCTCTCGCCCCAGCCGCGCGTGACTCCCCTGATTCTCACAGCACGCGCCGCGCTGATGTAGATCCGCGGATCCCTTGTTGTCCCAGCACAAATGAAGACAAAGGCACCTGGCTCCCGGGATGCTGCTCTTTCCAGCAGACCTCGGCGGCATGATTTATTCATAAAGGAGACATTAGTTATGCCAAGGAAGGCCGGCTGAAAGGGTTATGTTTTTAAGTGCTTAGGATGCATTATGAGGTACCTTGGCCTGTCAGACAACATTTATAACTCTAAAGTCTCCTCGCTGCCTTAGAGTTCTCCGCGCACCGTCAATATCCGTGCGCGGGGTGATGGCGGGTCTTCTTCATTAAAACAGGGCCGCAGAAATGTCAAGGAGAGGTAAGGTGAAAGCCCGACGCCAGAGACTTCTCTTCTCTTACAACCGCTGCTATGAAAAGACTGTCCTATCCCTCTCCACTTGTACTGCCCCCCCCCCCCCCCCTTCCTTTCCGCCTTCATCACCTCCCACTACCTTGATCTCTCGGTGCAGTCATGTTGGTGAATACAGCGTGCCGGGGCGGGCACTGAAATCTTTTGACAGCGCGCGCATCTGTGCCATCATCAAGGGCTTTGGGATTCACAAAGTAGTTGCCTAGCAGTGACAGACAGCATGCCGCGCGCTCTCTCTCTCCCCCATCTCCTCTTTTAAGTTTGTTTCAAGAAGGTTAAAATCCTCTTTGAAGATGAACGTTTAGGGGTGTCTTTTCAAGGGGATAGCGCCACCAAAACGTCACTGGTAGGGACATGCCCTTCTCCATATTTACAAAGCGATGTTAAGCCACTTTTTGTGGTTTAACACCACCTTGTAAATACGGCCCTTAGCGTCTAAAGGCTTGATCAAATGCAATCCTGAGCTCCTGACTAGGGTCCCTGCGATTGAGGGATATGTGGACTTGACAGGTTGGATGGCCAGAGACCTTTACCACAATTGAGCATGGGTTACGTTTGCAATAGTCAAGGCGCTTGGCAGAGAATTTGGGGAAATGACCTGTGATGACCTGATTCACTAGGTACTAATTTCATCCAATGTATTTTATGGCTGCCTCTTTGTTGGTCCCACAGGTGTCAATACTGTCGCTCTTGGTTGGAAAAATAGGTTACAGGCCTCACCCACATATGACAGAATTGATTATCCTGGGTCCCTCCCGAGACAAGTGAGGCTGTTGGAAGGGTATTGTAAGCTGCAGCTAAGTACTTGTGTTGACTTATCCGCCATTTCTCACCACGGTATGTACATGTGCATTGAAAGTGGTGAAGTGTCCAGGACTCTGATGATTTCTACACATGAACTCAAAGCCCCTTCTCCTGACTACTGACAAAAATCTGTCATAGGTGGCAAGGCTTTCATGCAATTAGATGCAAGACTGGCCTCATTGCAAGTAGACATGGCAGCATTTATAATTCAAGAAAACGTGAAATAACCAGAGGGCCTCGAAAAATGGATTAACTGTTTGAATGGGTACACTAACAAATGTGTGTTGAACCGCCATTTTTCGAGTTTATGATCTCCCTCTTCTCTGACACCGCTTAAACCAACAAGGCTGAGTAGGCAAACTTTCTTCTTCTCAGGTGCACATGTTGTCACTGTTGCTGAAAAGGAAGATGACCTTGCAGAAAATCTTGAAAAGAAGAAGAGAAAAGTAGAATTTGCTTCTATAGCTTGCATATGGATTTGCAAAGGGACACTGTTCAACCACTTTTGTACCAAGGCAGAAGTCAAGCAAAAGTAACCCCTCCTACTCCATATGACATCATTAGCAATACCAATGTAGAAAATACTGATGCAGGGGTGCGGTAACACACATGGGGCCTGATTCACAAAGGGCCTCCGCACTTGTGGCGGACTCCCAGCAGTTGTGGAGGAGTCTCCGCACTCGGGGCAGAATCTCGACAATGAGAATTCTCATTACGGAGATTCCATCTCAAGTGCGGGGACTCCCCTACGACTGCGGGGCCTCCGCCACGAGTGCGGAGGTCCTTTGTGAATCAGGACCATGGATCAGCTGCTGATGTGCTGAAGTGCTGAATTAAGACTGTTGTCCCCAATGACAACACAAGGCATGCAGGGAAGCAAATTATGGCTTGCCATTAAAAACTTAGAAAAACTATGCAATCAGATGAGTTGAGTGGCTGACACCATTAAGGGACTTTGGGTAGGGAATAGACTAGCAGGTTAGGGATGTGTGGTGAAAGAAGATCGGGGTCTACCTAACAATTGCCATGATGTGAATATCATTTGCTGGGATGTTTATAATAATTATGATCATTTTGATACACATGATTTGTAGACAAATACTGCAAAATAAACAACCGTATGATAATAAAATACCAACAGCTATTTGAGTATACCGATTTGAAGGACATGGGTGGGGCTCCATTTAACATTACCTGCAGATAAAGTATTCTCTGATAGGCTTGTCTGACTCTAAACACATACCATCTTTTAGAGCATTACTCATTAGAGGAGGAGAAAGAGACACCTGCTAGTTTTCCTTTTCTCTGAAAAGGGGTGCATTTCTTTTTGAGGCTAAGAAGATCTATCAGGTGTGATCCCAACCATGTTGGATTGAACACAACAAATTATTGATCCTTGCTTTTGGGTCAAGTCTCTGCTATCAGAACACTCTGTATTCAAAGCTGCTGGGTTTTTTGCGGTTCAAACTAACACAAAGTGCCGATGTTATCTTGCTGTGAGGTGTCTGTTTCAATGAGTATTTAACACTATATTGTGTTGGATGTACTGGCTTCATATGAACGTTAATGTCAAAACAAAGTCAGCCATTAACATCTATACTGCTAGGTTAGGATCCACTGAGGCTTCTATTGATGTGATATATTGAAGAATTGGTACCTCTGGGATGTAGTATTTACAGCGTGCGGTAATTATCACATAATCAGAGTTTTCCTCTGGAAAGTGATCACGTGGAAAAAGGCATAATTGGTGTTCTTCACTCCAAAATCCACTTTTTTCAGAATTTACTACATATTTTCCACCAGCAAAGTTTGATAGATTTGACCTACTAAAATTTGCCCAGCGAAAATTTGAAGAGGTGTGGCAAGTACGGCATTGTTTGTTGGAATTGCAATCCCTGAGTGAACTCCTATGTGTGCAGGGATAGGATTTGCCCTCCACCTTGAAATTATGGTATCAGAGTTTGTTTGTAAAATCATTCCCTTCTGCTGCGTATTCACTGCCATCAGCATGTCTGATTGAGGTATCTATACAGGTGTAATGGGATTAGCTGAAGAGCAGTCGTTGGAGATGATGAAATGGGTGATTGTGGAGTAGGATAGCTTTCAAAGACTTGTCGATTTGTTGTTCAGAATCCCACAGACGAATGGGACATGAATAAGGTTTGATGCAAAAGGTTTGATGCGGCCCATTTCAAAATGGAACACGCACCGCTTTGTAAAATCCACTGTGAGGCATTACGCGGTCATATGCTGCCACAAAAATTAAACTGCAGTCCTGTCCATGAGGTGAACTTTAGATTAATCACATGCAGTGATATATGGAAAACCAAGATTGCCATTTGTAGATGACTGTCAAGATGCCTGTCCGGCCCATCCCATATTTAAGAGAATAATCTTGGGTTGCCTAATTACAGTGTCCAGACTGCAATTCCCTGATGGATTGGAGGTGTCCAACATATGCCCAGAATTGCCCTATCTGTAAAAGATTATCAGGATAACTGTTGACTTTGTAAAACAGTAGGCTTTGCTAAAGTGAACATCTGATTTGGCTTGTTTCCTCATGGATCTGTATTGGACATTCCCAAGCTATAGGCATCCTTATCCACACATACTGCATGTAGTGCTAAAGACAGTCCTAGACTCCTAGTTGTATCTAGGTTCTTATCCATGTCAATATCCTGTCTATGTGACCTCAGCTACTCTTAACATGAAGTTCTTTATCAGTGCCGCCCAACATATGGCCAGGTCCATTCGAAATGTTCAGGATGACCACATCAGATAAATATACATTCTAAATGGAACGTATTTACATAGTCTGTATTTTTCACCTCGAAAATCAGGCAGCATTCCATCCTTCTAGACTTTTGTTGGACATCCCTGTTCTAAAGCATTCTGCTGTTGCATCCTCTGTGCGGTTCTGACATAGTGAAAAGAGGCATACATTCCTTGCTAGATAGAGACATGGGCACTGCCTACCAGACTGTGTGCCAAAGGCGAGGTTGAGAGATGCAATAAGCTGCTGGCATGTAGGAATGCCACAGAGTAGCATCCCTGGGTCACTCTATGTTGGCCGACTTGGGTCCAATCTTGGTAGCCTGGAGTATGCTAATTATAATACATATGGTCGCTGCATAATGCTGCTTCCAGCGCTGAAGCAGGTTAGAGGTAACCCTGGGCGTAGTTCGCGAAGTAACGCTTCGCGAAGCTACGCAAAGTGCAGTTCGCACTACGCGAGCTACGCGTAGCACTATGCGAACTGCGTAGTGCGTGTTCGCAATGATTGCACAGTGCCGGATGCTTGTCCGCACTGTGCAATCATTGAAAACGGCATCTTGCACAGTGCGAGCTGTCTTTTACTGCCGCTCGAGTAGATTTTTACTCGAGCGGCAGCTTTCTCAACGCGGACTGGTAGTTTCTCATCGCGAGCGGTCGCGAGCATACGCGACCACTCGCAATGAGAAACCTGACCTCCCCGCGTTGAGAATCTCGCCGGGAGGTTTATTTTCCACGCTCGCGATCGGCAACTTGATGTTGCTGATCGCGAACGAGAAAAAGTCTCGCCGGGATGTCATTTTGCTTCCTTGCGGTCGCCAACTTGACGTTGAGGACCGCGAGCAAGCAAAAAATGACCGCTGCACTACGCTACGCTACGCGTGTTTGCACTGTGCTACGTGCAATTCGCGTAGTGCGAAGTAGCGCAAACTTCGCAAACTGCGCGAGCGTAGCGTAGTTTTCCGCCCAGGCCTAGTTAGAGGTGGACAAGCCAGAGAAATAATGGGGAGAACCAACCCAGAGCCCAGCCGGACGTTTGCCTTGGCTCTAAGAGGCTCAGCACCAGACTAGCCGCCCAAAATTGTCATGAAAACACTGGAAAACATCATTTGCATTCAGAAAGAGGGAACCGACCACTGTATGTGCAAAAAAGACGCCAGGCTCCCTCTGGAGGCTACCAGGACGTAAACCCCTGCCTTCATTCACTGTTCATCAGGGCAGACTGGTCTGCTTCAAGCCTACACATTCCTTACACCTCAGCCTTAGCACTAGTCAGTTGTCTCATGTGCTTTATTATGCCATCTACTCTTAATGTTGATCTCTATATATGTTTACTATAGTTTGCATACATACTATTGACACTTGACATGATGGATGTAGAATGTTTTAAAAACAAATTGAGATCAATTTAAAGGAGCTCTCAATTTACCTGGTTCCAGGTGTGAGTAGCTGCTCCAATCCAATTTTTTATTGCTTGCTGGGATTTGCAGTCCTGTTTAATCCATTATAAAACCAGGATTCAATGAAAGTTACTGGATTGGCTGAGCTACTCAGGGATGGACATGGGAAACATGAGTGCTCTGAATTAGGGCCAATTAGATAAGGTTGTAAGTAGCACTTTCATTCTGCTTTACTACACAAGTTGGGGCAAAAAAAGTACTAAAGTGGTCAACAACATAATGGATATTCTAGATGACACATTCAAGTACATTTTAGCATGAGAAAAGTAGGCACAAGAGAAATTTCTATTAAAGCGGCGTAATCTCGCATAAATGTTGTAATTTCGTGCAATGCTTGTTACATGAAATTCCCAAAATACTGTTATTACGCCACATCGCATAATTAGGTGCTGTTCGTGGCAAGGAAGAAGCACACCACACAGAAACTACTACATGAACAGCCAGGAGGCGAGTGATTGCTGTGAGGGCACATTTTGTGCTAAAACTTCACTCAAACGCTGGTTTTGCATTTCACATAATTACACATCATTATAATACAAACGATGCAAGTTTCGCACACCCATAGAGAAAAGCAAATGTCCATTTACCGTTGAAACAGTAATTGTTATGACCAATTTTTGTATGATGTTTTTAGTTCGAGTGGCATTCTTTATTTAATCATGCATAATGCATTAAAGGATTGGGAAATACTGAACCCTTTGCTGAGACAGTCACGGTTTATAGCACATTCAGGCCCTCCTTAATTAAATTGGGTGCCTTTCTGGTAAAATATAACGCAATTGACCAGCATCATATGCTTTTTATTTAACTTGTAAAATTTATGGTTAATGCCACAGCAATTAAATATTTTGTTTCTTATTACACAAATATCAGCGCTTTAAATTGGTGCATTATATATTAATTCACGTCTTCCAACTGTACCTCTTTCATCAAAGTTCTTCCTTGTTGAGGAAGTACGAATGCTATTGTACATGTTTAAATAGCGCGCTTACATTTTGTCCTACTTTTCTTTCTAAGGGTCCCCAGTTTTGAGGCAGACTAGATTTGCAAACAACGTCATGAATAGAGTGATTTGCCCAGAATGACCCCGTTCAGTCAAAGGAAATATGTGAGACTCAGCTGCTTGATTTCAGATTTCAAAGCCTGAAATTTAGACATTAGAAAACATTTTCACCTTTGCAAATAATGCCTTCCGCTTTACGTTACTGAATGCATTAGACAATGTCCCTTATAAGAGCTGGACCTAAATACTGCAGCCTTCCCCATCACATCTTCCCTCATACACCACTCTAGTGGCTCACCCTGGAGATATACTGAGAATTGTGGATTGTCCCACACACACAGAAAGAAACACACAATTTCACTCGGCACACAAATGACCTTGCATGTTGTGATTCTCTGCACATATTCATATGGTGCAGTGGTACATCTGGATTAGGAAGAAAGGGCAAAGCTGCCGAATTCCTGATACCTTGAACTCAGACCATATCTTTCACCAGACGTCCACCCCGCCAGCCCTAGATGGTAAAATTAGGGAATTAAAAACCACCCTAGAGTGATTTCCCGCCCCTCTGCCATCCTAATGGAGATCTGTTAGAAGGTATGCTACAGGTATGAGAGGTGTAGTGTCCTGCTGGACACGTTCTAGTGATCAGCCTTGTGCTGTAACCTCACTTTACACCCACCCATCACAGGCGTCACTGGTCAGGTGACCCTGCCAATAAAAGGGGCCGGGGCACGTGCCCTGGGCCAGTTCCAGTACCACACCCACTGTGTCTGTGTCCATTATTCCAGAGCATGTGGGCCTAGGGCCCAAGACCCTACAATGGGGACGAACAGGTCTGCCCCGCATGTACATGTGCAGCAGCTCTTCTGCTTGGCATGGGGAAAAGTGTAGCCTGTGCCTAAGGCACCCCTGCCAGCACGTCAGTCCACCCGGTAAGCAAGCACTGGCGTGAAAAGGTGACAGCGGACGTGGCAGTGCCCGGGGGTCGAGATCAGGACAGCGCCGACAAGGGATTGCGCCCCAAGAACCTCAAAATAAGGAAGGGCCGGCGCATGTTCCCATCATAATGTGCTGAGTTGCCTGCAAACTGTCTGTTCCGGTGAGGGGGGAAAGAGGAACGTCTGAGCCACGTCTAAGCCCTGAGCCGGTACCTGTAGCCCTGCATGCCAAGCCCCCCCCCAGAGAGAGAGGTAACGGGGTCGCAGCGGGAGACAAGCGCACCCTAGGAGGCATCTCTGGTGTCACTGCTAACACTGCATGGAGGCTGGTCTGCCTCCTCCGTCCCGTCGTAGTGCCCGGAGGAGCGACGTGCCGATGGCAGTAGTAGCCCACAACAGCACATGAGAGGTTTGAAGGCTACGGCCCCGACCGGGCGAACCTGCGGGTAAAGACTGGCTGCCCTGCTGCAACTGGTGAGTGGTACAACCCTGCCTCTGCCTTCATAGAAGAAACTGCCGCACCAGCACTGGAAGAAGCCCCACATGGTAAGGAGTAAAGAGCCAGAGCCCAAGGCCGCTCCTGCATGCAAACCCCTGTACTGGCACATTGAGCAGCCCGCAGCGGCAAGAGAACCTGCAACCTGAAAGGGAGAGTGTCTACAGCGCCACCGTACCATTGTCTGCCGCACCACACCGAGGCCTGGGAAGATTGCCGTGAGAGCAACGCGGCCTGCCCAAAAGCTGCTGCAGCGTGTGAGAGGTGCCTGCAGGGCAAGGAAGCAGCAATCGTGCCACAGCTGCAGCTCTCTGCTACCCAGAACGAGAAAAAAAAGAACCACAAACTGCAGACCTCCAGCCCATACCCGCTCACCTCTTAATGGGGAGTCATCGGCCGGTTTGGGGAAGTGTCGCGGCCCGAGGCGACTGTCTCGCAGAGACAGTGAGGCTGCTGTGGCACCAGGAAAGTCATTGCAGCGCCACCTAGCTGCTGGGTGCTGCACCACACAAAAGCAGCACACAGCCCGGTACCGGCTTCTCCTGTGTCAGCAGAGGCCCGCAGTTCCAGGAAAGACTGCCGGGGCCTGTGAACTAAAACGCTGCACTGCCACCTAGTGGCCACCCCTGGTACTGCACCTGAACAAGATAAGCACATGAGGGCCCCGTGCCGGTCGTCACCCCAGGGAAAAGACAGCTAGCTCGTGAAAGAAGCTCTGGACGACTCAAGCAGCCTGTTGCTGCTACAAGCGTGTGGGAGCGAGGCAGGCCCCCAGTGAAGCACATCACTGCTGCCAAGTGTCTGAGCAGCACGAAAATGATACCAAGTGAAGACTGCCTGCAGTGCGAGTAGACTGCACACCCTGATGTCTCCTGGTGTACACCACTACACCTGCAACCCCGAAAGCTGGCCCGCAGCATAGGGAAAGCTGCCGCGGCCAGAGTGAAGTGTCCACAGTGCCTCCTAGCGGGAACCAATGAACGGCGCCAGTAGGAGCAACTGGTTCCTCTGTGACCCCACTACATGATTGCGCAAATCACAAAGAAGCCAGGGTGGGTGCTGAGCATACCAGGCGTCCCCCGGTGATTGCCTTTTGCCACTGCAGCACTAAAGAAGTGGTAGTCAAAAATAGCAAGAATACCTTGCAGAGCAGCCTACTCATGAGGCTGGGAGAAGCAACAGCAAAGGACTGTTACTCCTGGACAGGAGGCAGCCAAGCAAGCCTCATGGAAGGCGTAAGGAGAACATGCCTTGCATGTGCGCCGCCCAGTGGCTGCTTGACGCCACCACAAGCGAGGAAATTGCACCACACGCCCCTGGCGGTGTACGGCCACCACCGCAAGGTAGAAGAGCAAGCACGTCATGCACCAGAAGAGGGCGTCTTGAAGAAGGACCAAGAGCGCGGAGTCCGAGGTGCGCTGACGCATTCACCCAGAAGCTTGACCGCACGCGCATGCGCCCAGGAGAGTGAGAGCTCTCCACAGAGAAGAAGCAATGCTGAACACGAAGAGGCTGCACCAGCCGGCCACCTGCGACACAGTATGGCCACCATTGGCCCAGCATTGTGCACGTCACGTGAAGTGACCAACCCTGCCAAGCATGCATGAACGAGGCAGGAACAAGCACCACGACGGCGCAGGCTCGAGGTGCAAGTATGACGCCCTCGAACGAAGAAGGTGACCTGCCATCCTGGCAGAGGAGCAAAGCGAAAATCCCTGAGGAGGGGATGAGGCCCGCAAAAGGTCCACAAGGAGAAGCAACATGTCCTAGAGACAGGACAGACCTGCGTAGGTCTGCAGCAAAGAAAGGGCACAGTCCTAAGAACATGACGCAACCAGCGAGATGACCATGTGGCACGAACATGAGGGAGGTGGCATGACGCCACATCAGAAGGAGGAACCTGGTTGGGAAAAAGAGAAGAGCGTGGCAGGACGCCACATTGCGGAGGAGGAGAAGAGAGTGGCACGATGCCACAGGGCGAACAACCACTACAGGTGCGCAAGAGAAAAAGGGAGACGAGCGATGAGACAGAGGACTTGTGCCAGCACTGGAGAAGGTGTTCTCAACACAGGCCAGCCACCGGGGTGCAGAGACTTCACTGGAGACAGCTCCGCGGGACGGCCAACCGTAAGCCACTAGCAAGCGCGATCAGCGTCCAGGCCCCACGCTTCACAGTGCGACCTTCGAGTCACCTGTCACTGGCTGCTTGGCATTGATAGCATCACGACCAGCAAGTGCACCTACCAAAAGACAACTGCAAGTGGCCACGAAGTCCCTCCAGTCCTCCTCACTCCAAGATATCGCCTCAAGCACGATATCACCACCTGTGGTACAAGCATAAGAAGGTAATCATCCTCATTACCCAGGTGCATCACCAGAAACACCAAAGGAGCATCGCACCACCAGAGTGCATCCAAACGCCTGAGACATCCGGAGATCAACCTTCTGTGAGCCCCGGTAAACCTGAGGCCTGCCGAAGAAGAGCATACTCGACCATTGGACTATCCACCCTTGGGGTTGCATGAGGCTTGGCCGTGGCCCTGTTGGGAGTTCCGCAGCGACCCCTCAGCGTGGCCTACGAGGCCCACACAGCCCACGCAGTCACGTGGCAATCCAGGGGCAAGGGCCTCAAGGGATCCCAACAAGAGAGATGCGTCTGCAGCAGCTCCTCGACAGGCACTGGGAAGCATGGAGGTCACGGACGGAGACTGGTCACCCAAAGACCATCTGATGAAGGCAAGTGAACCTGAGTCCTGACGGCGAGAGCACACAGACTTTGAGACACCATGCTTTGCGGCTGCATGAGCGACTTGGCTGTGGTCCTGTTGGCAGTTCCACAGCGATGCCTTCGCGCAGCCTAAGAGAGGCCCGCACAGTCCATACGGTCCCTCAAGGAGACTCCTGTGAGAGAGAAGTCCAGGCAGGAGAGGGCAGTCTGAAGCTGCTCTGCCAAGACAACAGGGAAGCATCATCTTCTTTGGGGAATGCTCTTATCCACCAAGGTCTTCCTCAGTCTTTGCAGGCTTGCCGTCCACCAGAGCCTGAGTGTTTTCAAGCAGATCTCGAAATGGACTCCACCACTGCTCTAGATGCACCCCTAGTTGAACTGTGTAAATAGTCTCCAACATCGTGAGACCACGCCGGTCCAAACTACATCGCCGAGATGGACTAAAGCCTCCTGACTGTGCGGTCCAGAGCTCCAGCATTGCCCAGCAGATGGCCTGAAGAGACTCAATGGTGCTGTGCTTTGTTGTTTTGTTTCCCTTAGGTTGGACTTTTGTTTAGTTCATTTCCAATAAAGTTTGGGAGGGATGTAGTGTCCTGCTGGACACCTTCTAGTGATCAGCCTTGTGCTGTAACCTCACTTTACACCCACCCATCACAGGCGTTACTGGTCAGGTGACCCTGCCAATAAAAGGGGGCGGGCGCACGTGTCCCCTGGGTCAGTTCCAGTACCACACCCACTGTGTCTGTGTCCATTATTCCAGAGCATTTGGGCCTAGTGCCCAAGACCCTACAAGAGGGAGGCCATAGGTATAAAGCACATCAAAAAAAGATCTGCTTGCTTCTGGCAAGAGAGTTTTAAAGGGCCTTTGGTCGGGCCAGAACCAGACACCTGGCGCGAGTCTTGCTCGAGCCGTCATTTGCCCAATCACCTAGAATGGCGGTGAACATCCGCTGGCTGTGCAGGTGCGGAATGAGAACCTCATCAAAACCACAAGCTGTCTAAAAAATGGGGTAATATTTGTCACATTATCGGTTCATGCGGAATCGGAAACAGCATCAGCAGAAAGCGCATCACAACAAGTTTAAATGAGGGTGTGAGTGTCTCCTAAGATGCCAAGCCAGGCAAAGGAGGGCAACCAGCCGACTCCTCCAAGAATAGAGGCCAAGGAAGGAGAAGGCCTGAGGTGAAACTAGTGCAATTAAATTTCAGCTTCATTTTCACTTTCTTACAGAAAAGCGTTCATTATCCTTGCTATTCCATTTTTATTCCTATAAAAGTTTTCGCATGCTACTACCAACTTTTTTTACAAGTACTGAAAATAGAACATACTTGCCAAAGTCGTTTTTAAAGTTAATCATCAATTTTGCCATCAGCATTTTTTCATTGTGTGTACTAGACACTACAGGGATAGGACAGCAGAGAAGACCTTCAATTTGTCACTGCCTTTCATATCTTGAGTGTCTGGCATAGGCTGTGGATTTACTTCCAAATATAATATTAGTTGTCTAAAACACATGTACCAGCCTGAGAAAAGGCAAGCTCAGTCATCTGCCTAGAGCTTCTGCCCGGCGTTGAAGACCTGCATGTTTTTTTTCGTAAACTGCACTACTAATATACTGGATTTGCCCGTATATAGCACATTTCTCATCTCAAAGGTATGCTATAAGTGACTTAAAATAGTATGTATCATAGTGCCCTCCAAGTAAAGGTATATAGACTTTCAGCCAGCCCTCTTCATCCATTGGTCTGTTATTATGTCATTTTTCTTCAGCCCACAGCTTTTGGGCATTTGGCAATAATTCTGCCCACTTCTACCATTGACTAACTTCACTGTGAGTGACGGGCAACCTGCACTTTCACAAGAAATCCACACACAAAGTACTTCCCTTGGCTACCATGGACCACTATTACAATGTGTGCTTTTGGAGACCAAGATATATTTTAGCTTTAAGCCATTTTTTTTGTATTTAATTGATGAGGGCTCAGTGGTTTGTGACCCCATTGTCGTCAATTGTGCATGGATGGTCCCTGTTTTGTGTGAAGGCCCATAGGTAACGGAGAAGTGGATCTTCAACCTGCACTTGTGATATGGCTGTAGATAGTCTATGTAAGGGAAAGGTGCCCCCTGAAAGTGAACTATTTGATGTCTGGGACAAGGGGAAAGAGGCAAAACAATATATTGAAGTACACCGTCCCACACGACCTGTATTGCTTGCGATGGGGCTGTGAATATCTCTCACAGCTGACCCTATGTGTGTTGCCCTATAAAATACTGCATTTATTCTTTATGTCCATCTATTTTCTTTATTTTCATTTCTTTCGTTTATTTTTTTACTTTATACATTTTACAAATCGCAATTTGATTATACATAAAACATAGTACAAATACATACAATATATACAATGCAACACAGTTTTAACAAAAATAGATGGTTCTTTGATGTATACTTTTCACTTAATGATCAGAAATTGTTCAAAGATCCCTTATGCTAAAAAACCAAACAAGCAACATAGAGACATACCTTTATACAAAGACAAATATTCAAAGGGAATGAATACTGCTTGCCATTATCATATTCATACTCATGCCGCCAGGTGTTTCACCACCACCCTCTCCTTACATACACACACATACATTCACCCATTTTTCACATTCATACTTATCCCAACCACCCATTACAATCACTGTCCATGTACAATGGGAAACCTACTTTTTTCAACCGTTGTCGTGTTGTGGGTTGGGGTCCTGTTCACTCCAGTCACAAGGCTGTAGATAGCGCCAAATAAGAAGCCTCAATGAGAAGGCATTGCTTGCATTCAAGATATCCCCCCCATACTCCACGGTCTGCACTGACTTGCAGTATGCAGCTATATTCACTTCGGTCTGGGCACAGAGGCCTGCAAAGCTCTGCTCGACCCGCGTAACCTTCACTCTGTGAAGGCACAAGCAGGGGCTGAACAATGAAAGGGCCCTGGTGTATCCCCGAGGGTTTTTCATATAACGTTGGATC
Source organism: Calotriton arnoldi (assembly GCA_963921515.1). Lineage (NCBI taxonomy): Eukaryota > Metazoa > Chordata > Amphibia > Caudata > Salamandridae > Calotriton > Calotriton arnoldi. The sequence goes on from CAWUFW010000161.1 coordinate 2,242,927, forward strand.
TCTGTGTCTTCTTCCAAGAATATTTGGAATCTGGAAATCCATCACTTGCATTCATGTACACACTAACTCTAAATTTCTTTAAATACTGAAATGTCACTTTTTTTCTTCACCTTAGCTTTGATGTGCCATTGCTTTTCCTTTAAAATGTCGTGTTGTTTGCACTGTTATTGTGTTTCACATTGTTCGTTTTACGGAGTGACTGCGTGCCTCCTTGAAAGGAGGAATTCATCTTTTGCTAAGAAAGAAAAGAGAAAGTAAATCATCCTTCCTCTCCTGTTGAGCACCAGGGACCTATGGACATGCTCTGATCCCTGCAGCCATGAGTTTTATTTTCTGTGCAAGCAGCCCCTGTCCTATCAATACCTCACCCGCCTTTCTCTTTTCTGCGTCAGTGCTTTGGGCCTCATTTACAAGCCCATTGGCCGCCGGTGCGTGACTTTTTTTAACGCATCGGCAGCGCAATAGTTTGGCCATTTTTACAAGGCCACGTAAAGTCACCCTGCGTGACTTTTTATGGCCTTGTAAATATGTTTCCCTTTCGCGCTTTAATCTGCGTGAAAGGGGCTTTCCATGGGTGTTCCTGTGGGTGTTCCCATGCAACATCCATGGAACCTGACACATTCCCAGATTTGCAAAGTTTTGAAAGCTGGGAATGCGTCAGAATCCTACGCCTCCCGGGGGAGGCATAGGAGTGGTGCAATGAGGAGAAATACTTTTCTTTCTCCTAATTTTTCCTCTTTCTATGCGTGCTGCGGAATGCAGCACGCATACCAAGAGGAAAATGCCATCAATGATTTTTTTGTTCAGAAAGGTGTCCCTTCCTGAATAAAATCAATCATCCCCGCAGCGCAGGCACCCTTGCAACATGACGCAAGGGTGCCTGCGCTGGTGCATGGCAGCCAATTGTGCACCAGTGCAGGAGAACGCACACAGAAGCTTCGTATTGTTAATACGACGCATCTCTGTGCTTTTAAAATGACGCAGGTCAGCACAGCAAAATGATTTGCAGCGCAGCGTTGCGTAATTTTGTAGTAAATGAGGCCCTTTGTTTTTACACAACTTCCCAAAAATTGGAAAAGGAAAGATATATCCCTAAATCCACAATCGCCCCTCCCCCAACAAAAGGGACACTCTCTAATTTACATTAGAAAAGGAACGGGGTCCCAAGGGTGGTCGAACCTTCTTTAGCCTGAAATTAACAGCTCGCATCATCCCTACCAAAAAGTGTTCCTTTCAAATAAGACATTTATGGGTTCAATTAGATCTTGGTGGTCAGTGTGGCTGAGGTAGGGAAGTTATATTGCCTCTCTGACCCCAATGGCAGACAGGGCCGGACTGGCAACCGAAACCGGCCCTGGCAAACTGCTCGGCCGGCCCCCCCCCTGGGGTGAGGGGGTGCAGCCGAGCAGTTTGCGAGCGCCGGTTTCGGCCGACTTTGTTACAGGGGGCCGATATTGCCGACCCCCGGTAACAAAAACGGCTCCACAGCGGCCCAAAACCGGCCTCCACCCTAGCAGCCCACCGGGAAAATGCCCGGTGCCCGCTATGGCCAGTCTGGCCCTGATGGCAGATCATCCACTCTATTTAAAGCTTTCCATTTGATTGGCAGGTCCTTTCTGACTAAACTGCTTCTGTTCACACTTTTGACAGAATTGCATGCCAGATGGGCCACCATGTTGTGGTGGCCTTCTCTGCTTTTTTAGATGCTCCTCAGAAACAAATCCTCAACGTGAGAATTTGTTTCAGAAAAACAAAAAGCAATGGCCTTGATTCATGGGGAGTTTTCTCTCAGCGCTTAGAGGCCATTGTTAATTTTCATGCAACGGGCCAGTCATGCTTCTCGTGGCAGACCTGCGCAGGGAACATCTGTTGGAAGCCAAGGATTGAATGATGGCTTCCACCTCTAAAAAGAGCCAAACTCTAAATGACCCCCTTAGTTTTGTACTCAGCACTTCATCCCTAAAGTTCTGCACAGACTCATCCCTTACTACCTCTATACACTCCTCTATCGCCATAAACCAACCAGACACCTAGGGGAGTATTTACAAGCCCCTAAAGCCACTGGTGTTTCCCTTTTTCTGACACTTCGGTGGCGTTGCAGCATTCCCCATATTTATAAGTTGGCGCTAAGCCACTTAATGTGGCTTAACGCCACCTTGTAAATATGCCCTTTTCTGCCGCAGTCTGCTGTGGCAAAGGGACGGGCAATGGGTATTGCAGTGGGCGTTCCACCGCAACACTTATTGCTTTTTGAACCTGGCCCAGATTTACAAGGCTGGGGCCGCGCCAAAAATGAAGGGCAGGTAATACCTGGTCTTAGAATGGCGATACGAGGAGAAATTGTTAATTTCTCCTCGTTTTTTTGCTCTTTCTATGTGTGCTGCAGAATGCACATAAACAATCGCCCCTGCAGCGCAGGCACCCTTGCAACATGGCGCAAGGGTGCCTGCGCTGGCGCTAGGCAGCTTTTTTAGCATCAGCACTAAGGGAAATACAAGGGTGTGCCGTATGTTTGCAAATAAGGCGTGGCCCTACATTTTGAAAATGTCGGAGCGCGGCGTTGCCAAATTTGGCGTAACACCGCGCTCCAGCATTTTCTTGTAAATATCCCCCCTAAAGTCATCCAGTGAAGTATGAATATCCCAGAAGGGGATCTCTGCACACCTGAGGACTTTCTTCTTGCCCCTCTACCTCAAGCTCGAACAGTTCCTCCTTCGATACCAGCGAGATCTTATTCCTATGATAGTCGACGATTGACAGTTCGATTTTGCCTCTTAATAAGGTGCTGAAAGATAAACTCTTGCCATTTATTTATAACAATAAAGCATACCTACAACTAATTTACTTGCAAAAATCGCCCAGTTTCTACATGTTTCGAAGCAATGCGCACTGAAATGTCTCCTATTTTTTTGCAAAATTTATTTTAGCTCTGGAAAAGCCAATTTGTCTCCCCTCCCTTCCCGCCGCCGCTCTTCTCACGCATCCTTTTGCAGGGACAGTGCATTAATCATGCAAAGCTAACCATATGCTAAAAAACACAAAGCTGCATTACAAAACAATTTCTTGCTCTCCTTCCTTCTCCAAATCTGCCCAGCTGAGACAACTTCACTGCACCTGGGTATGAAAGCAAATATTTCCACCCCCGCCTGCCTCCCCAGCCTCTCCACAATGGGTTAAAAGCATTTGGCAGCGCATAACCCATTAGGCCTCATAATTATGAAATTATAGAGGTACTCAGGTGATTGTTAATTTCACACATACTGTTCAGCTCGGCGCCTAATGAGGGTCTGCAGAACTCAAGTGCCTGAGCTCTCTTGTTGAGCGGTGACCTGCAATTAATGAGCTTCTGGAAGAAAAGACAGAAACTCGCACTTGGGGCTAATAAGATGGCGTTTCTGTTTCAGCATTGTGATACTCCAAGCTTTAGAAATGAAGATTAAGACCTTCTTTTTCGCGCAGGGATATTATTTATTTATGTGCCTTGTGTGGTAGTCCCTCAGCCTGCATATGGAACCTGGGTCTCCAGTTCCATGGGCTTGAAGGAGGCTGCAATCCGCCAGTTCTGCAACTTCTTCTCTTCTCGGTACTTGTGTATTTATATTTTCTGTAAAGTGCTTCATGAGAGTACTATGTTAGATGACAAACGGGGGAGCTGAGTACGAGCTGTGAAAAGGAGGATCCTGGTCCAATATTGCTCAGTCACTGGCCAGGCGGTGAGCAGGTTAATTTAATGCATTCAGCAACAGTGCAGTTTTCATAGGGCCTGATTACGACTTTGGCGGTGCGGCTCCGGGTCCATCGGCGGTACCCTGAAAATGGGCACCCCAGTGGGAATACCAAAAACAGTTCCTGCATGGCATGGACTAAAAAGTCCATGCCATGCAGGAATTGGGGTGCATGCACACAGGGGGGGCACAAGTTGTGCGCCCCTGCATGCATCCCCACGCGGAGGAGGCACAGGGTCCCCCTTTGTTTCCTATCCACCACGATGTTCATGGAGTAGGATCCTCCATGACACAGCCGGCGGAGAGGAAACTCATAATATCCCCGGTCCCGCCATGCATATTGCAGCCTCCTGACTGCCGCAACACCGCTGGAGAACAGTGGTTCCCTGGCGGCTGCGGTGGGGTAATGTCGGCCTCACCGCCTTTATCGTAATAGGGCAGTCGAGAGACCGCCGCTGCCGCGTCCCCACGAGTCTGGTGGTCCGCGGACTGCCATTCTTATAATTAAGCCCATAGTGTTTACACCGAATATCGGAAACAAAAATTTAGTGGGACAAAATATCGTGTCAAGAATATCAAGGACAAAAATATTGTGAAGGTAAGTTTCTATAGGTAAGCAAAGCTTGACTGTATATATAACTCTACATATATGTCACTTGACAGTATATATAGGTTCAAGGTACATAGGTGTGGAGTTAAGAATAGTATATCTAGACTTGCCTATTTGCACTTATCTTCTTGATATTTTGGCACTTGATATATTTGACACGATTTCTATCCACACAATATTTTTGTTTCTGATATTCTGTCAGTGATCCCAGTGGACTCCTGTTTATTCCATAGAAAGGCCCCTTCTGAGATAAGGTTTAAATTGCTGATCACAAGTTTTTGTTGATTTGGTTAAATATTTCGGGGCTTATTTACAAGCCCATTGGGCCGACGGTGCGTCACTTTTTTTCATGCGCCGGCGGCCCAATGGGCTTGCCCATATTTTCAAGGTTACGTAAAGTCACCCTGCGTGACTTTTCATGGCCTTGTAAATATGTTTCCCTTTCACGCATTACTCTGCCTGAAAGAGGCATTCCCTGGGTGTTGCTGTGGGTGTTCCCAAGCAACATCCATGGAACTTGATGCATTCACAGATTTACAACATTTTGTAAATTTGGGAGTGATTCAGAATCCTAAGCCTCTCCAGGGGCGGCGTAGGAATGGCGCAACTAGAAGAAATACTTTTATTTCTCCACGTTTTTTCCTCTTTCTATGTGTGCTGCATTCTGCAGCATGCAAACAAAGAGGAAAACGCCATTAATGATTGTTTTTGTGCAGGAAGGTGTCCGTTCCTGTACAAAAGCAATCATACCGGCAACGTAGGCACCCTTGCAGAAATGATGCAAGGGTGCCTGCGCTGGCGCAATGCAGCCAATTGTGCGCCAGCACAGAAGAAAGCACAAGGAGGTGTCATATTGTTGTTAGTACGACGCATGCCTGTGTTTCGAAAATGATGCAGCACGATGCAGCTAAATGGCTTGCAGCACCGCGCTGCTTCATTTTCTTGTAGATGAGGCCCTCCATGTTTAGAAGTGGGCACAACCAACTACCGGTATCATAAAGATTTCTGGAATAGGAAACTGGGCATCTTCAACATTGTAGTGGTATCGCATTGAATCTTCCAACCAATAGAACCATTTTGACCACTGGTCAGGAGCTGCTCTGAGACCATGCCATAGTGGCTGGTACTTTGTAAGTCCGTTTTTATATAGCGCAGCTACTCACCCTTACGGGTCTCAAGGCGCTGGGGGCCGTCGTGGAAATTAAGTGAGCTATTGCCCAGAGTCACATGGTGCTGAGCTGAGCTGCCGCCGGAGCCGGAGATCAAACCGTGAACCCTGTGCTCCGAAGTCAGCTACCCTGGCCGCTGCACCACACCTCTCCACTACTTTGTGTGTAGTGATGGGTGGGGTGGGGTGTGCGGTCAACTTCACAGTGCTGAACTGTCAAAATCCTAATAGTCACCACCACAGTTGCTAAGATTTATCAAACTGCATAGCATGCATGCATGAGATGAGCCGGCAATGAAGTTGGATGGCCCTTGGCCCTCAGCCCTTTCAACCACAAATAGCGTTTGCACGAGGGTGAGTGAGGCAAGCTGTGCTGGTGATTTTCCTGTGCCAGTGATTTTGTGCGCATTGCGCTGTCGAACACTCTTCATCAAATAAGGATACTTGAATTTCTATCATCATCAGTTAGACACTTTAAGAAAAGGGAGTGTAATTTTACCATCAGTAGGATTAAACAAGCATTGGCGCAGCCAATGAATCTCACCTGGTGTGCTGTATTGTTTCCACCGACCCACACAGTCAGGGAGGCGCCGTTATGGCCTTCATTGAATGTTTCCTTTATACGGTTTGATACTCTGAGCCGAATGAAAGCCATGCTTTTACAGAAAGCCCGAGAGACTTTTGATCTTCAGGTCGCAAGGTCCTCAGCAGCGATACAGGCACTGGTACGAACTAACTGCCCTTTCCATTTCGGAGAAATGGTACAGCGTATCTTTAACATGTCTGATACGAAGGATATAGTACACCTATTTAAGACCATAGGTTCTGGACTGTTAAGAACCATTCAGACAGTGTTCGGAGTGATTCCAGCTTTTATACACTCCGTATTTGGAAGCATTTTTGGAGGACGTCCGCTAATCCTGCTACTGGTAGTGAGAATCCTGATTTAAATTTTTCTGCTACGCATTGGACGTCCCAGTCACCAAGGAGATGGAAAAAACGCTCTTGGAGCACCGTTACCGTGACAGTATGGTACTCCATCTGGGCACACCTCGACTTCGGGAGCTAAGGGAGTCTTGGTTCCTATCATTCCGATCAGTCTGGATTGACTGTGTTTTGCCTGATCTCCGCTGCTTGCTCTGCGGTCAAGAATGTGTGTTGGATCTCTGTCTAACACTTCCACCGGTTGCACCGCCAGACGTGGATGTATTGCTGGACCCGTTAAAGGCCCACGTAGTACAGTGTACTCAGCGTATTCCCATGTTGAAGTCGGCATTCTTAGAGCCACCATGGGATGCTTCAGCTCCTGTTGGATTGGATACTGGCACTGCTACAGGCACACAGGCTTTGGATGTTTCAAATGCTTCCCCAGCATTGGCTGTGGGAACTGAAGAAGATCATCTTTGCTCGATTGACCTGATCTGTGAGGCGTTACAGGGACCGTCGTCTGCGAAGGCAAGCAGCAGTGATGTTGCGTCTCCCACACAGGACACATAAACATTTGGCTTTCCGTGTGCTGGGAAGAATTCGCCCTTTTTTTCAAAACTACCGAAATTGGAATTTTAAACAAAATTTTTCTTCTTTACTCTTACTGAGCACCATGGCTTTCAGACACTCTCAGTTGCTCAAACTCTATATATGAACATATTTTAAAGGACTCATAGAGCTTTTCAAACATATATACAGGACTTATAGAGTTTTTAGGCATTTTTTATAAACTTTTAGAAATTTTTATTCTGAACATTTTAACAATGTTTTATGGTTGATTAGAAGGACATTCCCTTTTTTAGTATGTCATCCGGTCGGATGAGGAGTGGGTGTTATGATTTGTAATGTACCCAAATATAGGCTTGGGTAGTCACCTAACCTTTTTACCTACATTTACCGTACCATTGTACTACATAACGGGTTTGTGCTGACCTTTTACCTAGTTAGGTGCTGCATAAATGTCGTGTGGTTTTCTCCGAAAACTAGCCTAATTTATTATGCATGAGGATTCTCAGAATCACAGCAGGACTACCATCTTCTGTATCTTCTGCATAATAACTATGTATAAGGGTCATCCCTTTCGTCATCCTCGGCCGACATGACACAGCAAGGTAGAACCCCTGAGGGTACCTTTTGGGTATATAAACCCATATCTTTGCTGGGGCAGGCAGAAGAGAAAGACTTTCATGCTGACACACTGACGTGAGACGCTGAGGTTCCTGCACGCAGATACTCAAGCACGCAGTGGTCTGACATCCCTTGCGGTGTGTTCGTTCGAGACCAAGATGGGGTCCTTCATTCTCTCACACCAGGTAATGGGGTTGGTTCATTCCTAGGGGGATTCTTGGCTATACACATACATACATGCTAGGTACATTTAGGTACATCTACGTGGGGTCTGCATCGTAGGAGTACGCATTATTAATGTCATGTATTTATGTGCCTGCATATATTCATTGTTTTAGCACTACAGTAGAAATCTACCATCCATTTACTCTGTTGGTGCTTATAATCGTTTATATCTGTTTCTCCCTTATGGCTGTTGCAGCACACATATTTTACACTAGAATGACGCTGTTTCAATTAATGCTTATTGAAAACGTCCCCACCGTTTATTCTATGTCTCTCTGAGACAAAGTGAGCACGAGTGACTGAGTGAAAAGCACTGCACTGTTTCCACGATCCCTGAGGCATCAGGGTTGTCAGGTTCGAGAGTTGCTCGAGACCATTTTCTCCTTGGTAAAAGGAGTTCATAGTGGCACTGTGAGCTAGCTGGTATACAGGCGAACATATCCAGTGGGGGTTGCTGGAATCAGTCTGGACACCAGTCCCACAGTTTATGTTGTCTAAACGGCCATATCCTATAGAGATTTATAGGAACTAGACGACAGTCATAGACCTCTTGGCTTTGTTAATGTTTTAGTTTGTATTCAAATGCTTTATGATGTGCATGGATGGTGGCCCTCATGGAATGATTTTTCTTCTGCTTTGAGATGGCTTCCATAAATATGTGCACAGATGAAAGCACAGGGGAAGTCGTCTTGGAATTGTATAAAATATGCAAAGATTACTGCTCACTGATGGTGTCTGGTGAATAGAGCCCAGGGGATACGTGGGCATGGAGAAGAGAAAATATTGACATAAATATGGAGAGTTCTGGGCTAGAGAAGGGGACAGCAGGGTAAGCAGGGAGAACAAGGAGAGACTGTAATAAAATAGCTCCTCGTGCAGTGCAATGCTAGGTGCTGACAATAGCATTGAAAAGATATAATTCATCCATTCAAAGCATGCAAGACCAAAATATTCTTTGGACAGGACAAAAATAAAAATAGGGAGAAAAGCCATCCAATCAGGAGCAGGGAACTGAGATATACAAGAAAGTCACCAAATCAAGTACTGGGGACAGACCCAAGGCCCACTCTTAGTCTATATTGGCTACAATAGGTCTGTTGCTAACAGACATATAAAACTGTCTGTAAGTGAAGCCTAAAAATGGAGGTTAGCATATGAGTATGCCAGCGATTATTCTGGTATCTGCTTCCCAACATGTTGGCTCCAGAAGAATGCATTTCATAGAAGTTTGTCCAGCTGAAGGTTTATTAAGCTGTAAAGTGACGCTGTGGTTGGTCCAGCATTGGCATTTCTCCCACCACTCCTCCCTCCAACGCTGGGATTAGGAGCACTCTGATAGACAAACCAACATGTGGAAATCTACCTCTCAGATGATATCTAAGGAATCAAGTGACTCACAGCGTCAAAGTCATGTGGATTGTATAGTGAGACAGCACCGGCACCATCAGAGGTGCCATATTTTATCTACATCTCCTGTGTAAGGCGTTACTGGGGGTGTACAAGTATTGCTTGTTCTAATACAGAAATACAATTGCATCGCCTAGGATGAGTCTCTGACACATATTGGCCTGGCCAGCCTCTTATTTTATGTACACTAATCTTGAAGGTGAGCAACCTGATTTAGAGGAGATCAAATGAGATATAGTACATCAGTTTAATTTTCTGAGACTGTATTAGGATTTGCCTCCATGGAAGACATCCACAGCACTGAAACCCCTGTTTACACTGTTATGTGTGCCATGGTGTGGTACTAACTCCTCCAGAGTTAGTAGCTGCACTACTGTCCCTTGTACATTGTCAGTTCACCACCAGTGTGAAGGAAGAAGTCTTTTGAAAAACCTCCAGATAGAAAGAGTATCCATGCAAAATGCATATTGTGTCCTAACATATTTTAGGACACTCACAATGTTTTAGTTGGGGAAAATGATGTGGGCATTCACAATTTACTATGTCTCGGAAAATACATTTCCATTGCCCATTTGAATAGTAGAAGTGCCACCATTTAACACAGGCATTGTTAGCCAGATATTTGCTCCCAGAGTGGTTGTGCCAATGATGGAGATACCCATTTTTAAGGAGAACCCTCCACCACATCATTGAAGATCCAAATTGTAGTAAAACGTCCTCAGTCAGGGTGGTGACATGAATTGAATTGAGGTGGCATATTTGCAGGACTGTATTTTTCAACTTGAGTTGCTTTTGAACATCATCCACTTTGATGTTCAATGCACCACTGTCTCGAAAGTTAACAATGACATTTCAGTTTAGTCATGCATGTTGTCCAAGAAAACGCCCTCTCTTGCCTGGGTTGAGTCTGAAAAGTGTTTGTTGCAAAACTGAGTAGTCTGTAAGTCAAAACGCATACAAACACAGCAATGGAGAAAAGCTCCTTGAGAGACGGCAAGACGTAAATATATACTGTATCACAAATGGTTTCTAGTATTTATAACATGATTATGTTTTCACCAAGAACACAAGTAGGTGCATAGCTGAGATCATCAAAGGACAGGTATATGATCTTCCTAAGTAACAACAATTTCAACAGTTTTGGCTCAGAAAGCTATTATGCAACTTTTACATCTCGTGTGCCCTAGAGGGTCATCCCTCTCCTTGAAGATGGCCGCATACAGTGAGCAGAGTTAGCATGAGCAGAAAACATGGTGGGTATGAGATACTAGCATCAGTATAGTAATTTACACCCCCTCGCTTTTGCTCTATTTTACTGAGCAACCACATATATCATCAAACAACTCAATGATTATCAGTTGAAACACTTCCTGCCCTTCTGTATCTTCTTCACTTTATAAGGTGCCATCATCAAATTTATCATCATGTGCAGGTAAGGGGTACATTGGCGAAGTTCACTTGCTTTCTGCAAGTCCTTTTATAGAGAACTTTATTAGTGAACATTCATAGAGAAGAGATTCTCAAATGAGAAAGTAAATCTTCAGAAGAACTACAGCAATGATCAAGCAGCCCTCAAAGTTGCCATTTCACAATTCCCAAATACACTTTGCAATCCAGACAGAAGGTCTCATCACTCAACTGTTGTCAACAGTATGTCTTTAACACGTTTGCATACATTCTTAATCAGTTTGTAAATGTCTAGAGAGGTGTCAGTAATATCAACATGCCATTTGGCACCTTTAATGATGCGGACACAACCCTTAGCCACTATACTAAAGTCATTTCTCTAGTCTTAATATGCAATCTTTTGTGCCACTAATTGAGTAACTATGATCTCAGGAGCATTTGCAGTTGTGTTTGCTACTTGTTCCAGCCCCCTCAGAACTTCCCTGAACTCCTTGATGGATAGGCTCATTCCATAGCTTTGGATTAACATGGTAATGAATCATTTATACTCTAAAATTTCTCTTTTCGTTCTTTCCCTCAAGGCAGAAGGCTGTGTGGCAGTATGTCTGATGACGGGCACTACTTAACAAGGATAGCATTACAACAACCATTTCTGGGACAGGCACATATAGGCTCCCTTACCATAAATTTAGTAAGTTCCACTTTGGTAAGAGATACCACTTCCAGTAAACAACACACTAGAAGGAAAATAGTTCTCGGGATATCAACTTGGATGAAGATCAGAAAGACAGTTGAGTGTGCATGTTTACAAATAATCATGTATCATTCACCTCATCTCATGTAAATGCTGCTGTTTCCTTCATCACAAACCAGTCCTTGGGCAGATGGATAACAGGTAAAGTCACCTCATCGGACCGGTGCAAATCAAGTAAAGCTTGAGACACTGGAGGAGTGGATGAAGAATCATAGGTCCTTCCAAAGTAATTTTGTGTGGGGTCAGCTTAGTATTCACTAGAAATGTGTCTCATTAACATTAGGACTGTGGGTAGAGCATCAGGTAATTTAGGTTGTATGACACAACCACGCATGCCTTAACCATGCGGTCTTTACAACGACAGTGTCTTTACCAAGTATGCCTTTACCATGCATGCCTTTACAACGAATTTCGTTGTAAAGGCATAATTGGTAAAGGTATATGTGTGGTAAAGAACCCATCCCAGTCCCCCCTTCCCTAAGCCCTAAAATTCGGCCCTCTTGCGTTGTAATCTACCCACCCCAGCCCTATTAATTACCGCGACACCCTACTCTGAGCCCTAAAACCCATCCCTTAGCCCAAAAATAATGATCCTGACCCGAGCACCCCCGCCCTGAGCCCTAAAAACTGCCCCCCAGGAATGAAAAATGCCCTTTCCCTCCCTTGCTCTGAGCCCTAATATTCGCCCCCATGCCCTAAAAACGACCCCGACCCCAGCCCCCTCCCTAAGCCCTAAAACCAGCCCTCACCCCTAAACCCTCCCCCCACCTCCCCTTGGTCCCAGCCCAACTTACCAAGCCGTGTCCCGGTCCTTCTTCCTGCTGCCATCCTTCTAGTTCCTATCCCCGCCCATCCGCTCAGACAGCTAGAACACCGACTGCCTTAACCACGCATATGCCTGGTTAAGGCGTATGCGTGGTTGAGGCAAGCATTGTTCCCCTTGCGGGGAAACGGGACGTTTGCTTAAGCCTGCGTTGCAAAGGCCGTTTTCCGACAGTTTAAGCCCAACTTCTTTCCATATTTTACATATTGTATTTTTCTGCCTTCCATTAAGTTGTTCTATCTACACAGGAAACTCATGGTGATGGGCGCAATGGAAATGTTGTCAGAAAGACACAAAATGTGTTCCTTTGTCACTTTTGAGCTGACGTGTGATTCCAAACCCGGGGACAAAGTCTTTTGACAACGGTGATAGCATCAGCTCAGTCACAGGACAGGCTGCTACACATCCAGAGATCAGGCATAACTGAAGCAAAACATTGTGACATTTTAAGGAAACCTATTTGAACATGTACAAAAGGGCCCAGGGGGAAGGATGGATAGCACAGGTAGTCTTAATGTCATATGACACATGAATGACAATATGCTGGACAATGGAAGGAAAATAGGATAAAAACCAGTGAGTGCCTGAGGCCCGGATGATATCATCCTGACTGACATGTGCAATACTACTATCCAAGCAGGCTAATTTGGGCAACAGTATCTTTGGAGCATCAATTTTACCATGCTTGTTTTGCTATAACTTGTTTATATGTGTGAGACACGCGACCCATTTAAAAACATCTTTTCCTTCTCTGGCATCTGTACCTATTAAGGGCTGGGCGAACTTTATATTACGGTGGAGAAATTTTGAGACTTTTGCAATGCACTTGTTAAACAAAATTCCCGAAATTATGCCATTGAACCTCTGCGCATAATAATAACATACCATTCAGAGTAAAAAATTGCCATGACGCATGAACCCACCATACGCTGTAAAAAATTACCATGAATGCACGGGAACAACAGAACTGTCGTTGGCACTGCTTTTGCTTTTTTGCACCTTTTTTTTAGCGCAGAACGTGTTCTTGCCTCAAAAAATTGATGTGAGGACACATTTCCTGCTAAAATGTTGTGCTGAAATTTACATTTTGCATAATTTTTCTGAAATTTTACATAATTGCACAAAAGCAAATTACACAAATTCTGCTCACCCATAGTTCCTCTGTATGTCAAGATCCTGTAATGTGGGCATGAGAGGTTTAGCAGTTTAAGATATATATAGAGTCACATCAGAATTGGAAGATAGAACTTTTTTAGCAGCAGAGAATTCCAGGAGCGGCCGGTGCAGGTAAGCGTGGTGGGGCGAGGGGACGGGGTGGGGAGGGAGTACACAGACGACGACGACAAGGGAAAATAATATTTTTTTTAAAAACCTCTTACCTTGCGCTCGCCGCATCGCAGATTCGGCAATGTGGCGAGCGCAAGGTAAGTGTTTTTCTTTTTTTTAATGTTATCTTCCCTTGTCGTTGTATGTTGACTTCCCCTCCCCGCCCCCTCCCCACCGCGCTTACCTGCACTGGCCGCTCCTGGAGAATTCCCCCAGGAACTACATCTTAGGTAGACTGGTAGGCAACACACTTCACAATTGCTACCTCCTTGGAGTTTAAGAACAATAAATAATCAATTTGCATAGGATTCATTCTAAATAGTACCTACAGAAGCAAGGAAATCCCTTTGTAATTATAGAAGTTCAAAATCAAGAGCAACTCTGAAAGCATATTTTGAGTCAGTAAATATGGTGACCCTTGTCTATGTAGCTAGGATACACGTAAGGTAAAAGCAAATGGTTCTGCAACTTAGGAAGAATACAAGCGTAATAAACATCGACTCTCCACTATTTCATCTAAGGTGAACACAGTATGTCCTGCAACTAATTTTCCTTCATCACTTCTAAGGCAAGAACCATCATCATAATATATAATATCATAGATAATCAGAGGTGCATTAGTGGGATCTAGGTTTTGTGATATCAGAAGCAGGGCACAGAAGGCCGGGTGGTTCTGCATCTACGGGTGTAGGAAACAACGAGGCCAGGTTTGGAATATTGCATCTAACCAAGGATATATCAGATGCAGAAAGCAACAATATTTTATTACAATCTGGACATTGAAAGTGTTGTGTCTTAGTGGTTCATCACAGAGCAATCACACCTTGATGTATGACAGCCGTGATAGTTAAATCAAATATAATATTTTCAGACACTTCAACAAGATGGACAGTCACCACTATAGTGAACAGGCATGGAGGAAGCTCTACAACACAGCATAAGGAGCAGAAGAACAATCAGCAATTGGATTCCTTTTGTCTACACCCCGAGGGCAAAGATCTCCCTATTGTGACAGTGAAGAGTTTAAGGCTTTGTAAAAGCAGGCCAACCCAAAGCAAGGGCAGAAGAAAATGCATTTTACAGGGACTCAAAGGGTTTTTCTGCTTCCCTGTTGCACAGCAAGGGTCCAGGAGTATCCTTTTCCGCATGATTCTGTAATAGAAAACAGGCAAAAAGAAATGACATTTTTCTACAGATCATTTGTGTACACAGTTAGTGAGTTGAGCAGTTGTGTTGAGTGAGTCACATTTGCACTGGTGTACTGAATCAGATGCTACCAACTAGTCATCAACATACTGAATCAAGCTAGAACTACACGAGAAGGCCAACGTGTCTAAATCTTTCTTAAGTGCTTGTGAAAATATAGAAATTGACTCCGTATACTCCTTATGGAAATCAGGTTCATGCCATTTGATAACTGCTGAACGAGAACTCAAAAGGAAACTGGCTCTTTACGTTAAGAGAAACAGAGAAGAAGGCAGAACATACAAAACAGTTGGCTGTTGGCAGAACGCCTGAAAGAATATTATCTTGGTTTGGTATTAAAGTCAAACAGGGCAACACAACAGCTTCATGTCTTGCAGGTATACTCACAAGAATACATTTCTTTACCAGGTTTTTTGATGGGCATAATTGGAGTATTGCAGGTGTTAACCGTGGGCCTAAAATTTTTTTCCTTCAACAGGGCAGCAATAACCGGGTGGGTTCCATCTTCTGCCTCAAGATGGAGATGGTACTGTGGTATGTAATGGAGATTCATCATTGTGTTCAATCAAATCTTAACAGGGTCAGCATTCGAATTACAGCCTAGACCACTAGCATGCTAGGTCCATAAATATGACGGGACTTGCACTAAAACATTAGGCATTTCCTGGAAAGACACATGCATCAGTGTTGGTTGTAGGTGAACATTCATTTTAATTTAGCACAACCAAACAGCATTTTTGTGTCCAATTGAAACATCCATCCATTAACCAATGAAGCCAGAAACACAAGCAAAACACAGTTTAAGGCAAGCATTGCATCAGCCCTCCTTCTGGACCCACCTATTCCTCACTCCACAGAACATTGCAATGCCATCAACGTCTGCAGTGAAAAGCTACAGAAGAGATGATGGCACACCAAGAACACTCAGCCTGTTATTACCACCTCTTCCAGTAGAATCCCTCAATGGTCTACCTTCAAAACCTTATCTCTCCCATACCTTGCTGATATATTCAACTCCCTCAAAGCCACTTCTTATGTAGACAATGTCTTACCGTAGTCCTTCATCAAAGCTCGCTTTGGGGATGCTCTCTTACCCCTACTTACCATTGTCAATGCCTCCCTCACTCAAGGTATCTTCCCAGAAGCTCTCAAGATAGGCCATATCCTTCCACTCCTAAAGTAACCTACTTTAGACTCTGATGACCTCGTCAACTACTGTCCCATCACTCACCTACCACTCATCAGCAAGATCATTGCAAAATCAGTCTATGTCCAAATCCAAGATCACATTGATGCTAACAATTTCCTGTATGACTACCAGTCTGGCTTTAGATCAAGTTGCAGTATGGAAATCACTACCTTACACATTGTATAAAATGCCCTCTTGACCATAGAAGAAGATAACCCATTCCTCTTGATAATGTTGGACATCTCAGCTGTCTTTGACATAGACAACCATCCCACCCTCATAGGTACCCTGGGGTCTCGAATGAAATTTACCAGCAATTTCCTTCACAGGTTGTTGAACCATTTAAACCAATGCCAGTTTGTTCACATGGCCACATCCAGATCACAAAAGATCCCTATCACCTCTGGAGGCCTCCAGGGTTCCATATTATCAACTGTCATCTTCAGCCTTTACATGGAACTGCTTGGTGCTCTACTCGCGGATAACAGCATCAAGATTCACCAATATGACAATGATACAGAACTCTATTTGACAGTCTCCTCTGCTTCAGATATAGAACGTCTCAAATACTGCTTGCACACCATCCACACCTTGAAGTCCAGCTCCTACCTGAGACTTAACCCAACAAAGACAGAATTCCTGCTATTTGCTAAGATCAGCAAAATATGGTAAAAACTTGGCTCAATGACATGAACCTTGACAGTTCATGAACATTGAATCCCAACTTTCACCCAATACCAAGTCACTTGGATTCACTCTGGACACCAACCTCAACCCCAAAGAATACATTGCCCAAAAAAAACACAAAGCAGAGCTTTTGCTAGCATCACTTATACAGGAAGCCAAGTTGTTTCTTCCAGAAAGCGACTTCAGAACTGGTGTTCAAGCCCTATTACTCTTGCATCTGGATGGTGCTAACACCCTATTCCATTACCTACCAGCCTCCACACTGACACCCCCAGGGGCATCCTACATGCCTCAGCATGTCTCCCCCAGATTCTGATGAAATATGGTCCCATCACCACTATGCTCATGGAACTCCATTGGCTTTCCTTGCCAACATTAGCTGCATCATTTACAAAGCCATCAAGACCAGCACCCTGATTATCTTGCAGAAATGCTCAATATCTCTGGCAGTTCTCAGCACACCCACAGCCAGGACACCATCAGACTGCAGACTAAGAAGTGTATAAAATAGAAAACAAGACTGCAGGACATCTCCGTCTATGCACCCATGATCTGGAACAATATCTCCATAATCCATCAGAACCACCCCAATGCTGCTCCAATTTAGGAAAGAGTTAAAACTCACTCACCTCTTTACAGAACACTACACCACAATCATTACCCATCCACAACCCATCTTCCTTTCCTATGGTTCGTTGACATTCTGTTTGAATTTGAACAAGTACAGTGCTTTGCTGCCTTTTGGTTAGATGTGTTCTATAGAAATACCAAATACATACGTACATACATATATACATACATACATACATACATGCATCCAAAAAAACATCATCTGTTGGACTTGGCCCTTTTTGCAGGGTTATCCCCAAACTTTTTGCTTCTTCCTCCTATTTTTTTCCTGACCTGTTTTTGTTGGCTATAGGACTCTGGGCACTTTACCACTGCTGATCAGTGCTAAACTGCATATGCTCTCTGGGTAAATTGTGTTTATGGATTGGTGTTTCCAATGAGTGGCTATTTGATTTACTGATAAGACCCTAATGCAGTGCACTGTGTGTCCCCAGGGCATGTAAATCAAATGCTAGTAGTGGATGTGCAGCACTGATTGTGCCACCCAGATGAGTAGCCTGTAAATGTATCTCAGACCTGCCACTATAGTGTCTGCACGCAGTTTTGTACTGCCATGTCAACCAGGCAAGTGCACCCACTTGCCAGGCCCTAACCTTCCCTTTTCTTACATGTAAGGTACCCCTCTGGTAGACCCAAGGTACCCCCATGGCCAGGTGCAGTGTAAGTGAAAGGTAGGATATGTACTGGTGTATGTGACATGTCATGATAGGGAAATACTGCCAATTTCGTTTTTCACTATTGGAAGGCTATCTATCCCATAAGATAGCATGGGAGATACTTTTTAACATCTTACAAGTATAACTTCCCATTGGGACAAGATAGCATCCCCAGCACCTGCATCCTGTTATCTCGGCGCTGATAACCGCCGAGGGTGACTCCACGAACTCGCCGACTGCGCACTGTCACTGGAACCGATGCCTCACCGCTGACGCAACCGACTTCCCCTGTCCTGGATTCAACACGTCTCCTCCTCGCGGACACAACACCTCGTCTCCTCCGTGGCAGCCAGGGAGCCGACCTCGATCTCGACACCGACGCCTCACCTCCACAGCGCCATGCATCATCATAGACTTCATTATCCAAAGGTATTGTTTGTTTGAAGGTCCGTGTGACTTCGTGCCCGATGCCGCGCACCTCGCGGTCGGCGCCATACTTTGGATTTATTGCTGTCACGACGTCGCAATAGCCCCAGATTGAGCTTTTTGTTTTCTACAAGCTTTACTTTGGAAGTAACTGTTTTTAAGTGCTATTTTACTACTTGTATGTTGAATTATTTTTGTCGTTATGGTCTTGTTGAGTTTAGATAAAGATACTTTATTTTCCTAAACTGGTGTGGTGTCTATTTGTGGTGTTATCACTGTATTACTGTGTGTTGGAGTACAAATACTTTACACATTGCCTTTGGGATAAGCCTGTCTGCTCGTGCCAAGCTACCAAGAGGGTTATCAGGGGTTATCTAGAGTGAGTATCCCCCTTACCCTGACTAGACGCAAGAGTCCCTACTTGGACAAAGGTACCTACCTCTGCCAATTAGAGACCCCAATTTCGAACATTGGTGGCAGCAGTATAGTTTTATTTACACCAGGCCCAAGTGTAATTTTCATTACACCAACGTAATCTCACATAATCTCCAGCTTTTTGTGTTGTGCAGGTGACACGTAATGCCCAAGATTATGCCATTACTCCAGGTCGCGTAAACCAGCTATGTAAATGAGAAATCCTATTGTGGGAGCACAATAGCAATGTGACCAGCCCGAATGCGAACAACAGTTCTTTAATGCAGGCCCGAATAAAATTAACTTGAAAATTCATTTTGATTGATTTTTTTACTGAAGTGGACTGTTGAGGTAATTTGTATCATGAAGTGTGTAGCATTATTATTTTTTTTTTTTACAGGTGGATGTGTTATAAATATTGGGAGTCTACTGTATACACAGAATCAACTTCTACTTCCTGTCCTGACGACTCCTCCCAGTTCTTAGTTCAGTCCTTAGTCATTTTAGATTTGAATTTTGGAGGGACAGCATCACTCATCCTTTGCCTGCAACTCCTGCTGCATTACTCGTCCTTGGAATATTTGCTTTTGTTTTGGGAAAATCCAGTATGTTTAGTACAAAGCATTGTAAAATCTTTGTTGTTGGCAGGCACCGCTATTTTTGTTCATTTTGGTTTTTTTCTTGCTGGATGGTTTGGAGTATATGGTGCAGGCAGGCCCAAGTAGGTTTAAGGGAGAAGAATGTAAGAGCAATAGACATTTTTGGATGATGGAGGCATGGAGTTATATATATTTCCTCCTTTGCTTTGTGTTTTTGTAAAATTTGTCAACATTTTCTGTTATACTGTGGATTTTTACTGTTTAGGGCCTAGTTTGTTGTATGCCTTGAATGTATTTTTTTTTTTTAAGAACAAACTTTATTGGCATTTTCTTTGTCCACATGATAATCACAGACAATGATGTAATTATACAATATATGAGATGATATTGACCATCATGAGCTACAATATGTATGATATATAAAAGAGAAAAACAATTATAATACAGAAAACAGAACAAAATTATATAAAATACAATAACTGCGGCGTTGTAGAACCTTAAGGAATTGTCTCTGTTACATGTCCAGGAAACCAAAAACAAAGTATCCGGTCTATATTCGACTGACACACAATAGCAGTATGTTAACATAGGTTTAGATTGCGGGGCAAAACCTTTTATGTTGGGGATGAGGGTGAAGATGGCGGTGTCAAAATGATTCCTCTGTAATCTGCCCAGCGTTGCCATATACGTATATGTTTCTGTGGGCACCCACGGGCTTTAAAGACAAGCTACTCCAATCCAATACAGAAATCTATTCCTCGCTTCCATGCAGACAGTGAAGGTGGGGTGGGTGCTTTCCAAAGACGGGCTATGTCCCATTTGGCGATAGTGAGGCCAAGAAACAACAGATGTCGTTTATATATGTTGCCCCCAATGTCTTCTGCTATGTGTAGTAGCGCTAGGCGTGATGCATTTGGTATAGACCATCCCAGCACTTCAGCCAAATAGCTACGTATACCCCTCCAAAATGTATCCAGAACCGGGCAGGACCATACTGTATGAATAAAAGTAGCTTCCTCTATTCTGCAACGAAGGCACTGTGGGGAGGCAATAAGACCCGCTCTATAAAGTCGTAATCGGGTGAAATATATTCTGTGCAGATATTTCAACTGTATAAATCGCAACCTCGAAGAGATGGCAGCCCCTCGAATGGACTCTAGTGCCTCCCTCCAATCATCATGGTCTAGAGGACCAAGATCTGTTTGCCAGGCTTCCCTAAG
The DNA here is from genome assembly GCA_963921515.1 of Calotriton arnoldi. NCBI lineage: Eukaryota > Metazoa > Chordata > Amphibia > Caudata > Salamandridae > Calotriton > Calotriton arnoldi. The sequence goes on from CAWUFW010000161.1 coordinate 2,263,514, forward strand.
GGACTCTAATGTTGACACACTGTGAGTGACCAATGTTTGGTATATTTTAGAGATTTTGTGGTCTATCAGGTCGCCCATGAGGAGCCTGCCCTCTAATGGATTGAATTCAGGGAGGGCGGAAATCTCCTTAAGGTAGGGAGCGATGGCATGGCGAAACTGGAGATACCTGTAAAACTGAGAGTGTGGGATGGAATATTCATTTTTAAGATCAGAAAAGGATTTTAGGGTTGTGCCCTGCAACATCAGCCAAGGTGGAGATGCCAATTTGGTCCCATCCCCGGAACCCCTGTAGTCGCTGCACCTGGGGAAGAAGACGATTACACCAGAGCGGAGCCGCGCCGGTCAGACGATTCAGCCAGCCAATGCGATGGAGCGACTGGCGCCATAATACTATGACCACCTTGGTGGCCGGCGGAAAATCCTGAATGCTAGCTCGATTATATAAATATTTGATGAGCAATGCATCACCTAGGAGCCGACGCTCTAGCGCATACACCGGATCACACTGGGGAGAATACCACCAGTCGTTGAACACCTGCAAATGGGAAGCGGCATAGCACGACTGGCTATCGGCCGTAGCAATGCACCCACAGTAGGTAGAGAGAAAACAAGTCCGAAGTGCTATTCTAATCGAGCCGCCGCCCCAAAGGAACTCATTAAGCATAGCATTCAGCTGCCTGAACCAGAGCTGTGGCATAAGATAGGGGTGATTATGTAGTTGATAGAGGAGCCGGGGGAGAAAAATCATTTTAAAGATAGCCGAGCGGCCCTAAAGAGATAGGGGTAAACCCGCCCACGACTTGAGTTCCTGTTTAACCCTGGCGAAGACTGTATCAATATTTCTGGATCTAGATATTTCTTGTCAATCCGTCACAAAAACCCCCAAGTATTTCAAACCTTCACGGGTCTGGGAGAGATCTGAAGCCCAGATATAATCGTACTCGAGGCCGCACAAGGGCCACAAAGTGGATTTATTGATGTTCATATATAATCTGGAGGTTTCACCAAATATTCGCATAATCTGTAAAATACGGGGGCCTGATCTGCGGGGGTCGGAAAGGAAAAAAAGGACATCATCCGCGTAGAGAGCAATTCTATCAGAGACCTCGGCCGACCACTCGAAGCCCCTGATTAGGGCATCCATGCAAACCCAGGACGCCAAGGGCTCGATGGCCAAGGCAAATAGGAGTGGAGATAAGGGACAGCCTTGGCGCGTTCCACGGGTGATAGGAAATGGGGCGGAAACTCTGCCGGATACACGCACAGAGGCCGTCAACCCATTATATAGCATTCAAACATAGGATAGAAATTTGGGGCGGAAATTAAGATGTTGCAATAGAATAAACAGATATGTCCAGCTGACCGAGTCGAACGTGCGGTCGATATCGGCCAATAAAAGGGCCGCTGGGTGACCAAGACGGTCCACGGCAGCTATCGCATTATGGACTCATCGAATATTATGCCTTGTGGCGCGTCGAGGCATGAACCTGGCCTGGTCCAGGTGAATAAGGTCAGGCAGATGCGTCAACAATCTAGTGGCAAGCATCTTGCTTCAATAATCAATAAAGATATTGGCCTGTAAGAGGCATGCAATTCCGGCGGGCGCCTTGGCTTGTGAAAGACAACTATTTCTGCATGCCGACAATCTGGGGGCATAAGTGTCATCTCTGCCGCCTCTAATATGGCTGGGAGGCAGTGTGAGCCTAGTAAAGTCGTATAAGCCTTGTAAAAATCACACGGGAAGCCGTCCAGGCCTGGTGCCTTCCCCGGATGCAAGCCTGCTATAGCCTTGGTGAGCTCTTCTAATGTGAGTGGTACATCGAGGGAGTCGCGAGCTTCATCGGAGAGAGCTCGCGGGGGGAGATCTATGAAGAACTGGTCGATGGCGGAGGCATCTAGGTCCTCCCGCGCTGTATAGAGGGACTGATAATACACTGAAAAACTATCTGCAAGTGCCTTAGGATCAGTTATAGCCGCCCCAGCCGAGTCACGGATCGTCGGGAGTGGAACACGTGCCTGTGTCTGTTGGCAGAATTTATGTAAGAGTCGTCCAGACTTATCGCCCCACTGATAGATTCTACTCTGTGTGGCAAGCCATGCCATCTGCGCCTTGTCTATCAACGTGCTATGGTATTGTTGCTGAAGTAGGCGTACCTGGCGGTGCGCCACGGCACCGTCTACACCCCCGGTCCGCTGTTCTATCCTCATAATTTGTACTTCTAATTGAATCAGTGCCTGTCTACGGGTTTTGCGTGCTGCCGAACAAAAGCTGATATCTGTACCACAAAGTCTCGGCTTCATGGCCCCCCAGAGCGTACATGCCGAGGTCACCGTCCCTACATTATTGGTGAAATATTTTGTAAGTAAGTTATGTTATGTTATGTTATGTTATCGTGTCTTGTAGAGCGCAACGGCTGCCCCAGCGAAGGGGCGTCCCGGCGCTAATGCAGGAAAGACTGACGGAACATACGAAATGGCAAGCACTAAGATGCAGAGAAAAGATAGGTCTTAATGGCCTTTCTGAATGCTAAGTAATTAACAAGGCCACGAATCTGCCCAGGGAGTGAGTTCCAGAGAGTGGCAGCTCTGAAACGAAAAGAGCTGCCACCAGCCCTAACTCTACGTGTCCGAGGAACCACCACCAAATGCTGACCCTGTGAGCGGAGGAGTCGAGTAAGGGCATATGGCAGCAAAAAATCAGCCAGAATAGGGGGCGTGGCCAATTTTAAGATCTTGAAAGAGATACATAGGGTTTTGAATTCAATGCGTCTAGCCACGGGTAACCAGTGGAGACGTCGAATGGCGTTTGACACAGAGCAAGATTTACGCAGACCTAGGAGTGTTTTTGCTGCTGCATTCTGTGCCCTTTGCAGCCTCGAAACCTCCGCTTTATTGGACCCTAGATAGAGCGAATAGGCATAATCAAGTCTCGACATAACCGTCGTTTGAATAATGACCTGACGTGTAGATGCGTCAAAAAAACCCAGCAAGGGTCTGAGCCCTCGTAAGAGACCGAAACAGGTCCCTGACGTCTTTTTTGTTTGGACTCGATAGTTTAAAGAAGAGTCCAGCCAAACCCCTAAGTTTTTTACTGCCTGCTTTGGAGAAGGGGGGGGTACCTAGGCTGGCTGGCCACCAGCGCTCACTCCACCGACCATGGTCTTTTCCTACTAGCAGTACCTCTGACTTGTTGGAATTCAGTTGGAGGCCGTTGCTGTTCATCCACTCGGCCACTGCCGCAAGGTCACCCTGAAGCTTAAGGGCGTCTCGCTCGGTGTTATTAGAGAGTGCCACCACCAACTGAGTATATTCAGCGTAGGAGACCATGGTCAGTCCCCTGCTGCTGGCTACTGCCGCTAAAGGTTGAACATAGATATTAAATAGCAGGGGACTGAGGGAGGAGCCCTGTGGCACCCCTTGCTTTACTGGATATTCACCAGAGGCAAACGGGGGGGCAGTTACCGTAAATGACCTCTCATGGAGAAATGAAGCAAGCCACTCCAGAGCCAGGCCCGTAATTCCAACCTCCGCGAGGCGTCTTAGCAGTATATCATGAGACACAGTATCAAACGCGGCGCTTAGATCTAACAAGATCAGCGTCGATGTTTGGCCCTCATCCATTGCTGACCAGAGGTGTTCTGTAACAGCTAGGAGAGCTGACTCCGTACTGTGACCCGACCTGAAATCATTTTGGGAGGGATCCAGTATGTTATTCGCGGCCAGAAAATCCGACAGAAGCGAGTTCACAAAGGCCTCTGTAATCTATGCTGCCCAGGGAAGCAAGGAAATAGGGCGGTAGTTTTCTGGTTTAGATGGATCAAGCACAGGTTTCTTAAGTAACGGAATTACTTTAGCCTGTTTCCAGGCCCTAGGCACAGTGGCTGTGCTGAGAGACCCATTTATCACCTGATTCAGGGAAGGTAGAATAGTCGGCAACATCTTCCTGATTTGGTCAGGTTTAAGCGGGTCAACGGGGGATCCCGATTTGATCCTGCTGCAGAGAGCTACCAGTTGATCGACCGGGATCGGCGGAAAGCTGTGGAGAATACTAGCCTGTTGACAACAGTGAGCCGCCGGCACGTTACTATGAGTGATCGAGAAGGACCTGTAGATGTCATCCACCTTTTTCACAAAAAAGATGGCCAGGTCCTCACACTGTTTATTGGACTTAATGGTCGACCCGGCCATAACTTGCTGGGATTGCAAACTGGCGAGTATAGAAAATGTGCTCTTAGATGGATTAGTGCTCTCGCAGATTTGGTTGGAAATGAAAACTGCACGTGCCTGATATAGGGCCTTATGGTACCTTTTTATAGCTGCCCGATAGATAGCTTTAGCAGTCGGACTGAAGTCTCTTCTCCATATCCGTTCTAGTCTATTACAACCCTTGCGCATATCGGCGAGTTCATTCTTAAACCATGGACGTGTTTTAGTTTTACGATTGACTGACCGTTTCATGGGGATTAAGCTGTCCAGTGGATGCTCTATCCACTCAGAGAATACCCTGTGTGCCTCGTTAGGGTCCTCTGGCAAATTTGGGCGAGTAGCCAAGAGACAAGCATCCAGGTGATCCCAATTCAATTTATACCACAGCCGTTTCAGAGAGGTCAACTGCTTCTTAGTCAGAGCAGGAATGACACCATGAAGGGACATGGAGACCAAAAAGTGATCCGTCCAACCCATCCTAACCGGTGCATGCATTGTGATTTGAGATATGTTAGTGAAAACTGGGTCTAATAGGTGCCCTGCAATGTGGGTAGGACCTGAGACCAGTTGCATCAATTGGCAGGCAGCAAGGTTGGCCACAAAATTAGCCATATCTGTGATGCAACAGGGTCGATATGTGGAGTTGTGTAGGTTCCAAGTCGAGAGTCGCCACCTGAAGGGAGGCCGATCAGGACCTATTAAAAGTTGAATGGAGATCGGCGAATGGTCCGACAATCCCCGAGGTAGAATTGCTGCCGTAGGAACCCTGTGTACGAACATGCCGGGGATAAATATATAGTCTAGTCTTTAATATGAAACATGGGTATGGGAATAGTAAGTATAATAAGCCCTAGTGGGGTTGTGTACTCGCCATGTGTCCGCCCAGCCCAACATGTTCACTAGAGTCTGTAATTTGGTATCTGGGGCAAAACAGTCAGTGTGCTTTGTCGCGGGCCTGTGCTCAAAGTTTTCTCCTTGGAAATGGTGGGCCGCAAATATTTGCAGAATGCAACCCGTCACTATACGCCTGGCTCCAATGCACCCCTGACTAGTTCCCGTGACCAAGGGGGGGGGCTTGAATGCATTTTTGATGTATTTTTCACATTCTCACTGCTGCTATGCTAGAGATATGTTCTATTATTTTAAGGGCTTGTGGATGGCCTTGTAGTCATTTCAAATTTAGGCTATGTTTTGTCTGCAGGTGTTTGTTCATGATTAGGGTGGGGTGGCCCCAGGTGTACATGTCCATGCAGCTAGGCATTTTCCTTTGTTCTTAGATACCTTCTAATTCATGTGAGTGTCCACCACTTTGTCTGCGTGTGTGGTTGTGTTTACATGAGATGGGTGATTATTGTGTTTTTCCTGGCCTAGGGCCAGTGGTTTTCAATGTTTGGTGAGCGGGCATATGGAACATTTGTATTTATATTTAGTTTTAATCTTTCCCATCCACCCTGCTAATAAAGGGATTCCTTGGGAGTGGATGAAGATTTTTTATTTAATTGTTATGCCCCCCTAGATAACAATATAAAAAGAGCTCCTTGCAACATGGTCGAGCCCACCTTGACTTTTAGGGGTCAGGATGAACCCAATGATGAAGCATGCCAATATTAGAGTGGGTGAGGGTTATTTATAAAAACAAAAAGAAACATCCCTTTTTCCCGCCTCCTTTTGAAGTGGTGCATAGGTGTGGCACATAACAACCCCCTTACTAAAAGTGTCTCTTTTAACAGAGGGATACCTTGATGTTGATTGCATTTTTCTAGGGCGGACGGAACCCTTCATCCTTCGACTCAATAAAGGACCTCCCCAACTCCCCCAGGTTCGGCAGGTCTCCTGACCTCCCTTACCGTAATTTTGAGATTATAGGAGAACAAGACAACACTGAGATGGAGAACGAAACTACACTAAGGGGCTCATTATGATGTGGTGACGTTTGCCACCGCCTAGCCGGCGGTGGCGACCGTCACGACACCGTTTCGCAGCGGACGCAAAGTGCGCCTGCCGCTTTTCCGCCGGCCGGGAGGAATTGGCCCCTAATATGGTGGCGGTGTCTAGCATGTCTAGCATGCAAATGCACAACATGCCATTTTGGCATTGCGGCGGGTGCTGCTGTAAGCAGCACCCGCCGCAATGTCAAATATGCAGGATGCGACCGCCAGGGTGGCGGTCGCATCCTAATTAGCGGTGCTGGACCGCCGCACGTCTGGCGACCGTTCCCAACACCACGAGGATGGCGGGCGGACTCAGGTCCGCCTGCCATCCTAATAGGCCCCTAAGTTGGAGATAACTTTGAATCAGCTGATACCAGAAACCTCTCTGCTCATGCTGCTGACCAACAATAGAAGAAGTAAAGAAGATGGCCCAAAAAGGCACGCTTCTGCCCAAAAAACAGCTTGTGAGGAGAAGGCTGGTGTCAGCACTGGCATCAAGTCCTCATCCTTTGTCTGGCAACACGGAGTACCAGCTGCAGTCATGCCTGAGAGCACTTAATGCAAAATTAAATTGTCCAAGCAGAAAACCGAATCTTCCCAGATCACTCAACATCAGCTAAAGTCTGCTACACCTAATGCTCCTGAGATAAGAGAAGAGCAGGAAGGTAAGCTTCTCGCAGAGCAGGATGTTGTGACTGTTCTTTCATTGGACTTATCATCTTAAAATTCTCTTCTGAGGAAAATAAAGAACACTCCTGAATAATTTTCAAGCCCCCAACAGTGGATTGTGACATGGATTGGACCCCTTAGCCCCATCATGGGAGATAAGGGAAAAGGAAGGCTTCAGAAAGCCTTGTTGGAAGTGAGGACAATAAACCTGTGATTGTTCATGTCAAGAATGGCACAGAGGATTTGTAGATAACTTCTATACAACCTGAGCTATTTAGTACCATAACCACCTGCTTCAATATTTTCAAGAAGTCAAAAGCCTACAGCAACAACCATCCCTACTGCAGTTTCAGCCCATCCTAGGGAAAGGCAAACACAACCTTCTAACTCCACCACAACACACTCTTCGGGCTTTGACTCTGTAAGAAAACTTTAATTCCCTGTTAGGGACTACTTTACACTCAGGTCACATGAGGAACACATCGCAGATTGCACAATATGCTGGAAAACACTGTGCCGCGGGGTGTCACGTAGACATTATGGTACCGGGGGCCAACTGGCCTATCTGAAAAAGCAACATGCAAGTGTGGGGGAACAGCATCTGAAAAGAATAGCCAAGAGAGAAGAAGAAGTCAAATAAATAGAAGAGGCAGTGGTAGTGAAAAAGAAAAAGATGTAATCATGCAAAGAAGCCCTGTTGCTCTTAATGTGAAGCTATCCCCCGCAACAACCTCATCATGGCACAAGAAATAAAGGCATACAGTCATCCCAAAGTGTTCGTGCAGCCCACCTGTTCCCCTCAAGTTACCTGTGGTGAGATTGGTGCAAAGAAAAAAACACACACAAATATCCCTTATAAAGTCTATGCTCAGCAAGGAGTCGATGTATCCTCGAACCAATAGTCTCATCAATTTATGCCTTTGGAAGCTGGACAAAATGTTAGTGATTTACCTCCTCCCATTTTGTTGGGTGGAGGAGAGGTAATTCTGGAATTTGTATAGACCTTATGTCTAGAATGGAAGGTTCCAGGTCGGACCTATTTTTCAACTCTGCACTGCACCATTGAGTACCGAAACTGATTGGTGAAGCATTGAATGAGAGTGCTGTTCAGTTAATCTACCTCAGGAAAGACATGAGGACCAGCTGTCAAGTCACAGACTACATATGTATTACTAGTACACAAATCCTGGGATCTGCAGTTCCCAGGCGGGCTGAGAGGTCCTCAATCAAGAGGATAGAAAGGACACGTTCTCCCTATTTCATACACTTATCACCATATGAATGTCCTGTCTATAATCGAATGGTTGCTTTCTCACTACATAGGACAAGCAACGGCGGAGTGATCCAAATTAGGTGGGGGGTTCCTAAGTGTGTAGTGGTGATCCTGTCCTGAACAAAGTTCACAAGAGAAAACAAAATTATGTCCAACCCGTTGCTACGGGTGGGAAGGGAAAGAGACCCTTTTCTTTAAATAGCCCTCACTCACTCTAATAGTGACATGCTTCATCATAGGGCTCACCCGACTGCTAAAAGTCGGGTTGGGCTCGACCGTATTTCAGGGAGCACTTAAAGATATTGTGTATGGGGGCATACTGTTAAAGATAAAATTCCTCACCCACTCCCAAAGAATTCTTTAATAATGGAGTGGGGGGGAAGGTTAAAATATATACAATAGGGTGTCTAAGGATGTGATGGTCCTATGACCCTTACTCTAGCACCAACATGTTTCAGCCCTTATTATCTGGCCTAAATAGGTCCTGGGCTTTCGTCAGGGTGGGATGTAAAGAAGTTACTTCCCCCAAAGACGTGCGTGCGTGTCAACTATTCATTTCAGGCACTCTTAAGTGATTAAAAACTGGAACAAGCCTAATACTTGCCGCTGGTCTTGGTGAGGAATTACCTGTGCAAGGAAAACAACACATAATATATGCATTTATTAACATACACATTGTGAACAGAAGGCAGACACATGGTTTCCTGCATCAAGAACATCCCGTGTCTAACACTAACACCCCACTCCACCTTACACGGTTGTATTATATAAAACTCAGACTCGTTGAGAATATGAAAGTGGTGTATATACACAATATATGCACAAATATTAAGTGGGCAAGTTGGTACAACATCATCGCGAATAATACTACGATAAATGATACACAATACCCTTCAGCAGTCCCCTTTGGAAAGACGATTGTCTATCACGACCAACACTATCTATACTGGGATAGACTAGCCCCCTAACCTGAATATGAACAAGTAGTCCATTGGAGGGAGTCTTACAACGTTATAATAACACTACCTAGCATCGCTACATCAGGCTTTTAAACATGAGTTCAGAGGAAGGGACGAACCTAGTATGCTCTTCCCCGAAATGATAGGTATAGAAAATTAGATCTGTGCAGAAGTATCATTTGTTACTAATATGTCATCATTACACTAGATTTATCCATCACTATTTGGCAATGTCCGACAAGTGACAGGTTTGAGAAACTAGATCTGTGCAGAATATTCACAAAGCCACAAATATGTCGTCATTACACTGGTTTTGTCCATTACTATGTGGCAATTGATGCTTGATTTTTGGTTCTAAAATGCGAGAAGAGAAGGCTTAATATAACGTAAAGTAAATTAAACGCGATGACAATACTTTAAAAATCGTACGTCACTACCACAAGAAGTGTCAATCATTACGTTGCCGGTAACGCGATAAAGAGTCCTTGGTTACAACCAATGACTGTCCACCACGTAGACCGAGGGGCGTGTTCATCACGTAGGCCTATGGGCGTGTCCAATGGGCCGCGAGGAGTCGGAAATGCGGGAATGCCTGTATTTAGCTGCGGTGAGCTCCCACGGCACTCGTGCAAGCAGAGGAGCTCAAGGATGAGTAGGTCCCTGCAGGGAGTACCTTTGACGAAGTAAGTGGAGGGGGCAGGTCGGATGTGGGGCGGCTACCTTCATGGAGGATTCATTGGGCATACCAATTAGAATCTGCCTGAGTCCGGTCACAACTTTGAATTTTTAACATTGTAACGCTATCTCATGCACATTGTGAAAGGAGCGTAAGGGGGTTAGAGCGGACCCCTCAGCTGTAACTTTTATACAAGTAGGAAAACTGGCGCACACTCTATGTGTAATTTAAAAGTGCTGATTGCGGTTAGAACCTTATCCTACACATATACCGTGATTATGATTTTAAAACGGGCACGACTCTAGCAATCGACACGAATAGAATACGGGCACTTTTGCTTTTGTTCCCATAGAAATGTCACAAACAAAGGGAGAGATAAGCATGCTTTTGAGAGGATCGTGGTGATTCATTGCCACAGGTTTACTTTCATTTTTCCCCCGTGTAGACCTTGAGCAATAATGACGTTATCTTATAACATGCTAACTAAACATATCTTTGTCACCCACAGAGTGTGACAATAAGGCCTCCCTCCTGCGCTCCCTCTGGGAATCTGTTGCCCTGAGTTACAGGGGTGAGTGCCCTCGGAATTTCCTTACCATAACAAATATGACAATGAAAGAGAAACAGTATGAGAGATTGGGTGGATGATCAGTCTGAGAGTACATTGTGAATGAAATAATGCATGTTTGCATTTATGCATTCCACATGTGAAAGTCACATGAGTGGAAGTGTTATTGTATACTTGAAGTACATAGGATACCCTCACTACAGCAAGATGCTGAGACAATTGGGTTATAGGGTGAAAACGCCCACATCACCACAATAATGGATCTAGCGGGATCGGTGTGAAACTGGTGATCAAACAAACAAAAAATCACAATGTGTATGTTAATAAATGCATATATTATGTGTTTTTTTCCTTGCACAGGTAATTCCTCACCAAGACCAGCGACAAGTATTAGGCTTGTTCCAGTTTTTAATCACTTAAAAGTGCCTGAAACGAATAGTTGACACGCACGCACGTCTTTGGGGGAAGTAACTTCTTTACATCCCACCCTGACGAAAGCCCAGGACCTATTTAGGCCAGATAATAAGGGCTGAAACATGTTGGTGCTAGAGTAAGGGTCATAGGACCATCACATCCTTAGACACCCTATTGTATATATTTTAACCTTCCCCCTCACTCCATTATTAAAGAATTCTTTAGGAGTGGGTGAGGAATTTTACCTATAACAGTACGCCCCCATACACAATATCTTTAAGTGCTCCCTGAAATACGGTCGAGCCCACCCCGACTTTTAGCAGTCGGGGTGAGCCCTATGATGAAGCATGTCACTATTAGAGTGAGTGAGGGCTATTTAAAGAAAAGGGTCTCTTTCCCTTCCCACCCGTAGCAACGGGTTGGACATAATTTTGTTTTCTCTTGTGAACTTTGTTCAGGAGAGGATCACAACTACACACTTAGGAACCCCCCACCCAATTTGGATCACTCCTCCATTGCTTGTCCTATGTAGTGAGAAAGCAACCATTTGATTATAGAAGGGACATTCATATGGTGATAAGTACATGTGTATTACTACACACTGTTTCTCCTTCAAGGGGGTTCAAAGTGGTTAAACAAAGGCTAGCAATTGGTCTCACCAATGCTGATGTTTTTCAAGCCATTTATCAGCAGTGGTCTTCATGGAAAAATCGCATACCACTACGAATATCCAGAAAGAATTTAATAACAATGTCTAATAATGACTTTAGCCCAAATGTCTTAGCATTGAATTTGTTGCCACTGACATCGTCCAGTCATGGCTGACAGAGTGAACCAGCAAAATAATTCTCATTCTGCGACTTGAAGCTAAAAGAAGTGCTAGAGAGAGTGAAAAATTCAAGAGAGAAACAAGCATAAATTAACTCAGTGTAGAGATGGAGTCATTTGCTAAAATAAAGTGTAATGAACATTCAAATCAGTGCAGGAGATTAATTTGGCAGAATCGTTTTGTCAGGTTGGGAGATTGATTATCTGTGGGGCATGGATTGTGAAAAAGTACACACTACCTGCCCTGGGGATTGCTTACCATTGTTATAAGTTATTGTCTGCACAATTGCAGTGATATAATGTGGGCAAATTTGCTATTTTTTGGTAACCTCCCCCTATAACGTTTTTGTGAATTACAATACAGCTGTTCGCCATGAGTTATATATGTTGATGGTGGTAATAGATAACAACACAATAAATCTCACAACTTGGGGTGAAGAGGGTTAGGATTTTACTGATTGGATGAGTTGGGGTAATAATGGAAAACTAGAGAGAGGGACAAAAATAGCATTTAGCAACTCCATTAACACAGCACATCTGTCATTGAAGGAAGATGACAGTTAAATTACGCTATTCAAAAGGTCTATAGCCGCCAACAGACTCTCGCGTTAGTTATAGCTAGCTAGGCTAAAATCCAAAATTTAAAGGATACACACTGTATAATAAGTTAAGAAAAACTACACTCTATTCATATGGATCAACTGGCTTCTTCTGTATTGTCCGTCTTAGGAGCAGGGCTGAACTGCAGAGCTAGAGCACCATGGAGATTCCTTGCAGAACAGGAGGCCTGTCGAATAGGAAAAGAAAAATTACACTATTTGAGAGCCAGGGTAAACAGGGTACGAGAGCAGTTAGAGTGCGGAGCATAAGCTGGCATACAATGAACAAAGGGACAATCTAGTACCAATCAAGACAACCAGACAACTAGTTTCATGCACCCTGAATGATTGGCCATGCAAACAACAAAAAAAGCTTACTATTCCCATCATGGCCACAACATGTTTTATACTTACTTAGGATTCGCCACACGCCACTTAATTGAATTATTCTAAATAGATCCCCCTTTTGCAGTCCACAGGGGTAGAGCTCTCTGAGTAGTGTATGTATCTATGTAGGTATGTGTTTATGTATGTATGTATATAAGTATGTATGTGGTATTTCTGTAACCTGAACCTAGCCAAATGGCAGAGGAGTGCTTTACAGTGTCAAAGAGAAGCATAAAGTCAACAAGCGACAGCAGAGGTAGCTGGTTTGTGCACTGTTAATGCACTGTGATGTAGTGTTCTTTAAAGAGGTGCATCTTCAACTCTTTCCTAAAATGGAGCCGTTTTGGGGCAGTCCTGATTGATACGGAGATATTGTTCCAGATCCTGGGTGCATAGATTGTTTTTTCTTTTTTTTTCTCCTAATGGCCTGATTACAAGTGATTTATCGCACCTCATAAAAAACGATACCGCTGGGTATGTAATATGTTGGTGCAATAAATAGCTCCTATTACTAGTTTTTGGGGAGTAACATGGGGATTTTATTATTTAACATTCCAAAATCCACATGGTACGGTAAATACCGTAAACATTTCCCTAGTTAAATTTTGGCAGATTTGACCTGCCAAAATGTAATGAAGGTTGAGGTATTTAATGCATTCAATAAGTATCGTATTCGATAAATACTTCCTAACTCGTAATTCCAACCCGTGCACAAACAGAAGGATTCACATGGGTCCGGAATACACAAACCCACTCTTATTCAGGCCCTTAGTCTGTAGGCTGATGGTGTCCTTTCTGTGGGTTTGACAAGAACTACTAGTGATGACCAGCTTGTCTGCAAGATAAGTAGGAGTACTGAAGAGCAGTTAACAAAAGTCCAGTTAAGTAACACTCTCTGCAACACGTCGAAACATTCATCCAAAACGATTGATTACCCAAACATAAAAAAATGCCAAGTTTACCTTTGTCTGTCCGACCCATGGCTCATCATTTGACATTCATTGATGCCAGTTACTTGCTTCGATTGTAGTATCATTTATCTATCTACAGATCTCATTTCTCATGAAAGTGACATATATAACTTTGAATCTTTGCAACACTCCCACCCCTCTCCATAAACCTAATGCAAAAAACTAACTAAAAAACTACATCTCCCTCAACTGTTCCCACCCTCACCACCTGCAAACGCCCTACCCTTTACCTAATGGAGATGCCCCTCTAAAATATTGAGGCCCAGATTTCTCAAGGGCTAGCATTGCCCTTGCCTCATGCAAGGCAACTCATGATGTCGCAAGGCACCACAAGCCCTTAAGTCAGATTTACAATGCCACATAGAGCCACCTTGTGTGGCTCTGAATGGCATATAGTAAATCTGGAGTAACACAATGCAGTGCAGGTCACTGTTTTGCGTTATTTTGTGTGGGGAAGACATTCCATGGGTGGAGCGTGGGTGTTCCCATGCATCCACCCATGGATCTTGGCGCATTCCCAGATTTACTAAGACTAGTAATTCTAGGAATGCGTCAAAATGCTATGCCCTCTCAGGTGAGATGGAACAAGGAGAAATATGTTTATTTTTTCTCGTTATATCCTCTTTTTATGTGTGCTGCATAATGCAGCACACGTAGGAAGAAGAAAATGCATCTGGGCATTGCTTTTGTGCAGGAAGGTGTCCCTTCTTGCACAAAAACAATCCTGCCTGTAATGAGGACAACATTGCACCATGGCGGCAGGATGCCTGCATTTGTGCTTGGCAGCCACAAATGTGCCAGCACAGAGAGAGCAGGAATGCTCTATATGTTAGTAATTATGGAGGATTCCTGCTCTCTCCATTTATCACAGCACAGCATGTTGCCTTGCTTTGTTGAGTTGCACCAAATGATGATAAATCTGGCCCTGTGTCTTTTCTACAATGTCCCCCGTGCCTCTTCAAATTTTCTCAAATCTTTCAAAAATGTAGGTATGAGGACCTCTGTGGTTCAAGAGGTGGAAGGCCAATTGGCTGCTGTGGGGGACTGCTCACTTAGCGGTTTGCAGTGGCTGTGGTGTAAGCTGTCCCTTGCCCTCTATTTCATCAGCTGGGTACTGAAGGAAGCAGTGGCTCCTGCCTACCCCTTCTCCACAATGGGTGCCACATGGAAGGCGACTGCTAAGGTCTGGAGCTCCTGTTGACACTCCAAATGATTATCTTCACCAACGTTGATCCTCCTTATACCAGGCTCTGGGAATAGGCCATGGGTGGGCACAACAGGATAGTCTAAGGAAAGAATAAAATAAAATAAATTGCACTGCCAGCACATTTGTACAGTCAGATAGTCATGCAGTGTTGATGGTTTTTTAACCTCAATAGATCTTTTTAGGGTCGAACCTGTGAGAGCATGCCCTAGAGAATGCGTCTCGCTTGTAAGACACTATTGTCTACAAAAAGAGCTTGGAGCCTGCTCATTGCATACCATTTGTTGACTTCTTTGGTACTCTTATTTGCTGCCTACCAATTGGCTGTTGAGTGCCAGACATCACTTCCGGTTTCTTCTCTGGAGCAAGGACCAAGCACAGATCGATTTGTCCTGATTAGTGTCAGTCCACTGCTCGTACTGTGATTGTGGTACTATTTATTTTTTCCCATGTTGCTTCATCAACCCTCCAACCCCTTCACCGTGCTGCTGCCTCTGTTCCACTCCCTAACGTCAGTGCTGCCCGTATCCCACCTATTCCCCCGTCCTTCCTTGCCCGCTCGCACGATTATATTGCAAACTTGAACTGAGGGCATTATAGCCCTTCACAAGAAAATCAGCTCCACTTACACAACTATTTTTAAGCACAGTGTATTTAAGTGATTTGCATGGAATCAAAGATGTTGCACCAAAATCGGGATTCTTACTAGTTACCCAGTTGTAACTTTCGCAGCTGTAGCCGTAACGGATGTGATATTAGGAGATTTATCAAAAGAAGAAGCACTCCTTGAATGTGAACAAGTATAAGTCTGGGCGGTGAACTCCGCTCTGCTCGTGGAGTTTGCGGAGCTTTCCGCACTCCGAGTTACGTGAAGCTTGCAGCGTTCCGAAAAACTCTGCTCTGCGTAGCGGAGTGGAGTTTTTTTCCCTCACTCGCGTTCATTAACGTCAAGTTGGCGAGCGTGAGTGAGGAAAATCCACCCCCCAGCGAGATTTTTCCTCGTTCGCGATCGTCAACATCAAGTTGGCGAGCGCGAGTATGGAAAATCAACATCCCGATGAGATTTCTCAATGCAGGCGGTCAAATTTCTCATTGCGAGTGGTCACGTATGCTCGCGACCACTGGCATTGAGAAACCATCTGTTCGCGTTGAGAAAGCTGCAGCTCGAGTAAAAACCTACTTGAGCGGCAAAAAGGAAGCAGCGCCCACTTGCGCTGTGCATGGTGCCGTTCTCGATGATCGCACAGTGCGGACAAGCACCTGGCACTGAAAATCACCGCGAACGACATTTATCTAACGCACTCCGCTGCTTGCGGAGCTCCGCACAGCATGGCAGAGATTTTTTTTCACTTCGCGGAGGTCCGCGTAACTCCGCCCAGGCTTAAACACGTAGTGTTTTCACCTGATATTGTTCAATTACGTGGCAATTGGCCATTTACAGTGTTCTGCTATTTGCTTTCCTTCTACCCCCTCCTCAGGGTGCAATGTACTCTTCACAAAGTAAATGCTTCTGAAGTAATTTCTATCCTTCCAAGCCCTGTTGTTCCTTGAGTCGCAGCCATCGCCCCTTCCTGCCTCCGACTCTGAGCACTTCCTCGCCCTGTGCTCCAAGTCAGGGGTGATGAGAGATGGTTCTTACAGAAACAGACCATTCTCAGAACTTCCAGGAGAGGCTTTCAGCAGCCACCATTGTCCTATTAAAGTCTCTGTGTGTTTGTGCTTCTCATGAAGTGTCATGCCCCTCACACTTGACAGGCTTCTCACTCCACCTAAGCCTCCTCAACGAGCTGATTCAAGGTGCCAAAAGGCAGCATGAATAAAAAAATCCGTAAACATAAACGTGATAAAATCCAGTCTTTCAAGTCCTTGAGGTTTTTTTTAAATTAGGTGTGTTAATTTAATCAAACTTAATTTAATCTTCGTTATAACTACAAATAGTTAAAATGTTTTAAGTAAAACAGTGAAAACGTGCAGTGCTCTGAATTTCATGAGTCCAAAGACTTAGGTCCTGATTTAGATATCGACGGACGGGTTACTTTTATTACACGCAAGGCACCCCTAAGGTAGGCCCTAGGTAGCCCCATGGACAGGGTGCAATGTATTTAAAGGTAGGACATGTACTTTTCAGTTTTATATGTCCTGGTAGTGAAAAACTGCTAAATTCGTTTTTCACTACAGCAAGGCCTATCTCTCCCATAGGTTTGCATTGATGCTGGCTTGTAACACTTTACAAGTGTAACTTCCAATTGGGAAAAGATGGGAAGAGTAAGTTTGGTGTCTCTAGACTCACAATTTGAAAACACATCTTTTAGTGAAGTTGGTTTTTAAATTGCAGGTCTGAAAATGCCACTTTTAGAAAGTTGGCCTTTTCTTACTTTAACCATTCTGAGCCTCTCCCTGTCTCTGGAATACATATCTTGGATGAGTGACAGCTGGGCTTCGTACATTCCCTCTAGACCATCACATACAAAGGGAGATGAGGTGTACCCTGCATATCCTGATAATCCATCACCAGGCTGATGGGTCTTCCTGAGCTAGAGTGAGAGGGGGGAGCTGACACTTGCACCTGAATAGGGCTGTGCCTGTCCTCACACAAAGAGTTGCATACCCCCCTGTTGTGTGTCTGGAGCCAGGGCAGGGTCTTGTGCACTACTTCACTGGTTAGAATGGGTATAAATGTTGGACCTCTGACACCATATACTCATATACCACACACTTCTGGAACTGAGGACATTCAAGAAGAAGAGCTCTTGTGCTGCCAGGAGGAACTGTCACTTTTTTGCTTGCGTTGCTGTGTTGGCCTGCTGCCTGCTACTTCTTGCCTGGGAGTGAGAGGACTGGACTTTGCTCTCTGCATCTTGCTTTCTAAAGGTTCTCCAAGGGCTTGAGTTGAGCGTGCCTCCTGTTGGAAGTTTCAGGGCCATCAAAAACTTCACCTGCAGCACCTGGGCTCCTCTGCTGAGAGCCCTTCTCTGCCAAGTGGCACCATATCCAGTTCCTGGGCCCTTGGAAGTGAGTTGTTGTGCTAAAAAGAAGAAAATCAGCACATTGACTTCAAGTGCCACTTTGGAACTGGCACAGCTCCCTGCACTGAAGCCGTGGTCCCCGCTCCAAGCAATGATCGTGACTTACAATGCAAGCCCTGTCGCCGCAATAGCAGTTCCAAAGAGCCACCACTGTGTGAGTCTTGAGTACCGGGCCACCGAAGTCCCTGACGCCCAACTCTGCCACAGCACCTGTGGCGTGACATCGATGCCACAAAGTTGACGCCTAGTGACTTGACCCTCAAAGCTTCAATGACACTGCACCGCCATCGGAATCGACGCCTCGCCACAACCCCGCATCACCTCCTCTGCGCCTCGGATCGTCCCCGGGCGTCAGCTGCTCAACGGCTCTGCACAGCCTCCAGGAAACAATGGCTCACTTGCTTCTGTGATGCCTCACCTCCGTTGTGCAATGCACTGTTCCCAAGTGCAGATGCGCCAATGACCTGCATAGCAGTATGGAACCTTTTTGATCTGAATTGACTTTTTTCTGTGAATCTCTACCCTGCAGTTTGGACCTTAAGATTCTGTGTCTCTCTTGATCTAAGACTGAAGTATACAAAAAGCAATGGATAGAATGCTTGAATTAATCACAGTCACTGGTAATTACTCAAGAATGCAACCAGTCTATTGGTATTTTGCACACTATGACACCTGAGTATGGACCTAGCCATATGAAATCAGCCTTGACCCTGCTGAAGTAGGAACAGCCCGGCATGAACTGTCAGGCCAGGTCCTCCCTGAACTGGATCACAATCAACCCACAACTGGGTTTGCCATTGTTAGGCTCATCAATCTGGCATAGCTTGGTTCCAGTGGCACAGTGTGCATAAAACCCACGTCTGGTCATACCCGTCCAACTTAGGGCGTCGCACCGAAGCATACAAAAAAGTAATGGATGGAATGCTTGAATTAATCTCATCCACTGTTAATTACTCAAGCCCACGTCCAAGTCCAACGTTATTTTGTACACCATGCCACTTCAATATGGAGCCATATATATGCAAATCAGTCTTGACCCTGCTCCAATAGGAATAGTCCAGCCCAAACTGCCAGACCAGGTCCTCCCAGAACCGGAACACAAGCAACTCAAGTCCGGTTTGGCCCTTATTAGGGCTCCTCAGTTGGGTATAGCTTGGTTCCAGTGACACAGTGTGCACGGGACCCACGTCTGGGCGTATCCGCCCCACTCAGGGAATCACACTGAAATATCTAAAAAACTGATGGATGGAATGCTTGAATTAATGTCAGCCACTGTTAATTACTCGGGCCGCATCCCTGTCCATCGTAATTTTGCTTACAATACCACATCTGTATGGATCCAGTCACACGGATTTATAGATAAATTCAATTACTTTTAGACCTAATACAATCTTAAAACAGTTGGACCTGACATGCAATGGGTTTCCTATGATTTAAGACAAACATAAGAAAGTCTTAAGCTATGGCAAAACCCATATATCAGGGACCATTCCTTGTTTTAAGACTGGTTTAAGTCAGAAAACCTCCATAGTAAACAAGATTCTATTAGCTTTAGGACGTGGAAAAAACATTTGAGCTTATCTAATGCTAAATCACATCAGTGGAATTGTGTTTTACATTCTTGAAGCCCAGAAGTCTTAGAGGTCCTTCTCCAACAAATAATCGAAGCACGTGATGAAGATGACTGCAGTTTTTAAATGGAAAGAGGGTTTGCATTATGCTTTAGTCTGGCTGTTGGCAAACGCAACAGATCACTACAAAAAAGCAATGTTTTTCTGAGACGAGAGCTTCTGAGGTTCATAGTAAAGTCTTTCCTAATTCAATCATCATAAACTCTTGATTAAAAATTATTCCATTTTCTTCCGGTAAAGTATGTCTTAGTGGAGTCACACAACAGAGTGCTGCAAATCGTCCCTAGCGGCTTTTGTTTACATAGTTACTGTAATGCAGAGTATACATTAGTCCAACAGACAAACACCTATATATACATATATATACCGAAACGCGTTGGGCATGGAAACACGTTGGGCATGGTAACACGTTGGGCATGGTAACCGCTTTTTTGCAAAAATAAAGAATATTGCAGCAGAATTCCCGTGAGTGCGTTCTCCTCTTTGTTGCACATAATGCTAGGTTGTGAAATTTAGTATTGCTTGGCCCTGCCGGTGGATACGCACCACCATCATAAAGAGCACTGCATCCGATTGGAGGGCTCTAAACGGTGTGGATATATATATATATATACACCTGTATTCTTTGATCGTAGCCATTTTAACATCCAGGATCAACGTTGTAGCCATCAATTATTCAGTAGAGACAGTGGTAGTGGTGTGAGGTGCCAATTGCACCCCAATTATGAGTCTGTTAAAAACACATCTGGGGTGGAGGACCCATATTCCTTGCTATGCAAGGGTTTCCTAAATTCTGTAAATTTGCCTCCCAAAACTAGAAAAGCGTCTTTACCAGGGTCAGTGTCCCAGAAAACCCAGCAATGAATATATGTGAATTCATTCCGGTTTTCAATTGCTGTTTGGTCTCCACCACGTTACCTCTGGAACGGGAAACATCGTTTACAACGCACACGTTACAACGCGTGTCATTACAACGAATGTTTTACAACGCGAAATCCATTACAACGCATGTCATTACATCGCATAATCCATTACAACGCATTCCCCAAAGTAACGCCCCGGCGGAGTTAGAATAGTAATTGCGTTGTAATGGATTATGCGTTTTAACGACATGCGTTGTAACGACGCGTTGTAATGGATTTTGCGATGTAAAAAATTTGTTGTAATGACACGCGTTGTAACGCGTGCGTTGTAAAGTGTCATATTCCTCTGGAACATGTCTTGATTTGCATGTGGTAAGTATCACTGGCTGAATTTCATATGCTAGGGTCCTACAATGTATGTTATAGCTTTGGGGCATTGACGCTGCCTTTTTTATGGTGAGGTACATTCTTAAACTCCCTCCTTCTTCACCAGTAGGCGCATGTCATGGGAGAGAGTTTTAAAAATGCTTGAAAACATGGCTGCTTTCCTACACATCAGCCATGCTCCATTTCCAATATCATTTAAGACCCACCATCTTGTTTTCTGTGCCATGTGCAGTGTTAGAAATGGGGTTCTCTGGTTAGCAGGTTGTTACCTACGTAGGGACCCTTCTTCCTAGTCAGGATAAGGGGGATACACTTCTAAAAGAAAATCTGCTCACCCCCTTGGTAGCTTGGCACGAGTAGTCAGGCTTATCTCAGAGGCAGTGTGTAAAGCATTTGCACATAACATACAGTAATACAGTGAAAACACTGCAAAAGGACACCACACCAGTTTTAGAAAAATATCCAATATTTTATCTGTGCAAAATAAGACCAAAAATGATTAAAGTCCACCATACAGTTATTAGAAATATGAATAAGCAAAAATAGACTTAAAATATAGTTCCTTGAAGTCGATAGCTCCGTCTGGGGCTATCATGGCGTCGTGAACAACAAACCCAAACAGTTCTTGCTGACCGCGGCGTTGCGGACCAGCTACGGTGTCGGGAAGAGCCACAAAACAGTACCTTTAGAAACGCGGAGCATTGGGGACCTCACGGTGAGCTCCAGAGAGCTGGCGTCAGAAGGCGTTGGTTCTGGAAGTTGGTGTTGAAGTCGTCGGGCCCTTGAAGTCACACGCGTTGCAGATCGAACTCCGTGTGGTTGCAGTCAGGAGCGCTGGCGTCAGCGCCATCAGGTTCTGCGGTGCAAAGTGCACCGTGCGGTGCCCTCAGGTGCAAACAGCGGCTTGGTGACGGTCGTCCAGCGGCGCCGGTGAGACCAGGTCTGCGTTGCAAAGTGGGGCGGTGCTCGTTGCGGTGCTAGCAGGTCACGGTGCAAGCAACAGCATTGTTGTTGCTGAAGCGTTGTCGGGGATACCAGGGCGGTGGTTTGAAGCGAGGCGGTGCGGAGTGCAGTGCCCACAGGTCACGGTGCAAGCTGCAGCTCGGTGATTGTGTCAGGCGGCATGGTCGGTGAGACCAGGGTTGCGGTGCGAAATGTGGCGTGCCCTCTGCGGTGCCATCAGGACACGGAGCCGGCCGCAGCGTCGTTGAAGGCGTCAAGCTGTTCTTTCTTCTGTTGCAGCACAAAACACACAGTTCCCAGTGCTGGTAGCAGATGAACTTGAAGTCTTTGCTGTTCCTGAGAGTTCTTGAACAGGGAGTAAGCTCTACCTCAAGCCCTTGGAGAAACTCAAACAAAGAAGTTGCAGAACGTTCAGTCCAGTCCTTTCTCTGCCCAAGACAGAAGCAGCCACTGCAGGCCAGCTCAGCAAAGCACACAGCAAAGTGGTAGTTCCTCCTCACAGCTTCTCCAGCTCTTCTTCTTGGCAGGTTCCTTAATCCAAAAGAGTTCTAAGGTCCTGGGGTCAGGGCCCCAATACTTATACCACATTTGCTCTTTGTCTTCTTTGGGGCAGGGGTCTCTTAGCCCAGACCAAACCAGTTCTACCCTCTCTGGTCCAGCTTCACTACAGGAGATGGAGAAAGCATTGTGAAGAGGAGACACTGCCAATTCAGGTGCTAGTAAAAACTCCTCCCACCACTCTAAATGCAGACTAGGCCTATTCAGCCCAACTATGAGTCACCCAGGAAAGGCAGGACACAACTCAACCCCCCTTGTGACTGTCTACAGTGAATGCACATCCCCAGCCCCTGTCACTCCAAAACCAGACAGTCAATACACAGACCAGCAGAGGCACACAGAATGGTTAGGGAAGAAATTACCCTTTTTCTAAAAGTGGTATTTTCAAACACATAATATGAAAATCATCTTTACTAAAATATGCATTTTTAAATCCTGAGTTCAGGCATACTAAACTCTATTTCTCTCTTTTGTCCCAATGGAAAGTTAGGCTTGTAAGATGTTACAAAGCAACTCCCATGTTAGCCTATGAGACAGATAGCCTGTCAATAGTGAAAGACGCAATTGGCAGTGTTTCACTATAAGGACATGTCACACACACCAGGACATGTCCTACCTTTCACATACATTGCACCCTGCCCATGGGGGTACCTTGGGCCTACCTGAGGGATGCCTTATATATATGAAAAGGGAAGGTTAGGGCCTGGCAAGTGGGGGCACTTGCCAGTTCGACATGGCAGTAAAACGTTTGCGCAGACCCTGCAGTGGCAGATCTGAGACACCTTTGAAAGGCTGCTTGTGTGGGTGGCACAATCAGTGCTGTAGTCCCACTAGCAGCATTTGACTTACAGGCCCTGGGCACACACAGTGCACTATTCTAGGGACTTAGCATTAAATCAAATAAACCAAACATGGAAACACCAATCCATAAACACAATTTACAGTAGGAGCATTTGCACTTTAACACTTAGCAGTGAGAAAGTGCGCAGAGACGCTAAACCTGCAAAACGAAGTCCAACATGCCATTGAAAACAGAAAGCAAAAAGACAGGGGAACACGCCAAAAGATGCCAGGTCTAACATGCAGTGTCACTCTAACGTAAAGAGTCCTACCATCGAACGTCATAATGCATCCCTAGACCCCAGCAAACAAAGCCACATTGAAGAATGCTTGTTGGTGATTGTTGGAGATTCAGGGCTATTTTTTTCTCTACACTGAATGGCACCTTTATAAAATGGAATATGATGGAACCTTATGCTGTATTTAAGGGCAGCTGACAAATGAGAATGTCCAACTCGCTGGCAGCAGATTTCAGGAACTGTGCTTATCTGACTTCAATCAAGAAAAAAAGGTATAACCATACCTATTCAAAAAAGGCGTTCCCGCCCTCCCATCGACGTTCTCTGGATAACCCCTGTCCACTCCCCCTTGAGGTACACGACCAAGAAAAGTGGAAAACCTACCTCGAGGAAGACTGTAAGCAAACAATCTTGAGTCGATCCTAACCAATCACTTACATGATCCTATCTTTTGGGGCTTCCACGTGTGCAAGGATTTCTAACGCGCATCAGTGCTACAAAGTGGCTCCTGTCACAAGCCACTGCCGTAGAAAACATCTAAATAAATCAATGCATAATAAAAAATAAAAGCAAGCAGTAGCCCTTCCTGGTCAGCATGCAAAGCTTCACCTGATCTCAGATTATAAGGCCACAAGATGCATTCTTTGTGATGCCTTCTGTAGCATTGATTTGGGCAGCTTTTAGAATATTTCATTCAACGGTATTACCGGGGCACATAATAGTACATAATAGTACCCCTTTTCGCGATGCATTGAGACATTTATCGTCTTGGATGGTCTTGACGCCTGCAAGGTATCTCTGGAGGAAAATCTCACAGACTTGAACAGGATAGCAGGTTCTCCACACCAGTGAGTTCGTGATTTATGGCAGCAGTTAAGGGCATCTGACAAATTACAATGTCCAAATTCAATTAACTTTTATTTCTTCTTTACAGTTCCCTGGCACACTCCACTCCACAAAGGAGCCCTTTAACTGCCCTTTCACGACTAGCAATCTACTCTTTTAGTCAAGAGCCATTTTCTTTATGTGCCAATTGCATGTCAACCTTCCCCTCTTGCTACATCTGATCTTCACCTCCTCTCTGAGCTGTTGTTTTGGCCCAGGTGTAGTACCAGCCAGACTGTGCATTCTGCACAGCTTTGTCTAAGGGGTCCCTTGAGCACCCCCGAACCAATCTTCCAGGCGAAGTACCCTTTGCTGCCTCTTTTACCTTTATACACATACCTTGGCGAAGTCGATCATAGGGACTGAGCAATCACTCAGGGAAGCTAGAGCTTTTAGTTTTTCCCACAACCTTGTGTCCTCTTTATTTATATTATATTGCTGCTGCAGTTTAAACAACGTAAATGAGAACCAGCTTTTCATTCTTCTGATCAGTTTTCCAAACTGACTAGTGGTCAGTAGAAAGGAGATATTTGTGGTAGCCTGTTTATATTTTCGTATTGTGTAGCTTTTTGGAGGGAAATTAACTTTTTCTGCATGTTTCTCTAGACATTCTAAGCTACAGCGTTTTAATCTGACTTCATTAAACCAATTCTAATATATTTTTGCAACAAGTTACTAACTGATTTTTGGTCTGTTTATTTTTGCACTAGAAGTTAAGCTTTTATTCTTCATGTTTGCAACCATACTATCTATTTCACATAAAAAACAAGACACCAAGCATTTAAGCGGTTTGCTGAAAGGATGATGGCTTGACCGTGTATTTTGAGGACTGCATTACCATCTGCTGTACTTTAAAAGGTATTGCAAGTTACCTCTGAGTTCCAGGACCTTTTAAAGGGTCTTAGCCTTCAAACTCGTTCCGCTATATTGTCACTCCTTGGTGATTTGCAATATTCTTATAATGTGGGAGAGGATGTGGCTTAACGGCTAGAGTGGACAACTTTGAAGCTGGGGAACCAGGTTCGAGTCTGGTGAGAGGTTCAAACATCCTGTGATTCTGGCCAAATCACTTAATCTCCCCGTACCTAGAAGTGAACGCGTCCGTCTGTAATGCAACTGGTGCTCATGTAAACGCTCTGATACTCTAGGGTCGAGTTTTAGCTATATAAAACTGCCACAAAAAATAATGTACAGCAGTGGATAATTTATTCCATATATTATCATTTGTCTGATTTATTCGGGGGGGGGCAATTAAGCTAGTCAAGCAGCCAGTTAAGGTATGCACTTTTTTATTATTTGTTTTTTCACAAGAGCATTTGTTTAGTCATCACTCATGCACCCTAAGATTCCATGGAAATTAGCAGCATGTGGCCTTCATTTGCTGTAACCTTCGCAAGGCATTGAAAATAAAGAAATTCTGCATAATGAAAGTGATCAGCTTCAAACAGTGAACATCCAGAGGCAAAAGGCAACTTGGTGACAATAAACCTCTTTAAATACAAATGATTGTCAAGGCTAGTTTGAAAAACAGAGATTGAAAAGGTTTACAAAAAATCATATGATTTGGTCGATTGTATTTCAATCAGGAGAATGAGAGCCTTTTAAAAACTTTTTTTAGGAGCTAGACTTGTCCTCTAAAAATAAGCAATGCTTACCTGATCTCAGGCAGGTGTGTTAGATACTGAGGAACAGGTGATCCGTTTAAGTTAAAAACGGAAAAGGAAGTGCTGTCATGCCACTTATGAAGAGAAGTCAGAGAGCAGACCCCTTAGTGGTTGTTTGGTCTTATTGGCGGCAAACAGTAGACAAGCAGTTCAAGGAATTCAATTATGGACTTGTTTATTAAGTAAGATTGCAATACCTTTGAGACTGCAATGTAATTCCTATGTTTTGCCATAAAAGAAAATCATAGAAGTGCTATTCTTCACAGATAAAATGATAAATCTCCCTACAAAGGGTGAATCTATTGCCCAAAACGCACCAAGTATTTAGCAAGTGAATGAATCTGAATGGACCACTATTGTAATGGTTTATTTGAATCAACATAAGATAAAAAATGAACAGTTTGAATAAAATCACTGAGAGATAACACCACATTGACTGCCCTAATTGTGATTAGATGTGATTGATGTGTTGATTCTGATCCAGCGCTGACAATAAAAATTATTCTCCTATATGCTTCGGTCATCCAGGTACAACTATCCCTCCAATACACAGACTATATCCATATGACGGTGGGGCCCATAACACCGCACATGCATTCACTCACTCATTTATTCCCTGGATTTCCTCCGTCAGTAACCTAGGAGAAAAACAGTAAAACGATTCGCTGGAAGGAGACGGGATACCTCTTTTTAACACGACATAATATTTCTCATTGTTTTAAGGTATTCCGCTCATTGGTCGATGGACCAACTAGTAGGAATCAGTTGATGGTGATTAAGACCAGCTCAATCACAATAAACCTTCTAACATTTTACATTAATCATTGAGCTAAAGAACCACTGAGTCATTTGTTTAAAGATAATAAAGTTTATATAAAGTTTAGAAGCATGAAATACATTTTAGGTTTATTATTCAGATTATTACATTTGTTATCATTATACGAATAAATTGAAATTGCAATGCATACCTATTAGATGGAAGAATAAAGTTCGTCGCGGCAAGAACTCCCAAAATCTCTATCTATCTGTTCTGGAAAAGTCTAATAGTTCTAAATGGAAAAATCTATCAAGAATAAAAGTTCTTGAAAAAGCAGCATCTTATGCTCAATTAAAAATATAAAATAGCAGCAGCAGCCTCAGCTCGTCAGCATCAGCAGCAGCAACTCCATACGCAACTAACAGCAGCCAAAAACGGCAAAAAGCAGCTCCCAGCAACCAGCAGCATCATCTAATAATCATAAGCAACCCTCCCCACCAAGAGTAGGTCTTCTTATACCCTAATTCTAGCTTACTAAATAAAAATGTTGCATCTTTATGGCGAGATTCTCTCTAATTGGTCCATTTGAGTCCATATACATCTTTTATCAAACTTCCTTGTTCTAACCAGTTCTTTGTGGAATGTCCATACTTGCATCGTTTCCCACAGTTCGTGACATTACTCATCCGCTTCGATCAGTCCAACTTGTATCGCTTTCCGATACTTTTTAGGTTCAACAATTCCTTTTGTCCATTTATTCTTTTTGACTTCTCACACTTCTTGCTGACCCATCTTGGCACACATTTATTCAGTAAGGTCACAATAGCCTTGACCATACTTTCATCCTAGGCTCTTGGAACGATCACGTGGTCATTCTTGTTCACGGCCTTTCTCCTTGTCTACATTTCTCCTCGCGCACGCGTATTCTAGCTCATGGCGGCCATTTTATATCGCTGCTCAACAGGCCTAAAGCGCACTATTTACAAAGATAAACAAAATATAGTTAAGAATAAAGAATATAAACCCTTTCGTTTCCCTCCCGTCATTCTACGTACCCCAATTAGGTATTACCTAGCAAAAAGCAACATATAAAGCCGTCCCTTACTTACCATTGCTTTATTTTGCCACTACACGTTTTGTTTTCAAAGCACAAATCATGCATTTTATTATTCTATTAATACGCAAATACAGCCCACAAAGACGCCATCCGTAACCACCACCACCTCATCAGGTCCGCCGAGAGAATCTCCTTCAAAGACCGCCTCGACAACAACGCACACAACAGCAAGGAGCTTTTCAACATCGTGAAGGAACTCTCCAATCCCAGCTCCAACACCAACGACATCCCGCCGTCGCAACCCCTGTGCGATTCCCTCGCCACCTTCTTTCACCGCAAGATCGCCGACATCCACGACAGCTTCAACACCCAGACAGCCCCAACTAAGCTCGATGCACCAGACCCGCCACACACCATCGACCACGACCCCCTGCCAGCCTGGGCCAGCGTGAACATCGAGGACACCATCAAGACCATGAGCACAATACACTCCGGCTCCCCGTCAGACCCTTTCCCGCACCACATCTTCAACAAAGCCAGCAGCTCCATCGCACCCCACCTGTGCAACATCATCAATCTCTCCTTCGAGACCGCGACCTTCCCAGAGAGCTGGAAACACGCAGAGATCAACGCCCTACTCAAAAAACCCAAGGCGGACCCGAGAGACCTCAAGAACTTCCGGCCCATCTCTCTGCTTCCGTTCCCAGCCAAGGTCATCGAGAAGATCGTCAACAAACAGCTAACCCGATACCTCGAAGAAAACAGCATCCTGGACCCATCCCAATCCGGGTTCCGCAGCAACCACAGCACTGAGACTGCCCTCATCGCCGCCACCGACGACATCAGGATCCTGCTGGACAATGGTGAGACCGCAGCCCTCATCCTGCTGGACCTCTCCGCCGCCTTCGACACTGTCTGCCACCGCACTCTACGCGCACGCCTCCACGACGCAGGGATCCGAGACAAGGCCCTGGAATGGACCACCTCCTTCCTCGACGGCAGAACCCAGAGAGTCCGCCTCCCACCTTTCCGATCCGAAGCCTCCGAGATCATCTGCGGCGTACCCCAGGGATCGTCCCTCAGCCCAACACTGTTCAACATCTACATGGCCCCGCTCGCACGCATCGCCAGACAACACGACCTCAACATTATCTCCTACGCCGACGACACTCAACTGATCCTTTCCCTCACCAAGGACCCCCTCGCCGCCAAAGCCAATCTCCATGAAGGAATGAAGGCCGTCGCCGATTGGATGAAGATCAGCCGACTAAAGCTGAACACGGACAAAACGGAGGTCCTCATCCTCGGCTCCAACCCCTCAGCCTGGGACGACTCCTGGTGGCCAACGACGCTGGGAGCAGCCCCGACACCCACCGACCATGCACGCAACCTGGGAGTCATCCTCGACTCAACGCTCTCCATGGCCAAGCAAGTCAACGCAGTCTCCTCCTCCTGCTTCAACACCCTCCGCATGCTTCGCAAGATCTACAGGTGGATCCCGACAGACACAAGAAGAACAGTCACCCAGGCCCTCGTCAGTAGCAGACTGGACTATGGGAACGCCCTCTACGCGGGAGCCCCGGCCAAGCTCATCAAGCGACTGCAACGCATACAAAACGCCTCCGCACGCCTGAGCAACATCACCCCCTCACTTGAGGAACCTGCACTGGCTCCCCGTCGACAGGAGGATCACCTTCAAACTCCTCATCCACGCACACAAGGCACTCCACAAAACTGGCCCAGCCTACCTCAACAGACGACTCTTCTTCTACGTCCCCAACCGCCAGCTCCGCTCCGCCGACCTCTCCCTCGCCACCGTCCCTCGCATTCGAAGAACAACCACCGGCGGCAGATCCTTCTCACACCTCGCCGCCAAGACCTGGAACACCCTTCCACTAAGCCTACGACAGACCCAAGACCTGCTGACCTTCAGGAGGCTACTCAAGACCTGGCTGTTCGACCAGTAGCAGCATCCCCCCCCCTTCCCTCTCCCCAGCGCCTTGAGACCCTCGCGGGTAAGTAGTGCGCTCTACAAATTCTGTGATTGATTGATTGATTATGTTAGCCACGTCAACAATTATAAGTAAATTAGTTTGCACACAAAATAGCATGTTACCTTTAACCCTTCACATGTAACATACATTGTTGGTTATTTACTTAAACAAACTTGTTTGTTAATCATTTTACGTAAATTATTAGGAGGTTAAATTTTTCTTTTACCCTGCTCCATCAACTCCCCCTTTGGTGATTTTTAATATCACCACAAAACCTAAGTTACACAATTCTATCAGACAGCATATTTCTTGATCCGTTTGTTTTTTGTTAGTTTACACAACTGTATCCCTTTCAACTTGTCTCTTGGTCTTCTTGTACATATTCTCTTTTATTTCTTCTGTCACCCATTTCTCTCTCTCTCTCCTTGTTTATCTTGTTTTCTTTTTCTATTTTATTCTGTTTTCTTCTTTTCTTTATACATGTAATTACAAGCTTCAGTACTAAAATTATTATTATTATCATGGTTGCTATTATTATGACTTTCCCTATTATTAATCTACTCATTCTAGAAAACCAATTTATTACTGAAGAAAACCCTTTACCAAGTTTTCCAAACGCACTTTCAACCTCCAGTGGAATAAGTTCTTTGTGCAAGCTTGTAATATTCTTTATATACTTTTGTATATTTTCACTTTTATCTGGAATGTAAGTGCAACAATGTTGGACTTTCAGCATTCCACAGACTCCACCCTCTTTTGCCAAAAGAATGTCAAGGGCAAGTCGATTTTGCAATACCATAGCTCTCATGGCAACCATCTCGGTATTTACCATCAAGAACCCTCCAGCAGTATCTGTAGATAAACGATCTACCACTGTGGATAATTTCCGAATTTTAAATGCATTGAAAGATATTCCCACTGCTGGTATCAATGCACCAAAAATATCACCTACTATTTCTGAAAAACTTTCCCTTTTTCTACGTGTAAAGGTATTTATCATTTCGTGTGTTCCTTTTTCTGTTCTATCCATATGAAAAATCTTTGGAAAGACCAGGCCTAAATAACATGACCCATACCAATGGTCCGGCAACCTGTAATAAGCCCTATTACACGCAAACATAATAGATCCCTGGAAATATTGGATCTTTTCCCCCTTTGAATCCCCATCCGCCTAAAATTTGATAATTGTCATGGCAATCACTGGAACCCACGAAATAATTGTCATATCTTGTTCTATTTCTTCTAATGCACAACCTTCCCTGTTGGGGCCAATCCAGAGTCATAGCTGCATTTGTCTTTTTCTTGTCATGATTGTCTTCCTCAAACACCCAAAGAAGTGTTTTTGTCTCTTCTATCACTTTTCTTTGAAATGTCCTCTTCCATCCTCTACCATTTCTAAAAATACCTTTTCTTCTTTCTTTAACTCACAGGTAAGGTTGTTTTTAACTATATTATCTAAGGTTAAAATCTTATCTTCTATGAAAAATTCACCAAACGTTTTTCCCTCTTTCACTTTGTTTAGTTCAGGAACTACAGAAATTTTTGCAAAAATCTTATCTATATCAGTGTAATAATATTCTAATCTTCCTGTCTTATAAAATAAACTTGCTAAAACACTACATGTTATTCCATACGTCAAAGGAAGGTGATGATAAGTCACACCCTCTGGTACAGACGCAGGCAATTGCATACAAACATAACAATCTCTTACATCCATTGTTTCTACATACTCGTATAATAATTTTGTAAATACATTTTTTGAAAAATCTGTTATTGATTTGTCTTTATGTAATTCTGCACTACCTTTTAATATAGCTGTTTCTTGAATGTTAGCTCCTTTTTCTTTCTCTGTGTGATTAGACGTTTCTTCTACAGCTAAACTAATTGGAATAGTGATTGCTAAAACCACCCACAGTGTCATTAATAATCCTGTACAAAAGAAGCACATCTTACACCATCTTCTTAAAAACTCACATCTACATTTTCTATCTTTAGTATCTTCCATTTTGTTCTATAACGTATTTATATTATGTACAGGGAAAATGTGTCACCACACCTCAGAAATGACTTCTTAGCCACCCTGCACTCTAATTTTGTCTTCGTTTGGTACTTTCTTTTGATTCTTTTCAGAATTCTTTCTTTGTCAAATCCAGTATTTTGTCAACTCCGGTAGAAATTCGTTTACATTTCTTCAAGTTTGTTGCACTTCATCTTCACCCATTAGGTTTCTTTGTTCTGGGTTCTCGTGAGTGTTCTCTTCTTCTTTGATATCAGTTAAAGCAAGGTACAACCACTCAGGTGATCTATACTTCAGATTTACTTTCTTTACTCTTTTCGTTTTCTGCAAGTGTTTTCCACTTTGTTGGTCTTGCTCTTTTTGACTTGTTATTTCATTCACTTGTTCAGCACTTTTTCCATCCAGCCTTATGATCCTGTATCTTAGTTTTCTTACTTCGTTGGGCCAATTGTCTCCTTTTCTTGGCCTTTTCGTCTCACTTTCTTTTTCCTCTCTTTCTGCTTTCCAGGGTCTCTTTCTTGACTCTAGTTTTTGTTTTCTTTCTTCTCCACTTTCTTCAGACTCTGTTTCAGTTCTTTCTTTATTGTCTCTTATTTTGAATTTTATAATTTCATTTTCTCCCTTTACTTGTGGTTCTTTTCTTATTTTCCATCGTTCACCTACTTCTGTCCCTCCTCGGTGTTCTTCCGAATTTGTGTTAATTTCTCTATCTGCTTCTAAATCTCCCTGTTCTTTTGTTTGGCTATCTGTCCCTATTGCTCCTCGGGGATCTTCCGATTTTTCTAACTTTTTGTTTGAAACTCTCCCTTCTTCATCTATTAATATTATCTCCGAAGGATTTTTACCACAACTTGTACTTGGTTGCTCACCGTCACTATCTTTATGCTCAGTCTCTTCTCTTATGCTTTCAAATTTCCAATTTCTCTTCAGATTTTCACCACAATCCGAATGATCTGTATCAGATTCTGAACTGGTGTCTGACATTTCCAGATGTCGACTCATATGTCGATCTTCAAATTCTGGAACTTCAGCTATTTCCTCCACTCCTTCTGTCGTTGCACTTGTAGTTGGGTCTTCCAGATGTCGACTTACAGGTCGATCTTCAGGTTCTGGCACCCTGTTCGTTTCTTCTTCTGCTTCTGATGCTGAACTGTTATTCAATACTTCCAGATGTCGACTCACATGTCGATCTTCAGGCTCTGGAACTCTGATGGTGTGACTGGCGTGCACCCAGTGTTTTACTCCTGCACATTTGACTGCAGTGGTTGTCACCAGGATCACCTGTCGCGGTTCGTCCAAGCGAGGAACCAAACAGTTTCTTCTTCTATGGACTTTTATGCGGACCCAATCTCCTGGATTCAAGTCGTGAGCTGGTTTTCTTTCAAGAGTGGTCGCATCCGGTCCAACCTGATAAAACACAGAACGCACCACATCAGCCAATCCTTTGCAATAATCCAGCACCAGATCATCAGTTATAGTCAGTAGTTTGTTGACAGGTACATGTGCTTGTCTCATTGCTCGTCCCATAATTATCTCATGGGGACTGAGTCCAGTTTTCCTTTCCGGAATACTTCTGATTGTCATTAAAACTAATGGCAAGGCATCTGGCCATTTGTGTCCTGTGGCTTGACACATTTTTCCTAGCCTGTTCTTAATTGTTCCATTCACTTGCTCTACTATTCCAGAAGCCTCTGGTCTGTATGCACAATGCAGTTTCTGTTTAATACTAAGTGCTTCACAAATTAGTTGAATTAATTCGTTTTGGAAATGTGTTCCTCTATCTGTTTCAATCGTGACTGGAAAACCATACCTCGGAATGAATTCTCGCAGCATAAGTTTTGCTACCGTGATTCCATCATTCCTTCTGGTCGGGTATGCTTCCACCCAACGGGAAAACAAACAGACGACTACAAGGACATACCTTAGTCTATTGCTCGGTGGCATTTCTATGAAATCCATTTGCATTCTAGTGAACGGACCTCCTTCTCGTCCTATTGTTCCTAGACTCACTACGGTCTTCCTTCCTGGATTTAACTGTTGACAAACAAGACATCTTTGACAAAGACTCTCAGCTATGGCTCTGAATTTTGGATTATACCATGTTTGTCTGAAAAGTCTAATCATTGAATCTCTCCCAATATGGGCTTGTCCATGGTACATCCGTGCCATGTCAGAAATCATGCTATCAGGCATAACTGGTCTTTCATCTCTGTAAACCCAAACATCATTTTCCTCATGTTTTCTACATCCTGCTTTTATCCAAGTGTCTTTCTCCTCTTCATCTGCTGCTTCCTGTAATTGTCTCACCTCATCCCATGTCTCAACAGGGTTAGTAAAAAGCAAAGGACATGAAATATGCTCTCTTTCTCGGTTCCTGTTCAAAGAGACCACATTCTTTGCACAGTACTGTGCAATCTCATCAGCATA
The DNA here is from genome assembly GCA_963921515.1 of Calotriton arnoldi. Classification (NCBI taxonomy): domain Eukaryota; kingdom Metazoa; phylum Chordata; class Amphibia; order Caudata; family Salamandridae; genus Calotriton; species Calotriton arnoldi. Next base: position 2,297,507 of record CAWUFW010000161.1, read on the forward strand.
CTTATTTCCGACAGTTATGTAGTCTTCCCCATTTTTATGTGCATTGCACTTCACGACAGCAATCTGTTTAGGCAGCTGTATCGCCTCAAGCAGTTTTTTCACAAAATCTCCATTTCTAATCAGCGTTCCTGCAGACGTCAAGAAATCTCTTTGTGACCAAATCTGACCAAAGTCATGCACAACTCCAAAACCGTATTGGCTATCCGTCACAATTGTAACCCGTACATTTCTTCCCAACTTGCAGGCTTGAATCAGAGCTATTAGTTCTGATACCTGGGCAGACCGTATCCCTTTCAAACAAGATGCTTCCATTACAGTTGCTACTGTGCAAACTGCATATGCTGCACTTAGAACTCCATCATTTGTTCTCAAACATGAGCCATCCACGAATAGAATAGAATCTGATTCCTTTAAGGTCTCATCTCTTATATCTGGTCTCGGTTTTGTACAATATTCAAGCACATTCAGACAGTCATGATCCACTTCATCCATTTCAATCACATTCTCTTCATCAGGCAATGATGTCGAAGGATTCACATTCATGCATCTGTCAATGGTCACATTATCTGCACTCAAAATTACCTTTTCATACCTAGTCAGCCGACTATGAGTCATGTATTAGGTTTTCGTTTGTGTCAAGAGAATTTCCACAGAATGTGGGACATATACTCTCAGTGGATATCCTATCACTATGCCTTCACTCTGTTCCAGACTCACACAAGTAGCAGCAACTGCTTTCAAACATCCAGGCAACGCTTTTGCTACGGGGTCTAAAACAGCTGAAAAATATGCAATAGGTCTTTTCATAGTTCCATGTCTCTGTACCAAGACTGAAAACGCACATCCATCTCTTTCACTGCAATACAACTCAAAGTCTTTCTCATAATCAGGCATTCCCAATGCCGGAGCTTCACACAATTTCTTTTTCAACTCTCTGAATGCTTTCATTTCCTCATCATTCATTTCAAAAGGATCTTTAACATCCTTCTTTGTCAGTTTTTGCAAAGGTTTTGCGATCAAAGAAAAACCACTTATCCATTGTCGACAATATCCAACCATTCCCAAAAACATTCTTACCTCTCTTTGCGTCATTGGAGCTCTCATTCCTTGAATCATTTTTATTCTCTCGGTCGTTACCTTTCGCACTCCTTTCTCAATTTTATGCCCTAAATATTGGACTTCTTGTTGACAAAACTGCAATTTTGATGGGGACACTTTATGTCCTCTTTTGGCTAAATGATTCAGCAAAGCAATTGTATCATTGACACATGCTTCCTTCGTTTTTGATGCCACCAGTAGGTCATCAATATACTGAACCATTACTGACTTTTCTGGCATTTTTAAATCTTCCAAGGATTTCTTTAAAATCTGATTAAAGATCGAGGGGCTTTCTGTGTACCCTTGAGGAATTCGGCACCATGCCAAAATACGCTCTCCGAACCTGAACGCAAATAATGGCTGGCTATCTGGATGCAATGGAATAGAGAAAAATGCATGGCATAAATCAATTACTGTGTACCATTCTGCTTCACGTGGAATCTGGTATAGAATCACAGCAGGGTTCGGTACTATTGGGCAACAAGGCACAACAATTTTGTTTACCTTCCTCAAATCCTGTACAATCCTATATGTTCCGTTTGGCTTTTTCAGTCCCATTATTGGCGAATTACATGGACTGCTCATGATTTCTTTTAGAATCCCTTGTTCAATCATTTTATTTATTACCGGCGTTATTCCTTCAATTATTTCTGGTGTCAATTTATACTGGGGCGTATTTGGGTAACTCGTTCCCTCTTTTACGGATATTTTAACAGGGTCTACTCCTTTCATTAACCCTATATCTTCTCCTGTAAAATCCCACACTTTCTCTTCCACTGTCTCTTTTAGTTCAATTGGGATTTTCTCGGCATCAAATACAGGAAACAAATCATTTACTTCTGGTTCCAAATTTACCATTGTCATTTTATACAGTACATCTTCATCTGGGGTCTGAAATGCAATTCCATCTGGAGTACAATAGATAGTGCAATTCATTTTGCACTATCGCAGATCGCAGATCGCGTCCTAATAGGTTCACAGGACTGCAATCACACACCACAAATCGGTGCATTTCACTAAATGGACCAATCTTTACCTCCACTAGTTTAGTAAGAGGCGTCTTAATTTGCTGATACGATACTCCAACTACTTGGATATGTTCACCTGAGAGAGGAAGGTTTGGAATTTCCACTGACCTAACAGTAGAACGGGTAGCTCCAGTGTCCACAAGGAATGTTACATTTGCACCATTCACTTCTCCATCCACAAATGGACCTGCTTGATCTACCTCTAGAGTTGCGCCAAGCACGCACTCTTCCCCCTCTCCTAGGCACCATCAGAAGCTTTCATCCGTCTCATCATCATCCTGTCGTAACCAATATTGAGAAATGGCAGCTGCACGCGGCAACTGTGTTACCTGCTCTCCTCCGTAGAATCCTGTTTCTGCACTGAATTTCTGTTGGTTAACACTCTTGGGAAGTGGTGGTTGTGGCACCTGACTCTGTTGAGTAACTACCTCACTCTGCACCTGTGGATTTAATGATTGATTTTCCGCATTAAGTTTTGGAGGAAATTTACACTCGTTTCTCCAATGCCCTAGCTTTCCACAGTTGTGGCATGGCCACTTTTTCTTTGCCTCATCTATGCTCATTTGTCCTTTTCCTTTGCCTATATTTGGTCTAAATCTAGCCTGTCCTGCTTCATTAACTGTATTGTTCAATTGAGCTTCTTGCTTCTCTGCAACTTTCACCTGTGCCCACATGGCTTTCTCTTTCAATTTACGCTGTCTACTCTCAATATCATCACTGCAATATTTAGAATATCTCAAAACCTCGTCAACTGTGCTATTCTGCCAACAAATCATATGCTGCTTAATCATTTCACTTATCTCCGGTTTCAATCCATACACAAATCTATATACAAAATGACTCATATCCTTCTCATTTAGTGTCTCATAGCCACTATACTGTTTAAAAACTAACAATAGCCTCTCATAGTAAGCATGCACTGATTCTTTACTTTCCTGCGTGGTTCTGTCTATCTTTACCCAATCCGTTTCTTTAGGTGGAATCTTATTCTTCAAAAAGGTAATTACTTGGTCATACTTCCTCATTACTTCTGGTCCTGGCGCTCCTGTTTTAGAATCCCTTGGATATTCTACAGTTGGCCAATCAATAGTAATCTTACATTCTGTCCACAAATCAGCTGGTACTACTATATCAAACAATCCATCCAAATCTATCCACAACACCTTTGAAACTTTAACAAATCTCTCCACTTGTCTGTACCATTCTACTGGCTTCTCTCTCAACTTTGGGAAATCATTTGTAAATGACAGTATATCCTGTCTAGACCACGGAACATGCACATAACTACCTCCTGGAGTCTCTCTCATCAGGTACTCCCTTACAACTGGTTCCTTATCTGTTACTGCAAAAGCTAAAGATGCTTTATCTGTTATTTTCTCATTCTTTTTCGTCCATCTACTTCTCCATCTATCCACATCACCCCATTTTCTCAACAAAACAATTAATTCTTTTATTTGGGTCAATCGTCCTGATGTGTTCAGATTCTCTATATCTTTCTCACAAAAATCTACTCTATATGGTTTCTGCAACGTTCTTAATTTTGCAAATTCTACTCCTAGTTCAATCGCTGTTTCTTCTAATTTGTCATGTACATTTCTAGCTCTCCATGTAATACTCTTGCACAAAAACATAATCTCGTGATCCTGATAACTTTTCAATTTTTCTGTACCAATCGTTCCTAATATCAATTCTTCCATGTCTATTTTTAACCTAATTACATCTAGTGGTTTTACTTCTGTCTCTTTCGTTTTTAGCGTTTTCATCCATTCATTTAATTCATCTGGAGTTGGACCTACAGGCGTACTATTTAATTCTATCCAATTGTTACTCTTTTCTGGTGTGTCTGATGCAGACTCCGTTACCATAGGTATTCCCCTGAACTCATTCTCATTTATCGTCAAATTAGTAGGTGGGCTTGGTCTATAGGTACTAACCAAATGGTGTGCACCTTCATTGTCCAGTTCCATCCCTTCTCTCCTTCTTTGCAAATGTGAATTCATAGGAATCACTAAAGAACGTTCATCAATTTTCTGATTCTCAAAAATTGGCATTACTGGACCTATCGTTACTGGTACAGTTACAGCTTCCATATTCTTTGTTAATTCTCTTATCTTTTCAGTTAATTCTCTTGTGGTTTTTGCTAATTCAGTTGTATTGTCACTTTTATCTCCTCATTTTGTGAAGTTTTTAATTGATCTTGTGACCTATTTATCTCATATCCTCGTTCGGGATTTTTATTCCTCCCAGTTTCCATTGGCGGTGCATTAGGTGTCACCACCGCAGAAGTCTGTTGGTATGGAGGTGGGTTTCTGTTTAAAATATCTTCCAGCAATTCATCTTCCGTTTCACTACCACCATATCCATACTTTTCCGTAACCACATGTTTCTTTTTCTCTGTACACTTTCTCTTCGCTTCTTCCTCAACTGTAAAAGCTGGAAACAAACCTCCTGTCATATTAGCACATCTCCAACGCTTTAGTCTGTCCTCATGATTCAACCCCCATAACCTTCCAGGCACAAACTCGTGATTCTTCAATCCTCTGAATCTCTCTCGTTCATACATTTCATCTTCCCATTCACTTAACCCCTTCGATGCTCGTGACGAGCTCAGCTCGTCATGCTGCGCGGTCGCGCTGTGCGCATGATGAGCTGAGCTCGTCACGACCACACCCGCGATCGGAATGTCCAGCACCTGGGCGGAATTCCGATCGCGGTCAAGGGGTTAAAGCTTCAAACTGTGTCGGTCTAGGTCTAGGTTCTAGTTTTATCATTTTCTCTCTCAAATTCCGAAGTACTGCTACACTAAATGAACCATTTTCAGGAAAAGCCAATGCTCCATCATTCTTAGTATATTTTGTCCAATTTTCTAACCATATGCATGTATGATATCCGTACTTCAGCATCATATGCGAAGCTGGTGATTTCGGCGGAGGAATTACTTGTCCCTCTCTAGTCACTACCTTTTTGTCTTTCTTAAAGAAGTTCTTAACTTTCGACATCCACGACGTTTTCTCTCTACCATATTCATAATACGACATGATTCACAATCTCTTTTCTCCTCAAAAAGTTCCGCAATTCAACACTGTTCTCTATGCATTATTCCAACCAATCCTAGCGCGACTCACACCAACACTCCAATCATAAACTTCCACGTCACTAGTCTATTCGACCAATGCTAGCGCGACTCACACCAACGCTCCAATCAGAGCAAGTTCTGTCTACAGCGCACTGTCCAATCCCAGCGCGGCTTTTTCTTTACGTCAGCTCTGCTCCTGTTTCTGTATGACTAGCGCACTGTCCAATCCCAGCGCGGCTTTTGTCTACGTCAGTTCAGCTCCTGACCCCTCCTTTACAAAATTTATCGGCAATTTCTTTTTCAACAATTCTTCGTTAGTTACAACATTTAAAACACATTTCCATTGTCTGATCCGCTAAACCAAAGAAATAGCTTTGTTCATTTACACAAGAATTCTGTATTTTCCAGTATCCTACCACAGAATTTTCTGTTTCGCCGATAAAGTAGCACTTCCCTCTACCTTACCCTTCTTTCAAGCAAGCGGTAAACCCGTTTCTCTGGGGATAAAACACATGTGGAGACTATACTGCTCCTGAGAATTAAGGCCAGAGTTTCACAAGAAAACCGGTCGCTATTTCACTCACACACCTTTTATACGGAAAATGTCCCTATCATAACACAACCTGTGTTATCACCAATATGAACTCAGACAATGCACTATTCCATGTGACTTCTCTTGCCACACGTGTTCCACTTCCTACTTCCCGGAAGCGTGAAAACTTCGACTTACATATAACATAACGCGACGTAACATAAAGTGTTAGACATGAAATAATCAATAATCAATAATCACCAAACTAATCTATAGTAACCATAACTCTGCTACCAAGAAATCTGATCCAGCGCTGACAATAAAAATTATTCTCCTATATGCTTCGGTCATCCGGGTACAACTATCCCTCCAATACACAGACTATATTCATATGACGGTGGGGCCCATAACACCGCACATGCATTCACTCACTCATTTATTCCCTGGATTTCCTCCGTCAGTAACCTATGAGAAAAACAGTAAAACGATTCGCTGGAAGGAGACGGGATACCTCTTTTTAACACAACATAATATTTCTCATTGTTTTAAGGTATTCCGCTCATTGGTCGATGGACCAACTAGTAGGAATCAGTTGATGGTGATTAAGACCAGCTCAATCACAATAAACCTTCTAACATTTTACATTAATCATTGAGCTAAAGAACCACTGAGTCATTTGTTTAAAGATAATAAAGTTTATATAAAGTTTAGAAGCATGAAATAAATTTTAGGTTTATTATTCAGATTATTACATTTGTTATCATTATACGAATAAATTGAAATTGCAATGCATACCTATTAGATGGAAGAATAAAGTTTGTCGCGGCAAGAACTCCCAAAATCTCTATCTATCTGTTCTGGAAAAGTCTAATAGTTCTAAATGGAAAAATCTATCAAGAATAAAAGTTCTTGAAAAAGCAGCATCTTATGCTCAATTAAAAATATAAAATAGCAGCAGCAGCCTCAGCTCGTCAGCATCAGCAGCAGCAACTCCATACGCAACTAACAGCAGCCAAAAACGGCAAAAAGCAGCTCCCAGCAACCAGCAGCATCATCTAATAATCATAAGCAACCCTCCCCACCAAGAGTAGGTCTTCTTATACCCTAATTCTAGCTTACTAAATAAAAATGTTGCATCTTTATGGCGAGATTCTCTCTAATTGGTCCATTTGAGTCCATATACATCTTTTATCAAACTTCCTTGTTCTAACCAGTTCTTTGTGGAATGTCCATACTTGCATCGTTTCCCACAGTTCGTGACATTACTCATCCGCTTCGATCAGTCCAACTTGTATCACTTTCCGATACTTTTTAGGTTCAACAATTCCTTTTGTCCATTTATTCTTTTTGACTTCTCACGCTTCTTGCTGACCCATCTTGGCACACATTTATTCAGTAAGGTCACAATAGCCTTGACCATACTTTCATCCTAGGCTCTTGGAATGATCACGTGGTCATTCTTGTTCACGGCCTTTCTCCTTGTCTACATTTCTCCTCGTGCACGCGTATTCTAGCTCATGGCGGCCATTTTATATCGCTGCTCAACAGGCCTAAAGCGCACTATTTACAAAGATAAACAAAATATAGTTAAGAATAAAGAATATAAACCCTTTCGTTTCCCTCCCGTCATTCTAAGTACCCCAATTAGGTATTACCTAGCAAAAAGCAACATATAAAGCCGTCCCTTACTTACCATTGCTTTATTTTGCCACTACACGTTTTGTTTTCAAAGCACAAATCATGCATTTTATTATTCTATTAATACGCAAATATTAGGTTATCTTAGCCACGTCAACAATTATAAGTAAATTAGTTTGCACACAAAATAGAATGTTACCTTTAACCCTTCACATGTAACATACATTGTTGGTTATTTACTTAAACGAACTTGTTTGTTAATCATTTTACGTAAATTATTAGGAGGTTAAATTTTTTCTTTTACCCTGCTCCATCAACTACATACTATATATATACCCTTATAGCCCCTGAGAATTCTTAGTTAGCACCCAAGAATTTAATGAACTTTTCACAAAAATTGGAAGAGTGTGCTGATTTTGAAAGTATGTCACTAATTTCTGGAGCTATTTATTTGGACACTTTTTAAATCATGAAGGTCCAGATTTACGAAACTGTCATGGGACGCAGCACAGCACCCAAAGTTGTTGCGCTATGTTGTGTGACAGAGAGAGTAGTACAGCACCATACCTACAGAGATATGGCACTCTCCTCTTCTCTCCTTCGCAACGGCTCACAATAAGGCAGCCGAGCGCCACACACACACATTTGTACCATAGTGCAAAGGTGTCTGCTTGAGTCTAGCGTAGGTTTTATATTGTAAAGGTAACCTTCCAGTCCAAAATTCTATGCTTGGACAAACTTTTAAACTTTTCTCGATTTTGGATGTGTGCTGTACAGTGCAGCAAACATAGCAAGTGGGACAATTTAGAAGAAATAAAAGCATTTCTCCTTTTTAATGCCTGCTTTCAATTGGCGTTAATATTTGGCACAAACCCCTGTGTACTATTGTTAGTAGAAAGGGGTTTGCATCAAAATTCATGAGAGGTTGCATAGGAACACTCATGTAGCAACCACGGAATGCCCCCTTGATACAGAGTAATGCAAAACAGCGCTTCACACTGGTTTGTGTTACTTTTTAGGTCTCGCCTGAGCCAGCGCATGCGCTGCTCTGGCGAGAGTTTTAGTAAGTGGGTTTTGGAAGTGCAAACAGCAGTTTGCTGGCGACCAGCTTGCGTTCACGCGAGCGTGCACGCGCCATTCCTCGCATCGCTGGCGAGGCGCCATCTGCCTTTCCTCACCCCTCCTCCCCCTCCCTCACCAGAGAGCGCGTTTCTTGTTTTTCTCCTCCTCTGTTATCCTGCCTCCCTCATGTTCCATCACGTGCAGGGTCCGCCCCCACCCTGGCCCATCAGATGCTGATCACACTGTAAATAGCGCGCTCCCCAATCACTGTATGTCCGTCACTACTTGCGTGTTTCCCTCTGCCCCTGTTGTTTGTACTGTGCAGACAAGCTTTATGGGTGCATCATGGGGGCAGACATTTCAGTTATTGATTATTGCACTCACATTACGTGAAGGTGCACACTGCCTGTGCAAATCACAGCACGCACCCCTTGCACAGCACTTTCCAGGGACTTCACCCGATTCGAGGCGCTGGAAGAGGCTGGCAGAACCCATTCTCCCATGGAATATCCTTCACAATGCTAAACAAAAGCGCATAACAATGTCACCAACACCTACTTGCCCGCCCTCCTCCCGCTGTTGCTGCTCCCCCCAGCCGTTTGCTCCACCCAAGACTCTCGCTGTCTGTGGTTTGTTTAATCTAACTTCCCACTGTTCATGTTTTGTTTACCCACCTTCCCTGCTCCGCTGTCCGTGGTTTGTTTTTCTCCTCCTCTGTTATCCTGCCTCCCTCATGTTCCATCACGTGCAGGGTCCGCCCCCACCCTGGCCCGTCAGATGCTGATCACACTGTAAATAGCGCGCTCCCCAATCACTGTATGTCCGTCACTTCTTGCGTGCTCCTGTTGTTTGTACTGTGCAGACAAGCTTTATGGGTGCATCATGGGGGCAGACATTTCAGAGTTATTGATTATTGCACTCACATTACGTGAAGGTGCACACTGCCTGTGCAAATCACAGCACGCACCCCTTGCACAGCACTTTCCAGGGACTTCACCCGATTTGAGGCGCTGGAAGAGGCTGGCAGAACCCATTCTCCCATGGAATATCCTTCACAATGCTAAACAAAAGCGCATAACAATGTCACCGACACCTTCTTGCCCCGCCCTCCTCCCGCTGTTGCTGCTCCCCCCAGCCGTTTGCTCCACCCAAGACTCTCGCTGTCTGTGGTTTGTTTAATCTAACTTCCCACTGTTCATGTTTTGTTTACCCACCTTCCCTCCTCCGCTGTCCGTGGTTTGTTTTTCTCCTCCTCTGTTATCCTGCCTCCCTCATGTTCCATCACGTGCAGGGTCCGCCCCCACCCTGGCCCCGTCAGATGCTGATCACACTGTAAATAGCGCGCTCCCCAATCACTGTATGTCATGTAATGCCTGACTCGTCTGTGACGCAAATGGTGCTTCATGTAAAGCGCTCTGATACCTTCCGGGTTGAGTTCGCGCTATATAAAACTCCCACAAAGGAAAAAAAACAAGCATTGGCATAGCCAATAGGTCTTGCCTTTGGGACCTGCTGCATAACTAAATACTTATAAGGTCCCAAAGGCGAGACCTATTGGCTATGCCAATGCTTGTTCTTACTAACCAACATAAATATCTATTTGCATTGGTTTGTAAATCCTGAAAAAGATTTTGCACTCGTTCTGTGTTATAAAAGTAACCAAACCTGACGCAAAAACTTCAGAAATCTGGCTTGAAGAGTCCATGGTTTAGCCTTTCTTCCAACAGGAGCAAAAATATTTTCCTAAGTCCAGGTTTCATATGATCCCGATGCTTAAGGACAGTAGAGTATCTGCCAGCCCATATTTTTGGTACAGTTAATGCACAGTAGCCCTAAGAATTCGAAATTATTCAAAATCTCCAGAGACATTTTAGCAGTATGGATAATGCCCAAACATTTGGCTTTATTCAAACGACATAGAAAAATATTTATAATTTTCAGCAAATATAACATTTTGTGGATGACTCAAGAATTGAGCAAATGGCAATTGGAACAAAGCAGATGATTAAGGAACCTCAAAAAAATTCAGTGTGTATAAAATTTAAAGTGTATTGTTCCTCCCAAGAGACATAGTTTCTATGATCAAAAGGATTTAATACATTTGACATCAGCCACTGACATCACCATGTAAGCCACTGACATCATCATGTAAGTCTTTAACATGGGGAGCAAATTAGTAAGATCCACTGTGTCAGATGCAACTGATTTCTCTAAAAATACCAAAGCCTCCATTTGTACTGTGTATGGATGCTTAGGAGGCACTCCTGCTCCCTTTAACTGAGCCGATTTCAGTTCATCCTTCCACACTTTCTTGAAGTAGCCACTTGGGCTCAAATGTTTCTACAGACCCCTGTTGGTGAACCTAAGAGAAAGGGAGGGGAGCAAGAACTAGCCATGTCTTTGTGCTTTCAGAAGCACATCTCGAATTATGTCACACATAGGGGCATATTATCAAGAGAAATATCGCCGCTTTTTCGGCACATAGCGCCGAAAAAGCGGCGATTTTATTATCTCAATATCATCAAGGACACGCTAACAAGCGTTAGCGCGAGTTTCCTTGCGACTTTGCATGTCAGCGATCAATATCGCTAATGACATGCAAAGTAGGCGTTCCTGAGATAAACAACATGGGAATCCTCGCTAACACGGCTTCGCGATATTAGCAAGCCATGCAGCAGACCGCGAAGAGATAAAAATAACCGCGCTAACCGCGGTTATCGCAGGAATGTAACGCCTGCTTTAAAAGTGACTTAGGCATACTGATAATGGGAGGTGGATTGCCAGGTTAGGTCCACACTCCCCTATCAGCAAGCCTTTCCTTAGCGCTGTGAAATCATCGCTGGATTTCACGCGCTATTCCTGTGATTCGGCCTCTATCGCTGGAATTACATCGCCTGTTAGCAAAACGTTGATAATACGTCGCTAACACGGCGATGTAATCCAGCGATAGAGTAAATTGCGCTAAGCGCGATTTGCGATAATTATCGCATCTTATTGATAATATGCCCCCAAGTCACTTGAAATCACATTCACAGAAGTCCCATATAGTTGGGATGATGAGGAATATGGTCTATTTATAGGGGAACTATAGCCTTAACATTGGGTAAAGGGTAGGTAGATGTTGTCCATGCAGTACAGTCACACTTAACCCACCACCCAAAACAATTATAAAATTATTTCCAGCAGTCAATAACATCTCAATATAGGTGTTAAGGGGAAATGACTCCTTAAGAGCAATTTGCAGCAGGCTCTTTCAGGGTGCCCAGAGCCACAGTAGCAACCTGCGGCCTAATGAGGGTACTGGGGTCCAGTCTGTGGTATCTACGGGAAAAAAAAATACAGAACGGGACAGCTGCTTCAAACGTCTATTGATTTCCATCCTTTCAGCAGTCTTGCCTGCAAGTGCGGGCATGCGTGGATCCATGTGCGTATGGAGAGGCCCGTGCAGGTAAGAGCTGTGGGGCCGGGTTGGGGGGGGCATTCAACAGACGACCACAAGGGAAAATTAAATAAATAATACATTTTCCCTCTTCGTCTTCTGTCAAAATCCTCCCCATCCGGCCACACCGCCTACCGCCCTTATCTGCACGGGCCGCTCCTGCATCAATACATTATAGACATTCTAAATGCTTCTGTGCATAGTCAGTTTGTTCCATTGATTCACAGTGCCTCATCAGGGTGGCCCACAAGAAAAGGTGACTTTGTGAAAAGTGTTAAAGCAAAACTCACAATTTCCCTTACTCGTTTAGGGAACAGCTCGGTTTCCAAGTATGGAGTCTCAGCTGGATACACACTGGTAAATCCTTGATCTAGCCACCTGTCTGCCACAAGAATGTCAATACTGTTGCCACAGTTAGTTAATTCTTTTAATGTGATCTCCAGTTGTATACATTCTATGTTAACTAGCAAGTGTAATAGCAACAGAAACTCTATTCCGTTTAAATGGTTTGATTCCAAGTGTACCAGAGCACATCCTGTTTTACCCCAGGCTGTCAATGAAGTCCCCAAAGTTCGCAAGTAAGTTTCTGTTTGTCGAGCTAAATATAAGTGTACTCTATGAGAGCGGACGAAGTTCCTGAGAGAAGAAGCCTGGGAACAGCTGCTGGCTGTTAGCCAACTCAGGGCCAGCTCAAAATGTTGGGAAATTGTCAATCGACCTTTGTTCAAGCCAGCCTTGGAACCTGCTATGCAGTCTACTGTTCACACCCTGGGGTTTGCAACCATATACGATTTGCCAAATTCTACAGGCCCCTCTAATCTGTCTGATGATCTATTATACACTATTGATATTTCACTGGACGAGGTCCAAAATGTTATTCAGGTGCTCCCAGCTAATAAGGCTCCTGGGCCCGATGGTGTCCTTCTTAATTTATTTAAGTCTAATCCCAACTTTTGGGCTCCTTTATTGACCCTATATTGAATTCAGTGTGTACAACATGCATTCCAGAAGCGCGGTCCTCTTGTGTAATTGTTCCTATCTTTAAGAAAGGTAACAGACAAGACCCTAAGGGGGATATTCACAAGAAACGGGCCAAATTGCTAACATCGCGTTCCAACAGTTTCAAAACACAGGGATGCACCGTATTTACAAGAATGCGGCACACCTAGCGCTGGCGCTAAATTTAGCTGCCTAGCACCTACGCAGTCACCCTTGAACCATAGTGTAAGGGTGCCTGCGTTGCAAGGAATGACTGTTCATGTGCAGGAAGGTGTTCATTCCTGCACATAAACAATCACTAGTGGCGATTTGTAACTTCTATGTGTGCTGTAGAATGCAGCACATATAGAAGTTAAAAAACATCATTTTTTAATGATTGGGACACCTTCCTACACATGAATAATCACTAACTGGCGATTTGCTGTTTCTATGTGCTGCAGAATGCAACACACATAGAAACAGCAAAAATGAGTATAAATCAATCATTTCTCCTCGTTGCGCCTGTTTAAGACCACGTTTTCCCTGGTCTTATTTTTGGCGCCTCCCCATATTTACGCAACCCTTGTAAATAGGGGGCAGCGTCAAAAAAGCAATAGGTGTTGTGGTGGAACGCCCACAGCAACATCCATTGCCCGCCCATTTGCCGCAGCGGACTGCTGCAATAAGAGGTATATTACAAAGGTGCCGTTAAGCCACGTTAAGTGGCTTAACGCCATTTTGTAAATATGGAGCAGGGCATTGTGCCACAGGAAAGTCAATAAAAGTGATGTTCCTGTGGCGCAATGCCCTTGTAAATATGCCCCCTAGTGTTACAGGCCCATTTTTCTGATTAGTTCCACAGCCAAGATTGTGAGCTGCATCTTGATGAATAGATTAGTGGGTTGGGCCATAGAACAGAATGTTTTATCAGGTACACAGTATGGATTCCATCAGGGCTTAGGCACCATTGACCAGGGTCTCAATCTGTATTTACTCATTGTCAAATACACTATTGCTAAGTAAGGGGCTTTGCACGTTGCATGTATGGACCTCAGCACAGCCTTCAACAGGGTCATTGGGGAGAAGCTTTGGTCCATCATGTTTGTTAGACCTGGCATCTTTTGGTGTGATTTCACTTGTCTTTTTGCTTCTTACCTCCTGTTCTTGACTGTGTGTTGCATTTTGTTTTTGCTAGTTTTAGGACTCTGGGCAATTTACCACTGCTGACCAGTGCTAAAATGCAAGTGCTCCCTGTGTAAATTGTATTGGTGATTGGTTTATCCATGATGGGCATATTTGATTTACTAGTAAGTCCCTATTAAAGTGTACCATGTGTGCCCAGGGCCTATAAATCAAATGCTACTAGAGGGCCTGCAGCACTGATTGTGCCACCCCCATGAGTAGTCCTGCAAACCTGTTTCAGACCTGCCACTGCAGTGTCTGTGTGTGCAGTTTTAAACTGCCATTTCGACCTGCAAGTGCACCCACTTGTCAGGCCCAAACCTTAACTTTTGCTACATGTAAGTCACCCCTAAAGGAGGCCCAAGGCAGCCCCGTGGGCAGGGTGCAGTGTATTTAAAAGGTAGGACATGTACTGGTCAGGGCCGGACTGGCTACCGGGCGTTTTGGCATGCTGCCGAGCTGGGGGCTGATTTCGTTGATGGGGACCTGCGTGTGCTGAACGAAATTCGTTTTGCTTTGTTTATTTCGAAGCACACGCAGGTCTCCATCAACGAAATTAGCCCCCACGCAGTGACATCAGCCCCGAGCTCGGCAGCATGCCAAAACGCCCGGTAGCCAGTCCGGCCCTGGTACTGGTGTGTTTTACATGTAGGACATGTACTTGTGTGTTTTACATGTCCTAATTGTGAAATACTGATAATTTCGTTTTTCACTATTGCAAGGTCTATCTCTCCCATAGGGTAACAGGAGGATTGCCTTGAAATATCTTTTAAGTGTATCTTCCCATTGGGGGCAAATAGAGATATGGAGTTTGGGGTCTCTGGACTCACAATTTGAAAGTACATCTTTTGGTGAAGTTGGTTTTTAAATTGCATGTTTGAAAATGCCACTATTAGAAAGTGGGCATTTTCATGCTTAACTATTCAGTGCCTCTGCCTGTCTGTAGAATCCACATCTGCGTTGGCTGACAGTTGGGCTCTTGTGCATTCACTCTAGACAGTCACACAAAGGGAGCTGAGGTGTGCCTTGCATATCCTGATGGGCCATCACCAGGCTGATGGTCCTTCCTTAGCTAGTGTGGTGGGAGTAGTTGTCACTGACACCTGAATAGGGCTGTGCCTGTCCTCACACAAAGCTGTCCCCACCCCCTGTAATGTGTCTGGAGCCAGGTCAGGGAAAGGCAGGGTCTTGTGCACTACAAAGGCTTTCCTTTGAAGTTTGCCTTCTTCAAAGGCAGAAAGAGGTATACGTATCTGACACTCTCAAATCAGAACTCTTCTAGACTAAAGGACATTCTGCCAGGAAGAAGAGCTGGATGCTGTAGGAGGGACTGACACTTTTCCTTTTGTTGTGCTGGCCATCGGCTTGCTGCTTCTGTCAAGGAAGTGAAAGGTCTGGACTTTGCTTTCTCTATCCTGCTTTCAAAGTTCTCCAAGGGCTTGTGTGTCATTGCCTCCTATTAAGAAGTCTCAGGGCCATCAAAGACTACACCTACCAGTGCCTGGGCTCTTCTGCTGAGAGTCCTGCCTTGCCAAGTGGTGCCAAATCCAGTGCATGGGCCCTGGGAAGTGGAATCTGGTGAATTGAAGGAGAAAATCCATGCATCGACTCCTAGCGTCTGTTTTTATCAATGCATCGCTACAAGTTTCGACGCATCACTGCTGCCAGCACCGAAGCATGGTTCACGATTGGTGCATTGACCAAGGCTTTTACTACAAGCCCCAGCTTTCCATCACAGTGCATCAGAAGCACAACAGCAGCATGAGTTTTGAGCACCGCATCACCCAAGTCCGGGACGCACCTCTCCAACTCCGATGCAGTGCCTGCTTCATCGATGTGGAATCAACGCAGCGTGTCTGGATTTTCGGCGCATCATCCCTGGTTGCCGATTTCTTCATCGACGTTGCCAAGCAGTAAGGATCTGACGACGCGTGCCCGGAGATCGATGCATCACCTCCCCTTCCAGTAAGGAACAAACGCATCACCTCCCCTGACAGTAAGGAACCAACGCATCACCTCTCCTGAACAGCAGTAAGGAGCCGATGCATCACCTCTCCTGGACAGCAGTAAGGAACCAATGCATCACCTCCCCTGGGAGTAAGGAATCAATGCATCGCTTTGCTTTTCCGGTGCCTTTGTGTTAAGAGTGACGCATCCATCGATTTCTATGGACTGAACTTACTTAACCTTTGAAAAGTGATTTATTTACTCGTGAATGTCGGATTTTTTTACATTTTAGTGCTGTTTTATTCTGATAACTGTTGGCTATTTTTCTAAACTGGTGTGGTCTCATTTTTAGGTCTTGCCTTGGCAGCGCATGCGCCTCATGTGCTGTCTCAGCGAGACATAAAGTAATCTGTATGTTGGGTGAAACTCCGTGTAATTTGTCATACCGCTTGCGATTCGTTTAACTTTGGCATTGCTGTTCTTATCTTGCTTTCTGTTGGCTGTTGATCCGATAGTAACTTCCGTGTAGTCCGGAAGCAGCGGCGCCTAACTACAGTTTTCGTCCGCTCGCACTTGTTTTAAATTGCTGCTTTCTGGCTGTGGCTGCTTGTTTTTATTAGCCTGACAGAGATCAAACACCCAAAGTCGCCTGTTCCTTAAAGTCCCCTGTTCGTTGTCACCTGACACTGCTCGAGTGCAATTGCCGAAGTGCCGATATAAAAGTTTGTAAGTGGTTCCTTAACTCGGGGCAGTATTTCTAGTTACTTCCACTCCATATGTTTTATCACCCGGTATTGTATCTGCGTTTTAATCTTGCAGGGAGGTGGGGAAAAAGTTTGAAATGCAAAGCTACATTTACTTCACAAAATTCTGCCACCCTCTTTTAATTATTGAGTTCGCTGATAGGCTGGCCATTTGCTTTGAGCGCAGTTTGTCGCAGATTGCGGGATTTCTGTGGAACTTCATTCTCTTCATGTCTCTGTTCTCTCGAAGTCACTCACGTCACAATGAATCTGCGTCGTTCTCGCGCATCTGAATGGCGCTGACAACAGGGGGTAAAATCTCTTTCTGCTGTGGGTGGAAACTTGGGAACGTAAATGTTGTCTTAGTTCTGCTCGATTCTGTCCTGCGAGTCAGATGTCAGGCTTGACCAGTCGCCTGCTCATGTCACCTTGGGTGTATTTAGAAAATGTAAAAAATTAAATTAAACGCGTCCTTCTTTTGACCGGCACCCACACGCCCACATGTTGTGGAAAAAACGGAGTCCGTTTCTTTACCCCGCATAAATAACTGTTTGAAATACAAATCTGTTTTTGTCCTGAAAAGTGTCAGTTGTTTTGGGCAAATGCCCAAAAAAATTAAAGAAAGCAATCTGCCGAAGTGAAGCTGCTCAAGCCAAGGAAGTTGGTGTTTCTGCTCAACAGCTGAACCCATGTGGTCTCAAATACAGACAAGTAGGTATTCCATCCTTTGTGGAGAAGGTCTCCCTACCGATAGGCGGTACAGCTGAAAAATCATTACGTGTCAGTGTGCAAACAAAACAAGCATTGGCAAGGCCAATAGCTCTCGCCTATGTGAGAGCTATAGGCTTTGCCAGTCTCTTTTAGCCATATTGTACAGCAGCGTACCTGCTGTTCTGCATGGTTACGAGTTTGGTGCATGGATTGGCATGGGGTAGAGTGGAGTAGGGTAGAGTAGAGTCACTTACAATGGCGTGAATTGTAAATAATATCTCTTGCCGTAAACTGCATGTGCTGTGTAGGACAAACCTAAAAACAGGTTAAGGGGCACTGTTGGGTACCTGAAGCCCATCATGGACTGAAAGCATCTCCCTTGGCCTGAGGCCCACTGGGGGGGGAAATGCCAATGAGGCTGAAAGGCTTTTACACCACTGAGGGTCACGCACAATTCGCCTCCTCCTAAAGTAAATTCTCCCTTTTTTTATCAAGAAGTGGCTATCTTAACAGCAAAGTCCCAACATGCACAGGGTCTCATGGTGTCTCAGAGCAGCATCCCTACATCCAGGCCCCTGCCCTTTCTCTGCACTGCCAGGAACCTTGCATCACAATTCTGTGCTACCAAATAGATAAAGTGCATTAGAAAGTAAGTGCTCCTATGTAAAACAGCACCAGAAACGTCCTACCTCATGATCTGCTTGGGAAACTAAAACCAAGAACCAAAAACGGTAGAGCTCCTGGGCACAGTTGTCACTTTATGTGAGAGGGTTACACACAAGACCTGTCCTTTGAGCTACAAAGCAGCATAACAAAGGATTGCCTACTTCTAGGAAGCTTTAAGTCTGATTTTTACCCAGGGTTTGTTTAATGGTGTTGGCCATCGTGAGGCCTTCAGTGCTACCTGTGCGTAGGACTTTAATACAATGACCTGCTGTCTTCTGTTCAGTAATGCAAGGTAGTTGTATAGCAAGCCATTTTTTAATCTATTGCACCTTAGTAAACACGCAAACAGTAGTATTTGTGCCTTTTCACTATCCACAGCGTTTGGGCAGAACTTATTGACACATAGGTGTTGTTCCAGTTCCTGGACACATCGATCAACAAGCATTTGCAATGCAATAGGTCTCACATTTTAGACACTTTGACCTATTGATATTGTAAATAACAATGCCTTTTATTATTGCAGGTTTTTAAACACATAAATAAAAGGCATTGTCATTTACAATGCCAATAGCTAAAAATCTCGCAATTGCGAGATCTATTGCGTTGCAAATGCTTGTTTAGTGTTGTCACTGTGTTACTGTGTGTGTATGTACAAGTGCTTTACACATTGTCTCTGACATAAGCCTGACTGCTTGTGCCAAGCTACCAAGGGGGTGAGCAGAGGTTATCTTAGCTGTGTGACTCCCTTACCCTGACTAGAGTGAGGGTCCCTTTTTGGACATGGTGAAAACCACTGCCAATAGAGACCCCATTTCTAACAATGTTGGAGAAGGGGGCTGACCTTCAGATAGTGCATTTCCTGCTCAATTTAGATCGTAATTTGTCAGCCTCAGTGAGATTCGGGACTGGGGAGAATGCAATGACTACTTTAATCTTTACCTGGGAGTTCATCAAGGTTGCATCTTGGCTCCTTTTTTGTTCACTTTATATATCAATAGCCTAGAAAATCACTGATTGAAGTGGACAAAGAATTACCAAAAGCAGGTTCTTGCTCAATTCCGTTATTGCTATATGCAGATGACGCTGTCCTAATTTCATGAAGCGCCTTGGGATTAGATGTTCTACTCAACCGATTTGTGGAATTTATGGACAGTTTGGTTTAAACACAAATTTTAGTGAGTCCCATGTTATGGTGTTAGGCCCCCGAACACCAGGACTAGATTGTATCGGGTGAAAGGCAAACACCTTACCCGAGTGCCCGTATTTCCCTATTTGGGAGTTCTTTTTGACTCCTCTTTATCCAGATCAACCTTGGTATCGGCCCAAGGACATTTGTTCTCTAGAAGCATGGCGTCTGTCCCTGATTTTGCCTGCAGGCTGGGTCATAAGTCCACCAAGGCTATGATTGATATTTTTAGATCCAAATGTGTCACCATAGCTTCCTATAGAAGCAATATATGGAAGTACACTAATGTGTTTTCGCTGCAAGTCCTCGAAAATAAGTTTTTAGAAACCTACTTTCCCTTCCCCAGAGTACATCCTCTGTTACTATCCATGCGGAACTAGGGATTGGCTCGATCCTGACTCCTCTGGATCTCAGTGTGGGCTCTCCCAGCTAAGCATTTCAACCACTCCATTTTAAAAGAGTGCTTGGCCCTTGACTGTGCTGCTAGTATCCAGTGGCTCAACTATATTAAGGTTGGCTTTACCTGATTGGGCAGCCCTGAAATGTTTAATCACCCTGAAACTTTAGTTGCGGAGGACCACTGTGAGAAGTTGGCCTGGCATATGCTGTCCACTAGTTATAGTGGGCACCTTGCACCAGTCCAAACACCCTTATTGATGATAGGTTTAAAGACAACCTTTATTGAAAGCTATCCTAGTGGTAGCTATGGAGAGCAGCCTTCAGGCTAAGTCTTGAAGGAATGTAAAGCAGCTTGGCTTACCAGATTATAACCTCTTGAATGACCAAATGAAAGGAGAACCACACAAGATATATATAAAATATATGTATTTATTTCTAAACACTCACTACTAATCTCTTTATGAGATTAGAGTCCAAGATACACAATATCACAGTATAAAAACGACAGTAAATAGCACAATATACACTGGGCCCCAGGGGGGGACCAAACCATATATTAAGAAAGTGGTATAAGAACCACGACTTGACTAGACACAGTGCCTAGAGCACGTAGAATCACTGGGACCACAAGGAACCACCCAAGGTAGTGACACAGGAGACCCACGGGGGACGTGTGCAGTGTGAGAACACAGCCGCGAGCGCCGTAGGATTCTATGAGGAAAGTCGCGGTTGGAATTTTAAAGCTAAAGGACACTTAGAAGAGGACTTTGAGCAAACCCCTTTAGACTTAAGGGGTTCTAGGGCCAACACCCACGGGAGCACCGTAGTACTCGAGTTACCTCACCCAGGGAAGCCGGGTGCATAGGTGTCAAAGGGTGTCGGGAATCGTCATTGATTTCAATGGCGATCTGCTGCAAAGTGCTGCTGCTGTGAAGGAGAAAAGTGTCCGGTGTGATCCAAGCCTGGATCGAAGATGTGAAGAACCTGAAAGCAGAGGGGACAGAGTCTGGGTCACTAGCCAGTGGCCAGGAGCGGAGCAATCGAATGCCCACCGATGTCGGGTGCTTCAGGTGCGAAGAGGTGAAGCTTGACTCTGCAGCCACGGGGTCACGGAGACGTCAAGGACAACCAGGAGCCGGATTCGAGCTGGCCCACAAAGGATGTCGAGTGCTGGGGTGTCGGTGCTCGGATTGAACACAACAAGCCTTGGCAACAGCAACCCACGCAGGAAGAGAAAAGATGCTTCTGTGTGGACCAGCAAGGTCCTGGGGACTCCCCAAGCAATGGAGAGTCAGGGCACGTCTGGAGCAACTAGGGAAGCCCAATTAAAGTTAGAGTTGCCTTCTTGGGGACCCACAGGTCACAGACCAGGGATCGCGAAGGGACCTCAAGAGGAATCACAAAATGGCGGCCCACGGAACACTCGTTGAGTGTAGGCTGGCAATCTTTGGTGTAATTACTGCTCGGGGTCAGAGCAACAAGTAACCTAAAGCTCAGCCTCAGGGGTTGCCGGAAAGCTGATGCTTCTGCAAATGGACGCGGTGCCCAGGGGTTCAGGTTGCACGGTCACCACAAGGAATACGGGCCTCAGACTTGCTGTGGGCTCAAATCGATCTCTAAGACTTCAGAAAACCCACCTCCTGTGTGGCAATATTCTTCAGAGTCTGTCGGAGCTACGGAGATGCCAACTGGTCAGTTGCGTTAAAGGTGCCTGCCTTGCAGGGGAGTAACTCCTTTACTCCAAGGGAGATTCTTCAGTCATCCAGCATCGTGCAGATCATCAAAGTACTTGGTTTATGTGTCAGAGTTTAGTCCAGGTGTAATCTAAAGTCCTGTAGTCAGGGGTTCCTACTTTATACCCAAGGAAGGGGTGGGACAAACTCTGGGGACCCACCTATGGGAGGGTCAGGAAAGAGGGGTGGCTACACCCATTTCCTTTGTCCAGTTTCGCGCCAGAGCAGGGGCTGGTAGCCCCTGAAACCGGTTTGAGCTGGACTATGCACAGGGACACCAAATGTGCCTCCAGTGCAGACTTCAAAGCACTCTGAGAGTGCACCCACCCAGCCCCAATACACCAAAGCCTGTCTGGGAGGTGGTCACACCTCCCTGTGACAGGAAACCTATTGTCCAGGCCTCCCCTGCCGGAGTTTCGTGCAGCAGCAGGAGGGCAGACTCGTGTCTGTGGCTGCAGCATCCATTTTGTGATGCCAGGGTTCTGTTAAGCTGGTACCGGGTGTACCGGTGGTGCCATGTTTCTCCCTCTAGTAGGGTGGGATCATACCTCCCACCCCAGTTACTGGGGTGGAAGTATGATTCCAAGGTGTTTGACACCAAACACAACATATTTCCATGCAGCCATTCTCACGTTTTGTCGGGTATCTCAACTATTGCTTCAGACAATAATTAATAGTCCTCAAACATTCATGTCTGCATTATTTGAGACATATGGAACACATAACAAATAAAAATTGTAGGAATCCGCAATCCCCGCCTATGCCTTGGAACTTCTCCACTTTTGGATCCGGCCAACGGGCGCAATCTGACTGGATCGCCCATGCGAAGTGCGAACGACTGATTGAATTCGTAAATCCGCTTTCCCATGGTAGAATAATTCTGCTGGAAGTTATTCAGCTTTGATCTACCACTACCGTGATCCAACCATTGGACCATTCAGATGTCCGATTTACCAGGATTCTCTGGTGTTTGTGGGCTGTCACCTCCTTTATTTGTCCTGATGAAGACCCGCCCTGACTACCTAACTAAGCGTAGATTGGGTTGAAACGTCGACGATTGAATACGGTCCAGACTGACCAAGACTCTGTGTGCAATTAACTAATTAATTTATATAAGCAACAGAGTCATTGTGCTTGACATTAGATTCTGGCCCTCTTTTCCCTTATACATTTGTTTGCTGTAACACTTTTTGCCCTAAGTGGGATGGGTATGCCCAGACATGGGTCCCTTGCTCACTGTGCCACTGGATTCAAGCTAGCCTGGCTGAAGAAGGGTGATATACCCTGAAACCGGTCCTAGGATGCTTGTTTCCGGTCCAGGGAGGACCTGACCTGGCAGTTCGGTCTGGACTGTTCCCATGGGGCACAGGGTCAAGACTGATTTGCATATGGCTGGGTCCAAACTGGGGTGGCATAGTGGGCAAAAGAACGATGGATTTAACCCAGATCTTTTGACTCGGGGAGAATATTTGCATTGTCAGCATTCCGTCCATCATTTGTTTGCAGTAACACTTTTTTCCCTAAGTGGGATGGGTATGCCCAGACGTGGGTCCCTTCCTCACTGTACCACTGGATTCGAGCTAGCCTGGCTGAAGAAGGGTGATATACCCTGAAACCGGTCCCAGGATGCTTATTTCCAGTCCAGGGAGGACCTGGCCTGGCAGTTTGATTTGGACTGTTCCCATGGGGCACAGGGTCAAGACTGATTTGCATATGGCTGGGTCCAAACTGGGGTGGCTTAGTGGGCGAAACAACGATGGATTTAACCCAGATCTTTTGACTGGGGGAGAATGTTTGCATTGTCAGCATTCCGTCCATCATTTGTTTGCTGTAACACTTTTCGCCCTAAGTGCGATGGGTATGCCCAGACGTGGGTCCCTTGCTCACTGTGCCACTGGATTCAAGCTAGCCTGGCTGAAGAAGGGTGATATACCCTGAAACCGGTCCCAGGATGCTTGTTTCCGGTCCAGGGAGGACCTGGCCTGGCAGTTTGGTCTGGACTGTTCCCATGTGGCACAGGGTCAAGACTGATTTGCATATGGCTGGGTCCAAACTGGGGTGGCGTAGTGGGCAAGAGAGCGATGGACTTAACCCAGATCTTTTGACTGGGGGAGAATGTTTGCATTGTCAGCATTCCGTACATCATTTGTTTGCTGTAACACTTTTCGCCCTAAGTGGGATGGGTATGCCCAGATGTGGGTCCCTTGCTCACTGTGCCCCTGGATTAAAGCTAGCCTGGCTGAAGAAGGGTGATATACCCTGAAACCGGTCCCAGGATGCTTGTTTCCGGTCCAGGGAGGACCTGGCCTGGCAGTTCGGTCTGGACTGTTCCCACGGGCCACAGAGTCAAGACTGATTTGCATATGGCTGGGTCCGAACTGGGGTGGCGTTATGGGCAAAAGAACGATAGATTTAACCCAGATCTTTTGACTGGGGGAGAATGTTTGCATTGTCAGCATTCCGTCCATCATTTGTTTGCTGTACCACTTTTTGCCCTAAGTGGGATGGGTATGCCCAGACGTGGGTCGTTTGCTCACTGTGCCACTGGATTCCAGCTAGCCTGGCTGAAGAAGGGTGATATACCCTGAAACCGGTCCCAGGATGCTTGTTTCTGGGTTAGGGAGGACCTGGCCTGGCAGTTCGGTGTGGACTGTTCCCATAGGGCACAGGGTCAAGACTGATTTGCATATGGCTGGGTCCAAACTGGGGTGGCGTAGTGGGCAAAAGAACGATGGATTTAACCCAGATCTTTTGACTGGGGGAGAATGTTTGCATTGTCAGCATTCCGTCCATCATTTGTTTGCTGTAACACTTTTCGCCCTAAGTGGGATGGGTATGTCCAGACGTGGGTCCCTTGCTCACTGTGCCACTGGATTCAAGCTAGCCTGGCTGAAGAAGGGTGATATACCCTGAAACCGGTCCCAGGATGCTTGTTTCCGGTCCAGGGAGGACCTGGCCTGGCAGTTCGGTCTGGACTGTTCCCATGGGGCACAGGGTCAAGACTGATTTGCATATGGCTGGGTCCAAACTGGGGTGGCGTAGTGGGCAAAAGAACGATGGATTTAATCCAGATCTTTTGACTGGGGGAGAATGTTTGCATTGTCAGCATTCCGTCCATCATTTGTTTGCTGTAACAGGGTCCTGCTAGACAGCAGGTCATCTCTCGATATAGTGGGCACAGAGAAAGAGAAAGGAGAGATCTTTCGTTTTTCATCATTCATATTGCATTGTGTAAAGTACAGGTATATTTGGTTGGTGTCCATGCAGGACATGAAACATATTTATCGTGGCCAAGGACCTTAACGTCCAACATCTAAATATCTAGCCTGCTGAGCACAATTTTGCTTGAATGCAACATCATATAAAGGATTTTAGGGACCCCTGCAAGACATATTTTGGGGGTCCCTGTAAAGGGCAAATTTTAATTTTATTACCCATTTCTTGTTAACGCAAGAACCATGAAGCCAAACAATACTAAATTATGTGTTAAGCTTTAACAAAGCTAGGCAAAACAGTTGAAATATGTCTTGTCTGGGGCCCCTAAATACTTAAAGTTACATTGGTTAGAGTGACAAAGTCAAAGACAATGATAGGCAATGATTTAGAGAGGCTTGGATAGAGAGTAGAATACACAGATAGTCAAATAGAAAGAAAACTCCCTATCCCAGAGGGCCCCCTCTGAAAGTGGGGGCCCAGGCAATTGCCCACTTTGCCTAAGCCTTGAAATGCAAGCAAATGACCCATTGTAGACACATATAATACCTTTCCAGCGCCACTTGCGAGTTATTATGCCACAGACCTACTGCCACTAACGGGGGCTCGCCAGATGGGTTTGCTTATGTTTAAAGTCCATTCTGTTTTTGGCTACCCAAACAGGAAAACATAAATAAGCTTTCAGCATTTACAAATTTCAATATGTGGAAATATTCTAGATAAAAGGCAACCAAAAGCAAAATAATAGAAATCAAGGCAAATCTCTAAACAGTGTTCAAGGAAGCTGAATACAGTTCACTTTTCTGATTGAAGATTGTAGGAAAGCACCACTTATACTAACAGCGAAAGGGCCGGGCTCATTCATTCTAGAACTTTTCTAGAGACTCAGTCCGATGGTTCTTTTTAGCAGCATGAAAGTGTAAAGGGAAGAAAACCATTAATGCACTATCAATTCAAGGCTCTACTTCTGAGACATAATATTCGAAGGACAACTTTAGAAGGTTTACTTTTATTTATCACAAACCCAAAAATAACTGAACCATAAAGGCACCGCAACACGAGGGTATAAAAGTACAAAGGGATTAGCATAAAGCCAAATCCACGCACCCAGTTCAGCTGGTGCAACTTAAACAAAACTATTAGCTCACGAAGTAGGATACAGGTAATCAAGAAGCATGAATCCAAATTACCCTGCATCAAGGGTTGATGAGTGAAAAGTATTAAATCTATCCCTACCCTATAACTAAAGTGGCATCACTACATACACATTTTGAATCAGGAGAAAAGGTGTCTGTTGTGAAGTCTTCCTAACAAGTCTCTCCACCATAGGATGGGTCAAGTAGCATAAAGCCACAGTCACAAAGAAAAAGCTCGTTCTAAGATGCTCCCTCTCCGAATGCAAGAAAGAAAATGGACACTTTCCCTAATTCCAACAATCAGATATCCACAGGTGGCTTTCCCGTGATGCACAGCATGCACATATTCCACAATGAGTACAGTCATGAGCATACTTTTCCACGGTGTTCTCCATGTACATCCTTTGTAACAATTCATCCTTGATTCCCAGGCCTTCTCCCGTGTGAAACTAGCATCTTTTCTTTATCTCCTTCAAGCCATACGATTGTAACTTCTTCTCTCCTTGCCTAGCTGCTAAAACAAAGACATTACTTTGCCTAAAAGAATGCTTCTCCACCTGCAATACAAAACGTGAGAAAGAACAGCTTCCATAGTGCACATGAAATTCAGAACATTAATCCTAAAGCCAGAGTTGTCAGGGTTGCATTTCAGACATACAACTTCGGTTAACATAAGAATGCATCACTTTAACATTACAAGTTACATAACTACATTACATTTTGCTAACACGTTTACCTAATGATGGAAATCTCATTATTAAACACATCTATCACATGAGTAGTGTCAACACTTCACAACACGGTTTCTTCACGTTAACCTTTTCTACTAGTTACATTTATTTTCTACGTTAATTTCCCATACAACTTTGTCATTGAGCTAAAATATATCATGTAAATGCCTCAACACAGTCACAATTCTAACAGTCACGTATACACGAGACAGGATTATATGCGGGTGAGTTCTACATGAGATTATGATGCACCCCTACAGTTAAGAAAATGCAAATGCAAAATTTCCAACTCCACGTGTATCAACCAGCCATGTAATTCCCAGGTGCAGGGTGTGCCTTTTTCTTTTATAAAGGCTGGATATCACCTATTGATGGAATCAAGGTCTCACGTCCAGGAAGACGTTTGTCACTGGTGCTGCTGACCCGGAAGTAATGAGCAGTTAATAAGGTTTTACATCTTGACATTCTTTCCAGCCAATGTCCACATGAATCAGCCGAGGCCCTTCCACCCCTCCATTCTTAACTAACAATTTAAGCAAGTATGATTTACACGTCAAACAGCATCAGCGGGCGCGCCATGACTGTAATCCAGGAAGAAGAGGAAGGGAGTTTAAGAATAATAGGGAGCGATCCTTCCTCTATGGAGAATCTTCTTGAGCTAATCTGCTGTGAGGGGAGATTCAGAAACTCCCATGATCTGGCATCCGACGTAGCATCTCTAAGCTTCTCCTGCTTCGTTTGTTTATACTTCACGTCAATCATTCAGCATTGTGGGAGATGTCCTTCAGAAGACCGGGAAGAGAAAACTTTGAGAGATATACCGTGTGACAATAAGAACAAGTCACTTCTTGAGTCACACGAGCATCCACATGAACGGAGTTTGCTAGATAGCCAGATCCAACCTCCATTACTTAAAGAGGGGAGAGAATATGCATAACGGCCAGAGCTGCAGACTTTGGAGCTGGGGAACCAGGTTCGAGTCTCAGCGTCAGGTCAGCATCCTGTGATTATGGGAAAATCACTTAATCTCCCTGTGCCTACCAAAAATGAATATGTCCTTGTGTAAGGTAACTGGTGCTTATGTAAAGCGCTCCAATACCGTTGGGTCGAGTTTGTGCTATACAAAACTGCAAAAAGAAATGGCGGAATGCAGCTATAAAAACAGAGAGTGGCACCTCTGGATATGGTTTGATGGGTGTACACAAGGGGCCACAGTAGATAAAGCATGTCACCAGCAACCAATTAACCAGGGCCTGCCAGGCACCAGGCATTTTGGTGAGCTGGCAGGGTGGGGGCTGGTATTTAAATATACAATGCAAAACAAATGCTTTTGAAGTACGATTTAAGCATGCTTTAAAACCAACGCTACACTAAGGTGCCCTGTGTCAGTTTTGCACTACGTAAAATGGTACGTGCGTGATGCAGGACTCTCATAAAGATGTATGAAGCCACGCAAAGCCGCCCTGCGTGGCATTGAGTGGCCTCATAAATCATGAGTAAGGCGGTGCAGTGCAAATCACTGCATTATCTTACTCTGCGCCCAGGAGGCATTCCATGGGCGTTGCAGTGGGGTTTCCCACGCAACTCCCATGGAATTTAATGCTACCCCAGATTTATAAAGTGATGTCAACCTAGGGAAGTGGAAGATCTGTATGCCTCCCGAGGTGACCCGTAATGACGAGAAATATGTTTATTTCTCCTCGTTATTTCCCCCTTTCTATGTGTGCTGCATTCTGTAGCACACATAGAAGGAGGAAAAAAACTTGCAGGATTGATTTTGTGCAGGAAGGTGTCCCTTCCTTCACAAAAACAATCCTGCATGCAGCGGAGGCATCCTTGCACTATAGTCCAAAGGTGCCTACGTTGGTGCTAGGCTGCCAAAACAGCGCCAGCGCAGGCAGAAAGGACAAGAATGCACTGTATTGCTTAAATACGATGCATTCGTGCCCTTTCACTTTGGTGTAGGGCAGCGCAGCAAGGTGCCTTGCTGCACTGCCCTACACTATGCAACCCTTCCGCTGTAATTAATCAAATGGCACAGTTGACGTGCCTGAATGATACACATCGGTAAGGCAGGCTGAAGTGTACATACATATGACGAGCCAAAACATAAACCTGTTGGCCAATTTGCAGAACCAGTTCTTCGACGTCATAACTACTATATTTCACTATGGTAGCTGACTTTGATGAGTCTCTGCACCTACATAACTCACATACCATACTCAGCAAGGTATTGCAATACCCATGCCCTCTTAATCTTTACATACATCACACATTATGCGTACTTGTTCCTTAAGTTAATTGATTTCTATACCTGTCAGTGCTGCAGAATACCAGATATTGTTCAGACATGTCCCTTGCATCCCTAAGTATATCATTGGAAAATTGAACACCAATATGTATGGGATATGTTGAGATGTGTCAGATTCAGGCTTGCATACCCTTAGATACAGTACCATGTGAGTGTGCTCCCCTCTGACATACATTGGGCCTCTTATACAAGAGGCATATACAACGGGAGTCTCATATGTAAGGACAGCTCCAGTGGCTCTGGCCTCAAAATCACTTCCATGAGGCCATGCAAAGGCAGCATGTGGGATTTGCTATACATTCAGAGTTATGGAGTCAGGCAAGCCAGTGCAAAACACAGCGTAGCCATAGTGGACATAAAGGAGACATACCTTTTACATAGGGATTGCTGTTCAAGACCAGTGATATGTGTTTTGTCACATTCACAGGTTAGCTAAGCTGTGTAAGCCATGGCAGGCCTCATTAGTGCACGACTACCCAGGGGAAATATGCCAAGGAGGGTCATTTAGTATTGTATGCGTGCTGCATTCCAATGCACAAATACAAACATGTTATACTCTGCCTTTGCAAATTCTTTGTGCTGAGAGCTTTCCCTTTCAGTACAATACCAATCATATCAACAACGCACACACATGTGCACCATAGGTCAAAGGTGCATGTGTATGCTAAGAACACCAAGGGGCTAAATTACAAGCCAATTACACCGCAGAGGCCTCACTTTTTAACATATGAAAAGTGATGCACCGGCACCGCTAGGGGCTTCTAAATAAACACCGTTGTTGGTAAGGTGGTCCGCTGTAACTCAATGGACTGCCCCTTCATCAAAGACTTCTGCAAACATCTGCATTTTCTTTGTCTTGCTGACCAGTACAGGGCAAATCCTAGTTGAGCTGTACAGCACCATCACTTCTGAATTATACTCCCACAGAGGTTTGAAGACAACTTTGGGGCATATTTACAAGGCCCTTGCGCCACCAGTGCATCACTTTTAATATGGGAAGAAGAGACGTCCCAGCGGGGAAAGGGGCTTGTAAATAAGCCCCTCTATGTGTAACGTATGTTCTGTAATGTCCCATCACAACTCTACCTGACAAATGCGTGTGGTGAAAGAAGCACCTCTGGAGCTGATCTGCACTACCTGGTTTGTCATCATATGAGTTGTCTGGATGGGTTACAAACATGTGCATCAGGTCAATGCTTCCCATTTGTATCACCTAAGGGCACACTAACACTTGTGTGGCCCGCTCAGTGTCACAGATAGCACTGGTGCACATATCGTGCCAGAGCTATTGCCACAGCACTTCCCTCATGTGCATGAGGGCATAGCTATTTTGAGTAAAAAGTTATGTGAGCCATACTTAATGTTACCACTATTCATCAATGGCTAAATTAGACACCTAGGAAAACACACAAATCATGTATGCTTACCAACTTCTCCACCAACTTGGATGCTAATGTAGTCTAGAATGTCTGAATCTCTGCCATCCACATCCGCCCAGCGATGTTTCAGCTGATGGACTGTCCGTTCGATTCTAAATAGCCTCTGCATTTGTGCCCGCACCTTCTCCCACTGTTGCCTCCGCACCGCGACGGGGTAGCCCAGGAGTGCACGTCCCTCACTGTCTACCATGTTGGGCAGGTAAAAGTTCACCAGCCAGGGGAAGCTCCGAAACTCCTCTTCACTCATGGGGCAAGCCTTACCCTTCCCAGGCATAATCCCACCCAATCACAACAAACGCCCAAACAAAACAGAACTCCCCAAAAACCCACAACTAACCCTATAACAACAATACCCCAGAAGACAAACACCTGACTGAACACAGGACAATACACAACAAGAAGCACAAAAAGGACTTGAGGAGCACAACAGGGTCAACAGACTCAACTAACCAGCTCCAGACAACCCAAAACACTCTCCAGCACAGCCAAGACACAACCACTCAGAAGCACAGACAGTAAAACTGTGACTTAAAGTGAAAATGAAAGTAATTTTACAGTTCCTGGTTTGCAGCATGCATGATCCATGACATCACTTCCTGGGCAGCCGCGTCATGTTTTCAGCTGATGCATTGTTTTTTTTTATACTTCCAGTCAATGCGTCGATTTCACACAAGGCCTGACAAGGCACCATGCTGTCATTCAGACGCGTCAGCTGGGAGGCCTAATTTTCGGCTGCCGTAGTGTCAGCTAAATTCACGCTTTAGGCTCATGTGTCCTTTTTTTTGGTTGTATGACAGAACCACTCATGGCTAAACCACACGTTCCTTTACCATGTAAGTCTTTACAACGACTTGCCTTAGGAAAAGCACTGGGCTTTGAAGCAGTATAAATTACTATTCCAACTCCAGTCTGCAAACTTGGCCTGGGAGGAGGGGCCACGCAACCCCCTCCCATTATTTTATTACATTTTTTTAAATAAAAAAAAGAGACCGGGCCCATGGGGATGGGGTCCCCGCGGTCGAAATCGGCCCGGAAGGAGGGCCGTTGGGTCCCCTCCCTTTTGGTTTATTTAAAAAAAAGACCAGACCCCAGAGGATGTGGTCCCAGGGGCCGAAATTGGCCTGGGGTAGGGACCCACATGGCTCCCCTCCCCCATTCAAAATAGGCCTAGTTCCGGGAGTTGGGGTCCCCAGGGCCGAAATTGACACAGGGAAGGCCATGCAGCCCCCTCCCCCAATAAAGGGGCCCTGCCCCTTTCACCCCCACTCTGCAAACGTGCCTCCAGGCACACAACTGGTTGGAGAATGAAGTCCCCTTGGCTGCAGAGGGTCCTTGGGGACCAACAAGCCCTTCTGTTACCTCCAGTAAGTTCCAAACCGCAAGATTGCTGAGAGGTCTGGCCACGCCCCCTTTCTTCACCACTCTGCAAAAGGGCCTCCTGGCACACCGCTGGTTGGGAGATGAAGTCCCCTTGGATGCTGAGGGTCCTTTTGGGCCAACAAGCCCTCCTGTTACCTCCAGTAAGTCCCACACAGCCTGATTGCTGAGAGGACTTTAGACGCCACACCCCCTTTCGCCACCACTCTGCAAATGCACCTCCTGGCACACTGCTGGTTAGGGGGGTGAAGTCGTCTTGGATGTTGAGGGTTCTTGGGGGCCCAGAAGCCCTTCTGTTACCTCCAGCAAGTCTGACACACAGAATTCCTGAGAGCTGGTTGGAGGCCCAGCCCCTTTCCCCACCACTCTGCAAACGCTACTACTAGTTAAAAAACCATAGAAATACACTTAAAAAACCAGAGGCTGAGGGGGTGTCCAAGATGGCAACTGAGTGAGCTGTGTCTTTTGGAGCCCCGCCGACCGTATTTTGTAGAAGGGTGGAACCTGTGGTGAATTGGAGCCCCAGCGCTACATTTTGTGCCCTTACTCCGCCTGGCACCTGCCCCCACGGACGAGGGAGGTAGATGCCGCTGAGCGACTGAGGCACCCCTGGATGCGGCAGAGGCAGTGCAGTCAGGCGATGGGCGTGACACGCAAACGCCGACGGATGGGAGTGCAATGATATGCCCACTCCCCCGTGTAAGTGGGTGCCATTCCCCCTTCCTAAGTCTCCAGTGCCCCCCTGCTCGTTTTCTCCCTGCCAAGAATACCTGTAAGCCTGGGTCGGAGTGCGGCGGTCAGTTGTTGTGGCCTCCATGAGCCCGTGGTAGCCTCATGTGAGGTGCCGGGGCGACAGGGTCACTGAGCTATCGGCGGCCTTCCTGGCCCTCTATGCCCCGGCTGCCCACATGAATTAAAGACTGGCCTTGTGTTCTTTCTCACTTCTCCCTCCCCCTCCTCCTCCATTCAGCTGGGGAGTGTAGCAGCGAGTGGGTGTCCCTGAATTGGCAATAGGCTCAGTGGGCCCTGCTGCACAGTGGCACAGTTGGGATTGTGACGTTCCCACCTCTATGACTTTGATTCCCCTACCTGCTATACTTTATTGATCACTGGGGGTGAGGCACGAGACGAGGGTCTACCGGCGCAGGCCTTCTGCAGCCTACTGGTGGTGGCCTGGCCGATCTCCATTGTTGTCCTCCCCCCCACTAACTTATCACCGGCCTCCTGGGACCGACTGGTGAGCTGGTGTGAAGCTGTGTTGGGTACACATTGGGGGAGCAGTGTGTTGTCGTGGTTCCCCTCTATGCAATTGTTAGTGGCTGGCGCCTTGTTGTCTGTGCTGGAGATTGCAGCGGAAGGGGGAGGTGCCCATTTTGAATCTTGTTGGACAAAGAACTACACCTGACGGGTTGAGGTGCAGCGAAGCCACCTGTGCCTTGTGTTCCTCTGCATGTATGCCTTGGTTATAGTACTAGACCCATGCCTTGCAACAGTGGATCTCGCCCAGTCGGACGCCTGTTGGAACCCCCGACCACTAAAGCTCCAGGAGCACATCTTTGATCCCGGAAGGCTCTGGTGGTGCATTGAGACAGCCATTTCTGTCCCTGGGAAGCCATTACCTGCTTTGTCATGTCATGGTAACGCACCACGAAGAAGCACCCCTCTCTGAAGGATCTTTTTGCCAAGAACTCGACGAAGAGGTCAGACCAGACACCAGAGGTACCTGTATCAGCACTACCCACTGAGGGCGCTCAGATGGACGAGAAGATCCCCGGCGATAACATAAGCATTTCTGGAGCAGGTTTTTGGGACTCTTCGAGATGACTTCGCAGGCCTCAAACAGGACATAGCCACAGAGATTAAAGACATTCGACACGACCTGGAGGATCTGGGCCAGAGGGTGAACTCGCTCGAGCAGGGCCAGGACAGCAGAGGGGAGCTACTGGATGGCCACTGTTGAGAACTACTGGATCATAATCAGGAGCTACTCTATCACCTTGAGGTCCCGGCACTCAAATAGACTCATTAAGACTCATTGTACCCTTGCAGGCAGTCTCAGGTAATCTTGAGGAATTCGTTACCCGTCTCTTTAGACATGTGGCTCCATCGCTGGGGGACCAGGAGAACGTCCTTGACCGCACCCATTGAGCTGGACGCCCGGCCTGCGCACCAGGTCAGCCACAGGACATACTCACTAGCTTGCACTACTACCACCAGAAGGAGG
The DNA here is from genome assembly GCA_963921515.1 of Calotriton arnoldi. Lineage (NCBI taxonomy): Eukaryota > Metazoa > Chordata > Amphibia > Caudata > Salamandridae > Calotriton > Calotriton arnoldi. Next base: position 2,331,356 of record CAWUFW010000161.1, read on the forward strand.
CCATTATGACTGCGACAAGCGACTAGACAGTCATTGACTTTGAGGGCCATAAGTTGTGGCTATATCAGGACCTCTCTATGCTTACCTTACAGTGGCGAAAGGCCCTTCGGCCGCTGACCGAATTTCTACGGGAGAAGAATATCAGATATACATGGGGCCACCCCTTCCGCCTTCAATTTGTCTGGCAAGGTGAGGTTTATGTAATTCTCACCCTTGAGGATGCCCGGGCCCTTCCAGAAATGTCTACCTTTCGACATGATTCGCGGGCCGCTTACCCAGTCTCAGGACCCAGCGGCTGCTGGTTCTGATCCCCTGCGCTCCACTCGACGCAGGAAGAAATTCGTGAATAAGCCCTCTGAAACGGTTAGTCATAGGTAATGTGCCCGGTTACTCAAGCAACTACAACATGGGGACGATGTAGCGGGGGCGGATGGCGATCACTGACTTTTCATTTGATTTTGCCCTTGTTTCACTGTCACTGGAAGGGATGCCCACTTATTTGTTGGATCCAATTCTCAGCCAGGCTAGTAGCGAATTCCCTTTGTTTCAAGCCAAAAATTCTTGATGATGGAGCTCCACCATCCTATGGAGCGATTGATCGTACATAGTTTTTGCCCATGACATGGACCCTCCTATGATAGTTAATATTGTCCCCCAGGTAGGGGACATCTTTGACTGCATGTTCTCCTTTCCGAATCTTTGTTTCTTCTTCTCATTTCTCTCCTCTTGCCCCTATTTTGCCCAGGATACATTTTATAGCATGTGTCACTCGACCTGGCCCACCCCTATCTCAAGCATGCCATATATTGCACTATCACACGCATCCCAATGGTGATATCTGTACTTAATGTAAGAGGCATTAATGCCCCGGTAAAGCGTTTAGCGCTCCTCTCATTCCTTAGAGATACCAAATGCGATGTGTGTTTGTTACAGGAGATGCTGCAGGCGGATTGGAGGCAGTTGCGCTCTCGCTGGTTTGACTGCCAATATTTCTCATCAGGAGTGGTCAAGAAAGCTGGAGTTGCAATACTTTTAGCTACACATTTCCCGGGACGGGTGGTACAGATATACACAGAGATACCGGGCAGGCTCTTGGCCTTGCGTATTGACATAAAAGGGATTGGGGACACCCTGGCTACTATGTACGTGCCCAATGATCATCAAGAAGCCTTTATTAGGGACTCCCTGGGTCAACTGCTAGCCACGCCCGACATGGATTTTGTGGTGGGAGGGGATTTTAACATCGTAATGGATGCGCAGAGGGACAAGTCCACACCGCGGGTGGGTCAGGTTGATGGCCTTACTTCGGCCACTAGACAGTGGTTGGGGGAAGCTGGTTCAACAGATATATGGAGGTACATGCACCCCACGACTCCTGAATACACTTTCTTCTCAGCCGCACACCAAACATGCACACGCATTGATTACTTTCTCACATCACCGCGCATAACGCAGAAGTCGGTATCGGTGGATATTGGTTCTGTGGCACTCTCTGATCACTCCCCTATAATATTACGATATGAGCCACATAGAGACCTACCAGCACCCAAGATCTGGTGGCTTAACATGAAACTCCTTACCTATGATCACATTCTAACAGATACCTCGATAGTTATAACCTCATTTTTACTTAATTTTTACAGACTAATGACACACCAGACACTTCTGCCTTGACCCTATGGGAGACCTTAAAGGTAGTTGTGCGGGCCACTTTATTGCGATAGCCACAGGTTACAATAGGAATAGGTGCAACAAGCGGCTCCAACTAGAAACTCAGGTTAAGGAGTTGGAAGCCTCTCACACCCAATACTGTTCAGTGGCAGCTCACCGTCAGTTGACGGCAGCACGGAAGCAACTACGAGCTCTAGATATGGGTAGGGCAGAATACGCACTGCTTAGGATAAGACAGAAATATTATGTTGAGGGCAATAAGCCGGGCAGAATGCTGACTCATCGCCTGAGAGCACAAGCAGCGGACCGGAGGATCACTGAACTGCGGGGATCTGATAGTCCTTTTAGTGCACAGCTTGCTCCTGTGTTGGCATGAATCTTCAACACTTTTAATGTGGGTGGGACACTGCTAGAAATGATGTGCCTCGCCACTATCACTGTGATTCCCAAAGCGGGCAAACATCCCAAGCAGTGTGCATCATATCGCCCGATTTCCTTCTTGAATGTTGATGCAAAAAATTTCACAAGCGTTCTGTCACTGAGACTGGCTCCATGTGTTCAGGGGTTGGTTGATCCTGGCCAAGCTGGGTTTATCCCGGAGCAGGGGTGTAGTGACAACACAAAACAGTTGTGCCAATTAGCAACAAGGTGCAACGTTCACAGGTGCTAGCCCTCCTTTTGTCGATTGATGCCGAAAAGGCTTTTGACCGGATCCATTGGCCCTACCTACACTTAGCCCTCGAGGGTATGGGCTTGGGCCAGTGATTCCGTTAATGGGTTCGCTGCTGCTACACCTCAACCAGGGCTAGAGTGCGGGTGAATAAAGTGCTGTCTGTGCCCTTCACCATCACCCGTGGGACTCTTCAGGGCTGTCCCCTATCGCCCCTGCTTTTTGCTCTGTATATGGATCCCTTTGCAGAGCGAATCCGTGGTATCCCTCAAATCACAGGCATCCCCATGGGTAGCAGGGACCATAAAATGATTTTATAAGCAGATGACGTCCTTTTGATTCTCACTAACCCCCATACTTCACTTGAGGCTGTGATGACAAAACTGGCTTTATTCGGTGGAGCATCCAGTTTCAAGACCAATTTGCAGAAATCCTCCATTCTTAACTTGACCATTCCCATTTTGGCGCAGATTCGCCTTGCCTCCCAGTTTCCCTTAAGGTGGGCGGATCAGGGATTATCATATATAGGCCTACAGATATACTCCAAGCCCGAAAACACGGCTGCACATAATTATGGTAGCCTTTTAGCGATCACAAGATTGGATCTTACCAGATGAAGGTGCTCTGGCTTCTCTTGGTTAATACGCCTGTCAGCGGTCAAGATGACGCTTCTGCCCAAGATTCTCTATGTAATGCAAACCCTTGCCCTACAACCCCACCCCCACGAATATTAGACAAACTGCAATCCCTTATTTGGGACTTTATCTGGGAGGGCCAGCGTGCAAGGATGGCCTAAGCCCGTGTGTATCTTCCACAAGCGGCTGGTCGTCCCAAACTTGCGGTGCTATTATCAAGCCACACAGCTGCGATACATGGTGGAATGTTCTCAACCCTGCACTGAAAAACAATGGTGCTTCATTGACCAGGCTATCACTGGCGTCCATATTTGGAAGGTGCCCTGGCTGCCGAAGTATCAGAGGCCCGTGGTATTCTACATCTCTCCGGTGGTGCGATCCACTGTTGGAGTTTGGGATAGAGTACAACTGAAAAAAGGCCTGTCTACTCCCCTGTCCTCACAAACACCGATAATAGAAAAATCCAGATTTCCCTCTGGCTTCAAAGGGGACTGCTTTCACAGCCTGGCCGAAGGCTAACTGCAAGCGTGTTGGAGATCTTTTTGATGTAAATGGTCTTATGGACTTCCCAACACTTCCATCAGCTTCTGGTCTCCCTGACACGGTGCGCTGGCAGTACATGGCCGTTTGTCATTGGGTGATACATCCTTGACTTTGCCCACATGCCAGACGGATGCTTACGCCATTTTAGAGGTGGCTTCTTACTCGTTCTTCCGACAAGAAGATCCTGTCTGACTTATACACCTTTCTTCTCGCCCCTCAGGCTCCTTTGAAATCAGCTGCATGAACTAGATGGGAGGGAGAGTGTGGGCATACTGTTACGGACAACGAGTGGAATGATATTTTGCACCGTGCTCGAGCCTCCGCCCTCAACACCACTGGTAAGGAAATGTTCCTGAAGATTGCACACTTCTGGTATTTTACCCTGGCCAGGATGGTAGTGTGGGACCCGAACAAAGATGGGAATTTTTGGAGGCAGTATGGCCAGTGGGGCACCATTACACACCTGTTATGGCAGTGTCCCAAACTGTAGTTCTTCTGGGGAGGGGTACTGGAGGCGGTGAACACTATATTCAATACTGATATTTCTAGATTCCCTAGCTACATGCTACTAGGTCGCCCCAATCTGATAACATGTCACAGAGGCAGGGCAATTGCCTTGACACTGGGAGCTGCCAAACAGGTTCTTCTTTCTAAAAGGGGCACGGAGGCCATACCAACACACTTAGATTGGCTGCATAAACTATGGGAAATACTGGGAATGGAGAAGTTAACGCGGCAGTCGCCACACATAACCTTCCCCTGTTAGATAAACTGTGGCAACCATGCATTCGATACCCATCAGAGGAATACTGCGAGTTGTCTTGCCCGCTTTTTCTGAGGATTCTCTGCTTAACGTCATCAAGTGACCCCTCGTCATAATTGTTACCCATGCAATAGCTACTTTACCCACTTCTGCTAGTACATGTATTGAATGGTATCACCACCCTTCCTACCCCCAGCAATTCTGCTATCTTTCCCCTCTATCTTTCATAATCTCACGATCTCCTTTCCTATGATGCATATATGCCTTACAGTTAAGTGAAATACCACCGGCCAGTGGATGTAAGTGGGCTGCTCACGCTTTTTTCAATTAATAATAATGAAAAGATCTAAAACCTAAAAACCAATGGTTACAGAGACATTATAGTTAGGAAATCGAATTTGAAAACCTTAGAAATTTACTTAAATAACCAAAGGTTACAGGGTCGTCATAGTTAGGCTTAGATTTCACTCGTGCAAAACCATAGAAGTTCAGCAGTTACAGTTACCTGAGTTAATGCACTGCTTATGACCTCAAATATTACATCACTCATGGTCACTGATGACATCTCAAATGACATCACTGATGAAATCACTGATGATATCCACAGAACCACTCACACACCTACTCACACCCCAAACAACCTGTCATATGCCCTCTCACATACCCACACAACCAGTCACATACCCATTCACAGACCCATACCAGCTCTCATATCCCCGTTCACTCCTTCATAGAGACACTCACACATCCACTCACTCGTACAGCCACTCATATAACCATTCACTCAACCATACAGACACTCATACAACCAGTCACTCACACATACAACCACTCACACAGCCACACACTCAACCTTACAGCTAATCACACACCCAATTATTTGCCTACACAGCCATTCACATACCCTCTCACTCACCCATACAGCCTCTCAACACAGCCACTCACTCACCCATACAAACACTCACACACTCACACACCCACACAACTACTTACATACTCATTCACAAATCCATACAAGCACTCACACATCCACTCACTCACCCATACAGCCATTCACACAGACACTCTCCAATACAGCCACTCACACACCAACTCACTTAGCCAATCACCCACTCAAACAGCCACTCGGAGAGGTGTGGTGCAGCGGCCAGGGCAGCTGACTTCGGAGCACAGGGCTCACAGTTCGATCCCCGGCTCAGGTGGCAGCTCAGCTCAGCACCGTGTGACTCTGGGCAATAGCTCACTTAATTTCCACGACGACCCCCAGCGCCTTGAGACCCGTAAGGGTGAGTAATTCGCGCTTTACAAATACGGATTTACTCACTTACACACCAAGCCACTCACTCATACAGCCATTCAGACACCCATGCACTCACCCATACAGTCACTACACACCCACTTACCCACCCATAGAGCCACTCACACTGCCACTCACTCACCCATACAGCTACTGACACACCCAGTCACTCACCAATACAGCCACTCAGACAGCTTCTCACTCACTGACACAGCTACTCACGTACCCACTTATACACCATTGCAGCCACTTACACACCCATACAAGAGCATGCCAGTGAAGCTCTGCCTCGCCCATATGTTACTCGCTATTCATTCATTTTTAAAATTGTTGTTGCACTTGCTTTTAATTCTGTGTGCACTGTCTTTGAATTTGAAACAAAAACTGCATGAATCTGTTCTTGAGCAGCTAATACGGGGTAATTAGCACATCCCTACTCAGGGATCATAGAGTGCGGACGGGACACTTGCACCATAGAGCTTTAACAGAGGCGGGAGGTCGGCGGTCTAGTTGCCGACTCCACCTCTTCTTTAAATGACCACTGCGGGCCGGGCGCGAAGGTAAGAGCATTGCCATCGCCACATCCGGCCTGTGCAATTCACCTAGGAGTTGATGCACACTCTTTTCCAGGGTAACCTGTCAACAATGTGGATATAAGACACACACTAACCTGACAAGACAGGTCTGGTCAAATTCTTCTAAAGAGGATACCTGGAAGATGGGATTGATCAATGCCCGCTCCATCCCAAAACACATCTCAAACATTAGAATCATGCTAGAGGAAGAGCCCCTAGACATATTGTTCTTAACTGAAACTTGGCTCAATGTTAGCTCAGGTCCAGATATCCATCTCGCTCTCCCCCTGGGCTACCAGCTACACAGGCTAGACCGACCAGACAGAATGGCTGGCTATTAAACAGTCCTCTGACAAAAAACGTGTCTACTGCCTGTCCCACGCAGCTGGTTATTGGATCTCCCACATGTTTGAATCTCTTTTATGTATGAGTGTGAATGAGTAGGTTTGAATGATAGAGAGTTTTGTTGATGGTGTATGTGGGGTTACTTATTTATTTGTGTTTTTCAGGAATTGAAAAACTGTGTTGATGGTTGCCTAGTGCTCATATAAGGAACATATGAAATAATTTAAATGTCAACCTATGATTCCAGGGAAAAAAGGATATGTGATCATTGTACATCCAAATATTTGTGATTGTACAGCTATCTAGGTAACTGTTTTGTTGTAATTAATTTCTTTTCAAATATATGTGTAAACACTGATGAATTTGTCTTTTTAAGCAATTGCACAATGATAAAACCAATTTAAAAAAACCTAAAATATTCTTTCACAAAGAAAAATTTAATAAAAATATATTTTTGTGATCTATGGTGTTGTATGACAGTGATTTTGAGGTTGTGGTAGCTCTGAGCCACTTATGGCCATACTAAAAGTGATATAGGTCAGTCCAGAGGTTTTCTTGCTAGTTTTCTGTTTTCCCCTCATCTTAGACCTTAAAGTAATTAGGGGGTACCTTTTTCTTATTGTTGACTACCCAATTCTATATCCAGCCTCACGATGGAAAAGGCCCAACTGACAATTCTTGGCAACTTCAATCTACACTTTGATAAACACGATTCCCCCCACATCAGACAGCTGCAGGGTGACATGGAAGCATTACAACGAACCCAACTCGTAACATCACCTACGCACGAGAAAGGGCATATATTGGACCTCATTTTCTCTAACGACCCGCAGATCATAGTCTCTAAACCTATCCCAGTACCTTGGTCAGACCACTCTTAAATCATGTTCAGCTTACCAAAACCCCTTCATTCAGAAAAAACCTTGGTACAAACCTTCACCACTAGGAGCTGGTCCAAACTGGACCCTAAAACATGGCAGGCAATCCTGAAGGACAATTCCCCTATACTTTCCGGAAATATAGACGAGAAATACCAGCCGTGGGAAAACTGGATCACCCAATCAGCGGACATCTGTGCTCCCAAAAGAATTCTTAACAGTAAATCCCACCCCAAAATTACCCCATGGTACAATGAACAGCTCTCCGCATTGAAAAAACAATGCAAGAAATTAGAGAGACGCTAGAGGAAAAATTATGACCCTTCCCTCAAGTCTGATTACAAGCTGTTAATCAGAGCTTATCACAATGAAACGAAGACAGCCCAATCTAAATATTATAAAGGCAAAATAGCTCGGGCAGCAAACTCCCCCAAAGAGCTATTTAAAGTACTCAAAACTTTGACCAACCCACACGAAAATACCAACGCCCCCCTCACATCTGTTAAGAGATGCAACGACATAGCAGCCTTTTTCTCTAAAAAGGTGACAGAAATATACGATCAGTTCCCGAAAAACAGGTAACATGCTACAGCTAAAATGAGTAAGATACCCTCAACTTCTTCATTAGTTCATTTCCCCAGATTGGAGAAAGAAAATGTCCGACACTTAATCACGTCTACCAAATCCGGCTCTCCGATGGACCTAGCACCCCAATGTCTCCTAGCGGATGCTCTGGAGATCCTCTTACCATCGGTGACTGAACTACTCAATCACTCCCTAGATTCGGCCCTAGTCCCCAAATCGTGGAAGTACGCAATCATTAAGCCTCTACAAAAGAAATCCAATCTTGACCCTACCATTTATAATAACCTCCACCCCATCTCCCTCTTACCGTACCTGGGTAAACTTTTGGAGAAGCATGTTAATCATTCTCTGTCCAATTTCTTGGAGACTAATGGCATCCTCCATCCCACCCAGATGGGCTTTCAAGCCGCACGCAGCACTGAGTCGGCACTACTGACGGTCACTGAGGAGCTAAAGTCGATACTCGATGAGGGTGGGTCAACCGCCATCCTCCTGCTGGACCTCAGCGCTGCCTTCGACACCGTAGATCATACCATCCTAAAATGGAGATTATCAGAAGTTGGCATTCAGGGAAAAGACTTGGAATGGCTTGCCTCCTTCCTGGAGAGCAGAACTTTCCAGGTGATGGAAGGGGACTGTGTCTCAAAACACCACCCTATCACATGTGGTGTCCAGCAGGGTTTATCCCTTAGCCCGACCTTATTTAATATCTATCGTCGACAGCTGGCCGAGGTGGTGCAGGAATCTGGAATATCAGTGGTGTCTTATGCTGACGACACCCAGCTAGTTGTGTCTTTTACCAACGGCTCCAACCCTTGCAATCATCAGCTGCCCGCTTGTCTGGAGAAAGTGGTCAACTGGATGTCCAACAGCTGTCTGAAGCTGAATGGTGGGAAAACAGAGCTCATGCTGCTGGGAAACCTGGACATCCATTCACCCCTGACACACTGGCCCAACTGTATGGGAGATCCACCTATCCCCAAACCAGCCATAAATAACCTTGGAATTTGGCTGTAGGATACCCTCACACTGGATTGCCAATCCAAGAAGCTTTCAGGGACATGTTTTGCCCTTCTTAAAATGCTAAGGAAAATCATTGATGTGGTTTCGGAGCACCTGAAGAAAACTGTGATTCAATCCCTCCTTATCTCACGACTGGACGATGGCAATCCGCTGTATCTCGGTTCACCAAAGTATGCTATAAAGAGACTCCAAGTGGTACAGAACGCGGCAGCTAGACTCCTGTTAAAAATCCCCAACCGTGTTTCTGCAAAGGAACCACTCAAACAGCTGCACTGGTTACCTATCGAAGCCAGAGTTAAGTTTAAAACCCTCTGCATAGCTCGCAGAGCCATTAATAACACTGGGCCTGAAAAGCTGAGGAATCTGATATCTAGGTACACCCCGACTAGGCACCTCAGATCCTTCCAACAACAGCTCCTTAAGACGGCCAGGATTACAAGGGCTAGATGGGGAGGCAGATCTTTTGCCCATCTGGTACCCAAGTTGTGGAATGCCCTCCCACTTGAAATCCGAGCTGCATCTAACGAAACCTCTTTCAGAAAAAAGCTGAAAACCTGGCTATTTCCCCGCTAATTATGCGGTGGCTCAGCATCTCACTGGTAGAATTCTCCTTTATCGCTGGGCAGCCCTCGGGCAGCTATGTGCTCTACAAATCCCTTAAATAAATAAATACCTACAAGGATACAATCACACAGCCACTCATATAATATATGTTAGAAGTATTAGTGCACCTAGTATACTAATTTAATTTTCATAGTAGGTTAGTATATATGTTTAACACCCATAAACACTTAAAAACACTTACACTCACTTGATGATGTCATCAGTGAAGTCATTTGAGATATCATCAGTGATGTCACTGAACATGTCGTGAGTGATGTAATATATGAGGTGATAAGCAGTGCGTTGCGGGGGCGTAAGTTATAATTAACTCAGGTAACTATTACTGCTGAATTTCTATGGTTTTGTACGAGTGAAATCTGATCCTAACTATAATGACGCTGTAACCTTTGTTTTTTTCAGTGAATATGTATGTATATTACATAGTGGCGTTTAATACTAAGTATTTATATATTTATATTTAGGCTGCATTTCCATAGAAAGAGTGTTTTTTCGGTTTGCTACTAAATTTGGCTCCGTTTGAAATCTTCAAAAAACTTTCCCAAAAAAATAGTTCATCCACCTCTGCTCCTGGCTAAAATGTTTTGAGGTCATCCATCAAGCAGAGGCGGAGAAAAAAGGGGGGGAAGGCAGGGTAGGGTACCCAAAGGGTGAGACCCCCTGGGGCCAATAAAAAAATGGCAAAGAATGTAGCGATCCCATGAGAAAAAAAAATGGTGGCGAGGCCGCATTTATTTCCTTTAACCCCTGGGGAACCTACCCCGGGGGCTGTGTTCATAAAGGGGAGGAGGGATGAGTGGGACCCCTCCCCAAGCCTGCATAGGCCTCAGGGAGCCCACCTCGGTTCTAAGAATAGTTTGTACAGGGTAGAGGGCCACATGGTCCCACTCCCCGAGCCTCCTGAGGCCAAGGAGAGCTCACCCCTGGGTAAAAATGTATTTATATGGGAAGGGGGCCACGCTACCCCCCCTTCCCGAGCCTCTAAAGGCCCTGAGAGGTCCACCCCCAGGGCCAAAATGTAACAAAAAGAGGAGAGGGGCTGTGGGGGCCCACCCTAACCAAGCCTCAAAAGACCCTGGGGAGCCCACCCCTAGGGCCACAATTTAAGAGAAAGAGGAGGAAGAGTGCACGGCCTACCTCCCCAAGCCTCGAAAGGCTCTGGGGAGCCCACCACCAGGGCCGATTACTTTAAGGGAGGGGGAGCCACATGGCCCCCTTCCCTGAGTCGTTAATTGCCCTGGGAACCCCATCCAGCCAAGGCCCGTGCAGGTAAGAGCGGTGAGGCCGGGTTGGAGGGGGATTCGACAGATGACCGTGAGGGGAATTAACATAAATAATTAATTTCCCCTCCTCGTTGTCTGTTTAAATCCCCTACCACCCCGCCCCACCGCCCCACTACTCTTACCTGCACGGGCCACGGCTAACCCTATTGCCCAGGGCCGGTTCGCAAGCCTTGTCTCGGGGAGCCCACCCCGTGGACAAAGTGGTTTCCCTGCCAGCACCGGTGTGGGCAGGAAAACCTATATTTGCTCTCGGTTGCCAGGAGCATTTTCAAAACTCCTGCCAAGTGGGAGCAAACACCAAGTCTGCTCCCAGCGCCGGGAGCTTTGAAAATGCTCCAGACACTGAGAGCATACTTTTGACCTGTTTCCCTGCCGCAGTGATGCGGGCAGCGAAACAGATCAAAATATTGCTCCCTCCTGCAAGGAGCAGCATTAGGAGTTACTCCCTGTCGGCAGGAACAATGCTGGCTCCGTTGTATGTGGGGAACCAGCTGGGGCGGCAGGGGCCTTGGGGCTCCCCCACGGCACCCAACAACAGTATGGTGGGTGCCCTGGGTGGGCACCAGGCCACCCACCTTCCACAGTGGGGGTCCCGGGGGATGGGGTCTCTGGGGCCAAAATCAATCCAGGGAGGGGGGCCATGTGCCCCCCTCCCCCTACAACATGTTGCTGAGCCCCAGGGGATGGGGTCCCTGGGACCGAAATCAGCCCGGGAAGGGGGGCCACATGCCCGCATCTGCCTGCAAAATGTCGCCAGGCCTTGGAGGATGGGGTCGCTGGGGCCAAAATTAGCCCAAGGAAAGGGGCCACATGCCCCTCTCCACCTGCTCATATCGCCAGGCCCTGGGGGCTGGGGTCCCCAGGGCCAAAAGTGGCCTGGAAAGGGGGGCTGCATGCCCCCATCCCTTAAAATTTACACTGAACCCAGGTAGATGGGGTCACCGGGTCCTTAATTGGCCCAGGGAGAGGGGATGTGTGCACCCCTCCCCATACAAATAGCACCGGCCCTGGGGAATGGGATCTCGGGGGCCACAATAAACCCAGGGAGAGGGCCATGCGCACCCAACTCTGCTTCAAAAGAACACCAGGCCCCGAGGGGATAATGCCTCCGGGGCTAAAATCAGCCCAGGGAGTGGTGTCATGCGCGTCCCCCTCCCCCTCAAATGAATGTCAGGCCCGAGGGATGGAGTCCCTGCGGCTGAAATCGGTCCAGGGAGGGTGCCCCCCACCTTTATTTAAAAGAGTGGCCCTGGGGGACTGGGGGGGATGGCGTCCCCAGGGCCTAACAAGGCCCAGGAAGGGTGGTCATGGAGCCCCTTCCTACCCTTTATTTAAATTTGTGACCCAGGGGATTGGGTCTCTGGGGCCGATTATGGCTCGGGGAGGGGGGACACGCAGCCCCCCCCCTTTTCTTTAAAAAATACACTGCCCTGTGTGATTGGTCCCCAGTGCCTAAAGAGGCTTGGCAAGAGGGGCCATGTGGCCCCCTCCCCTTTAATTTTAGAAATGGTCCTGGGGATGGGGTCCCCAGGGCCTAACATGGCTCAGGAGGAGGGGATTCCTGACCCCGTCCCTGTTATTGAAAAAACAACTGGCCCTGTGTGATGGGGTCCCCAGGGCTAGGCCCTATGGCCGACCTCCTTTGGCTGTGCACAGTTTGGGGTTGGCTGTATGGAAGTGGGGTTGGCTGCAAGTCCTAGCCACAGGCCAGGCCCTGCACCCAACGCCCAACTGCGTAACGACTTGCCCCTTCTCCTTGCACTAGCTATACCCTTGGATATTACATACATTATAGCATGTAAAATCATTGCATTAATTAAAACACTTATGACATCTGAAATTATATTATTTGCCAGAACAGAGTGCATGGTACAGTGGCGAGTTATAGTTAATGTAGTGTGGCAAGTAAGGTGACAAGTTATATTAATTTAAAGTTGGTGTTTAAGTATAAATGTGACTTATAAGTATGACATAGTCATTTGAAAGTGGTGCGTAAATGAAAAATTTAACACATAACTATAACTTTTGAATTTCTTATGTTTGTGTAGTTTAAGTTGGGTTTGTCACAAATAAGAAATAAATAAGTGCATACATTTGTGCGTAAATCATAAATTTAAGAGACAACTATAACTTTAGAGTTTCCAGTGTTTGTGTTGTTTATGTTGGGTGTTCATACCAAACATAAATAAACTTTTCCTTACTGTAACTTATCTCTAACCTTTGTTTTTTGTGTGAATTTCAACAGTTTTTATAATGTTAGTAACAAATTTATAATAGTCATACAGTTCAGTTTCGTGGAGTGGAATGTTATTAAGTGAAATGTGGCAAAATATAGTGGAGGATAGTGTTGTAAAGTGTGCTGTGGTACAGTATATTGTGCTATAGTGGAGTGGAGTAAACTGGAATGATGTGTACTGTAGTGTCGTACACTGGAATGGCCTATAGCGGAGTGGCATAGAACGGAGTAACATACAGTGGAGTAGCATAGAGTGAACTCGGATACACTAGAGTGGCGTATATTGGAGTGCCATATAGTATAGTGGTGTACAGTGCAGTGGTATACAGTGGGATAGCATAGAGTGGAGTGTGGTAAAGTAGAGAAACGTCCTGTAAATATTGTAGAGTGTATTCACGTACACTGTACTAGTTTACAGTGGAGTGCTATATAGCGGAGTGTTGTACAGTGTAGGGGAATATATTAGAATATCGTATACTGAAATAGCATACTGTGAAGTGGCGTACAGTGGAGTGGCATAAAATGGAATAGAGTAGACTCAAGTGGGGTATAGTGGAGTGCCATACAGTGGAGTGGAGTACAGTTCAGTGGTGTACAGTGGGCTTATGTAAAGTCGAGTGTGGTACAGTGTAGTGTTGTAAAGTAAAACTGCATAAACTGGATTGGCGTATATTGAAGTGCCGTACAGTGCAGTGGTGCAAAGCGAAATAGTGTACACTACAGTGGAGTAGCATAAAGTGTTGTGCCGTACAGTGGAGTAGAGTAGAATTGAGTAGTGTGCAGTGTAATAATGTAGAGTTTAGTGGTATTAAGTGTTCAGATGTACAATGGAGTGACATATTGTGGAGTTGCATACAGTAGAGTGTTGTAGAATTCAATAGGGTTAATTATAGAAGCGTAGACTCTAGTGATGTACAGAGAAGTGTTGTTTAGTGGGTGAGGCACAATGTAGTCTTGTAAAGTGAAATAGCAGACAGTGGATTGTTGTACAGTCCAGTGGCGTATATTGCATTTCAGTACAATGGAGTGCCATAGAGTCGAGTAGCGTACACTGGAATAGCGTAAACTCAGTAGTGTACCATCAAGTGGGGCATAGTGGAATAGGATATAGTGGAGTACCATAAAGTGGAGTTGCATACAGTGGAATAAAGTACAGTTGTGAGCAGTATAGATTAGGGGCGCCCAGTAAACTGGCATACACAAAAGTGTAATAGAATACAGTGAACAGTATAACAGTGTACAGTATACTGGTGTAGACTGGAGTGGCATACAAAAGAGTTGTTTGGAGAATAGTGGAGTAACGTACACTGGATTAGCGTACAATATAGTGGTGTATACTGTAGTGCCGTAAACTGGAGTAGCATACTCTGAGTATCGTACAGAGGAGTGGCGTAAAGGCAACTGTTACACTGTAGAATGGCATAAAGTGGAGTGTGTAAATTAAAGGAAACACACCATTAAAGTGTTTGAAAAGATGTGAATGTTATATCTCCGAAATATATATTATAATATGCAAGTGTTAATTTTCTGGTTGTATATGTGAATAGTGTAAGTAACGTTAACGTTATAAATTGTATAAAATGTAGCTGTATATTGTGCTATGGGATACCTTGAAGTTCACGTATACCATGGTGCATGGTGTTGAGAACTGGTTCTGTGATTTGTTAATGGCTGTGTTTACCAAATATAAAAATCACCCATGTACTTTTTATCACAATTTTGCATTATTGTAAGCTCAGTGTTTCGCAGCATTCTAGGTTAGGGTCTTACATATAGTTAAGTATTAGGTTTTATGGTTGCTAATGACCTATTACCACTTCATTTAAGTGGTGATAGGTTAACTTTTTTGTTTACAAATTTGTATATATTATCGACACAGGGAGTTTTGTAAAAGTTGTCCCTTAATAACTTTGCACCCGTTTCACAAATGGCCGCCAAATTTTGCAGACCTGTTGCACCCGTTTCATTGTCGGAGGAGTAACATTTTTTAGGGTTTGGACAACGGGATGCAAAGAGAAAAGGGGGGGTCCCAAAACACGCTTACATCCAATGTATTTTAGTTGCACTTTTGTATTTTGCATAGCGCGTAAACTGTCATTCAGATTTTGTTAAAAAGTTTGCAGGATTACATATTATGGTGCGCACATGATTATTTTGGGTAGTGCAGGAAAGTAGTCTAACTATTTTATAAGTTTTAAGGTATTTGAACTTGGTGATATCTGTTTTTTACCAAAATGTGGGGGGTATTTTGCGGTATTACCATGGAACATAGTGATCACAAGTCAAGGGCTGATTGGCTAAGTTAAAGGCAGCTAAGTAGTTTCTAGGTACACTTTGCCCGTGTTCTGAGTTACGCCTTCTGATGTAGGTAAGTATTAGGTTTGGTATTTTTACCCTAACTATTACCACTTTAGTAAAGTGGTTATAGGTAGACTCGGGTGGTAAACTCTGCTCCACTTGTGGAGGTTGCAGAATTCGGGCACTCTGCACTCTGAGTTCCTGGATTCCTCCTTCCGGGCGCAAAGCTCAGCTTTTTTTCCGTTTGCGCGCTCGAGATTTGTTTTGGCAATCGCAAGCGCCACGATATTCTCAAGCTGCTAGCGAGCGCGGGGAAGTCTTTGCGTCCGCTTGCACTGCTTCTGGCCATGATGGTGCCAATGTAGTGCCGCTCGCGAACGCAACTCTCGAGTAGCTTTTGTGCTCAAGAAGCAGCTACATCTACAATAAGAGGGTTTCAAGTGGATTTTCTTCTACAACAGACCGTTGGAGTTGTTTTTGTGTGCGAGAAACCTTTTTTTAAACTTTTTTTTTCCAACAGGAAGGGAGTGGCCCAGAGACTCCAACTTCCTGTTCCTGTCCAGCAGGCTCCTTCCAGTGCTTCGTCCATCTCCTGGTAACCTTTCATTTGGATTTGGAGCAGTAAGGATCACTCTCTTTGTCTGCTGCATATATGCCATTGGATTTAAGGACTTTGTATTGGAGATTTCACAAGTAATTTCAAAAACTCTTGTATAACCGTGATGTTTGTTTGATAGAGGGCATGCACCAGTGTTTATTTGTACTTTTATTCAAATTTTCAAAGTTATTGTGGTCGGTGATCTGCATTTTAAATAGGAGCCTAGTTATATCTTTTCATTTAATCTTTCTTCTTTTGTAAAGGAACAATGTTGCACAGTTCAGTACATTTTCTCCATGTTTGCTAAATTTGCAATATTTATTTATTTTACTATGTGGCCCAGTCTTCCAAGGGGCCATCTAGTCAGTAGGCCCAGGCCAGTGATAGTCATGGGTGCACCAAACAACAGCTTCTGTGGTATATGTTGTTTAAAACATCATTTAGGGCTGGGATAGCATTGGATTAAACGGAAAATGTTTTTTTTGTATTTCACGTTTTCTGTGTACAAAAAGTGTATATGTGGTGTAATATTTGATGCCTTGGGAGGATGTGTGTTGTAAAATTTTTATAGCTCTGTTAATTTTTGTTTTTGGTATTGCTGAATTAATGGTAGTGCTTTCTTCAGTGTTACCATGCCTCCTTTGTCTGTACAGTGGGTGTGTGTTTGCTATAGGCCACCATTGATTTGTCTTTGTTCTCCATGCCATGTGGCCGGGGCCATTTTGTGGAGTCTGTGTCCATAGGCCTGAATGTGTTCTCTCTGGTCCCCATGCCTCCTTGCTCACAGTTGTTGTTTGGCTATGTGGCTGGCAGCCATTTTGTGCATCCAGCCAGTGTGCCTCTGCCATAGGCTTGCATGTGTTCTTTGTTCCCTGTGCCTCCTTGCTCGCTGTTGTTATTAAACCATGTGGCAGTGGCTGGCAGCCATTTTGTGCATCCAGCCTGTGTGCCTTTGCCATAGGCTTGCATGTGTTCTTTGTTCCCAATGCCTCCTTGCTCACTGTTGTTGTTTTACCATGTGGCACTTGCTGGCAGCCATTTTGTGCATCCAGCCAGTGTGCCATTGGAATAGGCTTGCGTGTGTTCTTTGTTCCCCATATCTCCTTGCTCATTGTTGTTGTTTGACCATGTGGCACTGGCTGGCAGCCTTATTGTGCATCCAGCCATGGTGCCTTTGCCAAAGGCTCGTGTGTGTTCTTTGTTCCCTATGCTTCCTTTCTCGCTGTTCTTGTTTGAGCATGTGGCACAGGCTGGTAGCCATTTTGGACATTCAGCCAGTGTTCCTTTGCCATAGGCTTGCGTGTGCTCTTTGTTCCCCATACTGCCTTGCTCGTTGTTGTTCTTTGACCATGTGGCACTGGCTGGCAGTCATTTTGCACATCCAGCAAGTGTGTCTTTGCCATAAGCTTGCGTAGGTTCTTTGTTCCCCATGCCTCATTGCTCACAGTTTTTGTTTGCCCATGTGGCACTACCTGGCAGCCATTTTGCTCATCCAGCCAGTGTGTATTTGCCATAGGCTTGCGTGTGTTTTTTCTTCCCCATACCTCCTTGCTTGCTTCTGTTGTTTGACTATGTGGCACTTGCTGGCAGCCATTTTGTGCATCCAGTCAGTGCCTTTGCCATAGGCTTGCATGTGATTTTTGTTCGCCATGCCTCATTGCTTGCTGCTGTTGTTTGACCATGTGGCACTGGCTGGCCTGGCAACCATTTTGTGTATCTAGCCAGTGTGAATTTGCCATATACTTGCATGTGTTCTTTGTTCCTCATGCCTCCTTGCTTGCTGTTGTTGTTTGACCATGTGGCAATGGCTGGCAGACGTTTTTTTGCATCCAGCCAGTGTGCCTTTGCCATAGGCTCATGCGTGCTCTTTGTTCCCCATGCCTCCTTTCTCACTGTTCTTGTTTGAGCATGTGGCATGAGGTGGTAGCCATTTTGTGCATTCAGCCAGTGTTCCTTTGCCATAGGCTTGCGTGTGCTCTTTGTTCCCCATACCTCATTGCTCGCTGTTGTTGTTTGACCATGTGGCACTGGCTGGAAGCCATTTTGCGCATCCAGCCAGTATGCCTTTGCCATAGGCTTACGTGTGTTCTTTGTTCGCCCTGCCTCCATGCTCGCTTCTGTTGTTTGACAATGTGGAACAACACACATCCAGCCAGTGTGCATTTGCCATAGGCTTGCGTGTGTTTTTTGTTCCCCATACCTCCTTGCTCTCTTCTGTTTGACTATGTGGCACTTGCTGGGAGCCATTTTGTGCATCCAGCCAGTGCCTTTGCCATAGGCTTGCATGTGTTCTTTGTTCACCATGCCTCGTTGCTCGCTGCTGTTGTTTGACCATGTGGCACTGGCAGACCTGGCAGCCATTTTGTGCATCCAGCCAGCGTGCCTTTGCCATAGGTTTGCATGTGTTCTTTGTTCTCCATGCCTCCTTGCTCGCTGCTGTTGTTTGAACACATGGCACTGGCTGGCAGCCATTTTGTGCATCCAACCAGTGTGCCTTTGCCATAGGCTTGCATAGATGCATGTGATATCAGTTTAATAATAGGCTTGAAAATCATTGTAGTATGTATATTAAGAATATGATTTGTGCCTATATATTACATGCATTTTTTTATTTTTTTATTTTGCACCTACTTGTCTCACAGTAGATTTCTCTCATCCTCCCATACAAACATCGGCTATCATTGATTTTTATTTTAATGTTTGATTTTTTTAAATTTAATTTAAATATGTTTTTCATTTAAAAAAAATCATTTTGTGTCGGTCGATCCATTCATCCATCCATCCATTCCCCATAGACGCACAGCGTGCAACAGCATTCAGCTTTTTTAGATATCATTCCATTACCTCTTGGACATCCTGGCTGCAGTACACTGCAGACACATCAGCATTAATCATTTTTTAATGATTATTCCATTTCCCCCTGGACCACATTCCCTGCCATAGGTGCGCACTAACCTTCAATTTTTAAAATATAATTATTCCATTTACCCATGCAGTTTCCTGAATGCCCCAGGTTTCTCCTTTCGATTATATGGATATAAAGGAAAGGGATCTATCTATCTGTATGTTGTGTTATCCTGATGGGAAATTAAATGTTATGGTATGGGTGTTGTGGTTTGACTTTAAAGTGGTTGATTTGTTATTACCTAATTAACCAACCACACAAAAATTGCCTTTATCTGTACTATTTCAAACTGCAACAATGCCACAATTCTCTAAATGTTTTTCTTGCTTGTTTGCTTTTAGGTGCACAAGAGAAGAGGAGACATCACCCAGAAGGCCTATTACAGTGATGTCACATGTCAATCCTCCAATCTCTTCTACTTGGGCAACTTAGGGCCACTGCCATCTGAAAGCTTTAAGATGGCCCCAAAGAATGTTGGTGCCAAGAAAGTGGTCAGTGAGTAGAATCCGCTTTCCACCAGTGGTGTGTCGGCCCAAACCTTTTTTTGTCCAGCATCATGTGCCTACCACACCGGCCTCAGGGAAGCAAGCTGGGAACAGCAGGCCCGCATCAACAGCACAACTCCAACCTAAGCCCAAGACCAAGTCTGTCAATGAAGCAGCCACGACGAGCAGTGACATTAAATTGGATTTCTCCCTGATGGAGCAAGGACTCGTAAATGAGACTTGCTCGGAAGCAATCCTCTCGTTTAACTCACTAACGAATTATTAACAACGTGTTTTGTGATTAATAAAACGCATTTCCTTTACACGCGGTAGAAAATGAAGCTTGCCTATGTGTTTACTAACTGCAATAACATGAACGAAGGACTAAGATGCATTCTAACACGGGATCTTTACTGCGCATGCGTCTACTGCATCTACGTAGTATGACGAACTAACGCTTGGAGGGAAATT
Source organism: Calotriton arnoldi (assembly GCA_963921515.1). Classification (NCBI taxonomy): domain Eukaryota; kingdom Metazoa; phylum Chordata; class Amphibia; order Caudata; family Salamandridae; genus Calotriton; species Calotriton arnoldi. The sequence goes on from CAWUFW010000161.1 coordinate 2,351,238, forward strand.
CTGGCGCCTGCACAAAGAACCATAAAATGGCCGCTTGAAAACTCACATGCATGGCACCTGCTTGCTGAAATTAGAAAATAAGTTTTATACTAACGCAAATGCAGAAAGGGAAATAATAAATGGTATGGGCTAGAGTAGAGGTTGGTGGTATACAGTGAAATCATTTATTTTTGAGAATAAAATTTTTCCTTTTGACTTTATTATTAGTGCGTATTTGGGCCTGTCAAATTTGTCTGAGTCGAGCAGACTGACGTTGCGCAACGCATGCGCCCTGGCGAGAAGGTACGAAAGATGACTAAGGATTTGTCACGCGTCCAAGGCCAGCGAAGATGTGCCCTGAGAACATGAGGGTGAAGAGTTCATATGAAGGAACTTTATTCAAGAGATCGCAACATTTGTATTAATAAAGTTTGAAGATGTATGGGAAAGGAAGCGGGGGAATAAAGTTTGAGGGAGGAGTTTTGAAACAATGGTTTAAAGAAATAAGTGAAATGTAAGCATGGTGTGATGATCATCCCACCCTCGCCTGTCCAATCAGAGTTAGTATTTTGTAAAATTGAAACATTAATTGGTGGTACATGGTAATAGAAAGGTATAATTGAGGTAGTTTAGTTAGTTAGTTTAGCTTGTTGGGAGCGGAAGCAGCAGAGACAATACAGAGCTTGGGATGCTGTCGGTGCTGGGGGTGGTGCTGATGCTCTGAGATGCTGATGAAGAAATCGAATGCAGAACCATCTACTTAATTTGGGTGGGTTAGAAAGAAGATCGCGGAAGAACCACAAGGAGGAAGAGAGTGTCAGAGAGGGGTGCGACGTAGTCGTCGGTATCTAGAGAGGTGAAGTATCCTGTCCTGATTCCTGTCCTGAAGTCTTTGTCTCCTGATCTATCCTGGGGACCCTTACCAGCCCTTTGGCCAGGGGGTTGGTCTTCACACCATACTTGGTAATTATAAATTCATCGTCTTGATAAATGCTCTTCTCTCTCTATCCTCTTCTTTCTGAGCATAGTTGTTGTGTGGATCTGAATTATTATTATAGCTATTGAATTTTTGATTGAATTGGCACTCTTGCGAATGAGGGTGTTTGTACTGAAACGTTTTTGAGATGGTTCACAAACAACTAATTTAGATAAAGATTTTAAAACTTCTCGAGTCTGTGATTATTTCTTTTTAATCGAGAAATGTATAATAGGTTATGTTAATTATCACCATCAACTAGTTCCACCTAATGGTCCATTGACCAGAGGAAAGAACTATTTGATCAGTGAAAGGTTTAGTTGGAGAGGAAATAACTAGATCTTAAGGTATGAAATTCATTAAAAACTAAAAGTTCCAGCTGTACTTGGTGTTTTCTGGTAGCAGAGCTATGGTTATTAGTGACTAGTCTGGTGATAAGTATAGATTATTAATTATTTGGTTTATGTTTAACAAAAAGAGTTAGTGTCTTGTTTTATGTCGTTTGGAAAATTCCCGGGGAAATGAATAGCGGGTGGCGATAGAAACCACACTGCAGTGAGGTTACTCGTCTGTTGGAATAACACTGAGAAGCTAGGTAGGGCTGGCAGTGTTAAAATAGGGACTACTTTCTGTATAAAAGTGAGAGTGATTGATGGCAAAGAGTTCGCTAGTGAAACTTTAGGCGTTATATCACCTAGTAAGGGTAACCCTGAAGGAGTAGCAGGTTCTTCTAAGCTAGATTGACAGCAAAAGGAGTTCGCTGGTGAAACATCGGTCTCAAATTTCCCTAACGGGTGACACCGGAGGAGTAGCAGGTTCTCTGGAGCTTAGGTGAAGAGTATGCGGAAGGTTTTACTCGCAGTGAAAAGAAATAAACTATCCTTTGATTTAGTGGAACAGACAGAGTAGTGAATGTTTTTATGTCGTTATTAACAAAGAAGTTTTGAAGAGAATTTCGAGAAATAAAGTTTCGTATTACCTTGTAAAGGGAGGGTCAGCTGCCGGAGTGGTACTGACGTCACAGAGAGCCGTGCTGGGATTGGTAGAAGCAGCAGGCGTGTGACAAGAGGAGCTTTGTAAAGGAGGGGTAAGAAGCCGTCGGAGTTGGACTGACGTCACAGAAAGCCGCGCTGGGATTGGTAGAAACAGCGGGCGGGTGACAGGAGCAGCCTTGTAAAGGAGGGGTCAGTAGTAAGGAGCAGAACTGATGTCAGGAAAAGGCCGCGCTGGCATTGGTCAGAGTACGAGTGTGAGCCTGATTTGATTGGATACTTAGTTAGAAGCCGCGCTAGGATTGCTGAAGAGAAGATTGTATGCTGGATTTTGATTTGACTGTAAGTGCAAGACGTACAGGTAGAAAATTTCAAGGGTTTGCGGAATACAATTTCTTACACCGTTCTTCAAGAATGTATGGAGAGAAAAGAAAGATGTCAATTTTTAAGAAAATAAAGAATTTCTTTGTACAGGATAAGCCTGTGTTGACTAGAGAAGGAATTCCTATTCCACCACCGAAGACACCAGCATCTTTTATGATGATGGAAAGGGGATATCATACTTGCGTGAGGTTGGAAAGACTGGGTAGAATACACGAAGGATGATGGTGTGTTAGCGTTTCCTAAGGATGGTACGTTTAATGGGAGGATTCTTCAGAATTTGCGATTGAAAATGAATGATTTGGAACCTAGACCTAGGTTAACTCAATATGAGGCTTTGGAAGAATGGGAGACTGAGTCATATGAAAGAGAAAAATGCAGAGGTGGAAGATATAGAGGATTCTTTCCCAGACATTTGCATGAGTCACGAGAAGGGCAGATGAAACAGTGGAGGAGAGCTATGGTATCAGAAGGATTATATCCAGTATTGATGGCTGAGGAACAATCTGGAGGAAAGTGTAAGGAGAAAACGAAACATATGAATTCGACAGGATATGGTGAATCAGATGATGAATTGTTAGCAGATATTTTAATTAAAAATCCACCACCGTATCAAGAAGCAGCTAGTAAGGTTACTCCAAGTGCACCAGTAATGGAAATGCCATTAACCCCACAAATTTTACATGAAACGTCATATGTCATATAACAGAGTGTTGCAAGATAATGAAAGAGAAGCTTTGAATAAAACTAGAGAAGAACTAGTTCAAAGGATAAGTCAATTGAATTTAAATACTGAAGCTTTAACAGTACCAGTAACCATTGGTCAGGGAATCCCATTGTATGGAGATAATAAGATTTGCCAGAAATCACAACTTGTGACAGTTCCATTAAATAGTCCCAGAAAAGAGATAGTAATTACAGATGATGAGGTTAGCGAAAGTGAGTCTGTTATTTCATTAATGGATCTTCCTATTGTGGAACCTTTGACGGAAACTTCAAAGAGAGTTACGCCTATGAATTTGAGAGAAAGAAGACCTTTGGTTCCGGCTGGAACTGCAGGCGCAACAGTAGTCACCTCTGAAGAAATAGGGCTCAGGAAAGAGATAATCAGAACCCAACACCAAAGATTTTAGATATCAGCAGATTGAAAGTGGAATTGGAAGAGATGATGACAGGATGTGTGGGCACAGAAAGATTAAACGTTTACAATGATGAGGAATTATTGTTTCTATGTAAGAGTATAACTAGGAGAGCAAGAGTATTTCATGAGAGACTGACTGAAGTTGCTTCAGAGATTGGAATAGACATAGGGAAATCAAAGTTGTTACAGAAGCCCTATCGAGTGGATTTTACTGATAAAGATTTAGAAAGTGTAAATGCTTCTGGAAAGAGACTACAGATAAAGGAATTAATGAACATTTTGCGAAAGTGGGGAGACATTGATAAATGGAGAATTAGATGGATAAGAAAGAAAGAGGAAGTACAAGCAAGAGAAGCAGCAGCTGCATTTCCAGTAAGAGAATCAGGAAAAGTGGAAAAATTGTGTCCGATGAGAGAGGTTCCTGGAGGTGGATATGTTCATGTCCCTTGGAGTAGACAAGATATGTTATCATTTACAAATGATTTTCCAAAACTGAGAGAAAAACCAGTTGAGTGGTACAAACAAGTAGAAAGGTTTGTGAAGGTTTCAAAGGTGTTATTGAAAGACTTGGATGGTTTATTTGATATAGTGGTACCTGCTGATTTATGGACAGAATGTAAGATCACAATTGATTGGCCTAATGAGGAGTATCCTAGAGATGCGAAAACAGGAGCACCTTTGGAGGAAGTGATGAAAAAGTATCACCAAGTGATTACGTATTTGAAAGGGAAAATCCCTCCTAAAGAAACAGATTGGGTAAAAATAGATAGAACAACACAGGAACCAAATGAATCTGTACATGCGTACTATGAACTGTTATTGCAGGTGTTTAAGCAGTATAGTGGTTTTGAGAATATTGGTGACAAAAGATATGGGACATTTTGTGTATCGGTTTGTATATGGCTTGAAACCAGAAATCAGTCAGATGATACAGCAGCACATGTTGTGTTGGCAAAGCAAGACAGTGGATGAGATTCTAAAGTACGTAAAATATTGCGGAGATGACATTGAGGCCAGGCATAGGAAGCTAAAAGAGAAAATGATGTGGGCACAAGTTAAATTGACAGAGCAGCAAGAAGAGAAAGTAAATGACCAAAATAATAATCAAGTGAAAGAACAGAGTCAGAATAATCAAGGAGCGAATGGTAATAAATTTAAGGGGCGAATGGACAGAGAAGAAGCGAAAAAGAAGTTTCCTTGTCATGCGTGCGGAAAGCTTGGACATTGGAAGAACGAGTGTAAGAGTACTCAGAATAATAAGATTAATAATAGGCCAAATCAAAATGTAATCCCACAGATGCAGAATGAAGTACTTATGAATCAGCAGCAACAGGTAGTTACTCCACAATATCAGGTGCCACCAGCTCCTATGCCAAATTTTGTGAACCATGAAAGTTTCAGTGCGAACACCGGATTTCAAGGAGAAAGTGGTAAGAATAATAGAACAATTGCACAATATTTTTTACAGAATGATGAAAAACATTCGGATGCCGCACAATGACGGTGCCTGAGGGGGAGGAAGAGGAGTGCGTGCTTGGCGCATCCTTGCCGGTAGATCAGTCAGGTCCATTTGTTGATGGGAGAGTAGAAGGTAAAGACATTACTTTCCTATTGGATACTGGTGCTACCAGGTCTACTGTGAGAACAGCAGACATCCCAAACCTACCCCTCTCGGGAGAAACTATCCAAGTTGTAGGCGTATCTAACCAACAGATTAGAACCCCAATCACAAAACCAATGGAGGTGCACATTGGGAACTTCAAAGAAATGCATCGATTTGTAGTTTGCGATTCCAGTCCAGTAAATCTGTTGGGAAGAGATCTTTTGTGCAAGATGAATTGCACGATCTATTGTACACCGGATGGTGTTGCTTTCCAAACCCCAGATGAGGACGTTGTTTATAAGATGATGCTGGCCAAACAGGGAACAGAAGTAGATGAAATGTTTTCATTAATAACCGAGAATGAATTGCCAGAAGAGTTAAGAACGACAGTCAATCCAGAAGTGTGGGATTTTACAGGAAAAGACATTGGGCTAATGACAAATATAGACCCAGTTAAAGTGACAGTGAAAGAAGGTGCAGTGTATCCAAATACCCGACAGTACAAAATGAGTCCAGAAGTAAAAGCAGGAATTATTCCAGAAATTGAACGAATGGTTAAACAAGGTATTTTAAAAGAGGTGATGGGTAGTCCCTGTAATTCGCCAATAATGGGACTGAAAAAGCCTAGCGGAAAGTACAGAATAGTGCAAGACCTACGGAAAATAAATAAAATTGTAATTCCCTGTTGTCCAATTGTGCCAAATCCAGCAGTGATCCTTTATCAGATACCCTGGAATGCAGGATGGTTTACAGTAATTGATTTATGCCAAGCGTTCTTTTCTATTCCTTTGCACCCAGACAGTCAGTATCTTTTTACGTTTAAGTTTGAAGATCGTATTTACGCATGGTGTCGTGTTCCTCAAAGGTACACAGAGAGTCCTTCAATTTTTAATCAGATTTTGAAAAAGTGGTTGGAATTGTTGATCATGCCTGGAAATTCTGTTCTGGTTCAGTACATTGATGACCTATTGGTGGCATCAAAAACACGAGAAGATTGTGTCACGGATACAATTGCATTACTGAACCATTTGGCTGAAGGAGGACACAAGGTGTCTCCAGAAAAGTTACAGTTCTGTCAACAAGAAGTTAGATATTTAGGGCATAAAATAGAAAGAGGAGTTAGAAAAGTGACACCGGAAAGAATAAAAATAATCAAAGAAATGCAATTGCCACAGACTCAGAGAGAAATGAGAATGTTTCTGGGAGTGGTTGGATACTGTAGGCAATGGATTAATGGTTTTTCTATGTTAGCGAAACCATTAATACAGATGATCCGGAAACGAGCAAAAGATCCGATTGATTGGAATGATGACTGCCTAGAGGCATTCGTGAGACTAAGACATTGTTTGTGTGAGGCTCCTGCTTTGGGCATGCCTGATTATTCAAAAGACTTTGCTTTGTTCTGTTGTGAAAGAGAAAATTGTGCACTTTCAGTCTTAACACAGAGACATGGATTGAGTCGACGTCCAGTGGCATATTTTTCAGCCACATTGGACCCAGTGGCTTCAGCATTGCCTGGCTGCTTAAAAGCAGTAGCTGCTACTTGTATGAGTCTGGAGCAAAGTGAGTCAATAGTGATGGGACATCCGGTAAAGGTTTTTGTTCCACACTCGGTTGAGATTCTTTTGACAAGAACAAGAACACAGCACCTCACCCCTAGTCGTTTGACAAAGTACGAAAGAGGGATTTTGGGAGCTGAGAACGTGACTGTGATAAGGTGTACGATCCTGAACCCAGCCACCCTATTACCAGACCCCTGCGATGAAGAAGTGAAAGATGAAAGTGATCATGATTGTTTGGATGTGACTGAGTTATGCACGAAGCCCCGCCCGGACATAAGAGAGTCACCTTTGAAAGAGGCCGATCATGAGTTATTTGTAGACGGTTCCTGCCTTAGGACACAAGAAGGAGAACTAAGTGCTGCATATGCTGTTTGTAACATATCTGGGGTAATTGAAGCATCCTGTTTACCTGGGGTCAAGTCTGCACAAGTAGCTGAATTGGTTGCCTTAACAATGGCATGCAAAAAGGGGAAAAATTGGAGAGTAACCATATTTACGGACAGCCAATATGGTTTCGGGATTGTGCATGACTTTGGCCAGCTTTGGATGCAAAGGGGATTTCTGACTTCTTCCGGATCTCCTATCAGAAACAGCAAAAATGTAAAGGATTTGTTGGAAGCATTACAATTGCCAAAAGAGATAGCAGTTGTAAAATACGCTGCACATCAGTCAGGAAATGACTGTTGGCAATAATTATACTGACCAAGTGGCCAAATACTGTGCTAAAAATGCAGTAGCCATAAACAGAAAAATTGAAACGGGTGAAACCAGATGCCAATTTATGTACTTCTCAGTACCAGAAACATGGGATGAGATTAAACAATTGCAGGAAGAAGTTGAGGAAAAGGAAAAAGAAATCTGGATAAAGGCAGCTTGTATAAAGAGACCACATGATGAGGTATGGGTGTATTTAGATGGAAGACCAGTCATGCCAGATTGTTTGCTTTCAAAAATGGCGAAAGTGTACCATGGAGCAACACACATAGGGAGAGATTCAATGATCAGGCTATTCAGACAGAGTTGGTATAATCCGAAGTTCAGGGTAGTCGCAGAGAGCCTTTGCCAAAGATGCTTAACCTGTCAACAGCAGAACCCAGGTAGAAAGACAGTGGTAAGCTGGGGAAAGATCGGAAAGGTAGAAGGACCCTTCACCAGATTACAGTTAGATTTTATTGAATTACCCCCATGCAATGGACTGAAATACGTACTTGTCATAGTATGCCTTTTCTCAAGATGGGTGGAAGCCTATCCAACTCGAAGAAATGACAGTCTTACAGTTGCAAAATTGTTGTTGAGGGAGTTAGTGCCGAGATTTGGTTTTCCGGTCACTTTGGAATCAGATAGAGGCCCTCATTTTAATAATGAAATAATTTGATTAATCTGTGCTGCGTTTAACATTGAACAAAAACTGCACTGTGCTTATCGTCTAGAGGCTTCTGGAGTTGTTGAGCAAATGAATGGCACAATCAAGTCAAGATTGGGAAAGGTGTGTGCATCCACAAAGCTGAAATGGCCAGATGCATTACCTCTTGTATTGATGGGTCTCAGAAGCATTCAAGACAGAAAAACAGGAATGAGCTCACATGAGGTTCTCATGGGAAGAGCCATGAGACAGGCATTTATTCCTGGAAATAAACTAATGAGTATAACTGATGATCTGGTATTGGACTATTGCAAAGGATTGGCTGAAATGATGCGTTCTATCTCTCACCAGGTTGGAGAAGACGCAGTTGAAAGACAGCAAGACCAAGCGCATGATTTGAATCCTGGAGATTGGGTGCTAGTGAAGAAACACGCAAGAAAATCGTGTCTGGCACCAAGGTGGGACGGGCCACGACAAGTCATACTAGTCACTACCACAGCAGTGAAGTGTGCAGGTCTGCCCAATTGGATTCATGCCAGCCATACCAGAAGAGTTCCGAGCCCATTAGATCAACAAGAGCCACCACTGACTGAGCAGGCTGAAGCGTCAGGAGTTGTAAACTGTGAAATTGAAGAATCTAGAGTGATAGATTCTGAAAGACAACCATATGACGAACAGCCCGAGATAAGTCAGGAAGAATTGATCCCAGTGATTGAAATAATTGATGATGCTATTGAAACCAGAAGAAGAACAGAACTGAAAAGACAGGAAAGTAGTCAGAAAGAGACAGGGGAAGAAGAACACACTCAGGTGAAAATAGAAAGAGTCACAAACAAACCTGAGGACAGAAAAATAGAAGAACACGTTCAGGCGGAAGAAGAAAAGTTTGAATTAAGACCTGAACAGGACCAGATAGTGTTAGAAGAATAAGTTCAGGCAGAAGAAGAAAGGTTTGAAGTAAGACCTGAACAGGGTCAGATAGAATTAGAAGAACAAGCTCAGGAAGAAGTAGAACAAAATACGGTAGAACCTGAGCAGGAGGAAGCAAAAGAAGGTACAAGCACAGAAAACAGAGAAACAGAACAGGTTGTGCCTAAAATAAATGAAATAAAAAGAATTTTACAAAGAGATAAGGAAGGTGAAAATGCAGTACAAATCAAAAGAGTCAGGAGAGGAGACAATTGGCCAACTGGAGTAAAGAAACTAAAATATCATCTGAGAAAATCTGAAAAGAGACCAGAACAAGTGAACGAAGTCACAAGTCAAACAAGACCTAAACAAACCTTAGCGAAAATAACTCGAAGAAGTCCAAGATTGAGAAATTTAAACAGGAGATACAAGGCTCCTGAGTGGACATACGTTATACTCGAGATATTTGAGTCCCTGGATCTGTCTGATGAGACAGAAGAGGTCCATATTGCACAAATTTATGAAAGCCAATTGAAACCTCCTTAAGAACAAAAAGGAAGGCTAAGACTGAAAAAGAAAAAGACACGAGAAAAGAGATTTTCTCAGGAATAAAATGGCGGAAACTGAAGTTACCGGGAAACCAAAGTGTGGACTAAAAAGAAAGTGTTTTAGATTTTGTTTTTGTAGTATTTTATTAGCAGCATTAAGATGGCTATTCTTAACAGTAGGAGTACCTTTTATAATGAAAACAAATGACAAGAATAACACAGTTACTAATGTTAAGGTGGATAGAATAAGAGAAACTGAAATAGAAATAGGGGTAGAAGATGAAGCAAACTATCATAATGAATCAGACTATAATACGTCCTCTAATGTGTTTTAAGTTGTTATTTCAATATGTTAGTACTATGGAGATTAATAACTGCTGCGTGTGTATGAAGTTACCCTCATCAGTATCAGAAGGAATGACGTATCACCATATACCCTTAACCTATGGTGTGTCATGTAGTATTTTGTCAAGTTTATTTTATGCTGCAGGGAAACTTCAATATTTTTATTCAGATATAGATGTAGTATTTTCTGAATTACCTATTAGAAAGGATATGAATCCAGTAGCTAGTAGTAAAAATGCACAGTTTATGGGTAAATTTTTCATAACGACGAGTTCAATAGATTTAGTTCAGGCACACAAAGATAATCTAACATGTACATTAAGAAAAGAAGAAAAATACTTTTTGAATTTAGTAGAGGAAAGGAGACAGGATTTAATGAGGAAGGCAACTACACAGAAAACCCATGTACCTTAATGGGTTGGGAAGGAGGGAATCTATGCAAGTGGCAAGGCTCATGCTGCGATGTCCCTGGACTTTGTGAAAAGGGGAAAATTCTGCCTCCATAGATTAAAGACAGATTATAACAATAATTACATTGGTTCCAGTGAATGTGAACATAACTTCCTAATATTAGGAGGATGGGGACTAAAAGGGGGAACTGATCCTGTGTTTCCAGGAGTGTATTATGTTTGTGGAAGCAAAGCCTATTATAGGTTACCTGCAAGATGGTACGGAAGCTGTTATTTTGGAATAGTTTTTCCAAAAATGTATCATGTAGATAAAATCAGTGGAACCAATGGAAATTCTAATGGACAAACACGTAGAAGAAGAGCTAGTTTTTCTGAAATTATAGGAGACATCTTTAGTGCACTGATACCCTCAGTTGGAGTCATTCTAAATTCACAGAAAATTTGTAAGTTATCAACCATAGTTGATCGTCTTTCTACAGACACTGCAGGAGGATTTCTAATGATTAACACAGAAATGGTTGCAATTAGATATATGGTTTTACAGAACCGTCTTGCTCTTGATATATTGTTAGCAAAAGAAGGTGGAGTCTGTGGCATGTTGAAAGTTCAACACTGCTGCACTTATATTCCGGACAAGAGCAGAGAAATTAAAGGATATATTGAAAACATTACGGGAATGCATAAAGATTTGACCCAACTGGAGATTGACAGTGTGTGGGGAAAACTAACAAAAAGTATAACATCAATAGGGAAATGGTTTATTGATTTTGTAAAAAGTTTTCTAGGTCAAATAATAATACCATTAGTTATGATAATAACGGTAGTGATGTTAATAATAATTACATATAAATGTTGTAGAAAAGGTACGAAAGAAAAAGTACACTTGGAAAGAAAGGGAAAGGGACAGACACGAAAGAGAAAATATGATGAAATACGTTTGGAAGAAATGAAAGGCAGGTTATATAAGAAGATGCGAGATTTAGAAGGAAACGAAATTATTGATGAAAATTTGAGAGGAGGAATAGAGAAAACTGAGAAGTGTTAAAGTTGGTATCTGGGATGGATGGGTAATTTTATGATGGCTTAATATGCCATCAGAGAGGGGATTGATGGAGCAAGGACTCGTAAATGAGACTTGCTTGGAAGCAACCCTCTCGTTTAACTCACTAACGAATTATTAACAACGTGTTTTGTGATTAATAAAACGCATTTCCTTTACACGCGGGAGAAAATGAAGCTTGCCTATGTGTTACTAACTGCAATAACATGAACGAAGGACTAAGATGCATTCTAACAAGGGATCTTTACTGCGCATGCGTCTACTGCATCTACGTAGTATGACGTACTAACGCTTGGAGGGAAATTCTGGCGCCTGCACAAAGAACCATAAAATGGCCGCTTGAAAACTCACATGCATGGCACCTGCTTGCTGAAATTAGAAAATAAGTTTTATACTAACACAAATGCAGAAAGGGAAATAATAAATGGTATGGGCTAGAGTAGAGGTTGGTGGTATACAGTGAAATCATTTATTTTTGAGAATAACATTTTTCCTTATGACTATATTATTAGTGCATATTTGGGCCTGTCAAATTTGTCTGAATCGAGCAGACTGACGTTGCGCAACGCATGCGCCCTGGCGAAAAGGTACGAAAGATGACTAAAGATTTGTCACGCGTCCAAGGCCAGCGAAGATGTGCCCTGAGAACATGAGGGTGAAGAGTTCATATGAAAGAACTTTATTCAAGAGATCGCAACATTTGTATTAATAAAGTTTGAAGATGTATGGGAAAGGAAGCGGGGGAATAAAGTTTGAGGGAGGAGTTTTGAAACAATGGTTTAAAGAAATAAGTGAAATGTAAGCATGGTGTGATGATCATCCCCCCCTCGCCTGTCCAATCAGAGTTAGTATTTTGTAAAATTGAAACATTAATGGGTGGTACATGGTAATAGAAAGGTATAATTGAGGTAGTTTAGTTAGTTAGTTTAGCTTGTTGGGAGCGGAAACAGCAGAGACAATACAGAGCTTGGTATGCTGTCGGTGCTGGGGGTGGTGCTGATGCTCTGAGATGCTGATGAAGAAATCGAATGCAGAACCATCTACTTAATTTGGGTGGGTTAGAAAGAAGATCGCGGAAGAACCACGAGGAGGAAGAGAGTGTCAGAGAGGGGTGCGACTTAGTCGTCGGTATCTAGAGAGGTGAAGTATCCTGTCCTGATTCCTGTCCTGAAGTCTTTGTCTCCTGATCTGTCCTGGGGACCCTTACCAGCCCTTTGGCCAGGGGGTTGGTCTTCACACCATACTTGGTAATTATAAATTCATCGTCTTGATAAATGCTCTTCTCTCTCTATCCTCTTCTTTCTGAGCATAGTTGTTGCGTGGATCTGAATTATTATTATATCTATTGAATTTTTGATTGAATCGGCACTCTTGCGAATGAGGGTGTTTGTACTGAAACCTTTTTTGAGATGGTTCACAAACAACTAATTTAGATAAAGAATTTAAAAATTCTCGAGTCTTTTTAATCGAGAAATGTATAATAAGTTATGTTAATTATCACCATCAACTAGTTCCACCTAATGGTCCATTGACCAGAGGAAAGAACTATTTGATCAGTGAAAGGTTTAGTTGGAGAGGAAATAACTAGATCTTAAGGTATGAAATTCATTAAAAACTAAAAGTTCCAGCGGTCTACTTGGTGTTTAGTGGAAGCGAGTTGTATGGGCCCAGGTGAGTATATAGTAGTGGAGTATCTGTTGCTAGTACGCCGCTGGATCATCCCTTTCGCAAAGTATTACTCTATCGTTTCAGGAAACAGAGCAAAGTGGACAGCAGCCAGCAATAGTGCATCTTCCTGATGTTGGAGTAGAACAGGAGGTCGAGCTTTCTGCTGAGCAAGAACCTCCTTTTTTAGAATCATTGGCTCTCAGACCTCCAGCAAGGGAAAATGAAGTGTACTACTCCACCATCTTCTTCAAGCACCACTTCTGGTGATGATGATAGGGATGTGGCGTAGACCCCGCCAGAGTCCAGGAGATGCCAGGAGAGGCAAGGGAAAATAAAAGTTTAAGAAAGCCATAGAAATATGGAAGGGGATGATGAGGAGGATGACGACGAGCTGGTTACTGTGGAAGGTGACACAGAGGAGTCCGACATTGCTATTCAACCTGCTCCCATGGATGTGAGACAGGTAGCACTGTCAGATCCCATATTTGCAAAGTCCCAGCTGAGACCTGCACTTACCCCTAGCTCAGTAGAACTATGCACTGCAGAGAGGTAATCAACGACAGACTCACCTACCTCCTGTTCTTCTTCAGGCTTTGGCAGTGGCCCAGTAAAAAAGTACTTCTCCCCGGTTAGGGACTTTTTTTACGGTTAGCACCCAGGGGGAGCCTATTGCAGTATGCAGCTTTTGCAACACAAATGTTTGTCGAGGTAAGCCTGGTTCACATTATGATACTGGAGGCCAAACGAACCATATGAAAAAACACCATGCAATCCGGTGGGAGGAGAACCTTAAAAAAATTGCTCAACGTGGTTGTGGTCATGGTGGTGAAGGTGAGGAGAGCCAGAGAACATCAGCTACAATTCCAATCATGGTGGGAAGTGATGATGAGGAAGAAGAGGGTGACATCCTTGCATAAAGCAGCACTGTCCTCAGCAGTGCGCCAGCAGAATCGCCCGCATCAGCGACTTCACAATGGCACAAGACTCAGGGTCAGATGGAGTCACCACGGCATACAGTGACTGCCCCACCACGACGTGCACTGAGTCAACCACCACCTTCTCAAAAGTCGTCTGTGTCAGTGGCCCCAGAAAAGCATTAAAAAATACAAGGTACTATTACGGGCATGTTTAGGCAGGAGGAGTCCTACAACCTCAATCACCCAATGGCACGTTTGTACAATGGGAAGCTGCCAAAAATGTAAGGACTGGACAGGTTCCCTGATGAAATATCGAGGTAATAAATATAGACATACACAAATATCGACTCAAAAATATAGAATACAAAAATATCGACTCCCTATACTTAAACAGGTAAGTACAAGAATATCGAATCAAAAATATCGAAGTAAAAAATATAGATGTAACAAATATCGACTTAAAAATATATATAACTTAAATAAAATATATTAAATATTATTAATATTTTTAACTAAATAATTTACATTTAATATATATTTTAACTAAATATAACAAATAAACTTATTTAAAAAAATATAAACACACAAACAAAAATTTATACATATACATATATTCACTTAAATATAATTTATTAACTATTATCTTTATTTAATTTATACACTTTTAAAATTATATAAAAATAAAATATATACATATATCAATAATTTAAAATAAAATGAAACATTCTATAACTAATTAAAACATTAAACTATTAAAACAAAAATAAAACGTACATTTCGCAACACAATAAATACAACAGTAGGTAAAATGTTGGATAGCGGAGGGGTAAAAATTAGTATTCCCACTCCAGTGAGTGCAACAGTAGGGAAAGTATTGGATAGCGGAGGGGTAAAAATTACTATTCCCACTCCAGTGAATGAAACAGTAGGGAAAGTGCTGGATAGCACAGGGGTAAAAATTACTATTCCCACTCCAGTGAGTGCAACAGTACGGAAAGTGTTGGATAGCGGAGGGGTAAAAATTACTATTCCCACTCCAGTGAGTGCAACAGCAGGGAAAGTGTTGGATAGCGGAGGGGTAAAAATTACTATTCCCACTCCAGTGAGTGCAACAGCAGGGAAAGTGTTGGATAGCGGAGGGGTAAAAATTACTATTCCCACTCCAGTGAAGGCAACAGTAGGGAAAGTGCTGAATAGCGGAGGGGTAAAAATTACTATTCCCACTCCAGTGAATGCAACAGTAGGGAAAGTGCTGGATAGCGGAGGGGTAAAAATTACTATTCCCACTCCAGTGAGTGCAACAGCAGGGAAAGTGTTGGATAGAGGAGGGGTAAAAATTACTATTCCCACTGCAGTGAATGCAACAGTAGGGAAAGTGCTGGATAGCGGAGGGGTAAAACTTACTATTCCCACTCCAGCGAGTGCAACAGTAGGGAAAGTGTTGTATAGCGGAGGGGTAAAAATTACTATTCCCACTCCAGTGAATGCAACAGTAGAGAAAGTGCTGGATAGCGGAGGGGTAAAAATGACTATTCCCTCTCCAGTGAGTGCAACAGTAGGGAAAGTATTGGATAGCAGAAAAACAAAAATTACTAATAACATTTCAACAATTAAAAAAAAATATATATTCTTAAAAATAAATAAACAATATTTTAAAAATATACCATTAAACATATAAAAATAACACATATTATAATGTTAATTACATATAATAAAAAGCTACAAATATGATATTTTAAAAAATAATAAATACATTTATAAACAATATTTATTTAAGAGAAACAAATATTCACAAACAAACAAATTATTTAAAACATAAATGTATTTATTTTATTTCCTACCCTATAACACCACACCAATAAAAAAAAATCAACATTTTTATTAAATTGTATTTATTAAATTGTATTTCCATAATTAACATAATTAATATTAAATTTAAAATATATTATCATTAAAAAAGATAATAAACATTCATTAATTACACATTCTTTAACACTCTAATATCCACAACACACACCTAAAATTAATTACACAATTACAATTAATAATTACTAATTAATTAATTTAAATTAATTAACAAATAATTAATAATTCATCAATAAAAAATAAATTACTTCCCACCCTTCCCACCATTTACACCTATAAACACCACAACACATATCTAAAATTAATTACACAATTACCATAATTAATTACTAATTAATTAATTTAAATTAATTAACAACTAATTATCAAACAATTATTAATAAATTAATTTACACATTTAACACTATAACATCACAATTATACAAATATGAATAAATATAAATTATTCAATAAATTTCATATAATTAAATTACTTCCCACCCTATTCCCCTATAAACCCACAACCCGCTACGGAACTAATAATGCAAAAATCAATTTAAAAAAAATTATCAACGACTATAAATAATAAATAAAAATGATATAATTAAATTACTTCCCACCCTATTCCCCTATAAACCCACAACTGGCTAAGGAACTAAAAACGCAAAATTCAATTAAAAAAAAATGATTAACTACTAAAATTTTAACACATATAATAAAAATACAAACAATTCTTATACAAAAAACAAACATCACACACATATAAAATATATACTGAAATACATAACATTAATAAAAAATCGATATTTTTAACAACTATGGGGCCGATTCCGATTTGGGCCGGAAATCTCTCCGACCGAGCCGGACTCGGAGAGATTTCCGACCGAATCGGACTCTAGCAGTCCGACCGAACGAGTACGATGCGCACGTATGCTATCGGACTCGATTCGGTCGGACTCCCATTGAAGTCAATGGGAGCCAGTCGTACGACGCGTACACGGGCTCCCATTGACTCAATGGGCACGACGCGAACAAGGGCGTCCCCTACAGCGTGTTCGCGTCGATGCGGGTCGCACCGTACATACACGTGTAGGGGGGACCCATGGCTCCCCCCTGTGTGCGACTCGCGTGCCTACGCTTCCAGGGGGGTCCGACACGGACCCCCAAAGTGCGGCTCCGACAGCTCCTTGGAGCCGGACTGCGTGAGTCGGTCGGAGCGGTCGCGATGCGCATCGTACTCACCCGGCCGGGGAACGTCTCCATAGCGCGGTGCGAGTCGTCCCCGTGCGAGTCGGTCGGAGCAGTCGGGTCCTGCGAACGAGTCGGTCGGAGATTTCGCGAGCGCACGCATCGTACTCGCTCGCCCGGACGCACGTACGAATCGGTCGGGAAATAGGGCTCCGAATCGGATCCGGTAAAGCCGAATCCGATTCGGAGCCCTACCGGTCGAGATCGGAATCAGCCCCTATATTTTTACAAACGATATTTAACACTTCGATATTTTTTAAATCGATATTACTTACCTAAAAATCAATATTCTTGACCACAATATTTTTTCTGTCGATATTTCTGACCCACGATATTTTTACCTCGATATTTGTGCAAATCGATATTTTTACATCGATATTTTGTCTCTGCACCGGCTGGACCTCATCCCTTTTTCTTTTGTGGAAGGAGTGGGGTTCTTAGAATTTGTGTCAGCCATTTGCCCGAAATAGAAGGCTCCAAGTCGGACCTATTTTGCCAGAGTTGCTGTTCCAGCACTGCATCACGATGTGCTGCAATTGGTTGGACAAGCTTTGCAGCAAAGGGTTGTTGACACTATCTCCCTGACAACAGACATGTGCATCACCACACACTGGATCTCTTTTGCAGGGTAAAGCAAAAGCTATCTACAGGTCTTGGCCCTGAAGAAAGTTTTAAAACTGTTTGACGGAATGCAACAGTAGCCATGTTCGCCATGGAGAAATCACATACAGCTGCAAACATCTTGGACGAATTTGACATCAAGGAGTCTGAATGGCTGCAACCCAGAGGTCTCAGAATTGGATTTGTTGTCACGGACAATGGCTTTAACATAGTAAAGGCCGTGGCAGACGGTGGCTATGTCAAGGTCCTGTCTTTGGCGCATTGCATCAACCTGGTGGTGCACGACTTTCTCAAAAAAGAAGACATAGTCAGAAACATACTGACTACCTGCAGAAGAATGGGCATGCATTTCAGCCATTCTTTTAAAGCCCGGAAGCAGTTGCAGATTATTCAGCGTGCTAATAGAGTAACAGTTAAAGCCCTAATACAGGAGGTGCCAACACACTGGAACTTGACCTATTACATGGGGCAACATCTGTTTGAGCAGTACAAACAGATCAATGACTGTGTCATTCAAAGAGGAGGGGATGCAATTGGAAAAGCTATGACCATGGATGCGGACAAATGGGGCCTAGTCAAATGCCTGACATAGATGCTACTTCCTTTTGAGGTTTTCACACGGGAAGTTAGCAAGGAGGACAGTACGGTGGACCAAGCTATCCCTTTGTTGCATCTGCTACAAGACCAGCTAAAGAAGGTGTCTGAAAGGTTCGCACTCGCAAGTATGAACGAAAACACAGAAGCGCATGCCTTGGTTGAGAGCTTATTCTTTCGCTTGGCTTGAAATGGAATGCTGCAAAATGACATCATCTCATCAAAACAGTACATCTGTGCCACACTACTTGATTCATGGTACAAAATTGTGCCCACTTTCATTCCTCTTTCTGAAGGGTGTGTTTCAAAATACAAGAGGTAGATTGTTGAGCAAGCCGGGGACCTGGAAGAACGGTTTGAGCTACTCTGCAGTTCTGGGGTGCCGCCTTCAACTTCTAGAGAGGGCAGTCTTGTCTCACAGCAGCCAACACCAGCTACCAGAACACCAGCTATAACAGCAACAGAAGGATCAGATCCAACCTCTGTATTGGATTGGTATCAAATGACAAGGATTTAAGTCCAGTGCAGAGTCGACGGCAAAAGAGGTCGAGCAAGTGGCAGCACCCATGACAATCCAGAGGATGATCGAGGAGTATCTGGATGATCCAAAAGACATCTATGTAAATCAAAACCCATTCATGTACTGGTATGGGAAGAGCCAGTTTATGTGCTGAGTGTGTTCAGTGCAGCTGGCACCGTCGTTGCAGTGATAAGGACCAGTCTCTCACCTTAAAACATGGAGAGATTGACCATGATCAAAATGAACCAACTTTTCATACCACACAATTACACAATTCCTGAAACAGCACAGGAGAAGGAGGATAGGTCAGAATCAAGTGTGTTAGCTGACCAACATTCTGGTGGAACCACCTGAGTTTGAGGACGAACTCTGCTGCCTGGACTGAGTATGCCAGTGCCACCATAGAACTTTTTAAATATTTCTTGTTGAATTTCTTTCTTTGCAGAAATAAAATAAAAAGTAGCTAGTGGAACATTATGTTTGTATCAGATTTTTACTGCCCCACCATTTTTTTGTCATATATGTGGCTGAATTGCAGTTAGACCTGTGTGCAGTGAAGAAGTGTTAGACTTGGCTTTTTCAGCGGGTTTACCCCCAGTTTTTTTGCTTTTTGGCCTCCTGTATTTGACCCTATATTTGTTGGTTTTAGAACTCTGGCACTTTACCACTGCTATTCAGTGCTAAAGTGCATACGCTCTCTGTGTAAATTGTTATTATGGATTGGTGTTTCCATAATTGGCTTATTTGATTTACTACTGAGTACCAAGTACAGTGCACTGTGTGTGCCAGGGCCTGTAAATCAAATGCTGCTAGTGGGCCTACAGCACTGATTGTGCCACCCATACGAGCAGCCTTTCAAAGGGTTCTCAGACCTGCCACTGCAGTGTCTGTGTGCAGTTTTTACTGCCATGTCGACCTGGCAAGTGCACCCACCTGCCAGGCCCTAACCTTCCCTTTTATTACATGTGAGTCACCCCTAAGCTAGGCCCAAGGTACCCCTGTGGGCAGGGTGCAGTGTATGTGAAAGGTAGGACATGTACTGGTGTGTGTGACATGTCCTGATAGTGAAATACAGTGTATTTTGTTTTTCACTATTAAAAGGCTATCTTTCCCACAGGATAGAATGGGAGGTACTTTGTAACATCTTACAAGTATAACTTCCCATTGGGACAAGATAGAGAAAAGGAATTTAGTGTGCCTGAACTCAGAATGTAGAAAGACATCTTTTAGTAAAGATGATTTTTATGTTCTGTGTTTGAAAATACCACTTTTAGAAAGTAGGTATTTTCTTTCTTAGCCATCCTGTGTGCCTCTGCTGGGGTTGTGGATTAACTGTCTGACTTTGAAGTGAGAGGGGCTGGGGATGTGCATTCTCTTCAGACAGTGGCTGGGTGGGGTAAAGGTGTGTCCTGCCTTTCCTGGATTAGTCAGGGCTGGGTTGAATAGACCTGGACTGCATTTAGAGTAGTGGGAGGAGATTTCCTTGCACCTGAATGGGCCTGGTCTGCTTTGGACAATGCTGTCTCCACCTCCTGCCGGGAAGCTGAGCCAGAGAGGACCAAACTGGTTTGGACTGAGCATAGACACTCTCTGCCTACAAGAACAAAGAGAAACTGAGTATAATTATTGGGGCCCAGAACTTTAGAACTCGCTGGTATCAAGGAACCTGCCAAGAAGAAGAGCTGGAAGAACTGCTAGGAGGAGTACTGCCCAGTTGCTGTGTTGTTGCTTTGTTGGGTTGACCTGCATTTGCTGCTTCTGCCTTGGGCAGTCAAAGGACTGGACTGAACTTTCTTCACTTGTCGCTGAGTATCTCCAAGGTCTAGAAATAGAGCTTGCCTCCTGTTCGCAAAGTCTCAGGGACAGCAAAGACTTCAGTTACCGCTGGGTACCGCCTCTGGAACCGTGGGTTTCAGTTGTCACAGAGGTGGAAAAGCAGCCAACACCGTCACCGACACTGCTGCAGGCTCCGTGTCCCGAAGGCACCACAGAGGGCACCGGTGAACTTCACACCGCAACCCTGGTCTCGCTGACTATGACGACCGCCTTCAAGCCGCTGCTTGCACCGCGACCTGTGGGCACCGCACTCCGCACGCCTTGCTTCACTCTGCCACCCTGCTCTCACTGACGACGATGCTGCCCACTGACCGCTACACCTGTGAGCGCACCGTGGTTTGGGGCACCGCTCTTAGTTACACGGCACACCGCCCCGTCCCACACCGCAGTCTGGGCCGACTGACGTCAGCTCCCATTAACTGGCACTGTCGCTTGCACCGTGGCCTGTCAGCACCGCCTCACTCCGCACCGTAGCCCTGGTCTCACCGATGCAGCTGGATGACCATCACCGAGCCGCTGCCTGCATCGCGACTTGAAGGCACCGCACCGCTATGCTTCACATCGCAACCATGACGGTTGCCACGACCGGCCCGCACCTACGCGGTCGGCAGGAACCAAAGGTACTGTTTATGAGTCTGCTCACATTAAACTCCGGTCTGCACTGACGCGGTCGGTTGGAACTGTTGGATTCTGTTGTTTTCTGCACCGCAGTAGCACCGGACTTCAAGGAACTGCATTTTTTAAGTCATACTTGCAAATTGCCTATTTTTGATTACTGTATGTTGGTCTTCTATCGTTCTGGTCTTGCTTGCACAGATAAATAGTTGTTATTTTTCTAAAACTGGTGTTGTGTCCATTGGCAGTGTTTTCACTGTATTACTGTTGATTATGTGCAAATGCTTTACACACTGCCTCTGAGATAAGCCTGACTGCTCATGCAAAGCTACCAAGGGGGTGAGCAGGAGTTATTTCAGTAGTGTATCCCCCTTATCCTGATTAGAAGGAAGGGTCCCTATTTGGACAAAGGTGCAAACCATTGCCAACTGGAGAGCCCCATTTCTAACAAGAAGCTTCCACAATTCCGTCATGACATTGGAGACAATGCCTGCCTACCTCGCATGCCTGTCTTTTTTTGCATCACTTAGCAGGGCTGCCCCAGAAGATCGTTAATTTACAAGAGTGCCAATATCAAATTCCAATGTGTTGCCTGCGTCAAAGATACAATTGTGTAACTAGTACCTAACCTACCCGTGCTATAATTGGAAGAGGTAACTACTACTATTGCAACAATGGGTGAGTGATTCTGAGTGATGATTTATGTGGTGGCAGACAGTGAAAGAGGGTGTTCAATTAATAGTAAAGTTAACCTTATTTTGATGAATTGCAATGTTTGGGGCCTGATGGGTGATCATTTTTCCTGAAGGCGATTGGCCAAACTTACTTAGAGAAAGTTTACCTGTACAGTGTACTCATATGATCCTTCTTTTTTTCATCACTTAGAAGGGCTGTCCCAGAAGATCATTGATTTACAAGACTGCCAAATTCCAATGTGTTGCTTGCATCAAAGAGGAGATACAATTGTGTCCCTATCACCGTGCTTGAATTGGAATAGGTAAATATTGCACCAATGAGTGATATATTATTGAGTGATTGTGAGTGACGATTGATGATTCATGTGGTGGCAGATAGTGAGGGAGGGTGTTCATCTAATTTGTAATCCTGATTTCAATGATTTGTAATGTTTGGGGCCTGATGGGTGATCATTTTTCTGGAGGTGATTGGCCTTTTCACACTTAGCGAGATTTTCTTGCAGGGTCCAGTCCTTTTTTCTGGTTCTTTAGAGACCAGACCAGTCACTTTAGTTAACAAACACAAACCAATACAAAATACTGCAATACTGTTTCTCTACTTGTTCTTCAACAACACTGCACTGCATATCTATCTTGCTCGGGTCGGGACTGGGGTGGAGTTACTCAGAGTCAGGAGGAGTATGGAAAGACTCAGAGCGGGACTACCTCATTAACAGTTAGAAGAAGGAAGTTATCAACTTCAAAGGGAAACCATGACTCTGAGGCCAAGCACTCAGCTATTTGGAATGGAGAGAGGTTCGTTGATTTGAGAAATGCTGCTCAGTGTGTGTTGCACTGGTGGCAAAGGTGAAACCACGAGTCATCTTGTTTTTGCTCTGCCTTTCAGTCTTTTTGGTACACTCCTCATGAAGGTTACCTTACTTCTGTACTTCTCATTGACTCTACAATACAGTTTCTGTTTTACAATCCGCAGGCCTTCTCGTCTCCTCTCCTGCACGAACGAAAGACAAAACCTGAGCTGAACACTCCAGCCTACCCACCAGACAGGTCCAGACAGGCACCCAAGAGTGATAAACATTCCCAAGGAGAATGCAGATGCACCACCCAATTTGGAAATACATTATCATTTTTCTTTTAGCAATCATATTTTTAGAACTTGGTGGGTTCATTTCACTCCTCCATAATTAGATTTTCTCAAACCTAGAACACAGAAGATTTAGATATCCGATAACTTGGGTCTCTGGGGCAGAAGGACTGTTTGCAAATGCATTTAACTCCTCTATGTCAGACTCATTCCTTCATTTTCTTCCACAACAGATTGATGATGATTTTCTGCTCATTACCCTCATGAATATTGTTCTTGTGTTGTGTTTGTCTTTGTCATACCTTTCCTCAAATCCCCTTTCCCATCTATTCATTAAACCTGCCACCCTCTTCCCCCGGCTGTGTGATTTGTTTTTGAGGTGTGTCTTAATATATACCAAATAGATCACACACTTGGTGGGGTGGATGTGGTTAAATGCAACACCAACTCACTGTGGGATCTTCAATTACCTGGGCAATAGCCCACACCTGCTCCACTTACCCAACCACGAGCAACGCCATTCATCAACGTCAACATTTCAGGCCTTTGTTATGCGTAAATAAAACGCTGAACCTTATCGACTACAGACTTTGAGTATATTTTCCCTGACTTGAGGATTTTATAACTTTGATTTTCAAATCCCATGCTCACCATTGCTCAGAATAATTTACTATTGTTAGTTTTTGTTATAATATGTGGTATTCTTTTCATTAATGTGTCACGGTGGTAGTAGTCTGTCCTCAGTCTTTCTAAAGCTGTAATATAAATGTATATGTATAACCTACTTACTCTCTGTTTTTCTTTCAATTTAGTTGCCTGTGATCCTTTTAATTAATCCCGCAGTTGGAGATCACCTAGGTGGGAGTGGGACCTCGCTGTGATGCCTTCACTGTTAGCGCACTACCACCACTATAAAGAAGGCACCTTGGGAAGCCCTCCAGGTGTTGGGAGATTGACAGAGGGAGCAGCCTCCAGCCATCACTTCATCTATTCAGGTAAGAGAACTATAGGGTGAAGTGAACTACTTTACTCAATAAGTAACTAACTTGCACTTCATAGGAGATAACTTAATTGTTTATCTATGTTCCTGTAGGCAATGTAGGGAATGGTTGTATATTCTCCTAACTGGCGTACTCTTTAAGAAATACTAAAGATAGGCTGCATGAAAAGGCATCAGTGCAAAGTTGAAGTAAAACACACACAAAATTTCAGACATAAAGTGGATTATAAACGATTTCCCCTTTACTAATATATATATATATAATAAAACCCACCCTCTCCACCCACAACAGGCCCACCCCTCTCCCACATTCTTTCCCATCCCCAATGAATGTCCGAAATAAATATAAATCATCTCCAAATTTCCAAAAAGGCCCTACCCAAATTCCCACCCTCCCCACCCACAACAACTCCCTCTCACCAAAATAAAAAATATAAAAAAGAGCTAGAAAAGGGCTTTTTCCAAGAGGGTCCCTACATGTTGGATGCAGGCCTTGAGGCATGCCATTCGACTGCCCAAGTGCTCTAGCTCACGCAGGACGTGGCTATGGTGGAGCCAGCCTGAAAGGGAGGAGGTATGGAGATGGGCACAGGCAGCTCCAAGCTACCAGCGACGCTGGTGTGGGTTGGAGGCGTAGATGGTTGGCTGGTGGAATTGCACCCAGGACCTGAAGCAGGGGCATGTGCCGGGCCTTCCTTGCCCATCAGCTGCTGGTAGAGCTCTATGGTGGCCTCCAGTATCTGCCACTGGAGCTGGGCCGCGGTCTCCTGCCGGGTCAGTGGTGGTGGTGGGCCAGCAGGAGTAGCTACATCAAGAAAGACAAAAAAGAAAACAGACAAATTGCAAAAAATGCTCTGTGCAAACACATGTTTGTTAAAATTATGTAGTGGCACAGTATAATTACATTTGCTGATCCCCTAGGACCATTGGATTTTTTTAATGTGATTAGGAAAGTCAGTCACAGGGACATGATTTTAACAACACATGCTTCACAAAAGCACTGACAGGCTGAAAGGAGGCAGCATAAGATTAAAATACCGGAGTATTAAGGATTTACTAAAAAAAGTAAACAACACAGACACTTTGGGGCCGATTCCGATTCGGGCCGGAAAACGTACCGACCGACTCGGTACGGGTCTTCAATCCGACCGACACGTACCGGCGTCGCCCGACCTGGGTAGTACGATGAAATGCATGTGAATCACGACCGACTCGTACGGAACACAAGCCGAACGACCGAACCGCACGGAAAGAAGCCATCCGGCCGGAAAACCACGCGAATCGAACCGACCGACACGCACCAGGAATGAACCCGAACGAAACGTACCCACGAACTCCGACCCGCACAGTACGATGCAATGTGTGGAAAACCAGACGAGTCGCACGGAGCTCAAGCCGTACGACCGACACGCATACAAAAGCCAACCCTCGGAGACCGACGCGTACGCCGCATATGAAACCTAGCAGAAACACAGCGTGAACGACTCGGAGAAGCTCGCACGAGACAACTGCAGCGTCCCACTCGGTCAGAAGAACGTCTCCTACATGCACAAAAAATACAAACGGAAAAACACAAAAAAAAAGGGCCAAACAAGCAATGACAAAGTCAATAAATACAGGGGGAAAAAACATGGAACAAGGACACCCCCCCAACTCCACCCATATAAAGGCCACAAATCCCTACCATGATCCTTTTCAAATTCAACTGACCTGCCAGCACAGAACACCATCAGACAGCAACCACAGACACACTCACATTACATCCATCACACAAGCCACACACCATTAGCACCTCAACAAATAGCACCCTCACATACACCCAGCAAAACCTACACCCACACACCCTCACTTGCACACCCACACACACATCAATCACCACCACCACCCATCACCATGCCCCCAAAGAAGAATCCAAAGCTCCTAGACAGTGAATTGGAAGTCATGGTAGATGAGATCCTCAGGGTAGAGCCCCAGTTGTTCGGTACATTGGTCCAACAGACTCCCATGTCGCAGAAAACCAAGATGTGGGAGAGGATCGTCGACAGGGTCAACGCACAATCACCATGTTTGCGCACAAAGGAAGACATCCAGAACAGGTGGTATGATGTGCGCAGGAGGGTCAGGGACCTACTAAAGAAGGATTACATCTTGAGTCAGCGCACCGGCAGTGGCCCTCCTGCCAAACCACTATACCTCAGGCCCTGGGAGGAGAAGGTGCGGGCTATCCTACCACCAGTGAGCGTATATGGACTATCAAACATCCCAGAGTCTGGTGAGTACACAACTAATATACCCAATATTGTGTGACAATACACACACATCACTGTCAAGGGGATAGTTAAACCATGCACCCTTAGCAAATCCACAGCAACCAAAAGATAATCACCCCAAGATTTGTCTGTCAGTCAGATAAACACAATACATGCCATCTCATAGTGATATGTAACTGTGTCATGATATGTACAAACCTAACTACAAATACAGCAAGGCAGTGGCACAAATATAACCAACAAACACAGTTAGACATTTTGCCAACACTAGAACACCACCTCACAGGGAAGCTCACTGAAAGGAAGGAATTTTGTGCATGCTGGTGAAGTCAGTGTAGCCAATAGCATGATGGGAGTTGTAGTCACAGATATTGCTCACCCTCACAATTGGCCCATCAACACCACTCTGAACCATGCACACATCACAGGGAGTGGAAAACAACTGACAAGATGGCTGACACTGGGTACTGCTGTGGGGAGCACAAGGCCCTGCTGGGAACTGTGCACCAACCAACAGCAGGACACCACTGACTGACATCCTGAAAGACAACTTGCACTCCCTGCAATGGAAGCACGTTCCATGGTGGGATATCTGGCTGGGTGGGAAGGAGGACTGACAGCTCTGACCATAGTTATAAGCAGCTTTCCTTACACACCCCCTCAACACAAACTCCACACAACTCACCTGGGAGAATGCAATGCCTCACACTCCAATTAAATATCCCACAAAGAACCACCACCCTGGGTTATGCTGTGTGAAGCACAGGGACACTCTTGGGACTTGTAGCCAAACAAACGCCAGGACAACACTGTCAGCCATCCTGTCAGCACAGGCACACTACCCCACAGGGAAGCTGAGTCAAAAGGAAGGAAGTATGGGCATGCTGGGAAGGGGGGTGTAGGCAATAGCATGATGGGAGTTGTAGTCACAGATATTGCTCACCCTCACAATTGGCCCATCAACACCACTCTGAACCATGCACACATCACAGGGAGTGGAAAACAACTGACAAGATGGCTGACACTGGGTACTGCTGTGGGGAGCACAAGCCCCTGCCGGGAACTGGGCACCAACCAACAGCAGGACACCACTGTCAGCCATCTTGCCATTGCTGTCACACTCACACACAGTGAAGTCGACTCAAAAGGAAGGAAGTATGGGCATGCTGGGAAGGGGGGTATAGGCAATAGCATGATGGGAGTTGTAGTCACAGATATTGCTCACCCTCACAATTGGCCCATCAACACCACTCTGAACCATGCACACATCACAGGGAGTGGAAACCAACTGACAAGATGGCTGACACTGTTCCTCTGTTGTGGGGAGTACCAGGCCCTGCTGGGAACTGGGCACCAACCAACAGCAGGACACCACTGACAGCCATCTTGCCATTGTAGTCACACTCACACACAGTGAAGTCGATTCAAAAGGAAGGAAGTATGGGCATGCTGGGAAGGGGGGTGTAGGCAATAGCATGATGGGAGTGGTAGTCACAGCTCAACATCCCCCACCCACATGGCCCAGCAAGCTCACACTGAAGCATGCACACCTCACAGGGAGTGAAAAGCCACTTCAAAGATGTCTGACAATGGTCCTCTGTTGTGGGGAGTACCAGGCCCTGCTAGGGACTGGGCACCAACCAAGAGCAGGACACCACTGACAGCCATCTTGCCATTGTAGTCACACTCACACACAGAGAAGTCGATTCAAAAGGAAGGAAGTATGGGCATGCTGGGAAGGGGGTGTAGGCAAGAGCATGATGGGAGTGGTAGTCACAGCTCAACATCCCCCACCCACATGGCCCAGCAAGCTCACACTGAAGCATGCACACCTCACAGGGAGTGAAAAGCCACTTCAAAGATGTCTGACAATGGTCCTCTGTTGTGGGGAGTACCAGGCCCTGCTGGGAACTAGGCACCAACCAACAGCAGGACACCACTGACAGCCATCTTGCCATTGTAGTCACACTCACACACAGTGAAGTCGATTCAAAAGGAAGGAAGTATGGGCATGCTGGGAAGGGCGGTGTAGGCAATAGCATGATGGGAGTTGTAGTCACAGATATTGCTCACCCTCACATTTGGCCCATCAACACCACTCTGAACCATGCACACATCACAGGGAGTGGACAACAACTGACAAGGTGGCTGACACTGGTGCTCTGTTGTGGGGAGCACAAGGCCCTGCTGGGAACTGGGCACCAACAAACAACAGGACACCACTGACAGCCATCTTGCCATTGCAGTCACACTCACACACAGTGAAGTCGACTCAAAAGGAAGGAAGTATGGGCATGCTGGGAAGGGGGGTGTAGGCAATAGCATGATGGGAGTTGCAGTCACAGATATTGCTCACCCTCACAATTGGCCCATCAACACCACTCTGAACCATGCACACCTCACAGGGAGTGGAAAGCCACATCAAAGATGTCTGACAATGGTGCTCTATTGTGGGGAGCACAAGGCCCTGCTGGGAACTGTGCACCAACAAACAACAGGACAACCCTGACTGACATCCTGAGAGTCAACCTGCACACACTGCAAGGGTGGCATGCTTCATGGTGGGATAACTGGGCTGGGGGGAGAAGGAGGGCCGTATGTCCACCAAATACCACCAATGCTGGCTATGCACACACCTCAACATTCACATTGAAAAGCTTCAGGTTGGCAGGACAGTGTGCTACCCCAATATCAACCTCTGACTGTGACAACTGAGGACAATGCAATGTACAGGGCCGCATCCAGAGGTACAGTCACAACTGTCAGGTGTGTGAACCATTGATGCCTGTAGAAACATAACATACATTGTGTGTCTCTTCCAAAAACAGGTGATGATGGGGACACAGCAGCAGACGATGAGGAGTCCCTGTCCCAGGCTCCGGGGGACACTGAGCTCACTGGTGTGGAACAGCCTCTGCCCTCCTCGGATGGCGAAGACCTACCTGGCACCTCCGGTGTGAGTCATCATGCAGCACCAGCAGGACCAACATCTGCACCCCCTGCACCCACCCCTCCAACAACTGCCAACACACAGACCACCCCTGCCAACACGGACAGACCAAGGACCGCCGATGACAACAGCACAGGGACCCCGGCCCAACGTGGAGCAACGGATAACGATCCCAGTAACAACCCCCAAGTGGGCCTACGGTCACCTGTGCGTGCCAACGCAGGTCCGGCACGTGTCGCCAGGGGTGGTGGGAGGGGTGGGAGACATAGGTCGCTGTTTGCAGAGGGGTCTGGACTGCATGATGACCCACAACTGGCACACATTGCTGATGCGTACCAGAATAGCACCGGAGAGGTCAGCCAGGTAGTGGGGATCCTCAAGGACATTCAACAGCAGCAGGCTGCCCATCATGCCCGCTTGGACTCACACATGTCCTGTGTGGAGACACACATGTCCCGTGTGGAGACACAGATGTCTGGCATGGAGTCCAAGTGGGACACATTGCAAGAACTGACAGCGGTGCATAGGGACATATTGACATGCCTCCGCCAGATTAGCACCAACATGGCCACACCTCCCTGTGTGCCCACAACATCTGGTGCTGCACCAACTGCAACTGCCACAGGGAGGGAGGATGACTCTGGCGAAGAGTCCTCTGCACCGCAGCAGCCTGCACATGAGGGTCCCCCCCCAAAGAAGAGGGGTCGTCCGAGGAAGGAAAACTGAGAGGTTGATGGCCATGTACATCCCCCAGGAACCCAACACCTGTTCTGGAAAATCTCCTTTGTGTGCAAACTGTTCACCCTGTCGAATGCAACCCAACTCTCCCACATGACATGGGGAGCTTAAGTTGGCCCAATGTATCAGATGACCGTGGACTTTACTCAGGACATTTCTGCTACCAAGACTTCCAACTCATCTGGGAACTTTGGATTGCAATCCCAATGTACAGCACCCACCATCCTGTGCACTATCCTCACACATGTATGGAAATAAACTCACCAATACACCATACTTGCCTCTGTTGTGATTCCAACGTGGTTTCTGTCATGGAGATGGTGATCTGCTAAATGACACTGTGCATGCTAACTGCTACAGCAAGTTCAACACCGTCATGTGAGTCATGGAGATGTGACACATATGAGGGAAACACACCACTAGGGCTACACAACACATACACACCAGGGCCATCTGACTCATCGCCTACACTGATGTTGCCAGGAAATACAGTGCAATGCACAGACACCACACCTATTCACAGTCTGTGTGAACTAGCCCACAGGTGCTGTAAGCACATGTCAGTCAGATGTGTGACCACAGACAACGCACATCCCAAAGTGAAGCACAAGTTTATTACACATTTGCAACATGTTGTTTCCACTACAGATGCAAGGTAATCCTACGTGGCAGGGGACACACAGTCAACAAGTGTAGAAGAAAGAAAGTCCAGGGGTGTGTGGCACATCACCTGTGGGGAAACGACTGCTTCCACCCTGGAAGTTGAATCATGGTGTCGGGGGATCACAGTTCACCAAACAACTCTGAAAGTACCCTGTGAAGGACAGACATGACACACAGTCAAAAGCTCCGAAGAACAGGACAGAACTGCAATACTCATGGCCAATACATGTCACAAGATACTCACAGAAAACCAAGTTAGCATGTCAACACTGTTGGGGAGAACAGACTACCTGTAAGGACACATCGCTGCACGCTTCCAGTCAAGTAGCACATTGCTACACTCAAACAGCACCAGAGCACCACCAACACATATCACGCTAACTCAGATCATTGGCATGACAACTCTCTGGATACTCACATTCAGCTGAAGAAGTTGGTGATGAGCTGTGTAAGGACATCACCATCATCATCATCATCACTGGCATCGTGGCCCAGGCCAGGATCCTCCACAGGTGGCGGATGTTGGTCATCGTCATCCAGGATGAGAGGCAACTCCTTCCGCACTGCCAGGTTGTGTAGCATGCAGCAGACGATGACAATCTTGCACACCTTTGCTGGGGCATATGGGAGGGCCCCTCATGTCTTGTCCAGGCAGCGGAAGCGGCTCTTCAGGAGACCAAATGTCCGCTCGATCACTCTCCTGGTCCGACCATGTGCCTCATTGTAGTGCATCTGGGCTGGTGTCACAGGGTTCCTGAGGGGTGTCAGCAACCACGGCATGTTGGGGTATCCGGAGTCACCTACAGACAGACAATTGCACATTAGCTGAGTTGGAAAAGAGGGCGGAATACAACATAGCAGAACACACACAATGGTACAAAGTCAGTACACACCGACAAGCCAGGCACGCTGGTTCTGCATCTGTAACATCATCCTCGGGATGTGACTACTCCTCATCACGTAGGCATCGTGTGCTGAACCAGGGAAACGGGCACACACATGTGAGATGCACATATCTGCAAGACATACCACCAGAGCATTGATCGAATGATAATGTTTCCTGTTCCTGTATGCCTGCTCATGTGCCTGTGGTGGCACCAAAGCCACATGTGTCCCATCAATGGAGCCAATGACATGTGGCATCCTCCCCAGGGCATAGAAGTCACTCTTGACGTCAGTGAGTTGTTGACGTTTAGGGAAATAGATGTACTGGTTCAGGCATCTCAACATTGCCTCCAAAACATCGCGTAGCACACGGCTGAACATAGTCTGTGACATCCCACCAGCAGACGCCACAGTGTGTTGAAAGGTACCGGTGGCAAAGAAGTGTAGGGCTGCCATCACCTTCACCTTGGGGGTCAGCGCTGGAGGGTACGGCCGGCCAGGTTGCAAATGTGGGGCCAAGCGCACGGCCAAATCATCAATCAGCT
Organism: Calotriton arnoldi; assembly: GCA_963921515.1. Taxonomy (NCBI): domain Eukaryota; kingdom Metazoa; phylum Chordata; class Amphibia; order Caudata; family Salamandridae; genus Calotriton; species Calotriton arnoldi. The sequence continues at coordinate 2,383,201 of CAWUFW010000161.1, forward strand.
GCCTGGTGAAGCGGTACCGTCGGATGCTGTCACGTTCCACCATCGTTGCAAGGTCAGGGAATGGTCTATGGACAGCTGGTGCCCTGCAGTGCATAGGTGAAGAAAGAAAGATTGTCAGTCACCCCACATATGTGGCATTGACCATACTCAATATCACATGATACATCATTACGAGACACAGGTACTTGATGTGTGTGCCGTTCTGTATGGACATATGTGGCACCTACATGGCCATCATCTAACATCTCAGTTCAACATGTGTTGACAACAGGTTCCAGGTTGTGCTGTGGGAAACCATTAGGCTGTGTCACAGTACCCATTTACTGCTGTCACGTTCCAAACACACACCACAGTGACATGTCTGGACAGATGCGCCACAGGCATCACAGCTCATTGACAGGTAGATTCCCAGGGACCCTGTCTTGCCACATGGACATTGGCATGACATGGCGTATCATGTACACGTCAGCAAAACAAACATGACTCCCACAGGTAGTGGCCCCTGTTGCCTCCGCAGGACAGACGTGGACGTCTGTGACACACACACGCACAACATCAAAGACCATGCACAAACAACATGGATGTGGAGACTGTCTCCCATTGTGCACATGGAATCAGAGACATCGGAAACACAACATGCACACAGACTGTGGAGGGCCATCACTATTGTGGCAATGGGTCACCCTGTGACGTACATACCTTCCCACATGGGACTCTGGGGGTATGTGACATGACATACACATACACAACCTGGAAATGTGACCATGCCACATGCTCAGAAATGAACAGTTGCACAACACAGTGGTCATGTGCACAACACACAAAGGATCCTGTCCCCATGAACACGTGCACAGCCTGGGAGTGGCTGCCCCCAAGTGCCACCACAAAAACCACATGTTGACCCCCATACACAGATAAGGTAATGCAGCCTTACATGCCTTAGGATACAGTGTGGACAGGCTGTGGTTTTGTAGGTGTGCCCCTGAGTCCCTGGCAAGTATATGTCACTGGCATACGTTCACAAGTGACAAGCATGCCGACATATGCGAGTGACTTGTACAGGGACGCGTCGTACAGCAATGGACCGATCGGTGTACACGCACTGGCCATTGAATCTGTTATGTGCGGGTACACGTTGTACAGCAATGGACCGATCGGTGTGCACGCACTGGCCATTGAATCTGTTGTGTGCGGGTACGCATTGTATCTCGGAATACGCGTTGTACGGCAATGGACCGATCGGTGTGCACGCACTGGCCATTGAATCTGTTATGTGCGGGTACGCGTTGTACAGCAATGGACCGATCGGTGTGCACGCACTGGCCATTGAATCTGTTGTGTGCGGGTATGCGTTGTATCTCGGAATACGCGTTGTACGGCAATGGACCGATCGGTGTGCACGCACTGGCCATTGAATCTGTTATGTGCGGGTACGCGTTGTACAGCAATGGACTGATCGGTGTGTACGCACTGGCCATTGAATCTGTTGTGTGCGGGTACGTGTTGTACAGCAATGGACCGATCGGTGTGCACGCACTGGCCATTGAATCTGTTGTGTGCGGGTACGTGTTGTACAGCAATGGACCGATCGGTGTGCACGCACTGGCCATTGAATCTGTTGTGTGCGGGTACGCGTTGTATCCCGGAATGCGCGTTGTACGGCAATGGACCGATCGGTGTGCACGCACTGGCCATTGAATCTGTTATGTGCGGGTACGCGTTGTATAGCAATGGACCGATCGGTGTGCACGCACTGGCCATTGAATCTGTTGTGTGCGGGTACGCGTTGTACAGCAATGGACCGATCGGTGTGCATGCACTGGCCATTGAATCTGTTGTGTGCGGGTACACGTTGTATCTCGGAATACACGTTGTACGGCAATGGACCGATCGGTGTGCACGCACTGGCCATTAAATCTGTTATGTGCGGGTACGCGTTGTACAGCAATGGACTGATCGGTGTGCACGCACTGGCCATTGAATCTGTTATGTGCGGGTACGCGTTGTATCCCGGAATACGCGTTGTACAGCAATGGTCAGATCGTTGCGCATGCATTGACTAGGGCCTGGTATGGCAACGGACGCGTTTTCGAAGCTTCAACGAGTCTGATGCAGTGAATTCAGTTGGCCAGCCACAACAATGTTGCAAATTCATGGGTATCATGAAGTTTAACTTTTGAAGGATGCTGTGGGCGTGTATAAGTGGTGCAATTCCATGGATTGGCCAGATTCAGAAGATGGAAACGACTTGGACCTATCACTTTGGACACATGGGACAGTATCTGCCTCTGCAGCACACATATAATGCTGGCTGTTCCCCTGAGAGCTCACTTGCCTGCACTACATGCTCCAGGACGACATCTGCCACCAACACTGCTGCTGTCTCTGCATCCTCTGGCTACTGCAATGGCACGTACTGTGGAGAGAGCCCCAGACTTCAGCCTTGAGGAGAACCAGGCCCTGCTGGACAGCCTCCTTCCACAGTACAGCAAGCTGTATGGGAAACCAGGGGAGCAGGTGAGTGTGCTGTCCACTGCCTTACTAATTGTGCATGTTGTCTGACTAGCAAGACTTACAGTGTGCACACCACTGGCTAGCATGCTCACCGAGTAGTTCTCACCCCCCAAAGTGTGTAGTCGCATGCACTGAACAGGTACAGTGCAGTAACAGTGCATTCCAAAAAGCTTTTACTTCCCAGACAATGATACCATGTAGTGACTGCTGGCAAACTGTCCATAGCCATAGTTGCACTGCCTGTGTACATCATATGCCCCTGTGATTGAGACATGTATATCCAACTGTGCGATGCACGTATATGTTGCATGTGTAGTAATGGCAGTTTCACTTTGTCATCCTCACAGGTTGATGCCCACCAGAAGCAGGAAATTTGGCTGACCATCGCCCGGGCTGTAAGATCCGTGTGGGTCTACAAGCGCCGGATCCGCAACTGCCAGAAGAGGTGGCAGGACCTTCGGGCTGGACCCGGAGGATCGCAAGGGTCCAGCTGAAGCTGTCGCCTCCTCGCAGGAGGGGCGGACACCGGACCCTGACCCCCACATGCACCGGATCCTGGCGGTGGTCTTCCCTGACCTGGATGGGCAGCTGAAGGACAGACAGCAGCAAGGAGGGGGTGAGTCCATGACTGCACTGTGAACTTTGTCTGACATGCTATGTGCCCTCCTCTGGCCTGGTTAAACTTCCACAGTACATCAGTCTTGTGGTCCAGGACCCATGTCCCTCAATTGTGACATGCACACTCCTCATCTGATACGCAGGTGTGGCCCTTACAGTCAGGAAATTGTGTCACTTGGGTACTGTGTCCTTGCATTTTGCTTCGCTCAAGGTGGGGGACAGCATTTGTTCCCGTGACTTTGTGGTGGGAATCATGGGTGGGTCAATTGCCTACACAATGACTAAGTTCTGACATGTAATCTGGGTGTAACTTTGATATGTGGTCCACTTGCTGATCTGAATCACCACATGTCCCTGGGATATTTGGCACACCCCCATGCTGCGGGTGGGAACAATGTTTGGGCCTCAGGAGTATGTAAATGAAGTGTGTCACACATGCTTAGCCACCTGCCTACTGTCCAGGGCTCATCCCTCTTTCAGGTGGAGCAGGACAGTCATGCCTACTCCAGGGCATACAATACACTCTGTACTCCCACTCCCGTGTATCAGCTGACATGTGATCAGTGAAATGTTCCCTCAGGTGTCTGCCTCTGTGTCGTTGTGCTGTGGCTTCGTTGTCAGGACTACTGGGATGTTTATCGTTTAGGGCTCAGCATGCCATCTGAGATGTGACCATGAGAGATGATACTTCTGTGACTTATAGGTGTTTGACCACTTGCTGTGCACACAGGTGTATGCGACTGTGAATTCCAGGCAGCTGTTTTTCATTCACAGCAGACTGTGAGGTGCTCAGGTTCATAGAGTTGTGTTTCATGTCTCCCATATGTCCAATTGGCATGACGTGGACAAATAAGAGTTCAGATGATGTGGTTTGTGGGGGATGGACATGTGCACTTGTCAGCTACAGAACTTGCATTCCCCATTACCTAGGATTGTGACACAGTGCAGACTGTTGTTGGCTGGCTGCCATGGCCATGTGACTGGAGACAGTCATGTATGACTTTGCAGGCATGCCTGTGCCATGGCATTAAACTTCCTAAGAGTGATCCTGCAGGGGAGTGACATGTGCAACATGCACCCCATTGTGGCATTGACTATCCGGACATGGGTGCATCATGGTGTCTGGTGCTGGTATGCATCACATGCATCTCTAATTAGACTCTGGCCATCCCTTTATCCGGACACCTGTACTGACTCAGTGGCAAGAGATGTGATGTGTGCATGTTCACATACTTTACCGTGTTCTATGCAATGTCCAACAACTGTGTACGGGGTGCATGTGTCCACCCTGGGGTCTTACCATCCAACAGGCACCAGACAGATGGGTGCAAGGGCAGGAGGGGTGTGAGTGCCATGGCTGACCATCAGACTGACAATTGGCTTCTCCTAATCTGTGTGAGCACTTTTGGCACTGTTCAACTAAGGATGCCAGGGCTTGATCTGTAATGTGCTGTACTTACTGTGGTGTGTGCGGTCAGTGCAGGTGACTGATGTTTGTCTGTTTCCCTAATTGTTTGCAGATACATCCACGGCCACAGGAGGGGACAGCTCCACGGACCAGGAGGAGCAGCAGAGCCAGACTGGGTCAGGAGCCGAGGAGTGGTCGGAGGGACCCAGTGGCACGGAGGGTGAGGGGAGCCACACCGAGGAGTCCTCAGCACCATCCACCTCAGCTGAGGACCACAGCAGCTCGGAGGATGACTCCCTTGTGGAGGCGGCTGTCAGCAGCCACCACACCCCGGCTAGTATGTCTGGCCCCGCCTCCACCACCACCACCACCGCCCTCCCATTGGCTCCCATTCCAGAGGTCCGTGGAGGCTCCCGTGTTCGGGAGCGTGTCTCCTTCGTGCCAGGCACCGCAGCCCCTGCCCTTGTGTCCCCTGCTGCCCTGAGTGAGGAGTCTGTGTACCTCCTTTGCCAGCTCCATGTAGGGCAGACAGCAATGCTGAGTGTCCTCCATGCACACACCACTCTGTTGACACAGCTGGTGTCGTTCATGGAGGGCATCTCGACGGGCATGTCTGTCCTACAGAGGAGCAATAGGTCCATGGACTCCTCACTGACGGCAGCAGTGTCCCTCCTCCAACAGTCCCTCACCCCTCCTACCTCTGCCCCATTCACACTTCCTGGCACCCTACCTGTCCCAAGCACATGCACACCTGCACAATCACCCAAACACACAGACACGAGCAGCACCGAAACACACAAAACAAGAGCAAAACGTGCACACAAGCATCCTCAGGGGACTGATACCACACCCACAGGGGATGGGGAACAGACACACACACAGGCATCCACAGTCACTCCGCAGTCCTCAATATCCTCTCCCTCCAAGACCCCTTCCCTTGCCTCACCTGCAACCCCACCTACAAAGCAGCTCTTCCTCTGTGACCTCGGCCTCTTCCCCTCCAATCCCGCTGATCCAGCATACAAGGGGGAAGAGGAAGTCCACCCACACAGAGGGGAGTGCCCCTCGCCCCGGACACCCTCCCCCAGGCGCAGACAGACTGAGGCCCCCACCCGCAAGTCCCCCCGGGCCCGGAAGAGCAAGACCCCGCCGCCGCCCTGCAGCTCAACCACCAAGTCTCCTTCCTCCATCCCTCAGGCCCCCACTCCACAGGTTCCCCCACCACACCCTGCCCCAGGTTCCCCCACCCACAGATACACCATCCCCAAAATGATGCGGCCTTCTCCACCTACCACTTGCTCTTCCAGCCCCACACCCCCACTGCACATGTTTGTGCCACTGGTGTGGAGACCGTGTCCTCCCCTCTGTCCTGCCCACCTTACCTGAACCCCATTCTACTCCCCTGGAGATGGGCACTGCAGTGGAGTCCACTACCACCCCGTCTGACTTGGTAACTGCAGTGGGGAACCTGTCCACTCCATCTGGCCAGCCCACTGGAGTTGTGCCGGCACCCACACCATCTGACTCATGCCCCCCAGTTGTGCCGGCACACACCATGTCAGACACCTCCACTGCAGTTGTCAGTGACTCTCCAGCACCAGCCACCCCTCCCCTGCCTCCTTCTGGTGAGCCCTGATCCTGTCCCTGCGGTGCCTGGCCTGCCCCCGTATGCCCCTCCGAGGGGAATGTCCCTGCTCCATATCAGTGCAGGCAAGCAGAGGGTGACATCTGCCACTGTCACCCTGTTCGGACTGAACTGTTGGACTGGCCATTGGCCTTTGTATTTTTGCTGGACTTTCATTTTTCAGACACATATGCTGAATAAAGCTCCTTTCTGTTCTCTGGTGGTTTAGCTTCAGATGTACATGATGTTGATGATGCTAACCATGCCCTTGCTGCAGTGATGGTGATTTTTGATATCAGGGAAATGAAGTGTTACTGTACAGGACCCCATGTGGTCCAGGGGGAATGTGTCCTATCCTGGTGTGTATCCATGTCATCCTTTGCAGCAATGTGAGGGTGTCATGTTTTCAATATTTGCCAATGGGATTTCCTACTTTTATTTGCAATATCACATCTGTGGCTTACACCCCTGCACATCTGTTGTGCTTGCCATTGTTCAATTTGTCTATTTCCCTGACCGTGTGACCATCTCCACTGGACATGCAAGTTTGGGCATCAATGGGGAAGGACTCACCTGTGTTATCAGTGCAACTTGCTATACATGTGTGTTGGATCTGTGCAGATGATTTCGGTGACACTCCCTTGATCAGGCTGATGTGACGAGAGCCTTCATTTTGTGCTAATTGTTGACTGAGTGACCAAGTGTTCTGCTGACATGATAGAGCCCTGCAGAGACAACGTATGGCACAGCTTTCCTTACACAGGAGTGGAGTCCCCTCATGGCAGTGTGTAATTCCGTGACATTGCCTGAGCCCAAGGTGTGTGTTGTGTGAGCATGTCTGTGTGTGTTCACTTCCATTTCGCTATGGCTGGGATCTCTAGTGATGTTCCTGTTTGTGATGCTTGCTGAGTTGACCTATGTTCCCCCAAAATCTTCGCCCTGGGTTCTCTGGGATGTGGGTGCATGGCACATTACTGGTCATCAGGGTGTCATCCATAGGTGTGTTTGCTGTCAGGGCTGAGTTTGTGGGCAAACGCAGATGAGACACAGTCAGGATTCCCCTTGGCACTTGTCGGTTACACAAGTCATGTAATTTACAATTTGTGGTAGCTTTCAGTGATTGTGACATGTTGTGTGTGTGAGACTGCTGCCACTCCTCAGTGTCAGAGCTGCAATGTTGGAAGTTGTCTATGTGTGTTCTTTGTAAGTGAGCTTGGCTTCTTCATTGGTGTGTGACTGTGGCCGGGATCCCATTGGTTGTTGTGGATTTGACGTCATGCCCATGTACAGCGTACTGTGCAGTGTGTCAGACATTCACGAGTCTTGTTGACTGGCCATGTGTGATGGGTTTCTGCACCTTAGTTCCCACCACCACCCCTGGGATTGTCATGGGTGCATGTGCAATGTCACCAGTCCATGTGAGCTTCACTGCTGCACATTGGTGGAGATCAAGGTGTATGGTGTTGAGTGTGTGCAAATGAGAGTTGTTGCACGGCTAGACCCCTACCTCCATATTGGCCTTGGCTGACAGGCCGTGCTGATTGATTTGTGCTTGTGTAGGTGTGATGGTAGTTTGTTGCTCAGGACACATGACTGTGGTTCACAGTGTGAACGACATCTAGCTTTGTAATCACAGTGGGATTATCATGCAGGCCAGTGTCACCACAATGTGGTGTCCCTGGGGGTAGTGCTGTGGTGGGTCTGTCTCTTGCTGTGTTAGTTGCTGTTCCTACAAGCTTGTGTGACATGTGTAATTTGGGCTCCCTGTCATCTAACAATGCCTGATTGGCCAAATAGGGGAATCCGATCCATGAGTTACTTTTGTGTGGCACTGTATACACATCTGTGTAATTGGGATTCAGGCCTCCTCATGTGTTGTGTGGTTGCCTGGGGACACTGGCACACCCCCCCCCCCATCAACTGTTGGGTTTGATATGCAGTGTGAGGCTGCCTGTTTGTGTTTGTGCATCTGCACCACTGCATTGGCATATCTTTAGTGTGCCATTGGATGTATGTTGTTTGGTGGGTTTCCCCTGCTGTCCCTGGGACTCCTAGGTCATCAGTCAGCACAATAATCATGGTTTGTATGTCCCATTGCTGCCATGGTATGGTATTTGTTCACCTCACACCTACAGTCTCCACAGGGTATCTACATTTGTGTGTCCATTGGTGCAGATATGTGGGTCTGCATTATGATGGTCACTTCTGTCATTGTGTTATTGATGAATGTTGACAATGTCAGCCCCCATGGGTGATGTTTGTCTGCACATGGCCAAAGGTATGTCTTATTTGCACTGCACTGTTTGCCTCACCCAATCTATGTTGCTATGGGACACAAGCACTACTATGCCACTGACGGGTTTGTTGTTGTGTGACCAGGAATCATCCATGCTGTTTGGCATTTGCAGATTTTTCCATGACAACACTTACATTTTGGTCACAGTGATGATGGGGGTTTGGACCCCATTGCCACAATGTTCAAAATGTGCTTCAGCTATGGACCCCACACTTACATTTTGGTCACTGTGATGTTGGGGGTTTGGACCCCATTGCCCCAATGTTCAAAATGTGCTTCAGCTATGGACCCCACACTTACATTTTGGTCACTGTGATGATGGGGGTTTGGACCCCATTGCCACAATGTTCAAAATGTGCTTCAGCTATGGACCCCACACTTACATTTTGGTCACTGTGATGATGGGGGTTTGGACCCCATTGCCACAATGTTCAAAATGTGCTTCAGCTATGGAGCCCACACTTACCTTTTGGTCACTGTGATGATGGGGTGTTAGACCCCATTGCCACAGTGGTCATGGTCTGCTTGCATTGTGGAGGCCACACACATTTATGTGTGACACATGTGATAGGGGGTCACATTGTATGTTCAATGTCATGTTCAGTGTTGTAGGCATTTGACACAGACTACACACTCTTCTCATGGTGTTGGGGGGATGTGTTTTTCTGACATTCCTTATGTTGGAGTGTGCTGGTTGTGTCATGCACTACCCGTCCTATGAGTAGGAGTGGTGTTGGTGGTAGGCATCCATCCCCCTATGAGTGGGGATGGTAGTAGTGACAGACATCCAGCCCCCCTGAGTAGGGGTGGTGGTAGTGGTAGGCATCCAGCCCCCCCTGAGTAGGGGTGGTGGTAGTGGTAGGCATCCAGCCCCCCCTGAGTAGGGGTGGTGTTGGTGGTAGGCATCCATCCCCCTATGAGTGGGGATGGTGGTAGTGACAGGCAACCAGCCCCCCCTGAGTAGGGGTGATGGTAGTGACAGGCATCCAGCCCCCCCTGAGTAGGGGTGGTGGTAGTGACAGGCATCCAGCCCCCCTGAGTAGGGGTGGTGGTAGTGGTAGGCATCCAGCCCCCCTGAGTAGGGGTGGTGGTAGTGGTAGGCATCCAGCCCCCCTGAGTAGGGGTGGTGGTAGTGGTAGGCATCCAGCCCCCCTGAGTAGGGGTGGTGGTAGTGGTAGGCATCCAGCCCCCCTGAGTAGGGGTGGTGGTAGTGACAGGCATCCAGCCCCCTGAGTAGGGGTGGTGGTAGTGGTAGGCATCCAGCCCCCCTGAGTAGGGGTGGTGGTAGTGGTAGGCATCCAGCCCCCCTGAGTAGGGGTGGTGGTAGTGACAGGCATCCAGCCCACCCTGAGTAGGGGTGGTGGTAGTGGTAGGCATCCAGCCCCCCCTGAGTAGGGGTGGTGGTGGTGGTAGGCATCCATCCCCCTATGAGTAGGGGTGGTGGTAGTGGTAGGCATCCAGCCCCCCTGAGTAGGGGTGGTGGTAGTGGTAGGCATCCAGCCCCCCCTGAGTAGGGTTGGTGGTAGTGGTAGGCATCCAGCCCCCCATGAGTAGGGGTGGTGGTAGGCATCCATCCCCCTATGAGTAGGGGTGGTGGTAGTGGTAGGCATCCAGCCCCCCCTGAGTAGGGGTGGTGGTAGTGGTAGGCATCCAGAACCCCCCTGAGTAGGGGTGGTGGTAGTGGTAGGCATCCAGCCCCCCCTGAGTAGGGGTGGTGGTAGTGACAGGCATCCATCCCCCTATGGGTGTGTATGGCATTGGTGATAGCCATCTCGCCCCTATTGTTCTGCTGTTGCTGGTGTACGTCATTTCTGCATCCCTATGTGTGTGTGACATATGTTGGGTACGTGTCGTTTGTTTGTGTAGTGGGTGTTTGACTTACCGTCTGCGCCGTACGCGTCCGTACCGGTCCCAGTAATAGATGTAGAGTATTGGTAGGACCTGCGCAATGGGATTCATGGTTTGTTCGTCTCGTTCGGGTTTCTCGTGGCTTGGACTCGTACTCGTCGCTGGCTTGTCCGTCTCGTCGCCGTGGATCGTCTTGTGGCGCGAATCGGAGCTTATGTGCAGCTCTCCCGGATGCTCTGACGTGCCGGACGTAGCGACGGGTTCGGCGCGTACAGAAGGCGCATCGTACTCGTCCGGCCGGAAGGTGCTGTGTGTTTGCTTCCGTGCGACTCGATTCGGCGTTTACGGATCCGGCTCGGACAGGGAACAGGAGCTGGATTTGGTGAGTACGGCTCGCTCGGAATCTGGGATGTTATGCGCATCGTACTTGTTCGTTCGGACGACTGTTCGACTCGGTCGGGAAACACGCGTTCGGCTTGGTTTTTTTCCGGGCGAATACTGTTGGGTGCGCTTCCGGACGAGATCGGAATCGACCCCCTTTGTGTGGAAAAAAGAAAATAAATAACTCAGTTTAATGAGTAAGGCATATCCACTATGGAGTACAGGTATTCTATTCTTGTTGTGCTAAATGATTAAAAGCGTTCTGGCTAGCGCATTTGGTACAAATTTGCTATTCTTTTCAGTCTGCAGCTGTGGCAGCTGCAATGGACAAAAAATATCTTTTGTTTCCAATGCTCTTCTCCAAATGCCTTTCAATTCTACTCTGACTCCGAAGAGGCAGATGATTAATAATATGGCACACGTCATGTATAACATGTGGATAATAGATGGCATGCCTGCCGTAAGTAGACAGTGGGAAAAACGATGCACTGCAGTACAGGGAAAATAATGGGATATATAGATTTTTATTAGGCACGTGCCACATTGGTCACAGAGTATCCCATCTGTAAAACACAAAATCACGGACACTTAATCCCACTTTACTTCCTAGCCTCACACTCAAACACAAATTATTTAAATGAAATACAATCCCTTGGCAGTAAGGGAAGGAAACCTGACTTAGGGACTTAGTTAGACTAGAGTTTAGCGGAGGTGTTACTCCATTACAAATGTTACATATATCCCTTCTGCCGTATTACGATTCGTAATACGGTGGACGTGTGACGGATTAACTCCCTCTGCCAAACTCTAAAAATCAGGCCCTTAGTCTGCTAAAGAATGATGATGGATTAAACCCAGATCAGTTGACTGGGGGTGAGTGTTTGAGAAAAAATCCTAAACTTACTACTTTTGGTATTCACAGAAGGCATTTAGTTGTAGTAAAGTTAGGACTCCTAACTTTACTACTACTAAACTGAGACAAAATCCTAACTTTACGACTTTCGGTATTCACAAAAGGCATTTAGTAGTAGTAAAGTTAGACTTTACTACTACTAAATGCCTTTTGTGAATACCGAAAGTCGTAAAGTTAGGATTTTGTCTCAGTTTAGTAGTAGTAAAGTTAGGAATCCTAACTGTACTACTACGAAATGCCTTTTGTGAATACCGAAAGTCGTAAAGTTAGAATTTTGTCTCAGCTTAGTAGTAGCAAAGTTAGGAGTCCTAACTTTACTACTACTAAATGCCTTCTGTGAATACCAAAAGTAGTAAGTTTAGGATTTTATCTCAGATTAGTTCTGTGAATCGGCCCCCTAGAAAATATTTTGACAGGCAAAGACAAATGCAGTAACATATTGACATTATACTTTTTGAAAACAGAATACCTATATTATACAGTGGACCTATTTTTGCTTCACAAATCTAGCCCCCTTTGATGGGCCAACTCAGTCAGTTCCCTTTCCAATTAATAGATGCATATTTTGCATACTACTTCATTGGAAGATTGCTTGGGACTGTACAAGCTACATAAACATAAAGACACAGAGAACACTAATGCACCAAAAATATATTTCTACTGCTACCACAGTACCACTATCTTAGAACTTTTTACATAATCAGCCCAAGCGAGTGCCTTCAGCAATGAGCAGAACTAGGTAGCATCGAGCACCTGGCTCGCTCAAATTGGATCACATAATATTCGTAACGTTACGTGAACTTAGCTTACCTTTGAGTTTTAGCAGCATGCTATTTGAAAACAAATTTGCATTATAGAATAGGATACAACAAATTAGTAATAGTCAATTACTAGTATTCACCAAGCCCAGCAACCTGGGTGCCCAACAGGTCGACCTCTCCAAGGTCCAGGAGGTCAGCCCAGTAGTGCATCAGCTGCTGCTGGGTGCGCCGAACCCCAGTGCATTAGCAAACGCAACGGTGCACCCTCCCCCACAGCAGCTGATGCTCCCGCAGGCAGTACCCACTCCTGGGCCTGCCGCCTGCTGCTAGCTTGGATGGGAGGTGGCGCTGCACAAAAAAAACAAGTGTGGCCACCTTGTCCCCCCTAAAAATGGCGCAAGGCTGCCCCCTCTGGTGAGCCGCACCCACAGGGTGTGCAGTTCGCTGCCCTGGCACTGCCACCACACTTTGGCATGGCACTGGGTAAATGAGAAAAAAATAAAGACAGATGGAAAAGAAGGAATAGACTAGAGAGGGAGAAATTAGGAAGTTTGAGGAAGTCAAAAATGTAATGTACACAAACACAAATACACACACTAAGGAAATAAATGTAAAACAGGGGAGGATAACTTAAATAAATTTAGGATGGCAAAGATATAATTAACTTTCAGAAGTAGGAACTGCATCATGCACAAAGTAGGAAAAAGAAAATGGCTGCGCACGCGGGCAACCGCATTGTGCCGTTCGTGTGCATGTTGCTACGCGGAGTGCGCTAAATGAACCAATCAGGGCAAACAGGCTCCTAAGCGTAACTCCACCCACTCATGCAGAGTTCGCTGAGTTTTTTCTTCACTCTGCAAACTCTGCCCACCCCTAGTAATAGGTAGGGCAAAATATTTAGAAGTTTGAATATATTTTTTAAATAAAATACGGAGTAACTCAGTAGTACAGTGGTATCCCAAAAACATTTTGTGCAGTTAACTTTTTTGTTTATAAATTTCTATGAATCGTTATACCAGTGTACGGTGAAGTGTATGTTTTTTAAAATAGCACCGTAATTTTAACTAATTAACACGCTAATCTGTACACTTTTTGTTCATATTTAAATATGTAAAAATTAAAATACACTTTAGCACACTATATTTATAAAATATACTGTCTTATAGTGCATTTCAAATCTATTTATTTATTTTGTACCACGTTAGTACCACAGTACTCCATATTTAAATACATAAACTTATAATTATTTTCCCCTACCTAATACCACTTTACTAAAGTGGTAATAGACATGGGAACAATACCAAAAAAATAAGTTTCCAAGATTGAAAGGCTTAACGCAGAACACAGGGATACTTGAGCTAAAAACAACATGATTGCGTGTAATTTTTCTTTAGGCAGTCATTAGCTAATCAACTAATGAGTTTTCATTGCTAAATACCTCGGTAGTACTGCGGTACTATAGCGGCCACATATATCACTTAGTTTAAAACACTTAAAACTTAAAAACACTTACCCTATTTACATGCCGTACCCCACAGAATCATATGTGCACCATAATATATAATCCTGCCAAATTTCAGAAAAATCCCACAGACGGATTTCGCACTACGTGAAATACAAAAGTCTATATAACATGCATTGGATTTTACGCCCGTTTGGGGCCCTCCTTTTTTCTTTGCACCCCCTAGATCAAACGCAGTGAAACTTTCAGCACTGTACCAATGAAACGGGGAAGCAGGTCTTAAATAATACCCAGTATAATGTTTAAAAAGATCAACAAAGAACCAGTAGCACTTGCTAAAAAAAAATTAAACAGGGAGCTCCCCCCTCAATATATACATCCTCCAACAATACTACCCAGCACCCCACTTCTTGCCTCCTTTGTCCGGATGCCTTTGACCAGGTGGAGCCCTGCTATGAGTTCCCAATGCTGCTGGTGCAACAAAATTGAGAGGTAGGGTCAAAATAATCCAACAACAGCAGTCCCTAAGCAAAGGGCCAGCCAACAAGGGGAGGACAGGAGGAAAACCACCCAAGGAAAATGGCCATCCAAAACCCCAAATGCAGTCACCAGGGAAAGGCTAAAGCAGGTGAGTCCGTATCATGGAAAACAAAGGGAGCGCTCAAGCCTCCATTGCCAAGAGGATTGTGTGATAAACACATAGCAGTAATTAAGAGGGAGCGGGTGTTCTAAACATGCCTTGTGCCCCCCAGGATGTGCAAGAGTGAAATTTCCGGTGCCCGAGGCTCACATCCTAATGAAAGGTCAGTGGGAGAAATGACTGGCCATCACTGGACTCTTACAACTTAGGAGCTCCTGCAAGGGGGGACAAAGACCAGCAAGAGGCCGGCCCTGCCCAATGGGTCACAATGCCCGCCATTTTGAAGGTCCAAGATCTGTCCCATCGTGCCCTCCATAAATGTTGGCGCACCCCATGTGGGGGAGCACATTTGGACAGTGGAGTTCTCTTAAGTGTTGAGTCTCCAGGAAAGGCTGGTCCCAAGTTTTGTAACATATTTTTATTCAAGTGTTGAGTCTCCAGGAAAGGCTGGTTCCAGGTTTTGTAACTTATTTTTATTCAAGTTGTCTGAGTTTACTTGTAGGATCATCTCCTCATTCAGTTCTTTTATTTCCACCATTTCATAAAACTGTAGTGGTTTCAGATCTTTATTAAGAGCATGTTCGTAGTATTTGGGTATCAGCAGGGCTTTCAGTGGGATGAAAAAACTGGGGGATCTCTCAAAGGGGCGTGGTTGGTGTAATTAAGGGTGTGGCATAAAAACACTTAAGCTAAAAATCTATGCTTAGCATTGTGTCCCGCCCGACTGGTATTTTGCTGCTTCTGTCATTGCATCCATTATATAATACAACAAGTAACATTACACCTACAACAAGCCAGGACTATTGCTTTGCCAATGGCTGTTAGTTACATAAGATAAAAAAGCAACAACTATGGCTTCGTTGTATATAATATTGAAAATGCTTCAGTTCTAAAATGATGAGACTGTGAAAAGAACTATAACCAGGCTCTTTGAAGTTACATCAAAGACAGTAAAGGCTGGTACTGCTGCAGAGTTTAAAAAAAAATCACCTAGGGTGATGGCAAAAATGGAGAGCCCGATAGGGACCCGTTTCGGCACCTGCTTTTTAGAACTGCCGGTGCTGAGCACCGGCAGGACCCAGTCCACTTGAAGCCTTGGCTATCACACATGTGAAATCCCTGTTCTTGATTGCTCTGATCTGTTTCACTGACAAAATAACTGAGACTACAAGGTCACTTTAGGACATGCATCACTGACAAGACAAGTAAGGCACCATGTAAAAGAGTACCTCTGCTGGAGGCCAATGATGAAAAAGAAGCAAAGTAACGGGGGAGGGGATTACAAAATAGAACACAATTTAGCCCCAACAGAGGGATCTAATTTGAATGGTGCCCTGTCTTCTCAGTGGAAATTGGAACATTTCATCTTCTGCGCAGTCAAGGGTGGGAATGGAGCAAAGCAAAATTGTGCAGAGCAGAACACACTTTAGGCCCTACCAGCGGAAACTATTTTACGGTGTGCCCTGCGTGATTTCCCATAACCGTTTGTACCCAAGCGCACACCTTGCTTCAAAACATTTTGGGAGATTCCAATGGTCCGCTGATGCACACATAACATTTCTCATCAGGAGACATTTACTTTGTATCTCCTGCTAGTATGTCTGGAGACTTTTTATGTCAGGTACGTGTTTAAGGTAAAACAAAAATGATGCTAGATAGTGGCTAACCACATTTCTTTATGAGAAACGTTATGAGAAAAACAATGGTGTATATTTTCAAGGAAAGTGACAGAGCGCGGCGTTAGCATTCTTGGCTTAACGCCACACTTGGAAATGCAGGGCTACCATATTTACAATACAGTGCAGCCCTGGGTTTCCCCCTGCGCTGGTGCTAATTACAGCTGCCTAGTGCCAACACAGGCAACCTTGCACCATAGTGCAAGGGTACCTATGTTGTGGGAATGATTGTTAATGTACACCACAACTATGTCTGGTGGTGCGCGTAAAGGCACCAAGTGCTCAAAGACAGAGGCACTTTTAGAGGCATTAGTGCCTAGAATGGATGCTATGGATGAGACGATTGCATCAATGAAGTCCCAGCCCCCAAGTGCACCTGCAGACCAGGTGGAGAAACCTTGGAGGGCAGGAGTGCCTCCCAAGGAGGCATTTCCTCCAGCCCGAAGAGAACTCGTGCACAGGGAAGCATAAAGGGGACTTTCAGGGGCAGACAGCAGTTGATCCTAGGTTGTTGGGTGTTCAGGATGCTTCTTCTCCAGAAGTTGCGCCAGTGGGTCAGACCCCGGTTCTAGGCAATTCTGGCCAGGTTGCAGTGCAAGGTGCTGTCACCACTTAATGGGACCAGCAGCAGGAGGTGGCATTGTGCAGAACAGCAACAGGTGTATGGCTATTGGGATTACTCCTGCGGTGGCACCTGCCCAGTCGGACATGATGACTAATTTAGTGATTTTGTTGCTGTGTTTCTCACCAGAGTGGGGATGTTGTCTGCCCCCCTGGTGGGAGGGGGGGCATAGTGGGTACTAGTCATGGCAATGACATGGAGAGGGCCAGGCACTTGGTGGCTCACCTTGATGGTGCTGAGGGTGTTCAGGGGTTCCAAGGGAGTGCTGTGGCTATTGGGGCCGCCGCTGGGGCCAGTGGGATGCCTCTGGTTAATGCATGCAGCCCCCGGATGGAATCAGGGGGGATCGCTCAGGACTGCCACTGCGATGGGGCTCGGGAGGGAGACCCTCTCAGCCAGCGGCCAGGTGCCTTCACAGTCGGGCACCACACTGGGGGGCAGTACGTCTGGGGGTTCTACAGTGACATTGATGACTCCCCCTGCTCGGGGCTCGATGGACTCAGGTACGAGAGCTCCTTTCCCACCCATTTGCCTGGGTGAGGTGCGTTCAGACCATGAGCAACTAGGCAGGCATGTTTCAAAGGAGGGAAAAGAAAAGATTTGGAAGGAGTCTTATGTGGATATCGTAGAGTTGCTGGTGGATAAAACTGACAGTAAGGAAGTCAAGAGTTGCAAGGAATGTTCACACTCTGTAGCCATTTGCCCCGTAAGAAGAAAGTTGAGGAGACACAGGGCAATTGGGGTAGAGACTTCTCGATTTACCAAGGCATTTTGGCAGAGTGTTTCAATGATCTGGGCACCCAACTCGCATGCTATCAAAATAGGATTGTGTGTGCTCACGAATTTGGTGGGTCGGCCTGGAAAGAATACAATGAGGAGCTCAGGAGGAGTAAGGCTTCTAGGCCATCCTTAGCATGGGACCAGATAGAGGTAATCACGTGGCTAAATCATATGAAACATCACCGCACTGACGCTTCCACCAGTCAGCCCTTTTGTACAGAGTCAGGGTCAACTAGCAGCTCAGGGTGAGGAGGGGGGAAAAGAAGAGTGCCTGTTGGGATTTCAACAGGCAAACTTGTACCAGACTAGCAGGGACCTAAAGATTCAAGCATTGTTGCTCATTCTATGGCTTGGCCTCCCATCCCGAATCCAAGTTCTTTAGAAAGTCCAAGGAAAAGTGTGCTTAGAAGCAGGAATGATCACCTCCCTTTGGACATAGCTCCCTCACCGGTTGACTTAATGGCAATGGTCCCATAGCTCAATTTATACAATAATCATTTGGCAGCTCAGATATTATATGAAGGTTTCAAGGTAGGATTCAGGATCCCAGCAAAGGGTTATGTGTGCTCCCCCTATTGTAGAAACCAACAGTCACTCAGGGCCAATCCGGGGGTGGCCAGGGCAAAGATCCTGAAGGAGTAGAGTCTTGGAAGGGTGGCAGGTCCATTTGACGTGATCCCGCTGGATGGTTTCGTGTGCTCCGCTTTAGAAGTGGTCCCTAAAAAAGAGCCAGGAGAGTTTAGATTGATTCATAACCTGTCGGCTCCCAGAGGGCAGTCAGTGAATGAGGCTATTGATGGCGAGCTGTGCTCAGTTAAGTATGCTTCCCTTGATCTGGCGATCCATTTGCTGCAAGAGCTGGGACTTGGGACCTTGCTGGCAAAATCTGACATTAAATCTGCTTTCCGTTTACTCCCGGTTCATCCACAGGATTTTCCCCTGCTAGATTTCCAATTTGAGGGTTCCTTTTACTTTGATAAGTGTATGGCTATGGGCTGCTTGGTGTCATGCTCCTACTTTGAGCAGTTCAACACTTTCCTTGAATGGGTTTTCAGGCGAAGGTTAGGCCATCATTGGGTATTACACTACCTCGACGATTTTCTCTTTCTGGGGCCACCCGGGACTGGGCAATGTGCCGAGGTCCTGCAAACCTTTCGGGACTTAATG
Organism: Calotriton arnoldi; assembly: GCA_963921515.1. Classification (NCBI taxonomy): domain Eukaryota; kingdom Metazoa; phylum Chordata; class Amphibia; order Caudata; family Salamandridae; genus Calotriton; species Calotriton arnoldi. The sequence goes on from CAWUFW010000161.1 coordinate 2,401,911, forward strand.
AGGGATGTTCGGGTCCTGCTAGTGCAGGGCAAGGCACTGGGGCCTGCCACCACAATTGAGTTCCTGGGAAGAGAGTTGGATTCTGTGGCAGGGGTCTACAGGCTTCCTGTGGAGTAGGTTAACGCCTTTTCCCAAGCTTTACAAGCATGTCTGGGGGCTAAGAAGGTCACGTTACATCAGTTGCAAGTCCTTGTTGGCAGTGGCGGGTGGTATGGTACGGGGTGGCGTAGTGCAGGGAAGGGGAGAGGGGAGAAGGGAAAGAAAATTCAATTAACGGATGGCCGCGTCTCTCCTCCATCTATCCCATGTCGTTTCTCCTCCACTCCTCAAACAGGAAGCACCTAGGCTCCCCTAAGCCAATCACAATGTTGCAATGCAGGGTTGTGATTGGTCTGAGCGCTGTGGTTTGGCACTCAGGCGGGGAATGGGAACCTGGGCATGTTCCCCACCCAGGCTGTAATGCAGCCTGGGTAGAGAACATGCAAAGTGCGTATGACAGATTGGCCACACCAAAACGGCCGACCAAACCATCATGCGCACTTTAGAGTGCAGCAACCACTCTTCCTCACGGAGGTCACTGGAGCCAAGCCTCACCCCAGCCTAACCTGGCGATACTAAAAATAAAATGATAATAACATATTATTATCATTTTATTTTCTCTTTTACACTGCTCTGCGAGCAGTGGGGCATCACTCCTCTGCCTTAGTGGAGGAGCCGCCACCACTGGTTGGACAGCTGAATTTTGCCTTGTGGATCATTCCCATGGGACGCCCCTTTTCCCAGTCCTTTGCCCAGCCCATGTCTGGCCTAAAAGTAAAACATCATCATACCAGACTGTCTAGCAAGGTCAGGCAAGATATGAGACTCTGAGAGTCATTTTTGCAGGAATTTAATGGGACAGTGGTGTGGCCTGGTCAGCCTAGCACCAGTGAGGAGCTAGGTCTCTTCACTGATGTGGTGGGTAGCGAAGGATTTGGCGCCATGTTAGGATCAGCATGGTGTGCAAAGCGGTAGCCCAAGGAGTGAGTGCAGTCTGGGTTGGTTGCTAAAATAGGTTTCCTTGAGCTGTTTCCAATTTTGGTGGCATTGTCTATTTGGCCAAAGCAGTTCACCAATCAGTCAGTCATGTTCTGGTCTGATAATATGGCACCGGTAGATTGCATCAATCAGCAGGCTGTAAATGCAAGATGATCCTAAGACTGTTAAAGGATATTGTTCAGCTGTGTTTGAAGCTAGATGTGCTGTTCAAAGCCAAACATGTACCAGGCTTGTTAAACAATTCCACTAATGCATTGTCTCGTTTCAAGATGCAGGCTTTCAGGTTCTCTCTCCCAGGAACAGCGGACTCACCTACAGCCTTCCCAGACCATCTGAGGCGGCTTGGTGCCCAACCTTACCAGACCTCGTGGCAGCCAGCTTAGCTCTCAGGGCCAGGCGTGCTTATGAGGGGTGTTTATCGCCTATTGTGACTTCTTTGAGTATGTACGGGCTCCAGACTGGTGTACCTCCACATCAGTCATGTCATTCCTGGGGCCCCTGCTAGCGAGGGGAGGTCAGTGGCTTGTGCCAGGTGCCACACAGCAGCAATATTAATTTTTGCAAAAATGCTGGGACACACTGCGGGACCAAGTCTTTCTTGGTTCACAGGGCCTTGAGGGGCTGGCAGCGCTTAGAGGGGGGCAAAGTTGTATGCTAGATGCCCCACTGATACAGGCAAGTTGGCTGCAATTCTGGCATCCCGGAGAGACATCTGTGGGTCACTGGACGAGGCCCGCCTCTTTAGGGCAGCATTTACTCTCGCTTTTTATGGGGCCCTCAGGGTGAGTGAGTTGGTAGTCAAAAACAAGAAAGATACGGAAGGGGGGTTACAACTGGCAGACATTCAGCGATTGGAAGGGACTGGGACCTCTGCGCTGAATAGCCACTGCTCCAAGATGGACCAGGTCAGTAGACTTGACCACATATTGTTGCATAGGGCCCTGGGTAATGTATGCTTCCTAGCGGAGAACCTGGAGGCATTCCTAGCTCATCGGACTCAGGGTGTGGGGGGCCTCTTACTCCTCAATACTGACGGGACTCCTCTGACAAGGTACCAGTTCTGCAGAATCCTTAACAGGGCCCTACGGGCAGTTGGGTATGACCAATCAGAATTTGGGTCTCACTCCTTTAGGATTGGTGCTGCCGCTGCGGCGGCAGCAGCGGGGCTCTCCAGCTCTACAGTGTGAAGGATTAGCAGGTGGTCTTCCGACTGCTACAAGCACTACGTGAGAGTGCCTATGTTGTAAAGACTGTGCTGGATCCCTGCCTCTCTTTCCTTTTCTCATGGTTATGCAGGCTGTGGGTGCAAAGAGTTGAGTGAGCGGCTGGAGTTCTCGGCAGCCCCTGTCCACGGGGAGGTGATGGGAATTACAGATGTGTGGGTCTTAGGCCATTCCTATGTGAAGCACCCGAAGGAGTCTTATTTTGTAGGTGGTTTTCCATCCTGTGCATAGCAAGTTGGTTACCACCTGTTCTTTTATGGTCAAGGGGGCATGCAGCTGGTGCACCTCAGGACTTCACTGGACATGATGTTACCCAAGGGGTGAACGCCCCCTGGCATCATCATACTACATCTGGGTGGGAACGATTTAGTGCACATTGGCTGGAGGGAGCTGTTTGAACTATTGATCACTGAGATTGGTTGGCTTGCTAAAAAATTCCCTCATGCTGTGTTGGTAAGGTCTAACATCATCCCGAGATTACAATGGAGGGATGGTAAATCGGTCAGGGGTTTGAATGATTCGGTGAAGCGAATAAACAACAAGGTTAGTAAGTTGTTCAGATCGCATAATCTGTTATCGATACCCCATGGTTACATAAATGGTAAGCATTTTTTCCGACAGGATGAAGTATACCTCTCAAGGATTGGTAATGAAATGTTTCTAGAGAACTTATTGGCATGGCTAGTTCACCGTCCTTGGTAAAGGTGCCTGATTGGGGTGGAGGCCAGATAGTAGGGAAACTATGCTGGCCTGTGGCGGGTGAGGTCATGATTGGTGGGAAAATTCAGCATATCTTTCCTTACATAAGCATGACAGCGGGGTCATGGTGCCCTCCAAGGGGTGCTGACAGGGAGTTGAATTGAGGATCCAGGGGTGTGGGGGGTTGTGAGCAATAGCTGGCACCTGATCTTTCCGGCCAACCACCCATGCATGCGCAATGGGCGCGAAGCTGGCACTGGCCCTTGGGAGGAAGTAGTGATGGGTGTAGGGGGTGCCTGAGGTAGGTATCCTGGCGGGCAGGATAGCCCCCTGCACAGGTGTACACCGGGAGGGGATGCAGGTGGGTGGGGTCCTCCCCTAAGGAGGGACCCATCACAGGTCTGATGGACGAAAAGGGTGGGTCTGAACCAGGAGACACCACGGAGACCAGTCATGATCTCACTAGAGGGCATAAATATTGGTATGCAGGACTATGTCTAGATAGTGGTAGAAAAATCTGATGTATTAGCGTCTCTGTGAAGGCTAGGCATCAGCATATGTAAATAAAGCGGTAAATATTGAGGGTTACTGCGTATAAGTAATCGCAATGATGTTTTGTATGTTTTAATAAAATACGTCCGAGGGTTCACAAAAAGATTGTGCATTTTTTTTGAGAACCGGGAGAGTGATGGAAGGGGCTGGGTGATAGGATTTGTGGTTAGGGGAGGGAGGCCTCGGCGATACCGGGCCATATGGCAAAGGCTCTCCCCATATCGGGGGAGCCGCACATATGCCGGTTGGCATTGTGGGTTGGTGGCGCAATGCGCTGCAGCACCTCAGTTAGGTATCCGGCGGTTAGAGGGCCGCTGAGCCGTGATCCCCGGAAGCACTTGGAGTGATTCCGGGTCACACACTTATCGTGCACATTGGGCACCGCCCATAAAAAGGGCTGAGAGGCGGCGAGCAGGTCTTTTCACTCCCGCTGGCTGCCTCGCAAGGACCTTCCAATAGGATAAACTCTCTTTTGACTGGCAATATCTCAGAATGCCTTATTCAGCCACACAAATATCCAGGATCCTGGGGATCTAGCTTGACTCTGAAATTTTGTTCGCCCATCAAGTCTATTCAGTGTTTAAACGTAAGAGCTTACAGATGTCCATACTTTCCTAAATTCTACCAGTTCCCCAAACTGACCACCAGGTGTAGCTATCCAGGCTCCTAGCCATGGTGTGCGCTTGGGCTTCTGTAACATCATCTGCACTGGTCTTCATAAGAAACTAATTGCTAGATTACAAAGACTCCAAAACCAGGCTGCAACATTGTAACTATTTATCTTCAAATGTGACCATTTCAAGTCCGCCCTATAAGCTCTCCGCTGGCTTCCTGTAGAGGTCGAGACACAATTCAAAGGCCTCTGCACCATCCAGAACATCTTCTGGGAAAAAGGTCCATAATATCTGCAGGAAATGGCTCAGCACTGCTCTCCACCAGGAACATCCGATCGTCTTCTGATCCATCAGGGTTCACTCAAGAGGATAAAACACAGAAGCATATCATGGGGAGGGTAAGGCCCCCTTCTGCGGTCTACCTTTAACCCCACACTGAGGACCACACCCAACCACCTATGATTCAGGAAACTCCTGTAGTCTCAAATCATGCGTCATTATTGCATAATATTAGATGAGGGCGGGCTCTGTCCTTCCTATTGCCGACTCGGGAGCTGGGGATTGGGGTTTGTGTCTCAGCCTCCGCACAACATCCTGTGATTCTGGGCAAATCACTTAATCTCCCCAAACCCATGGACAGAGCCTGGATACCCTCACGGGTGATAAGCTGCGCTATATAAATCTACAAACTTAAACTTATTAGACTCTACTCTTCCTTGATTTCACAAATCTGTATATTAGCTCATCTAATTCTCTGAAGTAATCAAAAGGTAATGCTCAGCACTTTCTAAAACTCATATATAAATATAGAAATGAGAGTCCCACTCATACATTCACACGTGCACACACACTATTTTCTTTTGCCCCTTATAGTCGGTTGCACCAATTTCGCCCGCAGCCCCTTGTGTGCCCTGCTCCCCCAAAACTCATTTCTTTGCCACCCACGTCGCAGTGCCGGTCCTTTTCACTGCTGGGGACCAGCTGCTAGGCCTTACCCGGGACATTGAAGATGCGGTAAGTGGGGACAGAGGGGGCCAGAGCTGAGAAGCGCCTTGTTCCTGAAGTGGGAGCCACCACAGAAGCCTTTGTGCTGTGCCAGACACACATGGTTCACATTATAGCAGCCTTTCAATACAAGTCTGAAGGATTGGGGGGCTCATTCTGTCTGACTATCAAAGCATGTGTGCTATGTGAGGAGCAGACACCAATTAGCGCTGCCTTGTGGAGAGGCGGAGGGAGGGGGGGGAGGGGGGAGGAGAAAGAGTGTAACTGGCCAGAAAACACGGAGCTATTTAACCTTAATTAGGAGCGAGGTGAGGGCCTTTCCCCCCTCGTCGTCTGAAAAGGCCACGCTGCTCGGAATGTGCTCCCCGGGCAGGAGGGACAGTGGCCGCTTGTTAGAGTTTTAAAGACCGCGCAGGAGGCCGAGGCGCTGAGAAGCGTCGGATGCCACTTAAATGTGAGGACTGCTTATTGCAGCCTGCCATCCTGTCGGGGTGGCTGCTGGGCAGGCGGGGAGGAGAAGGCGGCCCTGCCAACTGGCAGTGAATTCCGTGAACATATAAATGTAAGTGCTTTCTGGAGAGCTGTACAGCTTGTACATAAACCTATCCTTCTGTCCCTGCAAACTGACAAGGGGACTTTTTTGTTGTTGGTAAAATGAAACATTTTAGAAGGGTCTTGAATGCTGAGACAGAAACTCGAAGTGCCTTACACAATGTATATGTGCAATAGAAATAATGCCGGAGGGGATGGTTGGGAGGGGTACTCCTCGCGGTCACCTCTTAGGTGTCTAGGCCGGGGGCAATTCTCATCTTTTTTGCCCAGGTCACCTCCTCTGTATCAGAGACACAAATGGGCCTTATTTATGAGGCCCTTACGCCGCTGATGCGTCACTTTTGGTGACAATGCGGCGGCGTAAAAAATGCGCCACACTGCGCCATATTTACAAAGTGACGTATCTAGGCAGATGAGTCACTTTGTAAACCCCTGCACTACATTATACCTGCGTCAGGTATAATGTATGCAGGGTGGACGTTCCAATGCAGGAAAGCCACGAAGAAGTGGCGCAGTGAAATTTATGCGATTTCACTGCGCCACTTCTAGGACAAGGAGCTGCTTACTAAATGCCAATGTGCACCTCCTCTTCTAAATACCCTCATCTGGTGAGAAAAATGAAAGAAGGACTAAATCTAAAATACTGTTGACATATAGCAGGTTGACTGACCTCTAGACACCAGCTAAGTCGCAGATACTTCACAAATGTGTTTGCCAATGTGCTCTGGGGTTGCAGATCCGAAAAGGTAGGGTTTGTTTCTTCCTCTATTATCATAAGGCCTCAAGTTTCTCCGGTGCCGATTTTAATACCTTAGCCACTTCTTTTTAGGTGCGCCTTGAGAGCCCAGCTGTCCGCACAACCAATTGTACTAATTCTTTAAAACATACAAAGAGTGGGCGTTGTATCCGGCCAAAGAAGTATTTCTCAGTCACATCATGACATTGGCTACATGGCGTATTCTACCTCCAATGTAGCGTTGTTTGTATTCCAATGTACACAGTTATATTTGACATCTCGATAGTGTACTGAATCATGACATATTACATTGTTTATCTCGTAGACATTGTATTCAGAAAGCAAAGTTTTTGTTTTGTCACTTCAGTAGGCCTTTTAAATAAAATATTTTAGCCAGGACTCAAAAAACTTTGCCATAGTTTGTCTTACAGATGGGAAAAGCAGGCACAAGCCCGACATAGCTAACCGTCTAGTAACAGATGAGTCAGAGAACTTCATCCTTCCCCATAAATCCCCAATCCCCAAAATGTAGTTTGGTAAACGCCAAAAAACACAGCAAGAAGCATCTTTTAATTGAAAGCAAGCTGCTCTAACACAGTATAAACATTAAAAAAAAATCCCAAAATGTGTGTTTACTCCTTTTAGTGAATTTGCAATCTAAATTACAAGATGAAGAACATATAACAAGCATTGGCAAAGCTAAAGGGTCTTGTCCTGGGAACCCATTGGCTTTGCCAATGTCTTTTGGCTGTGCTTTTTCCTGACACTGTGCAGCATCATCAAAAATAAACAAATGAAAGATGAGATGACATAGCCAGTCCTAGCAGTGATATCATTCCACTGGTCGTGCATGTGTGATGTCATATGCGTGGGCCAGTAGACTAATGCAGGTGCCGTTTGCTTGAATTTTTTATTGACCGACCCAAGATGGCGTACTCCACTTGGTAATAAAGTCAACCAATGGTAAGCAATCACTGGGGCTGTAAACCCCCACAAATGCCTGGCAAGCCCACTGTAGGTCTTTTGCAACCAGACAGTGCATGCTGTCTGCTAGGCTAGACCTAAAAATGTGTATAGCCTGTTCAGCTTTGCATGGACAAAGAGGAAACCCCCATCACTAATTTCCAGGGGCAGCTAGCAACTGTTAAAATCAGAGCGGCGCAGCGCGCCATAAACTCACCGATATGTTGCCTCTCCAATGACGACGAGCAGTAAGAAAGGTGGTTTACTGCCTGCTTACGAATACCACCAATCCTGGAACTGTTGAAGGCAGCTCCAGGATTGGTTGGAGCAGGCCATCCCAGCGCTCATTTTGAGGCTAGGGGTCTGTGCCTGCAATCCCTTGGCTGTTTTACAGCACTGAGATTGCAGGCTTTAAAGTGCGCATGACAGATTGACCGGCTGTCATGCGCACTGGGTAGTCATCCTGCAGCACGCAGGAATCTGTTTGCCCCGCCCCCATCATCACAATTGCCCTAGCAATGCCGGCAGCAAACAGAATAATAAAATGGTAATGACCATTTTATTATTTTGTGTGTACCTGCTGCGCTCATAGCAGGGATGGGGGGCGCTCTTCCGCCTTAACGGAAGAACCACCGGTGCGTCATTCTATAAACTTATAATGTCTTGTTAATTTATTGCCTTACCATTTGTGAGGTTATGGGCTTCGTAAATTAGTTTGCTTTCCAAGTCATTGCAAGCCTGCGACATGAACATGTACCTAGCGTGCTCCGATTTTCTTATACTTAACACTTTAATATGGAGAACGAACACAGGTGCATTTGTAAAACCAAATATTTTTCCAGTGTTTAATTTGTGCAGGCTTATTTTTCACCATCCGACTTTGGTCCAGAGCAAGAGAGGGAAAGGCTGAAAATTAGAGCAGTAAGGAGAAAGATAGGTAAACAATGACAAAGGGTGAAAGGAAAGATGAAAAAGAACACTCAGGAGACAGATAAACAGGACGTGTAGGGAGGTGGAAGAAACAGACAGCAGGAAGATTCAAGACTTGGAGGAATATATATTTTATAAGATTTATGCAGTGTTTGCGTCACAAAAGTGACACGAATCGACGCAAAATCATTTTTTTTACCTATTTACTTTCCAGCGCTAAATCTGTTTAGTGCTGGAAAATCACTTGAAAGTGACGCAAAGCAGCGTCCATCAGTGGCGTAACGAAACTTGAGGGGGCCCCCCTGCAGGGTACATGGAGGGATCCCCTCGGGACTCAATCTGGAGCCCCCCAGCCGAAGTGCGGTGCTGAGGGGGCCTCCCCGCACCGCGGGGGCCTGTGTTACGCCCCTGGCGTCCATGGGTGGTGCATGGCCATTCCCATGCAACCACCCAACGTTTTTGACGCAGAACCCTATTTACTTAAAAAATTAGACAGGGTTTTGCGGCAAAAAGCTTTGCCCATTGCAAATAGGTGCTATGAAGGAGAAATGCTTTCATTTCTCCTTTCTTTTCCGAATTTGTATGTGTGCTGCACTGTACAGCACACACACAAAGTGGAAAAAGGTTTAAAGTTAGTCTAAGCATAGTATTTTGTACTGGAAGGGTATCCTTCCAGTACAAAACCTATGCTAGAATCACGGAGACACCCTTGTATTATGCATGGCGCAAAAGTGTGTCCGTGGCGCATGGCAGCACATTTCTGCACAGGCGCTAGGAAGAGGGGAGGAGAGTGCTATATATTTGTAAATATGGTGCTCTCCTGCTCTCTCCTTCTCACGTGGCACAGCATTTGCGGCTGCTGCACTGCGCTGCGTAATGATTCAGTATATCTGGGCCCTGGTATCGTTGGTATCTGCAAACAGTGGTATTCACTAGCACTGTCGGAGGGCTCCTAAAAAAACTTTGGGACACTGCACTTTTTTTTTCTCCAAATGGAGCACTGAGTTTTCTGGAGTGCTTTATATTAATTTAGCGGAAAAACGTTTGCGATTGAATCATATTCAGTTTACCTAAGAAGATTTCTATTTCAGTCCTGGGTATATATTTAATGTGATTTGTACATTGTGCAAGTCTAGTCTGGCATAATATTCTTCAAGCGTACTGTCACCTAGGTTATCCTGGTAAGGATTATCCGGCAAAATCAGGGTACACAGGTTAAAAGGTTGCTGTCAGGTAACTGTTGATCAGATGGATATTGGTAGAGTATAGAGAACTTCAACACTTGGTTGCAGGGTATGAGAAAAACTGTCATACGGCATGACAGAGTTCGTCCTTGTGGAAAGATGGAAGGTGAAATGAGGAGGATTTAAGAGAATGCCAGTGCATGCTGTGGCTACCTTTCTGTTGGAGATACTGCGGTGAAATTGGTGAAAGGCCCAATAGTCCTTTGAACCTGATTTGGGTGAAAATAGAGAGCCAATGTAAACAAGCACTGGCAAAACCAATAGGTCTCACCTTTACAAGAGTTATTGGCTTTGCCAATGTCTTTTTGGTCATGTTGTACAGCACTGTGGCTGTTGTTCAGCACAGCTTAAAGTTAGTGGTGTGGCTTAGAGTAGAGTGGCGTAGAGAAGAGTACCGTAGAGGAGAATGCCGTACAGTGGAGTAGAATGGAGTGCTGTACAGTAGAGTGGCATAGAGTAGAGTGGGGTAGAGTGAATTGCTTTACAGTAGTGTGCATAGAGCGGAGTGGTGTAGAGTGATGTAGAGTGGAGTGTCGTAGAGTGACATAGAGAGGCATAGAGAAGAGTGCGGTAGAGTACATTACCATAAAGTAGAGGGGTACAGAGTATAGTTGAGTGGCGTAGAGTGGCGTAAAGTATAGTGGCGTAGAGTGGAGTGGAGAGGCATGGAGTGGCGTGGAGTGGCGCAGAGTGGCATAGAGCAGAGTGGAGTGGTGTAGATTAGAGTGGCACAGAGTAGAGTGGAGTAGCATAGAGTGGAGTGGAGTAGAGTATCGTGGAGTGGCGTGGTATAGGTTGAGTAGCGAAGAGTGGAGGAGCATAGAGTGGGGTAGCGTAGAGTGGAGAGGCATGCCATAGAGTAGAGTGGCCTAAAGTGTAGTGGAGTAGAGTGGGATGATGTAATGGCTAAGACTTATGTAGAATGGTCTGAGGTGCCATAGAGTGGTGTAGAGTGGCGAAGAGTAGAGGGACTTGGAGTGGAGTAGAGTATCGTGGAGTGGCGTCGTATAGAGTTGAGTAGCGAAGAGTGGAGGAGCATAGAGTGAAGTAGCGTAGAGTGGAGAGGCATGCCATAGAGTAGAGTGGCCTAAAGTGTAGTGGAGTAGAGTGGAGTGACGTAATGGCTAAGACTTACGTAGAATGGTCTGAGGTGCCATAGAGTGGTGTAGAGTGGCGAAGAGTAGAGTGACGTGGAGTGGAGTAGAGTGGCAGGGATTGGCGTTGAGTGGCGTAGAATGGTGTGGAGTGGCATAGAGTGCCATAGAATGGATTGGCATAGAGTACAGTGAAGTGGTGTAGAGTGGCATAGAGTGGAGTGGCGTAGGGTAGATTGGCATAGAGTGGAGTGGCGTAGAGTGAAATGGAGTGGTATAGAGTGGAGTGGCATAGGGTACATTGGTGTAGAGTGGAGTGGCATAGGGTACATTGGTGTAGAGTGGAGTGGCATAGAGTGGAATGGAGTGGTACAGAGTAGAGTGGTGTAGAGTGAGGTGGTGTAGAGTGGAGTGGTATAGAGTAGAGTGGAGTGGCATAGGGTAGCATAGCGTAGGAAGGCATAGAGTGGAGTGGTGTACAGTAGATAACTGTAGAATAGAGTGGTGTAGAGTGGAGCTCCGTAGAATGGTGTGCGTAAAGTGGTGTAGAGTGTTGTAGAGTGGAGTGGCCTAGAGTGGAGTGGCATAGAGTGGAATGGCATACAGTGGAGTGGAGTGGCATGGCTCAAGTGTGGCATTGTGTGGAGTGGCGTAGAGTGGCTTTGTGTGGAGTGGAGTTACATGGAGTGATGTAGAATAAGGTGGCATGGAATGGAGTTGCGTAGAGTAGAGTGGTACAGAGTGGAGTGTCGTGGAGTAGCATAGAATGGAGTGGCACAAAGTGGAGTGAAGTAGCGCAGAGTGGAGTGGCATGGAGAGGATTAGAGTAGAGTCGTGTATAGGAGAGTGGAGTGGAGAAAAGTAGAGTGGCGGAGACAAAGTGGCGTTGAGTGGCATAGAGTAGCATGGAGTAAAGTGGTGTGGAGTAGAGTGGAGTGGCCTGGAGTGGAGTGGTGTAGAGTAGAGTGGCGTACAGTGGAGTGCAATGGAGTGGTGTAGAATGGAGTGGAGTGGCTTGGAGTAGAATAACGTAGAGTAGAACAGTTATGCGTATAAGTAACTTAAACAAAGAACCAAACCCTGTGCCATAGCTTTGGCTGTCATATGTAATCTGCTCTGAAGGCAGTTCGAATTCAGTGACCCTAAAATCTACCAAGCTCCAGCTGCTAAGAATTACTGCAGCACACATGTGACCTCCTCCCATTGCTCTGGCCCACTGTGTTATGTTGTATTATCTGTTCCTGGCTCTACTTGTGGTATTATTTCACCTGTTCTTCAAGCCCCAGCTCTAAGTGTGATGCTGTGTCACACAAGTGAAATAAAGGGTGACAGTGTTTGCACTATACATACTTTCCTGTAGGCTCCGTCAATGTTGAGCTGTGGTAAACGGTTTGATGTTCCCTCTGGAAAGTGCTTCAAGGCCAATTCCAAGCCCATCTCTAACTGTCTGAATACAGGAAGAAAGAAGCTGACTGAGACAAAGAAGGCTTCAAGCTTACATTATGTAAATTCTCAGAAAAAGCAGAATAATAAAAATCAATTTTTTAGAACACCGAAAATTGAAAAGCTATTTAGTGTGGAAGCAAATGAATGAAACCTTATTCAAAATAATAGAAAAAAAGAACAGTTCCAAAACACGTATATTGATTTTTTTCAAGAAACTTTATGTTCTTAATGGGATCGTCGCTCAGCCCCACGCTCTTCAACATCTACATGGCCCCCCTCGCCGATATCGTCAGACAGCACGGACTCAGCATAATATACTACGCCGACGACACCCAGCTCATCCTCTCCCTCACCAAGGACCGCATCACCACCAGGCTCAGCTTCCAGGAAGGAATGAAGGACGTCACATCTTGGATGAGCAACAGCTGCCTGAAGCTCAACTCGGAGAAGACAGAGGTCCTCGTCCTCAGACCCTCCCCCTCTGCATGGGACAAATCCTGGTGGCCCACCGCCCTCAGCAGCCCCCCCACCGCCACGGACCACGCCCGAAACCTTGGCATCGTACTCGACTGCTCCCTCTCCATGTCCCGACAGGTCAACGCCATCACCTCCACCTGCTTCAACACCCTCCGCATCCTTAGAAACACCTTCAAATGGATCCCCCACGAATCAAGGAAGACCGTCACCCACGCACTCATAACCAGCAGACTTGACTACGGAAATGCCCTCTACGCCGAGATCAACAAGTCTCTACTCCGCAAACGCCAGACCATACAGAACACCGCAGCCAGACTCGTCCTCGGCATCCCCTGACACAAACACATCCCCCAGCACCTGCGCAACCTCCACTGGCTCCCCATCGAGAAAAGAGTAACCTTCAAGATACTCACCTACGCCTACAAATGCCTCCACAACACCGGACCCCAATATCTCAACAACAGAATCTCCTTCTACGCACCCAAGAGGAACCTCCAATCCGCCAACCTCGCCCTCGCCGAACCCCCGCGCATCCGCAGAGCGAGAATGGGTGGAAGAACCTTCTCCTACATCGCGGTAAAGACTTGGAACGAGCTGACGATCAACATCAGGCGCGCCCCCACCCTGCACATCTTCAGGAAGACCCTCAAGACCTGGCTCTTCGACTGACCGGAGCTGCTTCCCCCCTCCCCCACTCAGCACCTTGAGACCCTCACGGGTGAGTAGCGCGCTTATAATTCCCTTGATTGATTGATTGAATAGGAGACAAAAACTGTAGACCTCACAGGATGATCTGGTTAGGCAATGTAGTTTTAATGTTATGATGGAAAGAAAATGTAAGGAGGAACAGATGAAAATAGGCATGGTGGAAATAGCATCGAGTGGAGAAATTGGATTCACAAGAGGGCTCCCACAAAAAAAATGGAACACAGGAGCTACACGTTGAAAGGAAGATAAGGAGAAAAGGAATGTGAAAGGGGAAAAGGAATGGAAAGAAGGATCAATGACTCAGTAGGGCCAGACTGGTCATTCTGACAGGCTGGCATTTTCCCAGTGGACTGCAGCTTAGGGTCTGCTTTCAGAGATGGATGGGCTACCGTGACATAACCATGAAAGCCCCATTCTAGTCACAGTGCGGAGCTGGCTTGACAGAACTCATTTTGGTTTCTATTGCGGCGCTTGGGCGTGATCATAGTCCCGCAACAGCAATTTAAAAATGTGAAATGTCCTCCAGGTTTAGACCTTGTGATGGGAAAGAATGTGAAAAAAAGTGTCCGAAAAAGTATAAAGTGTTTATCTGTGCAAACCATGATGAAAAACCAGAGGGGGAAACTGATTTTCACGATTAAAAGCATGCCTGGCATTTAACCAGTATTAAAAAGCCACTGAAAATTCAATTTGGAAAAAAAAACATTAATGAAATGGCTTCTACCAAATGCTAAATGCCACATAGTTACTATGGAACAGTAAATGGCAGCCTTTCTGAAAGTTTTGATAATGCTGTTTAGGCGAAAGGATTTCTCAAAAATGATATTAAATGATTATTTTTCTTTAATCAAGTTCAGCCAAACAGATGGGCAAAAAGTACCACATCTCTAACCCCTATTGCATTCTTGAGCCACCGCTGCCTGACAAGTGTTAGATAAGTAGGCCCAGGCAAGAAATAAGCAAGACTTCCTCCAATTCTTCTTCCTATCACTGGGACGCGGATAAAAACACATCTGCCCCCTGAGATGATGTCAATTTCAAGACATTTTAATGAAGAACCTTGAGTATGAAGAAAACACGGAGAATTGCATTGTGGGTCACTCTAGGAAACATCATTGTACAAAACAGTCTTCAGCTGGAGAGGAGTCAGATGGAGTGAAGCTAAATAGTGGTGTCTTCTCGGACTAGATCGGATTACTCCCTAAGGGTCGGCATGAGTCATTAGAGAAACATGGAAGTTTATAGGGGAAAATATGAAAGACTAAACCTCAGAATGCTTGTGATACTTTTCCCCTTCAAAATGAAAAAATCAAACTTGGCCACTTATCTCCTGCAGTATTGTCCCTGATGCTTTTCCAACTCTTACCACTTTTTTTTTATATCTTTCCTCAACGTGCTCTACTTATAATCCAGTTCGACCCTCACTTTCTGTTTTATGTGTCCCATGATCCTGGTGCCCACAATAAAAAAATTCTGGGGCTTATTTATGAGCCCCATGCAACACTTTTGCACTGCCGTTGCGTCACTTTTTACAAAGTGACGAATCTAGGCAGATGCATTAACTTGTAAACCCCTGCACTGCATTATACCTGCGTCATGTATAATGTATGCAGGGTGGGCGTTTCCCCGCAAGAAAGCCTTGTAGAAGTGGCACAGTGAAATCTATCAGATTTCACTGCGCCACTTCTAGGACGCCACTGCGTCAAAACCTTGCAGTGCAATGTGTATAGGCCTCCCCCATGCATTGCTGGAGTTGCGTCATGCTTACGACAGAACTCCAGCAATGCGATTCCTGACGCATTAGGATTCCTGACGCATCTTTCACTCCTTGTGACCTGGAGTGCCGTACAGTAAATACAGCGCATCCATGGTGTCGCAAGGAGGGCGCTGTGAAAAGTGTTGCATCGCTGTTTTATTGCAGCGATGCAACACTTTTCATAAATGAGGCACTCTATTTATTAATTTTAGGATAAGAAATGTTTTTCCGTATTTTTCCTTACTTTTATTCTAGTCATCTACATTTTTCTGCTCCTGGTTTGATTTTCTGTATACAGACAAACTTTTAGGAAACATATGCTGTCTCTTGGCACATGCCACAGTCTGAGAGTTATAGTCTGATTTCCTTCGGTTGAAGCACATGAGCTCAAGCACCAAGTAGCAGTGGTGGTAAATGGAAAGAAAAAGTTTGGAGAAGGTTGTTTTTCTTGTACCCGCTATTAGTTTTTGTGTTGGTAGGACTACAAGTACCACAAAACAAAAATGCAGAAAGAAACCAGGCACGGGTAACTGCCTTATGCCAGACATATTAAAAATTGTTTGAACCATCATTGATTCATCACTGTTATCTGGGAAAATCAATAGGGAGGAAACTTTTTGAGATGCTTTTCGCCCAGATGGAAGAGTTTACCACATGTTGGGCCATTGATATTGGATTGAGACTTCTATGGTGTAATTTCACACCTGGATTTAATTCCAGGATGAAAAAGTCCCTCAGGATTACTTGCAGCTTCCTATGGAATGGGGAATAGCCCTAGAATTCGAACTTTCTGCATTAATGTCTGCATGGCATTCCTGCATTCTAGACTATTTTCAAAGGACTAATTCCAGTGCTTAATTTGTAAAAATAAAAAGTGCCAGGGCTCTCGTCAGGAGGCCTCTGCAGCTTGCACCACACATTGCCCCTGCTATGCTGCAGATGATAGTAAGAACACAACTACTAACCACCACACTCCTGCAAGTGTGATAATTTGGACTTTTTCAAGCCCACAAAGCTATAAGAATGGCTTGGGCGACAGGCAGTGGCGGCTCCTCTGCTAAGGCGGAGGAGTGTCGCCTCACTGCTCCTTGAGCAGTGCAAAAGAAAAAGAAAATGACAATAACAAGAAGTTATTATCATTTTATTTTTCTTTGCTCCGGCCAGGTCCGGCGGGGCGGGCTCGCTGCAGAGGGAGCAGGAGTGGTTTGCACTCCCTCCCTGCGTGCACATGACGGCCCTCTAGGGCTAGCCAAACCATCATGCGCACTTGGCATGCTCTCCATTGGGCTGCGTTGCACAGTCCCATGGAGAACATGCCCAGCCTCCCTAGGCACTGTCTGAGCCGCCAAACAGGCCGCTCAGACCAATCACGACACTGCTCAGGCAGAGTCGTGATTGGCTGGGAGAGTCCGGAAGCCAGGATGCTTTCGGTAATACCAACAGACAGAGGAGAGGCATGCGGCGGCAGGAGAGGCGTGCGGCGGCGGAGAAGGTACGTTTTTTTTTTCTTTCAGTTGTCACCCCACCACCCCTGTTCAGAGGCAGCAGCCACTGGGGGCAGGTAATAGTAATTTTTTGTGTATATTGAATTAATAATTGAATTAAAAATTAACTGTTGTGGTCATCTCTGAATTAGCTAGACAGCACCCCCTTGTGGCAGACTATCACAAGCTCCGGTGTTGACAATTAAGTGCTGGTGCCGAGCACCGGACACCACAGGCTCAAATTAAGCACAGACTAATGCCCTCAGTTTTTAAAAAATGCTAATGAAAACATTACATTCCCTGTTGAGAATGTTTTCTAGTTTCCTTATTTCAATGCTGACATGCCAACTATCTTAGCCTCCATGATGATGTGTGGTAAAGAAAGAAATATAGAGGTGTGTGTGTGTATTTGTGTGTATGTATTTAAATATATAAATATGTTATATCATCAGTAATGTCATAAATGGTGTCATTTAGCATGTTCTGTCATTTATAAGATCATAAGCAATGCATGACAAGAGCATGAGTTAATTTACTTAAACATAAGTGTTGAATGTCAATGTTTTTTAGGCTTTGTTTTGTAACCATAACTCCACTTTAAGTGTTTTTTTTTTATCACAGAATTTTCTAGGTTTTAAAAAAATGGATGTTGAGTCTTCAAATAAAAGGAAACCATAACTTCACTTTGACCTTTTTGTTTTTTAGTGAATTTCTTTTTTTCTAATCATATACCACATCAAATTGTTCCTTGCCTCCAATCTTCAATTTACACGCAACTGCCACTGTGCATGGCTTTCAGCCTATGACCTGACACTGTGCTCAACCTGCTGCATGCAGCCTTTGGCTATGACCAGTTGGGGTTGGCAGCAAGGCCCAGCCTTTGACCAGGCTGTGTTTCCCAGCCTCAGCATGGATTGGCCTAGGGCCAGACCCTTCGACCTTTTGCCTTTCCCACTGCATGGTGCCCCCCGCTTTGCTACAGGATCTGGCTTATGGTCAGGTTCTGCACCCATCCCGCTGTGGGCATCCAACCATCGTAGGCTTTTTTTTCATTCTTTAGGTTTCTCGTGTCATCCATGGGATTCGCAAACATTCCCTGGCTCATGGACCTATGTTGGACCTTCTGTGGGGATGCAGTAGCCTTGTTTATGATTTATAGAAGCCACAAATAGGGTCAACATGGGCCCATGAATCTTGCTGTGGATTTGTGGTCCCTTGCCCATGAAGCTTGTGCCAGGTTTGTGGACCCGTGCCATGATTTACAGATCACAACGACTGCATGGGGGCCATGAACCCAGTCCCAGGATCCACAAACACTGTGGCAAAATCGGCATTTTTTTATACACGGGGCCTTTGTGCTCATCATTCCCCCTAAGGTGCACTTTTACTTATTTTTCACTGATTTTGAGGATGTGGGGACTAAGGGGGTCATTATGATGTCGGGTGGATCGCCACCGCCCGACCGGCGGTGGCAATCTGCCCGACATCTTTCCCCGCCCGCCCTCCATTTACCCCCGCCATATTACAATGGCGGGGGGGACAGCGGCGGACGGAATGACCGTCCGCCGCATTTCCGCAGGCAGGCAATCGTTCCGGTTGCCTGCCGGGCGGAACTCGGGCCTAATATGGTGGCGGTGTCTGGAAGACACCGCCATCTATATTAGGATGCCTGGCGCTGAAGGCCTTTCCACGGCGGCATCGCCGCCATGGAAAGGCATGTGGGAATTGCTTTGGGGGCCCGTTGCGGGCCGCCGGGGGGGTGGGGGGTGGGCGGCTGCACTTGGGGGGTACCCCCTACATTGGCATGCACAAGGTGGCAGGCACCGCGCGGTGCCTGTCACGTTGTGCATGCCAATGCACTGCATGCATTTTTTACATTGCGGCGGGTGCTGCTGACAGCACCGCCCGTCGCAATGTAAACAATGCGGGATGTGACCGCCACGGTGGCGGTCGCATCCTAATGGGCACAGCGGGACCGCCGCACCTCTGGCGGTCGGTCCCGTTTACCGTTACGGTGGCGGGCGGACTTTGTCCGTCCGCCATCGTAATGGGCCCCTAAGTGTCCGTGTTTAGTAATGGCAGTTGCAACATTTTTTCTCAAAGTTGCAGCCAGCCACTCATATTGTTTCAGGTTCACAAACAGTTGTTGGATTAGGGATCCTCAAATGAACGACGGGAGAAAAAGCTACCCTGAGTAAATCAGATTTGAATATTTTTCAAATTGTCACATTTTTTCTCCATCGAGGCCCTCGAATCCAGGTCTTGTAACTCCATGAATTAACAGTCCTGATATCGCTAAAATGCAACCTCTTCATGCTCAGACCCGCATACTATTTAAACATTAATTTCTGGAAAACCACAGAAGGGGTTTACACCAAACCAAGGAAAGGCTTTTCCATGTATAGTTCTACTTTCAAGAAAAGTTTGGTTTAATTCCATTAGGCCGTTTTTTTCTGCATCGAGAAGCAAAGAATCCTTTGGGAGATGAAATGGGAAACATCACTTTTAAACCCACTTTTCGGCTCACCACAAAACTTGCCATGAAGAACAGAGGTGGATTAACTTGTTTTTTGTAAAGTTTTGTGTAGATTCATAGAACAGTGCCAAATTTATTAGCAAAACCAAAAAAATGCCTTTTCAATTAAAAATCTGATTTAACCATAACTAAAGAGATTTTTTTGCTATCTCTTTAGTATATACATTCTGCGTGATTATTCACATCTCTCCCATGGAATGTCTTCCTCAGGGCCTTCACTCAGAGTCCAAATAGCATGTTACTGAGGAACCTCTGCTGCAATCAGATGTTCAAAATATTTGAGTGTATTGTTTTAAAAAGAGTACAGTCAGGGCCGGACTGGGAACCAAAACCGGACCTGGCAAACTGCTCGGCTGCCCCCCCCAGGGGTAGAGGGGAGGTGCGGCCGAGCTGTTTTCTAGGGCCTGTTTCGGCCGATTTTGTTACAGGGGGCCGATATTGCCGCCCATGGTAACAAAAACGGCCCCCCCAGGGGTCCAAAACCGGCCCCCACCCTGGCAGCCCACCGGGGAAATGCCCGGTGCCGGCTACGGCCAGTCCGGCCCTGAGTACAGTACCTATTGAACGACAAAGAATAATTATGCAACGAACATCAAATGCCCACCTATCTGTTCATTTACATGCTTATAATTAAAATAGTTGTATTGCTTATTGTATTGCAGTTGCATGTAAAAAGTGCTTATTTCTGTAGGCGAGGTGATGAAGCAGTTTCATGAAGACTACCATGCTACTTTGGTTAGTTTATTCTCTATCAATGTTTTCTAATTTTTTTGTTTTGAAGAGTGCTAAATTATAAACTATATCTGCATTAAACAAACAATTGTTTATTAATATGTTGATCTAAAAATAAACACATTCAACTAAATGTAACATAACATATCAAGAACCATGGAGGCTGAGTCACCAAAATGGCAGGGGCAGGTGATGGCATCAGGCATAGTTTGCCCACCCAAGGACCTAACAAGGTTTTCCCCTTCTCCAGCCTTAGTCGTTCAGCAGCCTCCTCTATGTTGCTAAAGGGATAGTTACAGTGTGGGAATTGGAAACAGTAACAAGTAACAAGCATTTGCAATGCAATCGGTCTCGCCTTTGGGACTTTATATGTATTTAGCTATGCAGCACATTAGCCTGGGTGCTGAAACATCTACTGTTCTTTAACATGGAGGGAAAATAGGCCCCAAACTGCGTGACACGCCAGGTATGGGAACACATGGAGAGAAATATTGCCTTTCAGCTGGAAATGGTATAGTCCAAAGCTCTGTTTTTAATATAAAATCAGGGCCTCCTGTGTCATATCACTGAAAATACAAGATTCGAAAAAATATTATTGTCTACGGGTGCTCATGGAAGACAATTTCTATGGACTGGAATCTAGAGAATGCTAAAGTGATTCTGGTATTTTACTGACCTCTGCTGGTCGTCTTCTATCAAGAAAGTTAAATAGAGGCAGTTGCCAGAAAAATAAAAAAATAAAGTCCCTAAGCAGAAAGCAATTCTGGAATTTTACTGACCTCTGCTGCTCGTTTTCTATTAAGACAGTTAAATAGAGACAGTTGAACAGAAAAAAAAGTCCCTAAGCGGAAGCAGACAAGTCCTAGGGCTGATCTCCAGAGCCCACAAAGTACATACACATATAAGTATATACTAAAGTATATACAAAAGGTCTTGAATGCTCGACCTAAAAATGGTTCTTGGAGACCAATTACTTTGTGTTTCTTCCTCTCCCTTATTAGAAGGGTACTGTTATTGTAACACATTTGAAAATTTGAAAAATTTCACGGGGTCACAACTGGTAGGTGTTCTGAGCCCCTTAAGGAAGCTAATGGAGCAATTTAGAGCTTGGAGGACAGGGCACTCATTCGTAAACATGATGCTTTACCCTACTGGCCAAACCCTTGGTCCATCTGCCTCATTTAGCGATGAGCAGGCCATAACTATTCTGCCAACGGAGTCCCAGTTGGCTCCGTGTGGAAGTCCAAATGACCAAGCGAAGTAGTTGAATTAACGAAGTTTAATTAACATAAACGAGGAGCCATTAGTTAATCAATCAATCAATCAATCACAGAATTTGTAGAGCACACTACTTACCCGCGAGGGTCTCAAGGCGCTGGGGAGAAAAAAGGGGGGGGTGGTGCTGCTACTGGTCGAACAACCAGGTCTTGAGTAGCCTCCTGAAGGTCAGCAGGTCTTGGGTCTGTCGTAGGCTTAGTGGAAGGGTGTTACAGGTCTTGGCGGCGAGGTGGGAGAAGGATCTGCCGCCGGTGGTAGTTCTTCGAATGCGAGGGACGTGGCGAGGGAGAGGTCGGCGGAGCGGAGCTGGCGGTTGGGGACGTAGAAGAGGAGTCGTCTGTTGAGGTAGGCTGGGCCAGTCGTGTGGAGTGCCTTGTGTGCGTGGATGAGGAGTTTGAAGGAGATTCTCCTGTCGACGGGGAGCCAGTGCAGGTTCCTCAGGTGGGGGGTGATGTGGCTGTGGCGTGGTACATCGAGGATCAGGCGAGTTACACGTGTAAAGAGCCCAGGAGATCAGCTCCAACTAACCCACATTCCAAACTGCACATCACCGCATTCCCTAACAGAACATACGATAACCAATAGCAAAACTCCTATGAATAACAGAAGCCCAATGGAGGAAGTGACCCAATTAGGGCCACCCGGGTCACTCGCAACCCCCTCTCAGCCTTCCACACAAATGAAGAGTCTGTCAGACAGTAGAGAATACAAACCAAGTATATTTATTCAGGTACACTCGAGCGGAGTCCAGTCTGACCAGCCTCCTGGGATTGCTGCAGAGGGACTGACTTCAGCAAGCATGGTGATACATTATGTGCAATTCAGAACCAATAAAGACACGCCCAGACTGGAAATTTCCAGTTGGAGGCAGCTAGACAAAGAAGGTACAGAAGGATGCGTTTCAATCCTGAGACCGGGCACACGCTATCTTACTGTCAAGGTCGTTCTGCCTGTGCCCGCCGCTCTAAAGGTGGGGCAGGCCTCTATCTAGTGGGAAAGGTATGCACTAATAAGAACAGTGTATTCATTAGTACAGCAAGGCCCAACCTTGAAGAAATGGAAAAGTTACCACAGCTGCTTTCAGCAGAGGCAGAGAGAATTAGTTTCGGTCATAGCTCAAAATGGCGGTTAAACATAAAATGGTGCCGCAAATGCTAACTTAAGTCGTACAATACATAAACAGCACAGCTAAAACATTTTTATTCCAACACCAAGACACCACACTCCATCAATGAAATACTTTCTCTGACAGCCAGACCCAGTGGAGGAAGGACATTACACAGTCTACACTATTTAGGGCAGATGATGTAAATGCCTTTCTTTTGTCACTGCCAGAGAGAACCTGCTGGTGAGGACCATGAAAAATAAAATGACCCCCCACACTCTGGGAAAAAACTCTCAGAGTGTGGGGGGTCATTAGTGTTTTGTTTTTCAAAAACAATCTCCTACTTTGGGATTCTGTTTTTGAAAAACAAAAAACGTTTGAAAAGTTTGACAGCTGCCCGTCATGGTTGACACTGACAGTACCATCCGTCAAACTTTTGCTATATTTACAGGAACCCCCATGACGGCGGTTGCTGTCAATGTGGAAAGATGTCAGTGGAGCTGATAGACGTCTCCGAATTTGACCAGTGAAGAGCCCTCTGGATGGGGGAAATAATGTTCTCCGCCAACCCGACGGAATAAACTCCATCCACCAAACTCTATATCGGCACGTAAGTCTTTTTCAGAGAAAAGAGAACTGGCAGGTGTCTCTCACACCCTCCTACTGAGTTATTCTCTTGTGGAGTTGGGGTGTTAGGAGTCAGGCAATCTTATATCTGCAGGTGATATAGCAGAGCCCGACCCTGAAATGCAGAATTATTACACACACAAATATTGATATTTTAATGGCATATTAGCAAGTATTATATGCTACTCTTATATAAATCATTTGAATTAGCATTATTCATGATAAACATTTATACAATAGGAAAGAAAATAGTGGCGACAGCTAGATACCACTGAATATTGTTCACTATACATGCCTAATACATTTGTATAATTTATGAACTATTTCATATTTAGCTGGTTCACAGCATGATGTATTAGGTTTAAATATATCATAATATTTGATGAGTCTTTTAAAGCACATGCAAGCATGCATGCCAGTAGGCCTAATTTTGGAGCCCTGATTTTCAGCATTTCTCCCCTGCAACTTATCAGTCTGCTGTCCCCCCCCCAATTTCTAGAATCCTTCATACCCCTTTTATGCATTAATATCTATGGATCAAATGGGGGCTCATTTCTACTTGGATCCTATATTCACTACTCTAGATAGGGGACTATGCTGGCTAGGAAGCGGACAGAAGCTATTGTGTATTTTTTAATCACACAAAGGTGGACTTAATACTTGCAAATAATGTAAATCACCGGTAGTCACTCTGGTTAACATTCCAAGGATTCCAAAAAGAAGCAGGGTCAGTACCGAATTCCATAAGACAGGCCTTTGTTTCCATTTGCACAGGTGGAGAAAAATTATGGGTTGCAAAGCTACCCAGGACAATTG
The DNA here is from genome assembly GCA_963921515.1 of Calotriton arnoldi. Lineage (NCBI taxonomy): Eukaryota > Metazoa > Chordata > Amphibia > Caudata > Salamandridae > Calotriton > Calotriton arnoldi. The sequence continues at coordinate 2,425,526 of CAWUFW010000161.1, forward strand.
TCTGTGGTTTATACCAGTTGCAACAATTCCTCCAACTACCTTTTTATGTTTAGTAATTCAGATACTCATTTCCATCCTACCTGTGACACATGTAATATTATCAAACATATAATGAAAGCATGTTCACATACAACAGGATGAAGGCCACACCAAACACCACTTCTGTTTCGTCTGGACTCTAACTGCCAGACAAATTCAAAGAAGACTACCTGTTCCCATGACGAAACTCTCACTGACCATCCTTCCATTCCCCTCCTCTCCAAAACTGACAATTACTTACAAATAATACACGTATGCAGAGGCCTACACTCCAGTACACATAGAGGGAAGTGGTATTTTTGAAACTAGGGGGCTTATTTACAAGCCGCTTGAGCCGCCGTTGCGTCGCTTTTTTTTGAAGCAGCGGTGCAATCAGTATGCCACACTGCTCCATATCTACAAACCGACGCATTGGGTCCAATGCATCAGTTTGTAGAGCCTTGCGTCACATTCTACTTGTGCCAGGTATAATGTATGCAGGGTAGGCGTTCCCGCATAAAAAGCCACGTAGAAGTGGCACAGTGAAAATTATTAAAAAAGCGCTGACCTCTAATGAAGAGGGGCATCTCCCACATGCACTCGAAGAGATGATGTATAACTTTTCTTCACTCTTAGTGAGTTTTTCACAAACAACTTTATTGAAATTGTCATTCGTTATTCATTTCTCAATGTTGTCATTCATTGTTTCTTGATGACAGTCGTTATTACTTCATAACAATGATTTACAAGAAACAGATGTTTATTAATGCCCAATGCATTTCGGGCGGTGTGCCCTTCTTCAGGGGCTGTAAAGATAAAAGACTTGGCTCAGTTCTCTGTGGTCTGGTAGAACTCTGTAATAATAAACCGTATTAGAGAGCTGCAGGCGTGTACGGTCGTTCTTACAAGATGCGGGCCACATTGACAACATTGAGAAATGAATAACGAATGACAATTTCAATAAAGTTGTTTATGAAAAACTCACTAAGAGTGAAGAAAAGTTATACATCATCTCTTCGAGTGCATGTGGGAGACGCCCCTTTTTATTAGAGGTCAGCGCTTTTTTGAAAGTTGAACATTATCCTCACACTCAGGAGGATCCACCCTATTGCACCACCCATCTTTTAAAAAACGTTGCTATCATTACTTAAAAGGGAGTGCGCCCATCTATCCCAAGTTTCAGACAGTGAAAATTATAACATTTCACTGCGTCCCTCTACGACTTGACTGCATCAAAATCCTTATGCCTGCTCATACCAGGCATAAATATTGATGCAGGGCTTTTACAATGGGACTCGTCTATGTGTTCTGACTCATTGCTGGAGTTGCATCACTTTTACGACCAACTCCAGCAATGCATCACTTTTGTGTCAACAGATGTGTCAGGATTTCTGACGCATCTCTTAAATCCTTGCGCTATGGAACCCTGTAATGCAAATACAGCGCATCCATGGTGTCGCAAGGACATTTGGCACAGGCTCAAGCAATCTGACGCGTCAAAGCCGATGCGTCAGTTTCTTGTAAATGAGGCCCTAAGACTCCAACATATTGGATACCTCTATCTCTAACCATTACTCCGAAGCAACAGGAAGGCGAGAGAGCAGTGTGTTACAAAACTTCGGTAATAATTAATAACTAAATATATAACATATTGGGCTTCATGAGAGGTCCAACTGTAGACACTGTGGATATGGGATGGAGACTGGTCCTGCTTCCCCTGGTACTCTCGCTGGTCCACCCTGGTTTCTCTTCAACTCTTTGCCATCACTTCAAGGTGCAATGCCTGATTCCTCTTATAGTCAGAGCTCGAGCTCCTATTCCCCTCGCTTCCACATCTTGTGTTCTTGACTCTCTTCTCCTAATATTACGTCTGTGTCCTTTCTTCCAACCTGCTAGTCATATGTTTACGAAGGAATATCCAAGATGCACAATTGCTCTGTTCACTGTGATAGTTGTGTGGTTTGGAGAACACCATTTCCACCTACAATGCTCCTTTCTTATTTCCTCTACACCTGCTCTACATTTGCTATGTTCTCTGCTTCTTTCCTCTCTCTTGCTCCTTGTTCCATATTTCCTCCAACAACTCTACCCGCAGCGCTTTGAGGTGACCTCATGGCCGTACAAAGCATTAAAACAAACACCATGACTTGGGAATGCTGATGCAACTAATACTGAGTAAACATGGATCGCATTCCAAGTCATGCACTAAATCAGTTTGTCATCGATTAAGCCAATCCATGCACTTTTATTTTTGTGCCATTAATCAAGCTCGATTAACAGCACTTTAAGTTGATCAATTTTTCTTAATATAATGAAAACATCTGGCATCCGTTTCGTGTGCTTTTGTGATGATTTCTCAAGGATGAAAAAAAGCACATGTATATAACGACTTTAAATACCCGCTTCATAATTTCTCGTTTCAAGAACGTACCTATATGTTACATTCCCAAACATCTATTTTTTTTTAATTTTTGTCCAGAAAGCAACACTATACAGCATTCTAATAAAAAATCAATAAGTAACCAATACTCTGTAATCTTCAGTCAACTGATATCTTGAAAAACTAATTCATCGCCTTTGTAAATGGCATTCCTTTTCCATTTTCAAAATCAAAGTACATGCTAGGGAACACAAGACAAGACACAGGAAGACAGTTCCATGACATCTTCAGATGTCTGGAATGTTGAGAGCTCCATTGAAGATAAATAAAGTGCCAAATGCCGATAATGGCTGCTATGGCCTTTCTTCTCCAACAATCCAGTATTTGTGTTTTTGTTTCTCTCTTGTTTAGTTAGAACGGGTTAGAATGTTCTAATAATTATCAAGTGGCGATTAGTGGCTGCAGGTAAAGCTCTCCAGAGACAGGCAGATAAAGATGTTGAAATATTTACTAAGTAGATCAATAAAGTATTTAGTTAACAAGGTATATGGGCCACTGCCTTAACAAGTGGGTGATGTTTTCAGATCAGGCCGATGTAGCTTCTCTTGGTTCCAACTGATAGACGCAGAATCATGAAAAACCACACGAGACGCAGAACCATGACAAGACATGACATCAGTACAAAGAAGAGGAAAAGAGCCAGGCACAGGATACAACACTCTCCTTTGTAATTAGCCCTTTCCTGCGGCTCACGTTGAGGGCCTTTAATATCTGGTATAGCCCACAATTTACTGTTACTCTAAAGCAACTCCACCTTTACCACTAGCACAAGAATAACTAATAAAGTTCTATAGAGTTGTACTTGGTTTCAGGGACTAAAGGGGCGCATCTCAAAAAGAACATGGAAAAGCCCTCACCGCAGGCTGCAAGGAAAAAGCTTTCTTTGAGAGGTTTGCCACCAGTCTGTCCACCAACGAGGACAGAAAGCAGCTTTAGACACCAGTGACAACTTGCTCACTTTTCAAAAAATGTATGAGACGGATGGCTGGCCCATTTTAGAATTGGGTCGTATACCTCTGTCCCAAAGATCTACACATTTTTTCTGCTCACCTGGGTATCAGATTGGGGAGTTTATCCTCAATCTGCCCTTGCAGGTGGTGTGTGGGGGGAGGAGGGAAGAAAGAACCACTAGAAAGAGAATTTCATTTTATTTGATTTTGCATGGGACCGGGACTACCCTGTATTGGCACTGGGCCACACGCCTTCAACACAGGGGCTCATAGAATCTCTCTGCTCCCACCAGGAGGCCTATTGAAGTGTCTACCCCATATCTGCCCATCCACAATAAGCAGAAAGCAACACTGGACACTAGTGATTACCTTATTACATGTTTTATTATGTATGTATGGGCCTGGAGGCAGTCTGTTCGGGCACCAGGCTGCATCTCCACTCCTAAAGTCCAAACAGTCTTTCTGACCCCCTCCCATGTGGGTCAAAAGCGCCACCGGACACCAGGGAAAGTAGATATATAAATAAAAGTAATTGGGTTGGGTGGTGCTCTGGCCCAAACAGGCATTTGGGCGCCCTCACCATCCCCTGGCACAAGCCGTCTTTCTCCCCCAAGAGCCCAGAGCCTCAACACTACATCCACCCCATGGCAAATGAGAGAAAATGCAATCTGTTTAGGGATAGTTTTGACATATGGGCCATAAGAGATGAGGTAATTCCCCATTCTATATCCCTAGGGGGCAGAAAGGTTATCTGGTGCCCAAGTGTGGTACACAATGCCAACGCAATCCTTTTTTAGACTCCAATGTCTAGTGTGCTGTCTGCCAGGCAGGAAGAATGAAGATGAACCATCCCATCTGTCCCCTAAGGGGGCAGAAAGTCTGTCTCGATCCCATCGGTGAAGGTGAAGCCCAAAGCCAGGACAGGCAAACCCCACACCCAATTCATTTTCTCACTTTTTCCCCTTAGGAACCTTTGCTATCACAGGCAACTGGCATACCCACACAATTGGGGTACCGATTATATCACGAGATGTGTTGGAGCACTGAGAGGTGGGACTTTTGTTGACCTCTGTTGGAAATGACGTATTTTGCGAGGTATTCCCCAGATTTTCGCTTCAATTAATTTTATTGGCTTTAGAACTCTGCAAACCTTACTTTTGCTAACCAGTAGTAAAGTGCTGCACTTCCCCATAAGACGCACTGGAATTGGCATACTTCTGATTGTGTGGTTTATGGTACTACATGTGCCCAGGGTCTGTAAATTATATGGTACTGGTGGGCTGCAGCACTCATTGTACAACTGTTAGAAATGAAGATAACCCCTGCTCACCCCCTTGGTAGGTTGGCAGAGCAGTCATGGTTATTCCAGAGGCTATGTGTAAAGTGTTTGCGCAACACACTCACACAATAGTGACACACTAGGCACACCACAAAAGAAACTCCACACAAGGTTATATAAAAATATCCCTTGTATTATCCATAAAAACACATTAGATCACAATCACATATATTACTGTGCCACTAGGCACTTGTCATGACTTCACAGGGATTACATAAACCACTTAGCCAATCGAGCCACTGTCACAAACATCACAGTTAGGGCGACCAGTAACTACTGGTAGGGTTACACTTAGTATAAAACCCTATGCATAAACAACAGTAGTAGTGCACTATAGTCCACACCTGTAGAGTGCACACATTAGTAACCTCATGCCAACAGTAGGCATACCACCATTATTGCACTGTACATAGGGTGCAACCCAGACAAAGGGTCACCACAACTACAAGCGGCACCTGCGCTCTTGCTACCCGATGCAGCCACTGTCTTCCCCTGCGTAGGCTCCTGGGCTACCTGCCCGCCTACCACAGGGAATTCAGTAATCTTGTGGAGATCCCTTCTCCTTTGGGACTCGGGGAACTCCGTCGAGGTTTCACCCCGTTCCTGCCTAAAAAGAATTGCCCCGGTTCCCAGCGCAACAAATCCGGGGCGGGGGTGCAACACACACCCAGTCTCTGCCGATAATGAGCAGACAACTGCTGGGTGTTCGGCAACAATCCCGCTACTACTTTCCCCAGCCCTACAGCGCTGCAGCCCGTCCGGAGGCCTCCTGGGCCGTGCGGATGGCTGTAAGCACTGCGCACAGCCCAGGAGGCCTCACCTCGGTTCCCAGGGCCGGTAACAGTGAGCTTTTTCTCCAACGGGATTCCTTGCGGAAGTTGCGGCACGGAGAGGGAAGCGGGGCAGGTTCTTCCTGCCTGGAGCGCGTCCTCGATGCTCCGAGGCTTGACGCAGCGTCCTGCTGGTCGGGGCTGGGGCGGGCCACGTCTCTCTCTCTCTCCCGGCGGTCAACAGCTGATAGGGGCCCGTGAGGCTCCGGCTTCCTCTCGCTGTCCGGCCCCACCCCCCTAGGAAGGGCCGGATGCTGGCAACAGAGATCCTCCGATGCGGCTCCCTCAGTGGTTGCTTAGCAACCGGGACTCCAGGCGGCCGCGACCGGCAACTCTTCTTGCCCTCCCGTAGGTAAGGGGAAGAACAGCACGCTTCTCTCGGTTTTCCCTTTTGTTGGTGGCCAGAATCACGAAAGGGGGAGCGCCTTTCAGGCCACATGCCGCGCTCCCCACACACTGGCCAAAGCACAAGCTGGTGCCCCTCACAACAGCGTGTTTACAAATCGAGCATGACGGCCACTGGACTCACCCTTCACCTTTGGGTTGAGCACACAAACAATGACACTTGCTCCTGAGAGGCAGAATACTGGAAACACCAGCAACAGGGTGCAGGCAGGTAGGCCAGCACAAGGGTTTCTGTAGTCAGAGTAGCAGTCCTTCCCTTAGCCCAACAGGCCGCAGGTCAGCATTTCAGCTATCCAGTCCCATGGCGGTTCCTCCTGGCAGTCCTCTGGCCAGGTACAGTCCTTGCAGTGTCTTCCTTTTTCACATGGGGTCACAGTCCCTTTACTTATATTCCTGGTGTCTTGTTCTGGGGGCACTTTAAAACACATTTACAAGTGCACAAAACCCCCCATTCACAATGTAGGCCCTGGCCCCAGACACATCACAGGGGGGCGGAGCCAGCATTGTAGAAGACAGGCACAGCCCTATTCAGGTGCAGGTGCAACTCCTCCCACCACTTCAAATGCAGACCAGGCCTATTCAGGTGTAAGGGAAAACTCCTCCCACTACTCTAAATTCAGCCAAGGTCTATTCAGCCTAGTGCTGAGTCACCCAGGCAGGGCAGGACACTCCTCAACCCCCCAAGGGACTGGCTGGAGTGAATGAACATCCCCTCTCCCCTGTCAGTCAGAACCAGACGGTCAATACACATCCAGGCAGGGCACAAAGACACATCAGCACATAGAAATGCCCACTTCAAAAAGTGGCATTTCTAAAATAGTAATAATAAATCCGCTTTCACCAATAAGCAGGATTTATCACTACTATTCCAAACATACCAAACACGGTCATGCTGCCCCTCTCATGTCAGGAATTACCACTGAAGCACATATCAGGGAATTCTCAATGCAACCCTATGAGAAATCAAGTAGGCTGTTTGTCACTAACAGGACATGCCACACAGTTAAGGCACATGTCCTACCTTTTACCTCCACTGCACCCTGCCCATAGGGCTAGCGAAGGCCTACCTTAGGGGTGACTGATTTGTATTAAAAGGGGAGTTGTAGACGTGGCAACCACTTTATATGCCACGTCACGGTGGCTGTAAACTGCGGGTGCAGGCCCTGCAGTGGCAGAGGCCTGAGACAGGTTTTAAAGGCTACTTAGGTGAGTGGCCCAAGCAACGCTGTAAGCCCACCAGTAGCATTTAATTTACTGGCCCTGGGTATATGGGATTCCACTATACAAGGGACGTATAGGTAAATTAAATATGCCAAACAGGTGTACACCAATCTTACCAAGTTTACCAGAGAGAGCACATGCACTTTAGCACTGATCACCAGTGATAAAGTGCCCAGAGCCATAAAACCACCAACAACAGGTCAGAAAATATACAGAAGGAAGGCACAAAGTTCTGGGATGAGCCTTCAAAAAGGGCCAAGTCCAACAACAACCCACTTCAGTAGCACTGTAAAGCATGTCCTAAAGCCTGCCACTGAAGCCTGGCTGTTCAGGTTTTAAACTGCCAATTTAACCTGTCCAAATCACCCTTCTGATAGTGCTAAACCTTCTTTTTAAATATTTAGTAGTCACCCTTAGGGTAGGCCTTGATGCCCAATAAGGCAGGATGCATGGTATTTAAAAGCAGGACATGTAGAAGTTAATGTTACACATGTCTTGACACTGAAAAGATCCCAAAAGCTCTTGTCACTGTGGCAAGGTTAGCTGCTCCAAATAAAAGCAATGGATTACATTATAAAGCCTTCTGATAATTTCGATTTGAAAGCAGCTAGAAATGCAGGGGCACATGCATCAAAATTGTAAATTGCAAATACCTAATTGTGAATTCCTGAGAATCGCAATTAGGTAATGGCAATTTACAATGCATGAAACTCAAAGAGTTTCAGATTGCGATTCCTAGGGGGTCGCAAATCGCTCTACCTCATTAATATTAATAAGGTAGATCGCAATTTGCGACCCCCTAGGAATCACAAAAATCACGGGGATGCTGGCCTGCTGAGGTCAGCAGACCACCATGTCCATGATTGCTTTTACATAAAGCAATCTTTTTTCTGTAAAGCAGCCCGTTTTTCTTAAAGGAAAATGAGATGCTTTACAAAAAGTAAAATGAAAAGTTTTCTTTTCATTTTTTAAGACCAGGCAGGGGTCCGTGGGACCACTGCCTGCTCTTAAAAATGCTTTTACAACCATTCACAAAGGGGAAGGGGTCCCTTTGCGAATAGGTTACCACCTACTTGAAGTAGGTGGTAATATGCGAATGTTTTGCGATCGCATTCACGGTCACAAAATATTCATACATACCGTGAGGATTCGGTATTTGGCAGGGACACCCTAAACATACCCCTTCCAAATACCGAATCGCAAACCCATTTTGCGATTCGGTAACAGGTTACCGAATCGCAAATTGGGGTTTGCTGCATCTGAAAAGCATTTTTTGCGTTCGCAAACGGGCCGATTCTGTGAATCGGCCTGTTTGCGAAGGCAAAAATGCTTGATGCATGTGCCCCATAATTCAAGGACTCATTTTAATAAGTATTAAAATCCAATTTAATAGTGAAATCGTATTTTGATTTCAAGAAAAGTCACCTGTCCCTGCCTAAGCCTCTTGAGGACTTTCTGCCAGTATTCATCTGTCACCTGACTGCTTATGGCTCCCCTGTGGTGAGATGTGAGTTTCTCCCAGAATTTGGACAAAGGGCTTGGATGTGAGACGATGTTGGCTTTTCCTTGACTGGATGGCCTGTGGCTGTGCCCAAGGACTAATTTGACCTCAACGAGGTCTACCCTGTCACAAGCAGATGAGCCTGACACCAGGTCGCCACCTTCCTTTGCCCCTCGACTTAGCTGTGCTACAAAACCAGTGGAGAGGGGGGTTGCATCAGAGCTGGTTTGGAGTGACCACAAGGGAGGGTTTGCCCATTTCCATAGACACACCTCTGGGTGGGCACAGGGAGCTCTGACCAGGGTAAGAGAGGTTCTGTCATGTTGGATTTAGGGAGAGAGAGGCACTGTGGGATAGTTTATGGTGTTGGTAAAACCCATAGAAAGAACTTTCGACTAGGAACTTTTACCCAATTGGGTATGGAGTAGCCAGGAGTTTCCCCCACCAACAGGCTGGTACTGGGAACAAATGTGACATCCCCCCTACCCTCCTCAGAGCACTCCTGGATTGGAGAAGAACAAGATGAATCACTGCCCTGCTGAAGAAAGACTGAACCTGCTTGCCTTGAAGCCAGGACCCCAGAAGTGACTCTAAGGGTCAGTTGGCTGACCTCCTGTTTGAGCAACTGGGTTACAAAAAGCTTACACAGGCCTGATGTCATCAGTGATGTCACTGACCATGCAAATTGTGATGTAATATGTTACGTCATCAGCAGTGCATTGCAGGGGTGCAAGTTATAGTTAGCTCAGCTAACTATAACGGTTGAATTTCTCGGGTTTTGTACGAGTGAAATGTCAGCCTAACTATAACGTCCCTGTAACCTTTGTTTTAATCAGTGAATTTCTAAGGTTTTTTAAATGCTAATTTTTAACTATAATGTCCCTGAATCCTGTGATTTTTTCAGTGAATTTCTATGGTATTCTTTTAACTAGCAGTCGTGTTTGCACAGTGGTGGAGAAAGGGGGCTGGGCCTCCAACCAGTGCTCAGGAATTTCCGCTGCGCAGGACTTACAGGAGGTACCAGGAGGGCTTCTTGGCCCCAATGTCCCTCAGGAGTAAAGTGGACTTCATCCCCCAACCAGTAGTGTGCCAGGAGGCGTGTTTGCAGAGTGGTGGAGAAAGGGGGGCGTGGCCACCGAAGACCTCTTAGCAATCCCACTGTGTGGGACTTACTAGAGGGAGCAGGAGTGGTAGTTGGCCCCCAAGGACGCCCTTGGGGACCAACTATCCCTCCTATTACCTCCAGTAAGTCCCACACAGCAGGATTGCTGAGTTCTGATACCAGGCCACGTCCCCTTTGTCCCCCACTCGGCAAACGTACCTTCTGGCATGCTCTTGGTTGGGGGATGAAGTCCCCTTCGCTGCTGGGGGTTCTTAGGGGCCAATTAGCCTACCTGTTACCTCCAGTAAGCCCCACACAGTGGGATTGCTGAGAGGTGGTCACAGGCCATGCCCCCTTTCTCCACCACTTTGCAAACACGCCTCCTGACGTGCTCTTGGTTGGGGGATCGTTTTGGGCCCCATCCCCCGGAGCAGGGCCATTTTTTGTATCCATTTTCAAGGGAGGGGGGCTCAGCAGCCCCATCCCCCGGGGCCAGCCCACTTCATTTTTTTTTTTTTTTTTTTTAAATATAAGGAGGGGGGCTGTGCGCCCCCCCTCCCGGGTCTTTTTTGGCCCCGGTGACCCCATCCCCTGGGGTTTGGCCACCTGTTTGTGGACCGATGGGGAGCATGAAGGCCCCCGGGGGGAGCATGAAGGCCCCCGTGGTCTGGCCGTCTTCCGCCTCCTGTGGGAGCCGGCATGGCTTTTTACCCCCAGGGAGCTGCTGACATGCAACTCCCTGGGGATAAAAAACAAAATGCTCTCACTTGTTCAAAGTAAAGCACTTGTTTGCTATGGGATGGCGGGAGCGGTGCTCCCGCCATCCCAGAGCAAACTGCAATGTCCCGGGGGTGGGCACCCCGGGACATTGCCGGAGCCGGCCCTAGAGGGTGGCGTTTCCCAGGGCCATTTATGGCTCCATGAGGGGGGGCGCGTGGCCCACCTCCAACAATATTAAGGCCCCGGGGAGGTGGTGGACAAGAAAAATTGCTTTTTTGGGCCCTTGGGGTCCCTGTGGGACCCCCTGAGCAGTCCCAGGGGGTCAGGGTGTTTCTAACCTGCCCCCTTTTCTTATTGTTTAACATCTTTTGACCATTTTTCTTGTGACTCGGTTCAACCGAGGCACAAGATGTCTGCCAACACTTCCTGGTTTGAAGTGTTGGCAGCCAATCGGATTGCAGGCACAAGATCGGGAATGTTCTCGGATCTTCCGCGTCCCCACTTCTATATCTGAGAAATGTTTACATTTCTCAGGAATTACTGAACGGATTTACACCATTTAACAAAGAGAGTGCACTCTGGACCAAAAGCTACCTTTCTGCCAAATTTGGTGTAATTCCGTTCAGCAGTTCGGACTGTAGCTGTGTCAACAGTTTCCTATGGAAATTAACATGTAGAAAAAGCGTTTGGGAACCCCCCTTTTTCTTGGCCCCCGCTTCACGAATAACCCCAAAACTTTCAACACAGCAGCTGAAGTGAGTGGGCCATTAGTTTTGCGAAGATTCGTCAAACGGTGCCAAAGATATTGGCAAAAGAAAAAACGCTTTTTGAAGAGAAACATGGTCCTAACTATAACTACCTACTGGCAACGGCAGAGGTGGAATAAAAATAACTTGAAGCACGATTTTTGGGTCCGTGTCCGTTCCTGGAGATATCCGAAGGAGAGTAGCGGAGTACATTGGATATATATATATATACCTACCATAATAAGTTCCATATTATGGCTGAGTCAAAAGGTCACAGTGCATATCAAGAAAAATTCCGCTATCACCCAGTTCTTGTTCGGTTTATTACTTGCCTTCAAAATTGGTGTTTACAAGCACGGAATGCATAGGGAATCCCTTTTGCAAACCCTGGCTGTTCGAAATTCGAGCATTATGGATGTTGTGGTCCAGGTGACTACAAAATACATTGAATTAATGATGGCAATGATGGAAAACAAAAACTATGAAAATACTATATTTTCTAAGGATTATCTGAATGAAATCTGAAGAAAGTACCTACCATCTCTGCAAAACGAACTTATCCAGAACTCTAATATCTGTAATCTACTGCCTCTTTAAGTCAAACATGTGGGCATTGTTTTAAAGCTAACGAACCCGCCCAATTAACATTTTGCATATGATTAAGACTCGCATGAGTTGAAACGCGTAATGCCTTTCTGCCTCGGAATAAAGAATGTATGAAGCACTGCTGGTGTGGCCTGTCTCACGTTACTGAAGAGTACGTGTTTTCTTATGGAATATTTGAGATGTCTGACACATCTGTGATGGGCCCCGACCCAAGAGGCTGAGCCGCTCCTAATGTCAGGTGTCGTTTGAAATATATATATATATATATATATATATATATATATATATATATATATATATATATATATATATATACATTTATTTATAGATATCACTCTGTAGTTATACTTAGGGTTACCAGAGATAGGAATTCCTCAGATTTTTCACCATTAATAAATTTGCGCCTGTTTGACGGATCTCCACAAAACTTTGCAGACCTATTCATCTTTCTACATTGGTAGAGCTTGCAAATTTTCGCAGATATTCGTCAAGGGGGTGCAAAGAAAAAAAAGGGGCAGCAAAACACTTTTGGGCACCAAAGCATTTTCCATAGACTTTGTACTCACAACTAGCGCAAAAACAGCTGGACGTATTGGAATGTAATTTGGCAGGATTAAACATTATGGATGAAGGATGATTCTTTTGGGCACTACAAGTAAGTAGGGTAAGTATGTTTTAAGTTATTAGGTATTTTAACTTATTGATATCTGAATTTGCAGTATATTCGTGCAATTTGATGGTATTTTGCGGAAGTACAGCGATACATAGCGATGTCAAGTCATTATGTGATTGACTAATGACTGCTTTTACAAAAGTTAAAGTTAAAGGCACCCATGTTGCTTTTGGGTACACTTTGGCTGTGTTCTGTGTTACGCATTCAGATATAGGTAAGTATTAGGTTTGATATTTTTCTTCTACGAATTACCACTTTATGAAAATGGTAATAGGTAGGAGAAAATAATTATACGATTTTATATATATTTTGAAATAAAATTCACAGTGTACCGTTGTACAAATATACTGTAATATACTAGGGGACATATTTACAAGCCCCTAGCGCCACCGGAGCATCACTTTTTTGATGCTTCGGTGGCTTTGTGCCATTGCCCATATTTACAAGGTAAATATTCCTTGTAAATATTCCCCTTACTGCCGCAGTCTGCGGCGGCAAAGGGACAGGCAATGGGTGTTGCAGTGGGTGTTTTGAAGCTACCCCAGATTTACGAGGATAGGGCAGTGCCAAAAGCTAAGGCCAGGTAATACTTGGTCTTAGAATGGCAATACGAGGAGAAATTATTAATTTCTCCTTGTTTTTTGCTCTTTCCATGTGTGCTGCATTCTGCAGCACACATGGAAAGAGTAAATCGCCATTATTGATTGTTTATGTGCTGAAAGGCATTCCTTCCTGCACATAAACAATCGCGCCTGCAGCGCAGGCATCTTTGCAACATGGCGCAAGGATGCCTGCGCTGGCGCTAGGCAGCTTTTTTAGTGTCAGCACTAGGGAAAACGCAGGGGTGCACCATATTTTTGTAAATACGGCGCATCCCTGTGTTTTGAAAATGTCAAAGTGAGGCGTTGCCAAATTTGGCATAGTACAGCGCTCCGGCATTTTCTTGTAAATATCCCCTTCAGTGTACTACAGTGTAATTTCTATTTTGAACATATTTAAAAATGCACAACAAAATCGACGCAGAACCACAGTAAGAGGAAAGAACAGCAATGAAAACAACAGAAGTGCAACATCGGAAAGGAGCTCCATAGGAACAAAGAGGAGTCAGAAGGAACAAATACAAATGTAATTAATTTGTCTAACAGAATATTGACAGATGAGGAACTGAATGTTTTAAATTTTGGGTTATTCTTCTGTTCCAGCAGGGATTTTGATTATGTTCAGACTAGGATTGACCTCTTCCAATTTGTTTGGAAACTTAAATTAAATTATTTAATCAAAAAACAGAACAAAAAATGGTTGCAAAACATATTTCTAACATAGATGACTCCCTAAAAATCAGTGATTATGACTTACTTGTAACATTACAGGAACTAGAACAAGCAGAAGTGAACCTTACGAGATAGGTTATGATAAATGTCCCCTGAGTGAGTTTAAACCCAGATCTCGCTGCATGCCACAAGCCACTCATGATTGCATTGACACTTTCCATGATGTAGTCACAAATTACCTTTAAAAATTGAGAAGAGACAAATACAAAGGTAAAAATAATTTGACGTGGCCCCAGAAGCAGTCAATAGGAAATCTAGCCTCTGATGAAAATAATGTCACCCACCCTGCAGACAAAGGAGGTGAAATCATTATTATGCTGAAAGAGATGTACTTCAATAAAGGTCTGAGACAGTTATATGTCAAGGAAAACTATATACCTATTAATAGGGAGATGCATGTGAGCACTATTGCAGAATATTGGAACTTGCTTAACAAATGGAAAGACCAGGGCGTAATTGAATAGGAAGAATTTTGCTATCTGAAATGTGAAAATCCCTGTATACACATGCTATATCTACTACTTAAGATACACAAAGACCAAAAAGAACCCCCAGGGGCACCAATTGTATTTCATCAGTAGCCTACTTGAGAACGCCTCGAAATATGTAGACTTTTTTCTAAGACCATTTGTATCAACATTACCATCATATGAACAAGACACAAAGGATTTCCTTAGGAAGATAGAGGGGATACAGTGAGGGAAGGATTTTCTGTTAATTACATATGTTGTCTTACTCTATATGAGCTTTCAACATGACATAGGTTTAAACGCCTGTAAACATTTCCTCAAAGCTAGACCAATATCTTTATATGCTCATACTGTTATGATCATTGATATGATCAGATACTTTTTCAAAAATAATATCCTCCTGTATAAGGGCATACTACAAAAACAACGGTGCGGGACCTCAATAGGCACCTGTTTTGCTCCCAGATTTGCGAATCTCACACTGGGCTGGTAGGAGGAGCACCTGTCCGTGGCCCTTGAGTTCACAGAAGATATGGAGAAGGTGGTCTGTGGCCAAGGTACATTGGCTATTTATTTGCAATATGGCGAGGGTCAGAGCTGACAGCTAGAAACATTTAAAAAAATGAAACAACGACTATTTAAATTTGAAGTTCATCTGTAACATAAGTAACACTGAAACAGTATTTTTGTACGTAGAGTTATTGGTGAAGTACAATAAGCTAGAACAGTCTCCATCACAAAACCACAGCCAGCAACAGCTAACTGCATGCCAATAGTAGTCATCCTGAAAACCTTAAGTGGAGCATCCCTTACGGTGAAATATTACTGAGTAGGAGAAAATATAGCTCCAATAAAGACTTTGAAAATGAATCTCAAAGCATGTTCAAGAGATTCCGTGAAAGGGGGTACCTTCATGGGTACTAGATCGAGCCAGGAAAAGTTTAATAGAAACCTCCAAGTTAACACCTTGTTTGGGAGGAATAAGGTTGAAAGCATCCAACCAGTACAGTAGGACACCCACATGATAACTACATTTTGCAAAATATCACAGAAAATTAAAAACATTCTGAAAAATAATTGGCAATTTTTGGCAAGTGACAGTATCATACCAAATCATATTTCCACACACCATAGGATTACATACCACAAGAGTAGATCATTGCGTTACTGGCTATTAAACAGTGATATTTCTGAGGAAAAAGAAAATGGCATTTAGTTTTGTCTCAAAGGTTTTTTAGATTTGTGGCAAGTGTAAAGCCTGCCTTTACAGCAACAACATGAAAAGTTTCCCTGTACAAACTGGGAGAGGCCAAAAACAGAATAAGAAGTTCATCACATGCAGTACAAACTATGTAGTATATGTTTTATTGCATCCCTGCAGTAAGCTGTATGTTGGCAGCACCATCCATCCAGTAAAGAAATTAATATTGAGCATATGTGAGCAATTGATAAAAAAGATAATCATTATCCTATGACCTGACATTTTGGTGAATTTCACTGTTCTTTTTTTTTTTACTAGATCTTTTTATTGAATAAACAAAAACAAAGACGACAAAAACAAGAGAAGACAAAGGCAAGTGCAATCTCCATAATGTCCAACATTCCCGGAGCATTAGTACAATATTCGTCATAACGTTACATTGGAGCAATAATTCAATCACGTGCCTCATTTAATGCTTAGTGGTACGTACATTATTCCCCCACGTGGTCCGCCGACAGTGGGGGGGCATCGTTGAAGAGTGTGCATATCATCCCCCTACTAACATTCCTTGCTTCCCAGATTCTCGTCCACTTTTGTGGGCATCCTCTACTTTCGTATACCACCCTTTCCGCCTGCATGCACCAGTCCATATCAGACTCCCAGTCCTGAAACTTGGGTTTAGCTACACCCTTCCACGTTCTAGCTATGTTGCGTTTCGCAACCATGCAACCCAGGGAGACCCACACTCTCTCGGTTCTTGATAAATCAGTTGCATCCCAGATGTTAAGAAGGCACAGGCGGGGTGAGGCCTCAATTTTTTATGGCAGGTTAAAGACAGTGCTGATGTGACCCTCCCCCAATATGTCTGAAGAATCGGGCATTCCCACCACTGATGTAGGTAGGTGCCGGTTTGACCACATCCCCTGGGGCAGGCAGCGGAGCTCAGGGTACCCATTTTAACAAGCACCGAACTGGTATAGTAAGCTCTGTGTAGAAGTTTGAGTTGAACAAGTTTAAACCGGGAACGGATCGCCACCTCCCGGGGGGAAGCCAATGCCTCTTGCCAATCTTCGTCATCAATGTCCCCAATATCTTCCACCCACCTTGCACGTATTCTCCCTAGTGTGTCCGTTGTATTATTGAGTATTTTCCGGTATGTCAATGAGATAGCCTTTTCCTGGAGATAGTCGTCCAGAAGTCTATCCTCAAGGGGCGAGGAGACCGGCAGTTCCATGCCCTTGGGTATCGCCTTTCGTAGTGCATTACGGGCTTGGAGGTATCTAAAAGTTTCACCGCTCTGCAATTGATAATCCTGTTGGAGATCACTGAAAGGGACAACCCCGCCCCTCGCCCACAAGTCGCCAACCCTCGAGAGGCCAATCAAGTCCCACTTGTCGAAGCCTGGGTGCTTCGATAACATTCCCAGCTGGTGTGTGTCTAGCAATGGGGTGACTTGTGTGATTCTAGCTTTCCACCCCAACGCAGCTGTCGCCGTGTGCCATATGTCAATTGTGGTGGAGGTTGGGGTGTGTTTTGGTGCATGTTTCCCCCCTTCATAGATTGCTCTGGAATAACTGCCAGGGAGCATATTGTGTCTATCCATCCTATAAGTGGGATCTGTTCCTGGTCGGTAGACCCAGTGATTGACGACCACTAGCTGGGAGGCCCAATAATAGCTTTTGATTGCAGGCAGGGCAATACCTCCGAATTTCTCTGTTCTGATTGAAATCTGTTAAAATACTATGGAATTGATAAGATTGACCCAAATCCTAGGGGTGGCAATTGTGTGGTTGAGTTGAGACGTAGAGAGTCAAAGTACATCATTGACCTTGAAACAAAAGCCCTGGGACTGTTAAACATTGAGGAGGAGCTGGCAATACATTTAGGAGAGTACTGTGCAATTTATGGAATTATGTTGATTATGCTGCCTTGTTCTGACACTGGTTTTATGAGTTATGTTGTATGTATTTTAAATGCTTTTTTTCTTTTCACTCTCCACAAGAGACTAGGAAGGGACTTTCATGTGAGAGGTGGCCGACACCCCCATCCTTGTCTTCAAACACAAGTTTCTAGTTGCACCAACTGAAAATATGGTTTTGCTTTTATTTTGGTTGACTATAAGCAATTTTACTGGATTTTGTGTTACCTAGGCAGATACACATACATACATGCCTAGTATCTTTCTGGTTGCCTTTGAATTGCTTCTGATAATTAGCATATTGTAAAAGTATGATTGTCTAGGAGTTGGTGCAACTATATTATGATATATTATGTAGAAAACATCTGTTTTTTGCCATATATCGTGTGTGTGTGTCTATGATTGCAATACCATAGGTATATTTTTTTTAAAGTATTGCACCCTTGCACACAATGTTTTTTCATTTACATTTTTTCACATGTTCTACACCAGGGTGTAACCACATAGCTGCAGTCCACTTGGGCCATATTTGTTTGTTTATATACGAGAAATATATGACGTTTACAGGTTATGCAAATTATTTGTACCAGAGTATTCTATTCTATTCTGTTCTGGAGTTCCAATATAGAACGTGGCTACCCGAAGGCCTCCTAGCGCTCAGCATCGAATGATGGTGGCAATAGGGGGTATATCGCTGAACAGCTAGGTCTTCAAGACTTAATGGAAAGGAAGTTCAGGCTCCAATAGGTGCAGTTCCAGAGCTTAGGTGCCAAAATCCAAGTGGAAAGGCCACCCCATTGTGACCTATGAAACTTCAAAAGCTTCAATAGATGGGCTGAGGAGGATCTAAGAAGTCTCCCAGGCGAATATGGGGAAGCTAAACGTCTTAACAGTAAAGGGCCTTTTTTATTGATTGCTCTATGTATAATGCATAGGGTCTTAAACTGAACTCAGAATTCCACCGGAAGCCAATGAAGGTCTCTAAGGGCCCTAGTAGCAGACTTATGTTTAGGGATGTTCATCAGAAGTCGTGCATCAGCATTCTGCACGGTCTGCAACCTTCTGACGATGTAGTGGGGAGAGCCAAGATACAAGGCGTTCCAATAATCAATACGTGATAGTACAAGGGCCTGGACAATCACTCTTCTGGCGGTAAAAGGGGGAAGGTTGTGAACATTCCTCAACAGTCTCAGGGTGCTGTAACAACTGGCAGCAAGTTTTTTGGCTTCATGGCCCTTCCTAAGACTGGAATCAAGCCATATCCCAAGCTCGTTATTGAGCTTTTAGGGGTAGGCAACTTGCTCAGGCAGTCTGGTAGGGGGCTTAGGACGTTGCTGCAGAAGTTGTTGCCCAGCACCATGGCTTCAGTTTTGTCCTAGTTGAGTCTAAGCTTGCAGCCGGCCATTCAGCTGGCTACTTCCTGTAGGCGGGGAGTCAGAGATAGATGACTATCTCTGATAGGAGTAGAAATACAATACTTCTTTGTGGATATGTTTCTTTCATTATATTTTGTCTCTTGCCTTTCTCCTTGGATGTCTTTATTCTACTCTAAGATGGTGCTCCCTGTAGACACAGTTTATGTCTGCTAAACTTCAGACTATTAACATTCCTGTTTTGTTTTGACATCATGTGCGCAAGAATCCTTACAGCTGAAACACATCATGGGAAATAAACTGCACCTTCCGCAACGTTTGTCCTGAGTCCGCATGGTTCCTTTGAACAAGATGTTCCAGGACTCTTTGTTATAAATTTCAGCTGGGTACTACTCTCAGCAAACATGTGACACTGCCATAGGGTCCGGCATCCATCTACACACTTGTTTGTTAGTATTGCGGTCATACCTACAAATTACTGCACTTTAAAAATGTTTTTAAAAATGTGCAGTTCTTCTTAAATTGCTCTAAAAATATTTAGAAATGTATAAATACATTTCTCTACCTATTGCTTCTTCAATAAAGTGGTAATAGGTAGTGGACAACAATAATATCTACTATTTACCTATATCGAAGATCGTAACCCAGAACACAGTGAACCCCAGAATGCAGCCAAACTGTGCTAAAACTACATGATTGTGCTTTACCTTTGGTAAACACAGCCATTAGCCAATCACATGCTGACTTCTCATCCGCATGTACCGCGGTATACTGAAAACTTACTGCGGTATACCGCGGCAGAATATATATCAAAATTTTGTAAAACTTATAACTGCACTCTATGCTATGCCACTGTACGCCAGTACACTGTATGTCACTCCACTCTATGCCAGTCAACTCAACATCACTACCCTCTACGGCACTCCACTCTGTGCCACTCCAATCTATGCCACTCCACTCTATACTAATCCACTGTATGCCAGTCCATTCTGCCACACTCCACTCTAAACCACTGCACTGTTCACCACTCCACTGTACACTATTTCACTCTATGCCGCTCCACTGTACGACACTCCAGTCTGCCTCACTAAACTGTTTGCCACTACACTGTACGTCAATCCACTGGACATTATTCCACTGTATGCAACTCCACTTTACAACACTCCCCTCTATGCTTTCCCACTCTATGCCACTCCAGTCCTCATCACTCCATTCTACACCACTCCATTCTACGTCACTCTACTATATGCTGTTCCTTAGTACGCCACTCCACTGTACACCACTCCACTCTATGCCACTCCGCTTTATGCCACCTCATTCTATACCACTCCACTCTATGCCACTCGGATGTATGCCACTCTATTCTATGCTACTCCACTCTACGCTATTCCACTGTACGTAACTACACTCTCACCACTCCAGTTTACACTATTCTACTCTATGTCACTCCACTCTACTCCACTCCACTGTATGCTATTCCACTGTAGGCCACTCCACTCTACGCTACTCCACTGTACATCATCTACTATAGGCTATTCCACTCCATGCCTCTCCACTCTTCGCTAGTCTACTGTATGCCATTATAATGCACCTCGTTCCACTGTACACCGCTCCACTATACAGTACTGCAGTTTACACTACTCCAATGTATGCTATTACATTCTACCACACTTTGTTCTACACCAGTTCACTCTTTGCCACTCCACTGTATGCTTTTATCCACTCTACCCCTCTACACTGTACAAAACTCCACTCCACGTTATTCCACTCTACGCCACTCCACTATGCACCACTCCGCTCTACTCAACTCCACTGTATGCCGCTCCAGTATACACTATTCGACTGTGTGCAACACCACTCAACTCTATGCTATGCCACTCCACTCTACCCCACTACACTGTATGCCACTCCACTCCATGCTATTCCAGTGTACAGAACTCCACTGTCCCCCACTCCACTGTATGCCACTCCACTGTACCCACTCCACTGTATGCCACTCCGCTGTACACCACTGCACTCTATGCCAATCCACTGTACGCTATTCCAATGTGTGCCACTCCAGTGTATGCCACTACAGTATACACTACTCCACTGTATGCCACTCCTCTCTTCACTATTCCACTGTGCACAATATCACTGAATGCTTCTTTACTGTATGCTATTGCATTCTACACTAATCTACTCTATGCTATTTCACACTGCGCCACTTCACTGTATGCCATTCCACTATACACTATTCCAATTTATGCCACTCCACTCTACACAATTCTACTGTTTGCCACTATAATGTACCTCACCACACTTTATGCTGATCCACTGTAGACCACTACACTCTACGCTACTCCACTGTAAGCTTTCACACTCTACCACTCTTCATTCTATGCCAATCCACTCTTTGCCACTCCATTGTAGGCTATTCTACTGTACACCACCCCACTCTACACCACCGCACTGCACAAAGCTCCACTCTATGGTATTCCACTGTATGCCTCTCCACTCTATGCCACTCCACTGTATCCAGCTCTACTCTATCCCACACCAGTATACACTATTCCACTGTACCCAACTCCACTTTATGCCACTCAACAATATTTTATTCAACTCTATGCCACTCCACTCTGCGTTACTACACTGTAAATCCATTCCAGTGTTTGGTACCTCACTGTATGCCACTCCACTGTATGCCACTGCACTCTACGCCAATCTACAGTACGCTATTTTACTCTATGCCACTTCGGTGTGCACCACTACAGTGTATGCCACTCCACTCTACACTACTCCACTGTACCCTATCTCACTGGATGCTACTCTACTGCATGCTATTCCATGGTTTGCAGCTCCAGTCTATGTCACTCCGCTCTACACCGCTCCACTCTATTCTACTGTATGCCACTACATTGTACCTCACTCCACTTAACGCCACTCCACTCTACACCAATGCACTTTATGGTACTCCACTGCATGCTATTACACTGTACCCGACTCCATTCTACACCACTCCACTCTTCGCCACTCCACTATACGCTATTCTACTGTATGCCACTCCACTCTACCCCACCCCATTCTACACCACTCCACTCTTCGCCACTCCACTGTACGCCATTACACTGTATGCCAATCCACTCCATGCCACTTCACTGTACCCCACTCCACTCCACTTTACACACTCCACTGTACAGTAATCCATTTTAAGCAACTACACTCTACACTACTCAACTCTATTCTATTCAACTCTATGCCACTCCACTGAACCCCCACTCCACTGTACGCCACTCCACTTTACGCTATTCCACTGTACGCTACTTCACTCTACCCCACTACACTCTATGCCACTCCGCTGTATGCACTGCACTGTACACCACTGTACTGTATGCTATTCCAATCAATGCCACTCAAGAATACGCCAAACCAGTGTATGCCACCCCACAGTATGCCACTCCACTATACGCTACTCTGCTGCACACTATTTCAGCGTATGGTAGTGTACTGTACGCTATTCCACTGTATGCCACTCTCTCTACGCCACTCCCCTGGACACCACTCCAGTGTATGCTAATCCAGTGTATGCCACTCCACTTTCCCACCTTCCACTCAGCGCTACTCCACTCTACGCCACTCCCCTGTATGTCACTCCACTTTACGCTATTTCAGTGTATGCCACTCTACTCTATGCCATTCCACTGTACGCTAATCCACTGTATGCCACTCCAGTCTATGACACACCACTGTACACTACTCTACTTTACACCAATCTACTCTATCCTTTTCTACTCTTTGCAACTCCACTCTAGGCAACTACAATCTATGCCACAGCTTTCCAAACTTTTCATGTTGGTGACACACTTTTTCTAGATGGCTCATTTTGGGACACGGTAATTGAGTGTAGCAAGTGAGCGTAGCGATCAAGCCCGAACGACCTACGGGGGGTTTGAGGGGGTTGTCCCCCCGAGAAAAGTTTGAAAAAAGAGTGGGCAAATGGTGCATTTTCAAGCAAATTTGAGAAAGCAGGAAGGTTAATAAAGCAATTGTGAATCTGTTCTAACAAAGACAGTGACTGGCAAAACTGTCTATCGCTTGTTCTGCTGACATCCTAGGCGCGCAAAATCAAACTGTTGCCCAAGCTGTGTTGAAAATAATGGCTGCCATCTTTCAAGAATCTAGTTCTAGTGGTCAATAATATCACAGGACTTAAGATTGGTCTATAAAACAATGAATCCATAAATGATATTGATATACACTGGAAGAGTAAGCAGTAAACACAGAGCTAGAATCTCAACCAATTTTAAAGTCAGAAATATAAACAAAGCATTTACTTAACAGCAAAAAAAAAAAATAACAGCTTGCTTGAAACATGACTTTCTGAATGTACAAACAACCAGAGTGCAACACTATCTTGATGGCTAACTGAACAACTCTAGTTTTACAGTTATATTCACAAACATCTCAATCCAGCATACAGTAAGGCTCACTACTACTTGGCGCATGCCACCTGTATCTCAGGTGCATCTGGTGCGACTTGCATGTAGGAACCAAAGGTAGGGTCTGGTCAAAGTAGCCTTACTGCATTAATCAAAGTGAGTTTTAAACATGGAACGGAGCTTATGCTTCAGCCAAACACTGCTAATTGAGATCAACATTCCCATGCAGGTTTTCACATTTAGTGAATAAGTAACTGAGCAGTCATTGGATGGTTAGCATGTAACACAGGTTATTTGAACATGGTGTTTCAAGTGTGCAGTTTTAAACAAGGCAATTTAATAAACCGGGATTGGCTATAAAAAAAATAGCTAAATTATTCTGCCAAACTCATACCTCAACAAAAAAAACAGTTTAAAAAATAAAGTGCAAACAGTATTTTAGAGACCATTTAAAAATGAGCTTCTGGCCTGGGCTGTGTGAAGAGTTACATTCAGCTGGAGTGGGCTAGTTGAGCGCAGCCAGTGGGGCTGCGAGGTTCGGTGGAAGTCCCCAGTCAGAGCTGGAGAAGGTGCTTCTGCTGGGTACTACTCTCAGCAAACATGTGACACTGCCATAGGGTCCGGCATCCATCTACACAGACACGCGCTGGCTGCGTTTGCAACCGAAATGCCAGGACAGTCTATTGATCACATTAGCGCTCACAAAAGCTGCCTGTAGCCAGATGCTTAAAGAGGAGTAAATGGCAGAACTCTGGCTCCAGTTCCAAGAAGGCGTAGTGTAGTCAGTGTCAGCCAGAGGAGTCCTATGCTGCGGCATAATGCACAACGATGGAACGACTATTTGCAGAGGACAGCCAAGTGTGTGTGTCTGCATCTGTTTGGGATGAGATGTGTGTGGTCTGTCGCGGGTTGCTCAGGGCTCATTGCCTTGTATGCCAAGGCTACAGTAACTCTATGCATCACTATGGTGCTGAAACCTACAGAGCACCAAATACCGCAACACTAACAACTCCTCTTTCTGCTCTCTCCTAGGATGGAAGTGTGGGGTACACTGTTAAAATTCTGGCTCTGGAACAATAGTGGTAATTTTTTTTAATGTGTGGTCATCAATAGAATAATGCACATAATCCACCCTTGGAAAAATGCCAGCCATTTCATAACAGCAGTAATTCTTGACAACTTGTGGGCACCCTTGGGGCTACACCCTCTGCTAACCCCTGGTAAAATGTTGAGCCTCACATAATGGTGCTATTACTCATAAACATGTGGAAATCCATGGCACGATGCTCATTATCAACCCCATGGAAAAAAATTGGCATTAGCATGATAGCAGTATTTTTTGGCTACAGGTGGACATCAGTGGTATGAAGCTCGCCACTGGTAAAATCATGTGTCTGGCACAACAGTTGCAATTCCTGTCATGTTGCATAATGACAGCTTTGGCGGTGTGGCGTTAATTACAGTCCAAGTCTCTAAGACTGTGGCCCACGAGCTATCAACAGTGGCAAGCAGATTCATGCCACCGAGAGTTTACTGCAATTCCTCTTTAGATCAACTGACGGGTCGTTCTGTCCGAAGTAAACCTTTACTATGCCCTATTTGGGGCAATGATGACCCCAGTGCAAAACCCATAGAACCTCGTCAGACACAGGAAACGTAAGGCACGGCACATCGAACCTTCCTTATATCATGCCACCACGACCGACAGAGAAGGACTCGCAGACTGGGAGCGCGATACCAATGTCATAATAAGACATGATATTTTGATGCCCAGTACTTCAACACTGTCAACTGGGTGCACAATATTTTGATGACAGACATTCTGATGGCATACTCTCGGTACCCTTAAACTTCACAGTAGATGTGCTCTACTGTGAAGTTTAAGTGTACCGATATTCATTGTACAATGCCGACCTTGCTGGCCACTTGTTGATGCACCTCGCATTTTTCAAATGTTCAGTAAATAATTTAAGTGGCGACATTGTTTTTACCTCATGGTTACGGGAGCGCCCGTGTGTCTCCGCGCCCCGGGGCTCAAACAGACAGCGTAGCCCGGCTCCCCTCGGGGCTGTGCTCCCCCGCCGTTACTCTTCGTCTCCGGGCTGCCTCTCCTGTCAAAACTGCGCCGTACCGAGCGCATGGAATGGGGAGCAGAGGCGCTCTGTGGACTGACTGTGCATTCGACGCGCGCAGCAAAGGGAACGAGGTCGCGCGCACACGCTCGCGTAATGGTCTCCCTCTCCTTCCTCCTTCCTCCGCATACTGCGTCACTGACATGCGCAGTCTGTCCTGCTCAATAAGTGAATTTTTCCGCATCTCGTCGACGTCGCGCGACACACCCACACATGGCAGGCGACACAGTACCGTGTCGGGACACAGAGTTTGGAAAGCTCTGCTCTATGCTATTTCACTCTACCCTACTCTACTGTACGCTGCTCCAATGTATGGCACTACAGTGTATGCCACTCAACTGCATGCTACTTCAGTGTACGCTATTCAACATCACACCATAGCACTGTATGCCACCCCAATCTATGCTATTCCGCTATATGCCAACCCTCTCTATGCCACTCCACTATATGCTATTCCACTTCATGACACTCCAATGTACGGTAGTCCGCAGTATCCCACTCCAGTGTATACTATTGCAGTCTACTCTACTCCACTGTACACCAATTCAGTCAAAGACACTCAATATATGCAACTCCACTATATGCTATTCCTCTCTATGCCACTCCAGTGTATGCCACTCCACTGTATGGTATTCCATTGGACACCTCTCCACTCTATGACACTCCACGCTACACTAGTACACTTTAGGTCACCCCACTGTACACTTCAACAGCACTCTATGCCACGACACTTTACAACACTATATGCCACTGTACACTAGCACACTGTACCACACTGTAGTCTACTCTACCTCACTCCACTGTACAACACTGTACTCCATTCTATGCAACTACACTCTGCTCTGCTCTACAACAGTTTCACACACTCTACAACATGGAATACCACTCCACTGTATGACATGTCACTCCACTCTATAATACTTTACTCCACTGTATTCTATGCCACTAGACTGTACTACACTCCACAGCACTGTACTATACGAGACACCACTCCACCTACAATATATGACAATTTAGCCCACTTTGTGCCACTGTATGACATTTCAATGTACGCCGCTCCACTCTACAACACTCTACTACACTATGCCAGTATACAACACCGTGCTACACTGTATGCCCCTACACTGCACTGTAGAACCCTCTACTCCACTCTATGCCATTCTACGACACTTTACTCAACTCTATGCCACTCGAGGACAAACCAATTCATGACACTCGATTCCACCATTGCACAGTCAATGATACTCCACTATACGACACTCAACTGTACAGTACAACACACCACTACACTCTACATACTCCACTCCACTATACGACACACCACGCCACTTCACTGTATAACAGTTAACTACACTATACACAATGCCACTCCACTCTACTGTATTCCACTCCACAACACTGGGGAGAGGAGTTAGCCTAACGGCTAGGGCGGTCGACCTCGAATCTGGGGAACTGGGTTTGAGTCTCGGCAATGACGCTGAACATCCTGTGATTCTGGTCAAATCACTTAATCTCCCCGTGCCTAACAAAAATGAATGTGTCCTCATGTAATGCAACGTGTGCTATGTAAAGCGCTCTGATACCCGATTCGGGTCAAGTTCGCACTATATAAAACTCTGTAAAATAAAAATAAATAAACACTAGACTATATGACACTACTTTGTACTACACTTTCCTTTATTATACTCTACAACACTGCACTTAACAACAGTAAATTAAATGACAATCAACACTATGATTTGAAAGCAATTTTTATCAAAAAATCAAAATCATTTAAATTGAATGACAAAACCTAAGGTTAAAACTAAGTTATAGTTAGGAAAACTTTATTTATTCTTAATATACAAACCCAACTTAAACTATACAAACTGGAGAAATTACGAAGTTATAGTTATAACGTAAATTTTGAATTTACGCACCACTGGATAGAACTTAGATTTATAATTTACTATAACTCGCCACTCAACCATCACTGTGTCCTGACAAATGATGTTATTTCAGATGACATGTCTTATTATAAGTGCTATGATTTCACATGCTATTAATTAAAAAATATGCAAGGGTATAACCAGTGCATGGAGAAATGGCGAATTATAGTTAATGTAGTGTGGCAAATGATAAAAGAAGAATGTGTATGGAGGTGCATGGCTGTTGGACCTGGCATCTTTTGGCATGTTTCCCCTGTCTTTTTGCTTTCTGTCCTCCTGGTTTTGGCTCTGTTTTTGCTGGTTTAGTGTCTCTGTGCACTTACTCACTGCTGATCAGTGTTAATGTGCAAGTGCTCCGAAGGTAAATTGTGTTTATGGATTGGTGTTTCTTTTAACTTATTTGATTTACTGGTAAGTCCTTAGTAAAGTGTACAAGGTGTGCCAGGTCCTGTAAATCAAGTGCTACTAGCGAGCTTGCAGCACTGATTGTGCCACCCACATGAATAGCCCTGTAAAGGTATCTCAGACCTGCCGCTGCAGTGTCTGCACGTAGTGACTGCAATGTCGACCTGGCAAGAGCACCCACTTGCCAGGCCCCTAACCTTCCCTTTTCTTACACGTAAGGCACTCCTCAGGGAGACCCAGGTTAGACCCATGGGCAGGGTGCAGTGTATGTGAAAGGTTGGACATGTACTGGTGTGTGTGACATGTCCTGGTGGTGAAATACAGTGTAATTAGTTTTTCACTATTGAAAGGCTATCTGTCCCGTAGGATAGAATGGGATATACTTTGTAACATCGACAAGTATAACTTTCCATTGGGACAAGATAGGAGAATGGAGTTTAGTATGCCTGAACTCAGAATTTAAAAATACACCTTTTAGTAAAGATGGTTTTTAAATTGTGTGTTTGAAAATGCCACTTTTAGAAAGTAGGCATTTTCTTGCTTAACCATCTGGTGTGCCTCTGCTGGGTTGTGGATTGACTGTCTGGCTTTGGAGTGACAGGGGCTAGGGATGTGCATTCACTGTAGACAGCCACTGGGGGGGGGGGAGGGTTGAGGTCCGACCTGCCTTTTCTGAATGAGTCAGGGCTGGGCTGAATAGACCTCGGCTGCATTTAGAGTTGTAGGAGAAGATTTCCTTGCACCTGAATAGGCCTGGTCTGCCTTACACATTGCCGTCTCCACCTCCTGCCAGGAAGCTGGACTAGAGATGACAGAACTGGGTTGGACTAAGCACAGACACTCTCTGCCACAAGAGAAAAAAGGGAAATGTGGTAAAATATTGGGGCCCAGACCCTAGAATTTTAGAAATCTTTTGGATCAAGGAACCCTGCCAAGAAGAAGAGCTGAAGAAGATGTGAGGAGGAACCATCACTTTGCTGTGTGCTTTGCAGGGTTGGCCTGCAGAGGCTTCTTCTGTCTTGGGCAGAGAAAGGACTGGACTGAACTTTCTGCAACTTTGTTTGAGTTTCTCCAAGGGCTTGAGGTAGAGCTTGCCCCCTGTTCAAGAAGTCTCAGGAACAGCAAAGACTTCAAGTTCATCTGCTACCAGTACTGGGAACTGTGTATTTTGTGCTACAACGGAAGAAAAAGCAACCCGACGCCGTCACCGACGCCGATGCCCGGCTCTGTGTCCTGAAGGCACCACAGAAGGCACCGCCACACTTCGCACCACAACCCTGGTCCCACTGACGAAAATGCTCGACACCGCCACCGAGCCACTGCTTGCACCACAATTTGTGGGCACCGCACTTTGCACACAGCCCGATGCCTGCCGACGCTCCCGAATTCAACCGCGAGGAGTTCGATCTGCAATGTGTGTGCCTTCAAGGGCCCGATGACTCCTGCACCAGCCTCCGGAACCGATGCCTGCCAATGCCAGCTCTTCGGAGCTCAACGAGAGGTCGCTGATGCCCTACATTTCTAAAGGTACTGTTTTACGGGTCTTTCCGACACCGTAGCCGGTCCGTGATGCCGCGGTCAGCCAGAACTGTTTGGATTTGTTGTTCACAATGCTGTGATAGCCCCGGACAGAGCTATCGACTTAGAGGAACTATATTTTGAGTCTATTTTTAATTATTGATATTTCTGAGAACTGTATGGTGGATGTTTATCATTTTTGGTCTTGTTTTGCACAGATAAAATATTGGTTATTTTTCTAAAAATGGTGTGGTGTCATTTTGTAGTGTTTTTACTGTATTACTGTTGCTGTGCAAATGCTTCACACACTGCCTCTGAGAAAAGCCTGACTGCTTGTGCCAAGCTACCTAGCGGGTGAGCAGGGCTTAGTTTAGAAGTGTATCCCCCTTATACTGACTAAGAAGAAGGGTCCCTACTTGGACAGGGTAACAACCTACCAACTAGAGACCCCTATTTCTAACATTTGTTGTCAGTGGTGAGGATAGGACTTGCGTTTGCACTTGCCCTTCAGTGATTGGTGTGCACTACTACCATATCGCAGACCATTACATACCACATACTGTTTCTTTTTTGGTCTATTTTTGATCTTGCCATTTGTTGGAAACTTGAACTTTCTATTGCATCATGCCTGAGTCAATAGCATCATCAGTTGCATCCCTTGAACTAGCCTTAGAGGAGGAAAGGTTGGAAACCTACTACGTAAAGGAGTGGAAGGCTTTTTGCAAAAACCTTAGAGTCCAAATCAGAGGCCTCACACGAAAAGAGGGGCGACAAAAGGCGCTGAGGGCCTGGGTAGCAGCCAGACATGCTAGCGAGCAATCTGGAGATCATGGTGTGGAGGTGGAGGAGCCTATTCAAAGGGTTGATGTACTTTTGGGAGGGGGCACCCCCCCCCCAGGTCAGGCAGCAGTGGCTTGTCCCCAGAGGAGCGGGAGGACAGGCGGGAAGCAAGGAGAGATGCAATAGATCTGGAGAGGCTCAAGTTGGCAAAGGAAGAAAAAAGGATGATGTTAGACCATGAGCTTAGAGTAAAAGAGCTAGATCAGAGGAGTAGATCTAGCACAGATGGTGGCAGCAATTCCTCAGTGCACTCAGAGAGGATAGTACACATTCCTAAAAATGCAGGCAAGGAGTACATGAAGGGTGATGATTTTCCCAGAAGAGGGAGGGACACTTTAGTAGCTTTGGGTAAGGGGTATAACCTCACCTATGCTGACATAAAAGAGGCCCTTCTCATCAGGTATGGTCTCACTCCTGACAAGTACAGGGATCAGTTTAGGTCCAGTAGGAAAACTGATGCACACCCTTGGTTAGAATGCGTAGATTATTTTTGTAGGGCACTGCATGGTTTGGTGAAGGGCAGTAATGTGACAGATTTTCAGGGGCTCTACAATTTGATTGCATGGGAGCACTTGTCCAGTCTATGTTTTGCAGAGCCGCGCCAGCACTTGACTGATAGTATGCTGATTGACCCAGGAAGCTTGCTGTGGAGGCGGACTGCTGGGTGAGTACCAGATTCCACAAGAAGGTGTATGGGGAGACTCTGCCAAAGGTGGGCAGGGTCCCCAGCAGAACAGTGGGGGGACAAGGGTAAAGCACAGGACTCCTCTAGAGGGCCCTAAACTAGTACCCAGGGTAAAGGTTCCCATCCCCCAGGAGATAAGAAACCAGGAGTCTCTTCAGGGAAGACTGCATAGACCGCTCCCCGCAGGTGCTATGCCTGTGAGCAAGTGGGTCACTTGAAGGGGGATCCAAAGTGCCTCAAGAAGGAACAGCCACCCGCCAGTGGGCAGTACAAGGTGTTGGCTAGTGTAGCGCTGGGGGAGGAGGGGTACCCAGAGAAGGGTGGGGATCCCGCAGAAATTACCCTTGTCTCACTAGGGGACAGTGAGATGGTCCCAGGAAACTAGGTGGCTGCAAACACTAAGAAGTACCGCGCCTGGGTGACCATTAATGGGAAAAGGGTAGAGGCTCTCAGAGATACTGGAGCCAGTGTGACCTCAGTCCAGCGTCATCTTATCTGTGTGGAGGAAGTAGTCCCCGGGGCATTCCACCAAGTAGTTGCTGTGGACAACTTAGAGCACCAGTGCAAGGTGGCACAGGTTCCATTTGAATGGGAGGGTCTCAGTTCCCTTGAAGGTGGTTGTGAGCCCTACCATGCCTGTAGATTGTATGCTAGGTAACGACCTGGAGCAGTACTTGTGGAAGGATGTGGAGCTCAGGTCTCACTTGGAGATGCTTGGATTGCCAGAGTGGGCATGCATGACCACTCAGTCCATGGCAGCCAGCAAGAGTGATTTGAAGGACCTGGAGCCTGAAACAGTGGTCCAGGTGCCTGCCAAGAGAAAGGTCAGGGGGAGTGGGAAACCCGCCCCTGAGGTTCCCATGGTTCGGGAGGAGGCTGATCTTGAGGGGGACGCCCCAGTACCTACAGGGGAGAAAGTGGCTGAACTGGGGGACTTATCTGAGCTGACCCATTGGCAGCAAGAAGGTGGTCCCACCAGGGAAGAATTCTGCTGGGAGCAGAAGGAATGCCCTTCTCTAGAGGGTTTGCGGCAGCAGGCTGCAAACCAGGCAGCTGGTGAGCAGTCTGAATCACACTGGATCTACTGGGAGAATGGTCTCCTGTACAGCAAGCCTAAGGTTGCTGAGCCTGGGTCGCCCAGTGTGCTGGTGGTACCCCAGTGCTTCAGGACCTTCCTACTAGGACTGGCTCACGACATGCCTTTGACAGGACATTTGAGGCAGGACAAGACCTTTGACAGGATTGTCACCCACTTCTTTTGGCCCCAAATGCGAAGGCAGTCTGATGCATATTGTAGGTTTTTCCAAACTTGCCAGAAAAGTGGTAAGAGTGGGAGGAAGTGTAAGGCTCCTCTCCAACCTTTTCCGGTTGTTGGCACCCTTTTTGAGAGGGTTGGGATGGACATTGTGGGGCCACTGGACCCCAAGACAGCCATGGGCAACAGGTATATCCTGGTCTTGATGGACCATGCCTCTCGGTACCCGGAGGCTATCCCTCTCAGGACAACGACGGCACCAGTGGTGGGCCGGGCATTAATGGGGATCTTTTCCCACGTAGGGTTCCCCAGAGAGGTGGTATCTGACCGGGGTACCAATTTCATATTGAAGTATATGACGTCCCTGTGGGAGGAGTGTGGTGTAACCTACAAGTTCACTACTCCTTACCACCCCCAAGGTAATGGATTGGTAGAAAGGTTTAACCAAACCCCAAAAGGCATGATCAAGGGTCTAACAGAACCCATGAGGAGTAAGTGCGACGTCCTCTTACCATGCCTTCTCATTTGCATACAGGGAGGTACCACAGAAGTTATTAGGGTTCAGTCCCTTTAAGCTTCTGTATCGGCAGCCTGTGTGAGGACCTCTCCGTTTGGTGAAGGAAGGCTGGGAGACAGCTCCCAGGAAAACTCCCCAGGATGTATTTAGCTACATGCTGGCCTTCAGAAACCAAACTTCGTGCTTCAGGAAACTCTCTCAGGTAAACCTAGAAGCCAGCAAGGAGGAGATGAAACGCTGGTATGACCAGAATGCCACTGCGGTAGAGTTTCATCCTGGCCAGAAAGTGTGGGTTATGGCCCCAGTAGAGCCTTGTGCTCTGCAGGACAAGTGGAATGTGCCTTTGGGGTGGTGGGGCACAAAAGTAATGTCACCTACCTCATGAATTTGCATAATCCCAAGAACCCCTTTGAGGGTCCTCCATGTGAACCGTCTCAAAACGCACTTTGAGAGGTCTGAAGTGAGCATGCTCTTGGCGACAGATGATGGGGTTGAGGAGGAGAGTCAGCCTCTTCCTGACCTCCTGTTACCAAGGAGCATGATGGGTCAGTGGAAGGTGTGATCCTCTCCCCTACACTGACCCCAGAACAGCAGAGCGACTGTCACCAGTTGTTGGGGCAGTTTGCCACCCTGTTCTCCCTGACCCCAGTGTCACTCATTGGTGTACCCATGCTGTAGACACTGGGGACAGTCCTCCTGTGAAGCACAAGATTTACAGGTCGACTGACAGGGTCATAGCTAGCATCAAAGAGGAGGTCTCCAAGATGCTGGTGTTATGCGTGATAGAGCCCTTCAACAGTCCTTGGGCGAGCCCAGTGGTCTTGGTCCCAAAGGCTGCTACACCCGGTAACACTCCTGAACTGCGTGGGCTCAATGCTGTCACTAGGACTGACATGCACACCATCCACAGAGGTGGTGAGCTCATAGATCGGTTGGGAGCTGCCAAGTTCCTAAGCACGTTTGATCTAATGTCTTGTTACTGACAGATTGCCTTAACCGATGGGGCCAAGGAGAGGTCAGCATTCTCAACCCCAGAGGGGCACTACCAATTCTGGGTGAAGCCCTTTGGATTGAAGAATGCCCCTGCAACTTTTCAGAGATTGGTCAACCAGGTGTTGGCTGGACTGGAGGATTTCAGTGGCGCCTACCTGGACAACATTGCAGTTTTCAATTCCCACTGCGAAGATCACTTGCAACATCTCTGGGAAGTGTTGAAGGCTCTACAGAAGGCAGGCCTCATGATCAAGACCGGTAAGTGCCAGATCGGACAGGGCTCTATGGTGTACTTAGGACACCAGGTAGGAAGTGGCCAGGTGATGCCCCTACAGCCTAAGATTGACACCATGCAGGTTTGGGAGCCCCCCAAGACCCAGACTAAGGTGAGAGCCTTTTTAGGTCTCACCGGAAACTATAGGAGATTTGTCAAGGGTATGACACTATTGTTGCCTCTTTGACTGAGCTGACTTCCAGGAAGCAGCCCAAGAAGGTGATCTGGACTGATGGTTGCCAGACAGCTTTTGATGCCTTGAAGGCAACCATGTGCATGGCGCCCGTGCTCAAGGCACCCGACTTCTCCAAAGAATTTGTAGTGCAGACTGACGCTTCAGAGCATGGTGTGGGAGTGGTGGAGTGCCATAGAGCGAGAAGTTTTTGCTGTCGTCTGGGCACTGAAGAAGCTAAGACCCTATCTGTTTGGGACTCACTTGCAAGTTCAGACAGACCACAGGCCCCTCAGACGGTTAATGCAGATGAGGGATGAGGACCCAAAACTGTTGAGGTGGTCCATCTCCCTACAGGTAGTGGACTTTACGGTGGAACACCGCCCTGCCACAGAACACGCCAACACTGATGGTATGTCCAGGTTCTTCCGCCTTAGTGAAGAGAACTCCAAGGTGGTTGGGTAGTTCTTCTTAATTTCAGCTGGAGGGGACATGTGTTAGACCTGGAATCCTTTGTTGTGTTTCCCCTGTCTTTTTGCTTTCTGACCTCCTGGTTTTGACTCTGTTTTTGCTGGTTTAGTGCCTCTGTGCACTTTCTCACTGCTGATCAGTGTTAAAGTGCAAGTGCTCCTAAGGTAAATTGTGTTTATGGATTGGTGTTTCCATGTTTGGCTTATTTGATTTATTGGTAAGTCCCTAGTAAAGAGCACAAGGTGTGACAGGGCCTGTAAAGTAAATGCTACTAATGGGCTCTTCTCCGGCTCTTCGGAGCTCAACGAGAGGTCGCCGACACCCTGCATTTCTAAAGCTACTGTGTTGCGGGTCTTCCCAACACCGTAGTTGGCCCGAACTGTTTGGATTTGTTGTTCACGACGCTGTGATAGCCCCGGACGGAGCTATCGACTTCGAAGAACTATATTTTAAATCTATTTTTGATTATTGATATTTCTGAGAACTGCATGGTGGATGTTTATCGGTTTTGGTCTTGTTTTCCAGTATTTGTTATTTTTCTAAAACTGATGTGGCGTCCTTTTGTAGTGTTTTCACTGTATTACTGTTGCTTATGTGCAAATGCTTCACACACTGCTTTTGAGATAAGCCTGACTGCTCATGCCAAGCTACCAAGGGGGGTGAGCAGGGGGTATTTTAGAAGTGTATCCCCCTTATCCTGACTAGGAAGAAGGGTCCCTACTTGGACAGGGTAACAACTTGCCAACTAGAGACCCCCATTTCTAACAGCGATGTACAGTAAATTGTAGTTGGTGCATAAATTATAAATTTAAGTTCTATCTAGTGGTGCATAAATTAGAAATTTGGGTGCCTATTTACGAGATGAGTTGAGTCGCTCTTGCACCGTGCAAGGTGGTGAAAGAGTGGCACAAGTCCTAAATGAGATTTATGAAGCCACGTAAGGCCACATTGGTGTCCCTGAGTGGCTCCATAAATCTGGATTAAAGCAACGCAGCATAAATCGCTGAATTGCATTACTTTGTACAAGGGAGGTGTTCAATGGGCGTTGCCTGCGTGTTCCCATGCAACTCCCATGGTTTTTGACGCATTTCCAGATTTACCAATACTGGTAACCCTGGGAATGCACCAGAAATATGTGTCTATGCATTCTGCAGCACACATAGAAAGAGGGAATTTGCCTCTCAGGATTGTTTTTGTCCAGGAAGGGGCCCCTTCAAAAACATGCAACACAGGTACCCTTGCACCACGGTGCAAGGGTGCCTGCACTGGCACTAGGCAGCCAAAAGGGCACTAAAGCAGGGGAATAAGGCAGGTTTGCAACATATTGCCTTAAATACAGCACATTCCTGCCCTTTACCTGTCACGCAGTCCAGCAGAGCAAGGTGACTTGCTGTGCTGCGCTGCACTGCACTGCGTAAAAGTTTGTAAATAGGCTCCTTCAGTTATAACTATAACTTTATAATTTCTCCTGTTTCTATAGTTTACCTTTATTATTTAATTTTTTTATTATATATATATATATATATCGCTTAGATTCCGCTGTTGCTGCAGTTCTCCTTTCTCCAACAAAACGGGCACAGACCACGATATGCGTGCTAGTATTCCTTTATTTTCTGACAACCATTACGCGTTTCGGCTCTTGCGAGCCTTGTTCACATGACAACGCTACGTCAGTAGGTAGTGCTTTTTAAAGTGACTGGTGCAAGGTGAAAGACGTGCAAATTACGCAAGCATAGACATAGACAACATACATTGTATACATTCTCTTGTGTAGTCTTTTCTTTGTCACAACAAAACAAACTTTACGACTCAAAACCTGGGTACATATTTCGTTCATTATTACCCTATGCGTTGTCGTTTTCAATGTATTGTACCTTTGGGCATTTGTCCTGTTTTTCCTAATTTCCTATATATAATCCACATAAATGTGTTAACGCATATTTGTACTCAACAAATAGTGGGCTATCAATTTCTGTTGAGACACCGAATGTGACGGTCTTAAGACATACATCGATATTGTGTAGCAAGCAATAACAATTGTCTAACATAGAGACTACGCATTTGATTTCATGTGTAGGCTCAGTCTGACTCCAATAAATATCAATATAAATATTAATATAGATATATGTATAAACATGAAATATAAAATCAATATAAATATAGATATAAATATTTGTTTAAATACATTTAAACATTTTCTACATATAAATTATAATCACAAGCTTCCTAAAATTTCATCATTGTCTGAAACCTAAGCAGGTAAGTGTCTTCTGTCTAATGCTGCATATTATTAAAAGTGCTAAAGTGAAATGATGTGGTTATCTGTGATCCTTGCAATACTGATTGCACGTATTGCCTCACATAACCCAAGGTGAAATGTGCAGAAGTGTTAAAATCTGATGACTTTAAAATGATATATAATATTTCATGGTTTAAAATTCCCTTGATGAAATTTCTTTGTCTACACCATGTCTATATTCCAATAATAATTACATTGATATGTGTTTGGCGGCTCATTTTTTGGTTCAAGGTATGAATACCCTTGCACATAAATGCTAAATCAGTGATTTTCCTTTGAAGGATATAGAAAAACTTTGAGGGAATTACTGGTTCTCTCCTGGTATGGTGTTATGCCTGGACTCCCTGATAGTAAAATTCAGTGTAAGCACGTGTACAGGTCTTCTGTTGTGTTCAAACCCGCTGGCCATTTGGAATGTAGTTCCAAAATGTAGCGGATTTCCAATTTTCTAAGCTTAATCTCCCTATTTCCACCTCTCCTACTCGGTGGCACTGTGTCAATCAAAAAGTACTTCAGCCCTTCTGTCTTAGATCCATGTTTGTCTTTAAAATGTCTAGCAACAGGGTAAGTATTGTCTTGGTTCTGGATGGCTCGTAAATGTTGGAGCACATGCTTGTGAGCCTGCAACTTTGTGCTCCCAATATACTGCAAATTGCAGGGACATTGGAGGACATAAATGACATGGTCAGTCTTGTATGTCATGGCTTTGTTTATCTTGCGTTCCTTATCTCCAAACGGGGTTCGATATGTACTCTTGCTTACCCCGAATTGGCAGGCTTTGCATGTCTTGCACTTGAAGAACCCCTTGTGGGTACTTAGCCAATTGGCACTTTCCATTATCTCCGGGCTGGTTTTTACCAGACTATCTTTCATAGAGGGTCCCCTACTATGAGTGAAGGAAACCATCTTAGGTAGGGGATGTCCTATCACCGGATCATTAAGTATTAATGGCCAGTTTTGTTTAATGATAGACCTTATGTTCTGTTCCTGTTTGCTGTATCCGATGATAATTCTAAATGTATTGTCCCCCTTCGAATTTGAAGTATCTTTGACCTGATTCAGGACTATTGCTTGGCTGGTATGGCTATCCCTGAGTAAATCAGCTCTAGCTACCTGCATGGATTTCTCAATGGCTTTATTGATGGTTTTTAT
Source organism: Calotriton arnoldi (assembly GCA_963921515.1). Classification (NCBI taxonomy): domain Eukaryota; kingdom Metazoa; phylum Chordata; class Amphibia; order Caudata; family Salamandridae; genus Calotriton; species Calotriton arnoldi. Next base: position 2,463,429 of record CAWUFW010000161.1, read on the forward strand.
AGTGTATCCCCGCTCCCGGAATCTACACTTGCTGGCCTGTTGTGCTGCTTCTAGGTCCTCACTCCTGCTGTTATATATATAAAAAAGAAAGGATGCCCTTCGATTTGAGACGCACTCCCAGGTAGGTGGAATTTCTTTAATGTCGATCTGTTAGCGAAAAACAGCAGGGCTCCACAGTCATTTACATCACAGCCCTATGCCTTTCAGGACCACTCCCTTGTTCACGGGCCAAGTGGGGGCAAGCAGCCTTAGTAGCAGTCACCTGATTTAAATATGGTTCTCTAATCGAAGGGCATCCTTTCTTTTTCGTATGATGGCGGCAGGTCCAGCCGTCGGAGACGCACCGCCGCAGTAACAGAGGATCCGTGGTGACACACATGTGGAGCCAGCATTGGAACAGGAGACTCTGTATGTGCGACGAGTAAGTGCTGTGGCGGATTCAGTGTGGTGTTCCAGCCGTCAACCCACTGGGGTATTGAATTACTTTTTTATATTTGCCGGGTTTTGCAGCCAACCCACTGGGGTATTAAGTTAAGCAGGAACTCACTTGAGGCCCACTGAGGGCGGAACCATATTTAAATCAGGTGACTGCTATTTAGGCTGCTTGCCCCCACTTGGCCAGTGAACAAGGGAGTGGTCCCAAAACGCGTAGGGCTGTGATGTAAATGACTGTGGAGCCCGGCTGTTTTTCGCTAACAGATCGACATTAAAGAAATTCCACCTACCTGGGAGTGCGTCTCTAATCGAAGGGCATCCTTTCTTTTTCATATATATATATATATATATATATATATATATGTAAAAGCTCCAAAGTTTGCCCACCTGGCAAAGACGCACTCCACATCCGTTAGCTACAAGCCTTTATTAAGGTGAAAACAGGATCAGCATGCCGATCTGCAATTACAGCGTACATGTCGTTTTACGCCTGACGCGTTTCTGTGCATCTTGCACGTCTTCAGAGGTGCGACAGTCCGGTGTGCAATACTGACACACCTTCCCACTTAAAAACTTAACGCCCTCCAATGGGCTGCTCCAATGAGCCCGCGTTGAATTGTGGGACTTGTAGTGTTGTCAATGAAATTCTTCCCATATTGGTGCACTACAACACTACTGTTGCAATATTTCAATTCCAAGCCCTCAGATGGGCCTCAGCATGCGGGTCCTGCTTATAGATCCTGCACAGATGTCCCACATAGAAGCTCCATTTGATACGCGGCTCCGTGGCCCCCAAGTCTCATAGGGTGGTGCGCCTTCCGCGGCTGGGCTGCCGCATGAAAATAAAAGCTCCAAAGTTTGCCCACCTGGCAAAGACGCACTCCACATCCGTTAGCTACAAGCCTTTATTAAGGTGAAAACAGGATCAGCATGCCGATCTGCAATTACAGCGTACATGTCGTTTTACGCCGGACGAGTTTCTGTGCATCTTGCACGTCTTCAGAGGCGCGACAGTCCGGTGTGCAATACTGACACACCTTCCCACTTAAAAATGTAACGCCCTCCAATGGGCTGCTCCAATGAGCCTGCGTTGAATTGTGGGACTTGTAGTGTTGTCAATGAAATTCTTCCCATATTGGTGCACTACAATACTACTGTTGCAATATTTCAATTCCAAGCCCTCAGATGGGCCTCAGCATGCGGGTCCTGCTTATAGATCCTGCACAGATGTCCCACATAGAAGCTCCGTTTGATACGCGGCTCCGTGGGACCCAAGTCTCATAGGGTGGTGCGTCTTCCGCGGCTGGGCTGCCGTGTGAAAATAAAAGCTCCAAAGTTTGCCCACCTGGCAAAGACGCACTCCACATCCGTTAGCTACAAGCCTTTATTAAGGTGAAAACAGGATCAGCATGCCGATCTGCAATTCCAGCGTACAGGTCATTTTACACCTGATGCGTTTCTGTGCATCTTGCACGTCTTCAGAGGCGCGACAGTCCGGTGTGCAATACTGACACACCTTCCCACTTAAAAATGTAACGCCCTCCAATGGGCTGCTCCAATGAGCCCGCGTTCAATTGTGGGACTTGTAGTGTTGTCAATGAAATTCTTCCCATATTGGTGCACTACAATACTACTGTTACAAGCCTCTGAAGAAGGAAACTTGAAACGCGTCAGGCTATAAGCAATGAGCTGCAAATAGAATCGGTATGCCCGAGCTGTTTATACCGAGTAAGGCTTGAAGCTGTGCTGGCAAAGGAGTGTTTCTCACCGAATGGGCACCTGGAGCAGTATGTTTAGGCGGCGGCTCCGCCGCTGAGAAAGCACCACCCCGTTATCCCTGAGGGGGCCACGTTGATCGGGATCGACCTGAACGACGCCTGTGGATTTGCCAACAGGATTTAGAACAGCGACGGTACACTGAGGCCCATCTGAGGGCTCTTAATTTTAATAAGCAGTAACATTTGCGCATTTTCTGAACTACGGAGCCCAGAATGCACAGGCTCAATCGAGCAGCCCATCCAGGGGCGTGTAATCGGCATAAAAGGGGCATGGCCAGAACGCGCACCTATTCATTGTTACAAGCCTCTGAAGAAGGAAACTTGAAACGCGTCAGGCTATAAGCAATGAGCTGCAAATAGAATCGGTATGCCCGAGCTGTTTATACCGAGTAAGGCTTGAAGCTGTGCTGGCAAAGGAGTGCTTCTCACCGAATGGGCACCTGGAGCAGTATATATATATATATATATAATATATATATTTCAGTTCCCTCTAGAGGAAGCCAAAAATCCCTTGGTAGAATCCCCAACATGGGGCCCGATTACGATGTCGTAAGCAAGGCCTCCAGACGGGTACTGGAACGTGCGAATCCGATTCTGAGCCTATGTTTACGACCTTGTCATCACCTGCTATGAACGACCAAGTACGATGCGAAGATCACGTCCGCGTCGACCGAATTGTTTCCGGAACCCAATCCTGTTCGACCGACTCGTTCGCAGACAAATCGTGCCGCGCAATGGAGCCGGATTCCAACCGAGCGAGTACGATGCACGATTCGGACAGCTGTATCGCCTCGCTCTCAGCGAGACAAAACTGCTGTCGGAATCAGACTCCGGGGGCCCTGGCAGGCCCCCCTTCACCCAGAGCCCTTCGAATCGGTCGAGGGGGGTGCGCATGGGTCCCCCCGATCCAAGCATGCACAGTGTGGCGGGTATACCCTGTTTGCTATGAGAGCCTGTATACTGGTCGGTACACGGGCTCCCATAGAGTTCAATGGGAGTCTGAGCGAAACAAGTCTGTCAGCCTACGGCTGCATCGTACTCGTTCGGTCGGACTCGCACAGCGCGATTCGCTTGGAAAGCCCTCCGGATCCGAGTCGTACAGAGGACTTTCCTAGCGAGATCGTAATCGGGCCCATAGAGGGGAAAAGGTAAGGACACAAATTTGGCATTGATATCTTTTATGCATTTTTTTTTTACGAAGGCCTAAGTACGAACTTACCAAATACTTTTAAAAAAGGGGGTCAGTGCTGTGGGTAAGGGGTGGGGGAGGTTGAAAGAAAGTCAAGTAGTTAACGATTTTTTGTTGGAGAAATAAACTTGACAATGATTAATGCATGTAGTAATCATGACAATTGCCACAGTTTCACTGGTAAACTACTGTCTCAGTATGATTTCCCTTGGACACCATTCTTTATAGGAAGGCCACTGCTCTATATGTCATGGCTCCTGCACACGTTAGAATTGCATAGATATTTGGGGCCTTGTTTGGAATTGAGAGGTAACTGAAAATCCTCCAGTTCTGAAGGAACCTCTTAAATATGGAGTAGAAAATACTGGATGAATTTCCTGCATGATAATTGTTAGAAATGGCATTCCTGGATCGCTGAGGTATGCACCCAGGTTGGCAGGAACCAACACACTAGTCAGGGTAAGCTAGATACACGCTAAAACAAAATACTCCCCACAGGTTTAGAACAATAGAGGATATTTATCTGAGCAAAATAAGACCAAAACGACAAAAATCCAATCAGTAGAAGTCGAGATACGAATTTTTAAAGATGAAATGCAAAAATAGTGCTTAGAAGTCACTAGTGGTCAAAAGGTTACTTGAGGTTGCGAGGGACCGGTGCAAATCCAAAGTTCAGACCGACCTTGATCGATAGCAGGCCGGCTACAGGACCCAGACAGGTCCAGCTGAAGAAATACCTTGGATGGAGCTTTTGTCGACATTGAAAGTCTACTGCGTCATCGCCGAGCTCTGTTGAAGTGAAGGCAATGTGTCATTGTTGAGCTGCGCAGAGCGTCATCATTGAGCCATGCAGGCTGTGGAACCGCTGATGTCGGGCAGCCTCTGCATCAGTGTTGAAAGCCAATTAGGCGGAATTTCTCACACAGTGGATGCAAATGAGTTGTTTTTGATGAAAGCAGCTACAGAACCCACTTCTGAGGCCCAGAACTTGGAGGGGGCACCTCAGGCAAGGGTAAAACCCACAGAAGGTAGAGTCCAGCAGCACCAGCAGAATTGTAGGAAGTCTTTTGTGTCCTTGAGACTTCAGAAAACAGGAGGCAAGCAAGCAAGCCCTTGGAGATCACGTGGAGAGAAGGCAGAGTCCTTCCATCAGAGTCAGGGAGCAGCAGGCACCAGGGCAACAATCAGAAAATCAGTCCTTCCAGAAAAGCAGTCCAGTTGAGTCCTTTAAGCAGCACATCAGTCCTTCTGACAGAAGTTCAGTTCAAGATCCAGAAGTGTCTGATTTTAGGCGGTGAGAGACCCAGTGCTTATACTCAAAAGTGCCTTTGATGTAGGGGGTGACTTCAAAAGTTCTCTCTGAAGTGCACAAAGATCCCTTTCGACCCACTCCTGTCTACCAGGTGAACCCTGGAGGTTAATCAGCTCTTTGTGTGTGGACAGGACACTACCTATTAAAGTGTAAGTGTCAGCCCTTGCCTTTCCTCCCTGCCCAGCAAGACCCATCAGAATGCAAATGAGTGTTGTCCTATGTTTGTGGCTGTCTAGAGGGAATGCACAAAGTGTAGCTGTCACCCAACCCAGACGTGTATTGGAGGCAGGCTTTCAGGTACATAGAGCAGTAAGTACAGAGAAATGTCCACTTTCGTAAAAGTGGCATTTCTAAAACAAAAATGTTGAATCCAACTTCACCAGTAAGGAGGATTTATCATAACCATTCGAAACATATGAAACCTTAAAAATCTACTCCTCTCTTATCAGGAATTATAGCTCAAAAGTGTATTAAGGAATTCACAATGCTGGCCTATGAAAGGGGGAGGCCTCACAGTAGTGAAAAACGAAATAGGCTGTTTGTCACTACCAGGAAATGCAAAACATATTAGAACATGTCCTACCTTTTACTTGCATTGCACCCTGACCTTATGGGTACTTAGAGCCTACCTTAGGGGTGACGTGTATGTAATAAAAACAGAGTTTAAGGCTTGACAAGTAGTCTTAAATGTCAAGTCTAAGCGGCAGTAAACTGCACACACAGACACTGCATTGGCAGGCCTAAGACAGGTGTGAAAGGCTACTTCTGAGGGTGGCACAATCAGTGCTGCAGCCTACTGGCAGCATTTGAAGTACAGGCCCTGGGTATATGGTATACCACCTTACAAAGGACTTACCAGTACAACAAATATGCCAATCAGGTATACAGCAGTGCCATCATATTTAGGGGAGAAGCACATGCACTTTAGCACTGGTTAGCAGTGGTAAAGTGCTTAGAGTCCTAAGGTAAACAAAAAGAATCAGCAAAAATGAGAAGCAAAAGGCAAAATGTTGGGGTAAAGACTACCCTAAGGATGACAAGTCTAACAATAAGACTGATAGGGTGGAGGAAATTCCTTGAGTGGTTTATACTCTGTATTTGAAGTTTGGAGGATTTTTATTTTCTTTCAAACTCAAAACTAGGCCTGTAGAAACATCTATGCCCACAATGCACAACAGACACGCACAAGGTCCCTTAATAATTAGGTGTTTGAACAGCACTTCTATGGAGGAAAGATTTAAAGTTGATCTCAGACACAGCTTTGCCTTATGTCTGCACATTTGGAGCATGACGTGTGCTCCCCTCTTCACTATCTAGTTTCTAGCTCACAGTATGATCCAAGGAACAAAATATCCGACACCCCTTATTATAGACTGGGATTTCTAATAGACACCTGTTGAAGGAGACAATAGTGAGCATGACTCAAGATGGGCACTGCAGTGTAAGCTCAGTCCCCTAATCTGCATAAAAACAATCGTTTGATGATGTGAGGAGTAAGATGTCTTTGGTCCTTGGCGCTTATGCTGCAGATGTCACCAGGACCATTTTGAAGGTTTGGAGGCTTATTTCAGGTCTTCTGCAGTGAGGTAAGAGTGCAAGCCTCTGCCAATGATCTCCTCAGCCCTGGAGGTAGAGAAGGCGTTTCTTCAGTTATGTCCGTTTTTCAGCAGAGGGGCATGCTCAGCCTCCCTCTTAAAGGGATTTTTTGATGTGCTGGTTGCTTTTACAGTTTATTTTGCCTGGCTTAACCAAACTCTCTCTTTCTCTCTATTGTACATTGCTTAACTCAACATTATATATCAGCACTTACCAGAGAAGCATAGTGTTTTATTTCTTAGTGTGGCTAATATAGTTACAGCTATTTTGGTCCTTCTGTGACCAATATTTCATATTACATTGGTAGAGGTTTCTACAAACAATGTCCAGAACACAATATGGAACAAAAACAATAACCTGCATAATCCAACAAACCAAACTGAAACAAAACTGTTTCTCCCCCACCTACAAAATCTAAAGTGTGGAGTCACAAGAATTGTCCTTTACGAAAATTTTAGAAGGGATACAAGACATTGCTTGTCTATCATAAAAGTTTCAGACAGTTAGATAACAATAAGGGATAATACTAAAGCAATTATTTTGTACCCCTAGTCAGTCAGCTCTCTCCCATGCAAAAGACTTCAGTGGATTTAGAGAACAGAAATTGGCAATACAATTTGTGTATTTTTAATTTCCCAGAAAATATTGAAGGCCAAAATTGTCAGCTTAATTTAGAATCTATGCTGCCAAAACTTCTCAACATTAAATTAGGGCTGGAGGAGCTTGTGGAGTTTCACTCCTTGGAATTCCGCTGAGTCACTGGAAAACTCAGTGGAATTCCGCAGAGTTCTGTAGGTGGAGTATTGCTCGACCACCCCTAAATAAGCAATATTGCAGATGTCCTTCGGGCCCTAAGGAAACCACAGCAGTCACGCTTTTGCCCTTCTCTTGAAAAGCTTGCTTAGGGAGATTTTCAATTCAGCTTTAAAACGTCAAGAGTTGGTGCCGAATGCCTAAATGTGATTCAGTTTGCAGTTCGCGCCACACAAGTTCATTAAGATTTAACACACAGTGATGCACAAAACATAAGACACACGAGCGCGTGCAAGAAATCCAGTTCGGCAAATTAGTAGACAGTTTGCAGCCATGCTGCTTCTCTGGTGTTCTACTTCTGACAGGGCTAGAGTGTTTTTTAATTAATTAGGGCATGCAAAGCTAACAAGTAGAATGAGAAAAAAGGCCAAAGATGTGATTTAGCAGCATTTCACAAAGTACAAAGGCATTAAAAGTGGTTATTAGTCTGGCAGCATCGGTGTAGTTTATCACCTGACATTTTAGTCTTAATTGCATTATAGTATTACAAGTACCAACATGTAAAACAAACAAGGTGAACTATTCAGAAAGCGACTCCTCACTTTCAAGTTCAGAATCACAAACAACCAGCAGCATTCAAGAAAGCCTGACACTAATGGGAGAAGTTGCCACTGACCTTTAGGCATTGCAGCCTGTGATGCAAATAGCCATCCCCCCCACTCATTTACTTACACAATAATCTCAAGATTTTACCTGGTTTTGCACGTTTTCTTTCCTGTTCTCTCTGCAATGTAAGTCTTCTTTCCAGCACTATGGGGCAGATTTACAAGCCCCTTGCGCCACCCGTACGTCACTTTTCCCATATTAAAAATGACGCAAAAGTGGCGCAAGGGGCTTGTAAATCAGCCCCTATGTTGTTATAGAATCTAACGCTGAGACGTGTGTCCGTGCACAGAAGAAACAGTATTGCCGAGCCCAGGAGCCAGCCCCAGCACTCAGCTGCTCCCGTAGGAAACTTGCGTATTTTCCCATAAACACCACTCGGGAGGAGGCGAACGATGCACAAATAAATCGTGCACATGGGACTGTTGTCTTCAGACGAAGTCACTTGCTCTTTCTAGTCCAGCTGGGGAAGGCGAGAAGCGTGTCGTGCAGAAAGCAGGGCTGGTAAATGGCTCCGTCTGTCCCATTCACAGTAGGAGCATGCTTTGGGTGCAGGGGCTACTTTTCTTTGAAGGTCTATCCTTGGTGTGTTACAGAGTTTAATGTGTGCAAAAACTCCACAAAGTGCTCGTGTTCTCTCTGAGACTGGGACAACTCTCTGCTGAGTTAGAGACACCGGGAGGAGACCTCAGTCCAAGAAGGAAACAATGGGATGTGGCGGACACTCAGTGGCCAGGAGGCCGCAGTAGGTGAGCAGCCAGTTATACTCTCCGTAACGCAGGGCGTGGCAGGCAAAGGAGTAAAGTTCGGAATAGTCACCGTAATCCCTTGCCAGCAGGTAGAGCAGCAACTCGCTCCAGTTAGTCACACAGATCCCTGTGACTCGGTCACCGTCTCCCGTCTCCCACTGCCCATTGACCAATGGATGTAGTAGGGAGTGCTGAGTTCTGTGGAAATGGCCGGGCAGCCAGGGTGCAGAGCGCTGCGATTTCATGTGTCTTGCCTGTTGTCAAGAACTACTTATGCAGATAAAACCAGTCATACTGTTCTGTATCTTACAGCACAGCATTAAGTGTCACCAAGGACCACGCCGATATCCTGAATCTGAAGATGCTGCATCACATTACAGATATAATGATTGCAGACACATTATGTTGTGAAATTTGGGGTGAGCGCTCCGGTAAACTCTGCTCCGCCGGTGGAGTTTTTTTTGCCAAACTCCATGCTCCAAGCAGAGTGCGGAGTGGGAAAAACTTTGCGAAGTCTGCCAGCGGAAGGGAGTTTGCTGCCCACCCCTACATTAAATTGCTGGAAAAGTTTGAAACAGACAAAGCTAATCATAACCCTTCTCATCACAAACCCCATCAATCAAAGCCCACACAAATCATCTGCAAAGTTTTCCGACATCAACATCTTCTCCTAATCAGAAAATCTGCACAGGAACTTCCAACTCTGCTACTAGAAGGCAACAAAGTGTACATCCGTCAAGACTTCGCCAAAGAAACTGTGAAACTCCTGTGACAATTCTCAGATTTAAGACCTAGAATGAAAGATTCAGGATAGAAATATGGGGCCTCATTTATGAGAAGTGTCGCATCGCTGCGTGAAAGCAGCGATGCAACACTTATCAGTGCGCCCTCCTTGCAACATGAATGATGCGTCATATTTACTGTATGACGCATCATGTCGCAAGGAATAACAGTATTACTGACGTATCTGTCAGCGCAAAAGTGGCGCATTGCTGGATTTGTGTCAGAAGTGTGACGCAACTCCAGCAATGTTCCTTTCACATGGAGCAAGCCCCATGTGAAAGGGCCTGCGTCACAATTACGCCTGCCATGAGACAGGCGTAAGGTTTTGACGCATTGGCGTCCTAGAAGTGGCGCAGAAAAATCTCATAGATTTCACTGCGCCACTCCTACGACCCTTTCTTGCGGGGGAACGCCCACCCTGAATACATTATACCTGCCACAAGTATAATGTAGAGCAGGGGTTTACGAAGTGACGCATCTGCCTAGATGCGTCACTTTGTAAATATGGCGCAACATGGCGCATTATTTACGCCCCCGCTGCATCACTAAAAGTGACGCAACGGAGGCGCAAAAGTTACGCAGGCCTTCATAAATAAGGCCCATGGTCTTTTTGACCCCCTCCACAATGCGTAAAATTATATTTTCAAATCTTTTTCCTCTCCTGCAGACCTGATCTAGATCACCATGATCCAATTGCAATGAATTAGTTATCTTCAGGTTGTTGTGGATAGTCTAGCTCCTCACAGTTTATATTACATTTAAACTATAATGACAGGTTTACAGTTGTGTTCTATCTTGCTTTGTACCTCTGTCTCTACCTATCTACATAACATGAGATCTTTGGGTATGACCTCTGTATGTTATGTTTGCTATGTTTGTCTAGTTTTTATGGGCTACTTCTCTGATTCTAATTCTATGTTTTTTCTTCTTTTTGCTATATCTTGTACATTAATATGGACTCAGTAGAAACGAAAAGTTTTTTCGCTCAATGTTAAAGGTCTACGGCATCTAGTCAAAATGCATACAATATTAGAATATCAGATATTTGTTCCTTTAAGAAACCTACACTAATAATAAAACTTTAAATTCCGTGTCCGAAGGATGAGTGGATACTAGTGTCTCATCCCCGGCTTTAGGACTCAAGAATGGTGTGGCGTGGGGCACCAGAGAGTCACTACAAGATGGAGGCTTTCTAAAAATGCTCCGAGGGCTGGAGCTTCTATTCATCAGCCCTATCCTCTAAATCGCACCATCCGCCACCTGACATAGCCTGCATGTGCCGGTGAGTGGGGAAAGAAGCCTACTGTGCAATTACTGTGCTCTGGTGGGTGGCTGGAGGGACTCAGCTGGAGGCAGTAAAAACCGCAACATGACCTGCACATTCTCCGCTGGAGGAGCTGGTGACTGAGCGGAAGTGTGAGTGGGCAAAGCATAGTCTGCCAGTCCGCCCAGCCCACTGTAAAGCCTCTGCCTGGCAAAACGCACTGAGGAAAGCCCAGACTTGGACTGCATCGCCCGTCTGGGAGTGCTGCTCATCACGAGCTGCGGGCGGTAGGTTACATGTGACCCTGCCCCCTCTGCAACTATGTGAGGGTGGCCTGCTGCAGCCTGGTTGACACCACTGCATCAGGTACAGCAGGCTGGGATGCTCGGCTAGCAGGCCTGTGGCACAGGAGTGGGACCTCGTGAAGGATCTCTGGCAGGTGGGGGGGGGACGCTGGAGAAAAGCTGTGAGGCCCCAGCTCAGACATCTTGAGGCAGGATGGATGCTCTATGGTTGTGAGCTGGAAGTGGGGCCCAGTGTGTGTGTGCTCCTGCTCCCTGTCTGGCGGGTACCTCTAAGTATAGATCTGTTGCCCTATAATTCCGGACGGTGAAAATGGGTCAGTCAGCTGGAACCATGGGAGCCGAAGCACCGTGCTCTGTGGCCCCCCTGCACACTACCGCTACTGCAATATCCACGGGCCCACTAAAGCTGAGAATAACATTTGAATCCCAGACGTGTGGGATCTTCCCTACTGGTAACAGTAAATTCTGTCCTGCTACTGGCTTGTGACCACATCTCTGTGCAACACATCTCATTATGGGCACGTCAGAAGAGCAATCCCGCTTCAATTTCAAGGCCAGCAAGATCCATAAACAATCGCTGGAACTGGCTTCCCAGGATGTGGCGGGGGAACCAGTTGAGAATAATCCACCATGAGGCTGTCTCGTTATTGCGAGAAATAAGGACCAGCTTGTCTATAATAGATTCCGAAATAGACTCTCTCACCCGCCGCTTGGATGATTTGAAAGAGCGGCTGGATAGCAGCATGCACATATAGATATGGCCAAGCAAAGTATCTCGGAAAATGAAGACTATGTGGCACAATGTTGGAATATAATAAAATGACTTCGCTGTATTTTTACATGTTGCTTTGCTTAAGTTAGCATTCGCGGCACCATTTTATGTTTAGCCGCCATGTTGTGCCATGATTGAAACTAATTCTTCTTTCGGCCTCTGCTAGAAGCAGCCGTGATGTGTTCTCCCTCACTCTCAAGGTTGGGCCTCGCTGTACTAATGAATACACTGTTCTTGTTAGTGCATACCTTTCTCACAAGATAGAAGCCTGCTCCCACCAGCCCAGCGATGGGGCAGGCAGAGTGACCTTGGCGCCTAGCTAGTGTGTGCCCAGTCTCAGAATCGAAACTTTTTCTTCTGTACCTTCTTTGTGTAGCTGGCTCCAACTGGAAATTTCCAGTTTAGGCGTGTTTTACTGGTCCTGAATTGTACATAATGTCTCACCATGTGTTCTGATGTCAGTCGTCTCTGCAACGCCCTAAGCGACTGGGCAGACTGGACTCCGCTCGAGTGTATCTGAAATAAACATATACTTGGTTTGTATTCTCTACTGTCTGACCGACTCTTCATTTGTATGGAAGGCTGATAGGTGGTCGCGAGTGACCCAGGTGACCCAAATTGGGTCACTTCCTTCAGTTGGCGCCCGAACAGGGACCCCATTGGGTGACCCATCCTCGCTCGCGGACGGGTGAGGAGGTCGGGCCATCGTCGGGTCAGACAGGAGGACCAGGGATCCCTGCACGAGAGAGTTCCTGAACTCGCAGCTGCCCCTTCTGTCTGACTGGTCGGTGCCTTGCCCAATGGTCATTCCGGCTGGGGTCCTAAACGGCGAAACCCTTGGATCTGACCGTTTGGTCCGAAGAGTCGGCAATGGAGAATACATTTGTTTGACCTGTGTGCACCAGGTGAGTTTGTCTTTGTTCTCTGTGGATATGGTACCATTTTGGCTTGTATTTGGTATGGTTTGAGGACCGCCTTTGGGTTTGGTGTGGTTTGAGGACCGCTTTTGGTACAAAGTGTCTGTGAACACTTTGACGGGCAACATAACAAATTTGGCTTACTTTTGAAAATGCCCTGTTTCAACAGGCTTTTGGTTTCTTGTTGTCGTTGTTGTTCTGCTGATGCTCGACTGGAAGAGAGTCAGCCAGCGCCTCCGGAAGGCACTCCGAATTTTGATATGTATGTGAAGCATGGCCTTGGCCCTATTATGTTTAGTACATTATGGCACAAATATACGAGGGACAATGCCGAGTTGCAGTGGCCATTGACCGGCACTTTTGATGAACAAAAGATTGCTTTTTTACAAGAAAAGTTGTTTGCTAAACGGAGTAGGCAGTCTATGTCTGAATCCCTCAGAACATGGCAAAGGGAAGTTAAACAGAGGCGAATGAAAGCAGAGTAAGAGGCCCGGAAGGGGAGAATGCAAACATTGACTCAGAAAGCTGTAGCGTATGATAAAGAGAAGCAGGAGATAGGCATTGAATGTGCAGATAGAAGGTTTCGATTGAATGTTGATAAGTCTTATGTAGCTCAGGAAGAGAAAGATACACTTGTGGAAGAATTGTTGGATACCCGACACCCACCTCCTTATGCTCCGCAGAGGATATATCCTGCTCTTCCCTCACAGGCCCAACTACCCGGTTCTTCTGTCTCTGCTGTTTCTGCTCCTGCTACTGTTGATCAGACTACTTTGGCCACGGCACCTCCTGTCCTTTCTTTGTCCTCGTCATCTGTGGCAACTGTGACTGTTAGTACTTCTGCAATACCTATTGCTTCGGCGTCTCTTTCGCCAGCCCTTATGCCTGCGGCGCAGTCGGCGACAACGCTGGTGCCTGCTACCTCGGTTGTTACTTCCCTTGTGTTCTTTCATCCACCGACATTGCAGAATGCGGAGACACCCATACGCGGGTTTGAGGAAAGAGACTGGACGAAATTTAGGGAACGCTTGGGACGGACGTTAGTTCGATCTGATATAGGAGATGCAGAGAAACAGGTGGTGGCTAATCAGGCTGCGCAGTGGGCCCGAAACCCCATCTATGGTGTGGAAGATGTGTGGAGTGTGATGAAAGACTATGAGCCTTTTGTGCAACAGCATGCCCTGAAGCATATGTTGGCTACTTTGATTGGTCTTTGGTAGCAGTGTTTCAAGGATGTGGCACCGCAGATTCTGTATGATAGTAGGGACCATGTATACGCTACTGATATGGCGCCTGGTCAGGTTTTCGGTAATGTTGCAAAATTGGTTGCTTATCGGGGTAGACTGCTTGAGAAGGGCCCTACCCCGGTAACTCAGTTTCCGATGCGGGAGGTTCATCCCATCTACTACCCTGAAATAACGGAACTCAGGGACCAGCATAATGCTGTCATCAGACAGGGGGCAGCGGCCCATTTCCAAGAACAATTGGTCTATACCCCTTGGAAGAGGAGCGAGGTCCTGGCACTTAAAACTCAGTTACCCGATCCTAGGAAAAATCCCACGGCTTATTATTAAGAATTGACCGAAGCGGCTTCCTCGACAGTGATGACCCTTGCCGACATTGAAATGTTTTTCGGTCTCCTGGTCCCGGTTGATGTTTGGAGGCAGGTGCACATACAGGATCATGCCGCGGAACTGGGTGGTACATGGGATCAGATTAAAGACTGGGATAAGGAAAGGAAGCCAGGTGAGAAGCCTAGGGCAGAGATACTTGCTTTGCCAGGCCGAATTGTGACCTACATGCATTCTCTCATTCCACCCAGAAAGGTTGATTGGGACAAGTTATCAGCTTGTCGTCAGAAGAAAGATGAGAGTGTGTCTGATATTTTCACTCGGTTTGAGGCAGTGTTTCTGGATTATAGTGGACAGGATTTGTCTGTTGAGGGAGGTGTTCGGTTGTTCGTTAGGAGGTTTGTTTCAAATTTGCTTCCCGAAATTTCGAATAGATTGCAGGCTTCTGAAAGCACCTGGTCCACATCTTCCCCTTCTGTTATTTTGAATATGGCACAGTATTATGAGCACAGGGAGAATGAGGAGAAGAAAAAGACAGAGAAGAAGCACAAAGATTTGAAGTCAAAGGTATTGTTGCAGCAGGCATCCAGGGGAAATGGTAGAGGACGTGGTGGTGGCGGTTTGGCCCGGCAGCCTCCCTGTACTAGCAGGAATGCTGCGCCTGTGGGGCCAAATCAGTGCGCGTATTGCAAAGAGGAGGGACACTGGCGTAGCGAGTGCCCTGTGCTGTTACAGAAGGTGGCGGCCCCCAGAGGACGAGGTTCTCATGGACGGGTTGTGGAGCAGGTGGTCAGGACAGGGTTCAGAATGCTGAGACATCGCATGGTCGCTCCGCCCAAAATTATTTTGACGATCCCCGCGGAAGGCAGTATTATCATGATGATTATGATATGGATGAGGTGACGGGGATGTCTCATAGCTAGGACAGCCAGGGACAGAGTGAGGGACCAGTTGCGATACCTGTGGATCAACGTGGTCCGTATGTGAGTGTGGATGTGCATTGTTCGGTGAAGGAGTTTTTGGTGGATACAGGTGCAACGAATAGTTCTATTTGTCGATCATTGGTCCCTGGGACAGCTCTGTCTGGCCATAATAATGTTTCGGTAGGTTTTTCTGGTGTACCGGTTGTGAGCCCCATTTCGAAACCCCTTGCTTTGACTATTGGTCCTTTCACGGTGGACTCATTGTTCTTGTTTACATCCAATTGCGGAGAAAATTTGATGGGCTTGGATTTGTTGAAGAAGTTGCATGCTACAATTCATTGTTCCCCGGAAGGTGTTTATATGATGATTGGTCCGGATGTGGTGCGCGCTAGACAATGTTTGTCTAAAGATGCGCCACTTCCCATTAAATTTAAAGATGTGCCACCCACTCTGTGGACTACGTGCGACACAGATGTGGGACTGTTACAGATATCGCCCGTTTCCATCACTGTGAAAGACAATGCTATTTTGCCTCGCATCTCTCAGTATAAAATACCGCAGGCTGATGAGCGAGATTTACTACAGATTGTGCAGGACTTGATTGAGAAGGGAGTGGTTGAGGAGACAGCTGCTAATGTTTGCAATAGCCCTATTCTTCCCATCCTCAAGAGGACACCTTTGGGTTCCTCTGATGACCATGCCGATGTTTATCGTTTTGTGATTGATTTGCGCGAAGTTAATAAAATTCTCATTCCCCAGTTTCCGGTGGTTTCTGACATTACGACTCTCTTGACTATGATTCCTTCTTCTGCTAAATTCTTTTCCGTCATTGACTTGAAAAATGCGCTCTTCAGCATTCCAATTCATCCTGACAGCAGGTATCTTTTTGGGTTCACCCTAGCTGGTAGAAGTTTTAGATTCTGTCGCGCTCCTCAAGGCTATACAGAGAGTCCGAGTATCTATAGTCAGGCATTGAAAGGTCAGCTGGACTCCTTGTCGCACCCCCCAGTTAATGTATTGCTCCAGTATGTTGGTGATTTACTCATTGCCTCGGATACAGAACAAGGTTGCAGAGACAGTACAGTTAAATTGTTGGTACATTTAGCTCACCATGGACATAAACTATCCCTTTCCAAATTTCAGTATTGTCGACAGGAGGTCACCTATTTAGGTCACCTACTGTCGAAGGAGGGTAGGAGATTGACTCCTGAGCGCATCAGTACCATTGTAAAGATGCCCGTTCCTCAGACTCAGAAAGATGTGCGCACTTTTATTGGCATTACTTCCTATTGTCGCCAGTGGATCCCCAATTATTCCCTACTAACAAAACCCCAGCTTGCCCTGATTACTAAAGATGTGCATGAACCCTTGCCTTGGACGCCTGAATGTCAGCAGTATTTTGAGCATTTAAAGGTTGCGCTTTGCTCGGCTCCTGTGCTTGGTACCCCTAATTATGCAAAGCCGTTCATGCTGTATGTACACGAGACGGCTGGTTGTGCGCTTTCTGTTTTAACCCAAAAATTTGGAGATAAGCATCGGCCGTGTGCTTATTTCTCTGCGCTGCTTGACCCTGTCGCGCGAGCCCTCCCGAGCTGTCTAAGAGCGGTCGCAGCTGTGGCTGTCTCAATAAGGCAATCGGCTGGACTCGTGCTTGATACCGACCTCACAGTTATGGTACCCAATGCTGTGGACACACTTTTGAATAAGACAAAGACACAGCACCTCACCAGTGCACTCTGAGAGGTTATGAGTTGACATTATTCGCCCAACACATCACGATCAAACGATGTGCCACTCTGAACCCAGCCACGTTACTACCCCTCCCTTCTGAGAATGAGGAGATTGATATACATGATTGTATCTTCCAGACGGAAGAAGAAATGAAAGGACAGGTAGACCTGACTGATGTTCCCTTATCTGATCCTCAAGGGGAACTATATGTCAATGGCTCTTGTTTCAAATGATCAGATGGCACCACTACTGCAGCATATGCAATCACTACGCTGCGCACGGTAGTTGAGACCTCACGAGTTCCCTATCAGTCCGCCCAAGCAGCTGAGTTAGTTGCCCTTATTCGAGCCTGCGAGTTGAGTGAGGGACTGATTGTCAATATCTATACTGACAGTCAGTACGCCTTTGGAGTCGCCCATAATTTTTTGGCTGCTCTGGGCAGATAGAGGGTTCCTCACTTCCCATGGGAGCAAGATCCAACATGGCCAGCTCATATACAGACTTTTGTCCGCTTTGACACTCCCTGAGAAATTGGCAATAGTAAAGTGCAGTGCCCATAGGAAAGTCACTGACGATGTGGGTAAAGGGAATGCATTTGTAGATCAGACAGCTAAGGAAATGGCCCGGACTAGGATGAAAAGAATGTTTGTAGCAGGTCCTGCTAGGTGGGTGCCCGAGGTCACTATGTTTGAAGATACGCTTGAAAATGTCAAAGAGATCCAGAGCGAGGCCACCATAGATGAGCTGGCAGTGTGGCAAGAAAGTGCAGCTTAATTGAATGATGAGGGATGTTGGATTGACAAGCCAGGGAAGCAAAGAGGGATGTTGCCAGATCCATATGTTCTTCCTGTAGTCACGATGGCTCATGGCCCAGCCCATATTAGTGCTAAGGGTATTTGCAAGTTGTTAGACCCTGTATGGCAAAATGATAAAATATCTAAGACTGCTGCCCATTTAGTGAAGTACTGCATGGTGTGAATGATGCACAACCCTGGAAAAGGTACCCCTACACCACCCGGTAATTTTATACTGCCTACTTTCCCCTTTGAGGTCCTCCAGCTTGATTATATTTAGGCCTGGGCGGAAAACTACGCTACGCTCGCGTAGTTTGCGTAGTTTGCGCAACTAAGCGCTACGCGAACTGCACGTAGCACAGTGCAAAAACGCGTAGCGTAGCGGGCATTTTTTGCTTGCTCGCGGTCCTCAACGTCAAGTTGGCGACCGCGAGCAAGCAAAATGACATCCCGGCGAGACTTTTTCCTTGTTCGTGATCAGCAACATCAAGTTGCCGATCGCGAGCGTGGAAAATAAACCTCCCGGCGAGATTCTCAACGCGGGGAGGTCAGGTTTCTCATTGCGAGTGGTCGCGTATGCTCGCGACCGCTCGCGATGAGAAACTACCAGTCCGCATTGAGAAAACTGCTGCTCGAGTACAAATCTACTCGAGCGGCAGAAAACGACCACTTGCACTGTGCAAGATGCCGTTTGCAATGATTGCACAGTGCGGACAAGCATCCGGCACTGTGCAATTATTGCGAACAGCATTTCCTACCGCACTACGCAGTTCGCGTAGTGCTACGCGTAGCGCTACTACGCGAACTACGCCCAGGGTTAATTATATTGAGTTGAACAGGGTCAATAACATGAAGTACGTGTTGGTGGTTGTTTGTGCATTCAGTAAATGGGTCGAGGCATACCCCACTAAAGAAAATACAGCCCTTGCGATGGCAAAGGTGCTCCTGGAGGAGTTCTTTCCTCGCATAAAACAGAAGTTTCATGCTGCAAACCACCCACAGTCAGCAGGTTTGGTTGAGAAGTACAATGGTACTCTCAAACTGAAGTTGGCAAAGATTCAGGAAGCAACAGGGTTACGATGGCCAGATGATTTACCATTAGCTCTTTTGTCAACGAGAACAACAGCACTTTCTAGAACAGGATTGTCACCCTACGAGGTCGTGTTTGGACGCCCGGCAAATGTCTTGAGCGTCCCGCGACTGCGTAGATTTAGCTAAATTGAGTATCCGGTATTGACGGATTATCTCTATCAGTTAACTGAAAATTTGCGTTCTATTCACCAACAGATTCGAGACACCCTTCCCACAGCACCTGAGGGGCCTGGACACGACATTCCACCCGGGGACTGGGTCCTTACAAAAAACTTTCAAAGACAGAAGAGCCTGGAGGCTCGCTGGAGGAGGCTGGAGCAGGTGCTTCTTTCCACGCGCACCACGGTGAAAGTCGCTGGCCGAAAGAACTGGATCCACTCCTCCCACTGCTGCAAGGTCCCCCTGCCCTTACCCTATGACCAGTGGGTGAGGGATGGAATCGGGGACTCAGAGTGTGAGAGAGTTCCACAATTTCTTCCTTTTTCCGATGCAAAGCTCACCTGGACCCAAACTGACAAAGAGAATGATGAGGTGCTGAATGCGGCAGTCCCTTCGGAGATCAGAACAATTGAGGAGCCCCTTTCCATTGACCCCCCTGAGTTTGAGCCCATTTTTGTTGACCCCTCTGTGCCTGGTGTCACTAGGTACAATTTGCGTCCTCAGCTGTGGGATGGTGCACTAAAGGAGAAGTCAGATTAGTTAGGGATGGACTGTGCAAGTTAGGGCGTACTCTGCTGTAGTACCAACGGTGTTAGTTCAGGGCAAGACGAAATTGGTGCACTGTTCTGATATTGGACAGGATAAGTTGGGTGTGCTCCCTTGGGGGGGGGGTGCACTATCCTGTGCGACGTGGGATTCATCGAGAGCTAGGACTGAGCAGCTCCACCGCCAGTGCTCAAGAGCGCCAACGTTGATGAACAATAGGAGCCTTCCAGTGAGGCTCTGACGGACACTGGGAACATTCGTTTTCACTATTAGTTTCATTGCATCCATTTTTCCTTGCTTCATGATGTATCCGTTTGGTCGACCTATTGAGGAGGAGGAACAGCCTTTTGCAGCACCGCGTTTAGAGCGGGGTTGGTCCACAAAGGGTAAAATAGTTTTCGTAGTGATTGTTGTGATTTTTTTAATAGCAGTACTTGGAATAACATGGTTTCTGGACGAGAAGTATCCTGTACATTCTTTGGTTGGTACAACACCTCCTCCCCCAAACATCTTTTTGTCACTTTGGCTCCACATAAGGCAACGCATAGGTTGTCCTATACTGAAAATGTTTTCGTGCAAATGTTACATCAAGTTCATAATGTGTCCAACAAAACAAATTGCTGGGTGTGCGGATTGCTTCCCTCAGTGACTCATAAAGTTGAAAATTTGTTGTCCATGCCACTGTCATACATCAGTAGTTGTGAGGGCTAGTTCAAATTGCTTAGTATGGTGCAACTCCATCCCCAGCTCTCTACTCTGGATAGGCCACCTGCTGATTCTCGCACTATGGTACAGAATGTACAATTCCATCATAAGGTTCCTTCCATAGGGCTGACAGGACAAGCGATGTTTGGTAAAATGTTTTCAAAATGTCTTGTATGAATGCATATAAAGTGTAAAGAACGAGACATGGCTTCAAATGGAAATGAGTATTTCCAATCTTTCCTGGCTCGTAATGTTACTGAGGACCAGTCAATACCAGTGTCAGTGGTCAACACAACAGCTAGTTTCTGTGTCCAGGGGACAGGGAAGGTAAAGGTGGGGGAGAGCAGATGCAATTCCACATACAAATTGAGAACGACCGATAGTCCGCCCTTGATACCACCCCCTAATGTTTACTTTGTCTGTGGATCCCAAGCTTATGTATGGCTTCCAAAGGGATGGTCAGGTAGATGTTTGCTCTCATTCCTCCTTCCCCCTGTCTATGTTGCTCCATCCAATTATCACAAAGGTCATCAGTTGCAGCGTAGGAGCACACCCTTATCCCGGGTAAAAAGGGTTTTTGACCCAAAAGATGTAGATCAGACAGATACAGCCGCACAGCAGTTTGAGGATGTCACAAAGGGCCTTTTTCCTGTTTGGGGCCCCATAGTCAATAGTATACAAATTCGTCAGCTCACCAGAGTTGTTGAGGCAGTTAATAATACAACAGCAGGAATAACGACAAATATTACAGCCCAGCTCCAGGCTATAAGATTAGTTACTTTACAAAACCGGAGGGTGTTAGACGTCATACTAGCAGACAGAATAGGGGCCTGTCGTGTCATTGGCAGTAGCTGTTGTGTGTACATACCTGATTACACTCCCAATGTTTATTCAGCCATACAGAAATTACATAGGTTATCAGCTGAGATACACCAGGAGACAGGTACTTGGACAGTATCAGGGTGGTTCTGGAATATGCTGACAACATGGGGTTGGAAAATTCTCATATTTCTGGTTATAGTTGCTGGTGTTATCTTTACATGCTGCCTCTGCATACACTGTCTCCCAGCCTGTTGTGCAAGTGCCCTGACACCCAAACGAAAAATATCCCTCCAAGGTACTAACGCTACAATAATGTTGCAGAAAAGTGTTGAGGAAATGATGAAGATAGATAAGGGCACCTTTGAGTCTACATCATCCCTTGCAATGTCTATTCCTGATCATGAATATATGGCCTGCTCCGAGTGTTGATGTCCCTTTTGCCTATCTGAAAAGGTAATGTCCTCCTCGCCCACGGGGAAAATAGTTTAGCGAATGCTAAAAGGAGGGTCTGTTGGAATATAATAAAATGACTTCGCTGTATTTTTACATGTTGCTTTGCTTAAGTTAGCATTCGCGGCACCATTTTATGTTTAGCCGCCATGTTGTGCCATAATTGAAACTAATTCTTCTTTCGGCCTCTGCTAGAAGCAGCCGTGATGTGTTCTTCCTCGCTCTCAAGGTTGGGCCTCGCTGTACTAATGAATACACTGTTCTTGTTAGTGCATACCTTTCTCACAAGATAGAAGCCTGCTCCCACTAGCCCAGCGATGGGGCAGGCAGAGTGACCTTGGCGTCTAGATAGTGTGTGCCCAGTCTCAGAATCGAAACTTATTCTTCTGTACCTTCTTTGTGTCGCTGGCTCCAACTGGAAATTTCCAGTTTAGGAGTGTTTTACTGGTCCTGAATTGTACATAATGTTTCACCATGTGTTGTGATGTCAGTCCTCCCTGCAACACCCTAAGCGACTGGGCAGACTGGAAACTCCGCTCGAGTGTATCTGAAATAATCATATACTTGGTTTGTATTCTCTACTGAAGGCTGAGAGGTGGTCGCGAGTGACCCGGGTGACCCAAATCAGGTCACTTCCTTCAACAACATAATGCAATGCTGAAAGAAATGGCATCAGAAATAGACAAAATCAAACTAAAGAACAAAGACTTAGAAGAGTGCTCATGCAGAGGCAATATTAAAATTCTGGGAGTGGTGGAGTCAAAGGCTATGGGACGCACAGAGGACTACACGAAAAAACTACTTCGTGATATTTCTGGAGCGGGCACAGTTTCCCACATGCTGGTGGTGGAGCAAGTGGATCATGTGCTGGCTCCCAGACTGATCCCAGGAGCTCTGTCACATCCCGTCATTGCAAAGTTTCTCAATTATGGTGACAGGGACAATATTTTAAGACTGGCATGAGAAAAACGTACTATCCTATATGAAGGCATGTCTCTGTTGTTCTTCTCGGACTTTACCCAAAGGGTACAAGACGCTCGCCGTAAATTAACCTCCGTTAAAAAAAGGTCCAGGATATTGCAATCCAATATGGCATGGTATATCCAGCCAGGTTTAGGTTCACCGAAAAGGGCAAAAGTTTGATCTTCACAGATCTCATCGAAGCGGCCTCGATACTCAACTAACAAAACAAGGAAAAAAACAAATCCTCCCAGAACGAAGGGATGCTACCGAACAAGGACTTTTCGATGTGGCATGTCATTCAGCAATATAAATTTCCATTTTATGATATTGGGCTCTTCTTGAATGCACTGGTCCCTTTCGCACTGGCAGCAGAGACCTATTCCACGATTATTACATCTCTGGCCACTCTAGGCAAGGAGCCACTAAACCTCGCAGCTTTCCATTAATGCACATAAGTATACTGCTTGCTCAGTTTAGTTTTACGGTGTTGTTGGGGGTAATTCACGGGATGATTGGGGCCTGATGTGTGTGTGGGGGGGGGTATTTTCTGTTTAAACTGGCATGCACAGCTTTTACGTGTGACCAGGCTCTTCTCCAATCGCCACACTATTAGAGCAACAACATCACACTTTAGATCCTGCTAGGGACCTTGACCCTTTTCCTGTTGGATCCCACATGTCATTGAAATGTCTTTCATTGAACGTTAAAGGGCTCGGCGATCCTCTTAAATGCTGGCAAGTCCTAGCGTGTCTTGCGAGAAACCTGATTCATATTACGTTGCTACCCATTTAGCGCCGCAGCAGAATCAGCATTTTGGCAAATCAGTGGGAGACCACCCCTACTTTGCATAATATTCCAAATATTCCAGAAGGGTGGCGATTTTAATTACTAGATTGGCTAGCTTTCACCATTTGCACACAGTCGTGGACACAGAAGGATGGTACATACTAGTTCAAGGGCTCTTTGTCACCACACATGTCACCTTGGTAAGACTCCCATGGCAGGAGGAGTATTACTTGTAAAATACTGTTTCTGAATTTTCTTTTTGAAAAGAAAAAAAGAAAACTCTTTGCTACAGGGCTGCATCCTTCCTACGGAGTCCAGCAGCAAACAGTAAAATGCATTGGCAGGAACCTCCATGACGGTGGTTCCCGCCAATACCTTTATAAATAACTGCCTGCTTGGTGGTCATTTATAAATTAGGTGGGCGGCCTCTCTACCATGGGGACAGAGTGAACTAAATCCGCTCCATAGTGTCTAAAGTCTATAAAAAACTCATAACTAGTACCCCCCCTTATCACTCAAATGGCTAAATGGAACCATGACTTACAGGCTCCGCTATCACCAGATCAATGAAAATCTGTATGACTGCGAAAAAATGCTAGTTTTTCCCCAGCTTTTGTTTCATGAATTAATTTGTTTCTTTTATACAAATGTTTCTGGTCTCCAGCCAAAATGTTTGAAGCGAATTTACTTGAAGCACCAAATTGTTGGCTTTGTAAACATCCACTGTGTTCTCTAAAACAGATGCTCTATGATTGTTCTATCATTTTCCATTTCTGGAAGGAAGTCTGGAAAACCACTTAAAACGTTTCTAATTTTCAACTTCCCTTATTGTTCCCTAATATTATTTGTAAATCTCATTATCTTCTCTATCCACTTTCCCCTGATGATTGTAAACTATTTGACTTTCTTATTCCTACAGCAGTTAAATCAGCCACCTCAATTTGGAAAGATGCTAATCTATTATCTGTTCATGTTGGGTGGGACTTGGTAATTTTTCTTAGACCTGGATACTCTTCATTATTATCGCCACCTAGAGATTTTCCTATGTTTGCATCCAATATATGATATCCTCTTGACTCCTATATCAGCATCTTTAATGCATTATAATGTTCAGCCTGTTCTGCTCTCGTTTTTATTATAGTAGCCCTTATTATTTGCTTTCTTTTCTCTTAGATTATTACTCACATGTATTTCTCAAATATGCTTATGTCAGTTATTGGTGATATATTGTAAATGCATAGAATGTATTCCTTATAGTTATGGTACTATTTTCTGTATATATTTAATTATTGTTTGATTATAATCAATAACAGCTTTTTAACAAAAAAAAGACGCCTTTTGCTATTTAGAGCAAAGCAGTTCTTACTGAGTCAATGATGTGAATCTCTTCATCAATTGTGTTTATTGTAAACCTCTTCATCAATCGATTTTATTGAGTATGATTCTCAAATGTCTTTAAGAACCTAAGCTTCACTCAAGCATGTCAAAATTGCCATGCGTGATCTGGGACCCTAGCATGAATGTATGTACTGGTATTTCTACAGTTCAAACATATCTTAGGAGAAGATGTAGTTTGTGCACATGAAGTGGCGGTTTACCTTTAGAATTGCACAATTACATTGCAAATATTTTAAATTGCATTTCACCTATGTACATTTTTAGGCACAGAAAGATTTGGGGCCATATGTATCATTCCAAATTGCGATCGCAAACGCCGAAATTCACAGAATTTCGGCGTTTGCGATCGCAATTGGGCTTAGTGGTATGTATGAATGAAAAACTGCCTCACAAAATAAGGAATCGCAAAATTTGCGATTCCCTATTTTGCGATTGCATTTAAGGAATCGCAAATTGCGATTCCTTAAATGCAATGTAAGAAGCACAAAAAAGTGCAATTTGGCCTTAAGGAATCGCAAATTACCACCAACGTCAAGTTGGTGGTAATTTGCATTTCTTTGAAAAATGAACTTTTTGCATTTTTCAAAGTGCAATGTGGCGCACATACATGCCCTTAGGGCATGTATGTGCGCTACATGTGCACCCATGCTTATTTCAGGGGTGCAACAGGGTGTCCTTTGACACCCTTGCAACCTTGAAATTGCATTCTCAATTTGCGATTCTCTAATTGCTAATCGCAAATTGAGAATGTCTTCTCATTCATTCCTATGGGCCTCTAGGCCCATAGGAATGAATGGCGAGGTATTCCTTAATTGCGAATCGCAATTTGCGATTTGCAATTAAGGAATATGTAGGATTCGCAAAATTATTTGCAAATCCTACATACATAGCGTTTTGCGATTCTCAAATAGCGATCCGCAAAAAATCGCTATTTGAGAATCGCAAATGTACATTTTGATACATATGGCCCCTAGGTGATTTGCCCAGAGCACGCAATTATCAGTCAAGTGCTGAGACCCGTATTAAAACCCAAGTTCCAGGTTCAAAACGCCGCAGCCTCACCGCTAGATCACATCGCCTCCATACATCAATATATATAGACATTTGCCCATGAAGGTATAACTTGCTGCTGTATGAAACCAGCAAAATCTGCAGACTTTCTGCAATCTTATGACTAGGTTTAGGGATAGGAATATATGTATTACTGGAGGAGGGGCAAAAGGGTAGTTCCTGGGAATCTGGTGAATTTGCACGAAGTTGTAACTTTAAGGATATTCCCAAACCTTTCCAATGGATTAGTGCACTTACCCTACTAGCTGGCCTGATCGGAAATGTGCAAATATACATATCATAGACATATGTTTATATTCAGGGCAATTGGAGTTATTCAATTTTGCGGCTGCAGCATTTTTCATATAATTATGCATTTGCTGCTTTTGCCCATAATCCGTCATCTTTCTGTAGCTTATTTGTGTATTTTGGTGTTTAAATGGTACTAATGAATTGAAACATTTGCTCAGAAATTGTTTACGTGTAAAAATGCCAAAATATTGAGGTAATACTAAAAAGTGCCACATTACGCCACATAATTTCCTTTTCCTGCTGTGTGCTGCATGAATCCAGAGGCCCTACCTATACGTGTAGATTTACATGTTTTGGAGAATTTACAGACCCTGTTGCGGCTATAGACACAAACGTACACCCTATCTATATTTCTACAGTGCACTTCCACTATTACAGTGAGTAGTGATTGCCTCGCTCTGTTTCCACTTGTTCTGTATAAGGTTCATGCATTAACTCAGAAGCATTCTGAGTTATATGGTTGAATTCCAACTCAGACACTTAAAATCATGCCCTCTGCGCTGCGCTGAGCTGGTACACCATTTCATGATAGAGCCCCTTATGTCTAACTTGAACATCAACATTTATGAATCTTTTGTATGCAAAATTGGCTTTGATTGGGTCCGGAAACACTACAAGTTTGAAAGTTAGGTGTGAAAACTCTGAGACACCAGCATTTTTTTATGATACTTTTAGAGGTCTAGGAGCCTTTCTGTGGCAGTCATCATTTTTTAGGCCTTGGCTAGACAGCGATTGCGCTATCTCGAAGAGACGTGTTGTGTTCTATCTGTGGGCTTACAGGCCTCTCATTTCCTACCACTGGTAAACTTCAGTGTTGCTCTCATTTTCTTTGATGCCATTCATCATGGCATGCAGGCGTCATGCCTTCTTCTTTTGTTTGGCCCTCCCATAGCACATGGACCATGTACATGTCTCCATACACTGATTCTAGTTTGCAGAGCTATTTTTTTCTTTGTTTTCAAGCACTACATAGGAGACCTTGTATTTTCAGGCCATCTCTCTTATACACATACACACAGAGTACTAAAATGTATGCGCTTGTACATAAACAAATGCATTTCTTAAAAAGTTGTTAAAACATGAACTGCACTTGGAGAGATCGCTCCTTTGTCCGTCTTGCCATAGCACGAACACAAGCCTATGGTATTGGAGCACTTTAAGTGCTCACTAGTTACATTACACAATGACACATTCATTTTTGTCACTGATCTTGCTTCAATTAAGGTTTTTTTTCCGCGTCGTTGCTTGCCCATCTCCCCATCCCCTCCTGCTTCCCTGCTTGACCCGGCCCCACACTATCACACTATCTCCCTCTTCTCTGCTGCTTGTTTTTTTTTTTACACGATCCAATGATAGTTCCGTCCTCTATCTTGCCCTAGTGTTAACACCAGCTGATGGTTTTGGAGCGCTTTTGGTACTCACCAGTTACATTACACAATGACACATTCATTGTTGTAGGCAGAGGGAAGCGTAAGTGATTTGCCCAGAATCACAAATTGTTCAGCCAACCCAGCGGTTTGAACCTGATACCCCAGTTACCCCGGTGGCAGCTCTTGCTTTAACATCACAATCTTGCTTCACTTCAAAGCTCCTCAACTGTTTCTCACTATCACTTCCACATTTGTTCAGCAAGACACTGTTCACACC
Organism: Calotriton arnoldi; assembly: GCA_963921515.1. NCBI lineage: Eukaryota > Metazoa > Chordata > Amphibia > Caudata > Salamandridae > Calotriton > Calotriton arnoldi. The sequence continues at coordinate 2,490,894 of CAWUFW010000161.1, forward strand.
GAACAAGCATCATCAAAGCCAGTAAATCTCAGCAATGCCCTAGCTATTGACCTTGTCAATGTGAATGACTTTTAGCCATGTTGTCTAGCAGCACATCTTCTGTTCAGCATGGCTGAAAGTCACTGAAAAAAAGTGCTATGATGCGGCCAGCGCAGGCCACGTCATAGCGCTTTTTTTGTGTTAGGAGGGGCAGGACAATAAACTCAACATGGGGGCAAAGAGATTCGGCGTCGGCTCAACATCCTGTGATTCTGGACTTTCAGTAAGTTTTACATTTTTTTTTACAGAGTTTTATATAGCGCGAACTTGACCCGAAGGTATCGGAGCACTTTACATAGCACCAGTTGCATTACATGAGGACACATTCAATTTTTGTGAGGCACGGGGAGATTATTTGATTTGCCCAGAATCACAGAATGTTCAGCGTCATTGCCGAGACTCGAACCCAGTTCTCCAGATTCGAGGTCGACCGCCCTAGCCGTTAGGCCATGCTGAACTGCAGATGTGCTGCTAGATAACATGGCTAAAAGACATTCCCATTGCCATGGCCAATAGCTCGGGCATCGCCGAGACCTATTGGCTTTGCAAGGCTTGTCTGTCCTGGGTCAAAGTGAAGGCCTTGCAAGTCCTTCAGCTTTAGATAACAACACAAAGTGAACTTCACGCTCTTCCATTTGTAATTTTCAGTTTGAACTGTAGCTTCTCATCACTGGGCTCTAAATAGGCAGGTACTCATAGCTACAGAGTATCGGTGCTTCATACATTTCTCCCCTTGAGTAACAGGACTTCTCCTCGGCCAAGGAGGGTATCAGTACTCATAATGATGGCTGGGCAGACTCAGGTGCGGGTTTGTGCAGCAGAAGTGCTGCTGATGGTTTCAAAGTAGAGCAGAAGGAAGCGCTGAAAACAAGAAGCGCAGCAGCCATTTTGCCTGTAGATGCCTGTAGATGCGGAAGCCTACAGGTGAAGGTTTCAATGATTTTTTTCTGTGCGAGCAGGCTGACAACGCCCATTGGGCTGAAAGAGCTTCAGCTCCTTGTGTGCTGTAGCCCTGCTGCATGGATGACACACACAATTAATTCTCTTAGCTTTATGTGTGAGCTGGACTGGGTCTGAGACTTCAATGCCAGTCTCATCTATAGTACTTCGCAGGTCATCCAAAGGCCTTTTAAAGCTAGTGGAGGCCTTGTTATTTTAATTGCTTCTTGTGCTGCCTGCGGTCCTGCTCTCGCTTCCCACTTGCAATGTGTCAATTAATTACTTGGTGGGTACAGATAAACAAGAATGAATGGCTGCATTAACACATTTCTCTCCATTGACAAATATACTGCAATGGCACCTTGTCACTCTCTTAACTACTACACAGGAATGAATGGCTGCATTATCACTTCTCTTCTCATTGATAAATGCACTGCAAATGTACCCTTACACACTCTTAAATACTACAAAGGAGAGCTAATGCATACTTCCTTAAGATTCTAATTGAGAGAGACAGCTATATTGTATTACATTGTCATTTCTATAGTTCTTTCCTAACTCCTGTGAGGTCCAAGATGCTGATACAGCAAGAACAATCTAAGATTTTACATTCCAATGAAAATGTAAAATAAATGTATAAGACATTAGAATACAAACGTTAATTATTTTTTACATTTTTCTTAGGGCCTTGAACCCATTCATAACATAAAGCTCCATTAAAGCAGAATCTTCACTGAAAAAAGTGTTACATCAGGTTCTATATGTGATTTTAATTAAAGCCCTAACCTTCCAAATATGTCAGCTCCTCCTTCCATTGTGGTCCTTAGCAAAGTGCATTATGGGTGCTGTCCAGCGGCGGCTCCTCTGCAATGGCGGAGGAGCGTCGCTCCACTGGCTCATAGCCAGCAGCTGAAAAATAAAATTATATTTTATTATCGTTTTATTTTTCAGCTGCTGGCTGACCCAGCGTGTTAGGGGAGGGGCAGGTCCGGGCCATGGCAGATGGGGCGGAATGATGTGCACTGCTAACTGTGCATGTCTGTTTGGCCGGCCGGCTTAGGATTGCACAGGGAGTCTCTGATGCTATCCCAGGGGCTGCTGGGACCAGGAAGCAGAGGAGCACCAAGGCGCGAGGCGGCAGAAGCAGCATCAGGTATGTTTCATTTATTTAGAGTTTTATAGAGCGCAAACGTGACTCGTTAGGGTATCAGAGTGCTTTACAGGGGTAACACGTTATATACAAGTTTGACATAGACAATAGACATAAGTAGGGATAGAAGTAAGTGACTACAAAGGGAATAACAGGGTGTATACAATATTCAGAGCAGCGAACATGTGAGCATTATGCCGAGATATCCAGCAGTTACATTTGTGGGAGAAACAGGTCAATACAAAGACAAAGAGCAACCAAGCAGTCAAGAATCTAGCAAAAAACATAAAGCAATGCCGCTGAACGGTGTGAGCAATTAAAGAGATTTATGGGAGGAACTTGCCCATTAGGAAGGTTTTAGCTTCCTTTTTAAATAATGACAGAGAGGGTATTCTTCTGATGAAAGACGGCAGCAAGTTCCAGATTCTTGGTGCGGCCCCAGAGAAGGCACGATTGTAAGTTTTCCTTTCGGAAGCGGGGTGGCTGGAGCACAAAGTCTCTGGCGGACCGGGAGTTTCTGGTTCCTCCAGAAACCATGATTTTCTAGGCGAGATATGCAGGGGATTTCGCGTGTAGCGCTTTGTGCATGATACATGCCAGTTTGAGATGGATTCTGGCTTCAAGAGGAAGCCAGTTCAGCGCTTTCAGATGCTGTGAGATGTGGTCGAATTTGTTTGAGCCTGTTAAGAGTCTGGGGGCTGCGTTGAGGCACGCTTTTAGGGGGGCCGTGGAGATCTTGGGTAGGCCAGATAAGGTTGAGCATCCATATTCAATTCTGGAGATAACTAATGCCTGAACTGCCATTTTTAGGTGCGAAGCATCAAGGAAGGGTTTTAGTTTCCTCAAGTAGCTCAGGTGACATCTGGCAATTTTGACCATCGAGTTGATGTGGTCTCGCATATTCAGCTTACTGTCCAGGGTTATTCCGAGAGATTTGGCAGATTCCACCATGGTCGGGGTGCAGTTTAGTGCTGTGATTGACTTGGTCCATTCCAGAATGTCAGTGGTACTTTTAGGGGAGGAGATTAGAAGGAACTCCGCTTTCTGAGCATTTAGCTTGAGCTGGTTGCTGGCGAGTCATTGAACAGTCAGCTTTAGAACCTCATTCAAAAAGTTGATCTCCTCTATGATGAGATTTTGATGTAGACCTGAGTGTTATCGGCATACATGTGGAAGGAGATGTTGGCGGTACGTAGTATTCCAGGTAGAGATTGAAGAGGGTTGGGGAAAGCGCTGAGCCTTGGGTGACTCCAAACGTTATTGGGGAAGGAGCAGATAGATTACTGTTGACTAAGAATCTCTGAGAGCGGTTCAGGAGGAAGGATCTTAACCATTCAAGAACGGTTCCCCCTACTCCCATCCTGTGTTCGAGGCGTTCAATTAGTTTCTCATGGTTAACTGTGTCGAATGCCGAGGATAAATCCAATAGAATTAGGAGACATGTTGCCTTTGTCAAGGGCTTGAAGAGCGTCATCTACAATATGGAGGATAACTGTGTCCAGGCCTGAACCCGGATTGGAATTCCTCAAGCAGTGTGAAATTGGTGATGTGTTGGCTCAGTTGAAGTTGCGCACATTTCTCCAGAACGTTCGCTAGAAGTGGAATATTGGATATTGGTCTGAAACTGTCAGGAATAGCAGGGTTCAAGGTGGGTTTTTTAAAGATGGGGATGACTTGATCGGTGTTTAGAGAGTCAGGTAAGGACCCTTGTAGTAGGGAAGCACTGATTATTGTAGTCCAAATGGGAATGAGAAGTTGGGAGGTCATGGCCAAGCAGTTGGAAGGGAGCGGGTCATTAAAGTGGTTATTCGGTTTTAAGGAGGATAGAATTTTCGAGATGGAATGGTCGTCATATAACTTGAAGATGGACCAGTGCGCTTGGTTTTTGGGTGTTGCCTGGGGGGGATGAGAAGAGAGTTGGGTCCTGCCAGGAGGAGGTCGGAAGTTGGTGGCGGAATTAAGTTCGTTTTCTAGGGAGTTAGTTTTGGCTGTAAAGAAGGAGGAGAACTCCTCACAGGTTATTAGGGATTTTGTAGTTTCTTTGGAGGTTTTAGCCAGTTTGTTTGATTGGTGTTTGACCATTTCAAAGAGCTTGCGAGGTCTGTTTTTAGCGTTTTCTAGTTCCAATCTAAAGAACTCTTTTTTAGATTTGAGGATGTTCCTGTTATATGCATTTCTGGTCTGCTGCAGTAGTTTTAGTTGGGAGGCTGAGAGGTGCTGTTTCCAGTTTCTTTCTGTTAGCCGGAGAGTTCTCCTTTCGTTGTTGAGGGATTCGTTGAACCAGGGGTTTTTGTCTTTGATTTGGGATCTTTTTAGCTTTAGCAGGGCAAGAACATCAATTATGTTAGACATAGTCGAGTTGTAGTACGCTGTAAGGTCGTTGACCTTTGATAGATTTGGGGGTGGGGCTGGTGGGGGTCATTCATGCAACGTGCAGCCAGCTTCTCGAGATCTAGGCTCTTTGTGTCTCTGAGCCAGAGTATTGGTTTCACAGGTTGCGTTGGCCTTTTCTTGTGGATGCCAGGCATTAGGAAGGTAATAGCGTGGTGGTCTGACCAGTCGCAAGGGTCTATTGAGTTAAGCCTGACCGCCATTGCCTTGGCAATGATCCAAACCAGCGTGGAGCTTTTCGTGTGAGTAGGCAATGAGCAGGCTTGAGTAAGTGATTGGTCAGCAAGGAAATCTTTGAAAGCTTTGACCTGAGGGTCATTGAGGTAATTCCAGTGCAGATTAAGGTCACCGAGGAAAATGTCATTGGAGTGGGGGGAAATCTTAGCTGTAATGATTTCCATGAGGTGGTCGATGAACGTGTCATTCTTAACTGGGGGATGGTGGAAGATGTGCAGTTTGCACAACTGGGAAGCGTCGTTACATATCGAGAGTGTGAGATATTCGCAGGAATCGGTGGTGTCGGTGTGAAGTTCTGTAACGAGGAGGTCTGAGTGGTAGCAATGCATCCCCCTTTTTTAATTGCCTGTCAAGCCTTACGATGTTATAATTCGGAAGGACCAATAAATCTAGGTAAGGTGATGATGATTAGTTGAGCCATGATTCGTTTAGTATTGTTACGTCAGTTTTATGGCTCAGGATGAGTGCGGCGATGTTGGAGGCATGCTTCGCTGCTGATCGGCAGTTAAGTATGCTATGTTATGTTATGTTAACTGGGCTTGTAAAGCGCGCAGCTGCCTCAGCAAAGAGGTGTCCCAGCGCTAGCAGCAGAAAGGCATGGAGGCCAAGAAACTGGGCAAAGCGGAAAAAAAGAGTGAACAAAAAAGACAAAATTAGGCCACAGGAAAAAGGTAAGTCTTAATGGCTTTACGGAAAGCCAGCAGGCAATTCAGACTACGAATCTGACAGGGCAGCGAGTTCCATAGCCTGGCTACCAAGCAACGAAAAGACCGCCCCCCGGCACGGAGACGGTTCACTCGGAGTATCACAGCCAAGTGTTGCCCCAATGAGCGCAGCTGGCGTCCCGGAACATAGGGAACCAACAAGTTGGCCAGAAGCCCGGGAGACGCAAGCTTAAGAATTTTAAAGGATAGGCAGAGAGCCTTAAATTCGATTCGCTTGGCCATGGGCAGCCAGTGTAATTGCCGGATAGCACCAGCTGTTGAGCATCTGCACGGGAGCCCCAGCAGGGCTCTGGCGGCTGTGTTTTGGACTCGCTGCAAACGCACCACCTCAGCCTGATTAGCCCCAAGGAGGAGCGAGCTGGCATAGTCAAGTCTAGATAGAATCGTCGCCTGGACGATCAACTGATGAGTAGGTGGATCAAAGAACCCCAACAGGGGTCTAAGTCCACGAAGAAGGCCAAAACAAGTACCGGCTACCTTCTTGGTATGATCCTGGAAGCTGAGGGTGGAGTCCATCCAGACCCCTAGATTTTTAACCACTGTCTTGGGGACGGGTGCGCTACCAAGAGAGGAAGGCCACCATTGCTCACTCCACAGGCTCCTATCTTTCCCCACCAGCAACACCTCGGTTTTATTGGCGTTAAGCTGGAGGCAATTGGAGGTCATCCACTCCGCGACTGCCGCCAGACCACTCCTAAACTTGGAAGCATCCAGCATAGAGTCGTCGGAGAGAGCTACCACCAACTGCGTGTCGTCAGCATAGGAGACCATAGTAAGGCCTTTGTCCCTGGCCACCGTAGCAAGGGGTTGAACGTACAGGTTAAAAAGTACAGGACTCAGAGCAGAACCCTGAGGCACCACCTGCCTGATGCACTGGACACTGGAGAGAAACGGGGGGCAGTCACTTGGAATGTTCTCCCTGACAGGAAAGACGTAAACCATTCCAAGGCTAAGCCAGCGACACCCGCGTCCTCCAGAGAGTGGAGGTTTGGGGCATGTGTTGTGAGTTAGGGAGGATAATGGTACGTGCGCTAGGTTGTTGCTGTTTACTCCTCTGTTACGGAGAGTAGATGATCTATTAGAGTTGATTGAGATTGTATGAATAAAGTATTTATCTTACTTGAATGGAGGACTGGGGGCGTCAGGAGAGGTCTTATAGGATAAGAGGAGGGCTAGAGTTTCGTCCTCCGAGAGGTAGTTGGGGTGCTTGCGAGGGCGAAGGTGTCTATTCGACAGCGGCATAGGTAGAAGGAGGGGCTTGGTGAGTGGAGGAAGAACTGAGTTTTGGGAGAGCTTGATATTCGAGATAGAGTGTTCAGTGAGGTGAAGCATGCTCTTCAATTCGAGAATGGATTTATGGATGCTCTGAGCTATGTTGGCTGCTCTGAGGTTCAGAGCTTCAAGGTCCATTGGAGAATGTTGTGCTTGCGGAAATGGGACCTGTGGGTCAGGATTTGTTCTGCTGGCATGATCGGGTAGCCTGGTGGAGGAGCTCGAGCGGCCTGAGGCTAGGTTTCTGAGAGGAGGGGTGTGCGAAGGGCTAAGGGTGCTCAGCAGGGTGGTCACAGGGCTATTGGGGCGGGAGTCCGGTGAGGAGTGAGTGACTTGTGTGTTAGTCACTATGAGTGAAGGAGAGGAGCGAGGATTGGGAGAGGGGGGCGGCGGCGTTTCCTTATTATGAGATGATGGAGGTTGGGGGCAGTGGAGGGAAGTTCTCTAACAGATCTAGGGGAGATGCTGTCCAGAGTGTTGTTTTGAGTGGGAAACACATTGGGGAGAGTCGTGCCAGCCAGACCTTTAGGAGGGAGTGAAGGGGTGCATGGGGAGTAGCTGCAGTTTTCGTAGACATCAACGGGAAGCCCATACCCTTGGCCATTGAGCTGTATTGACCGGAGCTACGATAAGTGTCAGATGGCAAAAGCGGGCACTGGGGGTGCGTAAAGGGATAGGAGTCATGTACTTGCTTTTTAAGGATGGTGAAGAAGTCAGCAAATTTACTGAGATCTTTGTCTGACGCTTGGATCGGAACTGTGCCATTTTTATATAAGGTAATGGTAAGGTCAGATCTTAGATTTTGGGAGGGCACGATTGTGAGTTTGGCGCTGTACGGAATGTTTCTGGAATCATGTACGCTCAGTAGGTTTGATATGGCAGCCTGCCATAGTGCTGTTTTTCTTGAGTAGAAAATAAGGTCATTGATTAGGGTGCCCCTGTCGGCGTTGAAGTAAAGGTCGGAGATCAGAGTCTCAGTGTGTCTTCTCATGAGGGTATGTTTGAAGGCTTTAGCAGCGGTCCTGGAGAGGTTAGGGGGGTAAACGATGGTGTAAGAGTTGCCCCCTGTTGCATTCAGGCAAGAGCCTGCCATACTGGAGAGAGAAGGGGATCTAGGTGAAGCCAGGAGTCAGATGTCGAAAGCGGGCACTGGGGGTGCGTAGAGGGATAGGAGTCATGTACTTGCTTTTTAAGGATGGTGAAGAAGTCAGCAAATTTATTGAGATCTTTGCCTGACGCTTTGATCGGAACTGTGCCATTTTTATATAAGGTAATGGTAAGGTCAGATCTTAGATTTTGGGAGGGCACGATCGTGAGTTTGGCGCTGTACGGAATGTTTCTGGATTCATGTACGCTCAGTAGGTTTGATATGCAGCCTGCCATAGTGCTGTTTTTCTTGAGTAGAAAATAAGGTCATTGATTAGGGTGCCCCTGTCAGCGTTGAAGTAAAGGTCGGAGATCAGAGTCTCAGTGTGTCTTCTCATGAGGGTATGTTTGAAGGCTTTAGCAGCGGTCCTGGAGAGGTTAGGGGGGTAAACGATGGTGTAAGAGTTGCCTCCTGTTGCATTCAGGCAAGAGCCTGCCATACTGGAGAGAGAAGGGGATCTAGGTGAAGCCAGGAGGACGAACTTTTGGTAACCACCCCGGCCCTCCCCCATGCCCCCACCACGCTCCCCCAGCACGCTCTCCACCCACTCCACCACTTTTTATATGTGTCAGCCGCTACTGGAGCTGTAGTCTCTGTTGTACTTTGAAGTCTATGCAGCATTTTTCTTCCATGGAAACGGCTTTATAAGTGAAAGGGTGAACTTATTTTTAGCTGGCTGAATGACCAGATTTACAGCTTGGAACGATTGAACCCTTCACCTCACACCAAAACACTTCAAACACTTCAAACAGGCCTCAGAGCACTCACTCATTTCTTTCCATCCATACAGTAGAATCAATCAAATGTGATCTATCCCTGACTCTTTCACTTCAAATTCATGCATAAAAGCAGCAACAAAACATGGTTTGAGCACATCTCTGATCCTCACACATAACATATACATGACCTATATAGGACACATGACAAACATATTCCTTTCATAGCACGTCCACCAAGTAGTGAGCTTCAACGCCTCATCAGGAGTTTTAAGCATTTTTAAAATACAATGAAAATACAATAAAATATACTGGAACCTTACAACACTACAAGGTCATAATAAAAAGCAACAGAGAGACAGATACATTTCTATGAACATAACCTATCTCGGCCTTCTATAACCTTACAGACTTTACTTAGGCCCTGATTCCAAGTTGTGCTTTTAAGTTTGATCAGAGCACACATGGAAGTTTGTGCACCAATCAAATTCTGAATTGCACATGTATTACCATACTCTGCAATTTTCCATTGACACAAATGCAAAACATGCAGTACTTAGTGTGTTAAACACTGATTCCACATGTTAGGCATCATTCTGAGGAGGGGGACTCAGAAGAGATGGTAATTACATCACCAAGTAACTACCCCGCCCCACTGTGTGACATTTCAAATGACATCATGGATGACATCACTGGTGACATCATCCAAGCTACTGCTCCTCTTAAAAATCCTAGATCATTAGATTACTGTGCACATGCTGATTTTAAAGAGTTGTCATGAACTTCGAGACAATTTCTATAAAAACTGGAGATTTATAAGGTGCAGATATTTATTTCCAGAAGTTAGGTGAAAATTCTGAGACATTTTACATTGTTGAGGAATGTATAATGTATGGGTGACTCAGAAACCGTTTGTAACAGTATGATTGCAAGCATTGTCCTAATGTTGTGTGCCATTCTTCTCACTTCAGGAATATGTGTAAAGTATTTTTACAAACTACAGAGGGTTGTGCATAAGACCTGGTTGTGCATGTTTTATTAGAGGATAATCGAAGCAGTTGAATTATAATTCTATGTCAGATGAAGTATTTAACAGGTACATCCTATTACTGTAAATATTCATCAAACACTCTTTCTAACAGTATTCAAGGTTTAATAAATTGCTGATTGCATTGCCGCCTACAGAGATATTACCAGGGCAATTCACAAAGGTAACTTACTCTTGTAAGTAATTTACATGGGTAAGTTTGCTCTTACATAAATTGCTGATCGCATTAATGTCTACAGAGACATTATTTTTCTTACCCCCTGAATACCAGTAAAAAAAAGAGTATCTACTAAATGTGGGGGATTTCACAGATCTGCTTCATGTTCTCCATGTTGCGAAAGGTTTCACCCTCTGAGCACTAAAGAGGCTATAGAAAATTGGGTCTACATTTTTCTTGCTGAATGACATCCAGTATGAAAAGCAAATTGTCACATTCATTGTATGATGTAATCAGTCACATCATCAGTGATGCCATCAATGATGTCATTTGAGACGTCATCATGAGTGATATATTATGTGAGGTCATAGGCAGTACATGGCGAGGGCGCAAGTTATAGCTAGTTCATTGAACTATAACTGGTGAATTTCAGTGATGTTTTGGTTTATAATCTTTAATTTTTTAACCCATTTCAACATCTAACTATAATATCACGTTAAACTTAGTTTTTTTCAGTGAATTTCAGTTTTTTTAATGAAAGGGAAGATCATATCACCATATCAAGTTTTAAAGTCTCTTTAATTTAATGTCTGATTTCTTCATTGAATTTCTGGGTTTTTTGGATCATTCAGCCATCATCCCCAACTGCGCATGGCCTTTTACTGTACACAGTGGGGGTAGGCCCAGGCCCACCCACACGGGTGATCAACCCACAGCAGTCTGCCCTCTGGGGTAACTTGCTGCTACTTCCTCTTCCTGCCTGCACTCCACTCTCCGGTGTGCCCCTGCCACCTCTCTACTGCTCTCCGTGGTCAGATTTCTGTACTTGTCCATGCTGGCCACCCTTGAATAGTCAGCTTGCTGCCCCTGCACCCTCCCCCTCCCCTCTGCCCTCTGTCTTCCATTTAAGTGCCCTGCTCCTCCCCCCTGCCCTATGTGGTCAGGTTGCTGCCCCTATCCATGCTAGCTTGTCCTCTGTGGTCAGGTTCCTGCCCCTGCCCCCTCCCACCTGCACTACTTTCTGTGCATGTGTGTGTGTGTATATCCCTGCCACCTTCCTCCCGCCCTCTTTCATCTGTTGTGCTGCCCCTGCTCATGCTGGCCTCTCCACTACAGTCAGCTGCTGCCCCTGCCCTTCACCTATGCACCATACCCTCCATTGTACCTTTGTGTGCCCTTGCACACTTCCTCCATGGTCCATTATGCTTCATCTGCCTATATTAGCCAGCCCTCCATGTTTAGCTTGGTGCCACTACCTCCCACACCCTGCTCTCCATTCTCAGTCTGTGTGCTCCTATACACCTCCTGCCTGCTGTCCATGGCCAGCTTGAAGCTCATTCCCATTCCAACAACCCTTCTGTGGTCAGTTTGCTGCCCCGGCCACCCTCCTCTCCCTGCCCTCTGTTCTTTGTGTTAGTGCCCCTGCCAGCTCCCTCCCTCCTTGGTCAGTTGTGCTGGTCCTGCTCATGCTGGCCTGCCCTGAATGGTCCACTTGCTGCCCCTGCTGCCTCCCTTCTGCCGTCTCTGATACGCTTAGTGCCCCTGCTGGTCAATCCTCTCTGGTCAGCTTTCTGCCCCTGCCCCAGCCTCCCTCCAACCTGTGACCAGTTCTCCATATACGTACACCTCCCCCTCCAAGCGGCCCTCCTTTGTCCATTTTGCTGCCCATGCCAGACTGCTCTCTGTGGTCAGCTTCTTGACCCTGCCCTCCCCTGTTCCCCTACCCCCTGTTCTCCATATGAGTTCCCTTCCTCCTGCCCCCCATGGTCTGTTGTGGTGCCCTGCCCATGCCGGCTTGCCCTTTCTGGTTAGCATGGTGCCCCTGCCCCTTCTTGCTTGCCCTCTCATCATTATCTGCATGCCCCTGTTCCCTCCACCTGCCTTTCTTGGTCAGCTACCTGACCTGCCCATGCCGGCCTACCTCCATGGTCAGTTTTCTACCCTGCCCTCCATTCTCCAGGTGCATTCCCCTGCTTTCTCCCTCCTGCTCTCCCTGGTCTGTTGTGGTGCTGTTGTACATGCCGGCCTACCCTATGTGGTCAGCCTGTTGACACTGCCCCACATGCCCCCTACACTGCATTCTCTGACTGCGTGTCATTGGCCCTTCCCGCCTGCCCTCTGATGTCAGTTTGCTGCCTCTGACCTTGAGGCCTGCTCTCTGTGGCCAATTTGGTGCCCCTTATCCTGCCCCCAGCCCTTCGTTCTCTGTGTGTTTGCCCCTGCCACCTCCCACCTGCCCTCTTCAGTTCATTGTTTAACCAATACCCTATCCTCTTGCCCTACCTGGTAGGCTTGCTGCCCCTGCACCCCTCCTCCTGTCCTTCATTGTCTATGTATATGCACCTTCTCGCCTGTCCTCCACTGTCCATTGTGCTACTACTGCCCAACCCCCTCTCCTATCTGTTCAGCATGCTGCCTGTGCTCCTCCCTCGTGCCCTCTGTTGTCCGTGTGTGTGCCCTATCTCCATCCCTCCTACACTCTGTGGTCCATTGTTCTGCCACTGCCCCTACCGCCTCCCCTGCTTGTTCATTTTTCTGACCCTCCCCCTTCCTCCTTGCCCTCGGCTGTCCATGCCCCTGTCCCATCCCTCCTGCCCTCTGTATTCCATTGTGCTGCCTGCCCTGCATGTTCATTTTTCTGCCCCTTCTCCATGTCCTCTGTTGTCTGTGTGAGTGTCCCTCCCGATCCCTCCTGTCATGTGTGTGCTGCCACTGCCATCTGACTGTCTTTTCACCTTCCTGCTCGTGCAACCTTGCCCTCCGTTGTCCATGTGCGTGCACCTGCCCCCCCCTCCTGTCCTCCGTGGTCCATTGTGCTGCCACTGTCCCTGCCACCTGCTTTACGTTTTACAGCTTTGATTCCATCAAGATGGTCTCAGGTGTGCCACGCTTTTGTCATAAATACAAATGTGGTCAGCATGCTGCCCCTGTCCTCTTCTTGTCTGCTCTCTTTTCATTATCTGCACTCCCCTGCTCTGTCCCACCTGCCCTTCTTGGTCACCTACCTGACCCTGCCGGCCTGCTTCTGTGGTCAGTTTGTTGCCCTGCCCTCCATTACCCTTTAGCAATTCCCTCCTCTCTCCTTCCTGCCCTCCCTGTTCTGTTGTGGTGCTGTTGCCCATGCTGGTCTGTCCTCCATGGTCCACATTGTTGACACCGCCCGTATACTTTCTGCTCTTCATTCTCTGAATGCGTGCCCCTGGCTCCTCCTGCCTGCCTTTTGAAGTCTGCTTGCTATATCTCCACTTGAGGCCTGCTCTTTGTGGCCAGCTTGCTGCCCCTTTTCCTACCCTCTGCCCTCTTTTCTCTGAGTATGTACCCTTGCCGCCTCCCACCTGCCGTCCGCGGTGCATTGTTTTACCAATACCCTATCCTTCTGTCCTACCTGTAAGGCTTGCTGCCCCGGTGCTTCTCCCCATGCCCCCCATTGTCTGTGAACATGCCCCTGCTCCCTCCCTACTGCCCTCCATTGTCCGTTGTGCTGCCACTGCCCCGACCACCTGCCCTGTCTGGCCAGCATGCTGCCTGTGCTTCTTCCTCCTGCCCTCTGTTGTCCTTGTGTGTGCCCCTGCCTCATCCCTCCTACATTCTGTGGTAAATGATGCTGCCCCTACACCGCAGCCTGCCCTGCCTGTTAATCTTTCTGCCCATCCCCCACCCTCCGTCGTTCATGTGCATGCCCCTGTGCCACCCCTACTGCCCTCTGTATTCCATTGTGCTACCAGTGCCCCGTCGACTGGCCTGCCTGGTCATATTTCTGCCCCTGCCCCCACCCCTCTGTCCTCTGTTTGTGTGATAATCCCTGCATGATCCCTCCTGCATCCACTTTGCTGCCACAGCCGCCTGCCCTGACTTTTCAGCTTCCTCCCCCTTGTTCTCCGTGGGTTTGCACCTGCCCCCTCCCGTCCTCCACAGTCTGTTGTGCTGCCCCACTCCCTGCTGTCTGCTTTAAGTTATACAGCTTTTATTCCATCAAGATGGCTTCAGGTGTGCCACATTTTTATCATAAATATAAATGTTTGCGCTCAAATTGTTTATTAAATCATTATGGGAAGCTGTTGTAGCACACTGGTGGTTAGCTGAAAGGGTGCTGCTGGTGTTGAAAGTACATGTTTCTGCATGTCAGAATGTTGTACTGACATTTGACAATTCATAGAAAACACATCCTTATTTTAGCATGCTAGAATGTTAACCATACTTTCGATATCAAAATTAACCCCCTCATTTTGTTTATTTCTAAATGAACTTCCGTCCTACATACGGAATGTTAGCCACATATTTGATCATAAGAACACTGTGGGAGCAGTGGCGGCTGGTGAAATTTGAAAGTGGTGTGCGTAAAATTATTTGCTTACTGCACTGCGGCGAGCGAGCGTAGCGAGCGAGCCCGAACAACCTACGGGGTTTCGGGGGTGTTCTCCCCCCGAGAAAATTTTGAAAAAGAGTGGATAAATGGTGCATTTTCAAGCAAATTTGAGGAAGCAGGAAGGTTATTAAGGCAATACGATTGAATTATTTATCATTTAAGAAATTGCCAATTTTCATGAGCTATAGAACACAATCTTTGCGTATGCTGATGTTATCATTTGCCCATATTAACTTTTGAACACACTGATACACTTGACTGCACACTGCAACTCAATTCAAATTACACACTAGACAAGAGCAATATGCTGTCTAAAAAAAAAAGTAGCAACATCCTGGAAAAAGCAAACACTCAAAGCAATGCAACATTAAGTAAAGCATGTGAAATGTAAGCAGAAACAACACTCACTATTCAGAAATCAGTGAGTGCCCTTTTGCTTTTCGGTGTTGATCCAGCGGGTTACTAGCAACAAGCATTCATACACAAAATACTCACTTGGGCCCATACATTCATACTACGCTAGCAATTTCCACTGGTGGGTCAGTTGGTACTCTTTATCAAAATTCCCTGCTACCAATTACCTTCTGATTGAAGAGTAATGACTTACCAATGAATCCTTTGCTAATTGGGAAGTTTAAAATGAGTGACGTTCCATACAATTCATAAATTTCTAAAATAATCACTGAGTCAAGAAGTTTTTAAAATGTTTATCTAAAGATTTAGCAGAGTAAATACAAAACCACATGATACTTAAATCGTATCGCAAGGAGGAAGCATAAAAATGAATTATCGATTAATGACGGTCCCTTAGGAAAGAGAGAAGATAGAGACAGCAGCGCAACTAAGGTTTGCATTTATATTTACCTAAAGTGCGAGAACCAAACCCCTTGGCCAAGGAGTTGAAAAGATAGGACCCTGGAAGGATGAAGAGCAAAGACCTCCTCCCGGATCAGGACAGGACCAGTGACCTCTCTATCAACGACGCCTGCGTCGTTCCCCTCTCTGGTACTTCGCTTCTCCTCGAATTCTCCCGTGACTTCCTTCTAATGGACTCCGCCACCCCCTCCTCAGGACCTCTCTGGACAGCGGTTCAGTCTGCAATCGATCAGCTCGTCGAGCACCAAAATCTGTTCTTCCTAATGCTGAGCAGCATCTGCACTAATTTAGCTAATTCTATATCTATTATACCCTTCTACGCCCATGTACCTCCCCTTAATGTTGCAGAATTATGGGGTCACTACTTCTGATTGGACGGGGACAGGGGGTTGATCCTCACACCATATTGATTTAATTCATTTTTTTAAAGCCCTTTGTTTTAAAATACCGCCCCTCACTTTTAATACATTTGCTTTATTTCCCACCTGTCTCATGACAAAGTTTATACATTCTCATGTACATTGTAACATTTTTGTAGGGGCATTTATGAATACAACAATATTGGCCATCAGGTCACGGCCTTGGACGACGTCCAGGTTGACTTCATCCCTTTCCTTCTGGGCAGCCATTCAAGGAGCATGCGCAGAACCATGGTCACACGAGTTTTCAGTTCACCAACCCCAGGCCCAAATTTACGAACTAATAAAGTCAAAGAAGAAAATATTAAAATCACAAATAAAATGTTTCACTGTATACCCACTCTTTCTACTCTATTCCCATTTACTTATAAACTTTTCCCGCATTAGTAGCATTAGAATATTACAGTTCAAACAAAACATAAGAGCAAGCTGTAGCATGTGAAAACATATAGCAGCCATTTTAAATCACACTGCGCAGAAGCAAGAATTTTCCCACCAAGCAAAGAAAGACGTCACACCACGTGATATGGTTGAGACATGCGCAGTAAAGTTCCCGCGCTTTAGCGGCCATTTTAGAATAGTCAAGCGTTACTTGTTAGTAAAAAACACATAGGCAAGCTTCCTTGCTACTTATATTTGTGTGTGCAATGGTTAGTATGAACAATACAATTTTAATACATTAATACTTTTAAGAAGATTGCATCCGAGCAAGTCTCATTTGTGAGTCCCCTCTCTGATGGCGTTTCTGAGCCATCAAAAATACTACCCACAACCAGATGCCAACTTTTAGCATAATATGGTTTCTTTTTCATTTGCACACTTTCTACATCTCCTTTCAGTTTCTTGTATAATTCACTTCTTAAATCTTCAAGTTCAATCTCATCAAACTTTCTCTTCTTTTCTTTCCTTTTTCTGTCACATTATATGATTCATTCCTTCTACAACATTTGCACCATATTATTATTGAAAATACTGTTATTGCTATCCCTGCTAAGGGTACTAATATTTGACCTATAAGTCCTTTCCCTATATTAGCAAACCAGGCACCAATTGACCTAATACTACTGGTCAATCTTTCCCATACACTGTCAACTTCCAGTGGTTTTAGTTCCTTCTCAAGTTTAGTTATATTTTGTATATACGTTCCAATTTCTGCACTTTTATCAGGTATGTAAGTGCAACAGTGTTTCGTCTTCAATAATTTACAGACTCCGCTCTCTTTTGCCAATATAATATCAAGAGCAAGTCGATTTTGCATAACCATAGATTTAATCGCAACCATTTCCGCATTAATCATTAGAAATCCTCCAGCAGTGTCAGTTGATAAACGATCAACCTCTGTAGACAATTTACATATTTTCCTTGAATTCAGAATTATTCCCACTGAAAGTATCAATGCACCAAATATATCACCTATAATTTCTGAAAAACGAGCTCTTTTTCTACGTGTTAATTCACTAGTATTTTCATTGCTGCCAGTGTTTCTTTTTACGTGGTATATTTTTGGAAATACTATTCCAAAGTAGCAACTGCAGGAAGCCTAAAGTAAGCCTTATTCCCACATACATAATAGATTCCAGGAAAAACTGAATCTGTTCCTCCTTTTAGTCCCCAACCTCCAAGAATTAAGAAATTGTGTTCACATTCACTGGTACTGATGAAAACATTGTTATACTCAGTCTTTAACCTATGTAGACAAATTTTCCCTGTCTTTTCAAAATCTAGAGCCATAGCAGCTTGAGCCTTGCCAGGTGTGTAACTACCTTCTTTCTCAGCCCAAGGTGGCAAATGAACCTTATGCTCAGAAGCTTTCTTTTGGAAATCTTGTCTTCTACTCTCCACTAAATTCAAAAATATCTTTTCTTCTTCATGTAAAGAACATGTTAGATTGCTTCTATGTGCATGTGTTATGTCTATTGATTTCATTGTTAAGAAAAATTCTCCCATAAACTGTGCATCTTTGCTACTAAGCACTGGATTCATATTCTTTCGAATCGGAACCTCAGAAAATATTACATCTATATTTGAATAATAATACTGAAGTCGTCCTGTTCTATAAAATAAACTAGTCAATACACTACATGATATGCCATAGGTTAATGGCAAGTGATGATACGTTAATCCTTCTGCTACTGATTCAGGTAGTTTCATACAGACATAACAATTACTAACTTCCATAGTATCTACATATTGAAATAATAACTTTGTGAAAACATTCAAACTAGTGTCGTTATCTGTTACTTCATGATGAAATTCTGATTCGTCTTCTGCCTTTAGTTCTACTCTATTGCTTTTCAAGTTATCTGTTCTTTCCTTAGTTTCGTTGTTAATCTTTCTATCTATTATCATAAGATAAGGAATTGCTACGATCACAACTAACCATACTATAAGCATCACTACCAGATTGCATATGCATATAGCACAACATCTTTTACAACCTTTCTGCTTTGGTCTCCCAGTAACTCTATCGTCAGTCATTTTGACAAGGAAGATTGCTCTTCTTATCGTATTCTTCAAATCTCTTTACGTTCTCAAGGTGGTTCTATTTCTTTTTCATACGTCAGTTCTGCACTGGTTCCTTCGTCACCACTTTCACTTGATTCTGAGCTTTCGTAATCTTCAATAATAATATAAGTCCAATCAGGACCTTTGAATTTGTTGTTCACAAGTTTCAGTCTTTTGCTTCTTCGTTTTTCACTTTTATTTTCTCGTCCCGTTTGGCTTGTTACTTCATTTACTTGTTCTGGATCTTCACTTCTGGTTGTTATGTGGTATCTTACTCTTTTGATGACACTAGGCCAATGATCACCTTTTCCAGTTTTCTTTGTTTGCACTGTTTCTTCTCTTCTTATTTCTTCTTCAGAAATTCTTTTATTTTCAAGTTGTGGCACAATTTGGTTTTCTTCTATTTCAGTATCTTCTACTTGTCCTTTTTCAGGTCTTATTGTTTTCTCTTCAGCTGCTCCACTGTGAGTTTCTAGTAACTGATTTTGTTCTTGATTTACAGTTTCATGCTCGAAATTCTCAGGATCTTCTTCTTCTGTGTACTTTTCTTGATCTAACTGGTTCTGATCAGGGCTTATTGCACTTTGTACTTCTGCAGCCTGACCGCGTTCTTCTAGACCTGTCTGTCCCTGCTCAAAATCTGTTGGTTCTTCTTTAATTTGATCCCAGTTTCCTCTCCCTATCTGTTCCTACTCAGGTTCTTGTATTTGTTCTTCTTCTTCTTCCTGAGCTGCTTCTTCTTCACCTATCTAATCTTCTTCAATTTCTTCTAGATTTACTTGACTTCTTGTTCTGTAGTAGATTTCAGGTATTTCCACCACTGGTATCCAATCCTGACTTGTGCTCAGTTGTTCTTCGTCAGCTTCCCTTGAATCTCGAACCTGAGATTCTTCAGCTGGGCAACCTTCAGCTTCCTCAGTAATTGATATTATCTGAGTATTTTCTTCTTCAGGGTCTGGTACTCTTTTGGTGTGGCTTACATGAATCCAATTAGGAAATCGTGCACACTTCACTGCGGTGTTCGTAATCAGTATGACCTGACAAGGTTCGCCCCACCTAGATGATAGACACGTTTCTCTGGTGTGATTCTTCACTACCACCCAGTCTCCGGGACTCAGATCATGTTCTTGTTCAGGCTGCCTGGAAACTGCGTCTTCTCCAACCTGGTGAGAGACAGAACGCACTAAGTCAGCCAGTCCTTTGCAATAATCCAGAACCATATCATCAGATATATTCAGCAGTTTATTCGTGGGTACATGTGCTTGTCTCATTGCTCTTCCCATTAGTATCTCATGCGGACTCAATCCGGTGTTTCTATCAGGAATGCTTCTGAGTCCCATTAAAACGAGAGGCAATGCATCTGGCCACTCTAATGATGTTGATGCACACATTTTTCCCAGTCTGGATTTTATCGTGCCATTCAATTGTTCCACCACTCCAGAAGCCTCTGGACGATATGCACAGTGCAATTTTTGCTCAATTTGGAATGCTTCACAGATTATCTTAACCACTTCACTGTTAAAGTGCTTTCCTCTATCTGATTCCAAATCTAGGAATGAGTTCGCGTAGCAACAACTTTTCGACTGTAATACTGTCATTCCTTCTGGTAGGGTATGCCTCCACCCACTTGGAAAACAGGCACACTATGACTAGTGCATATTTCAGCCCTCTACATGGTGGTAACTGTATGAAATCAAGTTGCAGTCTCATGAATGGACCCTCCGCCTTTCCAATTTTCCCAAACCCAATTACTGTTTTTCTTCCTGGGTTATGCATTTGGCAAGTTAAACATCTCTGGCAAAGACTCTCTGCTACTGCCCTAAACCTTGGATTGAACCAATTTTGTCTAAAGAGCCTAATCATTGCATCTCTCCCTACGTGTGTGTCTCCGTGATACATCCTAGCCATTTGTGAAAGCAGACAATCGGGCATGACTGGTCTGCCATCAGCACAAATCCATACATCATCGTCTGTCTTTTGAGAACATCCCATTTTAATCCATGTACTCTTTTCACTTTCATCAGCATCATCTTGCAATCTTTTTACATCATTCCATGTCTCAGGAGGTGCATACAGCATAAGTTGGCAGCTGATTCCCATTCTTTCCACCCTTTTATTTACTGACAATCTGTTTTTGGCACAATGTTGAGCCACAAGATCTGCGTATCTGTTGCCGACTACCACCCAGTCATCTCCTGACTGGTGTGCGGCACATTTCACCACGGCCAATTCTTTTGGTGATTGTATTGCTTCCAGTAGTTCTTTTACGAACTGTCCATTCTTAATGGGGGATCCTGAAGAAGTCATGAAATCCCTCTGCATCCATAGTTGGCCAAAATCATGCACAACCCCGTAACCATATTGGCTATCTGTAAATATAGTTACTTTTTGATTCCTCCCAATTTTGCAAGCCTTTATCAATGCAATCAATTCTGCTATTTGTGCAGATTTTACTCCTGGTAAATAGGATGCTTCGACTATTCCAGTTAGTTCACACACTGCATATGCTGCAGTTAGTTTTCCATCTTCAGGCCTTTGGCATGAACCATCAACAAACAGCTCCCTGTCTGGCTTCCTGAGTGGTAGTTCCTGAATATCAGGACGCGGTTTTGTGCACAACTCTGTGACTTGTAAACAATCATGTTCCTCTTCGTCATCTTTAACTTCTTCATGATATGGGTCTGGTAGTAAGGTAGCTGGATTTACTATTGTGCACCTTACAATGGTCACATTTTCAGCACCCAGTATTATTCTTTCATATTTAGTCAACCGACTAGGAGTAAGTTGCTGAGTTCTGGTTCTTGTCAACAAAATCACAACCTCGTGTGGAACAAACACTTTTACAGGGTGTCCCATTACAATTGACTCACTTTGTTCAATGCTCAAACAGGTAGCCGCTACTGCTTTTAAGCAGCCTGGCAACGCGGCTGCTACTGGGTCCAATGTAGCAGAAAAATATGCTATAGGACGTCTGTCTAACCCATGTCTCTGGGTTAAGACTGAAAGTGCACAATTTTCTCTTTCATGGCAGAATAATGCACATTTTCTCTTATAATCAGGCATGCCTAGGGCAGGTGCTGCACATAAAGCATTTCTTAATTTTACAAACGCACCTACGCTCTCATCATCCCACTCAACTGGGTCCTTTGCCTTCTTTTTTGTCATTTGAATTAATGGCTTTGCCAATAGAGAAAATCCTAATATCCATTGTCGACAATACCCTACTATTCCAAAGAACATTCTTACTTCTCGTTGAGAGACAGGCATCTGCATTTTCTTTATTAATTTTATTCTCTCAGCTGTTATTCTCCTTCTGCCCCTCTCAATCTGGTGTCCTAGGTACTTAACTGCTGTTGTACAAAACTGCAATTTTTCAGGTGAAACTTTATGCCCTTCTTCAGCTAAATGATTTAATAATGCAATAGTGTCAACAACACAGTCCTCTCTGGTGTTAGACGTCACTAGTAAGTCATCTATATACTGCACTAAGACTGAGCTTCCTGGCATCACTAGTTTCTCTAAGCACTTTTTCAATATTTGATTGAAGATGGAAGGACTTTCCGTGTACCCCTGAGGAACACGATTCCATACATAGACCTTGTTCTCGAATTTAAATGAAAATAGATACTGACTATCTGGATGCAATGGTATGGAAAAGAATGCTTGGCATAAATCAATCACAGTAAACCATCCTGCACTCCAAGGAATTTGGTATAGAATTACTGCAGGATTTGGTACTATAGGACAACATGGTTCCACAATCTTAATTACTTTGCGCAGGTCTTGAACGATCCTATATTTTCCACTAGGTTTCTTCAGACCCATGATTGGTGAGTTACAAGGGCTACTCATTACTTCTTTTAGTATGTCTTGTTTTACCATTCTGTTAATTTCTTCAATAACTCCTGCTTTTACCTCTGCACTCATTTTATACTGTCGGGTGTTTGGGAAAATCGCACCTTCTTTTACAGTAATCTTCACTGGGTCTATTTTGGCCATAAGTCCAACTTCCTTTCCCGTGAAATCCCATACTATGGAATTCACCGTAGTTTTCAGTTCTTCTGGTAATTCGTCTTTTGTTATCAAAGAAAACATCTCATCTACTTCTGTACCTTGCTTTGCAATCATAAATTTATATACATGGTCTTCATCTGGGGTCTGAACTGCCACACCATCCGGTGTGCAGAAAATTGTACAATTCATTTTACAGAGCAAATCCCGGCCCAATAAATTTACCGGACTGGAATCACATACTACAAATTGATGCATTTCTCTAAAGTTTCCTATTTTTACTTCCATTGGTTCGGTAAGAGGTGTTCTAATCTTCTGATTAGCCACTCCCACAACTTGGATAGCTTCTCCAGAGAGAGGAAGGTCTGGGATGTCTGCTGTTCTCACAGTAGACCTAGTAGCACCAGTGTCCAAAAGGAAAGTAATATCATTACCTTTCACATTCCCTTCAACATATGGACCTGACTGATCTACCGGTAAGGGTACACCAAGTACGCACTCCTTCTTCCCCTCTCCTAGGCACCGTCATTGGTTATAGGTACAGAAGTCGTCCTGTAAAAGAAGTTGTGATGTTACATAATCATTCTTACCACTTCCTCCTTGATATCCGACGTCTGTACCATGCTTTGCTCTGCTTACATTACCCTGTATAGGTGCAGGTGGCAACTGACTCTGAGGATTTACACCCTGCTGTGAGTCATTCTGCGTCTGTGGATTTAAATTTTGATTTGGGCCATTATTATTCCGAATCTTTTTACATTCATCCTTCCAATGCCCTAATTTTCCGCACCCATGACAAGGAAACTTCTTTTTAGCCTCTTCTCTGCTCATTCGTCCTTTCATTTTTCCTCCGTTCCCAGTGTCACCATTCGTTCCAGAATCTTTTCCTTGATTATTGTTTGTATTATCCAAATTAATTCCCTGTCGCTCAGCCATTTTCACCTGAGCCCACATCACCTTCTCTTGTAATTTCTTGTGCCTATCCTCAATGTCATCTCCACAATATTTTGCATATTTCAAAATCTCGTCAATCGGTTTTCCCTGCCAGCACAACATGTGCTGCTTAATCATCTGACAAATCTCTGGCTTCAGACCGTAAACAAATCGGTAAACAAACTGACTCATATTTTTATCTCCAATGTCCTCAAATCCACTATACTGCTTAAATACCTGCAATAAACGCTCATAATAGGCGTGTACCGATTCACTGGCTTCTTGGTTAGTTCTGTCTATTTTCACCCAATCTGTTTCTTTTGGTGGTATTTTCCCTTTCAAATAAGTTATTACCTGCTGATACTTTTTCATTACATCATTGGACGGGGCACCTGTCTTTGGATCTCTAGGATACTCCTCACTGGGCCAATCAACTGTGATTTTGCAATCTGTCCATAAATCGGCAGGTACCACTATGTCGAACAAACCATCCAAGTCTTTCAACAATACCTGTGACACCTTCACAAACCTTTCAACCTGCTTGTACCATTCAATTGGCTTTTCTCTCAACTTTGGAAAATCATTTGTAAATGACAAAATATCCTGTCTGCTCCATGGGACATGTACATATCCCCCTCCTGGAACTTCTCGCATCGGGTACATTTGATCTCCTTTCCCTGTTTCCTTCATTAAATATTCTGAAGTCGTTTTATTATGTCGTGCCTCTTCCTTTTTCTTTGTCCGTCTAACTTACCATTTATCTAGCTCTCCCCATTTTTGCAAAACTGTCATTAATTCCTTTACTTGTAATTTTCTTCCTGAGGCATTCATATTCTCTAAATCCTTGTCTGAAAAATCTGCTCTATAGGGTTTTTGTAACACCTTTGACTTCCCTATTTCAATTCCCATCTGTTGAGCTAAATCTGACAATTTCTCATGAAATATTTTTGTATTTCTTGTGATGCTTCTGCATACAAACAATAATTCCAATCTCATACTGATCCCAGACACTATGTCATGTACCCTGATCACCCAGGAGGTCCACAGCCACTTAATTAGCATTTATCACTAGTCTGCATTATTTTAATCAACTAACCTCTTTCCAGTTCACAGTGGTAAGTCTCTTTCAGTACTCTTATTTTCCATAGAAGTAGATAGACATTGATCCTTCTTCTGGATGTTGTCAACTGTACTTTTATATTTCTTCAAAAACAAGATAGACCTGGTGAACAAGGAAAAACACAATTTGAGTCTTAGTGTAGTCAAGGTAAACTGAGTGGTCTCAGAACAACCAAGAGATTATGGACTTCAGTTAACGAAAGGACAATCAAGTAACATTCTTATTGATAAGTGGAAGCGTTAATCCAGAGTGAGCACCCAAGCAATAAATACTAACTGCCTCATTACGATGTCGGTGGGACCGACACTGACGGCACATCGGTGTCGGTCCCACTGACATCTGAAACAGTGGTCAGACGGCCGCATTACGATGCGGTCGCTCCGACCGCATGGGTGAGGGACCGACCGCTGTGGTTCCAATGGGCTCAAGGAGCCTGTTCGCCCAGCGGTCAGAATGTAATCCCTACAATGAGGGTGGTGGCTGCTAAGGCACCAGCGTAGGGATTACGATGACCCTTTCTGACGGCCTTTCAATGGCAGTCTGACCGCCATTGATAGGCTGTCAAAAATTGAATTTGGGGGCCCTTAGCAGGGCCCCCGTCCCTCCACGGCCTCCGTTATTTGGCCAGAGGAGCACCTATGTTGCCCCCACAAACATCCATGCCCCATGTGGCAGGCACTGTAAGGTGCCAGGCACACAGTGCAGGGATTTAAAAACATGCCTTTTGGCATTGGGGCTTGTGCTGTGGCCCTTTTCCGGGCAGCAGCACAAGCCTCAATGCAAAGAGGCATGATCTTTGTTAAATATGCCCCCATGTGTGGACACGACGGACCATCCTGCTAGGATAACTGGGGGAGGAGCTGTACCCTACCACACTTATACTTTAATGGGTTCTGCCTCCAGCACACATAAAGGAACCTGACACCAGCCTTTTGTCACCCCAGACAGTTTGAATCCTTGACAGGGGAAGGAAAGAACTTTCAAGAACCAGATGTGAGGGTAGGACATGGCGTTCTCCACACCCAGAGACCGACACCAGGTAAAAATATTGGACCCCCAAAACCACTCGTTTGGGAAAGCACTCGCTTTTTATGCAGGCTTTTGTGTAAACAGTTTTATGCTGTTTTGTCTCCGCTTCTGCTTCTCTTATGAACTGCTAGCGCCAAGATAGTCTTAGCAGAATGACTCTCTTTAGAAATACTATATAGCATAAAATAAAATAACATAACTTCTGGACCTGTGCCAGAAGAAGAACTGCTCTGCTGCCCTGCAGCTGGCAGGTACTGCCCTGCTTACCTACTTATGGAAGGATTACCATACTGCCTTAGGAAAGAAGATTTGACCTCTTCCTTGAATCCAGGTACACCACAGTGACTACTCCAAGGGCTAACTGGCTGGCCTCCTGTGTGAGCTACAGGGAAACAACAAGCTCTAGAGACCCTGCAACTTAATGCCTGCTGCTGTTGGTCCCTGCTGAAGTGAATCCTAGCCCTCAAGGTGGTACTACCCTAGGTACTGGAACCTTGGTGTGGTACTACAGTGGCCTCCTCCTAGCAAAATTCAAAACCTGGGACTTGGAATATTTTTTCAGCAAAAACTGTTCTGAGAACCGACAGGAGACCGGGGCCTACCTGCAAGTTGGTCCGATTAAGGTGCATTTCAAGTGGGACTGACATTGCTGCATCTCCCGCTATGGTCTTTTCCACAGTAGCCAATCCTCTTCAGAGGCACCTTCTGACAGCAGTCTCTAACATCGCAGAGCCCTCTTCGGCTATGGCCTGCAGCCTCACCGTGCTGGGTGAATCTGAGCTCCAGAAAACGTCTAAGTCTAAATGTAGACATCTTTACCGGGCTCAACGACGACCAGCACCCCATTCACAGCAATGACCTCCTCGCCCTGGGATTCCAGCTTCTTCCATTCTGCGCTTTTACCGCCTTTGGTGATGATTTCACCGAGACTTCGTCCAGTGGCTCAGCATTGTTGACGACTCATCCTCGGATAAAGCCTGCTGCCTTGTCCGCTGAGACTCTACCTTCTCAAGCACTTTTTCAAGAATTTTTTCTAAGACCGAATGTAAGACGAGTCCAGACCCAATCCAACCCTTGTATCTGACTCACACTCCATGGCGGTCAGCCTTAGCTTTTGACTTTGACCCACAGTAGGTGCTTTGATCTTTAAGGTGCTAGAATTAATTAAAAACTTTAAAAAAATCATAACTTCGATTCTACTGATTGTATGGTATTTGTTTTCGTGTCATTTTATTTATTAAAATGTACTGTATTTTTCTAAATTGGTGTAGGATTTTTCTTGTGTTGTGTTTTCACTTTGTTACTGTTTGTGTGCTATCGCCCATTTAAGTTTATTTACAATAGCATTACACCAAATATAAAAAAACAACTTTTTTTAACTTAGCAGCCATTGCTGTTGTGTTTTTATTTCTGTTTTAATCTGGAAAGTAGAGTTCATATTCAAATACAAGGAAGAGGTCTGGAGGTTGATCACTTACTACACTTGTGCTGTCTTAGAAATGTACCTTATACATGGTTGTGTCTTCTGGAGCCTAATAATTTCACAGTATGAAACGTTTATTAATTTTAATCATTGTGAGTGATGCCATGTTTTGAGGAGAGAGACTGAGCCTTCTGACCCTGACAATTGCCCCAGCTACACTGAACATGTCCTTCAAAAATACAATGGCTACAGGACATGATAGATACTTTATTGCCAGCCTGCTGAATTCTTTCTTCCAATGCCAATGGTGAATGGGTCTCGATACAGGTAGACCTCTGTTGGGTCATCCAAATAGTCTTGTACCATCTTCTCAATTGTCATTGTTGTTGACGCTTGTTGTTTCTGTACTACTGTTAGTTAAACCAAAGGAAGCCTCGACAGACGACAATGATGATATCATAAGATACATCACAGATTATGATATGGCAAATCAAGATACAAGAGAACTGTTAAAACAAAATTGGAAGATCCTCAAAATGGACGAGGATCTCAAGAGTATACTATCTGAATCTCCCAACATAATATATAGAAAAACAGCATCATTGGGAGATTTGTTAACTAACAGTTACATGAAACCTGAACATCTGGAGTCAAATATCAGTACAAATTGGCTAACAAATAAAAATAAGAAAAAAGGATTTCGGAGATAACCTAAATGTAAAGCTTGGGCACATGGATTTAATGCCACAGAATTTGAAACAATATATGGAAGTATGAGTGAAATTAAGGAATGGATCACTTGCTAAACGGATTTCGTGGTGTACGTCCTGGAGTACACATGCGGTAAAAAGTATGTGGGAAGTACTGTTAATAAACTCAAACTCCACATTTTACAACATTTGCGAGCTATAAGAAATCAGTATGCCATAGCAAAGCACATCTTGGAGGAACATAATGGTGAAATTAATTGTATGAAACATTATGGAATAAAATGTGGCATAAAATGGGAGAGGGGGAAATAGGGAACTACATCTTCGGAGAGCGGAATCTAGAATGGTTATCTTAAGGGGTATGGTGATTCCACATGGTTTGAATGAACACAGATGAGGAACTATATGTGCATTTATAATGAATATTTTTTTAAATGAAATGGAATTAATAACAACAGGGAACATAAATGGAATTAGAGAAAAAACACGTGAGGTCTGAGAGGAGGCTAGAAAATATACAATGTTTCCTATTAGATCGTACAATATTTTATAAGTTTTCTATGATGGTTATTATATCTAGAGTACTGGATTTTTATTATGACTAATTGAGTAGTAAACTTGTAAACTGCTGTATGCGAATGTTGCACATTGATTATTGTTTACAATGCATTTGCACTTTATGAAAATTATAAATATTGGAGGAAAATTGATTGAAGGAAGATTAAGAATGTCTTGCACTTTATAGAAGTACAATGCATTTGCACTTCATGAAACTTGATTGAAAGAAGATTAAGAATGTCTTGTACCTCATAGAAGTATTATAAGAACACTGAAATACGATCAAAAGATTGCGAATTTTGCACATCGATTATGGTTCACAAAGAAACTGCACTTTATAAGACCTATACATGTGTACTACACAAAATCTGTTTGGCATTTGCTCATATTTCTTGTACCTGTTCTGAAATTAATGTTTTATAATTTATGTTTAATTTAATATATTAGATAAATTCATTCATTTTAGATATTCATTGATATGATCAAGTGCCTGTGGATGTTTGCACATAGATTATTGTTTACAGAATTATTGTTTACATTAGTGTTGCACTTTGTGAAACATATTTGAAGAATCAAAGAGGCATTTGCACTTTAAGTACCTATTTTGAAAAGTAATGTTTTAAAATCTACGTTTCAAAGTCAATAGGATAGACAGCCTATAGGCGCCTAGATATCCTTATGAAATAAGAGGAATTGTCAATCTCTCTCTTTGATCCTCCCCTTTGTCTCTCCATAAATTTAATGCACACTTTTTGCCACTTTCTTTATCACTTCCTTTCTCCCCTCTTCTCTCAATCCTTCTCATCCATCTATATTTCTTCTTCACTCTTAAACTGGAATTTCAACTCATGGTAATTTCAGCTTTGGAGAAAGATGTACACATTGAAAATTTCCAAATGTTATCTATATTAAAATAAGATTAATTTATAAAGAAATATAAAAAAAGACATAAGAATTAAGTAGGAAATTTCTAACATATATGAAATTGAAAATGAGAAGAGAAAAAAGATGAATATTACTTGTTCTGTTATTGGAAATTGAATGTTGTTTTGCTGAATATAATATTAACATGGCATTGAATATGAGAATTTTACAGAAATGTGTATAACGAATACATTCTTTCTTGATATAAAATGGAGTCAAGAATATGTCATGTTTTAAGGAGAGGTAGCAGTCTAGTTGTTTATTTTAACGGAAGTGAAATAAGGGGTTGGTCCCTTTAAATACACGACTTTCACTATTGTAACCTTATGACCATGTTGAAGGCTATGGCTGAAATGCGTTCTTTGTTGGCACCTTAGGGAGAAATAAACAAGAGAATTGGGAACCTGTGCTGTGCTGCTGTCTTCCTTTCTTCCCGTGGTGCATTTCTGGATTGCCAGCAGCGCAGTTGTAGGAAATGGTGTGAAGGCGATCAAAGGATATATATATAGATATATATATGTTCCTGCCCCACTCACCTGAATCACAGGTACTGCGGGAACGAAGAGAGTCCCATTCACCCACCCTGTGCCTTGACCCTTCATGCCTACAGAAAACAAAAGCACGAGTGGGCAACGCACCGGGGGAAGGTAGGAAGGAAAAGAAAACAAGGATGGCAGTAGAAACACTAGTCTGCTTTCCACTGGACTGTATCGGGACTTCAGGCACACCAACAATCCCTAATAGGGTCACACTGCAGGGAGAGAAAGAACAAACAACAGTAAGAATTACCTCAAAGAGCAAGGCAGTGTAATACACAACACATAACCAACATGAATGGTCCCTTGCTCACCCCCTCTATGTTAAGTACTGGCCTCCACTGAATCCAGGAAAAGGTTGTCCCCTTAACGATGTGTTGAAGGCAAAAGTAAAGTGAAGCCCCACGATATAAATCTGGTAACCAGACTGTTTTCAGAGGAGAAAAGCAGGGAAATGCTGAAAATGCGGGAAAAAGCACATAGTGTCAAAAAACCCCGCCTTCGTTCTTCTAAATTATCACAAGCATCAGGAGGAAGTCCATTCCAAAAATAACGACCCTCTAGTGCACTGGGAAAAAAACAAGGTTCACCGAGGTTATGAGGCACCTCGCAAACTTGAACACGTCTTGCAAGTCCCAATTCCCATACAAGAACAAGCATTTGCAATGCAATAGGTCTCGCATTTGGGAGAGTTTGAGCTATTGACATTGTAAATGACAATGCCTTTATTTATGTCTTTTGAAAACTTGCAAGTGGTGCGTAAACATGCACTTTGTACTTATAGTCCTTGCTTACGAGAAGCAAAGCTGGCAGTAAAAGAGGCGCAGTTACTGCCAGCCTTGCTTCTCGTAAGCAACGACTATATGTACAAAGTGCGCGTTTACACACTGCGTGCAGGTTTTCGAAACACATAAATAAAAGGCATTGTCATTTACAATGCCAATAGCTTAAACTCTTGCAAATGTGAGACCTATTGCATTGCAAATGCTATCACAGTGCCATTAATGCTGATTTAGAATGGGACAAAGCGTTTTGCTATTTTTACAGCAAAGTCTTTAACCATTGGATTAGCACTTTGCCACCTGTGCTGAACTGTTAATGGCAAAAGACTTTTACCACTTCAGGCACGGTATTACAGCTTTGGATTGGTACAACACCATCCAAGACAACCTGGAATTAAATACTTTGCTGTTAAAAGGAGCCAGGTTAGAAGAGTTTTTAGAAGCTGAAACTATTTTTCTCTAATCTGTTTTGTGTGGTTCGGTCTCCTCAACTGCCAAGTTGTTGATCACTACAGTTTGGTAATACTGTTACTTTAAAAGTATTTGTTCTTACCCTCACACTTCCCAGAGTGTGGAGACAACCAAGAAGGCAAGTGAATACTCTCGACAAGGATGCCCTGTACTTGAAGAATACATTTCAATCACCAAACTGATGCCACTCATGGGTACAGAGTGGTCTTAGAACTGTACAAAACGTAATGAATTCACCACACTCTCATAAAAACGATAGCAGCAACATCAAAACGAGAACTTTATCTAAAAACCTGTCCAGGAAGGGCTCAGCCACCTGCACATTAGAATAACGTTATCTTGCAAAGCCTCTATAGTAATTTTGCCTATCACAGACAAAGTCCTTTGACACAATGGCTCCAACTAACACAAAACGCAAACTACGTCATCTGTGGAAAAATAGGATGGTTAAATCAACCCAAAACTACATAAAAAAGATACCTGACCCCTTGAAAGACGATAAAGGAAAACATATTATCAAAAAGAAAATGTTTGGCTCCAAAGACAATAGAGAAAATTCAGAACTTGTACCAAAGAAGCAAAGAGATAAATAACCATTACTTCCATTGCGTTTTGGAGGTCTCATGCCTAAGCAAAAAATTTGAAAATTGTCACTAATTCGGTAAATCAGCATGCATGTTATCAGTGGTGGAACACACCCAGGAACTCTGCAAAGCCTTAGCAGACCCCTTCAAAAAAGCTGACAGGATCAAAGTACAATTCCTCCTAAAAAAGGCAGTAAAAGTTCCCAGCATCAGATGCCTACTAAGCATGTTACATCCAAAATACAAAAAACATTGTGAGGAAACCGATCTCATTCAAACACAAGGCATTCTTTATTCCCATTCTGATTTCATAGTAAAACAAACTTCACCACTTTAATAAACAGGGAAGATAACCATTGAAGTCCATTTTATGTGTTTTTTCGAGAACTGTAGTCTTAAATACAAATAGAGTAATGCCTGAGATATCACTTACAAAAATATGTACTTGAGCTAATGGCAGCAACAAGAACGAACACGTTTTGCTCGGTCTTTTTTTTTAGTTTTACATTCCATTAATCAGCAAGCGCATTGAAAAAACCCAGATACTAGCACTACACAGTAGCTACTTTTCTGTATCACTACTACCGTATTTCCGCACAGAAAAAGTACTACAAACTCCATTTGTGAACGCGAGTGAAAGATGGCTAAGTGCTGAAAGCGTCTCAGTGATGCAAAAGTTTACAACACTGGGAAGAGGGAGTTAAAGGAAGAGAAGATGAAGAAGCAGCACTAGGAAGAGACAATGGAAAGGAGCAAGCATGAGACAAAAGAAAAGGAAAGGGAAATGAGAGCGTTGTAATATGATTAGGCATAGAATAGGACACAAGAAAGATAGGGGAGGCAAGCGCAAAACTATAAAAGGAGCGACAAGCACCAGGATTAGAGACAGAAACGAGAAAAAGGCAAACGAAGGAAATGTGATGGGGAAAAAAAGTGGAATGAGACAGAAGTATTAAAGAGATAGATAAAAAACAGGAGGGAAAATGAGGTGCGACATTAAGAGGAACGGAAAGTAAAAGAGAAATAAACGAAACCTGCAACAGTGGATAGAGAAAAACACACACCATACTGATGAGAAGGCAGAGAGCACGTGCGGGAGGGAATGGGATGGGAATGGGATAAAAAAAAGGATAATTTTGAGACGGGGGAGAGGTGCTGTAAGAAAGTGGAATGCGGCATTGGAGTCCACTTACCGGGCCCTGGAGGCCTCCGTCCTCTCGCTCGATGCTGCCTCTCGAGATCCTCCCGTCGGGCTTCTAAAGGAAGAGAAAAACGGGGCCGGCCAAAGAGCTCCCTGACGTAACACGGGAGTGAGGAAGAGAGTAAACAAGCACTGGCCAGGCATCCGCTGTTTATTTTTGCATTGCGCTTTCACTTTAAAGTGAAAGCGAGATGCAAAAATAAACACGCAGCGCCATGTCTCCTTTTTTGACTGGCCCAATCAGAGAGCAGGACTGGCGCGTGCAAGGCAGCGTGATGAAGCTTCTGATAAGAAACTTCGTCACGACAGCCGTAATGCAGGCGATCCAGTCCGGATGGGCCGGGCAAAAAGCGAAAAGGAGGCACCCTAGAAACCTTATTTCCAATGGCAGCCCACCGTTTAACATAAACGGTGACGCGAGCCAATGGGAATAAGGGGCGGGTCTTCAAGCCCTTTTCACAAAGTACTCATGTGCAATAAATCTCGCGAGGCGAGCAGCGCATGCGCTGCCATGCCACGCGAGACCTAAAAAAGGAGAGGGAATAGTATCTGTTCCAGTCGGTACTAATGGCTATTTGAAAAGCCGAGGAGGAATTCCAGTCCAAACTTCAGGAGCTCCGTAAACAGCAATGCGCCAGCAACGTTGGCGGCAGAATCCTTCTGGGGGCAAGAACCGGAAGCGAACCCAAGTAAGGAGGAACAGGGAGGCTGCTCTCATATACTCCCCAGCACCGCCTTCTGAACCCATCGTGGCTGCGCTGCAGAAGGAAAAGCAAAACGCAGCACGCGGAAAGAAAACAAAAGAAAGACCCCCCACAAGAGGAGCAGAAAATCGGAAGGGAAATAGCACGCAATCGCCGTAGGGCAGAGGGAGACCATGTACACGGGACAAACAAGCAAGGATATAAGGTCAGACTGTAACAATATATATATCTATCTATATATTCACTGAAAAAACCATAGGTTTCAGGGACGTTATAGTTAGTTGGACATTTCACTCATACAAAACCATAGAAATTCCACCGTTATAGTTAGTTCAGCTAACTATAACTCGCGCCCCGCAATGCACTGCTGATGACATCACATATTACATCATTCATGACATGGTCAGTGACATCACTGATCAACGTCCCTGAAACCTATGGTTTTTTCAGTGAATTTCTAAGGTTTTTTAAATGCCAATTTCTAACTATAACGTGCCTGAAACCTATGGTTTTTTCAGTGAATTTCAAAGGTTTTTTTAAATGCCAATTTCTAACTATAACGTGCCTGAAACCTATGGTTTTTTCAGTGAATTTCAAAGGTTTTTTAAATACTAATTTCTATCTATAACGTCCCTGAAACCTATGGTTTTTTCAGTGAATTTCAATGTTTTTTTTAATGCTAACTTCAAATTATAATGTTCATTTAACCTATAGTTTTTTCCGACACACAAGAAGGACACAACACCCACTGCCACAACCCTCAGGACCTCCCCCCGTACCACCCCTCTCCCTACTGTAATTTTTTTTATTTGTTATTTCAACTATATAATGTCTTCTTGTTTTTTAAATATTAAACAACTACATACAGTATGAAAGGGAGCCCAGCCCAGAGCCACATCTGAAGAACAACACATGTCATAGACCTACTGATCAAGCAGCTCCGACACCCAAGAACGCCACAACACCCACCACCA
Organism: Calotriton arnoldi; assembly: GCA_963921515.1. NCBI lineage: Eukaryota > Metazoa > Chordata > Amphibia > Caudata > Salamandridae > Calotriton > Calotriton arnoldi. The sequence continues at coordinate 2,524,841 of CAWUFW010000161.1, forward strand.
CCCCCAGGACCCCCCCCTCTACCACCGAGGCAGCGCAGAACAAGACAGCAAACTTTCCGAAAACGGCATGGCCACTCAGCCACACAATAGATGAATATTGGGACAGGTGTGAACAAACTATATGTGAAGGAAGCAATTCACCCATGTTTAACAATGCACACAATGCAAAGTGTAGCGGTGATGTGCTGGACACATCTCAGTATGCAGAACACACACCTCTCCATGTGCACAAATACTACTGGTGCTTGTAGTGTTGTGGACAGTGGACCCAACCATGTTACGTCAAACACTAGGGAAGATCTCAGTCATGTAGCTGTGTCGTCCCCCCCTGTAAGCATAAGCGTAACCGGAGTGGGCTGGTCCGACGTACGCCACTTCAGCGTAGGAGTGTGAATAAATAGCCCGGAGCTCTGGGCATGGTTCACTTGTGGGAAGGCCAAAGCGTCTGCCAGGGCGGCGCCCCTCACCCTGCCACGAGGCCGCCGACGTGACCACCAGCCTCCTCAGCCGATCGCTGGCTTCCGCCACACAGGCCCCCAGCGGCACAGCACCGCGGACTTATGTCTGTACAAACTACTGCCTTCGATATACACTGCGGACAGCAAGGCTCACAATTCAGATCGAGTCGCGATTGCAGATGACGCAGTCCAGTAGGCAAGAGACATTGCTCAAGTAAACAACACGTGGCTGTGGGCCCTTCCTGACCACTGCCTCCTGCCTCCACTGCGGTGAGTAGGGCTCACAATTCAGAGCGACTCGCGATTGCAGATGACGCAGTCCAGTAGGCAACAGACATTGCTACCAGTGCGGCCAGCCCGGACCACGCATCATCGCTGACTGCGCACACGCTAAGTGCTTCAAGTACCACTAACTCTGTGCAGCTCAAGTCAAAGCCACGTGGCTGTGGGCCCTTGATGACCACTGCCTCCGGCCTACAATGCGGTTAGCAGGGCTAACAATTCAAGATTAGTGCCGATGCAAATTGTGTAAGAGAGTATAATCGGTTAAGAAGACTGTATGCTCCCAATCTGTGCAGCTCAAGTCAACGTCACGTGGCTGTGGGCCTTTGCTGACCGCTACCTCTGGCCTACACTGCGGTCATCAGGGCTCACAATTAAAATTAAGTCTTGATTCATTAATTACAGAGTCCAGTAGGCAAGTAACTATCACAGGCCTAAAACCTACATAATATCCTTTTAGTATCCTTGCTTCAAGAACTTTTTTTATATCAGTTATAGCTTTAGTACAATCACCAAATTCATCTTCAAGTGCAAACGAACACTCATTAGCAGTCTATACTGCGGGCAGCAGAGCTCGCAATTCGAATTTTGGACACGTGGTGCCACTAACCCTGTTCAACACAAGCCTCGACACGTGGTGCCACTAACCCTGTTCAACACAAGCCGGCGACACGTGGTGCCACTAACCCTGTTCAACACAAGCCGATCCCACATGTGGAACTGTGTCCTGAGTCCTGAATGGCAGTGACCCCAAGTCCGTGGCAGCGACCACAGCACCAGACTCCTTCGATCAGTGAGGCATATTTCCATATGCAAGGCCGGCGACACGTGGTGCCACTAACCCTGTACAACACAAGGCGCGACACCTGGTGCCACTAACCCTGTTCAATACAAGCCGATCCCACATGTGGAACTGTGTCCTGAGTCCTGAATGGCAGTGACCCCAACTTCGTGGCAATGACCACAGCACCAGACTCCCTTCAGTTTTATTTGTTGTTGTTTTGTTTAAATAAAATGTTTTATATGTAAATCTATACATGACTAAGATTCTTGTTTGTCCAACCGCACAGGGACAATTCCGGGCCCAGGAAGGTTGTTGGGGGTATGTTGGTAATGTGGGAAGAGGGTGCTTTACCTGCTGATGTGGGGAGAGGCAGCGTGAAAGGGGTATCTCTCACAGAAAGAACTCCGGTATGTTTTCAGAAATGCCTCGGACAGATGCCAGCTGACGGACTGAATCACAAAATGGCTTTTCAATGCTTATGTAGTGTGACTTATGAACAGTTCGCACCCAGGCTCGCAGAGGGACAACTGCGGCCCGTCCGCTCGACTCACAGATGCAGTACTACGAGCCGTCCGCTCCCAAAGGAACAGCAGCGTAGTAGCTCGCAGAGGTACAGGCACAGCAGCGTACTAGCTCGCAAAGGTAGAGAGCTGCGAGCCAACGGACTGGCTTCTAACGGCATAGCTGTGAAGTGGTGATATTGGGCAGAGGGAGCGTGAAAGGGTTATCTCGCACAGACAGAGCTCCGGTATATTAAATTGCCCCCAGGACCTTTCTTTTATATTTTCACTCGATTCGAGAAAGCACGCTTTCTGGACCAAGACCTTTCTCCCTACCAAATTTGGCGTAATTCCGTTCAGCAGTTTGACCTGTAGCCTTGTCTAAAGTTTCCTATGGAAAATCCATTGAGAAAACACGTTTTCACCCCCCCCACATAGCTACCTGTCGCAGGCGTACTCGCTGTTGGTGTGCAGGTCAGTGGTCTAGTTGCCAACATGTCACGGCCACTCCCTGAGGGCAGGTTTGCACACACACAACACCCATCCGGCACATGCGTCACAGGCCATGTGAGCACGCAAATATAATGAATCGACAACGTCACATCCTTTATTGCCGGTGGTGACTGGATGGCGGACGCTCCACGAGTCTCAATCATAACGAGTCCATGAAAAGTTGCGCAGAGGGTTAGTCGCACCCTGAGCTGTATGGCCGTCAGGGGCCTACTACCACGTGGCACGGACTTGAGTTGCACAGGGTTAGGGCCACCCGAAGCTGATGTGGCCGTCAGGGGCCTACCACCACGTGGCGCGGACTTCAGTTGCACAGGGTTAGTCGCACCCTAAGTTGTATGGCCGTCAGCGGCCTACCACCACGTGGCGCTGACTTGCGTTGCACAGGGATAGCGGCACCAAAAGCTGATGTGGTCTCCGCCATTGATGACTCAGGACTCAGCGACATGTGTGGGATCTGCTGGGCCGCGGAGCGGGTCCACATAATGTGCACCAAGCCATGGTGGCGGGACCGGGCCCTGGAGCTTTCACGGGCACGTGGAGTGCCCACTGGTAGACACTCCGGTGGCAGCAGGTAATTATTTGGTCATGGATGCACAGGGGCGGCAGTGTCTCTCTCTCTCTCTCACTTCCCTCTCTTCACTCTCTCTCTCACTCTCTTCCTGCCTTTCCTTCTATCTCTCTCACTCTCTCTCCCTTCTCCCTTTCTCACTCCCTTTCTTTCCTTCCCTCTCTGGCTTTTTTTTCCTTCTCTCTTTCTCTGTGTCTCACTCCTTTGATATGCGCATTACACACGTCCTTATTTTGTGCTTTATTTTCCAGGCTGTGTCGTCGACATTGATGGACTCGACAGGAGTCTTCCGCCTTGTTGTTTTGTGTTGAGTTTGTTAAATTTAGTTTATCCTCTATATGTACGTAAACGGAAAAATAAAGTTTGAAGAAAAAAAAAATTTCAATAAAGTTTTTGGTTGTTACTTAAGTGCTGTGTGACTCTTTCTCGTTCTTATTACTATTATTTGGTGGTGTCCACCATGGTGTTACATTTTGGGGCAGTTATCGCGGGAATACTGGTGATGTCTGCAGTTTGCTCCAGCTTCTGAATAGTGTGTTAGATTTATCTCAACTTTAGTTGCATTAAAGTGCTGATAATGAGATGCAGAGTAGGCGTTACCGTGCAAAAACACACGAGGTGCACCTTTGCGATTTATTCTAAATACTAAAATCCTGTATTGAATTGCACTGTGGTAGTGGGTGCATTTACAGTGTACACACAAAATCAATGAAGAAATCTCATTGTATTTATATTGATTGGGAATAGTGGGTCAGGTGCTGAATCTTGACGGGATACACTGCCCAGTTCGTTTATTTTTCTGTACACGAAAAAACCACAACACAACTTTCACAACGAAAGGCAAAAACTGCGATGCGAAACAAATTCCGGCGATAAGCCGCGTTAGCACCAGGGATTTTACACATGCTTTCTGCTGGTGTTAAGCAGGACGACTACCTGCAGCATGAAAGGGAACACAGCCAAGAGCCACACCGGAACACCCACAGGTGCCATAGAGTCAATGAGCATGATACACGGATACCCATGAGGGCCACAACACTCATCGCAACAACCCCAGGACCGCCAACGCCCCCGAACCCGCATCTGAGCAAGTGTGTCCGTGTGGTCATTGTGTTAGCATGATGGGCATGGGCCCTGCAACATCACAGTGTGCTGTCTTCAGCGGACGTTACCATGTCACCTCAGTGTTGGCAGTGAGCCTGGACATGTAGCTACGCACGCATCCTCCTGCATGCACAAGCGGCGTGTGCTGGTCCGGCGTACACAGGTCAGCGCAGGGGTGTGCCTATCCGGCAAGGGGAACGGGGTGTCTCGGACATGTCCGTGTGCAAGAAGTGCAGTAAGTGTGTCTCTGTGTTCTGGTGTGGCCGCCACAAGGGCCGCAGCAGTCGATGTTGTAAAGTGGCATGCACCACCTCCAAACGGCAGTGTCACAGTGTGATTGGAATGCCGCAGGACATGCGCGAATAGGCATTACAATGGTGTGCCGTAGGAGTGCACGGGATACAACAGCACAGCGCACAAAAGTGTGGGGGCTCGTGGGAGGGAGGAGCAGCTGTTTGGCAACGTAACACACAGTGAACCCGCCCATGTGCCACGTGCTGGGCATCTCATCCATGATGACCAGGGTCACAGACATCCCACAACACCCACGACCGGCCTTTGTACACATCCTGTATGAATGCAGCTGGAGAAGTTACTGTAGGGATGAAAGGTTCTTTGTCTGAGCTATCTTGCGCTAACACATCTGCTGCTCTGAGAAGGAACTTGCAAGTGGCCAGCCCCCCCTGACAGATACGATAATATTTGCATCCGTCTCCCACACTACGCACTGCCCGATTTGAGAACAACGAGTACACATCCCACACTCAAAAGTCCTTCGTCGAAGTTAGCGTGCGAGAAATGGCCTTCACACGTACTCCCACCACACCCCTGCCCTGCACCCATTGCACACAGACCCGGCTCATTGCACCAAGCTGTGCCATTTCATCCACAAGACTGGCACACGGCAAGCCAGTGCAGCTACAAGCAGAGCCACTGACGCAATGGCAGGGCATCCCGAACACATGGTCGACTCCATTCACGTCCACCTATACCTTGCACGTCTGCTGCATGTCCTGGGTGCACTGCCTTTGGCAGTGCTGCAGATCACTTACCGGCTGAGCTTCCGCATTGCGGACGTCACCTGCGTTCAACCTGAATTGCAATGTTGCACGTGCCTATCCAAGTGGTGCATGGACGTGTGCCTCTCCAACGTGTGAGTAGCTGACATGGATTACGACGGGTGTGTGCGCCCCCTGTTGGCCCACGACCAGGAGTGTCATGGTGATGCCCATTTATGGCATGCATGGATGTTTGGCATGCATGTTGGGAACTGGGCCTGGGAGATTGCACGTGTCATAGTATGCAGTGAGCAAATTGACCCACTTCCCGATTCTGCTTTGGTGCACATTGGGTACAGTGGTTGGAGTCAGCACATCTGTCCCGGTCAGCTGATGAATTACGTCGATGACATGTCAAATATTGTGGCCAACCATCACTCATTAGAGATAGTGGCTTACGCAGCTGCACTCGCGTTCATGGACGAGTGACAAGGTACCTGCAACCACGACTCGATGTGCTACATTGCACGTGTCCCGCCGCATCATTGCACGTTGTGCATCTGGTCACATGTCCCAAGACGACAGTGGACATGGCTGCATTGGTGTCAACTCATGTCCGAGGCGCGGACAACCGACGCTGCTTGACACTGATGTGTGTTGGTGATGGACTACCCCGAGGTGAACATGAACGTTTTCCTACGTTCCTTATTCAGGCATGCTGCTGCATTTGTCTGCATATCGTGGCACTACTCTTGGCCGTACTGACACGCACTTTTTTTTATAAAGTTTCCACATTTTCACTTGTCTCCAAATGTGTTGTGTCTTCATTTGTATGCCAATGTGTGTGTCACGGACTCTCTGGCTGCCTGCCATACGTGAATTGCTACCTCATCCGGACTGTGGGTTTGTACTTATGCGTTCTCATGTGCCTGTTTCGTACTGACGCTTTTGGACGTTTATCCGCCACAGGCGAGTGCATTTGTGTCCTGTGTTCGATTGTGCAAATGTTTGTGTTTGGACAACATTGTGTTGGATGTTGGTGTGCTCTGCTTCCTATGTGTGTGTGCTGCATTCTGTGTGAGATGTCCCTTCATGTGAGGTTTTGTTCACCCTTCTCCCTTTCAGGCAGTGTGGTTTTCACTTCTGTGCTTGTTCAGTGGTGTGATGTTGGCGGGTTGTGTGACTTGTGCTCCTTGTTGGTGTGTTTCATTTTAGCCATGGTTTGTCTGTAGTTGTGCTGTACTTAATTGTGCATGTGTGCCATTGTGCCCATCCCCCCCGTCCCCCCTCTCCCTGCTTGTTCCTCTTCCTGGTGCTGTTGTGTCTGTAATTTTGTTACTCCACACATAAATACATGTAAAGAACAAATTAGAATAGTTCCTTGATTGTTTTAGATTGCAAAACTTCTCTCTATTGGTTATTTTTGAATTTTCCATATAAGCAGTTTTTTTAATATTCAAGGACACATACAAGTCAGAAGTGCAACGTATTCTATCAACACACTTTCTAGAACATTCTACAACACGTGCAGGTTAAAAGTTCATCAATTTTTTTAAACCTAACAATATTTTTTTGCAACATTTTCTCGAACATTTAACGGCACGTGCAGGTTAAAAGTTCACGATTGTTTTAAGTTCGAACAGTGCCTTCCAAATGCAAGTGATACAAAAGGAGATGATGGACGGAACGTTTGAGCCAATCAAACACTCACCCCCAGTCAACTGATCTGGGTTTAATCCATCATCATTCTTTAGCTCACTCCACCACCCCAGTTCAGACATGGCCATATGCAAATCAGTCTGACCCTGTGCCTCATGGGAACAGTCCAGCCCGAACTGCCAAGCCATGTCTTCCTTGGACCGGAAACAAGCATCCTAGGACCGGTTTCTGGCATTCCAGCCGTCATCAGCCAGGCTTGCTTGAATCCAGTGGCAAAGTGAGCAAGGGACCCACGTCTGGGCATACCCCCGCCAACTTAGGGCGAACAAAGCGATACAAAAGGAGATGATGGACGGAACGTTTGAGCCAATCAAACACTCACCCCCAGTCAACTGATCTGGGTTTAATCCATCATCATTCTTTAGCTCACTCCACCACCCCAGTTCAGACATGGCCATATGCAAATCAGTCTGACCCTGTGCCTCATGGGAACAGTCCAGCCCGAACTGCCAAGCCATGTCTTCCCTGGACCGGAAACAAGCATCCTAGGACCGGTTTCTGGCATTCCAGCCGTCATCAGCCAGGCTTGCTTGAATCCAGTGGCAAAGTGAGCAAGGGACCCACGTCTGGGCATACCCCCGCCAACTTAGGGCGAACAAAGCGATACAAAAGGAGATGATGGACGGAACGTTTGAGCCAATCAAACACTCACCCCCAGTCAACTGATCTGGGTTTAATCCATCATCATTCTTTAGCTCACTCCACCACCCCAGTTCAGACATGGCCATATGCAAATCAGTCTGACCCTGTGCCTCATGGGAACAGTCCAGCCCGAACTGCCAAGCCATGTCTTCCCTGGACCGGAAACAAGCATCCTAGGACCGGTTTCTGGCATTCCAGCCGTCATCAGCCAGGCTTGCTTGAATCCAGTGGCAAAGTGAGCAAGGGACCCACGTCTGGGCATACCCCGCCAACTTAGGGCGAACAAAGCGATACAAAAGGAGATGATGGACGGAACGTTTGAGCCAATCAAACACTCACCCCCAGTCAACTGATCTGGGTTTAATCCATCATCATTCTTTAGCTCACTCCACCACCCCAGTTCAGACATGGCCATATGCAAATCAGTCTGACCCTGTGCCTCATGGGAACAGTCCAGCCCGAACTGCCAAGCCATGTCTTCCCTGGACCGGAAACAAGCATCCTAGGACCGGTTTCTGGCATTCCAGCCGTCATCAGCCAGGCTTGCTTGAATCCAGTGGCAAAGTGAGCAAGAGACCCACGTCTGGGCATACCCCCGCCAACTTAGGGCGAACAAAGCGATACAAAAGGAGATGATGGACGGAACGTTTGAGCCAATCAAACACTCACCCCCAGTCAACTGATCTGGGTTTAATCCATCATCATTCTTTAGCTCACTCCACCACCCCAGTTCAGACATGGCCATATGCAAATCAGTCTGACCCTGTGCCTCATGGGAACAGTCCAGCCCGAACTGCCAAGCCATGTCTTCCCTGGACCGGAAACAAGCATCCTAGGACCGGTTTCTGGCATTCCAGCCGTCATCAGCCAGGCTTGCTTGAATCCAGTGGCAAAGTGAGCAAGGGACCCACGTCTGGGCATACCCCCGCCAACTTAGGCGAACAAAGCGATACAAAAGGAGATGATGGACGGAACGTTTGAGCCAATCAAACACTCACCCCCAGTCAACTGATCTGGGTTTAATCCATCATCATTCTTTAGCTCACTCCACCACCCCAGTTCAGACATGGCCATATGCAAATCAGTCTGACCCTGTGCCTCATGGGAACAGTCCAGCCCGAACTGCCAAGCCATGTCTTCCCTGGACCGGAAACAAGCATCCTAGGACCGGTTTCTGGCATTCCAGCCGTCATCAGCCAGGCTTGCTTGAATCCAGTGGCAAAGTGAGCAAGGGACCCACGTCTGGGCATACCCCCGCCAACTTAGGGCGAACAAAGCGATACAAAAGGAGATGATGGACGGAACGCTTGAGCCAATCAAACACTCACCCCCAGTCAACTGATCTGGGTTTAATCCATCATCATTCTTTAGCTCACTCCACCACCCCAGTTCAGACATGGCCATATGCAAATCAGTCTGACCCTGTGCCTCATGGGAACAGTCCAGCCCGAACTGCCAAGCCATGTCTTCCCTGGACCGGAAACAAGCATCCTAGGACCGGTTTTTGGCATTCCAGCCGTCATCAGCCAGGCTTGCTTGAATCCAGTGGCAAAGTGAGCAAGGGACCCACGTCTGGGCATACCCCCGCCAACTTAGGGCGAACAAAGCGATACAAAAGGAGATGATGGACGGAACGTTTGAGCCAATCAAACACTCACCCCCAGTCAACTGATCTGGGTTTAATCCATCATCATTCTTTAGCTCACTCCACCACCCCAGTTCAGACATGGCCATATGCAAATCAGTCTGACCCTGTGCCTCATGGGAACAGTCCAGCCCGAACTGCCAAGCCATGTCTTCCCTGGACCGGAAACAAGCATCCTAGGACCGGTTTCTGGCATTCCAGCCGTCATCAGCCAGGCTTGCTTGAATCCAGTGGCAAAGTGAGCAAGGGACCCACGTCTGGGCATACCCCCGCCAACTTAGGGCGAACAAAGCGATACAAAAGGAGATGATGGACGGAACGTTTGAGCCAATCAAACACTCACCCCCAGTCAACTGATCTGGGTTTAATCCATCATCATTCTTTAGCTCACTCCACCACCCCAGTTAAGACATGGCCATATGCAAATCAGTCTGACCCTGTGCCTCATGGGAACAGTCCAGCCCGAACTGCCAAGCCATGTCTTCCCTGGACCGGAAACAAGCATCCTAGGACCGGTTTCTGGCATTCCAGCCGTCATCAGCCAGGCTTGCTTGAATCCAGTGGCAAAGTGAGCAAGGGACCCACGTCTGGGCATACCCCCGCCAACTTAGGGCGAACAAAGCGATACAAAAGGGGATGATGGACGGAACGCTTGAGCCAATCAAACACTCACCCCCAGTCAACTGATCTGGGTTTAATCCATCATCATTCTTTAGCTCACTCCACCACCCCAGTTCAGACATGGCCATATGCAAATCAGTCTGACCCTGTGCCTCATGGGAACAGTCCAGCCCGAACTGCCAAGCCATGTCTTCCCTGGACCGGAAACAAGCATCCTAGGACCGGTTTCTGGCATTCCAGCCGTCATCAGCCAGGCTTGCTTGAATCCAGTGGCAAAGTGAGCAAGGGACCCACGTCTGGGCATACCCCCGCCAACTTAGGGCGAACAAAGCGATACAAAAGGAGATGATGGACGGAACGTTTGAGCCAATCAAACACTCACCCCCAGTCAACTGATCTGGGTTTAATCCATCATCATTCTTTAGCTCACTCCACCACCCCAGTTCAGACATGGCCATATGCAAATCAGTCTGACCCTGTGCCTCATGGGAACAGTCCAGCCCGAACTGCCAAGCCATGTCTTCCCTGGACCGGAAACAAGAATCCTAGGACCGGTTTCTGGCATTCCAGCCGTCATCAGCCAGGCTTGCTTGAATCCAGTGGCAAAGTGAGCAAGGGACCCACGTCTGGGCATACCCCCGCCAACTTAGGGCGAACAAAGCGATACAAAAGGAGATGATGGACGGAACGTTTGAGCCAATCAAACACTCACCCCCAGTCAACTGATCTGGGTTTAATCCATCATCATTCTTTAGCTCACTCCACCACCCCAGTTCAGACATGGCCATATGCAAATCAGTCTGACCCTGTGCCTCATGGGAACAGTCCAGCCCGAACTGCCAAGCCATGTCTTCCTGGACCGGAAACAAGCATCCTAGGACCGGTTTCTGGCATTCCAGCCGTCATCAGCCAGGCTTGCTTGAATCCAGTGGCAAAGTGAGCAAGGGACCCACGTCTGGGCATACCCCCGCCAACTTAGGGCGAACAAAGCGATACAAAAGGAGATGATGGACGGAACGTTTGAGCCAATCAAACACTCACCCCCAGTCAACTGATCTGGGTTTAATCCATCATCATTCTTTAGCTCACTCCACCACCCCAGTTCAGACATGGCCATATGCAAATCAGTCTGACCCTGTGCCTCATGGGAACAGTCCAGCCCGAACTGCCAAGCCATGTCTTCCCTGGACCGGAAACAAGCATCCTAGGACCGGTTTCTGGCATTCCAGCCGTCATCAGCCAGGCTTGCTTGAATCCAGTGGCAAAGTGAGCAAGGGACCCACGTCTGGGCATACCCCCGCCAACTTAGGGCGAACAAAGCGATACAAAAGGAGATGATGGACGGAACGCTTGAGCCAATCAAACACTCACCCCCAGTCAACTGATCTGGGTTTAATCCATCATCATTCTTTAGCTCACTCCACCACCCCCAGTTCAGACATGGCCATATGCAAATCAGTCTGACCCTGTGCCTCATGGGAACAGTCCAGCCCGAACTGCCAAGCCATGTCTTCCCTGGACCGGAAACAAGCATCCTAGGACCGGTTTCTGGCATTCCAGCCGTCATCAGCCAGGCTTGCTTGAATCCAGTGGCAAAGTGAGCAAGGGACCCACGTCTGGGCATACCCCCGCCAACTTAGGGCGAACAAAGCGATACAAAAGGAGATGATGGACGGAACGTTTGAGCCAATCAAACACTCACCCCCAGTCAACTGATCTGGGTTTAATCCATCATCATTCTTTAGCTCACTCCACCACCCCAGTTCAGACATGGCCATATGCAAATCAGTCTGACCCTGTGCCTCATGGGAACAGTCCAGCCCGAACTGCCAAGCCATGTCTTCCCTGGACCGGAAACAAGCATCCTAGGACCGGTTTCTGGCATTCCAGCCGTCATCAGCCAGGCTTGCTTGAATCCAGTGGCAAAGTGAGCAAGGGACCCACGTCTGGGCATACCCCGCCAACTTAGGGCGAACAAGCGATACAAAAGGAGATGATGAACGGAACGCTTGAGCCAATCAAACACTCACCCCCAGTCAACTGATCTGGGTTTAATCCATCATCATTCTTTAGCTCACTCCACCACCCCAGTTCAGACATGGCCATATGCAAATCAGTCTGACCCTGTGCCTCATGGGAACAGTCCAGCCCGAACTGCCAAGCCATGTCTTCCCTGGACCGGAAACAAGCATCCTAGGACCGGTTTCTGGCATTCCAGCCGTCATCAGCCAGGCTTGCTTGAATCCAGTGGCAAAGTGAGCAAGGGACCCACGTCTCGGCATACCCCCGCCAACTTAGGGCGAACAAAGCGATACAAAGGGAGATGATGGACGGAACGTTTGAGCCAATCAAACACTCACCCCCAGTCAACTGATCTGGGTTTAATCCATCATCATTCTTTAGCTCACTCCACCACCCCAGTTCAGACATGGCCATATGCAAATCAGTCTGACCCTATGCCTCATGGGAACAGTCCAGCCCGAACTGCCAAGCCATGTCCATGTGGAGTGAGCTAAAGAATGATGATGGATTAAACCCAGATCAGTTGACTGGGGGTGAGTGTTTGACTGGCTCCAAGCGTTCCGTCCATCATCCCCTTTGTATCGCTTTGGTCGCCCTAAGTTGGCAGGGGTATGCCCAGACGTGGGTCCCTTGCTCACTTTGCCACTGGATTCAAGCAAGCCTGGCTGATGATGGCTTGAAATGCCAGAAACTGGTCCTAGGATGCTTGTTTCCGGTCCAGGAAGACATGGCTTGGCAGTTCGGGCTGGACTGTTCCCATGAGGCACAGGGTCAGACTGATTTGCATATGGCCATGTCTGAACTGGGGTGGTGGAGTGAGCTAAAGAATGATGATGGATTAAACCCAGATCAGTTGACTGGGGGTGAGTGTTTGATTGGCTCAAACGTTCCGTCCATCATCCCCTTTTGTATCGCTTTGGTCGCCCTAAGTTGGCGGGGTATGCCCAGACGTGGGTCCCTTGCTCACTTTGCCACTGGATTCAAGCAAGCCTGGCTGATGATGGCTGAAATGCCAGAAACCGGTCCTAGGATGCTTGTTTCCGGTCCAGGGAAGACATGGCTTGGCAGTTCGGGCTGGACTGTTCCCATGAGGCACAGGGTCAGACTGATTTGCATATGGCATGTCTGAACTGGGGTGGTGGAAGTGAGCTAAAGAATGATGATGGATTAAACCCAGATCAGTTGACTGGGGGTGAGTGTTTGATTGGCTCAAGCGTTCCGTCCATCATCCCCTTTTGTATCAGCTTTGGTCGCCCTAAGTTGGCGGGGTATGCCCAGACGTGGGTCCCTTGCTCACTTTGCCACTGGATTCAAGCAAGCCTGGCTGATGATGGCTGAAATGCCAGAAACCGGTCCTAGGATGCTTGTTTCCGGTCCAGGGAAGACATGGCTTGGCAGTTCGGGCTGGACTGTTCCCATGAGGCACAGGGTCAGACTGATTTGCATATGGCCATGTCTGAACTGGGGTGGTGGAGTGAGCTAAAGAATGATGATGGATTAAACCCAGATCAGTTGACTGGGGGTGAGTGTTTGATTGGCTCAAACGTTCCGTCCATCATCCCCTTTTGTATCGTTCCAAATGCAAGTAGCAGGTGTGGTTGAGTTGACCAAATTTTATCCTATCATATCTACTCCACATTTAAAGTGCTTTTTCTTAACCAATCACAAAGATGCTTTTCCACAAAACGAATGTGCACCCTACTTTTAAAAAACAATGCTTTTCATCTCCCAATCAGTTATCGTTTTGAATGAGAAAAAAAAGTAGTTCCCCACCTTTAAACATATCTCTTATTCTACGAACGGACTGCATGAGCTACAGACATCTATCCATACTTCCCAGCCATACCTTCAAAATGCTAGTGTGGATCGTAGGACATAGCTATGTTTTCTGGTGCAAGAGGTATGCAGAACAGAGACGTATTGACTTAGACCTAGGTTTACAAAATGTGGACATTAAATGGTTTGGACAGAGAGGATTGAAGTGGCACCAATTTTTGCCTTTGGTTAAAACCTGTTTGCATCTCCAACACCCTGACCTCATGATTGTGCACTGTGGTGGAAACGACCTAGGCACATTGACTGGTGTAGGTTTGGAAATGCTAATGAAAGACATCTTTCGACAAATGATGTTGCTTTTGCCTCAAACTGTCTTTGTATATTCCAATATATGCCAAAGACAGAAGTGGAAATGGTCAAACCAATTTTGTCCTCAGATTGAAAAATCTAGTAAGAATGTCAACAAAGCTGTGTCTGCATATACCAGAGACCATAGAATGGGGTCGATCTACAACAACAACATACGTTTTGATATGGCTGATATCTACAGAAGTGATGGAGTACACTTCACAGATCAGGGAAATCGAGTTTTTCTGAATAACCTGAAGCTGTGCATCCGCACTTATATGTAGCTCAAACTAATAAACTCAAGGGCTCTTTTTAGAGCCGCCTTATATTCCCAATATCGGTTCGCAGAGTGACAGCTGCGATCCGGCTAGCACAGGGAGACCTGCGGGCCGCCGGGCGGGCTCGCAGAGGGAGGGCTGCGGCCCGTCGGCTCGCACAGGGAGAGCTACGGGCCGTCGGCTCGCAAGCGCACACCAGCGTGCTGGCTCGCAGAGGGAGAGCTCGGGTCTAACTCGCAAGGGGACACCAACGGGCCAACGGCCCTGCTAGCAGAGACACACCTATCACCTAACGGACTGACTCGCACATGTACAGCTAGGGACACGACGGCTCGCAGACGCAGACCTGCGAACCGACGGACTGGTACTGTTTTATGCTTTAGGGTAGTACAGTGGTGTTTGTGTACTGTAGGGGGTTCGTGCTGGAGGTAGCGTTTTAGGGTTTAAGGTAGTGCAGTGGTGTTTGGGTAGTGTAAGAATCGTGCTGGAGGTAGTGTTTTAGAGTTTACGACAATGCAGTAATGTTTGGGTAGTGTAAGGGGTCATGCTGGGAATACTGTTTTGGGGTTTAGGGTAGTGCAGTGGTGTTTGTGTAGTGTAGGGGGTCATGCTGGGAGTAGTGTTTTAGGGTTTACGGCAGTGCAGTGGTGTTTGGGTAGTGTAGGGGGTCATGCTGGGAGTAGTGTTTTAGGGTTTACGGCAGTGCAGTGGTGTTTGTGTAGTGTAGGGGGTCGTGCTGAGAGTAGTGTTTTAGGATTTAGGGTAGCACAGTGGTGTTTGTGTAGTGTGGGAAGGCATGCAGCGAGTACTGTTTTAGGATTTAGAGTAGTGCAGTGGTGTTTGTGTACTGTTTGGGAGTTCATGCTGGGGGTAGCGTTTTAGGGTTTAAGGTAGTGCAGTGGTGTTTGGGTAGTGTAAGAATCGTGCTGGAGGTAGTGTTTTAGAGTTTACAAAAATGCAGTGGTGTTTGGGTAGTGTAAGGGGTCATGCTGGGAGTAGTGTTTTAGGGTTTAGGGTAGTGCAGTGGTGTTTGTGTAGTGTAGGGGGTCGTCCTCGGAGTAGTGTTTTAGTGTTTACGGTACTGCAGTGGTGTTTGTGTACTGTAGGGGGTCGTGCTGGGGTAGTCTTTTAGGGTTTAGGGTAGAACAGTGGTGTTTGGGTAGTGTAGGGGGTCATGCAGGGGGTAGTGTTTTAGGGTTTAGGGTAGTGCAGTGGTGTTTGTGTAGTGTAGGGGGTCATGTTGGGAGTAGTGTTTTAGGGTTTAGGGTAGTCTAGTGGTGTTTGGGTAGTGTAGGGGGTCGTGCTGGGGATAGTGTTTTAGGATTTAGGGTACTGCAGTGGTGTTTGCATAGTGTAGGGGGTCCTGCTAGGGGTAGTGTTTTAGGGTTTATGACAATGCAGTGGTGTTTGGGTAGTGTAGGGGTTGTGCTGGGGGTAGTATTTTAGGGTTTAGGGTAGTGCAGTGGTATTTGGGTAGGAGGTCGTGCTGGGGTAGATTTAGGGTTTAGGGTAGTGCAGTGGTGTTTGGTAGTGTAGGGGATAGTGCTGGGGGTAGTGTTTTAGAGTTTACGACAGTGCAGTGGTGTTTGGGTAGTCTTTGGGTAGTGTAGGGGATCGTACCGACAGACTGACTCACAGAGCTCCGAGCCGACGGACGGGCTTCTAAAGGCATAGCAGCGACCTGGTGATGTGAAGAGAGGTAGCGTGAAAGGCATATCTCAGACAGACACAGATGCCAGTGTTGCCTCGCAGAGGTGAAACTACACACCCGATGGCTTCTACACGGAGAGATGCAAGCTGACGGAGTAAATCACAAAATGGCTGCCAACACTTCCTGGTTTCAACCATTCACAGCCAATAAGCCGCAAGCTGGTGCTTGTAACCCCTCAGCCAATCACATGTCAGAATTCTCAAATATCGATATCTGTAAAATTTGATATTTCTCAAAAACTACTGAACGGATTTACACCATTTAAACAAAAGCGTGCTTTCTGGACCATCACCTTTCTTCCTGCCAAATTTGGCGTAATTCCGTTCAGCAGTTTCACCTGTAGTCTTCTGTAAAGTTTCATATGGAAATTGCATGGAGAAAACACGTTTTAGGACCCTCTTTTTCTCAGCCCCTCCTACACCATTCCCCCCAAACTTTCAATATAAGAGCTAATCAAAAAAGAGAAACTTTTGGATAATTTCATAAAGATTCGTCAAACGACGCCAAAGTTACAAGCACATAGAAGGCTCCAGAAGGGGGCCGCGCAACCCCCTCCCAACATGAGTGAAGCCCCGGGGCTGCGCGGACCCCAGCGCACACCCGCAACCCCTGCGAGCCCCTGCTATTATTTTTTAAGAAGTACCCCCGGAACCTAGCCCACCCAAGGGCCTCATTAAAATGAAACGTGAGAACCCACGACCCCAGCGCGAATTTTTGCCGATTTAAAAAAAAAAATTTAAAAGATTTTTTGGGCCCTGGGGTTCCTTCTGGGACCCCCTGAGCAGGCCTAGGGGGGTCAGGGTTTTTCTACTCTGCCCCCTTCTCTTGTTTTATACCTTTGTTTCTCCGTTTTTGGGTGACTCGCTTCTACCGAGCCACAAGATGGCTGCCAACACTTCCTGGTTTGGACTACTAGCAGCCAATCACAGTGAAGCTCGCGCACGCGACTTAGGCTCCGCCCAGATATCAAAACTTTTATTTTTCTAATTTCTCAGCAACTACTGAACGGATTTACACCATTTTTAAAAGGGTCGCTTTCTGACCCAAGCACTACCTTTCTTCCAAATTTGGAGTCATTCCGTTCAGTAGTTTCGGCTGTAGCCTTGCACAAAGTTTCCTATGGGAAATTGATTTTTTGACTCTTATTTTTTGAATTTCTCAAAAACTACTGAACGGATTTACACCATTTAAAAAAAGGTCGCTTTCTGAACCAAGCTCTACCTTTTTGCCAAATTTGGGGTAATTCCGTTCAGCAGTTCGGGCTGTAGCTCGTCGCAAAATGTCCTATGGAAAGTAAAATGGAGAAAACGAGTTTTGGGACCCCCTTTTTTCTCAGCCCCCGCTTGACGAATCACCCCCAAACTTTCAGGATAGGAGCTGACCTGGATAGACTTTTTTTGGGGAGAATTTCAAGAAGATTCGTCAAACGACGCCAAAGTTATTAGCAAATCAAAAAATGCTTTTCCTATGGAAACTAGGTTCTAACTATAGCTACCTACTGGCGACCGCCAGTAGGTAATATATATATATATATATATATATATATATATATATATATATATATATATATATATATATATATATATATATATATATATATATATATATATATATATTGCAAAATGTATCCACTTGCCCACACAGGGATACAGCGGCACTCCGCTGCGAGTTTCTTAAACCTTTATTAGATGCGTTTGAGTGACTGTCAACGCGTTTTGATTGCTCCTGGCAACCCTGTTCATGACAGTATGCGCCATCTAGTGTGCAGTTTAAATACAAAAGTGCAAGTAAACATAAAAAACAGCTTACGGTTACGGGGAATGCTTTGTTTGAATATTTCCTTAAAATTATAGATGCAATTCATACCATAATTGCTATACATACAAAGTTGCATATGGTGACCAAAACCGATTTCCTAATGCACCAAATCTTCTACTGTTGTTACCATACCATCAGTATAAAAGATCTAACTACACTGTTAACAGTGTTGTAGACAGGTCAGCCACTGATTGCTCAATAAATGCTTGAAACGAAACAAGCAAAAACAATGCTAGACATATATAAAAAATGTTATTTCAACTGGCCTTCCATGGCTTCTAATACCAACAGTATTAATTGCATGGTTGTTAAACCTTAGTAATACAACAGAATTAAAAGAAAAGTTAAAAACACTCATGAAAACGTCAAGTGCCTATTTATCCTTCCGAATAACTTCCCCTCTCACCTCAAAAAAGTGCTGTTTGCTTAAATAAATTCAAAAATCATTATCTTACTTTAAATCTGCAAGGCACTAAAACACAGATTCTGTAGTAATTCACATCGTAACCATACCGAAGTGAGGAAATAAGTATGTGTCCAACGTATCTCAATCGAATATCTAGAATGGACATAAACAGCAAAAATTCAATGTTGTCTTCGGAAACACATTAAACCTTCTGAATCTGTATGGCTTTCCCAGAGGCCCTATGGCACCTTCCAGGAAGTATGTACAGCCATGAATACATTAGAGAAGACAAGTATATAATTCTTCATCCATATCCTTGCTGTCAAGCTCCAAGATAAACCATGATTTCAATTTTCGTATTCCTTCTCCCTGTCACCTCCTCTTTTTCTCTTGGGAACTTGTGCTATACAACTGTATTTGGAAACTGAAGGGTTACTCTGATGGTATTGTTCAAAATGCTGTGCAATAGGGTAACTTCGATCTTTGTTTGTAATTGCTCTGATGTGCTGTAGTATTCTTTTATGTACGGGTAAGATGGTACTCCCCACATATGATCTCTTACAGGGACATGTAAGAATATATATCACAAACTCTGATTTACATGTTAGGCTGCCTCTCACTTTGATTTTCTTCTTAAACGGTGTCACTAACATTGATAGATTCTCGCCATTCTTGCAGGCTTTGCACCTAGTGCATTTTCTGGATCCATCTTGTTGCACTAACCATGTCCTAGAATTTGCGCTTATACTATATTCACTTTTAACCGAATAGTCCCTCATCAATTTAGATTTCCTATAACTTATCTTGGGGTATCTTGGCATCTGCTTGTCTATGATGTGGTCTTCCCTTAATAGATGCCAATGCTTCTGCATGGCTAGCCTTACCCTGCAGTGTTCCTTGTTAAATCTTGTTATTAATCAACGAGATTGTGTCATGTCTTTTTTCTTAAAGCTTGCCTGAGAAGGATTAAACAGGGCTTTTTCCCTGTTTAGTTCACGGGTTCTTTTTGAAGCAGCATTAAGTATGGCATTTGAGTATACTCGTTGCTTGAAATGAATAATCATACCCATCTCTATTTTGTCATATTCCGCTTGTGTACTACTAGTCCGTTTAGCTCTAAATAATTCTCCAAAAGGAATGCTTTTGATCAGAGGGGCAGGATGAAAGCTGCCTGCATAGAGTATTGTATTGCCTGCGGTGGGTTTTCTAAATATTAAGGTTTCTAACTTTTCTGCTTCTACCTGAATATTAACATCTAAGAAATCTGCAGATGTGGGACTCATCTTTGACGTGAATCTTAGGTTAAGATCATTAATATTCAGTTCTCTCACAAATTGTACAGCCTCCCCCTCTGTGCCCTGCAACAGCACAAACAGGTCGTCTATGTACCTAAGCCATAATATTGTATGTTTTGACCAGTGTTCCATGGTATGGCCTCCGATCACCTGCTCCTCCCACCAGCCCGTATGCAAGTTTGCATCACTGGGGACGAAGCAGGTGCCCATAGCTGTCGCTCTGTGTTGTTGGTAAAGCTGACTCCCAAAGAGAAAAATGTTCTTCTTGAGGCACCACTCAATCATTTCCAAAAGCATGGTATTATGCATGGCAAAGCCTACGGGCCTCATTGCGAAGGAAATGATGTTGTTCTGCCCTCAGGCCATCCTCATGATGTATACTCATGTATAATGTAGATACATCTAAGGTATATATATATATATATTCGCACCTGGCAAATTAAAACGTCCCACCTTCCACCTGTGAGCAAGGCCAAGTGTGGCTGAAACGTTAGGTAATAGGAAGGATGTCGTGCTGCAGGAGACTGAATAAAACAAACATTACCAGTAATGGGCCTCATTTCGTTTTTGTTGCACTGCTGGGGTTTGGATGGGCTGCTCCGTGTCCATCATTTTGAGGCCGCCCTAAAGGGTCGGGGGCTCCGGAACAGGAGAATGCTTTGTTGGATTTTATGGAGGAGCATGACCCACTCACGCGCCCAGCCTACTTAGGAATGCCAATGTGGCGAAAATATGAGCGCGTGCTGGAAGGGATTCAGGATGGTTTACAATCTTTCCTGATCGTGCTGGTGAAAGGGAACTTTGTTCAGCCCATTGGAAGAAATAAAAGAAATGTGCGAGTGATACCAACTCACCTGGCTGTTTTCAGTAAAGGACTCCACACCAACATCAGTGCTACTGCCACAAAGGTACTAACTTTGAATTTTGAAGTTAAAATAATGAGGATTTCCAGCTCGTATTTTTAGATTAATGGCAGTGCACTGTGGGATATGTATTTCAACACGCAGCCACGTGACCCTTGAACTTTAAAAGCATGCACGATCGCACCTGGCAAATTAAAACGTCCCACCTTCCACCTGTGAGCAAGGCCAAGTGTGGCTGAAACGTTAGGTAATAGGAAGGATGTCGTGCTGCAGGAGACTGAATAAAACAAACATTACCAGTAATGGGCCTCATTTCGTTTTTGTTGCACTGCTGGTGTTTGGATGGGCTGCTCCGTGTCCATCATTTTGAGGCCGCCGTGAAGGGTCGGGGGCTCCGGAACAGGAGAATGCTTTGTTGGATTTTATGGAGGAGCATGACCCACTCACGCGCCCAGCCTACTTAGGAATGCCAATGTGGCGAAAATATGAGCGCGTGCTGGAAGGGATTCAGGATGGTTTACAATCTTTCCTGATCGTGCTGGTGAAATGGAACTTTGTTCAGCCCATTGGAAGAAATAAAAGAAATGTGCGAGTGATACCAACTCACCTGGCTGTTTTCAGTAAAGGACTCCACACCAACATCAGTGCTACTGCCACAAAGGTACTAACTTTGAATTTTGAAGTTAAAATAATGAGGATTTCCAGCTCGTATTTTTAGATTAATGGCAGTGCACTGTGGGATATGTATTTCAACACGCAGCCACGTGACCCTTGAACTTTAAAAGCATGCACGATCGCACCTGGCAAATTAAAACGTCCCACCTTCCACCTGTGAGCAAGGCCAAGTGTGGCTGAAACGTTAGGTAATAGGAAGGATGTCGTGCTGCAGGAGACTGAATAAAACAAACATTACCAGTAATGGGCCTCATTTCGTTTTTGTTGCACTGCTGGTGTTTGGATGGGCTGCTCCGTGTCCATCATTTTGAGGCCACCCTGAAGGGTCGGGGGCTCCGGAACAGGAGAATGCTTTGTTGGATTTTATGGAGGAGCATGACCCACTCACGCGCCCAGCCTACTTAGGAATGCCAATGTGGCGAAAATATGAGCGCGTGCTGGAAGGGATTCAGGATGGTTTACAATCTTTCCTGATCGTGCTGGTGAAATGGAACTTTGTTCAGCCCATTGGAAGAAATAAAAGAAATGTGCGAGTGATACCAACTCACCTGGCTGTTTTCAGTAAAGGACTCCACACCAACATCAGTGCTACTGCCACGAAGGTACTAACTTTGAATTTTGAAGTTAAAATAATGAGGATTTCCAGCTCGTATTTTTAGATTAATGGCAGTGCACTGTGGGATTTGGATTTCAACACGCGCCACGTGACCCTTGAACTTTAAAAGCATGCACGATCGCACCTGGCAAATTAAAACGTCCCACCTTCCACCTGTGAGCAAGGCCAAGTGTGGCTGAAACGTTAGGTAATAGGAAGGATGTCGTGCTGCAGGAGACTGAATAAAACAAACATTACCAGTAATGGGCCTCATTTCGTTTTTGTTGCACTGCTGGTGTTTGGATGGGCTGCTCCGTGTCCATCATTTTGAGGCCGCCCTGAAGGGTCGGGGGCTCCGGAACAGGAGAATGCTTCGTTGGATATATATATATATATATATATATATATATATATATATATATATATATATATATATATATATATATATATATATATATATATATATATATATATATATATATATATATATATGATTACAAGGACATCATAGTGAGGATATAGAATGAAAAAACTATAGAAATTCATTGAAAAACCAAATGTTACAGGGACATTATAGTTAGGGTCAGATTTCACTCATACAAAACCATAAAAATTAAGCAGTTATAGTTACCTGAGCTAACTATAACTTACGCCCGGCAATACACTGCTTATGACCTCACATACTGAATCAATCATGACATGGTCAGTGACATCACTGATGACATCACAGATGACATCTTAAAAGGTAACTAGAACTGCTGAATTTCAATGGTTTTGTACGAGTGAAATCTGAGCCGAACTATAACGTCCCTGTAACCTTTGGTTTTTTCAGTGAATTTCTAAAGTTTTTTTAATTCTATTTCCTAACTACAATGTCCCTGTACCCTTTGGATTTTTAAGTAAATGTTTAAGGTTTTTTAAATTCTATTTCCTAACTATAACGTCCCTGTAACCTTTGGTTTTTTTAAGTGAATTTCTAGGTTTTTTTTTAACTAGTAGTCGCGTTTGCAGAGTAGTGGAGAAAGGGGGCAGGCCTCCCACAAGCTCACAGCAATCCTGCTGTGTGGGACTTACTGGAGGTAACAGGAGGGGTTTTTGGCCCCCGAGGACCTTCAGCATCCAAGAGGACTTCATCCCCCAACTAGTAGTGTGCCAGGAGGCACATTTGCAGAGTGGAGGAGAAAGGGGGCGGGCTTCTGACCAGCTCTCAGCAATCCCGATACGTGGGACTAACTGGAGGTAACAGGAGGGGTTCTTGGCCCCAAGGACCCTCAGCATCCAAGGGGACCTCATCCCCCAACCAGTAGTGTGCCAGTAGGTGCGTTTGCAGAGTGGTGGAGAAAGGGTGTGTGGCATCCGAAAACCTCTCAGCAATTGAACTGTGTAGGACTTACTGGAGATAACAGGAGGGGTCCCTGGCCCACAAAGACCCTCAGCATCCCAGGGAACTTCATCCCCCAACTAGTAGTGCGCCAGATGGTGCGTTTGCAGAGTGGTGGAGAAAGGGGACATGGCTTCCAACAACCTCTCAGCAATCCCACTGTGTTTGACTTACTGGAGGTAACAGGATGGGTAGTTGGCCCCCAAGGACCCTCTGGAGTCAAGGGGACTTCATCCCCCAACCAGTGGTGTACCAGGAGGTGCGTTTACAGAGTGGTGGAGAAAGGGGGCGTGCATTCTTAATGCTCTCACTTGCTGGAAGTTGAATGTTTGTTATGGCTAGGTGGGAGCAGTAGAGCTCTCACCAAGTCATAGCAAACAGTTATGTCCCGGGCTGGGCACCCTGGGACACAGCAAGAGCCGGCTGTAGGGGGTGGTGGTCCACAAAGTAGTGAGCTTCAACGCCTCATCAGGAGTTTTAAGCATTTTTAAAATACAATGAAAATACAATAAAATATACTGGAACCTTACAACACTACAAGGCCATAATAAAAGCAACAGAGCGACAGATACATTTCTATGAACATAACCTATCTCTGCCTTCTATAACCTTACAGACTTTACTTAGGCCCTGATTCCAAGTTGTGCTTTTAAGTTTGATCAGAGCACACATGGAAGTTTGTGCACCAATCAAATTCTGAATTGCACATGTATTACCATACTCTGCAATTTTCCATTGACACAAATGCAAAACATGCAGTACTTAGTGTGTTAAACACTGATTCCACATGTTAGGCATCATTCTGAGGAGGGGGACTCAGAAGAGATGGTAATTACATCACCAAGTAACTACCCCGCCCCACTGTGTGACATTTCAAATGACATCATGGATGACATCACTGGTGACATCATCCAAGCTACTGCTCCTCTTATTCCTCTAAAAAATCCTAGATCATTAGATTACTGTGCACATGCTGATTTTAAAGAGTTGTCATGAACTTCGAGACAATTTCTATAAAAACTGGAGATTTATAAGGTGCAGATATTTATTTCCAGAAGTTAGGTGAAAATTCTGAGACATTTTACATTGTTGAGGAATGTATAATGTATGGGTGATTCAGAAACTGTTTGTAACAGTATGATTGCAAGCATTGTCCTAATGTTGTGTGCCATTCTTCTCACTTCAGAAATATGTGTAAGGTATTTTTACAAACTACAGAGGGTTGTGCATAAGACCTGGTTGTGCATGTTTTATTAGAGGATAATTGAAGCGGTTGAATTATAATTCTATGTCAGATGAAGTATTTAACAGGTACATCCTATTACGGTAAATATTCATCAAACACTCTTTCTAACAGTATTCAAGGTTTAATAAATTGCTGATTGCATTGCCGCCTACAGAGATATTACCAGGGCAATTCACAAAGGTAACTTACTCTTGTAAGTAATTTACATGGGTAAGTTTGCTCTTACATAAATTGCTGATCGCATTAATGTCTACAGAGACATTATTTTTCTTACCCCCCTGAATACCAGTAAAAAAAAAAGAGTATCTACTAAATGTGGGGGATTTCACAGATCTGCTTCATGTTCTCCATGTTGCGAAAGGTTTCACCCTCTGAGCACTAAAGAGGCTATAGAAAATTGGGTCTACATTTTTCTTGCTGAATACCATCCAGTATGAAAAGCAAATTGTCACATTCATTGTATGATGTAATCAGTCACATCATCAGTGATGCCATCAATGATGTCATTTGAGACGTCATCATGAGTGATATATTATGTGAGGTCATAGGCAGTACATGGCGAGGGCGCAAGTTATAGCTAGTTCATTGAACTATAACTGGTGAATTTCAGTGATGTTTTGGTTTATAATCTTTAATTTTTTAACCCATTTCAACATCTAACTATAATATCACGTTAAACTTAGTTTTTTTCAGTGAATTTCAGTTTTTTTAATGAAAGGGAAGATCATATCACCATATCAAGTTTTAAAGTCTCTTTAATTTAATGTCTCATTTCTTCATTGAATTTCTGGGTTTTTTGGATCATTCAGCCATCATCCCCAACTGCGCATGGCCTTTTACTGTACACAGTGGGGGTAGGCCCAGGCCCACCCACACGGGTGATCAACCCACAGCAGTCTGCCCTCTGGGGTAACTTGCTGCTACTTCCTCTTCCTGCCTGCACTCCACTCTCCTTCGGTGTGCCCCTGCCACCTCTCTACTGCTCTCCGTGGTCAGATTTCTGTACTTGTCCATGCTGGCCACCCTTGAATAGTCAGCTTGCTGCCCCTGCACCCTCCCCCTCCCCTCTGCCCTCTGTCTTCCATTTAAGTGCCCTGCTCCTCCCCCCTGCCCTATGTGGTCAGGTTGCTGCCCCAATCCATGCTAGCTTGTCCTCTGTGGTCAGGTTCCTGTCCCTGCCCCCTCCCACCTGCACTACTTTCTGTGCATGTGTGTGTGTGTATATCCCTGCCACCTTCCTCCCGCCCTCTTTCATCTGTTGTGCTGCCCCTGCTCATGCTGGCCTCTCCTCTACAGTCAGCTGCTGCCCCTGCCCTTCACCTATGCACCATACCCTCTATTGTACCTTTGTGTGCCCTTGCACACTTCCTCCATGGTCCATTATGCGTCATCTGCCTATATTAGCCAGCCCTCCATGTTTAGCTTGGTGCCACTACCTCCCACACCCTGCTCTCCATTCTCAGTCTGTGTGCTCCTATACACCTCCTGCCTGCTGTCCATGGCCAGCTTGAAGCTCATTCCCATGCCAACATCCCTTCTGTGGTCAGTTTGCTGCCCCGGCCACCCTCCTCTCCCTGCCCTCTGTTCTTTGTGTTAGTGCCCTTGCCAGCTCCCTCCCTCCTTGGTCCGTTGTGCTGGTCCTGCTCATGCTGGCCTGCCCTGAATGGTCCACTTGCTGCCCCTGCTGCCTCCCTTCTGCCGTCTCTGATACGCTTAGTGCCCCTGCTGGCCAATCCTCTCTGGTCAGCTTTCTGCCCCTGCCCCAGCCTCCCTCCAACCTGTGATCAGTTCTCCATATACGTACACCTCCCCCTCCAAGCAGCCCTCCTTTGTCCCTTTTGCTGCCCATGCCAGACTGCTCTCTGTGGTCAGCTTCTTGACCCTGCCCTCCCCTGTTCCCCTACCCCGTGTTCTCCATATGAGTTCCCTTCCTCCTGCCCCCCATGGTCTGTTGTGGTGCCCTGCCCATGCCGGCTTGCCTTTTCTGGTTAGCATGGTGCCCCTGCCCCTTCTTGCTTGCCCTCTCATCATTATCTGCATGCCCCTGTTCCCTCCCACCTGCCTTTCTTGGTCAGCTACCTGACCTGCCCATGCCGGCCTACCTCCATGGTCAGTTTTCTACCCTGCCCTCCATTCTCCAGGTGCATTCCCCTGCTTTCTCCCTCCTGCTCTCCCTGGTCTGTTGTGGTGCTGTTGTACATGCCGGCCTACCCTATGTGGTCAGCCTGTTGACACTGCCCCACATGCCCCCTACACTGCATTCTCTGACTGCGTGTCATTGGCCCTTCCCGCCGCCCTCTGACGTCAGTTTGCTGCCTCTGACCTTGAGGCCTGCTCTCTGTGGCCAACTTGGTGCCCCTTATCCTGCCCCCAGCCCTTCGTTCTCTGTGTGTTTGCCCCTGCCACCTCCCACCTGCCCTCTTCAGTTCATTGTTTAACCAATACCCCATCTTCTTGCCCTACCTGGTAGGCTTGCTGCCCCTGCACCCCTCCTCCTGTCCTTCATTGTCTATGTATATGCACCTTCTCGCCTGTCCTCCACTGTCCATTGTGCTACTACTGCCCAACCCCCTCTCCTATCTGTTCAGCATGCTGCCTGTGCTCCTCCCTCGTGCCCTCTGTTGTCCGTGTGTGTGCCCTTTCCCCATCCCTCCTACACTCTGTGGTCCATTGTGCCGCCACTGCCCCTACCGCCTCCCCTGCTTGTTCATTTTTCTGACCCTCCCCCTTCCTCCTTGCCCTCGGCTGTCCATGCCCCTGCCCTCCTGCCCTCTGTATTCCATTGTGCTGCCTGCCCTGCATGTTCATTTTTCTGCCCCTTCTCCATGTCCTCTGTTGTCTGTGTGAGTGTCCCTCCCGATCCCTCCTGTCATGTGTGTGCTGCCACTGCCATCTGACTGTCTTTTCACCTTCCTGCTCGTGCAACCTTGCCCTCCGTTGTCCATGTGCGTGCACCTGCCCCCCCCTCCTGTCCTCCGTGGTCCATTGTGCTGCCACTGTCCCTGCCACCTGCTTTACGTTTTACAGCTTTGATTCCATCAAGATGGTCTCAGGTGTGCCACGCTTTTGTCATAAATACAAATGTGGTCAGCATGCTGCCCCTGTCCTCTTCTTGCCTGCTCTCTTTTCATTATCTGCACGCCCCTGCTCTGTCCCACCTGCCCTTCTTGGTCACCTACCTGACCCTGCCGGCCTGCTTCTGTGGTCAGTTTGTTGCCCTGCCCTCCATTACCCTTTAGCAATTCCCTCCTCTCTCCTTCCTGCCCTCCCTGTTCTGTTGTGGTGCTGTTGCCCATGCTGGTCTGTCCTCCATGGTCCACTTGTTGACACCGCCCGTATGCTTTCTGCTCTTCATTCTCTGAATGCGTGCCCCTGGCTCCTCCTGCCTGCCTTTTGAAGTCTGCTTGCTATATCTCCACTTGAGGCCTGCTCTTTGTGGCCCGCTTGCTGCCCCTTTTCCTACCCTCTGCCCTCTTTTCTCTGTGTATGTACCCCTGCCTCCTTACACCTGCCGTCCGCGGTGCATTGTTTTACCAATACCCTATCCTTCTGTCCTACCTGTAAGGCTTGCTGCCCCGGTGCTTCTCCCCATGCCCCCCATTGTCTGTGAACATGCCCCTGCTCCCTCCCTACTGCCCTCCATTGTCCGTTGTGCTGCCACTGCCCCGACCGCCTGCCCTGTCTGGCCAGCATGCTGCATGTGCTTCTTCCTCCTGCCCTCTGTTGTCCTTGTGTGTGCCCCTGCCTCATCCCTCCTACATTCTGTGGTAAATGATGCTGCCCCTACACCGCAGCCTGCCCTGCCTGTTAATCTTTCTGCCCATCCCCCACCCTCCGTCGTTCATGTGCATGCCCCTGTGCCACCCCTACTGCCCTCTGTATTCCATTGTGCTACCAGTGCCCCGTCGACTGGCCTGCCTGGTCATATTTCTGCCCCTGCCCCCACCCCTCTGTCCTCTGTTTGTGTGATAATCCCTGCATGATCCCTCCTGCATCCACTTTGCTGCCACTGCCGCCTGCCCTGACTTTTCAGCTTCCTCCCCCTTGTTCTCTGTGGGTTTGCACCTGCCCCCTCCCGTCCTCCACAGTCTGTTGTGCTGCCCCACTCCCTGCTGTCTGCTTTAAGTTATACAGCTTTTATTCCATCAAGATGGCTTCAGGTGTGCCACATTTTTGTCATAAATATAAATGTTTGCGCTCAAATTGTTTATTAAATCATTATGGGAAGCTGTTATAGCACACTGGTGGTTAGCTGAAAGGGTGCTGCTGGTGTTGAAAGTACATGTTTCTGCATGTCAGAATGTTGTACTGACATTTGACAATTCATAGAAAACACATCCTTATTTTAGCATACTAGAATGTTAACCATACTTTCGATATCAAAATTAACCCCCTCATTTTGTTTATTTCTAAATGAACTTCCGTCCTACATACAGAATGTTAGCCACATATTTGATCATAAGAACACTGTGGGAGCAGTGGCGGCTGGTGAAATTTGAAAGTGGTGGATGTAAAATTATTTGCTTACGGCACTGCGGCGAGCGAGCGTAGTGAGCGAGCCCGAACAACCTACGGGGTTTCGGGGGTGTTCTCCCCCCGAGAAATTTTTTAAAAAGAGTGGATAAATGGTGCATTTTCAAGCAAATTTGAGGAAGCAGGAAGGTTAATAAAGCAATACGAATGAATTATTTATCATTTAAGAAATTGCCAATTTTTATGAGCTATAGAGGACAATCTTTGCGTATGCTGATGTTATCATTTGCCCATATTAACCTTTGAACACACTGATACACTTGACTGCACACTGCAACTCAATTCAAATTACACACTAGACAAGAGTCTAAAAAAAAAAGTAGCAACATCCTGGAAAAAGCAAACACTCAAAGCAATGCAACATTAAGTAAAGCATGTGAAATGTAAGCAGAAACAACACTCACTATTCAGAAATCAGTGAGTGCCCTTTTGCTTTTCGGTGTTGATCCAGCGGGTTACTAGCAACAAGCATTCATACACAAAATACTCACTTGGGCCCATACATTCATACTACGCTAGCAATTTCCGCTGGTGGGTCAGTTGGTACTCTTTATCAAAATTCCCTGCTACCAATTACCTTCTGATTGAAGAGTAATGACTTACCAATGAATCCTTTGCTAATTGGGAAGTTTAAAATGAGTGACGTTCCATACAATTCATAAATTTCTAAAATAATCACTGAGTCAAGAAGTTTTTAAAATGTTTATCTAAAGATTTAGCAGAGTAAATACAAAACCACATGATACTTAAATCGTATCGCAAGGAGGAAGCATAAAAATTAATTATCGATTAATGACGGTCCCTTAGGAAAGAGAGAAGATAGAGACAGCAGCGCAACTAAGGTTTGCATTTATATTTACCTAAAGTGCGAGAACCAAACCCCTTGGCCAAGGAGTTGAAAAGATAGGACCCTGGAAGGATGAAGAGCAAAGACCTCCTCCCGGATCAGGACAGGACCGGTGACCTCTCTATCAACGACGCCTGCGTCGTTCCCCTCTCTGGTACTTCGCTTCTCCTCGAATTCTCCCGTGACTTCCTTCTAATGGACTCCGCCGCCCCCTCCTCAGGACCTCTCTGGACAGCGGTTCAGTCTGCAATCGATCAGCTCGTCGAGCACCAAAATCTGTTCTTCCTAATGCTGAGCAGCATCTGCACTAATTTAGCTAATTCTATATCTATTATACCCTTCTACGCCCATGTACCTCCCCTTAATGTTGCAGAATTATGGGGTCACTACTTCTGATTGGACGGGGACAGGGGGTTGATCCTCACACCATATTGATTTAATTCATTTTTCTTAAAGCCCTTTGTTTTAAAATACCGCCCCTCACTTTTAATACATTTGCTTTATTTCCAACCCGTCTCATGACAAAGTTTATACATTCTCATGTACATTGTAACATTTTTGTAGGGACATTTATGAATACAACAATATTGGCCATCAGGTCACGGCCTTGGACGACGTCCAGGTTGACTTCATCCCTTTCCTTCTGGGCAGCCATTCAAGGAGCATGCGCAGAACCATGGTCACACGATTTTTCAGTTCACCAACCCCAGGCCCAAATTTACGAACTAATAAAGTCAAAGAAGAAAATATTAAAATCACAAATAAAATGTTTCACTGTATACCCACTCTTTCTACTTTATTCCCATTTACTTATAAACTTTTCCCGCATTAGTAGCATTAGAATATTACAGTTCAAACAAAACATAAGAGCAAGCTGTAGCATGTGAAAACATATAGCAGCCATTTTAAATCACACTGCGCAGAAGCAAGAATTTTCCCACCAAGCAAAGAAAGACGTCACACCACGTGATATGGTTGAGACATGCGCAGTAAAGTTCCCGCGCTTTAGCGGCCATTTTAGAATAGACAAGCGTTACTTGTTAGTAAAAAACACATAGGCAAGCTTCCTTGCTACTTATATTTGTGTGTGCAATGGTTAGTATGAACAATACAATTTTAATACATTAATACTTTTAAGAAGATTGCATCCGAGCAAGTCTCATTTGTGAGTCCCCTCTCTGATGGCGTTTCTGAGCCATCAAAAATACTACCCACAACCAGATGCCAACTTTTAGCATAATATGGTTTCTTTTTCATTTGCACACTTTCTACTTTTCACATCTCCTTTCAGTTTCTTGTATAATTCACTTCTTAAATCTTCAAGTTCAATCTCATCAAACTTTCTCTTCTTTTCTTTCCTTTTTCTGTCACATTATATGATTCATTCCTTCTACAACATTTGCACCATATTATTATTGAAAATACTATTATTGCTATCCCTGCTAAGGGTACTAATATTTGACCTATAAGTCCTTTCCCTATATTAGCAAACCAGGCACCAATTGACCTAATACTACTGGTCAATCTTTCCCATACACTGTCAACTTCCAGTGGTTTTAGTTCCTTCTCAAGTTTAGTTATATTTTGTATATACGTTCCAATTTCTGCACTTTTATCAGGTATGTAAGTGCAACAGTGTTTCGTCTTCAATAATTTACAGACTCCGCTCTCTTTTGCCAATATAATATCAAGAGCAAGTCGATTTTGCATAACCATAGATCTAATCGCAACCATTTCCGCATTAATCATTAGAAATCCTCCAGCAGTGTCAGTTGATAAACGATCAACCACTGTAGACAATTTACATATTTTCCTTGAATTCAGAATTATTCCCACTGAAGGTATCAATGCACCAAATATATCACCTATAATTTCTGAAAAACAAGCTCTTTTTCTACGTGTTAATTCACTAGTATTTTCATTGCTGCCAGTGTTTCTTTTTACGTGGTATATTTTTGGAAATACTATTCCAAAGTAGCAACTTCCATACCACCGTGCAGGAAGCCTAAAGTAAGCCTTATTCCCACATACATAATAGATTCCAGGAAAACCTGAATCTGTTCCTCCTTTGAGTCCCCAACCTCCAAGAATTAAGAAATTGTGTTCACATTCACTGGTACTGATGAAAACATTGTTATACTCAGTCTTTAACCTATGTAGACAAATTTTCCCTGTCTTTTCAAAATCTAGAGCCATAGCAGCTTGAGCCTTGCCAGGTGTGTAACTACCTTCTTTCTCAGCCCAAGGTGGCAAATGAACCTTATGCTCAGAAGCTTTCTTTTGGAAATCTTGTCTTCTACTCTCCACTAAATTCAAAAATATCTTTTCTTCTTCATGTAAAGAACATGTTAGATTGCTTCTATGTGCATGTGTTATGTCTATTGATTTCATTGTTAAGAAAAATTCTCCCATAAACTGTGCATCTTTGCTACTAAGCACTGGATTCATATTCTTTCGAATCGGAACCTCAGAAAATATTACATCTATATTTGAATAATAATACTGAAGTCGTCCTGTTCACTAAAATAAACTAGTCAATACACTACATGATATGCCATAGGTTAATGGCAAGTGATGATACGTTAATCCTTCTGCTACTGATTCAGGTAGTTTCATACAGACATAACAATTACTAACTTCCATAGTATCTACATATTGAAATAATAACTTTGTGAAAACATTCAAACTAGTGTCGTTATCTGTTACTTCATGATGAAATTCTGATTCGTCTTCTGCCTTTAGTTCTACTCTATTGCTTTTCAAGTTATCTGTTCTTTCCTTAGTTTCGTTGTTAATCTTTCTATCTATTATCATAAGATAAGGAATTGCTACGATCACAACTAACCATACTATAAGCATCACTACCAGATTGCATATGCATATAGCACAACATCTTTTACAACCTTTCTGCTTTGGTCTCCCAGTAACTCTATCGTCAGTCATTTTGACAAGGAAGATTGCTCTTCTTATCGTATTCTTCAAATCTCTTTACGTTCTCAAGGTGGTTCTATTTCTTTTTCATACGTCAGTTCTGCACTGGTTCCTTCGTCACCACTTTCACTTGATTCTGAGCTTTCGTAATCTTCAATAATAATATAAGTCCAATCAGGACCTTTGAATTTGTTGTTCACAAGTTTCAGTCTTTTGCTTCTTCGTTTTTCACTTTTATTTTCTCGTCCCGTTTGGCTTGTTACTTCATTTACTTGTTCTGGATCTTCACTTCTGGTTGTTATGTGGTATCTTACTCTTTTGATGACACTAGGCCAATGATCACCTTTTCTAGTTTTCTTTGTTGGCACTGTTTCTTCTCTTCTTATTTCTTCTTCAGAAATTCTTTTATTTTCAAGTTGTGGCACAATTTGGTTTTCTTCTATTTCAGTATCTTCTACTTGTCCTTTTTCAGGTCTTATTGTTTTCTCTTCAGCTGCTCCACTGTGAGTTTCTAGTAACTGATTTTGTTCTTGATTTACAGTTTCATGCTCGAAATTCTCAGGATCTTCTTCTTCTGTGTACTTTTCTTGATCTAACTGGTTCTGATCAGGGCTTATTGCACTTTGTACTTCTGCAGCCTGACCGCGTTCTTCTAGACCTGTCTGTCCCTGCTCAAAATCTGTTGGTTCTTCTTTAATTTGATCCCAGTTTCCTCTCCCTATCTGTTCCTGCACAGGTTCTTGTATTTGTTCTTCTTCTTCTTCCTGAGCTGCTTCTTCTTCACCTATCTAATCTTCTTCAATTTCTTCTAGATTTACTTGACTTCTTGTTCTGTAGTAGATTTCAGGTATTTCCACCACTGGTATCCAATCCTGACTTGTGCTCGGTTGTTCTTCGTCAGCTTCCCTTGAATCTCGAACCTGAGATTCTTCAGCTGGGCAACCTTCAGCTTCCTCAGTAATTGATATTATCTGAGTATTTTCTTCTTCAGGGTCTGGTACTCTTTTGGTGTGGCTTACATGAATCCAATTAGGAAATCCTGCACACTTCACTGCGGTGTTCGTAATCAGTATGACCTGACAAGGTTCGCCCCACCTAGATGATAGACACGTTTCTCTGGTGTGATTCTTCACTACCACCCAGTCTCCGGGACTCAGATCATGTTCTTGTTCAGGCTGCCTGGAAACTGCGTCTTCTCCAACCTGGTGAGAGACAGAACGCACTAAGTCAGCCAGTCCTTTGCAATAATCCAGAACCATATCATCAGATATATTCAGCAGTTTATTCGTGGGTACATGTGCTTGTCTCATTGCTCTTCCCATTAGTATCTCATGCGGACTCAATCCGGTGTTTCTATCAGGAATGCTTCTGAGTCCCATTAAAACGAGAGGCAATGCATCTGGCCACTCTAATGATGTTGATGCACACATTTTTCCCAGTCTGGATTTTATCGTTCCATTCAATTGTTCCACCACTCCAGAAGCCTCTGGACGATATGCACAGTGCAATTTTTGCTCAATTTGGAATGCTTCACAGATTATCTTAACCACTTCACTGTTAAAGTGCTTTCCTCTATCTGATTCCAAATCTAGGAATGAGTTCGCGTAGCAACAACTTTGCGACTGTAATACTGTCATTCCTTCTGGTAGGGTATGCCTCCACCCACTTGGAAAACAGGCACACTATGACTAGTGCATATTTCAGCCCTCTACATGGTGGTAACTGTATGAAATCAAGTTGCAGTCTCATGAATGGACCCTCCGCCTTTCCAATTTTCCCAAACCCAATTACTGTTTTTCTTCCTGGGTTATGCATTTGGCAAGTTAAACATCTCTGGCAAAGACTCTCTGCTACTGCCCTAAACCTTGGATTGAACCAATTTTGTCTAAAGAGCCTAATCATTGCATCTCTCCCTACGTGTGTGTCTCCGTGATACATCCTAGCCATTTGTGAAAGCAGACAATCGGGCATGACTGGTCTGCCATCAGCACAAATCCATACATCATCGTCTGTCTTTTGAGAACATCCCATTTTAATCCATGTACTCTTTTCACTTTCATCAGCATCATCTTGCAATCTTTTTACATCATTCCATGTCTCAGGAGGTGCATACAGCATAAGTTGGCAGCTGATTCCCATTCTTTCCACCCTTTTATTTACTGACAATCTGTTTTTGGCACAATGTTGAGCCACAAGATCTGCGTATCTGTTGCCGACTACCACCCAGTCATCTCCTGACTGGTGTGCGGCACATTTCACCACGGCCAATTCTTTTGGTGATTGTATTGCTTCCAGTAGTTCTTTTACGAACTGTCCATTCTTAATGGGGGATCCTGAAGAAGTCATGAAATCCCTCTGCATCCATAGTTGGCCAAAATCATGCACAACCCCGTAACCATATTGGCTATCTGTAAATATAGTTACTTTTTGATTCCTCCCAATTTTGCAAGCCTTTATCAATGCAATCAATTCTGCTATTTGTGCAGATTTTACTCCTGGTAAATAGGATGCTTCGACTATTCCAGTTAGTTCACACACTGCATATGCTGCAGTTAGTTTTCCATCTTCAGGCCTTTGGCATGAACCATCAACAAACAGCTCCCTGTCTGGCTTCCTGAGTGGTAGTTCCTGAATATCAGGACGCGGTTTTGTGCACAACTCTGTGACTTGTAAACAATCATGTTCCTCTTCGTCATCTTTAACTTCTTCATGATATGGGTCTGGTAGTAAGGTAGCTGGATTTACTATTGTGCACCTTACAATGGTCACATTTTCAGCACCCAGTATTATTCTTTCATATTTAGTCAACCGACTAGGAGTAAGTTGCTGAGTTCTGGTTCTTGTCAACAAAATCACAACCGCGTGTGGAACAAACACTTTTACAGGGTGTCCCATTACAATTGACTCACTTTGTTCAATGCTCAAACAGGTAGCCGCTACTGCTTTTAAGCAGCCTGGCAACGTGGCTGCTACTGGGTCCAATGTAGCAGAAAAATATGCTATAGGACGTCTGTCTAACCCATGTCTCTGGGTTAAGACTGAAAGTGCACAATTTTCTCTTTCATGGCAGAATAATGCACATTTTCTCTTATAATCAGGCATGCCTAGGGCAGGTGCTGCACATAAAGCATTTCTTAATTTTACAAACGCACCTACGCTCTCATCATCCCACTCAACTGGGTCCTTTGCCTTCTTTTTTGTCATTTGAATTAATGGCTTTGCCAATAGAGAAAATCCTAATATCCATTGTCGACAATACCCTACTATTCCAAAGAACATTCTTACTTCTCGTTGAGAGACAGGCATCTGCATTTTCTTTATTAATTTTATTCTCTCAGCTGTTATTCTCCTTCTGCCCCTCTCAATCTGGTGTCCTAGGTACTTAACTGCTGTTGTACAAAACTGCAATTTTTCAGGTGAAACTTTATGCCCTTCTTCAGCTAAATGATTTAATAATGCAATAGTGTCAACAACACAGTCCTCTCTGGTGTTAGACGCCACTAGTAAGTCGTCTATATACTGCACTAAGACTGAGCTTCCTGGCATCACTAGTTTCTCTAAGCACTTTTTCAATATTTGATTGAAGATGGAAGGACTTTCCGTGTACCCCTGAGGAACACGATTCCATACATAGACCTTGTTCTCGAATTTAAATGAAAATAGATACTGACTATCTGGATGCAATGGTATGGAAAAGAATGCTTGGCATAAATCAATCACAGTAAACCATCCTGCACTCCAAGGAATTTGGTATAGAATTACTGCAGGATTTGGTACTATAGGACAACATGGTTCCACAATCTTAATTACTTTGCGCAGGTCTTGAACGATCCTATATTTTCCACTAGGTTTCTTCAGACCCATGATTGGTGAGTTACAAGGGCTACTCATTACTTCTTTTAGTATGTCTTGTTTTACCATTCTGTTAATTTCTTCAATAACTCCTGCTTTTACCTCTGCACTCATTTTATACTGTCGGGTGTTTGGGAAAATCGCACCTTCTTTTACAGTAATCTTCACTGGGTCTATTTTGGCCATAAGTCCAACTTCCTTTCCCGTGAAATCCCATACTATGGAATTCACCGTAGTTTTCAGTTCTTCTGGTAATTCGTCTTTTGTTATCAAAGAAAACATCTCATCTACTTCTGTACCTTGCTTTGCAATCATAAATTTATATACATGGTCTTCATCTGGGGTCTGAACTGCCACACCATCCGGTGTGCAGAAAATTGTACAATTCATTTTACAGAGCAAATCCCGGCCCAATAAATTTACCGGACTGGAATCACATACTACAAATTGATGCATTTCTCTAAAGTTTCCTATTTTTACTTCCATTGGTTCGGTAAGAGGTGTTCTAATCTTCTGATTAGCCACTCCCACAACTTGGATAGCTTCTCCAGAGAGAGGAAGGTCTGGGATGTCTGCTGTTCTCACAGTAGACCTAGTAGCACCAGTGTCCAAAAGGAAAGTAATATCATTACCTTTCACATTCCCTTCAACATATGGACCTGACTGATCTACCGGTAAGGATGCACCAAGTACGCACTCCTTCTTCCCCTCTCCTAGGCACCGTCATTGGTTATAGGTACAGAAGTCGTCCTGTAAAAGAAATTGTGATGTTACATAATCATTCTTACCACTTCCTCCTTGATATCCGACGTCTGTACCATGCTTTGCTCTGCTTACATTACCCTGTATAGGTGCAGGTGGCAACTGACTCTGAGGATTTACACCCTGCTGTGAGTCATTCTGCGTCTGTGGATTTAAATTTTGATTTGGGCCATTATTATTCCGAATCTTTTTACATTCATCCTTCCAATGCCCTAATTTTCCGCACCCATGACAAGGAAACTTCTTTTTAGCCTCTTCTCTGCTCATTCGTCCTTTCATTTTTCCTCCGTTCCCAGTGTCACCATTCGTTCCAGAATCTTTTCCTTGATTATTGTTTGTATTATCCAAATTAATTCCCTGTCGCTCAGCCATTTTCACCTGAGCCCACATCACCTTCTCTTGTAATTTCTTGTGCCTATCCTCAATGTCATCTCCACAATATTTTGCATATTTCAAAATCTCGTCAATCGGTTTTCCCTGCCAGCACAACATGTGCTGCTTAATCATCTGACAAATCTCTGGCTTCAGACCGTAAACAAATCGGTAAACAAACTGACTCATATTTTTATCTCCAATGTCCTCAAATCCACGATACTGCTTAAATACCTGCAATAAACGCTCATAATAGGCGTGTACCGATTCACTGGCTTCTTGGTTAGTTCTGTCTATTTTCACCCAATCTGTTTCTTTTGGTGGTATTTTCCCTTTCAAATAAGTTATTACCTGCTGATACTTTTTCATTACATCATTGGACGGGGCACCTGTCTTTGGATCTCTAGGATACTCCTCACTGGGCCAATCAACTGTGATTTTGCAATCTGTCCATAAATCGGCAGGTACCACTATGTCGAACAAACCATCCAAGTCTTTCAACAATACCTTTGACACCTTCACAAACCTTTCAACCTGCTTGTACCATTCAATTGGCTTTTCTCTCAACTTTGGAAAATCATTTGTAAATGACAAAATATCCTGTCTGCTCCATGGGACATGTACATATCCCCCTCCTGGAACTTCTCGCATCGGGTACATTTGATCTCCTTTCCCTGTTTCCTTCATTAAATATTCTGAAGTCGTTTTATTATGTCGTGCCTCTTCCTTTTTCTTTGTCCATCTAACTTACCATTTATCTAGCTCTCCCCATTTTTGCAAAACTGTCATTAATTCCTTTACTTGTAATTTTCTTCCTGAGGCATTCATATTCTCTAAATCCTTGTCTGAAAAATCTGCTCTATAGGGTTTTTGTAACACCTTTGACTTCCCTATTTCAATTCCCATCTGTTGAGCTAAATCTGACAATTTCTCATGAAATATTTTTGTATTTCTTGTGATGCTTCTGCATACAAACAATAATTCCAATCTCATACTGATCCCAGACACTATGTCATGTACCCTGATCACCCAGGAGGTCCACAGCCACTTAATTAGCATTTATCACTAGTCTGCATTATTTTAATCAACTAACCTCTTTCCAGTTCACAGTGGTAAGTCTCTTTCAGTACTCTTATTTTCCATAGAAGTAGATAGACATTGGTCCTTCTTCTGGATGTTGTCAACTGTACTTTTATATTTCTTCAAAAACAAGATAGACCTGGTGAACAAGGAAAAACACAATTTGAGTCTTAGTGTAGTCAAGGTAAACTGAGTGGTCTCAGAACAACCAAGAGATTATGGACTTCAGTTAACGAAAGGACAATCAAGTAACATTCTTATTGATAAGTGGAAGCGTTAATCCAGAGTGAGCACCCAAGCAATAAATACTAACTGCCTCATTACGATGTCGGTGGGACCGACACTGACGGCACATCGGTGTCGGTCCCACTGACATCTGAAACAGTGGTCAGACGGCCGCATTACGATGCGGTCGCTCCGACCGCATGGGTGAGGGACCGACCGCTGTGGTTCCAATGGGCTCAAGGAGCCTGTTCGCCCAGCGGTCAGAATGTAATCCCTACAATGAGGGTGGTGGCTGCTAAGGCACCAGCGTAGGGATTACGATGACCCTTTCTGACGGCCTTTCAATGGCAGTCTGACCGCCATTGATAGGCTGTCAAAAATTGAATTTGGGGGCCCTTAGCAGGGCCCCCGTCCCTCCACGGCCTCCGTTATTTGGCCAGAGGAGCACCTATGTTGCCCCCACAAACATCCATGCCCCATGTGGCAGGCACTGTAAGGTGCCAGGCACACAGTGCAGGGATTTAAAAACATGCCTTTTGGCATTGGGGCTTGTGCTGTGGCCCTTTTCCGGGCAGCAGCACAAGCCTCAATGCAAAGAGGCATGATCTTTGTTAAATATGCCCCCATGTGTGGACACGACGGACCATCCTGCTAGGATAACTGGGGGAGGAGCTGTACCCTACCACACTTATACTTTAATGGGTTCTGCCTCCAGCACACATAAAGGAACCTGACACCAGCCTTTTGTCACCCCAGACAGTTTGAATCCTTGACAGGGGAAGGAAAGAACTTTCAAGAACCAGATGTGAGGGTAGGACATGGCGTTCTCCACACCCAGAGACCGACACCAGGTAAAAATATTGGACCCCCAAAACCACTCGTTTGGGAAAGCACTCGCTTTTATGCAGGCTTTTGTGTAAACAGTTTTATGCTGTTTTGTCTCCGCTTCTGCTTCTCTTATGAACTGCTAGCGCCAAGATAGTCTTAGCAGAATGACTCTCTTTAGAAATACTATATAGCATAAAATAAAATAACATAACTTCTGGACCTGTGCCAGAAGAAGAACTGCTCTGCTGCCCTGCAGCTGGCAGGTACTGCCCTGCTTACCTACTTATGGAAGGATTACCATACTGCCTTAGGAAAGAAGATTTGACCTCTTCCTTGAATCCAGGTACACCACAGTGACTACTCCAAGGGCTAACTGGCTGGCCTCCTGTGTGAGCTACAGGGAAACAACAAGCTCTAGAGACCCTGCAACTTAATGCCTGCTGCTGTTGGTCCCTGCTGAAGTGAATCCTAGCCCTCAAGGTGGTACTACCCTAGGTACTGGAACCTTGGTGTGGTACTACAGTGGCCTCCTCCTAGCAAAATTCAAAACCTGGGACTTGGAATATTTTTTCAGCAAAAACTGTTCTGAGAACCGACAGGAGACCGGGGCCTACCTGCAAGTTGGTCCGATTAAGGTGCATTTCAAGTGGGACTGACATTGCTGCATCTCCCGCTATGGTCTTTTCCACAGTAGCCAATCCTCTTCAGAGGCACCTTCTGACAGCAGTCTCTAACATCGCAGAGCCCTCTTCGGCTATGGCCTGCAGCCTCACCGTGCTGGGTGAATCTGAGCTCCAGAAAACGTCTAAGTCTAAATGTAGACATCTTTACCGGGCTCAACGACGACCAGCACCCCATTCACAGCAATGACCTCCTCGCCCTGGGATTCCAGCTTCTTCCATTCTGCGCTTTTACCGCCTTTGGTGATGATTTCACCGAGACTTCGTCCAGTGGCTCAGCATTGTTGACGACTCATCCTCGGATAAAGCCTGCTGCCTTGTCCGCTGAGACTCTACCTTCTCAAGCACTTTTTCAAGAATTTTTTCTAAGACCGAATGTAAGACGAGTCCAGACCCAATCCAACCCTTGTATCTGACTCACACTCCATGGCGGTCAGCCTTAGCTTTTGACTTTGACCCACAGTAGGTGCTTTGATCTTTAAGGTGCTAGAATTAATTAAAAACTTTAAAAAAATCATAACTTCGATTCTACTGATTGTATGGTATTTGTTTTCGTGTCATTTTATTTATTAAAATGTACTGTATTTTTCTAAATTGGTGTAGGATTTTTCTTGTGTTGTGTTTTCACTTTGTTACTGTTTGTGTGCTATCGCCCATTTAAGTTTATTTACAATAGCATTACACCAAATATAAAAAAACAACTTTTTTTAACTTAGCAGCCATTGCTGTTGTGTTTTTATTTCTGTTTTAATCTGGAAAGTAGAGTTCATATTCAAATACAAGGAAGAGGTCTGGAGGTTGATCACTTACTACACTTGTGCTGTCTTAGAAATGTACCTTATACATGGTTGTGTCTTCTGGAGCCTAATAATTTCACAGTATGAAACGTTTATTAATTTTAATCATTGTGAGTGATGCCATGTTTTGAGGAGAGAGACTGAGCCTTCTGACCCTGACAATTGCCCCAGCTACACTGAACATGTCCTTCAAAAATACAATGGCTACAGGACATGATAGATACTTTATTGCCAGCCTGCTGAATTCTTTCTTCCAATGCCAATGGTGAATGGGTCTCGATACAGGTAGACCTCTGTTGGGTCATCCAAATAGTCTTGTACCATCTTCTCAATTGTCATTGTTGTTGACGCTTGTTGTTTCTGTACTACTGTTAGTTAAACCAAAGGAAGCCTCGACAGACGACAATGATGATATCATAAGATACATCACAGATTATGATATGGCAAATCAAGATACAAGAGAACTGTTAAAACAAAATTGGAAGATCCTCAAAATGGACGAGGATCTCAAGAGTATACTATCTGAATCTCCCAACATAATATATAGAAAAACAGCATCATTGGGAGATTTGTTAACTAACAGTTACATGAAACCTGAACATCTGGAGTCAAATATCAGTACAAATTGGCTAACAAATAAAAATAAGAAAAAAGGATTTCGGAGATAACCTAAATGTAAAGCTTGGGCACATGGATTTAATGCCACAGAATTTGAAACAATATATGGAAGTATGAGTGAAATTAAGGAATGGATCACTTGCTAAACGGATTTCGTGGTGTACGTCCTGGAGTGCACATGCGGTAAAAAGTATGTGGGAAGTACTGTTAATAAACTCAAACTCCACATTTTACAACATTTGCGAGCTATAAGAAATCAGTATGCCATAGCAAAGCACATCTTGGAGGAACATAATGGTGAAATTAATTGTATGAAACATTATGGAATAAAACGTGGCATAAAATGGGAGAGGGGGAAATAGGGAACTACATCTTCGGAGAGCGGAATCTAGAATGGTTATCTTAAGGGGTATGGTGATTCCACATGGTTTGAATGAACACAGATGAGGAACTATATGTGCATTTATAATGAATATTTTTTTAAATGAAATGGAATTAATAACAACAGGGAACATAAATGGAATTAGAGAAAAAACACGTGAGGTCTGAGAGGAGGCTAGAAAATATACAATGTTTCCTATTAGATCGTACAATATTTTATA
Source organism: Calotriton arnoldi (assembly GCA_963921515.1). Taxonomy (NCBI): domain Eukaryota; kingdom Metazoa; phylum Chordata; class Amphibia; order Caudata; family Salamandridae; genus Calotriton; species Calotriton arnoldi. Next base: position 2,567,216 of record CAWUFW010000161.1, read on the forward strand.
AGTTTTCTATGATGGTTATTATATCTAGAGTACTGGATTTTTATTATGACTAATTGAGTAGTAAACTTGTAAACTGCTGTATGCGAATGTTGCACATTGATTATTGTTTACAATGCATTTGCACTTTATGAAAATTATAAATATTGGAGGAAAATTGATTGAAGGAAGATTAAGAATGTCTTGCACTTTATAGAAGTACAATGCATTTGCACTTCATGAAACTTGATTGAAAGAAGATTAAGAATGTCTTGTACCTCATAGAAGTATTATAAGAACACTGAAATACGATCAAAAGATTGCGAATTTTGCACATCGATTATGGTTCACAAAGAAACTGCACTTTATAAGACCTATACATGTGTACTACACAAAATCTGTTTGGCATTTGCTCATATTTCTTGTACCTGTTCTGAAATTAATGTTTTATAATTTATGTTTAATTTAATATATTAGATAAATTCATTCATTTTAGATATTCATTGATATGATCAAGTGCCTGTGGATGTTTGCACATAGATTATTGTTTACAGAATTATTGTTTACATTAGTGTTGCACTTTGTGAAACATATTTGAAGAATCAAAGAGGCATTTGCACTTTAAGTACCTATTTTGAAAAGTAATGTTTTAAAATCTACGTTTCAAAGTCAATAGGATAGACAGCCTATAGGCGCCTAGATATCCTTATGAAATAAGAGGAATTGTCAATCTCTCTCTTTGATCCTCCCCTTTGTCTCTCCATAAATTTAATGCACACTTTTTGCCACTTTCTTTATCACTTCCTTTCTCCCCTCTTCTCTCAATCCTTCTCATCCATCTATATTTCTTCTTCACTCTTAAACTGGAATTTCAACTCATGGTAATTTCAGCTTTGGAGAAAGATGTACACATTGAAAATTTCCAAATGTTATCTATATTAAAATAAGATTAATTTATAAAGAAATATAAAAAAAGACATAAGAATTAAGTAGGAAATTTCTAACATATATGAAATTGAAAATGAGAAGAGAAAAAAGATGAATATTACTTGTTCTGTTATTGGAAATTGAATGTTGTTTTGCTGAATATAATATTAACATGGCATTGAATATGAGAATTTTACAGAAATGTGTATAACGAATACATTCTTTCTTGATATAAAATGGAGTCAAGAATATGTCATGTTTTAAGGAGAGGTAGCAGTCTAGTTGTTTATTTTAACGGAAGTGAAATAAGGGGTTGGTCCCTTTAAATACACGACTTTCACTATTGTAACCTTATGACCATGTTGAAGGCTATGGCTGAAATGCGTTCTTTGTTGGCACCTTAGGGAGAAATAAACAAGAGAATTGGGAACCTGTGCTGTGCTGCTGTCTTCCTTTCTTCCCGTGGTGCATTTCTGGATTGCCAGCAGCGCAGTTGTAGGAAATGGTGTGAAGGCGATCAAAGGATATATATATAGATATATATATGTTCCTGCCCCACTCACCTGAATCACAGGTACTGCGGGAACGAAGAGAGTCCCATTCACCCACCCTGTGCCTTGACCCTTCATGCCTACAGAAAACAAAAGCACGAGTGGGCAACGCACCGGGGGAAGGTAGGAAGGAAAAGAAAACAAGGATGGCAGTAGAAACACTAGTCTGCTTTCCACTGGACTGTATCGGGACTTCAGGCACACCAACAATCCCTAATAGGGTCACACTGCAGGGAGAGAAAGAACAAACAACAGTAAGAATTACCTCAAAGAGCAAGGCAGTGTAATACACAACACATAACCAACATGAATGGTCCCTTGCTCACCCCCTCTATGTTAAGTACTGGCCTCCACTGAATCCAGGAAAAGGTTGTCCCTTTAACGATGTGTTGAAGGCAAAAGTAAAGTGAAGCCCCACGATATAAATCTGGTAACCAGACTGTTTTCAGAGGAGAAAAGCAGGGAAATGCTGAAAATGCGGGAAAAAGCACATAGTGCAAAAAAACCCCGCCTTCGTTCTTCTAAATTATCACAAGCATCAGGAGGAAGTCCATTCCAAAAATAACGACCCTCTAGTGCACTGGGAAAAAAACAAGGTTCACCGAGGTTATGAGGCACCTCGCAAACTTGAACACGTCTTGCAAGTCCCAATTCCCATACAAGAACAAGCATTTGCAATGCAATAGGTCTCGCATTTGGGAGAGTTTGAGCTATTGACATTGTAAATGACAATGCCTTTATTTATGTCTTTTGAAAACTTGCAAGTGGTGCGTAAACATGCACTTTGTACTTATAGTCCTTGCTTACGAGAAGCAAAGCTGGCAGTAAAAGAGGCGCAGTTACTGCCAGCCTTGCTTCTCGTAAGCAACGACTATATGTACAAAGTGCGCGTTTACACACTGCGTGCAGGTTTTCGAAACACATAAATAAAAGGCATTGTCATTTACAATGCCAATAGCTTAAACTCTTGCAAATGTGAGACCTATTGCATTGCAAATGCTATCACAGTGCCATTAATGCTGATTTAGAATGGGACAAAGCGTTTTGCTATTTTTACAGCAAAGTCTTTAACCATTGGATTAGCACTTTGCCACCTGTGCTGAACTGTTAATGGCAAAAGACTTTTACCACTTCAGGCACGGTATTACAGCTTTGGATTGGTACAACACCATCCAAGACAACCTGGAATTAAATACTTTGCTGTTAAAAGGAGCCAGGTTAGAAGAGTTTTTAGAAGCTGAAACTATTTTTCTCTAATCTGTTTTGTGTGGTTCGGTCTCCTCAACTGCCAAGTTGTTGATCACTACAGTTTGGTAATACTGTTACTTTAAAAGTATTTGTTCTTACCCTCACACTTCCCAGAGTGTGGAGACAACCAAGAAGGCAAGTGAATACTCTCGACAAGGATGCCCTGTACTTGAAGAATACATTTCAATCACCAAACTGATGCCACTCATGGGTACAGAGTGGTCTTAGAACTGTACAAAACGTAATGAATTCACCACACTCTCATAAAAACGATAGCAGCAACATCAAAACGAGAACTTTATCTAAAAACCTGTCCAGGAAGGGCTCAGCCACCTGCACATTAGAATAACGTTATCTTGCAAAGCCTCTATAGTAATTTTGCCTATCACAGACAAAGTCCTTTGACACAATGGCTCCAACTAACACAAAACGCAAACTACGTCATCTGTGGAAAAATAGGATGGTTAAATCAACCCAAAACTACATAAAAAAGATACCTGACCCCTTGAAAGACGATAAAGGAAAACATATTATCAAAAAGAAAATGTTTGGCTCCAAAGACAATAGAGAAAATTCAGAACTTGTACCAAAGAAGCAAAGAGATAAATAACCATTACTTCCATTGCGTTTTGGAGGTCTCATGCCTAAGCAAAAAATTTGAAAATTGTCACTAATTCGGTAAATCAGCATGCATGTTATCAGTGGTGGAACACACCCAGGAACTCTGCAAAGCCTTAGCAGACCCCTTCAAAAAAGCTGACAGGATCAAAGTACAATTCCTCCTAAAAAAGGCAGTAAAAGTTCCCAGCATCAGATGCCTACTAAGCATGTTACATCCAAAATACAAAAAACATTGTGAGGAAACCGATCTCATTCAAACACAAGGCATTCTTTATTCCCATTCTGATTTCATAGTAAAACAAACTTCACCACTTTAATAAACAGGGAAGATAACCATTGAAGTCCATTTTATGTGTTTTTTCGAGAACTGTAGTCTTAAATACAAATAGAGTAATGCCTGAGATATCACTTACAAAAATATGTACTTGAGCTAATGGCAGCAACAAGAACGAACACGTTTTGCTCGGTCTTTTTTTTTAGTTTTACATTCCATTAATCAGCAAGCGCACTGAAAAAACCCAGATACTAGCACTACACAGTAGCTACTTTTCTGTATCACTACTACCGTATTTCCGCACAGAAAAAGTACTACAAACTCCATTTGTGAACGCGAGTGAAAGATGGCTAAGTGCTGAAAGCGTCTCAGTGATGCAAAAGTTTACAACACTGGGAAGAGGGAGTTAAAGGAAGAGAAGATGAAGAAGCAGCACTAGGAAGAGACAATGGAAAGGAGCAAGCATGAGACAAAAGAAAAGGAAAGGGAAATGAGAGCGTTGTAATATGATTAGGCATAGAATAGGACACAAGAAAGATAGGGGAGGCAAGCGCAAAACTATAAAAGGAGCGACAAGCACCAGGATTAGAGACAGAAACGAGAAAAAGGCAAACGAAGGAAATGTGATGGGGAAAAAAAGTGGAATGAGACAGAAGTATTAAAGAGATAGATAAAAAACAGGAGGGAAAATGAGGTGCGACATTAAGAGGAACGGAAAGTAAAAGAGAAATAAACGAAACCTGCAACAGTGGATAGAGAAAAACACACACCATACTGATGAGAAGGCAGAGAGCACGTGCGGGAGGGAATGGGATGGGAATGGGATAAAAAAAAGGATAATTTTGAGACGGGGGAGAGGTGCTGTAAGAAAGTGGAATGCGGCATTGGAGTCCACTTACCGGGCCCTGGAGGCCTCCGTCCTCTCGCTCGATGCTGCCTCTCGAGATCCTCCCGTCGGGCTTCTAAAGGAAGAGAAAAATGGGGCCGGCCAAAGAGCTCCCTGACGTAACACGGGAGTGAGGAAGAGAGTAAACAAGCGCTGGCCAGGCATCCGCTGTTTAAGTTTGCATCGCACTTTCACTTTAAAGTGAAAGCGAGATGCAAAAATAAACACGCAGCGCCATGTCTCCTTTTTGACTGGCCCAATCAGAGAGCAGGACTGGCGCGTGCAAGGCAGCGTGATGAAGCTTCTGATAAGAAACTTCGTCACGACAGCCGTAATGCAGGCGATCCAGTCCGGATGGGCCGGGCAAAAAGCGAAAAGGAGGCACCCTAGAAACCTTATTTCCAATGGCAGCCCACCGTTTAACATAAACGGTGACGCGAGCCAATGGGAATAAGGGGCGGGTCTTCAAGCCCTTTTCACAAAGTACTCATGTGCAATAAATCTCGCGAGGCGAGCAGCGCATGCGCTGCCATGCCACGCGAGACCTAAAAAAGGAGAGGGAATAGTATCTGTTCCAGTCGGTACTAATGGCTATTTGAAAAGCCGAGGAGGAATTCCAGTCCAAACTTCAGGAGCTCCGTAAACAGCAATGCGCCAGCAACGTTGGCGGCAGAATCCTACTGGGGGCAAGAACCGGAAGCGAACCCAAGCAAGGAGGAACAGGGAGGCTGCTCTCATATACTCCCCAGCACCGCCTTCTGAACCCATCGTGGCTGCGCTGCAGAAGGAAAAGCAAAACGCAGCACGCGGAAAGAAAACAAAAGAAAGACCCCCCCACAAGAGGAGCAGAAAATCGGAAGGGAAATAGCACGCAATCGCCGTAGGGCAGAGGGAGACCATGTACACGGGACAAACAAGCAAGGATATAAGGTCAGACTGTAACAATATATATATCTATCTATATATTCACTGAAAAAACCATAGGTTTCAGGGACGTTATAGTTAGTTGGACATTTCACTCATACAAAACCATAGAAATTCCACCGTTATAGTTAGTTCAGCTAACTATAACTCGCGCCCCGCAATGCACTGCTGATGACATCACATATTACATCATTCATGACATGGTCAGTGACATCACTGATCAACGTCCCTGAAACCTATGGTTTTTTCAGTGAATTTCTAAGGTTTTTTAAATGCCAATTTCTAACTATAACGTGCCTGAAACCTATGGTTTTTTCAGTGAATTTCAAAGGTTTTTTTAAATGCCAATTTCTAACTATAACGTGCCTGAAACCTATGGTTTTTTCAGTGAATTTCAAAGGTTTTTTAAATACTAATTTCTATCTATAACGTCCCTGAAACCTATGGTTTTTTCAGTGAATTTCAATGTTTTTTTTAATGCTAACTTCAAATTATAATGTTCATTTAACCTATAGTTTTTTCCGACACCCAAGAAGGACACAACACCCACTGCCACAACCCTCAGGACCTCCCCCCCGTACCACCCCTCTCCCTACTGTAATTTTTTTTATTTGTTATTTCAACTATATAATGTCTTCTTGTTTTTTAAATATTAAACAACTACATACAGTATGAAAGGGAGCCCAGCCCAGAGCCACATCTGAAGAACAACACATGTCATAGACCTACTGATCAAGCAGCTCCGACACCCAAGAACGCCACAACACCCACCACCACCCCCAGGACCCCCCTCTACCACCGAGGCAGCGCAGAACAAGACAGCGAACTTTCCGAAAAACGGCATGGCCCCTCAGCCACACAATAGCTGAATATTGGGACAGGTGTGAACAAACTATATGTGAAGGAAGCAATTCACCCATGTTTAACAATGCACACAATGCAAAGTGTAGCGGTGATGTGCTGGACACATCTCAGTATGCAGAACACACACCTCTCCATGTGCACAAATACTACTGGTGCTTGTAGTGTTGTGGACAGTGGACCCAACCATGTTACGTCAAACACTAGGGAAGATCTCAGTCATGTAGCTGTGTCGTCCCCCCTGTAAGCATAAGCGTAACCGGAGTGGGCTGGTCCGACGTACGCCACTTCAGCGTAGGAGTGTGAATAAATAGCCCGGAGCTCTGGGCATGGTTCACTTGTGGGAAGGCCAAAGCGTCTGCCAGGGCGGCGCCCTCACCCTGCCACGAGGCCGCCGACGTGACCACCAGCCTCCTCAGCCGATCGCTGGCTTCCGCCACACAGGCCCCCAGCGGCACAGCACCGCGGACTTATGTCTGTACAAACTACTGCCTTCGATATACACTGCGGACAGCAAGGCTCACAATTCAGATCGAGTCGCGATTGCAGATGACGCAGTCCAGTAGGCAAGAGACATTGCTCAAGTAAACAACACGTGGCTGTGGGCCCTTCCTGACCACTGCCTCCTGCCTCCACTGCGGTGAGTAGGGCTCACAATTCAGAGCGACTCGCGATTGCAGATGACGCAGTCCAGTAGGCAACAGACATTGCTACCAGTGCGGCCAGCCCGGACCACGCATCATCGCTGACTGCGCACACGCTAAGTGCTTCAAGTACCACTAACTCTGTGCAGCTCAAGTCAAAGCCACGTGGCTGTGGGCCCTTGATGACCACTGCCTCCGGCCTACAATGCGGTTAGCAGGGCTAACAATTCAAGATTAGTGCCGATGCAAATTGTGTAAGAGAGTATAATCGGTTAAGAAGACTGTATGCTCCCAATCTGTGCAGCTCAAGTCAACGTCACGTGGCTGTGGGCCTTTGCTGACCGCTACCTCTGGCCTACACTGCGGTCATCAGGGCTCACAATTAAAATTAAGTCTTGATTCATTAATTACAGAGTCCAGTAGGCAAGTAACTATCACAGGCCTAAAACCTACATAATATCCTTTTAGTATCCTTGCTTCAAGAACTTTTTTATATCAGTTATAGCTTTAGTACAATCACCAAATTCATCTTCAAGTGCAAACGAACACTCATTAGCAGTCTATACTGCGGGCAGCAGAGCTCGCAATTCGAATTTTGGACACGTGGTGCCACTAACCCTGTTCAACACAAGCCGCGACACGTGGTGCCACTAACCCTGTTCAACACAAGCCGGCGACACGTGGTGCCACTAACCCTGTTCAACACAAGCCGATCCCACATGTGGAACTGTGTCCTGAGTCCTGAATGGCAGTGACCCCAAGTCCGTGGCAGCGACCACAGCACCAGACTCCCTTCGATCAGTGAGGCATATTTCCATATGCAAGGCCGGCGACACGTGGTGCCACTAACCCTGTACAACACAAGGCGCGACACCTGGTGCCACTAACCCTGTTCAATACAAGCCGATCCCACATGTGGAACTGTGTCCTGAGTCCTGAATGGCAGTGACCCCAACTTCGTGGCAGTGACCACAGCACCAGACTCCCTTCAGTTTTATTTGTTGTTGTTTTGTTTAAATAAAATGTTTTATATGTAAATCTATACATGACTAAGATTCTTGTTTGTCCAACCGCACAGGGACAATTCCGGGCCCAGGAAGGTTGTTGGGGGTATGTTGGTAATGTGGGAAGAGGGTGCTTTACCTGCTGATGTGGGGAGAGGCAGCGTGAAAGGGGTATCTCTCACAGAAAGAACTCCGGTATGTTTTCAGAAATGCCTCGGACAGATGCCAGCTGACGGACTGAATCACAAAATGGCTTTTCAATGCTTATGTAGTGTGACTTATGAACAGTTCGCACCCAGGCTCGCAGAGGGACAACTGCGGCCCGTCCGCTCGACTCACAGATGCAGTACTACGAGCCGTCCGCTCCCAAAGGAACAGCAGCGTAGTAGCTCGCAGAGGTACAGGCACAGCAGCGTACTAGCTCGCAAAGGTAGAGAGCTGCGAGCCAACGGACTGGCTTCTAACGGCATAGCTGTGAAGTGGTGATATTGGGCAGAGGGAGCGTGAAAGGGTTATCTCGCACAGACAGAGCTCCGGTATATTAAATTGCCCCCAGGACCTTTCTTTTATATTTTCACTCGATTCGAGAAAGCACGCTTTCTGGACCAAGACCTTTCTCCCTACCAAATTTGGCGTAATTCCGTTCAGCAGTTTGACCTGTAGCCTTGTCTAAAGTTTCCTATGGAAAATCCATTGAGAAAACACGTTTTCACACCCCCACATAGCTACCTGTCGCAGGCGTACTCGCTGTTGGTGTGCAGGTCAGTGGTCTAGTTGCCAACATGTCACGGCCACTCCCTGAGGGCAGGTTTGCACACACACCACACCCATCCGGCACATGCGTCACAGGCCATGTGACCACGCAAATATAATGAATCGACAACGTCACATCCTTTATTGCCGGTGGTGACTGGATGGCGGACGCTCCACGAGTCTCAATCATAACGAGTCCATGAAAAGTTGCGCAGAGGGTTAGTCGCTCCCTGAGCTGTATGGCCGTCAGGGGCCTACTACCACGTGGCACGGACTTGAGTTGCACAGGGTTAGGGCCACCCGAAGCTGATGTGGCCGTCAGGGGCCTACCACCACGTGGCGCGGACTTCAGTTGCACAGGGTTAGTGCCACCCGAAGATGATGTGGCCGTCAGGGGCCTACTACCACGTGGCGTGGACTTGAGTTGCACAGGGTTAGTCCCACCCGAAGCTGATGTGGCCATCAGGGGCCTACCACCACGTGGCGCGGACTTGAGTTGCACAGGCTTAGTCGCACCCTAAGTTGTATGGCCGTCAGCGGCCTACCACCACGTGGCGCTGACTTGCGTTGCACAGGGATAGCGGCACCAAAAGCTGATGTGGTCTCCGCCATTGATGACTCAGGACTCAGCGACATGTGTGGGATCTGCTGGGCCGCGGAGCGGGTCCACATAATGTGCACCAAGCCATGGTGGCGGGACCGGGCCCTGGAGCTTTCACGGGCACGTGGAGTGCCCACTGGTAGACACTCCGGTGGCAGCAGGTAATTATTTGGTCATGGATGCACAGGGGCGGCAGTGTCTCTCTCTCTCCTCTCACTTCCCTCTCTTCACTCTCTCTCTCACTCTCTTCCTGCCTTTCCTTCTATCTCTCTCACTCTCTCTCCCTTCTCCCTTTCTCACTCCCTTTCTTTCCTTCCCTCTCTTTTTCTCTCTGGCTTTTTTTTCCTCTCTCTCTTTCTCTGTGTCTCACTCCTTTGATATGCGCATTACACACGTCCTTATTTTGTGCTTTATTTTCCAGGCTGTGTCGTCGACATTGATGGACTCGACAGGAGTCTTCCGCCTTGTTGTTTTGTGTTGAGTTTGTTAAATTTAGTTTATCCTCTATATGTACGTAAACGGAAAAATAAAGTTTGAAGAAAAAAAAAATTTCAATAAAGTTTATGGTTGTTACTTAAGTGCTGTGTGACTCTTTCTCGTTCTTATTACTATTATTTGGTGGTGTCCACCATGGTGTTACATTTTGGGGCAGTTATCGCGGGAATACTGGTGATGTCTGCAGTTTGCACCAGCTTCTGAATAGTGTGTTAGATTTATCTCAACTTTAGTTGCATTAAAGTGCTGATAATGAAATGCAGAGTAGGCGTTACCGTGCAAAAACACACGAGGTGCACCTTTGCGATTTATTCTAAATACTAAAATCCTGTATTGAATTGCACTGTGGTAGTGGGTGCATTTACAGTGTACACACAAAATCAATGAAGAAATCTCATTGTATTTATATTGATTGGGAATAGTGGGTCAGGTGCTGAATCTTGACGGGATACACTGCCCAGTTCGTTTATTTTTCTGTACACGAAAAAACCACAACACAACTTTCACAACGAAAGGCAAAAACTGCGATGCGAAACAAATTCCGGCGATAAGCCGCGTTAGCACCAGGGATTTTACACATGCTTTCTGCTGGTGTTAAGCAGGACGACTACCTGCAGCATGAAAGGGAACACAGCCAAGAGCCACACCGGAACACCCACAGGTGCCATAGAGTCAATGAGCATGATACACGGATACCCATGAGGGCCACAACACTCATCGCAACAACCCCAGGACCGCCAACGCCCCCTGAACCCGCATCTGAGCAAGTGTGTCCGTGTGGTCATTGTGTTAGCATGATGGGCACGGGCCCTGCAACATCACAGTGTGCTGTCTTCAGCGGACGTTACCATGTCACCTCAGTGTTGGCAGTGAGCCTGGACATGTAGCTACGCACGCATCCTCCTGCATGCACAAGCGGCGTGTGCTGGTCCGGCGTACACAGGTCAGCGCAGGGGTGTGCCTATCCGGCAAGGGGAACGGGGTGTCTCGGACATGTCCGTGTGCAAGAAGTGCGGTAAGTGTGTCTCTGTGTTCTGGTGTGGCCGCCACAAGGGCCGCAGCAGTCGATGTTGTAAAGTGGCATGCACCACCTCCAAACGGCAGTGTCACAGTGTGATTGGAATGCCGCAGGACATGCGCGAATAGGCATTACAATGGTGTGCCGTAGGAGTGCACGGGATACAACAGCACAGCGCACAAAAGTGTGGGGGCTCGTGGGAGGGAGGAGCAGCTGTTTGGCAACGTAACACACAGTGAACCCGCCCATGTGCCACGTGCTGGGCATCTCATCCATGATGACCAGGGTCACAGACATCCCACAACACCCACGACCGGCCTTTGTACACATCCTGTATGAATGCAGCTGGAGAAGTTACTGTAGGGATGAAAGGTTCTTTGTCTGAGCTATCTTGCGCTAACACATCTGCTGCTCTGAGAAGGAACTTGCAAGTGGCCAGCCCCCCCTGACAGATACGATAATATTTGCATCCGTCTCCCACACTACGCACTGCCCGATTTGAGAACAACGAGTACACATCCCACACTCAAAAGTCCTTCGTCGTAGTTAGCGTGTGAGAAATGGCCTTCACACGTACTCCCACCACACCCCTGCCCTGCACCAATTGCACCAAGCTGTGCCATTTCATCCACAAGACTGGCACACGGCAAGCCAGTGCAGCTACAAGCAGAGCCACTGACGCAATGGCAGGGCATCCCGAACACATGGTCGACTCCATTCACGTCCACCTATACCTTGCACGTCTGCTGCATGTCCTGGGTGCACTGCCTTTGGCAGTGCTGCAGATCACTTACCGGCTGAGCTTCCGCATTGCGGACGTCACCTGCGTTCAACCTGTATTGCAATGTTGCACGTGCCTATCCAAGTGGTGCATGGACGTGTGCCTCTCCAACGTGTGAGTAGCTGACATGGATTACGACGGGTGTGTGCGCCCCTGTTGGCCCACGACCAGGAGTGTCATGGTGATGCCCATTTATGGCATGCATGGATGTTTGGCATGCATGTTGGGAACTGGGCCTGGGAGATTGCACGTGTCATAGTATGCAGTGAGCAAATTGACCCACTTCCCGATTCTGCTTTGGTGCACATTGGGTACAGTGGTTGGAGTCAGCACATCTGTCCCGGTCAGCTGATGAATTACGTCGATGACATGTCAAATATTGTGGCCAACCATCACTCATTAGAGATAGTGGCTTACGCAGCTGCACTCGCGTTCATGGACGAGTGACAAGGTACCTGCAACCACGACTCGATGTGCCACATTGCACGTGTCCCGCCGCATCATTGCACATTGTGCATCTGGTCACATGTCCCAAGACGACAGTGGACATGGCTGCATTGGTGTCAACTCATGTCCGAGGCGCGGACAACCAACGCTGCTTGACACTGATGTGTGTTGGTGATGGACTACCCCGAGGTGAACATGGACGTTTTCCTACGTTCCTTATTCAGGCATGCTGCTGCATTTGTCTGCATATCGTGGCACTACTCTTGGCCGTACTGACACGCACTTTTTTTTATAAAGTTTCCACATTTTCACTTGTCTCCAAATGTGTTGTGTCTTCATTTGTATGCCAATGTGTGTGTCACGGACTCTCTGGCTGCCTGCCATACGTGAATTGCTACCCCATCCGGACTGTGGGTTTGTACTTATGCGTTCTCATGTGCCTGTTTCGTACTGACGCTTTTGGACGTTTATCCGCCACAGGCGAGTGCATTTGTGTCCTGTGTTCGATTGTGCAAATGTTTGTGTTTGGACAACATTGTGTTGGATGTTGGTGTGCTCTGCTTCCTATGTGTGTGTGCTGCATTCTGTGTGAGATGTCCCTTCATGTGAGGTTTTGTTCACCCTTCTCCCTTTCAGGCAGTGTGGTTTTCACTTCTGTGCTTGTTCAGTGGTGTGATGTTGGCGGGTTGTGTGACTTGTGCTCCTTGTTGGTGTGTTTCATTTTAGCCATGGTTTGTCTGTAGTTGTGCTGTACTTAATTGTGCATGTGTGCCATTGTGCCCATCTCCCCCGTCCCCCTCTCCCTGCTTGTTCCTCTTCCTGGTGCTGTTGTGTCTGTAATTTTGTTACTCCACACATAAATACATGTAAAGAACAAATTAGAATAGTTCCTTGATTGTTTTAGATTGCAAAACTTCTCTCTATTGGTTATTTTTGAATTTTCCATATAAGCAGTTTTTTTAATATTCAAGGACACATACAAGTCAGAAGTGCAACGTATTCTATCAACACACTTTCTAGAACATTCTACAACAGGTGCAGGTTAAAAGTTCATCAATTTTTTTAAACCTAACGATATTTTTTTGCAACATTTTCTCGAACATTTAACGGCACGTGCAGGTTAAAAGTTCATGATTGTTTTAAGTTCGAACAGTGCCTTCCAAATGCAAGTAGCAGGTGTGGTTGAGTTGACCAAATTTTATCCTATCATATGTACTCCACGTTTAAAGTGCTTTTTCTTAACCAATCACAAAGATGCTTTTCCACAAAACGAATGTGCACCCTACTTTTAAAAACAATGCTTTTCATCTCCCAATCAGTTATCGTTTTGAATGAGAAAAAAGTAGTTCCCCACCTTTAAACATATCTCTTATTCTACTGAACGGACTGCATGAGCTACAGACATCTATCCATACTTCCCAGCCATACCTTCAAAATGCTAGTGTGGATAGTAGGACATAGCTATGTTTTCTGGTGCAAGAGGTATGCAGAACAGAGACGTATTGACTTAGACCTAGGTTTACAAAATGTGGACATTAAATGGTTTGGACAGAGAGGATTGAAGTGGCACCAATTGTTGCCTTTGGTTCAAACCTGTTTGCATCTCCAACACCCTGACCTCATGATTGTGCACTGTGGTGGAAACGACCTAGGCACATTGACTGGTGTAGGTTTGGAAATGCTAATGAAAGACATCTTTCGACAACTGATGTTGCTTTTGCCTCAAACTGTCTTTGTATATTCCAATATATGCCAAAGACAGAAGTGGAAATGGTCAAACCAATTTTGTCCTCAGATTGAAAAATCTAGGAAGAATGTCAACAAAGCTGTGTCTGCATACCTCAGAGACCATAGAATGGGGTCGATCTACAACAACAACATACGTTTTGATATGGCTGATATCTACAGACGTGATGGAGTACACTTCACAGATCAGGGAAATCAAGTTTTTCTGAATAACCTGAAGCTGTGCATCCGCACTTATATGTAGCTCAAACTAATAAACACAAGGGCTCTTTTTAGAGCCGCCTTATATTCCCAATATCGGTTCGCAGAGTGACAGCTGCGATCCGGCTAGCACAGGGAGACCTGCGGGCCGTCGGGCTGGCTCGCAGAGGGAGAGCTGCGGCCCGTCGGCTCGGCTCGCACAGGGAGAGCTACGGGCCGTCGGCTCGCAAACGCACACCAGCGTGCTGGCTCGCAGAGGGAGAGCTCGGGTCTAACTCGCAAGGGGACACCAACGGGCCAACGGCCCTGCTAGCAGAGACACACCTATCACCTAACGGACTGGCTCGCACATGTACAGCTAGGGACACGACGGCTCGCAGACGCAGACCTGCGAACCGACGGACTGGTACTGTTTTATGCTTTAGGGTAGTACAGTGGTGTTTGTGTACTGTAGGGGGTTCGTGCTGGAGGTAGCGTTTTAGGGTTTAAGGTAGTGCAGTGGTGTTTGGGTAGTGTAAGAATCGTGCTGGAGGTAGTGTTTTAGTGTTTACGACAATGCAGTAATGTTTGGGTAGTGTAAGGGGTCATGCTGGGAATACTGTTTTGGGGTTTAGGGTAGTGTAGTGGTGTTTGTGTAGTGTAGGGGGTCATGCTGGGAGTAGTGTTTTAGGGTTTACGGCAGTGCAGTGGTGTTTGGGTAGTATAGGGGGTCATGCTGGGAGTAGTGTTTTAGGGTTTATGGCAGTGCAGTGGTGTTTGTGTAGTGTAGGGGGTCGTGCTGAGAGTAGTGTTTTAGGATTTAGGGTAGCACAGTGGTGTTTGTGTAGTGTGGGAAGGCATGCAGCGAGTACTGTTTTAGGATTTAGAGTAGTGCAGTGGTGTTTGTGTACTGTTTGGGGGTTCATGCTGGGGGTAGCGTTTTAGGGTTTAAGGTAGTGCAGTGGTGTTTGAGTAGTGTAAGAATCGTGCTGGAGGTAGTGTTTTAGAGTTTACAAAAATGCAGTGGTGTTTGGGTAGTGTAAGGGGTCATGCTGGGAGTAGTGTTTTAGGGTTTAGGGTAGTGCAGTGATGTTTGTGTAGTGTAGGGGGTCGTCCTCGGAGTAGTGTTTTAGTGTTTACGGTACTGCAGTGGTGTTTGTGTACTGTAGGGGGTCGTGCTGGGGTAGTCTTTTAGGGTTTAGGGTAGAACAGTGGTGTTTGGGTAGTGTAGGGGGTCGTGCAGGGGGTAGTGTTTTAGGGTTTAGGGTAGTGCAGTGGTGTTTGTGTAGTGTAGGGGGTCATGTTGGGAGTAGTGTTTTAGGGTTTAGGGTAGTCTAGTGGTGTTTGGGTAGTGTAGGGGGTCGTGCTGGGGATAGTGTTTTAGGATTTAGGGTACTGCAGTGGTGTTTGCGTAGTGTAGGGGGTCCTGCTAGGGGTAGTGTTTTAGGGTTTACGACAATGCAGTGGTGTTTGGGTAGTGTAGGGGTTGTGCTGGGGGTAGTATTTTAGGGTTTAGGGTAGTGCAGTGGTGTTTGGGTAGGGGGTCGTGCTGGGGGTAGATTTAGGGTTTAGGGTAGTGCAGTGGTGTTTGGGTAGTGTAGGGGATCGTGCTGGGGGTAGTGTTTTAGAGTTTACGACAGTGCAGTGGTGTTTGGGTAGTCTTTGGGTAGTGTAGGGGATCGTACCGACAGACTGACTCACAGAGCTCCGAGCCGACGGACGGGCTTCTAAAGGCATAGCCGCGACCTGGTGATGTGAAGAGAGGCAGCGTGAAAGGCATATCTCACACAGACACAGATGCCAGTGTTGCCTCGCAGAGGTAAAACTACACACCCGATGGCTTCTACACGGAGAGATGCAAGCTGACGGAGTAAATCACAAAATGGCTGCCAACACTTACTGGTTTCAACCATTCACAGCCAATAAGCCGCAAGCTGGTGCTTGTAACCCCTCAGCCAATCACATGTCAGAATTCTCAAATATCGATATCTGTAAAATTTGATATTTCTCAAAAACTACTGAACGGATTTACACCATTTAAACAAAAGCGTGCTTTCTGGACCATCACCTTTCTTCCTGCCAAATTTGGCGTAATTCCGTTCAGCAGTTTCACCTGTAGTCTTCTGTAAAGTTTCATATGGAAATTGCATGGAGAAAACACGTTTTAGGACCCTCTTTTTTCTCAGTCCCTCCTACACCATTCACCCCCAAACTTTCAATATAAGAGCTAATCAAAAAAAGAGAAACTTTTTGGATAATTTCATAAAGATTCATCAAACGACGCCAAAGTTACAAGCACATAGAAGGCTCCAGAAGGGGGCCGCGCAACCCTCTCCCAACATGAGTGAAGCCCCGGGGCTGCGCGGACCCCAGCGCACCCCCGCAACCCCTGCGAGCCCCTGCTATTATTTTTTAAGAAATACCCCGGAACCTTGCCCACCCAAGGGCCTCATTAAAATGAAACGCGAGAACCCGCGACCCCAGCGCGAATTTTTGCCGATTTTTAATTTTTTTTTAAATGATTTTTGGGCCCTGGGGTTCCTTCTGGGACCCCCTGAGCAGGCCTAGGGTGTCAGGGTTTTTCTACTCTGCCCCCTTCTCTTGTTTTATACCTTTGTTTCTCCGTTTTTGGGTGACTCGCTTCTACCGAGCCACAAGATGGCTGCCAACACTTCCTGGTTTGGACTACTAGCAGCCAATCACAGTGAAGCTCGCACACGCGACTTAGGCTTCGCCCAGATATCAAAACTTTTATTTTTCTAATTTCTCAGCAACTACTGAACGGATTTACACCATTTTTAAAATGGTCGCTTTCTGACCCAAGCACTACCTTTCTGCCACATTTGGAGTCATTCCGTTAAGTAGTTTCGGCTGTAGCCTTGCACCAAGTTTCCTATGGGAAATTGATTTTTTGACTCTTATTTTTTGAATTTCTCAAAAACTACTGAACGGATTTACACCATTTAAAAAAGGTCGCTTTCTGAACCAAGCTCTACCTTTTTGCCAAATTTGGGGTAATTCCGTTCAGCAGTTCGGACTGTAGCTCGTCGCAAAATGTCCTATGGAAATTAACATGGAGAAAACGAGTTTTGGGACCCCCCTTTTTTCTCAGCCCCCGCTTGACGAATCACCCCCAAACTTTCAGGATAGGAGCTGACCTGGATAGACTTTTTTTTGGGAGAATTTCAAGAAGATTCGTCAAACGACGCCAAAGTTATTAGCAAATCCAAAAATGCTTTTCCTATGGAAACTAGGTCCTAACTATAACTACCTAATGGCGACCGCCAGTAGGTAATATATATATATATATATATGTTCCAAGACAGTTTCCACCAGGTACTAACCGAACTCACTGGCGGGTGCCTCAGTATCGTGAAGGTGGATTCACGTAAGTATGCGTTTGAAGTTTCAAAGAAACAGGCATGGAGCACTCGCAGGGTCTTTCATTTCCATTTATTCCAAGCAAATGCATTTCAGCGATTTGCCTTCATCAGTGCTTGTTTGCAAATGCAGTTACACAATCACATCGATTTCATTAAATTTAAAAATCACATGGCGCGGTCCCATAGGTGGATTCCAAACGTGGCAAACAAAAGGGTACTGATGCCATCACGGTCTCAATACCTCATTCTTTGGCCGCCATATCTGTGCGTTACATTTCATCCAAATAGTCATACCTGCGTGTATATATGTCCTTCAGAAGACACAGTGACATTTTGCAGCCTTTTTTTTCACACTAACAATTAAGCTGTTGACCAAATCAGGTGCTTCTTCATTGACATTGGAAAACGTTTGTTCAAAAAATATTGAAAATGTTCTTCCAGCATGTGCAACAAGGGTAGTATTTGGCTCATGGTACTGTCCCCATTTTCTGACTTTCACTGTCAAAATCTAACAAGCATTGGCAAAGTCATGAGGTATTGGCGATGCTCGAGCTATTGGCCTAGTCAATAGCTTTTAGCCTTGTTATCTAGCAGCACATCTGCTGTGGATGGGCAACCAACAGCAAATGTGCGTTGCTACAGGAAGATTAAGTGAGTTGCCTAAGTTCACGGTGTCCTCATGAAAATTAACTGGTGTTTATGTAAAGTGCTCAAATCCCTTCGGGCAGTGTTGGAGCTATACATAACTGCACAAA
Organism: Calotriton arnoldi; assembly: GCA_963921515.1. Lineage (NCBI taxonomy): Eukaryota > Metazoa > Chordata > Amphibia > Caudata > Salamandridae > Calotriton > Calotriton arnoldi. The sequence continues at coordinate 2,585,291 of CAWUFW010000161.1, forward strand.
AAAAGTAACTGGTGTTTATGTAAAGTGCTCAAATCCCTTCGGGCAGTGTTGGCGCAATATAAAACTGCACAAAAAAATGTGAAAAGCCGAGTCAGGGAAGGAGGGGATCTGCCAACGGAGTTCAGTGGGTCAAGCTGCGACAGGCGGAAGGTGGACGGGCAACCAACAGCAAATCCAGGCTGCCACAAGGAGATTAAGTGATTTGGCCGTAATCACTGGAACTGAGGGTGAGGGTAGGGAGACGATGTGGAATCCTTTTGGGAGAGGATGTGGTGTAAGGGCCACAGCTGCCGACTATAGAGCAGGGAAACCGGTTTCAAGTTTCAGAGTTGGCTTAACATCCTTGATTCTGGGCAAATCACGTAATCTCCCTGTGCCTACAAAAATGAATGTGTGCTTGTTTAAAGGAACTGGTGCTCATGTAAATCAGGGTCAGGGTTCCTGATCGTCTTAAAAAACCCTCATTCACGAATTAACCGTATGTGCGGTATATCTTGGTTCTCCGCAGGGATGGTTACGTGAAAAGCATCATCATTGGGTCTTGGTTTATGCTTTCCTCCACCTGGAGGAGGACCAACTGGTATTGACAGTATTGATTAGGGATAGTGAATGTGAAAGTGCAGCGTCGTTAAAATTGCCTACATCTATCGATCCAATGTTTATTATGTCGTAGATGGGGCAAAGGTTAAAAATAAAGTGATGGTGCGGTGCTAGAAGGGTTACTGTTCTATCGCAGCTGTCTGTGAGTGGTCAACATGTTTCAGCCCTTGTGTGCCCAATCGGGTCTATGGGCTTTCTTCAGGACCAAGGAACGCACGTTTGATTGAGGTTACGTGCAGGGGCAAGAAGTGCCTTTACCCTTCTTCTTAAGTGAATGTATTCGGACACTTACGTGTTGTAGATGTGACTGTGTCTACAACTGAAAAGAAAAGACCATAAAGACAAATCATAACGGTACAAAACAGTCTCATTGGGCTATTGTGTGCGCAGTTACTTGTCATAGGTGATGCTCTGTGTTCAAATTGAACATGCTGATTGTTACTGGGAAAAAGAAAAGGAAAAAGTGGGCACATACATGATTGGCTGTTCTACCATAGGTATATTTAAGTATTTCACAAAAACATCTCTTGTTCATAGGTGTATGGTTTTCTGATAATCAAGCTTGTGCATGTATGTATGGTCGAATTAAAGCTGGTGTGCGACCAGAAAGTGCTCGGGTCTGAGCAGTATGCTTTTAGCGCAATGGTTCTAAGTTATGTGGGCGCGTAGAGCAGTGTGACCTGGTATTGTGCTAATGTACATCTACCCAGTTGTTTTTGGTAGCGCGATGTTGTTCTTTAGCTGAGGTATCTCATACTATTACATTGTGAAGGCAATCGGTTGTGAGTTATCTGCTCGAGTAAGACTTACTACTCACAGCGTGTTAGAGCTTAATTGCGTATGCGAGTTGATGTTCAGTTAGTGTGCCTCCGTTTTTATTTATTTATAGCTCACGGAGCCGTTTAATTAGGTCTACACTTGGGCCGGTAAAGGTGTAGTCTGCCGTAGGCATTTTACATCCCCGATAAATAGTAAACACTTGACTTGTCGGGGAAGTAATAATTCCATTCACACCGTGGTTACATGTGTGCCTCTATTGTTTCGTTTGTGGTTCGCTTAGGAGTTATTCAAGAATTCTCTAGGCAAAGCAAAGATAAAAAGTGCGTAATTAATCTGTTTCGCGCTTTGGGGCAGTATTGTGTGAGCGCTTCTAGTAAAGCCAAATTAGCTAAATGTGTGGAGGTGGTTCTAGTGAGCATCGCGTTGGTTGCCTGTGCGTACGTACTTGCGGTAGTTCTAACGAGCTTCAAAGAGCGGAGTGACTCGTTTACGGAATTAATCTAGGTTGTGCTTTGGGGCAGTATAGTGTGAGCGCTATTAGTGAAGATAAGGTAGCTTAATGCTTGGAAGCGCTTCTAGGGAGTATTGCGCTAGATGCCCGAGCGTTCGTGTTTGTGGTAGTTCTTACGCGCTTGGACGAGCGGTAGGAGATGCCTCGTTTACCTTATATAGAGGGAAACTTGCCTCCGTCGGGGAACGGGCGCTCGGACTCTCTGTGGAGGAAAGAGAGTTCCAAAAATAATTTCTTGTGTCCTCACGGTGGCCTTGCTCTGTATGGCTGCGCGGCATGACGTACCTTTCTGAGTCTCCAAAGCAACTTGTGCTGGCGATGTCTGCCGTGCCCCGGTGGCGGGGGCTGGTAGAAGAGCGCATTTTATGTAAATCAGGTTACAGTAAGCATAGTTGAAAGACTTCCGTTTAGGTAATGAAAAGGAGTGAAAAGGTATTTCATGTAATTCCGAGGATTCTTAACTGTAGGGTTTTATGATTTCTTTTCATTCTTTTTACAAAAAGTATGCCAGTGTGTAAACGGTGTTTCTAACGGCAAGACTGTGATTTCTTCTTAGTACAAAAAGATTGCCAATGTGTAAGTGGTGTTTCTTAGGGTTAATCGGAGTGGGCAATATTATGATGTTGCGTAACGGTGTTTCTCCCACTTTTATAAGTTATGTTATGTGGTTGTTGCCTCTCCCAGTGGTCATCACGTAGTGATGATAATGTCTGTGTAAGTTGTTGGTGATGTTTTGCTCTGAATGGAATGGAGACTTGGGCCTTAGGTACGTGTAGAATCCGGCCGTGCCTTAGTCGTTGCGTGTGTCCCTGGCGGACTGCACAATTCGCGTTGTATGTCTGTCTCTACTTTCTGTCCGGTCAGTTGTAATTCTGATGGTTGGATTGTTTGGTCACGGGACTGTTCTGGATCAGCGTGACATCGAGAGCCACGGTACGTTGTCATTCAGTCCTTCTTCGTAAGTTTTGAGGCAATGAACCCACCTTTGCTCTTTTTCAAAGAGGATGCATTCTGCGTTCTCATTTTTGGTGTTGTGTCTCTATGACAACCCAGTTGATTTCGTCAATGGAATGTTTGAGGTTAATGTAATGGGTACTTATTTTGATGGTTGTCCTATTGCACCTGATATTGCTCCGGTGTTCGCAGATTCTCTGTTTTACCTTCCGGCATGTCATACCTATATATTTTAGGTTGCACGGACAGGTAATCATATAGATTGCGTGGGTTGTATTGCAATTCGTGTGGTTTTTCAAGGTCCATTTCAAGTCTGGATTTAGTTGTAGGGTCTTGGTGGTTTTAGTGAGTATTCAGACAAAGCAAGACCCAGATGGATAATGTCCACTTATTGGTGCCAAGTTCCAGCTGTTGGTTATTGACTCGATTCGTGGCTTGTTTGGCGGTGGTCTGGTGTGGACAAGTGGATCACAGATATTTCTGGTTCATTTATTGGCGAATCGTGGTTTTGGCCATTTCAGGTTTCCGGATTTCAGAATCCGCCAGTTTTTGTTATCAATTTTCTTGACTATGTTAGATGCAGTATTGTATGTTGTGACACATGTGATTATGCTTTTGTCTTGTTCTTTAGCAGAGGTCTCAAGGAGGTTATCCCTGTGTTGATTTCTGTCTCTCTTCTGGCATTTCTGTATGATGTTATGTGGATAGTTCCTTGCTTGTAGTTTGTGGCTCAGATCTTGTGCTTGTGTTTTGTAATTCTGTAATTTATTGCAGTTACGTCTGAGCCTCAGAAAAGGGCTGTATAGCAAGTTTTCTCTGAGAGAGCGAGGGTGGAAACTGTTAAAGGAAAGGAGACTGTTTTTGGCTGTAGGTTTGTAAAAGGTCTTGGTGTTGATCTCACTGTTCTCAATGTAAATTCTTATGTCTCGGAAATCCAGTCTCTGTTTGTCCACTATGTAAGTAAACTTAAGGAATTCATCTTTGGTATTGAGCCACCTGTGGAAATTCGGCAGGCTTTCTGGTGTGTCATCCCAGATCATTATTACATGGTCTATGTAGCATTTCCAGAAAAGTATCTTCGTTTTGTAAGGGTTGGTGTCAGTTAGGATGTTTTTGTTCTCAAAATCGCTCACATAGAGTCCTGCAATACTCGGGGCGAATGTGCTGCCCATAGATGTTCCGTGGGTCTGTAAGAATATAGTGCCATTATATTTGAAGAAGTTCTCTGTAAGTGCTAGGCTGCAGCATTCTAGTACTAAGTGTCTAGGGGTAATGTGCTCCCATTGTTCAGTGAACAGTATTTTCTTCCAGGGACTGTAGAGTTGCTTGTTGTGGCAGGCTCGTGTAGAGACTCTCAACGTCGAGACCTACAAGACACATCGATCCTTCATGGAATGTTAATCCTTTTAATTCGTTAAGTAGGTCCCGTGTGTCTTTGAGGTACGTTGGGGTTTTCTGGACGAGTGGTCTTAGATAGTAGTCGGCGAATTGTGAAAGAGGTTCGAGGATTGAGCCTATTCCGGAGACGATTGGTCGTCCTGAAGGTGGTGTTCTGTTTTTGTGTGTCTTTGGTAGTGAGTAGAAGTAAGGAGTTCTGGGTGATTTGGTTCTTAAAAAATCAGCCTCATTCTTGGAAATCCATTGGTTGATTTCCGCTTCTTCTACCATCAGTTCGATTGTCCGTTGCAGTCTGGGGGTAGGATCTACAGATAGTGGTTTGTAGAATTTGCCTTCACAATGTAACAGTATGAGATACCTCGGCTAAAGCACAACATCGCGCTACCAAAAACAACTGGGTAGATGTACATTAGCACAATACCAGGTCACACTGCTCTACGCGCCCACATAACTTAGAACCACTGTGTTAAAAGCATACTGCCCAGACCCGAGCACTTTCTGGCCGCACACCAGCTTTATTTTGGCCGTACATACATGCACAAGCTTGATTATCAGAAAACCATACACCTATGAGCAAGAGATGTTTTTGTGAAATACTTAAATATACCTATGGTAGAACAGCCAATCATGTATGTGCCCACTTTTTCCTTTTCTTTTACCCAGTAACAATCAGCATTTTCAATTTGAACACAGAGCATCACCTATGACAAGTAACTGCGCACACAATAGCCCAATGAGACTGTTTTGTACCATTGTGATTTGTCTTTATGGTCTTTTTTTTTTCAGTTGTAGACACAGTCGCATCTACAACACGTGAGTGTCCGAATACTTTCACTTAAGAAGAAGGGTAAGTGCACTACTTGCCCCTGCCAGTAACCTCAATCAAACGTGCGTTCCTTGGTCCTGAAGAAAGCCCATAGACCCGATTGGGCACACAAGGGCTGTCGACCACTCACAGACAGGTGCGATAGAACAGTAACCCTTCTAGCACCGCACCATCACTTTATTTTTAACCTTTGCCCCATCTACGACATAATAAACATTGGATCGATAGATGTAGGCAATTTTAACGACGCTGCACTTTCACATTCACTATTCCTAATCACTACTGTCAATACCAGTTGGTCCTCCTCCAGGTTTAGGAAAGCATAAACCAAGACCCATTGATGATGCTTTTCACGTAACCATCCCTGCGGAGAACCAAGATATACCGCACATACGGTTAATTCGTGAATGAGGGTTTTTTAAGATGATCAGGAACCCTGACCCTGGTAATACACAGTACAAGTGATTCATTCCCCTTTGATTATATCTTACATGGCCGGAAGCCGAATGAATCCTAACTTCTCTCTCCCTCTTTGTTGATTATAAGACTTACAAAGATAACCAAAAAACATTCAAATACAATCCTTATGGATAAACACAGAATTGCAAAAATATTTTTTTTGTTTATAAAATCAAACTGCCTTGGGGATTCCAGCAATAGTGGTTGAATCATATGTGGCAACTGATTAACTGCATTCACATAAAATAAATCCTTCTTAATTTGAGGCTTAAACTTAACCATTGCACAGTGTCACAATTAAGTTTAGAATGTTTCATGCCCATGGTATATATATTATGTATCAAATTGCTCAATTCTAGCTAGTTTGATTATACAAAATTCGTAGAACTAACTTAATTTTGCACCCAATTCTGAAAAAAGGGATCAAGAGGTTCCTTCCAGCTATCAAATGATATTATTTCCTCTATTTATTCAGATGAAATACATTATTTATTGCACCTGTTTTTACATCATTAGGATTCTGAAGAAGATCTTTTCTTATATCCCATCGGAACTGCTCCAGGTAGTCACTATTGCCCTTGTTACCTCATGGCTGGACTATTGTAATGCACTATACCTTTATATCAACAGCTCTTCCCTGAACAAACTTCAGGTTGTACAGAATGCAGCAGCCCGTCTTATTCTGAGCATTCCCAAACGGCACTCAGTTAGAGAGGGGATTTGTTTTCTTCATTGGCTCCTAGTTAGAAGGCGAATTTCCTTCAAGGCTTTGTGCTTAATCTTTGAGGCTCTTCATCAGAGGGGCTCTGGCCAAATTAATGCCCTCTTTCATTGGTACACTCCTGGCAGATCACTTAGATCTTCATTCTGTAAAAAACCTTAGGATCCCCAGATTTTGGAAGACCAGATGGGGTGGGCGTTCCTTCTTGGTGATTGCTGCCAAACTATGGAACACATTTCTGAAGCAGATTCTCTTATGTCCTTTAAAAAACACCTGAAAACCTGCTTTTTTCATCTCAGAATCTTTGATTCCTGGCTGTGCTGCTCTTGTTGATCTATCTGTCCCGCTTTAGAGCTTTGGCACCTGCGGGTTTTAGTGCGCTTTATAAATCCTATTTTGGACATCAATGCTATTACTTATGTCAAATATTGCTAAATAAATTAAAAGAAAGGGTGGATAAGATAGGGCTTCTTAAGTAACAGGTTTTAGAGCAGGGTGGAGACAATGGAGTACATCTTTAATACACAGCTAATGGCCTGTATCACACAATCCTTTTACAAAGTATATGCTATGTAAATGTTTTATCGACTTTTCAACTGCATTTGATGGGGACAGACAAACACTGTGGCAGACATTGTCCAAGTGGGGGTTTCACCGACTCTTGTGCAACTATATTTAATTATTACACAAGCAGACAGAAACGGGTGCCATGTATCCCGAAAATGTTTCACTAAGAGAGAGATGAAGGATGACTTCTTGCGCATCTCCCTACTTTTTTAGCCTTAATTTTACTTACAAGTGCCAGCTGTATATAAAATCATATTGATTCCGATGAAACATGAATAAAATTACTTTAATAATTGGTTTATGCATATAATACCCTCATTTTGCATTGCACTGCGGTAGTGCTAGACACCTTTGTAACATATATTCCACATAATAGAGTTCCGCAGAAATCAAGTACCAGCTAAATGTAGTTTTCTTGCACCTAAGATTCTATCATTTGAAAGCTGGATAACTACATTTATCTGGTCATTGATTTCTGTGGAAATTCTTAATGCATCTTGATAGAACTGCCTTGGAGTGTGAACTGGCAAAATTAGTCAATCTTAAACCTAAGGAGTATCTTACCACTCTGAAAACATTACAAATGAAACTCCTAGCCCAACAGCAGTGCTGGCTCATGCTTTCTTTCTGGTCTATGTGCCCCTGCTCCTCCTTGACTAAGATGCTGCACAGAATGTGGATATGTCGCTTGGCTTAGTGGTCTGGAAGTTACACCAGTTTAGACCTGAAGCTGAGCAGAAGTGCTAGGCTTCCGGTGGGTTGTCCTGCACACAATACATATAATCTCCAACTGAACCTTATGTTTCCTGAACCTCTTCTGAGGTGTAAATGATGAACATTCCCGCTGACTGCAGAGCCTAGCAGAATACTTACTACGAACTGGGGATTTCTCTACATAGGTGAGGAGACTAAAAAAGGGGTGCTGGGGGCTTTCTGCATGTATTCCGCAAAGTCAGCACTTATGCAGGACTGTGAGGTGCATCAGTCAGTTAGTTTACGCACCAACGAATACATGGCTACATTTGAAAACGAATGCGTCCATGTGTATTTTTGAGTATGACCAGTTGTAATTGGCCAACTGGTACACTGGTATCAGTAGAACTTGGGATGTGCACAAGTGCACATTCAAGTTGATTATAGGCTTTTGAGAGCTTGTAGAACTAGTGGCACGTGCTATTACTTCAAGAGCTGGTCACTTGTGTCGTTTTAGCTTATAAGCCAGCTTGTGCGGGCTTACATCACCACAGCTACATCGTGTTAGAGGTAGACTTTGGAGCAAAAGCAGAAGAAGGAGTGAACCAGGTGGTGTGCATGCAGAGATGGCATTGTGAAGATAAGTGAGGACCAGCATTTGAACTGTGGTTATTCCACTTTATTCTAGGAGTCAGGAGTTTTCTGACGGTAGCCTTACAGTCCCCACAATTGGCAGAGGCCATCTTAGGTGTAGCTAGGTCCATCACCGTCCAATAGAAGATAAACGCCACCTTACTTCTTCTCCAATTGGTTTATTCCCTTCACTGATAACCATCAGCAAACAAGCAGCGCATTTGAGTTAACGCTGCCGTGCGCTCAAAACTTTTAAAAAAACAGAAACATCGAGCTCTTGTTGTTTTGCCTGCGGCAGAACACTTTCACAATAACTATGATGGCCTCACCTCTGCGGTCACCGCGTTTTTCACTAGGTTTGCCCCTACTCATGCCAGATTCACTGCGCTCAATTTTCGCTGCAAGCGTAGTGCTCATAGCAACTCGGTGGATGTTGGAGGCAGAGTGCAAGCTCTGCCTTCCTCTTAATTATGTATATTTTCACGACTAATTGGGCTGCAGTACTGGTGTACTCTGGCATTTTGTCCGGAATGGTTCTGCAATGGGAGGGAGTGTAAATGAAACATGGTGCTGTTACGTAAAGATCTAGGTAGGAAGTGGCAGAGTGACTTGAAGGGGGAGGGGGTGGAGGGGTCACTTTGGAGAAGAGTAGCAGTATGTGTGGACGGTGCGATCTGTGTGTGGGGCATGAGGAGAAGCAGCGTTTGTGCAGCCCTGTTTACAGAAACCGAGCAAGAGAGCTACGCTTTTGTTAAGTGCTCCAAATCAAAGAAAAAAGTTCTTCCAAAAACATTTATTCAAATGGGAGCTGGTGATTGATATAGTACTTGGTATAAACTCAGGAAGAGGCATTACAAATGCATGCCATGGACAAATGGGGAGAAAGAATAGGAGAGCAACAATGGCGTCAGCAAATGGGAAGCCTATAGGTGGGCTTAAGCCCACAAAGTATATATAATATGTCTCAAAGAGACAGCGCTGTGTAGCTGAGACCTAAAAAGGCAAGGCACCAGCATTTTGGTCAGACAATCCTCCTGTCCCATTTGTCAACCTCCATTGTCATGACTTTGGCTGTTGCATCCCCTCTCCTTTGCAGTACGCAATCACTGATAGCCATGTACTGCTCAAACTGGTGTTGCTGTGTCTAATAGGTGGAGTTCCAAATGGTTGGCACCTTCTGTATGAGGGCTTTATAGGGATTCTGTTGGCATGATGTATGATGCTCAACTGCTTCCAGGTCTTGAAAGAATGACTGAAATGAGTAAAAATCCTGCAACAGGTGACCAGTATATTGTTGAATATTCCTTCTTTTCTTCCGTAAGTCTTGGACTATTAGCTTCATACAGCGTGCTAAAGTTAGGGCTTTGAAATATCTCCTAATAGCCATGGCTTTGTCAATATTACTGTCATTGTTGGTGGCAACATGCAGTGCAGGGAGCCTGGGCTGAAACCATTTGTAGACTTTGGTATTAAGTTCTTCCATGATGCTGGCAGTTGTATGTAATTTCTCCATGGAGAAAATTGCTGTTATATGACTCCGAATGCCTTGAAAAGCATCCTCAGTGGTGAGACCAGTGCTAGCCTTTCCTTAACCCCTTTGAAGAAGACCCACTGTGGAGTGATACACATGCAGACTGTTGTTAGACAACTCGTCCACATTTCTATCTTTTGGTTCGATTGATTTTATCAGCGCTCTCCTTCATTGCTTTGCCAAGCGATTCCCGCACTAGATGGTGTATCGCTGGCACAGAAACTGTGGAAAAATAGGTCCATTTTCGAGCCTTCCACTTTGGACAAAGCATTCCCAGAAATTCCAGAAACTACTTTCCTTCTACCAAAGAAAACAGCAGAAAGTAAATCTGTAACATTTTGGTCAGCTTCCCATTCTATAAATAGACATGTCATTTTTATTGGTTTTGGTACAGTGACTATTTGCTGAACATAAACTTGATAGTGGGTTGTTGTGACTGCTTTGTTTGTAAGGATACTTCCACAACTGAACTACAGGTAGCAGAAAAGCTGCTTGGGTGCCTAAGGGGGACTGTATCCCTCTTTTCCTTGTGTCCTGCTGAGGTTGCTGAAGTGGATGACTGCACACTATGGGTGATAGTCACATGACTGCTTTGCATGACATCTTCCTCCTCACCAACACCTCCTTCTGTCTGTTTGAGTTCTTCTGTTCTCTCTCTTGCCAGCAGCTATCATTCTGAGGTGCTGTTCCCACATAATTGCTTGTTGATGTTTCAGATGGGCCAGTAGGCCACTTGTACCATTCTGTCCACCTGGCTTCCCATGGCGCAATGGGTTTTTGCTAAGTGAGCATGCTGTGGTTAACTCCTCTTGTGGCCTAAGTGTAAAGCAGTCCCAAACTGGGAAGGCAAGCTTTCTTATTAAACCAATTCCTGAAGATCTTGTTGATGTGGAGCTTGGCAGTTGTGTTTGCCTTTCTCTAGGGTGTGCTGTGGCTGCGGCAGGAGTGGTGGTTGCTGCAGGGTTTGAGTTCTTGAAAAGATAGAAGCAGGTGGTATTGGTTGTACTACATGACTCAGAGCTGGTTAAATAGAGGTAATCTGCACTTCCTCTGTGCCACTTTCCACACAATCACTGGTTCATTATTTTTCTAACCTTGAAGGCTCTCTGTAACCTTCCTTTCCCTTGTCTCTAGTGGCGGATCTTGGTCAAGGTCCAATCCATATCAAGATCATTGGACGTGAGGTTTAGAGAAGATAGGGGAGTGCACATTCTTTTTCTTGCAGAAGATCGTGAAGATGATGTGTCCAACGGAAATGAAGTCACAATAACATTTTGTTCTGCAGCAAGTTCAACTTCCTGCTCTACTCCTACCTCTGGAAGATCAGGTGTAACAGACTGTGGTTGCAGTTGAGTGTCCTATAAAGACGATTTTGCTTGCTTCTGGAACACATTGATTTCAGCCTCACAGCTCTCAGCCATGAATGTGGCCACTGAATCGCTGAGTGACATCAGCTTCCATTCTGGTGGTGGTGGCGGCACCGTTGTTGGTCCAGAGTGATCCTCCTCCTATCAGTCTCTTCCTGGTAGGTTGCATCGCCAGAAACAGGATGAGGGTTTGATGCCAGTAGTGGCAACAGTCTTCTTCTTCTATCTTCTTGTGACAGGCCAATTGTTTGGCATTAATCTCATTTAGGGCCATCTTCTTAACTTTTTGTACGGGTCATCAGCACGAGCAGAAGCACTTGGAAGAGAGGATTGTGGACTCTGGTGTTACTGTTAGCTAATTCCGAAATTTCTCTGTGTCTCAGTATTATGATATCTAGCGCACCTGCAGGCAATAAAAAATAAGCAGGAAGTTAGATTTGGGCAATCTAGTCAATGTAATACAAGTCATTATCATGATAAATGCTTAACAAAAGTGTACGCATGCCTAAACTAACTTTTTGTTAAACAGTAATCAGGAAAAGCTTACACAGCATCCCTCCGGAGCCCATGGGACCATTATGGGAGGCAGAGGGAGGAGGGCAGAAATCAAACAAAAAAAAATGCTGGTGTCTCTCGAGAACCCATGGGACCCCTATGGGAGGCAGGCAAAAATTGAATTAATTAATTAATAGGAACAATTGTGTACTGCAGACTACCACTACAGTGAGCCACAAGCACAAATAAATAATTGAACAGGACAAATATATTCGAATAAAACAACAAAATTAAAATTGGCTACAAAAGTGGTATAAAATGATCAATAATGTGAACCACAGAGAGGCTCCACAAAATGGTGGTCACCACCCATGTCTATAAAAGAAAGAGGCATGGGCAACAAAGCCAAAATGGCCACATAGGTGGGACACTCATAAAAACAGACTCAAAGAATTGTAGCTGTTGTTTCTACATGGACAGCAAAGAAGGAGGCATGGAGAACAAAGACAAAGTGAATAAAATACACGTCTACCCACCTATAGACTAGAGGTGCTAATTTAGACCTAACTGCTAATTATGCTCATACTTGCTCTTACCACAAGCTTATTGCCGGGTCAGATCTCTCAGTGTACTAGTGTATCCATTGCATGACTCTTTTCACCCAACATAACAGCAGTATGAAGACACTTCTGGGAAGTATATTGCTCTCCATGAGTGGCCCTAAAATAACCATAATTATATCAATTTGTGTGATTCTGACCAATTACTCGGTTGGAAGGATGTCCTTGAGGAATTCAAAACCAATGACCTGCCGGTCTTTGGCATACTGTGTAGACCAATGTAATGCCCTATTGGAGCAAAAACTTGCAAGCTCACCTCCTTTTCTTTTAAGTTGTCATCTGCATATACATGCTGTTGCCCAGAGAAAGGATTAACAGTCTCCTGACTGGCACCAATCTCCTGTGGCATAATTAGCTATGTTACTATAGGACAATACACGTTAAGGCATGATGCCCAACATTTATAATTATTCACGCTTCTCCCAGCTTCAGGGCAGTTTTAGATAAATTGGTGTTTCTCCCTCAGTGCCTTTCCTCCCTTGATTTTTGTTGTGATTTGGAGGAGGTTGGCAATAAAATCACATTTTCTTGATATAATTATCTTTTAAATCCATGTGGCACATGGCCTTCGCCTATTACTGTATTTATTGACAACTACTTCAATGTGTTGTGCTTGCAATAATAAAATCCTTCATTTTTAGGTCTGGCTTTAGCCAGCGCCTTTTCTCTTACTAACATTTTACACGTGGTGTTCTAATGGGGATTTCTGCCAATCCTCTTAAGCCATTGGTTTGTTGTGTCATTCTCACTTTTCTTCCACTCACTATCAAGTACAGGATGGGGAAATGGGGTGGTCCAGGGCATCCATCTGTCATTTTCACTGTGGGCGACTGCATTCTACTTTGTCGCAAGAAGCACATCCACACATAAGATAGATCATTTCAGCACCTGGTACTCTTATGGCAAATTGTGCTTTTTGAGACCCAAAAAATATTTTTGATTTCTGACATTTGTTTTTATAATGGTGAGGGCTCAGTAGTCATCAACAATAAAATTGTGCAAAACCCATGAAAAAACAAACATTGACAAAACCAAACAGATCGCACCCAACACCAGACCTATTATATCACCGTTGCTTTATAGTAGACGGGTCTCAGACCTTGTTTTTAAGCCAACAGAGGAGAGCAGGCTTGGGCTAGTGTGCCAAAACGTATAACGCGCAAACAGTAACTATTTATCAAGGTACTTGTAGTATCCTGCATTTGTTATTGTAATGTATTTTACACCTCCTGCTCAGCCAGTGCTTGTGCTCTGTGCTCAATAGAATGTTGGAGTCTTGATGTGCCTCGGAATATTGGGACACAGAGAGGTGAAGTGACAGTTGAGCATGGGCTGAGCAGCAGGCAGGCTGCTCCTGGTGGGGCTCCTCTTCTCATCTCATCTACCTGTTATACTGCAACTACTCAACATGTTACCTGCTTGAAATAAACATCTTGAACTACAACCTTCCTGCGTGGACCTCCTTACTACAGTACTGTTGGCTTGAGTAACAAGCACCGACTGAAAGTCATCATCTTGACATTGTGACAGTTCTACAAGCGGTGTGCTTGCTCCTGTTATATGATCTCTGGGTGGCGGTTGCTCAAATCCGGCTTGCTCCTGGCCAGTCGTTCCAGCTTCTGTTTTGTTGAGTATATTGCAGGCGTGCGTTGGACCCGCATTTGAAAAGGGAATGCGCAGGCAGACCTCCGAAAGTTAAATGGTGTGCGTAGCATCTGTACGAGATGCCTTCGTTCGTACCGCCCAAGCCCAAGGACTGAGAAAGCGAGCACGCGGAGGCGGGAAATCTCTCCCGCCAGAATCGTTCTGCTCTCCACATTCCACCATCCATCATTGGCAATGGTGCACCTTTGGCTTGAAACGCGTCCCAAGCGCCCGATACTCGGGTAAGGGGGGTTTGGGGTGCAGCCGAACACTGTGAGGTCTGCCCCCCGGGCAGATTGGGAGGGGGTGGGGCGGGCCGAACGCCGGCCATTTTGTGTTTGGGCTACAATGGGACTAGCCTAATTGTAGCCCAATTTTCTCCTCCAGCCCAAGGGGTATAAGGGTCATTTTCGCGCTCTCCCAGCCACCATTTTAGGTTTGGGGACCTGGTGGCTGGGAGCGCTGGGGATATTAGCGTTTTTCTAGGTGCTGCGGTGTTGAGGTTAGGCCCATTTTAAGGAAAGTTGCGGGATGTCTGGCGAAGATTACCGGGTCCTCGAGGCTGTCCGCCTCTTGAGTGAGGCCGGCCGGCTGGATATGTTGATGCCGGCGGCCCCAGTTGGCACGCGCCCGGTGCGGCGCGCGTCGGCGGGGGTAGCGGCGGCCGTTGTGGCCTGCTCGCCGCCCCGTGGTCTGAAGTCTGGTAAGGTGAGTGGGGGGGCCGCGTGCTTATTCCCGCAGCGGCCCCGGGTATCGGGCGGGAGGAAGTAGGTCGAGGGAGAGGGCATGGTGCGGGTAAGAATGGCGGCGGGGCCCGGCGGGGGAGCATGTCGCGCGCCTCCCCGGCGGGCGTTAAGAAGGAACGGGGCCGCTCGTATACGCGGAGAGCGGCCCCGAAAGTGGCAGCAGTCTCGGAGCCTCCTGCAGTGATGGAGGCTCCGGTGGTATGCGGGGGAAAATTATGACGCGTGAGGCAAGGCTGAGGCCTACGCGCGAGCTGGCAATAGTTTGTGTGGGCGGTGACAATGTGAGGCCTACGCGGAAGGGGGGAGGAAGGCTACGCGTGAGGCCACGATGAGGCCTCAACAAGGGGAAGAGGGGGAAGTGGGCTCGGGGGAAGGTGATTCCTGTGGGGGAGGGTTCCCAGAGTGGGGGGAGAGGTTCATATGGCCCGGGGGAGGAATATTACCAGGCGGTGGGAGCTCGGCCTAAGTCAGGCCAGGGGCAGGCACTGGCAAAGCGCAAAGCCAAGCAGGATGAAGGGCTAATAGGCCCTGAAGGAGGCGAGGGTTGTCTGGGAGAGGTCTCCCCCATTGACCAAGAGGCCAGCAGTGGAGAGAACAGGTGGGAGGGGTCGGGGGGAGGCAGGAGGAGGAGGCGTGGGTTTTAGAAGAGGATGAGGGGGTTATACCGGAGAAGTTAAGGGTGGAAGGGAGAGGCAGGGATTGGGAGGGCCTAGATATTTTCTCTTCATGGCAGGAGGGGGTGCGGGGCCTGGACAGGGTGGGGCAGTTAGATGCTTATCTGGGGCAAGGGGGGTCTCTGGGGTTAGGAGGAGTTGGGGTGGGGCAACAGGTACAGGGGTTTTCTGGGGGCTTGGGTGAGGAGCGGGCGGGGTGGGGGTGCGGGGCGCAGTGGGCCTGGAGTGGAGCGATGAGGAGGAGGGGGGGCCTGGCGCAGGGGGACGTGGTGGATCTTACTAAGGTGGGGAGAGCTTGGGCGGCTAGCACGTTGGGGGCTGGTAAGAAGAGGAGTTGGGATGGGAGAGCTAAGGGAGATAGGCCCAGCACACCAGACCATTCCTTTTTCTTGCAGGCGGTGGAGCAGCGGAGGGCGCCAGACTTGGCAGGGCTGGGAGCGGCCCGATGGCGCCAAGGAGAAGGGAGGGTGGAGCCTCACGTGGCGTACCCAGTACCGGCGGGGGATCCCGTCGCGGCTGGCATAAGTAGGCCCAGAGCGGGCTCGCCGGCCCCAGCACCCACCGGGCCTCAACGGTCTGGGGGACACCGAGGATGGCAGAGCGATAAGGATATGCATGTCAGTGGTGCTAGGAGGGTGCAGTCTGCACCTCCGTCGGGTCAAGCCTGTGGTTCCAGGGAGGAGGAATTAGATTATGATGAGGATAGCATGGAGGAGGGCGAGTTAAGGGACATGGAGGAAGAGGGACAGGGGGGGCCGAGTAATGCTGTGTGCAGTGTTTTTCAGGTGTCACGACGCCAGGCCGAGCCCACGGGTCGGACATCGCGCTGGGAGAGACGGTCGCCCCCTGTGGCAAGACGGACGGAAGGACGACGGGAGGACTCGTTAGAGCCAGGTAAACAGGCTGCGGGATTGCGACCCACGATGGTGTCCGTGGGTGTAGGGGGGGGAGACAAGGAGGGGGAGAAAGGGGGTAGGTTACAGAAGGGTAAGTATGTGCTGGATGTGGGAGTGGGTACGGATGACTCAGGTAACGGGTCAGGGGGCGGGGTGGCGGCAAAGGGAGGGGTTGGATCGATGGACGCAGGTAAGGTGTCCGGGAGCGCAGGGGACAGCGTGAATGACACGAAAGGGTCAGTTGAAATTCCGGCAGATGAGCCAGAGACCAAATTAGAGAGTAAGGAATTGAAGATCAAACGGCTGCCTTACATGGGAGTTACTAAGCCATTGGGGGCACACTTAATGTTAGTAACCAAGGAACGAATATGGAAGGGCGAGTATGTGGAGCTGCTTAAGCTTCTGCACAGGGAAGTTAGGGCGAAAGAAGGGTCCAAAGAGGAGGAGTTTGAATTGGCCAAAAGGCCGAAGGTTCCGCTTACAATAGAGAATTGGACGGCGGCATTCTTAATCTATGCAAGTGTGTACTGCGAAAAATACCCGGAGCGGTGTGTGTCCATGTTTAAGTACATGGATGTTATCAGAAAGGCCCAGATTACGGGGGGTGGATATGCATGGGCACAATATGATGAAGAATTTAGAGCACGCATGGCATGGGATATGCAGGCAAAATGGGGTGAATTGGATACAGACGTATGGCAACATACAATGGGGCTGTCCGGAGCAGGAAAGACTATCTTCACGGCCAGCGGTCTTCCGCTCGTGTATCGGCCCTTTCAGGGGCGCCCCACCCGGGGAGGTGTGGGGGGCGTGGGTAGAGGACAGTCAGGAACAAAAGGGGCCTGTTGGGATTTCAACAAAGGTCTGTGCACGCGGGAGTACTGCAGGTTCCGGCATGACTGCTCGAGTTGCGGAGGCAGACATGCGTTGGTCAATTGCTTCGGGGGAGGGCAGGGACAGCAGCAAGGGCAACAGCAGTGGCAGGCAGGGGGGTTTAGGACGGGGGGACAGCAGCAGCAGTCCTTTTCAGGCGGGAGAGGGGCTAAGGGGCCTGGGCCAAAGGGCTCGTACCCTAGTTAAAACGGACAAATTGATCGCAGCCCTGCAGAGTTATAATAACACAGAGGCTGCAGAGCGTTTGCGGAAGGGATTTCAAGAGGGTTTTCGTCTGGGTTATGAGGGACCTAGGGTAAGAAGGTGGGCGGACAATTTAAAGTCCGCAAAGGAGCACCCAGAGGTGGTGCTGGAAAAATTGGGAAAAGAAGTGCGCGAGGGCCGCATGGCGGGACCCTTTGAGGACTGGCCTCTTGAAAGCTTGATTGTGTCACCCATAGGAGTGGTGCCGAAGAAGGAACAAGGGCAGTTCCGTTTAATACAACATTTGTCGTGGCCTGAAGGGGGCTCGGTGAATGATTTCATCGATGAAAGGGAAGCTACGGTGTCTTATTCATCGGTTGACGTAGCCATGTCACTGGTAGTGACCGCGGGCGCAACGGCGATGATGGCAAAGTGCGACATAAAGTCCGCTTTCCGGTTGCTTCCAGTCCACCCGGATGATTGGGATCTTCTGGACATCCATTTCAATGGTAAATGGTACGTGGACAAAGCCTTACCGATGGGGTGCTCTATGTCTTGTGCACTTTTTGAGTGCTTCAGCACCTTCCTTCAATGGTTGTTTTCGGAAAGGACGGGTCACCAAGGAGTTACGCACTACCTGGATGACTTTTTCTTTGTGGGCACCTCAGACTCCACGGACTGCCAGAAGGCGCTGGACAGTTTCAATGAGATCATGAGGGAACTGGGGGTGCCGTTGGCACCGGAAAAAACTATGGGTCCATGCACGGCGCTGGCTTTCTTGGGCATTGAATTGGACTCGCAATTGATGGAGGCACGACTACCAGTGGACAAAAAGCAGCAAATGTTGGGGCTGCTGGCGACAATGCTGTCGAAAAACAAGGTTACTGTGAAAGAGATTCAGGTGCTCTTGGGCCACCTCAACTTTGCTTGCAGAGTGGTGAGGGTAGGAAGAACATTTTGCAGGCGACTGGGTAGGGCCTTAGCAGGACAGAGACCTCCTCATCATCATGTAAGGCTGTCGGGGGTGTGAAAGAAGATTTGCGCATGTGGCAGTTTTTCTTGCAGAACTTCAACGGCATTCCCTTGATGCAGGAGGGGGACATGGTTTGGGATGTGCAAATCTTTTCTGATGCTGCAGGGAGCGAGGGTTTTGGTCTCTACTGGCAGGGGAAATGGTGTGCTGAGCAATGGCCGCAGGAGTGGTTGGGTGGGGGTAGGAGCATAGCCTTTTGGAATTTTTCCGCTGGTGGTAGCGGTCACATTATGGGGAGAGCAGTTGGCTCACAGGAAGGTAACTTTCAGAATTGACAACATGGCGGTGGTGGAAGTGGTAAACCGCCAGTCGGCCAGGGATGCACAAGTGTTGAAATTACTGAGAGTGTTTGTGTTGGGGTGCTTGCGCTTCGATATTGCTTTTCGTGCAGTGCATGTGCCAGGAGTGGACAATGACATAGCTGATGCTTTGTCTCGTTCACAGTGGGGGAGATTCCGTGGGCTAGCCAAGGATGCAGACAGGACCCCGACCAGCATGCCGCAGCATTTGTGGTACGTAGGCAACACAGGATGTTGCAGCTGGTTTTAGGGTCTCTTGCTCACTCCACGAAGGTAGCGTACAGGACAGCATTGGAGGAATTTTTGCGCTCAGGTGCCAGGCGGCGAGATTCACCTGCGCTCCGAAGGGAAGACGTGATAGAGTTCATTCTGGATCTGATTGCTAAAAGGCTTTCCATAGTGACAATTGCGGGTAAACTAGCAGGGATTGCATTCGTAGGGAAATTGTTGTGGGGTTATGCGCCATCCGCTGGAGAGATCGGGGTGCGGATGCTTGAGGGTTGGGCCCGGGAGTGTGGCCGAGTAGGCAGGGTTAGGAACCCTATGTCTTGGGATTTGTTGGGGAGGGTTCTTCAGACTTTACCAAGTTTATGTACTGATCGTTATGAAGTGTGTCTTTTCTCCACCCTGATGGTGTGGATGTTTTTTGGGGCCTTCCGGGTCTCTGAAATGTTGGGAACGAAATCTGGGGTCGGGCTGCTTTGGAGTGAGGTGTCCCCTTTCGGGGATAGGATTTGCATTTGGCTGAGGAAATCTAAAATGGATCAGAGGGGAGGGGGACAATGGGTGTCTTGGCAGGCTGCTGAACCGCAGCTGACTTGCCCTTAGGTGGCAAGCGAGGTGGAGGAAACTCGCGCCTGACCCGACTGGGTTAGTTTTCAAGCATTTGAATGGGTGTGGTGCAACAGCTTATCAGCTCTTATTGGTGTTGAGGAAAGCGCTTGCGGAGCTGGGGATTGATGGTAAGGGTTTTGGGACACATTCTTTCAGGATTGGGGCAGCATCAGAGGCGAGTAACAGGGGCTGGGGGCGAGGGGACATCATGAAGTTGGGGAGATGGTCTTCTGATTGCTTTCAGCGTTATGTGCGCAGCGTATCGGGGGGGATGTAGTGCGGTTCTGTTGTTTCTCCTGCTCATTTGTTTTTCTCGTTCCAGGTTCGGTGATGGGTCCCCTCGCCAGGGAGATGTCTATTTGGATTGTTGGACATTCTTTTGTCAAGTGGGCACAGGTCCAGGCCCGCGCCAGCTATTTTGGGAAGAATCTTGGATTCAATAAAGAATTGTTTAGAGTTCAATGGAGGGGTAGAGGGGGCATGCGATGGAAGGAGTTGGTGCAGGTCCCAAATTGCGTCTTGGTGGCTGGTAGGTGCCCCGACGTGCTGTTGATCCACCTGGGGGAAAATGACATGGTCAAGGAATCAGGTTTGGCTCTCATGAGGAGCATGAAGCGGGATTTGTCGCTGATAAAGCAGCAGTGGTCCGGCTGTGCGGTCATTTGGACTGAATTTGTACCCCGCAGGGTCTGGAGGGGGGTGGTGCATCCTGCAGCGGTAGATAAGGCCAGGAGAAAGCTCAACACTGAAATGATGCGTTTTTGTCGGCATTTGGGTTTTTCTAGGATTGCGCATAGGGACATCAAGTACGACACTCCGGGGTTCTTCAGGGGAGATGACGTACATTTATCCAGTCTGGGCATGGACTTGTACTTACTGGAGGTCAGGGAGGTGCTGGCCAGGATGTTGAATGTACATTGACGGTAAAGGGTCAGACCTACGGGGCAAGGGGGGGGCAGGAAAATGGGGAGGCGGCGTTTCCGCCTACACTCCCGCCTTTTCCTGGGTGGCGGGGTTTGTTGAAAGTTGGCCAAGATTGGCTGAAGTTTTTAGTTAAGGGTTGGCAGTTTGTGAGCAGGGGCAGGGAAAGGGTAAACAGGTAGGCTAAGTTTAGGCTAAGTTTAGACTAGATGTTTGTTAGTTACAGTTGCACAAAGGCAGGTAGGGGTTTGGGTCATTGGAGGATAGGATTTGGAAATGCAATATTGGGTAAGATTGTGTAATATGGTTGTTATGTAATGTTATGTAATGTTATTTTGTATTCGGCGGGGTGGGGGATTTGATGTGGGGATCGTAGGGGTGGGGGGGGAACAAGGGGTCAGGTAATTTATGTATAGTGAGGTTTTAGTTTTGTAAGGCAGTTGCCAGTGTTAATAAATTGTGATATGCACCTGTTTCAATAAAGCGGCCTTTTACACACACAAAAAAGTGGTCTTGGTTTGGCTTGCCCCCCTCCCTCCCAAGGGGGATTTGGGGGGCAGCCGAACACCGTGAGGTCTGCCCCCCGGGCAGATTGGGAGGGGGTGGGGCGGGCCGAACACCGGCCATTTTGTGTTTGGGCTACAATGGGACTAGCCCAATTGTAGCCCAATTTTCTCCTCCAGCCCAAGGGGTATAAGGGTCATTTTCGCGCTCTCCCAGCAACCATTTTAGGTTTGGTGACCTGGTGGCTGGGAGCGCTGAGGATATTAGCGTTTTCCCCTCCCGCCCTCCCTGTTTTTCTTGGTTTCGGGTTTTTTCTTTTTGTGGGTTAGGTTTTTCTGAGGCGGTTATTGGAACAGGTTCATAAGGGTTTGACTTTGTAATATGTAGTTGTCGCTTGGAACAGGTGCTGGCGGGGTTTGTTGAAAGTTGGCCAAGATTGGCTGAAGTTTTTAGTTAAGGGTTGGCAGTTTGTGAGCAGGGGCAGGGAAAGGGTAACCAGGTAGGCTAAGTTTAGGCTAAGTTTAGACTAGATGTTTGTTAGTTACAGTTGCACAAAGGCAGGTAGGGGTTTGGGTCATTGGAGGATAGGATTTGGAAATGCAATATTGGGTAAGATTGTGTAATATGGTTGTTATGTAATGTTATGTAATGTTATTTTGTATTCGGCAGGGTGGGGGATTTGATGTGGGGATCGTAGGGGTGGGGGGGGAACAAGGGGTCAGGTAATTTATGTATAGTGAGGTTTTAGTTTTGTAAGGCAGTTGCCAGTGTTAATAAATTGTGATATGCACCTGTTTCAATAAAGCGGCCTTTTACACACACAAAAAACTGGTCTCGGTTTGGCTTGCCCCCCTCCCTCCCAAAGCCCCTGTGCAGAACCGACTCTCTGAAACAGAAGGAAATGGCAGGTTTAAAATAATTAGAGGCCTTTCGCCTTCTTGGAAAAATCAATGAGTAGAAATTCTGTAAAGGAGTGAGAGAATCCGACGCAGTTTCAGCTTGAGCGAGCTGAACGATTGATTTTGTTTGGGTCATTGGATTTAAACAGCTGCTAATTTCAGTGGCTGTCACGCCTGGAGACGCAACCCCTGCTGTCTTGGGTAATTAGAGCACGTTCCTCAGTCTCAGGGCATCGATAGAGCACGGTGCGTGTCGTGCAAGCGGTTAGACCCACCGGGAGCCCAGCCGGCTTAGGCCGCGGTGACGTCACACTGCAAAAGACCCGAGCCTGGCACTGGCAGACCTGGACTGTGAAATGGGGGCTCTGAGCAGGCATCAGTAGCTGTGACGTGTTTTTTTTATTAAATTGCATTTTGAGCACATTTTTTGCACGTATCCTGGCACGGTGTCTTGTACTGCGCATATACAACTCAATCAACTTCGAGTGGAACCCTGTTCTGCCTGCCAATTTTTAAATTACATTCCATCATAGTTTGACGTGCATCCCATTTTGTTTGGTGTTGTTGGCCAAGATCACTTGTTATCCTGCTTGGGGCATCCACTATATATCAGACAATACAGTGGCCAACGCAATTCCTGGTAGAAGTTTAGATAAATCCATCATGGCCACTCCTGGCCCCGGCTCTTCCTGTGAAATGAGTTTTGTAGTAAACATGTCCTCTCGAGTTGTGCTTCAATATGTTGCATTTCTTCCAGGGTTTTCTTTTGAGCCGCTGGGTGCATTGCTATTGGGTTTGTTAGATCCCTTAGGTTCTTTGGCCTAAGATTAAGAGAAGTGTTTGGTCTTTGCCCATGATTAAGAAAGGTGTTGGGTTCTTTGCTCCAAGAATTTTATCAGCTCTGGCTCTTTTGCTCCAGTCTGTCTTTCTTGATATAATCCTTTGATTTGTGCAGATTAAAATCGGTAGAATGAAATTAAATACAGTTTATAACAGTGGTCATGGAAGTGATTGCTGTGTAAGGTGCTGCAAACGAGCAAAATTTACTCTTCCACACAACATCAGAAAAGGGAAGATTTTAAGTTTCTGCAGCAGATATTGGGGCCAGTGGGAGGCAAGTTTACACTGGGGACCTCCAGACTGCTGATGCAGCTCTAGTGAATGCGTATTTAGGAGCCTGAATTGTTTTTTAACATCGTTGTCTGAAAGAACATGGGTGCTTTGCTTCTTTGACCTCTTGAATTACTTGAGATGGTCAATAGTTTAGGAAGGGAGGGTGCAAGAATGACGCGCTGATCCATGTGGTACACAAATTGGAGTGCGGCACTTGAAGTGACGATGGTCAGTTTACAGCCATATCTACTATATGCAGACTTTGATAGAAGGGGAGTAGGGTTTACTCACAAGGAAGTGGTGAGATGTTGAACCTGAACCTCAACATCTCACCAGCATCCCACCCTGCCAGAATGTGGGTGGATCGCTCCTTGTGGCTGTGGAGGGAAGGATTTGCTGGCTGCACCTCAGCTCCAGGTCACACTTCTTTATGGGATCTAGTGGAATGATACATGCAGAGTGAGGAAGATCATCCATTTGTGAGCTGCCCAGGAAGCACATGAACCAGGGTATACTGCAGTGACTGGCAATGGAATTTCACAATCTCAGGGATAGTGCAGCGATTGGAAACTCGCAGTGATGAGGTCACTAATGCAGCATTGTGGTGGTGTTTCCCTGTACGCTTCTCCTAACATCTCCCACTTTAGTGCAGCATCCAGACTAGGACACCAGCAGGAGTATGGTGGAACTCCAACTTTGCCGCTCGAGTGCAGTGTGTGCAAGGGAACCAAGAATATACAGAGAGTGGAGCGGCATTTTTCAGCTGCCACAGACTGCACTAGAGGACAACACAGCAGTGAGAGGATTCTGGAGCCACGGTTGAAAGAATCTGGGTGCAGGTAGAGGGGGGATGCAGTCAGAGGGGTCTAGTCTATGCTACTGTATGAGCTTTCAAGCACAGGTTATTGGATGTATTCAAATAATTTTCCATTTGTGGCGTAGGGCAGAGGTGACTTGTTGAATGCAAAAAAAAAATTCTTTGGCTTTTCATGGCTTTTCATGATGCACTTATTTTTAATGGAGGAGGGAAACTTGAACTGCTGCTGCTCAACTTAGTGATTTTATAGCTCTTCTATATGTTTGTGCGTGGGGGTAATTTCAGTTGAACTGGTGGTATTGCCTTTGCTGAACTTCATCTCTGTGTGTGAGGAAAAACCAGTGCTGTTCCTATGACTGTGATCGTGTGCATGAGTGTGTGTGTGAAGCTTGCAATGCTGCTCCATTTGGTTTACATGCTCTCTGTTTGTAAAGGAATATTGTGCAGCTGCTTCCCATATTGCACCTGCTGTGTGTGTGTGTAAATTTACAATACTGGTGCCTAAATATATATGTTCTGTGTGTGTGGCTGGCTTTCCCTTCGCCTGCCCATGATGTACACCTGTTCTATGAGTTTTTGTGGAAGGAGGTAGCTACTGCCTGTACTGTATCTGCTCTGTGTGTGCGGGAAGGGCCCTCATTGGCTATAAGCAATCTCCACCAGCACCACTGGCTTAGAAGCTTCACAGTCTTGATGTGGTTGTGCTGACCGTAAGCCAGGATAAGGCCGTGGCTCGGATGGATGTTGCTGGCTCACCTGGGCATTCTGTCCATTGCATGTCTGCACATCTGTGTCTCTTTCTGCAAGCATGAGAAGAAGGTGCTCCAGAGCCATTTCAAGTGCCGTTTCAGCTTTTACATGCTGAATTTCTGACTATTTTGTAAGCCTGAGACCTGGTGGCCCCATTTTGTGATGTTGATTTATCGTGAATGAGTATGGTGTACACAGCATGTCAATTTATTTTTTATAGGCAGTCACACATTTTCATATTACAATTGTTCCACCTACAGAAGACACACTTAATGTTGTTAAAATAAAAAGTATCATGTTAACGAAGTTATTGAAGGCCTTTTAATTTCAGACATTACTGAAGGATTTTGTTATCTGCGTAAGAGCTGAATTGCATCGCGTCATTCTCATGGCATCATCCACCGCGGGTGTATTGATTAAGATCCGCCTTTGAACAGAAGTGGTATAGATGGGAACAAATCGGCGCGCAAGAGCAAGTACTGATTGGGGAGTTGTTATAGGCAGATTAAGGGATGATTCACGAGGCTGAATCACGAAGGTTCGGATGTTTATTAGATTGAATGCATAATTAAAGAACACGAAATGAATCAATCCGACCTCCTCCTCAATGCATTGCAGAGCCCTATCTGGGTGAGCTGTACATACTTTGCAGGCATCAAAAATACTGGCAATGTGCTGCTAAAACTCTACCTCGCTTGTGGTGCCAAAAAAATACCATGAGACGTCGTTGAGTATGAGGCAAACTTGTATGCCACTTTTTCATTCGCACTGTGGGGCATATTTCCCCAAAAATGTCGGAGCACGGTGTTACGCCAAATTTGGCAAAACCGCGCTCTGACATTTTTAAAATGCAGGGATGCGCCGTATTCACAAGAATACAACGCACCCCTGAGTTTCCCCTAGCGCTAAAAAGCGCAAGCGCAGGTACCCTGCAGCCCTGTTGCAAGGGTGCCTGCTCTGCAGGGTCAATTGCTTATGTGCAGGAAGGGACACCTTCCTGCACATAGAAAATCATTAAAGGCGATTTGCTCTTTCTATGTGTGCTGCAGAATGCAGCACACAAAGAAAGAGTAAAAATGAGGAGAAATGAATAATTTCTCCTTGTATCGCCAATCTAAGACCAGGTATTTCCTGGACATAGTTTTTTGCGCTGCCCCAGCCTTGTAAATCTGGGGCAGCGTAAAAAAGCAATGGGTGTTGCTGTGGAATGCCCACTGCAACACTCATTGCAAGCCTCTTTGCCACAGAAAGGGGCATATTTACAAGGTGGCGTTAAGCCACGTTAAGTGGCTTAGCACCACCTTGTAAATATGGGGAATGCCGCTATGCCACCGGAGTATCATAAAAATGTGACGCCCAGTGGCGTTAAGGGCTTGTAAATATGCCCCTTTGTGTGTTAGGTTTGTCTTAGCATCAGTGCTTTAAATGGGTAAGTACTGTCCAGTACTGAGTACCTGCACATATTTAATTTGAAGGTGGTGTACCTGCACTTCTATGCACTGTTGCAGTACATTTAATGGGAAAGTACCTGCTTCTCTCATGAGCAAACAAGAACTCTAAAGAGGAGGTACCCGCACTTCTATATTTCCATTAAAGCACTGCTTAGCATCCTCTACCCATGTGTAAGGGTAACATGGACTGCAGTTGCATGCTCATACCTGCATTTTGTGTGGAGAAAGTCTTCACTGATGCTGCTCCTACTGTGCCCAGAAATTCACTAAATAAACCAAAGGTTAATGTGATAATATTATTAGGTATGGAAATAACCCATTTCTTAAGATATAAGAAAATATTCATCTGCTCTCTCAGCAACTATGCCCCAGAGATGATCAACACAAATGAAGCCTCTCTCAAACAATGACTCATAGAATTTGCAGATCTACACCAACACTTCCAGAGGAAGTCCTTGAAAATGATTCTTTGGGTACACAATGGGAGCTCCATTCACAGTACATGTTTTCTAACAACCTTGTATATTGCTAATACATTGACGTCACTTACTTGATGCTCCGCAGAAACATGATGAATGATGACTTTGCAGCGTGACACTGATTGGGTGGGACAATGAGCAGGAGCAAGTTGATCAGAACACCAGATACTACATCCATTTTAACAATAATGGCGTATTACACAAAAATGTGGCATAACTTCATAGCATTAGTCACTCTTCTATCTGGCTTAGGTAACTTGGTTCAAGTGCAACATCATTAGTTCACCAGTTATGACTCCATGCATCACTAAAACACTAAGGGGCATATTTTTTTTAACACATAGTTTTTTTTAGTTTTTCAGCGCTGTTCTCATATACAGTATTATTTCTGCATCTTGTGATCAACTATGTTTACATCTTAAACAATATAATGCACATAATATTTTGAGTCCGTATAGTTATAGAATACAGTAAACATGACATGTATAAACGTATATATGTGACAGCTGAACCTGTTGAAGATAAGACACATAACATTATCTTAGAGCAAAGTGCTCAACTCTTTCCCCTCACCCCCGTAAACACGCTTGTGTGCGCTGGTTGGGCTGGTACGTATGCCTCACATGGAAAGGCCCTTAACATGTGGAGGGGGGGAAGGGGCGCAATTGCCATCATCCCGCTGGGTGGCGGTCGAATATGAGCGGGTGGGTCTTTTCGTATATTCACTAATCGTCAGTGGAATAAGCTTTAAATTGTTCTAGCAGTGGGCCCACTCCATTGAGATTGTTTTTTTCCGGAGCCCTCTATATTCCTGTCGCCGCAGGGCCTCCCTTTCGGCAAAGGCCAATGAATTACTTCCTCCCGCCATGCTCCCTCTCTCAGTGCTGAGTGGGATTTCCGATGCTTTGTAAACATTCTTTTGGCCAAGATTAGGGAGAGATCGGTAAAGCAGCGCAGTACCACCGCTTTTTTCGGAAGTGGGGACAGGCCCAAGAGACACACTTCGACAGTGGACCAAGCAGGTCTTTCGGATAGGTGCGACAGGCCCGCAGTAACTTCCCTCCAATACCCTTTTTTTTTTTTTTGCATATTTATATAGCGCGAATTCGACCCAAAGGTATTGGAGCGCTTTACATGAGCACCGTATTTACATTACACATTCAGGCACGGAGAGATTGAGTGATTTGCCCAGAATCACAGGATGTGGACGCGACCCCGAGGCTGGAACCCTGGTTTCCAGCACCAAAGTCGGCAGTCTAGCCGACGGACCACATCCTTGTAAGGAGGGACAGGACCAGAGCATATGGATTAAGCCGGCGTCAGGCAAGTGACAGCGAGGACATTCCGAGGAGGCAGAAGGGTCATTACATGGACCCTATGTGGTGTTAAGTATACCCTATGTAATAATGAGAGCTGTATAAATTTTAATCAGACATTACGAGAGACTCGTTTAGGGTATTCAAGGATAAATGCCCATTCTTTGTCTGTGAGGGCCCTTGCGATATCCGTCTCCCACTTCTGCCTAAGGGATAACAGAGGGACTTCTAAATGTTCCCTCAAGCCCCGGTACAGCCATCTAACCAATTGGCTTCCATGGCCCATTATGTGTAATGCTTGCAACAGTTTGAATGTAGGGGGCTCTTGCTGCTCCACAAGCCAGTGTCGACGAATAAAGTGTGTTATGCTGGCATGGGTCAAAAACAATGTAGCGGGTACTTCACAGGTGCGCACTAACTCGCGTGGGGCATTAAAGTTTTATCAGTAAACATGGACACTACTGTCGTAACTCCAGCCTCCACCCAAGGCACCAACCTGTGGGCCAATAAAACCCCCTGTTGTGTTGGTAGGCCACAGAGGGGGATGTTTGTGGCATATGGGGTAGGTGTATTAGTGAATTTCAGTGCTACTTTCCAGTAGTGTAGCGCTGGCCGGAGAAGTAGGGGAATATCCATCATCCTCCCGGGTTCTGGGAAAAGTAGTGTCTGTAGTGTTCCGAGCCATAATTGTGCAGGTGTATACCCAATTTCAAACAGATTATGACCAGCTAACCAATATGCCAGCCATTGTAACTGTCTGATTATGCAATACGCCATAAAGTCCGGGGCTCCCATACTGCCCCTGGACGTGGGTAATTGTAGTTTAGCAAGGCTTATCCAGTGGCGTCCTGATCCCCGTATCAGGCCTGTCAATAAAGAATCTAAAATTTTGAATATCCAAGCCGGAACTACCTCCGGGAGGTTAACAAAGTGATACAGGAGCCTTGACAACATCACCATCTTAGCCACTGCAAGGCGTCCTGCCATTGTCAATGGCAATTTAATCCAAAAGGCTATCCTGTGATTTTAGTGAGTTTATTGCACGGACCAGGTTTCCTTCCAATGTGTAGTGAGGGGGTCTATATATCTGAATGCCCAGGTATTTAAAGGTGACCGGTTCTACCTTGAGCTGTGCTGAACTAAATTGCAAAACGGGCAAATTGTAATTATTGTAAAAGGAATATGCTATCGATTTCGAGGTATTCAGGTGTAGCCCCGATATGGTGCCGAATCGGATCAGAGGAGCTGCCAGTGGATGTAAGTCCATCTGCATGTCTTTAAAATGCAACATCATGTCGTCGGCATAGAGAGATACCAAGTGTGTGACCGGGCCTGTTGATATGCCATATGTTCTCATGACTTGGCGTGAATGTTAGGCAAGGGGCTGTAACGTCAATACAAACAGCAGCAGCGAGAGGGGGCAACCTTGGCGTGTCCCTCGGAATATGTGATATGCGGGGGAGATGTTGTGACCTGACTTTTCTCATGCTGTTGGCATGGTGTATAGTAATTTTACCCAACTGCAATAGTTGGGGGGATCCCGAAGTTTTCCAATGTCGCAAGCATATAATACCAGCTTAGAGTATCAAAAGCTTGTCGGATATCTAAGGACAGACATCCTGCATAAGGAAAGTGATCCTGGGCCGAGTTAATTAAGGTGAAGAGGCGACATATATTTAGGGAAGTGCTTTGACGGGGTATGAAGCCACTTTGGTCAGTGTGGATCAGCCCGGGAAGGAGGGAAAGGAGACGAGACGCCAATATCTTACTAAGTATCTTGTATTCTGTGTTGAGAATGGACAAGGGCCTATAGGAGGAGAGGTCTATAGGAGGTTTATCAGGTTTTAATAGGGAAGTCACTATCGCCTCCCTGGTTGTGGGGGGGCAAGATTCCCTCCTCTAGTGAGGTTTCATAGAGTTGTAGCAACTTTGGAACTATTTCGCAAATGAGGAGTAAAATTCAATTGGGAGCCCGTCAGAGCCCGGCGTTTTATTGCGGGCGAGCTCTTTGATGGCTCCTCGGATTTCTATTTAGGTAATAGGAGCCGCTAAATCTGCGACATTTGCATGTGGGATAACAGGAAGTGGTATGGCCGCTAGGAACTCCTCCATAGACTCTAAAGAGGGCTGGGGAGGGGCTGCGTATAAGTGTGTATAATAATCCTGGAACGCCTAATCAATCTCAACCTGCGTGGTAACCTGTTTGTGATCCCTAGTGTGTACAGCTAATATGGGCGTGGGGGAAGGTTAAGGCCGTATTTTACAAGCCAGTAATGTACCAGATCTATCAGCTTCTGCGTGCGAACGCATAGTATATGCGTTCAAGTCAATTAACCACAGGCGCTCTAGTAGTTCTGCATATTTCACTCTGGCATCTTAAAGTTTCTCTTCCCCTAGTGCATCAGTCTGGGACGCTACTTCCAGTGCTTGCAATGTCGCTTCCAATTCTGTAATATCTCGGGGGACCTCACGCGTGGCACCCACCACCACTCCCATTGATACCCCACGGATCGTTAATTTAAAGACCTCCCATTTCACGGATCTCGTTGTGGCCATGTCCTCATTGTCAGCAAAGAACGAGGTGATTGACGTGAGTATAGTGCTTTTAAACACAGGGTCCTCTAGGAGTAAAGGCTGTAGATGGCAAGTTGGGATCGGGGATGGGACCCGGTCCCAGTTAACGGTCAATTCAAGCGGGTTGTGGTCTGAGATAGTCTTGCCTAAATAGGTAGTATGTTCTATAGATGAGAGTAGGTCCGGCGTGCATAAGAATCTATTTAGCCGAGAGTGCAAGCCATTGGGGTGCGAGAAAAAGGAATATTTACGAATGTTCATGTTTTGGAGTCACCAGACATCCTCTAGATTCCACCCTGCCACCCATTGATGCAGTACCTGAGCCTGCTGTATTGTTACTGTTCCCGGTAGGGGGGGTGCGATCGGTCTAGTCCCTCATCAAGGACTGCGTTAAAATCTCCCCCTAACAGCTAGGGATACTGTGACCATTCCGATAGGGCGATTGACAGGCTGGTTAGAAATGACTCTTGGTCAGTGTTATGTACATATATTGACCCCAATACTACCCGTTTCCCATCCAATGTGCCATTTAATAGCACATATCTGCCTTGGTCATCAATCTTGCTATATACCAAGGAGAATGGTACCCCTGCGTGTATCCACACTGCCGCTCCACGTGAAAAGGCTGAATAAGCAGTCATATTCAATTGCCCTCTCCATCTTCTATGTAATTTGAGGGTTTCAGTAGGCATTAAGTGTGTTTCCTGAAGGTATGCTATTTGAGCAGCGGCGTCGGTGCAATTGAGCCAGTATCCTGTGCCGCTTTTGGTTTGAGCCCATACCCTGTATTTTCTAAGTGATGAAATTGTATGACTTAACCACAGATGCCATTAGGAGATAGCATGCAAATCAACAGCCCTGCCCCACAGCCCCCAACTATTCCCCTCCAAATTTATTTGTCCAGACCACTGTCAAGCTTAACAAGTAAACAACATCCCAATTCTCGGTCAATCCAGTCATCTTCGTTCGACCAAACTGAACCTTAACCGGTAACATGGTTGACTGTGATATAACAAGTGCCTTCGCTTGTGGGGTAGGCTATAAGTGTAGTGGATGCGTGGGTTATATGTGATAGGTGGTCCAACTCAGTACGAGGTGGGCCTCGGGTTGATATAATATAATGTGCTTTAATATCCCTTTGTTTATATGTCAGTACCATCGTGCATTATGGGAACCAGGTCGCTACCTTACTTATAAGACATGTGTAATTTCTAATGACAGCAAACTAGGCTAGCAGTGCCTACTGTCAATCGCTGAACCCCCCTAAGGTGTACAAATAGAGAAAATGAGGGGAAAGATCCACATCCCTCCTCCCAACTTTTCAGCAATTCTCAACCCAGCGGGTCGTTTCTTAGCTGTGTGGACTCTGGGGGAAACAATGTGACACTCCCCCGAGTCCGATGTCGCCTCTCCTGAGGGACTGGAGCTAATAGGTAGGCGGATGGATCTCAAAGCAGTTGCTGAGCGGAGAGCCTCCTGTCTGCCCTCCAAGACAACTTTAGGGGATGGGGCCCACGACTGGCTGTCTTGTTTAGTTAGTCCTCTCCTTCGCCTATGTAGGAGTCTTTGTGATTTCGGTTGTGACCGTTCTTGGCGGCCATTTCCACCTGTCTCCGGGAAATTTCTGTCCAACCAGTCCCAGGCACTCTCTGGCGTTACAAAAAAGTGGGAGCGCTGGATATGAAGGATTTTTAACTTGGCTGGGAATAAGAGAGCAAACGTAAGGCCGGCAACACGGATTCAAGACTTGACCTCCAGAAATGAGGAACGTTGACGCTGTACTGCCAGTGTATAATCTGGGAAAATAGAGATTTTTGCATTGTTAAACAATAGGGGGCCATTGTCTCGAGCTTCCTGCAGGAGTAGATCACGGTCTCTAAAGTTCAGGATTTTGGCTATGACCGGCTGTGGATTTGCACCAGGGATAGGTTTTCTGACAGGTACGCAATGGGTGCGTTTCACTGTAAAGAGATCTGACAATCCTGTGGGAGCCACTTTTCTTTTGAGCCAGTCCTCAATGAACAATGTCGGTTGCGGGCCCTCCGACCTCTCAGGAAGGCCCACTATTCTCAGGTTGTTCCATCAGGACCTCCCTTCTGCATCATCCACTCGGGCCTGGAGAGTCTCTATCTGTTGGCGCAGTTGCAGGAGCTGCACTTCATGTTCTTTCACCTTAGGGGCTACTGAGTCCAGAGTCAGTTCAGAGGCCTTGACCCTATCTGATAACTTTCCATGGTCGTCTTTTAACAAATTAAGCTCTGTAGAGATAGTTCCCAGTTGCTGTGCAATGGCTGATCTAGCCTCCCGTATTTCTTGTAATATCATGTCCAATTTATCCGTTGGGGGGTTGGAGCTTCATCTTCACCCGGTATGGAATGCATGGAGGAGGCCTCAGAGGGTGAGGATCGGGACCAGGCTCTCACTGAGGACGCCGCTGTCCTTGATTTCGTGCGCCCCATTGTTACTGATGAGCTAGTCTGAGAGGAGAGTGACGAGGGGACAGTATAGTCCAGCTGGCAGGCCCACTCCCCTATGATACAATGATTTGCAGCGCTATTCGGACTGAGTCGCTCTATTACGACTTTTCCAGGCTCTTACGGAGGCAGTGTGCCTCTGAGCAGTTGTTAACGCACATAAGATTCACTGGTATCTGCTCCTGGTCTGAAAAGGACCATTAGGGTCTTCCTGCCGGCCCGTTCTTCTTCAGTGTTCCATCGTGGACCCTACTGTTGGTCCCAGCCTCCATAAGCCTCTCCCTTTCGTCGCCTTGATCTTGGCAGGCCCTTTTGCTCCCCCCTCAATTCAGGCCTCTGTAATTTTGTTTGGGCGGGACTTAGTGATGGCACGTTCGGAGCCGTTGGTGGGGGGCCCCCCGGTAGCACCCGGTGAGTCACAGGTTACTCATATACTCCAGGCGGCCCAGTTAAGCCACCAATATATGCTGGAGTTCCAACAGTCACAGGTATCAGTCCCAGGCTCCTAGATGCATCTATGTCTCTTGGTTCCGGGCACCAGCCCTGCGGTCGATCCACCCCATCGGGGGCAGGATCCACTATTTGTTGTAGGGGAGGAGCAGCGAGGAAACCAGGCCCGTCACAGCCGGCAGCAGATGCAGTCGCAGCAGGCGTTGCCTTATCCCTTACCTGCGCCTCCTGGTCCACAGCAGGAGAGGCCGTCGGTGCCAGACGCGAGCCCCCTAGTCAGCAGGATTCCCCCTTGAGCCAGTTAATGGCAGTAGGACCGATCCGCCCCCGATCTGCCTGCAGGACCTGTTCTTATCGATTGAGGGGGGGGAGGAGAGAAAAAGCAAGGAGAGGACAGTTCCGTCCCTGACAGCGACTATTTAGGCCCCAGCGGGAGCCGGTCGGGCTGTTGCTGCGGGCCCCTCCTCCTCCCGGCCACTGCTGATGACACCGGCAATATGAACCTGGATGGGTCAGCAAGGACTCAGTGTGGCGCTCCGCGTCTCTGGTGCAGTTACCGAAACTACGCTCATCTGAGCTGCCCTCTGCTCTGGTGGATGCTTCCCTTGCAAAGTGGTGTCCGTTGCGGCTTGGGCCAAAAATCGAACTTGCTTCGTTGCAGGCCCCAATGGGGCATGTAGGTCTGCAATCTGTCAGGGGCGCTCCGCGCTCCTGGCGGCTTTGTCGTCGGTTCCGCTCAGCTGCAGTTGTTGGGCCGATCTGCCGTCCTATCTGCCCACAGGATCTGTTCTTGTTGTTTGGGAGGGAGAAGGGGGAGAAGCAAGGAAGGACAGCTCCGGCCCGCCAGAGTTTATTTACACTAAGGGGCATATTTATCATTAAGTCGCACAGAGCACCACAGCAAGCCACCTTGCTTCACTGCGTGACTGGCTAAGGGCAGGAATGCACCATATTTAACATTATGCAGTGCATTTCTGTCTTTTTCCAGCCATGGTGCACAATGTGCTGCCTAGCGCCAACGCAGGCTTTCTTGCACTATGTTACAAGGGTGCCGCGTTGAAAGCAGGATTGTTTTTGTGCAGGAAGGGACACCTGAGGCCTTTTCCTCTTTCTATGTGTACGGCAGCATGCAGCACAAATAGAAAGAGTTAAAAAAAAAAAGAGGAGAAATAAAGATATTTCTTCTCGTTAAGCCTCCCCTGGGGATGCGTAGCATTTTGACGCATTCCTAGGTCTTCCAGCAATTATAAATCTGGGAATGTGCCAAAATCCATAGGTGTTGTGTGGGAACGCCCACACATCACCCATGGAATGCCTCCCTGGGGCAGAGCAGCGCAACACAATGATTTGCGCTGCGTTACTCCAGATTTATCATGCCACTCAGGGCCACGCAAGGTGGCCTTGCGTGGCTTGATAAATCACACTTAAGGGTTGTATCATTTTTGCATCCCGTTGTGTTGTGGAAAAGTGAAGCAACCCTTTGATAAATATGCCCCTAATTATCAAAAGATCATACCTTACCTTAAAAAAAAATTGAAATTCACTGAATACATTAAACTTTAAAGTGACATTATAGTTTGGCATGGTATTAATATCTTACTTTATGATAAAAGAACCCTAGAAAATAAATCACATCTTAGGCTAACATGATGTTATAGTTAGACCTTGTAATACATTTAAAACTATTATTTTAAAACTGAAATTTACTTGTTATATGTTACTGAGATAACTATAAATTTCACCCTCTCCATGCACTGTTTATGACATCATATAAAGCAAACACAAGGAGATGATGGACGAAGCGCTGAAACTTTTCAGACACTCACCCCCAGTCACAGATATGGGTTGAATCCATCATCGTTCTTTAGCTAACTTCGCCACCCCAGTTCAGACACAGCTATCTGAAAATCAGTCTTGACCCTGTGCCTCATGGGAACAGTCCAGCCCGAACTGCCAAGCCATGTCTTCCCTGGACCGGAAACAAGCATCCTGGGACCGGTTTCAGGGTAACACCCCTCATCAGCCAGGCTAGCTTGAATTCAGTGGCAAAGTGAACAAGGGACCCACGTCTGGGCATATCCTGCCAACTTAAGGCGAACAAAGCAACCACAAGGAGATGATGGACAGAGTGCTGAAACTTTTCAGACACTCACCCCCAGTCACAGATCAGGGTTGAATCCATCATCGTTCTTTAGCTCACTTCACCACCACAGTTCAGACACAGCTATATGCAAATCAGTCTTGACCCTGTGCCTCATGGGAACAGTCCAGCCCGAACTGCCAAGCCATGTCTTCCCTGGACCGGAAACAAGCATCCTGGGACCGGTTTCGGGGTAACACCCCTCATCAGCTAGGCTAGCTTGAATCCAGTGGCAAAGTGAACAAGGGACCCACGTCTGGGCATACCCTGCCAACTTAGGGCGAACAAAGCAAACACAAGGAGATGACGGATGGAGTGCTGAAATTTTTCAGACACTCATCCCCAGTCACAGATCTGGGTTGAATCCATCATCGTTCTTTAGCTCACTTCGCCACCCCAGTTCAGAAACAGCTATATGCAAATCAGTCTTGACCCTGTGCCTCATGGGAACAGTCCAGCCCGAACTGCCAAGCCATGTCTTCCCTGGACCGGAAACAAGCATCCTGGGACTGGTTTCGGGGTAACACCCCTCATGACATCATATAATACATCACTTGTGATGTCACTGTTGATATCTCAAATTACATCTTTGACGACATCACGATCATTCTGAAACTGATTCACAAGATGTTGTCCTATAGACTATTGTCAATGTTAAATGCTGATCTAATGTTTTGAGTAAGTTGTTGACAAATCGGATCACTAAGGTTGTAA